>CM061262.1:25084969-27749969 GCA_030848825.1 Tadarida brasiliensis
TAATTGCCGCGTTTTTTGCGTTTTCTGTTGTTTGCCCTGAAACTTTCTGTTTACTGCGTTGTGTCCGAATTCTCCTGAATTTTCTGCATTTTCTGCGTTCCCTGTCTTTCTTCTTACTCTCTCTGTTATCAGCGCTTTCTCCTCTTTCTCATGATGCTCTGCGTTTCCTTCGTAGCTTTCTGTTTTTGCTTAATTTCTGCATTTTACACTCTCCCTGCTCTTTCTTGTCTCCTTCTCTGTTTGGAGCGTTGTGTCCAAATTCTCCTGAATTTCTACGTTTTCTGAGTCCTGGGCTGTCAATTCTGCCTCTCTGGGTTATCACCGCATTCTCCTCTTTCTCATGATTATCTAAGATTTCTTCGTTTTCTCCTGCTGTTGCTTAATTTCTGCGTTTTACGCGTTCCCTGCAGCTTGTCCCGATTCCCTCTGTGTACTGCGTTGTCTCCGCTTCCTCTTGAATTTCTGCGTTCTTTGCGTTGTCTGCTCCCTTTTCTGACTCTCTGTGTTGTCAGCGCGTTCTCCACTTTCTCATTATGGCCTGCGTGTACTTCGTTGTTTTCTGTTTTTCATTAATTGCCGCGTTTTTTGCGTTTTCTGTTGTTTGCCTGATACTTTCTGTTTACTGCGTTGTGTCCGAATTCTCCTGAATTTCTGCATTTTCTGCGTTCCCTGGTCTTTCTTCTTACTCTCTTTGTTATCAGCGCTTTCTCCTCTTTCTCCATGATGCTCTGCGTTTCCTTCGTAGCTTTCTGTTTTTGCTTAATTTCTGCGTTTTACACTCTCCCTGCTGTTTCTTGTCTCCTTCTCTGTTTGGAGCGTTGTGTCCAAATTCTCCTGAATTTCTACGTTTTCTGAGTCCTGGGCTGTCAATTCTGCCTCTCTGGGTTATCACCGCATTCTCCTCTTTCTCATGATTATCTAAGATTTCTTCGTTTTCTCCTGCTGTTGCTAAATTTCTGCGTTTTAAGCGTTCCCTGCAGCTTGTCCCGATTCCTTCTGTGTACTGCGTTGTCTCCGCTTCCTCTTGAATTTCTGCGTTCTTTGCGTTGTCTGCTCCCTTTTCTGACTCTCTAAGTTGTCAGCGCGTTCTCCACTTTCTCATTATGGCCTGCGTTTACTTCGTTGTTTTCTGTTTTTCATTAATTGCCGCGTTTTTTGCGTTTTCTGTTGTTTGCCCTGATAGTCTCTGTTTACTGCGCTGTGTCCGAATTCTCCTAAATTTCTTCATTTTCTGCGTTCCCTGGTCTTTCTTCTTACTCTCTCTGTTATCAGCGCTTTCTCCTCTTTCTCATTATGCTCTGCGTTTCCTTCGTAGCTTTCTGTTTTTGCTTAATTTCTGCGTTTTACACTCTCCCTGCTGTTTCTTGTCTCCTTCTCTGTTTGGAGCGTTGTGTCCAAATTCTCCTGAATTTCTACGTTTTCTGAGTCCTGGGCTGTCAATTCTGCCTCTCTGGGTTATCACCGCATTCTCCTCTTTCTCATGATTATCTAAGATTTCTTCGTTTTCTCCTGCTGTTGCTTAATTTCTGCGTTTTACGCGTTCCCTGCAGCTTGTCCCGATTCCCTCTGTGTACTGCGTTGTCTCCGCTTCCTCTTGAATTTCTGCGTTCTTTGCGTTGTCTGCTCCCTTTTCTGACTCTCTGTGTTGTCAGCGCGTTCTCCACTTTCTCATTATGGCCTGCGTTTACTTCGTTGTTTTCTGTTTTTCATTAATTGCCGCGTTTTTTGCGTTTTCTGTTGTTTGCCCTGATACTTTCTGTTTCCTGCGTTGTGTCCGAATTCTCCTGAATTTCTGCATTTCTGCGTTCCCTGGTCTTTCTTCTTACTCTCTCTGTTATCAGCGCTTTCTCCTCTTTCTCATGATGCTCTGCGTTTCCTTCGTAGCTTTCTGTTTTTGCTTAATTTCTGCGTTTTACACTCTCCCTGCTGTTTCTGTCTCCTTCTCTGTTTGGAGCGTTGTGTCCAAATTCTCCTGAATTTCTACGTTTTCTGAGTCCTGGGCTGTCAATTCTGCCTCTCTGGGTTATCACCGCATTCTCCTCTTTCTCATGATTATCTAAGATTTCTTCGTTTTTCTCCTGCTGTTGCTTAATTTCTGCGTTTTACGCGTTCCCTGCAGCTTGTCCCGATTCCCTCTGTGTACTGCGTTGTCTCCGCTTCCTCTTGAATTTCTGCGTTCTTTGCGTTGTCTGCTCCCTTTTCTGACTCTCTGTGTTGTCAGCGCGTTCTCCACTTTCTCATTATGGCCTGCGTGTACTTCGTTGTTTTCTGTTTTTCATTAATTGCCGCGTTTTTTGCGTTCTCTGTTGTTTGCCATGATACTTTCTGTTTACTGCGTTGTGTCCGAATTCTCCTGAATTTCTGCATTTTCTGCGTTCCCCTGGTCTTTCTTCTTACTCTCTCTGTTATCAGCGCTTTCTCCTCTTTCTCATGATGCTCTGCGTTTCCTTCGTAGCTTTCTGTTTTTGCTCAATTTCTGCGTTTTACACTCTCCCTGCTGTTTCTTGTCTACTTCTCTGTTTGGAGCGTTGTGTCCAAATTCTCCTGAATTTCTACGTTTTATGAGTCCTCGGTGGTCAATTCTGACTCTCTCTGTTATCATCGCATTCTCCTCTTTCTCATGATTATCTAAGATTTCTTCGTTGTCTCCTGCTGTTGCTTAATTTCTGCGTTTTGCACGTTCCCTGCAGTTTGTCCCGATTCCCTCTGTGTACTGCGTTGTCTCCGTTTCCTCTTGAATTTCTGTGTTCTTTGCGTTGTCTGGTCCCTTTTCTGACTCTCTGTGTTGTCAGCGAGTTCTCCACTTTCTCATTATGGCCTGCGTTTTCGTCGTTGTTTTCTCTTTTCATTAATTGCCGCGTTTTTTGCGTTTTCTGTTGTTTGCCCTGATAGTCTCTGTTTACTGCGCTGTGTCCGAATTCTCCTAAATTTCTTCATTTTCTGCGTTCCCTGGTCTTTCTTCTTACTCTCTCTGTTATCAGCGCTTTCTCCTCTTTCTCATGATGCTCTGCGTTTCCTTCGTAGCTTTCTGTTTTTGCTTATTTCTGCGTTTTACACTCTCCCTGCTGTTTCTTGTCTCCTTCTCTGTTTGGAGCGTTGTGTCCAAATTCTCCTGAATTTCTACGTTTTCTGAGTCCTGGGCTGTCAATTCTGCCTCTCTGGCTTATCACCGCATTCTCCTCTTTCTCATGATTATCTAAGATTTCTTCGTTTTCTCCTGCTGTTGCTTCATTTCTGCGTTTACGCGTTCCCTGCAGCTTGTCCCGATTCCTTCTGTGTACTGCGTTGTCTCCGCTTCCTCTTGAATTTCTGCGTTCTTTGCGTTGTCTGCTCCTTTTCTGACTCTCTGTGTTGTCAGCGCGTTCTCCACTTTCTCATTTTGGCCTGCGTTTACTTCGTTGTTTTCTGTTTTTCATTAATTGCCGCGTTTTTTGCGTTTTCTGTTGTTTGCCCTGATACTTTCTGTTTACTGCGTTGTGTCTGAATTCGCCTGAATTTCTGCATTTTCTGCGTTCTCTGGTCTTTCTTCTTACTCTCTCTGTTATCAGCGCTTTCTCCTCTTTCTCATGATGCTCTGCGTTTCCTTCGTAGCTTTCTGTTTTTGCTTAATTTCTGCATTTTACACTCTCCCTGCTCTTTCTTGTCTCCTTCCTCTGTTTTGGGAGCGTTGTGTCCAAATTCTCCTGAATTTCTACGTTTTCTGAGTCCTGGGCTGTCAATTCTGCCTCTCTGGGTTATCACCGCATTTCCTCTTTCTCATGATTATCTAAGATTTCTTCGTTTTCTCCTGCTGTTGCTTAATTTCTGCGTTTTACGCGTTCCCTGCAGCTTGTCCCGATTCCCTCTGTGTACTGCGTTGTCTCCGCTTCCTCTTGAATTTCTGCGTTCTTTGCGTTGTCTGCTCCCTTTTCTGACTCTCTGTGTTGTCAGCGCGTTCTCCACTTTCTCATTATGGCCTGCGTTTACTTCGTTGTTTTCTGTTTTTCATTAATTGCCGCGTTTTTTGCGTTTTCTGTTGTTTGCCCTGATACTTTCTGTTTCCTGCGTTGTGTCCGAATTCGCCTGAATTTCTGCATTTTCTGCGTTCCCTGGTCTTTCTTCTTACTCTCTCTGTTATCAGCGCTTTCTCCTCTTTCTCATGATGCTCTGCGTTTCCTTCGTAGCTTTCTGTTTTTGCTTAATTTCTGCATTTTACACTTCCCTGCTCTTTCTTGTCTCCTTCTCGGTTTGGAGCGTTGTGTCCAAATTCTCCTGAATTTCTACGTTTTCTGAGTCCTGGGCTGTCAATTCTGCCTCTCTGGGTTATCACCGCATTCTCCTCTTTCTCATGATTATCTAAGATTTCTTCGTTTTCTCCTGCTGTTGCTTAATTTCTGCGTTTTACGCGTTCCCTGCAGCTTGTCCCGATTCCCTCTGTGTACTGCGTTGTCTCCGCTTCCTCTTGAATTTCTGCGTTCTTTGCGTTGTCTGCTCCCTTTTCTGACTCTCTGTGTTGTCAGCGCGTTCTCCACTTTCTCATTATGGCCTGCGTGTACTTCGTCGTTTTCTGTTTTTCATTAATTGCCGCGTTTTTTGCGTTCTCTGTTGTTTGCCATGATACTTTCTGTTTACTGCGTTGTGTCCGAATTCTCCTGAATTTCTGCATTTTCTGCGTTCCCTGGTCTTTCTTCTTACTCTCTCTGTTATCAGCGCTTTCTCCTCTTTCTCATGATGCTCTGCGTTTCCTTCGTAGCTTTCTGTTTTTGCTTAATTTCTGCGTTTTTACACTCTCCCTGCTGTTTCTTGTCTCCTTCTCTGTTTGGAGCGTTGTGTCCAAATTCTCCTGATTTCTACGTTTTCTGAGTCCTGGGCTGTCAATTCTGCCTCTCTGGGTTATCACCGCATTCTCCTCTTTCTCATGATTATCTAAGATTTCTTCGTTTTCTCCTGCTGTTGCTTAATTTCTGCGTTTTACGCGTTCCTGCAGCTTGTCCCGATTCCCTCTGTGTACTGCGTTGTCTCCGCTTCCTCTTGAATTTCTGCGTTCTTTGCGTTGTCTGCTCCCTTTTCTGACTCTCTGTGTTGTCAGCGCGTTCTCCACTTTCTCATTATGGCCTGCGTTTACTTCGTTGTTTTCTGTTTTTCATTAATTGCCGCGTTTTTTGCGTTTCTGTTGTTTGCCCTGATACTTTCTGTTTCCTGCGTTGTGTCCGAATTCTCCTGAATTTCTGCATTTTCTGCGTTCCCTGGTCTTTCTTCTTACTCTCTCTGTTATCAGCGCTTTCTCCTCTTTCTCATGATGCTCTGCGTTTCCTTCGTAGCTTTCTGTTTTTGCTTAATTTCTGCGTTTTACACTCTCCCTGCTGTTTCTTGTCTCCTTCTCTGTTTGGAGCGTTGTGTCCAAATTCTCCTGAATTTCTACGTTTTCTGAGTCCTGGGCTGTCAATTCTGCCTCTCTGGGTTATCACCGCATTCTCCTCTCTCTCATGATTATCTAAGATTACTTCGTTTTCTCCTGCTGTTGCTTAATTTCTGCGTTTTACGCGTTCCCTGCAGCTTGTCCCGATTCCCTCTGTGTACTGCGTTGTCTCCGCTTCCTCTTGAATTTCTGCGTTCTTTGCGTTGTCTGCTCCTTTTCTGACTCTCTGTGTTGTCAGCGCGTTCTCCACTTTCTCATTATGGCCTGCGTTTACTTCGTTGTTTTCTGTTTTTTCATTAATTGCCGCGTTTTTTGCGTTTTCTGTTGTTTGCCCTGATACTTTCTGTTTTACTGCGTTGTGTCCGAATTCTCCTGAATTTCTGCATTTTCTGCGTTCCCTGGTCTTTCTTCTTACTCTCTCTGTTATCAGCGCTTTCTCCTCTTTCTCATGATGCTCTGCGTTTCCTTCGTAGCTTTCTGTTTTTGCTTAATTTCTGCGTTTACACTCTCCCTGCTGTTTCTTGTCTCCTTCTCTGTTTGGAGCGTTGTGTCCAAATTCTCCTGAATTTCTACGTTTTCTGAGTCCTGGGCTGTCAATTCTGCCTCTCTGGGTTATCACCGCATTCTCCTCTTTCTCATGATTATCTAAGATTTCTTCGTTTTCTCCTGCTGTTGCTTAATTTCTGCGTTTTACGCGTTCCCTGCAGCTTGTCCCGATTCCCTCTGTGTACTGCGTTGTCTCCGCTTCCTCTTGAATTTCTGCGTTCTTTGCGTTGTCTGCTCCCTTTTCTGACTCTCTGTGTTGTCAGCGCGTTCTCCACTTTCTCATTATGGCCTGCGTTTACTTCGTTGTTTTCTGTTTTTCATTAATTGCCGCGTTTTTTGCGTTTTCTGTTGTTTGCCCTGATACTTTCTGTTTACTGCGTTGTGTCCGAATTCGCCTGAATTTCTGCATTTTCTGCGTTCCCTGGTCTTTCTTCTTACTCTCTCTGTTATCAGCGCTTTCTCCTCTTTCTCATGATGCTCTGCGTTTCCTTCGTAGCTTTCTGTTTTTGCTTAATTTCTGCGTTTTACACTCTCCCTGCTGTTCTTGTCTCCTTCTCTGTTTGGAGCGTTGTGTCCAAATTCTCCTGAATTTCTCCGTTTTCTGAGTCCTGGGCTGTCAATTCTGCCTCTCTGGGTTATCACCGCATTCTCCTCTTTCTCATGATTATCTAAGATTTCTTCGTTTTCTCCTGCTGTTGCTTAATTTCTGCGTTTTACGCGTTCCCTGCAGATTGTCCCGATTCCCTCTGTGTACTGCGTTGTCTCCGCTTCCTCTTGAATTTCTGCGTTCTTTGCGTTGTCTGCTCCCTTTTCTGACTCTCTGTGTTGTCAGCGCGTTCTCCACTTTCTCATTATGGCCTGCGTTTACTTCGTTGTTTTCTGTTTTTCATTAATTGCCGCGTTTTTTGCGTTTTCTGTTGTTTGCCCTGATACTTTCTGTTTCCTGCGTTGTGTCCGAATTCTCCGGAATTTCTGCATTTTCTGCGTTCCCTGGTCTTCTTGTTACTGTCTCTGTTATCAGCGCTTTCTCCTCTTTCTCATGATGCTCTGCGTTTCCTTCGTAGCTTTCTGTTTTTGCTTAATTTCTGCGTTTTACACTCTCCCTGCTGTTTCTTGTCTCCTTCTCTGTTTGGAGCGTTGTGTCCAAATTCTCCTGAATTTCTACGTTTTCTGAGTCCTGGGCTGTCAATTCTGCCTCTCTGGGTTATCACCGCATTCTCCTCTTTCTCATGATTATCTAAGATTTCTTCGTTTTCTCCTGCTGTTGCTTAATTTCTGCGTTTTACGCGTTCCCTGCAGCTTGTCCCGATTCCCTCTGTGTACTGCGTTGTCTCCGCTTCCTCTTGAATTTCTGCGTTCTTTGCGTTGTCTGCTCCCTTTTCTGACTCTCTGTGTTGTCAGCGCGTTCTCCACTTTCTCATTATGGCCTGCGTTTACTTCGTTGTTTTCTGTTTTTCATTAATTGCCGCGTTTTTTGCGTTTTCTGTTGTTGCCCTGATACTTTCTGTTTACTGCGTTGTGTCCGAATTCTCCTGAATTTCTGCATTTTCTGCGTTCCCTGGTCTTTCTTCTTACTCTCTCTGTTATCAGCGCTTTCTCCTCTTTCTCATGATGCTCTGCGTTTCCTTTGTAGCTTTCTGTTTTTGCTTAATTTCTGCGTTTTACACTCTCCCTGCTGTTTCTTGTCTCCTTCTCTGTTTGGAGCGTTGTGTCCAAATTCTCCTGAATTTCTCCGTTTTCTGAGTCCTGGGCTGTCAATTCTGCCTCTCTGGGTTATCACCGCATTCTCCTCTTTCTCATGATTATCTAAGATTTCTTCGTTTTCTCCTGCTGTTGCTTCATTTCTGCGTTTTACGCGTTCCCTGCAGCTTGTCCCGATTCCCTCTGTGTACTGTGTTGTCTCCGCTTCCTCTTGAATTTCTGCGTTCTTTGCGTTGTCTGCTCCTTTTTCTGACTCTCTGTGTTGTCAGCGCATTCTCCACCTTCTCATTATGGCCTGCGTTTACTTCGTTGTTTTCTGTTTTTCATTAATTGCCGCGTTTTTTGCGTTTTCTGTTGTTTGCCCTGATACTTTCTGTTTACTGCGTTGTGTCTGAATTCGCCTGAATTTCTGCATTTTCTGCGTTCTCTGGTCTTTCTTCTTACTCTCTCTGTTATCAGCACTTTCTCCTCTTTCTCATGATGCTCTGCGTTTCCTTCGTAGCTTTCTGTTTTTGCTTAATTTCTGCGTTTTTACACTCTCCCTGCTCTTTCTTGTCTCCTTCTCTGTTTGGAGCGTTGTGTCCAAATTCTCCTGAATTTCTACGTTTTCTGAGTCCTGGGCTGTCAATTCTGCCTCTCTGGGTTATCACCGCATTCTCCTCTTTCTCATGATTATCTAAGATTTCTTCGTTTTCTCCTGCTGTTGCTTAATTTCTGCGTTTTACGCGTTCCCTGCAGCTTGTCCCGATTCCCTCTGTGTACTGCGTTGTCTCCGCTTCCTCTTGAATTCTGCGTTCTTTGCGTTGTCTGCTCCCTTTCTGACTCTCTGTGTTGTCAGCGCGTTCTCCACTTTCTCATTATGGCCTGCGTTTACTTCGTTGTTTTCTGTTTTTCATTAATTGCCGCGTTTTTTGCGTTCTCTGTTGTTTGCATGATACTTTCTGTTTACTGCGTTGTGTCCGAATTCTCCTGAATTTCTGCATTTTCTGCGTTCCCTGGTCTTTCTTCTTACTCTCTCTGTTATCAGCGCTTTCTCCTCTTTCTCATGATGCTCTGCGTTTCCTTCGTAGCTTTCTGTTTTTGCTTAATTTCTGCGTTTTACACTCTCCCTGCTGTTTCTTGTCTCCTTCTCTGTTTGGAGCGTTGTGTCCAAATTCTCCTGAATTTCTACGTTTTCTGAGTCTGGGCTGTCAATTCTGCCTCTCTGGGTTATCAGCGCATTCTCCTCTTTCTCATGATTATCTAAGATTTCTTCGTTTTCTCCTGCTGTTGCTTCATTTCTGCGTTTTACGCGTTCCCTGCAGCTTGTCCCGATTCCCTCTGTGTACTGCGTTGTCTCCGCTTCCTCTTGAATTTCTGCGTTCTTTGCGTTGTCTGCTCCCTTTTCTGACTCTCTGTGTTGTCAGCGCGTTCTCCACTTCTCATTATGGCCTGCGTTTACTTCGTTGTTTTCTGTTTTCATTAATTGCCGCGTTTTTTGCGTTTCTGTTGTTTGCCCTGATACTTTCTGTTTACTGCGTTGTGTCCGAATTCTCCTGAATTTCTGCATTTTCTGCGTTCCCTGGTCTTTCTTCTTACTCTCTCTGTTATCAGCGCTTTCTCCTCTTTCTCATGATGCTCTGCGTTTCCTTCGTAGCTTTCTGTTTTTGCTTAATTTCTGCGTTTTACACTCTCCTTGCTCTTTCTTGTCTCCTTCTCTGTTTGGAGCGTTGTGGTCCAAATTCTCCTGAATTTCTACGTTTTCTGAGTCCTGGGCTGTCAATTCTGCCTCTCTGGGTTATCACCGCATTCTCCTCTTTCTCATGATTATCTAAGATTTCTTCGTTTTCTCCTGCTGTTGCTTAATTTCTGCGTTTTACGCGTTCCCTGCAGCTTGTCCCGATTCCCTCTGTGTACTGCGTTGTCTCCGCTTCCTCTTGAATTTCTGCGTTCTTTGCGTTGTCTGCTCCCCTTTTCTGACTCTCTGTGTTGTCAGCGCGTTCTCCACTTTCTCATTATGGCCTGCGTTTACTTCGTTGTTTTCTGTTTTTCATTAATTGCCGCGTTTTTTTGCGTTTTCTGTTGTTTGCCCTGATACTTTCTGTTTACTGCGTTGTGTCCGAATTCTCCTGAATTTCTGCATTTTCTGCGTTCCCTGGTCTTTCTTCTTACTCTCTTTGTTATCAGCGCTTTCTCCTCTTTCTCATGATGCTCTGCGTTTCCTTCGTAGCTTTCTGTTTTTGCTTAATTTCTGCGTTTTACACTCTCCCTGCTGTTTCTTGTCTCCTTCTCTGTTTGGAGCGTTGTGTCCAAATTCTCCTGAATTCTACGTTTTCTGAGTCCTGGGGCTGTCAATTCTGCCTCTCTGGGTTATCACCGCATTCTCCTCTTTCTCATGATTATCTAAGATTTCTTCGTTTTCTCCTGCTGTTGCTTAATTTCTGCGTTTTTAAGCGTTCCCTGCAGCTTGTCCCGATTCCCTCTGTGTACTGCGTTGTCTCCGCTTCCTCTTGAATTTCTGCGTTCTTTGCGTTGTCTCCTCCCTTTTCTGACTCTCTGTGTTGTCAGCGCGTTCTCCACTTTCTCATTATGGCCTGCGTTTACTTCGTTGTTTTCTGTTTTTCATTAATTGCCGCGTTTTTTGCGTTTTCTGTTGTTTGCCCTGATAGTCTCTGTTTACTGCGCTGTGTCCGAATTCTCCTAAATTTCTTCATTTTCTGCGTTCCCTGGTCTTTCTTCTTACTCTCTCTGTTATCAGCGCTTTCTCCTCTTGCTCATTATGCTCTGCGTTTCCTTCGTAGCTTTCTGTTTTTGCTTAATATCTGCGTTTTACACTCTCCCTGCTGTTTCTTGTCTCCTTCTTGTTTGGAGCGTTGTGTCCAAATTCTCCTGAATTTCTACGTTTTCTGAGTCCTGGGCTGTCAATTCTGCCTCTCTGGTTATCACCGCATTCTCCTCTTTCTCATGATTATCTAAGATTTCTTCGTTTTCTCCTGCTGTTGCTTCATTTCTGCGTTTTACGCGTCCTGCAGCTTGTCCCGATTCCCTCTGTGTACTGTGTTGTCTCCGCTTCCTCTTGAATTTCTGCGTCTTTGCGTTGTCTGCTCCTTTTTCTGACTCTCTGTGTTGTCAGCGCATTCTCCACCTTCTCATTATGGCCTGCGTTTACTTCGTTGTTTTCTGTTTTCATTAATTGCCCGTTTTTTGCGTTTTCTGTTGTTTGCCCTGATACTTTGTTTACTGCGTTGTGTCCGAATTCTCCTGAATTTCTGCATTTTCTGCGTTCCCTGGTCTTTCTTCTTACTCTCTGTGTTATCAGCGCTTTCTCCTCTTTCTCATGATGCTCAGCGTTTCCTTCGTAGCTTTCTGTTTTTGCTTAATTTCTGCGTTTTACACTCTCCCTGCTGTTTCTTGTCTCTTCTCTGTTTGGAGCGTTGTGTCCAAATTCTCCTGAATTTCTACGTTTTCTGAGTCCTGGGCTGTCAATTCTGCCTCTCTGGGTTATCACCGCATTCTCCTCTTTCTCATGATTATCTAAGATTTCTTCGTTTTCTCCTGCTGTTGCTTAATTTCTGCGTTTTAAGCGTTCCCTGCAGCTTGTCACGATTTCCTCTGTGTACTGCGTTGTCTCCGCTTCCTCTTGAATTTCTGCGTTCTTTGCGTTGTCTGCTCCCTTTTCTGACTCTCTGTGTTGTCAGCGCGTTCTCCACTTTCTCATTATGGCCTGCGTTTACTTCGTTGCTTTCTGTTTTTCATTAATTGCCGCGTTTTTTGCGTTTTCTGTTGTTTGCCCTGATACTTTCTGTTTACTGCGTTGTGTCCGAATTCGCCTGAATTTCTGCATTTTCTGCGTTCCCTGGTCTTTCTTCTTACTCTCTCTGTTATCAGCGCTTTCTCCTCTTTCTCATGATGCTCTGCGTTTCCTTCGTAGCTTTCTCTTTTTGCTTAATTTCTGCATTTTACACTCTCCCTGATCTTTCTTGTCTCCTTCTCTGTTTGGAGCGTTGTGTCCAAATTCTCCTGAATTTCTACGTTTTCTGAGTCCTGGGCTGTCAATTCTGCCTCTCTGGGTTATCACCGCATTCTCCTCTTTCTCATGATTATCTAAGATTTCTTCGTTTTCTCCTGCTGTTGCTTAATTTCTGCGTTTTACGCGTTCCCTGCAGCTTGTCCCAATTCCCTCTGTGTACTGCGTTGTCTCCGCTTCCTCTTGAATTTCTGCGTTCTTTGCGTTGTCTGCTCCCTTTTCTGACTCTCTGTGTTGTCAGCGCGTTCTCCACTTTCTCATTATGGCCTGCGTGTACTTCGTTGTTTTCTGTTTTTTCATTAATTGCCGCGTTTTTTGCGTTCTCTGTTGTTTGCCATGATACTTTCTGTTTACTGCGTTGTGTCCGAATTCTCCTGAATTTCTGCATTTTCTGCGTTCCCTGGTCTTTCTTCTTACTCTCTCTGTTATCAGCGCTTTCCTCCTCTTTCTCATGATGCTCTGCGTTTCCTTCGTAGCTTTCTGTTTTTGCTTAATTTCTGCGTTTTACACTCTCCCTGCTGTTTCTTGTCTCCTTCTCTGTTTGGAGCGTTGTGTCCAAATTCTCCTGAATTTCTACGTTTTCTGAGTCCTGGGCTGTCAATTCTGCCTCTCTGGGTTATCACCGCATTCTCCTCTTTCTCATGATTATCTAAGATTTCTTCGTTTTCTCCTGCTGTTGCTTCATTTCTGCGTTTTACGCGTTCCCCTGCAGCTTGTCCCGATTCCCTCTGTGTACTGCGTTGTCTCCGCTTCCTCTTGAATTTCTGCGTTCTTTGCGTTGTCTGCCTCCTTTTTCTGACTCTCTGTGTTGTCAGCGCGTTCTCCACCTTCTCATTATGGCCTGCGTTTACTTCGTTGTTTTCTGTTTTTCATTAATTGCCGCGTTTTTTGCGTTTTCTGTTGTTTGCCCTGATACTTTGTTTACTGCGTTGTGTCCGAATTCTCCTGAATTTCTGCATTTTCTGCGTTCCCTGGTCTTTCTTCTTACTCTCTGTGTTATCAGCGCTTTCTCCTCTTTCTAATGATGCTCAGCGTTTCCTTCGTAGCTTTCTGTTTTTGCTTAATTTCTGCATTTTACGCTCTCCCTGATCTTTCTTGTCTCCTTCTCTGTTTGGAGCGTTGTGTCCAAATTCTCCTGAATTTCTACGTTTTCTGAGTCCTGGGCTGTCAATTCTGCCTCTCTGGGTTATCACCGCATTCTCCTCTTTCTCATGATTATCTAAGATTTCTTCGTTTTCTCCTGCTGTTGCTTAATTTCTGAGTTTTACGCGTTCCCTGCAGCTTGTCCGATTCCCTCTGTGTACTGCGTTGTCTCCGCTTCCTCTTGAATTTCTGCGTTCTTTGCGTTGTCTGCTCCCTTTTCTGACTCTCTGTGTTGTCAGCGCGTTCTCCACTTTCTCATTATGGCCTGCGTGTACTTCGTTGTTTTCTGTTTTTTTCATTAATTTGCCGCGTTTTTTGCGTTCTCTGTTGTTTGGCATGATACTTTCTGTTTACTGCGTTGTGTCCGAATTCTCCTGAATTTCTGCATTTTCTGCGTTCCCTGGTCTTTCTTCTTACTCTCTCTGTTATCAGCGCTTTCTCCTCTTTCTCATGATGCTCTGCGTTTCCTTCGTAGCTTTCTGTTTTTGCTTAATTTCTGCGTTTTACACTCTCCCTGCTGTTCTTGTCTCCTTCTCTGTTTGGAGCGTTGTGTCCAAATTCTCCTGAATTTCTACGTTTTCTGAGTCCTGGGCTGTCAATTCTGCCTCTCTGGGTTATCACCGCATTCTCCTCTTTCTCATGATTATCTAAGATTTCTTCGTTTTCTCCTGCTGTTGCTTAATTTCTGCGTTTTAAGCGTTCCCTGCAGCTTGTCCGATTCCCTCTGTGTACTGCGTTGTCTCCGCTTCCTCTTGAATTTCTGCGTTCTTTGCGTTGTCTGCTCCCTTTTCTGACTCTCTGTGTTGTCAGCGCGTTCTCCACTTTCTCATTATGGCCTGCGTTTACTTCGTTGTTTTCTGTTTTTCATTATTGCCGCGATTTTTGCGTTTTCTGTTGTTTGCCCTGATACTTTCTGTTTACTGCGTTGTGTCCGAATTCTCCTGAATTTCTGCATTTTTCTGCGTTCCCTGGTCTTTCTTCTTACTCTCTCTGTTATCAGCGCTTTCTCCTCTTTCTCATGATGCTCTGCGTTTCCTTCGTAGCTTTCTGTTTTTGCTTAATTTCTGCGTTTTACACTCTCCCTGCTCTTTCTTGTCTCCTTCTCTGTTTTGGAGCGTTGTGTCCAAATTCTCCTGAATTTCTACGTTTTCTGAGTCCTGGGCTGTCAATTCTGCCTCTCTGGGTTATCACCGCATTCTCCTCTTTCTCATGATTATCTAAGATTCTTCGTTTTCTCCTGCTGTTGCTTAATTCTGCGTTTTACGCGTTCCCTGCAGCTTGTCCCGATTCCCTCTGTGTACTGCGTGTCTCCGCTTCCTCTTGAATTTCTGCGTTCTTTGCGTTGTCTGCTCCCTTTTCTGACTCTCTGTGTTGTCAGCGCGTTCTCCACTTTCTCATTATGGCCTGCGTATACTTCGTTGTTTTCTGTTTTTCATTAATTGCCGCGTTTTTGCGTTTTCTGTTGTTTGCCCTGATACTTTGTTTACTGCGTTGTGTCCGAATTCTCCTGAATTTCTGCATTTTCTGCGTTCCCTGGTCTTTCTTCTTACTCTCTGTGTTATCAGCGCTTTCTCCTCTTTCTCATGATGCTCAGCGTTTCCTTCGTAGCTTTCTGTTTTTGCTTAATTTCTGCGTTTTACACTCTCCCTGCTGTTCTTGTCTCCTTCTCTGTTTGGAGCGTTGTGTCCAAATTCTCCTGAATTTCTACGTTTTCTGAGTCCTGGGCTGTCAATTCTGCCTCTCTCGGGTATCACCGCATTCTCCTCTTTCTCATGATTATCTAAGATTTCTTCGTTTTCTCCTGCTGTTGCTTAATTTCTGCGTTTTAAGCGTTCCCTGCAGCATGTCCCGATTCCCTCTGTGTACTGCGTTGTCTCCGCTTCCTCTTGAATTTCTGCGTTCTTTGCGTTGTCTGCTCCCTTTTCTGACTCTCTGTGTTGTCAGCGCGTTCTCCACTTTCTCATTATGGCCTGCGTTTACTTCGTTGTTTTCTGTTTTTCATTAATTGCCGCGTTTTTTTGCGTTTTCTGTTGTTTGCCCTGATACTTTCTGTTTACTGCGTTGTGTCCGAATTCGCCTGAATTTCTGCATTTTCTGCGTTCCCTGGTCTTTCTTCTTACTCTCTCTGTTATCAGCGCTTTCTCCTCTTTCTCATGATGCTCTGCGTTTCCTTCGTAGCTTTCTCTTTTTGCTTAATTTCTGCATTTTACACTCTCCCTGATCTTTCTTGTCTCCTTCTCTGTTTGGAGCGTTGTGTCCAAATTCTCCTGAATTTCTACGTTTTCTGAGTCCTGGGCTGTCAATTCTGCCTCTCTGGGTTATCACCGCATTCTCCTCTTTCTCATGATTATCTAAGATTTCTTCGTTTTCTCCTGCTGTTGCTTAATTTCTGCGTTTTACGCGTCCCTGCAGCTTGTCCCGATTCCCTCTGTGTACTGCGTTGTCTCCGCTTCCTCTTGAATTTCTGCGTTCTTTGCGTTGTCTGCTCCCTTTCTGACTCTCTGTGTTGTCAGCGCGTTCTCCACTTTCTCATTATGGCCTGCGTTTACTTCGTTGTTTTCTGTTTTTCATTAATTGCCGCGTTTTTTGCGTTTTCTGTTGTTTGCCCTGATACTTTCTGTTTCCTGCGTTGTGTCCGAATTCTCCTGAATTCTGCATTTTCTGCGTTCCCTGGTCTTTCTTCTTACTCTCTCTGTTATCAGCGCTTTCTCCTCTTTCTCATGATGCTCTGCGTTTCCTTCGTAGCTTTCTGTTTTTTGCTTAATTTCTGCGTTTTACACTCTCCCTGCTGTTTCTTGTCTCCTTCTCTGTTTGGAGCGTTGTGTCCAAATTCTCCTGAATTTCTACGTTTTTCTGAGTCCTGGGCTGTCAATTCTGCCTCTCTGGGTTATCACCGCATTCTCCTCTTTCTCATGATTATCTAAGATTTCTTCGTTTTCTCCTGCTGTTGCTTCATTTCTGCGTTTTACGCGTTCCCTGCAGCTTGTCCCGATTCCCTCTGTGTACTGTGTTGTCTCCGCTTCCTCTTGAATTTCTGCGTTCTTTGCGTTGTCTGCTCCTTTTTCTGACTCTCTGTGTTGTCAGCGCATTCTCCACCTTCTCATTATGGCCTGCGTTTACTTCGTTGTTTTCTGTTTTTCATTAATTGCCGCGTTTTTTGCGTTTTCTGTTGTTTGCCCTGATACTTTGTTTACTGCGTTGTGTCCGAATTCTCCTGAATTTCTGCATTATCTGCGTTCCCTGGTCTTTCTTCTTACTCTCTGTGTTTATCAGCGCTTTCTCCTCTTTCTAATGATGCTCAGCGTTTCCTTCGTAGCTTCTGTTTTTGCTTTAATTTCTGCATTTTACACTCTCCCTGATCTTTCTGGTCTCCTTCTCTGTTTGGAGCGTTGTGTCCAAATTCTCCTGAATTTCTACGTTTTCTGAGTCCTGGCTGTCAATCTGCCTCTCTGGGTTATCACCGCATTCTCCTCTTTCTCATGATTATCTAAGATTTCTTCGTTTTCTCCTGCTGTTGCTTAATTTCTGCGTTTTACGCGTTCCCTGCAGCTTGTCCCGATTTCCTATGTGTACTGCGTTGTCTCCGCTTCCTCTTGAATTTCTGCGTTCTTTGCGTTGTTTGCTCCCTTTTCTGACTCTCTGTGTTGTCAGCGCGTTCTCCACTTTCTCATTATGGCCTGCGTTTACTTCGTTGTTTTCTGTTTTCATTAATTGCGCGTTTTTTGCGTTCTCTGTTGTTTGCCATGATACTTTCTGTTTACTGCGTTGTGTCCGAATTCTCCTGAATTTCTGCATTTTCTGCGTTCCCTGGTCTTTCTTCTTACTCTCTCTGTTATCAGCGCTTTCTCCTCTTTCTCATGATGCTCTGCGTTTCCTTCGTAGCTTTCTGTTTTTGCTTAATTTCTGCGTTTTACACTCTCCCTGCTGTTTCTGGTCTCCTTCTCTGTTTGGAGCGTTGTGTCCAAATTCTCCTGAATTTCTACGTTTTCTGAGTCCTGGGCTGTCAATTCTGCTCTCTGGGTTATCACCGCCATTCTCCTCTTTCTCATGATTATCTAAGATTTCTTCGTTTTCTCCTGCTGTTGCTTAATTTCTGCGTTTTTACGCGTTCCCTGCAGCTTGTCCCGATTCCCTCTGTGTACTGCGTTGTCTCCGCTTCCTCTTGAATTTCTGCGTTCTTTGCGTTGTCTGCTCCCTTTTCTGACTCTCTGTGTTGTCAGCGCGTTCTCCACTTTCTCATTATGGCCTGCGTTTACTTCGTTGTTTTTCTGTTTTTCATTAATTGCCGCGTTTTTTGCGTTTTCTGTTGTTTGCCCTGATACTTTCTGTTTACTGCGTTTGTGTCCGAATTCGCCTGAATTTCTGCATTTTCTGCGTTCCCTGGTCTTTCTTCTTACTCTCTCTGTTATCAGCGCTTTCTCCTCTTTCTCATGATGCTCTGCGTTTCCTTCGTAGCTTTCTGTTTTTGCTTAATTTCTGCATTTTACACTCTCCCTGCTCTTTCTTGTCTCCTTCTCTGTTTGGAGCGTTGTGTCCAAATTCTCCTGAATTTCTACGTTTTCTGAGTCCTGGGCTGTCAATTCTGCCTCTCTGGGTTATCACCGCATTCTCCTCTTTCTCATGATTATCTAAGATTTCTTCGTTTTCTCCTGCTGTTGCTTAATTTCTGCGTTTTACGCGTTCCCTGCAGCTTGTCCCGATTCCCTCTGTGTACTGCGTTGTCTCCGCTTCCTCTTGAATTTCTGCGTTCTTTGCGTTGTCTGCTCCCTTTTCTGACTCTCTGTGTTGTCAGCGCGTTCTCCACTTTCTCATTATGGCCTGCGTGTACTTCGTTGTTTTCTGTTTTTCATTAATTGCCGCGTTTTTTGCGTTTTCTGTTGTTTGCCCTGATACTTTCTGTTTACTGCGTTGTGTCCGAATTCTCCTGAATTTCTGCATTTTCTGCGTTCCCTGGTCTTTCTTCTTACTCTCTCTGTTATCAGCGCTTTCTCCTCTTTCTCATGATGCTCTGCGTTTCCTTCGTAGCTTTCTGTTTTTGCTTAATTTCTGCGTTTTACACTCTCCTTGCTCTTTCTTGTCTCCTTCTCTGTTTGGAGCGTTGTGTCCAAATTCTCCTGAATTTCTACGTTTTCTGAGTCCTGGGCTGTCAATTCTGCCTCTCTGGGTTATCACCGCATTCTCCTCTTTCTCATGATTATCTAAGATTTCTTCGTTTTCTCCTGCTGTTGCTTAATTTCTGCGTTTTACGCGTTCCCTGCAGCTTGTCCCGATTCCCTTTGTGTACTGCGTTGTCTCCGCTTCCTCTTGAATTTCTGCGTTCTTTGCGTTGTCTGCTCCCTTTTCTGACTCTCTGTGTTGTCAGCGCGTTCTCCACTTTCTCATTATGGCCTGCGTTTACTTCGTTGTTTTCTGTTTTTCATTAATTGCCGCGTTTTTTGCGTTTTCTGTTGTTTGCCCTGATACTTTCTGTTTACTGCGTTGTGTCCGAATTCTCCTGAATTTCTGCATTTTCTGCGTTCCCTGGTCTTTCTTCTTACTCTCTTTGTTATCAGCGCTTTATCCTCTTTCTCATGATGCTCTGCGTTTCCTTCGTAGCTTTCTGTTTTTGCTTAATTTCTGCGTTTTACACTCTCCCTGCTGTTTCTTGTCTCCTTCTCTGTTTGGAGCGTTGTGTCCAAATTCTCCTGAATTTCTACGTTTTCTGAGTCCTGGGCTGTCAATTCTGCCTCTCTGGGTTATCACCGCATTCTCCTCTTTCTCATGATTATCTAAGATTTCTTCGTTTTCTCCTGCTGTTGCTAAATTTCTGCGTTTTAAGCGTTCCCTGCAGCTTGTCCCGATTCCCTCTGTGTACTGCGTTGTCTCCGCTTCCTCTTGAATTTCTGCGTTCTTTGCGTTGTCTGCTCCCTTTTCTGACTCTCTAAGTTGTCAGCGCGTTCTCCACTTTCTCATTATGGCCTGCGTTTACTTCGTTGTTTTCTGTTTTTCATTAATTGCCGCGTTTTTTGCGTTTTCTGTTGTTTGCCCTGATAGTCTCTGTTTACTGCGCTGTGTCCGAATTCTCCTAAATTTCTTCATTTTCTGCGTTCCCTGGTCTTTCTTCTTACTCTCTCTGTTATCAGCGCTTTCTCCTCTTTCTCATTATGCTCTGCGTTTCCTTCGTAGCTTTCTGTTTTTGCTTAATTTCTGCGTTTTACACTCTCCCTGCTGTTTCTGGTCTCCTTCTCTGTTTGGAGCGTTGTGTCCAAATTCTCCTGAATTTCTACGTTTTCTGAGTCCTGGGCTGTCAATTCTGCCTCTCTGGGTTATCACCGCATTCTCCTCTTTCTCATGATTATCTAAGATTTCTTCGTTTTCTCCTGCTGTTGCTTAATTTCTGCGTTTTAAGCGTTCCCTGCAGCTTGTCCCGATTCCCTCTGTGTACTGCGTTGTCTCCGCTTCCTCTTGAATTTCTGCGTTCTTTGCGTTGTCTGCTCCCTTTTCTGACTCTCTGTGTTGTCAGCGCGTTCTCCACTTTCTCATTATGGCCTGCGTTTACTTCGTTGTTTTCTGTTTTTCATTAATTGCCGCGTTTTTTGCGTTTTCTGTTGTTTGCCCTGATACTTTCTGTTTACTGCTTTGTGTCCGAATTCTCCTGAATTTCTGCATTTTCTGCGTTCCCTGGTCTTTCTTCTTACTCTCTCTGTTATCAGCGCTTTCTCCTCTTTCTCATGATGCTCTGCGTTTCCTTTGTAGCTTTCTGTTTTTGCTTAATTTCTGCGTTTTACACTCTCCCTGCTGTTTCTTGTCTCCTTCTCTGTTTGGAGCGTTGTGTCCAAATTCTCCTGAATTTCTACGTTTTCTGAGTCCTGGGCTGTCAATTCTGCCTCTCTGGGTTATCAGCGCATTCTCCTCTTTCTCATGATTATCTAAGATTTCTTCGTTTTCTCCTGCTGTTGCTTCATTTCTGCGTTTTACGCGTTCCCTGCAGCTTGTCCCGATTCCCTCTGTGTACTGTGTTGTCTCCGCTTCCTCTTGAATTTCTGCGTTCTTTGCGTTGTCTGCTCCTTTTTCTGACTCTCTGTGTTGTCAGCGCATTCTCCACCTTCTCATTATGGCCTGCGTTTACTTCGTTGTTTTCTGTTTTTCATTAATTGCCGCGTTTTTTGCGTTTTCTGTTGTTTGCCCTGATACTTTGTTTACTGCGTTGTGTCCGATTTCTCCTGAATTTCTGCATTTTCTGCGTTCCCTGGTCTTTCTTCTTACTCTCTGTGTTATCAGTGCTTTCTCCTCTTTCTAATGATGCTCAGCGTTTCCTTCGTAGCTTTCTGTTTTTGCTTAATTTCTGCGTTTTACACTCTCCCTGCTGTTTCTTGTCTCCTTCTCTGTTTGGAGCGTTGTGTCCAAATTCTCCTGAATTTCTACGTTTTCTGAGTCCTGGGCTGTCAATTCTGCCTCTCTGGGTTATCACCGCATTCTCCTCTTTCTCATGATTATCTAAGATTTCTTCGTTTTCTCCTCCTGTTTCTTAATTTCTGCGTTTTAAGCGTTCCCTGCAGCTTGTCCCGATTCCCTCTGTGTACTGCGTTGTCTCCGCTTCCTCTTGAATTTCTGCGTTCTTTGCGTTGTCTGCTCCCTTTTCTGACTCTCTGTGTTGTCAGCGCGTTCTCCACTTTCTCATTATGGCCTGCGTTTACTTCGTTGTTTTCTGTTTTTCATTAATTGCCGCGTTTTTTGCGTTTTCTGTTGTTTGCCCTGATACTTTCTGTTTACTGCGTTGTGTCCGAATTCGCCTGAATTTCTGCATTTTCTGCGTTCCCTGGTCTTTCTTCTTACTCTCTCTGTTATCAGCGCTTTCTCCTCTTTCTCATGATGCTCTGCGTTTCCTTCGTAGCTTTCTGTTTTTGCTTAATTTCTGCGTTTTACACTCTCCTTGCTCTTTCTTGTCTCCTTCTCTGTTTGGAGCGTTGTGTCCAAATTCTCCTGAATTTCTACGATTTCTGAGTCCTGGGCTGTCAATTCTGCCTCTCTGGGTTATCACCGCATTCTCCTCTTTCTCATGATTATCTAAGATTTCTTCGTTTTCTCCTGCTGTTGCTTAATTTCTGCGTTTTACGCGTTCCCTGCAGCTTGTCCCGATTCCCTTTGTGTACTGCGTTGTCTCCGCTTCCTCTTGAATTTCTGCGTTCTTTGCGTTGTCTGCTCCCTTTTCTGACTCTCTGTGTTGTCAGCGCGTTCTCCACTTTCTCATTATGGCCTGCGTTTACTTCGTTGTTTTCTGTTTTTCATTAATTGCCGCGTTTTTTGCGTTTTCTGTTGTTTGCCCTGATACTTTCTGTTTACTGCGTTGTGTCCGAATTCTCCTGAATTTCTGCATTTTCTGCGTTCCCTGGTCTTTCTTCTTACTCTCTCTGTTATCAGCGCTTTCTCCTCTTTCTCATGATGCTCTGCGTTTCCTTCGTAGCTTTCTGTTTTTGCTTAATTTCTGCGTTTTACACTCTCCCTGCTGTTTCTTGTCTCCTTCTCTGTTTGGAGCGTTGTGTCCAAATTCTCCTGAATTTCTCCGTTTTCTGAGTCCTGGGCTGTCAATTCTGCCTCTCTGGGTTATCACCGCATTCTCCTCTTTCTCATGATTATCTAAGATTTCTTCGTTTTCTCCTGCTGTTGCTTAATTTCTGCGTTTTACGCGTTCCCTGCAGCTTGTCCCGATTCCCTCTGTGTACTGCGTTGTCTCCGCTTCCTCTTGAATTTCTGCGTTCTTTGCGTTGTCTGCTCCCTTTTCTGACTCTCTGTGTTGTCAGCGCGTTCTCCACTTTCTCATTATGGCCTGCGTTTACTTCGTTGTTTTCTGTTTTTCATTAATTGCCGCGTTTTTTGCGTTTTCTGTTGTTTGCCCTGATACTTTCTGTTTACTGCGTTGTGTCCGAATTCTCCTGAATTTCTGCATTTTCTGCGTTCCCTGGTCTTTCTTCTTACTCTCTCTGTTATCAGCGCTTTCTCCTCTTTCTCATGATGCTCTGCGTTTCCTTCGTAGCTTTCTGTTTTTGCTTAATTTCTGCCTTTTACACTCTCCCTGCTGTTTCTTGTCTCCTTCTCTGTTTGGAGCGTTGTGTCCAAATTCTCCTGAATTTCTAAGTTTTCTGAGTCCTGGGCTGTCAATTCTGCCTCTCTGGGTTATCACCGCATTCTCCTCTTTCTCATGATTATCTAAGATTTCTTCGTTTTCTCCTGCTGTTGCTTAATTTCTGCGTTTTAAGCGTTCCCTGCAGCTTGTCCCGATTCCCTCTGTGTACTTCGTTGTCTCCGCTTCCTCTTGAATTTCTGCGTTCTTTGCATTGTCTGCTCCCTTTTCTGACTCTCTGTGTTGTCAGCGCGTTCTCCACTTTCTCATTATGGCCTGCGTTTACTTCGTTGTTTTCTGTTTTTCATTAATTGCCGCGTTTTTTGCGTTTTCTGTTGTTTGCCCTGATACTTTCTGTTTACTGCGTTGTGTCCGAATTCTCCTGAATTTCTGCATTTTCTGCGTTCCCTGGTCTTTCTTCTTACTCTCTCTGTTATCAGCGCTTTCTCCTCTTTCTCATGATGCTCTGCGTTTCCTTTGTAGCTTTCTGTTTTTGCTTAATTTCTGCGTTTTACACTCTCCCTGCTGTTTCTTGTCTCCTTCTCTGTTTGGAGCGTTGTGTCCAAATTCTCCTGAATTTCTACGTTTTCTGAGTCCTGGGCTGTCAATTCTGCCTCTCTGGGTTATCACCGCATTCTCCTCTTTCTCATGATTATCTAAGATTTCTTCGTTTTCTCCTGCTGTTGCTTCATTTCTGCGTTTTACGCGTTGCCTGCAGCTTGTCCCGATTCCCTCTGTGTACTGTGTTGTCTCCGCTTCCTCTTGAATTTCTGCGTTCTTTGCGTTGTCTGCTCCTTTTTCTGACTCTCTGTGTTGTCAGCGCATTCTCCACCTTCTCATTATGGCCTGCGTTTACTTCGTTGTTTTCTGTTTTTCATTAATTGCCGCGTTTTTTGCGTTTTCTGTTGTTTGCCCTGATACTTTGTTTACTGCGTTGTGTCCGAATTCTCCTGAATTTCTGCATTTTCTGCGTTCCCTGGTCTTTCTTCTTACTCTCTGTGTTATCAGCGCTTTCTCCTCTTTCTCATGATGCTCAGCGTTTCCTTCGTAGCTTTCTGTTTTTGCTTAATTTCTGCGTTTTACACTCTCCCTGCTGTTTCTTGTCTCCTTCTCTGTTTGGAGCGTTGTGTCCAAATTCTCCTGAATTTCTACGTTTTCTGAGTCCTGGGCTGTCAATTCTGCCTCTCTGGGTTATCACCGCATTCTCCTCTTTCTCATGATTATCTAAGATTTCTTCGTTTTCTCCTGCTGTTGCTTAATTTCTGCGTTTTAAGCGTTCCCTGCAGCTTGTCCCGATTCCCTCTGTGTACTGCGTTGTCTCCGCTTCCTCTTGAATTTCTGCGTTCTTTGCGTTGTCTGCTCCCTTTTCTGACTCTCTGTGTTGTCAGCGCGTTCTCCACTTTCTCATTATGGCCTGCGTTTACTTCGTTGTTTTCTGTTTTTCATTAATTGCCGCGTATTTTGCGTTTTCTGTTGTTTGCCCTGATACTTTCTGTTTACTGCGTTGTGTCCGAATTCTCCTGAATTTCTGCATTTTCTGCGTTCCCTGGTCTTTCTTCTTACTCTCTCTGTTATCAGCGCTTTCTCCTCTTTCTCATGATGCTCAGCGTTTCCTTCGTAGCTTTCTGTTTTTGCTTAATTTCTGCGTTTTACACTCTCCCAGCTGTTTCTTGTCTCCTTCTCTGTTTGGAGCGTTGTGTCCAAATTCTCCTGAATTTCTACGTTTTCTGAGTCCTGGGCTGTCAATTCTGCCTCTCTGGGTTATCAGCGCATTCTCCTCTTTCTCATGATTATCTAAGATTTCTTCGTTTTCTCCTGTTGTTGCTTAATTTCTGCGTTTTACGCGTTCCCTGCAGCTTGTCCCGATTCCCTCTGTGTACTGCGTTGTCTCCGCTTCCTCTTGAATTTCTGCGTTCTTTGCGTTGTCTGCTCCCTTTTCTGACACTCTGTGTTGTCAGCGCGTTCTCCACTTTCTCATTATGGCCTGCGTTTACTTCGTTGTTTTCTGTTTTTCATTAATTGCCGCGTTTTTTGCGTTTTCTGTTGTTTGCCCTGATACTTTCTGTTTACTGCGTTGTGTCCGAATTCTCCTGAATTTCTGCATTTTCTGCGTTCCCTGGTCTTTCTTCTTACTCTCTCTGTTATCAGCGCTTTCTCCTCTTTCTCATGATGCTCTGCGTTTCCTTCGTAGCTTTCTGTTTTTGCTTAATTTCTGCGTTTTACACTCTCCCTGCTGTTTCTTGTGTCCTTCTCTGTTTGGAGCGTTGTGTCCAAATTCTCCTGAATTTCTACGTTTTCTGAGACCTGGGCTGTCAATTCTGCCTCTCTGGGTTATCACCGCATTCTCCTCTTTCTCATGATTATCTAAGATTTCTTCGTTTTCTCCTGCTGTTGCTTAATTTCTGCGGTTTACGCGTTCCCTGCAGCTTGTCCCGATTCCCTCTGTGTACTGCGTTGTCTCCGCTTCCTCTTGAATTTCTGCGTTCTTTGCGTTGTCTGCTCCCTTTTCTGACTCTCTGTGTTGTCAGCGCGTTCTCCACTTTCTCATTATGGCCTGCGTTTACTTCGTTGTTTTCTGTTTTTCATTAATTCCCGCGTTTTTTGCGTTTTCTGTTGTTTGCCCTGATACCCTCTGTTTACTGTGTTGTGTCCGAATTCTCCTGAATTTCTGCATTTTCTGTGTTTTCTGGTCCTTCTCCTTACTCTCTCTGTTATCAGCGCATTCTCTACTTTCTCATGATGCTCTGCGTTTTTTTCGTAGTTTTCTGTTTTTGCTTAATTTCTGCCTTTTACACTCTCCCTGCTGTTTCTTGTCTTTTTCCCGTTTGGAGCTTTGTTTCCAAATTCTCCTGAATTTCTACGTTTTCTGAGTCCTCGGCTGTCAATTCTGCCTCTCTCGGTTATCACCGCATTCTCCTTTTTCTCATGATTATCTATGATTTCTTCGTTTTCTCCTGCTGTTGCTTAATTTCTGCGTTTTACGCGTTCCCTGCAGTTTGTCCCGATTCCCTCTGTGTACTGCGTTGTCTCCGCTTCCTCTTGAACTTCTGCGTTCTTTGCGTTGTCTGCTCCCTTTTCTGACACTCTGTGTTGTCAGCGCGTTCTCCAATTTCTCATTATTGCCTGCGTTTACTTCGTTGTTTTCTGTTTTTCATTAATTCCGCGTTTTTTGCGTTTTCTATTGTTTGCCCTGATACTCTCTGTTTACTGCGTTGTGTCCGAATTCTCCTGAATTTCTGCATTTTCTGCCTTCTCTGGTCTTTCTCCTTACTCTCTCTGTTATCAGCACTTTATCCTCTTTCTCATGATGCTCTGCGTTTCCTTCGTAGTTTTCTGTTTTTCCTTACTTTCTGCGTTTTACACTTTCCCTGCTGTTTGTCTCCTTCTCTGTTTGGAGCGTTGTGTCCAAATTCTCCTGAATTTCTACGTTTTCTGAGTCCTCGGCTATCAATTCTGACTCTCTCTGTTATCACCGCATTCTCCTCTTTCTCATGATTATCTAAGGTTCCTTCGTTTTCTCCTGCTGTTGCTTAATTTCTGCGTTTTACGCGTTGCCTGCAGTTTGTCCCGATTCCCTCTGTGTACTGCGTTCTCTCGGCTTCCTCTTGAATTTCTGCATTCCTTGCGTTGTCTGCTCCCTTTTCTGACTCTCTGTGTTGTCAGCGCGTTCTCCACTTTCTCATTATGTCCTGCGTTTACTTCGTTGTTTTATGTTTTTCTTAATTCCCGCGTTTTTTGCGTTTTCTGTTGTTTGCCCTGATACTCTCTGTTTACTGCGTTGTGTCCGAATTCTCCTGAATTTCTGCATTTTCTGCGTTCTCTGGTCTTTCTTCTTACTCTCTCTGTTATCAGCGCTTACTCCTCTTTCTCAGGATGCTCTGCGTTTCCTTCGTAGTTTTCTGTTTTTGCTCAATTTCTGCGTTTTAAACTCTCCCTGCTGTTTCTTGTCTACTTCTCTGTTTGGAGCGTTGTGTCCAAATTCTCCTGAATTTCTACCTTTTTTGAGTCCTCGGCGGTCAATTCTGACTCTCTCTGTTATCATCGCATTCTCCTCTTTCTCATGATTATCTAAGATTTCTTCGTTGTCTCCTGCTGTTGCTTAATTTCTGCGTTTTGCACGTTCCCTGCAGTTTGTCCCGATTCCCTCTGTGTACTGCGTTGTCTCCGCTTCCTCTTGAATTTCTGCGTTCTTTGCGTTGTCTGCTCCCTTTTCTGACTCTCTGTGTTGTCAGCGCGTTCTCCACTTTCTCATTATGGCCTGCGTTTACTTCGTTGTTTTCTGTTTTTCATTAATTGCCGCGTTTTTTGCGTTCTCTGTTGTTTGCCATGATACTTTCTGTTTACTGCGTTGTGTCCGAATTCGCCTGAATTTCTGCATTTTCTGCGTTCCCTGGTCTATCTTCTTACTCTCTCTGTTATCAGCGCTTTCTCCTCTTTCTCATGATGCTCTGCGTTTCCTTCGTAGCTTTCTGTTTTTGCTTAATTTCTGCGTTTTACACTCTCCTTGCTCTTTCTTGTCTCCTTCTCTGTTTGGAGCGTTGTGTCCAAATTCTCCTGAATTTCTACGTTTTCTGAGTCCTGGGCTGTCAATTCTGCCTCTCTGGGTTATCACCGCATTCTCCTCTTTCTCATGATTATCTAAGATTTCTTCGTTTTCTCCTGCTGTTGCTTAATTTCTGCGTTTTACGCGTTCCCTGCAGCTTGTCCCGATTCCCTTTGTGTACTGCGTTGTCTCCGCTTCCTCTTGAATTTCTGCGTTCTTTGCGTTGTCTGCTCCCTTTTCTGACTCTCTGTGTTGTCAGCGCGTTCTCCACTTTCTCATTATGGCCTGCGTTTACTTCGTTGTTTTCTGTTTTTCATTAATTGCCGCGTTTTTTGCGTTTTCTGTTGTTTGCCCTGATACTTTCTGTTTACTGCGTTGTGTCCGAATTCTCCTGAATTTCTGCATTTTCTGCGTTCCCTGGTCTTTCTTCTTACTCTCTCTGTTATCAGCGCTTTCTCCTCTTTCTCATGATGCTCTGCGTTTCCTTCGTAGCTTTCTGTTTTTGCTTAATTTCTGCGTTTTACACTCTCCCTGCTGTTTCTTGTCTCCTTCTCTGTTTGGAGCGTTGTGTCCAAATTCTCCTGAATTTCTCCGTTTTCTGAGTCCTGGGCTGTCAATTCTGCCTCTCTGGGTTATCACCGCATTCTCCTCTTTCTCATGATTATCTAAGATTTCTTCGTTTTCTCCTGCTGTTGCTTAATTTCTGCGTTTTACGCGTTCCCTGCAGCTTGTCCCGATTCCCTCTGTGTACTGCGTTGTCTCCGCTTCCTCTTGAATTTCTGCGTTCTTTGCGTTGTCTGCTCCCTTTTCTGACTCTCTGTGTTGTCAGCGCGTTCTCCACTTTCTCATTATGGCCTGCGTTTACTTCGTTGTTTTCTGTTTTTCATTAATTGCCGCGTTTTTTGCGTTTTCTGTTGTTTGCCCTGATACTTTCTGTTTACTGCGTTGTGTCCGAATTCTCCTGAATTTCTGCATTTTCTGCGTTCCCTGGTCTTTCTTCTTACTCTCTCTGTTATCAGCGCTTTCTCCTCTTTCTCATGATGCTCTGCGTTTCCTTCGTAGCTTTCTGTTTTTGCTTAATTTCTGCCTTTTACACTCTCCCTGCTGTTTCTTGTCTCCTTCTCTGTTTGGAGCGTTGTGTCCAAATTCTCCTGAATTTCTACGTTTTCTGAGTCCTGGGCTGTCAATTCTGCCTCTCTGGGTTATCACCGCATTCTCCTCTTTCTCATGATTATCTAAGATTTCTTCGTTTTCTCCTGCTGTTGCTTAATTTCTGCGTTTTAAGCGTTCCCTGCAGCTTGTCCCGATTCCCTCTGTGTACTTCGTTGTCTCCGCTTCCTCTTGAATTTCTGCGTTCTTTGCGTTGTCTGCTCCCTTTTCTGACTCTCTGTGTTGTCAGCGCGTTCTCCACTTTCTCATTATGGCCTGCGTTTACTTCGTTGTTTTCTGTTTTTCATTAATTGCCGCGTTTTTTGCGTTTTCTGTTGTTTGCCCTGATACTTTCTGTTTACTGCGTTGTGTCCGAATTCTCCTGAATTTCTGCATTTTCTGCGTTCCCTGGTCTTTCTTCTTACTCTCTCTGTTATCAGCGCTTTCTCCTCTTTCTCATGATGCTCTGCGTTTCCTTTGTAGCTTTCTGTTTTTGCTTAATTTCTGCGTTTTACACTCTCCCTGCTGTTTCTTGTCTCCTTCTCTGTTTGGAGCGTTGTGTCCAAATTCTCCTGAATTTCTACGTTTTCTGAGTCCTGGGCTGTCAATTCTGCCTCTCTGGGTTATCACCGCATTCTCCTCTTTCTCATGATTATCTAAGATTTCTTCGTTTTCTCCTGCTGTTGCTTCATTTCTGCGTTTTACGCGTTGCCTGCAGCTTGTCCCGATTCCCTCTGTGTACTGTGTTGTCTCCGCTTCCTCTTGAATTTCTGCGTTCTTTGCGTTGTCTGCTCCTTTTTCTGACTCTCTGTGTTGTCAGCGCATTCTCCACCTTCTCATTATGGCCTGCGTTTACTTCGTTGTTTTCTGTTTTTCATTAATTGCCGCGTTTTTTGCGTTTTCTGTTGTTTGCCCTGATACTTTGTTTACTGCGTTGTGTCCGAATTCTCCTGAATTTCTGCATTTTCTGCGTTCCCTGGTCTTTCTTCTTACTCTCTGTGTTATCAGCGCTTTCTCCTCTTTCTCATGATGCTCAGCGTTTCCTTCGTAGCTTTCTGTTTTTGCTTAATTTCTGCGTTTTACACTCTCCCTGCTGTTTCTTGTCTCCTTCTCTGTTTGGAGCGTTGTGTCCAAATTCTCCTGAATTTCTACGTTTTCTGAGTCCTGGGCTGTCAATTCTGCCTCTCTGGGTTATCACCGCATTCTCCTCTTTCTCATGATTATCTAAGATTTCTTCGTTTTCTCCTGCTGTTGCTTAATTTCTGCGTTTTAAGCGTTCCCTGCAGCTTGTCCCGATTCCCTCTGTGTACTGCGTTGTCTCCGCTTCCTCTTGAATTTCTGCGTTCTTTGCGTTGTCTGCTCCCTTTTCTGACTCTCTGTGTTGTCAGCGCGTTCTCCACTTTCTCATTATGGCCTGCGTTTACTTCGTTGTTTTCTGTTTTTCATTAATTGCCGCGTATTTTGCGTTTTCTGTTGTTTGCCCTGATACTTTCTGTTTACTGCGTTGTGTCCGAATTCTCCTGAATTTCTGCATTTTCTGCGTTCCCTGGTCTTTCTTCTTACTCTCTCTGTTATCAGCGCTTTCTCCTCTTTCTCATGATGCTCAGCGTTTCCTTCGTAGCTTTCTGTTTTTGCTTAATTTCTGCGTTTTACACTCTCCCTGCTGTTTCTTGTCTCCTTCTCTGTTTGGAGCGTTGTGTCCAAATTCTCCTGAATTTCTACGTTTTCTGAGTCCTGGGCTGTCAATTCTGCCTCTCTGGGTTATCAGCGCATTCTCCTCTTTCTCATGATTATCTAAGATTTCTTCGTTTTCTCCTGCTGTTGCTTAATTTCTGCGTTTTACGCGTTCCCTGCAGCTTGTCCCGATTCCCTCTGTGTACTGCGTTGTCTCCGCTTCCTCTTGAATTTCTGCGTTCTTTGCGTTGTCTGCTCCCTTTTCTGACTCCCTGTGTTGTCAGCGCGTTCTCCACTTTCTCATTATGGCCTGCGTTTACTTCATTGTTTTCTGTTTTTCATTAATTGCCGCGTTTTTTGCGTTTTCTGTTGTTTGCCCTGATACTTTCTGTTTCCTGCGTTGTGTCCGAATTCGCCTGAATTTCTGCATTTTCTGCGTTCCCTGGTCTTTCTTCTTACTCTCTCTGTTATCAGCGCTTTCTCCTCTTTCTCATGATGCTCTGCGTTTCCTTCGTAGCTTTCTGTTTTTGCTTAATTTCTGCGTTTTACACTCTCCCTGCTCTTTCTTGTCTCCTTCTCTGTATGGAGCGTTGTGTCCAAATTCTCCTGAATTTCTCCGTTTTCTGAGTCCTGGGCTGTCAATTCTGCCTCTCTGGGTTATCACCGCATTCTCCTCTTTCTCATGATTATCTAAGATTTCTTCGTTTTCTCCTGCTGTTGCTTAATTTCTGCGTTTTACGCGTTCCCTGCATCTTGTCCTGATTCCCTTTGTGTACTGCGTTGTCTCCGCTTCCTCTTGAATTTCTGCGTTCTTTGCGTTGTCTGCTCCCTTTTCTGACTCTCTGTGTTGTCAGCGCGTTCTCCACTTTCTCATTATGGCCTGCGTTTACTTCGTTGTTTTCTGTTTTTCATTAATTGCCGCGTTTTTTGCGTTTTCTGTTGTTTGCCCTGATACTTTCTGTTTACTGCGTTGTGTCCGAATTCGCCCGAATTTCTGCATTTTCTGCGTTCCCTGGTCTTTCTTCTTACTCTCTGTGTTATCAGCGCTTTCTCCTCTTTCTCATGATGCTCAGCGTTTCCTTCGTAGCTTTCTGTTTTTGCTTAATTTCTGCGTTTTACACTCTCCCAGCTGTTTCTTGTCTCCTTCTCTGTTTGGAGCGTTGTGTCCAAATTCTCCTGAATTTCTACGTTTTCTGAGTCCTGGGCTGTCAATTCTGCCTCTCTGGGTTATCAGCGCATTCTCCTCTTTCTCATGATTATCTAAGATTTCTTCGTTTTCTCCTGTTGTTGCTTAATTTCTGCGTTTTACGCGTTCCCTGCAGCTTGTCCCGATTCCCTCTGTGTACTGCGTTGTCTCCGCTTCCTCTTGAATTTCTGCGTTCTTTGCGTTGTCTGCTCCCTTTTCTGACACTCTGTGTTGTCAGCGCGTTCTCCACTTTCTCATTATGGCCTGCGTTTACTTCGTTGTTTTCTGTTTTTCATTAATTCCGCGTTTTTTGCGTTTTCTATTGTTTGCCCTGATACTCTCTGTTTACTGCGTTGTGTCCGAATTCTCCTGAATTTCTGCATTTTCTGCCTTCTCTGGTCTTTCTCCTTACTCTCTCTGTTATCAGCACTTTATCCTCTTTCTCATGATGCTCTGCGTTTCCTTCGTAGTTTTCTGTTTTTCCTTACTTTCTGCGTTTTACACTTTCCCTGCTGTTTGTCTCCTTCTCTGTTTGGAGCGTTGTGTCCAAATTCTCCTGAATTTCTACGTTTTCTGAGTCCTCGGCTATCAATTCTGACTCTCTCTGTTATCACCGCATTCTCCTCTTTCTCATGATTATCTAAGGTTCCTTCGTTTTCTCCTGCTGTTGCTTAATTTCTGCGTTTTACGCGTTGCCTGCAGTTTGTCCCGATTCCCTCTGTGTACTGCGTTCTCTCGGCTTCCTCTTGAATTTCTGCATTCCTTGCGTTGTCTGCTCCCTTTTCTGACTCTCTGTGTTGTCAGCGCGTTCTCCACTTTCTCATTATGTCCTGCGTTTACTTCGTTGTTTTATGTTTTTCTTAATTCCCGCGTTTTTTGCGTTTTCTGTTGTTTGCCCTGATACTCTCTGTTTACTGCGTTGTGTCCGAATTCTCCTGAATTTCTGCATTTTCTGCGTTCTCTGGTCTTTCTCCTTACTCTCTCTGTTATCAGCGCTTACTCCTCTTTCTCATGATGCTCTGCGTTTCCTTCGTAGTTTTCTGTTTTTGCTCAATTTCTGCGTTTTAAACTCTCCCTGCTGTTTCTTGTCTACTTCTCTGTTTGGAGCGTTGTGTCCAAATTCTCCTGAATTTCTACGTTTTATGAGTCCTCGGCGGTCAATTCTGACTCTCTCTGTTATCATCGCATTCTCCTCTTTCTCATGATTATCTAAGATTTCTTCGTTGTCTCCTGCTGTTGCTTAATTTCTGCGTTTTGCACGTTCCCTGCAGTTTGTCCCGATTCCCTCTGTGTACTGCGCTGTCTCCGTTTCCTCTTGAATTTCTGTGTTCTTTGCGTTGTCTGGTCCCTTTTCTGACTCTCTGTGTTGTCAGCGAGTTCTCCACTTTCTCATTATGGCCTGCGTTTTCGTCGTTGTTTTCTCTTTTTCATTAATTGCCGCGTTTTTTGCGTTTTCTGTTGTTTGCCCTGATAGTCTCTGTTTACACGCTGTGTCCGAATTCTCCTAAATTTCTTCATTTTCTGCGTTCCCTGGTCTTTCTTCTTACTCTCTCTGTTATCAGCGCTTTCTCCTCTTTCTCATTATGCTCTGCGTTTCCTTCGTAGCTTTCTGTTTTTGCTTAATTTCTGCGTTTTACACTCTCCCTGTTGTTTCTTGTCTCCTTCTCTGTTTGGAGCGTTGTGTCCAAATTCTCCTGAATTTCTACGTTTTCTGAGTCCTGGGCTGTCAATTCTGCCTCTCTGGGTTATCACCGCATTCTCCTCTTTCTCATGATTATCTAAGATTTCTTCGTTTTCTCCTGCTGTTGCTTAATTTCTGCGTTTTACGCGTTCCCTGCAGCTTGTCCCGATTCCCTCTGTGTACTGCGTTGTCTCCGCTTCCTCTTGAATTTCTGCGTTCTTTGCGTTGTCTGCTCCCTTTTCTGACTCTCTGTGTTGTCAGCGCGTTCTCCACTTTCTCATTATGGCCTGCGTTTACTTCGTTGTTTTCTGTTTTTCATTAATTGCCGCGTTTTTTGCGTTCTCTGTTGTTTGCCATGATACTTTCTGTTTACTGCGTTGTGTCCGAATTCGCCTGAATTTCTGCATTTTCTGCGTTCCCTGGTCTATCTTCTTACTCTCTCTGTTATCAGCGCTTTCTAATCTTTCTCATGATGCTCTGCGTTTCCTTTGTAGCTTTCTGTTTTTGCTTAATTTCTGCGTTTTACACTCTCCCTGCTGTTTCTTGTCTCCTTCTCTGTTTGGAGCGTTGAGTCCAAATTCTCCTGAATTTCTACGTTTTCTGAGTCCTGGGCTGTCAATTCTGCCTCTCTGTGTTATCACCGCATTCTCCTCTTTCTCATGATTATCTAAGATTTCTTCGTTTTCTCCTGCTGTTGCTTAATTTCTGCGTTTTTCGCGTTCCCTGCAGCTTGTCCCGATTCCCTCTGTGTACTGCGTTGTCTCCGCTTCCTCTTGAATTTCTGCGTTCTTTGCGTTGTCTGCTCCCTTTTCTGACTCTCTGTGTTGTCAGCGCGTTCTCCACTTTCTCATTATGGCCTGCGTTTACTTCGTTGTTTTCTGTTTTTCATTAATTGCCGCGTTTTTTGCGTTTTCTGTTGTTTGCCCTGATACTTTCTGTTTACTGCGTTGTGTCCGAATTCGCCTGAATTTCTGCATTTTCTGCGTTCCCTGGTCTTTCTTCTTACTCTCTCTGTTATCAGCGCTTTCTCCTCTTTCTCATGATGCTCTGCGTTTCCTTCGTAGCTTTCTGTTTTTGCTTAATTTCTGCATTTTACACTCTCCCTGCTCTTTCTTGTCTCCTTCTCTGTTTGGAGCGTTGTGTCCAAATTCTCCTGAATTTCTACGTTTTCTGAGTCCTGGGCTGTCAATTCTGCCTCTCTGGGTTATCACCGCATTCTCCTCTTTCTCATGATTATCTAAGATTTCTTCGTTTTCTCCTGCTGTTGCTTAATTTCTGCGTTTTACGCGTTCCCTGCAGCTTGTCCCGATTCCCTCTGTGTACTGCGTTGTCTCCGCTTCCTCTTGAATTTCTGCGTTCTTTGCGTTGTCTGCTCCCTTTTCTGACTCTCTGTGTTGTCAGCGCGTTCTCCACTTTGTCATTATGGCCTGCGTTTACTTCGTTGTTTTCTGTTTTTCATTAATTGCCGCGTTTTTTGCGTTCTCTGTTGTTTGCCATGATACTTTCTGTTTACTGCGTTGTGTCCGAATTCTCCTGAATTTCTGCATTTTCTGCGTTCCCTGGTCTATCTTCTTACTCTCTCTGTTATCAGCGCTTTCTCCTCTTTCTCATGATGCTCTGCGTTTCCTTCGTAGCTTTCTGTTTTTGCTTAATTTCTGCGTTTTACACTCTCCCTGCTGTTTCTTGTCTCCTTCTCTGTTTGGAGCGTTGTGTCCAAATTCTCCTGAATTTCTACGTTTTCTGAGTCCTGGGCTGTCAATTCTGCCTCTCTGGGTTATCACCGCATTCTCCTCTCTCTCATGATTATCTAAGATTTCTTCGTTTTCTCCTGCTGTTGCTTAATTTCTGCGTTTTACGCGTTCCCTGCAGCTTGTCCCGATTCCCTCTGTGTACTGCGTTGTCTCCGCTTCCTCTTGAATTTCTGCGTTCTTTGCGTTGTCTGCTCCCTTTTCTGACTCTCTGTGTTGTCAGCGCGTTCTCCACTTTCTCATTATGGCCTGCGTTTACTTCGTTGTTTTCTGTTTTTCATTAATTGCCGCGTTTTTTGCGTTTTCTGTTGTTTGCCCTGATACTTTCTTTTTACTGCGTTGTGTCCGAATTCTCCTGAATTTCTGCATTTTCTGCGTTCCCTGGTCTTTCTTCTTACTCTCTCTGTTATCAGCGCTTTCTCCTCTTTCTCATGATGCTCTGCGTTTCCTTCGTAGCTTTCTGTTTTTGCTTAATTTCTGCGTTTTACACTCTCCCTGCTGTTTCTTGTCTCCTTCTCTGTTTGGAGCGTTGTGTCCAAATTCTCCTGAATTTCTACGTTTTCTGAGTCCTGGGCTGTCAATTCTGCCTCTCTGGGTTATCACCGCATTCTCCTCTTTCTCATGATTATCTAAGATTTCTTCGTTTTCTCCTGCTGTTGCTTAATTTCTGCGTTTTACGCGTTCCCTGCAGCTTGTCCCGATTCCCTCTGTGTACTGCGTTGTCTCCGCTTCCTCTTGAATTTCTGCGTTCTTTGCGTTGTCTGCTCCCTTTTCTGACTCTCTGTGTTGTCAGCGCGTTCTCCACTTTCTCATTATGGCCTGCGTTTACTTCGTTGTTTTCTGTTTTTCATTAATTGCCGCGTTTTTTGCGTTTTCTGTTGTTTGCCCTGATACTTTCTGTTTACTGCGTTGTGTCCGAATTCGCCTGAATTTCTGCATTTTCTGCGTTCCCTGGTCTTTCTTCTTACTCTCTCTGTTATCAGCGCTTTCTCCTCTTTCTCATGATGCTCTGCGTTTCCTTCGTAGCTTTCTGTTTTTGCTTAATTTCTGCGTTTTACACTCTCCCTGCTGTTTCTTGTCTCCTTCTCTGTTTGGAGCGTTGTGTCCAAATTCTCCTGAATTTCTCCGTTTTCTGAGTCCTGGGCTGTCAATTCTGCCTCTCTGGGTTATCACCGCATTCTCCTCTTTCTCATGATTATCTAAGATTTCTTCGTTTTCTCCTGCTGTTGCTTAATTTCTGCGTTTTACGCGTTCCCTGCAGATTGTCCCGATTCCCTTTGTGTACTGCGTTGTCTCCGCTTCCTCTTGAATTTCTGCGTTCTTTGCGTTGTCTGCTCCCTTTTCTGACTCTCTGTGTTGTCAGCGCGTTCTCCACTTTCTCATTATGGCCTGCGTTTACTTCGTTGTTTTCTGTTTTTCATTAATTGCCGCGTTTTTTGCGTTTTCTGTTGTTTGCCCTGATACTTTCTGTTTCCTGCGTTGTGTCCGAATTCTCCGGAATTTCTGCATTTTCTGCGTTCCCTGGTCTTTCTTGTTACTGTCTCTGTTATCAGCGCTTTCTCCTCTTTCTCATGATGCTCTGCGTTTCCTTCGTAGCTTTCTGTTTTTGCTTAATTTCTGCGTTTTACACTCTCCCTGCTGTTTCTTGTCTCCTTCTCTGTTTGGAGCGTTGTGTCCAAATTCTCCTGAATTTCTACGTTTTCTGAGTCCTGGGCTGTCAATTCTGCCTCTCTGGGTTATCACCGCATTCTCCTCTTTCTCATGATTATCTAAGATTTCTTCGTTTTCTCCTGCTGTTGCTTAATTTCTGCGTTTTAAGCGTTCCCTGCAGCTTGTCCCGATTCCCTCTGTGTACTGCGTTGTCTCCGCTTCCTCTTGAATTTCTGCGTTCTTTGCGTTGTCTGCTCCCTTTTCTGACTCTCTGTGTTGTCAGCGCGTTCTCCACTTTCTCATTATGGCCTGCGTTTACTTCGTTGTTTTCTGTTTTTCATTAATTGCCGCGTTTTTTGCGTTTTCTGTTGTTTGCCCTGATACTTTCTGTTTACTGCGTTGTGTCCGAATTCTCCTGAATTTCTGCATTTTCTGCGTTCCCTGGTCTTTCTTCTTACTCTCTCTGTTATCAGCGCTTTCTCCTCTTTCTCATGATGCTCTGCGTTTCCTTTGTAGCTTTCTGTTTTTGCTTAATTTCTGCGTTTTACACTCTCCCTGCTGTTTCTTGTCTCCTTCTCTGTTTGGAGCGTTGTGTCCAAATTCTCCTGAATTTCTACGTTTTCTGAGTCCTGGGCTGTCAATTCTGCCTCTCTGGGTTATCACCGCATTCTCCTCTTTCTCATGATTATCTAAGATTTCTTCGTTTTCTCCTGCTGTTGCTTCATTTCTGCGTTTTACGCGTTCCCTGCAGCTTGTCCCGATTCCCTCTGTGTACTGCGTTGTCTCCGCTTCCTCTTGAATTTCTGCGTTCTTTGCGTTGTCTGCTCCTTTTTCTGACTCTCTGTGTTGTCAGCGCATTCTCCACCTTCTCATTATGGCCTGCGTTTACTTCGTTGTTTTCTGTTTTTCATTAATTGCCGCGTTTTTTGCGTTTTCTGTTGTTTGCCCTGATACTTTGTTTACTGCGTTGTGTCCGACTTCTCCTGAATTTCTGCATTTTCTGCGTTCCCTGGTCTTTCTTCTTACTCTCTGTGTTATCAGCGCTTTCTCCTCTTTCTAATGATGCTCAGCGTTTCCTTCGTAGCTTTCTGTTTTTGCTTAATTTCTGCGTTTTACACTCTCCCTGCTGTTTCTTGTCTCCTTCTCTGTTTGGAGCGTTGTGTCCAAATTCTCCTGAATTTCTACGTTTTCTGAGTCCTGGGCTGTCAATTCTGCCTCTCTGGGTTATCACCGCATTCTCCTCTTTCTCATGATTATCTAAGATTTCTTCGTTTTCTCCTGCTGTTGCTTAATTTCTGCGTTTTAAGCGTTCCCTGCAGCTTGTCCCGATTCCCTCTGTGTACTGCGTTGTCTCCGCTTCCTCTTGAATTTCTGCGTTCTTTGCGTTGTCTGCTCCCTTTTCTGACTCTCTGTGTTGTCAGCGCGTTCTCCACTTTCTCATTATGGCCTGCGTTTACTTCGTTGTTTTCTGTTTTTCATTAATTGCCGCGTTTTTTGCGTTTTCTGTTGTTTGCCCTGATAGTCTCTGTTTACTGCGCTGTGTCCGAATTCTCCTAAATTTCTTCATTTTCTGCGTTCCCTGGTCTTTCTTCTTACTCTCTCTGTTATCAGCGCTTTCTCCTCTTTCTCATTATGCTCTGCGTTTCCTTCGTAGCTTTCTGTTTTTGCTTAATTTCTGCGTTTTACACTCTCCCTGTTGTTTCTTGTCTCCTTCTCTGTTTGGAGCGTTGTGTCCAAATTCTCCTGAATTTCTACGTTTTCTGAGTCCTGGGCTGTCAATTCTGCCTCTCTGGCTTATCACCGCATTCTCCTCTTTCTCATGATTATCTAAGATTTCTTCGTTTTCTCCTGCTGTTGCTTAATTTCTGCGTTTTACGCGTTCCCTGCAGCTTGTCCCGATTCCCTCTGTGTACTGCGTTGTCTCCGCTTCCTCTTGAATTTCTGCGTTCTTTGCGTTGTCTGCTCCCTTTTCTGACTCTCTGTGTTGTCAGCGCGTTCTCCACTTTCTCATTATGGCCTGCGTTTACTTCGTTGTTTTCTGTTTTTCATTAATTGCCGCGTTTTTTGCGTTCTCTGTTGTTTGCCATGATACTTTCTGTTTACTGCGTTGTGTCCGAATTCTCCTGAATTTCTGCATTTTCTGCGTTCCCTGGTCTTTCTTCTTACTCTCTCTGTTATCAGCGCTTTCTCCTCTTTCTCATGATGCTCTGCGTTTCCTTTGTAGCTTTCTGTTTTTGCTTAATTTCTGCGTTTTACACTCTCCCTGCTGTTGCTTGTCTCCTTCTCTGTTTGGAGCGTTGTGTCCAAATTCTCCTGAATTTCTACGTTTTCTGAGTCCTGGGCTGTCAATTCTGCCTCTCTGGGTTATCACCGCATTCTCCTCTTTCTCATGATTATCTAAGATTTCTTCGTTTTCTCCTGCTGTTGCTTCATTTCTGCGTTTTACGCGTTCCCTGCAGCTTGTCCCGATTCCCTCTGTGTACTGTGTTGTCTCCGCTTCCTCTTGAATTTCTGCGTTCTTTGCGTTGTCTGCTCCTTTTTCTGACTCTCTGTGTTGTCAGCGCATTCTCCACCTTCTCATTATGGCCTGCGTTTACTTCGTTGTTTTCTGTTTTTCATTAATTGCCCGTTTTTTGCGTTTTCTGTTGTTTGCCCTGATACTTTGTTTACTGCGTTGTGTCCGAATTCTCCTGAATTTCTGCATTTTCTGCGTTCCCTGGTCTTTCTTCTTACTCTCTGTGTTATCAGCGCTTTCTCCTCTTTCTAATGATGCTCAGCGTTTCCTTCGTAGCTTTCTGTTTTTGCTTAATTTCTGCGTTTTACACTCTCCCTGCTGTTTCTTGTCTCCTTCTCTGTTTGGAGCGTTGTGTCCAAATTCTCCTGAATTTCTACGTTTTCTGAGTCCTGGGCTGTCAATTCTGCCTCTCTGGGTTATCACCGCATTCTCCTCTTTCTCATGATTATCTAAGATTTCTTCGTTTTCTCCTGCTGTTGCTTAATTTCTGCGTTTTACGCGTTCCCTGCAGCTTGTCCCGATTCCCTCTGTGTACTGCGTTGTCTCCGCTTCCTCTTGAATTTCTGCGTTCTTTGCGTTGTCTGCTCCCTTTTCTGACTCTCTGTGTTGTCAGCGCGTTCTCCACTTTCTCATTATGGCCTGCGTGTACTTCGTTGTTTTCTGTTTTTCATTAATTGCCGCGTTTTTTGCGTTCTCTGTTGTTTGCCATGATACTTTCTGTTTACTGCGTTGTGTCCGAATTCTCCTGAATTTCTGCATTTTCTGCGTTCCCTGGTCTTTCTTCTTACTCTCTCTGTTATCAGCGCTTTCTCCTCTTTCTCATGATGCTCTGCGTTTCCTTCGTAGCTTTCTGTTTTTGCTTAATTTCTGCGTTTTACACTCTCCCTGCTGTTTCTTGTCTCCTTCTCTGTTTGGAGCGTTGTGTCCAAATTCTCCTGAATTTCTACGTTTTCTGAGTCCTGGGCTGTCAATTCTGCCTCTCTGGGTTATCACCGCATTCTCCTCTTTCTCATGATTATCTAAGATTTCTTCGTTTTCTCCTGCTGTTGCTTCATTTCTGCGTTTTACGCGTTCCCTGCAGCTTGTCCCGATTCCCTCTGTGTACTGTGTTGTCTCCGCTTCCTCTTGAATTTCTGCGTTCTTTGCGTTGTCTGCTCCTTTTTCTGACTCTCTGTGTTGTCAGCGCATTCTCCACCTTCTCATTATGGCCTGCGTTTACTTCGTTGTTTTCTGTTTTTCATTAATTGCCGCGTTTTTTGCGTTTTCTGTTGTTTGCCCTGATACTTTGTTTACTGCGTTGTGTCCGAATTCTCCTGAATTTCTGCATTTTCTGCGTTCCCTGGTCTTTCTTCTTACTCTCTGTGTTATCAGCGCTTTCTCCTCTTTCTAATGATGCTCAGCGTTTCCTTCGTAGCTTTCTGTTTTTGCTTAATTTCTGCATTTTACACTCTCCCTGATCTTTCTTGTCTCCTTCTCTGTTTGGAGCGTTGTGTCCAAATTCTCCTGAATTTCTACGTTTTCTGAGTCCTGGGCTGTCAATTCTGCCTCTCTGGGTTATCACCGCATTCTCCTCTTTCTCATGATTATCTAAGATTTCTTCGTTTTCTCCTGCTGTTGCTTAATTTCTGAGTTTTACGCGTTCCCTGCAGCTTGTCCCGATTCCCTCTGTGTACTGCGTTGTCTCCGCTTCCTCTTGAATTTCTGCGTTCTTTGCGTTGTCTGCTCCCTTTTCTGACTCTCTGTGTTGTCAGCGCGTTCTCCACTTTCTCATTATGGCCTGCGTGTACTTCGTTGTTTTCTGTTTTTCATTAATTGCCGCGTTTTTTGCGTTCTCTGTTGTTTGCCATGATACTTTCTGTTTACTGCGTTGTGTCCGAATTCTCCTGAATTTCTGCATTTTCTGCGTTCCCTGGTCTTTCTTCTTACTCTCTCTGTTATCAGCGCTTTCTCCTCTTTCTCATGATGCTCTGCGTTTCCTTCGTAGCTTTCTGTTTTTGCTTAATTTCTGCGTTTTACACTCTCCCTGCTGTTTCTTGTCTCCTTCTCTGTTTGGAGCGTTGTGTCCAAATTCTCCTGAATTTCTACGTTTTCTGAGTCCTGGGCTGTCAATTCTGCCTCTCTGGGTTATCACCGCATTCTCCTCTTTCTCATGATTATCTAAGATTTCTTCGTTTTCTCCTGCTGTTGCTTAATTTCTTCGTTTTACGCGTTCCCTGCAGCTTGTCCCGATTCCCTCTGTGTACTGCGTTGTCTCCGCTTCCTCTTGAATTTCTGCGTTCTTTGCGTTGTCTGCTCCCTTTTCTGACTCTCTGTGTTGTCAGCGCGTTCTCCACTTTCTCATTATGGCCTGCGTTTACTTCGTTGTTTTCTGTTTTTCATTAATTGCCGCGTTTTTTGCGTTTTCTGTTGTTTGCCCTGATACTTTCTGTTTACTGCGTTGTGTCCGAATTCTCCTGAATTTCTGCATTTTCTCCGTTCCCTGGTCTTTCTTCTTACTCTCTCTGTTATCAGCGCTTTCTCCTCTTTCTCATGATGCTCTGCGTTTCCTTCGTAGCTTTCTGTTTTTGCTTAATTTCTGCGTTTTACACTCTCCCTGCTGTTTCTTGTCTCCTTCTCTGTTTGGAGCGTTGTGTCCAAATTCTCCTGAATTTCTACGTTTTCTGAGTCCTGGGCTGTCAATTCTGCCTCTCTGGGTTATCACCGCATTCTCCTCTTTCTCATGATTATCTAAGATTTCTTCGTTTTCTCCTGCTGTTGCTTAATTTCTGCGTTTTACGCGTTCCCTGCAGCTTGTCCCGATTCCCTTTGTGTACTGCGTTGTCTCCGCTTCCTCTCGAATTTCTGCGTTCTTTGCGTTGTCTGCTCCCTTTTCTGACTCTCTGTGTTGTCAGCGCGTTCTCCACTTTCTCATTATGGCCTGCGTTTACTTCGTTGTTTTCTGTTTTTCATGAATTGCCGCGTTTTTTGCGTTTTCTGTTGTTTGCCCTGATACTTTCTGTTTACTGCGTTGTGTCCGAATTCTCCTGAATTTCTGCATTTTCTGCGTTCCCTGGTCTTTCTTCTTACTCTCTCTGTTATCAGCGCTTTCTCCTCATTCTCATGATGCTCTGCGTTTCCTTCGTAGCTTTCTGTTTTTGCTTAATTTCTGCGTTTTACACTCTCCCTGCTGTTTCTTGTCTCCTTCTCTGTTTGGAGCGTTGTGTCCAAATTCTCCTGAATTTCTCCGTTTTCTGAGTAATGGGCTGTCAATTCTGCCTCTCTGGGTTATCACCGCATTCTCCTCTTTCTCATGATTATCTAAGATTTCTTCGTTTTCTCCTGCTGTTGCTTAATCTCTGCGTTTTACGTGTTCCCTGCAGCTTGTCCCGATTCCCTCTGTGTACTGCGTCGTCTCGGCTTCCTCTTGAATTTCTGCGTTCTTTGCGTTGTCTGCTCCCTTTTCTGACTCTCTGTGTTGTCAGCGCGTTCTCCACTTTCTCATTATGGCCTGCGTTTACTTCGTTGTTTTCTGTTTTTCATTAATTGCCGCGTTTTTTGCGTTTTCTATTGTTTGCCCTGATACTTTCTGTTTACTGCGTTGTGTCCGAATTCGCCTGAATTTCTGGATTTTCTGCGTTCCCTGGTCTTTCTTCTTACTCTCTCTGTTATCAGCGCTTTCTCCTCTTTCTCATGATTCTCTGCGTTTCCTTTGTAGCTTTCTGTTTTTGCTTAATTTCTGCGTTTTACACTCTCCCTGCTGTTTCTTGTCTCCTTCTCTGTTTGGAGCGTTGTGTCCAAATTCTCCTGAATTTCAACGTTTTCTGAGTCCTGGGCTGTCAATTCTGCCTCTCTGGGTTATCACCGCATTCTCCTCTTTCTCATGATTATCTAAGATTTCTTTGTTTTCTCCTGCTGTTGCTTAATTTCTGCGTTTTACGCGTTCCCTGCAGCTTGTCCCGATTCCCTCTGTGTACTGCGTTGTCTCCGCTTCCTCTTGAATTTCTGCGTTCTTTGCATTTTCTGCTCCCTTTTCTGACTCTCTGTGTTGTCAGTGCGTTCTCCACTTTCTCATTATGGCCTGCGTTTACTTCGTTGTTTTCTGTTTTTCATTAATTGCCGCTTCTTTTGCGTTTTCTGTTGTTTGCCCTGATACTTTCTGTTTCCTGCGTTGTGTCCGAATTCTCCTGAATTTCTGCATTTTCTGCGTTCCCTGGTATTTCTTCTTACTCTCTCTGTTATCAGCGCTTTCTCCTCTTTCTCATGATGCTCTGCGTTTCCTTTGTAGCTTTCTGTTTTTGCTTAATTTCTGCGTTTTACACTCTCCCTGCTGTTTCTTGTCTCCTTCTCTGTTTGGAGCGTTGTGTCCAAATTCTCCTGAATTTCTACGTTTTCTGAGTCCTGGGCTGTCAATTCTACCTCTCTTGGTTATCACCGCATTCTCCTCTTTCTCATGATTATCTAAGATTTCTTCGTTTTCTCCTGCTGTTGCTTAATTTCTGCGTTTTACGCGTTCCCTGCAGCTTGTCCCGATTCCCTCTGTGTACTGCGTTGTCTCCGCTTCCTCTTGAATTTCTGCGTTCTTTGCGTTGTCTGCTCCTTTTTCTGACTCTCTGTGTTGTCAGCGCATTCTCCACCTTCTCATTATGGCCTGCGTTTACTTCGTTGTTTTCTGTTTTTCATTAATTGCCGCGTTTTTTGCGTTTTCTGTTGTTTGCCCTGATACTTTCTGTTTACTGCGTTGTGTCCGAATTCTCCTGAATTTCTGCATTTTCTGCGTTCCCTGGTCTTTCTTCTTACTCTCTCTGTTATCAGCGCTTTCTCCTCTTTCTCATGATGCTCAGCGTTTCCTTCGTAGCTTTCTGTTTTTGCTTAATTTCTGCGTTTTACACTCTCCCTGCTGTTTCTTGTCTCCTTCTCTGTTTGGAGCGTTGTGTCCAAATTCTCCTGAATTTCTACGTTTTCTGAGTCCTGGGCTGTCAATTCTGCCTCTCTGGGTTATCACCGCATTCTCCTCTTTCTCATGATTATCTAAGATTTCTTCGTTTTCTCCTGCTGTTGCTTCATTTCTGCGTTTTACGCGTTCCCTGCAGCTTGTCCCGATTCCTTCTGTGTACTGCGTTGTCTCCGCTTCCTCTTGAATTTCTGCGTTCTTTGCGTTGTCTGCTCCCTTTTCTGACTCTCTGTGTTGTCAGCGCGTTCTCCACTTTCTCATTATGGCCTGCGTTTACTTCATTGTTTTCTGTTTTTCATTAATTGCTGCGTTTTTTTCCGTTTTCTGTTGCTTGCCCTGATACTTTCTGTTTACTGCGTTGTGTCCGAATTCGCCTGAATTTCTGCATTTTCTGCGTTCCCTGGTCTTTCTTCTTACTCTCTCTGTTATCAGCGCTTTCTCCTCTTTCTCATGATGCTCTGCGTTTCCTTCGTAGCTTTCTGTTTTTGCTTAATTTCTGCGTTTTACACTCTCCCTGCTGTTTCTTGTCTCCTTCTCTGTTTGGAGCGTTGTGTCCAAATTCTCCTGAATTTCTACGTTTTCTGAGTCCTGGGCTGTCAATTCTGCCTCTCTGGGTTATCACCGCATTCTCCTCTTTCTCATGATTATCTAAGATTTCTTCGTTTTCTCCTGCTGTTGCTTAATTTCTGCGTTTTACGCATTCCCTGCAGCTTGTCCCGATTCCCTCTGTGTACTGCGTTGTCTCCGCTTCCTCTTGAATTTCTGCGTTCTTTGCGTTGTCTGCTCCCTTTTCTGACTCTCTGTGTTGTCAGCGCGTTCTCCACTTTCTCATTATGGCCTGCGTTTACTTCGTTGTTTTCTGTTTTTCATTAATTGCCGCGTTTTTTGCGTTTTCTATTGTTTGCCCTGATACTTTCTGTTTACTGCGTTGTGTCCGAATTCGCCTGAATTTCTGCATTTTCTGCGTTCCCTGGTCTTTCTTCTTACTCTCTCTGTTATCAGCGCTTTCTCCTCTTTCTCATGATTCTCTGCGTTTCCTTTGTAGCTTTCTGTTTTTGCTTAATTTCTGCGTTTTACACTCTCCCTGCTGTTTCTTGTCTCCTTCTCTGTTTGGAGCGTTGTGTCCAAATTCTCCTGAATTTCTACGTTTTCTGAGTCCTGGGCTGTCAATTCTGCCTCTCTGGGTTATCACCGCATTCTCCTCTTTCTCATGATTATCTAAGATTTCTTCGTTTTCTCCTGCTGTTGCTTCATTTCTGCGTTTTACGCGTTCCCTGCAGCTTGTCCCGATTCCTTCTGTGTACTGCGTTGTCTCCGCTTCCTCTTGAATTTCTGCGTTCTTTGCGTTGTCTGCTCCCTTTTCTGACTCTCTGTGTTGTCAGCGCGTTCTCCACTTTCTCATTATGGCCTGCGTTTACTTCATTGTTTTCTGTTTTTCATTAATTGCTGCGTTTTTTCCGTTTTCTGTTGCTTGCCCTGATACTTTCTGTTTACTGCGTTGTGTCCGAATTCGCCTGAATTTCTGCATTTTCTGCGTTCCCTGGTCTTTCTTCTTACTCTCTCTGTTATCAGCGCTTTCTCCTCTTTCTCATGATGCTCTGCGTTTCCTTCGTAGCTTTCTGTTTTTGCTTAATTTCTGCGTTTTACACTCTCCCTGCTGTTTCTTGTCTCCTTCTCTGTTTGGAGCGTTGTGTCCAAATTCTCCTGAATTTCTACGTTTTCTGAGTCCTGGGCTGTCAATTCTGCCTCTCTGGGTTATCACCGCATTCTCCTCTTTCTCATGATTATCTAAGATTTCTTCGTTTTCTCCTGCTGTTGCTTAATTTCTGCGTTTTACGCATTCCCTGCAGCTTGTCCCGATTCCCTCTGTGTACTGCGTCGTCTCCGCTTCCTCTTGAATTTCTGCGTTCTTTGCGTTGTCTGCTCCCTTTTCTGACTCTCTGTGTTGTCAGCGCGTTCTCCACCTTCTCATTATGGCCTGCGTTTACTTCGTTGTTTTCTGTTTTTCATTAATTGCCGCGTTTTTTGCGTTTTCTATTGTTTGCCCTGATACTTTCTGTTTACTGCGTTGTGTCCGAATTCGCCTGAATTTCTGCATTTTCTGCGTTCCCTGGTCTTTCTTCTTACTCTCTCTGTTATCAGCGCTTTCTCCTCTTTCTCATGATTCTCTGCGTTTCCTTTGTAGCTTTCTGTTTTTGCTTAATTTCTGCGTTTTACACTCTCCCTGCTGTTTCTTGTCTCCTTCTCTCTTTGGAGCGTTGTGTCCAAATTCTCCTGAATTTCTACGTTTTCTGAGTCCTGGGCTGTCAATTCTGCCTCTCTGGGTTATCACCGCATTCTCCTCTTTCTCATGATTATCTAAGATTTCTTTGTTTTCTCCTGGTGTTGCTTAATTTCTGCGTTTTACGCGTTCCCTGCAGCTTGTCCCGATTCCCTCTGTGTACTGCGTTGTCTCCGCTTCCTCTTGAATTTCTGCGTTCTTTGCGTTGTCTGCTCCCTTTTCTGACTCTCTGTGTTGTCAGCGCGTTCTCCACATTCTCATTATGGCCTGCGTTTACTTCGTTGTTTTCTGTTTTTCATTAATTGCCGCGTTTTTTGCGTTTTCTGTTGTTTGCCCTGATACTTTCTGTTTACTGCGTTGTGTCCGAATTCTCCTGAATTTCTGCATTTTCTGCGTTCCCTGGTCTTTCTTCTTACTCTCTCTGTTATCAGCGCTTTCTCCTCTTTCTCATGATGCTCTGCGTTTCCTTTGTAGCTTTCTGTTTTTGCTTAATTTCTGCGTTTTACACTCTCCCTGCTGTTTCTTGTCTCCTTCTCTGTTTGGAGCGTTGTGTCCAAATTCTCCTGAATTTCTACGTTTTCTGAGTCCTGGGCTGTCAATTCTGCCTCTCTGGGTTATCACCGCATTCTCCTCTTTCTCATGATTATCTAAGATTTCTTCGTTTTCTCCTGCTGTTGCTTCATTTCTGCGTTTTACGCGTTCCCTGCAGCTTGTCCCGATTCCCTCTGTGTACTGTGTTGTCTCCGCTTCCTCTTGAATTTCTGCGTTCTTTGCGTTGTCTGCTCCTTTTTCTGACTCTCTGTGTTGTCAGCGCATTCTCCACCTTCTCATTATGGCCTGCGTTTACTTCGTTGTTTTCTGTTTTTCATTAATTGACGCGTTTTTTGCGTTTTCTGTTGTTTGCCCTGATACTTTGTTTACTGCGTTGTGTCCGAATTCTCCTGAATTTCTGCATTTTCTGCGTTCCCTGGTCTTTCTTCTTACTCTCTCTGTTATCAGCGCTTTCTCCTCTTTCTCATGATGCTCTGCGTTTCCTTCGTAGCTTTCTGTTTTTGCTTAATTTCTGCGTTTTACACTCTCCCTGCTGTTTCTTGTCTCCTTCTCTGTTTGGAGCGTTGTGTTCAAATTCTCCTGAATTTCTACGTTTTCTGAGTCCTTGGCTGTCAATTCTGCCTCTCTGGGTTATCACCGCATTCTCCTCTTTCTCATGATTATCTAAGATTTCTTTGTTTTCTCCTGCTGTTGCTTAATTTCTGCGTTTTACGCGTTCCCTGCTGTTTGTCCCGATTCCCTCTGTGTACTGCGTTGTCTCCGCTTCCTCTTGAATTTCTGCGTTCTTTGCATTGTCTGCTCCCTTTTCTGACTCTCTGTGTTGTCAGCGCGTTCTCCACTTTCTCATTATGGCCTGCGTTTACTTCGTTGTTTTCTGTTTTTCATTAATTGCCGCTTTTTTTGCGTTTTCTGTTGTTTGCCCTGATACTTTCTGTTTCCTGCGTTGTGTCCGAATTCTCCTGAATTTCTGCATTTTCTGCGTTCCCTGGTATTTCTTCTTACTCTCTCTGTTATCAGCGCTTTCTCCTCTTTCTCATGATGCTCTGCGTTTCCTTTGTAGCTTTCTGTTTTTGCTTAATTTCTGCGTTTTACACTCTCCCTGCTGTTTCTTGTCTCCTTCTCTGTTTGGAGCGTTGTGTCCAAATTCTCCTGAATTTCTACGTTTTCTGAGTCCTGGGCTGTCAATTCTACCTCTCTTGGTTATCACCGCATTCTCCTCTTTCTCATGATTATCTAAGATTTCTTCGTTTTCTCCTGCTGTTGCTTCATTTCTGCGTTTTACGCGTTCCCTGCAGCTTGTCCCGATTCCTTCTGTGTACTGCGTTGTCTCCGCTTCCTCTTGAATTTCTGCGTTCTTTGCGTTGTCTGCTCCCTTTTCTGACTCTCTGTGTTGTCAGCGCGTTCTCCACTTTCTCATTATGGCCTGCGTTTACTTCATTGTTTTCTGTTTTTCATTAATTGCTGCGTTTTTTCCGTTTTCTGTTGCTTGCCCTGATACTTTCTGTTTACTGCGTTGTGTCCGAATTCGCCTGAATTTCTGCATTTTCTGCGTTCCCTGGTCTTTCTTCTTACTCTCTCTGTTATCAGCGCTTTCTCCTCTTTCTCATGATGCTCTGCGTTTCCTTCGTAGCTTTCTGTTTTTGCTTAATTTCTGCGTTTTACACTCTCCCTGCTGTTTCTTGTCTCCTTCTCTGTTTGGAGCGTTGTGTCCAAATTCTCCTGAATTTCTACGTTTTCTGAGTCCTGGGCTGTCAATTCTGCCTCTCTGGGTTATCACCGCATTCTCCTCTTTCTCATGATTATCTAAGATTTCTTCGTTTTCTCCTGCTGTTGCTTAATTTCTGCGTTTTACGCGTTCCCTGCAGCTTGTCCCGATTCCCTCTGTGTACTGCGTTGTCTCCGCTTCCTCTTGAATTTCTGCGTTCTTTGCGTTGTCTGCTCCCTTTTCTGACTCTCTGTGTTGTCAGCGCGTTCTCCACATTCTCATTATGGCCTGCGTTTACTTCGTTGTTTTCTGTTTTTCATTAATTGCCGCGTTTTTTGCGTTTTCTGTTGTTTGCCCTGATACTTTCTGTTTACTGCGTTGTGTCCGAATTCTCCTGAATTTCTGCATTTTCTGCGTTCCCTGGTCTTTCTTCTTACTCTCTCTGTTATCAGCGCTTTCTCCTCTTTCTCATGATGCTCTGCGTTTCCTTTGTAGCTTTCTGTTTTTGCTTAATTTCTGCGTTTTACACTCTCCCTGCTGTTTCTTGTCTCCTTCTCTGTTTGGAGCGTTGTGTCCAAATTCTCCTGAATTTCTACGTTTTCTGAGTCCTGGGCTGTCAATTCTGCCTCTCTGGGTTATCACCGCATTCTCCTCTTTCTCATGATTATCTAAGATTTCTTCGTTTTCTCCTGCTGTTGCTTCATTTCTGCGTTTTACGCGTTCCCTGCAGCTTGTCCCGATTCCCTCTGTGTACTGCGTTGTCTCCGCTTCCTCTTGAATTTCTGCGTTCTTTGCGTTGTCTGCTCCTTTTTCTGACTCTCTGTGTTGTCAGCGCATTCTCCACCTTCTCATTATGGCCTGCGTTTACTTCGTTGTTTTCTGTTTTTCATTAATTGCCACGTTTTTTGCGTTTTCTGTTGTTTGCCCTGATACTTTGTTTACTGCGTTGTGTCCGAATTCTCCTGAATTTCTGCATTTTCTGCGTTCCCTGGTCTTTCTTCTTACTCTCTGTGTTATCAGCGCTTTCTCCTCTTTCTAATGATGCTCAGCGTTTCCTTCGTAGCTTTCTGTTTTTGCTTAATTTCTGCGTTTTACACTCTCCCTGCTGTTTCTTGTCTCCTTCTCTGTTTGGAGCGTTGTGTCCAAATTCTCCTGAATTTCTACGTTTTCTGAGTCCTGGGCTGTCAATTCTGCCTCTCTGGGTTATCACCGCATTCTCCTCTTTCTCATGATTATCTAAGATTTCTTCGTTTTCTCCTGCTGTTGCTTAATTTCTGCGTTTTAAGCGTTCCCTGCAGCTTGTCCCGATTCCCTCTGTGTACTGCGTTGTCTCCGCTTCCTCTTGAACTTCTGCGTTCTTTGCGTTGTCTGCTCCCTTTTCTGACTCTCTGTGTTGTCAGCGCGTTCTCCACTTTCTCATTATGGCCTGCGTTTACTTCGTTGTTTTCTGTTTTTCATTAATTGCCGCGTTTTTTGCGTTTTCTGTTGTTTGCCCTGATACTTTCTGTTTACTGCGTTGTGTCCGAATTCTCCTGAATTTCTGCATTTTCTGCGTTCCCTGGTCTTTCTTCTTACTCTCTCTGTTATCAGAGCTTTCTCCTCTTTCTCATGATGCTCTGCGTTTCCTTTGTAGCTTTCTGTTTTTGCTTAATTTCTGCGTTTTACACTCTCCCTGCTGTTTCTTGTCTCCTTCTCTGTTTGGAGCGTTGTGTCCAAATTCTCCTGAATTTCTACGTTTTCTGAGTCCTGGGCTGTCAATTCTGCCTCTCTGGGTTATCACCGCATTCTCCTCTTTCTCATGATTATCTAAGATTTCTTCGTTTTCTCCTGCTGTTGCTTCATTTCTGCGTTTTACGCGTTCCCTGCAGCTTGTCCCGATTCCCTCTGTGTACTGTGTTGTCTCCGCTTCCTCTTGAATTTCTGCGTTCTTTGCGTTGTCTGCTCCTTTTTCTGACTCTCTGTGTTGTCAGCGCATTCTCCACCTTCTCATTATGGCCTGCGTTTACTTCGTTGTTTTCTGTTTTTCATTAATTGCCGCGTTTTTTGCGTTTTCTGTTGTTTGCCCTGATACTTTCTGTTTACTGCGTTGTGTCCGAATTCTCCTGAATTTCTGCATTTTCTGCGTTCCCTGGTCTTTCTTCTTACTCTCTCTGTTATCAGCGCTTTCTCCTCTTTCTCATGATGCTCAGCGTTTCCTTCGTAGCTTTCTGTTTTTGCTTAATTTCTGCGTTTTACACTCTCCCTGCTGTTTCTTGTCTCCTTCTCTGTTTGGAGCGTTGTGTCCAAATTCTCCTGAATTTCTACGTTTTCTGAGTCCTGGGCTGTCAATTCTGCCTCTCTGGGTTATCACCGCATTCTCCTCTTTCTCATGATTATCTAAGATTTCTTCGTTTTCTCCTGCTGTTGCTTCATTTCTGCGTTTTACACGTTCCCTGCAGCTTGTCCCGATTCCTTCTGTGTACTGCGTTGTCTCCGCTTCCTCTTGAATTTCTGCGTTCTTTGCGTTGTCTGCTCCCTTTTCTGACTCTCTGTGTTGTCAGCGCGTTCTCCACTTTCTCATTATGGCCTGCGTTTACTTCATTGTTTTCTGTTTTTCATTAATTGCTGCGTTTTTTGCGTTTTCTGTTGCTTGCCCTGATACTTTCTGTTTACTGCGTTGTGTCCGAATTCGCCTGAATTTCTGCATTTTCTGCGTTCCCTGGTCTTTCTTCTTACTCTCTCTGTTATCAGCGCTTTCTCCTCTTTCTCATGATGCTCTGCGTTTCCTTCGTAGCTTTCTGTTTTTGCTTAATTTCTGCGTTTTACACTCTCCCTGCTGTTTCTTGTCTCCTTCTCTGTTTGGAGCGTTGTGTCCAAATTCTCCCGAATTTCTCCGTTTTCTGAGTCCTGGGCTGTCAATTCTGCCTCTCTGGGTTATCACCGCATTCTCCTCTTTCTCATGATTATCTAAGATTTCTTCGTTTTCTCCTGCTGTTGCTTAATTTCTGCGTTTTACGCTTTCCCTGCAGCTTGTCCCGATTCCCTCTGTGTACTGCGTCGTCTCCGCTTCCTCTTGAATTTCTGCGTTCTTTGCGTTGTCTGCTCCCTTTTCTGACTCTCTGTGTTGTCAGCGCGTTCTCCACTTTCTCATTATGGCCTGCGTTTACTTCGTTGTTTTCTGTTTTTCATTAATTGCCGCGTTTTTTGCGTTTTCTATTTTTGCCCTGATACTTTCTGTTTACTGCGTTGTGTCCGAATTCGCCTGAATTTCTGCATTTTCTGCGTTCCCTGGTCTTTCTTCTTACTCTCTCTGTTATCAGCGCTTTCTCCTCTTTCTCATGATTCTCTGCGTTTCCTTTGTAGCTTTCTGTTTTTGCTTAATTTCTACGTTTTACACTCTCCCTGCTGTTTCTTGTCTCCTTCTCTGTTTGGAGCGTTGTGTCCAAATTCTCCTGAATTTCTACGTTTTCTGAGTCCTGGGCTGTCAATTCTGCCTCTCTGGGTTATCACCGCATTCTCCTCTTTCTCATGATTATCTAAGATTTCTTTGTTTTCTCCTGCTGTTGTTTAATTTCTGCGTTTTACGCGTTCCCTGCAGCTTGTCCCGATTCCCTCTGTGTACTGCGTTGTCTCCGCTTCCTCTTGAATTTCTGCGTTCTTTGCGTTGTCTGCTCCCTTTTCTGACTCTCTGTGTTGTCAGCGCGTTCTCCACATTCTCATTATGGCCTGCGTTTACTTCGTTGTTTTCTGTTTTTCATTAATTGCCGCGTTTTTAGCGTTTTCTGTTGTTTGCCCTGATACTTTCTGTTTACTGCGTTGTGTCCGAATTCTCCTGAATTTCTGCATTTTCTGCGTTCCCTGGTCTTTCTTCTTACTCTCTCTGTTATCAGCGCTTTCTCCTCTTTCTCATGATGCTCTGCGTTTCCTTCGTAGCTTTCTGTTTTTGCTTAATTTCTGCGTTTTACACTCTCCCTGCTGTTTCTTGTCTCCTTCTCTGTTTGGAGCGTTGTGTCCAAATTCTCCTGAATTTCTACGTTTTCTGAGTCCTGGGCTGTCAATTCTACCTCTCTTGGTTATCACCGCATTCTCCTCTTTCTCATGATTATCTAAGATTTCTTCGTTTTCTCCTGCTGTTGCTTAATTTCTGCGTTTTACGCGTTCCCTGCAGCTTGTCCCGATTCCCTCTGTGTACTGCGTTGTCTCTGCTTCCTCTTGAATTTCTGCGTTCTTTGCGTTGTCTGCTCCCTTTTCTGACTCTCTGTGTTGTCAGCGCGTTCTCCACTTTCTCATTATGGCCTGCGTTTACTTCGTTGTTTTCTGTTTTTCATTAATTGCCGCGTTTTTTGCGTTTTCTGTTGTTTGCCCTGATACTTTCTGTTTACTGCGTTGTGTCCGAATTCTCCTGAATTTCTGCATTTTCTGCGTTCCCTGGTCTTTCTTCTTACTCTCTCTGTTATCAGCGCTTTCTCCTCATTCTCATGATGCTCTGCGTTTCCTTCGTAGCTTTCTGTTTTTGCTTAATTTCTGCGTTTTACACTCTCCCTGCTGTTTCTTGTCTCCTTCTCAGTTTGGAGCGTTGTGTCCAAATTCTCCTGAATTTCTACGTTTTCTGAGTCCTGGGCTGTCAATTCTGCCTCTCTGGGTTATCACCACATTCTCCTCTTTCTCATGATTATCTAAGATTTCTTCGTTTTCTCCTGCTGTTGCTTAATTTCTGCGTTTTACGTGTTCCCTGCAGCTTGTCCCGATTCCCTCTGTGTACTGCGTTGTCTCCGCTTCCTCTTGAATTTCTGCGTTCTTTGCGTTGTCTGCTCCCTTTTCTGACTCTCTGTGTTGTCAGCGCGTTCTCCACTTTCTCATTATGGCCTGCGTTTACTTCGTTGTTTTCTGTTTTTCATTAATTGCCGCGTTTTTTGCGTTTTCTGTTGTTTGCCCTGATACTTTCTGTTTACTGCGTTGTGTCCGAATTCTCCTGAATTTCTGCATTTTCTGCGTTCCCTGGTCTTTCTTCTTACTCTCTCTGTTATCAGCGCTTTCTCCTCTTTCTCATGATGCTCTGCGTTTCCTTCGTAGCTTTCTGTTTTTGCTTAATTTCTGCGTTTTACACTCTCCCTGCTGTTTCTTGTCTCCTTCTCTGTTTGGAGCGTTGTGTCCAAATTCTCCTGAATTTCTACGTTTTCTGAGTCCTGGGCTGTCAATTCTGCCTCTCTGGGTTATCACCGCATTCTCCTCTTTCTCATGATTATCTAAGATTTCTTCGTTTTCTCCTGCTGTTGCTTCATTTCTGCGTTTTACGCGTTCCCTGCAGCTTGTCCCGATTCCCTCTGTGTACTGCGTTGTCTCCGCTTCCTCTTGAATTTCTGCGTTCTTTGCGTTGTCTGCTCCCTTTTCTGACTCTCTGTGTTGTCAGCGCGTTCTCCACTTTCTCATTATGGCCTGCGTTTACTTCATTGTTTTCTGTTTTTCATTAATTGCCGCGTTTTTTGCGTTTTCTGTTGTTTGCCCTGATACTTTCTGTTTCCTGCGTTGTGTCCGAATTCGCCTGAATTTCTGCATTTTCTGCGTTCCCTGGTCTTTCTTCTTACTCTCTCTGTTATCAGCGCTTTCTCCTCTTTCTCATGATGCTTGCGTTTCCTTCGTAGCTTTCTGTTTTTGCTTAATTTCTGCGTTTTACACTCTCCCTGCTGTTTCTTGTCTCCTTCTCTGTTTGGAGCGTTGTGTCCAAATTCTCCTGAATTTCTACGTTTTCTGAGTCCTCGGCTGTCAATTCTGCCTCTCTCCGTTATCACCGCATTCTCCTCTTTCTCATGATTATCTCAGATTTCTTCGTTGTCTCCTGCTGTTGCTTAATTTCTGCGTTTTACGCGTTCCCTGCAGCTTGTCCCGATTCCCTCTGTGTACTGCGTTGTCTCCGCTTCCTCTTGAATTTCTGCGTTCTTTGCGTTGTCTGCTCCCTTTTCTGACTCTCTGTGTTGTCAGCGCGTTCTCCAATTTCTCATTATTGCCTGCGTTTACTTCGTTGTTTTCTGTTTCTCATTAATTCCCGCGTTTTTTGCGTTTTCTTTTGTTTGCCCTGATACTCTCTGTTTACTGCGTTGTGTCCGAATTCTCCTGAATTTCTGCATTTTCTGCGTTCTCTGGTCTTTCTCCTTACTCTCTCTGTTATCAGCGCTTTCTCCTCTTTCTCATGATGCTCTGCGTTTCCTTCGAAGTTTTCTGTTTTTGCTTAATTTCTGCGTTTTACACTCTCCCTGCTGTTTCTTGTCTCCTTCTCTGTTTGGAGCGTTGTGTCCAAATTCTCCTGAATTTCTACGTTTTCTGAGTCCTGGGCTGTCAATTCTGCCTCTCTGGGTTATCACCGCATTCTCCTCTTTCTCATGATTATCTAAGATTTCTTCGTTTTCTCCTGCTGTTGCTTAATTTCTGCGTTTTACGCGTTCCCTGCAGCTTGTCCCGATTCCCTCTGTGTACTGCGTTGTCTCCGCTTCCTCTTGAATTTCTGCGTTCTTTGCGTTGTCTGCTCCCTTTTCTGACTCTCTGTGTTGATAACGCGTTCTCCAATTTCTCCTTATTGCCTGCGTTTACTACCTTGTTTTCTGTTTTTCATTTATTCCCGCGTTTTTTGCGTTTTCTTTTGTTTTCCCTGATACTCTTTGTTTACTGCGTTGTGTCTGAATGATCCTGAATTTCTGCATTTTCTGCGTACTCTGGTCTTTCTCCTTACTCTCTCTGTTATCAGCGCTTTCTCCTCTTTCTCATGATGCTCTGCGTTTCCTTCGTATTTTTCTGTTTTTGCTTAATTTCTGCGTTTTACACTCTCCGTGCTGTTTCTTGTCTCCTTCTCTGTTTGGAGCGTTGTGTCCAAATTCTCCTGAATTTCTACGTTTTCTGAGTCGTCGGCTGTCAATTCTGCCTCTCTCGGTTATCACCGCATTCTCCTCTTTCTCATGATTATCTAATATTTCTTCGTTGTCTCCTGCTGTTGCTTAATTTCTGCGTTTTACGCGTTCCCTGCAGCTTGTCCCGATTCCCTCTGTGTACTGCGTCGTCTCCGCTTCCTCTTGAATTTCTGCGTTCTTTGCGTTGTCTGCTCCCTTTTCTGACTCTCTGTGTTGTCAGCGCGTTCTCCACTTTCTCATTATGGCCTGCGTTTACTTCGTTGTTTTCTGTTTTTCATTAATTGCCGCGTTTTTTGCGTTTTCTATTTTTGCCCTGATACTTTCTGTTTACTGCGTTGTGTCCGAATTCGCCTGAATTTCTGCATTTTCTGCGTTCCCTGGTCTTTCTTCTTACTCTCTCTGTTATCAGCGCTTTCTCCTCTTTCTCATGATTCTCTGCGTTTCCTTTGTAGCTTTCTGTTTTTGCTTAATTTCTACGTTTTACACTCTCCCTGCTGTTTCTTGTCTCCTTCTCTGTTTGGAGCGTTGTGTCCAAATTCTCCTGAATTTCTACGTTTTCTGAGTCCTGGGCTGTCAATTCTGCCTCTCTGGGTTATCACCGCATTCTCCTCTTTCTCATGATTATCTAAGATTTCTTTGTTTTCTCCTGCTGTTGTTTAATTTCTGCGTTTTACGCGTTCCCTACAGCTTGTCCCGATTCCCTCTGTGTACTACGTTGTCTCCGCTTCCTCTTGAATTTCTGCGTTCTTTGCGTTGTCTGCTCCCTTTTCTGACTCTCTGTGTTGTCAGCGCGTTCTCCACATTCTCATTATGGCCTGCGTTTACTTCGTTGTTTTCTGTTTTTCATTAATTGCCGCGTTTTTAGCGTTTTCTGTTGTTTGCCCTGATACTTTCTGTTTACTGCGTTGTGTCCGAATTCTCCTGAATTTCTGCATTTTCTGCGTTCCCTGGTCTTTCTTCTTACTCTCTCTGTTATCAGCGCTTTCTCCTCTTTCTCATGATGCTCTGCGTTTCCTTCGTAGCTTTCTGTTTTTGCTTAATTTCTGCGTTTTACACTCTCCCTGCTGTTTCTTGTCTCCTTCTCTGTTTGGAGCGTTGTGTCCAAATTCTCCTGAATTTCTACGTTTTCTGAGTCCTGGGCTGTCAATTCTGCCTCTCTTGGTTATCACCGCATTCTCCTCTTTCTCATGATTATCTAAGATTTCTTCGTTTTCTCCTGCTGTTGCTTAATTTCTGCGTTTTACGCGTTCCCTGCAGCTTGTCCCGATTCCCTCTGTGTACTGCGTTGTCTCTGCTTCCTCTTGAATTTCTGCGTTCTTTGCGTTGTCTGCTCCCTTTTCTGACTCTCTGTGTTGTCAGCGCGTTCTCCACTTTCTCATTATGGCCTGCGTTTACTTCGTTGTTTTCTGTTTTTCATTAATTGCCGCGTTTTTTGCGTTTTCTGTTGTTTGCCCTGATACTTTCTGTTTACTGCGTTGTGTCCGAATTCTCCTGAATTTCTGCATTTTCTGCGTTCCCTGGTCTTTCTTCTTACTCTCTCTGTTATCAGCGCTTTCTCCTCATTCTCATGATGCTCTGCGTTTCCTTCGTAGCTTTCTGTTTTTGCTTAATTTCTGCGTTTTACACTCTCCCTGCTGTTTCTTGTCTCCTTCTCAGTTTGGAGCGTTGTGTCCAAATTCTCCTGAATTTCTACGTTTTCTGAGTCCTGGGCTGTCAATTCTGCCTCTCTGGGTTATCACCACATTCTCCTCTTTCTCATGATTATCTAAGATTTCTTCGTTTTCTCCTGCTGTTGCTTAATTTCTGCGTTTTACGTGTTCCCTGCAGCTTGTCCCGATTCCCTCTGTGTACTGCGTTGTCTCCGCTTCCTCTTGAATTTCTGCGTTCTTTGCGTTGTCTGCTCCCTTTTCTGACTCTCTGTGTTGTCAGCGCGTTCTCCACTTTCTCATTATGGCCTGCGTTTACTTCGTTGTTTTCTGTTTTTCATTAATTGCCGCGTTTTTTGCGTTTTCTGTTGTTTGCCCTGATACTTTCTGTTTACTGCGTTGTGTCCGAATTCTCCTGAATTTCTGCATTTTCTGCGTTCCCTGGTCTTTCTTCTTACTCTCTCTGTTATCAGCGCTTTCTCCTCTTTCTCATGATGCTCTGCGTTTCCTTCGTAGCTTTCTGTTTTTGCTTAATTTCTGCGTTTTACACTCTCCCTGCTGTTTCTTGTCTCCTTCTCTGTTTGGAGCGTTGTGTCCAAATTCTCCTGAATTTCTACGTTTTCTGAGTCCTGGGCTGTCAATTCTGCCTCTCTGGGTTATCACCGCATTCTCCTCTTTCTCATGATTATCTAAGATTTCTTCGTTTTCTCCTGCTGTTGCTTCATTTCTGCGTTTTACGCGTTCCCTGCAGCTTGTCCCGATTCCCTCTGTGTACTGCGTTGTCTCCGCTTCCTCTTGAATTTCTGCGTTCTTTGCGTTGTCTGCTCCCTTTTCTGACTCTCTGTGTTGTCATCGCGTTCTCCACTTTCTCATTATGGCCTGCGTTTACTTCATTGTTTTCTGTTTTTCATTAATTGCCGCGTTTTTTGCGTTTTCTGTTGTTTGCCCTGATACTTTCTGTTTCCTGCGTTGTGTCCGAATTCGCCTGAATTTCTGCATTTTCTGCGTTCCCTGGTCTTTCTTCTTACTCTCTCTGTTATCAGCGCTTTCTCCTCTTTCTCATGATGCTTGCGTTTCCTTCGTAGCTTTCTGTTTTTGCTTAATTTCTGCGTTTTACACTCTCCCTGCTGTTTCTTGTCTCCTTCTCTGTTTGGAGCGTTGTGTCCAAATTCTCCTGAATTTCTACGTTTTCTGAGTCCTCGGCTGTCAATTCTGCCTCTCTCCGTTATCACCGCATTCTCCTCTTTCTCATGATTATCTCAGATTTCTTCGTTGTCTCCTGCTGTTGCTTAATTTCTGCGTTTTACGCGTTCCCTGCAGCTTGTCCCGATTCCCTCTGTGTACTGCGTTGTCTCCGCTTCCTCTTGAATTTCTGCGTTCTTTGCGTTGTCTGCTCCCTTTTCTGACTCTCTGTGTTGTCAGCGCCTTCTCCAATTTCTCATTATTGCCTGCGTTTACTTCGTTGTTTTCTGTTTCTCATTAATTCCCGCGTTTTTTGCGTTTTCTTTTGTTTGCCCTGATACTCTCTGTTTACTGCGTTGTGTCCGAATTCTCCTGAATTTCTGCATTTTCTGCGTTCTCTGGTCTTTCTCCTTACTCTCTCTGTTATCAGCGCTTTCTCCTCTTTCTCATGATGCTCTACGTTTCCTTCGAAGTTTTCTGTTTTTGCTTAATTTCTGCGTTTTACACTCTCCCTGCTGTTTCTTGTCTCCTTCTCTGTTTGGAGCGTTGTGTCCAAATTCTCCTGAATTTCTACGTTTTCTGAGTCCTGGGCTGTCAATTCTGCCTCTCTGGGTTATCACCGCATTCTCCTCTTTCTCATGATTATCTAAGATTTCTTCGTTTTCTCCTGCTGTTGCTTAATTTCTGCGTTTTACGCGTTCCCTGCAGCTTGTCCCGATTCCCTCTGTGTACTGCGTTGTCTCCGCTTCCTCTTGAATTTCTGCGTTCTTTGCGTTGTCTGCTCCCTTTTCTGACTCTCTGTGTTGATAACGCGTTCTCCAATTTCTCCTTATTGCCTGCGTTTACTACCTTGTTTTCTGTTTTTCATTTATTCCCGCGTTTTTTGCGTTTTCTTTTGTTTGCCCTGATACTCTTTGTTTACTGCGTTGTGTCTGAATGATCCTGAATTTCTGCATTTTCTGCGTACTCTGGTCTTTCTCCTTACTCTCTCTGTTATCAGCGCTTTCTCCTCTTTCTCATGATGCTCTGCGTTTCCTTCGTATTTTTCTGTTTTTGCTTAATTTCTGCGTTTTACACTCTCCGTGCTGTTTCTTGTCTCCTTCTCTGTTTGGAGCGTTGTGTCCAAATTCTCCTGAATTTCTACGTTTTCTGAGTCGTCGGCTGTCAATTCTGCCTCTCTCGGTTATCACCGCATTCTCCTCTTTCTCATGATTATCTAATATTTCTTCGTTGTCTCCTGCTGTTGCTTAATTTCTGCGTTTTACGCGTTCCCTGCAGTTTGTCCCGATTCCCTCTGTGTACTGCGTTGTCTCCGCTTCCTCTTGAATTTCTGCGTTCTTTGCGTTGTCTGCTCCCTTTTCTGACTCGCTGTGTTGTCAGCGCGTTCTCCACTTTCTCATTCTGCTCTGCGTTTACCTCGTTGTTTTCTGGTTTTCATAAATTCCCGCGTTTTTTGAGTTTTCTGTACTTTGCCCTTATACTCTCTGTTTACTGCGTTGTGTCCGAATTCTCCTGAATTTCTGCATTTTCTACCTTCCCTCTTCTTTCTCCTTACTCTCTCTGTTATCAGCGCTTTCTCCTCTTTCTCATGATGCTCTGCGTTTCCTTCGTAGTTTTCTGTTTTTGCTTAATTTCTGCGTTTTACACTCTCCCTGCTGTTTCTTGTCTCCTTCTCTGTTTGGAGCGTTGTGTCCAAATTCTCCTGAATTTCTACGTTTCCTGAATCCTCGGCTGTCAATTCTCACTCTCTCCGTTATCACCACATTGTCCTCTTTCTCATGATTATATGATTTCTTCGTTGTCTCCTGCTGTTGCTTAATTTCTGCGTTTTATGCGTTCCCTGCAATTTGTCCCGATTCTCTCTGTGTTCTGCGTTGTATCCGCTCCCTCTTGAATTTCTGCGCTCTTTGCGTTGTCTGCTCCCTTCTCTGACTCTCTGTGTTGTCAGCGCGTTCTCCAATTTCTCATTATTTCCTGCGTTTACTTCGTTGTTTTCTGTTTCTCATTAATTCCCGCGTTTTTTGCGTTTTCTGTTGTTTGCCCTGATACTCTCTGTTTACTGCGTTGTGTTCGAATTCTCCTGAATTTATGCATTTTCTGCGTTCTCTGGTCTTTCTCCTTACTCTCTCTGTTATCAGCGCTTTCTCCTCTTTCTCATGATGCTCTGCGTTTCCTTCGTATTTTTCTGTTTTTGCTTAATTTCTGCGATTAACACTCTCCTTGCTGTTTCTTGTCTCCTTCTCTGTTTGGAGCGTTTTGTCCAAATTCTCCTGAATTTCTACTTTTTCTGTGTCGTCGGCTGTCAATTCTGCCTCTCTCGGTTGTCACCGCATTCTCCTCTTTCTCATGATTATCTAAGATTTCTTCGTTTTCTCCTGCTGTTGCTTAATTTCTGCGTTTTATGCGTTCCCTGCAGCTTGTCCCGATTCCCTCTGTGTACTGCGTTGTCTCCGCTTCCTCTTGAATTTCTGCGTTCTTTGCGTTGTCTGCTCCCTTTTCTGACTCTCTGTGTTGTCAGCGCGTTCTCCACTTTCTCATTCTGCTCTGCGTTTACCTCGTTGTTTTCTGTTTTTCATAAATTCCCGCGTTTTTTGGGTTTTCTGTTGTTTGCCCTGATACTCTCTGTTTACTGCGTTGTGTCCGAATTCTCCTGAATTTCTGCATTTTCTGCCTTCCCTCTTCTTTCTCCTTACTCTCTCTGTTATCAGCGATTTCTCCTCTTTCTCATGATGCTCTGCGTTTCCTTCGTATTTTTCTGTTTTTGCTTAATTTCTGCGTTTTACACTCTCCCTGCTGTTTCTTGTCTCCTTCTCTGTTTGGAGCGTTGTGTCCAAATTCTCCTGAATTTCTACGTTTTCTGAGTCCTCGGCTGTCAATTCTGACTCTCTCTGTTATCACCGCATTCTCCTCTTTCTCATGATTATCTATGATTTCTTCGTTTTCTCCTGCTGTTGCTTAATTTCTGCGTTTTACGCGTTCCCTGCAGCTTGTCCCGATTCCCTCTGTGTACTGCGTTGTCTCCGCTTCCTCTTGAATTTCTGCGTTCTTTGCGTTGTCTGCTCCCTTTTCTGACTCTCTGTGTTGTCAGCGCGTTCTCCACTTTCTCATTCTGCTCTGCGTTTACCTCGTTGTTTTCTGTTTTTCATAAATTCCCGCGTTTTTTGGGTTTTCTGTTGTTTGCCCTGATACTCTCTGTTTACTGCGTTGTGTCCGAATTCTCCTGAATTTCTGCATTTTCTGCCTTCCCTCTTCTTTCTCCTTACTCTCTCTGTTATCAGCGATTTCTCCTCTTTCTCATGATGCTCTGCGTTTCCTTCGTATTTTTCTGTTTTTGCTTAATTTCTGCGTTTTACACTCTCCCTGCTGTTTCTTGTCTACTTCTCTGTTTGGAGCGTTGTGTCCAAATTCTCCTGAATTTCTACGTTTTCTGAGTCCTGGGCTGTCAATTCTGCCTCTCTGGGTTATCACCGCATTCTCCTCTTTCTCATGATTATCTAAGATTTCTTCGTTTTCTCCTGCTGTTGCTTAATTTCTGCGTTTTACGCGTTCCCTGCAGCTTGTCCCGATTCCCTCTGTGTACTGCGTTGTCTCCGCTTCCTCTTGAATTTCTGCGTTCTTTGCGTTGTCTGCTCCCTTTTCTGACTCTCTGTGTTGTCAGCGCGTTCTCCACTTTCTCATTATGGCCTGCGTTTACTTCGTTGTTTTCTGTTTTTCATAAATTGCCGCGTTTTTTGCGTTTTCTGTTGTTTGCCCTGATACTTTCTGTTTCCTGCGTTGTGTCCGAATTCTCCTGAATTTCTGCATTTTCTGCGATGTCTGGCCTTTGTCCTTACTCTCTCTGTTATCAGCGGTTTCTCTACTTTCTCATGATGATCTGCGTTTCCTTCGTAGTTTTCTGTTTTTGCTTAATTTCTCCGTTTTCTACTCTCCCTGCCGTTTCTTGTCTCTTTCTGTATTTAGAGCGTTGTGTCCAATTTCTCCTGAATTTCTGCGTTCTGAGTCCTCAGCTGTCTCATCTGACTCTCTCTGTTATCACCGCATTCTTCTCTTTCTCATGATTCTCAGTGATTTTTTCTTTGTGTTCTGCTTTTGCTTAATTTTTACATTTTATGCTCTCCCCGCTGTTTCTTGTCTGTTTCTCTATTTGTGTGGTTGTGTTCAAATTCTCCTGAATTTCTGCATTTTCTGCGTTCTCTGGTCTTTCTTGTTACTTTCTCAGTTATCAGCGCTTTCACTACTGTCTCATTATGCTTTGTGTTTCCTTCGTTGTTTTCCGTTTTTGCTTATTATCTGCGTTTTTTTCTCCCCCTGCTGTTTCTTGTCTCTTTCTCTGGTAGGAACGTTGTCTTTCATTTCTCCTGAATTTCTGCGTTTTCTGAGTTTTCGGCTGTCTCCTCTGACTCTCTCTGTTATCAGCGCTCTCTCCTCTTTTTCATGATTCTCTATGATTTCTTCGTTGTCTTCTGCTTTTTATTAATGTCTGCGTTTTATGCGTTCCCTGCTGTTTGTCCCGATTCTCTCTGTGTACTGCATTGTCTCTGCTTCCTCTTGAATTTCTACGTTTTCTGAGTTCTCTGTTCTCTTTCCTGACTCTCTCTGTTTCAGTGTGCTCTTCTCTTTCTCCTGATTCTCCGCGTTTTTTGCCTTGTTTTCTCATTCTGCCTAATTTCTGCGTTTTAGTTGTTCGCTGCTGTTTGACATGATTATCTGTTTTCTGCGTTGTCTCCGCATTCTCTTGAACTTCTGCATTTTCTGCGTTTTCTGCTCCCTCCTCATCCTTTTTCTGTTTTCAACCCTTTCGCCTCTTTCTTCTGATTCTCTGCGTTTTCTGCGTTGTCTCCTTTTTCTGCTTAATTTCTTGGTTTTCTGCTCTCTTTTTAATCTGTCTATTTTCGTCGTTTGCTCCCATTTCTCCTCATTCTCTGTGTTTTCTGCTCTTTCTTCTAAATTTCAGCATTTTATGCGCTCTCTGTTGTTTCCCTGGAATCTCTCTGTTTTCTGCCTTGTCTCCGCTTTCTCCTCAATTTCTGCGTTTTCTGCATTCTCTTCCTTCTCAACTGATTCTCTGCAGGTTCTGCGTTGTCTCCTCTTTCTCCTGATCCCGTACGTTTTCTGCTCTTTCAGCTTAAGTTTTGCCTATTATGCGTTCTCTGCTGTTTCTCCTGATTTTCTCTGCTTTCTGCGTTGTCTCCGCTTTTCCTGAATTTCTGCATTTTATGCGTTCTCTGCTCCCTCTCCTTATTCTCTCTGTTTTCGGCATTGTCTCTTCTTTTTTTTTTTATCCTCACCAGAGGACATTTTCTCATTTTTTGTTCAGATAGAGTGGGAAGGAGAGAGAGGAAGAGAGAGAGAGAGAAACATCGACGTGAAAGGGACACATCGAGTGGTCACCACCCGCACGACCAACCAGGGCCGGGCACAAACCGCAACCGAAGTATATGCCCTTAGCGGGAACCGAACCCGGGTATCTCTGGTCCGCAGGTCGACGCTCTAACCGCTGAGCCAAACCGGCCAGGACGGCATTGTCTCTTCTTTTGTCCATAATTTCTGTGTTTTCTTCATTCTCTTATCTATCTTCTGATTCTCTGTTGTGTCATCGTTCTCTCTTGTTTGCCTTGTTTTTCTGCATTCTCTGTTCTCTGTCCTGATTGTCCCTGTTTTCTGCATATTCTCTTCTCTCAGCTGATTCTCTGTATTTTCTGCGTTGTCTCCTCTATCTCCTGAATTTCTGCGTTTTCGGCATTGTCTGCTCTCTCTCTTGATTCTCCCCGTTTTCTGTGTACTCTTTTCTCACACCTGAATCTCTGCTTTTTCTGCGTTTCATCTCCTCTCTGCTTATTTTCTGCTTTCTCTACGCTGTCTGTGTATTCTGTTTGTTTTCTGTGTTGTCTCCTCTTGTCCCTGATTTTCTGCGTTCTGTACATTCTCTCCTCTGTCCTGATTCTCTCCCCTTTGTGCATTGTCCTCTCTCTCGGCTGGTTCTCTGCGTTTTTTGCATTCTCTGCCCTCTTACCCGATTCTCTGAGTTTTCTTCGTTGTCTCCTTCCTCTCCTGATTTTCTGCGTATTCCGCGTTCTGTGCTCTCTCTGTTGACTCTCTGTTTTCTGCCTTTTCCCCTGATTTTCCTGATTCTGCGTTTTTGGCGTTCTCTCGTCTCTCTTTTGATTCTCTTTGTTTTCTGTGTTCTATCATTTCTCTGCTGATTCTCTTTGTTTTCTCTGTTCTCTCCTATGTATTCCTATTCCCTCTGTTTCCTGCTTTCTCTCCACTATCACCTTATTTTCTCCGTGTTTTTTGTTCTCTCCTCTCTCTCCTGATTGTCTTTGTATTCTGAGTTGTTTACTGTCTTTTCTGATTCTCTACATTTTCTGCGTTCTCTTCTCTCGCTCATGATTCTCTCTGTATTCTTTGTTCTCTCCCATGAGACCTACACTACAGTGTGTTAGCCAGCTTACTCCTAAGGGTGTCCTGGAACAGTGCCTCTGGGTATCAGATTGTAACGCTTCTGTTCGCGTCTCCCCAGAATGACAGTAAGGCCTGATCTACCTGACAGTAGCTATTATTGTGTCATTGTAGCTTTTGTTTGCTGTGGTTTATGAGTTCCCACCTGCTGTCAGGTTGTCTGACTAGCCAGGATGCATTCTGGCAGGTGTGTCCTGTGTTTCGTCACTTAAGAGCATTCTCTGCTGTCCCCCACATGGCAGGGTGTCTTGACGCACCCTCTCTCTTCATCTGAGTGTTTCCTCTCGTGGTCCTTCAATGTCTGCCTCTGTCATAGACATCTCCTGTAAACAGAAGTTAAGTTAAGGTTAGAAGCTTGAAATGTTCAGTTTAAACATACTCACATAATCAATAAGTTACGTATAGTTCATTTCGCTCGTCTTAGGGGCCTGTACTGTCAGGTTATTTTATGATTCCTGTGTCTGTGTGTTTGTAGATTATATGAAGGAATGATTGTTGAAATTTAACCTACCAGTAGCCAAATCTATTGAATGTTCTCATCTTGTCTTTGGCATAGTTGGCTAAGATAACCCACACGGGTTCTTCAGCTTGGGAAAACAAGAAGATCCTGGCCGTCTCCATCGCACCTCTAGTGCAGCTGTGTTGCTTGGAGTGGGAGAAATCAAGACTCATCCAGTTACATGAGTACGGGGACCCTGACTCTGCTGTTCAGGTCTTTTGATGTCTTAAAAAGCATTTTCAACCTACTGTAGCCATAAAATTTTCCAAGTGATATTTTGGTAATTTAAAAATTATAAGTCGCGCCCTGGCCGGTTTGGCTCAGCGGTTGGAGCACCGACCTGCAGACCAGAGAGTCCCAGGTTCGGTTCCCGCTAGGGGCACATACCAAAATAAAATAAAATAAAATAAAACAGATAAATAAATAAATAAATAAATAATAAATAAATAAAAATTATAAGTCGCCCAGCCGGTATGGCTCAGTGGATTGAGCGATGTCCCATGAATTGAGAGGTCTGGGTTCGATTCCCAGTGAGGGCATATGCCCAGGTTGCAGGCTTGATCCCCAGTAGGGGATATGCAGGAGGTAGCCAATCGATGCTTCTCTCTCACATTGAAATTTTTATCTCATCTCTCTCTCTCCCTTCCTCTTTCTCTAAAAAAATCAACAAAATTATTATTTTTTAAAATTATAATCCATTTCCAGCACATTGTAGGTTATTTTAGCCTTGTTTTCAAATCTGCAGAGAGCTGCTACTGGTAATGCCATGAGAAGCAGAAGAGCCACATAGAAGGTAGTTAAAACTGCCTTGTGGAGAGTGTGTCCCGGGCACCTCTGGACATGATGCTCCTGCAGATCCCAGGTCCCTCTGCCCCGGGGCAGCTGATGGCCACTCTACTTGTCTGTGGGGGTGGGGCAGGTCTGTAGTGGGGCCTTCCTTGGCCAGGCCTGTGCCTTTCACTCTGTCAGGGTATTGAACCAGCAAAGAGCTAAGCATTCTTGCAAATGTAGTTTCATAATTTCAATAAAAATATACACAGCAAGGAGAATTGCAAGTCTTCATTTAAAATAAAACCACTCAGCATGCACTGTACTTTCTGATAATTCAGAAAATTTTTTTTAAAAAGGAAAAAAGTCACCTTAATCTCACCACCAAAAGAAAATATATGTTAGTGAATTCCTTCCGGATTGTATTTTAATTTATAAAAAGGATCATTTATGAAACAGTGACAGCATTCTCAGCCTCTGCTAAGTGCAGGTCACGTGAGGCTGACATGATCATTGAAACATGATGAACTGTGATCATGAGCATCTGTAGAAAGGAGAAAGGGACTCTGAGGCATCAAGTTTGTAGAGAGTGAGATGTTTGAGAGGAATTCCCTAAGGAGAGAATAGAAGGAGGGAAGCATATGAGCTGGGATCATGACGTGCGGACTTCCAGGTGCTCTGAGGAAGCGTGTGGGAGACCCTGCACACTCCCCAGGGTAGACTGGAGTTTGCTGCATGGGCCACAGAGAGCCGCCCGGTGTTTCTGAGATGAGGTGGTGTGGTTGCACTCAGGATCACCCTCTGCTCAGGTGGAGGTGTGTGCTGAATGTGCTCCCGGAGGATCCTACAGAAGAAAGTACCACCTTCCAGAGCCTTATGACAGTGTTGGAGGTGAGGGCACTGTCAGATGTCTGGGAGGTTGATCATGCCTGGATGGGAGTCATGACCCCATGGAGGGCACCCTGAGATGTGTTGTTTGAGGCCATGGCTTCACAGTGTGTTGGATGGTAAATAATCCTGTGATGCTGTTTAGGGCTCATGAAGTGAACAACAGTAGACGAGTGATGTCACAGTGGTGCAGACAGTGAGGTCGTGCGGGTGTAGACGGGGTCGGCTGTCAGTGGGCGTTCCAGGGATAGTGTAGGCAGGAACCAGTTAGGAGGCGAATTGAATTTTCCAGGCTGGAGATGAAGATGGGAAGTCAGACCCTGGCCTGTTCGGAAAAGGACTCCTGGAGGCACCTGGGGTCTCTGAGGAAGGGTGTCAGAAGCTGTTGTGGACATGGGCTTGTGGGAGGCTCTGGATCCTGGTCAGGGCTGGGTTAGAGCCCTGGGTGCCGCTGGCCAATTTCATCGAAGCCACAGAGCAGGTGTCAAACCCAGGAATAGACAGGAGAGGAGAAAGGGTGAAAATCAGAGCCTTAGGAAATGCCACTGGGGCTGGGCGGGGGAGGAGCCAGGGAGGGACTCCCGCTGCCAGGAGCAGGCTCCTCCCCACGCCCCCCCCCCCCCCCCCCCCGTGCAGGGGCAGGTCTGGTGGCCTGTGCAGGACTCCTTCTAGCTGCCTTAAGAGCAGCAGAGCGCGGAGGGGCAGGATGAGCCCTGGAGCCCTTCCTGCAGGAGGGGGACAGTGAGCAGACAGAGGAGTTGGTGCTGACAATGTAGACAAGGTACGGAGAGCTTGGGATCACTGGAGTTTCCAGGGCTCCCCCGGAACAGTGGGAATTTGCTGAGATTCTGCACAGGCCTCTCCGATTTGTGAAATAAATGTTACAGTGTAAGAGCGCCCCTACTGTGGGTTGTGATTTTTGGAGTACTTAGGTACTGGAGGGGAAAAGAGATGCTGATTCGGAGTTTAACGTATTGAAACCCTCGATCCCTAGTTCCTTTCCCTTTGAGAGAATCCCTCAACGTCCTCGCGTGCAGGGCCTGCGCGAAACGGAGTTCTCATCGCCAGGTTTTACTTTTCTTGGGTGCGCTGTGTAGTTTTGTTCTTTAAAATGCTGTGATCCACTTTACTTTCACAAAAAGAAAACATTCATCCCATCAAGCATGTTGGAAACAGTGAAGTGGACAGGAGAGTGCTGGGTGCGCTGGACGAGAAAGACTGTGCGTGGACACAGTGACCAGAGTGACAAGACAGGGTAAGGACGGGAGAAGAGGAGCCAGGCTTTCACTGCTGATCACCAGCAGCAGGGTGCTTCCTTTCCTTGTCAGAGTTCAGGGTTGTGTGTTTAAAGTGCCTTCTGAAAAAAGCTCACATTCTGCTCTGTGTTGTCAAGACACAGTTTTCGGTGGCTGAGGCCTGTGCTGTCGCAGACACTGACTCCTGTCCTTTGCCCCGCAGCCCCCCTGGCTGTCCGCAGCCTCCAGGACTTGGCTAGTATCACCATCTGGGGCACCTATAAGAAGGTTATTCACCAGGAAGCAGTGAGCAGAAATGGGAACGAAATGAAGACCACTCTCAGGCCCAAGCAAAGGAGAGTTAGCCGCTGTTGAATGGAAACCATTGTCTTTTGGCACAAAGGTCTTTGCCAGTTGAATTTCCAACCCGTCAGAGGACAACAGCTGTGAAGGTTTAGAAGAGGAGCAGCAGGAAGAAGAGGGGCAGAGCCTGGCTGAGATGAAGCCAGAGCCCCCCGTGAACTTCCTGAGGGAGAAGGTCCTGAGTCTGCCCCTGCTTGACCCCCTGAAGTACTACCTGCTCTACTACAGGGACAAGTGAGGGCGGGTGGCGCAGCCTGCGGCCAGCAGAGAGTGCCCGTCTGCACGTTTCTTCTTCCAGTTTGATCTCGATTATCTTGTAGAATTTTCATTAAATGGTAGATTTCTTTAAATATAATCTGACAAACGTAAGTGCATGGGAGAATGTTTTCTTGAAAGAGAGAGTGTCCCAGAGAAAGGTTTACTGCCGGTTCTTGTGACACAGATAGAGAAGTCTGTGTAGCAGGGAAACTGCGGTCGAGGTGAACCAGGCTGGGCTGCAGTCAGGCTGCAAATGGAATGTGAGAGAAAAGCACAAGTTCATGAACGTGTGAGTTTTTTTCCTGGGAGTGACACACCCATGTCCAAGTTTGAACGTTATGTTATTAACTTCTTAATTCCTGGCCCTGACTTTCACTAAAGCTTGCAGTTTTAAAGAGGGGACTTTTCTTGGAAAGCCTCCCTTATTGTAAGTAATGGAAGTCACTCTTTTGGGAGTTGTCAGTGTAGGTTGTTTTTTTTGTTTGTTTGTTTGTTTTGTTTTGTTTTTTATTGTGTTGGGGAAGGAGGAACAAAAGTATCAAACTGCGAGATATCTTTTAGGAGTTCCAAAAGAATTCCAAGGGATTTTTTCCCTGATACCTTTTATTACATTTAATAGAATTAATGTCACCCGGTATGGGTAGCACTGTTGGCTACAGCATCGCCCCAAGACTCCAAGGTTTGGGGTTGAATCTCTGGTCAGGGCACATACAAGAATCAACCAATGAATGTATAAACAAGGGGAACAACAAATCATTGTCTCTCTCTTTCCCTTCCCCTCTCCAAAATCAATCAGTCAATCAATAAAAAGTAAAAGAACCAATGCCTAGTAATCCTTGGAAGAATATTCTGAAGAAGGAAATGAGTGTTGTGTGCAGGTAATAAACCACGTGAGTTCTACCCAGTGATGGGGATCACTGTGGTCCTTCAGTGGGACTGTGGGTGTCTGAAAACTGACCTGTTGGTCCTCAGCAGGTGGGGGGAGGTACCCAGGCTGGGTGTGGACTCAGGACTCTTGGAGGCGGCCTATGCTTTTCGTCTTAACTTCAGTTGGTATTTTCTGTAATCACATTAGAGCACTGATTCATAGATTTTTATCTTTTTAATTCTGCAGAGAAAGATTCGTTAGTTTTGTACATTTTCTCAAGAAAAAATCCTTGTGTTTTGCTTGCTGTACCGTGACAGCAGTTTCAGTCTCGGGGAGCTGTCTGGGCGTCCTGTGGCAGGAGCTTCCTGTCCCATTTGGGTCTGGTCCAGAAGGAAAGGGGTTTGGTGGCGGCAGAAGTGTTTTGAAGTTACATCGGTTATTCCGAAACATTGGTTCGCTTCCAAATTTATTTTTTACCCAAAGAAAAGACTAGTATTAAATGTTAACAGTAAGCCCAAGCTCAGAGTGCTTGTGTCAGATTATTCACTCAGATGTTAGGATTAATTTTATCCCGTAGCCTCTTGGGTTTTGTTGAGGTTCAGTGTCTCTGTGGTTTCAACCAGTTAACTGAGTCCCGGTTATTTTGTTACCTTTTTGCGGTTTGGGGTAAACGAATCATCTTTGTCACCGGATGCTGTGTGCATGCGTAGCGGGGAAAACGTACCTCCTCCTAGATTTGTAAAGAGGGCTCGCCCTGGGTGTGTGTACTTGCCTCTAATGGAGTCAGGCGTCATTCTTCAGAGAGAAGAGCACGGTGTGTGCTAACGCTGCATGGTGCGGCATTATTCTCATCGATCTGTCGCGGCCTCTGCCATTTGTGGACATCTCCGGACATACTGTTGGATAAAGGACATCTGCCAAATCTGTTGTATTATGTTGCCTGACTAAATTTTTTCCCCTGTGATTGTAAATGGATTTCATTTATTTTAAACCGTGTTTGCCATATAAAAAGGCAATGTGTAGGACATGTTTTTCCCATATATGCGTTAAACCTTGCCTAACAGTTTGGATTTACATGTTCTCACTTGTCACTTTTAAACCAGAATTTGGTTAAAAATAGGAAGATATAATATATATGAACTAGTTCAGTGTCTGCCTTGTCAGCGTGAAGGAGCACTGTGAGTAGGTGTCCTGGGCACCGCGTCACCAGGGTTCAGTGTGACTGTGGTTTTTCCAAACAGGTGCGTCAAGTGCGGTCTGTGTTGGAGCCGCGCTCTGGACCGCCGTGGCTTCTCTGTTCAGAGTCATCTGTAATTTTATATGTAACTTCTGTCTTGAAAGTAGTAAAGCCATAGAGATGTACAAAACAAAGATCAAATTTATATTAAGTGTGTAATGTAAAAATCATCTCTGTGTGTGAAAATGCTTTTTCCAGTCTGGAGCTTCCAGGGGATTCATGTAAGAAATTTGAAACAGATTTAAATGAGCTGATCTGCCCGAATAACTACAAGATATCAATAAAGGTAGTTAAGATGTTTTAGCCTTCTTGGCACTGCTTCTGTTTCATCTGCAGGATAGAGTCTTAACTACATCCCTCCCCCCACCCAAAAATACCTTAAACATAATCTTTCTTTTCTTTCTTAGAATGTGTTTTCATTCACATTTTGTTTTATTGCTTAAATTTGGTATATGAAGAGTGACTGTGGTTAGATTTTTGGCACAACTTTTCCATACTGTGAAATGTTGGAAGATAATTGGGTACTGGTGATACATCTTACCAGCAGCAAAGGGGGTGAGGGTTTAGGGCTTGGGGCTTCTTTGGGGTCAGGGCCAAGGGCTAGGGCCAGGGTTTAGAATTGGGGTTTAGGGTCAGGGTCAGGAGTTAGGGTCTATGGTCATCTGGTTCTGAGGGTCGGGATCAGGACTTCAAATTTTGAGGTCCTGACTCTACCTTCATGACCTGAGGCCCCACCTCCTTTAAGATCCCCGTGTGAGATTTTTTGGAGAACAGAGAAGTGCAGAAATGCGGTTAGCCTGGGGTGGATTCCAGTCCCCCTGAGGCGTGGCTGCAGCCACCCGAAGACCTGGGGCCTTATCGCCAACAGGAATTTCTATCACAAGCTGGGGCTGGAAGGCCAAGATCATGGCACCAGCAGAGTCTGTGTCTGAAGCCTGTTGTCAGCTTGACCTTTTCCCCTCTAACCTCATATAACAGAAAGGTAACGGAGTTTTCTTTTTTAAACAAAAATCTGTATTTTTATACTGGGGGTATGGACAGTCCTCCTCAGGGTCAGCTTGGAGGAAATAAAAGTTTGTAAAAATCCAGGTATGGTTGCTGTGTGTGTGGTGATGGTAAAAGGGATGAAGGGTGAAGGCCCCTCACACCCTCCTGTGGCCTCAGTCTCTGTCCTGGGGCGGAGCAGGCGCCACTTTCTTTCCTGCTCATCGGGACTGTTGAGGGCCACAGAGTGACGGGAACGACAGGGGTGTTGGTGGAGAAGTGATCATCCCGAACTGTCTGCTGGGCTCCCGTGCCCTCTGCCCCAGGTAGGTGCTCCCTCCACGATGGAGTTTTCTTGGGTATCTTTGGGCACTAATTCCATTCCTTCATGAGGGCTCCGCCTTCATGGATGAATGCCCTCCCAACAGCCCTGCTTCCTCATGAACCTCCTGGGGCACAGGTTTCAGCATGTGAATTTGCAGGGACAGAGCTGCTCCATACACAGCAGGAGGGTCTGCTCCCAGACTTGCTCATGTGGCTGGTGTTCAGGAGATGTTAGTTTGAGGACCTCTGTTTGTCCATGGCTGTTGGCTGGAGGCCTCCCGTGTTCCCTTTCCATAGGGCAGCTCACAGCAGGAGCAGTGCCTGTCGGTAGAGGGTTGGTGAGGGACCAGGTCCCACTGTGAGAGTGTGAGGACCTGCACCCACCTAGTCCAAACCCACTCTTAAACTGCATGTGTACATTTATTTCTACAATTAAAAATTATTAACGTACTTTGTTCAGTAAGCGTGTCCAGTCTCTTGCAATCCAATGGTCTTAGGTAACACATTAGACTCAGTCTTAGTCTGACACTCCCTTCCCACAGTGTCCTCAGTGGATGGGGCATGACACGGGTGGGGCAGTGGGGGGGGGTGCAGGCATTTACTGGGGACAGATCTTAGGGGAGCTGCTTAAGAGCTCTGTCCCTATTCCTTCCCTCTCCCATGAGAGGGAAAACCCCAGAACAATGAGAGGACAATAAGCAGGGGGAGAAGGTGCCTGGGTGGGTAATTTATCTGTTTTTATTTTCCTTATTTCAGAGTCCATTTTATTAGTGTGAAGTTTTACTAAGGAATCACCCATTTCCTCTAGTTTTCCTATTTGATGCAATAGGTTTATTTTATTTGACTCTCAATTTCTCCTGTCTTTCTATTTATTTTATAGAATTGCTACAATTAATAAATATGGATACATTATAAATGACTAAAGTCTATATTTTATTGCATTTCCCACATTCAAAGCTCAATCTCACTAAAAGTCCCTAACAGTCTTCCAACCAGAGAGGTTAATGCTGGCATCTGGGGTTCCTGGTGGCCCAATTGGGTTGTATGATATGAAATGCAACCAGGGGAAGAACAGGCTTGATAAATAAAGAGTGTCAACACTGTGCCTAGCAGAATTTACTCTCCAGGCTCGGGGGAAGCTGTTGGTAGTTTTTATACATGATGTTAATTTCAAAACATCAAGCTGGTCATGGTGAGTAAGTTAGATAGGACGAAAGGGGTACAGGAAGCAGAGAGCAGGGAGCACACTGGTGAGAGTTGGTGCTGGCCTTAGCTGACAGGCTCCGTGAGCTGGCAGAGGAGCAGGGGTGTGAGGACCAGAGAGAGGCTGTGGTTAATGCTGCCCTGAGGATGAAGCTGCCACAGGTGCAAGAGTTAGTTCCTATGAGGACTTTGGCTCTGGTCACCAGCGGAAGAACTCATTCTGCTAAGGATGCTATTTGCTAAAACTCTCCATTTATCTGGGACATGGAAGGTAGGAAATGACTCAGAAGGGAAGAGGGAGGGAGAGAGTGTTGATCATGTGTTGGGCAGGAGCTACATGTACCACCTCACAGAATCCTCACAGCCACCCTGAGAAGGAGCAGTTACCACCCTCTGACAGAGCAGAGACTGAGTTTCCATTTCTTTGCCTGAAGTCACACAACTAGTAGGTCAGCTCTGCACCTGTCTGTGGCTCAGGCACTCCCCTGTAAAGAAACTGCCTCCCTAGACTCCATTCTGAGGGGAAGCAGACCTGTGCTCTGGATAGAAGAACACTCTTTAAATGGCTGGAGGACAAGCAGGGTGTAGAAGTGGAGAAGTCACTGTTATAGGAATCTGGTGTTGGCTGTGCTCTTAGTTCACCTCCTCCCTCCCCACCTGTTCCCTTCCAACGCATCCTGCTCAAGTCCCACCCCAAAACCCAGGTGGAGCGAGTGCATGGCAAGGTGGACCATTAGGTTAGGTGCCGGTTTTCTTCAAATAGAGTGAACAAGAGGCCTCTGGTAGGCGAGAATATAAGATTTTAGAGGGATCAAAGATACTCAGTACAATACTCTCTAAATCAAAATCCCATATCTTGAGATAGCATTTGATAGCCATAGTGGCACAGTATCCTACTTGGGGAAACTTATTCTAAACCCCTACGATAGCATATTGCAACATAACCTTGAATTGATGATCAAGCTGTGGTTATTTTGGTGCCAGAGAACAATTCAAGAATCACAGCGTACAAGTTGCACACTAGATACGATGGTCCCACCTAAGGTCCTCATTAACCCCCCCCCATTTGCTTTTTCACCTATTGCAGATCCTCAGGGCTCAGAGAGGGAGGCCTATCACTCCAGGCACTGGGGAGTGAAGGGTGACCCTGAATATTACCTTAATTTTTCCTGAAGAATACCTGTATTAACTAACCCACAAAAGTGAACACTATACCAAGAGCCCATTTCTATTTTGTTTGAATGGAGATTTTAAAGCCTCTATCAATAGCCACCAATCTGAAAAAGAATATTTCTATGTGTTTGGATTTATACCGATGTGAAAAGAATGCTTTAAATTTTCAAGTGTGGAAGCTACTTATGTAAATAGTGAAACAAAGAAACTCAAAGTAAACTCAAAGAAGTTTCTTAGTAAAACCTGTGGAAATTTCAGAAAACAACCTAATAGTGGTTAAAATCTCAGACATGGGAGGATATTGAGTTTTCCACAAAATTCCTGTTGCTTGAATAGATAGCTCTAAACATTGAAGAAACGGGGGGGGGGGTGGTCAGAGATGCATTCATTTTGCAGTGAGCTGATAAATCTGTGCTCATTAACGTACTTGATATGTAGGGCAGCTGGAACAGAGAGTAACACTTTTAAAATAGCGATTTAATTGCAGTAAACATTGTGTTCAGGGTATTGAAATAGTTAAATATAGTGAACAGAGAGCTAAGAATACGAATGAAGGAAGTTACCCCAAATAGTATGTTATCTAAATAATCTTCTCTGACTTGAAGGAAAGGCCAAGTTGTTGACCAAGGCTGGCTGCTTCTAGTGCCAGGCCTGGGGCCACTTAACAAGAGCTATGGGGCTCACTGAGAGCAGATGTTGCTGGTTTGAGAGAATTTAGGAAACTCAAGCAGGATCAAGACAGGCCAATCCTGCTAGCCTTTGGAAACAGCTTGGTGGGCCTGAAAGTGGGGTAAGGCGGGGCCTCAGGGAATCACCAGGGCGGGGCCAACAGTGTGAGCCAGGTGCTGGAGTCCTATATAAGAGGGCCGTCTGCCACCCTAGGGAAGGGCTTAGGGAAGGAGCATCAGCCTCCGCCAGCATGTCTGTCCAGGAGAAAGCCGCCTCTCCAGCCTTCGCCCGCAGGACAAACATCTCAGTTCTTCCCTGTATGTCTCCGGCACCACTCAAGCTGCCTCCACTTTGAGCTCAGAGGGAGCAAGTCCTAGTAAGTCCGCGCACCGGCCTTTTAAGAGGAGCTGCCTGGGGCTCCAGCAGCCTCAGCCTCCCTCAGCCTTAGTTCCCACTGGTTTTACAGCCAGAAGTGATGAGGATGTTCTTCCTGCCACTGGAATCCCGAGCTGGGTGCCTGGTGTGGGACAGGGACCCCTCACTCCTCAGGGAGGACCTTCCCAGCCAAATGCCCTTCTTGATTTTTATCCACCACAGGTGGGTGTGGGCCCAGCCCGTCCACCTCCGCCCCTCCTACCAGTCTCCATGTGGCTGCTTCTTTAATCTCGTAGTTGAAGGACTTCCATTCAGCTCGATTTCAGGCGGTTCTGAATGATGGTGGTGGTGTAGTTTAGTTGTGATTTTGATGTGGTTGTGGGAGGAGAGAATACAGCAATTACTTACCTGCCATCCTGACCGGAAGTCTAAGGCATGTTTAAGTGAGCTACTCACGCATGAGGCTAGAAAATGTCTCTATTTGGGGCAGGTTTCTGCCCGGCTGAGACTCAGGGTCTCTTTCCAAGGAAGAAAGAGGTAAAGATAATGCCTTCTAGTAGCAAAACAACTTCAGTGTTTACAAGCCTCACCACTCCAGACCTGTGATGGGAGACTTCAAAGGTGTGTTCTTGTAGATGCACAGGCACAACGGACAGAGCTTGCTGAAGGCAAAGATAAGTTTTTTACTAAAGAAGCTATGCCCGGCCAGTGTGGCTCAATGGTTGAGCCTTGACCCATGCAGCGGGAGGTCAGTGGTTCAATTCCCAGTCAGGGCACATTCCCAGGTTGTGGGCCTGATTCCTGGTGGGGGTGGTGATGTTTTTTTTCTCTCTCTCTCTCTCATCCATGTTTCTCTCTCCCTCTCCCTTCCTCTCTCTCTGAAAATCAATAAAGAAAAAAATAAAAAGAAGTTATGTGCCTGGGGTGCCACTATCCACTTTGACCTATCAGGAATTTATGATCTGATGACCTAGAGGTTATTTAACATAGAACCCCATTTCTGTCTACACTGTATATCTTTGGCCAGGTGTTTGACATCTTTACCCATTTTTATTGGAGCTGTTTGTAGTATAATCCTTTGTGTATTTTGAGCAGAAATCTCTTATCAGATATTTGTTTTGCAAAAATTTTCTCCCAGAGTGTGGCTTGTCTTTTAATTTTTTGAACAAGCGATTTTACAGAGCATTTTTTTTTTTTTTTTTTTTTTTAGTTTATAAAGTCGTGGTTGTGAGACTGGGGTGAAGCCAAATGCGAAGTGAGCTAAGGGGCCGAGAGCAAATAAGATGAGCTGGGGGTGGGGGCTGAGTTGAGCAGTGACGGGGCACAGTGCAACCAGTCTGTGAGGAGCAGAAAAGGGTGCCCATACTATTTCTGGGGTACAAGTCTCAGGTGCCGATTTAAATGAGCAATTCCTGTGGGAACACCTTTCAGGAGCATATCCTCGAGACTGGACACTGGATTTAGGGGTGCGCAACTTCTGTTGTCAGTTTACTTGAGCATTACAGGCTCTCAGGAGCAGAGCCGGTTCTTGCACCTAGGTCTTCCAGCAACGAATGTAGTAAGCTACAGAAAAAGAAATTTAGTTAGTAATAAAACAAAGACCCTAAGAGGTTTGTTCCCTGTTCAAAAAGACACTGGTTGTAAATGGAAGACCCAGGCTCAGATCGGTTTTGGGGACTAAAAGCATAGGAGTTTCCTCTATCAGAACTGCTGCTGTTGTCCACAAAGGAGTGAAAATTGGAAAAGGAGCAATTGTAGGCTAAACAATTCCTAATATCTGCCCCCCTCCCACTGTTAAGAGACCACACTGGGTGAGCTAAGAAAAGTTTTCTAGTTGTTGTCACCGCAATAATCTAGGTTTTCATGTTTTTTTTAACTAGCCCAGATTTGTCTCTAGTAGTTTTTTAAAATGAAAATGGCTGTTTGTTACAACTTACTTAAACAATACAAAAAATAAAAATTGCTAAAACATCCTACCCCAAGAGGTAAAAACTGCATTAATGTTAAGTACATATTCTTCCAGACAGCTCTATAAGCATGCACATTTACTCTCTTCTCCTTTCTGTGGATTTAATGTTCTCTTCTAGGTTCTTACGATGGGTGTAAAACTTGCGAAATTTCAGCTCTTCTCTTTTCTTAATATGTGCACTAAGAATGCACACTTTTCTGTAAGTCCTTGTCTGTAGCCTTTTTATTGTTATCGAGTTCTAATTATTTTCTAACTCTAATTGTGATTTATTTTGGCGGTTAATGATTAGTGTCTTTCATAATTTCTAATATAAGGACTTTCTAGTTAAGTTTTGTTACTGATTTCTAGACTAAACGCAACACGAGCAAGAAACAAGCTTCATGTAATTTTGTAATTCTAATCCTTTGGGGTTTGTTGAAACGTGATTTTCCTAGTACAGTATGGTCGCTTTAAAAAAGTTCCAAGTGTGATCCTCTGCTGCCATCTAGTGTGCATGCCTGGAATAACACCGTAGTGCAGGTCAACATCCAAAATGGGTGAATATAGTGAATGTAATGAAAGTTGAATTTGATTTGCTGCTGAATTTAAGTTTCTGATATGATTACTGATTTTTGGTTGGTATCTGTTGGTTCTAAAAGTGGTATGCTCTGTCCTTGAATGAGAGTTGTGTTAAACGTATTATGATGATAAATTTGCCTTTTTTTTTTTCTTGCTGTTCTGTTTTCTATACTGTATTTTTTATAAAGTGCTTGTGAATTTGGAACTTCCTTGTAAATTGAAGTTATTGATCTTAGGTGCTCTTCCTTATTTCTAGTAATGCTTATTGCCCTCAAGTCTACTTATGTTATTATACAATTTGTATTTAGTTTATGTTTTCATCACATATCTTTTTACATGCTTCACTTTCAATCTCTTTGTACCTTTATGTTTTTAGATAGCCCCCAGTGTTCTGTATGAATAATGAGTGCCCATTAAAATCCATAAGGAAGTGCTTTCGATGGAGGCTGTGATCTAGGGATCCAATATTTTTTTCCATTCTGTTGTCCCTCACCATTTATCATATGATTCATATGTTTCCAATGGTCTCAGGAGACATCTTTATCATAAAAATTTACACGTGGATTTGAGTCTGTTACTGGAACTTTCTGTTGCATCCATTTGTTTACAGGGCATTACGCCACTGTTGAAATTACTGCAGCTTTATACTATAACACACTGTTAAATCCAGAGGGGCTAGCATGTATTCATTACTGTGCTTGTTCAGAATTTCCTTTCAATTCTTCCTTATTTTGTCAGGTGAACTTAAATTGAGCTTGTTTTTGTTTTGTTTTGTTTTTAATCTTTCTGATATTTTAACGTAGATAATATTAAATTTATAGACAAATCTGGGAAATAGACATCATTATATGGTGTTTTCTATCTAAGAACACGATGTTATTTTCCATTTATTCAAGTTTTTTATGTGGGTAGCATTTTAAAATTTCGGCAGAGATTGCGCACATTCATGTTAAGTTTATTCCCAGGCATTTTGTTGGTATTGTGGGTACTGGTTCTTTGATTATATTGTAAATTACCTTTTACATATGTAAAGAGTATTTCTGCATGTTATTGATCCGCCACCTTAATAAATTCTAAATGTTTTTAAATGGATTCTCATTAGTTTATTAAGGCAAAGAAACTATGATGCAATAATAATAATTACATTATTTTAGTTATATAAAACGTAAAACAGTTAAAGCTTGTAAGAAAACACAGAAATGAGGTAATGTGAAGTGTTAGAAAGATTCTGTTCTTTTTTTAGTGATAACTTCATTAATGTTTAAATATAATAACAACAGGATTCTTAGCATTTTTCAAAATCATGCTTTTATTTATTTATTCATTTAAAAATTTTATTTTTATTAATTTATATTTGTTACAGATGTTTCTCCTTTTCCCCCCATTGACACCCTCCTCCCGATCCTCCTCACACCCCGTCCCCAGCATTGTTGTCTATGTCCATTGGTTATGCATACATGCATGTAAGTTCTGTGGTTTATCTCTTCCCTCCCCGCCCCCCCCCCACCTCCTCTTCTGAGGTTTGTGAGTCTGTGCCCTACTTCTATGTCTCTGGGTCCTTTTTGTTCATTAGTTTGTTTTGTTCATTATATTCCACAAATAATTGAGATCATATGATATTTGTCTTTCTCTGATTGGCTTGTTTTGCTAAGGATGATACTCTCCAGGTCTTACCATGCCATCTCAAAGGATAAGAGATTTTTCTTTCTTACAGCTGCATAGTGTTCCATTGGTATATGCACCAGAGCTTTTTTATCCACTCATCTATTGATGGACACTTGGGCTGTTCCAGATCTTAGCTATTGTAAAGAGTGCTGCTATGAACATAGGGGTACATATATTCTTTCTGATTGGTGTTTCAGGCTTCTTAGGATATATTCCTAGAAGTGGGATCACTGGGTCAAATGGCAGTTCAATTTTTAACTTTCGGAGGTAACGCCATTATGTTTTCCATAGTGGCTGCACCAGACTGCATTCCCACCAGCAGTGTACTAGAGTCCCCTTTTCTCCACACCCTCACCAACACTTGTTGTTTGATGCTTTGTTCATGGAGGCCATTCTGACAGGTGTGAGGTGATACCTCATTGTTGTTTTAATTTGAATCTCTCTGATGATTAGTGATGTTGAGCATTTCTTTATATGTCTCTTGGCCATTTGTATGTCCTTTTTGGAGAGATGTCACTTTAGGTCCTCTGCCAATTTTTTAATTGGGTTCTTTGTCTTCCTTTTGTTGAGTTGTATGAGCACTCTATATATTTTGGAAATTAACCCCTTATCTGATGTGTCATCGGCAATTATGCTCTCCCATAGAGTGGGTTCCCTTTCCGTTTTGATGGTTGTTTCTTTTGCTGTGCAGAAACATTTGAGTTTGATGTAGTCCCATGTGTTCATTTTTTCCTCTGTTTCTGTTGCCTTAGGTGATGTATCAGTGAAAATTCTGCTGCGTATGATGTCTGAAATTTTGTTGCCTACATTTTCTTCTAGGATTTTTATGGATTCACGAGTCACATTTAAGTCTTTTATCCATTTTGATTTTTTTCGTGTGTATGGTGTAAGTTGATGGTCTAGTTTCATTTTTTTTTTTTTTTTGCATGTAGCTGTTCAATTTTCCCAACACCATTTATTAAAGAGGCTGTCTTTACTCCATAGTATACTCTTGCCACCTTTGTCGAATATTAATTGAGCATAATATTTTGGGTCAATTTCTGGGTTTTTTGTTCTATTACACTGATCTATGTGCCTGTTCTTGTGCCAGTACCAGGCTGTTTTGATTACAGTAGCTTTGTAGTATAACCTGATATCCAGTATTGTGATCCTGCCTACTTTGTCATTCTTTCTCAAGATTGCTGTGTCTGTTTGGGATCTTTTTTGGTTCCATACGAGCTTTTGAAATATTTGTTCTAGTTCTGTGAAGCATGTCGTTGGTATTTTGATGGGGATTGCATTGAATCTATAGATTGCTTTGGGTAGTATGGACATTGAAATGATGTTAATTTTTTCAATCCATGAACAAGGTATGTGCTTCCACTTTTTTATATCTTCCTCTATTTCTTTTTCCAATGTCCTGTAGTTTTCTGCAAATAGGTCCTTTACTTATTTTGTTAAGTTTATTCCTAGGTATTATAATTTTTTTTTTTTTTTTTTTTTTTTTTTTGCTGCGATGGTAAATGGGATTGTTCTTTTTAGTTTCTTTTTTTGTGAGTTCATCGTTGGTGTATAAGAATGCTATCGATTCCTTGACATTAATTTTGTATCCCACTACTTTACCAATTCATTTATTAAGTCTAGTAGATTTTTGATCGAGTCTTTAGGGTTTTCTATGTACAATATCATGACATCTGCAAATAATGACAGTTTCACTTTCTCCTTTCCAATTTGGATCCCTGTTCTATTCTCTTCATCTCTAAATGCTGTGGCTAAGACTTCCAGTGCTATGTTAAATAAGAGTGGCAAAAGTGGGCATCCTTGTCTCGTTCCTGTTCTTAAGATAAATGCTTTTAGATGTTGGCTGTAGGTTTCTCATATATGGCCTTTATTATATCGAGACATGATCCCTCTATTCCCACATTGCTGAGTGTTTTTATCAGAACTGGGTGCTGAATTTTGTCTAATGCTTTTTCAGCATCTATTGATAAGGTCATATGGTTTTTATATTTCATTTTGTTTATGTGGTGTATCACGTTTATTGATTTGTGAATACTGTAGCCTCCTTGCATCCCTGGGATGAATCCCACTTGGTCAATGTCAATAATGTTTTTGATGTATTGCTGGATTCTATTTGCTAATATTTGGTTAAGGATTTTGGCATCTGTGTTCATCGGAGATATTGGCCTGTAGTTTTTATTCATTGTAGTGTCTGTATCCGGTTTTGAAATTAGGATTATGCTGGCCTCATAAAATGAGTTTGGAAGTCTTCTGTCTTCTTGGCTTTTTTGGAATAGTTTGAGGACAGTGGGTATTAGATCTTCTTTGAATGTTCAGTAAAACTCTCCCATGAAGTTGTCCGGGCCTGGGCCTTTGTTTGCTGGGAGCTTCTTAATTACATCTTCAATTTCCTTAGTTGTTATTGGTCTGTTCAAGTTTTCTATCTTTTCCCGGTTCAGTTTTGGGAGACTGTGTGTTTCTAGACATTTGTCCATTTCTCCTAGATTGTCCAGTTTGTTGGCCTATCATTGTTCATAGTATGTTTTGATGGTCCTTTGTATTACTGTGGTGTCAGTTGTTACTGCTCCTCTTTTGTTTCTGATTTTGTTTATTTGGGTCCTCTCTTTTGGCTTCTTGGTGAGTCTGGCTACAGGTACATCAATCTTGTTTATCTTTTCAAAGAACCAGCTCTCTGTTTCATTGATCTTTTGAATTGTTCTTTTAGTCCCTATGTCGTTTATTTCTGCTCTGACCTTTACTATTTCTTTTATTCTACTTGTTCTGGATTTTTCTTTCTGTTTACTTTCTAGTTCTTTAAGTTGTAGGGTTAGAAAGTTAACTAGGAATTTCTCTTGGTTCTTGAAGTTGGCCCCTAGTGCTATGCACTTCCCTCTCAGGACTGCTTTCGCTGCATCCCATAGATTTTGTATAGTTGTGTGTTTGTTTCCATTGGTTTTCAGGAATTTTTAAATTTCTTCCTTGATCTCCTTGGTAACCCATTCGTTGTTTAATAACATGCTATTTAGCCTCCAAGTTTGAATGTTTTTGTTGTAATTGAGTTCTAGTTTCATGCCATTGAGATCTGAGAAAATGTTTGATATGATTTTAATCTTCTTGAATTTGTAGAGACTTACTTTGGCTCCTAACATGTGGTCTATCTTTGAGAATATCCCGTGTGCACTTGAGAAGCATGTACGTTCTGCAGCTTTGGGGTGAAATGTTCTGTAAATGTCAATTAAGTCTAACTGATCTGGATAGTCATTTAAGGACCCTGTGTCCTTGTTAATTTTTGGTTTAGAAGATCTATCCAGTGGTTTCAGTGGGGTGTTAAAGTGACCCACTATGATTGCATTGCTATTGATCTCTCCCTTGAGGTTCCTTCGGAAGATTTTAAATATATTCTGGGCCCTGGTTGGTTTGGCTCAGCGGTTAGAGCATCGGCCCAAAGACCAGAGACTCCTGGGTTCGGTTCCTGCTAATGTCATGTACCTCAGTTGCAGTATGTCCCTGGTCCCAGTTGGGGATGCATGGGTGGCAGCCACTCGATGTGTCTCTCTCACATCGATGTTTCTCTCTTTTTCTTCCCACTCTCCCTCCCGCTCTACCTGAAGATAAATGCCAAAATGTCCTCAGATGACGATTTAAAAAATATATATGCATATATGTTTACCAGGGGTATATCCTCTTGTTGGACTGATCCTTTTAATATTATGTAGTGTTTTGTTTTTTGTCTCTTATTATGGCCCTCGTTTGGAAGTCTATCTTATCAAATATGAGTATTGCTACACCAGCTTCTTTTCATTTCCATTTGCTTGGAAAACTTTTTTCCATCTCTTCACTTTCATCCTGTGTGTGTCTTTTGTTGTGAGGTGGGTTTCGTGTAGACAGCATATATATGGGTCATGTATTCTTATCTAATCAGCTACCCTATGTCTTTTGATTGGAGCATTTAAACCACTTACAATTAAGGTTTTCATTGGTAGATACTTATTAGTTGCCATTTTTATTTTATGTATGTGTCCCCCCCCCCCCCCCCCGCTGTCTCTCTCTTTCTTCTTACAACAGTTGCTTCAGCACTTCTTGCAGTGCTGGTTTGGTGGTGGTAAATTACTTTAGTTTTTTTGTTTTTTGTTTTTTGTTTGTTTTTTTTTTTTATCTGTGAAGCTCCTTATTTCTCCTTCAATTTTGAATGATAGCCTTGCTGGGTAGAGTAGTCTCGGATTCAGACCCTTGACTTGCATTACTTTGTACACTTCATGTCACTCCCTTCTGGCCTGCAGTATTTCTATTGAACAATCAGCTGTCAGTCTAATGGGAGCTCCCTTGTGGGTAACTTTGTGTCTCTCTCTTGCTTCCTTTAAGATCCTTTCTTTTCCTTTAATTTTCGCTATTTATATTATGATGTGTCTATCTGTGATTCTTTTGGGGGTTCATCTTGTTTGGGACACTCTGTGTTCCCTGGACTTGTGTGACTTTTTCCTTCACCAGTTTAGGGAAGTTTTCTGTCATTATTTTTTTCAAACAGGTTCTCTATTCCTTTCTCTGATTCTTCTCCTGCCAATACCCCATAATGCGAATGTTGTTACGTTTTGTATTGTCTCACAGCTCTCTTAAACTCTGCTCCTGCTTTTTAATTATTTTTCTCATTTGCTGCCCTATTTGGGTGTTTTTTCCTACCTTGTCTTCTAAGTTTCTGATTTGCTCTTCAGCTTCCTCTAATCTACTATTGAACCCTTCTAAGGTATTTTTTTATAACAGCTATGTCATTATTTATTTCCTCTTGTTTTATATATATAGCTTCTCTCTTTTTTTAAGCTGAAGTAGTTCCCAGTGAGCTCTTCATAATTCTTATTAAGTTGTTTGTAGTTCTCACCAAATTGTTTGAGCCCCCTTAAAGTCATTGCTTTGAATTCTTTATCTGACAAGTTGTTTTCTTTCCATTTCCTGTAGTTCCTTTCCTGGTGATTCTTTTTTCTTTCATTTGGGTGTTGTTTCTTTGTCTCACCATGTTAGCAATCTGGTAGTTCTAGGCCCAGTGAGGAATATTGGAGTGTGTCGGCAGGTCGGTGTGTATCAACTAAGGCTACTGTGCCACCCCGACTGTTTTTGATGTATGGCACCTCTTGTCTGCTGTGTGTCCTGGAAGATGGACACCTGGTGGCTGGTATTGGTCTGTCCCGCAGGTCTCGGCTCCCCAAGTCTTGCTGCTGTGTGGACTGGGGCACCGCTCCTGATCAGCCTCTGCTGATGCTGCTGGGAATGTGTCTCAGCTGCCGGTCTGTGCTGTTTCTTCCTGGGGAGCGTGGGTCCAGCTGGTGCACTGCTGTGATGCCTGGGTCCTGCTGGTATGCTTCAGGGATGTGTGGGGTACCACTGGTATGCTGAAGGTTTGCATGGGTACCGCTGTTGTGCTTCTGGGGTATTCTGCTGCTGGGTAGGTTTTAGCTCCCCATCAGTCACTGCTGGGGACAAGTGTCAGCTCCCAGTTTGCACTGCTACTGATGCTGCTGTTGCCAGGAGTTGCTCCCAGGTCACAATTCTTTGCTGCTGTGAGGGGCTGAGGATGCTCCGCTCCTGGGACTCTGCTGTTGCTGGGGGGAGGGGCTCAACTCCAAATCCGCTGCTGCAAGTGTCAGGGGCAGGTCTCGGCCTCCCGAGCCCTGCTGCTTGGGCTGGGGCACTACTCTTGATCAGCCTCTGCTGATGCTGCTGGGAATGAATCTCAGCTTCCGATATGAGTTGTTACTGCCTGTTTGGAGTGGAACTCCACTCCCAAACATTCACTGTTGCTGTGGGGGTAGGTGCTGGGCCCCAAAGCTGGCACTGGTGCTGCTGAGTGTGTGTCTCAGCTCCCGAGACTCCTCGAGCCTCCACTGCTGTTGGTTTGGGGCTCAACCTCCACCCAGTCACTGCAACTGGAGGGGGTGATGTTGGACTCTGACCAGGCTTCTGCTGTGGGGGATGATGCTCGGCTCCCTGCTAGTTTCAGCTACTGCAATAGGCACCTGAATAGCACTGAAACTGTGCATTGATCCACATTGAAACAGCAGGAACCACTAAACCGATGGTGCAAGTTGCACTGGTAGTCAGGTCATTCGGTCCTAGCGGCTCCCTCCTTCTTCCACTTAGGGGAGACCAGGAATCTTTAAAAAGGGAGGGGTCTGCTCGCTGACCAGGAAGAGGTTTGCTAACCAGACACAACGCATTGCCATCTGCTTTTCATCCACAGCAAAGGAACCTTCTGTCTCACATCCCAGCTCTGCTCCAGGTTGGTCGCCTACAATTCTATTCACTCACACTCTGTCTCAAACTCGATCATTATTTCACACACCCACCATGCTACGGACCTGCCCACCTCCATTTTTACCTTCTCTATATTTTCTGAGTTCCCATGAATCTTTCTTGATTATCCACATTTTGGTTTTGTTTTTTTTCCACCTCTTCTTATTCTCACCATTTTCGGCGTTGTCTTCTCTTTCTGCCTAATTTCTGCGTTTTATGTGTTCTCTGCAGTTTGCCCTGATTCTCTCTGTTTACTGTGTGGTATCCGCTTTCTCTTGAACTTCTGCGTTTTCCGAGTTCTCTGCTCTCTCTCCTAACTCTCTCTGTTCTCAGCATTCTCTCCTCCCTCTCCAAATTATCTGCATTTCCTCAGAGGTCTTCTCTTTCAGCCTAATTTCTGCGTTTTATGCGTTTTCGGCTATTTGCTTCAATTCTCTCTGTTTAATGCATTTCTCCGCTTTCTCCTGAATTTCTGCATTTTCTGCGTTCTCTGGTCTTTCTTCTTACTGTCTCTGTTATCAGCACTTTCTCTACTTTCTCATGATGCTCTGCGTTTCCTTCGTTGTTTTCTGTTTTTGCTTAATTTCTGCGTTTTATACTCTCCGTGCTGTTTCTTGTCCCTTTCTCTAGTAGGAGCGTTGTCTCCAATTTCTTCTGAATTTCTGCGTTTTCTGAGTCCTCGGCTGTCTCTTCTGACTCTCTCTGTTATCACCGTGTTCTCCTCTTTCTCATAATTCTCTATGATTTCTTTGTTATGTTCTGATCTTGCTTAATCTGTATTCTACGCGTTCCCTGCTATTTGTCCCGATTCTCTCTCTGTACTGAGTTGTCTGGGCTTCCTCTTGAATTTCTGCTTTTTTTGCATTGTCTGTTCCCTTTTCTAACTCTCTGTATTATCAGCGCATTCTCCACTTTCTCATGATGGTCTGCGTTTTCTTCGTTGTTTTCTGTTTTTCATTTATTACTGCGTTTGTGCGTTTTCTGTTGTTTGCCCTCACACTCTCTGTTTACGGCGTTGTCTCCGCATTCTCCTGAATTTCTGCATTATCTGCGTTCTCTGGACTTTCTTCTTACTGTCTCTGTTATCAGCGCATTCTCCAAGTTCTCATGATGCTCTGTGTTTCCTTCATTGTTTTCTGTTTTTCCTTAAATTCTGCCTTTTATACTCTCCGTGCTGTTTCTTGTCTCTTTCACTAGTACGAGCGTTGTCTCCAATTTCTCCTGAATTTCTGCGTATTCTGAGTCCTCGGCTGTCTCTTCTGACTCTCTCTGTTATCACCGCTTTCTCATCTTTCTCATGATTCTCTATGATTACTTCTTTGTCTTTTGTTTTTGCTTAATTTCTGCGTTTTATACTCTCCGGCCTGTTTCTTGTCTCTTTCTCTAGTACTAGCTTTGTCTCCAATTTCTATTGAATTTCTGCATTTTCTGAGTCCTCGGATGTCTCTTCTGACTCTCTCTGTGATCACTGTGTTCTACTCTTTGTCATGATTCTCTATAATGTCTTCTTTGTCTTCTGCTTTTGCTTAATTTCTGCATTTTATGCATTCATTGATGTTTGTCCAGGATCTCACTGTGTACTGCGTTGTCTCCGCTTCCTCTTGAATTTCTGCGTTCTTTGCGTTGTCTGATCCCTCTTCTGACTCTCTGTGTTATCAGTGCAATCTCCACCTTCTCATGATGCTCTGCGTTCCTTCATTGTTTTCTGTTTTTCATTTATTACTGTGTTTTGTGCGTTTTCTGTTGTTTGCCCTCACACTCTCTGTTTACTGCGCTGTCTCTGCATTCTCCTGAATTTCTGCATTTTCTGAGTTCTCTGGACTTTCTTCTTATTGTCTCTGTTATCAGCGCTTTCTCTACTCTCTCATGATGCTCTGCGTTCTTCGTTATCTTCCGTTTTTGCTTAATTTCTCCGTTTAATACTGTTCCTGCTGTTTCTTGTCTCTTTCTCTAGTAGCAGCATTTTCTCCCATTTCTCCTGAATTTCTGCGTTTTCTGATTTCTCGGCTGTCTCTTCTGACTCTCTCTGTTTTCAGCACTTTCTCCTCTTTCTCATGAATCTCTGTGATTTCTTCGTTGTCTTCTGCTTTTGCTTAATTTCTGTTTTATGCTTTCCCTCCTGTTTATCCCGATTCTCTCTATGTACTGCGTTGTCTCTGCTTCCTCTTGAATTTCTGCATTTTTTGTGTTCCCTGCTCTTTGTGCTGATTCTCTCTTTTTACTATTTTGTCTCTGCATTTCCCTGAATTTCTGCATTTCCTACATTCTCTGCTCCGTCTTCTTACTCTCTCTGGTATCTGCACATTCTGCATATTTTCATGATTCTGTGCGTTTTCTTATTTGTCTTCTGTTTTTGCTTAATTTCTGCGTTTTATGCTCTCCCTGCTGTTTCTTGTGTCTTTCTTTATTAGGACCGTTGTCTCACATTTCTCTGGAATTTCTGAGTTTTCTGAGTTCTCTGCTGTCTCTTCAGACTCTGTCTATCATCAGCGCTTTCTCCTCTTTCTCAGGATGCTCTGCGTTTTCTTCTTTGTTTTCTGTTTTTTATTTGTTACTGCATATTATGTGTTCTCTGCTGTTTGTTCTGATTCTCTGCATTTTTTGTGTTCTCTCCTTTTTCTCCTGATTCTATGTTTTCTCCTCACTCTCCCGTTTCTCTCCATTATCTGCATTCTCAACACTCCCTTCTGATTCTCTTTGTGTTCTGCTTTGTCCCTTTCTCTCCTGATTCTCTTTGTTTTATTTGTTCTCTCTTCTCCTTCTTGTCTCTCTTCATTTTCTGCTTTCCCCTTCCCTCACCTAATTTTCTGTGTTTTCTCCTCTCTCTCCTTATTTTCTGATTTCTAAGTTTTGTCCTTTCTCTTCTGATTCTGTGGAACACAAAGAGATTCAGAAGAAAGAGGAGAGAACACAGAAGTCGGATATAGTCAGGAAAGAGAGGAGAGAACGCAGAAACCAGAGAAATTCAGGAGATAGAGGGGAGAACACAAGTAACAATCTCTTGGTGTTCTGCGTTCTCTCCAGTATCTCTTGAGTGTGTCGGTTTTCTGCATTCCCTCCTCTTTCCCCTGATTCTCTTCCTTTTCTGTGTTCTCTCCTCTCTCTCTCCTGATTATCATTATTTCCTGCATAATCCCCACCGTCTCCTAATACTCTCCGTTTTCTATGTCCTCTCTATCTCTTCTGATTCTCACCTTTTTCTGCGTTCTCTCCTCTTTTTCCTTATTCTCTTTGATATCTGCATTCTCTTCTCTCTCTCCTAATTCTCGTTGTGTTCTGGGTTGTCCCCTCTATTCCTGATTCTCTCGGTTTTCTCTGTTCTCTCTCTGTCTCAATGTTCTGTCCATTTTCTTAGTTCTCTCCACTCTCTCCTGATTCTCTGTGTTCTGCTTTCCCCCACTATCTTGTAATTCTCTTTGTTTTCTGCGTTCTCTCCTTTCTCTCCCGATTCTCTCCTTTTGTGCATTTTCTCCACTATCTCCAGATTCTCTCTGTTTTCTAAGTTCTCCCCAATCTCTCCTGTTTCTTTCCGTTTTCTGTGATCTATTCCCTCTCAACTGATTCTCTGTTTCAGCGTTCTCACTTGTCTCTCCTGATTCTCTCCGTTTTCTGCGTTCTGTCCTCTTTCTGCTGATTCTCTCCGTTTTCTGCATTTTCTACATTCTCTCCTGACTCTGTTTTGTGCGTTCTCTCCTCTCTGTACTGATTCTCTTTGTTTTGTGCATTCTCTTTTCTCTCCTGATTCTCTCTGTTATCTGCATTCTCAACTCTCCCTCCTGATTCTGTGTTCTGCATTGTCCCCTCTATCTCCTGATTCTCTGTTTTCTCCATTCTCCCTTCTCGCTCCTGTTTCTCTTCATTTTCTGTTTTCTCCTCTCTATTTCCTGATTATCTCCATTTTCTTCATTCTCTCCTCTCTCTCCCAATTCTCTCCGTTTTCTGCATTCTCCCTTCTCTCTCCTGATCCTCTCCATTTTCTGCCTTCTCTCCCCTCTGTCCTGACTCTCTTTGTGTTCTCTGTTCTCCCCTCTATCTCCTGAATTTCTCCATTTTCTGCGTCCTTTCTTCTCTCCCCTGATTCTCTGTTTTCTGCGTTCTCCCCTTGCCTGGTTTTTCCATTCTCTGTGATGTCTCCTCCCCGTATTCTCTGTTGTTTCCTCTCTCTCCTGATTCTGCGTTCTCTCCTCTCCTGATTCTCTTCATTTTCTGCATTCTTTCCTCTCGCTCCTGAATCTCTCCGTATTTATTTATTTATTTATTTATTTATTTATTTATTTATTTATTTATTTTGCGTTCTGGTGGACTCGGGTCTCTGGGCCCTGGGCGCTCCCCACTGCCTTCTCCCAACAAAGACCTGGCATCTTCCAAAATGGTGGGGCTTCCTGGCTGCACAGACTGTATCTTGCTGTCTTGAAGCTTACAGCAGTAGCCTGCTGCTTTCCTTCCACAGCACAGGAAACTTCTGCCCCACGTTTCTGCACTGCTCAAGGTTGGTCGTCCACACTCGCATTCACTGACACTCTCTCACACACTCATCCTCACTCAGGTTCTGCCCACTGCCATCTTCTCTAGAAATCATGATAAGTTGGCCATTGGAATTTCTTAATGACAGAATGGTTTTGCTTAAAATTTTTTCCAATATAGTGAAACAACTTAACTTGGTTGCTTATCTGGCTAGCATCTGATTATTTTATAAAGCCTCATTTTCCACTGTTAGCAACAATTTTGTTCCCAGAGCCAAGGATCCTCCTACAAGGAGACTGAAGCACAGGCCTTTCCAAATCGGACCGAGTGCCAGAATCCTATGGGAGCAAAGCAAACCTCACTTCATGTAATCAGCAGGACATAAGGATTTTCATAAACCAGAATAGATGAACTCAGTAACCAAGGACACATGAAATGCATTGTGTGCTAGGTTACTAGACTGACTTTAAATATATATTTTTTATTTTTATTTATTTATTTAGGGAGAGGGACAGAGAGAGAAACATCACTCAGCTGCCTCCTGCACACCCCACACCAGGGGTCAAGCCCACAATCTGGGTATGTGCCCTGACTGGGAATTGAACCAACAACACCTTGGTACAGAGGATGATGTCCAATCAACTGAGTCACCAGCCAGGGTTAGAGTGACTTTTTTAAAAAGGAAAATTCTTATTCTTTATCTTAAATTACCCACGAACCCACATTACTATGACCCAGTTTTAGCAGACAAAGCAGAATGGAGGCATAGTGCCAGCATGACAGGGCATACAATTCTAGAATGCTAGGCTGAGAATAAAGGAGTGGGGATGCAGTTACTGTTGTATGTTATGCCTTTTATTCATACACACTTTAAACAATGGATTTTTAAATATTTTACTTCAAAGGCACACTTGAATGCAATGAAATTAACAACTTAGCAGAAAGCTATGAAGTTCTTCTGGCTAGAATGAGATAAATGCACAATAATTGCTTCTAATCCTTCCTTTTCTGCAAATAGGTGGAGAGAATTGTGGTCAGTGTTTGTAAGTTCTGTTGAGCCTTCTTATAATTTCCCTTAACTTCAGTAAAAGACATGTTTGAAGGAATTACAAAAGGAAAGTGCTGGGAAAAGCTGGTAGATTATAGTCTTTTCATACTTCTTGCTCAGAGTTCAGCTTGGGACCACTTGTCTGAGGAAGCCAGTACTTTCTTTTACGCAAACAAGTTCAGTTGTTAAAATCCAAATTATAATGTTATACTCCTGAAACTTATAGAATGTCATTAACCAATGTTACCTCAATAAAATAAAATAATAACAAAGGCAGGTTTAAGATCTGACACCATTGCACAGAGCCAACAGGACCAAAATTGCAGATTCTTAGAGCTCTAATGGGTCTTGTCAATCACTTAGTCCAAATTCCTCCTTAAGGATGAGAAACTGTGTTTCAGAGACAGGAACTGTTCTTCCAAAGAATGCACAACCATCAGCGGGAGAATTGGGCTGGGACTGATGTTCAGTCTGGGGCCTTTATTAAAAATCATAACTACGCCTAAAAATGAAGTGGTTCTTTCAGACAAAATCATTTTTGTTTCAGAATGATTACTGTTTGAGAGAGGAGAGAGAGAGAAAGGGAATGTATATCTGCTCCTAAGGAGAAGTTTTAGCTTAAATAACCCTCCTTCCTAACATCTTTCATTAATAATTGATCATTTAAATGTCAAAGATGATTTGAGTATATAGAGAAGACACTAAAATAAAAACAAAAACAAGTTTAAAACAGAACATCATTTATTTGAATCCTGAATACCCTTTTAGTACAGAGTGTGCTGAGGATGGATATTTTTAAAAGAAAAAATACCACTGACAGCAATACAATTAAAGTGGAAAATATATCATTTCTAGTATAATACAAATGCCATAGATACGTGAGCATTCTGTCAAATCCACTTAAGACATTCCATTATCTGATAGGCTGCAGTCTCATTGAAACTCACTCCAGATGTGGCATGTCAGAAAATGCCACATACATAAAACTAAGCACAGCAAATAAAAAAAAGTGTATCACAATTCATTAAACATTTTTTAAAATCCTCATGTGAGGATATGCTTAGAAAGAGGGAGGGAGAAAGAGAGAGAAACATTGATCAGTTGCCTTCATAGTCGCCCTAACTGGGGATCAAACCCGCCACCTGAGCATGTGCCCTGACTGGGAATCAAACCAGCGACCTTTCAGTGCACCGGACGATGCTCAACTAACTGAGACATTTGGGCAGGGCTATTAAATACCTTTAATGAAAACAGTACTTGACAATTAGAAAACAAAATTTTGTTAAAACAACAATACTTTAGACTAGTGTTCCTATTAGAGGTGACAGCGTTTCTTTAATTTCTAGTATTAAATAAGACACGTAACATTCCACATTAAAGTTTATCTTTTGAGTTCCAAGAGTGTGCTGTAGCCATTAGTGTAGAATGACATCAATTCAATTTTCAGTTCCTCCGGATTCTCAGAGCAGCAGTAGGACAAGTCTCAGAATCATCATGAGGCTGGATGGAAAGAAAGGCAGAGGAGGGTCACTCACACGTGGCATGAGATGGAAAGGGCCCCACGCTCCCCTAACCTGGGATGTGACTCAACTCTGGCTCCCAGCCTTCTCTCCAAGTTCACTCCTTGGAGCAGGAGTGATCTCATTACCCCTGTGTTCCAACTTCCCAGACATGACTGAATTAGCCACTTAAAAATGTTCACTCAATGAATGAAAGAAATCAGAACTCGCTGTCCTTAAAATCTGGGATGAAGCTTTATGAAAGAAAGGTTTCTAAAGAAACACAAAACTTTTTAAAGCTTGTCAAGTTAAGCAAGTTGAAAAAAATAATCAAGGACCAATTTTGAGGAGTTATTACCATCTCAGCTACTTTTCATTGATTGGAGTCTTGTCTTTTTAAAAATAGAAACATGTTTTATTTGTTTTCTTTATACCATCAGAAGTGAAACCACTGACTGTCATTTCCATAAAATAGGGAAATCAATCTACCACACATACTGGTGCTTTTCAAAAGACAGCAATTAAAAGGGGTGGTAGCAGCAGGCATTTCATATCTTTGGGGTCTTGTCTTCTTGACCCATAAACCCTACTTCTGATTCTTTCCACCAACAAGAATCATTTTTAGACAGGCCTGAAATGGGAAAGCAGTCATTATAGTCACACTTTTCCTTCCCAAATCATGACTATAAATATAGCCACACCAGAAAATTCTACAGAGCAGGAGAAAGTTATTCCTACTGCTACCCAGAGACACTCTACCAATTTGAGATTATTTCTCTTTTGATCTTGGTTTTTTATGTACAAACTTTTTAAAATTGAGATCACAATATATTTGTGTTTTTAAATCTTTTTTAAAAACTCTTTTTCTGTTATTAAGGTTTTCCAATGCCACTAAATAGTTTTTGAAAACATGATATGTGATGCAGGCTCAATATCCCGTTAGATGGACAAAACATTTCCTTACTGGTGAATTTTTAGACTGTTTCTAATTTTTCAGTTTATCATGTTTTGCATTAGGAATAAAGTTACAATAAATATCAGTCATTGTATGCATCTCATAATTTCTGCAGAATTCCAAAAAGCAAAAATGTGTATAAAAGGAAATGGACAGGTTTATGGCTTTCAATATATAAAGGCAGCTTCTAGGAAGAATTAAAAATGGAACCTATAAACTGTTAGTTGGAAACATGCTTAATCTCATGGATAGAATTACTGGGGTGAAATGAAGTGAAACTTGAGGCTCCCAGCTGATCTATTTTTAAAAATATGGTTTTCTTCCTTAAAAACTCAAAGTAACCAGCAGACTGTCACTCTGTCCAACTCTCTACGAGAGAATGATTATCAGACTGAAATGAATACATTTAATGCATCAGCTCGGTAAACCTTGAGGAAGAAATAAAGCTTAATTGAGTTCTTGATTCTGAAGAGGGGAAAATGTACATGTAATCAAATACTATGGCAACACCAAGTGTATTCAATAAAAATGCTCATGTGCACATCAATACCAAAGACTGACAAAGGCATGATATTTTAGGGGTTCACTGTCATGCTTATTGTAAAAAAAAAAAAAAAAAAAGTTACATTGACATTTCAAATTAAAACTGACTTCTGCCAAAAATTCAGCACTTTACAGTGATGGCAGGGGGGAATTCCAAAATGGCGGCGGAGTGAATGGAAGCTACACAGACCATCTCCCAGGACCAAACTGGAATTACAACTAAAATAAAGACAAATCGTCAGGAAAAAGCAACAGAAAAGCAGCTTGCGAGGATGATACAACCAGGGACACTGACTCGATCCTGGTAGGATCGCGGAGGCGCGAGAGGGGGGCTGGGAGCCCACGGACAGCAGCGGCCTTAGCCGTGAGCACCGGCCTTAGCCGTGAGCAGCGCCCGCCCTCGGGGTAAAGCCCGAGCTGGCTCCACAGTGTGGAGCCGGGACAGAGCGCTAAATAGCCGCAGCCACTCACCTGGGCTCTGGCAGAGGGAGGGCGGACTGGACTGGAACTGTGTGGGGACACCTGGGATTTGGAGGGCACTCAGAGCTTTTGCTGAGTTGCGGCCACGCAGGACAGTGGCCTGGTCGTCTTACTCCATCCCAGGGCTCTGGGGAGAGGTGGCAGCCCCTCCCTCGGAGATCCAGCCACACCCTAGTGGGCCATTGAAATGCAAACTGAGGCTCATTAACTACTAGCATCTGCCCTACCCCTGGAAATCCTCTCACGCTGAACACCTGAGGGAGCTTTTCATTCAACTGAAAACCCAAAGCTCTTCAAGCAACCACAACTAATAGCCTCTAGGCAAAAAGCTAGAGGATAACTTAACCTTTGCTGGGCTTGCAACTATACCCTGGAAAGTAAGACTCCAGGGTGGTGTTTAACATGGGTCCCCCCACGCTCATCCAAACCCAGTAGAGGGAGCCACAAACAACAGAACATCAACATCCACAGGAAAATTTGGCAGGCTCCAAAAACCACTGAGATAGCCAAAATGGGGAAACAAAGAAACAGAGCCCAAATGAAAGAACAAGAGACCTCTACCGAAGATGAGATAAATGAAACGGAGTTAAGCAAGTTAACAGAGCTAGAATTCAGAGCTATGATCTTGAGGAAGCTCAACAGCATGAGTAAGGACATCAACACCTTGAGTAAAGACATCCACACCATGAGCAAAGGCATAGAAACATTGAAAACCAACCAAGTGGAAATGAAGAAGCAGCAAGAAGAAATGAAGAAGCAGCAAGAAGAAATGAAGAATGACATAGCAGAAATGAAGAACACATTGGAAGGACTAAACAGCAGAGTAGAGGAAGCTGAGGACCGGATCAGTGAATTAGAAGACAGGGTCGAAAAAATCAACCAATCAGAAAACCAAAAGGAAAAAACAATGAAAAAACAGGAAGACAGCTTAAGAGAACTGTGGGACAACTGGAAACGTAATAATATTCGCATCATTGGAGTCCCTGAAGAAGAAGAAAATGAGCAAGGGTTAGAGAATATATTTGAAGAAATAATGACAGAAAACTTCCCTAATTTGGTGAAGAAAGAAGGTATTCAAGTTCAAGAAGCACAGAGAGTCCCAAGTAAGAAGAACCCAAACAGGCCCACACCAAGACACATAGTAATTAAAATGCCAAAAATTAAAGACAAAGAGAGAATCCTCAAGGCAGCAAGAGAAAAGCAACAGGTTACCTACAAAGGAACCCCCATCAGGCTGTCAGCTGACTTCTCAACAGAAACTCTACAGGCCAGAAGGGAATGGCATGAAGTAATCAAGGTCATGAAAAACAAGAATCTGAATCCAAGACTACTCTACCCAGAAAGGCTGTCATTCAAAATAGAAGGTCAAATAAAGAGATTCTCAGACAAAAAAAGGCTAAGGGAATACATTAGCACCAAACCAGCACTGCAAGAAATGTTAAAAGGACTGCTGTATTTAGTAGAAGAAATAGGAAGGAAAGTAGAACCACACTGAACAAAAATGGCAATACATAAGTACATATCAATAATCACCTTAAATGTAAATGGATTGAATGCTGCAATAAAAAGACACAGAGTAGCGGATTGGATAAGAAAGCATAACCCATATATATGCTGTTTACAAGAGACCCACCTCACAACAAAAGACTCATATAGGCTGAAAGTGAAGGGATGGAAAAAAATCTTCCAAGCAAATGGAAAGGAAAAAAAAGCTGGGGTAGCAATACTCATATCTGATAAAATAGATTTCAAAACGAAAGCCATTACTAGAGACAAAGAAGGTCACTACATAATATTGAAAGGATCTATCCAACAGGAAGATATAACCTTGGTAAACATATATGCACCGAATATAGGAGCACCAAAATATATTAAAAATCTTCTGGAGGACTTCAAAGGAGAAATTGACAGCAATACAATCATAACAGGGGACTTCAACACCCCGCTGACATCACTGGATAGATCCTCTAGACAAAAAATTAACAAGGACACAGAGACTCTAAACGAAGCACTAGACCAAATGGATTTAATAGATATTTACAGAGAATTACACCCCAAAACTATAGAATTCACATTCTTCTCAAGTGCACATGGGACATTCTCAAAGATAGACCACATGTTAGGACACAAACGAAGTCTCTACAAGTTCAAGAAGATTGAAATCATATCAAGCATCTTCTCAGATCACAATGGCATGAAACTAGAAATCAATTGGAAAAAGAACATGCAACGACATTTGAATACATGGAGGCTAAATAGCATGTTATTAAACAATGAATGGGTTACCGAGGAGATCAAGGAAGAAATTAAAAACTTCCTGGAAACCAATGAAAATGAACACACAACAACACAAAATCTATGGGATGCAGCGAAAGCTGTTCTGAGAGGGAAGTTCATAGCACTACAGGCCTACCTCAAGAAACAACAAAAATTTCTAATAGACTATCTAACCTCACAACTTAAAGAACTAGAAAGCAAATAAAAAGAAAACCCCAGAGCAAGTAGAAGGAAGGAAATAGTAAAGATCAGAGCAGAAATAAACGACATAGAGACCAGAGAAACAATTCAAAGGATCAATGAAACAAAGAACTGGTTTTTTGAAAAGATAAACAAGATTGATGGACCCTTAGCTAGACTCACCAAGAAACAAAGAGAGAGAACCCAAATACACAAAATCAGAAATGAAAGAGGAGAAGTAACAACTGACACAACAGAAATACAAAGGATCATTAGCAAATACTATGAACATTTATACGGCAACAAATTCGACAATCTAAGTGAAATGGACAAATTTCTAGAAACATATGTCTCCCAAAACAGGACCAGGAAGAGATAGAAAACTTGAACAGACCAATAACAGCTAAGGAAATTGAAGATGTAATCAAGACTCTCCCAGCAAACAAAAGCCCAGGCCCAGACGGCTTCACGGGGGAGTTTTACCGAACATTCAAAGAGGAACTAACACCCATTCTCCTCAAACTATTTCAAAAAATTCAAGAAGAAGGAAGACTTCCAAACTCATTTTATGAGGCCAGCATAATCCTAATTCCAAAACCAGAAAAGGACTCTACAAAGAAAGAAAACTACAGGCCAATATCCCTGATGAACGTAGATGCCAAAATCCTAAACAAAATACTAGCAAATCGGATCCAACAATACATCAAAAAAAATTATTCACCATGACCAAGTGGGATTCATCCCAGGGATGGAAGGCTGGTTCAACATTCGCAAATCAATAAATGTGATACACCACATAAACAAAATGAAAGATAAAAACCACATGATCATATCAATAGACGCTGAAAAAGCATTCGACAAAATCCAGCACCCATTTCTGATAAAAACGCTCAGCAATTTGGGAATAGAGGCATCATATCTTGATATAATAAAGGCCATATATGAAAGGCCTACAGCCAACATCATACTCAATGGGCAAAAACTAAAAACATTTCCCTTAAGAACAGGAACAAGACAGGGATGCCCACTTTTGCCACTCTTATTTAACATAGTACTGGAAGTCTTAGCCACAGCAATCAGACGTGAAGAAAAAATAAAAGGAATCCAAATTGGAAAGGAGGAAGTGAAACTGTCACTATTCGCAGACGATATGATATTATATATAGAAAACCCTAAAGACTCCATCAAAAATCTACTAGACTTAATAAATGAATTTGGCAAACTAGCAGGATACAAAATTAACGTCAAGAAATCAACGGCATTCTTATACACCAATGATGAACTCACGGAAAGAGAAACTAAAAAAACAATTCCATTTACCATCGCGGCAAAAAAATTAAGATACCTAGGAATAAACTTAACCAAAGAAGTAAAGGACCTATTTGCAGAAAACTACAGGACATTGAAAAAGAAATAGAGGAAGATATAAAAAAGTGGAAGCACATACCTTGTTCATGGATTGGAAGAATTAACATCATTAAAATGTCCATATTACCCAAAGCAATCTATAGATTCAATGCAATCTCCATCAAAATACCAGTGACATATTTCACAGAACTAGAACAAATACTCCAAAAGTTCATATGGAACCAAAAAAGACCCCGAATAGCCACAGCAATCTTGAAAAAGAAGGACAAAGTAGGTGGGATCACAATACCAGATATCAGCTTATACTACAAAGCCACTGTAATCAAAACAGCCTGGTACTGGCACAAGAACAGGTATATAGACCAGTGGAACAGAACAGAGAATCCAGAAATTGACCCAAGACATTATGCTCAATTAATATTTGACAAAGGTGGCAAGAGCATACAATGGAGTAAAGATAGCCTCTTTAATAAATGGTGTTGGGAAAATTGGACAGCTACATGCAAAAAAAATGAAACTAGACCATCAACTTACACCACACACAAGAATAAACTCAAAATGGATAAAAGACTTAAATGTGACTCGTGAATCCATAAAAATCCTAGAAGAAAATGTAGGCAACAAAATTTCGGACATCATACGCAGCAGAATCTTCACTGATACATCACCTAAGGCAACAGAAACAAGGGAAAAATGAACACATGGGACTACATCAAACTCAAAAGCTTCTGCACAGCAAAAGAAACAACCATCAAAACAGATAGGGAACCCACTCTATGGGAGAGCATAATTGCCAATGATACATCAGATAAGGGGTTAATTTCCAAAATATACAGAGTGCTCATACAACTCAACAAAAGGAATACAAAGAACCCAATTAAAAAATGGGCAGAGGAACTAAATAGACACCTCTCCAAAAAGGACATACAAATGGCTAAGAGACATATGAAGAAATGCTCAACATCATTAATCATCAGAGAGATGCAAATTAAAACAACAATGAGGTATCACCTCACACCTGTCAGAATGGCCGCCATCAACAAATCATCAAACAACAAGTGTTGGCGAGGGTGTGGAGAAAAGGGGACTCTAGTACACTGCTGGTGGGAATGCAGACTGGTGCAGCCACTGTGGAAAACACTATGGTGTTACCTCAAAAAATTAAAAATTGAATTGCCATTTGACCCAGTGATCCCACTTCTAGGAATATACCCTAAGAAGCCTGAAACACCAATCAGAAAGAATACATGTACCCCCATGTTCATAGCAGCACTATTTACAATAGCTAAGATCTGGAAACAGCCCATGTGTCCATCAGTGGATGAATGGATAAAAAAGCTGTGGTACATATACACAATGGAGTACTATGCAGCTGTAAGAAAGAAAGATCTCTTATCCTTTGAGACGACGTGGAGGGACCTCGAGAGTATTATCCTAAGCTAAACAAGCCAAGCAGAGAAAGACAAATATCACATGATCTCACTTATTTGTGGAATATAATGAACATAACAGTCTGAGGAACAGGGTAGACCCAGAGATGTGGAAGTAGGGAATAAACTGACACCCCTCAGAAGAGGGGGTGGGGGGGGAGGGAAGAGATAAACCACAGAACTTATGCACATGTATGCATAAGTGATGGACATGGACAACAAAGCTGGGGACAGGGTGGGGGGATGGGGAGGAGGGTGTCAATGGGGAAAAAAGGAGAAACATCTGTAACAAAAATAAATTAATAAAAATAAATAAATAAAAAAAATAAAGTGATGGCAGGGGGAAATATAAATCAAAACAGTTTTTCTTACCTGAAGCCTGCAATCAGCCCCACTGGCATTATTTTCTTGGATCTCTTTATTTCTTCCCTTTTTTTTTTTTATCCTCACCTGAGGACATTTTTTCATTTTTTGTTCAGATAGAGTGGGAGGGAGAGAGAGGAAGAGAGAGAGAGAGAAACATCGACGTGAAAGGGACACATCGATTAGCTGCCACCCGCAAGACCAACCAGGGCCGGGGACAAACTGCAACCGAGGTACATGCCCTTAGCGGGAACCAAACCCGGGTCTCTCTGTACCGCAGGCCGACGCTCTAACCGCTGAGCCAAACCGGCCAGGGCTTTCCTGGATTTCTTAAACCGCACCCCCATTATAGTGGCCAGAAAGAAAGCTGTAACTGAGAAACAAACCAATGCATGAACCAGCGTTTCTTTTCTAACGGAAATTTCTATTTATAGAATACTCCTGGAAAACTAGGACTGTTGTGTTATTCAACTTTCCTCAGGAACACTGGGCCGTATACCTGGATCCACAGGAGACACTCAACAAATGTTTAGGTAACTGAATGTAAGGAAAATAATAATTATTTTTTTAAACTAAGACCTGATTAATAAAATAATACTATTTTAGTATTTAGGAGAAGGTTGACTTTCTTTCTTTTTTTTTTTAAACTTATCTTTATTGTTGAATGTATTACAGATGTTCCTCATTTTCCCCCCATTGACCCCCTCCTCCCCATTCCCGCCTCCCTCCTGCCTTTCCCCACACTGTTGTCTGTGTCCATTGGTTATGCATATATACATATAAGTTCTTTGGTTTATTTCTTCCCACCCCCCAACCCCCTTCCCTTTGAGGTTTGTCAGTCTAACAACCAATTTGTACTTCTTAATCCCTTCACCTTTTTCACCCATTCCCCCAGCCCCCACTCATCTGGTAACTAACAAAAGTTCTCTGTATGTTTGAGAATGTTTCTGTTCTGTTTGTTCATTTTGTTTGTAGATTCAACTGTTGATAGATATGTACTTATTGCCATTTTGTTTGTTCATATTTTTTTATCTTTTTCTTCAAGAAGACCCTTCAACATTTCATATAATAATGGTTTGGTGGTGATGAACTCCTTTAGCTTTTCCTTGTCTGGGAAACTCTTTATATGGCCATCGATTCTAAATGACAGCTTTGCAGGATAGAGTAATCTTGGTTGTAGGTTCTTGTTTTTCATCACTCTGAATATTTCTTGCCACTCCCTTCTGGCCTGCAAAGTTTCTTTTGAGAAATCAGCTGACAGTCTTATGGGAACTCCCTTGTAGGTAACTAACTTCTTTTCTCTTGCTGCTTTTAAGATTCTCTCTTTGTCTTGAACCTTTTGCATTTCCCTGGGCCGGCTGACTTTCTTATTTTGTAGCATTTCATTTGGAGAAATTTGACACCTAGAGACTAAATAACGACAGACTAAGTAATAATATTTAATTTAGAAGCATCATATCAGCTACCCTGCAGGTTCAATTCTCTATAACTGGGGAAAATGCCTTACTTACACAGAGACAGTTTTACATCTCGCTTGTCATTGGCGACACGGTAAGCTCCATAGCCACCCAAATATCCAAAAAGAATACCAGCAATCAAAGATGGAACACTACCTGGGGGGGAAAAAGTATGGGCTCAGAAAGAGAATCACAAAATGAAAGGAATTACTTCAAGTACAACGCACACACCTTCAAGTGTACTTCTACTTGGGCAATGCGACTAGACAAAGCCAAATTGAACATAGGCCTATTCATGGATAGTCTGTAAGAAATGACTGTTTCATGCTGAATTCCAAATGCAAGGCAGAGGAACCCCAAATGCATAGCGATGCAGGGGTTAGGTAACATTCGAGGGAATAAGGAAGCCTGCCTTGAAGTAGTGGTTTTGAAATTGATAGCGTGACCTTGGGCAATCGGTTGGCTTCTTTATATCCCGCTCTTTTTTCTTCCTATTCTCCTTTCCTCCATCTTTTCACTGAGAGGTGATGATAAAAATAAGATGCAGAGATATTTTTAGCTTATAGGGGTAGAAAGAGAGAAGTGCTCTGCAAACCAAGTGCTGGTTCCGTCCTGAATAACTGACAAACCTTCCAGCATCAAGATGTCAGGACTCAGGAATGAATGGTGACTATCCTGAGAAATGGGACCAGGGCAGCAAGCCAGCCCCCAACCCATCCACCCACTGCACCAGGACACTGACCAACACCAAGCACTTTCTGTGCACTGGGCTACATGCTGGTGACACTAAAAATACACACTGTCCTTGCTTTATGGGATTCACTCTATTTAGAATCTGCTGGATTAGAATCCCTAGGAGTAGGGTTGAGGTAGCTCTATTTTTAAAATATCCGTAGGAATTCAGATTGCAACCAGGGTTAAGAACCATTGCAGCCCTGGCCGGTTAGAGCGTCAGCCCGCAGGCCACTGAGTCGCGGGTTCGATTCCAGTCAAGGGCATGTACCTCCATTGCGATTTGTCCCTGGCCCTGGCTGGGGTTGTGTGGGAGGCAGCCACTCGATGTGTCCCTTTCACATCGATGTTTCTCTCTCTCTCTCTCTTCCTCTCGCTCCCTTTCACTCTATCTGAACAAAAATGGGAAAATGTCCTAAGGTGAGGATAAAAAAAAGAAAAGAACCATTGCAGCAGCAATACACACACATACACCCCCTTCTCCCCATACCTCTTAAAGTCAGGCAAAAATGTCCAGATGCTCTTTTCTTTCTGTTGTAGAGGTCATTTAAATGTGTCTATGAAAATGAAAAACTTTTTCAATAACAATCGTATCTGGATTTTACACTGAGTCTACTTTAAAGTAGATTATAAAACATCATCTTTTGTGTATTTGTTTACAGGTCTGAAATTGGCGCCATCATTTCCCCCCATCACATATACATGTCCACGATGCTACACATATTGAGAGAGAAAATAAGAACAACAAAAATCTAAGGTGAATTACAGCCTCTCAGCAACCATAGCAGAGAACCTGTTGTAACCTGCCAGCCCCTCAGCCCCTGCAGAGAACTGGTCTGGCCTTGCATTTAGCAATCTCTAAGGAAGGAAGGAACTATGATAACTGCATAGACCTGGCTTTTTTGCTCAAACTCTAGTCCACCAATGCCACAAATATTACACTCTTTAAAATATACTTCAGTTAAAAAAATCATAAAAATATACGAGAAATATGAGACACCATGACTATAAACACTTCTACATTAAAGCAAAGTAAAATATAGAACCTGACCTTTCACTTTTCTCCATGAAAACCCTTTAATTTATCATCTGGGGTTTTTCTTTCTTCTTTTGGACAGAGATGCAGAGATAACTACAGATATGATATTTATTCAATGAACTTTCCTTTGCAACACACAATATCAACATAATTCAGTTTTTTGATACTATGACTATGTAAACAAAAAATTTCCTCATTTGAGAATAAGGGAGTAGCCCTGAGGAGGTTAAATCCATTAACTATGCAATTGATGATGACAGGTGAAATTAGAATTTTGTAGTGGAGGGGGACCCAGAACCTCCAGGTTGGAATTCTCCACATGCCCAGCCCCACATAACCCCCTACCTTCCACAAATCCCTCCCCACACTGGTCCTTATCCCCCTCAAGGACATCTTTAGCTTCCTGTCCTACTTCCTGACCCTCAGTGGACTCTAGCACAATCATCAACCCCACCAAGTCATTTTGATGAAAAATCTGGTTTGGGCTCACCTTTCCGCTTATATCCCCAAATACCTCCGAATGTCACAAGGGCTGCATAACCAAAACCAACAAGGTCCATCGGTAAGCCTGCAATTGTAAAGCAAGGGGGAAGGGACACATTTTACAAAATAAAAGTATTTGGGAGAGCAAATGCATATAACAATGATATGCATTACCCAGAAATACAGAAATTAATTTCTCTACTGAAAAAGGGAAGCTCAACCTTCACCTACCCAACACTCAGCCACTGTGCCCTGTGCTCACCCGTCTCCAGCCCGTCGGAGGACACCCGGGTTGATTCCCCTTTCCTTGTCTTCCAGACCTGCTGCACACTCTGTTTCCTTCCCTCCCACTGCCCCAAGTAGATTTCTGCTGTGGGTAGCCGGTCTCCTCACTGGAGACACCACCACAACCTTCACTTTTCACTGCATGCTAGCAATGTCCCCCTCTCTCCCACCTACAAACCCCAACCACCCCCTGCACCCCACCCTGCTCTTGACCACTTCTCAATCTCCTTAACCACCCTAGCCTGCACCAACCAACTGGTCTGCAGCCAACTTCTCTTCTTCCTCTAAAGTCCTTGACTTCAGCAACTCTATCTTGTAATTCTTTCACCTTTGTATGGATATTTGTCCCTCTCTCCTCCTCACACCACAGAATGGAAAAGAGGCAATGTAGATGTTTGTTTGTTGATTGAACCATGGTTTCACTTTAAACACTTGCTTTGTCATGGGCTTTGTTATGAGAAACGTCTTCTGGGGTGGCAGAGACATCCGTGCTTAATCAATGGCAAATCACTAAAGAATATAATAAAGCCTTGGCAAGAAGTTAACTGAATGACAATGATACCCTATTGTGCATCACAGCAGCAGCTGAAACATACATCTAGGGGTGAGAGGTTCTGCCGAATCCTGCCCGTGGTTCTCCAAGGTGTAGGAGAAAGTATGTGGGCTACAGGCTGGAGACATGGACACTGGTCACTAGCTGGCTGTTGGTCTTCGCACACCTCACCCTTAACACCAACGCCTCTAAGAGTCCCTGTGGTGCTTTGTATCTTAACTCTGTTAAATCCATATTTCCTCCAAGGGGAAAAGAATTATCTCTGTATATACAAGGAGCAATGTTTGAGATTTCATTGCATTTTCACAATTTTCTCACTGCTTGTCATTTAGGTTGACCCAGTCTTTTATTTCCTGTAGCAATAGGTACAGACTGATCAAGAAGAACGGAAAAAGGGTTCCGAGGTTATCTCAGAGAGTAAGCTAGAACTTTCTGTGAGAAAGGGTCTTGGGGGAGGGAATACCAGGCACTGAAAAGGGGGGCAACACTGACAAATCCTTGGTATCTGTGGGAAGAAGTAAATAAAACAGGGGAGCTCATCTGTGCCCAGGAAGTGGTGCAGTGAGACTGATGTGTTCAAAAACCATTGCTGACTCAATGATGGATAAACACATAATAATCAGGATAATGTTTATGAGCAATTACCACGTGCTAGGCACCATTCTTTTTATATATATATATATATATATATATATATACACACACATATATATATATGTATATGTATATAATATATATAATATATATAAAATATTCAATATTTTCTAGGCATCCTTCTAAGGCCTTACAAGTATCAACTTATTTAATTATCACAACAACCTTATGAACTAAGTACTACCATTAGTATCCTCATTTTCCAGATGAGGAGACTGAGGCACAGAGAAGGCAAGCAACACCTGCAAGGTCACAGAGCAGAACCAAGATTTCAGACTCAGGAAAGTCTCCTCTCCAACCACTAGCAATAATACCTCCCATAACTGCATTTGCTGGCCAAAAAAAAAAAAAAAAAAAAAAAAAGGAAATATGCAAATGAAACATGTTCTTCAGAGTTTTAAATTCTGGGTTAATCACTTCTGCTAGGCCTCACAGCTTAAAGTTGAGAGCACACCGCACTGCCTTCCATCTGGGGTTGAGAGCACACTGCACTGCCTTCCATCTGGGGATGTACCATCTTCAGCCCTATGAGCGCCACATGTTCAGTCCTATTTTCTGTCTTTCTGAAAGAGTTAATCACATTCCACAAAGCATGCCTGGCTTCAAACTGGATGCCACCACTTACTAGCTGTGTAAATATTAGGCACATTCTTTAATCTCTGTGTAACTCAGTTTCTCCTTCTGTAAAACAGGGATAATAAAAATATCTACCTCACTGAGTTGTGATAATTAAATGAGTTCACACTGTAAAACACATATAGCAGTACTTGGTACATACCGAGCCCTCTACAAACAGTAGCTGCTCTAATACTGATTATTCTTCTCCTTCCCTCTTACACCCATTTTTAAGCTTGATGTAATAAGGCCACTGAGAAAACAACTGAGGTAGGGTGAATTTATGACTCAGGTATCCAATGAATCAAACCATAATATCACAACTTAGATTTATACTGAATACCATTTAGCAACTATTTTGAGCACCTTCTTTGTGCAAGGCCGTAGGAAGCAATAAAAGCCCTCGGGCATGGCCCTGGTCTTCCAGAACTTACAGTACAGTGCAGCGGAGGAGGCAGAAAGGTGAATGAGCTCTAAGAGGAGAGGTATGGGCACCTAAAGAGGCTTGGGAGCTGAGGGAAGGATTCCTAGAGGGAGCAGGGTCCCAGCTGGGACCTTGGGGAGAGCAGGAGTAAGCCAAGGGAAGAGGGGAGCAAGGAAGGGCGTGTTGTGGGCAGAAGAGAGAACATGTGCAAAGGCCTAGTGGCATGAGAAAGCACAGGTTTTCACAATGGAAAGCTCTGCAAGGAGGTTGTGAAAAGAGATGGGGCTGGTGAGAAAGACGAGCCAGACTTGCCATGTGAGGGAGTCTGGTTTTTGTCCCAAAGGCAGTGAAGGGATGAATGAAGGGAGCCCCACAATCAGATTTAATTCCAGGAAGCACTTCCTGGCTACAGTAGTGGGAGATGTGTTGACCCGAGGCAAGGAAATAAACTGAGAGGCTCTTGCAGTAAACTGAGCATGAGATGATTGTAGCCTGGCCCAGAGAAATGGCAATGAAGCTAGAGAGAGGTGGACAGGTATGAGAGAGATTCAGGAGGTAGAATCAACAAGCCTGGAGGAAGAGCTGAGGGGGGGGGCAGGGGTCAGAGATAACTCACCTTAGGTCTCTGGCTTGGACCACTAAGAGAGGAGGGGCAGGGGAGCCTTGATGCTATCCCCTGAAACAAGGAGCTCTGGAACAGCAGTAGGTGTGTGGTGGGGGAAGAAGGGAGGTGACCAGGAATGATGAGACCTGTTTGAAACATGTTCAGTCTGAGGTGCCTGACATACAGTCAGGAAAACACCTAGATAGATCTGACGCTTATGGGAGATCACTCACCATCAGGTAGTAATTTGGAGACCTAATTTTCTTTGTAAGCCCACCACCTACTGTGAAAGGCTGATTCTTCTCCCTCCTTGGAGCCCCCCATTTCCTCCTCTGATGCAATCTTTGGGCCCCCTCTTTTACCTGGCATAGAGTCAGTTATGTTGGGCCAGCTGCGGGCAAACTTAATACCTGAAGTCCGGAAGTGGCCCAGGTGGCCAGCGCCCCACTTTCCAGTCACTGGGCAGCAGCTGAGGGTTCCGGGCGGCGCCTTCCCTGCGGATGCGCGGCGTCCCTCCGCCCTCAGCCCCGAGCTGCCCCGCCCAGGCCCGCCCAGCGGCGGGAGGTGGCCAGTCATAGCGGTGGCATCCCGGGGGCGGTCGCATCTGGACACTTGTGCCATCAGTCCCACTTTGGCTCTGGCCCTGGGCAGGGGCTGGGGTCTGCTGCCTCCTGCCGGCCGCAGCGGAAGTCACAAGCATTCTCAGGCAGTGGGCCTGGGTGTAGCGGGAATCCCAGAAGAAACATTTTTAACCCTGAAGTTCATTCATCATTCCAGGGACATTTGTGTCTGCAGCAACCCACGGCGTTTACATACTCTCCAGCAGATTGTTTCCGTGTTCAGTGAAGGCAGTTAATGAACGTCTCCGCGCGGTGCAAAGGTTGGAGCCCACATTTGTCAGGTTTCAAAGCCCAAGCACCCTTCATTACACACTATCTACGTGGTCAGACAGATGTGGCAGGGAGATCAGGATCCTAGTTTTATAATCCAAGCCCAGGATTAGCTGGGTTTAAGTATCTGAAGGGAAAGGTACCGAGTGCCAAAATTAGAAGGCACTTTACATCTGTCTAGCCCCTGGATAATCCATTCCCAGAAAGAACCTGAACTTGACTGGAATTATACCTCCTCCTAACAACTTCTCTTCTCACTCCAGTGTTCCTTCTAGCCCCTTCCTTACGTAATAGTCCTTCAGATATATGTCTAAGGAGGTCATCTAGGAGTCATCAAGCAGCTCTAGGGATGCTGTGGGACTGGGAATAATAGCAGAATTTCTTTTTCGGAAAAAAAAAAGCTAAAAATATACATTGAATCTTGTGAGATTTCCTGAATCTGTTCCATGCGCTTAAAAGTACTTCTGAGAAGTAATGGGACTAATTTATGAGAAATCTAATTTGGTTCGAGGGAGTTCAGGCCCCTAAGACTCACAGGAGAGGTGATGGCAGACACTGGATGTGAATGGGAGGAAGTGGTGTCCTGAGTATGGCTGAGTTCTCCTAGAGCTCCTTTCCACCCCCTGGGCTTCCCATCCTCTTTCTCTCTCCTTCTCCTGCCCACCACCCCCATTCTTCAGACTGCCAGGACACTTTCACTATTCAGAACAAAACTAGAACCCTCTTGGAATGCAGCATTATTTTTAGCTGATGTGGACCCTGGTACATAACTACCCCTGAACCTCAGTGCCTGGATTTAAGATGCTGCTCAGACTAGATGCTCTTGCAGATCCCTTCCACTCTTGTCAGAAAGGTATTCAAAGGTCAAAACAACCTCATGGTATTCCTACTCAAGGCAATTTCACGTAAACATAGAAAAATAACTCATTGTATATTATGGAAATTCCATACTCTTGAACATTTGGGAACAGGAAAGTCCTTGGGCAAAGGGGCCACAGTCCTCTCAACTCACCTGCCACCAGCTGCCACCAACTCCAGCTAATGGTAAGGTTAGAGCACCAGGCAAGGGAACAGCAAACCTACTGACCTCTATCTATTTGTGAAGTTTTCTATTCATGATCCACAGCAGAGACACTAACTTCTATGTGCCATTAAAGCCTTTGGCAGTCTGGAGAAATGCACAAGATAAAATACAAAGGATTGCCAAGGAAGCCACTTTTATTGAAATACAGTTGTCACATTATTAAACATTTAAATCTGTGATAATAATAGGTGTGCTTCTTTCTTAAATGACAAGATCAAGGAGTGGGTTTAACAATTACCACAATTTCTAAAGAGTGCTGCACATAAAACATAGTTTGAGGTATCTATAACATGTGAAATCTGTGATTCCTAGTGATGACAGAGTCATGGGTTCTAATATTGCAAATTCAAGGAAAGCAAATATAAATGAGAAAAGTATATTTAAGCAAAAGTCAGTTTTGCAAAGGCAAAACAACTATGAGATATCACCTCACACCTGTCACAATGGCCGCCATCAACAAATCATCAAACAACAAGTGTTGGCGGGGGTGTGGAGAAAAGGGGACTCTAGTACACTGCTGGTGGGAATGCAAACTGGTGCAGCCACTATGGAAAACACTATGGTGTTACCTCAAAAAGTTAAAAATTGAACTGCCATTTGACCCAATGTTCCCACTTCTAGGAATATACCCTAAGAAACCTGAAACACCAACCAGAAAGAATGTATGTACCCCTATGTTCATAGCAGCACTATTTACAATAGCTAAGAGCTGGAAACAGCCCAAGTGTCCATCAGTAGGCGAATGGATAAAAAAGCTGTGGTACATATACACAATGGAGTACTATGCATCTGTAAGAAAGAAAGATCTCTTATCCTTTGAGACGACATGGAGGGACCTGGAGAGTATTATCCTAAGTGAAACAAGCCAAGCAGAGAAAGACAAATATCACATGATCTCACTTATTTGTGGAATATAATGAACATAACAGTCTGAGGAACAGGGTAGACCCAGAGATGTGGATGTAGGGTACAGACTGACAACCCTCAGAAGAGGGGGTGCGGGGGAAAGGAAGAGATAAACCGCAGAACTTATATGCATATATGCATAACTAATGGACATGGACAACAAAGCTGGGGATGGGGGGGCATGGGGAGGAGGGTGTCAGTGGGGGAAAAAGGAGAAACATCTGTAACAAAAACATATTAATAAAAAATAAATAAATAAAGGATTGAAATTCAAGGAGGTGAATTTAAGAAAAGATGAAACATGAATCTAATGTCAAATTTAGGATATTTATACCGATTTCTATTTAGACTTCCATAAGCAAAATTTCACAGTTCATAAACTAAGCTTTTCTTATTTGATTGCCTTTCCTAGGAAAAGGCAACAGAGGGAACTAGGTGCTCTGGTTTCACTCAGGTAGGCAGGTGTTTCAGCAATGTTATATATATATATATATATATATATATATATATATATATATATATTTTGGTACATGCTCCTAGCGGGAACTGAACCTGGGACTCTCTGGTCCGCAGGCCGACGCTCCAACCGCTGAGCCAAACCGGCCAGGGCTCAGCTGTGTTTTCAGACATCAGATAGTTTGTTCTTAGGCCCTAAGACTTAGGGGATGGTTAAAGAACTTAACAGTTACGGGGAAAACAGGGCGATGGTCTACGTAGAAGAATGTTTATACAAAAAAAAGGAACACTTTCTGCATTACAACCTGTTGACTAAGGAGTAGTTTAGTAAAATATTTTGTGTGTGTGTGTGTGTGTGTGTGGCAATTACAGGGCATAATGAGGAATTTTGAGGTGGGCTCTGAAAGTGGCAGTGAAGAGTGACCACAGGACAGCAGCCGATCACCCATGTCCTAGGCCTGCCCTCTGGACCTATTTTGAACTTTTACCAAAGACATGGGACTTTCCATGCTAAAACAGGGACTGAGGGATTTCCCAGGATTGGGAGCTTTCCTATAAACTAGAATAACAACAACATTTAATTAGTACCATTATGTGTTAGCCACCTTCTAAACATTTTACAGGTATCAGCTTTCTTTGATCTTCACAACAACCCTCTGAAGTAGATACTATGTCATGCCCATTTTACAGATGAAGAAACTGAGGCAATTTGCCAAAGGCCATACAAAGATCCGAGTAGTGTCAGATTGAGGTTTAAGGTAAGAGTGTGCCAGGCTCTGAGGTCATTCTGCCTGAGTTTGAATTGTAACTCTATTACATATATTGTTGATACAGAAAAGCACATAGCATTATGACTGGCACATAGGAAATAATCAATAGTGTTCGCTGTTATTATTAAAAGAGTGATCCTTTCTTTCCCAGAGCTTAATATCTATTTCAAGAGATTGCTTTGATTCACAAAGCAGTAGAGGTGCCTATTGAATGGATGAATGGGACAGATAAGAGATGCAGGTAAGTGTTCAGAGGAGGGAACACCTGTGAAACAGGTCTGGGCCATGGATAGAACACAGGCAGTGGCTGACCTTGCCCCAGAGCCAGCACACCCAGTGGACAGCTTCAGACCACATCGAAACACCACCACCCAACCACCTCCACAAGTGACACACTCAATGAGCAGATTCAGTGGATACCAGAACCCTGATGAAGTAAACCTTGCTCTGTGTAGTGGGCCCCTACACAGCTGATCCTCCAAAGTAGTCAGAAGCCAGTGGTCAGTGGGCACAGCCAGTCCTTATAGCTGATCAGCCTGAGTAAATCCCTCCCATTGAGGTGCCAACAGCAATCAACACTCAATTACAACAGAAGGGTGTACAGTCCACACGAGAGGTGCTCCTCGAGGGCCCAGCTGGGGTGATCAGGGAGACTATGCCACAGGATCCTACAGGACACCGATAACAATAGGCCACATTATGAAGCCTAGGAAACAAAGCAACTCTGCCTAATACATAGAAACAATCCCAGGGAAGCAGCCAAAATAAGGAGACAAAGAAACATGTCCCAAATGAAAGAAAAGAACAAAACTCCAGGAAAAGAATTAAACAAAATGGAGATAAGCAATCAATCAGATGCAGAGTTCAAAACACTGGTTATAAGGTTGCTCAAGGAACTTGTTGAGATCTTTAAGGAACTTAAGGAGACCTCCAAGGAACTTAGTGAGATCATCAACAACATAAAAAACAGACCAGTCAGAAGTGAAGGATGCACTAACTGAAATAAAGAATAATTTACAGGGAATCAATAGTACAATAGGTAAAGCCAACAAGCAAACCATCGATTTGGAATATAAGGAAACAAAAAACACCCAATCACAACAGCAAAAAGAAAAAAGAATCCAAAAAAATAAGGATAGTATAAGGAGCCTCTAGGACATCCTCAAGCATGCCAACATTCGCATCATAGGGGTGTCAGAAGGAGAAGAGAGAGAACAAGAAATTGAAAACCAATTTGAAAAAATAATGACAGAAAACTTCCCTAACTTGATGAAGGAAACAGACATACAAGTCCAGGAAGCACAGAAAGTCCCAAACAAGATGAACCCAAGGAAGTCCACACCAAGACGCATCATCATCAAAATGCCAAAGGTTAAATACAAAGAGAGAATCTTAAAAGCAGCGAGAGAAAAGCAGTTTGTTACTTACAACTGAGCTCCCATAAGACTGTCAGCTGATTTCTCAAAAGAAACTTTGCAGGCCAGAAAGGAGTGGCAAGAGATATTCAAAGTGATGAAAAGTAATGACTTACAACCAAGAATATTCTATCCTGCAAAGCTATCATTTAGAATCAATGGACATTTAAAGAGTTTCCCAGACAAGAAAAAGCTAAAGGAGTTCATCACCACCAAACCAGTATTATATGAAATGTTGAAAGGTCTCCTTGAAGGAGAAGAAGAACAAAAATATGAACAATAAAATGGCAATTAATACATATCTATCAACAATTGAATATACAAACAAAATGAGTAAGCAGAACAGAAACAGAATCATAGATACAGAGAACTTTTTGTTGCTTGCCAGATGGGCGGGGGCTGGAGGGATGGGTGAAAAAGATGAAGGAATTAAGAAGTACAAATTGGTTGTTAGACTGATGAACCTCAAAGGGAAGAGGGGAGGGAGGGCGGGATGAGATACACCAAAAAACTTCTATGCATATATGCATGGACACCAACAATGGTGTGCAGAATTGGGAGGAGGGATTCAACAGGGAAAAAGGTGGGGGAACACCTGTAATCCATTCAACAATAAAGATATGTCAAAAAATAAAAAAAATGAAAAAACCCGAAGTGGTTGGGTTTTACGCTTAAGTTCAGTTAGTGAAGCTACAAGGCCAGGAGTCTGCCAGATAAATACGAAATGGCCAAGGTCTCTCCCTCATAATGGCTGGAGCTGTGGCCAAAATGTAATAGGATACTTTTGTGTCATTCCCTTTTATTTTTGTTATTATTATTATTTTAAATTTATCTTTATTGTTGAAAGTATTACAGATGTCCCCCCTCCCCCCCACTGATTGCCCCCACATCCACCAGCCTTCATGGTACTACTGTCTGTGTCCATGGGTTGTGCATATACGCATATAAGTTCTTTGATTAATCTCTTTCCTCCCCCACTTCCATCAGAGATTCATCAGTCCGTTCCCTGCTTCCACGTTTCTGGATCTATTTTGTTCTTCAGTTGATTTTGTTCATTAGATTCCACATATAAGTGAGTTCATAGGATCCTTGTCTTTCTCTGAGTCATTCCCTTTGGCAAAGATATCTTTACAGACAGAACTTGAGGAACAAATTTTTTTTTCCTTCCTCTTCTTAAATATCTTCTTGGAAACTTCTGAGATGCTTTATACAGTGGTTCCCAAACTTGCTGCTCATTGGAAACATTTGGGCATCTTCAAAGACTACTGATGCCTGCTTGATTCCCACATACACATATTGTCATTTACTTGGTATGGGCTGCAATCCAGACAGGGGAGTGTTCTTAAAATTAATCTTTTTATATTGAAATAATTATAGATTCATGTGCTGTTATAAGAAATACTACAGAGAGAGGCCTTATACCCTTTAACCAGTTTCCACTTATGGTAACATTTTCCAAAATTGTAATATAATACCACAATCAAGATATTGACACGGGTACAGTCCAGATAAAGATTTCCATCACCACCAGGATCCTTCCCTCATGTGGATTTTATAATCACACTCACTCTCCCACCCACTCCAACCCCCTCATTGACTTCTGGCAACCACTAATCTGTTCTCCATTTCTATAATTGTGTCATTTCAAGATTATAAAAATGGAATCATCCAGTATGTAACATTTAGGGATTAGCCTTTTTCACTCAGCATAATGCTCTGGAGATTGGCCCAGGTTACTGCATGTATCAATAGTTACTTCCTTTGATTACTGGGTAATAGTCTATGGTATGGATGGACGACAGGTTGTTGAACCATCTCGATTTTATTCAGGTTTATGCTATCAGGAATCAACTGCTATAAGCAAACGTGTGTGACCTACCCTGTCATTTCTTTGGGATAAATGCCCAAGACTAGAATTATTGGGTTGCATGGTAGGTGCATGTTTAGTTTTTAACAAAAAAACTGAACATTTTTTCAGAGTGGCTTGTGAAAGAAAAGGCAAAATAAAATTGATGTTGTCAAGAGAGCAATCTGAACTGAAGCCGGGAGGCCACCAGGAAGCTCAGCTAACACACCGTCTCCATGTGTACCTGAACTTCTTAACTGGGCTAAATGACGAGCAGATACCTCCTGAGCAGTTCCTGCACCTGGCTCTGCAGCACTGACCTCTCTCTTAGGAAATGACACTTTGGAGGCGGAGTGGGGGTGGAGCCGCGTAGGCTGCAGTGTTGGAGCTTCAGTGCAGGATCTTGGCATTGGGTGAGCGGTTTATTGGGGCCCACTTGAGTGATGGCACCACAGGGACTGGGGCCAGGGACTGGTCTTTTCTGGACATTCACTGACCAAGAGGAAAGGCTGAAATGACACCCTAACCAGTGGAGAGACTATCTCCCAGTTGGAGAGAGAAAGCCTGGGGCTGCCTTCCAAGTTCATTTGAAAAAGAGTTTTGAAGACAGAGTTGCTCCAGAAGAACCTTTTTTCCCCATGGATGGTTTTTCAACAAAATCCAAGGACAGAATGAAAAACTGGGAGCGGTTATTGATATAACATACACTCATTGCTATTGTAAACCAGAGCTGCCCCGCGAGGCCTCCCTGCCAGGCCCCCCAACCCGATGAGACCACCCCCCTGCCCGCGAGCCCCTTGGAACTGACACCTGCGTCCTAGGACTGATGAAGCGCCACCAGGGCGCAGGCGCACTCATCACTCTCCTTAGAGGGAACAGATGCTTCCAACGGATTTTATTCCTGGGCTTCGGTTGATGGCGGTGTTTAGACCAGGCGGCACGTGCCGCCGGGTTATGGAGGAGGCCCTGGCTGGCCCCTCACGTTAATATTTAGACTTCTCCTGAGGTTAGATGTCGTCCACCAGTAACCTCTGCATGCTGTGCTTTGAAAGCCAGGTTGGCCATCTCGGGCGCTCGCAAATACTGACGACTTTGGAGACAGGCCTCCAATGGAGACTTTGCTCCACATGCAACGGGACCTCGGCCCATTGCTGAACCTCACCAGTAACGTGGGCAGCGATACTGGCCTTGGGCGTTGTGAAGGTTCAATGAAGTAGTGCATTAGGGGGCCTGGTGCTTGGGGGTTCAGTAAATGGTGATTTACACCCCAGCCCTGTTGTGGGTCAGCCTCCCCTGCAGCAGTTCACGGGGCGAGGCCCCTGTTATGAGGTGCCCCCAGGTAACTCTAAGCCCTTGCCATTCATCTGGTAGATTCCTCTGATTTGTATTCACCTTCCCTAATTACAGTCGTACCTGGATAAGGCAACCCAAACCTTTCGGATATGTGCCCGAAGTCAAGTTTTCTAAAATACTTCTCTGGTAGTCATGAGACATAGGCCAACCTGCAGGAGAGACTTTCTCCATTTCTCCTGGTCAACCTAGACTCATCTTCTGCCTCTTTCAATGCTATTCAAAGTTTATCGTTTTCACCCTAACCTCTGACCCTGCTTCTGACTTCTGCCATCCCCCCCCACCCCGCCCCATTCTTTTTTTTTTTTTTTTTTTTTTTTAATAAACCCATAACATCTCTCCCCTTTTGGCTTTTCTGGACAGGGAAATGTTCCTTCCTTCCCCCCGCCCCGTTCTAACACCTGTCCCTTACTCCCCCATTCAACTTCCAATTCTTTTATTCCCATGCAGCCTATGATCCCCTCCCCACCAAAATAAAACAAAACAAAACAAAAAACAGTTAACTGCATCTCAAAACTCAAAAGATTTCTTTATTTACTCATCTACTAATTCTATTTATTAAATTGTATTGAGTTTTAAGATATATCAGAATTGAGAATTTTATCTATCTATCTATGGGAAAACAGCTGGTATCCAGAGTGGTACCAACTCTCCCAGCATAACTTAAGATACATAGCCATAGTATTGTGAAATTCCCATTTCTTTTTCCCTTTCAATGAAATACTGCACTTTCCCTAAAGAGGTGATTTTGGCAGCGTTCTCACACTCCAGTTGGGCCTTCCTCTTCATGGCCTCCCGCTCTGGCCTCTGTTCGTTGGTGATGGGCTTTGACATTACTGGCCCAGAAATATCAGGTTTCCTCCATGGAATTCGTTGGAGGGAGAAGTCCTGCAGTAGATTTGGGCTTAGGGGCTTGGGTCTTTTCCAGGGCATGGTCAGAGCAGTGCAAATGGTCTCCCGCAGGAAAGGAGCACAAGATGATGGTTTGTAGGGCGCTGGCCTAGAAGCAGCTGATTGAGGGACACTGGGCTGGGCACAGTTGGTGAAACCTGGTCGGGCTGGGGTTGGTAGAAATTGGCCGAGCTGCTCTGGCAGGACCTGCCATAGATGCAGGTGTTGGCCGAGATGAATTGACTACAGTAGGTTGAGCTGAGTTAGAACCAGGCCTGGTGGGGTTGGGCACAGCAGGACGACGTGATGCCAGAGACTGTGGTCTGCGAGGAACTGGTTGAGCTTCAGGCTTGTCCGAGGTTAGAAAAAGCAAAGGTACCAACTTGACCTTCCCAGGAGGTGGCAGCTCGTATTCAGATGGAGGTGAACACTGTTTTTCAGCACTGCCAACTGGTTTCTGGCGTTTCACTTGAGTGTTCTCGGGACCTTTGTCCTCACGCACAGTATCCAGCCTTCGTTTGATAGCTGGTGGTGGCTGGGAGCCTTTGGGGTTGCGTGAATTTCCCACGGCTCGGGAACAAGGCATGTTCGTTCTCTTATCCACCTTCTTCCCCAGTGCATGGAAAACCTGCACAGACTCCAGCATGTGCATACCTAGGCAGCTTCGAGGCTTTTTGAAGGGCTCTTGGATCAGCTCAAGTTGATTTTTCTTCCGCTTCATCTTGGGAATGGTTGGCTTCTCTCCTGACTTGATTTTGACCCTGACAGCCCACCCTCCTCAGCTTTCTTACAGTTGTTTTCTTTGGTTCTTTTGGTCTTTTCCGGCCCATGGCTCTTAGTTTTGCTGGTCCTGCCGGATGCAGCCTTTGGGGAGTTGTTGTTAGAATGCTTGGCCCTGTTGGCAGGAGCCCTGTGAGCAGCTACAGCATGGCCAGGAACCACTTCTCCCACAAACACACAATCTGGGCTCTCGGGCTTGCTTTTGGCTTTGGGAGCACCACTGACAGGCTCAGAGGCTTTATGTTTGTTCTTCCCGGCATGATCAGAGGAAGCCTTTATGACACTTAACTTTTTCTGCACCTCCCTCAACTTGATGTCTCCGGTATCTTTGGTTTTGATCACCTTGGGACCTTTGGATTGATCAAGGTCATCCAAGGAATTTAGAACCTGTGGAAGCTGAATGTCCTCCACCAGTATATCAATGTCTGCAAAACTATCATCCGATTCGGTCCCACACTCAAGTGTCCCTTGGTCCTTAAGACTCAGGCTGTTCTTTCCCAGAACCAGGCTGTTCCTCTTGGCCAAGGAGATCAATGCAGGCCAGGAATTGGGGACTATCAAGCATTTCTAGAGTGAGCAAGGGAGGATCTTGGTTTTCTTGTGCCTTCTGGTGGGCATCCAGAGGCTTTGCAAGCTTGATTTAATATCCTCCACATTCTTATTCTCTTTTTGTTCCTGACTTGGAGGTGTAGGCGCTGCCAGAAGATTACTGGGACTCTGGACTGCAACTGCTATTGAAGTGTCCCCAAGCTCAAGTGGTGGGTTACTCTCAAGTATCTGGATATATCTGCTACTGCAGGGCTTGGGGAATTCTGGAGTTTGTAGTAGAAAAAATGTTTGGCTTGGAGGTTGCAATCCTAAAGAGGTCTCTATCCCTGGGAAAGTCTCCATCAAGGGAAATTGAGTCCGTCCCTGGTAGGTAAGATGCTCCCCCTATCATCAATGCGGCAAACATGCCCTTCCAACAATGGGAAAGGTATTTCTACTAGCTCTTCATAGGCTCGTGGCCAGTGCCCTGTGCTAGGAGACAGGAGACAAGTGTGCTAGTTCTGACTGGTGATCTTTTGATGTCAATGTTTCATGGTTTTCTCTCTATCAAGGGGTTTTTATAACTCAAATAAAAAATAAAAGTGTTTTTTTTAATGTTTTACAGGCTAGCATTTTCATATGAAATCCTTTTAACTCTCTCCACTTCCCTTAGAGAATAAGAACAATTCACACCAAACACTAGGAGAGGGAATGGAGCTCTTCCTGATGAAATATATTAGTTAAGGCAGATTCTTAGCCTGCTTGCTTTGGACAGGATCTTGGAACACAAGGTATTAAATCCAGGTGTAAACTAAGGAAGTGAGGGAAAGTTAAAGTGGCACCATCACAATAAGAGTTCTGAAATGCCTTCCAAAGAGACTAAAGCAATAAATCAGGGCAGGGAGTTCATTGTATTGTGGTAGTACAGGAGGACTAATGAGGTAGGGAAATGAAAAGTATGATATCCGTTGGTATGCTCATGGGGTTCTCAAACATATAGCACACATATCCAGAACAGTGTCCCCCCTTCCCACCTCTATTAGATGTTCTCACAGAGTATGGAAATCAAGAGCACTGACTGCGGGTGGTAGTTATGAAAGTCACAGGACTTAAATTCTACCCATCTGTGGACTCACCACTTCCCAGCAGCAAACTGACCCTATTTTTGAATGCTGACCTTATTCCTCTTCCTTGCTGTTTGTACTCACCTTGAAAACTTGTCTTTGTGATGAGTTGAGCAGATACAGAGTGGTAGATCCCAGGTGGAGGCGGGTGGTATTACATTTGTGGGCTCTACCTCCTTAAGCACCATGACAATTTCTGCTTGAGAGGCAGAGACCCTGCTCTCTGTGTCAGACACAGAGCCATAGGATTGCAGGTATGAGCTATGTTCTCCAGAGAGCAGAGGCCCTTGATTATAGTAATATACCTGACTTCCCTCCTGGTAAGGAAGTGAGAGGCTATGCCCCTGATTTGGAATCTGAGATGGTGCCCCCTGAACAAGGCTGGCAGAAAGCGATGGATACAGAGGGGTCATGTTATTGGCATCTGAGGTTTTATGGTACTAGGATGCCATAGACATGAAATGGCATCCTGATCAATGACAGTTACAGTATAGTCTCTGAGTAATACTGACTTCTTTCCAATGCCTCCTGTGAGCGCCCACTCAAAAACGCCAGGATTGGAAGCACCTGAAGTGGAGATCTGGCTCTGGCCAGTCACTCCAGACCACATAGCTGAGCTAGCATGTTGGTAAAGGTAGGCACCCCCCATGAGTGGTTGGAAAGAGGTGTCAGAGGCTGAGGGCAGTGGCCATGGTGCACTGTCGCCGGGAGCAGAGGCTCTGGAGAAATTGCAGACACTTCCTGTGAGGGAGGCTGCATTGCTCACCCCTGGAAGAGACAGCTGCAGAGACTTTGAACTTCCAAGTAAAGGTGGATTTTGGAAATTCTCTGTAGGGAACAAGAGGATGATGAAAAAATCAAAGGAACTGATAAACTCTCACTGTGTTTGAAGAACAGCATTATCTGGAGATTGTGGCTGTCAGAAAGCCTGTAAGACCAATACTCACTGAGGTATCAAAGTCAAAGTGCATGATGGTTGTGCGTGCTGGGGCAGTGTGCTACTCCTCGGTATTAACTGCCCGTGCTCCCAGCTTGGGGGGATATGTGCAGAAGTCCCAAGTGGTGTGGTTCGACATTGTTCTCTAGGCTGGAAGCAGCTGCTCCCTACCCTATCTTTCCCTCGAGCCTGCACTAGTATTGATTTGTATGCTCTTTCCTAGAATTGAAGCATTTTAGAACCAGGAGTCTTTAGAGAACCTCTATTCTAACGTTCTTATTTTATGAATGAGGAAACTGACGCTCCGTTCTCCCATTACATTAGTATTATTACCAGGTTACGTAACCTAAGCATCCTGGCCTCCTTGCCAGGACTCTGCTCTGAGCATTGCACTGCCACAAACTGGGAACAATGGAACTTCCAATGCAGGTGGGCTTTTGCAGCATGAGAAAACAGCACAGCTAGTACCATTGTAATCTTCAGTGTCCCATTTTGCTGTGCAGTTCACATGCTGTTCCCTAGAATTCACATATAACTCAGTCTAGTTGGTAAATTTAAACGGTCATTCTTACTTTCTTCTAGCCTGGTTTCTGATCCTACCTGAAAATCACTATCTGAGAGTGAGTGTCTCAAGAAGTGCTTTTTGAAGAACAACATTACTTAAGCTCTCTGATGCCCTGGTCAGTGTGGCTCACTTGGTTGGCCATTGTCCCTTGCAAGGAAAGTTTGCTGCTTGAATGCCAGTAGGGCACATGCCCAGGTTGCAGGCTCGATCCCTAGTAGGGGGCATGGAGGAGGCAGCTGATAGACCTTTCTGTCTCTCTCTAGTTCCCTCTCCCTTCCTCTCTCTCTAAAAAGCAATAAAAATATTTTTTAAATATATGTATTAAACTCTCTGAGCTTTGGGCTACTTATCTATAAGTCATTATAATGATAATAACAGTGATAATTCATACATGAATAAGTGATATATTACATTTGATTTATATAAAAGAAGATATAAGTTCTGGAAGACAAAGAGGAAAATCATGAACATATATCAGGAAAATAAAAAGAAATATATAGATATTAATTAAATTGGGACATGTAGCAAGCAACAAAACACAATAAATTTACTAATAAATGAAGTTCTGTTTTATACATGAAATACTATAAAGGTGAATATTACCTATTCTATTTTTTAGTGAATACTGTTAACCACCAAACAGCCCACAATAGAAGGTGATTTTGAATGAATTCCCACCAGTACATATGGACAAAGAAGATATATCAGTAAAAGTTGCCTAACAAGCAGCAGAAAGCAATAAATGTGGATGGATATGTAGCCCCAATATATGTAGACAAATATTTCAGTACAAACTGATATAAAGCAGAAAGCAAAATCAGTGTAAATGAATTCCATTATCGTGCTCATTCATGTTTTTCGCAATATTGCCCAGCAAGTAACAGATAGTAAGTCTAGTATAAATACATATATTTCAAATAATACAACCACATAACAAAGAGAAAAGAACACTTAAAAAGTATCATGAAGGTTTTTATATTTATCTTAAAGCCTAGATTATAATCATCTTCAACATTCAGGAAAGGTTCCTACCCAAAGCCTTAAAACCATCCTGGATAGAATCCAGTTAGAAATAAATTAAATGTAGGAATCCCCAAGAGACTCCACAAATTGTTTTTAGATGAATGTGAAATTAGAGTTGTGGAGCTTGAGTCTTTCTTTTTCTCCTTAGGTGGCTAAGATCTAAAAAGAGATGATGGATGTGTATCAGTGTGCTCTATGTGTTAGGAAGAAAATAACTGTAAGATGAAAACCAGCTTTGACTTGGAACATTTACCACACAGAGGAATTAGTCTATCTGATTCAAGTTAGGATATGTCATTTTTTTAATCTTAATTTTAGTTTTAATAGACAAAACATCTACATAGTGCAAAAATCAGAATGAAGTGAAACACTGAAAATTCTTTTTCCTCCAACCCTTTATAACCACCTTGATGCATTTCTTGTTCATAAGAAACATCATTTCTAAAATACATTTATTTAATATTTATATTCAGAACTGTCACCTACCATCTGTGTTCAGAGAGGCAATAGAAAAATACAGACAACTGAAATAGAATGTTTTGATAAGCTGCTTTGACAAGTAATACTCTATTCTGGCCTCACTTTCCTTCCTAGTGTATTAATGGAAGCATTTGCCAACATAACTTTATTTTGCCCTACTCTGAGCAGATTTTACCTGACTCTGTTTTTGCTTCAACTTAAAATATTTGGTTCCCTTCAACATTCCATTGCAAACTACCTTTTTTGCTCCTGAGAGCTCCTCCATGCTCTCCTGCTTTATTCTTATAGTTTCCCCTCTTTCATGCTTATACATTCCCTCCCTCTTGGTCCCTGTTAGCCTGTGCTGTTGGCCTAAACTGTCATACACTTAAATACTTGCCTCCCTACAGCCCAGGACTCTCCATCCTCCTCCCTATTTTCTCTTTTCCCGTAGTTGGATAGAAAACTCCCAAAACAGGGGAATATTATTTTTTGAACATTACATTTAGAAGACTAAAGTAAGAATATGAGTGGTGGGAGACCATTATACATGAGACAGCAGGTATATATATGTTGCATTTTCTACATCACTGAGATTTTCTGTTTCTGTTGAAACACTGTCAAGAAGTCTTGATTTCATTTTCTACACAGTTGGCCTATAAAACTCAATATGAGAAAAGAAAGGGATTAGAGAGAACAACTAATCTAACAACTTAATATAATGAATGAGAAAAAACAGATTTTGTGAGTCAATGACTTGTCCATGGTCACATAGCTAGTGGATGTCAAAATCAAAACTGAAATTAGGTGTCCAGACTTCTAGATCAATATTTCCCCCCACCAGTCTAGGCTATTTTGACTCTACTGATAAATTTAGGGGCCAAGAAATATCTAGTGAAAAACTTTCAAAAGATGAGGATGTCTCAGTGGCTGGAGCCAAAGAGTGCATGTGTCCAGTATGGAGGTCACTGGTCATACTGGTCACTGGTCACTGGTCAGTGGTTACTGGTCACTGGTGAGTTGCGATGACTCAGATTTATTTACAGACAACTCCATGGGAACCCCAAGATTCTATCAGGTGGTGGTAGGTTTGGTGGGAGAATGATGTCACAATGCAGGTAGTTTAAAGGGATGGGGAGAGCCAATAGGGAGGTCAGATTGCCAACAAGAAGACAGGATTGGGTAGAGTGAGTGGTAGGGAGCTAAACCAACACCTGAATGGCTGAGCTCTGGGCACAGATGTGCTGGTTGACAAGACAGATGTGATAGTCTCACTTTCCCCAGGGTTATGTTAGAAACATAATCTCAATGTTTCTGATAGACATTCATTAATATAATTAACTAGTAGTTAATTATGTTAAGTTGGTTAAAGAGTAAAATGAAGTTTGTTGAGTGCATTTTGTGGAGAATGATGTAGTCCAAGGCTTTTCTCTTTCAGTTCTCCTCCTTGAATCCTACCTTCCTTGGGCTGGGCCAGGCCAGGTTGGACTTGCATCTCTGTCCGCTCTCCTTTTATCTTCTTCATTGTAGGCATTGCTTCTGAGACAAGCTTTGATCTAGCATTCTTATTCTCATGGATGTTACTTCCTGTCAGGAATCTTCTTTTCAGTGTCTGAGGCTTCCCAATATGGACTCTGTCCATTCAAAGCAAATACCAAAGAGCTAGCAGTCAGCTGAATGCAAACCTTTCCTCTCCCAGCCTTTGGCTGCAGTTCTTCTGCCCATAATTTGCTGCCTCTCTTTCCTTGGGCCACATAGGCATCCTGCCATCCTGTCCTTTTATATGTGAGAGGCATTCACAATATTTTCCTATTTCTGTCTCACATGAAGTGGATCCAGTTACTGTAGTCTCCTCCCCTTGCAAACAGCCACTGTGGAACTTTGGGCCTCTAGGATTCTGTCTGCCATGCTTGAGCGCAAGGCCTGGCAAAAATGAAGAGGAGGATGGTTAGAGAAAGACAAGGACACTCGTGCACAATAGGGAACCAGCAAGGTGAAGTGTATAGGACCGCAGAGATTCATGTGGACTCTTTGGTTCCTGTGAGAAACAAGTTGGCACATTTTGGCCTCACTGAGTGTTAACAGAACAGACAATTGACATAGATACACAAGCTAGACAGTGCATCAACAAACTCTGTTCCCTGGAGAGGATAACCTTAAACAGATTTTTCATTTATTTATTTATTTATTTATTTATTTATTTATTTATTTATTTATTTTTATCCTCACCCGAGGACATTTTTGCAGTTATCTTCAGATGGAGCGGGAGGGAGAGAAGGAGGAAGAGAGAGAGAGACACATCGACTGGCTGCCACCCACATAACCACAACTGGGGCCGGGGACAAACTGCAACCGTGGTACCTGCCCTTAAGGAACCGAACCCGGGTCCCTCTGGTCCACTGATGACGCTCTAACCACTGAGCCAAACTGGCCAGGGGAGATTTTTCATTTTTTTAATGTTATCTTTTTATATCATTCATTGGTATGTTTGCAGAAAGCATATTGTTTTTTTGCTCTGTATCAATGCTCTGGTTTTTTCCATTTTTTTCCTAGTCAAATTTTTAAAGATTCCACTTTTCAAAACATATTACATGTTTTTCTCTTGATGACTTTATTTTGAAGCATCATGAACTAACTTGATCCGATGGATTTTGTGGAGAAACTTAAAAAGGAGACTGTGAAAAATGATGTTGTGTTGAGTTATACTGTGCACCCAAGCCTAAGGAGCAGATCGATGTGTGCAGTCAGCCCTTCTTGGCCTGGGTTGTCTCCCTGTTTCTTCCCCTGATTAGTGCTTTTCTCACTAACCACCTTGTGAGTGTGTTAGAGCTGAGTTGCGAATGATTTATACAGGGTGGGGCAAAAGTAGGTTTACACTTGTTCATATGGAAAACAATAATAACTAATAAATAATAATATGAGTAAACTCTGTGTTTCCGTACACACAACTGTAAACCTACTTTTGCTCTACCCTATATATGGGTTAAGCTGGTTTTGGGGAGGAAATCTATGGGTCTAGCCATTTTTCTTGATGGTAGACTTTTAGGCGTGCCTAGGTCAATCTACCTGGGCGTTTTTCTAGTGCCAATGAGAAGGAAATGTGTGATACAGGATATCAAGAGCCCACAAGAAGACAGCTCATGGATGGGATCTCCAAGGAGACATATTTCATTTTTAGGCCTAATTTTCCTCTTATGAGTTTTTTCAAAGATGGGGATGATGCTTATCTGAGACAAAATGGTGATGGGTGTTAGAATGTAGAGATATGGCTTAAACTTACAATTTTTTCAAGGTTTTTCCGCTAAACTTCATACCTCAGATTGCCAACTTGCGTGATACTAATGCATAACATGAGACTAACAATATATTCTTAATATCTGCAAGCCAGACCATTTTCTCATGAATACGTTTGGCCCAGTCTTATCAGGACACTGGGGACCTCCTATTTGGAAGGTAGACAAAATTGCTTGTAAGGAGGAGCTTCATGATTAAATATTACATAAGATAAAAATTATTACACTTTGTAAGTTGATCCTCAATTAATGGAGCAAGGGGGCTTAGCGAGAGAATTGGAATCACTAAGCGCTGTGAATTCTAGTGCATAATGAACATGTCACCTGCTAGGGCTACCTTTATTCTCCTTTTCATTCTGCTGAAACATAGAATCTCCATTTCCCATGATAAGAAAGTACAATGGACAAGCTCTCCACTTACAAAACAGGTTGATTAAGTGTGTTTCCAAAAGAGTCTTTACTTTCTAAATCTTAGACTATTAAATTTCAGGTTAATAATGTGGATATTGGAATACTTTTGATATTGAAATGCAAGTCCACTCACTTTTTCAGAGATACATCCATTGGGTAAAGAAAAGTATATTTTTTGCCTCAAACTCCACGACAACAAAATTTTTCAGGAGAATTAATGTTTTCTAAACAGAGCTGGGGATTTAGATAGAAAATGCAACTGTTTCTCCCGAAGTCCTGGCTTTGGGATTCATGCTTTTTATGAGTCCTGTGTGTTTTCGTCCACACAGTGCTAGACCCAGTTCTGTCCCTTGTTGGAGCCACTGAGTTTCATTCTCAGGTTCCTGGCTACATCCACCTCCAGACACAACCAAGGCATCTCTTACTGTTATATAACCAAACGAGTGTGCACGCATGCGCACGCCTGTACAAACAACGAACATTTTTATTTATTTATTATTTTTTATTAATTTATTTTTGTTACAGATGTTTCTCCTTTTTTCCCCATTGACACCCTCCTCCCCATCCCCCCACCCCATCCCCAGCTTTGTTGTCCATGTCCATCAGTTATGCATACATGCGTATAAGTTCTGTGGTTTATCTCTTCCCTCCCCCCCCACCCCCTCTTCTGAGGGTTGTCAGTCTGTACCCTACTTTCACATCTCTGGGTCTACCCTGTTCCCCACACTGTTATGTTTATTATATTCCACAAATGAGTGAGATCATGTGATATTTGTCTTTCTCTGCTTGGTTTGTTTCGCTTAGGATAATACTCTCAAGGTCCCTCCATGTCGTCTCAAAGGATAAGAGATCTTTCTTTCTTACAGCTGCATAGTACTCCATTGTGTATATGTACCACAGCTTTTTTATCCATTCATCCACTGATGGGCACTTGGGCTGTTTCCAGATCTTAGCTATTGTGAATAGTGCTGCTATGAACATGGGAGTACATGTATTCTTTCTGATTGGTGTTTCAGGTTTCTTAGGGTATATTCCTAGAAGTGGGATCACTGGGTCAAATGGCAGTTCAATTTTTAATTTTTTGAGGTAACACCATAGTGTTTTCCACAGTGGCTGCACCAGTCTGCATTCCCACCAGCAGTGTACTAGAGTCCCCTTTTCTCCACACCCTCGCCAACACTTGTTGTTTGACGATTTGTTGATGGCGGCCATTCTGACAGGTGTGAGGTGATACCTCATTGTTGTTTTAATTTGCATCTCTCTGATGATTAGTGATGTTGAGCATTTCTTCATATGTCTCTTAGCCATTTGTATGTCCTGTTTGGAGAGGTGTCTATTTAGTTCCTCTGCCCATTTTTTAATTGGGTTCTTTGTCTTCCTTTTGTTGAGTTGTATGAGCACTCTATATATTTTGGAGATTAACCCCTTATCTGATGTATCATTGGCAATTATGGTCTCCCATACAGTGGGTTCTCTTTCCGTTTTGATGGTTGTTTCTTTTGCTGTGCAGAAGCTTTTGAGTTTGATGTAGTCCCATGTGTTCATTTTTTCCTTTATTTCTGTTGCCTTAGGTGATGTATCAGTGAAGATTCTGCTGTGTATGATGTCTGAAATTTTGTTGCCTACATTTTCTTCTAGGATTTTTATGGATTCACGAGTCACATTTAAGTCTTTTACCCATCTTGAGTTTATTCTTGTGTATGGTGTAAGTTGATGGTCTAGTTTCATTTTTTTGCATGTAGCTGTCCAATTTTCCCAACACCATTTATTAAAGAGGCTGTCTTTGCTCCACTGTATGCTCTTGCCACCTTTGTCAAATATTAGTTGAGCATAATGTCTTGGGTCAATTTCTGGATTCTCTGTTCTGTTCCACTGGTATATATGCCTGTTCTTGTGCCAATACCAGGCTGTTTTGATTATAGTAGCTCTGTAGTATAATCTGATATCTGGTATTGTGATCCCACCTACTTTGTCCTTCTTTTTCAAGATTGCTGTGGCTATTCGGGGTCTTTTTTGGTTCCATATGAACTTTTGGAGTATTTGTTCTAGTTCTGTGAAATATGTCGCTGGTATTTTGATTGGGATTGCATTGAATCTATAGATTGCTTTGGGTAATATGGACATTTTAATGATGTTAATTCTTCCAATCCATGAACAAGGTATGTGCTTCCACTTTTTTATATCTTCCTCTATTTCTTTTTTCAATGTCCTGTAGTTTTCTGCAAATAGATCCTTTACTTCTTTGGTTAAATTTATTCCTAGGTATCTTAATTTTTTTGCCACGATGGTAAATGGGATTGTTTTTTTAGTTTCTCTTTCTGTGAGTTCATCATTGGTGTATAAGAATGCCGTTGATTTCTTGACGTTTATTTTGTATCCTGCTACTTTGCCAAATTCATTTATTAAGTCTAGTAGATTTTTGATGGAGTCTTTAGGGTTTTCTATGTATAATATCATGTCATCTGCGAATAATGACAGTTTCACTTCCTCCTTTCCAATTTGGATCCCTTTTATTTTTTCTTCACGTCTGATTGCTGTGGCTAAGACTTCCAGTACTATGTTAAATAAGAGTGGTGAAAGTGGGCATCCCTGTCTTGTTCCTGTTGTTAAGGGAAATGTTTTTAGTTTTTGCCCATTGAGTATGATGTTGGCTGTAGGTCTTTCATATATGGCCTTTATAATGTTGAGATATGATCCCTCTATTCCCAAATTGCTGAGCGTTTTTATCAGAAATGGGTGTTGAATTTTGTCGAATGCTTTTTCAGCGTCTATTGATATGATCATGTGGTTTTTATCTTTCATTTTGTTTATATGGTGTATCACATTTATTGATTTGCGAATATTGAACCAGCCTTGCATCCCTGGGATGAATCCCACTTGGTCATGGTGAATAATTTTTTTGATGTATTGCTGGATCCGATTTGCTAGTATTTTGTTCAGGATTTTGGCATCTATGTTCATCAGGGATATTGGCCTGTAGTTTTCTTTCTTTGTAGTGTCTTTTTCTGGTTTTGGAATTAGAATTATGCTGGCCTCATAAAATGAGTTTGGAAGTCTTCCTTCTTCTTGAATTTTTAGAAACAGTTTGAGGAGAATGGGTGTTAGTTCTTCTTTGAATGTTCGGTAAAACTCCCCTGTGAAGCCGTCTGGGCCTGGACTTTTGTTTGCTGGGAGAGTCTTGATTACATCTTCAATTTCCTTGGTTGTTATTGGTCTGTTCAAGTTTTCTATCTCTTCCCGGTCCAGTTTTGGGAGACTATATGTTTCTAGAAATTTGTCCATTTCGCTTAGATTGTCGAATTTGTTGCCATATAAATGTTCATAGTATTCGTTAACGATCCTTTGTATTTCTGTGGTGTCAGTTGTTACTTCTCCTCTTTTGTTTCTGATTTTGTGTATTTGGGTTCTCTCTCTTTGTTTCTTGGTGAGTCTAGCTAAGGGTCCATCAATCTTGTTTATCTTTTCAAAAAACCAGCTCTTTGTTTCATTGATCCTTTGAATTGTTTTTTTGGTCTCCATGTCGTTTATTTCTGCTCTGATCTTTACTATTTCCTTCCTTCTACTTGCTCTGGGGTTTTCCTTTTGTTTGCTTTCTAGTTCTTTAAGTTGTGAGGTTAGATAGTCTATTAGAAATTTTTCTTGTTTCTTGAGGTAGGCCTGTAGTGCTATGAACTTCCCTCTCAGAACTGCTTTCGCTGCATCCCACAGATTTTGTGTTGTTGTGTGTTCATTTTCATTGGTTTCCAGGAAGTTTTTAATTTCTTCCTTGATCTCCTTGGTAACCCATTCATTGTTTAATAACATGCTATTTAGCCTCCATGTATTCAAATGTCTTTGCATGTTCTTGTTGCAATTGATTTCTAGTTTCATGCCATTGTGATCTGAGAAGATGCTTGATATGATTTCAATCTTCTTGAACTTGTAGAGACTTCGTTTGTGTCCTAACATGTGGTCTATCTTTGAGAATGTCCCATGTGCACTTGAGAAGAAAGTGAATTCTGTAGTTTTGGGGTGTAATTCTCTGTAAATATCTATTAAATCCATTTGGTCTAGTGCTTCGTTTAGAGTCTCTGTGTCCTTGTTAATTTTTTGTCTAGAGGATCTATCCAGTGATGTCAGCGGAGTGTTGAAGTCCCCTGCTATGATTGTATTGCTGTCGATTTCTCCTTTGAAGTTTTCCAGATTTTTAATGTATTTTGGTCCTCCTGTATTGGGTGCATATATGTTTACCAAGGTTATCTCTTCCTGTTGGATAGATCCTTTCAATATTATGTAGTGGCCTTCTTTGTCTCTAGTTATGGCCTTCATTTTAAAATCTTTTTTATCAGATATGAGTATTGCTACCCCAGCTTTTTTTTCCTTTCTGTTTGCTTGGAAGATTTTTTTCCATCCCTTCACTTTCAGCCTATATGAGTCTTTTGTTGTGAGGTGGGTCTCTTGTAAACAACATATATATGGGTCATGCTTTCTTATCCAATCCGCTACTCTGTGTCTTTTGATCAGGGCGTTCAGTCCATTTACATTTAAGGTGATTACCGATATGTATTTACTTATTGCCATTTTTGTTTAGTGTGTTTCTATTTTCCTTTCTATTTCTTCTACTAATTACAGCAGTCCTTTTAAGATTTCTTGCAGTGCTGGTTTGGTGCTAATGTATTCCCTTAGCCTTTTTTTGTCTGGGAAGCTCTTTATTTGACCTTGTATTTTGAATGATAGCCTTGCTGGGTAGAGTAGTCTTGGGTTCAGATCCTTGTTTTTCATGACCTTGATTATTTCATGCCATTCCCTTCTGGCCTGTAGTGTTTCTATGGAGAAGTCAGCTGATAACCTTATGGGGGTTCCTTTGTAGGTAACCTGTTGCTTAGCTCTTGCTGCCTTGAGGATTCTCTCTTTGTCTTTAATTTTTGGCATTTTAATTACTATGTGTCTTGGTGTGGGCCTGTTTGGGTTCTTCTTACTTGGGACTCTCTGTGCTTCTTGAACTTGAAAGCCTTCTTCCTTCACCAAATTAGGGAAATTTTCTGTCACTATTTCTTCAAATATATTCTCTAACCCTTTCTCATTTTCTTCTTCTTCGGCGACTCCTATGATGCGAATATTATTACGTTTCCAGTTGTCCCACAGTTCTCTTAAGCTGTCTTCCTGTTTTTTCATTGTTTTTTCCTTTTGGTTTTCTGATTGGTTGATTTTTTCTACCCTGTCTTCTAATTCACTGATCCGGTCCTCAGCTTCTTCTACTCTGCTTTTTAGCCCTTCCATTGTGTTCTTCATTTCTGCTATGTCATTCTTCATTTCCAATTGATTTATTTTCAATATTTCTATGTCTTTGCTCATGGTGTTGATGTCCTTACACATGCTGTTGAGCTTCCTCAAGATCATGGCTCTGAATTCTAGCTCTGTTAACTTGCTTAACTCCATTTCATTTATCTCATCTTCATTGGAGGTCTCTTGTTCTTTTGTTTGGCATCTGTTTCATTGTTTTACCATTTTGGCTAGCTCAGTGGTTTTTGGAGCCTGCCAAATTTTCCCTGTGGATGTTGGTGTTCTGCTGTTTGTGGCTCCCTGTACTGGGTTTGGATGAGCATGAGAGGACCCACGTTATACACCACTGTCGAGTCTTACTTTTCTGGGTAGAGTTGCAAGCCCAGAAAAGGTTCAGTTATCCTCTAGCTTTTTGCCTAGAGGCTATTAGTCCTGGTTACTTAAAGAGCCTTGGGTTCTCAGTTGAATGAAAACCTCCCTCAGGTGTTCAGCGTGAGAGGATTCCCCGAGGGTGGGGCAGATGCTGGTAGTTAATGAGCCTTGATTTGCATTTCAATGGCCCAACTGGGTGTGGCTGAATCTCCGAGGGAGGGGCTGCCGCCTCTCCCCAGAGCCCTGGGATGGAGTAAGTTGACCAGGCCACAGTCCTGCATGGCCGAAACAGCAAAAGCTCTGAGCGCCCTCCAAATCCCGAGTGTCCCCACACAGTTCCAGTCCAGTCCGCCCTCCCTCCGCCGGAGTCCGAGGTGAGTGGCTGTGGCTGTTTTAGCGCTCTGTCCCGGCTCTGCGCTGTGGAGCCGGCTCGGGCTTTAACCCCAAGGGCAGGCACTGCTCACGGCTAAGGCCGCTGCTGTCTGTGGGCTCCCAGCCCCCCTCTCGCACCTCCGCAATCCTACCAGGATCAAGTTAGTGTCCCTGGTTGTATGGTCCTCGCGAGCTGCTTTTCCGTTGCTTTTTCCCGATGATTTGACTTTATTTTAGTTGTATTTCCAGTTTGGTCCTGGGAGATGATCTGTGTAGCTTCCATTCACTCCGCCGCCATTTTGGAATCTCCGAAACGAAAACCTCTTGAAACAATGTTTACCTTTTCGACATAGAATGCACTCTGATATTTTGTATTTCATTAAAAAAAATTGGTGGATATGACAATCCTCTTTAGGATGGTCATGAATATCTTAAAACATGCTAAGATAGAAAATAAAGCCAAGATTTTGGTTTCCAATAGCAGTAAGTTTGAATCCTAGGTCTACCACTTACTTTGGGCAAGATACTCTGGAAATCTCAGTATCCCCACCTGTAAAATGAGAGTGATAACAGAATCCATCTCAGGTGATTTTTATTGGATTAAGAGAAGGTAAATAGGTGAAAGAATGTCCATTGCAAGACAGGCATTGAACAAATGTTAGTTCAATTCCATGAACTGTCAAATAAATGCAGTAACATTAACTTTTCAAGATTGTGAAACATACCAAGTATAAATATAATGTAGAATTCCAAAAAATGGTAAAAAAAAAAAAAATTAGCGCCCTGTGTTTGTGGAAAGAATTGGAAAAATTTTGAGCTACAATTAGGTGAGTCTCAGTTGTAATTTCAGCGTTTGAACAAATGCAGCGTAACCACCACGAGACTGAGCACTGACTCTGTTCCCCCTTCCTCCTCCTTGTCTGTGAAGTCCTCTGGTTTCAAGGCACCTCCCAGGCTCTCAGGCCCCACACCTGGGTAGTTTCCAGCTCTGCCTTTTTTCATCCTCGGTGTGGATTTCCATGTCCATCATCAACTGGAGTGTGACTGTGGACATGTCATCTAACCTCTGTGCCTTGGCTTCATGAGCTGAATAATGGATATAATAACCATAGTTCATGGGGCAGTCATGAGGATTAAGGATAATTGTGTCCAAAAAAATAGCACTGGGTCAGAATTATTAGGAGATTTTCAATAGGTAGTCATTGTCTAGTCCTTCCCCTCCCTGTAAAACACACACATACATCCTTACCACAGACTCTCCTGATTAGCCCGCCAAGTCAATCAGATTTTACCCAGAACACACATGAGAATGGTTTGGAGCAATTTACCAGGGCTGACTAGTGATGGGTGAGATGGGTGAGATTTCAGACCAAGAAAGACATCCAGGGACTCTTGCGACTCTGCCATGAAGAAGAAAGATGCTGCTTGAGCATTATTGATGCTCTTCCACCACACTTCAGGAAGTGAATTGTTGCTTCTGTGATTTCCTCCCTTCCTTCCTTTATTCATTCCCTCCTTCATTCATTCCCTCATGTTTAGCGAACCCAGTAAACTGCATCATGGCGGGGAAGCCCAGGCTTCACTACTTCAATGGACGAGGTCGAATGGAGTCCATCTGGTGGCTCCTGGCTGCAGCTGGAGTTGAAGTTGTTTCTGAGTTCTGTCATCTTATGTTGGATCTAAAATTGACCGTATCAAATACTTTTGTGTCCAGACAAAAACTGACCTGGAATGGGTCGGTCTCAGGTCGGCTTATAGTGTGTGGATTCTCAACTTTGTGCAGGAAAGATTTCACAATATGAGTCCTGGTGATTTTGAGAGGCGGTGCTCTCTGCTTGGCTCCCTAGAAACATTATTGAAAAAAGTGAGCCCATGTGGGGTTGCTTTCAGCTAACTGAGAATCAGAGAAAAAGGGGGCCTTGGAGACACAATCAGGAGTAAGCCCGCTGTTCCTCTGGTTGCAAGTTTTGTGGGGACCCTGAGTTTACGAGGAAGTAAAAAGTTCATGCCTGACAAGGGGCATGGGTGTGCTCTAGAAAGAGCCTGCACTGGGTCTTTGTCTTGAAGGGTTTTATCTTTTTGTTTTTTCTGTTGGTGAGATTCTCATGGGAGGGTTTCAGAAGAATATCCATCAGCCTTCCAGGTGCATTTTTAATATGCTGATGCATCAAAATGAACATATAGGAGAGTTTGGGATTATTCCTTGGTCTGCTTTATTGTTTTACTTTTATCTTGGGTCTGTCTAGCTTTAATGAGGCTTTTGTTATTTGTTCCCCGGACTTCTGTCCTTGGGTTTGGCTGGCACAAATGGCATTAATTGGTCTCTGTCCTCTATCTCCCCACCAGGGTGATTTAAGCTACGTATTCTCTGGTTAGGGGGTAGAGGTTAAATCATTTGCTCTCAAGTGTCCTTGGTTAAGAAAGATAAGCTCTTGCAATTCCCTAGCTGGCTGTAAGTTGTTCAAATTGTGTGGCCTTGTTTAATTTTTTTGTCTCAGTTTAATATTCCACTTGCCCAGGAATTTTTGTAGCTTCTTGCTGTCCTGCTACACTTTCTCACTGAGCTAAAAGCCTTATTTATTTATTTATTTATTTATTTATTTATTTATTTATTTATTTATTTTAGCTTGTCATGAGTTTTGCATGAAAACAAAAACCACCAGTTATTAAGAGATGAACACATTTGGCCTAAAATATTATTAAAATTTCTTCTCATCAAGGAGCAAAAACAACTAAAATAACTTTAAGAAATTAATCACAATGTGTGGGCCTTATTTGGATTTGAGTTTAAACATACTGTAAAATATAATTTGTAGCATTTATGGAACTAGAAACATGAACAGGGATTGAATATTGGATGATATTAAAGAACCATTGCTGATGTTTTAGGTGTAATATTGTAGTGTGGTTATTTTTTAAATAATTCTTATGTTTTAGAGGAACAGATGGAAGTATTTCAAGGTGAAATAGATGATATCTAGAACTGACTTCAAATGATTCCACGAGAGGGAGAGTGGGTGGGCATGAACACAGCACAGTTATATTGAGTGAATAATTACTGAAGCTGGGCGATGGGAACAAGGAGGATCATTTTCTGTTTACTTTTATGCACACTACAAATTTCCATAGTAAAAAATAAAAATTCAATATTAGAAAATAAATGTAGCCCTGGCCAGTTTGGCCCAGCAGTTAGAGCGTCAGCCTGCGGACCAGAGAGTCCCAGGTTCGGTTCCTGCTAAGGGCACGTACCTCGGTTGCAGTTTGTCCCCAGCCCTGGTTGGGCTCGTGTGGGTGGCAACCACTCAGTGTGTCTCTCTCACACATCAATGTTTCTCTCTTTCTCTTCCCCCCCTCCCACTCTATCTGAAGATAAATGCAAAAATGTCCTCAGTGAGGATAAAAAAATAAAATAAAAATAAAAAAGAATAGAAATGTAGTATAAGTTAAAGCGTAAACCAGACATATGGGGAGAAGCGGACTGTAAGAAACTGCCTGTTAAAGATTTAACACACCCACTCAGCAGTGATTTTACTGAGCACCTGTCAGTGCCTGGTTCTGCGCTAGGTCCAAGGGATACACAGATAAACACCACAGACAAGGTCCCTGCCCTCAGGAAGCTTATATTCCAGTCAGGAGGCAGACAAATAAATAGGTGAATGAACGGAAGAATGGGAGCATCTGGAAGGACATCCAAGCTTTTACAGTGTCAAAATGCCTGATCTCCCTGTGGAAACCTGGTCAAGTTTCTGGGAAGTCAGACTCTTTGAGCTCTGCCCTCTGGAGGAGTCCATGAGAAAAACACTTCTCGGTCCAGATCAGAGGGGCCCAGCATCTCTGGGGAAGCCAGGTTTTCCTGGGGAGGGAGTCCTGGATGAGCTCAGGGATCTTGTCCCTTGGGTGAGAGCAGTAAAGGGGGGTTAGGGTGAGGAAGCCTGGTGTGGGGGCTTCTAGTGCCCTCCCCCTAGTGCTGTCCTCTGTAACACTATGTTTCCCTCAGCCTGGAAGTGAACTCCTGAATGTTTCATGAGTGCATAGGACTTTCGCTTGGTCCCTTCTCAATTTTATACCTAGAAACACACTTCAAAAATCCAAATAGTGACATTCTAGGTAGTTTTCTTTCTATAAACAAGTAACCCATTTTTATGGATTCATGAGTCACATTTAAGTCTTTTATCCATTTTGAGTTTATTCTTGTGTATGGTGTAAGTTGATGGTCTAGTTTCATTTTTTTGCATGTAGCTGTCCAATTTTCCCAACACCATTTATTAAAGAGGCTGTCTTTACTCCATTGTATGCTCTTGCTGCCTTTGTCAAATATTAATTGAGCATAATGTCTTGGGTCAATTTCTGGATTCTCTGTTCTATTCCATTGATCTTGTACCAGTACCACGATGTTTTGATTACAGTAGCTTTGTAGTATAAGCTGATATCCGGTATTGTGATCCCACCTACTTTGTCCTCCTTTTTCAAGATTGCTGTGGCTATTCAGGGTCTTTTTTTGGTTCCATATGAACTTTTGAAGTATTTGTTCTAGTTCTGTGAAATATGTCATTGGTATTTTGATGGAAATTACATGAATCTATAGATTGCTTTGAGTAGTGTGGACATTTTAATGATGTTAATTCTTCCAATCAATGAACAAGGTATGTGCTTCTACTTTTTTATATCTTCCTCTATTTCTTTTTTCAATGTCCTGTAGTTTTCTGCAAATAGGTCCTTTACTTCTTTGGTTAAGTTTATTCCTAGGTATCTTAAATTTTTTGCCGCGATGGTAAATGGGATTGTTTTTTTAGTTTCTCTTTCTGTGAGTTCATCATTGGTGTATAAGAATGCCGTCGATTTCTTGATGTTAATTTTGTATGCTGCTACTTTGTCAAATTTATTTATTAAGTCTAATAGATTTTTGATGGAGTCTTTAGGGTTTTCTATGTACAATATCTTGTCATCTGCAAATAATGACAGTTTCACTTTCTCCTTTCCAATTTGGATCCCTTTTATTTTTTCTTCACGTCTGATTGCTGTGGCTAAGACTTCCAGTACTATGTTAAATAAGAGTGGTAAAAGTAGGCATCTCAGTCTTGTTCCTGTTCTTAAGGGAATGCTTTTAGTTTTTGCCCATTGAGTATGATGTTGGCTGTAGGTTTTTCATATATGGCCTTTATTATGTTGAGATATGATCCCTCTATACCCAAACTGCTGAGCATTTTTATCAGAAATGGGTGCTGGATTTTGTCAAATGCTTTTTCAACATCTATTGATATGGTCATATGGTTTTTATCTTTTATTTTGTTTATGTGGTGTATCACATTTATTGATCTGTGAATATTGTACTAGCCTTGCATCTCTGGGATGAATCCCACTTGGTCATGGTGAATAATTTTTTTAATGTATTGCTGGATCCAATTTGCTAGTATTTTGTTCAAGTTTTTGGCTTCTGTGTTCATCAGGGATATTGGCCTGTAGTTTTCTTTCTTTGTAGAGTCTTTTTCTGGTTTTGGAATTAGAATTATGCTGGCCTTACAAACGAGTTTGGAAGTCTTTCTGGAATAATTTGTAATAGTTTGAAGAGAATGGGTGTTAGTTCTTCTTTGACTATTGGGTAAAACTCCCTGGTGAAGCCGTCCAGGCCTGGGCTTTGGTTTGCTGGGAGAGTCTTGATTACATCTTCAATGTCCTTAGTTGTCATTGGTCTGTTCAAGTTTTCTATCTCTTCCCGGTTCAGTTTTGGGAGACTATGTGTTTCTAGAAATTTGTCCATTTCACTGAGATTGTCCAATTTGTTGCCATATAATTGTTCATAGTATTTGTTAACGATCCTTTGTATTTCTGTGGTGTCAGTTGTTACTTCTCCTCTTTCATTTCTGATTTTGTGTATTTAGGTTCTCTCTTTGTTTCTTTGTGAGTCTAGCTAAGGGTCCATCAACCTTGTTTATCTTTTCAAAAAACCAGCTCTTTGTTACATTGATTCTTTGGATTGTTTTTTTGTTTGTTTGTTTGTTTTGGTCTCTATGTCTTTTATTTCTGCTCTAATTTTTACTATTTCCTTCCTCTACTTGCTCTGGGGTTTTCTTTTTGTTTGCTTTCTATTTCTTTAAGTTGTGAGGTTAAATAGTCAATTAGAAATTTTTCTTGTTTTTTGAGGTGGGCCTGTAGTGCTATGAACTTCCTTCTCAGAACTGCTTTCGCTGCATCCCCTAGATTTTGTGTTGTTGTGTGTTCATTTTCATTGGTTTCCAGGCAGTTTTTAATTTCTTCCTTGATCTCCTTGGTAACCCATTCATTGTTTAATAACATGCTATTTAGTCTGCATGTGTTCAAATGTCTTTGCATGTTCTTGTTGCAGTTGATTTCTAGTTTATGCCATTGTGATCTGAGAAGATGCTTGATATGATTTCAATCTTCTTGAACTTGTAGAGACTTCGGTTGTGTCCTAACATGTGATCTATCTTTGAGAATGTCCCATGTGCACTTGAGAAGAATGTGAATTCTGAAGTTTTGGGGTGTAATTCTCTGTAGATATCTATTAAATCCATTTGGTCTAGTGCTTCATTTAGAGTCTCTGTGTCCTTGTTAATTTTTTGTCTAGAGGATCTATCCAGTGATGTCAGCATGGTGTTGAAGACCTCTGCTATGATTGTATTGCTGTCGATGTCTCCTTTGAAGTCCTCCAGAAGATTTTTAATATATTTTGGTGCTCCTATATTGGGTGCATATATGTTTACCAAGATTATATCTTCCTGTTGGATAGATGCTTTCAATATTATGTAGTGGCCTTCTTTGTCTCTTATTATGGCCTTCATTTTGAAATGTATTTTATCAGATATGAGTATTGCTACCCCAGCTTTTTTTTCCTTTCTGTTTGCTTGGAAGATTTTTTTCCATCCCTTCACTTTCAGCCTATGTGAGTCTTTTGTGAGGTGGGTCTCTTGTAAACAACATATAGATGAGTCATGCTTTCTTATTTAATCAGCTACTCTGTGTCTTTTGATTGCAGTGTTCAGTCCATTTACATTTAAGGTTATTATTAGTATGTACTTATTTATTGCCGTTTTGGTTTAGTGTGGATATATTTTTCTTCCTCTTTCTTCTACTAATTACAGCAGTCTTTTTAACATTTCTTGCAGTGCTGGTTTGGTGCTAATGTATTCCCTTAGTCTTTTTTTCTCTGGGAAGCTCTTTATTTCACCTTCTATTTTGAATGATAGCCTTGCTGGATAGAGTAGACTTGGATTCAGATCCTTGTTTTTCAAGACCTTGATTACTTCATGCCATTCCCTTCTGGCCTGTAGTGTTTCTGTTGAGAAGTCAGCTGATAGCCTTATGGAGGTTCCTTTGTAGGTAATCTGTTGCTTATCTCTTGCTGCCTTTAGGATTCTCTCTTTGTCTTTAATTTTTGGCATTTTAATTATGTGTCTTTGTGTGGACATTTTATTATGTGTCTTGGTGTGGGCCTGTTTGTGTTCTTCTTACTTGGGGCTCTGTGCTTCTTGAACTTGAATGCCTTCTTCCTTCACCAAGTTAGGGAAGTTTTCTGTCACTATTTCTTTAAATATATTCTCTAACGCTTGCTCATTTTCTTCTCTTTCAGGGACTCCTATGATGCGAATATTATTATGTTTCCAGTTGTCCCACAGTTATCTTAAGCTGTCTTCCTGTTTTTTAATTGTTTTTTCCTTTTGGTTGATTTTTTTCTACCCTGTCTTCTAATTCACTGATCCGGTCCTCAGCTTCCTCTACTCTGCTGGTTATTCCTTCCAATGTGTACTTTATTTCTTATTGGTGGTTTTTCATTTCCAGTTGGTTGATTTTCAATGTTTCTATATCTTTACTCATGTTGTTGAGGTCCTTACTCATGCTGTTGAGCTTCCTCAAGATCATGGTTCTGAACTCTACCTCTGATAACTTGCTTAACTGCATTTCATTTATCTCATCTTTGGTAGAGTTCTCTTGTTCTTTCATTTGGGATTTATTTCTTTGTTTCACCATTTTGGCTATCTCAGTCGGTTTTGGAGCCTGCCAAATTTTCCCTTTGGGTGTTGGTGTTGTGTTGTTTGTGGCTCCCTCTACTGGGTTTAGATGAGTGTGGGAGGACCCACGTTCAACACCACTGTCAAGTCTTACTTTCCTGGGTAGATTTGCAAGCCCAGGAAAGGTTCAGTTATCCTGTAGCTTTTTGCCTGGAGGCTATTAGTCTCAGTTACTTGATGAGCCTTGGGTTGTAGTCCTCAGCTGAATGAAAAACTCCCTCAGGTGTTCAGTGTAAGAGGATTTCCAGAGGGTGGGGCAGATGTTGGTTGTTAATGAGCCTCAATTTGCATTTCTCTGGCCCAGCTGCGTGGGGTTAAACTTCCAACGGAGGGACTGCTGCTTCTCCCCAGAGCTCCAGGAAGGAGCAAGATGACCAATGTTCTGTGTGGCTGGGACTCAGCAAAAACTCTGAGCACCCTCCAAATCCCGAGTGTCCCCACACAGTTCGAGTCCAGTCTGCCCTCCCTCTGCCGGAGCCCAAGGTGAGTGGCTATCGCTAATTTAGTGCTCTGTCCCGGCCCTCTGCACCATGGAGGGGCTTGGGATTTTAATCTCGAGGAAGGTGCTCACAGCTAAATCAGCTGCTGTCCATGGGCTCCCAGCCCACCCTCTCATGCCTCTGTACACCTAGTAGGCTCATTTCAGTGTCCTTTTTTCCTGTCCCTGGTTATATGGGTCTTCTCCAGCTGCTTTTCTGTTGCTTTTTCCCAACAATTTGTCTTTATTTTAGTTGTAATTCCAGTTTGGTCCTGGGAGATGGTCTGTGTAGCTTCCATTCACTCTAACACCATTTTTGGAATCTTTCTGACAACTATATTTCTTTTTTTTTTTATTCTCACCTGAGGACATTTTTGCATTTATCTTCAGATAGAGCGGGAGGGAGGAAGAGAGAGAGAAACATCAATGTGAGAGACACATCGCACAACCCCAGCCGGGGCCGGGGACAAACTGCAACTGAGGTACCTGCCCTTAGCGGGAATTGAACCTGGGACCCTCTGGTCTGCAGGCCGAAGCTCTAACCATTGAGCCAAACCGGCCAGGGCCTGACAACTATATTTCAGTAAAAGTGGCTTCCTTGGCAGTCCTTTTTATTTCATCTTGTGCATTTCTCCAGACTGCCAAAGGGTTTGATGGTACATGGAAGTCAGTGGCCGTGGATCATGAATAGAAAACTTCACAAATAGGTAGAGGTCAGTAGGTTTGCTGAATCCCTGCCTCGTGTTCTAACCTTGGTTGGGCTCAGTTGGCCTGACACTGAATAGACATAAAGGGCAGCAACCATGCGTCCCATGACTCAGTCTGCCCCACCCTACTCCACGGTGGGGAGGTTCACACTCTGAAAAGACTAGGGCTCTGAGCTCAACTCCATATATCCAAAACATCCCAGGAGAGGCCAATTATGGGCTCAGTATGTGGCTGAAGCTACACGTCACTCTATCCCAGTCTACCCTGCACAGTGACACGCCAGGGGCAGTGTGCATCTGGCTCTACAGATTGAGAACCAGGCCTCAGTGACAGTGAGGAGGGAGGCCTCCCCTTCCTTCCTTCTGCAGCTGTAGGCTGTGAAAATGCTGCTGCTGAGGATGGTGGCCAGTGTTTGGACCAAACCTCCTCAGGTCAGGGAGTGTGTGGGGCCACAGGCTCTCCATGTGACACAAATGGCAGCAGAGAACAAGGGTAGCATCAGAGGACTGCTGGGATTTTCTGTTGGTCTCGGGATTCCTGGACTCCTTGAACAGTGGATATACTGAACATGGGAAAGAGACCCCCAGTGGAGGGAAGAATGTTCTTGCTGTTCTGAGATGGATACTTGAGTGACTTAAGATGAATGTTGAAAAATTATGACTCTATTATTTACATACATCAGGCTGGTAAAGCAGGGCATTTAGCTATACTTCAATGGCTCCCCGTTTTCCATAGGACAACATCCAAATTTCTTGCCATGGCCTTCAAAGACCTCAGGACTCTGGGCCTTGTTCCCTGGTCTCAGCTCATCATCTCCCCTTCCAACCTGAAGAAAGTTCCACTCAGACCTCATGACTTCTCTTTCTTTAGGTGCACCATGCTCAGTTTCCCCCAGGCCATGGACCCTGCTCACCTCCCATCCCTGCTGGTTAACTCAAGTTCCAACCACTGTATTCACTAACCACAGCTTTCTCTCCTTCACTCTCATGCCAGACACGCCTCCTGTCCTGGAGAAATGGTGACTGACCCCCAGATTCCCACACAGGTCTCTTTCTTAGGTTTATGACCCACTTTGTCGCACCCCTAGCATGGTGTTGTAGATTCTATTGTGTCCCCCAAAAGGATATATTGAAGTCCTACTCCTGGGTACCTGAGACTTTATCTGGAAATAAGGCCTTTGAAGATGTAATCAAGTCAAGGGGAAGTCATATTAGATTAGGGTGGGCCCAAATCGATTACTGGTATCTTTATAAGAAGGGGGGACTCCAGATGGAGACTCGCACAGACCCAGGAAGTCCACCATGCAACAGCAGAGGCAGAGATTGGAGTTATGCATCTACAAGCCAAAAAATGTCCGGGATTGCCCGTAACCATCAGAAACTAGAAAAAGGCAAGGAAGGGGCCTTTCCAAAAGCCTTCTGAGAGAGAGAGACCATGGCCCCACTCACTCCTTGGTGTTACACAGAGACTCCAGAACTGCGAGAATATAGATTTTAATGTTTTAAGCCACTAAATTTGTGGAACTGTGTCACAACAACCTTAGGAGATAGATGTACACAGCACATGTGGTTTTGGATTATAATTACCTATCTTTTTGTTTCCCTAGAGTAACCCCCATGAAGATAGAGACTATATCTGGCTTGTCCATCATTATTTACCCAGCTCCCTGAACACTGAATATTACGTATTACACAGAAAATAAATACTAGTTCCATAACTGAACAGGAAAAAAACATTGCTTATTTGAAGAAAGTAGTTTTCAAAAGAGAGAGAGAGAAGAAAGTGTTTAAGTCGTGGGTCAGAAAGGCAGCAGAATCCAAAAGGAAAAAACTATTTTTGTGTAACAGAGTGTGAGATGGGTATTTCTACTTAACTCTCTTAGACAAGGTATACGGTTACTGTTACATGACAATCTTTCAAATAGTTCAAAGAGTCCATAAAACTTTTTCTCCATTTATTTTAAGGTGAGGACACATCTAAGAAGGTGATCATGGTTTCACAATGGACCAAAACCATACAGATTGCTCTGCAAGTAAATGCACAGTTGATTTCTAATTCAATGAGCACCTATACTTTCTTAGTCTCACAACAGCCAAGACCTACATCTAGGTAGAGTACTACGTTGTTGTAAAATTTCAGAGGATGGATCCTGCATGTGCTGGGTGTCCATGCCTGCTTTATTTAAAACTTGAAAATCTTCCTGGCTTCTTCTAACTTTTTCGCATCTATAGGAGGCTTCCTCTGACTGCCGGGCTGCAGAAACTTCTTCACAGTCGGGAGGTTGCTGATTCTGGTCCTCAGGGCCTGCAATGCACAGAGCACAGCTTCAGAGTGGAGACAAAACACCCACCCCATTGTTAGCACAGCCCAGGGGATCTGAGACCCTCCCAGGCCAGGACCAGCGGAGTCCCCTCCATCAGCACCAGTGTGAGTCTGGGAAACAGACACCCAGCAAGATAGGAAGATCAGGGGAGGAAAACACAGCTCAGTAGCACTTTCCCCAGAGACCAGGTGAAGACTTGATTCAGTTCACAGTCTTCCCTGTCTTCTTCACTACACGGAAATCCTGCAGCTTCATCACTCTTGTGCAGACAAGGAGGACTAATGCGTCTTGTCAGAACGGCACAGGTAAAGGCTCCAAACAGAAAAAATGAATATGTGGGAAAACTGGGCTGGAACTGAAGATAGAAAATACAGAAGGCAAACCATGGCACAGTCAAAACCAAGTTGCCTCTGAGAGAGAGACGGAAGGAGAGAAGGGGCTGTGGGGAGAGAAACACAATGTCTAGGAGAAGGAGCAGGCGCAGAAGGAAGAAAATCAAAGGAAGGAGACCTGCTCACACAGAGTTGGGTAATAAAGACAAGGATACACCTGGGAGAAAGGGAATCCCAGAGAAAATGAGGACAGAAACGAGGGACAGGGATGCCAAGGACAGAGATGATGAGTCCTGGGTCCTTCGCACTGTGAAAGACAAACTATTGTCCTTGGGATAGCAACTGCCTCCAATGTCTTGACCAAACAAGATTCTTTTCCCATCTCAGACAAGGGCCTACAAGCAAATTTTGGACAACTGGGGGCAGTGAAGCCTGGACCATGATGGGATCCTAACATCACCAATTCAAGAGCCCTGATATTAAATTCCAAGATGGGAGATGGGGGCCTTCGTCCCAAGGACTGGTTGAGACGTCACCTTCAGCAGAGGGAAGTTGGCCAGAAGGCTGGGGTCAAGTTCTTCAACATAGTACATAAGTTCAACCAGATGGATGTCAGCCCTGCTCAGCTTGTTGCCAACCAGGTAGTCTTGTCCATGGCTCTTCAACACCTGGTGAATTGGAGGGATCAAATTATGAACACAGGTACAATCAAGCTGGGTCCCCCTGCTCCTGCCCAGGTCTCTCCAGCCCAACTTCTAACCTCTGCTGCCTCACTGGGCACATGTGTAGCATCAGACCACATTCAAGCCCTGATTCAGTGAGAGAGAAGCAGGTCTCTGCTGCCCATTCCTCACTTTGCAGTTAGAGTCCAGGTTACCATTTCTTTTTCTCCTTCCCACAGCACTGGGGCTCCCTATGTGCACCTTCTGCTGGCCCAGGGCTAGCACTGTCTGCACCCTGTGACCTCATGCCCTATGGTTTGTAGCCCTGAACTTTAGCACATGGCTCTCCATCTCTGTCTCTGTCTCTGTCTCTGTTCTGTCTCTCTTTCTCTGTCTCTCTTTCTCTCTCTCTCTCTCTCTCTCTCTCTCTCTCTCTCTCTCTCTCTCTCCTTCTCTTTCTTCTCTTTCACTTGGGCAAAGATCCATATTCATGACATCCTTCTTCAGTCCTGAGCAGACTATTTCAGAGTCTACATTTCTCCTTTGTCTGCTCTCCTCATTTCCTGGTCTATCTTTTTGGGACCTTATGCAAACCTGGTCAACTTGAATTCACCATGCCCCTTACAACATGGACTCTGGCTCCTGACTTGCGCTGTGTTATGATCTGCTGCTGAAATGTCCAGGTGTGAACTGCAGTGATGCCTGGAACTCACTTTTAATATATAAGGAAATAATATGTATGTTTGATTGATAGCGAGAGGGATTGAGAGATAGAAACTCATGATAGTGAACATAATGAAAGGTTAACGTTCGTATCCATGTGGTGGGTGCATTTGTGTTCACTGTAAATTTATTTCAACTTTTCTGAATGTATGAAATTATTCATAATAAAATGTTGGAGAAATATGTGATGTTTATTAAAATATTCCAGCAATATGGAAATCTCAAAGCATAACGAGAATAAACACACATAGCACCACCAACTCAAGATAATAGCATTTTGGCAAATACACTTTCAGATCATGTATGTATATAAAAGAATGTATAATTACTTGGTAAAGAATATAATAACATCAAAACCTATTTTGTAAGATGTTTTCATGAAGCTCTTTTATTTCAAAGTATTAATATACTCATACTGCCTAACGAGCTTGTCCTTGTGTGAATGTGCCCTAAACTCTCAGCAACAAAGGTCCAGGAGGGTGTATTTTTGCATTAGTATTAAATTCTTCACTCCTTGAATATGGACGAACACACAACTAATGAATTGAAATTTGTAGAATGAATGAAATAATTTTTTGTAAATGCTTTTTAATGCTTTATAAAGATGAGGGTATCAGTGTTAAACCTTTTTCTATATGTAAGCCTCCTGTATCCCTTACAATCATTATTTTGGTCCATCATTTTTATGTAGTTTGATTTCAGGAAGTTTTGACCTTGAAATGTTCTTCTTTTACCTTCAAAGAGAAAATTATGATATGTCCTACATACATAGCGATGGAACTTTATTCCCTTAGTGTGCATAGCTTTCCTCTGAAGTCTGACAACTCAACATTTTGTAGAGTGTTTGTTCCTTAACATCTTTTCATCTGTCTCTTTGTCTCCATCCACGGCCCCATCTCTGTTTAGATACATCTCATCCATCCCGAAAACACTACCATATTCTCTTGTTGGGCAGTTGATCTAATGTCTCCCTACACGTGTTGCTAGAACTTTTTCTGACAAGTTGCTTTCACTGTGCTCCTTTGGATGAAGAGCCCTTGCATGCTCTTCTGTAGGATCTACTCCGATCCCTAGTGTGGATCCCAGAGCTTTCCACAGCCCACACTCCAACTATGACCATGAAATGCCATCAAATGCATTATTCTAAATTGGGTAACAGTAAACTGAAATTTTGATGAAAGATTATACCTTGGGTATAACAGGTGCATATCCTCCCCACAGTTGATTTCTATACGATACACAGACAGGCTGCTACGTTAGCATTCAGGAGGGCTCACTGGAAGTGAAGGTGAATGTCCCAGGACTGCCCAGGCACGAGTTTTCTTTGTCCTCTATCTCAGTGCCCAACACTCAACAGCCCACTTACTTTTTCAAAGGCAGGGAAGTAACGATTTGTTGTTCTCTCTTTGATCTGGGTCATCTTGGCATCTTTTTGATCAGGTGGACATAGCGGTAAAGCCATGATCATGTCATTCAAATCTGCCATACCTTCGGAATACATATCAATCCTGAAAGACAGAAGTGACCCAATTGTCAAATGTCACCTGCTTTACATGTTATAGTTTAGAAATGTAAGAGAATGGGTCATCAGGAAGGGGCAAAGTAATTCATCACCACTGGGTGCATTATTATATGCCAGTCATGAAGCTATGAATTTTGCTAAATTTTAACATTTCATATTAAGGTAGGTATATATGTCTAAAATTTTTGTTATACACATGACCAAATACAGGGACAGAGAACATCAGTGAGGGGTCCAGAGTCACAGGCATAGAGAAATTGGTGGAATCACTGCAAGTACCCGCTGAGACTCTGCCTAGGGTTTGCCATCTCTGCTGTGGTTGTCTCTGGGCACAGACTCAGTGTGATCCATAAGCTGAAGACCTGCAACCTGAATAATTCCAGAGAGCCCTGGCACAGCCAATCCAGTCATGTCCCTCTCCCTCTCTCATCCATACACCACCCAGGCCCATTTAGATGCCTAATATTAGCAGTTCTTCCCATTATTTCCCATAGATCACAGTTCCACAACCTTCTCCACATACTGTTTCTAAACTTTGGCCATGTTTGCACTGCTCAAGACTCCAGCTAAAATATCCCCTGAATTGTTGCAATTCTTTATATAGTTCCTACCAGTGCATACTTCAGGAGATAGGTTTGTATTGTTCCTAACTGGGCTTCCTATAAGAAGTTTTCCTTTTTACAGAGATAAAATCTTTATTGACATATAATTCACACACCATAATGTCACTCTTTTTAAATGTACAATTTTGTGACATTTCATAAAGGCACAGGTTTCTGTACCTTCACTACACTCTAATTTGAGAATATTTTCATACCCCAGAGGAGCTGCAGTATACTCTCTCGGCATTCCACATTCTGGCCCCTGCCCCAGCCCCTGGAAATCAAAATTATGTTCTGTTTCTGCAAATATAAATGTTCTTCACATTTCATCTGAATGACATCATACTATATGAGTCTCTGGCATCTGGTTTCTTTTATACAACATAATGTTTTCAAGGTTTATCCATGTTTGTTCCTTTTCATGGCCAAATAATATTACATTGATGGATATACAAAACTCTGTTCATTCATTCTTGAGTTCATAGACACTTCTGATGTTTCCACTTTTTGAATGTTATGCATAATGCTATTGTGAACATTTCTGTACAAGTTTTAGTGCGACCCAGCCAGTGTGGCTTAGTGATTGAGCATCAACCCATGCACCAAGAGGTCACCGATTTGATTCCCAGTCAGGGCACATGCCCAGGTTGTTGGCCAAATACCCAATGGGGGGCATGCTAGAGCCGGCCAGTTGATGTTCTCTCTCATCTATGTTTCCATCTCTCTCTTCTTCTCCCTTCCCCTCTCTCTAAACTTGATAAAGAAAAAAAAATTTTTTTAAGTTTTAGTGCGGATGTATTTTTGATTCTCTTGGGTACATACCTAGTAGCGCAGATGCTGATATATGGTAACTCTATGTTTAACTTTTGGACTTACTGACAGCAGTTCCTTACAAGACTTTAGTTTCAATCATGTGGTCCCATCACAACAGAGAGTAGACCCCCGGCCCAAGATGTGGTTGCATTGACTAAATGTGGCTGCTTCAGTACTACATTAAAACGTTTTAGGTAACCCTAGCCTCTTAGGCACCAACTCAAGCAAAACGCTTGTCAAGTGGCCAGTCCATGTAACTGGCTGATAAATTAGGTTCCTGGTAACTATTCTTGTAAATTCTGGAACTTGAAAATTAGCTCCTCTGCATCCTTTCCTTCCCCAGCCTTTTCTTGAAAGGCCTGAGCACCTGGAGTCATGATTCCACCATCCATCAGGCTTCATAGTCCATCAGTGTTTGGAAACCTGTCACTCCCTGTCCTGCACCCGTCACTGAATCTTCTTCTATAATCCCACTTGCTTGATTCCACTTCAAGTGGGATCCCTCATCCTCATGCTCTCTGCTGGACTGGACCTCAGCCTCTACCTCCAAGGCCCATGCTGCTATTGGTCAGGATCCCCCAACACAATCCTGCTCATTCCAGGAAGGATCTAAATTGTTCCTAGTAATTGTTGATGAAAAACACAAAAAATACCTACAGGGCTCTCTCCTTTATGTCTTTCCCATACAGGTTGTATTTGGCGGCGATGTAGTTGAGAATGGCTCTGCTCTGTGCCAGCTTCATCCCATCAATTTCGACCATTGGCACTTGCTGGAACATCAGATACCCATCTTTTGAAAGATGAAAAGAAAAACTAAAGCCAAATGTCTTATGGATTACAGTCTTGTAGTTAGAAAACATCTTTGTTGAAAATGACTAAAGATATGAAAGGAAACAAAAAAATTATTACCTGGTAATATTTTAATGGAAATAGCACCGGATTTCAGCCTCCTGTAATCTTTTTCTTTGAAATCTGTCTTATTTTGTTTAAGTGACTATTTTATTTACCTTTTTACTTCCCATCCAGATACACGGTAGGTGCCTGGTTTTTTATTTATTTATCTTCATAAATAATTTAGGAAGTATTCAGAAAGAGACTGCAGAGGTCCATCAGGCAGAAACAGTTCAAATGGGAAGTTTTCAAAGTTAGTCTGTGGGTTCATGGCATTAAGACAAATTCTAAGCTCAATTCCTATGTAGGCTGTTTTGTGTACTCTTCACACTCCACCACCCATCAGTGCCTCGGGAGCCCTGGGTCCAGATCCAGTGCTGCTGCTCTTTCCCTCTCTCCCTCTGCATACTGTCACCTCCATTCCCACCCACTCAACACCATCTCCTCATCTGAGTCTGCAATACTACTGGGACGCTACCTTCAACCTGTAGAGAAAAGACTGAAGGCAGCTGCTAGGCACATGTCCACTCTCGGCACCTGCTGCGTGTGTTGGAGTGTCCGGGGATGGGCAGGCTGTGTGGGTCCTGAGCGGATACAGCGCACTCACAGTGCACAGAGGCAGGAGAAGCAAAGAGGGGGCATTCTCGGGCACAGGGGATGGTTCTTTAGCAAATACTCAGAGGGTTCAAGCCCTTCCTAGGCCTGAGTGAGTGATAAAACCTGCTCAAGGAGCTCACCCTTACACCTGAACCACTTTCCTTCCTCCCCACCTGTCCCCACCACCACCCCCAGCTCCCCCCACACACATGCATAGGCATTGCCTGGTGTTCAAACCTCACTACTGACTTTCTAGATACCCTCATCAGAGCAACTTAGATACTTAGTCTTACCATTTCTTAACTTTTCCAAGTCTTCCGGAGTTTCCAAAAATTTCTCTTCAAACTGAAAAGCAGAAACAGTAAAGGAGTTCATTCCATAGCATTATAGAATTTTTCACCTTGAATGACCTCTGTCCGGTTCATAATATGGAGGAGGTAAGATTTCTGAGTTTCGCAGGGTACACAGAGGAGTGTGATCATGTGATTCAGAAATTCGGATTAGAGCAATCAGGAACAGAGCATGGGTTATAGCCTGTAACTGCTCACACCTGGGGTTCCATTCACCTCCACCTGCTTTTATATCTGTCAGTGATGAGGCCAGCATTCGGGAGGTTAGTGCTATTGGAGGGAAGGGACTGGGAAGTTCTTCTAGTTATGAATTTTTAATACCTCAGGAAAGTCTTTCTTTCCACGTGAGACAGGGCAGGACATTGTGTGTCCCCTGGCATGCGGTATCCATGGGCCAATAACCATGTAAGATCTGCTACCAGGGTACTCACCCCACACTATAGGGGCCCCACCAACGGTGAAATGGTCCTATTGGCTGTACAGCCTTAACTCTTTCTACTCAGAATTTCCTCTTTTGAAAAGTATGACACACACAAGGGTAAAATTCCCAATTGAAGAAAATAAAAAGGATCCCCAAATTAATTTTTAAATGTTAACCCTCACAAACACCCAAAACTTTGGTTTCTGGCCTAGTTGTGACCATCACCTCTTTCATGTACAGGTTTCTGGAACATGAGCACATTATTGAATCTCTCTGTGTCTTGGTTGTTGTAACCCGTGAGAAGCAAACACTCAGGCTCCACTATAGGCTGAATTGAAAGAGCTTTCAGCTGCTCTTTATATGTGCTTTTAAGGTGGCGGAGGGGTTAGACAGAAGGTCTCCGAGAGGCTGGGGTGGAGGAACGTCTCTCCGAGGCCTTCCCCCAGCTCTCACAAGGACCACGGATTGCCATCCGCCGGAGCCTGAGGAGATGCACCCCAAGTGGGGAGTCCTCTTTATGTAAAATCTCGCTGGGGCCTCCAAATATTGTAATGCGTCAGCGAGATTTTAAAGAGGACTCCCCACTTAGGGTGTACTTCCTCAGGCTCCGGCGGATGGCAATCCGTGGTCCTTGTGAGAGCTGGGGGAAGGCCTCGGAGAGACGTTCCTCCACCCCAGCCTCTCGGAGACCTTCTGTCTAACCCCTCCGCCACCTTAAAAGCACATATAAAGAGCAGCTGAAAGCTCTTTCAATTCGGCCTATAGTGGAGCCTGAGTGTTTGCTTCTCGCGGGTTACAACATTTGGAGGCCCCAGCGAGATCCCTGGTGCTTTAGGATCAGGGGCTAGATGCCTAGGTTGAACAGCCTCTCCCGGTCCAGCCCCCGGACCCCTAGAAATCTGAGGGGAGGTACCCCCTGAGATGTTCCAGGGCCTCAAAGATCCTACTTAGGTTTCTGACGAGCAGCTGGGAGATGTCAAGACGTCCCCAAAAAGATTTAAGGAGACCTGGTAAAAGCCTCCGGAGGTGAGTTCTGGGTGACCAGTCCATCTGGGTGGGAGTGAGAGGGCCGGACGCGGCACAGCCTCTCCTCTCCGGGACCCCCCTGAGACGTTAGGTGGGGTTCAATTCTGGCAAATTCTGGTTCTGGACCGCGGTGCTTTCTGGTCCGCCACTGGGGTGGAAGGGGAGACTGATCACCTCCCGAGAACTTCTGGTGTGTGAGTGTGACTGTGTGAATGTAATTGTGTATGAGTGACCGTGCTCCACGACTTTGGTTACGGAGCCTGAGTGAGTCCTACCCTGCGGTTCCGTGACGACCTCATATGGCTAAAAGGCGGTATCAGGTTCTTGGGCCACTATGGTGTCCCACCAGCGAGCCTGATCCGAGTTGGGAGCTTATTCCAACCTGCCACATGCCAAGAGGCATCTGAAATCTCCGCGAGGGGAGCGGCCAGGTGGACGAAGCAAAAGTTTCTGTCTTGTGTGTCTTCCCTTGTTTTTGTCCTCGTCTGCCTCCCTACTGTGTCTCCTTCAACTTTGTTACTGTTAGTCTAATCATGGATAGCAGCCCTATTGCCCAGAAGACCTCATTGGGTTGCATAGTAAACATTCTTAGAAATGAAATATCGGGGAAACAAGATAATAGAATAGCAAAGGTAATAATAACAGCCTTAAGGGGAACAGGGCCCATAGAAAAGGATCACCTGAGAAAGGGGAACATGAGGAAGAGCCAGGACAGCAGGCGTAGGTCCCAATTAGAGATAGACAAGACAATAGGGGACAAACTAGTTAGTTTCCTGGTAGGTACTGGTGCAGCAGACTCAGTCCTGACCGAGCCAGTGGGGCTCTAACCTACTCCTGGACTTCAAAGAGGACTATGGACTTTGGGGAAATACTGTGACTCCTTTGGTTCTGGTCCTGCTGGAGTGCTGATACCCCCTACTCAGACGTGGTCTCCTCCAGAGATCATTCAATTGCTGGCCACTGCGACTCCAGGCCAGCCCCCTCATCAAGTTCCACAAGACGTTGGCCATCAGTCCTACCAACCTGCTTCCAGACGATGACCCGGAGAAACCTCTACAGGACTGCCTGGAGGTAATCGACATAGTGCAGACGGCCCGCCCAGACCTCAGGGATGTCCCACTGCCATCATCAGATGAGGTATTGTTCACGGACGGGAGCAGCTATGTCCAGGAAGAAATCAGGTATGCTGAGGCAGCAGTAGTAACTCAGGACTGTGTCATCTGGTCACAGTCATTAAGTAGGGGAACTTCAGCCCAGTAGGCTGAACTCATAGTCCTAATCCAGGCTCTCCGATGGGGCAAGAAAGGAAATCTACTGCACCAGGAAGCTTGAGAGGCGGCCCTAAAACCAGTGGGGAATGGCCTCTCCAGATACACTAGGTCAGAAAATGACTTAGTCAAGCAGAAACAAGCCATTAAAGAAATCAGTGGATGGTGGACACTGCCTGATGCAAGGTTGTTAGTCCCAGAGGCTCTAGGTCGGACTTTAGTCAACCAGCTGCACCAGACTACCCACTTAGGTTACACCAAGCTTACTGAACTCCTGAGAGGCAGGCAATGTCCAGTAAGGTCACAGGGAAAGGGAGAAGGCAGAGGGAAGCAGGAATGTGTGGGTCTAAGTAGGGAGGAGGAGAAGAAAAGCTGGGGGATGTGCAGACAGCATATAGATTGAGCAAGCTCTCAGGTTCATGTCAGGGGAGGGACTAGGAAAGTCACAGAGGGTTTGTGTAAGTTGAAGAAGGATTGTGTAAGTCGCAGAGGGTCTGTGTAAGTTGAAGAAAGTTTGTAGAGAAGGGAAGAAATAAAAAGAGAAGGATTGTGCAGAGGAAGTAAAAAGATAAGAAAGGATAAAAGGGACATACATATTACAGGAAGACAGGATATTGGAGGAATACTCAAAAAGGGAAAAAGAAAGGGACACTGAGAGAGGGAGAGTTTGCTCCTAGTAATGGAATAACAGTCTAGGATGTAATAAAGAAAGTAACAGGTTTAGGCTATTCCTGCCCCACCTACCTTGAGGGAAACCTTAACCAGATTTGTTTTGGAAACTGGTGAGGGCTGGACCACTCTGCTCTCCTTGCCCTCTTACAGTTCTTGCAGGCCCTGCAGTCCGCCCAGAAAGCCGTCCATAAACACGTCTGCGACGCCCTGCCTGTGCCCACCTCAGACCCTGTGCACCCTTTCCAGCCCGGTGACTAGATATGGGTAAAGAAATTTACCACCCAGGGACCGACTCCGGCCTGGAAGGGACCATACACTGTTATCCTGCCTGCACCAACGGCTGTCAAGGTCAATGGCATCCCAGTCTGGCTGCACCATTCCCGGCTGAAGGTGGAAAAAGCACAATGAACGGTCTGGGCCTCTCCAGATCCCTTAAAAATGAGACTCTTGCATTTATTGGGACTCTAATTTTTCTGATTATGACTATACAGGGGAATTTTTATAGATCTGGGCCCCAATGGAACTGGGAACTTGAAAATGGGATATTGGGGGAGGTCTTAAGAAGTGTCACCACAAAGGGGATAGAAAAACCTGTTTTCAGTCTCGACCTCATGAGAGGCACCATAGGCACAGATGGTATTACTGAAGATTAATGTCATATAGAAGGGCCCCTTCCCTGGGGTTATGGGACACCTACGGGGGAATGGGGACTACAAGGGATAGGAATATATATGCCCAGGGAGCAGTACAATCACCACAAGTTGCCTGAATGCAAATGAATACTTTTGTCCATCTCGGGGTTGTGAAACCATATTTACTACTAAGGGCTATATAAGAAGCAGGTACCCTCATATAGATTTTAGAAGGTTAACCAAGCCCAAGGGTTTCCCTATAGGAAAATCTGACCCCATTCAGATTAATATCATTAGTCAGCCAGACCTTTATTAGGCCACAGGAAGGATATAGGGGCTGACTACTAGTTATGCCTAAATTCGGGGCCCCCTTATTATATAGGGCTAGGCCTCTCCAAGCCAGTTTCCCAGACCCTAAATACTGACAACTGTACGTGGGACCAGCCCAAGTTAACTTTGGGGGATATCCAGGGGCAAGGGACTTGCATACTCCCACCTAAGTATAACCTCCAGCAATACAAAACAGACTCTGTGTAGCACTAGGTGAAACCTGCTGTTTCTATGCCAATAATTTGGGAATAATACAAGGACAGAGTTAATATCCTTAATAAAAAAAAAAGGAGTCAATGATTTGACTTGTACATAAAACCAGTGGGGATGTAATAACTCCATTCTGACCCTCAGTTACTGCACGTACACACCCTGGCAGTTTCTTTTCTGTAAACATAAGGGCCTTGAGACACCCAAAGAAAACTGTAAAGATAAGGGGTTGAGGATGGCCTTGGGAAACTCAGAGAAACCACAAGAAAAAAGAGATTAATAGTTGTCCTGCTCCTCTTCTCCCCTTCTCTGTATCAGCCCCCCTTAACGGTGCCAAAAGCGGCGCCAAGAGAATGTAGTTTTTTTCTGTAGTCTGTGCCTTTAAAAGCAGGCAACAAAGAAGGCTCGGGGCTGAGGATTTGGGGAAGCTGTACCCCCCCAGCCCACCAGTGTAACAGCCCACCGGTGTAATAAAGTGCTCCTTTACAATTCGGCCGTGCGTCTCTGGTTATCTCGCCATCAGGTTATAACATTGGTATCCTCTCTAAAAAATGTGTATAGATGGGGTACCTATGTTATAGGTTGGTGTGAATGAAATCAATTAGGTATGCAAATGCCTTTGAGCAGTAGCAGGTGCAGGGTAAGTGCTCAGTAATTGCAAGTTGTCATTAGGTGTTTAAACATGGCTGCTGTTTCATGATATCATCCATCCCCTTTTTTAAAAAAATTAAAGTGCCCTGGCTGGTTTGGCTCAGCGGTTAGAGCGTCGGACTGCGGTCCAGAGAGACCCGGGTTCGGTTTCCGCTAAGGGCATGTACCTCGGTTGCAGTTTGTCCCCGGCCCTGGTTGGTCGTGCGGGTGGCAGCCACTCGATGTATCCCTTTCACGTCGATGTTTCTCTCTCTCTCTCTTCCCCTTTCTCCCTCCCACTCTATCTGAACCAAAAAATAAATAAATAAAAAATAAAAATAAAAAAAATTAAAGCAATCTAATATTAGTGAAAATGTACTCTCCTCTTGAACTACATTCCTTGCCCCACCCTCTCTTTAGACAAGCGGAGATGCTGGAGAAGAAGCCTGGGATGTTCTCAACATCACTCCCTCTCATCCTCCTATGCTGAACTCATCCTGCCCATGAGTTCTGAGCATATCCCTGGTCCCCAAACATGACGTCTGGACAACAGCAAAAACATTGGGTTACTGGTTTATAGGGCGAAAGCAACCTGGAATGTCACTATTTGGATTTTTGAAGTGTTTTTCTAGGTATAAAATTGAGAAGGGACCAAGCGAAAGTCCTATGCACTCATGAAACAGTCAGGAGTCACTCCAAGGCTGAGGGAAACATGGTGTTACAGAGGACAGTACTAGGGGGAGGGCACTAGAAGCCCCCACACCAGGCTTCCTCACCCTAACCCTCCTTTACTGCTCCCACCTGAGGGACAAGATCCCTGAGCTCATCCAGGACTCCCTCCCCAGGAAAACCTGGCTTCCCCAGAGATGCTGGGCCCCTTTGTTCTGGACCGAGAAGTGTTTTTCTCATGGACTCCTCCAGAGGGCAGAGCTCAAAGAGTCTGACTTCCCAGAAACTTGACCAGGTTTCCACAGGGAGATCAGGCATTTTGACACTGTAAAAGCTTGGATGTCCTTCCAGATGCTCCCATTCCTCCTTTAATTCACCTATTTATTTGTCTGCCTCCTGATTGGAATGTAAGGCTCTTAAGGGCAGAGGCTTTGTCTGTCGTGTTCATCTGTGTATCCCTCAGACCTAGCACAGAACCAGGCACTGACAGGTGCTCAGTAAAATCACTGCTGAGTGGGTAGTTTCTTACAGTCCGCTTCTCCCCATACGTCTGGTTTACCCTTTAACTTATACTACATTTATTTTCTAATATTTTATTTTTATTTTTTACTATGGAAATTAGTAGTGTGCATAAAAATAAACAGAAAATGATCCTCCTTGTTCCCCTTGCCCAGCTTCAGTAATTATCCACTCAATCTAACTGTGTTGTGTTCATGCCCACCCACTCTCCCTCTCGTGGAATCATTTGAAGCAAGTTTTAGATATCATGTATTTCACCTTTAAATACTTCTATCTGTACCTCTAAAACATAAGAATTATTTTAAAAGTAACCACACGACATTATCACACCTAAAACATCAGCAATGGTTCTTTAATATCATCCAATATTCAATCCCTGTTCATGTTTCTAGTTGCATAAATGCTACAAATGATATTTTAGGGTGTGTTTAAATTCAAATCCAAATAAGGCCCACACATTATGATTAGTTTCTTAAAGTTATTTTAATTGTTTCTACTCCTTGATGAGAAGAAATTTTAATACTATATTAGGCCAAATCTGTTCATCTCTTAATAACTGGTGGTTTTTGTTTTAATGAAAAACTCATGACAAGCTAAAAAAGAAAAAGCTTTTAGCTTAATGAACAAGCGTGACAGAATAGTAAACTGAGACAAAAAAAATTAAACAAGGCCACACAATATGAACAACTTACAACCAGCTAGCAATCACAAGGCCTTATCATCGGTAACCAAGGACACTGAGAGTAAATGATTTATACCTCCCCTCCCTAACCAGAGAATACATAGCTTAAATCACTCTGGTGGGGAGGTAGAGGACAGAGACCAGTTAATGCCATTTGTGCCAGTCATTCTCAGGACAGAAGTCAGGAGAACAAATAACAAAAGTCCCGTTAAAGCTAGACAGACCCAAGATAAAAGTAAAACAGTAAAGCAAACCAAAGAAATATCCCAAACTCCCCTATAAGCTCATTTTGATGCATCAGAATATTAAAAATGCACCTGGAAGGCTGATGGATATTCTGCTGAAACTCTCCCCTGAGACTCTCACCAACAGAAAAAAAAAGAAAAAGAAAAAACCCTCAAGACAAAGACCCAGTGCAGGCTCTTTCTAGAGCACACCCATGCCCCTTGTCAGGCATGAACTTTTTACTTCCTCGTAAACTCAGGGTCCCCACAAGACTTGCAACCAGAGGAACAGCGGGCTTACCCCTGATTGTGTCTCCAAGGCCCCTTTTTCTCTGATTCACAGTGAGCTAAAAGCAGCCCCTCCTGGGCTCACTTTTTTCTTTCTCTTTTGTTTTTTTGTTTGTTTGTTTTTCTTTATTGATTTTAGAAAGAGAGAAAGGGAGAAGGAGAGAGAGATAAAAACATCGATGAGAGAGAACATCAATTGGCCACCTCCTGCATGCCACTCATTGGGGATTGGGCCCACAACCTGGGCATGTGTCCTGACTGGGAATTGAACCAGCAACCTCTTGGTGCATGGATTGATGCTCAACCACTGAGCTACACCGGCTGGGCTCACTTTTTTCTATAACATTTCTAGGGAGCCAAGCAGAGCACCACCTATGCTCTCTCCAGTTGCTTCTTCTACTGTAATCCCTCCTTTGTTTCACTGTCCCGAGGTTTAATAAACATGTTCTCATAATCACCTGGACTCATATTGTGAAATCTTTCCTGCACAACGTTCAGAACCCACACACTACAGGCCGGCCTGAGGCCGACTCGATGTCGGTTTTAGTCTGTTAACAAAAGTATTTGATATGGTCAATTTTAGATCCAACTTAAGACGACAGAACTCAGAACTGACCTCGACTCCAGCTGCAGCCAGGAGCCACCGGATGGACTCCATTCGACCTCGTCCATTGAAGTAGTGGAGCCTGGGCTTCCCCGCCATGATGCAGTCTACTGGGTTCACTATAAAAGAGGGAATGAATGAATGAATGAATGAATGAATGAATGAATGAATGAATGAAATCACAGAAGCAACAATTCAATTCCTGAAGTGTGGTGGAAGAGCATCAATAATGCTCAAGCAGCGTCTGCCTTCTTCGTGGCAGAGTCGCAAGAGTCCCTGGATGTCTTTCTTGGTCTGAAATCTCACCCATCTCACCCATCACTAGTCAGCCCTGGTAAATTGCTCCAAACCATTCTCATGTGTGTTCTGGGTAAAATCTGATTGACTTGGCGGGCTAATCAGGAGAGTCTGTGGTAAGGATGTATGTGTGTGTTTTACAGGGAGGGGAAGGACTAGACAACGACTACCTATTGAAAATCTCCTAATAATTCTGACCCAGTGCTATTTTTTTGGACACAATTATCCTTAATCCTCATGACTGCCCCATGAACTATGGTTATTATATCCATTATTCAGCTCATGAAGCCAAGGCACAGAGGTTAGATGACATGTCCACAGTCACACTCCAGTTGATGATGGACATGGAAATCCACACCGAGGACATAAAAAGGCAGAGCTGGAAACCACCCAGGTGTGGGGCCCTGGGAGCCTGGGAGGTGCCTTGAAACCAGAGGACTTCACAGACAGGGAGGAGGAAGGGGGAGCAAAGTCAGTGCTCAGTCTCATGGTGGTTATGCTGCATTTGTTCAAACACTGAAATTACGACTGAGACTCACCTAATTGTAGCTGAAAAACCGCCAATTCTTTCTACAAACACAGGGTGATAATCCTTACGTTATTGGAATTCTACATTGTACCTATATTGGTATGTTTTATAATCTAGAAAAGTTAATGTTACTGCATTCACTTTACAGTCCATGGAATAGAACTACTATGTGTTCCGTGCCTGTCATGCAATGGGCATTCTCTCACCTATTTATCTTCACTTAATCCTATAAAAATCACCTGAGATGGATTCTGTTATCACGCTCATTTTACAGGTGGGGATACTCAGGTTTCCAGAGTAACTTGCCAAAAGTAAGTGGTGGATTTGGGATTCAAACCCACTGCTATTCAAAACCAAAACCTTGGCTTTATTTTCTATCTTGGTGTGTTTTAAGATATGCATGACCATCCTAAAGAGGATTGTCATATCCACCAATTTTTTTAATGAAATAAAAAATAGAAAATATCAGAGTGCATTCTATGTCGAAAAGGTAAGCATTGTTTCATGAGGTTTTCGTTTCAGTTAATGTTCGTTGTTTGTATAGGCGTGCGCATGTGTGCACACTCGTCTGGTTATTGCAATAGTAAGAGATACCTTGGTTGCGTCTGGAGGTGGACGTAGCCAGGAACCTGAGAATGAAACTCAATGGCTCCAACAATGGACAGAACTGGGTCTAGCACTGTGTGGATGAAAACACACAGGACTCATGAAAAGCATGAATCCCAAAGCCAGGACTTCGGGAGAAACAGTTGCATTTTCTATCTAAATCCCCAGCTCTGTTTAGAAAACATTAATTCTCCTGAAAATTTTTGTTGTGGACATTGAGACAGAAAATATACTTTTCTTTACCCAATGGATATATCTCTGAAAAAGTGAGTGGACTTGCATTTTTATATCAAAGGGTTTTCAAGATCCACATTGTTAATGTGAGATTCAATAGTCTAAGCTTCAGAGAGTAAAGACTCTTGGAAACATACTTAATCAACCTGTTTTGTAAGTGGAGATTTTATCTATTGTACTTTCTTATCATGGGGAATGGAGATGCTATGATTCAGCAGAATGAAAAGGAGAATAAAGGTAGCCCTAGCATGTGACACGTGTTTGTTATGGACTAGAATTCACAGCGCTTAGTGATTCAAATTCTCTCGCTAAGCCCCCTTACTCCAGTAATAGAGGATAAAGTTACAAAGGGAAAAAATTTTTATCTTATGTAATATTTTACCACAAAACTCCTCCTTAAAAGCAACTTTCTTCACCTCCCAAATAGGAGGTTCCCAATGTCCTGATAAGACTGGGCCAAAAGTTATCATGAAACTTTGCCTGGTCAACAGAAAATGCGAACCACAGAGATTAGACAGTTTGCCAGAGGTCACACACATATGTTCCTGATTTACAATATTTACCAAATGGGTCTACTCTCTACAACAACCCTAGGAAACAGCTTTTAATATCCTGTTTTAACGATAAGAAAACTGAAGTTCAAAGAGATAAAGCACCTCTACTATGCTCTTGTGTTTTGCAAGCGTTGGGTTAGTTTGAGCTCATCTTCTGATTTCAGGTCTGGGCTTTTCACTCAACCACATAACACTTCGGCAGACTTTCTCCGAGACCCTTGTTCATTTTTCCCATTGGGAATCATTAGCCAACTATTGGTTAAAGAGGAGGAAGAGAAAAAAATATTGAATTCACAAGTTCCTTTCTGTTCCCTGATTTTTAGTGGTTTGACAAGAAGAAATATGTATTAATAGGTGCATGCCTTGCTTTACATTGATATCCTAAAAAAAAACAACTGTGGGTAAATTGAGAGCTAGCGTAACTATATTCCACCGTAATAATGAAATGGGTTTATATTCCTTGAAAGGAATATGTCCTATGATAATTCCATAGTAAACTAAAGGAGCTAAATCTCTGGCAGTAGTTTCTTAGCAGAGAGATGGGAGACTTGGAGACAAAGCCCAACTCCTTTCTTTATGAGGTTCATAAGCATGATCAGGTTGTTTAATATTTGCACCCCAATTCTCTCTTCTAAAAATAGAGATAGGTATATGTGCTTTTGAAGGCTACTGAGAAAGTTAAATGTGATAATGTACATAAAATTCATATTAGGAATCATAAATGCAAGTCCCCTCCTGTTCCCAGTTTCTGGGAAATGAGAGAGTCTCTGGACACATTGGGTAGCACATGTGTCTTCCTTCTTCTGTCTGTCAGTCTATCCATCTATGTGTCCATCTGTCTATCTTCTCTGTCTACCTATCTATCATATATCTGCCTGTCTACCATCTAACATCGATCTATCATGTATCTATCAATCTACCTATCAATCATCTATTTGTCAATCTATCAATCATCTTTCTCTCTCTTGACTCAAAGCTCCAGTACAAATAAGATTTTATCCACCCTTAGTCATTCTTCATGTTATCCAGCTTTTTTCATCAACCATGTTATCCTAACAGACACATTTTTTGGATATTGAATTGGAAATACCTTATGGTTAATTGTGGTTGGCTATCAAATCTATGTAATATTTCTAGGATCAACTTGTTTTGAAAAATACAGTAACTCTCTATCCATTCTAAACACTCTTTCAACTCTACAGACTATAAATAGCACCACGATGGAATTTTACCCCACTCTGTATTCTTTCTACAAGTGCAGAGTGAAATGAGGAGAAAAAGTGAGAATATTAATCTTAACTGTGTCAACTGAATTGATGAAATGACCAAGTCTTCTAAAACTTGTGAACAAATGATCATCGTCGATATCTTAAAGGTGTAAAGTTTGAAAATTTGAGAAAATATATGTTAACACTACTGTCAAGTCCATTTCTTAAAACTAATTAAATGCACATTTTTATAACAAATATTTGTTAAGAAACAAGCAAACAAAAAAGAACAATGGACAGGACAGTTTCTCACAGCAACGAATTGCCCAGCCCAATGCCAACAGTACCACAGTTGAAAAACCTGCTCCAGCTACTTGCTAGACCTGTCATGAACCCCAGATAGAGAGCGGGGCTTCTCAGTTAGCTAACCACACCAAAGACTGAATACAATCTAGTTCTGCTGACATTCAGTCTAATTTCATCCAATCCTAATAAATTTTAATTTTGAATTTTCACAGCCTCTATTGTGTGTTGACTACTTCAACAGAGAAAGTAACTTCAGTATAAATACCTATACTCTCTTGCACTGGTCATATTCTCAGAATGCCTAAAATGGTATTATTTTTTTCTTCTCATATTGTTAATTTTTCTCACATCACAATGCTCATGCCCTAGTTTTCTAATTTCTTCATGTTTACATTTTCATAAAGATGCATCCAACAGCAATTGAATGAACAACTCTTGAACTGTCCCCTAAACACACTAAGAAGACACAATGGGAGAATGAAATAGACATTTTCTTGTGCTAAGGACACATTTTTAATTTTTTTTTAACTTAAATGTGAGGATGTGATGCAATATATAAAGGTTTATAAAATCAGTACTTGCCTTATTAAAGTCTGTCTCCCACTTGTGTCAGCAGCTCAATGCTACCTCCTCATGTCTTTAGCGGCTGTTTTTACAATTGAATAACTCCTCCTCTCTGGAAGGGGGAGCTTCCAGATAGACGAAAGCTACTCCCACACTGTTCAGGGTCCATGGGTTCAATGCCAAATTAGAAGGAAAATTACAAGTCATCCTCGTATCACAAAACAACTGGTTAATATGTCCCTTTTCAAGGTCAACAAATAAAAGATTAAACAGAACATTTCAGATTGTTGGACTCTCTCTGCCAGTCAGAAGAAACTTGCTGTGAGGTTTTCATAAATTGGATGCAAGGACTAAGGCAGATGATAAACCTCTCCTGTGAGCACAGAAGGGAGTTGAGGTCAGTAAAGGGCAAGCTGACTGTGGAATACTTTTTATATTGGATTGCAGATAACATACAGGACACCCAATTAAATGTGAATTTCAGACAAGGGACATACTTATACTGAAAAAATATTTGTTTATCTAAAATTCACATTAAACTGTGCATCCTGTATTTTCTCTGCTAAATCTGGCAACCTGAACAGTATACTTTTTCCTCTGCCACACTCATATCAGCCTTGCTAGCCTCTGAGCCTTTGCACGTGCTACTTGTTCTGTTTGTAATACGTATTACTCTCCTTTGAGCCACTACTGTATTTTTTACATTATATGTTTAATATCCGTTTTCCCCATACCCTATAAAGTCCTGAGGGTAGGGCTTTCATCTTGTTTCCAGTCATGTCCCTGTTTTCTGACCCAGTGCTTGGCACGTAATAGGAGCTCAATAAATAATAGTTTTTAAAAAATTGTTAAATGGAAAATTTCCAGCAAATACAACCACAGAGAGAATGGTAGAAAGCCCAATGTACCTATCCCCCTGCTTCAGCAATTGTTAACACTCCTTTTTATCTATACCCTGTTGTGGGTGGCATGGTGGCCTCTTAAAAAGATAAATCCATATCCAAATACCTGGAACCTCTAAATGTGACCGTACTTAGAAAAAGGGTCTTTGCAAATGTAATTAAGTAAGAGAACTTGAGATGACATCATCCTGGATTATCCAGGGGGCCCTCAAATCCAACGACAAGTATCTTTACAACAGAAGAGAAGACACAGACACACAGAGGGTGAGGTGATAGGAAGACGGAGGCAGAGATTGGAGTGATGTGGCCATGAGCCAAGAAAAGCAAAAAGCCACCAAATGCTGAAAGAAGCAAGAAAGTGTTCTCCCCTAAAGCCTCTGGAGGAAGTAGGGCCCAGCCAACACAGTGACTTTGAATGTCTGGCCTCCAAGAGTGTGAGAGAATACATTCTGTTGTTGTAAGGTACCCGGTTTTAGTAATTTGTATAGCAACCACAAGAAACTAATGTATGGGAACTTATTTCTGCTACAACCATGGGATTATTTTAAAACAAATACTAGACAGCCTATCATTTTATCTATCAAAAATTAGGTATGCTAATCTCTACAAGGTAAGGACTCTTTTAAAGCATAATCCTATTATTCTCTTATCACACAAATAATTATAATCCCTTAATTCATTAAATATTCAGCTTTCTAATTTTGCCCATTGTCTCATGAAGGTTTCTTTATAGTGGGCTTATTTGCATCAGAATCGATGCAAAGTCCATACATTGCACTTGAGGGGTATGAATAAATCTATTTTGAAGACATGAGTCAATGAACACAGTCAGGCAGATGAGAGTGTGTGTGGAATCCTGAGGAACTGCCAAAGCCCAGACTCGAACCCTTACGTCATCAAGATGTGAGTGAAGTTTTGCAAGGTGTTATTACCATTTGTGATGGAGCTGTGGGGAAGCAGCCAGGCCTGCCCACACAACACACCAGGACCTCACAGGAAAGTGGAAGAGGCACAGTGGCATTCACCTTGCTTAGGGGTTTAGAGGGCTCTGTGATAGGCACAGAGAAGAGCCCAGCTCTCTTTGGGTAGCAACAGACATGAGGCCTTAGGCATGGCCAGGTGGGAAGGAGGGTGTGAAGAGTCATCCCCACAGGCAGGGGAGTCACTGAAGGACTTAAAGAAGGTGGTGATATTCAAATGTGCATTTTAGGGAAAGCATTCTGGTTGCAAGTAGACAGCAGACTAAATGGAAGTAAAGCTAGAGCCAGGGATCCCTGTGTGTCTGTCAACTTCCTCTCCCGACTCGGGAAGCTCGCTCTAGAGGAGATGAACTCCATATGCCAAAGCCCAGGTTTTCTGGGAGACTATTCATTCATTATTAGCCCCGAGTGTGGCTAAAGCCAGAAATCACTCCTAATCTAGCCACTCTGGCCCAGTAACAGGCCAGACAAAAATGATTTTATATACCTTCATTTACACATAATTTATACATGTAACCTGTATCTTGGAAGTCCAGGTCTTAGAGACATTGACTGAACTGAGAGAAAGTTCTGCCAGAGGCCCCACAGAGCATGAAGCAGCAGAGCAATGATGTGCCAGATGGTCATGGACTATAAGGGACAGCAGAGTCACCAGAGAGCAGAGCTTGGGTTTGTTTTTTTGTTCATTATTTCCCTACCTCCTAGAACACTAAAGAGTCCTTGGTAGTCATGCAGCTGTTGTATTGCACAAGAGCAAAACATATAACAAAAAACATTTTTAATTATCACAAAAAAAATAGCTCCTAAAGAAAAGGAAGTCTCATTATGCCATTACATAGAAAGGTAGCTATTTTCCTGTGAATACCTGGGAATGTCAGATACGAATTTCTACACTTGACCCTTTGACAGATATGTGCCCTGTAACAGATTTGTGACAATTCCTGAGAAAGAAGAAAGAGACCTCATCATCTATATTTCCCTTTTTTATTTAATTTTTAATTGCAAGAGAGACACAATAAGAGACTGAAAATCAGAGTTCATATTGGATTTTAATGAACAAGAATAAACTGTAACTAAATCTGCTCATAGGAGTTTATTATTGAATTACTGGGAGAAAGTTTATTATCCTCACAACAGCCGGGACCTACATCTAGGTAGAGCACTATGTTGTTGTAAAATTTCAGAGGATGGATCCTGCATGTGCTGGGCGTCCATGCCTGCTTTATTTAAAACTTGAAAATCTTCCTGGCTTTTTCTATCTTTCTCGCATCTATAGGAGGCTTCCTCTGACTGCCGGGCTGCAGAAACTTCTTCACAGTCGGGAGGTTGCTGATTCTGGTCCTCAGGGCCTGCAATGCACAGAGCACAGCTTCAGAGTGGAGACAAAACACCCACCCCATTGTTAGCACAGCCCAGGGGATCTGAGACCCTCCCAGGCCAGGACCAGCGGAGTCCCCTCCATCAGCACCAGTGTGAGTCTGGAAAACAGACACCCAGCAAGATAGGAAGATCAGGGGAGGAAAACACAGCTCAGTAGCACTTTCCCCAGAGACCAGGTGAAGACTTGATTCAGTTCACAGTCTTCCCTGTCTTCTTCACTACACGGAAATCCTGCAGCTTCATCACTCTTGTGCAGACAAGGAGGACTAATGCGTCTGTCAGAACGGCACGGATAAAGGCTCCAGACGGGAAAAATGAAGACGTGGGAAAATGGGGCTGGAAGTGAAGATAGAAAATACAGAAGGCAAGCCATGGCACAGTCAAAACCAAGTTGCCCTCTGAGAGAGAGACGGAAGGAGAGAAGGGGCTGTGGGGAGAGAAACACAATGTCTAGGAGAAGGAGCAGGTGCTGAGGGAAGGAAATCAAAGGAAGGAGACCTGCTCACACAGAGTCGGGTAATGTAGACAAGGACACACCTGGAAGAAAGGGAATCCCAAAGAAAATGAGGACAGAAACTGTGTGGGACAGGGATGCCAAGGACAGAGATGATGAGTCCTGGGTCCTTCGCACTGTGAAAGACAAACTATTCTCCTTTGGATAGCATCTGCCTCCAATGTCTTGACCAAACAAGATTCTTTTCGCATCTCAGACCAGTGCCTTCGAACTAATTTTGGAGACCTGGGGGCAGTGAGGCCTAGACCATGATGGGATTCTAACATCACCAGTTCAAGAGCCCTTGATATTAGATTCCAAGATGGGAGATGGGGGCCTTCCCTCCCGAGGACTGTGAGAAACGTCACCTTCAGCAGAGGGAAGTTGGCCAGAAGGCTGGGGTCAAGCTCTTCAACATAGTACATAAGTTCAACCAGGTGGATGTCAGCCCTGCTCAGCCTGTTGTCAACCAGGTAGTCTTGTCCATGGCTCTTCAACACCTGGTGAATTGGAGGGGTCAGACTGTGAACACAGGTACAATCAGGTTGGGTCCCCCTGCTCCTGCCCAGGTTTCTCCAGCCCAACTTCCAACCTCTGCTGCCTCACTGGGCAGGTGTGGAGCATCAGACCACATTCAGGCCCCTGATTCAGTGAGAGAGAGAAGTGGGTCTCTGTTGCTGGTTCCTTATTTCGCAGTTAGAGTCCAGGCTACCATTTCTTTTTTCTGTTCCCACAGCACTGGGGCTCCCTATGTGCACCTTCCGCTGGCCCAAGCTAGCACTGGCCACACCTTTTCTGTGTGCTACCCCCCCTCCCGAAGCCTCAGTGGCTCTGAACTCAGGACAGCTCTCCATGCTGTTCTTTCTCCCTCTTCCTCAGGCACTCATCTTCATGACATCCTTCCTCAATCCTGAGAAGACTGTTTCAGAGTCTATATTTCTCCTTTTGTCTGCTCTCCTCGTTGCCTGGTCTACCCGTCTGGGACCTGAAATAAATACTCCCGGATCAACTTGAACTCACCATCTCCCTTTCATCATTGTCTCTGATTCCTAACCCACTCATATCTGTCATTAACATTGGTGGAATACGTTATAAGTCACATGCTGAACTGCCTGGGGTGACTGCGCTTGTCTGTAACGTACTTTTAAATGCATCAAAAAATAATGCGTTTGAGTAGAGGAGAGGGGCGTGGGGAGATTTATGATTAAGCTAACATAATTATAAAATGTTAATTTTTGAATCTAGGTGGTCAGTATATATTAGTTTATTGTACATTTCTTTCAACTTTTCTGTGTTTGAGTTTTTCATAATTAAATATTGGAGAAATATGTGACGCTTATTAAAATTATTGCAACAATATGGAAATCACAGAGAAAAATACACATGTGGCACCACCAACTAAAGATAACATTTTGGCAAATACCATTTTAGACTATATATACATATAGAAGAATGGATAAATAATTAAATGACTGTAACAAAACATCAAATGCTATATTGTAATATGCATTTTACATTCATGTTATCATAGGGCTCTTCATTTTCAAAGTATAGATGTTCCTAAATTACAACGTCTGTTTAGGGTTTCATCATGACAAATGTGCCTACACTCTTAGCACCACAAGGGCCAGGAGAGTATATTTTCTGATTAATATCAAATTCTTTGCTCTTTGAATTGAACCTCACATACAACCAATGAATTAACATTTGCTGTGTGAATGAATGATTTACTGCTTTATAATAATAAGTGCATCAGTATTAATCTTTTTATTTGTATGTAAGCCTTCTGTATCCCTTACAATCTTTTTTTTGTTTGTTCATGATTTTTATTGAGCATGATTTCAGGATGTTTTGATCTTGAAATACTCTCCTTTTACATTCAAAGAGATGCATTAACTAGGATATGAATTATGTGTAATGATGGACCTTTATTTCCTTAGTTTTGCATGACTGTTCTCAAAAGTCTGGGAGTCACATCCACAAAACTTGTAAATTATCTGTCCCTTAACATCTTTTCACCTGTCTCCTCTTCTCCATCCTCCGCCCCATCTCTGTTTAGGTACATCTCATCCATCCCAGAAACACTACTATATTGTCCTGTTGGGCAGTGGGTCTCATGTCTCCCTATGTGTGCTCCCCCATTATTTTCTAATCAATTGCTCTCATCTTGCTCCTCTTGGATGAAGAGCCCCTGCATGCTATTCTGCAGAATCTACTCCAATTCCTAGTGTGGATCCCAGAGCCTTCCACAGCCCACGCTCCAACTATGACCATGAAATGCCATCAAATGCATTATTCTAAATTGAGTAGCAGTAAATTGACATTTTGCTGAAAGATTATAACTTGGGTATAACAGGTGCATATCCTCCCCACAGTTGATTTCGATAACATGCACAGAGAGACAGGCTGCTACATTAGCATTCAGGAGGGCTCACTGGAAGTGAGGGTCAATGCCCCAGGACTGCCCAGGCACAAGTTTTCTTTGTCCTCTAATCTCAGTGCCCAACACTCAACAGACCTCTTACTTTTTCAAAGGCAGGGAAGTAACGATTTGTTGTTCTCTCTTTGATCTGGGTCATCTTGGCGTCTTTTTGATCAGGTGGACATAGCGGTAAAGCCATGATCATGTCATTCAAATCTGTCATACCTTCGGAATACATATCAATCCTGAAAGACAGAAGTGACCCAATTGTCAAATGTCACCTGCTTTATGTGTTATAGTGTAAAAATGTAAGAGAATGAGGCATCAGGAGGGGGCAAAGTAATTCACCACCACTGGGTACATTTTTGTTTGTGTGTTTGTTAATCCTCCCCAGAGAATATTTTTGTACTGATTTTTAGATAGAGTGGAAGGGAGGGAGGGAGAGAGAGAGAAACATCAATGTGAGAGAGACACATTGATTTGTTGCCCCCACCCCACCACCCACCTAATCCCAACCAGGGCCAGGGATCGAACCTGCAACCCAGGTACACACCCTCGACTGGGAATCAAAACCACAACCGTTCAGTCCTCAGGCCTACACTCTAACCACTGAGCCAAACTAGCCAAGGCCATTGGGTACATTTTTATATGCTAGTCATTCATCTATGATTTTCACTTAATTTTAACACTCCATATTAAGGTAGATATATACGTCTAAAATTTTTCTTATACACATGACCAAAAACAGGGACAGAGAACATCAGGGAGGGGTCCAGAGTCACAGGCAGAGAGAAATTGGTGGAATCACTGCAAGTACCCGCTGAGACTCTGCCTAGGGTTTGCCATCTCTGCTGTGGTTGGCTCTGGGCACAGACTCAGTGTGATCCATAAGCTGAAGACCTGCAACCTGAATAATTCAAGAGAGTCCTGGCACAGCCACCCCAGTCATGCCCCTCTCCCTCTCTCATCTGTACCCCACCCAGGCCCATTTCTATGCCCAATATTAGCTGTTCTTCCCATTATTTCCCATAGAACACAGTTCCACAACCCTCTCCATGTACTGTTTCTAAACTTTGGCCATATTTGCACTGCGCAAGACTCCAGCTAAAATATCCCCTGAATTGGTGCAATTCTTTATGTAGTTTCAACCACTGCATATTATAAGGGACCTTTTTTGTTGTTCTAAACTAGATTTTCTACAATACTTATAAATATACCAGCGTTATTGAAATACTGTATTTATGTACCATGATTATCACCTTTTAAAATGTACTGTTCAGTAGCTTTTAGTACATTCTGAAATCATCATCACAGGCTCAAATTCCAGAACACTTTCTATCACCCCCCAAAGAAATTCCATATCCTTGACTGTTATTCCCCATTGCCCCCAAACTCCTACCCGAAGTGATCACACAACTCTTTTCTGTTTATATGGATTTGAATGTCTGGACATTACATACAAATGGAATCTTTCTATATATGTCCCTTTGAGTGTAGTTTCTTTCATTTTATATAATATTTTCAAAGTTCATTCATATTGTCACATGCATCAGGGTTTTATTTCTCTCTATGGCTAAATTATATTCCACTGTGTAAATATACCACCTTTTGTTCATCCATTCACCAGTTGGTAGACATTTTTGTTGTTTCCACTTTTTTAATGTTATGAACAATGCTGCTATGAACATTTGTGTGCATGTTGGGGAAGGACATCAAGAAGATGTGAATGTCATTTGACCCGCAAGCAGGACCCGGGTAATTGGAGGCTCCCCAATCCCTCCCCTCTGCTAGGAGCTTTCCAAGGACACAGCCTTGAGATAAGAAAAGGGTGATAAGACCATCTGGACTGGGTATGTGACCCAGTGAAGGCCTCTATATAAACTTTTAAGATTCCGGAAGGTGGATTCAGAAAACTACTCATCTTGTGGTCGCCCAAGACAAGCCTCATGAATATTCCCCATGTTTATTAAACCTGCCACCTACCAATATGGACTGGTCTGCCTTTTTCCTCAGCCTCTCCTTGCCCTCCACAGAAGGGGCCAGTTTCAGATTTCACCCAAGGGCTCCAGAGGAGTTTTGTGAAGCAACAGCACAAGTTTTAGTGTGGATGTATTTTTTATTCTCTTGAGTACATATCTACTAGTGGAGATGCTGACATATGGTAACTCTATGTTTAACTTTTTGAGTAACTGCCAACAGTTCCTTAAAAGATTTTAGTTTTAATCATGTGGTCCCATTACAAAAAGAAGAAGTCCCTCTATGTGGTTGTATTGAATAAATCAGGCTGCTCCAGTACTATATAAAAATGTTCAAGGTAACCCAAGCCTCTTGAGAACCAGCCTCTGCAAACCCTTGTCAAGTGGCCAGTCCATGCAGCTGGCTGGTGTTGTGACCCGCGAGAAGCAAACACTCAGGATCCACTATAGGCCAAATTGAAAGAGCTTTCAGATGCTCTTTATATGTGCTTTTAGGGTGGCAGAGGGGACAGACAGAAGGTCTCCGAGAGGCTGGGGTGGAGGAACGTCTCTCCGAGGCCTTTCCCTAGCTCTCATGAGGACCACGGATTCCCATCCACCGGAGTCTGAGGAGGTGCACCCCAAGTGGGGAGTCCTCTTTATGTAAAATCTGGATGGGGCCTCCAAATGTTGTAACGTGTCAGCGAGATAACAGAGACGCACGGCTGAATTGTAAAGGAGCACTTTATTACACCGGTGGGCTGTTACACCGGCGGGCTGGGGGGGGTACAGCTTCCCCAAATCCTCAGCCCCGAGCTTTCTTTGTTGCCCACTTTTAAAGGCACAAACTACAGAAAAAAAACTACATTCTCTTGGTGCCGCTTTTGGCACTGTTAAGGGGGGCTGATACAGAGAAGGGGGGTAGAGAAGCTTGTTAGCTCAGGGCCACCATTAATCTCTCATGGTTTCTCTGAGTTTCCCAAGGCCATCCTCAACCCCTTATCTTTACAGTTTTCTTTGGGTGTCTCAAGGCCCTTATGTTTACAGAAAAGGAACTGCCAGGGTGTGTACGTGCAATAACTGAGGGTCAGAATGGAGTTATTACAGCTCGTAAGTTAGGTTCTTGGTAATTATTCTTATAACTTCTGAACTTGAAAATTAGCTCCTCTGCGTCCTTTCCTTCCCCAGCCTTTTCTTGAAAGGCCTGAGCACCTGGAGTCATGATTCCACCATCCTCCTGGCTTCATAGTCCATCAGCATTTGGAAACCTGTCACTCCCTGTGCTACACCCGTGGACTGAATCTTCTTCTATAATGCCACCTGCTTGATTCCACTTCAAGTGGGATCCCTCATCCTCATGCTCTCTGCTGGACTGGACTTCAGCCTCCACCTCCAAGGCCCATGCTGCTATTGGTCAGGATCCCCCGACACAATCCTGCTCATTCCAGGAAGGATCTAAATTGTTCCTAGTAATTGTTGATGGAAACAGAAAAAATACCTACAGGGCTCTCTCCTTTATGTCTTTCCCGTACAGGTCGTATTTGGTGGCGATGTAGTTGAGAGTGGCTCTGCTCTGTGCCAGCTTCATCCCATCAATTTCGACCATTGGTACTTGCTGGAACATCAGATACCCATCTTTTGAAAGAAGAAAAGAAAAAGTAGAGTGCAACATCTAAGGGATCACAGTCTTTTAGAATGCAAACATGTCTGTTGAAATTACCGAGTAACACTTAACAAAATGGCATTTTGTTTTTAGTTCTTTATAGTCCTTCTTTTTCTTATCAATCTGCCTTTTATTTTTTAACTTATTCCATTTATCTTTTAATCTCCCATTAGATACATGGTCAGTCCCTTGTAATTTTGTGTCGATTTGTCTCATGGATATTTTAGGAAGAAGTTGGGGAGAGGGAGCAACAGGCTGCCAGTCAGAGGGCATTTCAAATGGGAGGTTCCCAGAGTAACTCGCAGTGTTCATGGTATCTAAGGTAGGTTTTGAGAGAGGTTTTTATGTAAGGGTCTCTTTCCCTGTACTTCAACATCTGCAATATTGTTAGGTATTACCTTACAATAAATCATAAGCGATAATTCAAAGCAACTGCTGGGCGCATGTCCACTCTCAGCACCTGCTGTGTGTGTTGGAGTGTCGGGGACAGGCAGGCTGTGTGGGTCCTGAACGGATACTGCGCACTCACAGTGCACAGAGGCAGGAGAAGCAAAGAGGGGGCATTTCAGGCACAGGGGATGGTTCTTTAGCAAATACTCAGAGAGTTCAAGCCCTTCCTAGCCCTGAGCAAGTGATAAGACCTGCTCAAGGAGTCCACCCCTTACACCCGAACCACTTTCCTTCCTCTCCACCTGCCCCCACCCCCAGCTCCTACCACACACGTAGGCACTGCCTGGTGTTCAAACCTCGCTATTGACTTTCTAGATAGATACCCTCATCAGAGCAATTTAGATACTTAATCTTACCATTTCTTAACTTTTCCAAGTCTTCCGGAGTTTCCAAAAATTTCTCTTCAAACTGGAAAGCAGAAACAGGAAAGGAGTTCTGGTGATTCATTCCATAGCGTTATAGAATTTTCACCTTGAATGACCTCTGTCCAGTTCATAATATGGAGGAGGTAAGAATTCTGAGTTTGGCGGGGTACACAGAGAAGTGTGATCATGCAATCGGAAATTCAGATTAGAGCCATCAGGAACAGGGCATGGGTTATAGCCTGTAACTGCTCACACCTGGGGTTCCATTCACCTCCACCTGCTTTTTATGTCAGTGATGAGGTCAGCATTCGGGAGGGTAGTGCTATTGGAGGGAAGGGACTGGGAAGTTCTTCTAGTTATGGATTTTTAATACCTCAGGAAAGCCTTTCTCTCCAAATGAGACGGGACAGGACATTGTGTGTCCCCCGGCATGCGGTATCCATGGGCCAATGACCATGTAAGATGCTGCCACCAGAGGCCTCTGTTGCCAATTATATCACTCCATTTTTCTTTTATAGTTTAAAAGGGGTACTTTATGATAAAAGTTTTGGAATTTTCAGTTTCTAGCTTGCTCAGTGTAACAGTCTATTTTGCGGCAGACCATATAGATAGTGAGTTATGTGTGCAGCAATTTCTAAAGCTCCCAGTTATCAAGGGAGGGTGTCCAAGTTAGGATGGGGGTGCGGGTGTGATGTTGCTTGTGAAGCTCCTGGAGATGGAGCACATTGGAAGCTGCTGTCTTATGGTGCCCCCTCACCTGAAACCCTCCTTTACTGCTCTAACCTGTGGGACAAGATCTCCTGAGCTCATCCATGACTCACTCCCTCTCCTGAAAGCCCTCAGAGTTGCTGAGTCACTCTGATCTGGACTGAGAGAGGTGTGCTTTTCTCATTGACACCTCTATAGGGCAGAGTCCAACAGAGTCCCTCAGAAACCTACCCATTTTCCACAGGGAATCTGGCATGTTGACACTGTAAATATTAGAGTGTCTTTCTAAATGCTCCTATCCTTCCTTTTAATCATCTATTTACTTGTCTGCATCCTCACTGGGATGTAAGCAGGGACCCTGTCTGGATTGTTCATCCATGTATCCCCAGGACCTAGCACAGAACCAGGCACTTAAAATAAAGGTGCTTAACAAATTCATTGCTGAGTGGGTGTGTTAGATCTTTAACACGCAGTTTGTTACAATCTGCTCCTCTCTGCATTTGTGGTTATATCTTAACTTTAATTACATTATATTCTAATATATATTTTAATCTTTTTATTATGGAAATTTCTAGCATGTACAAAAATAAAAGTACAAAGATCCTCTTTTTCTCCATCACCCAGCGTCAATAATTAACCACACAAGCCAATCTTGTGCCATATATGTATCCACCCACTCTCCCTAGCTTGTGAAAATTTGAAACAAATCTCAAATAAAGTATCCTTTCACACTTAACTACTTCAATTTATACTTCTAAACAGAACAACTATTTTAAAAACAATCACAATACCACACCTCAAATCACAACTGAAAAATTAACAATGTTTTTTAATATTCAATCAATGATCAGGTTTCTAATTGTTGTATAAGTATCATAAATATTTTACTGTTTACTGAAATTAAAATTAAAATAAGGTGCATGAGTTCTGATTAGTGGCTGTTTCTTTTGTTTCCTTAAAAAAGTTTTTGCTGGGCCAGTGTGGCTCAGTGGATTGAGTTGTATCCTATGGACTGAGAGGTCCTGGTTTGATTCCTAGTCAGGGCACATGCCCGGGTTTCAGCTTCGACCCCCAGTAAGGGGCGTGCAGGAGGCAGCCAATTGATGTTTCTCTCTCACATGCATGTTTCTCTCTTTTCCTCTCTCTCTAAAAAAAAAAAAGAAAAGAAAAAATCAATAAAAATGTATTTAAAAAAAATTTCTTCAAATGTTTTCTATACTCTTACATGGGCAGGATTTTTAAAATTTGTATTGGTGAAATAGTCTGATTCTTTCCTAATATGCATAATATTTTTATTTAAGGCAAAACCATGCACAAATCATCTAGTATGGAAGTCTCCTAGTAGATGTGAGAACATACTTTGATACGGTCAATTTTAGATCCAACTTAAGATGACAGAACTCAGAACCGACCTCAACTCCAGCTGCAGCCAGGAGCCACCGGATGGACTCCATTCGACCTCGTCCATTGAAGTAGTGAAGCCTGGGCTTCCCCGCCATGTTGCAGTCTCCTGGGTTCTCTAAACATGAGGGAATGAATGAATGAATAAATGAATGACTGAAACCACAGAAGCAAACTGTATTTTATGATGTACATTTAAGCAGAAGGGTGAAGTATCTGCCTTCTTCATGGTGGGGTTGGTGGAGTCCTATGAAGGTCTTTGACTCATATTCTCATCCAGCAGTGGCTATCAGCGTGAAATTGCACCAAGTAAATCTCAGGTTGCCATTGTCCTCACTCTGAGGATATAAACAGAGTAGCCTGGATCTCACATAGGTGAAGGGAGCCTGTGAGTGGCTTTGATTTTTCTTTCCTTTTATTGATTTTTAGAGAGAGAGGAAGGGAGAGGGAGAGAGAGATAGAAAAATAGATGAGAGAGAACATCAATGGGCCAACTCCTGCACGATCCCCAAACCCACAACCTGGGCATGTGCCCTGACCGGGAATCGAACCGTCAACCTCTTGGTGCATGGGTCAATGCTCAACCACTGGGCCTGTGAGTGGCTTTGAAAGGAGCAGAGCCACTCCTCCACTCTTTGGATGTTAATGCTGCTCTTGTTCAAAAGCATGAACTTGGGCTTAGTCCTGATCTGACGGTCACCAAAACCTTCTAAGTTCTCTCCACACAAGAGGATGCTCATTCCTCTTTTTTATTAGAAGTCTATATTTTTCCACTGCTGGATGAATTTTATTTTCCATTTAGAAAAAGGAAGTTCATGTGTTACCTTTATAGTACATGGAAAGGAATTAGCATGTTTAATGTCTACTACATAATGGATATTTTCTCATTTTTATCCTCATTTCATCTGTGTAAAAACTATTTGATGTAGATCTTGTTATTATTCTAAGATTAAAGTTGGGGGTTCTGGTGGCTACAGAGGTTAAGTGGCTAGCCTAAAATAAGTGGTAAACCTATCCTTTGAACACATCTTATTTATTTTATTTATTTTTAGAGAAAGAGGAATGGAGAGGGAGAGAGAAAGAGAATATCTATATAAGAGCGGAACACTGATTGGCTGCCTCCTAAGGGGATAGAGCCTACAACCCGGGCATATGCCCTGACCAGGAATCCAACCAGCAAACTTTTGGTGCATGGGACAACACCCAGCCAACTGAGCCACACCAGCCAGGGCTGAAGATACTTTTAAAAAGACACTTTTATTGGATACCAAACTCTTGGGGCTTCTCTATACCAGTGTTTTGTGAACTATGGCTTGTGCCCCTCAGTGTACTGTGAAATCAGCACAGTGGGTTCTGACTAACATTTTTCATTTGCAATATAATAGTAAATATCAGTGTATCATATATAGTAAGTCTAAGTATTTTTTGATAAAATTTTAATTTTAGTTACATTTATGTTGTGCGTAAGTTTGCATATGTGACTGTGTGCTCTGGTTTGTTGTAAAATGTAAAAAATATATTTGGCTGGGATCAGCCAAAGAAGTCTGACAGCTGTTGCTCTATTCTAAGATTTCTCTGTATCACTGACATTTGGGGCTGGATAATTCTTTTTTGTGGGGTGCAGTCCTGTGCATTGGAGGATATTTACTTAGCAGCAGCCCTGGCCTCTACCCACAAGATGCCAGTAGCATAGTGCCCAGCCCCCCCACCCGCATGACAACCCAAAATAAAATCAGAGGTAATTCGCCTCTGGCTGAGAACCACTGTTCTACCCCAAGTTGGGACAGAAGCACATAAATGGGAGGAGCCAAAGAGAGCTCCTCACACAATGATTGAGCAAGTTCAGCAAGGGTTTGGGGTAGGTTTTATCAGTAATGTGGGTACAAAGGCACAGGAGTCATTAAAAACCAAGGATCCAACTGCCTAGGCTTAGGGAGGGACAATTTCCATCCCATTTTTAGTCACTAGACATCTGGTCAGAAAATATTTTTAAGCATTTTTAAAAGATTTTGTGGTTGTTCAATTTTTTAGCAAAAAAATATATTTGTGCAATAATTATATTTTTTTAAGGTATGTGAAACTTGAATATTTATTCCTCAAAATGTAATCCCAAATCAACATTTCAATTAAGCAAAGGCTGCATATTCTGCCTTTTCTCAAGGCTGCAGCCAACCCTCTGTTTTCTTAGTGGAAATAAAGCCCTGTGTTTTCATTCCTTATATAGCCTTTTCTACAGCTTAGAAAGGACTGCTTGGTGCCAGCCATGAAAATCCATAGGTGTCCACAGTACATCTACAAATTTCTACTTGACCAGGGCTAATGCCAAAAGGAGGGGAGGAAGCCCCCTCTGTTTCCCCTGCTCCCCCTTCTCAGGAGAAGCAGCACTGTGCATTCCCCTCCCTCTAATCTACTTTACCTCTCCATCCTTATAAAAACCTCTGTCTGCACTGAGATCTTAAGATGGATTTCTGAGGACTGAGAAAAGTCACCCTATCTTCTCAAGATGCTGGCACTCGAATAAATCTCTTTCCATTTTCACCAGAACTTGTCTCACTAGTTTGGCTTTTGTTGGGGCAGGCAGCCAAACCTGGATTTGGTTACAAAAAGAGTTTAAATGTTGCAGATAACATTTATTTATTTATTTATTTATTTATTTATTTATTTATTATTTTCTTCTTAGAACCCTATTTCTGGGTGACATGTAATGTATTTCCTCTTTTCAGGAAGTTTCATTCAAACTTCCTCAACTGACACTCATTGGGCAGCTTCATGTATCAAGCAATAATGGATGGTCGGGAACAAGACACAAGTCTGATTGGTTCCTTCCCCTTAAGGGATTCAGTCTAGTCAGAAAAACAGGCTTGTAGACGGCTGAAATTTTGAGGTTCTCCTGCATAAGAACTCTATTTTATTCTTTCTATGGTGGCAATCCTTCCAGGGCACTACTGACTCTCATTAGGTTGCACCATACTGGGTGACTTCATGTGCCTTCTAAAAACTAATTCTATGCTCCATTGATGTATGTAGCTCTCTCCTCAAGGCTTCCCAAGTTATAGAGCTAGAAGGTATCTGAGAAGTTGGCTAGTCCTCCAAGAGTATAATGAATATGCTACACACCAAAGAGAGGGTGTGATATGCCAGCTCGCTGATTAGTGATAAAGTCTGAATTAGATCCTAGTTCTCCTGATATTCAGACTAGTTTCTTCCTATTAGTCCATATTACTGAATTTTCACAGCCTGCAGAGATGGGTTTCCATGTCCCCCACTAAATTAGTGAACTTCCAGAGAAGTTGTTGTAGTACACAGTATATTGAGTACAGTTCATTGTTCTACAGGTCGCTTGCTCGAAGTTCAATACACCCTCCATGTGACATCGCATGGATAGATATCTCAAGAGCCACACTTTTTATTTTTTAGCATTTCCCTCATAGGGTTTTCCATTTTACAATACAGCAGTGTGGAGTAATTAAATTAGAAGCTGGATCGTGGTAACGAAATAACCAATCCTGATTATAAAACCCAACACTGTGTTATTTAAACAGAACTATCAAAGCAGTAGTACTTTCCACATAGCAGATACACAATGATTATGCAAAAACAACACAAAAAGTTGGGAAAGTGCTTTGGCAAGGTAACCCAGGGAAATATTTAACATGGCAAATAGAAGGAATTTGCAAATCCTCTGTCAGACTGGGAACCTCACAGTTCAAGAGAAGGCCATTCTTGTCTTTTCTTTTTACATTAAATTGCTTCATTTCATTTGGTGAGCTACTAATTGAACAGATAATTCCTTGATTTTAGTAATGACCTTGAGTTTCTATTGATGTTGTCATTATTTTTGTTTTATTTTTTAATCTTTATTGTTGAAAGTATTACAGATGTCCTCCTTTTTTCCCCCATTGACCCCCCACTTCCACACTCCTCCTACCTTCCCCACACTATTGTCTGTGTCCATTGGTTATGCATATATGCATATAAGTTCTTTAGTTTATCTCTTCCTTTCCCCCCTTCCCCCCATCCTTCTGAGGCTTGTCAGTCTAACAACCAACAAAAATTTCTCTGTATCTATGAGTCTGTTTCTGTTCTGTTTGTTCATTTTGATTATAGATTCAATTGTTGATAGATATGTATTAATTGCCATTTTATTGTTCATATTTTTGTTCTTCTCCTTCAAGAAGACCCTTCAACATTTCATATAATACTGGTTTGGTGGTGATGAACTCCTTTAGCTTTTTCTTGTCTGGGAAGCTCTTTATATGGTCATCGATTCTAAATGATAGCTTTGCAGGATAGAGTAATCTTAGTTGTAGGTCCTTGCTTTTCATCACTGACTATTTCTTGGCCTGGCTTGTAAAGTTTCTTTTGAGAAATCAGCTGACAGTCTTATAGGAGCTCCCTTGTAGGTAACTGACTTCTTTTCTCTTGCTGCTTTTAAGATTCTCTCTTTGTCTTTAACGTTTTTGCATTTTAATTATGATGCGTCTTGGTGTGGTCCACTTAGGGTTCATCTTGATTAGGACTCTCTGTGCTTCCTGGACTTGTATGTCTGTTTCCTTCACCAAGTTAGGGAAGTTTTCTGTCATTATTTTTACAAATAGTTTTTCAATTTCTTGTTCTCTCTCTTCTCCTCTGGCACCCCCATGATGTGAATGTTGGTATGCTTGATGTTGTCCCAGAGGCTCCTTATGCTAGCCTCATTTTGGGAGGAGGACAAATTCTTTTTTCTTTTTGCTGTTCTGATGGGGTGTTTTTGCTTCCTTGTATTCCAAATCAATGGTATGCTTCTTGGCTTCACCTACTCTGCTGTAGATTCCCTGTAAATTATTCTTTATATCAGTTAGTGCATCCTTCATTTCTCACTGTGAATCCTTCATTTATGACTGATCTTTTTTTTTTTTTGGTACGTGCCCCTAGCGGGAACCGAACCCGGGACTCTGGTCCACAGGTCAATGCTCCAACCGCTGAGCCAAACCGACCAGGGCATGACTGATCATCTTTTATGTTCTCGAGGTCCTCACTAAGTTCCTTGAGCATCCTTATAACCAGTGTTTTGAACTCTGCATCTGTTATATTGCTTATCTTCATTTTGTTGAGTTCTTTTCCTGGAGTTTTATTCTGTTTTTTCATTTGGAACATGTTTCTTTGTCTCCTTATTTTGGCTGCCTCACTTTGTTTGTTTCTATATATTAGGGTGGCCTGTTGTAGTAGGTGTCCTGTAGGGTCTTGTGAGATAGCCTCCTTGATCACCCCCGCTGGGCACATGAGGTGCACCCCCTGTGTGGACTGTACACCCTTTAGTTGTAATTAAGTCTTGATTGCTGTTGGCATATCAATGGGAGGGATATACTAAGGCTGATCAGCTGTGATGACTGGCTGTGACCACTGACCACAGACCTCTGACCACCTTTGAGCATCAGCTGTGCAGGGGCCCACCAAAAAGAGTAGGATTTACTTCAGCAGGGTTCTGGTATTAATGAGTTCATGCTTTGAGTATGTCACTTGTGGAGGTGGTTGGTAGTGGTGCTTCAATGTGATTTGATGTTGTCCACTGGGTGTGCTGGCTTCTGGGGCCTCCTGGGAGGCACAGGCCAAAGTCAGCCCCTGCCTGTGTTCTACCCAGGCCACCAGGCATAAGATACAAAGTGATCAGCAGATGGCTGCTTCTTGTGCTGAGCTTGAAGGTGCCCAGGCAAGGCCAAGCTCTGAACCAAGGCCAACTGCTCCTAGTGCTGGGTCTGGGGCCACTTAACGAGAGGTATGAGGTTCACTGAGGCCAGATGCTGCTTGTTTGAGAGATTTTAGGAAAATCCACAGCATGAGCCCAGACAGGCCATTCCTGTGCTAAAGCCACAAAGCCACTGGAAACAGCTTGGGTGGGCCCAAAGGTTGGGTGGGGCAGGGCCTCAGGGAATCACTAGGGTGGGGCCAACAGTGAGAGTCAGGTTGCTGGAGTCCCAGACATGGCAGTCGTATGGTACCCAGCTGTCTGCTGCCCCAGGGAAGGGCTCACCAAAGGAACAATGGCCCCCACTAGCACAGCACATCTGGCTAGGAGAAAGCTGCCTATCCAGCTCTCGCCTGGATGCCAAACAATTCAGTTCTTCCCCTCATGTTTCTGGTATCTGTTGTGGGCCCCAAGGCTGGGGCGACTGGATTCCATTTTATGTAGGCCCCTTGGTTAAGGCAACTAAAAGACTCCATTTTGTCACCAGTGGACATTCCTCAATATTCTTCCCATAATGGGTTAGTTGCCCCTAGACGGGAAGGAATTTCTGCCTAAGGTTATAGTTGCCCCATGTGTTGGGGGCATTTGCAGTTTCCTGAGTATAGGTATTTGCAAGTATTTAATGCTAATTTTGACCTCTGTAATCTCTGTCACTCCCACTATTGTACTGGTTTCCTGAGGGGAGGGAGGCCTGTTCTGTTTGCTTGACAAACAGGAGACCCCCGGGCAACTGTTAGATATGGATTTTGACAAATGTTAATCAAACAACTGCTAACCGCTGATATCTGCTTCTGTGAATGCTGCTTGCTTGCTATAAAAATCTGCCATTTTAGAGGCTCGGGGCTGCAGTTCTCCTCTGAGTAGGTTGGCTGCAGTCCCTGCGCAGGTTAATAAAGTTCCTAAAACTTATAATTTTGGTGTCTGAGGGAGGTTGATCTACTGGGTTGCAACAGTATCTTTTTTTTTTTTTTTTTTTATCCTCACCTGAGGACATTTTTGCATTTATCTTCAGATAGAGCAGGAGGGGGAGAGGGAGGAAGAGAGAGAGAGAGAGAAACATCCATGTGAGAGACACATCCACTGGCTGCCACCCACACGACCCCAACCGGGGCCGGAGACAAACTGCAACCGAGGTACGTGCCCTTAGCGGGAACTGAACCCAGGTCCCTCCGGTCCGTGGGCCAATGCTGTAACCGTTGAGCCAAACCGGCCAGGGTTCTGGTACCTTTTAAGCTGCCTCCCTCTCACTGGAGCCTAGAGGGAGTGAGTCAGAGTAAGTCTGTGTGCGGGCCCTTTAAGAGGAGCTGCCTGGGACTCTAGAGGCCTCAGCCTCCCTCAGCCTCAATTCCCACTGGTTTCTACAGCCAGATATTATGGGGATTCTCTTCCTGGCACTGGAACCCTGAGCTGGTGGGCCTGTTATGAGACTGGAACCCCTTGCTCCCCAGCGAGGACCTTCACTACTCAAGTATCCCTCCTGATTGTTATCACCATACGTGGGTGTGGGACCAGCCTGTCCGAGCCTCTGCCCCTCCTACTGTTGTAACCCCGTAGATCAACCTCACTCGGACACCAAAATTATAAGTTTTAGGAGCTTTATTAACCTGCAACCTGCGCAGGGACTGCAGCCAACCTACTCAGAGGAGAACTGCAGCCCCGAGCCTCTAAAATGGCAGCCTTTTATAGCAAGCAAGCAGCATTCACAGAAGCAGTTATCAGCGGTTAGCAGTTGATTAACATTTGTCAAAATCCATATCTAACAGTTGCCCGGGGGTCTCCTGTTTGTCAAACAAACAGAATAGGCCTCCCTCCCCTCAGGGAACTAGTACAATAGTGGGAGTGACAGAGATCACAGAGGTCAAAATTAGCATTAAGTACTTGCAAATACCTATACTCAGGAAACTGCAAATGCCCCCAACACATGGGGCAACTATAACCTTAGGCAGAAATTCCTTCCCGTCTAGGGGCAACCAACCCATTATGGGAAGAATATCGAGGAATGTCCACTGGTGACAAAATGGAGTCCTTCAGTCGCCCTAACCAAGGGGCCCACATAAAATGGAATCTAGTTGCCTTAGCCTTGGGGCCCACAACACTACCAGTCTTGATGTGGCTGCTTTAATTTCATAGTTGTAGGACTTCTACTCAGCTTGATTTCAGGCAGTTCTGAATGATAGTTGTCCTTTAGTTTAGTTGTAATTTTGATGTGGTTGTGGGAGGAGGCGATACCGCGTTTACCTACGCCACCATCCTGACCAGTCCATTATTTTCTTAAGTTTGCCTAAGAAGTAAACCCAGATGCACTTGCCTTCCTATCCTAAAAGCCCTATATATTTAGATTCACTAGTCATTTTGAATCTCTTCTTTATAAGAAACCCTTTCTACCCTTTGGTCACAAAGCATTAATCAAAGAAGAGGAGAAGAAGGAAGATGAGAGGAAGAAGGAGCTTTGGGGGGTGAGAAGGAGGAGAAATAGCAAGAAGAGAAACAGAAGAAAAAATAGCGTGCTGCTTGGCGCTCAATCACAAATGAACTCATATGAACAAGCTAATGTGTGAAATCGGCTATGGAGGTGTAAGTTCAGATTCTGATTCTCAGGCGTTTCGGCCAATTGGCTTCCCAACAGGAAGTGCCGGTTCAAGAATCATGCAATCATTGTCATATTTTTCTTCTCGTTGCTCAATGTGTGACTCCTGCCAAATTTAAATCCAGTACAATTGTGTGTTGACTACTACACGAACACACTAATGCTTCATTTATAATAGCGAAAGCAACTTTAATGTAAGCTCACACACTCTCCTTGGCACTGGAATTATTACATTGCCTGTAATAATAACACCCTTACTTTTCCTATGTCATCCAATTCTCTGCCCTCATTTTCAAAATTCTTGATTATTATTTTCCTTTAAAGGCATGTCCTTGAGGAATTAATAAACAGTGCTTGAATTATCTCCTGGGCACACAAAGAAGGCACAAGAACATAAAGTACCCACATAAAATAACACATTTTAAAAATTTTCCTAGTGAAACAGACACAAGAAAATTTGTAAAGATGTATAAAGTCAGTACTAACCCAATTTAAGTTCACTCTGCCTCTCTGCTCAACTCCTCAACGTCACAGCCTGATGTCTGTGTTCTATGCTTTAATATAATGACAACCCTCTCCCTCCTACCGGGGTGGAATCCACTGGGGAACAGTCACTCCCACAGCCTCCAGACTCCTCAGAGTTCAATACTAAACCTAAAAGCAAATGACCAATCAACAATGTTCCATTACTAGGTTATCCATAAATGAACAAAGAAGGGGTTTCAGGTTTATTTGGCTGCCCAGTGGGAACCAGGCTTCTATAAATGCTGCTTATGTAGGATTTCATGAAATTTTCTGTAAAGTTTACGGCAGATGGAAAAATCTTGTGGGGGAAATGTGTCACAGTAGTGTCAGAAAAGAGGATAAGATAGAGAAAATAGGGAAATGGCCATCTAAATTTATAAAAAGGACTGAATGATGAATACTGTTGCAATCCAAATTCTCTAGACCCAAAGAATCTGGCTGAGTCATTCTAGCCATGGGTGGGAGCAACTCAGTTGCATGAATTGCCTAGACCATTTATAATAGACCTTTCCTCTAGTGACTACATTTTAGCATTTCTCTCTAACCTCAGGACCCTTGCATGTACCATTTCTTTTCATTGGAACATTCTCCCCTCCCTACTCTCAGGCATCCTGTGCTTCCTCTATCATGTAACTGTGACCTTATTTGTTTAATATCCGTCCCCCAACCTCCCATTAACTGTGAGCTCCTCGAAGGCAGCCCTGCCAAGTGCCCAAGACTGACTACAGTGCCTGGCACATGGAATAGACTTAATAAGTAAACATAAGTATAAATACAAATACAAATATAAATATAACTAATCTTTTTCTCATGGAAAATTTCAACAAATATAAATGCAAAAAGAAGAGTCTAATGGGCCTCAATGTACCCATCACATTACTCCAATAATGGCCAGCAATGTTTTAAAGTAAATCCCAGACTTCATCTTATTGCATCAATAAATCATTTAACATATATCTTTTAAACTTTGGTGAAATTATTTACTGTCCAGAAAAATTGCAAAAGTGGTGCAGAGTTTCCAAACACCCCTCACCCAGTTTTCTCTAATATGACTATCTTATATAACCATAGAACAATGATTAAACCAGAGATTTAACATCGATACAATACTATTAACCAAACTCAAGACTTTACTTGGGTTTCAGCAGTTTGTCAACCAGTGTCTTTTTTCCAGTCCAGGATCCCACCCTGATTAGTTGCCATCGTCATCTTCCATCTATGACAAGAACCTCAGTGTCCTTACTCTATGACAATCACCTTGTCTGTCGTGATCTTGGTGCTTTGGGAGAGTACTGATAGAATGGCTCTCAGTATGGCTCTGCCTGATGTTTCCTCATGGCTTGACTGAAATTATATATTTTTTGCAAGAATACCACAGAAGTCATGCTGTTCCCATCTTGGTGTATCATTTCCAGATAACAACATATCCAAGATAAAACATGTCTTATTAATGGTGAAGCTAACCTTGATCCTTTGACTCAAGTAGTGTCTACCAGTTTTGTCAGCTATAATATTACTATTTATCCCTTTGGAATTAATAAATATTTTGTGGGGAGATACTTTGTGACTATGCAAATATTATGTTTCTATAGGAACTTTCAATTACCAACTTTATCGTCCATTATGGATCTTGCCTATAGCAAGAGGCCCCACCATGCCCAAGGGTGTCATTGGGCTGAAGCTCTGGGGTAAGGAAGGATTTGAGGAGGTACCCTAGCAGGCATAGGAGTCACTGAAAGAGGTAAAGAAGGTGGTGATATTCAGACTCACATTTTAGGAAAACTGTTACTGTACTAAAGGGGTTCATTTGCCTGTGCACATCAAAGCCCAATCAAATGCAAAAGGTTTATTAGTTAAGGAAATGGCACCAAGCCCAGAGTCACAGGTGAGCAAATGCTCAAAGACCTGCCTCCCTGATGGTTTCTAGGGGACAAGATATAGAAAGAAAAAATCATTAATCGTGGTGACTTAGGATCACGGTCAGGGTCAAGGTCTCTACTGATTGGTCGGTGCTAGGGTAGGGGGTAGTTGATCATTGCATCTGGTCCTGCCGTCAGTCATGGCATCGCTCTGTCTGGTTTTCACAAGGATGTGGTTGGTGGCTCATTCTGCTTTTCTGGGCCTGGAGCTGAAACACAACTGAGGCCTAGATGTTATCTCTAGTTTGACTGAAACTCTGTCTCTGTGGTCAGCAGACCCAATGCTTTGTTCCTAAGATTATTTGATGCTGATCAGAACCTCATTGTCCTGAGGACTTAATGATTAAGGGAGTGGTCCTGCAAGGGAGAAAGAGGTGGGTGAGCCAGGGTGCTGGATGAGGCCAGTTTGAATCCAAAGGAAAGAAAGGAGAAAAGCTCATATTAAAGAAATGAAGTCTCTGTGTAGTTGCAAAACCACTCTGGTTGCAAGTAGAGAGCAGACTTGAAGGAAGTGAAGCTGCAGGCAGGGAAGTTACTGGGTGCCGGGGGCCAGTCTCGGCAGTCCAGGGTATCCCTTAGGTGTGAACGGAGTCGGCAAGAAGGAGACGCGTGAGACAGATCTTAGACACCTCTGCCACTTTACAACTAGCAGAATCTTTATTTTATGTTTTTCAGGTTACATAGCAATTCCCTTCTTATTGTTTCCCCTAAATCTTTAAGCAAGTAAGTACAGACATTCCTTTTTCATTTACCCAACTCTTAGGTCTATTACATGGTTAACTAACAACTATTTTAATCCCTCACCCGGACATCTCATTGTTGCCTCTCGGTCTCTTAACCTTAAGAACATTGCTTACACAACATGATTTGTTATCAGCAACCTTCCAAACATTGTCTTATTTAACTACGTTCTTCTCTAAACCCTCTAATTCAGTTTCTGTTTGCTTCCTCTAAAACTCCAGACTTTACTTCTTATCCTAAGATCCTTTTAAGTTTTTACTCTCTTTTCTTAAATCTTTATTACTTACTTGCCTTTTCTTTCTACAGTCTTTTCTAACATCTACATTGTTAATCATCTACATGTTACTTCTATAGTGATTCCTAACAGACAGCTAACAGATAGACAGAGAAAGCAAAGATTAGTCTCCCTCAGTTGCTATCCTGCATTTTTATTTTCCCATTACTCTAGATCTTCAGTCACTGTTCTTCGTGATTCCTGCCACACAGTGAATCCACTTCTCCAGGGACTATGTCAAACTATGGAGGTCTTTGCAACTCCAGGGACTATGTCAAACCATGGAGCTCACCTGGGACTATGTCAAACCATTGTGGTTGCTGTTCCAGTGACACCACTCCCTACAACTGGCGGTGGAAGTGAAAAATGACAAGGCCTGAACTTAGGCAGTGGAAGAGGATGGGATGAGAGAAATGTGCATGGCAGGTGGGAGTTACGTTGCCATGGCTATGTCTCATCCAATGGGAGGGCAAGGAGAGGCTAGATCATTGTTGGGACGCCTAGGCTGCCAACACTGCCCCTACTCCAGGGAGAGAAGGGAGAGGAGCCTGTGGAGCAGACACTGAGTTTCTTTCTGAAAAGCTGAGTTTGAGGGGACTGAGGAACAAGATGTTAGAGATGAGCTCTGGGCCATCAGGGGACAGAACCTGAGGCTTCTGTGCTGAAATGAAAAGAGGTAACCTAGTCAGGAGGGAGGAGAGGCAGGGACAGGGCTGTGTGCCCAGCTCAGAGCTGGTTTCTCTTGGTTCAGCCCTGTGACAGAAGAAGTGCTGAGGTCTCCTGAAGGGAGAAAGAAAAATCCTGAAATACAGGTCTATCTCACTCATGAGGCATGGTAAGTTCCTCTCAACTTGGAAGGCAACTCACATGCTTCTTCCCTGGGATGTCATCCCCACCCACTTCTCCCTGAAGCAGACAAAGAGTGGGCAGCTCCTTTACAGGAGACCAGAAGGGTTCCCCGAAATCAGAAACTGAGCTCCAGGGCAGGTGTCGAGAAGAGCTCTCTGCCCAGACCTTTCTCCTGGGCACAGGACCCATGGACATGTGCCTGCTGGACACATCCCCCTGGCTGCCCCTCAGGCAGTTCAACTAACCAAACCCCAAGCAGAAAACGGGTTTCGAATCTGAGACTGACACAGCTGATCCACACAGGTAAAGCTGGAAGCCTGTGGGCATCACTGACTCTGCTCCCTCCCTGCGAATCCCCATTTCCTCTCCACTCTCACACCAACCCGCTGCTTCTCTGTGCACCACCCCACCTTCCAATGCGGGCTCACAATTTCCAGAGAGTCCAGCATACCACACTCTCTGTGTCCAGGCTTTGGCCCTGTGGTCCTTTATTCCATCTTCCATGAAGTTTTCCTTTTTGAGACATAATTGACCTTCAACATATTAGTTTCAGGTATACAATATAATGATTCAATATATGTATATATTGTGAAATGATCATCACAATATGTGTAGTTAATATCTATTACCATTCATGGCTACAAATGTGTTTTCTTGTGATGAGAATGGTTTTTTTTTTTTCTTTATTGATTTTAGAAAGAGAGGAAGGGAGAGGGAGAGAGAGATAGAAACATTGATGAGAGAGAACATTGATTGACCGCCTCCCACATGCCCCCCACTGGGGATCGGGCCCACAACTTGGGCATGTGCCCTGACCAGGAATCAAACCGGCAACCTCTTGGTGCATGGATCCATGCTCAACCACTGAGCCACACCGGCCAGGCCTGTGATGAGAATTTTTAACATCTATTCTCTTAGCAATTTTCAAATACAATATACAGTATTGTTAACCATAGTCACCATGCTGAATGTTACACCCCAGGACTTACATGTTTTATAAGTAGAAGTTTGTTCCTTTGACTCCCTTCGCCCAGGTTGCTCACCTCCATCTCTGGCAACACCAATCTGTTCTTTGTATCTCTAAATCCTTTTGTTTTGTTTTTAGATTCCACAAATAAGTGAGTTCTATAGTTTGTCTTTCTCTGTCTCACTTCTTTCACTTAACATAATGCCTTCAAAGGGTCTTTCTAAGAAACACATTGAATTGTTCACTTTCTGGCTTAAAGCTCTTCAATGAGCCGTTTTTGCCTGCAGGATGGAGTTCAGACTCTTGCACGTAGATTACAAAGCCCCCCTAATCCAGCCTCATTCCAGCCACTTGCCCCCCATACCCCAGTACTCTCCCCTTTAGGACTTCTTCCCCACCTCTTCTCCCTCCTGCCGTCACAGAGGGCTGTTCACAGTATTCTCTCCTTCCATCTGCCTGTGCCTCCCTGCCTCTCCTGGCTACCTCTGCCTTTTAGACCAGCCACAGTCACTGCCTGCTGGAAGCTTCCCTGACATGGTCCCACAGACCAGGGCTGAGTGAGGCTTGGTCTGGTATCAATATGGGGCTTACAAGCCCAGCCTTTGGAGCCAGCCTGCCTGGGTTCAATCACGGCTCTGGCACCTGATACTGTGTGGCTTGGGGTGAATTATTTCCCCTCTCTGTGCCTCAGTTTCCCCATCTATAAAATAGGACCATAATACCTACCTCATAAGTCTGTTGTGAGGGTTAAATATAAAGTGCTTAGGTCAGAGCCTGACAGTGAAAAAGCTCTATATGTATATATTAATCATTACATGTCTGCCTGTCCCAGTGCTTCCTAATCATCACCCTTTAACCCCATTAGGTTGTAGGTAGAAAAATATAAAACCACATACATATTAATGATTAACAATGATCATCTTTGGTGTGGTGTGGGAGGGTGCTCATGCCCATTTTGTCTTTCACAAGCTTTGTGCATTAAGACTGTACTATGTTTAAAATTTAGAAACATTTAATATAATATTTTATTTTATTTTATTTTATTTTATTTGTATTTATTTTTTTATCCTCACCCAAGGACATTTTTGCATTTATCTTCAGATAGAGTGGGAGGGAGAGAGGGAGGAAGAGAGAGAGAGAGAAACATCGATGTGAGAGAGACACATCGAGTGGTTGCCACCCACACGACCCCAACAGGGGCCAGGGACAAACTGCAACCGAGGTACGTGCCCTTAGCGGGAACCAAACCCGGGACTCTCTGGTCCGCGGGCCAACACTCTAACCGCTGAGCCAACCAGTCAGGGCTAATATAATATTTTAGATAGCCAATCAGAATACTCAATTATTTTTATACTGTGGTTACAAATATATGAGGTTTATGTATGTGGGAGAAAATGGAAAGGAACACAGATAAAGAAAAATAATGTGCATTGGAGTTCCGAGATCGTGGGTTAACGTGTTTTCCTGTAACAAGTACTGGGACTGAGGGTCCAAGATGGCTGTGGTGTAGGTGAATGTTACGCTCACCTCCTCCCAGGACCACACTGGAATTACAACTAAAATATAGAGCAATCAACCTGAATAACCAACTGAAGACTAGCCGAAGAGAAGTCTTATAAACAAGGATTTACAGAAGAAGCCACATCGAGACTGGCATTAAGGGTGGAGATGTGAAAAGGGCTGGCCTGGCTCCCACAGGTGGTGGCTGAGACTCTGGATTGATATCTCAATTGCAAAGGTTCTGTTGTGGGCAGTGGGAATAGCACCAGCTGTTAGATCGGTGGGGTCAGACTGGACCTGGGTTCAGCAACTTTGAAACTTGAATTCTGGCTAGGAAAGAATTCAGAGTCAAGACTCAAACCATATGAGGACATTTATTTGGAAAATCACAGAGGCAGAAGAAGTAATTTGTGGAAGAAATGGGCTTAGGAAACAAGTTATAGAGGTAAAGGAAGGGCCCTTGGAGTCTGGGAGTGAGGAAGGTAATGGTAATACGCCTAGGGGGAGGGGGGGAGAAAGGCTTGGGCGTGCTCCCAGGAGGGAGAGCCTGCTGGGTCCTCTGTCCTAAGGGTTTTAAGGGTGGAGATTTTAGGGGTGATCACAGGGGAAGATCTCAATAGAACATTCAGCAGCTTTTCAGGTGTGTGCTTTCAGGTTCGGGTCTCCACTGATTGATTGGTCAGCGCTAGGGCAGGGGATCATTATCTAAAGCAGCTGGTCCTGAGGTCAGCCCTGGGGTCACTTCTCTGGTTTTGCTGTTTTTCTGGGCCTTGAGCTGAAATACAACTGAGATGTTATCTCCAGGTAGGAAAGGTCAGGGAGTCCAAAAGGCATGATCAGTGATATGCTAGGGGAGGAAAGGTCACCCTGGCATGGAGGTCCCACCTTACAATTGTCCTTTGCTGGGCATCAAGGGCTTTCCATCCTGGTGACCTTCTGTACCTGGCCCATCGTCCTTGCTCTGCTCATGTCCATCTAACTGCTTACCACAGTTCCCCATGAGGAGTATGGGGTCTAAACCCCACACCAGGCTCCCGAGCCCAGAGCACCAGAGCCAGGAAGAGGCACCCATAATATCTAGCTGTGAAAATCAGCAGGGATTCTGTCCACAAGGTAGAGACGAAAGTCTGCTAGAGATACAGGCACCCTCTTAAAGGGCCAACACACTAAATCTTGTCTGCAGTCCCTCACCCTGGGCTCCAATGGAGGAAGGGCAGAGCGGACTTCAGTCCTGCAAGGAGAGACTGGGGTCTGTGGCTCTGGGGAGAGAGCTGAGGGGACAGCCTCCAGGACCCCTGTGCTCAGTCCCTCTCCCATACTGCAGATGTCCTCTTTCTTAGGTGGAGCAGGCTCATACAACATCAGCCCGGGGGCATGCAATAGCCCCACCCTCTGGACTCCCTGTTGCCTCACCCTGTGGAGCTCACACCCTGCTAAGGAGTCAGCTACCTGGGCAGGGCTGTAGAGGTCTGGGCAGACTCATGGGGTGTCAGTGACTGAGTTTTGTGGCTTTGGGACAAGGGCTATTTCCTTTGAACCTGACTGGTGTCTCCCTCATGGGAGATCTGCTAGCCCTAGTCCTTAGGTTCCCCATGGCTCCACCCTTCTGACTCCTGGTGTCTCCACCCTGCAGAGATCTGGGCAGAATCCGGGACAGACTAAGTTGTGTGGTTCTGGGGCAGGGGTCAGCCCCCTACCTTTTCTTAAGCCTCCTCTCCCAACTTTCTGAGGCCCCGCTCTGCTGAGACTGGGCTCCTGCAGAATCTGGAACAGACTGAGTCGCGTGGCTCTAGAATGGGGGACATTTTTCCCTTGTAGTCACAAGTAGTGCAAAGCCCTCCCTTCACACAGCCAAATCTTGGTTTGTTTGGGCCTGATAAACTGCTAGTCTCACCCTGATGACTCCCTGAGATCCCATCACACCACAAAGGTATACAAGCACCTAGCACGAGGCAGATAGACTTGGTATACCCTGGGATATTTGCTGAGTGGCCTCAGACCCAGCACTAGCACTGACTTTTAACCTGTATAGTTCTGGTGACCACCACTCACCCCTACCTGGTGACTCACTGAGAACCTACCTCATGGAACTTGAGTACCGCCAGAGGTTTTTTAGTGACTGAGCCTAACAGGCAGCTGGAGGTAGAGGCAGATCTGAGATGACAGGATTCATTGGGACTTTTGCTAACCTACCCTTGGGCCCAGTGCCGGTAAAAACCAGCCTTGGTGCACAGCTTGATCCTTCCTGCACACACCCAGGCCCAGCAGAGGCAGCCACACACTGTGGATCACTTTGTAGCTCCAAACAGGCTGCCCAGGGCCAGTCACACACAGTGTCTAACATTGGCCTGCACCAGAGTCCCTCTCAAGAGGCCCCAGGACCAACACACCCAGTGGCCAGCTTCAGACAACACCAAAGCAGGATCCAATTTGCTTCACAATCGGCATATCCAAAGGGAGATCTCTGCAGGTGCCAGACCCTGCTGAGGCGAATTCTGCTCCATGTGGTCAGCACCTGCACAGCAGCCCAAACACTGTGGTCAAGGTTGATCCTTTCAGTCACAGGGTCGACCCCATGCATGAACAGACCAATTGCAAGCAAGACTCAGTTACAACAGGAGGGCCCACATAACCCACACAAAGGAGCTGGTTCTTTGAAAAGTTAAACAAGGTTGACAAACCTTTAAACAGACTCATCAAGAAAAAAAAGAGAGAGGATCCAAATGAATAAAATCAGAAATGAACAAACAACTATAAGCCAACACATTGGACAATCTGGAAGAAATGAATAAATTCCTAGAAACATACAATCTTCCAAATCTGAATTAGGAAGAATCAGATAATCTGAATAGACAGATTACAGCTAATGAAATTGCAGCAGTGATTAAAAAATAATAATAATAAAAACTCCCAACAAACAAAAGTCCTTGACTGGATGGCTTCACAGGAAAATTTTAACAAACAAAGAATAACAAACACCAATCCTTCTCAAACTATTCCAAAAAACTAAAGAGGAGGGAAGACTCCCAAGCTCATTTTATGAGGCCCGCATTCTCCTAATTCCAAAATTAGATAAAGACACTACAAAGAAAGGAAACTATAGGCCAATATCTCTGATGAACATAGATGCTAAAATCCTCAACAAAATATTAGCAAACTGGATCCAGCAATACATTAGAAAGATCGGACACCATGATCAGGTGGGATTTATTCCAGGGTTGCAAGGTTGGTACAACATCTACAAATCAATAAACATGATACACCACATAAAGTAAAGGATAAAAACCACATGATCACATCAATAGATGCAGAAAAAGCATTTGATAAAATCCGGCACCCACTTATGATAAAAACTCTCAGAAAAGTGGAAATAGAGGAAACATACCTCAATGTAATAAAGGCCATATATGACAAATTGACAGCCAACATAAAATGTACATAATCAACAAAAACTATAAGCATTCCCCTTAAGATCAGGGTCAAGACAGGGTTGTCCACTTTCACAATTCTTATTCAACATAGTACTGGAAGTTTTAGCCACAGCAATCAAACAAGAAGAAAAAATAAAAGGCATCCAAACTGGAAAGGAAGATGTAAAACTGTCATTATTTGCAGATGACATTATACTGTATATAGAAAACCCTAAAGATGCCACCAAAAAAAGGTAGAACTAATAAATGAATTCAGTAAAGTAGCAGGATATAAAATAAATATCCACAAATTAGTTGCATTTCTATACACCAATAATGAACTATCAGAAAGGGAAACTAAGAAAACAATCCCATTTACAATTGCCTCAAAAAAAATAAAATACCTAGGAATAAATTCAACTATTGATATAAAAGACCTGTACTCAAAAAATTATAAGACACTGCAGAAAGAAATTGAAGAAGATACAAATAAGTGGAAACATATACCATCTTCATGGATAGAAAGAATTAACATCATTAAAATGTCCAAACTACCCAAAACAATCTATAGATTCAATACAATCCCTATTAAAATACCAACAGCATATTTCACAGAACTAGAGCAAGTATTCCAAAAATTTATATGAAACCACAAAAGACCTCGAATAGCCACAGCAATCTTGAGAAAGAAGAACAAATTTGGAGGATTCACGCTTCCTGATATCAAACTCTACTACAAGGCCATAGCAATAAAAAATAAAATAAATTTTTAAAAAAAGCATGGTACTGGTATAAAAACAGACATAAAAATCAATGGAATAGAACAGAGAGCCCAGAAATAAATCCACGCCTCTATAGTCAATTAATATATGACAAAGGAGGCAAGAACATATGATGGGGTAAAGATAGCCTATTCAATAAATGGTGTTGGGAAAATTGGACATATATATGCAAAAAAAATGAAAGTAGATCACTTTCTTATACCATACACAAGAATAAACTCAAAATGGATTAAAGACTTAAATGTTGGACTCAAAACCATAAAAATCCTAGAAGAAAACATAGGCAGTAAAAGCTCAGACATTTCTCTTAGACATATGTTCTCTGATATATCTCCTTGTGCAAGGGAAACAAAAGAATAAATAAACAAATGAGACTAGGTCAAACTAAAAAGGTTTTGCACAGCAAAGGAAACCATCAACAAAATGAAAAGACAAACCACTGAGTGGGAGAACATATTCATCAATGATACATCTGATAAAGGGTTAATATCCAAAATTTATAAAAACTTATAAAACTCAACACCAAAAAAACCCCAAAACAATCCAATTAAAGTATGGGCAAAGGACCAGAATAGACACTTCTACAAAGAGGGCATACGGATGGCCAACAGACATGAAAAGATGCTCAACATCACTAATCATCAGAGAAATTGAAATTAAAACCACAGTGAGTTATCACCTCACACCTGCCAGAATGGCTACCATCAGTAAGTCAACAAACAACAAATGTTGGTGAGGATGTGGAGAAAAGGGAACCTTCGTGCACTATTGGTGGGAATGCAGATTGGCGCAGCCACTGTGGAAAGCAATATGGGGTTTCCCAGAAAAATTAAAAATGGAACTGCTGTATGACCTAGTGATTCCACTCCTGGGAATATATCCAAAGGAACCTGAAACACTAAGTCGAAAGAATATATGCACCCTCATGTCCATTGCAGAATTATTTACATTAGCCAAGATTTGGAAGCAGCCCAAGTGCCCATGATGAGTGGATAAAAAAGCAATGGTACATTTACACAAGGGAATACTACTTGGCCATAAAAAAAAGAAGGAAATCTTACCTTTTGCAAGCATGGATGGACCTAGAGAGTATTATGCTAAGTGAAATAAGTCAGAGAAAAGACAAATACCATATGATTTCACTTATATGTGGAATCTAATAAACAAAATAAACTAACAAACAAAATAGAAACAGACTCACAGATACAGAGAACAGACTGAGAGCTGTCCGAGGGGACAGGATTGGGGGCTGAGTGAAAAGGTGAAGGGATTAAGCAGAAAAAAACCTCGAAGACATACAACAATATGGTCATTACCAGAGGGAAAGGGGGGTGGGGGGAGGTAAAAGAGGGTAAAGAGGGGAAAAATGGTGGTGGAGGAGACTTGACTTGGGGTGGTGAACACGCAATACAATATACAGATGATGTATTATAGAATTATACACCTGAAACCTATATAATTTTGTAACCAATGTCACCCCCAATAAATTCAGTAAAAAACATGTACTAGGATTTTAGTATAATATTATTTCTTAAGAAATTAAATTAATTAAATCTGGATAACAGATATGAAGCAAAAGGGAACTTCCTCTATGAAGCAGAAGGAGGGCGGGAAGGATGAAAGGAAGAAAGGGAGCAGGATTCACTTTAAAGTGATAAAGCTTTGCACAGCCCAGCAGTGTCCAGCGCTACCCAATATGGCACAGCATTGCATTAGATCACGCTGGATAGTATAATGAGTGCTTAGCAGAACCTGCATTGGCATGGCCCAGCCTGGCATAGGCTTTGAGTCGGCTTAGTATCTCCTTGTACCCCACAATTACAGTGCCTGCACATGAAGAATGTAGGCTTTTGAATTTAGCCTCAAAACCAAGCTCAGCCAGTTACCAACTATGCAAACCTGGGAAGTTTCTTAACATCTCGGAGCCTAATTCATCATCAGTAAAATGGAGATAGTAATACCTACCTCACTAGGTTATTGTGAGGTTGAAATGAGATATGTGTAAAACAGTTGACATATAATTACTCAAATGGTCCTTATCAATTGTCATCATCATCACCACAGTGTATGCAGTCTATGGACAGAGAGGAACTATATGTGCAAGCAGAGCCCCAACGACAGGAATCTCATCCTTTGGGGTTGAAGTAGTGGGGGTGGGGGTGAAGGACGGGGGGAGTGTTTGAAATGCTGGCAGAGACTTTCCCGATGGAATTTCACAAAAGCAGGGTCTGAGCCAAGACAAAGATTCCGTTATCAGAAGTGCAATCTAAAATAAAGTAAGTTCTGAGCCAAAGGAAAAATAAGCTTCTCTAGAAAACTAGAGATCATTTGGGCTGATAAAAAGATTCAGCTGTGGGGAGGTCAGTCAATAAAGCTCGGGTTAAAAATGCAGCTTCTGGGGCCGGGGCCTTAACGGGGCGGGCAGCTGCCAGACACTGGGGGCACCAGTTCAATAAATGCATAGGTTCCAGGTTTTCATTGGAATGTGGTTCTAAAAACTATATTCTAAAGCAAGTTTTATAAATCAGAGCATATTTTCCTCTGGAAGCTATGTTATATTTGTATGTGTTCTTCCTGACCAAGGACTCAGTATGCCTAGATATGACCAACAAAATGTCATAAAAGCAGAGATAAAGAGACCATGAACCTACAAAACAATCTAGGATGCTTCAGTTTGTGTAAAATGGAATCCTGCACCCTGACTCCTCCTTATGACAAAGTTGGACATAATCGATAGTTTGCTGGAAAAACCTAAGAAGTCGGTGGCTGACTGGCAGTCATGGGCTTTCCCTGTCTTCCTCACTCCCACCCAATTATCCACCAAGTGTGCTGATTTTCTTCTGTGTCTTTAAACCCACCTGCTCATGTCTGTCTTGACATCCTTCTGTCTTAGTACTGACCCCATCATCACTCAGCTGGGTCCTCACAGAAGCTCCAGATTCCTGCCCACTGTTTCTGTCTACATATTAAAGATGCTTTCAGCTTCAAGCAAGAGAAAATTCAAACCAAAGCATCTTAGCAATAAGTAATATAATATCTCAGCAAGAAGTCTGGAAGCATCTCTAGAGATGATTTTATTAACTTGGCAACACAACAATGTCATCAAGGACTCTGCAAGTATGCTGGCTACTTCATCAGGGTCATGACTTGGGCCGTACAATGACTGCCTCAGCCTTCAGCTCCTCAGCCCTCAGCTCCGCAGCCCTCAGCTCCTCAACCCTCAGCTCCTCAATCATCAGCTCTACAGCCCTCAGCTCCTCAACCCTCAGCTCCACAGCCCTTGTCTCCTCAGCCCTCAGCTCCGCAGTTCCTCAGCTGACTCCTCTCTTGGGTCCTTAGTCAAGGTTGCACACCATCCCGATGCATAAACACTTGACCACGATTGTCTTAGATTAATCAAAACTCATTGATGAAAACTGAGAAGGGTCCAGTTTCCCTGACCCCATGAGAGGGTGATGGCCCAACAACATTGTTGGGATGCTGTAGAATGGTCCAAATGTGCCTGCTATCCTTCTCCTTCCTCACCGAGGCCCTTCTGCACAAAATTCATCCCTATAATGCAAATCTGACCTACTTCCACTCCATATTAGAGCCCTTCAGGGGCTCCGCATGATTTCAGTCTCCCACTTCATGAATACAAAACTGCAAAACACGTTTACACATTATCAATCAATCCACCCCATGCCTGCTGCACGCTCACTCCTTTATTCTCATGTTAATACTGACAGTCTAAGACTCACCTGGAAGAGATCCTTCCACCGAAGATTGGGCTAAATACTCTTCTTTAAAGTCCCATTCCAGGCTATATCCACCTAGTGCAGAAACCACCTCAATGGCTGTGTAGGGCTGAGTTCCATTCTCATTGTTTGAGTGTCTATTCCGGTTGGTCCCTACTTCTTATAACACTCTTGGATCTATCTTAGTATTCACCTCTTAATGTAATGAGTCTTCCCTCTACTAAATATAAGCTCATTGAGATCATTAGCAGAGTAGTCAATGTCTTTGTTTCAGTCACTTCTCAGTATTATCTTATTAATCTATATAGCTCTATGCCTTCCGTGACACTGGCCAGCATAAAGTGAGCTTTCAATAACTTAAAACATTTTTATTGACGAGCCAGTTGCATATAAGGGAATAAAAGAGAGGAATTAGTCAAAGATGACGCTGATAAGTGGAATAATTTTGATAGGAAGCAAGTTGGGCAGGAGAACCAGTTGGGATTAAGATTTGGCCATATGGAGTTTTAGGCAATGGCAGGACTGTCCTGATAAGATTGTTACCAACCCAAAATGGGGTCTGGCCACTTGGTAGCTGTCAGCCAAAAGAACACTCCAAGTTTAATATTTTATTTATTTATTTCATTTAATAACATTTAATTCATTTGGCTTGGATTACAGTTATTCCTGTTTTTCTTTTATTCTCCTATAAGAGGGGAAACCACTTCTTTTAATGTCATTTGAAAGGCCCACCCCTGTTCCCAAGTTTATTTTGTTAGCAGGAAATTTATTGCAAGCCAGCAAGCAAGGAGTTCACTAGGGATCTTTCCCTGAGCAGTGCCTCCCAGAGAACAAAAGGCCACATGGTATTACACGGCTAGTTGCTTACATCATAGCATGTTGAGGTGTGTTGGGGTGAACATGTACAGTAAACACATTTGGCTATATTTACATCACATGCACAGGAAATGGCAGATAAACCCTACTTTGGGCAAGATTTTAGTATTATAATGAGAAAAGTTCATGCAGAGGCCATCAAAGTGTCCTCTGGTCAGCCTCAACTGGTCTGGGTGGTTTTCTTACCTTTACATTCTGGCCCTAAAGGAAAACATCTCAGGCAAGCTTTGTTAGTAATCAGCTAATCGACCAAGCTTAGCAAATATTTAGGTAATTGGCTAGGCTTCCTCCTCCTTCTTAACCCTTCTGTTCCGCTATGTAGACTACAAGATGAGATGCTGGTGCTATCTCTGGGACCAGGAGAAGTTATAATGATGGTACAGTTGTAGCTGTAGAAGGGATAATACAAAGCATTAGAAAAAAATCTGTTAATCTCTACTTGAAAACCTGAATATATAGACAAAACAGGGCTTACATACTATGACTTCCCAATCCCCTTGGTCTGGGTTGCCAGCTCCAGTTGTGAAATCCCATAGCAACCTGATCTATCTCCATCAGCAGCATCATCATCAATGATTTAACTATCTTCCCTCTTAGACTATAAGCACCATGAGGTGAAGGACTGTGTCTACCTTGGTCTCCATTGTATTGCCAGCCCAGAATTCAGCACAGTAGAGACATTTAAAAACTATTTCTTAAATGAATGAATAAATGTTGAAAATATTTATACTAGTTACGACTTATGAAGTAACTGATTTTGTGGCAGGGATGAATTTTGCTTTTTCACACATCATCTCATTTAATCCTTACAGTCCTCCTGTGATGTTGACACCAACCATTATCCTCACTCTACAGATGAGCAATCTGGAGCTTAGGAATTTTAGATAGTTTTCACAAGGTCAGAGCTAAAAAGGATGTTGGGAATGTGAGCCTGCTCTCAAACCCCTTAATCTACCTCCCAATTTTACTAAAAGAAGATAAGAGATAAGCTCTAAGTGGTCATCAATGGGCACACATCTATCCCAGTCTATTTGACTTGCCCATTATTTTCTAAACATTGAAGCCAACACTGAAAATGGGGTTATTTTATATAAACATCTAGATCTCCAGTTTCTTTTGTAAAACTTCAAAAAAAACGGGAGTCATTGGGCATGCTCAGATATGTCAACAGTGGGCTGGAGCTGAGCAGTGGCCACCGTCTGGTAAGGGCCTGGAGCCCTGTCCACTGCCTGTCACTCACACAAACTTCTTGAGCAAAGACACTTCCACCCACTGGCCCACTTCACTCATTGGCCCACATGCACCCTGTAGCTGTTTGAGTTTCCAATCCCGGATCTACCAGGAAGTCCTTAGAGTTCTTTCACTATCATTTAATTCCCACTCCTCCCTCCTTTTTTCCTTATTAGAAGAGTAGTCAATGTCTTTGTTTCAGTCTCTTCTCCGTGTTGTTGTTTTTTTTTAAGACTCCATTTATTAATCCACACTCTTTTATTTTAAAATGAATCAGAGTCCTCAAGTATTAATACTGCTTTCAAATCCCCTCTGGAAGACATCCACCTCAACGTTCAAATGTACATACAACTTTTATAATAAGCCTAGTGGAAAATAAAGATTAAATGTATACATCAATGTCAGCCTTTTCTCCCCTCATTTGGGAAAAAAGGACTGCTGAACAAATTCTATGTCCTAGCATTTGAATCCAACGCGCCTTCTTGCCTCTGCTGACCTCTAGTGGCGTTTGCAGTAGTGGTTAAAAGGAGCAAAGGGCGGGGAAGTACATGCTCTTCGTAGAATGCTTGGGATTTACAGTATCCCAAACGTGCTTTGGTTAGAAACGCAATTTAGACCACCAAAACTAAAACTCATTGCTTGGTGATGGCTGAACACCGTTTCCTTTCAAACAAAATGTTGCTATAGTTGCAAAAATAACCACCATGTATATAATTACCACATTCTGCTTAGAAGCAGCTTGAATCAAGGATCTCATTTTACATTTGCAACTTAGGAACGGCCTAACTGGGAGCTGAATTCATTGCTGGACCGTAACAGATGCTGTGGAAGGACCGCGCTGGTTTGCATCATTACTGCTGTCCTCATCCAGTTCTCTGGAGTTGATACTGCACAAGAATATGAACCCAAAGACAACCAGGCCATGCCTGCCAGGGCTGCCCAAGGATCTAGTTAGCAAGAAGTAAGCAAGGGCCATGTTGAAAACTTCAGCGGGCACACAGATCACAGGGAATCTTGTTAAATGCAGATTCTGACTCAGCAGTTCTGGGACAGGGCCTAAGACTGCATTTCTAACACACTCCCAGGTGCTGCGCATGTGGCTGGTCTGGGGCCACACTGAGGGAGACCGGGGCTGTCCCTTCCCACGGGTAGATGTGTCTCTGGGGCTGTCATGTGATTCAATTGACTCCAGTATCTCTTCTGGTCTTGTGACTCTTCTCTCTGCTTGTTTGACACTTAACAGGGTGCTTTATCACTACATAAAACTATTCTCTATGGTGCCTTCTGGGAATAACAAATGCAACCAAACTATAGTTTTTAATTGGACCACAAAGTCCTGAAAGGAAAAACAACTGAATGAACTACATTATTGGATTCTTTTGCAATTGTAAAGGGACAAGGAGGGACATTTAGACAACTGGGAAAGAGCAGCCACTTCTAGGGATACTGGTAATCCCTCTTAAGGTAGAAGTTGAGAGTTAGCCATCCCCCACCCTCCACTGCACCCGTTTCCTTGTTATGTACCGTCTAATAACAATGCAAGTCATCCTGCCCCTTGACCCTCCTCTGCTATTGAGATGAACAGCAGGGCCAGGCTTAAAAATAATTAAATGGCCCTGGCTGGTGTGGCTCAGTCTGTTGAACGTCCTCCAGGAGGCAGCCGATTGCTGTTTCTCTGGCTCTACCTCTAAACTCAATGAAAACATTAAAAAAATGATTAAAATGGTAAATTTTATGTCGTGCATATTTTACTACAAAACACACACACACACACACACACACACACACACACACACACACAAGGCATATATACAAACCAGAGATATCTGTCATTTTACAACAGAATAATTTCCAGGAGGATCAGAATGCTCCTGACAGCTGGCCAGCACACCTTCAACCCTGGAGAAAAATCTCTAAGAGAGGCTGTGATGAACACAGAATCCAAGCCAGGAAAGTGGGGTGATGTCGAGAGCTGGCTTGACTCATGAAACTGACAACTCCAGGTCCACCATCAGCACCCCCTCGGGCAATTCCCCAACCTTTCACAAACTGGCAGAGAAAAGAAATGATGGTATTTGTAAGCTCTGGGGGTAAACCCAGAGATCGTTCCAGCTGACCCAGAGGCTGAAGTCATCAATAGATTGGCCCCCTGCAATCCATCCAGGACACACAGGTTGGGAAACTCTGCGCCAGGGGACCCAGGATATTCATGTTCAGGTGCTGGAACAGTCCACATATTCCTGCCCTTTGCACACGGCTGTATAAAACTGCTAGTTGAATTACAGCGTACTTTTGCATTAAATCCTATTTCCTTGAGATTACACCTCAAAGTCCTTAACTGATTTAGGGGCTTCTGAGATTTCCTCAGCAGGACCTTGACAATCTCTCTTTGGCTAGTGAAGTCTGTGATGCCGAATTTCAGGCTTAGGTAAGGCAGCCCGTCAGGCAGGGCAATGCTCCTGGACCTTCCTGTAGGAAGAGAAAGCCTCAGGAAGATGACCAAGACTAATATTATCTTGGCATTGTGGGCACAAGCCAGTTTTATTTTGGAGAAGTAATTAGACTGTGACAAAAAGCAGATCACTGATTGTCTGGGTCTGGGGTGGGAATGGTGACCGAAACAAGAAAACTTTTTGGAGTGATGGGAGCAATCTAAAAGTGGAGAGGGGGTCTGGCTGGTGTAGATCAATGGTTGAACATGGACCCATGCACCAAGAGGTTGCTGGTTCGATTCCCGGTTGGGGCACTTGCCCAGGTTGTGGGCCCGATCCCCAGTGGGGGGCATGCAGGAGGCGACCAGTCGATGTTCTCTCTCATCGATGTTTCTATCTCTCTCTCCCTCTCCCTTCCTAAAAATCAATAAAGAAAAAAAAACTTTTTAAATAAAATAAAACTGGAGAGAGGTGATGATTACACAACTGTAAACTTAGTAAAAATCATTGTACACTTTATAATATATCAATTATACCTCAGTAAAACTTCCTATTAAAAAATAGAAATGTGGCATTTGTAAAAACAAAAACCAAAAACACTGAGCTGCAAAGGCAAGAGTTGCCCCCTTTACTGTATTTTTGTTACTTCAAAAAAGGTTTCATCCAAAAAAAAAAAAAAATTGCATCAAGTTCCAATAGTGTTATAACCTTAAAGAAAACAGTCCTATTCTTACTATGTTTGGGGGAGGGTCCAATAGATACTGGATGGGAATGAATTTGGGGGTGGGGTGGGAATAAACTACGGTAACTCAGCATGTCAATGGTGAAGGTGAACGCCACGCTATGAAGGTGAACGCCACGTCCAAATCGGCCATCCCTTAAACAAACAAGAAAGACCATTTCTCAGCTATCTTTAATCTCCCAAACAGAACACCGGGCTCCTGCCAAATATATTTAAAGACCATGGGTCCCAACATCTAGATTGGGTTCCGGTTCAGCCACTCATTATTAGCTTGTGATCTTAGACAAATCTGCCTCCTCTGCCCAGGTCTAGTTTTTCCCCATCCCTACAACCAGGAGGCAATTCCTGCGGGCACACAACACAGCGGGGTCAGGGGCTGGCCGAGCCTCACTTTCCCAATCCAGGCCCCACTGCTTTGAGGAACCTCGCCCGCCACCTCTGAGTGGTTCCACGGGGCTGCAGCAACCCCTCAGGTCCACCAGCAGGACAACCAGTCACAGAGCTGTGAGAGAACCTGAGCCAACACAGAATGACACACAGCAATCCTGATGGTCTGCGAGTCCCTGAACTCACACTCATTCTTTCAAACACATGCTCTAATAAGCCCCCTTCCTTGCTCAAAAGCAACAACTACAACCACCAATCACCACCCCACCCCCAACTCAAAGGCCAAAACCAAACACAAACCCCTTTCTCCTCATTTTCCTCAGGGCTGGTGATCTAGTGGGAACAGACATCTCTGACTTTGTCTTCACTTTCCTCCCTCTAGCCTGTGCCCAGAAACTTATGCAGCAATCACACCTTTGGAGTCTCAAGGGCAGAGTAATGATCACCATCAAGTTAGGAGGAGTCTGGATGGGGCCTCTGCCCAGGTTGCACACACGACCTTTAACGGAAAGAGGGAGATTCATAGTCACCAAGAAAAGAAATACTCACTTGCTAGAGAGCTAAACTCCTTACATGGGAGAACAGACTGGTAACAGGCTCTCGGTCCTAGCGTCTTCTGGAAGAGAGGACCCGGCCGCCAAGGCCCCATCCCACCTATCCATCTCTATGATATGTTGAGCTCACTGCCTTCACTCACCCTTCTTTTTCTGTCCACACTCAAGACTCCCTGGTGTCAAGGGGATCGAAGTGGGCCTTGAATGTTGCTGGGTGATGTTGGGGTCTCTGAGCTCACTTCCTTGGGCACTCAGAGTTATGCAGTGGGCCCTAAGAGAACCCCATCAGGAACAACAGACAAGTAATGACTTACAAGAAAGACACCAGGTCGTACTTGTGGGACTGTGGGACAATGAAACTGGCTGGCTGTGCCTTTGTCAGGCGCCTCTGGGGTGTGCTTGGGGAGAATGTGCCAGCTTACAGCCAGGCCTAGGCCTTGTTTAGACATCCAGGCAAGGAGAGAGAACCTAGGAGTGGTTGGTTTTAAAACAGTCTGGGCCCTGGCCGGTGGTTTGGCTAAGTGGTTAGACCGTCGGCCCGCAGACCGGAGAGTCCCAGGTTCGGTTCCCATTACGGGCCCGTACAACAGTTGCAGTTTGTCCCCGGCTCCCGGTTGGGGTCGTGTGGGGTGGCAACTACTCGATGTGTCTCTTTCACATCGGTGTTTCTCTCTCTCTCTCTTCCTTCCTCTCTCCCTCCCAATCTATCTGAAGATAAATGCAAAAATGTCCTTGGGTGAGGATAAAAAAATAATAATAATAAAAATAAAAAATAAAAACAGTCTGGAAAGGCAAGGGGTGATTTTGTTTTTCACTCCATAAGCCTTCGAAACTGAATTATTTACCAAGGCCATGTAATTATAATAAAAATAAATTGGCTAACAATTTTGAACCATTAAAAAATAATTTCTTTTCCTTTTTCCACTGAATTTCTATAAGGTCCGACTCTCGCTCTGGTGGAATCAGAGGGAAAAGTCATCCCACACAGAGGGAGGGCAGTGTTTCCTCTGAGGAGCCTTTTCTATCTGTCTGTCTTATTCATCACATGTGAGTTGGCCATGGCTTTATCAAGGTGGGAATGAGATGGGGAGATTAGCTAAACGGAATCCCCAGGCTGGGATTTGACCACCCTGGGAGCAGGAGCTCAGGTCCCACATGGGCTGGGCAGGGGATGCTGAATGACCCAGCTTGTCATGATGGGCTGAGTAGCCCATCATCTGAGGAGGAGAGGACTGCATGTGGCAGTGTGTGGTGTAGGAGGTCATGTCCTGTGGTGGCCCTGAGGAAGTGGCCTGAAGGCTGGTGAGACACTAAGTCATTTCATGAGTAGAGGTGTGTGCATGGATACACATTCAGAAGCTGATCAAGCCTGGGCAGGACATCCAGCAGCAGTTTAGAGCTGGTGGAATCATGTACCCCAAGCCACTGGCAGGAGCCCCGCTCCTGACCAGTGACCACCCACAGCTGTGCCTGTGACATCGCCCTGAACAGTCAGTCAGCCCATCTCGAAGTCAGCCCCTCCACCCCCCACCAGAGCCCCGTGTGCGGCTGAGCTTCCACAACTTGGAAACACAATAGTAATCCTTAAAGAATACATCAAGGCAAGGGAATCCTTGGGTCAATGTGTATAAATATTCATTGGTTATATCTTAAACTCAGTGTTACTTGAAATTATTTCAGCAAAGCAAACCCAGTCTTGGTAGCTATGATAGGTGGAATAGGGTTGTCTAATTGTTCAAGGTTTTGTTGTTTTTTAAAATCAGGGTCTCAAAATGGTGTTCCCAGGACTGTCTCTGTCCCCCACACTTCCCCTTAGGATTTACTAAAATCATTCATCTTGTTCCAGACAATTTGTCACTTGTCACTTTTTTTCTAGCCCAAGTACTCAGCATCAGGGGTGTGTGTTGGAGAGATTCTGCCCCCAAAGCTCTGCTCGCCCTTCCCCCAGTGGTTCTGATCTGGATACAGACAGCAAGACAGTGCCCCAAGCAGGCCGCTGCCCTAGATAGATCAGCCTCCTGTTTATTTATACGTGCATCTCAAAAGTGTGGTAACCATCACCCACAATTGACAAGCTTAAAATTTTTCATATATCAAAGTGTTTTCATATTGCATTTAATTGGCATTTGCTGTTGATGGCGGTAAGGCTTTGTTCTCTTCAGACATTGTGAGCCTAGAATCTACAGTGAGCTCCGGCAGTGCTGATGCTACGGTTGGATCATTGGATCGTGGATCATCGCGTGAGACCTGCTGCCATTAGAACTGCAGAATGTGCCTGACCACCGCAACGTAGTGGCTGTCTGGGGCAGGCTGCCTCTGGCTCCCAGGCTGCAGGAACTTCTTAATTGTAGAGATGTTGCTGATTCTTGTTTTAAATGCCTGGAATAAGAAACAGCAAAATCAGGGCCTCAGGAGCAGTCACAACCTTTAAGAAAAATCAAAACTTTGTCATGAGAGAAGGGGGCTTAGACGAGCAGTATATGGAGCCCAGTGTGTTGAATCTGAGTTAATCTCTCAACGCATGTTTGCTGATGTTCCTGGGAAGGGTAATACAATTGCCGGTGTGTATAGCATGAGTTAAATTACCTTAATAAAAATATCACTGTCACAATTGGACAGTGTATGTTAAAAACTCAAAAAATTCTTTAACCTATCAATTCCTGTTCTAGGAACTTATTATAAGGGAATAAGTAGAGGTGTTAGCAAAGAAATCGCTATAAGAATGTTAACACAGTGAAAAATTAGAAAAAAACTATGTTTCGAAAAAACAACAACTAATTATATAAATTATGGTACATCCCTACAAGAAATGTAATCCAGCAATTGAAAATGGTATTATATATAAACGGAAAGAGGAAGGTCCTTGTATCGACAGGAGAAAATCTCTAGAATGCATTGTTTAGGGAAAAACAAAGCCCAGGGCCTTGTGTAAGAAAAGGGGAGAGGATACATTTATTTTTGCTAGTATCTGTATAAATAAAAACAGTGGAAGGGTACACAGGAAACCAATAAAAGTGATTATGGGAGCAGGAAGGTGGGAGGGCAGTGATGGGAGTGAGATTTCTTAATTCACGCCTTTTTATATACTTCTGATGTTTCCAAAAGATGTCATCTATTGCCTAATGAAAATAAAATAAAATTATTTTGCAGAAGAGTATTTGTTAACATGTATATATATTTATGATCATTGAAAAAATATTAAAAGCAGGCCACAAAAAGTATTTAGTATGATCCTATTTGGGGAAAAAAATAATAGGCTGTCTGATGCAGCAACATTTGGATAATTAGATTTTTTTCTTTTTGTTTATGTACATGTCTAAAGTAGCTACATAGCCCTGGCCGGTTTGGCTCAGCGGTTGGAGCTTAGCCTGCGGACCAGAGAGTCCCGGGTGCGGTTCCCGTTGGGGGCACATACAAAAATAAATAAATAAATAAATAAATAAATAAATAAATAAATAAATAAATAAAGTAGCTACATAAACTTGCATTTCTTTGGTAATAAGAAAAACACGCTATTATTAATTTATAAAACCTATGGTCACCTATTAGATAAAATGTTTCTAAGGCATTGAACAGAGGCCAGGTAAGGCCTGGTAGTGGCAGGATCCAGAGAGAGAGGTCCAAGGACTGGGGCAACACAGCAGGAGATAAGCAGTGCCACCCAAGCAGAAGCTCTGAGCAATCGAGGGACTTTGCAGGGCCCAGGCACCAGGGGGACTAACGGGGAGCAGAGTTGTTTGGTAAACAACAAAGACAGACTTGTCATCCTTGCTTCGTCAGGAAAAAACACTCGAAGTACTAAACAAACAAGCAAACAAACAAAGGAAAGCGCTACAAAAATGAAAAACACACTAAACATTTATGCTAGGAATCAAAACAATCTATTCTTTCTCCTTTCATAAGATTTTATTTCCTAACGATCCTATGGTGTGAGCAGGAGAAAAATTACCAAAATGAATAAAATAATGATTTTTTTAAAAAACAGTCTTCTCAAATTTCTTTTGAGATTGACCTGGAGACACATTTTGTTTCTGTCTTTGTTTTTATTCATTGCACTACCTGGGTGTTGTGTGGATGTTAACACACTACCTTTAGCAGAGGGAAGTCCGAAAGAACAGAAGCATTGAGTTCTTCCACCATTAAAATAGCTTCCAACAGTTGTATGTCTGCCCAGCTGAATTTGTTGCCAACGAGGAAATCCTCTCCATGGTCTTTCAAAATCTACAGAAGGAAAAATAACAAAGAATATCAAATAAAAGTAAAGACTATTTCGCCTGGCGAAACACAAAGCATGTACAGATCAAGTTTGCTAAAGAATCTTTTTCTTGATAATCCTCAAGAATGCTGGACAAGACAGCATGAAATCAACACTCTTACAAGGCGCTGTAAATTAGCACCATCTTTTGGGAAATTTAGTGATTATCAAGACATCTTGGGCGCTGAAGTGCCAGATGCAGTCCCTGTTATGATACTAGAGCTGGTTAAGTAGAAGTGTGCCCACCGGTACAAGGAGACACAGAGGTCATGATTAACTAGAATCTCGCTACTATACCACAGCACAAATAAGTCACCAGTGGGATAGAAGAAACCCAAACCGTCCAGCCGGTGTGGCTCAGTGGTTGAGCTCGACCCATGCACCAACAGGTCGCCGGTTCAATTCCCAGTCAGGGCACATGCGCAGGTTGTGGGCCCAATTCCCAGTGGGGGGCAGGTGGCCAATCGATGTTTCCATCTCTCTCCCCCTCTCCCTTCTTCTCTCTCTAAAGTCAATAAAGAAAAAATTTCTTTTAAAAAAAAGAAGCCCAAATCTGGTGAATTAAAAAACATTTATTCTTACTTTCGTACAAAAAACATATCCCGGAGTAACCAAATATATTATGAGAAAGGATTCCAGCTAATAAATAAAGAACTGACAGCACTGGCATGTCAACACTGGCACCCACTAATAAATCGGGGAGTCTAGGCACTGATCATCAGTCACATTTAGTCATAAGAAGAGTGACAACCAGCTAATGTATGCTTCCTAATGACCTACATAACACCACCGATGAAGTGGTCTGGCCATAGCACATCGAACCTGAACTTGTCAAGCTTCTAACTCTAACTTCCAACTGACAGAAAATCTAGGGAGTGGAGGAGGATGCTGCAATTAGTAAAACCCAGACTGTGAGAAACTGGGCAAGACAAATGCAAGAGGGAAGAGGGAACTTGACATTAAAAGGGGCTTCAAATACTATATGTATTTGACTAATTACAGTGAATGAATTTAAGTTTGATCCTGATCTGAGCAAATGAATTCTTATAAATATTTTGAGATATGCCAGATTAGGCCACACAGATTTCAAAACCTGTAGTATGATAAAGCCCAGTTAACAACACTATAACTCAAATAATCACACCAGGTTTTTTGTTTCATTTTTAATGAAAGGTATTTCAGTATCACTATACATCGTCTCCAGATAAACAGGAGCATGCCTGGCTAGTAAGTACTTTGAGGTTCTGGCAGAATTCTTCATTATAGTTTGCTCAATAATAAATCATTCTTTTTCAAGGCTAAGGCTGAATTATTCTGAATTTTACCACAGAATTATTTTGCCCTGAAAACTTTTATTTATGGAACCCGATGGTAACAAGTCTTTAAAATGTGGCATGCTGCCCTCTTGGTTCAGAACCTAGCCAGGTACACTGAGCAGACATTTGTAATCAGCATTCACTCCATTATGACTTCAGAAAGTTGTAACTTAAGAGGCTTTGTCTTTTGATTGAGGCATGATTCACCTACAGTATTAAAGCCTAAAGAAATATCTGACTCAATGTATACGAGACGATGATGCCTTGGGCTGATGGTTTTTGTTTGTTTATTTAAATCAGAACACAAATATATCCTTTCATTGCACTGGGCTTATTCTAAGTCTGTTTTGTTGGAGGTTCCATAATTACACATGTCATTTGTTTTGGAATCTTTATTAAAGTCTTAGTCCAAATGCAGGAAAGCTCTAACATGGTTTCTGTCTTTTCAGATATTCACTCCTTTAAATATTCTTATCAGCCATGGGAAATGTAAAAGTCCCCATCCCTGCAGCCTGGGAAGAGGAGGTGGGCACTTGGCCATCCCTCCCAGTCTCCTCCTTCCCTTCCTCATTTCCTCTCTGAGATGAGAGGAGGATGGAGGGTCCCCATAGATGTCAGCTCCGTCCCACCCCCCTTTCCCCCAAGATCTGAGCACACAGCTGTCACAAGAGCACTGGGGTGCCAGCCACCCCTCTGGACCTCGCTAGGGTTGGATCCCTGCAACCTACCTTTTCAAAGGCGGGGAAGTAACGGGTTTTAGCTTTCGTCACGATTAAAGCAATGTTCTCTTCTTTTTCCTCTGGGGGTTTGAACGCGGTCAGAATGATCATCGTCATGAGGTCCAGAGTGCCATCCACATACATGTTGATCCTGACAAAACACAGAACGATTCATTCCCAGAGGAAGCCTCGAGTTCCCCTTGCCTCATCTGCAACTTCTATGGTTTAAATAGAAAGTGGGGCAAATGACTTTTGATTCCCCCTCCCTTAGTTTCCACGCTCAGGAATGATCTCTGAAACCAGAACCAGTTACGTGACTATGGTACAATAGGGTCTCTGAAAATGTTTATTGAATAAAAGGACGTGTGAAAGAATTGATGAGTGCCTCTAAGTTGAATGCTTCCGTAAACAAATAGATTGTTATGGGTTTAAAGACAGAACTGAATGAAGTTTACCAAAAGTGCAAAACAGTTTGTACCAGGACCTTTTTACACTTGGAAGATATATAATTGATCAGGTCTTCTATTGACCCAGAAACTGAGAAAGAAGTTTACTTTTCTAGTCAGGTCAGACAAACAGCTCATTTCATTCTCTTTAAAACTTTCCTCTCGTTGACAAACACTTTTTTAAAATAGTTACTAAAAAACTAATAATAGTAGATGCAGTAACTATTATTTGTTGGCGTATTGATATAGTCATGCTGTGCTAGTTATCTCTACAGCCAGTTTCCAGGTTGTGTGAATTTGTATCCCCTACTATGTGCTAATTATCCAACACATTTAATGATCTTCTTGGTCTTTGTCTTTCTTCTTAACGCATATGAAAGAATAATTTACTTTCATTGTCCTAGCTGAGTTACAAATTCTTTTCCTTCCATGTTAGATTGCCATCTAGCCTGCTTGCTTTAGTCTATTATAGTTTATGCCTGACCTGGAGTAAAGAATATTAACAATGCTATCTAGAGCAGTGGTTCTCAACCTTCCTAATGCTGCGACCCTTTAATACAGTTCCTCATGTTGTGGTGACCCCCAACCATAAAATTATTTTCGTTGCTACTTCATAACTGTAATTTTGCTGCTGTTATGAATCACCATCGGAAATATGTGTTTTCCGATTATCTTAGGCGACCCCTGTGAAAGGGTCGTTTGACCCCCAAAGGGGTCGCAACCCACAGGTTGAGAACCACTGATCTAGAGCTTAGGACACATATCTTGGGGGCAGTGGGGGAGCCATGAGTATTAAAAAGCACACACACACACACACACACACACACACACACACAAATAATAAAAGTGTATCGAAACAATGAGGAACTGTTTTTGCCTGTTATTACTTGTTTACATTGTTATAAAGGAATTCTACCCATGTGTCTGAAATTGCTTCACTTGCTGTATACCCGCAGGATTGGAGGTTAGAATGACTAAGTCCGTTTTAAAGGAGCTATGGGAAAGTTGGGGTGAGCTGCCTCATTTTATGGACTTTCCTCATTTCTGTTACGCTCTCTCCTTTTTCTGAACGATTGAGCTTGGGCCTTTCTGCTACCATGTCGTCAGCGTTTATTGACCATCCCATCATATCCATGCTTATGGTGATAAGAAATAAGGGACCGCCCTGGCTGGTTTGGCTCAGTGGTTAGAGCATTGGCCTGCGGTCCAGAGAGACCCGGGTTCGGTTCCCGCTAGGGGCACGTACCTCGGTTGCAGTTTGTCCCCAGCCCCTGGTTGGGTCGTGCTGGAGGCAGCCACTCGATGTGTCCCTTTCACGTCGATGTTTCTCTCTCTCTCTCTTCCTCTCTCTCCCTCCCACTCTATCTGAACAAAAAATGGAAAAATGTCCTCAGGTGAGGATAAAAAAAATAAAAAGAAAGAAAAGAAATAAGGGACCACAGAAAATGCCCCTTGACCACAAATCCAGATACACTTTTATAGTTTTGTCTTAAATCTACTTACCTCCTCTGAAATTAAACTAATAATCCAAATAACCACAAATATTCACCTTCCAGTATTTGTGATAAAACTTGGCAGTTTCTTCCATCAACAGATGGAGTCTGTTTCCTAGGCTGCCTTCATGATTTGTTTTGACAAATAGAATGAGGTGGATTGATAAGGTACTAGTTTTGAGCCTAGTACTTAAGAGGCATTGTGTGCTTTCACTCTCTCTCTGAGATTCCTGCCTAACTGCCATGAGACAAGGTCAAGATGAGAGATACATGGCCCATTTGCCTCCCAATCAATAGTCAGCCAACAGCCCACACCAGAGCCTCCTGGCTGACTAGTGGTTGACCACAGACATATGAGTGAGTCCAGCCAAGATAAGTCAAGCCTGGCCCAGATATGCCCATCACCCAGATGACCCATCGACTGGTAAGTAATAACAAATGCTTGCTGATTTACATTTCTGGGCTTCAAGATGTGTTACACTGCATTATTTGTAGTAATAATTCATTGCTACAATGGTCAGTATTTATTTACGAAGTCATTCATTTCCACCTTCATGTAGAATAGTCCACCAGGTCACTTTATGAGAAGGTATTTTGTTAGAAGTGGGGAGAGAATATGAGATTGTTGAATGCAGACTGCTATGAGTAGTAAAAGGAGAAGCCTAGTGTATTTATTGAGAGTTAAGCATGAGTCACGCTGGGTGTAGCGAGAGTACATCTCCCCTTGTTCCCCTTGCCTTCTCCTCTCATTCCAGGCTAAAAGGCTACACCTGAACCAGGTCTCAGTTGGTGCCTACAGAGGCCTGAATAAGAATTAAGTACAGGCATGAGTCTTATGGTACCTGACTGTCTCCTTCAGGTCCTTCCCATATAAGTCGTACTTGGCAGCCAGGTAGCTGAGGATGGCTCTGGTCTGTGTCAGCATCATCCCATCAATTTCAACCAGAGGCACTTGGCCAAAAAGCAGGCGTCCATCTGTGGTTTGAGCAAAGAAGGGTTAAGATACTCTCCTTCTATGGTTGTGGTAAGCCTGTAAAAGTGTCCACTTCTAATTTCGTTGAATAATTCTTAGTTTTCATCCAGAGTAGTGAGTTAAAGGCCCCAGTCATTGAAGAAATGCCTGCCATTTGCTTAATGGAAAATTTGAGATTTGCTTGTTGGTTTCATGCATTTTTGTGTGTTGGTTAGTCATGATTTTTAGGACTTTCTACATTTGCCATGACTGGTTCTTAAAGTTTCGAGTGTCTAAGAATCACCTAGGGGAGGTGGGTTGTTAAAACTATTCACCCACCCCCCAGATATTCTGATTCAGGGGTGGAGTCTGGGAGTCTGAATTCTTTAAAAAGCACACAGCATCAAGATAATGTGACAATAAGAACCCCGGTAGACCTGGGTCTGAATGTCAGCTTGAGCCCTTTCCGGACATGTGACTTTAAGCAAATAACTTAGATCTTCAGCTTCCTTTTCTCTAAAATAGTAATAATATCTATCTAGCAGGATTTCGAAAGGATGAAATGAGGTACCATTAGTAAAATACTGAGTCTCAGGGCTTAGAGTGTTGGGTTGCGCACTGAAGGGCCCCAGGGTCAAAGGCATATGTTACCAGGGCTGGAGAGTGTGTGGGAGACAACCGATCAATGTGTCTCTCACATTGATGTTTTCCCTCTCCCTCTCTCTCTCTTTCTCCCTCCCTCTCTCCCTTCCACACTCTATAAAAAATCAGTGGAATAAATATAATCAGGTGCAGTTTAACAAGATGATAATATTATTAATAATAATTATTAATTAATAATAATTAATAATAATAATAATAATTTATCACCCAGGCCAGTGTTGGGCATCATCCCATGCACCAAAGGGTTACCAGTTTGATTCTCAGTCAGAGCACATGCTATAGTTGTGGGCTGTATCCCCAGTAGGGGGCATGCAAGAGGCAGTAGATTGATGTTTTGCTCTCACATAGATGTTTCTCTCTCTCTCCCTCTCCTTTCCTCTCTCTCTCAAAAAAAGTCAATAAAATAATAATAATATAATTTGTCAATTTCATGATTGTTTATCAGCAATAATAGGACACCCAGGTTTCCTTAGATAAGAAAAATAATGTTATGGCTGTTAGAAATTTGAAAGTACTAGTCTTTCTCTCAGTGTGAGAAATTTTTCTGGGGAATTGTAAGGATTAAAGATATCTTCTTGGATCTTAATTTAAATAAATTTGGATCTTTTCTATAGTCTTAACTCTAGAATTATGACCTGATAAAATGGTTTCCATTAATCTGTTAAAACCTCCAAGAATAAGTGGATATGAACCATGAGAACTAAAAAATATCTTAGGTCAAATTCTCCTTCCTTTATTCTCCCTCCCCTTCAACCCACTGGATCATTATTTAAGAATTCTCCAGTGAGAAGGGGAGTTTTGAACCAATTAGCAATGGTCATCCATGTTCATGCTCTGTTATCTAATTGAGGTCTGGGCTCTTAACCTACTTGACAGGCTTTTATGAAGGCTAAAAGACAATGCAGATGACAAATACAGGGACACGGTGGACAGGCAATCAATGTTAGCAGTCACCCCTCATGCCTTTTCTAATAGGTGTCATTCTAGAGTTCTGTGTTCTATAATGAAATGAGTATTTCCAGAAAAAAATTTTCTATTTTTTCCAGTAAGATGACATTGAACAAGCTAGGCTCACCCTTCTGCAACTTCTCATATTGTTCTCTTGTTTCCAGAAATTCTTCTTCAAACTAGATAAAGGACAGAGAGAGACATTGTTATAACTTTAAAGTCAAGAGAGAGAGAGAGAGAGAGAGAGAGAGAGAGAGAGAGAAATCTCGTAATATAAAATGCCCAATGGCTTCTAGAAAGAAAAAACTTAAAATGGACACAAAGCTATCAACTACAACACAGCTGAAAATTATGATAAAGTGTGTGTGTAGATTAGCTTAGACTGTCCTGGGACTAGAACCCCTTTTTGCTCTTGGCCTACTTAAAGTATATCCCATAGCCCTCATTCATATTTTTCCTTTTCTTCACCTTTGCTTTTCCTTCTTTCTGAACTCTTGTCTTTTTCTCCAACTTCCCCAATGAGTTCTCCTCTTCTGTGTTTTCTTTTCTTTCTCCTCTCCTTTCTGTGTTATTTATCCTCCATACATCAGATCAAATCAAATTTCTCTTTGATGCTCATATATTCAAAGAAAGAGGTCCAACGAGCATTATTCAGGTGGGGTTATCATCATTTATTGATGGACTTTCTAAAGCTTTTGTGGAGTGACTTTTTTGTGCCCCAAACCTTGAGATGGGGGTAGGACAAGGTAAGCAGTGTTAGGGAAGTAGTCCCTAAAGGGAAAAGAGAAAAGCAAAGATCACGAGTCCTTGTTCTAGAGGAGATGACATTAAAATGGGGAAAAGGAAGTCTGTACCTGCAAGAAACCAAAACATTCCACCTGTGAAAATCTATGGAAAATCAGTGGACTGGGAACTCAGAGTTAAGAAAAGATCCTGTGGGGCAGACCTTTCAGAGGAGGATTCAAGGGGACACCAGACCACATGGGCCTAGGATTCCCGCTGGCAGCCATAAGTAGGACGTGACTGGGGTGCGAAGGCAGGAAATCAGCTGGTCCCAGTGAAGAAAATGATCTAGATGTGGGTCTCCTTTCTCTCCTTCATCTTATGATCCACCAAGCTCTTTCCAGCCCCTACAAAGTTTCCAGAACACCTACCTCCCTTGGCTTCACCCTCCCACCCCAGCTTAAACCAAGTCCCTTCTGCACCTGTTGCAAAGAGAAAGAGAAGGCACCTTCCTGAATTTTGAAGAGAGAAGAAGATTATTTCAGTCTCACCCAAATGGCCCTCCTTCCTTTCCCAATCAGGAACCAACCTCCACTCCAGCTGCAGCCAGCAGCCAGCGGATCGACTCCATCCTGCCCCGGCCGCGAAAGTACCAGAGCTTGGGTTTGGCTGCCATGACACCCGGCTCAGAGTCTCCTGAAGGGCCAAACCAGAAAAATATGTTTAAAGAACAAACTAACGCACAGTTTGGAGTGTCTCTGGTTATAACGATTCCAAAACAGGCAAAACAAAATTATGTTTAGGGATACATACATAGTGGGTAAAACTATGAAGAAAAGCCAGAAAATAATGATCCCAGAAGCACGATGGTGGTTACCTCTAGTGGGAGAATGGAGGTTGTGACTGGGGGAGCATGGGGTGTCCTGGGATGCTAATAATGTTCTATATTATTTTTAAAAATTATTTTTTCTTTATTGATTTTAAAGAGAGAGGAAAAGAGAGACAGAAACATTGATGAGAGAGAATATCTATTGGCTGCCTCCTGCATGCCCCTCACTGGGGATTGGGCCCACAACCTGGGCATGTGCCCTGACCGGAATTGACCCAGCGACCTCTTGGTGCATGGGTCGATGTTCAACCACTGAGCCACACTGGCTGGGCTAAAGTTTCTTATACTAAGATAGGCTTGCCTATTTGTTTTGTATAGGATTTATAAGTGTTTGTTGCAAATGCAGTTGATATTTGTAAAAGAAAGCTAAAACTTTTTGTGAATCTGACTCCACGTAGTAATACAAGGTATTTAAAAAGCACACTCTGGTGTGGCTTTTGCCTTCATTTTGTGACTAAGAGCAGAACAAGCGTTTCCGTGGTTCACTGTTATGTGGAAGCGTATTTTGGAATTTTATGTAACAGCCTGTGCCCACAGCTTCCCCCCTTCACTTTGCCGGCCACTGGCACATTCTCAGGGCACGTGGGAGATAGAAGGATATAACTTTGGAATCCAGAGCTAGATTACAAGGGACAGGATCTCTCCCCTCCCCACCATCACCACCAAGCCTTAAACGGTGCCGAGGGAGCCCTGAAAGCCCAGGGTTGGAGTGAAGGAGACCCCTCTTTAGATAAACAGGACTAAAGCTGGCAACCCTCCCTTCTTAGTCCAAGAGAAGGAAATTTTTTCTCTAGTTGTTAATCACCAGCCAACACTTCTTGGAAAAATCCCAAATGTTGGTGTGCCCCTTAAATAGCGGGCTCTGGCCAACCAGCCACCTTTCCTCATCTCTTAGCCTTGGCTGGCTCCGTGGCCTTCTAACCTGGGATGATGGGGAACTGAACTAGAGGTGGCTAAGAGGCTCAGCAGGACTCCAGTCCCCATGCCCAACCCCTCTCAGGAAGAGCTGTTCCTTCTCAGACTGAGCACAGAGAAGGGGCCCAACACCTCTTATCTCATATCCCAGGAACCAGCTGAATTGTTCACTGCAAACTTCTAAAAAGGGAAACTCCTGGAAGGCAGGGCTGATGGTGTAGTTCTTCCATCTCCTTTAGAATCAACCCCGACACGTGGCAGCTGTCACCTCAAAGTGCCACTTTGAGATACATACTAGTTCCTGAACTTGTTAAATTTCTGTGTCTGATCTTTCAGTTTCGGCATCAAACACTTACTGAACTCCTACTATAGACATAATACTAGGTTAGGCCCTCCCAACATACAAAGATAAATAACATGTAGTTCCCACCATCAAAAACCTTACAACCTATATCTAGTGATGGAAACATCCAGACTAACAAGAGGTAAGTCAGAATGAAATAGGTGTTTAATAAAAGTACAATACGACATTACAGGAATTGAACAGAACCTTACAGAATGGGTGTGCAGGGTAGACAAAGTAGTTTTACAGCTGTTCGTATGGGAAATAACACAATAATTAGTAAATAATGATACAAGAATAAATGCTGTGTTTTGCGTACTCACAACGGTAAACCTACTTTTGTCCCACCCTGACTATAAATATGTTTCTCTGAGCCCTACTCCTCCCTGCCCCATGGCATTAAAGGCTAAGGACCCAAACCAAGTCCTTTAGTCCTTTATCCTTGACCTCTAATGAATGGCAACAAAGATTAGGATAAAGTACAGTTTGGTAATGTAGAAGACCGAGTTTGTTTATGCTTCGAATAGAAAACCCAATTATTCTCATTGTTTAAAAAAAAAAAAAAAGCACATTGTCAAAGCTTAAAAGCACAGGTGCAATGGAACATTCATTCCATCCGTGGGAAGTGAACAGGCAGGAAACAAAGGAGTAGTCTTTCTGGATTCCACCCCAGATGCAAACACTCTGAGAAAAAGCTGCTGAAAGACCCGGAACCCAAGGCGTTGAGCTGACTATATACCCACTCCCATCTCTTCAGAGTCTTGTGCTGCTGTTGACCAACAGGTGTGTCCTGAACTCAACAAACCTGGTGCAGCAAGAAGGCTCCCCACAGAGGTCAAATGCCATTGGGAACTGAGACTCACCTGCCAGGGCTCACGAACTTCACCTGTGTGCAGCTTCACGTGAGATGCGCAGTGGGGTGTATTTCCCCACCCAGAGCCCCAGGTACCCACACTTAAGGCGGGTGAGCAGAAAGCAGCCATGATGGCATGACAAACTTTGGGTAGTCAGTGTGGTCTTTGGGTAACAGATATGCCCCAAATCTTTTAGAAAATAGAAACTGTGTCTGAGTCCATGGGAACCACCAGTAAAAATATATTTCAGCTCTACCTCTCACTTGCGCAAGTTTTTTTAACCTCTCTGAGCCTGTTTCCTCATTTGTACAGCAAAGCTAATAGCTCCTAATTCATTTGGTTAGTTCTGAGGTGGAAATAAGACAATGTGTGCAAATTGTTGAACATAGTAAGGACTTATGCCCTGGCTGGTTTGGCTCAGCGGTTAGAGCATCCGCCTGTGGTCCAGAGAACATAGTAAGGACTCAAAAAATGCCACATACACACACTTGTATGCATACACGCACACATACCTACATGCATGCACACATAAGCACACACACCTTCATGCATGCACATAAGCACACACACACCTGTATGTATGCACGCAAGCACACACACATACCTGCATGCATGCACACATAAGTGCGTGCACACACAGACACGTACACACACCTGTATCTCTACATTACAGCATTCACATGTGCTTCTGAAAGGAGGGGAAGGCATTCTCTACAAGTGTGTTGGACCAGCTACATCAGCTTCACTAGGGCGCGGGTTAGAAATGCAAAAGCTCTGTCCCCGGGCCCAGTCTACTGAAGCAGAGTCTGCATTTTTCACAACATTCCCAGGTGATTCACTTGCATATTTAAATGAAGTTTGAGAAGCCAGGTCTAGAATGAAAACCCAACTAAACTGCACCTAGGGCTAGTAAATGGTGACATGCTGGGGTGGTGGGTGGCTCAGAACAGAGAAAGGGAAGGGCAGAAGGAATTTGGGAGAATTGTAAGTAAATTTCCCATTTGAGACCAATTTCATTGATCCCCCTTTAAAAGAGAGGAATTCCACCTGGCTGGTGTGGGTCAGTGGTTGAGCATCGACCAATGTACCAAGAGGTCACCGGTTTGATTCCTGGTCAGGGCACATGCCCAGGCTGGGGCCAAATCCCCAGGTGGGGGGCATGCAGGAGGCGGCCAATCGAAGTTCTCTCTCATCGATATTTCTACCTCTCTCTCCCTCTCCCTTCCTCTCTCTCTAAAATCAATAAAGAAAAAAAATATTTTTTAAAGAAAAAAATAAAAGATAGGAATTCCTAGGATGTGAGTGAGGCCTTCGTCAATTCCCAGTTTTAACCAAGTACCAGATATGTAGGTTCCAGCCCTGGGGCAGGTCTGAAAGAAATGTCAGCTTCCTCGACTACAAAATGAAGAATTGGTTCAGAATTAGACAATCTCCTTCTTTTCTTCCACTTACAACAATTCTTCTGATCTTGTTTCTCTTCCCTCGTCTTCATTCTTGGCCCTGCCCTCCTATCTGCTGAACACATGCGTCAGGAAAGCAGCCAATCTTTTGGGGGTGAAATTCTACTGACAATGTTAACAGTCATTCTGGATAGTTTAGGCAAAACTATACACATTTTTCTCAATTATTTGAACAGTTAGGCAAAAAGCAGGCTTTTACTGACTTTTCTGGATCATGAAAATTTTAAGGGGTTAATTTAAGAGATTGCCAGTTTTAGCAGATGTTTTAGGCCAGAACACAAGATCTCAATTATAAATCTATTATCAACAGAAATAGCCTTAACATTTACTTTGGCTTCTGCACGGGATCAGAATAGCCTACTTGCATTACAGCCAGCAGATCAAAATTTGTCACCAAGACAAAAAGCTCTCCCAGATAACCCTGTATTCCCCACAGAATTTTAATTTGTTAGTTTGGAAACAGGTAGCATCATTTTAACTTTAAGCATATAATGTTTCAGAGCACATCCAAGACTTTCAGTGTAGCTTTAAAGTTTGTCTGTTTTTACTTGATTATCAATTATTTCTCTTCCATTTTGCTAACATATGATGGCATAACAGCAAAGCATTTAATTAGTTAGATTTGACATATTAATTATTCGGATTTTATCAAAGGGAATGTCTCATACATGAAACCAGCTCCTTTGAAAAGAACTCGAGTATTTATATGGAATTTTTAATACACAAACACAGCTGAACAGTATTCCTGGGTAGAGAGAGGGTGGTTACTGATGGAATAGGATGATCAGGGAGGGAGCTCTATTCCATGCTCATATGCTAAGCATCTTCTCCAAAGAGCTTTATATTTTCAGAACCTAAATTTCCTTTCCATGAGGGTCTAATGGATTGATTCATGTTCCCAAAACTCAAAAAAGGTTGGCTTATACCCCCAAGGCTTATAAACTTAAAGAAAAAAATATAACCAAGAAAGAGACTTTCATCTACCTAGGTCATCGAGGCTGCTTAGGTAATAAGCAAAGTGAGCTGCCCCATGGCCCGATTCTGTTTAAAGATGGCCAAGTCCCAGAAACAATGGTCAGGGCTTGACATACAGACACCTGCTTTTCAACTTGCAGTTCCCTGGGCATGCAGGCCCCCAGAGGAAGACCCCAGGGACAGATCATTTGGATGAAATCTTCCAAGCATAGTAGAGACTTAGTTTACCCCTTAGCACCCTGGCACAGGGCTGGTAGAGTCTGTGTTCTTTTCAACTATGTAAAAAAATATGAGCATTGCCAAAGAAAAAAAACGGTAATGGCTCAAAAACAAATAAATGTTTACATTTTGCTAGGCCTGTTATGTCCACCGATCAACTGAAACACTACTGTACTCTCACGTACTTATTTTTGAAATTACATTTGACGTGTGACATGGATGTGGGGGATGTGTATGTCATGCATAGGCAGTGAAAGTCTTCAAAAGGCCTTGTCTAGATGTAACTTGCCACCTCGTTTTCATTTACATATCTACTCTACTCTACAGAAAAAAATATATATATATATCTGTTCCTTTTATTTGACATAGGCAGGTTTAGAAATAAATATAGCCATTAAATTAATCACAGAGTAAAAACAATTGCTGACTATAAGCTGCAAATTTCTCTACAAAATGTAACTATCTAAGCCCAAGAAAAGTGTATAAAAACTTCACCACTAACCTTATCTCTTCCTGGCTCTTGTCTCCGCGGCTGTGGGGAAATGAAGTGAAGGCTTATAACCCTTATCATTCCAGTTGCAAGCTCTGCCCGCTCAAGGAATTAGCCAGTGAGTATTCCGCTTTGTACACGCCCCTGGGGCTTCACTTTACACCCATTGTTAGTGTGTCTGATAGCACATCAAGTGACCCAAGGAAGAAGACAGTACGACTCCACTGGTCACTCAGTACATATTGACTGAGTACCACTCTGTGCCAGGCACAGTTTTTGGCCCTGGCTCTGGCACGGTGGGCATGACAGACCCAATTCCTGCACCTGTGGTGCTTCCATTCTTGTTGGGGAGGACAGACAGTATAAATAGGTAAACAAATAAATGCAGTGTGTTCAAATAATAACAGCAACAATGTATCAGATGATCATAGCAGGCAGATAAGTGAGATGTATGACAGCAAGGTTATAAGGGACGGGAGGGGGGACTGGGAATACTCTGTGGTAAGGTACCTGCACTACCCGTGAAGCAGTTTAATGTTATTGAAAGTGGTCTTAGTGTAGCTTAAACATATATTGCAAACTCTAGGGCAACAAATAAAACTTTTTTTAAAAAACAAATGAGCTACAATTGACATGCTAAGAGAAAATGGAACCATGGAAAACGTTCAATTAAACCACAGAAGGCAGAAAAAGAGGGGGAAGACAAAAGAAAAGAGAAAAGAAAGAACAAAGGAAACAAATAGAAAAGAGTTACAAACAGGATAGATATTAATTCAACCACATCAATAAGGATTTTAAATGTGGGCTTAAATACATCAATGAAAAGACAGAGACCCTGGCCCTGACCAGTTTGGTTCAGCGGTTAGAGCGTCGGCCTGTGGTCCAGAGAGACCCGGGTTCGGTTCCCGCTAAGGGCATGTGCCTCGGTTGCAGTTTGTCCCCGGCCCTGGTTGGTCGTGTGGGTGGCAGCCACTCGATGTATCCCTTTCACGTCGATGTTTCTCTCTCTCTCTCTCTCTCTTCCTCTCTCCCTCCCACTCTATCTGAACAACAAAAAAAAACAACAACAAAAAAAAGACAGAGACCCTGGCAGACTAAAACAAGACCCAATTATGTTTTCTATGAGAAACCCACTTTATTTATTTATTTATTTATTTATTTATTTATTTATTTATTTAATTTTTATCCTCACCCGAGGACATTTTTCCATTTTTGCTCATATACAGTGGGAGGGAGAGAGAGGAAGAGAGAGAGAGAGAGAGAAAACATCGACATGAGAGGGACACATCAAGTGGTTGCCTCCCGCACGACCCCAAACAGGGCCAGGGACAAACCGCAACCAAGGTATGTGCCGTTGGCTGGAATCAAACCCGAGACTCATTGGTCCGTGGGCTGACGCTCTAACCGCTGAGCCAAACCAGCCAGGGTGAGAAACCCACTTTAAATATAAAGACAGAGATAGATTAAACAGACAAAATTGTCAGAGGGTGTCAAGTGCTCTGAAGAAAACAAAATAGGAGGATGAGAAAGAGGTATGCGGGTGTGGGGGGAGTGCCACAGGTCTCCTGGTCAGAGAGACCCCTTGGGTGGGGATGTTTGTGCTGACAGAACAAGAAACCTGCCATGCAAACTTCTGGGCAATTGGCTTAAAGGAATAAAAAGCACCTTTGATGGAGAGGGAATACCAGCAAATACAAGAGCCCACGCTGGTTGTTGTTTGTTGCAGACCCTGCCCAGTGGAATTCACTTTCTGCTCTGTGGGGGCCCCCAGGAGGCTGGCCCCTACAGACCGCCCCAGCCAGGCAGCAGGAAGAGATCAGGTGTTCCCTAAGGCACCCAGTCTGCCAAAGCCTCTCTGACTGGCTTATGCTGGGTCCCAGGCTTATTAAGTGCTGCACCTCCTCCTCCTCCATCAGACACCAGACACCAGAGCCGCACACCATCCAGCTTTCCCCTTTTTGTCCCAGACACCGGAGCCTCTGAAACTGCCCCATTTAGACGTGGCTGTGCGCTTTAACCCCAATGGTTCACCTGCTATGGATTCTAGTCATTGAGCCTCATGTCGTCCCTCTGCGCATGCTCCATCTCATGTGTTTGGGTCCAGCCATGATGTTTTTGAGAATAAATGCCCCAAGGCCTGACTTCCTACTCTAGCACCAGAGCCTGGTGGCTGATGAAAATGGGAGGAAGGGAAAGGCTTGAGACTAACCAGCAGGAGTCTGGACCAAAGGGGACTGTGACAAACTGAGGTCATGCCACCTGAGGCAGGGTGGGGAGGAGGGGAACTTGTTTCCAACATGAATGGCACAATTCGAGGTCATGTAACTGTGAGTGGGAAAGACATGGGAATCTGTCTTCATTGGAATAGCCAGCCTCTTGTGTTTATTTTGTCTAATCCTCTAATTCAGTGCAGAAGCCAAACTTCCTCCCTGGTTGTTTCCTCAAAGAGCCAGCATTGAGGGCTCCCTGGTGTCTAAGAGAATAAAATCCAAAGAGCAATATTTACAAAATGGCTTTAAAGTCTATATAGCAGGCCCTCAATTAATATTGCCAGGTAGCCCAGCTGGTGTGGCTCAGTGGTTGAGCATTGACCCATACACCAAGAGGTCACCTGTTCGATTCCTGGTCAAGGCACATGCCCAGGTTGCGGGTCAAATCCCCAGTGAGGGGCATGCAGGAGGCGGCCAATCAATGTTCTCTCTCATTGATGTTTCTATCTCTCTCTTCCTCTCACTGCCTCTCTAAAAATCAATAAAGAAAAAAAAATTTTTTTTAAAGGTTTTAAAAAAATATTGCCGGGTAATGGCACTGGATAATAAAATCACACTGAAATAGTATAAAGTAGTCCCAACTTGCTGCTATCCCACAAAACTCAATAATCCAGACCCCTGGGTGTTATCAAGTCCACATCTGGTTTCCATGTGTAAATTAATCTTCAAATGAGTGTAAAATGTTTCTCTTCCCAGAAGAGTTGAGAAGGAACAGGCCAAAAGACCACCCTCACCCTGACACCAACTGCAAGTTCATGGGGGTGCCCAAAAAGCACCCCCACGTTCGACAATCCACTGGAAGAAGTCACAGAACTCACAGAAAGCTGTTATACTCACGGCTACGGTTTATTACAGGGAGAGATACAGACGGAAATCAGCCAGGGGAAGAGATGTACAGGGCGGAGTCCAAGAGGGTCCAGACACGGAGCTTCCAGATGTCCTCTCTGTGGAGTCGTGGATGCAGTAACTCCTCCTGGCAGCCATGTGTGACAACGGAGTATTGTCAACCGGAAGCCCACCCAAGCTTCGAGTCCAGAGTTTTTCTTGGGGCTCCATCACCTGGGCATAATTGACTACCCATGTGGCAGATCCCACTCCAGCCCCTCCAAAGCTGAGCTGACACCACATGACCCAAAGCCCCCACCCCACATGGCATTATGGGTGGGGTTCAAATCACACTGTTACTATCTAGCTGGCGTGAGGCCCACAGGCAAACATTCCCATTAGACGTGACATTCCAAGGGCTTAAGACATCACCTTCCAGAAGCAAAGGTCAGACTTGTCTTTGGCCTTTGGGAAGGGTGAGTCTTTTCACTACACACTCCCTCATTTTCTTCTTTTTCTTGGCTCTTGCTCTCTGGATCCTGGCTGGAGCCTGGGCCTCTCCCTCAGAAGCAGCAGCTTGGGCCACCATTGCTCCTAGGGGCTGGCCCAGTGCTACATGTGTCACCAAGCCCTTGCTCGTCCGGCAATTCTAACTATTAGGGTGACAACAGAGTGCTCACACTGTGAAAGTGTGAACACAAACAATTAACCTGGATATCTGCACTGATTTTCCTCTAATACAACACTAAGGCCCTTGCAATGAGTGTGACAAGCATTACTGATCACCAAGTGATGATGATGATGATGATGATGATGATGATGATGATAATTATTTTACATGTGAGCAAAACGCCCTCCTGCAGTAAGGCATGAATGTGTTCCCTCTACAAGCCCTTGTCAAAAACTTGCCTTTCCTTAGTTTTTAAATTTCTGAGTATTAGACACTCCAATAGCAGCATTTCTTCCTTTCCCAAAATTACTTCATTTATCTCCTCTACTTTGTGGTCAAATTTTCTAGAGCTGGGGCTCTGTTCTAGGGTTCTGCCTCGTGGAACCCTGCTTGGCACATCATAGGTGCTCAATTAATATTTGAGCCACAAATCAACATATGTTTAAAGCAGTATGAATAGTCCAGCCGGTGTGCCTCAGTGATTGAGCGTCAACCCATGCACCTACAGGTCACTGGTTCAATTCCCAGTCAGGACACATGCCCAGGTTGTGGGCCAAATCCCTGGTGGGGGGCATGCAGGAGGCCGCCAATCAATGTTCTCTCTCATCGATGTTTCTATCTTTCTCTCCCTCTCACTTCCTCTCTCTCTACAATCAATAAAGGAAAAAAAAATTTTTTTTTTAATTTCTTTATAAAAAAAATAAAGCAGTATGAATAAACCACCCTTTTAGTCTGAAATGCAAAAAATTCAAGCCTGCTAATGAACATTTGGATAATAAGATAAAAGTAATATATATTTGTATTTTCTTATATATATATCAAATATAACTGGAAGGATATACAAATGATAACTCTGTTTGCCTGTGGGGAGAACCAGGTAGCTGGGAGCAGGGCTGAAAATGGTACAGACTTTGATACTTTTTTGATTTTTGAACCATGTAACTGTATTGTAGATTCCAAACAATTGCATTAAAAAATTCTAGCAACAGGGCAATGATTTGTAAATTCTTTATTTTAGCTAATATCAATTGCATTCATTACTACCATGGATTTATAATAGCTCAGAGGAGAGAGATTCACTAGATATTCTGTTGTTATTAGACACTAAAAATTAGAAAGAGACGGGGTCTAGCATGGGATAAGGAGAAGGGAAAAGAAGCCCAGGGGAGTACATGAGGTCCTGCCCATCCTTGTTATCAGGAGATGAGTTCAGATCAGATCTAACTTAAGTGCCAGCGTCTCCAAAAAGGTTTTCAGAAAAAGGTCTCATAACAATTACTCACTAGACAAAATATCAATGTTTCTAGAAGAGATCTCCTTGACATGAAAGACCCAACTTAGCAACAACTATATGTAGCACCACAACACAGCTGGGATCACGGCAGCCTGGCATCAATTAAGATACTATTGTGGTCACAGCAATCTCTAGAAGTGTGTTCTCACTCACAGATGTGTGTGCTGTTTTACGGCATAAAGACGTTGTAGACGGTTCTCACGTAGATCTCATCGGGAGGAGGCTTCTTCTTGCTGCCAGGTTCAAGGAATTTCCTAATTGTAGGAACATTACTCATTTTCACTGAGTACTCCTAAAAAAGGAAAACACAGACGTTCACGGTTAACCACAAATGTATTAGTTACTATGAAAATATGGTTGTTCAAAATGGCCCGTTCATCAAAATGTGTTCAATAAATACAGGGATCCAACCAGAACTGTAATCCAGCCTCTGCCTAGGGTCTGATCTCCTGGTAGGATAATTTACAATCTCTGCCAACAATGGCTGGTATCTACACCAGGCTTTATGCAAATCTCATGGTTAACACCAAAATGTGAATTTTTTTTTCAGAGATAGAAAAATTAAAATGATACTTAGAATAGGGTTATGATACTTACTTAAAGAGAAAAAAAAAAGAAAGGGGAAAAAAAAGACTTGAGAAGTATCTTAAATATATTGATCTGCTCAGAGAAAATGCATGAGTCATTCAATATAAGTGCTTTAAAAAGTTATCAGATGGCACAATTTTTATTTTAATTCAGCTTTCTTGGACTTTTTTCATTTCTAATAAATCCTCTTTCTGGCTATTTGTGGGAGATGGCCAATTGTATTTTTTGTAGCCTAAGGCTCGCTCAGATACCAGATATTTATGTAAACTGGAATAAAAGGAAAAAAAAATCATATTTTTCATTCACAGAGTTAAATCTTACCAATTCTCTATAACTGAGAAAAAAAGTCTACTTGATCCAGTAAAATTTTTGAATTACATGAAAAAATGTATATCCATTATATGTAATTATTCTAATTAAATCTTTCAAAGTAAAGAGGTCATTTATTTAAAAAGCTACTATGTATTACATGTCAATTATAAACACAGCACAGCCTTAATGAAGTATGCACACAAACATAAATATACACATATGTCGCCCGGCCAGAGTGGCTCAGTTGGTTAAGCGTTGTCCTGTGCACCAAAAGGCTGTAGGTTTGATCCCTGGTCCGGGCATGTAAAAACAGCCGATTGATGTTTCTCTCTCACATTAATGTTTCTCTCTCTCTAAGCATGTCCTTGGGTGAGGATTAAAACATATATATATATATATATATATATATATATATATATATATATGCCAATAATAATATATATATGTCACTAATATTAACAAAAACTCTACTAATCATGTCAAGTAGTGCTATGTAAATAAGATAATCTTTACTTATTTGAACTCTTTGTATTATTAACTTTGAATATTATATCAATATTGAGAAGCTTGTTCCATAGGATTTATCATTTAAAAATTTACGTGGGGTTTATATTTATCATGTATAATATAACTGTTGTGACTTTTGATTTTTAACTCTTTAATTAATGTAGGAATGACCCTTCAATTAAACTCAGATCTGGTGTTAGATTCTAAAGTCCTTTAATGTTAGTGCTTGGTATGATCAGAGATTAAAACTGTATTTACACAAATGTGCCTGGGTTAATGAAGTTGTCAGCATCATAGATGAAAATACCAGTAGGTCCCTGAGCTACTTCAAGGACCTATTGGTATTCAAGTCAAATTAAACAACGTTCATCTTTGTGTCTTCACGAAGAAATGAACATATAGTTAAACTATATAATGGCTATTTGCCTTGTTGAAGATTTCTCATTTTCTGGATACATGCACTAAACTGGTGGTGGCTGTCCTCATTAGTATATCAGAATGATGTTTACTGGACTTGGAAAAATTATTATTTTTTTTAAAGTATGTGTGTTACTCTTTGGAGATTAAGTGTGTGTCTCTCTTGGCCTTTGATAACTTGGTCAAAGATATGTCAATGTGGTCTATATCGGGGGTTGACAATCTTTCTTTTAAAAAAAAATTTTTTTTTCTTTATTGATTTTAGAGAGCAAGGAAGGGAGAGGGAGAGAGAGATAGAAACATCGATGGGAGAGAACATCGATTGGCTGCCTCCTGCATGCCCCCCACTGGGGATTAAGCCCACAACCTGGGCATGTGCCCTGACCGGGAATCGAACTGGCGACCTCTTGGTGCATGGGTCGACGCTCAACCACTGAGCCACACCGGCTGGGCGACAACCTTTCTATAAAGGACCAGTTAGTAAATACTTTAGGCTGTGAAGGCCATACGTCATCTCTAATACAACCACTCAACTCTGCCGTGGTCACACAGAAGCAGACATAGACAATTCATAAACGAATGGGTATGGCTTTGTGTCAATAAAACTTACCTGCGAGCACTGAAATTTGAACTTCATATAATTTCATATGTCATGAAATATTATTACTCTTTTGGCATTTTTTCCAACTGTTTAACAATGTAAAAGCATTTCTTAGTTCAAGGACTGTACAAAAACAAGTGGCAGGCCTGATTTGGCCTGGGGTGGTGGGGGCTGTAGTTTGCCAACCCCCAATATAGAGGAAAGCCCATTGGACTTGCAGATACAATACCAAGGTTCTAGGCAAAACTCAAGGACCCACTAGCTGGGCCATCTTGGCTGCAGACTTCTTTACCCTGGGGCTCTATTTCCTCATATGTATATTGAAGGCTTTGCATGAGATTAGTTTTTTAAAACTCTTTTCTGCTTCAAAATTGTATGCTCAGTCCTGCCAGAATAATAGTGAGGAATAAGCTGAGCCACACACAGGTCTTTGGCATTTCTCTGGGATAATGTTCAGGGTGCCTCTTATTCCCTCTCAGAACGCAGGCTTGGATCTTTGCAGTTTGAGACCACATTATTTCTGAGAATGGGAGCCTGCCCTGGCGATGAGACTGCTTTTGAGGCTGGTGCTCACACACTCCCCGTCAGTCCATTCAGCAGGAACAGACGAGGGGCACTCCGCCCATGTGATTACTTCTATGGCAAGTCCCTACTGGCTCACTGTGTAGGAAGTTTGTTCCAAAAGTATAGTTATGGAACAAAACTAAGATAAAACTTCTCACACATGTAAATGATCTTTTGTCTCTACAGATCTGGGGAGCAGAAAAACAATTTCAAGTCTAGACTTTCATTTCATTTTACCAACTAGAATCTAAAACAACTACATAAACACACACACAGAGCCAACCAATCAACAGACACTGAAGGAAGGCCAAAACGTTCCAGACCAATCTTCTAATATGTGGTTTTATTTACCTGGAGGTGTGGAAATGAAGACAGGATATTGGGAATTTTCTCCTCTAGAGCCAAAATGGTCTGGAGTAGAACCACGTCCGCCAGGCTCAGCTGATTCCCCACAAGGAACCTCTGTCCGTGCTCCCGGAGAACCTGCAGGATGTAAGTGTTCTGCATCGGTTACAGTACTCTACACAGAGAAACTGGTGAAGCTATTGAATGAGTGCAGTATCTGAGCAGGGGTGACACTACGGCCTTATCCTTTCACCTCTTTGTTAATAACATTAATGAAGAGGGAGCTCCATATAGCAGCGAGTGCGCATGCAAAAAAGGTATAGAAATGAAAGCAGCGTTAAATATCTGCTGTATATCAGAATGAAACACTGCAAAGTGGGGGGGGGGGACATATTAATGCAGGATTTATGCTTTCAATGGATACATCTATTCCATAAATATATCTACAGAAATGAATTAGCCCTGATGAATTTAGAGGCTGGGGAAGGGGGAAAGTGATGTAAGAATCAAGCGATAGGTCCTTGCCCAGGAGTCCGATCTTGTTTGCCAGTTGTTTGTACAAACATCAGGACTCGTAGTCATAAACTGGACGTGACTATAAAAAAGCAGGCTTCCTTTCGCATCTTCTAAGCCAGAAAAAAATGCAAAGCACGGGAGTTCATCTTGACTCCCATTCTGAGAGTACCATGTAGGTGCAGAGAGGCACAGGAACTGCGGGAGAAGAGAGGAGATCCCCTTCACAGCAAACTCTCGGATGCTCATGTGTGAGGATGTGTGCGCACATGTATGTGTGGTGTGTATGACTGACAGGAACCCTGCATACGATTCCAAATAAAATACAGTCAGTGGAGCCACAGTGGGGGAGTACAATGAACCCAGAATTTGTAGTCCAAGGGCTGAGTTCCATTCCCAGCTCTCCTCCTTGGGCACATCACTCAATCTCTCGGTGATTCCGTTCCACTATGTATAAAAGAGCGGTAACCACTTTTAGCTCATGTGGTGGCAGGAGCCCTGACATCAGCTGGGCCACAGGGACATACGAACCAGGGATGGCCTTTCCACCTGCCCTCCCTTGTCACACTACATTTCCGCATTATCATATTTTACATTCACAAAGTGCCTGTGGGCAAGAGACCATCAAACCAAGTGACAGAAATAGCCAGGAAATACCTCCTCTTTTAAAATCTAATTCCATGAAGATGGCCAGAGGACGTTTGACAATTTCACATTTTTACATTGTCTTCTTTTGTTTTTTAATTGAAACATTTAAAACAATTCCTCTCAGTTAGGAAAAAGGAGGTTGAAGTTCAGAAAAGCAGAGTAATAAGGTAAATAACAAAACAGAGAAATAAAGTGCAGTGATTCTTCCCTTCAGATCAAACTGTTCAGTGGGATATCTAATACATAATGCTGCTCAGCAAATGTCTGTGCAATGAAAGAATGAATGAATGAGGGGGTTTCTGCTTTTCTGTGCCTTACACAGGGTGGGCATCCAGTGAAAGTAAGGAATGATGATGCACACATGTGGTGAGCCCAGATTTTTCCAGATTTCTGAATCATGTGGTCCTAGTGGAGTCTGAGAGGCTCCAAGACATCCTGGCTTTGTGCTCACGGCTAGTGTCAGCTCTCAGGAGTGCAGCCGGGTCAGTCCATCGGGGCTCAGCCTTACACTGTCCTGAGCTGGAAGGGGCATTGGTGGCAGCTCCCTTGTGAGTTGGTTATACTCTGTTCATAGGCTTCTCTGCCACCTACCTTTTCAAACACAGGGAAGTACCGAAGTATGGCCTTCTGAGCCATGCTGACCACTTCCTTCTGTTGATCGTCTGGTTTTAGGAAAGGGTGCATGATGATCAGTTCCAGCAGATCCAGCGTCCCCTCCACATACATGTCAATCCTTCAAAGGAAAAAGCAGGTTTCTTAGTTTACCCTTCTTAGAACTCAGCGACTTCCACAACTAAGAATTCAACGTGTTTTTTCTCTTAGGGCTCTGGCAACTTAAATACCAAGAAGCATCTGTCTACACCTGTCCCTGAAGAGGAAAGATGCAGACAACTCTGGCTATAATTCAGAAAATGCCTTCAGAAACATCTGTCACAGATCAGACAGCAGAAGTCACAGTGGCCCTCTCTCCCCAGCCCCCACTCCTCCACTCCCACTCCACACCCATGTGCAGTGTGGGTGGAACTCCACAGTTACAAGGAGAGTGGATATCATTTCTGGAATGCTTGGCATGCAACAAGCATGGTGCTAAACACTCTGTATCAGTTATTACATTGAATCCTGTGACATTATGATGGGTGTGCTTTTATTATCCCCACTGCACAGGAAACTCATCAGGACGCCAGAGTTTAACACGCTGCATTGGGTCATGCATCTAGGAGGTACAAGGACCAGGCTTTGAGTTCAAATTATAATTCAAGGCACAGTATCCCAGGCCTCAGATGTCACGGTGGCTTCCCATTCCTAATAGTCAATGGTAAATTTGTAAGAAAGGGAAAAAGTATTACCAAAGCGTTTCAAGATGTTGAAACCTGCAACAACTCCAGATACAGGCAGGCCCCAATATCTGAATTCAATTCTTTTCTATCATTCTACTCAGACTCTCTGTACTGATTTTGCAAATGGGCTTCGTGACCTTTCCAGGTTTCCATTCCCTGTTCACACTAGTGACACAAGACATAAAGTAGACAGGGTGCTGCAAGGACTGCAGATCAGCTAAGGTATCAGTAAGCTGACAACTGACAACACTCAAGAGGGGCCATAGTACAGGGTTCTCTCCTTGAGGTCCTTGCCAAAGAGATTGTGCTTGTCCGCGATGTAGTGGAGAATGCTTCGGGTCTGCACCAACTTCATCCCATCAATTTCAACCATGGGCACTTGCTGGAACAGCAGGTGGTTACCTGAGAACGGAAGCCCAGAGATAGAGATGATCTCTTCCCTGTCCCTGGACCCCGGAAAAAGTGCTCTAGGGAGTGAAAAGGGACAGTGGGGCCATAGCCTTAGGAAATAGCGTAAAACTCCCTAATGACAGATTTCATTTGGGGGAGCAGATTCAGCCATAAAAGAAGCCTGAAAATCAGCTTTGTTCTAAACTTTCCCTTCATTTTCACCCCTGGAAAAGTACCTACCCATGGTGATGAGGGGGTGGGAGTCAAATGAAGACAGTTCTTCAGGGCTGTGTTGGCCAATATAGTAGCTAGTAGCTGCACGTGTCTAGTTAAGCCTAAATTTAAATTAATTGACATTCGAAAAATTTAAAATCCAGTTCCTTAGCTACATTAGACCCATTTCAAGTGCTCAGTAGGCACAGACGGCCAGTGGGTCCTGCACTGGACAGTGCAGAATAGAACATTTCCATCCCTGTAGAATGTTCTCCTGATAATGAAGCCTAAACCACCAACTGCCACTCAGGTCCAATCATTGCTTTATCTCTTCCACAGCCATAGACCACTGACTACCAAGTTTGCCGTCACTGGTCAAAAATAATCCACTACTTTCTTCAACAAACCTGTATCAAACCCTTTCAAACCCCAGGGAGAGATACAGGTACAGGAGCTGAAGGACTGGGGGCACGTGAGAGTCGAGGAAGGGGAGTACTCAGCACATGCCTTGGATGTCAGGCAGTGTCACCCATGACAGGTGGCATTACAGCCCTGTCCAGTTGGTCCCTCTCAAGGGAGTATGACCTGGGCCTGAGGACCTTGCTAATGGTTGGGAGGGAGGCTGCTTACAAGGTTGCTAGGTATGTCTTACGGGGCCTGGGTATGGAGAGGGTAGGGCTGACCCAGAGTTAATGGGGGCCTTTCATTGATTTCATCAGTTTGGTATTTACTTCAGAAATGCAGCCATGTCAATGGGGACTTTTATCTGCATACTTTATGCAGCCCTATGCCTCAGTTTGGAGGAGGCAAAAGAGGTGAGGCAAAGATGAGGAGGGAAGGGATGCGGGAGACAGGACGGGGGAGAAGGAGACCGGATTGGGGAGAAGGAGACTGGATGAGGGCAGGGGGAGGAGAAAGGCATGGAGAACGGCTGCTTACTTGGAAGGGAGAAGGAACTGCTCTCTCCCCTTTTGCTAGCTCTTACAGCACTACTAGATAAGAAGCGATTTCCTGGCAAGTTCAGCTACTATTCCCTCTTCCTGATCTGGTTTTAGGATGCTGTTCTGAATGTTTAGTGCCAGCAGCATCTTTGGCCTGCCACATAAATATCAGTTCTTAAAAAAAAAAAAAAAATCAGCATTACCGAGAGTCGTCTCATTTCCATACTCACCATCCTGCAGCTTCTGCAACTGTTCTTTTGTTTCCAAAAATTCTTCATCAAACTAAATTTTTAAAAAGATAACCCCCCCAAGAAAAGGTACATGTCATTACAGGTTCAGGACTGCAAATTCCAAGTCAAACTGCCTCCAAATCCAAGGGGAAGAGCACACTTTGCACCCACACCTTGGTCTCTAAAGATGACTGCGCTCTAGGAGAAACCAGGGGTCCTGGGAGGAAGGTTGATTCTGTCACGTCAGGAAGCAGGGACCCTCAGAGACTAATGAGCTATGCCAGAGGCAAAGGCACTCAGGACCCTTCCTCAGGGTCCTTCCCTCACCAAATCTGGGACAATTCAAGCACCAAAAAGAGTGATGTCAGTTATGGATTATAACACACATCAACAACAAAAAAATCCCCATGTCCAGAAATGATGATACTAAAAAAAAGGGGGGGAGAAGAGAAAGCTCTTTTTATTTTATACAGCAGAATGAGTGCTAGTGTGGAATTATTGCTAATTAATGGTAAAATTAGAAAACAGACAATTTGCAACCTACAAGGTAAGAACATTCTGATAAGGAACATAATCGACACTGAAATCATTGGGTCATGGGGCACAGACTAACCACACAATCTCAAAGTATTACCCACAAATTACTTAATTATGACAAAAGAACAATATCTTTGCAATGGAGAGACCTGGAGGTCTCACCATCTAGTCAACTAAGTGGTCAGACTTGGCTGCCCACTGGGGACCCTCCACGATGTCGTGTGCTTGCTGCTGTGGCTCAGTGAGGACACAGTAGCGCTGTAAACACATTGCCAGAAACTCTTAACCGGGAGCTAACCAGGAGGTGAAAAGCAGGCACACCCAGAATGTGGGAATTCTGCAACATAAATGGTCTGGATTCTTTCAAAGAGCCAAGGGCATGGGAAGAAAGAAAAAAAAAAAAGCAGGCACTGTTCTAGATGAAAAATGACTAATAACCAAATGCCTGAATCTTGATTAGATCCTGCATATGGGGTGGTGGTGTAGGGGCAGCTATAACTGCAACACAAATATAGACATTATATAGACATTTGGGGGGGACGATAGGGATTGTGTATTAGACATGGTAGACAGTATTAATTGTCTTAGTTGTAACAGTGATTTTGTGATTATTAGAACAGTTTATTCTTAGGAGGAAGGTATGCGCTGATGTCTGCAACTTACTGTCAAAGGATGGACGGAGATAAGCGCAGCGAGAGAGAAAGGGAGAAAGCAAATGTGGCCAATTGTTAACAATGACATTTAGCTGAAAGGTATCCATCGTACTATCACAATTTTTCTGTAGGTTTGAAAGTTTTCAAGGTAAAAATTTAGGGGGAAAAAAGAAATCAAGTGAAAACAATTTCCTCTTCTCCTGATTAACAAAATGCTCTAACATAACGTCCTGTCAGGAAGAAGAGGCCTCCTCCCACCAAGTCCCTGGATGGTTCCCCACTGGAGTCTGTCCCTGCGCTGCTCCCAAGTCATCCAAGGGTGGGGTGGAGCTGACTGGCACAGAATCAGCAGTGCCCCCCTCCTGTCTCAACTAGCTGACCCTGGGTGTAGACCCAGCTTCTGCTATTCCCCAGGGTCCTCATGATGTCAGGAGAGGGGCCTCAGGGCCCCTACAGACACTATCTAGTGCCTCAGGCCAACAATGTTCTGGGCATTTGTCCAAACACCCAGCTGATCAGACGTGGTACAGATGGTGCTCCCTCCACATTACTGCTCTCAAAATTTTATGACCATGACCATTTAAAGCACCTAGGAAAGTGGGGAGGGGGTGTGTCCGACCCCAGGTCCGCCTTTAGGAACTGAGAGAGATCAGAATTGTACATTTTAAAAAACAAGTCCTTCCCAATGGTTCTGATCCTGATTGATGACTTCTGGGACATACACAGTGTGTGCTCTCATTGGAGGGACTCACTCGAGTGGAGCTTTGTGAAACTAAAGGTCAGTAAGAAGACACTGGCACAGGGAGGGGAGAGGATAGGATGGAACAGAGAGAGAGGAAAAAATCAGGCAGCACTTGGAGGCACCTTGGCAACTCCAGTCCCATTACTCCCTGAGGCTGGTTTCTGTCTACACAGTCAGTTAGTTGTCTTTGCTCCCTGACTTCGGAGAACTGCCCCTTCCATACCACAGCATTCACTTTTCAACACTCTCTCAGTTCTTTAAGGGAATTACCCAGAAGTCCTGCATTAGGAGCTTGTGGCCATTAAGTCTTCCCTTTTACATGAGTTGATATCCCTCTTAACAAGGGGATCTGACTGGATTTCTGGGTTGGGGGGGGGGGGGGTCTTTGGGCAAATGGAGCCCCAGGCAGTGGAGAAGCAATATCCAGAACGGAGCAACGTCCAAGAACTCAATCTAGTGACTGATGGAGGATGCTGACTCCTCATTTAGGACCCGCTGCCTTTGAGCTGGTTGCTACCTGGTTACTCAGACGTGTGTGTGTGTGTGTGTGTGTGTGTGTGTGTGTGTGTGTGCAGTACCTGGCAGGCTCCACCCTCCATACTGTGACCCCGGGAATCACAAACTCATCCAGTGGCTGCCAGCCTGTCCCTCCTGATAGTTTCAGACCTGCATGAGCACAAACTTGGCTAAAAATGTCCCTTAGCCAAGACATGGGGAGGATCCCCCATAGCACCATCCGGAAATTGCTCCTGTAAACCACATTGTCAGCTCCAGTGAGGGAAGCCAATCAAGCTCCCTCCACCCTGGTCAGAGAGGAGCCCAGGACCCACACTGCGCTAATTATTCTGCCCCACCCACCTACCCACTGCAATTGGTCTAGGATAGGCAGGTCACATGACCCATGTTCTTTTGTTGTTGTTGTTGTTGTTGAACTTATGTAGGGTTGGGTTTCCATTAATAAAACAAAGAATCTGGACTCCTAGGAAAATAGGAGGGGCAGGGCAGAATGAAGACTGGAAGAGAGAGGATGTGACCAAGGATTATACTACATACAGATAGAAGACATCCATTGCAAAACCTATTAAATAAATTAGAATTGTAAATTCAGAAGCATACAGGGTTAGACAGATGGCATAAATAGGCAGACTAGGTTTAGGTGATGGGACCAAGAATTTTTTCACTCTCCCTCTTAACACAATTAGAAAATACGTCCTGAGACCATAGGGAATGAGGGGACTGTGCTTGAAAGGTCCAGCTATTGTGGCAGTCCTTACTGAGGCTCAGCAGTGCTCCCTGTGGAAATGAGGGCCCAGGATCACTAGATCTCACAATTTCTCAAGAGAAGTCAGAAATCAGCATTTGTATATAAAAACAGTATCAACTAATTCAGAAAACTGTGAAACACTGCGTGGGGAGTTAATGGTAGGCAAAGAAACCCAAACCCGAAGCAAATATACAAAATACAAAACCCCACACTCAACGACCTTCACGTGTCATCTTTCGAGGTTGCCAGGGTAACAACTCATTACTCTGAAATTTGATAAAGAGACAGAATCAAGCATTTATCTTGCCTTTCCTATAGGAGCTGCATTTCAAAGTAATTAAATAGTTAATGAGTGAAAAAATTATCTTTATAAGAGAATCACAGTTAATAAATTCAGATGAAATGAAAGAAACAGAAAAATCGCCATTTTGTAATCACTAGCAGTGATGATGATCAACAGCTGCTAAAACCACTATTTGAAAGGGCAACAAGGGAACTTTATAATGTGTGGATAAGGCTGATGTCACCGGAACACATTGATCAAGCTCTGCATGGCTGAAAAGGGGACAGTCAGACATCACGCACCCCTGATGGCATACATCAGAAATATGTTCACAGTATCCCTCTGTTGGAGTCTGGCAGGGGGGAAAAAAAACATGTCAATATGGAAAGATAAACAGGAGCCTGGATTTGATCACAGTTCTGGATCCAACTAGCCATCTGCAAGAAATATAGAGAATAGAGGAACATGTTAAAATGAGGGTAAATCAACCAAATGTAGAATGGGGGAGATTCTACAAAACAGTTTCTTCTGCAAATAAATGGCACTAAATCAAATGAAGACACTTAGCACCCAGATCTTGGCTGTTAATACCATTTTCTAATAAAAGGGACCAGGGCTCCTTGGAGAAATACCTGACCCTAGGGCCAGGGCAAGGAAAATATAAGAGCCTGGAGCATCTTGTTATGTCAGAAAGTAAGAAATTGATGAAGGGGGAGAAAAAAAAGAAAATGGGGGTGGGGCTCTGTGGAAAGGACACAAGAGCAAACCTGAAAGAGTCCCAATGGCCAAAGCTGGAACAATTTGAGCAACAAAGTAACCCAAAGTAAAAAATAAATATACTTAAGTCCACATTGATATAAAGAAGTGATTGAATAAATAAATAAATGAAAGGGGAAGAGAAATCTCCCTTATATAAGAATTTTAAATGCAGATACTCCTCTCTCCGGAGGAGCTTAATTCCCATCGTTTTGAGTGTGGGCTAAAAATGACTCGCTTCTAAAGAAAAGAGGGGAAAATGGCCACTTCACAAGAAACCTGGCAGACACCACCTTCACCAAATGCCCAAGTGATAATTCACAAATGCACCAGTGATAATTCATCTTAATATCATGTAACCCCTAATACATTGCAATGAAAAGGGCACGTCATCTCTGTGCTATTCTTTCCTCAAACCCCCGTCTAGTCATGAGGGAAACATCAGACAGACCCAAATTGGAGGATTCTACAAAAAAAACCTGACCAATTCTCTTCAAAACTGTCAAGGTCGTGAAATAAAGGAAAGACTGACTGTCACAGATTGAGGGAGACTAAGAAAACATAAGAGTAAATACAATGTTGGATCTTGGAATGGTAAAAGGAAACACTAATTAAATTTGTATAGTCTGTAGTTTAGTCATGCACCAATGTTCATTTCTTAGCTGTGGCATGGATGGTTATGTAAGATGTTATCATTAGGGGAGCCTGAGTGATGGTTATATGGGAATGCTCAGCACTATCTTTATAACTTCTATAAATCTAAAATGATTCCCAAATATAGAGTTTATTTTTTTAAATGCAGAGAAAACGGGTATAGATTTTAAAAATACTGAAGGAAATATAACCAAATAGAATGTGTGGGCCTGATTCAGATCCAGACTGGAATAAACTAACTATAAAAAGACCAGTGTGGGACAATCAGGCTGAGTGTAGATGATAATAAGGAACTGTTAATTTTGTAGGGTGTAATAATGGTACTGTGGTTCTGTTTTTCAATCCTCATCTTTTAGAGATAAAAACTGATGAATCCATACGATGTTTTGATTTTACTTTAAAATACTCCCACAAAAGAAGTGGAGGGGAGGAGATAGATGAAATAAGATTAGCATAAAGTTAATGATTTTTTTTTAAAAATTTTATTGAATCTATTGGGGTGACATTGGTTGATAAAATTATATAGGTTTCAAGTGTACAATTCTATAATACATCATCTGTATATTGTACTGTGTGTTCACCATCCAAAGTCAAGTCTCCTTCCATCACTATTGATTCCCCCCTTTACTCTCTTCTACCTCCCCCCACACCTCTTTCCCTCTGGTAATCATCATATAAAGTTAACAATTCCTGAAGCTGGGTGAAAAGTACATAGAATTCATGGCAATGTCCTCTCTACCTTTGTTCCTACCTGAAAATTTCTATAGTAAGAAGCTAAAAGAACAGAACAAAAACACTGTGGGCCAAAGCATACCCACATGCAGACAAGAAATTTACCGAGACATTGTATAATTAACAAAAGTCTAGGAGTAACTGGCAAATTTCAGGTTCATTTCTTTTCTCCTTATTAATAAATATTTATTGGTGGTAGCTCAGAAGCCAATGACTGAGTACAAGTGGAAAGCAAAATAGAATTCCATCCACTACATCCCATTTATAAAGAAAAAAATACCATGGAAAGGAAGGAATCTGACTCCATGAAGCATGCCTTTAATATTAGTGGGAGAGGACTAGCTCAGGGCTTCCCCATTGACGTTTTCATCAAAAACAGCATATAAGGTACCTCGACTCCAGCGGCAGCTAAAACCCATCGTACGGTTTCCATCCGGCCTCTCCCGTTCGGATAGTGGAGCTTGGGCTTCTTCTCGGCCATGACGGTCTTTCAGGCTTTCTGAAAAACACGCAGCAGCTCCTCCTCATTCGTGTCCACGACCCAGTGCCCAGGGGCTCAATGAATATTCACGATCGGGGCACAGGAAACTGTTTTGTTTTTACAGCGCTTTCCCTCGCTCATTAAAACCCTCCACCATTTTAAAACATTAAAAACAAAACAAAACACCTTGGCTCTCAAATTGTTTCTATTTATGATTTCTTATTCTGGATCTTGGGAAGCTGGGGCCATTTGTTGTCAAGACATCTGTGCCAGCGCTGTATTTCACAGATTCAGATCCCAGACTTTGACCTTGAAAACGTTAGATTTCCCAAATTCCGCCCGCAGAGGCCAGACGCGGAGGGTCGCGGAGATTTCGACACCCACTGGCACGTCTGCAAGTAGTCATATTTTCACACGCATCATCCTATTTAATTGTCACCGAAACTGGAAGGTGGACCGTCCAAGTAGTACAAAAATGTGCGTCCATCCTCACGCCCGCGTTAGCGGCTCCGGGGTCCCGCACGTCCCCACCCCCCACCCCGGGAGATGAGTCCCGGCCCCAGAGAATGCGCCCAGGCCACAGACTCGGCCACCCAAGACCAGGCTCGGGTGGTCCGTCCGCGTGCCCGCTCAGCCCAGGCTGGGCCACTGCAGCCACCCTGCCCCGTCCAGGGAGGATCCGAGCCTGGTCTCCTCGGTCAACGGATTCAGACTCCGCAGAGCGGGTTAATAAAAATATGGACACTGAGCCAAGAATGACCCCAACTGCAGCCAAGGGGCCCACGTCTGCCCAGGCGGAGGCTGAGTGTGCAAAGGGCAAGAGGGAGGGAGACCAGAGAAGGACTAAAGGGAGGTGGGGGTGAGGGATGGGTGGTGGAGTAAGAGGCTCGAAGTCGAGAGAACAGAGAGGAGCAGGAACAAAAAGAAGAGAAAAGGCGGGTGGGGGCGGCAGGAGGGACACAGACCTGGAATCCGCTACCAGAACCCGGAGTTGCACAAAGCGCCCTGCGAGGAGCCTGCAGCGAGGCGGGACCAGCGGCTGCGAGAGGGCGCTGCCGGTGGGCGCGGCTCCGGGAGGATTTCACCAATAGAAACAGCAATATTTAGCATGCACCCACCCATCTGCAAGGCATTCTGGATAATATAAAAACAGCCCAAATTCAAGCCAGTTTTAACATTAATTTTAGCAATCTGAAAGATTTAATGACCTTTTAAGTGTTAGTTAGATTTGGACTTTAATGAAAAATTCTTATTTGAGACCTGGGCGTGGTAAAATTCTCGACCTATGTGTAAAGTTAGAATTCTGTTCAGGTTTATATAGCCTGTGCTCAGCATTCTTTCTCGGATGTGAGGGCGATCTGGCTGCGACATCTGTCACCCCATTGATCGCCAGGGTTGATTCGGCTGATCTGGCTGGCTAGGCGGGTGTCCCCCTCCTCCCTCACCGATCCATGTGCGTCCCTCCCGAAGCTGCGCGCTCGGTCGAAGAGGACGACCTTCCCCCCAGAGGAGAGGACCGGTCTTCGGTCAAGGGTATACGAGTAGCTGCGCTCCCCTGCTAGAACCTCCAAACAAGCTCTCAAGGTCCATTTGTAGGAGAACGTAGGGTAGTCAAGCTTCCAAGACTCCAGACACATCCAAATGAGGCGCTGCACGTGGCAGTCTGCCTTTCTTTTGTCCTATATACTTGGAATTAAAAATTTTTTTGTTTACATAATAGACAACTTCTAAATTCGAGGTAATTAGATGTATAGCTAATTTTTGAAAGGTAAGCAAAATATATATTATAGCTGTAGCTGCATATAAAAGTTAACTTTTTATAGACTAGAATGCTAAATTCACATGAAATTTAAAGTTGAAAAGGACTTCAAAAACGATTTCTTGTTTATTTTTTGTTTTTGTTTTTTAATTGACTAGATGTTTCTGATTGTTGTGAGAGGACCTGGCTTGAGAAGCCTGCGGGTACTGATCAGTTCCAACAACACATCAGATTTTATTTTCAATAGATTTCTCGGGCAGGAGTGTGAAGAATTGGGACCGAGGGCGGGGGGCGTAGTGTCAAGAAAGAGACACCTGTTAAATGTCTGTGTGAATTAAGGTAGCACTGTGAGTTTGAAGATGGGTAAGAAAAGGTGAGATATTAAGGAGGTGTAAGATACAGGATTTATTAGTTGGAGGAGTTGAGGAAGTCTAAAATTTTGCCCCCAAATACACACACACACACACACACACACACACACACCTCCTTTTCCACCCTTGTTTATTTTTCATAATATTTATTGTCATCCAATATACTATACATTTTATTTTATTGTCTGTAGATTTGACAGAATGTAAATTGCATGAGGTTAGGAATTTTCACATTTTCAACAATATAGTTTTTGTATATCCCCCTCCTAGAATAATTCTTAACACAGAGTAGGTATTCAGAGAATATTTACTGAAAGAAAGAGAAAGGAAAGGAAGAAAGGAAGATTCCTTGGTTCCTAGCTCTATAAAGCCTGGTGAAGGAGGACAAGGTTTGGGGGAAATAGTGAATAGACTTGTCTATCATTCCTATAGCCATCCAATTCATAATGTCCACTACAGTTGTGTAAGCCAGTGAGGACTGACATGGATCAAACTGGCAGCAAAAGGATGAGTTTATCCAGAGAAAGCATGTAAAATAAGAAATGAAGCTGGCAGCCTAAGGGTCAGAAAAGTTACTTCCAAACTTAAGTTTGGAGTCCCAGATGTGGCGCCCCTCTGCAGAGGCTGTGGGGAAGGGCTCACCAAAGGAACAAAGGCCTCCGCCAGGAGGTCTGTTGGGGAGAAAGCTGCCCCTCCAGCTCTCGCTCTGATGCCAAACAACTCAGTTCTTCCCTGTATGTCTCTGGTGCCTTTCAAGCTGCCTCCCCCAGCTGGAGCCCAGAGGAAGTGAGTCTGAGGCTGTGCTTAAGAGTAAAATTTCAGCGGTGTTTACCATTTAAACATAAATTGGAAATCTACATTTCTGAAGGCACCCACTCAACAGAGGAAGACGTCAACAAGCAGATAAATGACAAAGAGCGCGAGTGGCAACTGCAATAGAGAACCCCAAACTTGCGGGAAATCGTGAAAGAGGGTGTCCTTGAACCTGACTAATAGCTGTTCTAAGAGCCACTGAACTTTGTTTGATATGCTTGTTTAAACTCTTTGTATAATGTAAAAGATTCCTGTTTAATACATGTTTATACCTCAAAGCATTTTTTAAGGATGATTTCCAAGCAAGATTTAATTATAAGGTAGTACCTAGTTTGTTCAGTGTATATTTTCAGGATCTGTAACACTTAAATGATCAGATAGAAATATATTTTCTAGTTATTATGTGTAAGATGAGTTGCTATTTTTCTGATGCCCATTCTGATACAACTGCATTTCATGTCAAATATTTACTGTGCCCAAATGTATTCAATTCAAATCATTACTCTGGAAAATAAATAAAACAGAGATGATTCTTGCTATGACCAAAAAAAAAAAATTTGTTCAATTTCATCTAATTCTGACCTAACACAGAGATTGCTCAGTCTAAAGTGGGTAGGAAGCCATATTTTCCAGCTCTGCTGAAAGTGATCATTTTTTACTTATTTTTTCCAACCCAGCTTTCTACAAAGATTCACTTTAATTGAACTAGATAGCACAAGAATTATTATTTAACTTTGTTGATAATTCAAATATTTATCTCCATTCCCTTATTTCTAATTGGTTGAACCATCTCACATTGCTGATACTTTACTTTTTTTTCTAACCTACAAAAATGACAAGTTCATATGTCCAACCTAATAAAATAGGGATCACGACATCCTAGCAATCTTGTTTACCCATAAGAGAAACTAAGGCAATATCATTAGACTCTATTAATTACACAGCCTTGTAGAGAAATAAAAAGTCGTTATAATTGTCATTCTATGACAGGTACCCTTAGGTCCTTTTATTCTTTGGAAGCGCCTGAAATCATTCTATTCCTGGAGACTCGTTGAGTCACTCTCTCTGTCTTACTCATAATGTCCACCTACCGACCTGACATATTTTCAGAGGCCCTGGAAAGTCCTGTCTTTAAACCTTTGCCCACCCACTCAGTAGCACGTAAAATTACCTTAACAAAAATCAAAAGCTTTAAATTTCAGTTTAAGAGAAGCTTGATATGTAAACACTCCAGGAAGAGGGAAACAATTGGCTTAAATGGGCCTTACCTACAAATGGCTAGAATCAGAGTATATTCTACAGCAGGTGTTTACAGCAGGAAGGATGGCTGAGAGCTTGAATCAGCTGGGCTTCTGAAGGGGCACACGTGCCAAAAGGTTAAACAAATGCTACGATGACACAGGTCAACAGTGTTCTGATCATGAGGGACACATTTAGGGATTCACCAATACAAGTTTGATTGGTAGACCATATTCCTACAAAATTCTGTCAAGGATTCGAAGAATGTTTGGGAAATGAATTTCCAGTGGAATCTTGTATGTCATTCATAAGGTTAGGAGTTTCTTTGGAAGGTTTATATTGTACACGTGAGTGTACTGTGAATGCTAAAAACATACAAGGTAGGTATTAATCATGATGGAATCAGAAACAAGAAGTTTTGATTTGTGGTGTTTTTTTTTAATATCCCTAGTCACCTAACTTACTAAAGGTTAATTAAAAAAGAAAAACTTCCACATTGGAGGATAACTCTTCATACTGCAGTCCAAAGTGTATGCTTCCAATGTACAAGTATTAAGGAGAAATTATAAACTATCAAAATTCCAATTAGGAAATACTAATGTGATCTTTTGATGGAAGAACATGAAAACAAAAAACGGACACTCAAATCAATTTTTCTTAAACTGCAACTTTATTTGGAGCAGAATTTTTTCAATGTAAAATTAACATTTTTAAACACCTTAGGATGAACTATTCAAAAAGCAACATTTTTATTTCAGAAGGGGCGTAATTACATAAGTGGTTTTCTGTCCTCTATCTTCTCATCATTATGAATATTTGCTTTATAAATAAATATATTCTCAGTTACTCCCTTGTAATCAAATCAGGTGACTAAAATTTCTACTAGTGCCAAGATATCTGAGATCAGAAGACTATATATTCAGATCATTTTCAGTTCACATTAGCACAGCGTCTATAAGAAACTAATAATACAGATTAATGTGATATTTGCCTCCAGTTTATATCTTCTTAATGGTTTCCGTGAGAAGGTCCTCACAATAAATTATATAAAATACAGTACTTTGGTTGGAAATTGTAAAAATAATTCTAAAAATTAACCATATATATTAAACAAACAAGTTGCTACAGTATGCTTTAAAAGATATATAATTCGTATGTTACACATTTTCTTATAAACATATTGCTTTTGGTCATACATTGAGCTGAAACATATAGCCTGCTTTCTTCTCTCTCCTAAATGGCACAGACAATGGCTTGATGGAAGGGAAATGCTACTTCATGAGAAAACGTAGCGCCCATGAACTGCAACAGTACTGGTATTAGTATTGCCCAAAACAAAGCAATTCTTGACAATATCTTGACAATTCTTGACACAACAATAATTGTTTTTGTTTTACACATGTAGCCTTGATTGTATTCAATCTTTGAAAACTCCAGAAGATGACATAGTATTGATTTATTAGATGATATTTAGTCCTTTAGGCGAGAGATGTGTCTTAGAAAGTGTTTGAAAATCTATTTTCTTCCTATTTAAATCCTATCATACATGAGCTGGGTGAGGGCTTAGGAATCAATGGGATTTTACTGAAAAATGAATAATCATTCCGAGTAACTTTTGTGCCTGTGCACTTGACACGTGTACGCCTTGGCACACCTGTCACTGAACCTTGGTGCACGAAGTAAGAGCCATCCCTGTACCGTTACCTGACGTCCTGGAAAGCTTTCCAACTGAAAATGAGGTATAGTCATGGATAGGTACAGTTCAACTCATCCTTTGTCCTGATGTCTCGCAGTACACTTTATAATTCTATAATCATTAAAAAATACATGCAACAGGTAGCATTTTTTTTCCCCACTTAACAACGACGACAACAAAAAAGGTCACTATTCCCTTCTAAGTAAACAACTCATATACACAATTTGTCCTTTACCCGCTTAGGGGCAGGGGGAAGTACTTTATAGGATTTTGCTAGTTCTTTAGAATTTACATGTTTTTTGTTGTTGTTTTTTTTCAGTTTTCTCAACTGAACATTAGTTTCTTGACTTTCATATGAATAAACGTGTTTAGCTTTCCAGGGGAAGTAGTTTATTGACAAAGGAAAGAAGAAGAGGACAAAAAGTGAAATACTTTCTGAATTTGGGCCCTATAAAAGTATTAGAAAAAACACTTTATAATGTATAATAACCAGGAAACTAGGTTTTTCAATTAAAAAAAAAAATGTAATGACCTTAACATAGGTAGAGTTTCAAGAATATGGTCTTCTCAATCCATTTGCTTCTCTAAGGGGTATTTACAATTTAAAGCCAGCTTTCCAGCAAGCTGGGTAAGGTTACAGATTAACTTACTTTTTATACATAATACAGAAAGGGAAAATATTAACCTCAGTAAAGGACTCGTCTCTGAAAACACATTTTCTGTTGCTTTAGATAATGAGTGGAGAATATAATACAGAAATGAATTCAGGTTCAAGTTGTGCTTACACACACATATTTATTTTCTGAAGCTCTGCCGCCAGTTTGTTAACAGGAAAATATTACCTATCAAATCCGCATCCATTATGTGCTTTTCTCCCGGCCCTAGAGATCATAGTGCTTGGTCAAGTACGTTTTTGAGCCAGATTCTCCAAAGCAGAAATTACTCCCAACTTCAGGTTAGGGCTCTGCAGGAGCCACAGTATAATTGGTTCAGGTCCGGCTGCAATGTGTTATTAATACATTGAAGTGGTAATTTACCAACTGATTAGGCTGAACCATATCAAAGTGCCAGTATTCATTTTAACCTATGAAAATGACAGTTTCATGTGGTTCAGCTTGCTATATCCTAGAACCTGGAACCCCATGAGAGTGCTTGAGCCCTGGGAGAATGAGTCAATAAACTATTGAGATTGTACTGTCTTCTCTGCAGGCGACCTTCCCTCTTGCCTTTCAGGTAACCATGAGTGTCCTGAAGAGCTGGATGAGAGTAGACCTTTTGTCTTTTTCTGTCTCCAAACTAGCTTTGTCATTTTCAAAACTGCTGTAAACATTCCTCTCAATGGAACAGCCACCGCCAACCAATAGAGTTCTCACTGTTGAAAGAAACTACACAAGGGTTAAGAGTTCAAAGTTCAAATGTGGCACACGAGGACACTAACATCACGGTAACTGTGACTTCCCAGATAAGTGGGACCTGTGCCATGAGTCTTTTCTGCTCCCCAAATTGCCCTGAGATTTTGGTAGAAGAGAAGATTATTTGTTGTGTGTTCCTAGCCAGGCCTGGAGAACTGAGCTGAATGCAAAATTCTATCAGTTATTACAATAAAAAATCTGCTACCTTGAAACTTAGCTTTTTGGTCCTACACCTTGGCATGGATATCAGTTTAATTGATTGTATTAAACTTTACGTTGAGAATCTTGTGGCTTGAAACACTTCCCTTTTGTGGGTACTTACACAGTTGGATTTCAAAAATGGGAAAAAAAAAATACAGTATAATGGCGTAGCATGATAAAGCCTGGTTTCATCTGGGTATTTCCAACCACAATAAAGGTATTGTGAAATTTTCAAAAATATTTACTTAGCGTTCTTTCATCTGGGGAACAAACACCCAGCAAAGTGAATTACATAACAGTACTTTTAGAACGGCACAGCGGTCTCAAAAAAAAAAAAATCAAACCATTAATGTGACATTGAGAAGCAAAAGATCACTTTTCTAGTGCTGATGTCAGTCCAAGGGAGCCCAAGGTACCTCATGTGCCACATTTAAAATGTAACCACTTCACAAATATCCGCACGCACTGAGTAAACGACCCTCTAGCACGCAGCCTTAAATCACATCCCTGTTGCAATACTGCATCAATATTTTTACATTTTAAAAAATCTGTATAAAATATTATCTGGAACCCCAAAAGAAAATCAATTAATCTTTAAAAAGTTTGTTACAAAGTTGACTGTATAAAACGCTAAAACATAATCCATATGTACAAAATGCTGCTATTTAAGAAAATAATGGGACCCAGTATTAGAATAAAATAATTTTGTACAAAAGAAGGGTTTTGCATTCAAATCAATATTTAAAAAAAAAAACTTTTAAAAAGAATATTGAAATGTCTTCGTTCAGAAGAATAACTACAAAGTGTTTGTTTGCTTTTATACCGTCTGAAAGTTTCTTGCAGGAAGAATGGCAGCAGGCTGAGGGACGGTGTCCTGCTCTCCCCTACGGAGGGCTTCCTGACTGTCATCGCCGAGACGCGTACTTAGAAGCCCAGTCCGTCCGGCCGTGCACGGGCTGGGCAGCCGGAGGCTGTGGGATCAACCCAGAAGTACTTCTAGGCTGGGTGTGGAAAAAAGGCCGTCCAGGATGAGGTCTCACAGCCTTCAGGGAAGAATAACCTACAGTGAAAGAGAAAGGTGGCCTGATTGAGAGAGGATCCATGCATACAAACTGCAGATAAATGCATCTTGGACAAAAGTACGAGAAAATGAAAATTCAAGAGGAGCACTTGATCTCCTACTCATAGTCTTCCCTCTTTCTGTTACAGACAACCCAATTCTATAGGTGTCAGGCCAAAAATAATGGGTGTCATTCCTGACTCCTCTCTTTTTCTCATATTCCATTTGTGATGTGTCAGCAAATCCTATTGGCTCTGCCTCTAAATATACCCAGAATCTAGTCCAATTCAACCACTACCTCCCCAGCTCAAGCCAGCACCTTCCCTTGCCTGGGTAATTAGCCTCCCAATCGGTGTTGCTACTTCCAACCCTGCTCTTCCCTTTCAGTCTAGTGACAACCAACACTTGAGTGAGCCTGGAAGATGGAAGTCAGATCACCTCACTCCCCTGCTCAAAACTGTCCAGTGGCTCCCTTTTCGCTCTGAGTCAATGACAACAAGCTCACCTCATACCTTCCGGACTCTTCTCACCTCTCTGACCTCCCCTCTTCTTCCTACTCCCCTCCTCTCTCTCACTTATGCCACCCCTGCACTCTGCCTCCTTGCTATCAGCTGAATATGCCAGGCCCGTCCTGTCTCAACACCACGTACTTCCGAATCCCACATCTGCAACAGTCTCACTCTATCTCAAACTGCACTCTGTACCCCACCCTCCAAACCCTGTATTCCCTACTTCCTGCCTGCTCTGTTTTCTCCTTAGCACTGAGGAGCATATTATCTGGTTTACTTATTGTCTACAGAGCACAAGCTCCACAAGGACAGGGAGTTCTGTCTGTTTGCTTCGCTGGGGGACCCCAGACCTACAACGTAGCTGTTCACGCCTAAAACTACGAAGCAGCTGTTCAATAACTATTCGTGGAATCAATTCATGAATAACCCAAAATAGAACTTACCAGGGGAAGGGTCAGGAATGGGTGCCAAGTGTACCCTCTGCACAGCAGAGCCAACTTCTTTTTTCAGAAAGGAAGGGATGTAGTTTCCAGTCAGTCCACTAGAACTTGTAGAGCCGGAACCAACTGATGGGCAAAAGCCAACGTTCGTTAGTACAAAGTCTCGTGCACATGACAGGGTTAAAGGACAGCAGTACAGAACAATAAAGAATTTGGTTTTTATTTGGGGGGGGGAAGAATTAGGATAAAAGCATATTCTAAGCAGAGCATTCCGGCACACCATACTGTCAGGAAGAGGCGGGGCAGTGCGGATCCTGCAGCCCACACCTGAATGGAGGACGGTTGGTTTGTTTAAAAAAAGGGAAATTTGGAAAGTTTTTTCTTTTGGTATAATCAGTTTAGACTGTTCTGAAATTTGCTTTTTCCATTTCATAATATAGAACAGTTATCCTTCCATGTACAGTGTATGCAAATTCTAGAATATGGCTAAACGATCAATCATTTAACCATTCTCTTATTCATCGACACACAGGTTATGTTCATTATTTAGCTATTACAAGTAATTCTACACTAAGTACTCTTGTCTGTAATCAGAATAATTAACCATTATTAAAATATTTTAAATACATTCACTTATTATGTCATTTCCATCTTGAGAGTGCTTTAAGAGCCAGAACTGTTACTTATCTTTATATTCTAGGAGGTTAGTGGAATGTCTTACAAATAGCAAGTAATAGATATATATTGGATAGGGGAGTGAATATTGATAAGCCTTATTATTAAGGCTTAAAGCTACACATGGAATGAAGAATGTGATTATGGCCATTATGCAAATGGAAGCTACAGCCATTGAGAAAAGAGTGGCTGCGTGGTAGAGCTGCTCTATGCCTTCCCGACGCAGGGCATTCTGGGCCATGGCGCAAAGCCGAGTGGGAACCATGGTCTGGAATGCGTGTCTGAGGAGCTGTGTTGGTCAGCTGGAGCAGACTGCATTTTTGGTGAACACACAGATATGAAGAAAAAGGGGACGAGAACTTGAACAGGTAAAGTCACAAAAGGGAAAAAGTGTACAGTCAAAAACACAAGAAAAGATGCTCAACCTCATTAGTAAACAGGGCATGCAAGTTTAAGCTACAATAAATGCCATTTCACACCCATCACAATAGCACACATTTTACAATCTTGACGGTACCAAGCGGCATCCAGGATGCAGCACAACTCCCATACCCTGCTGGGGAGCAACTTGGCAATATCTGTGAAGTCGAAGAGGAGCACACCCTTTAACCTGACATGTTCACGTCATACCCAGAGAAACCCCACACAGGGCACAGTAAGGTCCATTTCAGCACACTTTCTAACAGCAAAAATGATAAACAACTTCCATGTTCATCAAGGGGAGAAGGGACAAATAGATGACGGTCTAGCAGAAGTAATAAATGATGACACTGTATGGTGATATATACTGTATATGTAATATGATATATAATATGACATACATTCCATATATGTATAATTGCTACATACATAATTATTAAAATGAGTGAAGTGGAGAGCCAGGATTATATGCATATACATTTTAAAACATGAAAAACTATACTATGTATTTCGTGTGTGTGTATGTGTGTGTGTATCACAGAAATACATATATATATATTTAAAAGCACAGAAATAATAAATGCCCAAATCAGGCAGGAGTTGGAGGAGGGAGAGACAGAGGGAAAGAGAGGGAAGGCCTAGACCTGGGGTTTTGGGTCTATTTGCAAAGTTGACTTCTCAAGCTGGCAGTGGGTATGTGGGTGTTGACATATTATTTTCCTCTTTTTTGTATTCCTTGAGATAAATGAACACATCATAGACAGAGGTGGGAGGAGGGAAGCCCAGATGTGTACGTGGAATGTGGAAGGGGAGCCGCGCCGAGCAGGGCTGCCTGTGTGAGGGGACAGCCCCGTGGGAAACTGGTCGGCTGGGAACAGCGTTCGTCAGCCTGCAGAGCTTATGGGATTCATTTACCCATTTAAAAACTAGTGGGGAGGGCCTTCCAAACCATCTTCCAACTGGAAGTCTTGTTGCCCTGGCTGGGGCTGGGTTATCAGACGGAGGGGACAGGCTGAAGCAAGGAGACGGAGTTGGGCGACCTCAACTTCCGGAGGTCACCCACCACAGAGGGGGTGCCTCAGAAGTCAGACCCTGTAAAGTTATTTTATGTAAGACTCTAAAGTTATTTTTGTTTTTTCCATAAGCCAAGAAAGACTATGCTTTTCTCCCCAGATACTCCTGAAGGCAGACCCCATGGAGCTGGCTGAGTCCCCAGGGCCTGCTGCGAAGACAGAGAGGAGCACAAGCTTGGAAAAGAGGCCCGGTTTTCATAGCAGAAAGACCCTTGTGTTTCCACAGCTGTACCTCGTCTCTGTACCCATTCTGCCACCTCCAGAGAATGTGTTTCTTGTGTTTACTCACCCGAATTTATCTTGCTGATGACTGACACCGTACCTGACGACTTTCCAGACAAACCGGAACTGGACCACGGGTTAGATGGAATAAAATCCTTGCCTGGAGTCGGAAGGATGCCATTTCTTATATTTATTCCTATTAGGGAAGAAATGTTTTTAAAATGCAAAATAGGTACCAGACTTCAGGGGCTGATGACTCTAGTCTGTATCAACGACCCTCACGACTCCCAAATGTCCAAGGCTGCCTTGACCTTAACCTCAAGCCACTTCCCCTCTAGACCACCCGCATTCCCACTTGTGTCAAGCACTGCAGATTTCTGGGGGAGAGACCTCAGGCCGACTGCCTGACTCTTATCAGCTCCTCCCTCCCTGGGGGCTGGACCCAGTTTCCTCTACCACATTTCTTATCTCAGGCAACTCTATAAACTAAAAATATGAGGCTACAGCAAAGATTTTTATGATGTTCCCACCAGTTCTGAAGGGAAGTCCCAAGCACTTGCCTTCCCAAACAAAATCTCTGTGAACACAGGATTCCAGGGAAATGGCTTCTTATCAATGGCCAAAGAAAAGGTAATTGATTATGTTACCAGGCAAGTATCGGGAGTGCTTCAGGTAGTGCTGCTTGGCCATGGATCTCAGGGTCGGCGTGTCTCGCCTCTGATATGAAGTCTGGGTGGGGGCGCTGTTTCCGGTCCCCACAGGCTCAGAGGGTTTCAGGTCCAAAACACTCTCAAATCTGAATCAAGAGAACGTGGCTCAGGTCACACGCGAGGGAAAGCATCATCAGATGGCTCAAGGTCCCGCACACATCCCAGATCCAGTCCATTTATTGACAGAAGCACACACTTGCCTGCAGAGAGTCTCATCGCTCTGTCTCTTCTTGTTTTTCAGGTCCATCCTGGTGAGAGATGGACTGAAATCCAAGTCATCCAAGTCAGCCCAGTCATCGGAATCCTTCGTTGACCTGGAAACAAGCCCCCACCTTCTCCTACTCTTTGGCTTGATCTCACCGTTTTTGTGCTCCAGCCCAGCTAGGATTTTCTGTGTTTACAAGGAGAGGGAAAAAGCAATACTTGGCATTAATGAAGCTCACTCATGGGTAATCCCCATTCTGAACTTTCTTGGTCATGAAAAGGAGGGCCCTGGGACATCGCATTCACTAATATGCACTGCTTATCTGAAAGGGCAACCCGGGGAAATGCATTCCCAGACCTCTGTCTCTCACCTATCCTGCACAGATTATGTTGGTTTTCATCCTATGGGGACACTATTTGTATACTAAAAGGATTTAGCCCAGTGGGTGTGGCTCAGTGGATTGACCTTGTCCCACAGACTGAGAGGTCCCAATCAATTCTGGTCAGGGCACACACCCGGGTTGCAGGCTTGATCCCCAGTAGGGGGCGTGTAGGAGGCAGCCGATTGAAGTCTCTATCTCACATTGATGTTTCTATCTCTCTCTCCCTTCCTGTCTCTCTAAAAAAAAAAAAAAAAAAAAATTAACAAAAACATATTTAAAAAAAAAAAAAAAAGAAATTTAAGGTACTTCTCCCATACTAGGAGGATGGCTGGATTCTCATTCAGGCTGCATCTCAAACAGTTAACGTGATTTATATTGTTATAAATAAAGATATAAAAGAATAGAGTGAAAATGTCAGTCATCGCGCTCTTTTACAGAAAACAATACAAATAATGCCTTCTTTGCCTTCTTGGTAGATCTGGATATAATTTAACTACAGAATTAGCTATAACAGGAAATTTCCAAACACACACTGCTTTCAAGTCCCGGGCTGGGGTAACGCGAACAAACTGGAGACACCACCCATGGAACCTCACACAGTATCATACATTGTGCTAGTTGGGAGCCAGTGCTTAGTGAATGGATACTGGTTGCCAGGAAAAGTATTACTTTTGCATAAAGGTATTAGAAAAATCAGACTTTCAGACAGCATTGTAAAGCTACTGGTAACTAGACTCCCTTGTCAGGTTTTCATTTGATTAAATATAACACATTGTTTCCTTTTGAACTCCAGCCCAAGAGGAGAAGAAAGGTCTGGGCTCAGGGAGCAGCCTAGCATTAACAGCCATTGACGACATTCACGGGAGTAACAACCTACGAGTATCAGTGCAGCACTCTGGGACTTTCAAAACATCTTCACAAGCAGTGGGACCTTTGTTTCTCATGAACAGCCCTGTCTGGTGGGCAAGACAGAGGCTATGATCATCTTTGACAGATGAGGAAACTGAGTCCCCAGGGATTAGTAACAATGACCAAGATTTATCGAGTTCTTACTAGGTGCCAAGTATGAGTTTAAAATCTTTCGAGTATTAACTCATTTAGTCCTCTTCTATCAAGCAGACGCTATTATTATCTCTATTTTATAGAGAGGAAATGAGGAACCGAGAGTCTGGGTGATGACACGGCAGAGATGAGATTTGAGACCCTGGCTTTCTGGCCGCAGCGTCCAGCTCTCAACCACCACAGCGCTGTGATCCATAGGCAGAGCCCAAACTTGAACTTAGCCCTTGAACTCCAAGGCCAAAGTTCTTTTCATAACTCCATGATATTACAGAGATACATTTATTATAATTAGACTTGATAATCTGGGGCCAACTAAAGAAACCAGTTCACACAGTAAGTAAGGTCAGAAGAGGAGCGGGGCAGACATGAGGCTCACTAGTGAATCTTCGCTGCTTACCGCCGGAGGGTTCTTGGCGTGGAGGGACGGGAAGAGCAAGGGGCTTGGCTTGTCCTCCAGAAGATGGCTCAGGTGGTCTGTCCTGGAAGCTTCTGCTTTGTAGGGGTACGTGAGATGCTGAGGGGGCTGGCTGGCTTGATGCTGTCTTGAAGAAATCCGCGGGTGTGGTTTGGTTGGGGGCTGGGCAGGAGGGACTGGCTTAATGTGAGGCGGTAGGCCTGCCTTTTCCAAGCTGTCCTTCTGTGGTTTTCCAGAATCCTGAAGACTCTGCGTGGTGCTGCCCAGAGGGTGCCCAATGTGGAAGTAAGGATATCGAAGCGCCTGGAATAACACATATGGCTGATTTAGGAGGAGAGTCCCGCCGGGAAGGTTAGCACCATCAGGCTCATGGGGCTACATTCCATGTGATCGGTTTACTGCAGTTTCTTAGCCCAAGCCAACTGTTGTTCGTATGGAAAATAATACAATAACTAATAAATGATAACACAATAATAAACTCCATGCTTCAGATATGCACCACTGTAAACCTACATTTGCCTCACCCTGTATAAAAGAGCACCTTGAATCTGCAACACCCCTTGTGATTTTTCTTATCTAATACATCATCACATGTATGTACTTAAAATGATCTGTAAGATGTATCCAGTTACACTGCTATTACCTTTGCTACTTCTGAAAAGTATTCTGGCTCAACACAGATCCCAGCTTTGTCCTTTATTTGCTCTATGTTGTAAATATAATATGTCACCTTTCTAAGCCCATTTCTTCATTCCATAGAATGAGAAAAAATAATATAAAACTGAAAGAGCCAAACGCAGTGATCCTGGAGAACCCTGAAGAATCAAGTGTGAAATAAGCAGGCACATCTGCGTTTAACCCAGGAATGCCAGGAGTGTAATGCGTGCTAGAGCTGAACCTTGCCTATCCGGAGCACCTGGCAACTGAGCCTTGTTAGCTGTTCAGAATAATCATGTTTTCTAGATAGCCAAGGGATACATCTTACAAGTCTTTCTGAAATATTCCCTGTCTTCCCTGGTCTTTTTGAATGAAAATCATTGATCATAACATAACATAACCTCTCTTAATCACTCTGGGACATAGTTATAAACATCTGTAACCACCAATGTAAGTATAAATACAGAGGCAAATAATGCGGCTGCTCTGGTACAGGTCCTGGACCCTGGCATATAACTTGTAAAGTCTCCTCTGTAGTCTCATTTCTGCAAGTCTCAACTGATTCAGGGGTATTTTCAGCTTTACTGTTACTATTCTTTTTTTGTTAATCCTCACTCGAGAATAGTTTTTCCCTTGATTTTTAGAGAGAGTGGAAGAAAGGAAGGGAAGGGGGTGGGGAGAGAGAGAAACATTGATGTGAGAGAGACACAACAATTGCCTCCTGCACATGCCCCAGCTGGAGCTGGGGATCAAACCTGCAACCCAGGTACATGCCCTTGATCGGAAATCGAACCCACAACCCTTCAGTGTGCAGGCCGACGGTCTAACCACTCAGCCACACCGGCCAGGGCTCTGCCACTGTTCTTAAAAGCACGCGTGCCTCCCTTGGTTCCTTATTACAGAATCTTTTTTGTTTTCATCTCGTGTGTGCATCCTTGAAAACAATGAATTCATCAGAAATCTTCCTCCTGCCCTGAGAATATTTGTGAATTTCATCCCCAGAAGTGCATTTCTGAGAGCTTTCCCACCCTCTTGAGCCATCCAGAGTCTTATGGTACCAAACTATGGCTATTTCTTCTTTGAGCCTTTGGAAAGCTGCTTTTCTATAAGTCTTCAATGTCCCGACTACCATCTCTCCAGTTCACAAATTCTAACATCTCATCGGCACCGTCTGCAAACGTCACCATCACTTCTGCTTAGCCAAATCATCGTTTCTGATTAGAACTGGTCACCTCTTTGGTTCCCTGAGCAATGTAATCGTCAATGAGGCAAGGTGAGAAGGGACCAGGCACAACTAATGCAAAAGGATGCTGGCAGGAGGCACGAGAGTGGTGGGGGCCACAGCTCACCCCACCTCTTCAGGATGCAGTTTATAATCTAAGTCAGCAGTTCTCAACCTGTGGGTCGCAACCCCTTTGGGGGTCGAACGACCCTTTCACAGGGGTCGCATAAGACATAACAGTAGCAAAATTACAGTTATGAAGTAGCAACAAAAATAATTTTATGGTTTGGGGTCACCGCAACATGAGAAACTGTATTAAAGGGTCGTGGCATTAGGAAAGTTGAGAACCATTGATCTAAGTCAAGGTGGCCTGGGGAGGGCGGGGAGAGAAAACAGGAGGTATGGGGTCAGAAGACAAATCACTTAAACTTTCTGAGATTCAGTTTTCTCATTTATAGAATGAAAAGAATGATACCTATCTCATGGGGTTAAAGTCACACAAAAACAAGTGAAAGCATTTATAAACTGTAATGTGCTATAAAATGCTAATTACAGTTATTATCCCAGCTCCCTCTCGTCTGTCATCCTCTCTCTGCCATCTGTAAAATAAGTGAGTTGGATGTCACAAAACATTTTCAAATTCCCTTTCAACAACCAGCACTGCCTTTTGAACAAATTGCTACATCATAACAACTCACAGAGACTATATTTGAAAACAGTCTCCAAATACAGGTAGATAAATATTTATTTTCATTTCCACATGTATGGTGATATAGCACGTGAACTGTATGCCAATTTTCAAAGCAACTATATTGTTTAAACCTTCACTACTTTATTTATTTATTTATTTAATCCTCACCCGAGGATATTTTTCCATTTATCTTCAGATAGAGCGGGAGGGAGAGAGGAAGAGAGAGAGAGAGAGAGAAACATCGATATGAGAGAGACACATGGACTGGTTGCCACCCACACAACCCCAATCAGGGCCGGGATCGAACCACAACCAAGGTACATGCTCTTGGCCACAATCGAACCCGGGACTCTTTGGTCCGCGGGCTGACGCTCTAACTGCTGAGCCAAACCAGCCAGGGATAACCTTCACTACTTTAACTTTCTATAGCCAGTTTCAAACTATCTTAAGTTCTTATGTGTAATACACCAATAGTGGTACTCAGTACTATTCTTTTACCCATTATACCAAATAAAGTACTTCCTGTGAGATGTATAGGACCTATGCAGAGTTAGATATGAACTCCATGGGAAGTGCATCAAACAGAAGGACATAGAAGAACACCTGACTGGCTGTGGGCCGTTTCTTGGGGTCCCACTGGAGCATGTCTCTCAGGAGTTGAACGGCTTCGCTGCTGGCGTTTGGAATCAGGGTCTTCAAGTTATTGGGAACGCACTGGGGCCAGCGGAAGTTCATAGCAGTTGACAGTTGGTAGCCTTCCGGCCAGTCGGTCTGAAAGAAGGAAAGGACAGAAAACCTGGCTCAGCCAACTCGCTGTGCTAGGAAGGCGTATCCTGGCACGTGTGACAGAAAGGCAGTCACGTCGAGACCACACCCGTGTCCACTCTCGAGCAGTGTGCGTGATGCCTGACACACAGGGGGATGCTAAAGGGGAGACTAGAAAGCACACGACGTCTGGGAAAGCGTGGGAAAGACACTGGATTTGCCACCGACTGGTTTTATAACCTTAACACAAGAGAGTTCCTCTCTGGAGATCTGGGGGTTGAACCAAATTAGTATTTTCCCAATTGTGTTCCAGGAGACAGAGGTTTTAGAGAATGCCAGTGAGATATTTTTTGCAGGGCAAAATAAAACAAAACACCTTGTCCCCAGTTAAATAAATATGTCAAAACCTACATATCCCCACCTTGATGATTCAAAACACACATGCTGAGAAGTCCAGGGGCAAAGAAAGCTGTCCCACCCAGTCTCAAGCTCCCCACTTTTCCACCCATCACCCCTAGGACACTGAATACTGGAGAGAAGGACGTGAAAGGATGAACAAATCACCTTCAAGGTCCCTTCTAGTTCAAACACTCCACTATTTCACAAGACACGTTCTAGTGTAATTGCTTTTATTTGAAAGTGAAGTGGCATTATGTATTGTTTATATCATTCCTTCACTTAGACAGGTGCTGAGAGCCTGCTAGAGGCGTAGTGTTGGGTATCCAAACTAAACTGACATAAATCCTACCCTTAAGGATATTACTGTCCAAAGGAGACAGTAAGATATTTGTTAAAAATAGTAATACAGAATAAAAAGTAACAAAGGTCACGAGAAGTCCAGATACAGTTATCCAGAGGAGGGGAGACTCTGGAAATCTCAAAGAGGTGCCATTAACAATTCATTCAAATGACTAAGTAATTTCTTTGAGGGACTGATCTGTGCCGGCAATGGTGCCAGGACCTGGAAAAAGAAACACAAACAAACACAAGACAAATCCTTGCCCTGAATGAGCATAACATCCAGGAAACAAATATGGACACAAGTGATTATATTAATGACACAGATCACAGTGGAAGGTGGAGAGGAGACCAGAAGAACAGTGAGGAGCAACAGCGGGGGCCGTGGAAGAAAAGCGGATGGGGCATCAGGCAGAGCTCGGATACGCAGAGCCCTGTGGAGGTTCCAGGGCACGTGGTGTGTGTGGGGTTACAGGTATGAAGTGGGGGACAGGGAATGCTAGTTAAGGGGGCTGGGTGTTAAGGAGCCAGTGAATACTTTTAGAAGGGGAAGACAGTACCAGAGCTGTTCTTTCAGAAGGTAAACTGGCTGCAGACTGAAAGATAAGTTGGAGGGAAAAGACTTGAGGCAGAAAGATTGATACCCCCAGACAGAGAGGGCGAGCACGACCCAGTCTGTGACGGCGGCAGTGGACTCCAAGGATGAGAGCCGCATGAGAGATACTGGGCAGTGATAGTCAACAGGATTTAAGGGACACCTGCTTGGGGAAGGGGGAGGTGAGGAAGGGACAGAGAGAAGGTAAGACAGAAACAGCCTCAAGGCTGGGGCTCTGGGGTTATGATGGGACCACAGACAGAAATGGAGAGTGAAAGAAGGAAGACTTTGGGGGTAACAAAAAGCAATCTGGTGTACCTTACACCTACACTGCGTGTCAATTATATCTCAGTAAAACTGAAAGGAAAAATAAATCAGCAATGACTGTGTAAAACAATAAAATGTGTAAATAAATAATTTAGAAGTATAAAAAGTGAACTAAACTACTGAACACGCCAATGTGTTTGTGTTTTTTGGAAGAAGTTTTTTTTTAAAAGGCAAACTGGGCCCTGGCTGGTTTGGCTCAGTGGTTAGAGTGTCGGCCTGCGGACCAGAGAGTCCTGGGTTCAGTTTCCACTAAGGGCATGTACCTCGGTTGCAGTTTGTCCCTGTCTCGGTTGAGGTCGCTCTATCTGAAGATAAATGCAAAAATGTCCTCCGGTGAGGATAAAAATATATTAATAATTTTTAAAAAGGCAAACTGAGCCCTGGCTGGTGTGGCTCAGCTGGTTGAGCACTGTCCTGTGCACTGAAAGGTTGCTGGTTCGATTCCCGGTCAGAGCACATGCCCAGGTTGTAGGTACGGTCCCCAGTTGGGATGCATATGGGAGACAACCAATCGATGTCTCTCTCTCCTTCTCTCTTCCTCTCTGTCTAAAATCAATAAAAAATAAAAATAAAAGTCAAACTGTGTCAGACGTGTTGAGCCTGAGGTGATGGTGAGGGCATCAGGAGAAAATCTCACAGATGGTTGTAAATATGTGAATGGATTTATAAAGGAGGGAAGTGAGGGCTACAGATTACATTTAGGAGACTTCTGAATAGCTTATAAGTGCTGTAGCCAAGAGAACAGAGAAACTCTGCAAGGGAGGTGAGGTGTCCTGGAGAGAAAAGCAGAGGAGCCATGGCCAATGTCTTCCACTTAAGAGCAGAAGGAGGGAGGGAGAGGGCCATTTCTGAGAATGTGGGCAGTGGAGGATTACTGAGGTCGAGAGAAAGATTCCAGACGAAGCAGGTGATCATAGTGCCAGTGCTACCCAGGGTGGAGGCCAGGGGAGCCGGCTTACCTTTTTCGGGGTCCCCAATACTTGGCAAATTTTGAAGATGGTGTCAATCTCACTGGCCCCTGGGAAGAGTGGCCTGAGGGTATACACTTCTGCCATGATGCAGCCCACGGCCCAGACGTCAATGGGGGAGCTGTAGTTGGTGGACCTCAGGAGCACCTCCGGAGCCCTGTACCTGGAGGGACAACAAGGAACTGCCTGTTACTGCTTCCACTGGTCAGAGCAAACTAAATACATCATCAGCTCTCAGTGAGAGAGTTCATGTATTTCCGTCTTCCGTCTAGCTCAGGGTGGCACCCGTGAAGACTGGCAGCTGCGGTGGCTGCTGTTGCAAAGCGGAGCTTCCCTGTCTTGGGGTGTGTTCTACCGAGCATGTCTCTACAGCACTCCTCTCTGCAGCTTCTTTGAGAAACACAAAGAGTGGGAATAAAAGCAAGGAAAAGAGAGAGCAAGAGAGAAGAGTAGGGAGAAAGAGAGAACATCAAACTTGTCTGTAGGCTACTTCTTGGTCATGGCCAACTGCTTAAATCACATTCTTAGGATCTGAAACTTTTAATAATAGCAATTAATCTGTTTATTCAGACAGGTCTTTGGAGAGATCTTTTACACAACTCTTTCGTAAATGGTCTTTAGGAAGGTTTATAATATAGTATTTATATTATGGAAAAGAATAATGGGCTTCCTTTGAAAATTATTTACCACACAAGCTTTTAAACCTTGCACAACGCCAACATACTTGCAAATATGTTTTAAACTGCACTGTTTCTCTTAGCGAAAAGTTGACGTTTGTGACATTCATATTGTCCTCGATATAATAACATGGTTTTAAAGAAATGTAACTAAATAATTTTGAAGAAAATAGTATTCACCATCTAGTAGACACATAATCTGTGTATGGAGGCCGTGATCGGATCTCTCGGGCCAATCCAAAGTCTGCAATTTTCACAAGTTCCGGCCCCATGCAGAGGAGGTTCTCAGGCTTTAAGTCCCGATGGAAGAAGCCTGGAGAGAAAGTAGAGAAGGAACCCAAATGCAAGCTTGCTTCTACATGACTCTTTGCAGCTGTATTGCTCTTCTCATAATGGCTATAATCTGAATTATAATTCAGGTATGACACTGAAGTCTCTGTACATTCACCCCACTAATAGAGTCCTTGGGACCTCAAAGGAATTCATTCATTTCCCTTTGATGAATTCAAAATGTAAAAGTATTCCGAAGTTGAGCTTCATCATTTTTTTTCCAAGACAGAAAACCTCTTTTAAAATATCAAAACTCAGTTATTGGCTGAGATAACTTCGCAAAAAGAAACTGTCATTCAAGGGAAAAATACCATTTCAAAAGACAAATCTTTGGGGTACTGAGAGTTTATACTATAGCAGAAACACAATTACAATTTTTTGTTCAAGAAACAAGGGATTTATGAATATGAATTACTCATAGCTGAGATTCTGGTGTGTGTTGCAACAGATGTTTAAATGTTAAATGCTAGTTTGCCTAATGAAGAAGCAGAGGTACAGCTGTAAAGCTGCAGCCCACGTCACGAAAAGCAAAGGTAACTCATCAACTGGGAAGCCGATCTCAGCTACAGCAAAGCTTTGGGGGTGCATGCGGGAGACACTCAACATGCCAACCTTCCAGGTGCACTCAGACACCCACTGATCAGCGATATATGCCTCTGAAAACCCAGAACCGCCCTTACAGAGAGCATAGCTGATACAGACATCATTGCATGTGACCCTAAATAGAACACCCAAATTGGAAATACTCTGTTAATGCTGCTAATGGAGTTATAGTGAAACCTCGACTCTTGAACTTAATTTGTTCCAGAAGGTGGTTCATTTATTCCCATTAGAAATAATGTAAATTGAATTAATCCGTTCCAGACCCTCATATGATTCCATTTTAACGTTCTTATATACAACACATGTCTAACTGTACGATTTCATCTATACATAAACACCTTAAAAACAAAAAGGCCGTGACATGTAAATGAAAATTTAACAAAAAGGAAATGAACTGTACAGTAAAAAAATAAAATTTAATAGCCCTGAGCAGTGGTTAGAGCATCAGCCCATGCACCGAAGGGTCTTGGACTCGATTCCCAGTCAAGGGCACATACCTGGGTTGTAGGTTTGATCCTTGGCCCCAGTCGGGGTGAGTGGGGGAGGCAAACAATTGATGTGTCTCTCTCACATCAATGTTTCTCTGTCTCTCTCCCTTCCACTCTCTCTAAAAATCAATGGAAAAAAATATCCCCAGGTGAAGATTAACCAAAAAAAAAAAGAAAAGAAAATTTAATAATAACAAGCAGCAACAAAAGCAAAAACAAAAGAAAAAAGCAAAATAACACGAAAATATTCACAGCACAATTTCCTAAGATGTTAACAATGTGTGGTTTAGCAGGAAACTGACTCATACTCTCACATTCTCTCCTGTTTATCGCCTGAGAGACACGTGACTGACCATACAGGTATCAGCAGGAAAGGGTTGTCCAGCTGAGAAGCAAATTGTTCGAGATGGGAGACGTTCGAGAACCAACTCTGTTTGTTATGTGCTATCATTACCCATGGTGTGAAAGGTAGGTTCCCGCTAGCACATTATGGCAGACACGAATAGTCATCACTGAAGAGCTGCACTATTCCTTAGCCACCTCTCTGCCAGTAATGCTCAAATCTGCATCTCTAATGTACTTTCTCCACCCATTTCTAGGTCTATGTCTCTGAGGGTTGCAGCTGAATGTCACTGTCATCCCCACATCAACCTGTCCCAAACCATCTCCCTTCTTGAACTTGGACACCCAGACACCTTGAAGTTAGGTTACATCCATCTTTCCCCAGTCATGGAACTGTCACATTTCTCATCGAAATACCTGGTTGCCTGTCCTGTGTGCCCTTCCTCACTGGCCCCTCTCAGATCCCAGCCCTCATGGCCTGTCCCTGCACTGCCACTTTCCAGCAGGCCTTCCTCACTCCAGCTTGTCCGGATTCCCACACTTCCTGATAATTTAAACACCATCTTCCTTTGTCACTGTCCCATCCAAACACACACACACACACAAATTTTCCATGGCTCCTTTTGAATTATTTAACAAGCCTGAACTCCTTTCAGCCTATCTAAAGAGATAAAATTATTTTCCAGTACTCACCACCAATCTGTGTAAAGTGTGTTCCAATCAGGCAAAATTCCTCATTTTCCTGAGGTTCACTGCATTTATTCCCTTTAACAATGTTGTACCCTTGTACATGTTGTCTAGATCAATCCCAATCTTTGTCATCTTATAAGACTTGCTTTGAGTTTCCCTTCCTCCATGAAGCCATTCTAATGTTAGCATTCATTCATTCATTCATTCATTCATTCATTCATTCATTCATTCTACAAATAAATATTCCAGGAGGGCCTACTCCATGCCAGGCACTGGGTCAGGCTCTGTGGATTCAGAAGCAACCCAAATGGACATGGTTTCTGCCTTGGTGGACGTAATAGGCTCTCCCCTGTAAACTTGAGCAGAATGCTATCATTTTCAGATATGTTAACCACCTCTCAATAATTAGATGTAGCACTTTAAGGATAGAGGCCACAGTTACATCTCTCTTGAATATCTAATGCAGTGGCAGGAGCATGGTAGCCTCATAAAACATTCTTACTGATTGACCAAGGACTTGAATAGGATTGTAGGGAACATGAAGCAACTTAATAGTGACATATAGACCTGGGCCAAGTAGGCAGGGGCAACAGACAGCAGACCAGGGCTGTTGGGAGGACAGGAGGAAGGAAGCCTCACAAGACAGCAGCTGAGCACTGAGAGAGAAGAGCAGTGCCCCTGACGCCATGTGGGAGACCCTGAGGACTCAGAGCAGTAAGTCCTCATCACAGAGGGCGCTCCAGCAGGACTAAATCTACTAGTCAGGGTTACCTTCCAAAACACCTTTCTGTTCTAGACGAGGAGGTGGGTGACTGTAATGTGGTTGTATGTGAAAACTGCACTAGATGTTATGTATCATGTTCATCATTCTGAAGACACCAGGGCTCAGCACTAGGTCAAGCTCCACATGGGTTGTTAGGACATAATCATTGCTTCACTCTTTATCCTGCCATTGTACCAATATATACCCAATGGCCTTCCTCATACAATTCCTTAAGCATCCTAACCAAATTAAGAGTAAATTAAACCTAAATTATAGGAAGAAAATTTGAGGCTGGTTTAAATTCAATCAGTAATTCGGTATTAGTCAAAAATGGCCTTTAAAATGAAAGAAAACATTTCTGACATGGGCAAATTTGGATGGCTTATTCTCAGCCTAATTAAATAAAGATGATCAACGCCCACCAGAGTGGGCGAGGTCCATTCTAAGACTCACTGTCCCTGAGTCATTGTGTTTGGACCCTCTGTTCTTCAGAGCACCAGCCAGCACCCAGAAGGCCTGGCTGCATGCTCCCATCTTGGAATTGACTTAAGAATGTGAAAACGGACAAGCAGTTATTGGACAGTGACTGTTCGTCAGTGCATCCCGGAAGGCTCCCGTGGCCCCTGAAGATGCATGAACCATGAGACCATGGTCTCTCTTCCTAAAAACTCAGAGTGCTAAAAACACCCCAATGAGAAATGAAAGACATGGTTTTCTTACTGAACAGATGGGAAAAGTGAGTCATGGGGGGTGAGTGAATTATTCACAATCCTACCAAGAATGTGCCTCAGCTGTTACACTATGGAGCTCTACTCTGTCCCTCTCAGTCCATGCAACTAAATCTGGATTTGTCGGGCTGGTCCCCTCAAGCCCAGATTAATGCTGTTTCTCCCCTTAGACATCCCCTTTCTCCTCTCGCTGGGCCAAATGATATTTCTAAACTTATGTGGCATTTCTCTTATAATGAGGCATTTGTCCTCCAGCCCCCAAGCCCCACCACCACCATCCACAGCACCTAGCTCAACAGGCTTGCATCTCCTGTTCAGTTCATCCCATCACATCGACTTGTGCTCAGACACAAGTATTCCCGTACCCGGCTTCCACCCTGGGTCATGCTCCCGTGAACACGGACTACCTGCTCCCATCAGTCAAGCTTTATCTTCTCCCTCACTGCTAACTCATCTTTAATTCGACTTCCACAGAGAACAGGTGCACTAATGAAAGGAGGAGAGTGAAGATTCTAGTTCCCTGTACATCCCTCTAGGCAGCTCTCTTTTCTATGGATCATCCTTCAGGCCCCACATAAACAATCAGAGGGAAAATGGCTAGGGAAAAAAATTAATTGCAAACAGACTCTTAAAATCGGCTGGTGAAAATTTTATCTGTCAGATGACATATGTTGTCTGTTATACTGTATTTGAGTAGAAGCCTTTATAACGAGGAACATTCATGAGTATGTCTACAGAATCTAGGCCTCTGCTCTTTTCATTACTGAATAATAGCAATAGCTATTATTAGCCTTATGCCCATGAGTTCTATTCCTTGGTAATTAAAAGTATTCCTTGGTAAATGTACATTTACTTTTCATCTCTCTCTTTTTTTCTTTTAATCCTCACCCGAGGATATTTTTCCATTTATCTTCAGATAGAGTAGGAGGCAGGGAAAGATGGAGAGAGAGAGAAAAACATCGATGTGAAAGAGACACATCGACTGATTGCCTCCTGCACGACCCTGACCAGGGCCAGGGACGAACCACAACCGAGGTATGTGCCCTTGGCCGGAATCGAACCCACGACTCATTGGTCCACGGGCCAATGCTCTACTGCTGAGCCAAACCCGCCAGGGCTCATCTCTATTTTAACAAAACCTTACTATTTCCACATGAGAGGTAATACTGCATAGTGGTTAAGTGTGCAGACCAATCAGACTGCCCTATTTCAAATCCCAATTCTGGTCACTGGCTAGCAAATCACTTAACCTCTGTGCCTCACTTCCCTCATCTGTAAAGTGGGGAAATAACAACATCCATCTCATGGGGTTGTTTTGCAGGACTCAATGTGTTAATATTTGCAAAGCTTTTAGAGTAGCACTTAGCATGAGCTTGTTGTTATTAGATGTATGAATCCTTTCATTTTCTCTTCCCAACAACCCGGTAAAGTGAACAGGCAGACACACTCCATTTTTTGCAGATAAGAATCAAGGCTGTGAGGCCAGCGATGTGCCCCACCACCTGTGAGAAGGTGGCCCCACACTCTGATCTGCTCCCTGATTCACGTTGTGCTGAGGTGTGCATGGGGACTTGTAGCAAGAGTCCACTTCTCCCCCTACTTCTGACTCACAGCGTAAACCCTGACAGCTGGGTCCTTCAGGGGTCACGCAACAGCAAAGTGCTGTTAACATAACAACCTTCCTGTTCAAAACTGTTTGGCTTTTATAATTCAGGAACAGCCCTTCAATTTAATTTCAGGGTCCCTCCTGCCAGTCGAATAACAGAGGGATTTCCTCTTTCATCCTGGCAAAAAATGTATTGTGCTTACTTTTCATTAAGAACCCTGGGGCAAGGAAACCATCAAGCCACAAAGAAGGCTTTCTCCCCTCTGCCACATGCTGTTAACGATGAACCTGATGCGAGCATATGGGAATGACCAGAGAAGACAAACACTATGAATTTCTGTAGCACACCTATCTGCAGTGGAAGGTGTCATTTCACAGATATGGTTGAATTTAAACCTACAATGTTTTTATAAAGAAGGCCACAAGGACAGCAACACACAGAAAGGCCGAGGGCGGACTCAAGGCCATGCACAGGAAGACAGTGGTGAAACACAGACGCAGAGAACCACGTCTTGGGGCAAACCATTGTTCTCCAAGCCACCTAGTGAATGCATTTCTGATTACCAGCGTGGATAGGTGTGACCTGAATATTTGTATGGGTAGGTTAAGGATGAAACACGGTGTGCATTAATTATTTAATTCTTGCAAAGTATACATGCTTTGGTACTGCTCAGTCAGCCCCAAGCAGGATCGTGTTTTCATTCTCTGTGTGGGGAAAGAACTCAGTGGCATGAACTATGGCCATAGCAACTACCCATGGTGCTGCCCTCCCCTCTCAAAGGAGTCTACTCCCTGGGGACAGAACGCGCCTTCTCACAGTGACAACCCGCTCGCAGGGAGGAGCCTGAAACTCACGAGACAGGTCTATGGAGTGCTTCAGGTTATTTTTTCCATGACTGGAATAAAGAAATAATATGGAGTTACATGTGCACTTAACCAAAGTCAAGTCAATACTATATAAATACCATTAAAAAGGTACCAAAAAGCGTTCATCAAATGAAAATGAGGTAAGACCTGTAAAATTAATATCCACCTACAATTAGTATCACTATTTTTTTAAACTTTTACTATCTTGTTCACTTTGAGAACAGACAGGTTTTCCTACTGAAGCGTCGCAAATGGGCACATGTATCTGAGCTCATCTCTGCTCTACCACTTCATTGCAGCGGGGCCTTTGACAGGTCTGCAAACCCCTCTAAACCTCTTTGGGAGGAACAGACGCCATCCATCCTTTCTACCTAAGAAACTGGCATGGAAGTAAATAAAGTGAGAGATGAGACGTCATTAAGTTATAACCAGAACTGGGCACTTAACAGCTAGGCAAAGTGTCAAGAATCTCTGGTAACAGCAATGGTGCTGAGGCTACACAGTAAAGGGGTCGGACCTTCTCGATAAACCGAGCCTCCCACATTCAGTTCGAGAGTCTAAGGCGTGTAAGGAAACTGACAGTGCAGAGCTCCCCAGAGCTGTTTTGATGCAATAGTATACGGATGCTAAATTATCGGATACAAATATGTACTGAGTGTGCACATATACATGTGCATTTATGTGTGTACATGTATGTATGGGGGAGAGGAGTGTTATGTGTAGATACACGTACATGTGCGTATGTGTACACGTAGTTGTGTATGCTCATGTAAGAGGGTACGTGTGTATATTCATTTGATGGGTTAGGTAGAGACCTGGATAAAAGGCTACATGCTCTTTTTGGCAACAAATATCTGAGTGTCAAGAAAGCAGCAAAAAAGCAAAAGAAGAGAAAGACCAAGAATATTCACTTTCTTTTAGGTCCCCACTCAGTTTCCAGCACTGAGCAAGTAGCCCAGGCAACTGAGCTGCTATGACCGGTCCCTACCTGAAAAACATTCTGGTTGACTTTTCTCTTTTGAGTATCTCTTTGATTTCTTGTCACTCTGATTTCCTGGGCTCTTAAATCTAGTAAGTGACTCTTTTCCCCTTTATTTGTCCCTAATATCTCACTACAGGTTTTTCAAGTTTTGCCAATTCATACCATCCCTTGTGAATTCTGGTAGCTACAGGCTAATCAGCAGAATCAGACATACCTTTTACTAAGTCCTTTTTACTAGAATTGGTTCACAATGGGACTCAGTCCTGCAATTACTCACTGATTACAACAGCATGTGCCTGAGGCTGACAAGGATTTGCACAGATAGCCTCAGTCTGTTGTTTGTATCTCATTCAGTGGCTAACTCTGAGAGGCCAGGCAGGGTTATAGAACAGGTGGGGAGGATCCCAACAGACGGTGCCATAGGCTGTGGCATGAGGTCTTTTCTACTCACTACCAATTTATGTCCAATCTGAACCGACTGTATGATCAAAGGGTTTCCATTCAGTTTCCTTTTTGGGTAATGAAATTCACTGGTTGGTGCAATATTTGCAATGGCAACAATATCCTTAGACTGGGAGTGAGTGGAATTCTGCTTGTGCAAGATCAGCCACTTTGCTCATCTATCTATATACTAAAGTGACCTCAGATGACCTCCTGAGGGGCTGCCTGGCTTAGCTGGTGAACATCCATCCTGCAGCTCTGTGTTCACTGGAAGGTACAGATCCAATCCCAGGTGGGTCTTGTCCAGTTAGTAACAAAGACTAATAATAATGTCTCAGATACTTGCTGGAAAATATAACCTCAAACTCACTGCTACTCGATATCCTTCAAAAGCTCCACTAAGAAGAGCAGTAGTGATAGAGGATTTCCTGAAGGGTACACGGCCATCCATTCCTCTAGATACTCTAATCTTTTCTTGGACTCATCAGACAACCCTAGATGGGCCTCAGGAGAACTGTTTTCTCTGATCAGGTGATATAATTGGCCTGTATTGAGGGATATGATATGAAACTTCCCCAAATAACCTATCACTGTGTTTACCTTGGAGTCCCATTATATACTGTCCCCTCTACAAGGACACATAAAAGAACCTCTTTGGTCTCCATACCAAGAATAGTTCTTCTTGTCTTGGGCAACTGGACTGTTTTTACCTCTGGGAAACTATGTAGGTTGTAACTGGTCGTGTTTCACATTTTGCACTGTCAGAAAGCAAGCTCAGAATGAAATCTGTAACCCGCTTCTTCCACTTAAATGAAACATGCTGATATGCATTTTGTGGCTTAACCTCACCCCTGGCTACATCCAGAGCTTGTTTTGCCTTTGCCTTTTCATTCCTTGCTAATTTATTTTCCTGTGTTGCATAAATCTTGAACCTTTATGAACAAACTGAAATATTAGGAAAATAGGAAGTCATTGGGTTAAACTACTCTTAATTCTAATCTTAGGTTTCTCATTAATACACCAGTTAACGGTCAGGAATAATTTTAGATCTATAACTAACAAGCTCAATGTTACAGCCTAAAGAATAAGAACACGCAGACATGATACATAATGAGGGATATTCAGAAATCAAGTAATGGAAGGTAATGTGTTCCAAAATCCATTGTCAGCCTGTCAACTTTTCAACCCTTTCTGGGAATCGATGACAGAAGACACTGATGTTTCCTACATCCACCGGATGACATTGCACTGCTATGCAAAAGAACAATAACCCAAATCACCTACCGTGTTTGTGAATAAATGCCAGTCCTTGTAGTATCTGAAACATGATATTCCTTATAGCAGATTCAGGAAACAACTTATTTCTGTATGGATCAGAGACAAAAAGTTATCAATCTAGATTTACAAATGAAAACAGGATTCGTTTTGGTTATTTGGTAAGAATTTATGAAAACATTTGCTTACATGCTAATTTGTCCAGATCCTTTGATAATAAAGAGCAAAGGAAAACAACCATTTATCCCTACAGGAGAGCTACCTTATACACACCAAATGTATTTAGTTCTGTTACAAAGAAGCAATGATGAAATATTTTATAGTAAAGCCCCCAACAAAATTCCCTCTAACATAGCATATAAAAATCTCCTCTCTCTATAATATAAAAGAAAACTTGGAACAATTTTAATGGGGAAAATGTGAGGCTTTATGACATGTAGTAGATAGCACATTTTCCCCCCGGTTGGGCAAACCATGCAGCTTCATGGCTATTATTGACAATGAAGACAATTCTTGTCCACTGAAATCACTCAGAGGGATGCTGTGATGGCTTTCATTTGCCACCAAGAGAGTGTGCCCAAGAAGTTCTACATGGTTCGCTTTTAAGGTTCACAATGACCATAGCAGGTAATTTTTTCTCAGTCTCCTCTGCCCAGCACGCAAGTCCCTGAGCACTGTGGTAAGAAAGGAACTGAAATAAACCCAGACATTTTTGATGGAGGTCTCGAAATGAATGAAGCTGTTACACCCCCGACTTGTAGTTGCTCTGCTCACGTGTCCTTGTAGGAATGGAGAACTGCAGAATATCTGTTAAATATCTGAGCTTTGGGTGAATAACCCATTGAAACATGAAAAACTAGCTTCTGTGAAGCTATCACAAGGCCTCCGAAGTAGGAATGTGGGTCGGGCCCCTTGTCTAGTGGGCAGCTTTAAACAGCAAAGCCTAAGGAACATGAATGGGGAGAGGAAAAAGGCAGAAAGAAAAGACATCTGCTTTGCAATATTTATTTCTAAGATCATGAAAAACAAACCATACCTTTCTTTAATGAGCTGATAAAGATTTTCCTTCATGTACTCAAAGATAAAATAAAGATGATCATTCTCCCTGATAACTTCTTTTAATTTCACTATATTGGCATGGTTGAGCTTCTTTAAAGACTGAAAGATGAGGAAGAAAAACAAAGAGTTAGAGAGAATCTATTGTTGAAAAAACAAAAGCAACCCCATGTATACTTAATTAAACACCCAATTCTAAAACCACAGAAATACCACAATTCATATTTTAACAACAATTTAAGGAATAGTATTCCTATGAAATCGAGCAACTTTACGTGGAAAAACTATCTTGATTAACTGGCTGGAAGGTAAATACTTGACCTTCACTGGTATTTCTGCTGCTGCCAGTATGCCTGGGGTGTGGAGATCGGCATCAATTGGAAGATGAGGCTTTGACTGTTCTAGTATAGGCATGCCTTGTTTTACTGCACTTCACAGATGTTGCATTTTTTACAAATTGAAGGCAAGACCCTCCACCAGCAAAAAGATTATGACGCGCTTTATTGCAGTGGTCTAGAACTGAACCCACAATATATCTGGGGTATGCCTGTATTGGAGAAGGCAGTTGCTTTGGGGCAAGATCATGAGTTAACAGTCTGCAGACATGAACAAGAAATTGTTCAAATAGAGGCCGAGAGCCTGATTCTGTCCAATTCCATCTGGTTCACGAGTGTCCACAAGACACACAGCACTGCGTACAATGTGAGTTCTGAAGGAGACGGAGAAGGAAGAGAAATCTCTTTGGAAAGACTCTAAAGTTATGAGGGAGAAATAGCTCCACTTCCAAGAACAGCAGAGGCAATAAAAGTCAGGCACAAAGAACAAGAGTGACTAAGAAAATGCTGCATGACCTTATTATTCAGCCTTGTGTACATGCCGTTCTCCTCTTCCAGGAACACAGACGTGAGTACGGCCGTGTGTAAACCATTTCTTCTGGCCTCGTTAGTTCTGCCGATGGTGAGCAGCAATCTTGTTCGTGTACGGCAACCAGAGATACCCAGCTACTGGTCTGCTCACTAGATGATTAGAATTTGATAGATTGGTTCCTTCCAGGAAGTTTCAAAGGGTCACTCTGGCCAGTGGCATGAGCCCTGTCATACTAGAAACCCACTTCCTTGCAGAGAAGTGAGTCCAATAATAACACATTGTAAAGCCCTCTTTATTTCTGAATTTCCTTAAAAGAACATCCCTTTTATAAACAAATGCAATGTCTGAAAAGGAAAATGTTAATATTAATATGTAAATCTGGAAGGACGCTCAGTAATAAGGTGCCCCAGGGGTCAGAGCCTGGGAATGTGCACTACGATCAAGTGATTTTCAGCAGCTGGGAAGAGAGAGGACTAAGGCCAGGGAATGAGAGCCTCTCTCTGGAGCCTCTTCCCTGAAAGGCAGGCTCCTGCCAACACGCCCCTCTGGCAGCAAATCCTCAGCTGTTCTGGCCAAATGGAAAGATCCTTCTGGAATGACCCAACCAGGCTGATTACTTCTTTTCGCCGGGTTGGATTCCTGCTTCTCCATGAGTAACAAAAACAAACATTGCTTAGCTTGTAAGTCGTGTTCCCTGGACTCTCGCAGACTGCAGCCATCTTTTCCGCCTGTTGGCTTCAAGTGCATCCCGAGAACGGCTGAGATATTCAGTGGACGAGCAGCACATTTGTTCAGAGGAAAACGAAGTAAGTTTTAAAATTTTTCAAGAAGAGAATTCTAGGCAAGGAGTAGGGTACCTTCCGTGGTCAGCCTGAAGTGTGTTTTGAGCGTGAATTACCGGCCCAAGGCTAAGAGTGGTTCACAGTTCCTGTTTCCAAGCGAGGCTCTGTGTTAATTTGATGTAAAAAGAATTATTTTTGCTTGGAGAACTCCATGTGACTCTTTTTACAGAGATATCTCTCCAGAATGAAGGCATCTTATTTGATCTCAGGAGAGGTTGACACAGGAGAGGAAAAGGCAGGACAGCTGTCCCCACACAGAGAAGCAGGTTAAACCTGGATCAGCAGTCCAAATAGGCACTGTTTATCCCCACCTATAGAGGTTCTTAACCATTAGCAAAACTATGGGAAGTACTCAGTGTCATCCATAGGTTCTTGGAAACAGTGAAACAATGTATAACAAAACCAATGGTATCACAGGCAAACTGATAACAGTGTTATACATCAAAGACGTTAAAGGAAAGGACATTACTTGAGGACCTGCTGTACCACCTACTGGGCCCCAAGGATACCCTGGGCATGAGACACAGCGCCTGCCCTTTGGAGGCAAACAACCTAATGTAGAAGAGAAGACAAAATATATGCGACTCAATAAAGAACATCGTATTAAGGGTCAAAGGAATGACACAGACAAGGAACATCAGAGATGTTTCAAGAAGGAGTAGTTATTAAACCCTGAGTAGTCAGTGAGTGTCATTCGAATATGACTTTAAGGAATAGTACTACACCTAGACAACTCAGGAGGAGGAAAAGGGTGTGTCGGGAGGGGAGCCCTCACAGGTGAGGGTGCATGTGAGAACTGAGTGTCATTCTCTGTGTCTGAGGAATAAGAAGTACCCCAGTTAGGTGCCTTTTTTTCTTAAATATGTTTTTATTTATTTATTTTTTAGAGAGAGAGAGATAGGAACATCGATGTGAGAGACATCGATCGGCTGCCTCCTGCACGCCCCCTATTGGGGATCGAGCCCACAACCCAGGCATGTGCCCTGACCGGGAATCAAACCGGGACCTCTCAGTCCATGGGAGGATGCTCATCCACTGAGCCACACCGACCGGGCCCCAGTTAGGGTCTAAAGGAAGCTCATCTGGAGAAGTGGGCGGGGAGGACATTGTTTGGATGCCAGGTGGATGGGTACCCACGGAAGGCTTCAGACAAACCTAGGTTTGCAACCAAGCTTTGTGGCTGAGAGCTGTGTTTACCTCAAGCAAGTTCCTGAGTCTGGGCCTCAGCTGTTCTCATGAGCAAACTCAAGACACTAACACTGTCCACATCAGGTGGCTGTTGGGATGAAATAAGACAGTGTGTGTAAAGCACCTCAGGTGCTTCCTGGCCCCAAACAGCCTCTCAATAAATGGTAGACAGTGTGTGAGCACCTGAATGTCTTGGAGATTGTTCTGGCAGTAGCACACAGGATGGATGAGATGTGTAGAAAGTGGGATCACACAGGCCACCTCTAAGGAGCTGTGGTTTAGGGGTAAATAATTAACAGAAGGGGGAGAAAATATGAGCACTGGGGGATGCAGACATTCTAGAAAATTCAGGCACTGAGTTCGATACAGGGCCCTGAAGCAGGGGTGGGCAAACTTTTCTCCAAAGGGACAGAAAGTAAATGTTTTAAGCTTAATTTGTACGGTCTCTGCAGCAACTGCTCACCTTTGCCCTTGTAGCATGAAGTCAGCCACACACAAATATGCAAACAAATGCACATGCCTGTGTCCCAACAACATTTTACTCACAAAAACAGAATGCGGGCCATTGGTTACTCCCTGGTCTAATACATAAGAAAGATACAAGATTTGGTGAGGCTGCTGAAGCAAGAGGGGTTGAATGAAACTACTCAGGAGTAGAGGCAGAGCAAAGAAAAAATTGCTAAGAACAGAATGCGATTAATCACCGATATGTATGGGGTGAACCATAGAAGAACCGGTGAAAGGCAAGCAAGAGGGAGGACAGCTGAGTGAATGCAGAGTCACACAGCCCTGGAGGGAGAGAAGGGAGTGGTCAACAGCACCCAACCCTGCAGGCAAGAAAGTACCTGAGAAAATGACCCTGGACTTGGCAACTGGTGACTTTAAGGGAGCAGCTTCCGAAGCAGAGAGAGATGCCTGACTCAGTTCAGTGGAAAGTCAGTGGTAGGTGGGGAACTATGGCAAAAGAAGTTGTTTGAAAGGTAAGATAAGGAAAGGAAAGGTGTGGACGCTCAAGGGGAGAGAGGGCTGAGGCTGACCAGAGGGAATGGCAGGCACATTTATGGACTGAAGAGAAGGGGCCAGTGGAAAGGAAGAGTTTAAAGGAATGGGAAGGTTCACCAGAGCCAAAAGGTGAGAGCAGCCCAAGTGTCCATCAACGGATGAATGTATACGTAAAATGTGATATACCCATACACTGCAAAATGATTCAGCCTTTAAAAAGAAGACAATTCCAACACATGGTACAACATGGATGAGATGTAAAGACATTATGCTAAGTGAACTAAGCCAGTCACAGACGGATACATACAGGCATACCTTGGAGATATGGCGGGTTTGGTTCTAACACACCTCAATGAGCAAGTGTAGCGATAAAGTGGGTTGGAGGGTCTTGCCTTCAGTTTGTACAAAATACAACATCTGTGAAATGCTGTATGTGAAGCACAATAAAACGAATTCTGCCTGTACTGTATGGTTTCACTTATATGAGGTACTAAGAGTAGTCAAACTCATAGAGACAGAAAGCAGAGTGTTGGGTACCAGGGGCTGGAGGGCAAGGGCATGGGGAGTTACTATTGAATGGGGACAGGGTTTCAGTTTTGCAAGATGAAAAGAGTTCCAGAGATAGATGGTGATTATGCTTGTAAAACAATGTGAACGTACCTAATACTGTACACACTTAAAAACTGGTAAGATGGTAAATGTTATACTATTTGTATTTCATCACAACTTAAAAGAAAAAGGACATTAGTGGGAAGCTACTGAAAATCAAAAGAAATCTGTGATTTACTTAAGAGTAATATACCAACAAGTATATTCACAAATAGCATAGCAATCTTCTATGTTAAGCTATTAACTTCATAATGTTATCATTTCCCCCCTTTTTGGCATCAGTGAAACAATTCCAAGAGAATGAGCATATCAACAATAAATCTAAGCATGTATAGCACTATTTTAATCAACTATATACAAAGTATTCCCTACTGTATTAATAAATACCTTAACCTCCCGAAGGTTCATGCATTCCTCCCAGGAATAAAACTTCCTTTTCATTCTAAGAGAGAAAAGAGAGACACAAATAATATGCTTACTCCCAGTCACAGGCTAAACTTGATTCTTTAAAAATGTTTTCATTCCGAACCTAATGAAGAGTGCTTCAAATCGGCTTCGATTTTTATCAACTATTATACCTTCCAAAACGGCATTTATTTTAAAATCTGGCCATCAATCCTACGTTACCTGCAGTGTGGTACAAAGAGGCCTGGACTGCTATCCTGCTCTGTCTCTAATTAGCTAACCTTGCCCTGGAGGGAATCCCTCATTCCTATTTTAGCTAGACCAGATCTGTCCAACAGAACCTTCCATTTCACTGGAAAGGTTCTGTCTGTCCAGTATCGTAACCACTAGACACATGTGGCTACTGAGCACTTGGAATGTGGTTAGTGCAACACAGGAACTGAATTTTTTATTAAATTCACATTTCAATGCCACATATGGTTACTTGCTACCATGTTAGACAGTACAGTTCTAGACATGCCAGTACAGGGGTTGACAAGCTGTGGCCCATGGGCCAACTCCACCCCACCATCTGTGTTTGTAAAGCCCATGAGCTAAGGTGGCATTTTTATTTTAAAATAGTTGGAATAAAAAAAAAATCAAAAGAACAATATCTCATGACGTGTGACAATGATCCGAAATGCAAATGTCTGTTTCCATAAATGAAGTTTTACTGGAACACAACCACACTCATTCATTTAGATCTGGTCTGCGACTGCTTTCACACTGCAACAGCAGAGCTGATTGTGACGGAGGCCATATGGTCTGCGAAGCCTAAGATATTCACTGTCTGGCTCTTTGCTGACAAAGTTTGCCAGTCCCTGGTATGGAACCTGAGGTGAGGAGGAGAAGCCTATTAGCGAACCAGAAACCCAAGTTTCAAGGTTGTATCTTCCCTTGCATTTAAATCACACTGTCTCATTTGAATCTTACAGCTGCCCTATGAAATAGAGGGGACAGGTGAGGAAACTAAGGAACAGAGAAGTGACACGATTTTCCCAAGGTCTCACTTCTGGCTAATAACAGACAAACTTCCTTTTAATTTTTTTCCCTTTACTGATTCTTAGAGAGGGTGGAAGGGAGAGAGAGAGAGATAGAAACATCAATGAGAGAGAACATCGACTGGCCACCTCCTGCATGCCCCCCACTGGGGATCGGGCCCACAACCTGGGCATGTGCCCTGACCGGGAATCAAACTGGCAACCTCTTGGTGCATGGGTCAACGCTCAACCACTGAGCCACACTGGCTGGGCTTAACAGACACACTTTCATCTCTCCACCTCACTCTGACACTCTGCCCCCGAAGTCACACTGTCTTCTGGTTGAGTGACCGATTCCTTTATTCATGCCCTGAATATTACTTAGCCTCTCCTATGTGGCAGGGACTTTGTCAGGCACTGGAGATACATGGATGAGAGAGACATCCCTCATAGAACTGCCATTGTAGCAGGAAGGGAGGTAATGCGTCCCTTTCTGTACTAAGTGCTATAAGGAAAGGTACAGGGCACCATAAGAGTGGACCTCAGGGCGACCTAGTCCAGTCTGGGGTAGCAGGGAACATTCCCCGAAGGAAGTGATATTTCAACCAAAACCTGAAGGATGAGTAGAATTTAGTCTGGTAGGAGGTGTGGGAGAGAGAAGATCACGTGAAGGCTGGGAGCAGAAAAGTATCTGGTGAGTTCAAGAAGCTGAAAGGCCAGAGAGGCCAGAACACAGTAGGCAAGGGGTAGTGACAGGGGATACGGCTGATGAAAACGGGCAGGGGCTGAAGGAGGCAGCTACTGCTAGGTCACATTGAAAATTGGGGGCTTGATCCTAAAACGGAGAGGAAGACCCTGAAATCAGAGCCTGAGGCAAGGACTCACTCAGGTGCAGGTAGTTTATTTGGGAGATGATTCTGGGAAGCCAGGGCAAGGAGCAGGGAATCTGGAAACAGAGAGGTAGGGAATCCATTAAAGGGTGCAATGCTGAGCTGATACAAGATGGGCTGGGGCTCAGTCCTGCTGGGGACCTTCTGAGGAGCAGTGCAGAAAGCACGCTGGCTGAGTCTCCTGCATGCACTTGCACTGGGATGCTGGTGGAGGACACAGCACTGTACACAAGAACGCGGTGAAGTCAGGTGGGACAAGAAGACATGATGCAACAGCAGGGACACAAAGAATATTTGGCACAAATGGTTTTAAATGATTAGATTCAGGTGTTTAAAATAATCCCTTCAGATGGGGGTAAGAATGGAAGCCAGGAACCCAGTAGAGGAAATTATTCCAGGAGCACAGGTGGTAAATGATAATGGGCTGAAAGGGAGGTTAGCAGTGGACCACAGAGAAGTAGGTAGATCTGATTAATGTTTAGCAGTTAGAAGGGACAGGACTAGATGACCAATGGTGGGGCACATGAAGGGAAGTCAAGAAGACTACAGGTTTTGAGGGGATGGTAGCATCATTTATCAAAATAGGGGATACTAAAGAAGAAACAGGTTGGGGGAAAAAGCAGAATATGTTGGATATAAGTTTAGTTTTAGATATGATGAATTTGAGGTGAATATAGGACATCCGAATGGAGATGCTGAGAAAGCAACTGAATGTAAAGGGGTGTGGCAGACACGCTCCAAAATGGCCTCCATAGATGCCCATCTTCTGGTATTCACAACCTGGTATAACCCGTTCTCCTTCTATGACTTGCTTCTAATTGATAGAACATAGCAATTGGAGAGGATGTCCCTCCTGTGATTAGTTTAAAAAACAAGGGATGTGACTTCCATCTTGGAGGAAGACTCTCATTGCCTTCTTGGCTCCCGTGTCTCGATGAAGTAAGTTGCCATGTTGTGAGCTGTTCTTTGGAGAGGCCCATGTGGCAAGGGACTGAGGCAGCCTCCAGCCAACAGCCAGCAGGGAACTGAGGCCCTCGATCTGACAACCCAGGTGGTACTTAATGCTGTCCACAACTGTGAGTGACCCTGCAACTAGGTCCTTCCCCAATCCAGCTTTAGATGAGATCCCAGCACTGGCCAACACCTTGACTGCAGCCTCATGAGAGACCTAAAGCACAGAACTCAGCGAATCCAGGCCCAGACTCCCGACCCCATGGAACTGTGAGATTGTTGTTTTATTTTTATTTTTATTTTTTAATTTTTTTCCTTTATTGATTTTAGAGAGAGAGAGGAAGGGAGAGGGAGAGATAGAAAGATCAATGAGAGAGAACATCAATTGGCTGCCTCCTGCATGCCCCCCACTGGGGATCTGGCCCACAACCTGGGCATGTGCCCTCACCAGGAATTGAACCGGCAACCTCTTGGCACATAGGTCAACACTCAACCACTGAGCCACACCTGCCAGGTGAGATAGTTGTTTTAAACCACTCATTCTTGGGGTCAACTTTTATGCAGCAACAGATAACTAATATGAGTCTGAACTGAGACAGAAAAGGGCAAGTGGGGTCAGGGGAACGAGATAGTGGTCATCAGACCACCATATGTGTAAATGACCCAAATTACATCACTTAATTTCTCAGTTTCAGTTTCCTTTCCTATGAAATAATATGTATTAACCTGCTCATTACTACCTCACAAGAGGAGAAAACACTTTAGAAAAAGTACCAGTTTAGGTGCAAAGTAGCAAACCTAAAGTGGGAATGTGTTCAAGACCTCTGACGGGACCTTTCCAGAGTCGACAATGATCCAGCCCACAGAAGGCAATGTCTAAGGCTCTTCTCCAGGCTTCCTATGCACTCCTCTTTTGAAATGTTTCAGAAACGAAGAACGAAGAGGGCAGAATTAAATAAATGTTGACAATGAAGAGTTGAGGATGAATTTATGAGCGTGAAGGATAAAACTTACTTTTTAATAGCAATCAGTTCCCCAGACTCGATGCTTCTTCCCAGCAGGACGGAACCGTAGGTTCCATCCCCGAGCTGCTTGATCGTTGTGTATCTATTCATGGTGTGCCCGCTCAGGCCGGACACTCATCTCAGGGCCGAGGTGGTGCAGTCCTGCAGCAGCAGCAGGCCTCCCCGGAGTGTAACCAGATTTTCCTATGGCAGCACCAGCACAAGGTATTCAACAGAACGCGACTGTCTCCCAAATACATATTTTCCAAGGTCAGTCTTCTGCCTGTAGAGATAAATCAGGGACAAGGATAAATGCTAATGAATATTTTGAGTTTGTGTACTTTTATAGTCTAAATCGAGAATCAGCAGATCATACCCCCCAACCCTGCCCTCCTGTTCTTATAAATAAAGTTTTATTGGAACACAGTCCTGCCCACTCACTTGCATATTGTCTATGGCTGCTTTCACACTACAACAGCAGAACTGAGTAATAGTGACAAAGACAATGCCCTACAAAGCCAAACATGTTTATTTTCTGACCCTTGACAGAAAAAGTTTGTCAAGCTCTGATCTAAATAATGTTTGTCGACAATTTTTTTAATAAAACTAGAGATACCATTCTTGGGAAGTGAATTTGTCACTGACTCAGAAATGAACCAGCTGCAATTCAATGCTTTTGTTGTTGATTAACCACTGTGGGCAAACCCTGCATGATAACTATGGTCAGTGAAAATTGCCGAGCTCATGCTAAATAAACTGAGTTCTGTAATTCCGCTACAATTCACAATGCAAACATACAAAAGCCAAGAAATGCTAATATTAAAGTTCTCCTGATACAGAACTTACATGTGCTCCATGATCTATTCGTGACTAGGCAACAACAGTATTATTTTTACTGCTACACATTCAAAAGCTAAACAAAGAGCTAGTAATTTTTTAAGAACTACATGTAGGCTGTGCCCCTTTTAATATCAAGCAGGGTTTTTTTTATTAAACATTTTTTTCAGTTGTGTTTTTTTAATCAGTCATTGCTTTTTTCATTTATAAAATTGAGTCATTCATTTTGCCTATAATTAAATATTTAGTAATAACTTATGTGATTGCAATGTCTTTACATAAACATTAATAAAATGTAATTACTTAGGTAAGAATAAAAACATTTTTAAAATACAACTATTAAACTAATTATCTGAAGAAACAAAAGACCAGAAAATAATGATTAGAAGTACGTGGCATTCTGCCTCTAAATCCAAATCCAGTCTACACAGCTCCTCCTTCCAGAATTCCTTCTAATCAATAAATGTAGAAGGAAAGAGGGAAATAAGAAATTCACTCTTAGGCAAGCGTCACAGTAAAATTTGTTTCCGACAAGATTCTCTGATAGATGCAAATATTAGTGGATAAAAGTCTGAAGAGAAACAACATATCTGCATAGTTTCAAAGTATCTCTAAGATATTGATTACCTTCAAAGAAAAAGATGGTAACTCTATAGGGGAAAATCCGGCTGAAACCTCCAAACCCAAGTGATCAAGTTCAGCATCACTATTAGTAAGACACATGACATCATATACCCTGGACATGATGCTCTGAGAAGGACACAGCATCACAACATCACAGCAGTATTCTTGTGAAAAATGCAGAATCTCAATCTATCCATGAGAAAACATCAAACCCAAAATGAGGGACATTCTACAAAAGACTTACCAATACTCTTCAAAAGTGTCAAGAGCACAAGGGCAGGGTCAGACTGAGGAACTGTCCAAGATTGGGGGCAACTACGGAGACATGACAACTAAATGCAATGTGAGATCCTGGATAGGATCCTGGAACAGAAAAAAGACAGCAGTGGAAAAGCTGATGAAATGTGAATAAGGTCTGTAGTTTAGTTAGCAGCATTGTGCCAAACCTAACGTCCTGGTTTTGATCACCATTCTACGGTTATAGAAGATGTTACTATTAGGAGAAGCTGGGTGAAGGATTTCTAGGAACTATCTGTTATATTTTTGCAGTTTTTCTGGAAGTTTAAAATTAAAAACTAAAAAGTAAATCCAGTCCACATTCTTGCAAAGGCTGTGTGTGATCTTGAGAAACCTTCAGAAATATAAAAGTTATGCCTGATTTTACCATACTCTACCATTTCATTGGAAGAGACCAATCCCCCAAACCAAACTCATTTCCCTTCCCCCTTAGAACCATTTCCTTTCTTTGGAAGCTCTTCAGGATCAGACTCCTACAACTTCCTTCAGCAGCTCTTTCCGGTGCTGATAAATAAATATTTATAAAGCACCTCTTGTGTGACTGACCCTATGTTAACCTCCAGGGACACAACAACCAATAAAATATGGTTCATTTTTTCCAAAGATCTTAGAGTCTCATAGCAGGGGATAAGGGTGATTAGGGGTGGTGGGCAGATATGTACTCATGAATATGCACTAAGATACTTCAAGTACATCTAGGGAACCAGATGTGGGGATGGAATAAGGAGAAAGTCCCCTGGCTTCCAGCTGGGTCAGAAAAGCTGCAAGGAAAGTCTTCATGAAAGACTGAGTATTGAAAGAAAAAGGAAAGTGGGTGCTGTGTAGGGGAAGGGGTTCTAGCCCTCCAAGGAGCAGAAACTAAGGTACAGGGGTCTGAACCTGGGGTGAGGCAAAGGTGAAGAGCTTGCAACTGGAAAGAGATAACCCTAGAGTTTTGTTTGTGGAGAGCCTCAGATGCCATTTTGAAAACCACAGGCTTTGACTAGAGCTTATACTAAAGGAGAAGAACACACCTATAAAGGACACTATTGGGTCAGTGGAAACAATTAGAATAGGAGTGGTAGATTAAAGCATTGTATCTGTAATACATTTACTGAAGTGGATGCCTGTCCTGTGGTTCTGTAAGAGCATATTCTTATTCTTAGAGAATATACCCTAAAGGATTTATAAGTAAAGGTTCATATGTATGCAGTTTATTCTCAAGTGGATAGAATAAAAATTGTGTGTGTGTGTGTATGTGTGTGTGTGTGTGTGTGTGTGTAGAGAGAGAGAGAGAGAGAGAGAGTGCATGAGCACACAAATGGGGTAAAATGTTAACAACAGGTAAATCTAGGTAAAGATAAATAGGTATTCTTTGTACTATTCTTGTAACTTCTCTTTATGTTTAAAATTATTTTAGAGTAATAGTTGAAAAAATTATCCTCGAAGTGTAGAGGAATGGAATCTTTAAGAAAAACACACATACATATCTTAAACATTTTATTTTAGCTTAAAATATACACATGTAGATTTACTTATTAAAACCTCATCTTAAGTTGTTCATCAGACAGAACACTGTCATACATTGTGGCTCGTCCCCTTCATGATAGAAGCTGTGTCTCAACATAACATAGAACAAGCATTTGGGCCACAACATAAGCAATTTGGGGCTCTGTGTTTGTTTTTCCCCTTTTTCTTCTTTTTCCTATTTATCTCCATCTATTGTTGATATGACAATATGATTTCTTCATCACTCATAATTTTATTTTCCAACAAATTAAAATTCCCAAACCATTGTTATATATTATCTTCCTAAAAAGTCACTGAAACCTTGATTTATCAAAACCCAGCTAACTGGGGGGGGGGGGGGGGGGGGGTGTGATGGGGAACATCATCTGTAATCCTTTCAACAATAAAAATATAAATAAATAAAATCTACATTAAAAAAAGACATTATGTGGTCATTTGATAAAACAGCGAATTAGATAAAAGTATGGCAACCGTGTTAGTACGTAAGTTGATAACTGTACTTTAATTATGTAAAATAATATCCCTATTCTTAGGAAATATACACTGAAGTGTTTAGAGATAAAGGACCATGACGAATATAACTTACCTTCAAATGGGAGAGACAGAGAAGGGGAGGGAGAAGGAGGGAAGGAGGGAGAGGAGAGAGAGAGAGAGAAAATTATGAAGCAAATGGACAGAAGGTTAACAATAAATGAATCTGAGTAAACAGTTAAAAAAAAAAAAACCCAGCTAACTAATAAATTACATGCTTTATTAAAAAAAAAAAAAAAAAGTAGACTCTGACCTAGAAACAATGGGAAGTCAATTAAGGTTTTTTAACTAGAGAATAATATGGTCAGATTTGCATTTTATAACTCAATTAATTAGAATATTTTTCTTAATGTCCAACCAAACTTGCCTATTGTAATTTAAGCTAATTTCTTCATGCTTATTTTTTGTGGATATAAAGAATATATCTCACAAAAAAATGTATATATAATGGAATTAGTAATCAGTATTATGCTGAGCAAAATAAGTCAGCCAGAGAAAGACAACTACCACATGATCTCACTTATTTATGGAACATAATGAACAAAATAAGCTGTCGACCAAAAGAGATCCAGAATCATGGAAGTAGGGAACAGACTGACAAACCTCAGAGGGATGGGGGGTTGGGAGGGGAGGGAAGAGATAAACTAAATAACTTATATGCAGATATGCACAACCCATCGACATGGACACTATGGTGGGGAAGGCAGGAGGGGGGTGGGAGAGGGAAGGAGAGGGTCAAAGGGAAAAAAAGGGGGACATCTGTAATACTTTCAACAATTAAAAAAAAAGATGTTAGTAATCAAATGTGTGTCCCTCGGCCTTTTCTTGCTTTACACCACCTTTCTTCACAGGACCTGTTTTCCACTACTTTAGTTATCTTTGGCATTCGTCTCTGAATTCTCGAACACTCTCCATCTCATTGATGAACTATGGTGATCAAAACTTAATAACTACCTACATTCCAGTAGCATGTGGGCTCTTCTCCACTATATATTTTTTTTTTTGGCAATGGCATTATACTAATGAATCACATCTATTAAATTATTAAACATAGATGCCTTTCTTTGATCATTAATGTCTTACTACCTCCTCATCCACTTCAATTGTAGAATTGGGACAATGCTTTCTCTACATGATCACTGAGAAAACTATTCATGAAAGCATTAAGAACTTTATCAAAATCAAGATAAAGTATGGGTCATTCATTCAACACACAGTCACCCTAACAATTCTTTCCTGTTTCAGTTTTTCATATTTTCATAGAACAAAATTCAATTACTCTGGCAAGAGTTGACTCTCACCACAGCATGGTAGTTGCTTTTTAATCTTGTTATTTCATGTAATTGAGTAATGATTGTGCAATGGATCAGACTAGTGTCTCTCCAGGCTGAGATGCTAAGCATTATGCAAGGCTTTGGGGGCACATTATAAATAAGATAAGGGCCCTTCCTTTACATAACTCACTATTGACATGACATGAAAAACAGAGAAAGTGTTATGAGAACATGGTACAGAGAACCACCAACTCCTGGGAGAAGGGAAAGGTCTGACAACCCTTCAGAGAAGTGGGAGGACGGAGGGACTGAAGAATGAATCAAGTTTCATTATACACAAGAGGGAAAGAAAAGAATTAGATGGAGCAAACTGTGTGCAAAAGGTTAGCAGGTACAGGGCTTGGTATGTTCATAAGAGGTCAAAAGCCTAGTGATTTGTTCCCTGGCTGACCATTAGAATCTCCCGGGGAACTTTTAACAAATATTCATGCCCCGGCTTCACCTCTAAGAGTTAGGTCGGGGTGACTTAAAACTATTACCAAATAATATTGAATGTAAACTGTAATTGAAAAATAAAATTAATTTTTAAAAAGTTAGGTCAGGGTAAGAATGAGTTTCAGGAGTTTGGAAAGCTCTCCAGGTGGTTCTAATGTGCAACCAAGGTGTACAGCACAGGGTAGGGCATAAAGCCCATGGAGAAAGGTAAGGAAATGGCAGGAAATGGTCAGAAACCCAGGGTGGGGCCCTGTTGTGAAGGAGTACGTATATCTGTCATGCAACAATTTGGTCTTTAACCTGCACAGGGAAGCTCTCCTGCATTTTCAGGCAGGGACATGACATAAATCCCTCTGGAGACCAAACAGATATTAGAATAGAGACTAGCAGCAGAGAGACTGGTTAGGTGGGAACTGAAATAGTCCAGGTGAAATATGTCCAAGGCCTGAACAAAGGCATTGGACTAGATGAATCTTAGAAATAGAAGGGGACATAGGTTTGGAATACAGAATATTTATATATGTATTATTTGGACAATGTGCAGAGACAATGGCTTCTGTTTTCTAAGGTGCTGAATTTGAGGTATGTACCAAACCTCTCACTGGTGATGCTAGGTAGGCAGCTACAAAGTACTTCCAAGGTTGCTCTATTTTGTTTCCAAACACAGTACATTATCGGAGTTCTTATTGGGAGCATAGCATTCAGACAAGGCTAATATACTGCACAACTCTGGGGTACTCCGTTCACATGGAACACTACATGGATATGCCTACTGGAGTGTTCCAGCATGGTGGCCATGGCTCCAGAACAAGGGACAAGACAGTCTCAACCTATGCCTGAATTACTGTTCAACTCTGGATGACAACCTTCAAGAGAGAAATTAAAGAGCACAATGAGGGATCTAAATGAATGCACAGGAAGAGTAGTTGAAGAAACACAGGACACAAGAAGTAAAGGAGACTTAGGAAACCACGATAATTGTTTCAAGTGTACAACGGTGGATCAGAGAGAAGGATGAGTTACACTCTGCAGGGATCCAGAGAACACTGAGAACCACTGTCTGAGCATTCTGTTCTCTACTCCAGTGAATTACTTCCTATCTTAAAAACATGAAGTAGTATTATTCAAATTAGCATTACAAGAAGTATCACTCCACCCATAGTCAATTCTGAGCATACCCAGCAAGAAGTGCTTAAATACATTTGAGATCAATGTTGTTCAGTTGTTCATCATTTTTGTGGTGGCCTGAATGTGATGACTCATGTCATGATCTGAAAGTGAAGAACAAAAACTCACTGCTGCTCTGGGAAAACAACAGAATGATGGACAATACAGTGGAAAAAGGAAGGAGATGGGGAGGGGCCATTGCCGATCTACCCAACAGCAATGCTTCTCTCCTTGCTCAGTTTATAGAACCCGGATTTTATTCAGGACTCAATCTGATGAGGGAATGGCCTTACCACCTACCACAGTCCTGGGCATTCTGATCAGTCTAAGCCAAGCCAAGCCAAGCAATTCCATGTCTACTAAAAAATTGTTTAGGAGTGAGGCTATGGCTCTGACTTATGAGAGAGAAAGGAAAGTGAGCTGATGAAGGAAGAGAAAGGTTTCTGAGAAGAAATCTACTCCCTGACAAAGACAGTTGACAAAGAGGTTACTCTGTGTTTCTGCCTTAAACATGATTGTAGAAAACTGTGGTATTTAGGGATTGGGCAGCCTCCTGGTGACTATAAGAAGTGAATTCTAAAGATGAGAATATTTTCTGCTGAGGATGGACAAAAGAAAGAAAAAGAGAAAGGGGAGAGGGAAGAGGAAGGGAAAGGTGGTTGATGATATCACTGGGCTGCTGCATGATCCCTGAAAATATCTGCCTTAGATTTCTTGTTATATGACCTAATTAAAGGTCTTTGTTGCTGAAGCCACTGTTAGATAGTCTATTGAGTATAGCTGAAAGCTTTCCTAATACAGCAGACCAGGGATACATTGACTTAAGAGACAGAACTCTATAGGGGAGGTGATAGAGATAGATCAATCAATCAAGAAGAGGTCAATCATCTGTAGTTAGCATGGTTTTGAAAGCTGAGAGAGGTTAGCATAGCTAGAGACAAATTAGAAGAAGTAATTCTCTATTAGCCTAAGGTTCAATTTTCCATCCACCATTATCTGGTTCTATTTTGGAAGAAAATACAACTACAAATCTATTGTGGTGCAAGAAGAAGGAGTATCCAAAAGTGGCACTGGGCACCACTCAGGGTTGCCTGAACAACTAGCCAGCTGGGAAAGGGACTCTTCCCCAGAGTTTATCAAAACCCAGCTTCTCTTGGGTCTTGAAGGTCCCCACATGCTAGGTAGATGGCTTTACCAAACCACTACTTTCTACAGCTGACACCTAAACCCAGACTCTACAAATCATCTGATTATACTTATACTGCCTGTTCAACAGAGCACCAAAGTCCAGCACAGCTCTCCACGAAGATGGTGAGAAATTGGGACATCCATGCCTCTCTTTCTTTCTCTCTTGATTTGAAAGTTTTCCCCAAAGAACCTATTCCTTACCTCCTAGTCCTATGACATGGCAGGTGGTAATCATGAAGGAATCCCACCTTGTACAATAAATAGGGCCCAATGTGGGGCCCACTCTGTATGTCACGGATAGTGAAACTTACCACATGGGGCAACAGAGCTTAAGTTCAAGGCAACGAAGGAAAGCAGAGAACCTCCCAAAGACTTTCATATAATCATCTGAATTAAGGCAGCAGTGGTTTTTTGTTTTTTGTTTTTTTATTCAAAAGAATGTTTTAGGAGTGAAATTAGAAGTCTATGCTTACTTACCCAATGAACAATGGAATTTGTTTTTGAAATATAGAGAATATTTCTCTACAATTTTGCACAGTGAACAAGACTTCACAATTGTGGCTGAAATCTCTGAATACGACATTAGCATATAGAGATTCACACTGTGTGGAACCGGAGCTTGTAAACTGGCAGCCTGAGGCCTGAATTCAGAGGCATGCTCTGAATCTATATTTAAAAATAAGAACTTTCGCCTGACCGGTGTGGCTCAGTGATTGAGCATTGACCCATGAACCAAGAGGTCGCTGGTTCAATTCCCAGTCAGGGCACATGCCCTGGTTGTGGGCCAAATCCCCAGTGAGGGGCATGCAGGAGGCCGCCAATGCTCTTTCTCATCAATGTTTCTATCTCTCTCTACCTCTCCCTTCCTCTCTCTCCAAAATCAATAAGAGCCCTGGCTGGTTTGGCTCAGCAGTTGGAGCATTGGCCTGCAGAACAGAGAGTCCCAGGTTCGGTTCCCACTAGGGGCACATACCAAAAAAAAAAAAAAGAGGAATAAAATCAATAAAGAAAAAAAATTTTTTTAATAAAATATAAAAACAGGAATTTTCATATATAAAGCCAGATTTGGGGCTTCTCTGGAAAAACTGAAGGGCTAACAACATGGGATCCCTAGCCTTGTCTGGTAATAAAAAGCTAGAAAAGAGTGGTCGTCATCTCTTTAGACTGAGCATGGACTCTTCAGCTCATCACATCCTCCCTGTTGTCTAAAATGGTTTCTTTGTCAGTTCCTCAATTTATTTATTTTTTTAGTTGCCATGCATGTTTGCACCTTCACAGCCACTTGTTTTATTGGAAGAAAAATATTTCTCTGTTCCTAAGCTGCTATTAAAAGTGACAAACTAAAAGACAATCTGGAAAAAACCTCATGTTTGAAGAAAAATTGAAGCAAAAGAAAAACTGTTCTTTATTTAAAGAAGAGCAATGTTTTACTGCCTAACAAGCACATAGACTTCCTTGAGTCTTTTACATTTCCTCCTCTGCTCCCACAGCATTTGAATTCACAGCTCCTGATACAGCCAGTCAACATTGCCTGAGCAGTGAATGGAATGTAGCAGCCCAGCCACTGACTTGGGAATTAGCTGACATGCTAAGGGGCAGTCCTGCCTACCTCTCTGACTCCAAGAATTAACTTAAATAAGTCACTTACTATAACTAACCTACACTTACCTTCCTAATATATCAAATAAGCCAAAAAGGTATTACTAATCATTTTAGTATTTACTATATCTACAGTACTATTATAGTGCTTCGCATATATTAATCCATTCAATCCTTACAACTGTACCAAGTAGGCACTATTATTATCATCCCTATTATTATTATCATCCCTATTATTATTATCATCCCTATTTTACAGATAAGGAAACTGAGACATAAGCAACTTGTCCCCTTTATACTATTACCATCACCTGCCCACTTTATAGATGAGGAAAATGAGACACAAATTACTTTGTCCAAGGTTATACAACTAATAAGTGGTGGGATTGAGATAGGAACCCAGGCTGATTGCACCAAACTCAAGGGAAAGGTTGCAAAAGATCCAAAGATCATAAAACCTTTTGAGGATCTGAGCATAAGAGGAATTAGAGGAAGTACTTTGTAGCTCCAAGTCCAAATATGGAAACCACTGATGTGGCTATGCTCTAGTTGGCCTCATTCTGCAAACAAACATCAGTGAACCCAGCGGGGACCTCGCCAGCCACGGAGGCAACGTGAATGCAGACAAAGAGGGGCTGGGTCCCAGTTTCAAGTTGGCACAGACTCCCCTCTGACTCAGAGTGTCTCTTGGTCCTCGGGTTTACTTTCTGTGAAATGAGGGCATTGGACTTGATCCTGTTACATGGTTTCTTGCTCAAATGCTCTGTGATTCTGTGACTGTGTCAGGAATCAAGCTAGCATTTGCCCAAGAAAAAAAAATGGATCACTGACCCTGGCCAGGTTGTTCAGTTGGTTGGAGTGTCATCCCAATACTCCAAGGTTGTGGGTTCAATGCCTGGTCAGGGCACATGCAAGGGTCAGCCAATGAATGCACAGGTAAGTAGAACAGCAGGTCAATGTCTCTCTCTCTCTTAAATCAATGAAAAAAAGTGAATCACTGTTTCCACTTTTCCTGTCATATGCGCAAACGCTAGTGAAGAGAAGATAGAGCCCTAGAGGGACCTTGTACCCTACATGACATTTCTCTTTCAGAGGACAAGTACCTCCTGCCTCAGCTGGACCCCAAAGTTCAGAATCTACAACAATCACCGCTTCAAAGCCTCCTCCCTAACCTGCACAGACATAGCTAATGGCTTTCTCAGCATCCTGTCCCCACCTCAAAGTCCCCACACCTTCTCCAGCAGTCAGTGACATGCAGGCCCACCCTCTGCATTAGCCAGGTCAGTCACCACGCTTCCTTCACTTCTCTATTCTCACACCTCATACTTGCATACAGCAATTACTCAAAGATTGTCTGAATGGTCAAAATTTGAATTTTAGTCTTCGCTATTTATTTTCTGTACCACCCTTGATAAGTATCCCAAAACTCTCGGTGCTTCTATTTCTTCACATACAAAATAATAATAATCAAATTATTTGACCTGACCACAAATGTTCATAAGTTCTGAAATGGAAAAATAGTAAACACTTACAGAAAAGCTAAGACCGGCAGTCTGCCTGGGCCCTCCCACCACAATTCCGGAATTATTGTGTCTCAGAGATCACAGAAAAGCCCCCTCAATGTGGTCAGATCAGGTCTTTGGCCTTTGGGTAAGGGCATACCCCACTAACAAAGAAATACAACTTTATTTCACTTTCAAAGAGTTCCAGCCAATCTGTGAAATACATGTGGCAGTTTTCCTGGCTAGGAGACACTGGAGAAAACCTTCCTGCAATTGGTCCCAATTCCCTCCCCTTGGCTGCGATCCCCATTGGAGGCAAAGAACATCAGCTCAGGGCCAGCAGCTCATACGGAGTGCCCTGCTCATTCACAGCCTGGACACCAGAACGGAGCACAGGGAAATGGTAGTCGTTCTTTATTTTGGAATCCTGACAGTCACTGAATAAATGCCACAATTATTCATTTGTTAAGATAGGAGCCAGAAAATCATATGCAAATGCAGTCTTCTCTGAGAGGTGTGGTTTACCAGCCCGCTGACCTACTCAGACCCTTATGGGTGCCTTTCTTCCTTAGCCTTAATGTTTTACACTGAAAAGATTTCATTACTTTCATCTGTCCTCATAGGAAAACTGGATTATGTGCAAAGTCATTCAATGGCCCTCCTCATGACACTTGAGTTCCATTTTACCTTAATCAGCATGTAATTAATTACATATCAGATTCCAGGTTCACATGTGTCATAACTTTACAAGAGGAAGTTAATATTGTTAATTTCTTTTCAGAGGTACTAGAAATAGTACATGTGTTCAGACTTTTCTCTCTGGAGCCCAATTCTTCTGCCTATATATATTTTAGCAGAAATGTTCTTTAAGTATTTTGCCTCTTGGACGAATGCATTTTTCTACATTGGGGACAGCAGCTACAAGGCCTAAAGAACCTTCTTTATGTGGAAGTTGCTCTGCCTTTACCTTGACAAAGGAGTGCATTATAGGTGCATTCAACTATAGCATCAGCTGGTGAGGCAGAAGAAGGAAATCAGTTCTCTGGTGTGCCTCTTCCATTCCCCAGAAACTGCTCCATGCCTTTACCTCCCTCTGCTCCATCAACCCCAGCTTCTGAGAAAAGAACTCCCCATGCACTAGGGCCCGTTATCCCCTGAGAAGGGTCCACAATTTCCCATTGCTTCTCCTGCAATACCAAATGGTGCTCGTGCCTGAACCTTAAAGAAATAGTCTTCAATCACTTGCAGATTATTTCTGAACTAGGACCCATCATTCTATGTGGCTTTTGGGGAGTGTTAGAGAACTGAAAGGACAGCAAATTGTCAAGGAGCTGGAAGAATACCTTTACCTTGACTTGTATGAAACTGCGTGAACTGGAGTGACAGTCTTCGTGCTTAATGAACGCTGTCAAGGTGGCAATAGTCTGTTCCAGCTGCTTGCCTGATTGACACCCCATGTTGTAAGGGTAGGCGGGGTAGGGTCTGGTGAAGATGGGGAGAGTGAGTGAGAATTTATACAGGGTGGGGCAAAAGTAGGTTTACAGTCATGTGTATGGAAAATAATACAATAATTAATAAACAATAATACAACAATAAAGTCTATGTTTCTCATACTCACAACTGCAAGCTTACTTCTGCCCCGCCCTGAATTCAAGAGCTATGCAAATATTACAGCACCTTTAAACTCAGGAGCTGATCTCACTTTAATGTAACATGATTCCTATCATGTATAACAACAAACAAATCAATACAATGGATCAAGGAAGTAAAGGATAATGCAAAAAATAATACACAGCAGGGGTCAGCAAACTCTTCTGTGAAGGGCCAGTAAATATTTTAGGCTTTGAGGGCTGTCTCTGTCCCAACTACTCAATTCTGCTATTGTGGCACAAAAGGAGCCCGAGACAATGGGGAGATGAATGGGCACCGCTGTGTTCCAGGACAACTCCATTTACAAAAACGGGCAGCACTCTGTATATTTTGGAAATTAACCCCTTATCTGATGTGTCATTGGCAATTATGCTCTCCCATGGAGTGGGTTCCCTATCTGTTTTGATGGTTGTTTCTTTTGCTGTGCAGAAGCTTTTGAGTTTGATGTAGTCCCATGTGTTCATTTTTCCCTTTGTTTCTGTTGCCTTAGGTGATGTATCAGTGAAGATTCTACTGCGTATGATGTCCGAAATTTTGTTGCCTACATTTTCTTCTAGGATTTTTATGGATTCACGAGTCACATTTAAGTCTTTTATCCATTTTGAGTTTATTCTTGTGTGTGGTGTAAGTTGATGTTACCTCAAAAAATTAAAAATTGATTTGCCATTTGACCCAGTGATCCCACTTCTAGGAATATACCCTAAGAAGCCTGAAACACCAATCAGAAAAAATACATGTACCCCCATGTTCATAGCAGCACTATTTACAATAGCTAAGATCTGGAAACAGCCCAAGTGTCCATCAGCGGATGAATGGATAAAAAAGCTGTGGTACATATACACAATGGAGTACTATGCAGCTGTAAGAAAGAAAGATCTCTTATCCTTTGAGACAACGTGGAGGGACCTCGAGAGTATTATCCTAAGCGAAACAAGCCAAGCAGAGAAAGACAAATATCACATGATCTCACTTATTTGTGGAATATAAAGAACATAGCAGTCTGAGGAACAGAGTAGACCCAGAGACGTGGAAGTAGGGTATAAACTGACACCCCTCAGGAGAGGGGGTGGGGGGGAGGGAAGAGATAAACCACAGAACTTATGGACATGTATGCATAAGTGATGGACATGGACAACAAAGCTGGGGACAGGGTGGGGGGATGGGGAGGAGGGTGTCAATGGGGAAAAAAGGAGAAACCTCTGTAACAAAAATAAATTAATAAAAAAAAAAAATAAAAAATTAAAAAAAAAAAAATGGGCAGCAGGCAGGATATGCCTGCAGGGCACAGTGTGTGGACCCCTGGAACAGAGGAAATCCTGCAAGTAAACAGAAACACTTTAGCCGTCTTCACATAACCCTCAATTAGCCCTGGGTTACAGGGTTACAGTTGTCCCTCGCCACTTTGCGCTTGGACTTTCGCGGCTTCGCTCTATTGCAGTTTTTTCAAATATAGTATAGTATTTGAATTCTACTTTGCGGAAAATCATTTATTGCGGTAGTCTGGAACTGATTAACTGCGATAAACGAGGGCCGACTGTACATATATGAACTGTGTTTATGCCTAGAATATAAGCAATGTGAGGGCAGAAATTTTATATTCACAACTGTATTCCCAGCACCTAGAGGAGTTCCTGGAATAAATAAGTGCTCACAAGAAAGATCTGTTGAATGAATGAATGAATGAATGAATGAATGAATGAATGACTTACAGGTTTGTAAATGGTCATTTTGCCTACAGGTGATTTTCCTGTGTCACCAACCCTACTCCCACTGCCATCCCACCCCCCTCACACCCTTATTTGCAAAATTGGACACCTATATAGGGACTAGGGCACAAAAATTATGAATCCTTCTAAAAACTTTTACACTAATTTAGGAAAACATGCTTTTTAACAGCTAAGATAACATGTAAGCACGTATATCTTACTTTTTTCTCACTTAGTTTAGTCTGAGTTAAATCTACTTTTAATAAATCCACTTTCAAAGTGAACAAAGGCAGTATCCAAGATCACAAAAGCATTAACTATTGTCTTTGGAGAACTGCAAGTCATGCAGATAGTAACTTTCATGATAGTGTCAAATATGTAGTTGAATACATTACACCCCATAACACTGTATTTTTTTTTGTTTCTGGGACATTATCTTTTATAGTAACCACAAGGGCCGTCACAGGTTATCAGCACTTTATCACAGGTCATACAACATCCACAGAAAGGTAAAAAATTAGTCATATTGATCTTTCCACCAAAATACACGGCTCTCAAGCTCTCGGCCATCACTATTCATTTATCAAGTAGCTACTACGAGCCCGCAGTGTGGTGGAAAAGGCACCACGTGAAATGTGTGGCACTCCTGTGGCCCTTCCATTTAAAAAAACTGAGTTAGGATGACCAAGTTAAAATCTAGGAAAATGTTAAAGTAAGATAATATGTAACAATGCTAGTATAGATTGAAAGCTGAGCTCACTAGGACCTCAGTTCAACATGGCACAGCATAACGTTGAGGGAACTTCAGACTATAAAATGAGATTTTATTTCCTGTAAGGGACTTTAATCATCCCCCAACACCCTCACTTTACAGATGGGCTCCAGAGACCCAACTAGTAGGAAGAGAATCCTTGTTATTTTCCGAGTAGCCTATTTGTTCATGTGTGAATAAGAAACATTTATTTTATTTATTTATTCTTAATCTTCACTGAGGATATGTTTTATTGATCTTTAGAGCGAGAGGAAGGAAGAGAGAGAGAAAAACATTGATAGGTTGCCTTCCATAAGCACCCTGACCGGGGATTGAACCTGCAACCGTTTTGGTATATGGGACAATGTTCCAACCAACTGGGCCACCTGATCAGGGCAAGAAATATTGTAATACTCTATTAAAGATGTATCAAATGCTCCCACTTGCCCTTCTGTAAAAAGTATATGAATGTAGCCCGGCCAATGTGGCTCAGCGGTTGAGCGGCAACCCATGCACCAAGAGGTCACCAGTTCGATTCTGGGTCAGGGCACATGCCCAGGTTGTGGGCCAAATCCCCAGTGGGGGGCATGCAGGAAGCGGCCAATCAATGTTCTCTCTCATCAATGTTTCTATCTCTCTCTCCCTCTCCCTTCCTCTCTCTCGAAAATCAATAAAGAAAAAATATTTTTTTTAAGTATATGAATGTATTGCAAATTCTGAAGCACATATTAAGAAGTGGCAGATCTCCGAAGAAGTGCTTTCTTCAAACTGAGACAACTTCACAAGTCAGCGCACACAGGATCTGATTCCAGCTGCACCAGCAAGTCTGATCACAAACACTCTTTCTTTGAAGGTTTCGACTTTCAAAGCACAGTGCATCAGGCATTTACTCAATGAGCAAGGATGCTTCGGTTTCCTTGGAAAGAAATCAGGAATGGAAGCTTTCCGCCCGGATTAAGTACCTTTCTAGGACCTGTTGAGTAGTAATATTTTCCTACCATCGGACAGCACCTCGCTAGGCACAGAAATTGAGTGTGAATGCCTATATCAACCTTCCTCACCATCTTGGGGGGAACCCAAGCTGCTTAACTTCCTCTTTGGCTGCAAGTCAAGGCATCTGATTCCTTCCTGCAGCAACACTTTCTTAGCATTTTCATGTAATTTGCCCCAGAAAATGATTTGTTTCACTCAATTATTTTTACAGAGTAATTTTCTATAACATGTGTGATTGATAATGAAGTTAAAACTGTGTTTCAAAAGTAAGCACAGCTACAACTTAGGACAAGGTTACACTAGCACCCCAAACAATATGTGTGTAAGTTGTCCAGCACACACCTCTGTTTGCACATTCTGCCAGCCAAGCACATCAGCCACAAACACTGAGGTCCACAGATGGCAGATTTCTGACACTCTAGTCAGAGGCCCTTCTCAGAACACCGTGTTTGTCAGACTGCTGATGACAGAATTTGCAATTAAATGAGACACTATTCACAGGCTGACAGATCAACATATACAGAAAGGTCACTGTACCCAGAAATCTGCCAAGAAAGCACTATGCAAGTGGTCCTGCCATAAACACATACCCTCATACATACCCCACAAACAGAAAAATAGAAGGCCGAGTGAGGTAAAACTCCAACTCAGCAAGTTCCTGCAAAATGAAATGGAGGAGCTTGCCTCAAGAGAAGCAGTTAATAAAAAATAAAAAAAATTAAAAGACAGTAGTGTTCCTGGCAAGGTTCAGATGGAAAAACAGCAACAGATCCCAGAAGCAGAGCTCTAGCCAGGAATAACCTAAGCTCAAGCCATTTTAAGTAAGGGCAGGATAATACTCACTAAGCTTCACGGCATGATTGCTCATGCTCTAGGCCGCCAAGCTGAGCCATGACTTGTGGTCTACTACAAGTCAATCAACAAACATCAACCAAATATTAGCAACATGTTCAGGTCTCTGCCAGGCACTGTTTAGGCACTAGACCATCTTTACAATCAGCAGGGGAAAGCATTTCCCCTAGTTTACATGTGCGAGGACTAATGCTGGGCGAATCCCACAAGGTCACGTGAGTAATAAGTGCAGCCAGGCCCTGACCTCAATTCTGCCTAATTCCAAAGCCCACAATGCCACATTACCATGCATAAAATATGGCTCCTGCCCTAAAGAGGCTTAAAATAGCCTAAACCAATTAGAGATCAATACAGCCAGTATAAGGAAGGGCTAAAAAAACAAGTATCTTAAGACTTTAAAGAAAGAGGAGAGAAATGAGTAGTTAGAGAAGACATTATGAAAAAAGTAGGACTTAGGCTCCTCCACAGAGGATGGGTAAGATTGAAGATTTACACAGGAGAGTGGAGAGAAGGGAGGGGGTTTCTAGGGTGAGCCTGGCCCCTTTAGCAGGATAGCAAGAAGACCAAACCCATAGAGCACACAGGTGTATGCTAAACTGAACCTAAGATTTAGATAGGAGAGATGAGGCCTGATTATGAAAGCCCTTGAAAAATCAGACAAATTATTTTAGAGAATGGAGAGGAACTGCAGGTGGCAAGGCAAGGAGCAGCATAAGGAAGTGTGATAGTTTAAACAGAAGTGTGAAAAGTTTAGACAGAAAGGAATGCTGAAGATTCCAGAAAGGGGAACATCTCATTCATTCATTCATTCATTCATTCAGCAAATACTTACTGAGGACTTCCTAACAGCCAGGCTTGGGAGGTTAGCTAAACAGCTGCTCCAGTCTACAGGAGAGGAAGGGTGAGGTTCTGGATTAAAGTATAGAGGAAGGGATCTATATGCATCATGTTTCAAAGGTCTTGATGACTCATTGATATAAAGGAGGAAGGAAAAGATCATTAAAGATAATTTCAAAGGTTCATTATGAACATGCTTTCCACCTTTACTAGAAACCTCAAAAAGCAATGAGAATAAAACAAATGGGCTTTGATGATGGTGAGCAGTCAACAAATAACTCCTCCCAAAAGGCCTGTTCTTTCTCCTGGTAGCTCATTTATATATAGTCTGTAGGTAGGAGACGTCACTGAGAAAAAAATATTTCCTTGTGATTAAATGCTGAGTTCCCTGGGCAAGGAACACAGACCTCTGCCTACTCAGACAGGCTCCATCAGCCTTCCAACACATCCCTCCATCATCTAATACTAAACTGGTCTCATTTAGAAATATGACTGCCCACTCCTACCCAAGCACCAGTTTTGACTTTGGAGATAGGAGACAAAGCAAAGTGGAGAGAGGGTAAATAAAAAGTGGGCAGGGTCACTGTAGAGGGCTGGACCTTAGGGAGAGGGCCGTGGTACAAGATATCATTTTACATAAAGAATCCCAGCACAGCTCTCATTTCTACACCCACTTCTTAGTGTTTTTACAATTACTGGTCCTCGAATAGATAGGAAGGCCTTGAAGATTCTGTACCAAATTGTAGCGCTTTGTTCAGAAACTATTTCAAATGTGCATATTTATGCATACATTAACTCCTAGCACAGGATGTGGTTGAGACACAAATTCTTCTAAATTATTTATATGTTGATGCACAAATTTAAAGCTCATTTTAATTTTATATCCAGCAATAGTACAACTCACTACTGGGGCACATCCAGGAAGCCCACTCAATTGAAAATGTGAGAAATGAAAACTGCAGCTATTAAACTTCTACTGCTATAAAGAGTGGTCCAGGACAAAATAAAAAACACAACTGCCAATACCTGAGAGAAATCTAGCCCCGCATGCAAAATTCAAGGTGGTATAATCTCAGCACAGTCAAGCTTTAGCAAAAGCAGATCTTCATTTAGTTGTAAGTGGAAATGAATCCTCTTTTCTGCACAAGAATGCATTATACTACTTTTTATTTAAAAGTGTAAGCCCTCAATGTTAGTGTCAAAGTCAAACTTTAAAAGGTGCATTGCAAAAGAAACTCTTGTTCTGGAAAATCCTTCAACATCCTTCTCATAACATGTACTCACATTAGTAGGAAAGCAATCAGAGCAGAAAGAAACCCAGTGAAAAATGGTTGCACATAAATGTGTGAAGATTCTTGCTCAGACCCCTTGCGGGACAGCCAAAGGCCTAGTCAGGAAAATTCCTAGAGCAAGTCCTCAGCATCCCACTAAAGGGCTTCAAATCAGACACGATTCTTTCCCCTCTTTAACGCTGCAAGGTAAACACCCATCAAAATCTTTCAGACTCCGAGGAAACGGGAGTTTTCATGCCAAGAGGGAGAGACCCACATGACCGCGCAGAGAAACTACAACCGGTTAACCTCTCCCTCCCGCTCCGATCATTCAAGGAGCCACGGGGCAGGGGTCCTTCCACAGCTCCAGTCCATCACCCCGGGTGACAGGTCGCCCGGCAGAAGCCCCTAAATCCCTGACCCCACTTACTGGCGCGGCGAACACAGGCGGGGGCCCGCCCCTGCGGTGAGTGCAGCTCCTCGGCGAGTGGGGCGCAGCAGCCTGCTCGGGAACTGAGAAAGGGGGCGATCCTGCTAGGACAGGCCAAGGCATCCGTGCAGGGACGCCCGGGAGGTCCGGCGAGTCGCACGGGCCGCGCGGCGCATGGTAGAGCAGCAGGAACCCGGCCGCTCTCCAGCCTCCAGCAGGAAAACAAACAAAAGGCAGGGAGGCTTCTAGTGGGGACGACGGGCCGCTTTCCCTGGGAAAAGTTACCCTGCAGCTCCCCTCGCTGGCCCTGCGCGTCCCTGCACCGCGTGCAGCGCGCCCCGGGCGCAGAGCCGCTGCGCTCCAGTCTCCAGTCTCGGCTTGGAGCCGGACAGAGCCCAGGGATCCCTGCGGCCAGCTGACCACGGGTGTGACCACAGCTCCAAACGCACGCCTTGCTGCAGCTCGGCTGCATCACGTATCAAGATATAGAAATGGTGGCCATGCATGCATGTTCTGAGAACATTTCATTACAGGTAATCATGGTGAAAACATTTTTTCCTGGTTTTAAAATAAACGTAACTGAGGTTGCAAGACATTGTGAAGGAAATCAATGCTACTGAATTATACACTGAAAATGGTTAAGATGGCAAATGTTATATATATTTTATCACAATAAAAATGTTTAAAATAAGGATGCAACTGTTTGCCTGTTAGCATTCATTTGAACTGTAAAAGTCTTTATATTAGCAACTGTAGTTTGAAAGACTGGATTGTTATCCAGGTAGGAAACAGACTAGGTGTGCTCTACACAACTGTTGTACTCTGTAACTAGTTACTATATGAAATCTAACACTTAACACCTTTTAAACACGTTAACTTGTATTGTAGACAGTACCTTAAATCATCCATGTAAAGACTGGCTCTGAAGTGCTTTGGGGAAAAAAAATTGCTTCAAGATCCTCAATTTAAATTTATGTAATTGCCCAAGCCAACGGTTCTCAAACTTTAGTTGGAGGGATCAGAATCGCCTGGAGGGTTTTTTAAAACAAGATCGCTGGATCCTGTCCCAAGAATACTGGTGCTGGTTAGGGGACCACATTGCCCTAAGCAACACAATTGTAATTCATAAATCAATAACCTTTTACACACTGTGGATCTTTCTCTGAGTTTAAATTCCTGAGCTCATCACCATATCAGTTTTTTTCACTATTTTTATTTTTGAATTCTAAGAACTGAAGACAGATTGTACTTTCCTAAAGAATTTGTACAAGAGTCCTGACTCCCTCTCTCCTCTTGCTCCTGTTGAAGAAACCTACAACAACAAGAGTTAAGCTTTCTTAGACTTCCTGTCCTAAATGGGAAAGGGTCATCAGGCCACCTGGCAAATATATAACATTTATCTACCTTTGTGTTTACCTATATAACACACAAACCATATGGCAAATGGAAACTGAAAATCATTATCAATGAAATGACAGGGAAATAAATTTTATACTACTCCCATGAAAACTAATATTTAAAGTATCTAAAATGATCAATTTTAGTCAAATTCAGTTGTCCAAGCAAGTCTACCTAGGAAATAGAGGGGTTATCTTGGTCTACCTTAACAAGGGTCCACTGGGCTAGTAAATGGCTTAGTCAGTAGTTCTAGCCTCAGGGAAAATTATAACCCTGTAAATGTAACATGAGCTAATACTGAGGCAGGATAATAAGAAGCTAGGAAAATTCCTGGGCAAGTGGAATGGGGAAACAGACAAGATAATTAAACAAGGGCAAACAATATGAACAACTTACAGCCAGCTAGTGAATCAAAAAACCTTATCCTCCCCAACCAAGGACACTTGAGAGCAAATGGTTTATACTTCTCCTCCCTAACCAGAGAATAATACATAGCTTAAATCACCCTGGTGGGGAGATAGAGGACAGAGACCCAATTAATGCCATTTGTGCCAGCCAAACCCAAGGACAGATGAAGTCAGGGGAACAAATAACAACAACAACAAAAAAAACAATTAGAGCCAGACCCAAGAAAAAAGTAAAACAGTAAAGCCAACCAAAGAATAATCCCAAACTCCCCTACACCCTCATTTGGATGCATCAGCATATTAAAAATGCAACTGGAGCCCAGCTGGTGTGGCTCAATGGTTGAGCATCCACCCATGCACCAAGAGGTTGCTGGTTCGATTCCTGGTCAGGGCACATGCCCAGGTTGTGGGCCAAATCCCCCCAGTGGGGAGCATGCAGGAGGTGGCCAATCGATGTTCTCTCTCATCAATGTTTCTATCTCTCTCTCCCTCTCACTTCATCTCTCTCTCTAACTCAATAAAGAAAAAAAAATGCAACTAGAAAGCTGATTAATATTCTACTGAAACCCTCCTAAGATTCTCAACCTCAGAAAAAAGATAAAATCCCTCAAGACAAAGACCCAATGCAGGCTCACTCTAGAGCACAGCATGAACTTTTTACTTTCTTTCTCCTAAACTCTAAGGGTCCCTGTGAGACTTGCAACCAAGGAGCAGTGGCAGTGCCAGGTCAGCCCGGGCTTACCCCCGAACCTGTTTCCAAAGCCCTCTTTTTTTCTGACTGTCCAGTGAGCTAAAAGTATCCCTGCCTCGGCTCACTTCTGTACTGTAACTTTTACTTCCCAGTGAGCTAACAGAAGCCCCACCTTGGTTCACTTCTTTCCTATAATGGTTCTAGGGATCCACAGCAGCCCTACCTAGGCTCCCTCCTTTTGCTTCTTTTACCTTAAGTCCTTCCTTTGTTTCACTCTTCCCAAGCTTTAATAAACATACTCTCAAAATCACCTGGACTCATGTTGTGAAATCTTTCCTGTACAAAGTTGAGAATTCAAACACTACAGACTGGCCTGAGGCAGACCCCCCTCTGCAGTTCCATGTCCGGTGACAATACAACCCTGTGAAGAGGTCTAGTGGATACTGATCTTATATAGAAAAGTAGTAGCAATGAATCCTAACAGTGTTTTACTAAAATATGTGTGCTCAATTTATCATCACAAATACTACTTAATACTTCATTAAACTTTGTTTATTTGCTAGAAAAATAGAAATCATCTGTTCTAATTGACCAAAATCTCTAATTTTGAGCATTCAACACATTTAATGAAAGAGTTCTGAAAGTGTTTCAATACCTCATTCTTCATTTGCAAAACTGATCTTTTGTATTCATGAGTCACATATCATTTTCTCCTATTATAAATTCTTACATCTAATCTTTCCCCCAGATTTAAATTTCAAAATCCTTTTAAAGAGATAATTGGGAGGGAAATCATCCTTAAAAGATCTAACCTTAGAGTCTCTTTTAAAAACTGTTGAACTTTGGTCCTCCATTAAACATGAAGGCGCTTTTTATAGGTGCCTGATTTAGGGTGCAACTAAAAACACCCATCGCAAGGGAGGATCCCAATGTTAAGACAGCAGTTGCGCTTCCATATTGTAGTTTACTATTCTACCCCCTCCCCTTTTTTGCCTTTATGTTTCTGCCCAAGATTCTAAGATCTCCAGAATAAGATAATGGATAAGAGATTTAAACTCGGTGAACTCGCTGAAAGTAGGGTCTTGGAATCCCGATGACTATTAGTACCTGGTACCTAACAGAAACTAGAAACTTCTTAATGTTTGCTGAATGAAGAAGGTAGGAGGCTATATGACTGTAGGTTTTCATAGAGCATGCAAAGTTCCGTATTTAAAACAATGTGTAAATAATATATTGCCTGAAAAAATAAGAGTGCCTGTAGAAGTGAAATGAGGTGTTTGGTCTTTAGCAGGTGGAGCAAGTACCGTGTGCAAGTTCGGCGCTCTGCGCTGAGCAGCGGACTACAAGTCCCAGAGAGTCTTGCGGGCGCCTTCTGGGCAGGACTAGGTTTCAAGGCCTTGTGGGGAGCACGTCCTTCCCCTGTTGCATGATGGGATCTGTAGTGAGACCTTCCTTGCGGCGGCTGAGTTTCCGGTCCCCTTGCCGCTCTCCTAAACGCATCTTTTCCTCAACCGCCAGACCCGTGCTTTAAAAAAGTTTAGTCGTTACAACAGCCTGTGATGTAGTGGAGTTGCACAGTGTCCCTGCATTTCTGGAGTGGCACTCCAGCCTGAGTCGCCGCGGGACAGCCCCGAACGCCTAGTTGATGCTCATTAGGGCTACTTGCCATAGGGTCTCAACTCTTAATTTGAGTTACATTTTTGAGATAATGGTTTTTCAAGTTTGCATAAATGTTCACTGAGCCGAATACGTGGGTTGAGTTGGGGGGTTCGGCAAACTGGCGACCTCACGTCCGGTTTGGCCTCGCGCACACAGTAGGCCCACGCCCCCTCGTCCTCCAGTAGGCGGCACGCGTCGGGCCAACGGGCCGTGAAACGCACGCAGGCGGCGGCGGGCACTGCGCATGCTCGGTGCGGCGGCGCAGGTTTCTGCAGCAGAGGGCTTAGCTCTGCCGCGGCGTGTGGGGTCTTCAGTAGGGCCGACGCTCTGGTTCTCGCACAGTCCTCGGCCTCCGCTGGCAACGGGTGTCTCTCCGCTCCCCGTGTCCCCGGCCGCCGCTCCAGCGCGCCCCGATCTGGCTCTCTATCCCGCGAAGATGGCTGCCGTACGCCGGGCCCGCAGTTACTGCCGCTGCCTGGTGCGCTTCTCCGACCGAGAACTCTGCTAAGCCCCCCTGCAGTAGACAGGCAGGAGTAGACACCCAGACACCCAGCACACCTCCTCGGGGGACGGTGCAGAGGGGGCGCGGAGAGCCCCTCGACCGCGGCCGGCCGGCCCGCCAGCATGGTAACCTGAGGAGGGGGCAGGGGGATTCTGCGAGGCGGGGTGCGGGGTGCTGGAGGGCCTGGCCTGGGGGGAGGAGCCCCGAGGGGGCGGCCAGGGCTGCGAGCAGTGGGAGCTGCACCGCCGCTACCCATTATGGGACCTCTGGCCTGAGGAGGAGTGGAGGGGGTGCCAGCCCTGACCACTCCCCGAGCTTGCTTACTTGCTGAACCCCCAGCGGGACTCGATGTGAAGAGAGTGGGTTTGCAGGACGGCCGAGAAAAATGCCTCTTCTCGGCTCGCAGAGGACACAACCAATCTCGCTCCCCTCGAGGGATTTTATCAGACGCATTGAGCATAGATTGAGGTGAGCCGTCGCAGCATCTGAAATCCGAAGGGAGCCTTGGCCAGCGGAGGCACTTGTTGATTGCTCCCCCTCTGCAAAGCCGTGCCCACCGAGAGGCCTGGGTTTAGGACACCTGCCCGTGACGCGTCAGTGCCCTGGATAGGATGTTGGCAGGCGGTCCTGGCGCGTGAGGCAAAGGGATTAGGTCTCACCTCACAGCAGGGAGGGCCTGAGAAGCGGCAGTGCGGTCCAAATGGAGAGACTGAGTGAGCTAAGCTGCAGAAATGGACAACGCCAATTCCATAGGTCTGTTGCAGGCTGGAATATGCAGATCCCCTCTGCTGCCTCTCTCTGGCTTCGAATAAATTATCCATCCGAGAAACTAATCGCGAAGGTTGCATTAATCAAGGGTGAAATGATACCAAACGAATTAGCTTACAGTAGACGCTCAAATATTTATTGAATAAATGAATGGCTGAATGAATTTATTTTATTAATCTGGAGCATAGGAAAAGCAGTAATTGACTATGCCCCTAAAGTTTCAGAAGTAATTATCTGACCAGGATTAAGTACTTTTTATATTTCGTTAATCCCACGTGTAAAACAGGAGTAAAATGATGAAGACATGAGCTACTCAAGTGAAAGGTGAAGTTTAGATCAAACTCAATTAGGAAAAATAGAGTGAAAATCTCTGGGTGGCAGCTGAGGACTTGCTTATTTAAAGTGGTATTTGAATTGAAAAATGTAGTAAAACCCCAAATTGATAGTTTCTTGTTTTTGTCATAATGTCAAAATCAAAGTAATAATGGATTAAAACTCTATTATAACACAGGAGCTCAGGGAAGAAGAAAGATGCTGTCTGTATTATAGGTTTCCTGTTTCCTTTCCTCATTCTTGAGATATGTGTTATATGGCATTTTATTTGTTAATTCAACCAGTTTGTTTCAGCCTGGCATAGTGCTAGTAGGATACTAAATCTTCAATATAACCAAACCTATAAGGTGATTTGTGGTAAACTTTTAATCAGAATGTCACATAGGAAAAGAGACCTTAGAGGTCACCAAATCCAACAGCGTCTCTTTAGAGATGAGACAGTTGGGGTTGGCACAGATCTTTATTATGAATCAAGCAATGTGTTTGGCCTTCTAAGGTTAAAAAGATGAATCCTGTTCCCAATGCACTAACTCTAGCAAAGGGACAAAAATAATCTCAATACAAGTCTAAATGCCGTGATACAAGCACAAGTGTAATGGGAAAACAAAAGAGGCAATTAAAAGGATCCGAAAATGCTTCCTACTGGGATGATTCCTGAGCTGAATCTTGAAGGCTGAGTAGCCTAGTGAGGAAGAAGAAGCAGTTATTCCAGCCATCATTCAAGCAGCATATGCTAGAACATGGAACTGGAGAGAGCAAGGGAAGCTCTTGAAGTCAGTTTAGTATGACCACTAGGCAAGAGGTAGAGAAGGCTGTTACTAAGAGGATACCCTAGGGAACTCAGATTCCCTTGTAATTAGCTGTACTTAGAGTTTACAATAATAAAAGCAGACTCTTAGAAGAGAGAAATACATTTCGCTATGGGACTTATAAATTCAAAGTTCTTTATTGTGTATTTTCTCATTAGTGGTGTTCTTAGTATGGAAGCTCCTAGCTTAAAGACTCAAAAAAGAAATGTATTTGACAATACGTCAATGCTTAAAGTTTCCTGTTTTCTGGAAATCTGTCTGAGTTTTAGCCTCATTTATTTCTTTACTCATTTAGCTTTTACAGTGTACCAGGCACTTTACATATACTAACTGGTTCAAGTCTTAAAGGCACCTCTGCTTGAAGTCTGGTTGGCAGAGATAAGATAGGAAGTGAGGCTCATTTATGTTGCACTTATAAAGTAGTGCAAATATATATCTGGTTGCTGTATTCAAAGATATGTGCTAATAAAAACATTTTTTTCTGGAAACAAATTACAGCTAAAATTGGCAGTTGTAAAACTTACCATCTTTGGAACAAGTAAAATTGAATAGGTTTTATTATTTTTTCTAACTAACCTTCAAGGTCATTTCCCTGATTGCCACATTTCTTTATAGGACTGAACACAAAAAGTGTTAAGCAAGTCCCATTTCCTAATAGGTCTATTAACTAACAAACTGAATCTAGGCAACATCTTCACTGGAAGGTAGGGTTCAGTTTAATTTTGCCAACATTTATTGAGAACAAAAGGATAATATGAAAGGAAACTGATCTGAGACTTCTGTTAAGCTCTAAACTGTGCAGTCATTCTAGTTCTGCTTTAATCCATTTTAAATTAATCCCACATATAAAAATCTGGATTTATAAAACAAATAAAATAGAAGGGGCTTCTTTACAAAAAACACTCACTATTACATGTCTTTGATTTATAAGCTTTTCTAGAACATTTAAAATATTAACAAACAGAAAAAAGTCATATTCACATATTAATAATGTGCCATTGTCTAAAAGAAGGGAAATCTGTATATGGATTATACATCGTCTTTTAAGTGATCCCTGAAACAATAACTATTTGCTGAACTCTGTACCACAGCTAAATGTTATTTTCTGAAGCAAAATTGTTCTTTTTAACCTCCAACCAAAACAGTTTAAACTGGAGCCCAGTGAAGTTGTTTATTCTACAGTGTTAAAAAATTAAAGTATCAGCCCTTGCTGGTTTGGCTCAGTGGTTAGAGCGTCAGCCCACAGACCAGAGGGTCATGGGTTTGATTTTGATCAAGGGCACATACCTGGGTTGCAGGTTCGATCTCCAGCCCTGATCAGGGTTGTGTGGGAGGCAACAATCAATGTGTCTCTCTCACATTGATGTTTCTCTTTCTCCCTCCATCCCTCTCTCTCTAAAAGTCAATGGAAAAATGTCCTCGAGTGAGGATTAGCAGCAACAACAAAAATAATTATCAGGTTTTTTGTATGGGAATCATTAAACTAACCATGAAGAAGGTGTCTGTAGAAAAGCAACTATATATTTCATTGGGTAAGTAGCTGAATAAGTGATGGAGATTTCAAAGAGAAACTGATGTTGATTATTATTTTGCTTTTTTTCCCCCTCAGGCAGAAGCTGAGGAAGACTGTCATTCTGATACTATCAGAACAGATGATGATGAAAATGAAAGCCCTGCTGAAACAGATCTGCAGGCATGTTTCTTCATTGTATATTTAATTCTTATTCCATTGCATTCCATACATAAGCAGCAGTTGGTCATAACTGTGAAGATTTATAGGTTTATTTGCATTGAATTTAACTGTATTTTCATACCGGTTTATAGAATGCTTAAATTATAACTATGTTATTGATTTCTTTTTCTGTAAAAAGATGTATCAGTAATTGATGCTATATAGTTCGGTATATGGATTTAAAGTGTTCAAACATAGGCTTAAGCATCACTTAAAACCCATTACTGCAAAGAAAAAGACTGATATATTTGACCACCTAAAATTTTAAAACCTATATATAGTGAAAGACATCATAAATCTGTCAAAAGAGAAATAATCAGCTGTAAAAACTACTTACCACCTATGGGCAGAGGATTGATACCCTCAGTATATAGGATATCCTTATAAATTAAATGCAAGAGGAACACAAGGTAGAAAGATATGCATGGACAACTAATGGAAAAAGTAATATAAATGGCTATTAAGCATTTGAAAAAATAATTAGCCTCATTAATAATTTAAAAAATACAAATTAAATCTATAATTAGTTTTCTTTAAATGATCAGTTTGGTGAATAATTCCCATTGCCATCCAGGTTCTGAGAACATTCATGCAATGTGCATGAAAATGTAAATTACTGCAACTTTTTTGGGAGACAGAGTAGCAATATGGGTCAAAATGAGAAACATACATTTCCTTTGCATCAGCAATTCTACTTCCAGGAAATTAATCCTAAAGAAATACAGTCAAACCTCGGTTCTTGAATGTCTCCCATCTCGAACAATTTGCTTCTCAACCTGACAACCCTTTCATGCTGATACCTGTGTGATCATTCACGCATCTCTCAGGTGACAAAGGAGAGAGTGCATGAGTATGAGTCAGTTTACCGCTAAACCTCACATTGTTAATATCTCACATTGTTAATATTCAGTGCTGTGAATATTTTCATGTTATTTCACTTGGTGCTTATTAAATTTTCATTTTCACTGTACATTTCATTTTCTTTTTAAATTTTTATTTACATTTCATATCCTTTTTGTTTTTAAAGTATTTATAGATTAAACAATACATTAGACATGTACTGTATATAAGAAAGTTTAAAACGAATCATTTGGGGGTCTGGAACAAATTAATTCAATTTACATTATTTCTAATGGGAAAAATGATTCGGTTTTCAAACAGCTTTCTGGGACAAAGTAGGTTCAAGAACCAAAGTTCCACTGTAATGGGGAAAGTGAATAAATATACATGTACAAAAATGTTTGTTGTAGCGTTGTTTATATGGAAAATGGAATACAACCTAAATATCCATCACTTGTGTTAAGTAACGATGCGTCCATACAGTGAAATACACTGCAGCCATTTATTTATTTTATTTTTTATTTTTTTTGTTAATCTTCACCCGAGGATATTTTCTATTGACTTTTAGATAGAGTGGAGGAAAGGAGGGAGGGTGGGAGGGAGGGAGAGAGAGAGAGAGAAACATCGATGTGAGAGAGATACTTCGATCGGTTGCCTCCCACGAAATCCCTACCAGAGCGGAGGATTGAACCTGCAACCCCAGTATGTGCCCTTGACCAGAACCAAACCCACAACCCTTCTTTAGTCCTCAGACCGATGCTCTAACTGCTAAGCCAAACCAGCCAGGGCCACTGAAGCCATTTAAAAGGATGGGGTAAATCTTTGTGCATTGAAATAGAAAAATGTTCATTATAATTTGTTAAGCGCATCTTACTGAATTCATAAGCTTTATAATATTTATTTGGAATGCGTCATCTAATAGACATTAAGGGTGCTGCTAAAGATTCTTTAGGTCAGGTATGTGTTAGATGTAGGAAGGTGGGAACCAAAATCGAAGCAGCGTACAGAATGTAGATAAGAGATATTTTTAAATATCTCTTATATAAATGTATATTTTATATCATACACCTTTTTTTAAAAAAAGCCAGGACTAATGTACAGAGTTCTATTGGCAATGGCCTTCTCTGAGAGGAGGGGCATCTTGGGTTGGGTTTCCTGGAAAGCAGATTTGGAGGTGGGGGGTACTATGTAGGAAGTTTTTAAAGCATTGCTCTTGGGATCACCACAGTCAAGGTATAGAAGAACTGTTTTGTCACCTCAGAGGGAAGGAGGGAAGCTGGAGTTGGGGGGAGTTGAGCTGCTGTGCAGTCTTAATGGACCACCTTAGTTATTCCTGTGGAAGTTCTGAGGGTGGAATAACCTTCGAGAGCGTGGCTTTTTCAGTCACTGATTACTTTCATTGATATATCATTGGGTAGGAATCACCTGGGAGGGGAGCATGATCTTGCTGAGGCAATACCCCCAAAGGGTTGACAGCTGAGGGCCGTTGTTCAGTTGCTGTCCCTGCAGTTGGGGCAATCTGTGCTTTACTGTATTCCTGAGGGGGGATCTGGGCAGCACAGTACAGTTCACCACACAGGGGACTTTGCTTATCCTAGATTTTTCAAAAATTTAATGATAAATATTAGAACAAATATTTTCTTATTAAAAAAGAGAAAGGTTGTTAACAAATACTTTGGGCTTGTGTACAGAATTTTTAGCAGCACTCTTAACATCTACTGGATGGTATATTCCAAGGAAACAAATGTTTGAAAGTATCTTAAGTTCAGTCCCTAAGTGATGGCTTATATTTTTTATATTCTAATTAAAATTTGGTTTTCCCATTCCATTAGGTTTTTCCTGTATAGACAATCTTATTTTAGGCAAATTTTCATGATTTCTTTAAAGTTTTAAGCAGAAAATTATTGTAGAATATGTGTTTAATGGTATCAGTAATTTAAAAGACTGTTTTCTGGTCTTAGAGTATATATAAAATAACCTATTGACAGATTGTTCCCAAGTTGAGCTACTCTTTCTAGATGAATCCTAAAATATATTTCTCCCCTAGGCACAACTCCAGATGTTCCGAGCTCAGTGGATGTTTGAACTTGCCCCAGGTGTAGGCTCTGGCAATTTAGAAACTCGATCTTGCAGAGCAGCGAGGGGCTCTTTTCTGAAAGCAGCGGATACCAAAGGAAAGCAAGAACTGGCAAAAGAGGAAAAGTTAAGTATTATGGACATTGTACTTGGAAAAACTTTGACAAGTATACCATTTTATCCCTCCCTTACTACTTCTAGGTACTTTAGATGGTATCACCAGTCCTTAATGGGCTTCTTTCCTACTGGTACACTGTCTTCATGGAACTATCTGATAATTTATAGACCCCCTGAGATTCACTTGGTGTCTAAAAAGACTGATGCTTCTGAATTTATTACCGAAGAGGAAAAAATTATCCAAATGTTAACACCTTTCCAAAGGTCTTAATGCAGTATTTTGTTATATTTTGAATTGAACAAATTTATAATGATGCATTAACCATTTCCTTATTCTGGAAAATTTTCAAAGTGCTCACACTGAAAAACTTTGGATGCTGTCTAATTAATTGTTTACTTCTTTGCTATTATTCACATGAAGTGGGCATAGCACACAGTCTTACTTTTCATTCTCCTATTCCTTCCATAGAGGCTGTCATCTTCACAACCATCAGATCAAATTACAAGTAATTTGCCATTAAATGATTGACATTACCATGACAACTGAAAACTTCCATCTTTATTTTGTTTTAACTTTCAAATAATTACAGATTCACAGGTACAGGGAAATCTTCTGCACCTTTCTCCCATTTTCCTTCAATGGTGACATCTTACATAGCTATAGTACCAAGAAATAAACATTGGTGCAATCCACAGGACTTACTCAGATTTCCCATTTACAAGTACTTTTGTGTGTGTATGTATATAAATAGTTACGTGCAATTTTTTAAATGTGTAGCTTCATGTGACCACCACCACAATCAAGATACACAATTGGCTCACACAGGACTGGGAATAGACCTTGTAACACGAGACTTTAGGTAGAAATCTTAGAAGGGAATTGCAAAAAGAAAAAAAGATACACAATTGTTTTGTCGCCACAAGGCTCCCTCTTGCTATATCTTTACGGTTATACTCTCTCTTCCCTCCCGCCTCCCTGGCCATTCATAACTATTGACAACCACTAATCTGTTCTCTATTTCTATAATTTTAATATTAAAAATATTATATAAATGGAATCATACACTTTTGAGATTGGCATAATTCCTTTGGGATCCATTCAAGTTGTTGTGTGTATCAAAAGTTTGTTCCTTTTTATTGCTCAGTAATATTGCATGTTATGGACATACCCCAATTTGTTTAACTGTTCACCAATTGAAGGGTATTTGGGTTTTTTCCAGTTTTTGGCTATTATGTATAGAGCTGCTCTGACTGTTCATGTGCAGGTTTTTGCATGAACATAAGTTTTCATTTCTCTGGCCTAAGAGTGTAATTCCTAGGTAAGTGCATCTTTGGTTAGAAGAAACTGCCAAACTGTTTTTGCAGAGTGTCTGCACCATTTTATGTTCCCTTCAGCCATGTACGAGTGATCCAGTGTCTCTGCTTGCATCCTGGTCAGCATTTGGCATTGTCATTTTTTTAAGTTTAGCTATTCTGATAGGTTTGTAGTAATAATTCATTGTAATTTTTTTTTATTAATCCTCACCCGAGGATATTTTTTTTCCATTTATCTTCAGATAGAGTGGGAGGGAGAAAGAGAGAAACATTGATGTGAGAGAGACACATCGATTGATTGCCTCCCCCATAACCCCAACCAGGGCTGGGACCAAACCCACAACCGAGGTTGGTGCCCTTGACCAGAATCTAACCTGCGACTCTTTGGTCCACGGGCCAACGCTCTAACCGCTGAGCCAAACCAGCCACGGCACTTCATTGTAATTTTAATTTGTATTTCCTTAATGTCTAATGATGCTGAATATCTTTTCATTTGCTATTTCCATCTTTATATCCTCTCTGTGAAATACTGGTTTGTCTTCTAATTAGATTGCTTATGTTTTCACTGTTGAGTTTTGAGAGTTCGTTTTGTATTCTAAATATAAGTCCTTTGTTGAACATGTGGCTTATAAATACTTTCAGTTTATAGTAGTCTTTGCATCTTCTTTACAGAGTATTTTACAGAACAAGTTTTTAACTTTGATGAGGTCCAGTTTATCAACTTTTATGGATTGTGCTTTTGGTGTCAAGTATAAGAATTTTGCTTACTACTAGGTCTCCAAGATTTTATTTATTATTATTTTCCTGAAAGTTTAACAAGTTTTACATTTAAGTCCGTGATCCGTGTTCAAGTTAATTTTTATATAAGATGTGAGGTTTAGGCTGAGGTTCGTTCTTTTGCCTGTGGATGTCCAGTTGTTCTAGCACCATTTGTTGAAAGACTATTCTCTGCCATTCAAACTCTTTATTTTTTTGTTAGTCCTCACCTGAAGACATTTTTCCATTGATTTTTTTTTTTTAAACAACTTGTTCTGTCACTTTCTTTTTTTTTTCCTTTATTGATTTTAGAGAGATAGGAAGTGAGAGGGAGAGAGCGATAGAAACATCAATGAGCCAGAACATCGATTGGCCGCCTCCTGTGTGCCCCCCATTGGGGATGGGGCCCACAACCTGGGCATGTGCCCTGACCGGGAATCTGACCGGGGACCTCTTGGTGTATGGGTCGACGCTCAACCACTGAGCCACACCATTCAGACTTTCCACTGATTTTTTAGCTAGAGTGGAAGGGGGGGTGGGGAGGGAGAGAAACATCAGTGTGAGAGAGACACATCAATTGGTTGCCTCTCGAACCACTCTAGCCGGGGCCGGGGATCAAACCTGCTACCCAGGTACATGCCCTCGACCAGGAATCAAACCCTCAATTCTTTGGTCCGAGGGCCAATGCTATAACTGCTGAGGCAAACTGGCCAGGGCTCAAACTCATTTTTAATACCAGTTTTCAAATTTTTTTTTTCTTCACCATTTCTTTTTTACAGGCTCGAGAACTTTTCCTAAAAGCAGTAGAAGAAGAACAAAATGGAGCTCTCTATGAAGGTAAAAACTCAGGGCCCTGGATCATAGTGTCATGACATTGCTGAATAACAACTCTTTGTTACTTAGAAATTTTTTATACTAGAGTATATTTGATATAGAACATAAGTCTCCCTATATTTGAAATTGGTTCTTAAAATATCGAAAATAAAAATTGTATTTCTATAAACATCTCTCTTTTCCAAAAATATTTTGCTGGGAAATATAATATTCATAGGATGAGTAAAATGACTTTTCTTTTTTACATTTAGGTTTTAGTATTCTTCATTATTAAAGTCTCAAAAATATTGGCACTTAAAAATAGGTTATGTTCTTTTTATAGGTGAAGTTACTTTAGGGGAGGGAAATATTAAGGATACATTGAGGAACATGTTTTCTAGGTCCTAATTTATGTTATCTGTAAAGGAATAAACTTTAACTTCGTTTTCTTTAGTAAACTAATAGAAATGCATAAGTAAACAAATTGATGGGGTTATTTACCCTGTTAGGTATGTAATTGAGCTTTCATTTTGTGATAGTAAAGCTAATTGGGGTATTTGAATATGCCCCCAAAATAACATTTTCAGAATTACTGCATTGTTTGCAAATTATTCTAGTGATATTTTTCACTTTGAGATTAAAAGGGTCCAATTAATATCTCTCCGTAGTCTTCATTAGTTTGCAAGATTCTTGTCTCCACTTAGTGTACAGTGATTCACCCAGAGTAAAAACACAGGGCAGGATGTATTGAATTGAGTAGACTTCATCTAGTTGGCCTCTACAGCCCCACGTTCTACTGGTATATCTCTGTGTAAGATATTATTAAATATTATAACTTGAACCCCCTTGCCAGGAGATTTATTGAAAAACAAACAGGTTTTAAAGATTATTTAGCTAAATAAGAAGCAGCTGGACTAAAGTTGGATGTGAAGAATAAATTCCAAACACCTCTTTTCTTTATTCCACCCACTAGGGAGTATTTGATTTTCCTTAACTCTGAGTTTTAGGAAAAAACATTTGCTTAAAAGTGTTTTTGTTGGGGCTGTAGCATTTGCATGTTCAAGGTTTGAAGAAGGACATCCACATAAGATCACTTCTGACAATACACAAGAGGCCAAGGGAAACGATGGGAAGGACTAAAAGACGAGTAAAACACAGCATCTTAAGTTTCTGTAACGTGTTAGCTTTAGGAAAAAGAAAGATTATTTCTGAGTAGTAAGGTTTGGAAAGAAGTTTGTTCACTGGACTATTGTTGCATGTAGAAAAAGGAACTTTGTCTGTAAAGAAAGTTACCAAATTAAACCACAGTTAAGGGTAATCAAAGGAAATGACAAACATGTGTGGTCATAGCTAATTTAGCTTTATTTCTTCTTTTAGCCATCAAGTTTTATCGTAGGGCTATGCAACTTGTGCCTGATATAGAGTTCAAGATTACTTATACCCGGTCTCCAGATGGTGATGGCGGTGGAAACAGCTAGTGCGTATATAATTTGATAGACAGTAATACATAGTTTGTTAAAATAAAGCGTCTTTGCCCTGTTGACTCTTAACATGATAAGAAGATGGTGCTTTTCTGTTAAGTAATACAGTTTTTAGTATAAAGCCTTGTTTATAAAGTTATAGACATTTTTTAATTAGGGAAATTTAAGATTAAACTATAGAAATGTACATTTTAAACAGAAAACAAAGTGATGAAAGCATTTTTAAATAAAAACTGATTATTGAAGGGAGTAAATTAAAGGGCATATTTCAACTTTCCTTTTCAAAAAAAATTTTTTTTTTTCTTTATTGATTTTAGAGAGAGGGAGGAAGGGAGAAGGGAGAGAGGGATAGAAACATCAATGAGAGAGAACATCGATTGGCCACCTCCTACATGCCCCCCACTGGGGATTTGGCCCACAACCTGGGCATCTGCCCTGACCGGGAATTGAACCAGCGACCTCTTGGTACATGGGTTGAGCTCAACCACTGAGCCACAACGGCCGGGATCAACTTTCTGAAACCTATTTAGAGTCACAACTAAAATGTAATTAGGCCAAAACTGAAAAGTGTTAATAATGGTTGAAACTGGGTGATGGATACATAGGGTTTCATTACACTAGTCTTTCTCCTTTTGTATATGTTTGAAACTATACATTTTTACTTAAAAGGGGGGCTTTTCATTTTATTAGGAAAATGCTGAATTGTAACAAGACTTAGTTTATTACTCTCTTAAGATATGTAGGTGGAATATTAACTATAATGTTGGTTTAAAAGCACAGGTGCGGGATGTAAGCACTTCTAGAAGAAACCACATTTCATTGTATTCAGCTCTTGAATCAGTCATGAAGTTGATGGTTTTATATGGCAGAGATCAAGAGAACATATTTTAAAGTCAGTACTTTTGAAGCTCTTTACAAAACAATTATAAAATTGTTTTGGCTTAATCCCTTTATCCTCAAAAGCCCAATTTGCTGATAATAGAAGGGAAAGGAATCTGTACCCATGAGAGAATGTCAGGTTTAAAATGAACATCACCTAGAAAAATAGAGTTTTAGTAATAGATGTTATATTATCTATTATAGTACTTCTGTCATGAAATAATTAAGAAGTTCTCTTTATCGATAACTTATGCTTATTGCCAGTGTCTGTAAAGTGCTTATAGTATTAACACTTAAGCTTTGGATAAGCCAAATTAAAAACATCCCAATGAAGTCATTATTAATTGCCTGTTTGAACTTTTGGGCCAGTAATGTTGTTCACCAAATTAGATTTCACAGTGTAAGGTAGTTCATACTTAAAAGGAATGAAGCCTTTTTTAAAAAAATGCTTTATTGTTGAGAGTATTACAGATGTCCCCCATTTTTCCCCCATTGCCCCACTCCACCTGGTTCCTGCCCCACGCCAGGCCTTCATGGCACTATTGTCTGCGTCCATGGATTATGCCTATATGCATATAAATTCTTTGGTTAATATCTTCCTGCCCCCCTCCCTTCTTCCCTCTGAGATTTTTAAATTTTGGGTAGAGTCATTTGGACCCAGTTCTTAGCCAGTCTTATAAATAGACTCCAAGTGCTGTTCAGAAAGTTTGTATTAAAACAGTAAAGAAGCATTTCTTTTCTGTGCAATCCCTTTATACAAGCCGAGATGCTATGAAGTTCTTTAAAGATACATTGTATACTTTAAAGATACATTATTTTTTTAAATCAGATCTAATAAGCCCTAAAAGTCTCTCTGTTCTTTTTTGCTTTTTGTAAAATGTTGGTGAAGTAGTTCTTGAATCCATCTGGACTCAGCCACACTCGCCTTTGTTGTATTCTAATAAGTTCTTCCTGGTTTTCTAACTTCATCCTCCTCTAAGCCTTTTTGTACGTATGATCATTTTTAAGGTTACTTTCAACGAAAATGGAAAGCTAGATGTTTTTCTAGAACTCCGCACATTTGTTTATATTGGTGGATGATTTGTGGACCCTGCTAAGATTTTTAAATTACACATTTTCCTCTCTAAATGTAGGGTGATAAGGCACATCTGTTAGAAAACCCTTGGTAAGTACCTCAGATAACATCTGTATATTTGATTTTTATCCAATTAGATGGATTACAGTCACTTAAAAGAGTATGTTTATATAAGATTTTAAAAATCATTTGATATTATCTTTTTCATTAACACATGAAATCTCTACAGTGAAACTAGTAAATTAAATCTCCACACCTGTATCCCAAAATTCGAATTCTTTCTGGGTGGGAATTAACATTGCTAAGGCTTTTTCTTCAGAAGACTTGTTACAGTACTCCTCTGCAAGGCAGCACAAACTTTTATTACATCAAAGAAAAAAGCAGTAAGAAGTTTGCTTTTAGATGACTTTTCTAAAGAAGATTTGAAAATACTTTGAAACATCAGTTTCTAAGCTTTATGTTTGTAGACCGAGGCCCTTAGTATATTCACCTCCCTCTTGCAGCATTGAAGATAATGATGATGATAGCAAGATGGCAGATCTGTTGTCCTACTTCCAGCAGCAGCTCACATTTCAGGAGTCTTTGCTCAAACTGTGTCAGCCCGAACTTGAGAGCAGTCAGACTCACATATCAGGTGAGCATTTATGCTTGTTATAAGTCCATGAGAAATACTTTAACCTTAGATTTTAGATTTCCAAACTTACATGGTCAGATAACTGATGTAGTTCAAAATATGATTGGAGATCTAGTTATAATTACGGTTTGTGTATACTAATAAGCTTTTTAAAGTCCAAAGGAGATCAGAGTTTGTAGTGCAGTTCAAAGATGCCATACTTTTTTCACTGAAGATCTAAGAGGGTGAGTGTCTGAGTTGTTGGGGTCAGTCCTAAGAAAATTGGAGGAATACTGGTATTTCAGGTGTTTCAGCCAAGTTGAACAGTTGTCCTGAGATAGGCTGAATACTTAAAAATGAATGTTTTTTCTTTTCATATGTTAAGTGTTTAATTAGTTTATAGGACTTTTCAGAGGAGGACAGTTGGAAATTTTCAAGAAGATGAAAATAACTTTTACTGTTAAATGCAGTAAGGATCACACACATACATATAGTAGACTATTTTTCTGACACTTATTTTAATATATCTTGGTGGCAAAATGATCTTCTGAGGGACAGGAGTGCTTTATAAAAGTAGCTTCAGATCTGTTCTATACTGGAAAAATAAAGATATTTGTGCTTGATGTTAGGAACCATTATTACTTTTGGGTAGTTAAATACACTCATGCTGTACGTTTGAGGAATACTGACGATGTGATTCATAAATTTGTAGAAATACATAAGGTGTCTGCCCTGAGAACATGACAGTGAAATGACAGGAGAGCGACTGAAAGGGTGGTTTTCTTTTGCAGTGCTGCCAATGGAGGTCCTGATGTACATCTTCCGATGGGTGGTGTCTAGTGATTTGGACCTCAGATCATTAGAGCAGTTGTCACAGGTGTGCAGAGGATTCTATATCTGTGCCAGGTACTTACTTTTTTAAAACAACTCAGGCAGTGGTGAAAAGGGGGATTATAGTCTTTTGCCAATTTTAATAAAAGAACTTGATTGATGTTCTAGGTAAAAGCTATTCTAGAACAATTTTGCTGAGCTGTACATGTGTGATTTTTCTCAAACTACTTAGCATTTAAAGGCTGGAATGCACTAGGTTTCCAGGGTATAGAATAATATGTGAAACAGATATGGTCACACATACTACTTCCATAGAGTAATTTGCATGCTAGTTTAGCTGATTTAGAAAAGAAATCATGCTTAAAAAAAAAAAAAAATACTCAAGCCATTTTTACAGTCACTCTTAAACCCATTAAGTGGTAATTGAAAATTACCTTATACTTTTAAAATTGTGCTGTGTGAAAAATAGTCATAGTTTAATATAATATTATTTGAGACTGGTAAATCCTTCATGGGCGTCTTATGTAAAAATATGTACTTAGTCCTTAGCGTCTAGAACTTTTTTATAACTTTAGTTTTTAAAATTTAGATGCATTATTTTTAAATAACCTAATTTCATTTCAAGTCTTGTATTTTTGATAAAACATTTGAATTGCTTGAAGTCTTTGGTTTTTGGTAATTCTGTGTACTATTCTATTTAACAAGTACCTATTAAACATCTAGTGGATTACCACCAACTTTTTGAAATGTGGGTCTCTAGCACTGTTACTTCATTAGCTCTTTTAATTATACATGACAAAACAAAAAGAGGGAATTGGTTAAAAAAACAAATTTTCAGGGATAAAACCTTAGGTGTTCTAAAATAAAAGTAATCGTTAAAGAAAATTTTAAATACACATTGCAACATAAATTTGAGGGGGATCTCTTTTTGCAGTCTGGTTCAAATATTAGTAGTTTTTATATCTTTACAACTGAATATTTTAAGTTATAAATGAAGTTAAACGTATTTTGAGCTGTATAAGAATCGTGAATATTCAGTACATCTTTTAACTTCACTTTTTGTACTAATCCCATAACAAAGTCTTGTTGGCACTACCTATAAAATATATCTCCAGTCTGACCATTTTACTACTTCTCCAGAGTACAGTCTGGTTCAGCCACATTACGTCAAGTCTGGATTATGGCAGTAGCATCCTATGTGGTCTCTGCTTCCAGTCTTACACGCCTGAAGCATATTCTCCATAAATCACCACAGTGATCTTTTGTTTTTCTTCTTTTTTTCCCTATCCTCCCACCTCCCCTCCCCCTTGGCAACTATCAGCTTGATTTCTATATCTGTGGGTCTGTTTTGTTTAGTTTTTTTAAAATACAAGTGATATCATACAGTATTTGTCTTTCTCTATTTCACTTAGCATAATAACCCTTTAGGTCCATCCATGTTGTCACAAATGGCAAGATTTCATTCTTTTTTTGTTGTTGAGTAATATTCCATTGTATATACATTTTTTAATTAGATTTTTGTATTTTTTGGTGTTTTATGAGTTCCTTATATATTTTGGACATTGACCCCTTATTATATGTTTCATTGGCAAATGTCTTCTTTCATTCAGTAGGTTGACTTTTTTGTTGATGGTTTCCTTTGCTGTGCAAAAACTTTTTAGTTTGATGTAATCCCATTTGTTTTTGTTGCCCTTGCTGGAGGAGACATATCCAAAAAGATAATGCTAAGAGCAATGTCTTAAAAGTTTACTACCCATGTTTTCTTCTGGAAGTATTAATGGCTTTAGATCTGACACTTAAATCTTTCATCTATTTTTAGTTCATTTTTGTGTATAGTGTTAGAGAGTGGTTCACTTTTCCCACACCGCTTCTTGAAGAGACTGTCTTTCTTCATTATATATTCTTGCCTCCTTTGTCAGGTAATTGAACATATAAGCAAGGGTTTATTTCTGGGCTTTCTATCTTGTTGCATTGATCTATGTATACATCTCTTTTTGTGCCAGTACCGTACCGTTTTGATTATTATATCTTTGTAGTATAGTTTGAAATCAGGGCACATGATACCTCCCACTTTGTTCTTTCTCAGGATTGCTTATTTATAGCCTTTTTTTGATTCCATATTTATTTTAGGATCATTTGTTCTAGTTCTGGGAAGAATGCCATTGATATTCTGATAGGGATTGCCTTCAATCTGTAGATTGTAGGTAGTATGATAATTTTTACGGTATTAATCCTTCCAATTTATGGACATGGTATATCCTTCCATTTATTTGTGTCCTCTTTGCTTTCTTTCTTCAGTGTCTTACCATTTTCAGAGTACAAGTCTTTCACCTTGGTTAAATGTAGTCCTACATATTTTATGCTTTTTGATGCAATTATAAATGGGGTTGTTTGTTATCAGTGTATAGAAATGCAGTAGTTTTCTGTATATTGATATATTGCTTCTGTATCCTGCTACTTCACGGAATTCCTTTATTAGTTCTAATAGCGTTTTGTTGTTCTGTTTTGTTTTGGGGGAGTCTTTGGGGTTTTCTTTGTATAGTATTATGGCACCTGCAAATAATGAGACTTTTACTTCTTTTTTGCTGGTTTGGATGCCTTTTATTTCTTTTTCTTGTCTGATTCCTGGGCTAGGACTTTTAATACTGTATTGAATAGAAGTGGTAATAGTAGACATCTTTGTCTTATTCCTGATCTTAGAGAAAAAGTATTCAGATTTTCACCATTGAGTATGATATTAGCTGTGGGTTTGTCATATACAGCCTTTATTATGTTGAGATATGTTCCTTCTACACCCACTTTGTTGGGAATGTTTATCATAAAAGGATGTTGAATTTTGTCAAGTGTTTTTCCTGCAGCTATTGAGTTAATGTGGTGTATCATATTAATTTATGGATGTTGAACAATCTTGCATTCCTGGAAAGAATCTCATTTGGTTGGTCATGGTATATTTTAATGTGTTGCTAAGTCACGTTTGTTAATATTTTGTTGAGAATTTTTGCATCTGTGTTCATCAAGGTTATTGACCTATAATTTTCTTTTTTTGTAATGTCTTTGTTTGATTTTGGTATCAGAGTAATGCTGGCTTTGTAGAATGAGTTTGGAAGCAGTCCTTCCTATTCACTTTTTTGAAATAGTTTAAGAAAGATAGGTGTTAATTCTTCTTCGACTGTTTGTAGAATTCACCTGTGAAGTTGTCTGTTCCTGGACTTCAATTTGTTGGGAGTTTTTTAAATTACTGCTTCAATTTCATTGCTAGTAATCGGTCTGTATAGATTTTGTATTTCTTGGTTCAGTCTTGGAAGATTATATACTTGTAGAAATTTATTCATTTCTTCCAGATTGTCAAGTTTGTTGGTGTATGATTATTCATAGTATTCTTTAATGAGTCTTTATATTTCTGTGGTATTGGTTGCAACTTCTCTTTCATTTCTGATTGCATTTATTTTGGGCTCTCTCTTTTTTTCTTGATGAGTTTGGCTAAAGGTTTGTTTATCTTTTGAAAGAACAGCTCTTAGTTTCATTGATCTTTTCTATTGGTTTTTTAATTTCTATTTTGTTTATATCTGCTCTGATTTTAACTATTTTCTTTCTTCTGTTTACTTTGGCTTTTGTGTGTTGTTTGTTCTTTTTCTAGTTCCTTTAAAAGTAGAATTAGATTATTTGGAATATTTCTTACTTCTTAAGGTACACCTGTATAGCTATGAGCTTCTCTTTTAGAACTGCCTTAGCTGCATCCCATACATTTGAAATAGTTGTATTTTCATTTTCTATTTGATTTATTGGTTGTTTAGTACCATGTTTAGCCTCCATGTATTTGTGCTTTTTCTAGTTTTCTTCCTGTAGTTGATTTCTACTTTCATGCCATTGTGGTCAGAAAAGATGCTTGATATGATTACAGTCTTCTTGAATTTATTGAGACTTATTTTGTGGCCTGTGATCTATCCTTGAGAATGTTTCATGTGCACTTGAAAAAATGTGTATTCTGCTTTTGGATAAAATGTTCTATAAATATCTGTTAAGTCAATCTTTTCTAATGAGATATTTAAGGCCATTATTTCCTTATTAACTTTTCATCTGAATGATGTATCCAGTGATGTGAATGGGGTATTAAAACCCCTTACTATTATTGTATTACTATGGATTTCTCCCTTTATGTCTATTAATAATTGCTTTATACCATTAGGAGCTTCTGTGTTGGGTGTGTAGACATTTACAATCGTTATATCCTCTTCTTGGCTTGACTTCTTTATAATTATGTAATGTCCTTATTTGTCGTTTTTTACATTGTTTTGTTTTACAATGTATTTGTCTGATGTGAGTATTGCTATCCCAGCTTTCTTTTCGTTTTTATTTGCAAGAAATATCTTTTTCCATTCCTTCACTTTCAGTCTGTATGTGTCTTTCAATTTGAAGTGAATCTCTTACAAGCAGCATATAGGTGGTTTCATGTTTTTTAATCTGTTCAGCCACCCTATGTCTATTCATTGGGTATTTAATCCATTTAAATTTAAAGTAATTATTGATAAGTATGTACTTACTGCCATTTGTTGTTGTTGTTGTTGTTGTTTTTATAGTTTTCCTCTCTTCCTTTCTTCTCCTCTTGATCTCTTCCCTTGTGGTTTGATGGTTTTCTCTAGTATTTTGTTTGGGTTTCTTTTTCTTCATTCTTTGTATATCTTTTGTAGGTTTTTGGTTTGTGGTTACTGTGAGGTTTGTACATATCATTCTATTTTAAGCAGATAGGCATTTAGTTTGAATATAGTCTATAACGACTGTTATTTTCCCCCTTCCACGCTTTAAGGTGTCGGTGCCACGTTTTAGATCTTTTTGTGTTGTGTATCTCCTAACTACTTATTGTAATTTGAGTTGAGTTTGATACTTTTTTCTTTTGACCTTCTTAGTAGCTTTTTAAAAGTCTGATTTCTATATTTATTAAATATTTGGCTTTATCTGTTAGATTTTTTTCTTTCTTATACTTTCTTATTTCTGGTTATGGCCTTTCCTTTTCTGCTTGAAGATGACCATTTGATATTTCTTGTAAAGCTGGATTAATGATGATGAACTTTAGTTTTTGCTTGTCTGGGAAACTCTTTATTTCTCCTTTAAATCTGAACAGTAACCTTGCTGGGTAACTTAATCTAGGCTGTAGGTTCCTTTCTTACAACATTTTAAAGATATCCTCCCACTCCTTTCTAGCCTGTAAAGTTGCTGCTGAGAAATCAGCTGATAGGCATATGGGGTTTCTTTGTATATAACTCGTTTTTCTCTTGCTTCCTTCAATATTATCTCATTATCTTTAACTTTCACCATTTAATTACAATATGTCTTGATGTGCATCTATTTGAGTCATCTTGTTTGGAACTCTGTGTGCTTCCTTGACCTGGATGTCTGTTTCCTTTCCCAGGTTAGGAAAGTTTTCAGCCATTATTTCTTTAAATAAGGTTTCTGTTCCTTTCTCTTTTTCTCCTTCTGGGATCCTTAGAATGGAAATGTTTGAGCACTTGATGGTTATCCCAGAGGTCCCTTACACAATCCCTGTTTTTTTAAATTTTTTTTCTTTTTGCTGTTCTGATTTGTAGATTTCCACCAGTCTGTCTTCCAGGTCTGATCTTTTCTTCTGTATCAGGTAATCTACTATTGATTCCTTCTAATGTGTTTTTCATGTCAGTTGTATTCTTCAGGTCTCCCTGTTTCTTTATTATACCTTCTCATTGTTGAAGTTCACCTGGAGTTCCTCTATTTCACACTCAAGTTTGGTGAGCATCCTTATGACCTTTTTTTTTTTTAAATTCTTTATTAGGCAAATTACTTATCTCTGTTTCCTTAGTGTTTTTTTCTTCTGGGAAATTTTCTTGTTCCTTTACTTGACAAAGATTCTGTTTCTTTCATTTTGTTTGACTTTCCATGTTTGTTTATATGTATTAGACACAATAGCTATTTCTTCCAGTTTTGAAAAAGTGACTTTATATAGAAATGGCCTTTGTGTAGGTTCTGTGTGCCAGGTGGTTTTGGCAGGCACTGGTCAATCTACCAAGTTTAGAGGCTCTGGGTGGGGAGGCCAAGTGCAGGTAGTAATGCCCTGTTAATCCTGCTTGTTCCCTTGTTCAGGGGCAAAATGGGCTCGGGTAATATGTCTGGGAATATGCTGCAGTGACCTTGCAGATATGTCAGAGCACCTGGGTAGAGCCCCCGCTCACCCTATGGAGGTAGAGGGGGACATAAACAATGGCTCTCACCAGCATCTCCGACCCAGAGTGCTCCCGTGGCTCCCCAGCCTTCTCTGTACAATCTCTCGTGTTGTTTGTTGTACAGAAAGTGGTCTTGTGTAGAATGATCTCAGTGTGGGCTTTATTGCTGGGTAGTTTTAGGAAGTTGGTTGGAGTGGGTCAGGTGCCTTCAGCACCGGGAATACTGGCTTGAGGGGTTGGCATAGCTCCCTGTAGGGAGACCAGCAGGTGCATGTGATGCCCTGTTGTTCCTGTTAGCCTCCTTTATTTGGAGGCAAAAGGCTCTGGTTAATGTAGCTGGGAACTCACTGTGGTGATCTTGCAGGTAGCCAAAGCACCCAAGTAAAGCCCCTGCCCGCCCTATCAAAGTGGTGGGAGACATAAACAATGGTGCTCACCAGCTCATCCAGCTCAGACAGTTCCCACAGCTCCCAGAGGTCTCCTGTGGTTTCCCAGTATTCTCTATGTATCTCTTTCTCTTGCTTGTTGTTCAGAAGCTGTTCATTCAGCCCTCAGTTGTCTCATAGGAGTAATTGCTAACTATATATGTGTATATTTGAGTTTGCTCACAGGAGGGGGTGAATTCAGCATTCTCTTATGCCACAATCTTGGACCTCTCCCCGAGTCATCTTTTAAAAGTGCCCTGGCCAGTTTAGCTCAGCAGTTAGAGCGTCGGCCTGCGGTCCAGAGAGACCCGGGTTCAGTTCCCGCTAAGGGCACGTACCTCGGTTGCAGTTTGTCCCCGGCCCTGGTTGGGGTTGTGTGGGTGGCAGCCACTCGATGTGTCTCTCTCACATCGATGTTTCTCTCTCTCCCTTCCTCCCTCTCTCCCTCCCGCTCTATCTGAAAATGAATGCAAAAATGTCCTTGGGTGAGGATAAAAAATAAAAATAAAATAAAAGCATAAGTCATGCTCAAAATCCTGCAATGACCTCTATCTTACTTAACAGCCACTCCCACCTGTAAACTAGGACCTCACCTGCCCCTGACTACCCCTCAAATTATATAGTCTATACTTCACTTGCTCACTTTGCTGCAACCATGTGGCCCTTCTTGCTCCTTGTAGAGCACACCAGCCACACTCCCACCTGAGGGTCTTCCACTTGTTATGGTTTCTACCCAGGGTACTCTTCTTCATCACCTGTCCAGAGAGGCCTCTCTCAGCCACTATCTAAAATAGTCTTTATTTCCCCACTACCATGTCTTTGTTTACCCTGCTTTGTTTGTTTTTGCACCGAACACATTACCTGAAACTTTTTCTCTGTTTTCTTGCTTTCCCACCAGTGAAAGAGCCAGGCCTTTGTCTATCAATCTATCTCAAGTGCCCAGGACAGTACCTGGCAGGCGCTCAACACATACTTGCTGAATAGAAGTTGGCTGGTAGCAGGACTGTTTCTGCATATAGGGACTTAGCCTTTTATATATATTGATGTTGTAATTTTATTACTTAGAGACCCTGAAATATGGCGTTTGGCCTGCTTGAAAGTTTGGGGCAGAAGCTGTATTAAACTTGTTCCATACACATCCTGGAGAGAGATGTTTCTAGAAAGGCCCCGTGTTCGGTTTGATGGTAAGTTGAACCCTTTAGAACTCAAGAGAAATAGTTATCTATCATGCTGATTTTGATAAATACACAGTCTTAGTTTTCTGTAACAGACCTTAAGTATTAAGAGCATATCTAAAGGAAACTACAATTAAAATGAAGCCAGAAATGTGCTATATGATTTTAATTTAAAATCTTTTCAATGTATTATGTTCTTAATTCGTTAAAAAATGTTTCTTTTTTATAGGAGTGTATATCAGTAAAACCACATATATTCGTCAAGGGGAACAGTCTCTTGATGGTTTCTATAGAGCCTGGCACCAAGTGGAATATTACAGGTACAACTGTAGTAAACTGAGTGAGTGAAAAATTCTCTCTCTCCAAGTATTAGTTCATTAGTTATTGGACATCTGTTCTCTGTGGCTTTTGCATTTATCTACAAAATGGCCCTCCAATATTATAATAGGAATGGTACTCAAAGAACCAATGGGTTACTACAAATTGACTTCCTCCTAACCTCTGAATCTAAGAGTCATTTTATATTTTAGAGCTCTTCCTTGTCTTTTGTCCTAGGTGTACTCATTTGCCTTTTCCAATAGCTTATGTTCTTATTCAGCCTTATTGTTCATCACATAATACTGTCAGTGAGAAATTAGTAGACATGTTAAATACTGTGTATTATGAGATTTCACTTTTGTTTGACATTAATTAGTGCTTTAGGAAAAAACATACAGAACTTTAATACAGTAATATTTAATCTAACTTTTTTATTCAGTGAGTGAAACTAAAAGTTCAACAGTTCCCTCTAAGGAAGATAATAAACTGCCTTTAGTTCTTTGTTGCTGGCCTCACAGGCTGTCAGTCACATTTTAATGATGTTTTGCCAGTTCTTTGGCCCACGGTATTTCCGTTTTGGTTTCATAGCAGTTGACTAGGTTTAGGTACCAGTAAAGAAGGTCATGTTTTATACCTTGTGTGTTGTTTTCTGGTGTTATTTTTACACAGGTACATAAGATTCTTTCCTGATGGCCATGTGCTAATGTTGACAACCCCGGAGGAGCCTCAGTCCATGGTTCCTCGTTTAAGAACTCGGAATACCAGGTAGTACTTTTCTATCCAGTTCACATTTTATATGGTTACTTGTAGGTTAATGTAATCCTGTGTTTCCTTAGCTTACTACTGGATGATTTAAAAAGCAGTCACTGGGTGGGCATTTGTGAAAAAGACCAATTCCTGCACCTGTCCCCTAAAGAGTTCTCTGGGGCCTTGAAAACTAAGTTTACTCACATCCTAGGTGATTCTTCTCGAGCAAGTTGCTTAAACACTATTATAATCCATTACTTCCTAGATTACTTAAATACGTATAATAACTGATTAATAGACTTAGATTTAAAGTATTTTTTTTAATTTTTAGAACTGATGCAGTTCTACTGGGTCATTATCGCTTGTCACAAGATACAGACAATCAGACCAAAGTATTTGCTGTGATAACTAAGAAAAAAGAAGAAGTGAGTATGTAAGGTTGAATTGGCAGTTTTCTTTTTATTTTAATACCCTGTTCATTCAAACATTCTTGATTAGAAAGGATAAAAATATAGGGTTTTATTATTTATACTATTACACAAAATGTATGTTGACTTATAGCATCTCTCTAAAGAGGGCTGGAGGGTTTTCTGAAATGTGGTTATTTTCTATTGGATCAGCTTGCTTGTTTTTCTCCAAATGGTTTCTTTTTCTCGTCCAGGTTTTTCACATGTGAAAATGTAAAGCCAAAATGTCCTGTAAAGTAACCAGTAAAATGATAACTGAGTATGTTTTTTTGGCTCTTGTCTTTGAATTATAAGGGACTTTCTTCCTAAATTAGCTCAGATGGGTAATTCTTTCATAAGGATGTTCATATAGAGAATTTCATTTCTGCGGGAAATAAACTAATGTAAGATAATGTCCTTCTTCCTGTACTTGCAAAAGAAAAAAATTCCAAGCAAATATGATTGCTGGATTATTACACTCTAGAGGGCTTCAAACATTTTTTTAACAGATCGAGTGCTTAGTTTTCTTTTTTTACAACCTTTCTTCATGTGCATTTTTTCAGTCCTGGTTGAAAACCATAATGTATATCCAAGAAGTCAGTTGTGAGGAAGTTATAATAAATACCAGCCTATTGCTTTTATAAATTAGTGTAGGATGTGAAAGAGGTTCCCCCCCCCTCCCCCCCACCGCCCTTCTCTAGCATTAAGTGTCGAGATAGTTTGGGTAGGGTTCTCGAGAGTCCTAGTCCTATCGCCTTGTGGCCATCTGTTGCTATTTCTCTGCCTGGCTCTGGCAGGCTCCTGAAATCTAGTGCAACAGTCTGAGCAGCAGAGATAGTTGCTGTGACTGTGACCTTGGCCATGAGTTTCCTGAGGTCAGAATTGGGGAATTTGTGAGGCCCTAGTTGTTTAAGTTTTATCTAATAAGAATTTAGGAACTCCCGCATAGAATACCTATTTTCTTTTCAGAATATGATACAATGAAACCATATGTAGTATTGATATTTTTGTTTTTAGAAGCAGATTTGCAGAAGTGTGATTCTAATGAAGCTTGTCATATCTGTTTCTCCATTGACTATTTTACTGTTATTGCAAAAAATAAGTTGAACTCTGTGCTTTTTCTGCAGCCTTCACCAATTTATCATTTTCTCTCTTTAAAAATTCTCAATTGTTTTCAAGTAGAAGGAAATACTAGTCTTCGAGATAGGAGACAGAAGTCTTAACTCCCATCTGAAACTGCTGTGTAACTTCGGTTAACTCGTTTGACCGGCCTGGGTCTTCATTCCTTCAGCCATTAAATAGCAATAATAGCCCTGGCTGGTTTGGCTCAGTGGTTAGAGCGTCGGCCTGCAGTCCAAAGAGACCCAGGTTCGGTTCCCGCTAAGGGCACGTACCTCGGTTGCAGTTTTTCCCCGGCCCCTGGTTGGGTCGTGCAGGAGGCAGCCACTCGATGTGTCCCTTTCACATCAATGTTTCTCTCTCTCTCTCTCTCTCTCCTTTAAAAAAAAATAATAATAAACAAAACAAAAAAATAAATAGCAATAATATAGTCATATTTAGTACATGGGATTATTATGATGATTTACTGAGGTGATGATGAGGGAAAAATACCTTATGTTTTTAGACTGCTTAACATTTTTCAAGACACTCATACACATTCTTATTTGATATGCAAGATAACTTTACTGTGTACAGATGTTATGTTATTCTTGCATAATATATTCCTATAAATATGCTTATAATAATGAAACCTCAGTGAAGTGAGGTTTCACTATAGCTCATGTACCTTTTCTTTTACAGAAACCACTTGACTATAAATACAGATATTTTCGTCGTGTCCCTGTACAAGAGGCAGACCAGAGTTTTCATGTGGGGTTACAGCTGTGTTCCAGTGGCCACCAGAGATTCAATAAACTCATCTGGATACATCATTCTTGTCACATTACGTACAAGTAGGTGAATGCAATAAAAATACCAGGGTTACAGAATAAATGTATACTTCATGTCAAGTTTAGGAAACTCTCACATAGGTTTTGAATTCCCCTGAGTTAATATTACAAAAGCAGAGTACAGTATTACTATGCAAACCCAGAAAATGGCCAAAATGAAAAAAACTGAAGCTGAAAGTGGGCCAGGAAATGCCTCATCCATGGTTCTCACAGTGCCCACGGGAGCATGGAGGGCACCACCACCTGGAAAGAGTACAGCGTTCCTGAGTAGAATGGTAGTCACTCTCCTAAGTTGTTCATGTGTTGATTTATTCAAAGCAGTTTTAAAATACCAGATCTTTTTTCTTCTCCCATGTTTATCTTACCATTTTTTACTTTATTTCCATTTGTTTTATCCTCAGGGATTATACACTGATTTTAACAAAACTAGTTAGGAAAGTAAGTCTGCTGAAAAGATCTCTTTTATCCCAAAGCCGACTCTGTTAGGTGGTTCCTATCTAAAGCTCTTTGTTCTATGAGTTAGAATTCTTTTTTTTACATTCTATTTTACCTAATCATGCTTACTATCTTTAAATGTTCTTCAAAAACATTATTTTCAATTACTACAAATGTATTCCACTATTATCTTTGTTTTATTCTTTATTTTCTAACATTTTATTATGAAAACTTTTAACATACAGAAAAGTTGAAAGAATTTCACAGTGAAGACCCATATACCTGCTTGGTACACAATATTATATTAGTTTCAGGTGTACAGTATTGTGATTTGACCTTTATATACCTTACAGTGTGATCACTACTCTAATTCTAGTAACCATCTGTCACCGTGTAAACTTACCACAGTATTGATTATGTTCCCCTTCACATCTATACCCTTCCCTCAACCCCCTTCCCTCTGGCAACCATCAGTCTGTTTTCTGTGTCTGTGAGTCTGGTGCTATTTTGTTTGTTTGTTTCTGTTCTTTAGATTCCACATATAAGTTAAACCATATGGTATTTTTCTCTGACTTATTTTACTTAGTGTAATACCCCCTAGGTCCATCCATGTTGCAAATGGCAAGACTTTTTTTTTTTTGCTATTTTATTTTATTTTTAAATAATTTTTTTTTAAATCCTCACCCAAGGATATTTTCCTGTTTATCTTCAGATAGAGTGGGAGGGAGGGAGAGAGAGAGAAACATCAACATGAGAGGGACACATCAACTGGTTGCCTCCCGCTGACCCCGTCCAGGGCTGGGGAGGAACCGCAATCAAGGTACGTGCCCTTGACCAGAATTGAACCCGCGAGTCATTGGTCCGTGGGCCAACGCTCTAACCACTGAGACAAACTGGCCAGGGCTATTTTTAAGTAATTTTTAAATTATAATTGACATACAATATTATATTATTAGGGGGATCAGAAAGTAATATTGTTAAAGTAATGACATGTTAAGGGCGGAACTGGAAGCAAATCCATGTCAGACAATCGAAGAACTGTCAAACACTCTTAACCAACTTTGGTCCACCATCCAAGAACATTTGCAGCAGATTGGTAAAGTAAGCAGAGCAGGTGTTTGGGTCCCACATAATCTATCCAAAGAAAACAAAGCTAACTGGTCCACCACACGCAACTTACTGCTTCAGTGGCACAATACAGAAGTGTTTTTTGATCGCTTGATCACTGGAGATGAAAAATGGGTCCTCTACAATAATCCAAAACACAAAAGGCAGTGGCTGTCTCCGAAGGAATCGCCACGAAGTACAGCTAAGCCAGGTTTACACCCCAAAAAGGCACTTTTGTGCGTTTGGTGGAGTATTCGCGGGGTCGTTCATTTTGAAGTGCTGAAATCTGGACAAACTGTGAATGCAGACCTTTACTGTGAACAATTGGATCGAATAAATCAATTTTTAATTGAAAAGTGCCCAGCGATTGTCACCAGAAAAGGCGTTATTCTGCAACACGATAATGCAAGACCGCGCTGCACAAGACGAACCCTGGAAAAAATTAATGAATTGGGGTGGGAGGCATTGCCTCACCCACCATACTCGCCCGATATTGTGCCATCGGATTTCCATTTATTCCGATCGCTACAACATTTTCTAAGTGGCAAAAAATTTGACAATTTGGATGATGTCCAAAATGCCATCTCCAGATATTTTGCTCAAAAACCAATTGATTTTTATCGATCGGCATTGAAAATTTGCACACTAGATGGCAAAGGGTTGTTGATAATGAGGGTGATTACATCATTGATTAAAAAGAAAAACTTGTTAAAAATTTACCTGTTTGAATTTAATGTTAAAAAAACGACATTACTTTCCGGTCCCCCTAATATTTCAGGTTACAACATAGTGATTATAGATTTATATAACTTACGAAGTAATCACCCCAATAAGTCTAGTTATCCATCTGACACCATACATAGTTACTATAATATTATTGACTATATTCCTTATAAGTAGTTTCCACTCCCATGACTGTTTTTATAACTGGCAGTTTATACATCTTAATCTCTTTCCCTTTTTCACCCATCCTCCCAACCCCCCTCCTATCTGGCAATCATTAAAATGTTCTCTGTATCTATGAGTTTGTTTCTATGTTTTGTTTGTTTGTTTTTTAGATTCCACATATAAGTGAAATCATATGGTATTTATCTTTCTCTGTCTAACTTCACTTAGCGTAATATCCTCTAGGTCCATCCATGCTGTCACAAATGGTAAGACATCGTTCTTTTATATGGCTGAATAATATTTCATTATATATATATACCACATCATCTTTATTCATTCGTCTATCTATGGACATTTAGGTTGCTTCCATATCTTGGCTATTGTAAATAATGCTGCAGTGAGTATAGGGGTACATACATGTCTTTTTGAATTAGTGTTTTGGGTTTCTTCAGATAAATACTCAGAAGTAGAATTGTTGGGCCCTTCTTTGTCTCTTGTTACAGCCTTTGTTTTAAAGTCTGTTTTGTCTGATATAGGTATTGCTATCCCAGCTTTTTTGTGTGTTTGTTTCCATTTGAATGAAATCTCTTTTTCCATCCCTTTACTTTTTTAGTCTTTGTGTCTTTTGATCTGATATGGGTCTTGTTATATGATTTTGATTTTTTAGAGAGAGAGGAAGGGAGAGAGAGCAAGAAACATCAATGTGAGAGAGAAACATCGATCAGCTACCTTCTGCATCCCTTCCACTGGGGATCGAGCCCGAAACCCCCAGGCTTATGCCCTGACTGGGAATTGAACCAGGACCTCTCAGTCCATGGGACAGTGCTTAATCTATTGAGCCACCGGCCAGGCCCACTATCACTTTTGATTGGAGCATTTTGTCCACTTTCATTTAAAGTAATTATTGATAGGTATATAGTTACTGCCATTTTATTATTAATATTTTTTTCTTTTTAAAGAGGTCCCTTTAACATTTCTTGTTATACTGGTTTAGTGGCGATGAACTCCTTTAACTTTTTCTTGTCTGGGAAGCTATTTATCTCTCTTTGATTCTAAATGATAGCCTTACTGAGTAGAGTAATCTTGGTTGTAGATCCTTGCTTTTTATACTTCGAATATGTCATGCCAATCCCTTCTGGCCTGCAGAGGGGCACCTGTACACATGCTGTGGCACCCGTTCCTCCAGGCTCAGTAGTTCCCTCAGCTCCCAGTGTTCTCTGTGTGGTCTCTGTCTCTTGTTTGGTGTGCAGAAGCTGTTCATTTGGCCCTCAGTTGTCTCTCAGGATGAGTTGCTCTAATTCTAGGTATTCTTGTGATACTTTCTTGGGAGGAGGCAAGCTCAGCGTCCTCCTACACAGCCATCTTGAACCCTTGAGTTAGGATTTGCCAGAATGAAATCTTCAATGAGCAGAGGAGTGTGTGTGAGAAAGGAGCAGTACAGAAATAAGTAAAAGAAAAAAGGGATTAAGAAAGTGAAATATCAAAAGGGATTAAGAAAGTGGCTATTGAAGTTAGCTGCTGTTGGATTTGGAAGAATATTGGTTTGTAACTGCAGGCTTTCCATTCCAGTTGAATCCAAAATTCTGAGAGACAAGTTTTGAGATCACCTTCAATCAACCTACTTCACAACCTTGACCATTTTGCTGAAAGCTCTTTTGGCCACATTTCTATCTTACAAATAACTTTTTGCACTGATTTGGAAGGTCCTAATGACTGAGAACAAGCAGTTTTGTTTTTTCTCACCTCCTTTTCACTTCTCTCAATGATCTGTGGATTTTTTTTTTCTTTTCAAAGAAAGAAACCAAACCCAGAAGTAGAACCAAAGAAATGAAAAGCATCCTCTTTTAGGACAAAAAATGACATAAGAGGCAATGTTTGTAACTGTTAATGATCATATTGACTTCCTTATAATAGTTAGGGCACTTGAATTTTCTGCTTTTGTTTGTTTCTCCTTTTTGGGGGAAAATATAAATATATATATTTATATTTATAAAGAGTATAAAGACTGTAGTAGTATAACTTATCATCTGCTTCCCCTCCCTCCCATCTGTAATTATGTTGTTGATCATACAAATATTAAATCATTCAATTCTATTCTAGAATTATAATTCTTTCTAAAGTACATTTTAACAAGAGCCTTAAAATGTCTATAGCTTTGACTTAGAAATTCTATTCTTTGGAATCTGTCCAAAGGAAATAGTAAAAAGTATCACATTTTTAATTACCAAATACTGAAAACAACTGTATCTCCAACAAGAAGGGACTTAATAAGTAAATTGTGGTATAAGCAGATAGTGAAGTATTATGCAGCCACTAAAAATGACTTCTGAAGAGTATTTCATGATGTTAGGAAATGCATATGTCATAATGTTAAATGAAGAAAGCAGATTACTGCCTGGCCAGTGTGGCTCAGTGGACTGAGCGTCGTCCCATGGACTGAGAGGTCCTGCTTCGATTCCCAGTCAGGGCACATGCCCAAGTTGTGGGCTCGATCCCTGGTGGGGGGCGGGCAGGAGGTAGCCAATCAATGTTTCTCTCTCACATAGATGTTTCTATCTCTCTCTTCCTTCCTCTTTCTCTAAAAAATCAATAAAAACATTTTAAAAATAGAAAGCTTGATAGAGGTTGAGGTATTTGGAGAAACACTGAGAAAAGTGCTTTGTATTGCTGTATCTGAATGATAGAATAGATAGAGTTATGACTAACTTGTTTTGTATTTTTCTAAATTTTTAAAATTTTCTACAGTGTGCCTATATTATTTAGATTTTACTGAGATGTATTAAAAAATTTTAAAGATTAACGTATGAAATATACCCCACTCCAGAAACATGCAAGAATTTTAAATGAGTTGAGTTTTCCCGGTAACTTGTAATTTTGTGCATTATTTCCAGGTCAACTGGAGAGACGGCAGTCACTGCTTTTGAGATTGACAAGATGTACACCCCTCTGTTCTTCGCCCGAGTGAGGAGCTACACTGCTTTCTCAGAGAGGCCTCTGTAGAGCCTCGCCCAGACCTCTGTCAGTCAGTGTGCATGAGTAAAGGCATATAGCGCGGAAGAGCACTAAGTTATAAATGTACATATATATATATATCTGGAATTGGAACTTATTTTGCATTGTTGGAATTCTTTTAAGAAGAGTATAAATTGGTTATTTTGTTTTTATTTAAAGGGATAGTTGATTCTTGGGTGTTTTGTTTTGAATTAAGAAGTTGAAATTATAAGTTGTTTAAACACATTTATGTTGTGAAAAACTGTAATATGAGCTTTAAATTATGTCCTTTTTCAAGCAGATTTCTGAACAGATTTCTGTCACATAAGTCTTCTGCCTGATCATCCCAATATTTAAATGCGTCAGGAGAGAGCTTTATTGGATAAGCATTTCTTTCACGCATGATATAGTGTCCTTGCACTAAAGGCTCAAAATGTGAAAACCTCTTCTGGATTTGTTTGAAACTGTTTGACCAATAAAGATTACAAATAAATTTTTCTTTCAAGAAAATGTATTTGGGTGACCTTTTTAAAACATCAGAATAATAAACAGTCCCAGGGTAGCCAGCAAAGGCTTAAGAATCATTGCCTCATTTCATCATTGGTTTTTATATGCAGCCACAGACCAGATACCTATACTCTGACCTCATCCAAGCGCCTTACAGATTGTGACAGTACGTGAGATGACATTAAGTGAGAAAGAGTGGACCCCTCGGGACTGGAACACTCCAACGATGAACCAGGCATCGTTGTTCTAAAAGAACAGGAGAAGATCATGTGAACCCAGGCCTACTCTTTACCAGAATTAAAGTTGGGAGAGAGCTAGTGATCAAGTAAACTATATGTTACCTACCAAGTCACAATACTAGTAAAGTTTCAGAGTCTGTGTCTGGCAGCCCTCTACCATGGATTCAGGTTTCTTTTTTGTGATTCAAACACAGCTTCAGTCAGTCAGTCCTCATGCTTTCAGAAATCAACATCTGCAGCCAGTCACTTTCAAGTTCATGTCGTAGTTAAAAGACACTTCACACATTCCTGCAGTGAGTATGGAACAGGGCTTTTAAAAAGCAAATACATGTTATGTTAAAGATGAAAAGTGCCTGGCCAGTGTGGCTCAGTGGTTGAGCGTTCACCCATGCACCAAGAGGTCACTGGTTTGATTCCCGGTCAGGACACATGCCCAGGTTGTGGGCCCGATCCCCAGTGGGGAGCATGCAGGAGGCGGCCAATTGATGTTCTCTGTCATCAATGTTTCTATCTCTCCCTCGCCCTCTCTCTAACATCAATAAAGAAAAAATATTTTTTAAAAAAAAGATGAAAAGCAAACATGTTTAGTGTGTGTGTACAGAAAGAAGAGAGTTCTACTTAGCTGGCTCTTTGCAGCCATCAGATGTGATAATGTTCCTCAAGTTAGAAAAGAGGGAGGAAGAAGCAACATGCCTAAGACAAGCCAGGTCTTCATGATATGACTGTTAGTTTTGGTGTACAAGTTAATAGAACGTCTGATTAGGACATAGTAAAGTATAGCTAGAAAAATATATTCCTAAGGAAACTGGAATTTGAAGTCTGTTTATTTGCCACCTGTCCTTGAATTAAATAACTGGTTGCTGACAGCCAGTCTATACCAAGTTCAAAGGGTCCTTTGTGACCACTAAAGCAACTTGCACTTATTTAGCTTGCAGAGCTGAAAATAATTTTTATCAGTTTACACTTTTTGTATATTTGAATTTTTAATACAAAAGCAATAAATATTTATTGTGAGAATATTAGACTGTGCAATGATTAAAAAAATAAAATGATTTTAATACCCAAAAGAACAAATCAAGTCAACTGACCAACTGGCAGTAACAGTGAGACCCAGCAGGAAGGATCCCCCTGTGAGGCAGGAAAGTGGAGGGAAGACAGCAACTCTACTCAAAGACCCACAGATACTGAGATTGAGGGGCCACAACGGAATAGGTTCCCTCCTTCACTTATCAATCAATGAGCCACCCCTGCCCACCCACACAGGTCCCAGTCAACATGGAGTGCTTCATTGACTATCAGTGGGCATGTAAGGAACACCAGGCACGTGAAGATAAAGTCCATAACATAAAGAGAATCAACCTTATTAAACAGAAATGGAACACAAAGGAAACCAAGTACAGGTAGAAAAATTTTAAAAACAAACCAAAATTACCTATCTTCAGCGATATGAAAGAAATATATCCATGAAACAAGAACAAGAGACTATAAAAAGATCTTTTGGGTATTATATCATAACTAAGTGTTTAAAAATTTCTGACAAAACAATGTCAAAACTGGAAGTTACTGTGGAAATCACTTATTGACCACCCACCCCAGTGTGGAGGCGAGGAGATGGGAAATGGGAAGGTGAGGGGGTCTTCCTAAGGTGGGCAAACCGACCCTAACACCTCAAGGACGAGACTCATACAAAGTGCCTGGCCGTAGGAAGGGCTCAGTAAATTTCATCTTAAGGGTCATTAAGAGTTTGTTTGTAAATAATACCTCAATAAAGCTGTTTTAAAAAATTTAAGAGCTTTTATGTGTTAAGTGTGGAGCAAAAGGCTGTAAGTTTATAGGCGTTATTGCCTATTGCTCACAACATAGGCATTTTGTCCCATTTTTTAAATAAGAAAGTAGACGTTAAGAGAGTTTAAATAAACTTGCTCAAGCTCACCCCGGTTACCGAGGGGTAGAGCAAGGATGACTCTGGAACACTTGCTCAAAGCCAGAGCCAGGAGCCCAGTTCTAAAGGAATCTCATAAAAACTCACATGTTATGATTCCCACGAGAGCTGAACCAATGGCTTAGGCCAGCGCTACCCAATTCAAACATAATTTGAACTACATATGTAATTTTAAGATTTCTAGGGCCACCTTACTAAAAAAGAAAAAGAAACCGGTGAGATTAATTTGAGTAATATACTTTAATCTAATGTTTCCAAAAGAGTATCATTTGAACATATACTCAATATACACATGGTTAATGAATTTTTTTACACTCTTTAGATTCTAAATCTTTGAAGTCTGTAGTGTAATTTACATTTGCAGCACATCTCAATTCAGATTCGCTGTATTTCAAGTACTTGACAGCCCCGTGTGGCGAGTGGCCACCACAGGGACCGGCTCATCACAGAAAGGGAGAGCAAGGGGATGGTTTGTGCCTACCGCAGCCCTGGCAGTTTCTCTCCTTGTGCAGCTGGCCACAGGGCGAGCCGAGACGGGTAGACCAAGCACAGAGTCAACTAATTCCCACTTAATCTTAGTCTTTCTTAGCATCTCTGTAACCCATTCCCTGATTCCACCAGAAAGCGTCCTTTGTCTGTTTCCAAAATGCCCCACCTTACCTCTATCCTACGGTTATTCCAGTCTAAACTCTTTACATGTCAATGTCCCTCCACCAGACTCTGGGTTCTTTGAGGACAGAGAGCATTCCTTTGAAATTCCTGATTCCAAAGCACATGTGTGTTGAGAACATTAAGCAAAAATAATTCTTCAGGAGCACTGGATTCATTTCAGGAGCGGGTGATACCAGCTTTCTCGAAAGGAATGAATGACAGCATGTTTTTGCCACCAGGTGACACTCTTGTCCCACTCCTTTGTTTTTGCTTTTATTCTTAGGGCGAGGAGAAAGCTGGTTTTCACATTCACAAGAAAACAGGAACACCCAAATCCTTACGATTGGCCTTCAAAGATGCACATGATAGGATCTAAGAATAAAGGTGTGCATCCAACATGAAATTTCATCTAGGTGACAGAGCCCTGACTCCTGCCTGGCTGAGCTCCTCAATATCTAACCAAGGAGTCCCAGTTTTCTTGGCCAGATTTTTTCTTTTTAATTTTTTTTTCTTCATTGATTTTTTAGAGATAGAGGAACATGGATGAGAGAGAACATCGATTGGTCACCTCCAGCATGCCCCCCAACTGGGGATTTGGCCCACAACCTGGGCATGTGCCCTGACTGGGAATCGAACCGGCAACCATCTGGCCAGAAAACCTTGGCTGTTTGAGAAAATTGAATATCCTATTTTATTTTATTTTTATTTATTTTTATCCTCACCTGCGGACATTTTTTGCATTTATCCTCAGATAGAGCGGGAGGGAGAGAGGGAAGAAGAGAGAGAGAGAGAAACATCAATGTGAGAGAGACACATCGAGTGGTCGCCACCCACACAACCCCAACCAGGGCCGGGAACAAACTGCAACCGAGGTACGTGCCCTTAGCGGGAACCGAACCCGGGACTCTCTGGTCCACGGGCCAACGCTCTAACAGCTGAGCCAAACTGGCCAGAGCTGAATATCCTATTTTAGAATGAATAGGAAAGGGATCCTGGGATAAATCATCTGGGGGTCAGGAGGGAGCTAGGGAAGATGGGAAGGAGCAGAAGAGAGGCCAGCCTGTTCCCATTTGACAAGCAAATGGCCCAATTTGTGACTCTTTTACAATTGGGAGACCCCAGGCCCCACTTCCCGTAGTCTTCTGCCCAGGACAGAGATTGGGTACATCACTATTAAATCCACTCAAAGCTTCCACATTTGCACTTTCTTCTTGTGACTCCCATAGACATTTGGCAGTGGAATTCAAATTCACAAAATCATGTCAGATTGTTCTAAGAATGCCAACTGACATCAGAACAGTGGCTGTGTATATGTGTGCATGTGTATGTGTGTGTGTGCATGTGTGTATGCATGTGTGTGAGTGCATGTGTGTGCATGTGCGTGCATGTGTATGCAGCAGATTGAGAGCGTAGAGTGTCAAAATTTCATCAGCAGGACAAAATGGATTTCTGTGCAGACTAACTTTCTTCAAACACTGGAGTATTCATTGTGTGTAGTAATTTGAAACCAGGTTATAAGCAAAGTGACCATATAGTCAATTGATTGTCAAAATCAGGGCAACTTCGAGTGGAAAGAGTGTTTTGTAATTCCACTGGGACAACAAGCGTAAACCTTGGCTGTCCTGGGCAAACCGGGATGCACAGTCACTCTATATACAAGGCACTGCCAAGGCCCTTCACCAGCTTTTCATCAGATTTATCTTGGAGTGAAGGTTATTTGTTCTGTTCCAGCTGTTTTTCTGCCTTGTGACAGAAAAGAAGAAAGTTCCTTTGGTGTTTCCCAGGATATGAAGACGACTGCCATTGGACCCTGCTGATTTCCCTCAGAATACTCAACTTCTGCATCGGCGAACAGAGACTTTGGTGCCAAGAAGCAACAGCATGAAAAAGTACCGCACCCGTATTTGGTTTCTACTTTCCTCATATCTGTGCTTGACTTCGGTCTGATTTCAGTCATGCCTGGCTGGTTGCTCCTGGGCCTGGACCTATGAGGCCAGGTTCATGTGGATGGTTGCTGAGAGGAATCGTCCCCTTGCTTATAACTTGCATTGCCTTGAGGTAGATATCTAGAAGCAAAGTTCCCCCCTGCCTTGTTCCTCCTTCATTCCCATCTGTGAGGTGCCTCCCCTGCGTGATCTAGAGAAGTGGATTTATTTATTGGGAGCTCTGGGGTATGAGGAGCTAGCTGCATGGTGTGATGCAAAGGACACGAACTCAGAGCACCCAGCACACAGCCTGACATGTAGTAGATGCTCAGTAAATGTGAGCCACCTTCCAATCCGACCGTCACAGTTATCACCTGCAGTGGAGGGAAGCCTCTGTGGCCTTCTCTACCACCACAGTGTCCGAGTCACTCCCTGCCCAGGTTCACCCGTTGCAAGCTTACAGTAGTGGGTGCCAATACCATTCAGAGCAAGTGGTAGCTATGCACACGGGGGCTCCTCTAGATGAAGGGTCTTTCAGCCATGCATCCTTCAAAACTCAATTCCTCTGAGTCCCTGGAGCCCAAATAGGAAAGAAAGGATTGTATTCCCCCAGACACGAAGGAGTAAGTTGTTCCCCTAACTCAGAACTTAAAGGGAGAGGTAAGGAAATAGCATAAACCAGTAGAATGACCCTGGGCTTGGGAGTTGGAGAGGCCTGTGTTTGAACTCCCACCCTTACCAGCACTTATTATCTTAGTCAAAGTCACTTAATACCTGAAGCTTTATTTGAAAACTAGGGAGAATGATTACCTGTGAGGTTGCTGTGACAACCAGATACTACAGATGTTAAGCCCTGGCACATAGCAGGTCCTCTCTATGGAAACTGTTATTAAGTAGGATTTTCTAACAGAACAGTAACACTCGGGTGAGTGGGGGAGATAGTTCTATGACTGTGAGCCCCCAGAAGTAAGATTCTAAAATCATATCTTAAAAAAACACCAAAAACACTAAGACTATACTTGTGACCTCTCTCAACTGGGTAGTTGATACAAGAAGTCCCCTTAGACCAAGGCAAGGAAGTATGTGTCAGATCGAGGACTGGGCTTGATCAGTTGCTGGTAGTTGCTTAAGGGTTGTTGAGAAAGATTCTGCTGCTCGGTCTGAGTCAGTAGGGAGGTTGCCAGCAAGAACTGGGAGCACATAATTACCCTCTCTGTGTTCCTCACTGACCAGTGGATAAGACTGGCCCTAATACAAATAAGAATCTGGAAGTCTAGAGCAGCCACCAGGCCTTGGGTAGCTTAGGGGGAAATAAATGGAAGTCAGATATGCTCCCAAGGCTGATTCAAAGAGAAAGGTGTGGAAGTCCATGGGAAATCCTTGATAGCACGTTAGGCAAATTTCAAGAATTTCTCTACAGGAACAGCCTTCCTAATTCTTCTCAGAAGGGCCTGAGACACACCTGGAAGAGTCAAGAGAAAATTAGAATATTAAGAAGTTCACAGAGCGGAAGGAGAGGGAAAGCATAAAAGAATACAAGGTCAGATTAAAGCAAATGCCCAACCTTGTCCTTGGGAACATTTGTTTAAGAAGCACAAGTTTATAACCCTTGAGCCAAAATGGCCAAGAGCAAGAAAGCTTTGAATGTCCCTAAATTCAATGTCCCTTCCATAACCCAATATGGCCTTTTTTCCAATTGCTAAATGATATAGCAATACATCTATTCTGAGAACTCTAATCTTGAGAAGACTTGAGTAAGACAAAGTGCAGCCTGGCTCTTAACGATAGAGTACAAAAGATGACCTTTATAAGGGTCGTGGAGACTATAAATAGAAAATCCCTGTTCCTAGCCTTCTTCACCCCACCTCCCACCCCCTCTAACGCAACAAGAAAGTATCTGAAACAGAAATGGTAGTCTCAGAGCAGTCCTGAGTTTGGAAAAATAATCTGGAAGAACTTGAAGAGTCAGGAGAAATAGAAAGGTCAACAAATTTTGTCTTAAGTAGAAACAAGTTTTGGGACAGGCTTTTCTTCTTCTGCTAAGGTTGTCATGAAGCAGATTTCTCGGAGTGTGAGGACTCCATGTGGCCCCCATGTTACCTGTACCTTTCAGGGTCGGCCATCATCGAGGGAGTATGGACAGCTCTCTTTACAATCCTTCTGGGACAGGAACATTCCTTGTCCTGCCTTCCTATACTTCCCATTGACACAGCAGAATGGGAAGCATCTGTGAATTTTCCAAACTTTTTGAAAACAATACTGAAAAGTAAAGTTTACATAGCCTGGTTCAATTTGAGAAGATGTAGGTTCTAGACTCAATTCTTTCCTGCATTCTTTTTTTTTTAAAGAAAATGTATATTTCAAAACTTGTTTTTCCTGATTATAGAATTAATATACCAATTTTGGAAAGTTCAGAGAGGCATTCTTAGTGTTTCTTTGCCAGTTTTTCACCAGGAGCAGTGCTGGCTGGGTGTGGGATAGGGAGGTGAGGGTGAGTGGCCACAGTGTTGAGAATGGGGTGCTGGAAAGTGAATGTTTGTGAGCAAGGTGTAACTTCAATGCATTGCAACTGTTGATGTGGTAACATTAATTGTTGGCCTGGGGAATCATTTGATGAAGATTATACTTCTCTAATATGTCATTGCAAATAGCTAGGTCTTTCACCAACTGTAATTACTGTTTTTCACGGTTTGAGAAATATTGTCTTTCAAAGCCTAGTTTCCTCATTGGTACAGTGGGGAGACTTCTGTTTGTCTCAGATACACTGTGTCAAGTTCCCTGCAAACTAAAGATGAAACAATTATATTAGAGCCTAAGTATTGCAACATATACAGACAGGGCCATTCAACCTTGACATGGGCTCTACCCCTCTTCTTCACTGCTAGACCAAGGTAGACAGTGACCCCCTGATTTAGTGTGATCGAGGAATACAGAGGGAGAAGTCTCAGGGCGAATCAGCTAAGATTAGCTCTGTTTCCTGATCATTGAACTGTTCCCTGGGATTCTCTGTGCAGTCCTGGGAAGATGTGGTCAAGGGGATGAATTGTCAGAATGTCGCAGGCATCTCAAGGAAGCAGCAGATACACTGACCAGGAGACGAGGCAGTGTTTTCCAGAAAGTCCACCCCTTTGCAGTTAGTGGCATCTCAGATTAAAACATTACCCCAGTTACTGCCTTTCATAAATGCCTGAGTTGAGGCTGGTCCTATGTGTGAGCAAAGGAACTGACCAGAAGACTTTTAGAACTGGGGGGATTGACTGAGGAGTGGGTGCCTTTTAATGAGGAGACAGAGAAGATGGTAATCTGAACCCATTTCTCCCAGTTTCTCTACCTCGGTTTTTCAACCTCCGTGCTGTTGACATTTGGGGCTGGATGATTCCTTATTGGGGTGGGAGGGTGAGCTTTTTCTGTCCACTACAGGATGGTTAGTAAGATCCTGGGCCTTTACCCACTAGATGCCAGGAGCAACCATTCTCCCAATTGTGACAACCAACAATTTCTTTATACATTGCTACATATCTCCGGAGGGGCAAAATCACTCTCATCTGTGGCCTGATGAGAACTATTGAGTTACCTGAAGGAAGGAGAACTAACCAGAAGGCTTGAACAAGTTTGCCAGTAGATAGAGAGATGGTTTCAGGGACAGCCCGCCTTTGGGGGTCAAACTCCCTCACCATCCAGGCCCGCTAAAATTTGCCAGCTCACATTTGCTTAAATGTATTATCTTAGGCTCCAATGACAAGTTCTTTCACCCTGATCTGACCCACACGCTCTGCAATATCTCTGTGTGGCTCTTTCCTGTCTTCCCCGGTTCTGGGGGAACTTTCTGCATCTTGGTCTGGCATCTGTAGACTGGGCCAGCCCTGTGGGTACCTGCTCCACCGTGTCACTGAGGTGTTGGAAACGAGTTCCAGCCCAATCCCAGGCCTCCTCATCTCAGCCTCCTTCATCCAAGACCACTCCCACTGATGGCTAATTCTTGGTCTCCTGGTCAATGTCATTCTCAGCGAGTGTGTTAGTTTTCTTTTAGTGCTGCAGCTTAGTGGCTTAAAAGAACACAAATGTATTAACTTACAGTTCTGGAGGTCAGCAGTGTGGTATGGGTCTCGCTGGCCTAAAGTCAAGGTGTCTGCAGGGCAGTGTTCCTGCTGGAGGGTCTAGGAGAGGATCTCTCCCTCGCCTTTTCCAATTTCTAGAGGCTGCCGTATTCCTTGGTGTATGGCTCCCTTCCCCATTCTTCAAAGCTTGTAACAATCCGTCTCTCTGACCACTCTTTCTCATCCCATCTCCCTCCCTCTCTCTGACCACAGCTGGGAAAGGTTCTCCACTTTTAAGAACCAAGGTGATTAGATTGGGGCCACCTGGATAATCCATACTGTCTCCCCATCTTAAAGTCGTTAATTCAATCACATGGGCAAAGTCCCTTTTTGCCACGTAAGGTTTTGTTGCAATCCTAGGGATTAGGACATAAACATCTTTGCAGTTGGAGGCCCATCATTCTGCCTACCACAGCTGTGAGCCCTGCCTGGGCTCTATCCACCTCGCTCAGACTCTACACCTCCATTCCTGGCGGTCTGAGCACAGGTTACAAGCTCAGTGTTTTCAGAAGGCAGCGTCGTTAGGTCGATCTCAGCACAGTGTCAGCCTCAGCACAATAACAAACAGTTTAGCACTCATGATCGCACTACCCAGTGTCACCCATTCAGTCTACCTTCCCTTGGTTGCCTATGGATGAGTTTGGCCCCTCCCACCAGCCCCCAATCCTTTTCCTCTGGTGCCCAGAAATACGAAACTGCAGGCCTGACTCCCTAGGAGGAGGGTCTAAAGATAGGTCAGCCCCACCTCATCTCTCTACCACCCACAGCAGCCCAGATGGCTCAGGACCAGCTGGTGTCGCCTGTCGGCAGCACCAGGTGTAGAGAGTTGTGCCAGCCCACCTACCACACCCACACGTGTGTCTCCCCCACACCTCACCCCCTCTCTACTCCCCACAAGACGCCCAGGGCCATAGACTGGCTTATGCAGAATATGGACAACGATGAGCAAACATATTAACTCACTGGATCCTCGTAACGACCCTGCGAAGTAGGTGGGACCGTCCTTTCTCACAGGTGAGAAGACTGAGGCACAGAGGTGTTTAGTAGCTCGCCTAGTGAGTGGATGGCAGTGGATTTACCCCAGACACGCTGGCTCTCGGCCTGGGCCTGGGCCCTGGGCTACCGTGCATCTCCAAACAGAAGACTGTCTCGGGAAATGAAGTGCTTTCTCCAAACAACCGAGGTGTACTTGCATTTCCCAAGAGCACAGAGGAGTGCTGGGTCCGGGCAGAGGAGCGCACCCGACCAGGCAGGCGCCTTCCGATTGGGAGCACAACGCTGAAGGCTGGTTCTGCTCTGCTCGTTACTGGCTGAACTGTTTCAGGCAAATAATAAAGCACCTCGGAGCTTCAATTTCCTCATCCACAGACTGGGGTGGCAATACCATAGCCACAGGGTTGTGGGGAGGATCAAAGGAGATAAGGGACGTAAAGTGATCTGGTGTAAGGTACTACTACTGTTCAAGCGTGAACTTCATGCTGGTTGAGAATGAACTTGGGACAAAGACCTTACTGGCCCTCACAGGGCACCCCTAGGCGACACCTATCCCTTCAGTACAAGGCTTTTCATTCCTTGCCACTGCCTAGATTGGGACCATGTCACCTCTTGCTTGAACCTAACAGTATTCTTCTATCAGGCGCCCTTAAATGCTATCCCCAGATTAGTCTCAGTGAGTCACAATTTGCTCTATTATGCCCAAGTTACTACCTTCTGTGGCCTCACTTTCTATGGGAAGGTCAGCAGGGCGAGCCAACTGCGCAGACATGGCTGGCTGGCCCTGTGTGGCTCGTCTGGAAGGGACTTGGACACTTAGCTCCGCCCAATTACCTCCACGGGGCTAGATCTCCCCACATTTACAGAGAAGCAGGAAATCTGGGTTGCATGTAAAATGTCCATATTTTTAAAGTTGGCTCAGATGAAAAAGAAACGCACACACATTATCCAGGTCAAACAATAGCCATCTGCAGGGTGAATGGAATAGCCAGTGCTTGACCTTTGGTGTAGAGGCTAAGTCAAAATCAGAGCTTTGCATCCTAGGCTTGGAATGATTTGACCATGACCTGCCTTTCCAGTCTTGTCCCCTGCTCGGGCCCTCGGCTAGCCGAGAATAGTTCTGTCCATGCACCCTTGCTCTGCAGGCTCTGGAATGCCCTTTCTCCCAAGCTCCTCCAGCTCCACCTTGAACGTTATTTTCTTCTCCTGGAAGCCTTCCCTGATTTACCCCAGCCAATGAATAATTACATACCGTCTACTTCCCCTGGGGCTCCACTGTGCTCTCAAAGGTTTTTACAGAAAAATCCCTGTAATTTCACCTCTGTTGTATTTTCTACCATATCCTGTCATGCACACACATCAGAAGGCTTCAGAGAGAAGTTGTGATACTAAATTATAAGCAACTTGTGTGCAGAGACCCCTACCCAGCGCCACCTCTACCCCCCCCACCACTAAGCCCCAGGACCTGCCCTGTAGGTGCTGATGGGCGAGGAGATGCCAGTATCGCCTGGGATACAGGAAGAGATGCCCTGAGGGAGCAGCTCCTGGATTCGGTGAATCCAAATGAGTACTGATATCACTACCATTTTAAAATGTGAGATCCCAGAGGGGCCTCACTGACATGAAGATCAAAGGAGGAAACTGAGGCCCAGAGAGATGTGGCTTGCCCAAGGACAAGGCAGTGTGTGCCCCAGATAGGATCCAGGACATCTAACTCCAACTTTGAAGACTTTCTCCCATGAAGCCATAGATTTCCCACTTTCATTTGAAATGTTCTGATAAAGACACAGCTGAGAGAGCACAGGGCCACATTTTTCATAAACTCCACTCTCGCAGCTGTGCAAAAGTGGGCTTCCAGTCTGCCTGGAATGCAGCATCCAGAGTGTCGCCTGTGCTGCTCCTCCAGCCACCCCTCAGTGCAGTTTCCTTAGCGGAAGGCAGACAAGGGGCATGCATCCACACTGCACACTAGCAGACGGTTGGTCACGGGTGGGCAAAACGAGAAAACTCTGACAGGTAATTTGCTGCCAGGCATCTGGTCTGCTCTCCGACACAGCTGGCCAAAATTCCCTGGGAACATTTGAATGAGGAAGAGTTACCATTTAAGTAAAAAAATGTTTATACTTATTCTATTTTCCAAAATAAGAGATTATGCCATTTCATTTTCATGCCCACCCTGCAGAGTCAGTCAACACTGGGGCCTACGGATGCTAGGATCATTATCTTCGTTTTACAGACAAGGAAACTGAGGCTCAAAGTAACTCAAAATCACTCATCCATTCATTTGCAGTCAAATCAACGAGGCACTGTTCTCAGCTCTGGAGATACAATGGTGCGCAGGACAGACACGGTCCTTGCCCTCAAATTCCTTCCAGCCTGGCAGGAAAGAGACTGTCGATAGCTATATGGAATTGGAGGGAAATAGAATATGCCACCTTGGCATAAGGAATGCCACTGAGAAACAGTAGACTACAGAGAGAGCTCTCTGCCTTCCCCCTGTTTGCCCAAAAGCCAGGCATACATGTCCCCCTCCCCTCTCTTGTACCAGGAAGGGCAGGCAGACTCTTCATTACTGGCCCAAAGCAAGCTGTGCGGCATATGTCATCGATGTGGTAATGATGTGGCCCAACCAAAGGAAACCAGACTCCAAGAGATGAGGCTTCAAAGCAGTTTTTGCTTACAGTAAAATTAGTTAGTCATGCAAACAATGTCAGGCTTGGATGGTTTCTGAGAAATGCCAAGCATTTCTTAAGGACATTATCATTTAAAGTTAGCCTTGTGACTTCTGCTCATCCAAAGCATGTTTGACATCCAGGCCCAGAATTCTTCACCGCAGCCCAGAATGTCATGTCTCTATCCTATGATTGAGCTCTGGCGGCTTTTGTTATCACAAAACCAATAAAATCCAGCAGGAGAAACCGCAACTACTCTGATGAAACAGGCAGATGGAGACAGAAAGACAACTGATAATGCAAAGACACGTGTGTGTGTGTGTGTGTGTGTGTGTGTGTGTGTGTGTGTGTTGGAACTTTGGAGTCACCATGGGATACTGCAGAGGGGGCTTTGCCAGGCCCTAATGGTGGAACCTTGATAAATGTCACAGGATGTCACGAGTACCTAGCCACAGCCCCTACGTTCCTCAGCACTGTGTGACAGGTGTAATAACCCAGGTGTGCCTTACACTCCCCTGTCTGCAGATGTGGTTGCTCACTGCGGCAGTTTGTCCTGAAGTCTGCCCCACCTGCCGTGGGCCAGTCCCTCTTCCCACTGCTTCTTAAGCCAAGGAGCCCCGACAGTGGGTCTGGAGCTCTGTGAGAGTGAACTTGAACCCCTCCACGGCTGGGATACAGGCACGTTCAGATATGGCCCGGAGACTTGCGGAGGGTGGGGAGGCTTGTTGCAAGTGAGGCTCCAGGAGGGACAGTGAGGATCTCAGTGGACAGATCACCACGGCTGCTAAGAAGCCCGGTGGAAAGACCAGGCTCAGCACCAAGACCTGGGTCCTGGAAGAAACTGTTGTTGAGGGCAGCACATCCACCCACCGCCCCTGCCACCAACCCCGCCTTCCAGCCCACAGGGCATCTCTACAGTGGGGCATCCCTGGGAGCAGCTGTGTGTGAGAAAGGGCAGGGAGTACAGGCTGGGAGGCTGCCCCTGCTGTCATTACCTCTGGTAAAGTTGCCTCTCTGTGAGCTGAGGACAAGAGCAGGTGGTGAGGTGGCCAAGAGTCGGCCCATGCTCCCGCCACACCCTAAACCTGTCAGCAGTCGAAGGAGGATAGATCCCTGTGCTGCTATGGGCAACCACAGGCCAGGAAGGATGGCAGAGATGTGGACAAAGGCCCCAGTGGCCAGACAGACTGGGAGAAGCAAGTCAGTGGGAGTGAGCAGGGAAAACAGAGAGCAGAGGAGCAGAAAGGTTCCAGGATTGGCAGTGATGCGGTGTGGGCTGCCCCCACTACTCCCCAGAGGGGGTCAGGAAAATCAGATCACAGCCACAAAGCAGGTGCCCCCTGCCACCAGGATCCCACTTCCAGCGGGAACCCATATGGGCTGTTGACAATTGAGAGTATTCAGATTCTTAATACCTAGGTGGTATTATTGCAAAATTGATTTAAAAAAAAAAATTTTTTTTTTATCCTCACCCGAGGACATTTTTGCATTTATCTTCAGATAGAGCCAGAGGGAGAGAGGGTGGAAGACAGAGAGAGAAACATCGATGTGAGAGAGACACATCAAGTGGTTGCCACCCACACGACCCCACCTGGGGCCGGGGACAAACTGCAACCGAGGTACGTGCCCTTAGCGGGAACCAAACCTGGGACTCTCTGGTCTGCAGGCCGACACTCTGACTGCTGAGCCAAACCGGCCAGGGTGCAAAATTGATTTAATGACAGTTTTTAGGGGGGTTGAAAAAGAGAGAAAAGGAGAAGCATGACTACATTAAATAGATACATAAATAGAAAGATGCATCCTAATTTCAGAAATATTAGAAAATGGTAAAACACACACACTTTTTCACAGAATTGAGGTGACCGTCATATAAACCTAGGACATTTACACTCATGGGCCCGAGAAGGGCGCGTGCTGAGGTTCCATGACGGATTCAGATAATGCAAACCCTGATGTGTCTGTTTAACAGCGGTTATAGTTTGGGAAGCCTTCTTTTCGGAGTCTTATGCTTGAGGGGCCTCAGCAAAGCCCCTAGGCTCCCGAGACTGAACTTTCCAATTCAGAAAAATTAGAAAGCTACAGGAATATTATCCACGGGCCACTTTTTCCTAAGAAAAATTGCATTTAAATTGAATTCATTGTAGTGGATTTTAGCTTGTTATTTAAAGGAATCATATGCTATCTTCTTTTCAGAATTTAAAAAACTCTTCAAGGAAGTAAACATTCATACGCTAATTCTTATTTAAATATTTAAAACATTTTTTTGGTTAGAATTAGGTTGGTTTATTGTATTCTATGTCAAATGAGTTAGGTAAGGAAGGACTGGTGTATGTTTGGACTTTTCCGTTTGTGATGTTTCCTGACCAATGGAGAGTGATGTTTTCCCCTTTTGAGCCTTCACCTCCAAGTCCTCTTAGTGGCAATTGTTGAGCGTGACCCCTCTCCTTCAGCCCATTAGCAATGTCCCCTGCCTCCCAAGGTGTGGGGTATCACTGAGCTGTGAGATGCTACAGAAAACGCTATTGTAGTTGAGAGCTCAGGCGCAGGAACGGAACCGCCTGGCTCCAACCCGGGCTCTGCCAAGTAGTAAGCTAAATGCCCCGGGAACGCCACCTTTCTCTGAGCCACAGTTTTGTCCCTTGTAAAATGAAAGTGATGATAACAGCATTGACTTCACAGTGTCGCGGTGAGTCTTCAGGGGGCAAACCAATGACCCTTAGAACAGAACCTAGCACATAGTAGGTGCTCAATAAATGTGAACTACTAGCGCCCTGGCCAGTTTGGCTCAGCAGTTAGAGCGTCGGCCTACAGACCAGAGAGTCCCGGGTTTGGTTCCTGCTAAGGGCACATACCTCGGTTGCAGTTTGTCCTGGCCTCGGTTGGGGTCATGTGGGTGGCAACCAGTGTAGGTGGCAACCAGTTGATGTGTCTCTCTCACAGCATCGATGTTTCTCTCTCTCTCTTCCCCCCTTTCTCCCTCCTGCTGAAGATAAATGCAAAAATGTCCTCGGGTGAGGATTAAAAAAATAAAAAACTAAACGTAAACTACTAGCTACAAGACAAGCAGGGCCAACCTGAAGTAATACAACGTGAGGAGTAGCCACAAAGCCCACACCAGTCCTAGAATATCTCCCCACCATCCTGCCAAAGTTCATGCCCAGCCATTCACGTCACTCCTGGGCCAAATTATTGTCTCACGGAGGCCCGCGCTAGAGTGCAGACATTAAATCTTGTGAGGGTAACGTATTCGGACTCTGTAGCAGAAACGGGACAGAGAGGGTCTTTTTTGTACAAGCGACGCCTTGTGAGAAGAAGGGTCCTGGTACCAGAGAGAATACACACATAGTTTGGATCCAAGAGATTGGATGAAAGTTTGGTGCTCATGAAAAGAGATTTTGCAAATAATTTTGAGGGGAAATACATTCACATGGTTAAAAAAACAACAACCAGAAACCAGAGGTATAAAGGTATACAGTAAAAATTCTTGTCCCCCATCTGCCCAATGCTCCCCCAAAGTCTCCATCTCTCTTTCCCTGCCACCTGTGTCTCATACACACACACACGCCCCAACTAATTTCCCAGTTCCATATGTATCCTTCCAGTCTCTTTACGCATTCATGCATAGTCAATCAAATAAGAATGTAATGTAAATTCTTTGCCATTTTTAACACATGACATTGCATATAATATGTACTATTCTTCACCTTGCTTATTTTCCCTAACAACACGTTTTGGAGATTTTTCTACACGAGTGCGGTGAGAGAGTGCTTATTCTTTTCCAAGCTGCATACTGTTTCATTAAATGGCTATATCATAATTTACTTAGCCAGTCACTGTGGATTTGGGGGTTGTTTTTCATCTTTTGCTGTTCAGAGTGCTGCCACAAATATACTTGTATACTCGTCATTTCACACATTTGCCAGTATATATGCAGAATAAGCCTCATAAGTTGAATCGTTAGAATAAAGGGTAAAATCATTTATAGTTTTGATAGATATTGCCAAATTTCCCTCCCCATGATTACATCAATTAATGTTCCCACCATCACTGTGTCAGAGTGCCTGGCCTATGTGGTTAAGATTTTGAATTGTTGCTAATCTGTTAGGTGCAAATGTACCTTCGTGTAGTTTTGCCTTGCATTTCTGTTATTATAAAGGTGAACATCCTGAAGAGAAAGGGGCCCTGAAGTAGGATGTGGAAGAAATCACAGATAAACTTCTGTGGTTCACAAATTTATTCTGTATAGCCCTGAACATAATTGTTTACAGTGAATCTCCTGCGGTTTCTCCTTCAAGCAAAAATTCTCACTAAAATTGCAAAAGAAGGTATTAGGGCACAACAGCAGTGTTGAGAAATGATTTTGTTGTTGTTTTGTTTTCGAGATGTAATTAACGTACAACATTGTGTGCAATGTGTTGACTTCATACACCTAAATACTGCAATACCATTACCGCCTTAACAGTAGCTAACATAATTATCATGTCACGTAATTATCATTTTCTTTTGTGTGGTGAGAACATTGAGGATCTAGTCTCTTAGCAACTTTCAGGAAAATAATCCGGTATTGTTAACTATAATGACAATGCCGTGCATTAGAAATCTAGAACTCGCTCATCTTCTGACTGCAAATTTTATTTTATTTTTTTTATTCCTCACCCAAGGATATTTTTCCACTGATTTTCAGTTAGGGAGGGAGAGAGAGAAACATAGATTGGCTGCCTCCCTGGATCGAGCCGCAACCAAGGCATGTGCCCTTAACCGGAATCGAACCTGAGACTCTTTGGTCCGCGGTCCTACTCTCTAACCACTGAGCCAAACTGGCCAGGGCCTGGCTGCAAATTTTATACACAAACAGTAAGACTCATACTCTTAACTAACCCTCCCTCAGTACTGCCTCCAGGGTATTCTTGTAAGTTACTTAACATCTCAGAGCTCAGTTTTCCGTTTGTGAAATGAAGACAAAACCACTTTCTACATCACTGTTTTGAGAATTAAATCAGTAATGTACGGAAAGCGTTCAGCACAATGTCTGGCATATTCTGTGCTCTCAATAAAACCTTCCAGCCCTGGCCTGTTTGGCTTAGCAGTTGGAGCCTCTGCCTAAGGACTGAAGGGTCTCAGGTTTGATTCCGGCCAAGGGCACGTACCTAGGTTGCAGGTTTGATGCCCAGCCCCGGTCGGGGTGGTGTGGGAGGCAACCAGTTGATGTGTCTCTCTCATATCGATGTTTCTCTCTCTCTCTCTCTCTCCCTCCCTCCCTTCCATTCTCTCTTAAAAAAAAAAAAAGTCAATGGAAAAATATCCTCGGGTAAGGGTGAGGATTAACAACAACAAAAATAAATAAATTAAAAGTTCTAGAGTATTCAGCCTTCTCTCCTAGCCTTTGTGAAAAACTTCCAGCATCTCAGGATGGAGTTGCAACAGCTCATGGACTTCAGTTCCTCAAAGGGATGTACTCTATCCCCGTTATAACCAGAGCAAAACCAAATGGGACCCAAGAGGTGGAAATAGGACAGTCCTTGGAAGGTCTGCCATGGGCTTATGAAGAGGCTCAGTGGACAGGGAACTAAATCCAAATTACTTATTCTCTCATCGTGTGCACAAGGAGAAAAAGTGCATGCCGGCATGATGTCACACAGAAGGCGGGAGAAGGGACAAGAACTCCCAGGTCTTAACATCTCACCTTGCATCAGCCCGAAGAACCCGTGTCCCAGGTTACTATCCAATTACTGTATTTTATTTTATACCAAAAGTTCTCTACGACAGAGGAAAAAACAAACCCCTAAGGCTTAGCAGAGGATGCTCAGATTTCCAAAATATATTTTTCTTCTTAGCAGAGCAAAAGGTAGCTAGGAAAACAAACTTGTGAGATATGTTTCTTCTCTTCTGGTCCAGGAAAAACTGTTCTGGCTTCTATGTAAATATTTGCATGATGACAGAAATAAACCACTAAAATCATCCAGGGCCAGAGACCTTCTCCTTTCTTAGAGGAAAATGCTCTAATTTTGAGGGAGGGAGTCTGGTCAGAAGCTGGACAATGAATTATTTGTTTTGAATATCAGGATGAAAGTTTGGGGACTGGTTCTGGTTTTAAAGTTCACCCCCTCCTTTTCCCCTCAATCATCACAGGCAATTATTTACCCTCCACATCATCTATCTCAACTGTCCCCTCACCCCACTTTTGAATGGTCGCCCTCTCTCACTCAGGGCGAGGAGGGACCTGTCGGCTGCCAGGACACTCAGGTTCACCTTCCAACCATGGTCTGATGTCTAGGTCCAGGTCAGCTTCGACTCTGACTACACCTCCACAGCTGTTGTGTTCTGTGCTGTAACTTTTAAAGGTCTTTTGTAATTTGAGTGTGGCTAATTTCAAAGTTGGAAACCAATGAACACTGTTTACATTACCAAGTCCATGGAAATAGGTCACTGCAGGGCCACATAGAGGGCAAGGATTCTTCTCCCTTATCTGTGGGTTTACATTTCTAGCATCAAAATCAGTCTTCGCGTTAGTGTCTCTTTTAGAGCCTGGCCCCTCAAAAGGCAAGCATGAGAAGGGTTTTATTCCGGGAAACAAGTGGCCCAGTAGAAGCCTTAGTTCTCCTAGAATAGTTAATTCCATGTCTTTTGAGACAATTCTTGTTTTGTTTTTTTTATCCTCACCCGAGGACATTTTTCCATTTTTTGCTCAGATAGAGTGGGAGGGAGAGAGAGGAAGAGAGAGAGAGAAACATCAAAGTGAAAGGGACACATCGAGTGGCTGCCACCCGCACGACCAACCAGAGCCGGGGACAAATTGCAACCGAGGTATGTGCCCTTAGAGGGAACCGAACCCGGGTCTCTCTGGACCGCGGGCCGGCGCTCTAACCGCTGAGCCAAACCGGCCAGGGCCTTGGGTTTTATTTTACTTTTTTAGTCCCTAGGGTTCGTGTTTGGATGAATGCCTCCTGGGAGAGGGCCTGGCTGGTAGCAGCTGATCTGTGGAAGGACCCTCAAGTGCTGGCTCTATTTCCGGTGCTCCTACCCTTCAGCTCAGTGACATCAAGCTCACAGCGTCTTCAGAGCTCTGCCTCTATCTCACCTCTGAGCCTCCTTGGTCCAGGTCAATCTGCACTCCATCCATGTCCCACTGCCCAGAAACTCAGACATTTCTGATGCACTTATTATCTCCCTTATGTTCTCTTGGCTCACGAGTTAATTATATTCTTATACTTTATTACTGACATTTCATAAGCTCTCCAGAAGGGCTGACAAAAGCATAAACATGGTCTGCCACCTTGAACTAAATGATAAATGACTTTAATGTTTTTATACAAAACTAAGGTAGCAGAACTAGTTCCTACTTTGGACATTTTATTCTTACGTGTTCAATAATTGTCTCCATTGTTGATTTTGATTAGCCTTTGACATTTCTTTACATTTGGGCCATTCTATGTTATACACATTGAGCATTTCTAGGAACCTGGCACTGAGCCAAGCATATGGATGACACATATGGATCATGACAGTATCAAAAATAATACATTCCAGTGCTATAGTAATTAATAATATCCACGTTCCCATTTTAGTTGCCTTTTATATTTTTCTATTTGTATTTGATCTTGATCTTAATAGATCTGGATCCCTTCTGTCAGGATTATGTCTTGTAACTTTCTCTATGCCCAAGTGTTGTTCTTGGAACCCGTCAGTGCTCGGTAAATGCAGCTGACGGTTTTGCTTGGCACAGAATCAGGCAGCGTCAGGAGGAGTGTATTAGTAGGTGCTCAGTGAGAACTGGTCGAGTAACATGCCCAACTAAAAGAAATCCCAAAAAGAGAACCAGAAAAAGAAAGAAAAAAGGCAATTATTAATTTTTAATGCAGAAGTTGAATGTTTTATTAGAGACTGTTTCTTGTTTTCCTACAAGGCTGTTGCTTCACTGTATCAGAATAGCACCAGCAAGCAGAGAGTATTGCAAAATGAAGGTAGTATTGTTCGTCATCCAACACTGCGTAACTAATAAAAACTTGTCTCCACTGCCAGTTGTTTCCAATGGAAAGACCATGAAATATTTTGACCCAAATCCAGACATGGATATAAACAAGTTACATGATATAAAAGGCTTATGACAATGTTATACGTGAACTACAAAACTTTTTAAAATCCTCACCGGAGGATATGTTTCTATTGATTTTTAGAAAGAGAGGAAGGGAGAGAGAAACATTGATGTGAAAGAGAAACTCACATTGATCAGTTGCCTCCCACATGTGCCCAAACCTGCAACCTTTTGGTGTATGGGATGATGCTCCAACCAACTGAGCCACCCAGCTGGGGCACTTGAATTACATAATTTTGGTAACTAGTTGTTACCACAGACAATTTCAGGAATTCTAGATATTACAACTGTAGCCTGGCCTAAACATCAGAGGGTGTTGTGAAAAAGATGCATATTGTGCTCATCTGCAATCAGAAAGTTAAGGAGTATTTTCCTCCTGTAGCATTGTTGTAAGTAGTTTCTTCCTCCATTGGTACAGCTAAAAGTTGCTATTTTAAATCTTCTATCCACCACAAATTTAAGACAACTATGCTAGATTAAGTTGTTTCACACTACTTTATTTAGGGGGTTCTATTTTCACTCGATAGATGTTATCATATGCTTCTTCACTCATTAGTTCATCTAGCTCTGCAGGGTTACTCAGTGTCATCTTGACCAGCCAACCATCTTCAAAGGTACATTTGTTGACAAGTCCTGGATTTTCTGCATGAGCTTCATTAATTTCAGTTACTTCACCTGATAGAGGAGACTAGAGTTCACTAGCAGCTTTCACACTTTGCAAACTCACCTTGCTTATTCAATTTTGTACCGACTTCAGGCAGACTACAGTGAAAGACATCTCCCAAGGCTTCCTGTGCAGAACTGCTGACTCCTGCTGTTCCAATACCATTTTCTGTTGTTACCCATTCATGTTTCCCTGTGAATGTGTGCACTGAGAGTAGACTGGTGCTGGTGAGCAGTGACCCCACAGCACTGTCCTCAAGCTCCAGGGCTGAGGCCATGTTCACAGTGGCAAAGCTCAGTGAACTGAGCATCGTCCATGGACTGAGAGGTCCTGGTTCGATTCCCAGTCAGGGCACATGCCCAGGTTGCAGGCTCCATCCCCAGTGAGGGGCGTGCAGGAGGCAGCCAACGGATAGTTCTCTCTCTTCCTAACCCCTCCTCTCTCTAAAATCAATACAAACATATTAAAAATCAAAAACTAGGGAATGTACCAAGAAGGAAAAGAGATATGGAATCCCAGAGAAAGGAGAGGTCTAGTGATGGTGAATAGAAACAACATAATAGCAAACCAGCAGGATTAGAGAACAATCTGTCCACATTTGAGGAGAAATAGAAAGTTCCAGAAGGACTTCCTTAAGAAAAATATGAGTTACTGTCAAGAAAAAGACTTTTATTGCATGGACAGTGTTTGAGGATAAACTACTGTTGGTTATATAGGAAATTAAGCAATGAGATGAGACAATGATCAACTCCAGGAGAAACAAACTTGTCTTAAGAAGGAAATGTAATCATAGTATACACATAGCCTAGCTGTAAGCAGTCATAAAAGCAGCAATTCTGGACATCCATCTATCTAAAGACTGTGATAAAACTTTTGATTCAACAAATGGTGCTGAAACAATTTAATATCCACATGCAAAACTAAAATGAAATCCAACCCTGGTTGCCTCATACCATTTACAAAAATTAATTAGAAATGGAACACTCACCTATATTTAAGAGCTGAAAATTTTAAACTTATAGAAGAAAGCATAGGAGAAAATCTTTGTGACCATGAATTAAATAGATAACTGGGAAACAATATTTGCAAAACATGTATCTGATTATAGACTTTTATCTAGAAGATACATTTATATTTACCCATTTATCCCACCCCTCACTTTCTGACTCTAGAACTTTCTGTTTCTAGAATTTGGGTTTTCTTTTTTAGATTCCACATATAGTGAGATTATACAGTATTTGTCTTTCTCTGTCTGACTTATTTCACTTAGCATAATGCCCTTATGGTCCATCCATGTTGTCACAAATGGCAAGATTTCCTTCTTTTTTATGGCTAAATAGTGTTCCATGATAACCACAACTTTTTTTTTTTTTTTATCCTCACTCGAGGACATTTTTGCATTTATCTTCAGATAGAGAGGGAGGGAGAGAGGAAGAGAGAGAGAGAAACATCAGTGTGAGAGAGACACATCAAGTGGTTGCCACCCACACGACCCCAACCAGGGCCAGGGACAAACTGCAACGGAGGTACGTGCCCTTAGCACGAACCGAACCCAAGACTCACGGGTCTGCGGGCTGACACTCTAACCGCCGAGCCAAACCGGCCAGGGTGGCCACAACTTCTTTATTCACTCATCCATCAGTGGGGACTTAGGTAGTTTCCACATCTTGGCTATTGTAAATAATGGTGCAATGAACGTGGGGCGCTGATATCCCTTCCAGATAGGGCTGTTTCCTTGGGATATCTTCCCAGAAGTGGGGTTGCTGGATCATACGGTAGTTCTACTTTAATTATTTGAGGAACCTCCATGCTGTTTTCCATAGTGACTGCACCAAATTGCATTCCTACTAACAGTGCACAAGGGTCCAGATTGGGATCATCTTAAAGGACAAAGGTTTAGAAGCATTTCATTGTTGTAGTGATCCAAACCCATGCACCTCATTTCTTCATCAAAATTCCATTTGCTGCTCTTGCCTGGCAGTGAGTATTGGTGGTGAGGAAAAGTGGCATAGGTAAAGAGAAGGGGGTCTTCCTGAGGTGAATGACACGGAGTGGAAGGGTAGTAGCTGTTAAAATCCATATACACCTTCTCTTCATAAAGATCCCCCCCTGGATTTGGCCATAATGGGTGACAGCCAGCTTTGGCTGTAGGCGGCTCCATCGGAATCTGCTGGGCAAGGGGATCTAAAGAGTTCTGGGAAGGGGAGAAGTCGTAAGGCCAGCTGGTCTGGGGAAAAGCGTAACTAGGACACCCATTGTCATTGAGTGGATTTCTCCCCAAAGCTGCGTTTTTGTTCCACGCTTGCAGGTCACTGTACTCAGACAGGACTCCAGAGGCAGGAGGCTGAAGCAGGTCTCCACCACTGTAGATGCGGCTGCTGGACACTCTGCATTTCTCATAGAGCTCAGTGGGGCCCACAGCAGAAGTGGGGTCTGCCAGATCAGTGGCTCCCCCCAAACCATAACTCTTAAATAAGCAATCATTCGGCGACTTCTGCTGTGGGGCATTAACCGCTAAATGTCCACCGTCACTACCAGGCAATTGGACACCTTCCTGGAAAGACCAAGTTAAAGGTAAACTCCCCCAACTTGGTGTTTCACCTGGAACAGACTGGAAGGGAAAGTGAAGAGCTCATGTTAATAAGTTAAGCAGATGGACACCACTACCCCAGGCACCCCTGAGTTACTCTGTACAAATCAGTGCACTGCCCGAGTTTCCTCATTCCTTACATGCTTGAAGCGCAGACCCACGGAGCAGCGTCACAGCCACTCAAGACCTGAAAGGGGTCAATGCTGCTTCCATCTCTGTTCTAGACGCTACTAAGCAGTAAGAGCCGAATTTTCCTCCCCTCTGACACGAGTGGGTTTAAACGGTTCGCCCTCAGAGGCAGATCTAATATGTTCAACACCTCAGGGAGAAACTTGTGAGGGCTATTTAAGAAGAGTCCAACTTCAGCTTCAAAGGTTTGTCTTATAGTCAGTACAACTCTCAGCGGCTCCCTCTCTCTCTCCTCTCTCTACTTGACTTTTCTATTTTTTAGTGCTGTGTGGAGTCCGAGAGACTAAGGTTGTTGTTTTTTCTCAAGAGACTTTTCTCTGAACTCATTTTGTTGGATCATAAATAAGACTTCTAGACTCTGAAGTGGTAAACTTATTTTTATAGATAGAGGAAGTATAGGCCCTGGCCAGTTTGGCTCAGCGGTTAGAGTGTCAGCCTGCGGACCAATGAGTCGGGGGTTCGATTCCGGTCAAGGGCACGTATCTCGGTACGGTCCCCCCCCCACCCCCCACCCCCCCACCCCCGCCCTGGTTTTTCTCTCTCCCTCTCTCTCTCTCTCCCTCCCACTCTATCTGAAGTTAAATAGAAAAATATCCTCGGGTGAGGATTAAAAATAAATAAATAGAGGAAGTATATTGTCCTCAGTCAATCAGAGGCAAAGGATCTGGTTGAGAGTTAAGTAATCCCCTTGTTTATGCAAAACTACTGACTGATAAGAGGATGGGGTGGAGAGACTAAACTGTAAGAGTGGGAAGAAATGCCCTTCAACTTGCCCCGTGGCTGGGAGAAGGGATGAGGGGCCAGTTATTTAGATTTGGAGCTTACATTTCCTGACAAAAGATACAAGTTATATATATATATATATATTTAAATGTAAAGTGCATTTAGAGCCTCCAGGGATGAACCAGCTCCATTTCTGTTCCTCTGAAAAGAAATATGGAGCATTGAACAGCAGAAAAATTATAGGACTTACTATCACTATTAAGCAGACAAAACCTACAGTATGACCCCCATAAAGGCATGGACTTGACATCATATCTCCCAGCCCCCACCCTGATGACTGCTGTTTTCAGAAACTGCCTGGTTATTTCATCTTGGTAAAGGGTGCTCAGGAAATACAGTTGACCTTTGAACAACATGGGTTTGAACTGCACTGGTCCACTTATATGTGGGTTTTTTTCAATAAATCCACATATGGCTGGTATGGCTCAGTGCTTGAGCATCGACCCATGCACCAAGAGGTTGCTGGTTCGATTCCCTTTCAGGGCACATGCCCAGGTTGTGGGCCTGATCCCCAGTGGGGGCATGCAGGAGGGGGCCAATCGATGTTCTCTCTCCTCAATGTTTCTATCTCTCTCTCCCTCTCCTTTCCTCTCTCTCTAAAAATCTATTAAAAAAATAAAATTAAATTAAATTAAATTATAGCCCTGGCCAGTTTGGCTCAGCAGTTAGAGCGTCGGCCCACGGACCAGAGAGACCCGGGTTCGGTTCCTGCTAAGAGCACATACCTTGGTTACAGTTTGTCACCGGCCCCGGTTGGAGTTGTGTGGGTGGCAACCAGTCGATGTGTCTCTCTCACATCGATGTTTCTCTCTCTCTCTTCCTCCCTCTCTCCCTCCTGCTCTATCTGAAGATAAATGCAAAAATGTCCTCAGGTGAGGATAAAAAATAAATAAATAAAATAATGTAGAATTTATGTTGAAAGCATGCTACAAAGATGGTAGACATGAACCCTCAGTTTCCACTCGTGTGGCAGATGCTTACTGATAGCTGAGCATGATGTGGTATGACTTCTGGCTTTCATTTGTAGGGAAGGGGCTGGAGGAACCGACTGCCCCACCACAGGGGCAGTGAGTCGCCTTGTTTTGAGCGCACATGGGGAAAGGTTACCTTTGCCACTGGGCCCCTGTTCAGCCTCAAGGTGATGGAGGAAGACGCCATGTGCACTTTCTTCATTGTTCTTCTCGCCTCGGCTTCCAATTTGGTTTCTGGTTTTGGATGATCATGTTCTCCCTTTGACTGAAAGGAGACAAAGAGGTGAAACAAACACCCAGATGGTACTTCATGGTGTATAAAATGTTGCCCTGTGCCCTGCCAGCAGACTGTGTGTGTGACAGCTGAGTGCTGTGACGGATTGGCTAAACCCTTAAGTACCTCCCAAGTCCACCGTGTGCTCTCCTGCCGGCCTGTTTTTGTTTACAAAGCTCCTCCTTTTCATGGTGTCTCTCACCCACATGGTGAAGCCATGTTCATAGGGATAACACGTAATGCCTATTCCATACGATCTCATTTACCCTTCAGCACAACCCTGTGAGGTATATACCATCATTATCATTCCCAGTTTACAGAATAGGAAACTGAGGCATGGAGAGATTACAGTACCTGGGTCACTTCCCCTAGTAAGTGGGTGAGCTAGGGTTCTAAGTGTGCTGGACCCGGCTGAGCTAAGAGCCAATTGTTAAAGATTCAGGAATTCTGTGACCTGGTTAAAAACAGCCAGTAGCGCCCAGTCAGTGTGGCTCAGTGGTCGAGCATCGAACCATGTGCTGAGAGGTCGCTGGTTCGGTTCCTGGTCAGGGCACATACCCAGGTTGTGGGCCCAATCCCCAGTGGGGGGCATGCAGGAGGCAGCCAATAAATGTTCTCTCTCATTGATGTTTCTCTCTCTCCCTTCCTCTCTCTCTAAAAATCAATAAAGAAAAAAAAATTTTTTTTTCTTAAATAGCCAGTAGCTTGAAATCAGCCATGACAGGAAGTTATAGCACAGAAATTGGCAAACCCTGCAAATCAGGACACTTTCCTTTTGGAGGGCAGGGTTGCCAGCACACCACTGATGTGGACCCAGGCAGTCAGGGCAGAGGCCGCTCCTCAGCACTCTGGATACCACTGCCGCTCTTCCTTCCTAATATCTGGATTTTACAGAAAACTGGGGCTGAGGGGAGTAAAGTGTTTAGGTTTAGAGAGCAACTTAGAAGCCGGAGCGGCTATTTAATCTGGGGTTTGCTGGAGGCTGCCGCATGTGGCAGGGCTGCTAGCCTGAGCACCATCGGATTGCTAACCCCTGAGGAGCCCGAGGCAGAGGCAGCCAGCGGCCCTCCTAGGGCCTGGCACTGGCACCTCGATGGAGGTGTGGGGTGCAGACACTTGCACCCCCAGAGTGTGCCTCGGTGTTGGTGTTGGCTCTCATTGCTGTGCACCTCCTGTATGAAACTCCTCCTCGTACTTGATAAACATTCCTTGAATTAAAGAGAAATAATATCTCATCCCTCTAACTCAAGTCCAACCTGGAAAAATATGAAGCGTCCTTCATGCCTCCAGAAGTTGGTGACCGGGAAGCCCCCATGGCCTCGACAAGGAATTAGCTTCAGAGGCCCATCGCAGTTGGGACAGCGTTTCCCTGCAAAAGAGCAGAGGAAGGTGACCATGCCTGCTGGGCCATGCCAGCTGACTCCTGAGTCTGTGCAGCCCTGGCAGTGTCTGCCTGGATGCCAGGATGGCAGAGAATATACCTGGGCACAGTTTTATGCACTTCTATCAACTGGGCATTACTCCTGGTCCTAGGAAGCCTGGCCACCATAATGGCCCAGATCAGTCTCACACACGGATAGATGAAGCAGCCTATAGAATGGGATATTTCACAGGTAAGGAGAAAGCTCTTCCGGGCAGAAAATCCCTCCCTACTCATTTACTGCCACTTGACATTCTTTGTAGAGAAGAAAAAATTCTTTCACTTCACGCTTAGAACTAAGGGTCAAGGGGCAATGCCACATGGGAGAGAGAACACAGCTACTAAATTTTCACTAAAGTGTAAATGACTGATATTAGATCCTGCCCTAAGAGCAAATCTTGAAGACAAGTTACAAGGAAAGAACATGAGGTAACTTGAGGTCTGAAATGGACAAGGCACAGAGAATGCTGAATGTACTTCACAATCTGATGAATGATAAAAAACAAAAACAAAATGAGCATATATTTTAGCATGTGATTATGGCATGAACCTAAATGTCATAGAATTGAGTCTAATCTCAAATTTGGTCCCTCCTACTCCAGATCAGAACACTCCTTAAGATCATTTAGGGACCCATTCCCCAAGAGGTCAGGAGGCAAGTCTAATAAACAATTTTCTCCTAAACTTTATGTGTGTACGCTGATGAATTAATGTTAGTCCATAAGTGAGGCACCTCTCTTTTAACAGAGGCCTTGAGTCAGGTGCCTTAACCCAAGGGAACAGTCTTGATGGTGGATGCTCTGGCCACAGCAGACCTGTGGGGTAGTCCCCCATGAGGGACGAGGAGGGTGGTTGGTTCTCCTTAATATGTTCTGCATAGGAACAGCCTTGGTCTCCACCACACTCCAGTGTGAAGGTTAGGCCCTCGGGATGTGTGGGGATATAGTGGCCCATGAGGGCAGGAGCATCTGAATGGACACGAGCCAGCCCCACTCACTCTGCTGCTTCTGCCGGGCTTTGTCACAGATCGCAGGTCTCAGGTAGATCTTGTGGCCCTCCTTGGCACAGCAGTCACGGCTACACACCACCACGCCCAGGCAGGACTTCTTGAGGATGCGCGAATTGTGGTTGTTGGTGTTGCGCATGGCCCAGCTGCTCAGGTGTCTCTGCGCATTCCTGTCCTCCGAGCTGTAGACATACTTCTCGTAGGAATCCGGCCATTCTTGAAACCAGTCAGTCTTTTTCACATTCTTACAGAAACACAAAGAATATTATTTTATTTTAAGCTAGAAAACATAGTGCCCATCACTGTGGAGTCAACAGACGTGAAATGTGCGTTGGCACTCAAGAGCCGGGTGAGACACCTTCGGCAAAGACCAACCTGGGTATCATTCTGATGGTGAGATCTGAGAACACAGCACAGCAGCAGAGACAGAACTTCTGTGTCTACCGAACCTTTGCTCCCTGGACCAAAGGAGCTTTGACTCAGCCCCTCTGAGTTCTACCCGACGGCTGCTTCTCCAGCCATTGATGATTAAGAGTTACGAGCATTTCTCACTAAGAATGTTTGAGGGTGCAGTAATATTATTGTGCGCTGATACAATTAATGTGGAAAACATCATGGCAGGAGAGTGAGATAATCTCATACCACAGTGCAGTTACCTTATTAAGCATGTTAAGGTTTATGCAAAGTCACCAGCAGTGGGAAGACGAGAGCCCTGGGGCAGGAGAATTCTGAGAGCTGCTCCCTCCCCTGTGGAGGTCTTCTTTCTTTTTCCCTACTCCCATATTCATGTGCCTCAAACAGGGAGAGGAGTAGGAAAGAGTTTACTTTGACTGGAAGTGTCTATCTTCTTGCCCAGGACGGGCACTATTCCTTGTACGTGGACATCTAACTAAACTAAGACACTCCATCATGATAGCATAAGTTATTGGGCTTTCTGTACATCTGTTTCTCCATCTGTGTAACAGGGATACAAGAGCAGTTCTGAGAATTAAACATGATAATATATAGAAAATACTTAGCACAGCATGGAGTGCTTAATCAGTGTTAGTCACTGATGCTGGCGCACATTCCTCAGGCCCGGCTTATGTACACAAACACTCCATGTGACAGACCCCATCTGGTGCTTAGAGTAGAATTACTGAGCAGTCTCAGGAGTCAAACTCGGGCTGTGTCCATCCCCACAGCTTCCAGAGACCTGCCATGGTATAAGAACATTTTTCATTAAGAAGATTCTAAAAGATTCTAGATCAGACTAGAAGATTTGAGAAGGTTCAGAAGGAGTGATCAGGGTACTGGTGTTTACTGAGTTAGATTTCAAGTTTAGAACATGACCAAGAACTTGGTAACATGAGACTGGGCAAGTGATTTGGTCTCTGAAGCCTCATTTTACTCTTCTCTGAAATGGGAACATTGATAAAACACACTTCAGACAGTAATGTAAAGAGCAGATTGGTACGCCTATATAATGATAGTTGTGTAAATAGAATGTCACAGGAGCTGAGGCAGTTCTGAGGAAATAGGAGAGGTTTTATGTACATGAGAGGCTAGTGTTTAAGAGCTTGGGTCTGCAAACTCAGGCTCATGGGCCAAATCCAACCCACTATCTGTTTTTGTAAATAAAGTTTTATTGGAACACAATCATGATTCCATTGGTTTGGAGAACACATTCTGTGTTTTTTTTTTTTTATTATTATTTTAACATTCTTGAGGTTTGTGTTAAGGATTACCATACATTATACAGTCTACTGTCTTTTAAGCTTTTTTTCAACAGCCCCTCCACTGGCACACGAGGCTTCCAGGACCATTAATAACGCACAACTTTGACAAAGTATGGACTTGAGGAAATTACTAGAAGCAAAGGTATTCAAGCTATTCTCTTGGCTCTTTATTTATGCCCCGTCTTTTGACCTGGATGCTTTGTGGAATCTTTGATATCTTTTCACATTGAAATGAAGAAAACCCCAGATCACAATAATGCAAAGGAACCCAGGTGTCAAATGAATGATAGTGATTTCTGAAAGCCTTTTAAATGTAGGGCACAGGAGAGATAAAATATAAAAAGAAAGTATAATCATTTCTTAATCTTGTTTTAGCAAATCCCTGCAGAATTTTTTTTTTTTAGATCTTTTGTTTTTTTTAATTTTTAACTTCATGAGTAACTTTGGTTTTCCTCTTGGTTAAGAAGTTTATAATTTAAGGGGAATATTCTTAAGGTTTCCAACATGTAAATCTAATTTATATTCTATAATCTCATTGGTAATATCATTGGGGCCTTAATGTTTCTATGACTTCTGTGTATACTTTTTTACTAAGAGATTTAATCCTCTAACTCACTCAAAATCTTTGAAACTCTATGAAATCATAGATCACCCTTCATCCTCTCCTCATTCTAATTTATTTAACTACTTTAAGTTTTAATAGGGTACCTTAAGAATTAAATATATACTATTATATAAAACTAACAAATTAAAATCAAAATTCTGAAATAAGGCATCAAAAATACCTACATTATCATGTTATTAAAATTGATTTTCATTTGGAATATAGTGTAGTCTCACATAAAGCAATTATCTACCAGGTTTTCTTTAATTATAATAGCTTATTAATTCCTTATAAATAAATGTCTCCAAATAAAACAGGGATAGCAAACAGATATATCTTACAGCAAATCAGACAGAGGGAAAAAAAATTAGATGTTACTTATGAAACACAGAAAAACAATTCAACCAGCATTTTGATTTACATACAACTTTTCAAGAATTTATCTCTTCTGAGTCAAATGAAAAACAAACCCCCAGGGTTATCAAAAAGAGAAATTCCATTCAACAAAATGCTTTTGAGTTAAGTCAAGAATTCCTGCTTAGGCTAAACCTGCCATTTCCTTCCTTTGTTAAGGGGTCAAGACTCAGGACAAAAAGCGTCTAATTGCTCAGACCGCACTAAGGTGAGCCAGAGTACCCCAGCTTTCAAACTCCGTCACCTACCTCTCTTTTCTCTTCTCCCTTCCCTTTCCCACTCCAACCCACTAAGTAAGGGATCTCCTGACAGGCATTCAGGAGAGCTCATCTACCACTGGTGTAGTAATGGGCCCATCCCCATCACACCAGAAGTGCAGAGTAGCAGAAGTCTGGCCCCATCCATGGGGGACCCAATGACCATGGAAGCTTGAGATCAAGAAAACTGGGCAAAGAGGACAAAGTCATGGGTGTCTGCGTCAGACCAACGGCAATGTGACTTGATCATGCAGCCAGATAATAATTGACAAGAAACCCAGAAATCTGGGACCTGTTACCTCCCCAGTGCCAAGACACAAACAACTGACTCATTCTGATCGCATTTAGCCACATGAATTTACAGAAAGAGCTCAGAAATTCACCTTTGCTAATAATTTTTCACTCATTCTCTGCAAAGTCAAAAGAAACTTTGCTGGCTAAAATCATGATCCAGGAATTAACTAATCAGAGACGTGACCTCTTTGTCATTGACTCACCAGGTTGGTTGGTCTGCATTTCTGTTTAGCCGATATATACCTTTATTTTTTTCTCTATAAAATATGCACTTCAGCCCGGCCAGTGTGGCTCAGTGGATTGAGTGTCATCCCATAGACCGAGAGGTCCTGGTTCCATTTCTGGTCAGGGCACATACACGGGTTTTGGGCTCAATCCCCAGTGGGGGTATGTAGGAGGCAGCCGATTGATGTGTTTCTCTATCTCTCACTTCTTCTCTTTAAAAAAAGAAAAAAAAATTTTAATGCACTTCAGCCTTGGAATTTTGTGAGTTAATGACTCGGTGTGGCTTTGGCTATGGGTTTCATTTGAAAACTGCTCATGCTTAGGAACAAAATGATTCAGGATGTTTGTCTGCCATGGTGCTATTGGAACACCCTGTACTTTTGCTTAGAGAAACTGGCTGGTGTTAAGGATGGAGTGGGTACTCTCATCTTCCTGCTGAAGTGGGTACTATTTAGGAGAAAAAGGAACTGATTCTCTTCTCAATTTTCAACCAGAAGAGAACATTTCTTAGGGACTCAAGGCTCTCATGTATTACAATCAGTATTAATAACTATGGACACTTTCTGGGACCATGTGATGAACATTTTTAATAAAGTAAAACTGAACCAATATCAAATATTTACTGCCTACACCAAGAAAACACTAAAGCAATTATATTTGAACTTTCAAAATGCAAAATTGGTGTATTAGACTGGTCTGGAACAAACAGACTTATCAATGATGGTTTTGAGTCATTTAAGTGCCGGCAGCTCTGGGCTGGCTCCCTGCGGACTGGATTAAGGAGAGACAGTATCAATATAACCACCAGTTAGAGGAGTGACCAGAAACAAGCAAAATGAAGGTTTGTTAAGACATATATGCAGCTGAAAGAAGGAGAAAACATACATGAAACAAACTGGGGAGGGATGATTTATTGAGAGCAAGTAGCCTTTCTAAACCCAAATCTGAAGGTGATGCTTTCCAGCCCAATAAGACTAATGGCTTCCCACAGCCTATAAAATAACCCAGTCCTCTTAAGACAGCCTGCTTCCAAACCACATTGCTGGTCCATAGCCTCTCAGATCTCCTGGCTGGACACCTATGCCCAGGCTCCCTCAAAAGCAGACTTGGAGCAGCCTTGAGTCTTTGGTGCTCCACTCTGCCTTAGTTGTCTCCACTACTTCCTTCACCTACCAGGATCCTTCCACACTTGACAATGCACTTCCCTGGCAATGGCCCTTGGCCCTCTCCCTTGCTTTCCATGCCCAAATCACGCTGAATTACATACTTCCTCTTTCAAGCACCTCAAGCATTTTTCTACATGGCCTTGATTCTCTATTTGGGCACTAATCTTGTTCCCTTGGCTCAGAAGTTCATGGGTACTTTCATGGATGTTAACACAGCTAAATGACCCCTGTAGCCCTGAGCCTGGCACATTCTAGTCTCTTGAAAATGTCTGATGTCTTGGGAAAGACATCACCATTCACTGTTGTCAAAAGTTAACCCAGCCTGGCTGGTGTGGCTCAATGGTTGAGCATCGACCCATGCACCAAGAGGTCGCCGGTTTGATTCCTGGTCAGGGCACATGACCAGGTTGTGGGCCTGATCCCCAGTGGGGGCATGCAGGAGGTGGCCAATCAATGTTCTCTCTCATTGATGTTTCTATCTCTCTCTCCCTTTCCCTTCCTCTCTCTCTAATATCAATAAAGCAAATAGAAAAATGCAGAACTGGAATTCAATGCCTGGCCTTCATCTCCCAGCTCCCTGTTTCTCATAGTTCACCGCTTAGCACCCAGATTTGCTCACCAAACATAAAATCCAGTATGTTTGGAAATCCTTCCAAGACCTTTTATTTTTCACCTCAACTGGTTCTTGATACAATTCCAGAGCCAGCACAAACCCAACTGAGGATGGTATCTCTGCTTAGAAAACATTAAGGGACATATGTTGTACTTTTCATCTTTTCCCTGGTATATTGAAGAAATTGAAGGGCACTTAGCTATTTCCATGAGAAATCAAACTTTTTCTATGAACTACAAATAATGCGTTTCCAAACTGTAATGTGTATATTCTTGTCATAAATTTTTCAGTTCAATGTCTTGGGCCGAGAGTGCTTTTATTTTGGGAATTCCTGTTGGAACATGCACTTTCATGAGCCCTGAGACTCCCTCCAGGGAGATAGTTCTTTCTTTCTTTTGTCTACTGATCTGATGAGTGATATGGATCCTGTTCCAGAAAAAGTGGATGATAGTGTACAGTGCTGCCTGTCATTTCAGGGCTTCTCAGACCCTACTAAAACTCCCGCTCTGGGATGTAACATTGCAAAATCACCTATGGTCCTGCTTACTTCGACCCTTGATTTTGAGGATGCCTAGCTTATATTTGGGAGTTGCCATCATGAAATTAGGAGTAGGCAGAAGTACAGGTCCTTGAGCTAGGAGTAATTAAAATTTATCTAACATTTCCCCTAAAACAGCTACAATAATCATAAACCAATGAAGAGTAACTACAAAGACAAGTCCCTAAAATAGATATTATGATTTAGCTGTGGTTTATTAAATCATCCTTAAATGAATGAAAAGTAAGGCACACTTATTGATTTTTTTTTTTTTTTTGAGAGAGGGAGAGGGAGAGGGAAGGAGGGAGAGAGAGAGAAAGAGAGAGAGAGAGGGAGGGAGAGTGAAAGAAACATCGATTGTTGCCTCCTGTACATGCCCTGACCGGGAATCAAACCCAGCACCCTCCAGTATACGGGAAAATGCTCCAACCAACTGAACCACCCAGCCAGGGCTAGGGCACTCAGTATCCTCCACTTTTTCAAGACCTACCAAGAGCAAATGTAGGTGGGAATTTAAAGAGAAACACAAAGAAAAACAAAAGAAAATTAGAGTAAAATTTGGAATGATCTGGAAGAGTTCACTAGAGTGAAAATCTGGAATGGTTCGAAATCAAGACTGTGGAATCTCCATTCCCTCTCCGCTGCTTGGGATAATTCAAATTTCTTGTTCCCCAGAATCAGGTAGACTAGCTCGAGCTTTTCAGTACTTGGTAATGCTGGTCTCCAGTCTTAACTTTCCTAGTCACCTTTCCAAACAACTTTCAGTGAAGCATCTTTCAAATATTAGACAGGGAGGCCAGGAAGTCAGTTTTAAATAATTAATGTTTTCCACCAAATTAAGAATTTAAAAAGTCAATTGCCAAAAATGAAAGCCAAGAGCCCTGGCTGGTGTGGCTCAGTGGTTTGAGCATTGGCCCACATACTGAAGGATTGCAGGTTTGATCCCCACCCTGGTCCAGGTGAGTGTGAGAAGCAACCAGTTCTCTCACATGGATGTTTCTCTCTCTCTCCTCCCTCCCTCCCTTCCTCCCTGCCACTCTCTCTAAAAATCAATGGAAAAATATATCCTCGGGTGAGGAGAAACAAACAAACAAAAAAAATGGAGGCCAAGAAAACATAAAATGCAAGCTATTTTATAGCTGGAAAGTAGCCCGGGGTGTGTGTGTATTATTTACAAAAGCTCTAGAAGAGCATGCTGTGTCCCACACAAGCACGTACCATTTGGATGTTCCAGCTGTAGACTTCATTTAAAACCATGACTACAGCAAAGGAGGTTGTGTGGGAATGTGTGCATTATGAAGGGACTATTTATGGGAAGTACACTGTCATGAATTTTAGTCTTCTACCTAGCCAGGGTGGGGTGCAAGCTGAGCCAAGCCAACTTTGGAAGGGAGGTGGCATTTCCTTTGCCTCAGTCTAAAGCAGGAGTGGGGGTGGGGAGTTTGGTAAATAAAGACCCACTCAAGTCATAGGTTTGGGCATCTCCTTTTAAAATTCCTCAGTCTGATGTCTCGCTAAAGCTCTGAAGGAGAGGAGTGTACCCAGTTGGGACCTCCACCAATTTCCTTTCAAGTCTTAGCAAGTTAATAGTCAAGCCTTCATAGCCAAACACAGGGTAGGGCAAAAGTAGGTTTACAGTTGTGAGTATGAGAAACACAGAGTTTATTCTTGTGTAATTATTTATTAATTGTTGTATAATTTTCCATACGAACAACAGTAAACCTATTTTGCCCTATCCCACCCTGGAGTGAACACAGATTCTAACAGCAAGTACTTACCTGAGGCAGTTTTATATCATTAATATCCCAGTTTAACATCTCTTTGTCCTCAGAATCAAAGTCCTCGGGTTCCATGGTAAAAGCAGGTCACCCACCAATTTCCGTGTATTCAGCTCCCCTCAGCAATGCTTAACAATTTTGCTCTTAATATATGGTTGGGTCAGTCCACTCAAGCAGTTTAGACCAGGAGACTATTTTCTGATGCTAAAAAATAAATGATAGTAAGACTGACCATTAAAGAGATAAAAAGCAGTGCTTGTCTAAATGAAAAACCTGTTTCATTGACATTTTCACAACTACCAACATACAAATAGAAATAAAATGTAGAAGCCATTGGGGATCTTGCCAAAATAAAGCTTGACCATTGGGAATCAGAACTACAGTGATCACTGCAGTAATCCCTGGACTGCCTTTCTCCTTGCCAGTCCCAGGTTGTGATGGCCTTAGTAGGAACTGCTGTCACCTGCAGCCAATGGTTAGGATCTTTTCCTCCCTATATATATCTGTGTTTGAGAGAGAGAGCTGGCCTGGAGTGTTTCCACAGAAATGCCTTAATAAATTAGCTCATGTGTGGATGAAGTTACGGGAGGGGAACATCATGACCAGCTCTGTCTCTATAGTATTTCTTACATCTAAATAGGTGTAGAGATTAGTTTTGGTCTCCTTGATAAACCCAGAGTGCACTTTATATCTTTAAATATGATCCAATGACATGCTCATATGAGATTCCTCTAAAACCTCGGCATTACTGACATTGTGGACCTTACAATTCTTTGTTGTGAGGGGTTATCTTATGCATTGTAGGGTGTTTAGCGGTATCCTTGGTCTCTGTCCATTAGGTGCTAGTAGCAATCCACCCCTCTTTGTCTTGACAACCCAAAATATCTAGAGACATTGCCAAATGTCCCCTGGGGGATTGTATGAGAACTAACGCTTTAACATAATGTTTCTTATCATCTAACTTGAAGCACTCTTCAGGACTATCTGACTTCATCTCCCGCTTTCCTGTCTCCCACAAGAAAATTCGGTCTCACTTTACTTTGAATTGTATTATATAAATAATAGATATTCAAACATTTTTGTGCAAACTACATTTCTTCCCCCATGAGGAATACTACTGCAGTTTCTAATTACAATTGGTTACAGGAGATTTGTAAACTGAGAAATAAAGTTAGTTCAAAATGTTCTACTGAGGAAACAAACACGAATCATTTTGCAGATGAAATGTGCTTGTTAGTAGAATATGAATGGAAACATGTTTACATGTACAGTTGACCCTTGGACAACGTGGAGGTTAGGGGTGCTAACACCACACACAGTCGAAAATCTGAGTATAACTTAAATCAGCCTTCTGTGTACACATATTCCCAACCATGGATCGAAAATACGACATCATTATCATTTGCTGGTGGTCTTGTAAAAAAAAGGGACATGATGATGTTATGTAGAACTCTGCAATAGTAAACTCAAACTACAAGTTCGATTAATAGTCCATGAGCTTTGTCCCTTAGTTACGTGATTTTATATAACCCTAATACTTGTCAGTCACGGACAAGTATCCACATGTATGGATATAGAAAACTATTGACCTGAACATATAAACAAAACCTGGCCATTAAATAACAAGCTAAATGGAGTCGAAGAGACCCTTCAACCCTGCCTACCCACCCTCACCTAGTGTTCACAGACTCAAAAAGCAGACTCAAAGCCCCCGCTTCCCATTTCGAACATTGACACGCAAAATTAAATCCCCATGAGTTTTAAATAAAATTTTGTTTGGAAAATAAACACTGAGTTATTTAAGGAATGATGCCCCAGATTGACTTTAATTGAGAAGACTTTAGTAATGAGTATATTAGACACAAACATCAAGTGAAAATGTAATAGCAGCGGTTTTATGTACTTACCTCTTTGAACATTAACAGTGGCTCAAGTGGTCTAAAATTGTTATAGCTAGTTGGGATAGGTTGATCTTTTTTTCTAAGAAAGAAACAAACAAACAAAATGAATAACAAGATTCACATTTCCCAAAATGAAAAATATTGTTCTAAACCTAAACACAGACATAATTCTTTTGTTTATAAATTAAGGAGAGAGGAATCAATTGTCTCGCTGCAGAATACCTACATTGTTTTACTTTTTTTTCCCTGATATACATTTTTGCCAAATAAATGAACATTAATTTAATATTTCCCTGAAGGATAAGAGCAAAACATAGAAAAGACTGTTTGCAGCCCTTAAGGCATAAACAAACTCAGCTTTCCTCCAGGATTAGAAATCTAAATTTGTTAAGACTTTTTTTTTTTTTTTAAAGCAACTCAGGCCAAAGTGTATTCAATTTTCATCATTCCTACAAAAACAAAAAAAAACAAAAACAAAAACAAAAAACAAGAACAAATGGAACCCTGTAAGAATGGGTGGCCATTACCACATCCCTTATGTTTGCCTCTTGGGATTTCTAGCTTCCTTACCTTCTGACTTCTTATGGAGATGCAGACAATACTGCGTTATAAAAATCTCATTGCTGGTTCAGGTCCCAGCAGGCTCTGGTCATTTTCTAGGCAGAAGCCGGCTGTTCCCTAATCCAGGTCAAGGTACACTATGCTAATGAGCTCTGGCAATAGTCCAATCAAAATCTAGATGCTCCCAGCTCAGGGTAGGTAAGAGCAAGCCTGGGAGCCACTTAACCAGCCCAATTCTTCGCAGAATGCCAGCAATGTGATGAATATTCGATGGCGTGCCTCTGAACTTTCCCCTCCTTTATGGGGAGAGGGCCCTTTAACTAAAATGGACATTGAAAACCTCTAGAGGAAGCACAAATGTTTTCCTCTGGAATAGATATTGGGTAGCCAACAGCTCCTAAACCAGAAATACCAAAATGCTACCTTACCTCTAATAATGATGCCCCAATAATTCTGAGTGTTTCAATACCCCAAAATAATATGATTCTCCCTTCTAGAGATGTCCTCAGAGTCTGGGCACAGCCCACACAGTTTGGCTCATCTGCTAAATTTCAGGCAGTCTGCTAGGCTCTGGTGATGAAGAAGTTCAGTGTACCAGGTGCGTACTGGAAATCAGGGGGAACACTATGTAAAGTATATGCTTTTCTAACCACTATGCTGTACACCTGAAACTAATACAAAATAATATTGAATATCACCTGTAATTGAAAAAAATGTTTAAAAAAAGAAGTTCAGTCTAGGGGAAAAGATGAAAAAGATACTAAATAAGCCCAAGATAACTTGATGCAGAGAACAGAGGCAGCCTAGAAGGAATGTCGAGGGGGAATTATTTATCTGGAGGGAAGAGAATCAGGGAAAACTTATTTCATAAAAATGATGCCTGATAGCCCTTAAAAGGACAAATATATATTTGTCAAGGCATCAAGAAATGGAAAAGGCTGCTCCGGGTTGTGGCGATGTCCCAGGAAAAGGTAAAGAGGTATGAAACTGTGGTGTGCTGAGCATCACGAGAAGTCAGTACCTGTCGGCAAGGTGCAGACCATCAGAGACAGGCTGCAGAGGCAGGAATGAGCAGGCCAGAAGGCAAAATACTTGGGAGGCTTTGCAGGTTGTGCTAGGCAGTCCCGAGAGACCTTCGGCAATGCTGACAAAATTTCCCACCAGTCTTTCGGTCCGTAAATGAACTTTATCTCGAGCCATCTCACTCTTCCCTGTCTCCCACAAGAAAACACTGTCTCGCTTTACTTTGATTAAATTGTATTTACGTCAACGGTCTTCAAACATTTTTGCACAAACTGCATTTCTTCCCCTGTGAGAAATACGGCTCTGGTCTCTAAGTATCATTGGTGAAAGGAGATTTCCAAATTAAGAAAGATAGTTCCAAGTGTTCTGCTGAGGAAAAGACTAGCCGTTGTGCAGATGAAATGGGCTTGTTCGTAGACTCTGCCCATCTCATGCAGTGACTCGTTCCACCAGAGTTTAACACCCCGCGTGATTTACCTTCGCTTTAGCTGACTAATCTGAGTCTGCTCTTTGCAGTACCTCCCTTGATCAGGAGGCTCTTTCTCCACCTCCCGAATATATTGGAGCAGGACAAAGCCCACAGTTGTGCCAGCTGGCGAAAGAGAAATGTCTACAGTGTCCAGCTCCAGCATCACGAAGTGATTTGAAAGCCGAGAGGCAATACATTGATAACTGGCATACCTGTCATGATCACCCACTTGCTCAAGTCTTCTCTCTAGAATGTCTGCTTCCACCCATGTAGCTAAACCCTCCCCATCCCCTAGGGACTCCCCAAATGCCACGTCCTTATGAGGCCTCCCCACACAGTTCTACAACATGACTTCGCACTGGGGTGTGGCTCCAGAACGCTTTGCTCTGAAACAGATGCTGTCTTACATCAGTTAGGACTCACTTGTTTTTCTAATTATAAAATAAATGTATGATCTTCTAAAAAAAAAAAAAAGTCAATGTCTCATTTCCCAGAGATTTTCACATTTAACATTTTGGTTACGTCCTTTCAGATTGTTATTTACCCCAGTATACACCTCTAAACACAGGTATGACTTTGCAGAACTGTAATATGACTGCACATGCTTCTGCTTTTCACTGTTCATAGTGTTAGTCCTGGCTCCCCAGCTAAGCTGCTGGTTCCTTCACGGCAAGGACCTGCTGCAGCCCCAGCTACGACATCAGATCCAGCCGGGTCCCAAGAACTAACCCTACTCGGACATAGGAGGGAGCTGAGAACGTCTGTCTCCACACTCTGACTGAGCAGTGACAAGACTGAGCAGATATTCCGACCGATAACACCACCGCAGCCTTCTAAGTCTTCAGTCCTAACGTCGTACCCATTTTCTTCCAATTAGATGTCTGTTATTGTTAATAACAACAATAATCACAGCTGTTTTCCTCAATTGAACACTTACAATGTGTCAGGTGCCCTGATCAACACCTGATCCTTGCAGCGTCCCTACGAGGTAAATGTTATTCTTGTTATACCCCTTTAACACAGGAGAAAATCGAGGCTCAGAGAAATATCTCACAGCATTTAGGCGGCAGAGCTGGGGCCAAACTTAGAGCTCAGCTTGTCGGCCATGGTCCTGCATGAATGGCCCGATGCAGTTCCGAATCTGGAGCTTTTTTCTGTTTCTGTGAACTCCGAACTCCACATCTTTTTCCAGCCTCTGCCTCCTTCCTGGAGACAGGAATCCTGCCCCCAAAGCCAGGTGGCCAGAGGCCCTATTGCTTGGTGTCTGACCTCAACCACTGAGGCTTGGATTTCTCAACATCTCTGCCCTTACGTTCCCTGTCACTCTGGGACCTTTCCACTGACATCTTTCTGGTTTCTTTCATCAGTGCTGGTGCTCTAGGCATTTTAGGAAGAGCAGTTCTTCTTTGTGTAGGACTGTCCCAAGCACCGCATTCCCAGGCACTAAATGCCAACAACACACCCACGTCATAATGTCCACCATCACCTCCTACCCCCAGATCTCCAAATGTTCAGAGAGCGCCATGGAGAGAGTGGCGTTGAGATCCCTAGTTGGTGGTTCAGATGGGAAAGCCCTTGGACATCGTGGGGCTCTTTAAAAAATATATTGTGTCATTTAAAAGTATTTACTTTAACTATGAGACTTGAAAACTGTTTTAGCAATGGAAACCATGACTATCATATGCATTTCTAATATCAGAATCACAACCACGAACCCATGTGTCAACCCCCTAAAAAAGAGAAAAAACAAACTTTCAAATTCATGGAGGTGGATTAGTTCCAATTTCCTACAAATATTTTGCTATTTTTTTGTGCTAAAAGGCAAGAAATGGGATGTCCTGCGGGATGATAATAATGTTTAAGTCAAAATTGAGGAAACTATTTTGTTTCTTACTGAATGTTGCAAATTAGATCAACACCAACTTTTTAAAATTTAAGAATCACAGATTAAATAAGACAGGAATAGTATCCCACCATTCCCATGGAGCAAGGTACTCACATTTTTTCATAAAAAATAAAATTTTTATGCTCTGGCCAATATAGCTCAGGTGGTTGGAGTATTGTCCTGTACACCAAAAGGTGTTGGGTTGATTCCCAGTCAGGGCACATACCTAGATTGCAGGTTTAATCTAGACCGACGTGCATGCAGGAGGCAATCGATCGATGTTTCTCTCTCTCTCTAAAAATTAATTTAAGTACATTTTAATAAAGTAAAATAAAATTTTTCTGATTATTTTCATAAAAATATGGTTTGATGTTCATTTTCCATTACAATGTTATGTTAACATGTAATGAGTTATTACTATTATTTTAGATAAATTAATAAATATTTCAAAAACTTTTCAGCTCTAATTTCTGTCATGGTAAATGTTGATAGACACAACCACACATAAACAAAAGCTGTTTAAGGCTCTCATTAATTTTTGAGAGTGAAACTGGTCCTGAGACCCAGCTTTCCAGAACCTCAGCCTCAAGCACCATGTCTGAGCGCTGGCCTCTGGGCGTTGGGGAGACTTTTCTGGTGACATTTAGCTCTCAGGGTGGAAGCTACTCCATCTCCTGGGCTTCGGGGGCTCATCTCTCAGGACTAGAAAGATGGCAGGAATCAAAGGGGGAAGATGATAAGGAAAAAGAGAGACGCTTTTCGGTAAAACTGCACATCACCGATGCCCAGAGGACAAAACACCATCTGAGGAGGGAGGCCCTGCCCACAGCAAGGCTTTCCAGCACCAGGACTGATTCCTGCTGACCCAACACCCACCACTTGGGCAGCCTGAGTGCTCCGGCTGGCTCCGAGGTACTGGAGGCCATCCAGCAACGGTGGAGGTGCCTGGCAGAGCCCCTTAGGAGATGTATGACCAGGGCAACTGAGGTATCCGTGGAGACCTGAGCAGCTGCCAGTCAACAAAAAGGGCAGGCAGGGGAGGAAGAAAACAGTGACACCTGTGGTGACCGAGAAGACTCAGTGATGAGCACATATGAGATACCCCCTGAAGAAGACATACCCAGTGATAACTGGGCCCAGGCTGAGATCCTGCAGGTGGGCCCAAGGGCCGGCCAGTCACAGCCTAAAACACCTCAGGTCACCCCAATTTAAACTCTGAAGCTGGGCGAAATCAAAATTAAAATATCTTTACAAAATTATAAATATTGTAAATATTGAATTTTTAGTTGCAAAGAATACTGAGAAAAATGGTAAGAGTTGTTCTTTGTGTTATGGGATCATCGATAATGTTTATTTCCTTTTGTATATTTATCTATAATTTTCTAAATTTTCCATAAGGAAGCATGCATCCTTTTTATTATGTGATAATTTTTGGGTTTTTTTAATCCTCATTCGAGGATATTCTTCCATCTAGTTTCAGATAGAGTGGGAGGGAGAGATAGAGAGAGAGAGAAACATCAATGTGAGAGAGACACATGGACTGGTTGCCTCCGACACGACCTAGGTCAGGGCCACGGACAAACTGCTACCGAGGTACGTGCCCTTGACTGGAGTTGAACCTGAGACTCTTTGGTCCACAGGCTGATGCTCTAACCACTGAGCCAAATGGGCCAGGGCTCATGTGATACTTCTTTTTTTTTAAAATTGTTTTTCCTTTATTGATTTTACAGAGAGAGGAAGTGAGAGGGGGAGAGAGACAGAAACATCGATGAGAGAGAACATCGATTGGCCACCTCCTGCATGCCCCCCACTGGGGATCGGGCCCACAACCTGGGCATGTGTCCTGACCAGGAATCAAACCGGCCACCTCTTGGTGCATGGGTCGACGCTCAACCACTGAGCCACACCTGCCGAACTCATGTGATACTTATTAAAAAGGTCAGTGAGACCAGCTGATGTGGCTCACTGGTTGAGGTCACCAGTTCGATTCCCAATCAGGGCACATGCCCAGGTTGTTGGCCCAATCCCCAGTGGGGGGCATGCGAGGGGGGCAGCCGATCAGTGTTCTCTCTCATTGATGTTTCTATCTCTCTCTCCCTCTCCCTTCCCCTCTCTCTAAAAAATCAATAAAGAACAAATAAAAATAAATAAAAAGGTCAAAGAGCCCTGGCTGGTTTGACTCAGCAGTTAGAGCATTGGCCTGGGACTAAAGGGTCCCAGTTTTGATTCCCAGTTAAGGGCATGTACCTGGGTTGCAGGTTCAACCCCCAACCAGGATCATGCGGGAGGCAACCAACCGATGTCTCTCTCACATTGATGTTTCTCTCTCTCTCCCCTTACCTTCCACTCTATCTAAAAAAATCAATGGAAAAATATCCTCAGGTGAGGATTAACATAAATAAATAAATAAATAAATAAATAAATAAATAAATAAGTCAATGATGTAAAGTAAAAACTATTCACTATTTTTATATAATTTATAGCAACAGTTCTCAAGCTGTTGAATCTCAGGATGAGTTTTTACATCCTTAGAAAATAATGAGAATCTCAAAGAGCTTTTGTTTATGTGGTTTGTCAATATTAACCATATTAGAAATCAGAACTAAAAAATTTTAAACTATTTATTAACCTAAAATAATAGTATTTTAATCATTACTAATAAATACATTTGAACATAAATAACATTTTATTGAAAATAAATGTGTATCATCAAAAGAAAAATGAATGAGAAGAATCAAACTGTTCAACATTTTTGCAAATCTCTTTAATATCTAACCTAGTGGAAGACACTTGGAAATCTTATACCTGCTTCTGCATTCAATCTGCTATAACATCACATGTCACATAAGCTCTGAGAACTCCACTACAGACCGTGAGAGATTTACAGTGAAGAAAGGCAAATAATATCCTCATATTATGAAAATAGTTTTGATCTGGTAAACCTCCTGAAAAGGTCTGGGGGACCCCTCAAACCTCCCTGGACCACACTTGGAAAACCATTTTCTTTACATTATACAAACTACATTCACAAACAGATCTCACTTGACTCTCTCAAAAACATGGAGAATTGGGCATGTTTTTAAACAGGTGAGGAATCCGACATTCAGGTTACCCGCGCATCCAAGATCACATGCTCATTGCAGTCTTTAGACTCTAATCCATGACTGGACCCCAGATAACTACATCGACTATGAAAGCTTTTGGACCTCCTACCTTTTCCCAGATAAGCAACAGCCTGGACACTCAAAGAGTTTTTACACAGTAATTACAATGGTTAGTATTTTAACTCTAGAATTTTGGAGAAAAATGGAGATCCAGAGAATTCCATAAAACAGAGCATGACACAGCAGAAGTCAGCTCAGGTCTCGGGAGACAGAAGCCCTGAGTCCTGGACGCCACTTCTCTACTGATTGTGTGACTTGAGACAATTTTCTTTACCTCCGTGGGCAACAGGAATGCCTCAAAAATGGAATGCTATCTCGCCTGCCTGAAGGTATGGGCTGGACCAGAAGATTGCCCAAGGTCCCTGCTAGTGGAAAGACTGTCATTTACCAGAAATCCCAGTCATGTAAAAGGCTGGGAACACAATTTGGCTGAAGTGGATTCTCCTTTTGAAAGTATAGCTCCTACAATTCTTCCTTTTTCTCTAATATAATATTTGGAACTTTGTATTTATTGAAAGCTATTTCCGTCATCTTTCTTACATCTCCTTCAGACTTTGTCCAGAAAGCTCAGCCTTGAGAACAATTCATTGAAATCACTTGAAAAGTTGATATGTAGAAATTCGATGCAATTCAACAAGCCCCACAATCTACAGGACATGTACTGATGTGAGGCAGGTGTGTAAATCTCTAAAGAATTGCACATACAATTTTATTTCTGGGTATGCTACTGGATTTGCACATTTACAATGCACGTAAGTTGCTTTATTTTTCCCATTTTTAAAAGTTGTGATAAAATATACAAAACATAAAATTTACCATTTTAGCCACTTTTAAGGTACAGTTCAGTTGTGTTAGGTACATTCACATTGTTGTGCAACCATCACCATCATACATTACTAAAACTCTTTTCATCTTGCAAAACTGAAACTTTGTTCCCATTAAATAACTCCTGTTTTCTTCTAGGCCCGGGCAATCACCATTCTACTTTGTGTTTCTATGCATTTGACTACTCTAACTACCTCCTATAAGTAGACTTCCACAGCATTTGTCTTTTGTGACTGGCTTAGTCCACTTAGCATCATGTTCTCAAGGTTCAACCATGTTGTAGTAGCAGGTGTCAGAATTTCCTTCCTTTTTAAGGCTGAATAATATTCCATTGAATGCATATACCACATTTTGTTCATTCGTTCATCTGCTGATGGACATTTGGGTTGTTTTCACTGCATTTAAGCTTTTCAAGCCTTTGTTTAAAGATTAGCAGAACTCTACATAGGCAAAGAAAAAAGCAAAATAGAGCTAATGGCAATAGACATAAACCAGAGAAGTATGCACTGGCTTACTTTACATTTGAGAAGCAATTTCCAGTGTTAACAAAAAGCCAGCTTTTTCTAGATTGTAAGATCAGGGAATGTACTGCACTGAACTTCACATTCTATATAACAGGTAACAAAATTCCTGGAACATTCCATTAACTTATCTTTGAAAACACCAGTGTAGTGTACAATGAATGAAATAATTTGATATGAATGACTACATTCGATTTTACGACAATCTTACGCGATGGACAGAACAAATATTAGTGCAATTTTTATGGATGAAGCAGCTAAGAATCTCAGCCATGAACTCATTACCAGGCAAAATTGGGGACACCACCAGAGATCTTATAACACCAACTCCAGCACTGTCCCTTTGTCCATACCATCTGTCAGCAGTTGTGAAGGAGTACTGAAGTCACTTCCTACATACAATTTCACCATAAACCACAGAAATGAAAGCTAGACAACATCAAGGTCCTGCTAATCCTATGGCTTCATGCAACAGTTTCCATGACAGTGAATATTATTTTGAATGTGAATATGTGTCTATGTGAGATTAGGTCCATAAACATATACATTTAGGTAACAGTGAAATGATCCCTGGTTCTATTAGAGACCCTGTAATAGGGAGAGGAAATCAGCAAAAAGTGACCGGGAAAGCTGGAGTTATGCAGTTTGGGTAGGAAGAGCTTTGCTCTTTGATCCTCAAGCTTAGTTTAGAAAAAGTAGGTATGACGTTGATGACATGTGTGATATTTCCCAGGCAGAACTACCTAGAGCAAAGCTATGAAATAGTCAAATTAACTGCCTGTGAGTACTCTGGCCTGCTTGGGTGTCCTCTCTAAACACCCTTGGATTTTACCTTTCTCAGCTCATTCAGCCTAAGGGCTTGGTTCCCCCAAACTGCCCTGTATGCCCAGTCCCACCCTGTGCCATCTGAGCCCCCTTTCTGGATCACACCCCACTCTCTGCCTATGTTTCCTGCCCCCCATGAAACCTTGCCCATTTAAAACTTCTCGTTAAAAATGGCAGATTGCCTATAGACATTTATTTCCCCTCCTTCTCAAACCCACTAGAATAATTGTAAAGGAATTTAAAATGGTGTTTGGGCAAATAAATTTTTTTTAAAAGAGAGACAGAGGCAAGGACACAAATTTCAATGAATTTTTAGAAAACAAAATAGACATCAGGGGAACCAACCTATAAAGTGGAGACTGTTCCAACCTAAGTAGAGGTGGATATTGAAGAAAAGAAAGCCATGCCCGGCCAGTGTGGTTCAGTGGTTGAGCATCGACCCATGCACCAAGAGGTTGCCGGTTCGATTCCCGGTCAGGACACATGCCCAGGTTGTGGGCCCGATCCCCAGTGGGGGGTATGTGGGAGGCAGCCAATCAATGTTCTCTCTCATCGATGTTTCTATTTCTCTCTCCTTCTCCCTTCCTCTCTCTCTAAAATCAATCAATAAAAAAAATAAAAATAAAAAAATTAAAGAAAGCCAGCTGGTTCACAGGCTTAGTGTCCTTAGTGCCTGCAGAGCCCCAGGACCAGGAAAGGCCAGACTTGAGTGAGGCAAAAGCATTAGAGGACTGACTGAGCCATTGGGTCATTCTCTCCATCCACTCATTAGACAATAATCCCTCCCAAGCAACAGGACAGCTGATATTTGTTCTCTTGGGAAATGGAATAACCAAAGCTTTGGAATTGGAGAAATCTGGAATCTGGGACATAAAGAACAAGGAAAAGTAGGGATGAACACCAGGCTGAAAGTAGCATGATTAAATAAAAGTCTACACGTTAACTGTGGGGACCTCAGCCCTTTCCGCCACCCTACCCTTAGAAGATCAGCAATGAGGCCTGTGCTTGGACATCACTCTGACTATAGGAAATGGATGACCCTTATTTTCTGAAGAAATGAAAAGCCTTGGAAAAAAGAAATACAAATAGTTTATGATTCATAGTAAAAAGGACAACTCAATGATCGATACCCTAAAATAGAACCCACCAATCAGCAAGTTTAACCTACACATGTAGTTTCAAATCAGCTTTTTAAAAAGTGAGCTCACTCTTAAGAATGAAAAAATAGTCAAGAATGACTACACATTTGGGAAAGTCCCAAGAGGAAAGAGAGAGATTTTAAAATCAACCAACCACCCTGGCCAGTGTGGCTCAGATGGTTGAGCAAAGTCCCAGGCACTAAAAGGTTGTCGGTAAGATTCCAGGTCAGGGCACATGATGGGTTGTTGGCTCAATCCCCGGTAAGAGGCGTGCAGGACACAGCCAATGGATGCTTCTCTCTTTCATCAATGTTTCTCTCTCTAAAATCAATAAAAAAAAAAACACACATATTTATAGATAAGTAAATAATAAAATAAACCAACCAACTAACTGAGCCTTGGGGAGGGAAAGTGTAGAAAGATGCCGTAACTATGCCATTCAAGTCCCTGAGGGGCAGAACAACCAAGATGTTACAGAAAAAAGAAAAAATGTCAAAAAACAAAAAAGGGCTCTGGAAAATTGTAATAGTCAGAATGAAAAATTTATAGAAAGTAGGAACCAGGAAACCTACCAACCAGAAAGTTAAACCAAAAGTCAAAGAGAACAAAAACAGGAAATAAGCTTAGAGGATCAGACTAGGAAGTTAACCCAACTAAAATTAAATGCTGCCAGAAAAAGAAATAATTGAAAGTAGAAAGAGGAAAATCACAAAATGATACGAGAAATTTTCCCAGAATTGAAAGACATGAGACTCCAGACTGAAAGTTCTACTGAACGTTCAACTTGGTAAATGAAAAAAGACCTGCCCTTGACATATTGCTGAAAGTTCAGGACACTGGGAGTCAAGAGAAAAAAATAAAACAGCTGGATACATGCAAAAGACTGGAAAACAGAATTTTGCTGAATTGTTCAAAAGCACCACCTGTAGAAAACCAGAAGATGATGGACTAGTGCTTCCAAAATGTTAAGAGTAAAGCATCTCCAACCCAGAATTCTAGGTGAGCCAAACTAGTCAAATATGAGGAAGAATAAAATCATTTTAAAACATGCAAGGGCACCCTGGCTGGTTTGGCTCAGTGGTTTAGAGCATCGGCCCACGGACCAGAAGGTCCCGGGTTTGGTTCCCGCTAAGGGCACGTACCTCGGTTGCAGTCTGTCCCTGGCCCCGATTGGGGTCGTGTGGGTGACAGCTAGTCGATGTGTCTCTCTCACGTCGATGTTTCTCTCTCTTCCCCCCTCTCTCCTTCCAGCTCTATCTGAAGATAAATGCAAAAAATGTCCTTGGGTGAGGATAAAAAAATAAATAAATAAATAAAACATGCAAGGGCTTTAAAATTTTACTTCCTGTGCACTGGAAGCCTCAGAAGGACATGCTTACCAGAATAAGGGTACCTGAATGAGAAGACAGGGCTCCAGAAGAGCAATGAAGAAAAGTCCAGGATGATGGTGCACAGAAATTCCAGCAGGGCAGGTAAGCAGAAGGCCATATTCATAAACAGAAGATTCCAGGAGAGAGATTGTGATAGTTATTTGTGTGTGTGTGTGTTTGTGTGTGTGTGTGTGAACTTGGCTAGGCCAAGATCCCTAGGTATTTGGTTAAACACCAGTCTACATGTTGCTGTGCTATTATGTTTTAGGTGAGATTAACATTTAGATCAGTAGGTATGAGGAAAGCAGATTACCCTCCATGACATAGGTGGGCCTCATCCAATCAGTTGAAGGCCTTACAAGAAAAAAGACTGATGTACCCTGAGGAACAAGGAATTCTGTATCCAGAATGCCTTCAGACTTGAGCTGCAATAGCCAGCTCCTGGGTCTCCAGTCTGCCAGCCTACCCTGTAGCGTTTGGATTTGCCAGTCTCCACAATCATGTGATCTGATTCCTTAAAACAAAATCTCTCTCTTTGTATATACATACACATCTTATTAGTTCTGTTTCTCCGGAGAATACTAACTAGTAGAGAGGTCTATGGGAAAAATTGAGAAGCAATACTTTTGTGAGTACAGAAAATATTATTGATCAGTGTGTGGCAGATTCAGTGAAGTGCATTAATTATGGGTACCTAGAAAACCAGGCAAATGAAAAAGTGAGGCAGTTTTTAACTTCAGGAAAACAAAGAATTATACCTCAGCAATGAACAGTACTTGTCAAAGTAATGCAAATGCCTACCAATGACTAGCCAAAAATATTTATATAATTACCTGGGGAGAGGGAAATGAATTCATAATATCTAAAACAGGTAAGTGAAAAATACAATATAAACATATCATTCAGAAACAAAGATAGATGTTGAGAGAAATTTCCAGAAAAGACAAGGGTTATTTTCCATGGGTACAAAGGTGAGAGGTGGAAAAGGCAGATCAGCTATTTGCAGTTTTTTGTCATTAGTCTTTTTTACTCTTTGAATTTACATTCAGTGGTCACTTTGATAAACATTAAAATTAACTGCCCTGGCCAGTTTGGCTCAGCGGTTAGCACGTCCGCCCACAGACCACAGAGTCCCGGGTTCGGTTCCTGCTAAGGGCATGTACCTCGGTTGCAGTTTGTCCCCAGCCCCGGTTGGGGTCGTGTGGGTGGCAACCAGTCGATGTGTCTCTCTCACATCGATGTTTCTCTCTCTCTGTTCCTCCCTCTCTCCCTCTCCCTCTGTCTGAAGATAAATGCAAAAAAAAAAAAAAAAACACAAAAAGAAAACATTAAAATTAACTGAAAAATATTTGCCCACTTGCAGCTCTACCCTTTCTGGGTCCCACTGCTAGATAACTGAGCTGATATATTAATAAAATAAAGCCTAAGTAAGATGTGTTGTCTAATCTGATCAGATAACTTATTTGCTTTTTAAAAAGTTTCAATACTATTACTATACTAAAAGGACTGCTTGTAAAAATTTTAATGAAGACAGGAAATATGTGTGAAGCGTGGGGAACATTCAAAGTTGCTCAAACTAAACCACTGGATGATGAGCACATTATTTGGGGCCTAGGGCATCATGGCATCTCAGTATACATCTAACAGGAATTGTGAGAAAAAAACACAAAACCTATGCTCAGGATTGCTCTGAGGATAGTGGCCCATCTCTGTGACAGTATGGGGGCAGAGGGACACTGTGCACACCCTCCCATCTAAAATATTTCCTGCATTGGTTTTCCATAGATGCTTGAAATTCAATGACTATTTCATTTCCTTGGCTCTTGAGAACGTTTTGATATCTGTTAAGAAGGGAGCCTTTCCAGGAAAGGAGTAGGGATTACTCCTTTCAGGATTTCTTAGTAGGGATTACTTCGCTTTCTACTGAGAATGAAAATGGAAAATTGAGGGGTAGGGAAAGGCTGAGGTGGTGGCCCCACAGGACGAGCCTTTGATCAGCCACTGCCTTTAGCCAGGTCATTGTTTTTACCGCTAACCCAAACAGACAGTGAGAAACTAGTTGCAGATGTGAGCCAGGCATGTTTGCAGTAGCAGCCACTTGCCAGAAGGTGGCAGACTAGTCTTATTTGGTGCTTGGTTGGGGGGGGCTGGGGGAGGAGGGGCGTGCAGTGCAGAGCAAGCCCAGTCACAAGAAGCATTTTTATTACATTGTTGCTGTGATTACAGTGAGCCGTCAGCAAATATTTGAACAAATCAACTCTATGGCTAATCATTAAGACTGCTTCCTTACTGCCCTCACTTGATATGTTTTTTTTTTTTTTTTTTTTTTTGAGAGAGACTGGAAGGGAGAGAGAGATGAAAACATTGATGTGGAAGAGAAACATCCATCGGCTGCCTCCTGCACGCTCCCCACTGGGGACTGAGCCCGAAACCCAGGCATGTGCCCTGATCAGGAATCCAACTCCTGACCTCTTGTGCCTGGGTCATGCTCAACCCACTGAGCCACACTGGCCAGGCTGACTGCTCTCACTTTAAACCGATGTCTATAAATATCTCGCGGGCTTTCATTCATCCAGTATTTCCCCAGTGCATTCACTCTCACCCCCCCCCCCGGCCAATAACCTTTCTACACCTTTTAAAAATATATGTTTTTTTGCCCTGGCCGGTTTGGCTCAGCGGTTAGAGCGTCGGCCTGCGGTCCAGAGAGACCTGGGTTCAGTTCCCGCTAAGGGCATGTACTTCGGTTGCAGTTTGTCCCCGGCCCTGGTTGGTCGTGCGGGTGGCAGCCACTCGATGTGTCCCTTTCACATCGATGTTTCTCTCTCTCTCTCTCTCTCTCTCTCTTCCCCTCTCTCCCTCCCACTCTATCTGAACAAAAAAATGAAAAAATGTCCTCGGGTGAGGATTAAAAAAAAAAGAAAGAAAAATATATGTTTTTACTGATTTTAGAGAGAGGAAGGGAGAGGGAGAGATAGAAACATCAATTGGCTGCCGCCTGCACATCCCCTACTGGGGATCAAGCCCACAACCTGGGCATGTGCCTTGACCAGGAACCCAACCACTGACCTCTTGGTGCGTGGGTCACGCTCATCCCACTGACCCACACCAGCTGGGCCCTTTGTACACGTTTCCCTCACTCTGTAGAGCTCCAACACCTCGCTGTGCCGATGGGCTTGCTTCCCACTCCACTGAGGAAGCTAAGCAGCTAGAAGAGAACTGCCTTGGTGCCCCCACCAACATCCACACCCTTGCCATTGGCATTGCTGATTGTTCCTGGAGATGAAGGGTCCTGGCTCCTAAGGGCAACCCTGCCTGTGTCTTCAGCGAATCCCCTCTCATTGCCATGAGAACAGGACTCCAGCAATCCCACCTTTCCCCCCACATCATTCATTTTCCTCTCTACTCTGTTATTTTGACACACAAACCTGCTATTATCTATCCCATCATTATGTATAATCTCTCTTTGACCCCAATTACCTATCATCTGTGGCCTCCTCTCTGTCCTTCATTTTCTGGTAAAATTCCTGGAGCGCTCCCTGCTCCCTCATACTTGCTGTCTCCAAAGCCTTTCCTGCCGTTCTTGGTTAAACCCTACTGGCAGGTTTTTGCTCAGGCCATTCCGAAGAAACTCCTCTTGACCTCCACCATCACCTAAATCCAAGGGTCAACTGTTTGTCCTCATCTCAACTTTATCTATAGAAAGCATCTGGTGATATTTATTGCTTCTCCTGGAAACTTTCATGGGCTCCCAGGTAACCTCTCCCTTCTTAGTTCTTTGCTGATTCTGCCTTTTCTCCTCAATCTTATTCTTTTTTTTTTTTAATCCTCACCCGAGGACATTTTTTCATTTTTTGTTCAGATAGAGTAGGAGGGAGAGAGAGGAAGAGAGAGAGAGAGAAACATCGATGTGAAAGGGCCACATCGAGTGGCTGCCACCCGCACAACCAACCAGGGCCGGGGACAAACTGCAACCGAAGTACATGCCCTTAGCGGGAACCGAACCCGGGTCTCTCTGGACCGCAGGCCAATGCTCTAACCGCTGAGCAAAACCGGCCAGGGCCTCAATCTTATTCTTAAACTCAGTCCTTGAATACTTTTTCTAAACATAATCTCCCTCCCTTGGTGAGCTCCTCCAGTTCCATGACTTTAAATACCACTCAGATATTACAATTCCCAAATATATACCTCTAGCTCAGACTTCTCCCCTAAGTGCCGTCCTCAACATCTGCCTGTGACCATTGAATGAACATCCCAAATGACATCCTGATGTTCTATAGCTCTGTCCACTTTCTTAGGCAAAAATAATTGCAGGCATTTTTGACTCCTTCCTCTCTCTCACATCCCATGTCTAATTCTGCAGAAAGTCTTATAGACTCCACAAAGTACATCCGGATTCCAACCACATCTCACCATCTCCACACTGCCACCCTGGGCTAAGCCACCATCCTCTCTCCTTTGACTGGTGTCCCTGCTTCCAGCGAGCTCCCACAATTAATCTCAACACAGCAGCCAGAGTAATCCCTTTTTAAAAAGCTAGATCACGCCCAGCTGGTGTGGCTCAGTGGTTGAGCATCAACCCATGCACCAAGAAGTTGCTGGTTTGATTACAGGTCAGGGCACATGCTCAGGTTGTGGGCCCAATCCCCAGTGGGGGGCATGCAGGAGGTGGCCAATAGATGTTTTCTCTCACCAATGTTTCTGTCTCTCTCTTCTTCTCCCTTTCTCTCTCTCTAAAATCAATAAAGAAAAAAAAAAAAATAGCCCGGCTGGTGTAGCTCAGTGGTTGAGCATCGACCCATGCACCAAGGGGTCACTGGTTCGATTCCCGGTCAGGGCACATGCCCAGGTTGTGAGCCTTATCCCCAGTGAGGGGCAGGAAGGAGGCAGCCAATGATGTTTCTATCTCTGTCCCTCTCCCTTCCTCTCTCTCTAAAATCAATAAAGAAAAAATTTTAAAAAATAAATAAATAAAAAAATAAAAAAGCTAGATCACGTTAACTCCTCAGCTCTAAACTCTCTGAGGGCTCCCCATTTCAATTAGAATAAAAGCCAAAGTCCTTAGAAAGGTAGGCAAGACTCTAGACCTCACCGTCTAATAGAAATATAACAGGAGCCATTTGTGACATTTTCAATGTCCTGGTAGCCATAATAAAAAGTGAAAAGAAAAAGGTGAAATAATTAGTTGTATATTTTATTTAACACAGCATCTCTAAAATACTATAATTTCAACGTGGAATCCATATGAAAATTGAGAAATTTGACATTCTTGTTTTCATTCCAAGTCTTTGGAATGTGTGTCATTTAGTCATACAGCACATCTCCATGTGGACTAGTCATATGTCAAGAGCTCGATGGCCACATGTGGCTAGAAGCTGCTGTGCTGGACAGTGCAGCTCAAGCCGACATCTCTGATTGGCCGCCTTCTCCCTTCTGCCTTGCTCACAGGTCCAGGCCAGTGGGTAGGCTTTGCGCCTCAGGACCTTTGCACAGCCTATTCCCTCTGCCCCACCCCCCACTCCAAGGTTATCATCCTGATAACCTCATAGATGACCTTTTCACCTCCTCATCTTTGCTTACATGGCCACCACACTTAAATTGAAACCACCACACTTCCCATTGTGACACTCCCAATTCCTTTTATCTGCCTCACGTTTCTCCCCTTAGCACTTATGACCTTCTAAAAGATCACATATTCATCATGCATTCTCTCTTTTCTCTCATGAGACAAGCTCCACAAGGGCAGGTGCCTATTTTGTTCCGTGATGTGTTCCCAGCATTTATGACACTGTCTGGCACAGTGCAATCACTGAATAAATATTTCTTGAGTGAATGAACTAACGAGAACCTAAATCTATCTTCCCACGAGGGTGTTCAGGTCAGGGCTTGCAGCCAGCGTCTCACGGAGAGCCGCAGCCGTGGTGATCTCGGAGGGGTTGAAATGGGAGTTATTTTCGTCTGTTGGCAATCACTGCAAGAAAAGGCAAGGCTGGGTTCAATGCCGCAAGCATTTTCTGAGAATCCATTGTGCGGAGGGCTGTGGGGAGCGCTAATGCAATGATCACTGTCCTTCAGGCCTGGGTTCCCCCAGGCAGCTCCAGAGCCCAGAGCCAGCGCCAAAGGGTGAGGGGATTGATAGAGACCAATTTCAGTTTTTTGGAAAGAGCCTATGAATAATCAGCACTATTTAATGTGAATTGGACTGTCTTAAGAGGTCCAACCACTGCCCCAAATCTAGAAATAACGATTGCTGAGATTTGGGCTCTGTGTGGAAGTTTGGGCTAAACCTCTAAAGCCACCTGTAAAATTCTAAAGAATAATATGGGTTTTGATATCAGACCTCTGGGTGTCAAGTCCTATTCTACTCTCTACCTGGTACTGTTCAGCCTTTTGCATATTTGTTATATTTGTTTAGGATCTTGCCCACCCAGAAAGATTTTTTCCAGATCACGTATATAAAACTGTCTTTCATGTCAGTTGACATATATACAATACAAATAATTTTTTAAATTTCACTTAGAAAATTTTTCCTAGTTTCCAGGATTTCTAAACACATTTAGAGTCCACCCCCACCCCCTTTTAAATTCTCAAGTTGTTTCTAAAACTCTGCTCCCATCACTCTGACTACTCCCTCTCTCTTTTCCGGTAACAAAAGCCACTCTTCCTCAAAGGTAGACACTATCTCATTTCATCTTTGCAGAAGCTGTGGAGGTGTTGGCCAACATTAGTCTAATTATTCAGATGAGAAAACTGAGGCTCAGAGATGCTAATTAACTTGCCCCAGGCACACATCTAGTTAAATGCCCAAAGTAGCCTAGGAGATCCAAGTGGTTTCTTCCACTGTTCCTTACTCATTTATTCATTCAACATGTATTGATCTCCGTCCTGTGTCCTGTGCCCGGAGCTCTGCTAGGAATTGACCACACAGCTGTGCACCAAGCCCTGCTCTGCTCTCTGCAAACTGAGGCTCTGGAGTTCGGTTAGAGGGTTATCACCCACACCCTTTCCTTAAAGCTTTGATATCCAGGCCCCATCCAGGATCTCTGTAGATGCTGCAGGTTTGTTGCTTCTCTACTGGCTCTGCAGGATTTTCCTGAACTTGTTACATCACAGTTATGCAAATCACCTAGTCATTTTCCTTGTCTGTTTGGGCAACAAGAGGGAACTTACTCTTTCTGAAGTGGCCACATCTGGTAGCCAGCATCTTGCAGGGTGGGCTGTAATGTGAAAACCTGACAACTCTAAGCCCCTTGCTGTCTGCTTTGCCTTCCAGTTTGTTTCCAAATCTCAGTTACACCAGTGTAGACAAGATGGGAAGGGCAGTAGTGGGAGCAGACAGAAGAAGTACAGAGACAGTCATTAACAAACAATGTTTGCTCCCTCCCTCCCTCCTCACACATCACCCAGCCCTTGCTGGCTCCTCCCTACCCCTCCCTGGGCCAACCTCTCAGTGCCAACCACAGGCTTCTGATGCATATTTTAAGGGCTCAACCTTCCTCTTTATTCAGTTTGATTTTACTCACTTGTTCCAGGCAAGCTTAAAGTATTTTCTAAATTACTTTCATTTAAAAAGTAACCAGAAGGGCCTTGACTGGTTTGACTCAGCGGTTAGAGCGGCAGCCCTCGGACCGGAAGGGTCTCAGTTTCGATTCCCGATCAAGGGTATGCACCTGGGTTGCTGGTTTGATCCCCAGCCCCAGGTGGGTCGTGTGGGAGGCAACCAATCAATGTGTCTCTCTCACATCGATGTATGTTTCTCTCTCTCCCTCCCTCCCTTCCACTCTATCTAAAAATCAATGGAAAAATACCTTGGAGGGAAGATTAACAAAAAAAAAAGTAATAACCAGATTACAAAAACTTAATATTAAAAAACTATCTGCAATTTACCCAACCCCACTTTATATCACATCATAACATAATGTGTTTCAAGTATTTAAAATGCTGTCATACTCAGGCATGTCCAATGGGACGAGGTTCACCGATTTCACTCCTTTACTCCACAGGGGAGGGGAGGGATATTCAACCAGTGCTCCTAAACATCTTCACGTAACATTCAAGGGCCTCTCTGATCTAGTTCTAAATGAACTTTCTGTCACTCTACACTGGAACACTGATTCATCTTTATTTCATATCCCGACACAGTGCTGGACCCATGGACACACGGTGAGCATGTAATTATTTTCATTCATCTTATGGCATTATAAATATGCTGTCAATGTATATGATAGCTCTGAACAGTCAAGTCCTTGAATTCCTTACTTCCAATGATCTTGGAAAGACCACTGCCCTCCACCCAATGCCAATGATTTATCTCAAAGGTTGAACCCTCAACCTTGTCATGACCAGTAGCTGCAACAGCTCATACTCTAATGTCAAGGAGTCAGTTCCAGCTCACCCCTTCTGGCAGCCCTCTGCAACACTTTCCCCCACGATGCCTCTGATCCACGGGTGCTCCGATTTGAAAAGCTCTCTCTCCCTCCTAATCATGGGACATGCTTATTCTAACAAAGCATGTGTTGTTTATCTGAAGTTCAGATTTAACTGGGCATCCTGTATTTTTATTTGCTAGATCTCACAACCTTACAATCATTAGAATCACTCTACTATAAACTCTCAACTCCTTTGGCCTCCTCCGACATGAAACTCCCTTGACAAAACTACAGCGTGTTCAAGTCCAATTTTCTGACAGTCTGCATCCCCATCTGTGCAGCTGATTGGGGCTGGAGAAAAGCACAACCCCACCGAACAGAGCTCCCTTCAAATTCATGACCGCAAACCTCAAAAGGGGTCTAGTGCTTCATGGAGAATTGTTCTACTCCTATGTATGTTCCTAGTCAACGCACGCTCTGTATTGTATTCCTTTGCTTCTCTCCTCAAATCTTCTGTTCCCTTCTCTCATATCCTCATGCGCAGGGTCCTACTTCACTGAGAAAATCTAAGCACTCAGGAGAATTCCCAGATTCCTCTCACCACTTATATCCAACTTATTTGCACCCATCAACTTAAACTGGGGGTCGGCAAACTAGGGCCCCTGGTCCAAATCTATCCCACTGCCCATTTCTGCACAGCCTGCCAGTTAAGGATAGTTTTTACTTTCTTAAATGGTTGGGGGAATATGTGTGTGCGTGTGTGTGTGTGTGTGTGTATATATATATATATATATATATATATATAATTTGCAACACGTGAAAATTACATAAAATATATATATTTGCAACATGTGAAAATTATATAAAAATATAGATTTGCAACATGTGAAAATTACATAAAATAAAAATGTTAGTGAACTTAAATGAAGTTGTACTGGAACACAGCCATGCTCGTTCATTTAGGTGTTGTCCATGGTGGTTTTACAGCCTCAGCAGAACAGTGTGACAGAAACCTTTATATTTGCTATCGGTCCTTTATGGAAACAGTTTGCTGACCCTTCATCCATCTGTGCTCAGTTCTGAGTTACTTAACGCACTCCTGCTCCCCTACTCGAGAATATCACCCTCCTCATTTGCCCCGTTCTGCACCTTCAGCCTTTCCCTGTGAACTACTAAATTTCTCCCATTGGTGTTCCAAAGAGCTGTCATTTCTCCTGTCTTAAACAAACACTTCCTCCTTGTTATCTCCGCTCTGGTCCCACGAGTTACTGCTCTCATTTGCAGCAAAAATCCCCTAAAAGTAATACGCACTTGAGGGCCACAATTCTTCCCCAGATTTCTCTTAACCATCCCCATCACTCTACAGAAACTGCTTGTGTCAGTGACCCATGGCCCCTGCGAAGCTGCACCCAGTGCTCCTTCTCATCTTACCTGATCCGTGGGCAGCAAGTGGATCACTCTCAGCCTCAAAGCTCTTCTTTCACTTGGCTTCCCAGACACCACACCCCTTGATTTTTCTCCTATCTACTGGATGCTTCCTCATAGTCTCTTCTCATTGTTCCTCTTTTTCTCCTCTTATCGCAACAGGGCCCCAGGACCTCCTCTCATTCCTGCTCTCTCCTTCAGTTCTGCAGCGTGGAAGCCCATCCTCAGCCTCCTGACTCCCAGGTGACACCCTAGCCCAGACCTCTCTCCTGAGGTCCCTGCTGCACTTTACCCAACCTGGCATCACAGGTGAGCACCGAGTAGACATTGCAAACTCCACCTTCCAGTCCAAACACCAGTCCAGAGCTGAACTCCAGGCTCCTCTCCACACCCAGCCTGTCTTCCCTCTGTCCATCACTGGCCACTGTATCCTTCCTTTAAGGCCTAAATCCTTGTCATCATCCTCAACCACTCTTTTTCTCGACCACTTAGAGTCTGTCCGGAAATTCTGTTGGCTCTCCGTTCACAATTTATACAGCAACTAACCACTTCTCACCTGACCGTGCCTCAGCTCACCTTCTCTCACCTAGATTTCGCCAGGACTCCGAACAGTTCTCCCTGCTTCCTCCCTCCTTTGATAGTCCTCTCCACTCAGCAGCCAGAGACATCCTTTTAAAGGGAATTCAGAGAAAAAGCCAAAGTCCTTTAGTGGTCAACAAAGTTCTCCTTGATCCGGAGATTGGGTGTAGCTGCCTCCCCACCCCTCACCTGTCTGACCCATCTCCTATCATCTCGCCCTAATTCCCTGGGTACAACTCACTGACTGGCCACCTGCTTCTGGAACAAGACAGGCCTGCTCCCACTTGGGGCCTTTGCGCTGGCTGTTCCCTCTACCTGGAAGGCTTTTCCCTAGAGAGTTGCACGGTTTAACCTCTGTCACCTTCAAATCTGAGATGTCACCCTTTCATTGTGGCCTACCTTGATCTCCTGCCTCAGCCCTGCACTACTGTAAGACATTGCTCTGTTGAGCTCTAATATAGCATTAACTCCACATGTTTTGCTCACTTTGATTATTGAGTTCCAAGTCTTTATTTATTTATTTTTCGTTCAGATAGAGTGGAGGGGGGGGAGAGAGAGAGAGAGAGAGAGAGAGAGAAACATCGACGTGAAAGGGACACATCGAGTGGCTGCCACCCACACGACCAACCAGGGCCGAGGACAAACTGCAACCGAAGTACATGCCCTTAGCGGGAACCGAACCCGGGCCTCTCTGGACCGCAGGCCGACGCTCTAACTGCTGAGCCAAACCGGCCAGGGCGAGTTCCAAGTCTTTAAAACTAAAAAGTTCTCAATAAATATTTGTTGAATGAACGAACTGAATATCTACTTGCTAGAATGAATTTGTCTTCTTTTTTTTTTTTTTTTAACTTAGTTTTCCAGTAACCTTGAGAGTTATGTGTTATCTCCGTTTACCTTGTTAAATCCATTGAACAGGGAGGCCATGGCGGCCAACGAGAGCAGCCAGAGCCCAAGCCTGTAAGGCCCTAAGGCAGCAGTTCTCAACCTTTTTCATCTCACGGCACACACAAACGAATTACTAAAATTCTGCGGCACACCAAAATGCATATTTTATGCCGATCTGACCCCCCAAAAGGGTATAATTTTGATTCATTCACGCGGGACGGCCATTGTTGGGTTGGCTGTTGTCATTTATTTTTATCTGACAATCTAAAGGGAGAGAGGTCAGTGCCCCTGACTAAATAGTGGTATTGCATGTTTTAAAAATTCTTGAGGCACGCCGGTGGAAAATCGGTGCCTTATGGTTAAGAAATTGAAACCTAAAGATAAGCAGGCACGAGCCCCCGATGAGGCGTCCGGCTGTAGCAAACAATTTGCTTTCTGTGCTTAGCTCCTTCTCGCCAGGAGTCTCACCTGGCTCTGGTCCGCAGGAAGCTCCTGACTACTTACGGTGGGCGCTGCCTGATTTCGTTTGATTTTTGCTCAAATAAACTCTTCAAACTTTTGATACGCTTTAAGAGTTTATCTTCTAACAACCTATCAGGACACCAACCCTTAAAAAGTTTAAGTGACTTCTGCAAATCACAAGTCATTAAGTTGAACAGTGAAATTGAGGGTTTCAGTCTTTTTGTAACCCCACCAACAGTGTGCTTTCAGCTTTCCGCGCTCCTGTCGGTGAGAACGGGGAACGCTGCGTTCTCTGGCCCCGAAGACGCGCTCTCGGGGTCCGCGAGGGAAGCCCACTTCTGTACAGCGAAGCAGACCTTCCCAAAACAACAGCAGAGAAGGAGATTCCATCTGTTCCTGATATATTCACACATTTAGAATAACATCGATTTAAAAAATTTAAATAGGTAGAAGTCTTTTTAAAATGCATGAAGAAGTAAACAAAACAAATCACTCACTTTGACCAGGTTTCTCAGTTTCCGTGATGCCATTGTGGTTGAACAGAATCGCAATGAACTTGGTGAGGCCTGGTTGGAGGTTTGGGGCCCTGGAAAGTGATGTCGAATTAAAAAAGAGTGGAGAAGCCCTGGCCAGGTGTCTCGGTTGGTCGGAGCATCGATCCGTACACCAAAAGGTTATGGGTTCCATTCCTGGTCAGGGCACATACCTAGGTTGGGGGTTTAATCCCCCGTTGGGGTAGGTGCAGGAGGCAACCAATAGATGTTTCTCTCTCACATCAAAGTTTCTCTCTGTCTGTCCCTTCCTTTCTCACTAAAAAAACCAAAAATTTAATAAAAATAGCCTCGGTTGAGGATTTAAAAAAAAAAAAAAGAGTAGAGGAAGATGAAAAAAAAAAAAGAGGGAAAATACTATCTAAATAATTGGGACAGTTGATATTCTCTAGACCACTAGAGGCTGATGATCTCAGAGCACCTTTCTTTGTTTAAAATGTATCTAAACACTAGTTAACATGCACCGCCTTTTGCCTTCAGGAGAACCAACCAGTATCTCCAAATCGATATCTTGACCTATGGGAGGAAACCAGGACAAAACCAGAAAAAAAGGTACCACCTCACATTCCTGGGCTTTTCAACTCAAACCTCAAGCTCCTCCCACTTCCGCAGCTGGGAAGCCCTCAGATTTGCATCAGAAGCTTTGGAGGAGGGACACCTGGGAACCTGGTAAACTGAAAAGTAAACTATGTGAAAGGTATACTCATACCTCCAATGGTGGATATGGCTGGCTTTCGCCCTAAGATTTGTAGGGAGAGGAAAGAAGGATAGTTTTATGTCACCATTAATTCTCATTTAAAATCAATATTAAAACTGCAGAATCTCTACAGGCTAATAAACACAAGAAGCATCAATCTCGCAATATTAGTATTGTGCATTTTTATAAATCATATGCCGCAGCTAACTAGGTGAGCACCATCATTGCATTAACATTAACAATGCAATGCAAAAAAAGGAAAGATAGGACACTTTTCTGGGCCTGGAGATTTCTCCCCAGCTTAGTTGTTTCAGGCAGAAAGAACGAGAAGCAGCCACATAACCCAATGTGACTAGAAGGTGTGGGCTTAGGGCCACTGAGACTGAACTGCCCTTCCTGCCCAAGATAATTGCATTTAAAGGACTCCTTGGAATTGTTAAATACAGAAATTCTGAAAAAGAATTTAAGTGCTTTCCAAAGTAGATCCCAGGTTGATTCCCCAGTTGCCCTGCCCAGGAAAATGAGGCTGGGACTCTTACTAACAAGGGCTACCTCAAAACTCAATCCTGTTTAGGAGTCAGCTGTGGAAGAGTTGCCTGTGGGACTCTTTAAACCAAGGCGAAGAGCCACCAAAGCACCAGGAACCATGGCCTGGGAATGTCTGGTCTGTCTTTTTAAAAATATAAGTCACGCCCGGTCGGTGTGGCTCAGTGGATGAGCGTCGACCCATGCACCAAGAGGTCGCCGGTTTGATTCCTGGTCAGGGCACATGCCCAGGTTGTGGGCCCAATCCCCAGTGGGAGGCATGCAGGAAGTGGCCAATCGATGTTCTCTCTCATTGATGTTTCTATCTCTCTCCCTCTCCCTTCCTCTCTCTCTAAAATCAATAAGGAAAAAAAATATATATATATAAGTCACTAGCCCGGCAGGTGTGGCTCAGTTGGTTGAGCAATGTCCCATGCACCAAGAGGTCACTGGTTGATTCCTGGTCAGGGCACGAGCCTGGGGTTTGGGGCTCAATCCCCAGTAGGCAGTGTGTAGGAGGCAGCTGAGCGATGATTCTCACTGATGTTTCTATCTCTCTTTCCCTCTTCCTTCCTCTCTCTCTAAAAAAAAAATCAATAAAAACATACTTCTTTTCCTTTATTGATTTTAGAGAGAGAGGAAGGGAGAGGGAGAGAGAGATAGAAACATCGATGAGAGAGAACATCGACTGGCCGCCTCCTGCATGCCCCCCACTGGGGATTTGGCCCACAACCTGGGCATATGCCCTGACTGGGAAGCGAACCAGCGACTTCTTGGTGCATGGGTCGATGGTCAATCACTGAACCACACTGGCAGAACATCAGTATTTTTAACAGCACTAGGCTGTATAAGAATTTTTATATATTATTTATGTATGTTTATATACATATTTTTATTTATTGCCTCACTGATCATCACTCTAAACCATGAATGAGGAAACTGAATTGCTGGGAAGTAATGTGATTTCATCAACAAGTACCAGTTCCTAAATGTCTAAGCTTGAATTTGTACTTTTATCTCTCAGGCGTTTTCATTCCAGGCTATGTCAATTTGTTTCATATGTAACGTTTATATACTACTAATTTTCTCTATTAAAATTCTAATGTGAAAATAAAAATAAATTAATTAAAAAAAAAAACTTTCCTAAGAGTCATGATTATATTTAGCAAATTAATCATATTTAGCTGGTATATTTAGCTGGTGTGGCTCAGTGGTTGAGCATCAACCATGCACCCAGAGGTCGCTGGTTCGCTTCCCGGTTAGGACACATGCCCAGGTTGTGGGCCCAATCCCCAGTGGGGGGCATGTAGAAGGCAGCCAATTGATGTTCTCTCTCATTGATGTTTCTATCTCTCTCTCCCTCTCCCTTCCTCTCTCTAAAAAATCAATAAAGGAAAAAAAATCTATATTTACCAAATTAAGTCATTACCTCTGGAAAGCACGGCTTTGATTTTGAGCAGTTAATGTAAAAGATTATGGCATGGAGCTTGCAGGGTGAAGTGAGCTCTAATGGGTTATAGAGGTAGAAAAAAAAAAAACTGTTGCTTAGCTGCCTTGATGCTAGACATCAGGCAGGCAACTAGAATTCAAATTCTGCTACCCCACTTACTACCTGTAGTTCTTGGGCAAGTCAGTTAACCTCTTTGCATTTCATCTATAAAATGGAAATGATAAAATAATCCTTGCCTCATTGGTGAGACTAATGTAGATGGAATAACTCTATTGACTCTAAGCTCTGTACAAATGTTAACTATATTTAACATCAGCTGCTATCATTGCCAAAGTGGTCAACGTTGGCCAAAAGCCACATAGCCGTTCCCCCTCGTTCCTCAAAATGTTTTATCACATTCTGTATCGTTATATTCCTAGGAGATGGACAATAAAAAAAATTTACTAATGTATTTCAACTTCTATTTATGACCTTGAAAGAAAACAATTTATGCAAAGGTTTAATGTCTTCAATGGAGACTTGAATGAGAGCGAAAGACAGGAATCAACCTAATGGTCCATCCACAGGGGCTGGTAAAATAAATTATGGCTTCTCCATCTTATAGACTCTTATTAACTTTCATAAAATAGGAAATCTTCTTTAGGTATAGTGACACGAAGACCTCTGTTATACACAAAAGTGAAAAAGCAAGATGCAAATTTGTGTGGATGATATGCTACTATTTAGATTTTTTTAAAAGGGGGCGTGAGGGACAATCTGCTTCTAAATTTAAAAAATTTTATTCAATTTATTGGGGTGACATTGGTTAATAAAATCTGGATGCTGTATTGTGTGTTCACCACCACAAGACAAGTCTCCTTCCATCCCCTTTTATCTCCCCTTTACCCTCTTCTACCTCCTCCCATCCCCTTCCCTCTGGTAATCACCATACTGTTGTCTGTGTCTATGAGTTTTTTTTTCCTTGCCAAATCCCTTCACATTTTTCACCCAACTCCCCATTTCTCCTCCCTTCTGACAGCTGTCAGTCTCTGTATCTGAGTCTGTCTCTATTTTGTTTGTTAGTTTATTTTGCTGATTAGATTCCACATATGAGTGAAATCATATGGTACTTGTCTTTCTCTGAGTGGCTTATTTCACTTAGCATAATACTCTCTAGGTCCATCCATGCTGTCATTAAAGGTAAGATCTTCTTCTTCTTCTTCTTCTTCTTCTTCTTCTTCTTCTTCTTCTTCTTCTTCTTCTTCTTCTTCTTCTTCTTCTTCTTCTCCTCCTCCTCCTCCTCCTCCTTTTTCTTCTTCTTTACAGCTGAGTAATATTCCATTGTGTTAATGCTTCTAAAATGTATATGGACCTGAAAAGGGCTAGTATAGCCAAGGTCATCGGAAGTAGAAAAAAGCTTAAGGACTTATACTACCAGATATCAAAACTTAGGAGGGAAAAAATATCAAACTTATAGAAACAGAGTAGAAGGGTGTTTGCTAGGGGCTTGGAAGTGGGGGAAATAAGGAGAGATCAGGGAACAAACTTTCAGTTATAAGATAAATAAGGTCTGATGATCTAATGTATAACACCGTGATTCTATAACGCTGTGTTGTGTAATTGAAATTTGCTAAGAGAGTAGAACTTAAATGTTCTCACAAAAAAGGTCAACATGTGAGGTGATGGATGTGTTCATTAAACTCGGTGGGGGGATCCTTTTACAATGTAGATGTATATCAAATTATCACATTGTACACTTTAAATATCTTACCATTTTATTTGTCAATTACACCTTGAAAAGGCTGGAGAAAAAAAGACTTATTAGGAAGTTCTAGTAGTTAAATCAGTGTGGTATTGGTGCAGCAAAAGGCAAATAGACCAATAAAACAAAAAGGAATCCGAAGCATACCTATATGGGCACCTGATTCATCACAAAGGTGTTACTCTAGTGTGGTAGGAAAACACAGTCCTTTCAAAAAATGGGCTAAGTTGACTGAATATTTATCCGGAAAAAAATGAATCTTGACCCCTAACAACATACACAAAAATAAATTCTGCTGGATTGGAGATCTAAAAGCATAAACAATAAAGTTAATAGAAGAAACATGTACAGTTATCTTCATGAGCTTAGGGAGGCAACATTTTCTCAAACAGGAAACAAAAAAGTGCTAACATAAAACAATACAATTTATAAGTTGGACTACATTAAAACTAAGAACCTCTGTTTGTCAAAAGACACCAAAGAGGGTAAAAGGGATCCCACAGAAAGGAAAAGCTATTTGCAATACACCAAATAGACAAAAGACTCATAGCCATCAATGTAAAGAACTACTACCAATTAGTAAAAATCAGACAACCTGTATTTTGAAATGGGCAAAATGCCTGATACCTGTTTGCTAATAGGCTATCCAAATGACCAGTAAACATACGAAAAGTTCAAGTATTATTCTTCAAGAAAATGTATGTGAAAACCACTCAAATGACTATAATGAAAAAGATAGTCAATATCAAGTGTTGTCAAGGAAGTAGAGCAACTAGCACTCATTCAGCCTGAAGGAATTAGATACTGAAAAACTGCCTCAGGTGTATACTAAAGGTGAATACATACTGTCCAATCCAGCAAGTCCACTCTAGGTGTGCAACAGAAATGTTACATATATTCACCAAAAGACAAAAACTATTATAGTAGCACTATTCACTCTAGCCCCAAATGGGAAATAACCCAAAAGTCCGTAGATTGTAGAATGGATAAACACAGTGTGGTACATTATTTATATTATACAATTATATACTATTTAGCAACAGGAATAAATCAACTACTATCATGTATAACAGCGTGGATATATCTCACAAACACAACCTTGGGGGAAGATCTAGGCACACCGGAATACATACAGTATTATATCAAGTTCCAAAGCAGGCAAAACTAATTTATGGTGTTAGAAACGAGGATGGTAGGGGGAAGGGAAGGAGCCAGTGGGCTGGTTAATAACTGGATATGGTCTCTGAGATTCTAGTAACATTTTCTTTCTTCAACTAAGATTACATGAATACATTTACTTTGAGAAAAAATATTGAGCCGATCACTTATGATTTGTGCACTTCTTTCTCCAGGCATATCTACTTTAATAGAAAGTTTACATTTAAAAAATAGGGTAAGTGCTCTGGCTGGTTTGGCTCAGCTGTTGGAGTATTGGCCTGTGGACCAGGGAGTTGCGGGTTTGATTCCGGTCAAGGGCACGTACCTTGGTTGTGGTTCAGTTCCCAGCCCTGGTCGGGTTGAGCAAGAGGCAGCCAGTTGATGTGTCTCTCTCACATCGATGTTTCTCTCTTTCTCTCTCTCTCTCTCCCCCTCCCACTCTGTCTGAAAATAAATGGACAAATATCCTTGGTTGAGGATTTTTTAAAAAAATAAGGTATGCTCGGCCAGTGTAGCTCACTGGTTGAACGTCGACCCATGCACCAAGAGGTTGTCGGTTCGATTCCTGGTCAAGGCACATGCACAGGTTGTGGGTCCGATCCCCAGTGCGGGGCATGCAGGAGGCGGCCAGTCGATGTTCTCTCTCATCAATGTTTCTCTCTCTAAAGTCAAAAAAGAAAAAATATATTTTTTTAAAAATAGGGTAAGTAAATATTCTTACTCATATACATTGAAATCCCTGGGGGAAAACACACTTTGTTTTAGGGAGAGGGTGCGGGGCAGTGGGGATAACTATGAAAAGGAAATGTTCCTCTAATTTTTTCCTACTTTTTGAGCCATAGGAATGGATTATCCATTCAAACGTTTTAAAAAATAAACTTTAAAATAAAAATTAAAATGTAAGCTATGAAATGAAAATAACATTATTCTAAAGTTCTAATGCTTTGATTCTTGGTGGTCAGCAACATTTTGGTTATAAGAGGCAATACTTCATTAACAAATGAGCAGCTAGCTCTGGAAATGGAAGGTGTATAGAGGAAAAGAAAGTTTGTTATTTTGCTAATCAATCAACTTCAAATCTTTAACAAATGTACTTTGATCTCATGGAAACAACAGCCCAGCAAAAGATAGGATGAAATAAATAAGTTGTGATTAGGCAACTTTCCTTGTTTGTGAGACGTCCTGGGAGGACTAGAGGATGAGATACGAGATACTATGGGACACATTTGCTGAAATGGAAACCTGAATTCTCTACCAGCTGGGAAGGATGCTGGCCAGGAAACTACTGTTTGCTATTTAACTCTTCCTGAATGTTTTCCTATCATTTCTTTATATATATATATATATATATATATATATATATATATATATATATATACACACACACACATATATACACACATATATATATTTATATATTTATATATATGTGTGTATATATATACTTATATATATGAATATATGTGTATATATATATATATATATATAATTTTTTTTTCTTCATTGATTTTAGAGAGAGGAAGGAAGAGGGAGAGAGAGGTAGAAACATCGATGAGAGAGAACATCGATTGGCTGCCTCCTACATGCCCCCCACTGGGGATTGGGCCCACAACCTGGGCATGTGCCCTGACCGGGAATCGAACTGGTAACCTCTTGGTGCATGGGTCGACGCTCAACCACTGAGCCACGCTGGCCAGGCTCCCATCATTTCTTAGCCAGATTGCTGGCAGTAAAAATAACTTGTCTATTCTTTCATTTACTTGGATCAATAGTCAGATTCTTTAACAAAGACTCTGGGTCACTGCTTGTTCTGTCCCCAGAACAGGCTGTTCTAGTTCAATCAAGGTGATATCAAATGTTTCAGCTGTGCTTCAGCAGCCAACCCTGCATCTACGGGAAGAGATGAGACTGCCTTTGTAAGCGAGCATGACAGAGGTGACAAGCCAGGGGCGCAGACCAGGAGGCTGCTGGGTACTGAGAAGTACAGCAGAGAAAACAGGAGAGGAAAAAAGGAGCAGAATTTATCTCTTTATTGTTCTCCCTGAAGCTGTGGAAACACACACCGGGAGGCTGTGGTTCTCAAGATGATGACCTTGTTTCTCAAGATCACTATGACCTGGCACTAGTAATCAGTGCTGGCAAGTGTTTCTTGGTCTCTAGGCTGCAACGTGCTCTGCAGAGTGTCCTCCTTCCTTCTCTATCTTCTTTCCTTCCTTCCCCCCTCCCTCTCTTCCTTGGCTCTTGGTGTCATTCTGGTTTTGTTTTTTAAGTCAGGTTTATTAAAGCATAATTTACATAGAGCAAAATTCACCTTTTGGTGTATAGGTCTATGAATTTTGACAAGTGTATACAGTTATGTGACTTACACCATTGACACTTTTCCATCACCCCACCCCCCCAAATTCGCCTTGCTTCTTTGTAGTCCATCCCACCCTCCCATCATAGACCCTGTCAACCACTGATCAAATTTCTGTCTTTCTCAGGATGTCATATAAATGAAATCATAGAATATATATAGTCTTTTGAATCTGGCTTCTCTCATTAAGCATCATGCTTTCATAACTCACAATATCAAAATTGAGTCATGTCTTCTTTATCTATCCCTTTTCTCTTTTTTGCTAAAATATTTTAAAGAAGATGCTTGAATTCATGTCAACTCTCTCAAAGCACAATGGATCTCCAAAGCATGATATTTTCTTATTCAACGACAATGGCACTAAGTCACTTTTCCTTGGTATTATCTACTACATGGCCCACCATCAGACTCCCTTTATTATCTCAACAAAATCTTTTTACAGTTGGTTTCTTTTTTGAATAAATTTTATTTATTAATTTTGAGACAGAGAAGAAGGGAGAGAGAGAGCAAGAATCATCAACTTGTTATTCCACTTGTTTATGCATTCATTGGTCAATTCCTATATGTGCCCTGACCGAGGATCGAACCTGCACCCTTGGTGTATCTGGATTATGCTCTAAACAGCTGAGCTACCTGGCCAGGGCTATAGTTGGTTTCTTTGAATTAAGATTTAATGGAAGGTGAGCAAGGGCATGTGATAGGATAAATCGTTCATAATAATCAAACAGCTAAGTGTCAAAAGAGGATCAGATTTCAGGTTTCCTGCCTCCAACCCTAGAGCTCTTTCTAGAACCTCATAATGTTAATAGATGCATCTGCTCTTCAGAGCTTCCGCTGCGGTTGTTGACAGCAGCTGCAGCAGTGAGCAGACTAGATTGAGGGGGAAACTGCAGGCCAGGTCTGCAGGAAGCCTACTTCCACAGTACTTCGTTGGCTTTCAGTTTGGCTGTATTTTTTCCTTCTGCCTGCCTGTGATAGGTGTTCCCAGTAGAAAGAAGAGAAAAGCACACTTTCCCCTTTCTGAGTATCTGCATCTGTTGCTGAGAAGCCCTGGTAGATGACTCCAGTGACCTGGGCCTGGGAATGAGCACCTTGGCCCCTGCCTGTGGGGCTATGTGCAAGGCCAGACAATTTAGGGTGCCCTAGGCTGTAGTGCCTGCAGAAAGAGGCCACCTGCTCACCCAAACCTAACCTCAATGTGTGCACACACAAACATCAACCCCTACCCCTGAAATACAATTTGGAGAGAATTCTTTCTCTTCAGCCAAGGTGTTGTCTCTGAGATTACTTCATTATAGTGCAAATGGACCCGAAAAGAGATAGGAGGCCCATTGTGCTCATTAACAATGACTCGATACTACTGCCAATCCTGCCGATTAAGACTAGGAGAAGATTCCTAACACTTGTTAATCATCCTTTTAACCAAGGATCCTGGCTTTTATCAGTAAATGGTAGTAAATTAGGTTGGAGAATATTGCTCCATTTCTGTTGTATTTATTTTTATATTTGTGGCAAGTGTGACTGCCATTTTATGCTGTCACATAAAATTTTCTTTTAAAAATATTTACTTAACTTTTTTGCCCTGCCTGGTTTGGCTCAGCAGTAGAGCGTCAGCCCACGGACCAGTGAGTCGCGGGTTCGATTCTGCTCAAGGGCGCGTACCTCGGTTGCAGTTGGTCCCCGGCCCTCATCGGGGTCATGTGGGAGGCAACCAGTCGATGTGTCCCTCTCACATTGATGTTTCTTTCTCTCTCCCCACCTCCCAATCTATCTGAAGATAAATAGAAAACTATCCTCAGGTGAGGATTAAAAAAATAATAATAAAAAAATAAAATATTTATTTAACTTTTAAATATTATTGGTGTACAGAAACACAACTAATTTTTGTTATTGATTTTATATCCTGCAATTTTACTGAGTTTATTTATTAGTTCTAGTTCATTTCTTTTTAGCATTAAATGGTAACATTCCATTGCTTAAATGTATCACAGTTTATTCATCATTCACATACTGAAGGACATCTTGGTTGCTTCCAAGTTTTGGCAACTGTGAATAAAGTTGCTATAAACATCTGTGAGCAGGTTTTTGTGCGGATGTCTTTTCAGTTCATTCAGGGAAATACCCAGGAGCACAATTGCTGCATCAGATGGTAAGATTGTATATTTAGGTTTTTTTTTGTTTGTTTGTTTTTTATCCTCACTGGAGGACATTTTTTCATTTTTTGTTCAGATAGAGTGGGAGGGAGAGAGAGGAAGAGAGAGAGAGAGAAACATCGACGTGAAAGGGACACATCGAGTGGCTGCCACCCGCATGACCAACCAGGGCCGGGGACAAACTGCAACCGAAGTACATGCCCCTAGCGGGAACCGAACCCGGGTCTCTCTGGACCGCAGTCCGATGCTCTAACCGCTGAGCCAGACCGGCCAGGGCTGTATATTTAGTTTTATAAGAAACTGACAAGCTGTCTTCCAAAGAGACTGTACCGTTTTGTATTCCCACCAACAATGAATGAGAGTTCCTGTTGCTCCACAGCCTCACCAGCACTTGGTGTTGTCAGTGTCAGCACTAGGTGTGCAGTGATATCTCCTTGTCGTTGTTTTTTTTAAAAGAGAGATGCCATTTATTCATTTACTTTTAATCCTTACTGGAGGATATTTTTTTCCATTTTATCTTCAGATAGAGTGGGAGGGAGGGAGACAGAGAGAATGAGAAACATCGATGTAAGAGAGATACACCTATTGGTTGCCTCCTGGATGACCCTGACCAGGGGCTAGGGACCGAACTGCAACCGAGGTATGTGCCCTTGGCTGGAATCGAACCTGTGACTCTTTGGTCTACAGGCTGATGCTTTAACCACTGAGCCATACCAGCTAGGGCTCTCATTGTTGTTAAATTTGTATCACCCTTATGACGTATGATGTAGAGCATCTTTTTATATGCTTGTTTGCCATCTCTATATCTTCTTTGGTGAGGTGTCTGTTCAGGACTTTTCTCCATTTTTAAATTGAATTGTTTGTTTTCTTACCATTGAGTTTTAAGAGTTCTTTGTGTATTTTGAATGAAAGTTGTTTATCATATATGTCTTTGGTAATTGTTTTCTCCCATTCACTAACTTTTTTTTTTTAGAATAGTTATTGAGTTTTAGAGAGATAGAAACACTGATGTGAGAGCACAACATTGATCGACTGCCTCCTGCATATTCCCTAATGGGGATCGAGCCTGCAACCTGGGCACGTGCCCTGACTGGGAATCGAATCGGCAACCAACTGAGCCACACCAGCCAGGGCCCATTCACTAACTTAAAAAATTTTTTTTCTTTATTGATTTTAGACAGAGAGGAAAGGAGAGGGAGAGATAGAGACATCAATGAGAGAGAACATTGATTGGCCACCTCCTGCATGCCCCCCCACTAGGGATTTGGCCCACAACCTGGGCATGTGCCCTGACCGGGAATCAAACCAGCGACCTCCTGGTGCATGGGTCGATGCTCAATCACTGAGCCGCACCGGCTGGGCACCATTCACTAACTTTTAAAACAAATTATTTGTGATGTTTTTGGTTGAAGAAGGAATATGAGTTTTACTGTATTTATTTATTTATTTTATTATTTTTGTTGTTGCTAATCTTCACCTGGGGATGTTTTTCCATCGATTATTTTAGAAAGAGTGGAAGGGAGGAAAGGAAAGAGAGAGAGAGAGAAACACCAATGTGAGAGAGACATACCAATTGGTTGCATCCCACATGACCCCAACCGGGGCCAAGATCGAACCCGCAACCCAGGTACATGCCCTTGACTGGAATCAAACCTGAGATCCTTCGGTCAGTAAGCTGATGCTCTCACTGCTGAGTCAAACCAGCCAGGGCAGTTTTACTGTATTTAAATATCAGTTAAGAGAATTGGCTATAAGATGGTAAAGCTAAATTTGTTTTTCTCTTACAGCATGCAAAAATTATTTGTTGAAATGACAATTTTCAGTTTGGGTCATTAAAATGTTGCCATCACTGTATTCATCCATTCAATAATTATTTATTGAGGACTTACTACACCAGGAACTATTCTAATCTACTCCCAGAGGAGAGATCAAGAGTAAACCAACCATGAATTTCTCTGGGGAAGTTTCATGGTCACGAAGAAGAAGGAAAGATTACTCGCACCTGCGTAAACAGACATCGTCTTATCTCCTGTTTGTTCTTCTAGAAACACATCTGAATGAACAGTTTGATCAAATGACTGCTTACTTCTCAAGGCTCTTTAAACAGTCATCTCAAGTTCTCTCCTTGCTGTGCCCACCAGTTCTAAAATACAGCATGATCTTTATGCAACTCTAACCAAGGCCCTGCAATAAAATCTGCCTTCAACCTGACGCTCAGACCTCATAAATACCCCCGACATGACCCTCCGAGCTCTAAGACTCGGTCATGGTAATGCACACTCTTTCCCCATCATTGTGGTAAAATTAAACTTAGCTTTGTCTTATTAATAGGTTGTTTCTCTGATATTTTCTGGAAGCCACTGTTTGATAGGAATAAATTGTGATTTTAAACATAACTGTCAGGTAGGCCTCATTAGAAACATGGTATTTGAACAAAGACTCAAAGAAAGGAGTTTCCCCCTAGGGATTTGTGGCGAGAGAGTGTTCCAGGTGGAGAGAACAGCCAGAGCAAAGGCTCCAATGGGTGCCAACCTTGCCCTGTTAGGGCAGAGTGAGCGAGGAGAGTGGTAAGAGTTAAGGTCAGAGATACGTGTGAGCTTGAGTGAGGTGTGTGTGTGTGTGTGTGTGTGTGTGTGTGTGTTTATAGAGAGAGGCTAGTGGTGTGAGTCTCGTGGCCAAATATATGTTTATCTGTATTTTCCCAATATCATGCCTGAAAATTTTCTGTTTTCAGGAGATTACTGAGATTTAGGCTCTTTTCATTTGCATTTCTCCCAGTATTTTGTCCGATTTCCCCCAGGCCACAGCTCCCTCAGACTTCCCACCACCACTACCTTATTTTCTTTGTACATTTAGCCCAGTCCTGTCCCCAAGGTCATAACAGCTCTGTCACTTGAAAAGCACTTAGTGAGTTTGGTTAACTAGGAGGGAATGTAATCACAGAAGCTGAGAAGTAATTTTAATATGAAGAAAATGATGAGAGTGAGGTCCACCATGTAGGGCTGTCTAGAGCATGTGACACAGCTTCCTTGGTTATAGATGACAGGAACTAACAAGTTACACTTCTCTTCAGCAGGAAAATTTCATTAACTTCAGAAAAATGAAGGCCAGTGGAGCAACAGATGGAAACTAGAAAGCTAGCTTGTATGGAACTACATGTTAAAAACAAAACAAAACAGAGAAAATAACTATGGAATGAAAGGAGGACGGGCAGCCATTGAAAAGGACAGCAAGGTGCCCAGCTAGTGTGGCTCAGTGGTTGAGCATCAACCCATGCACCAAGAGGTTGCTGGTTCGGTTCCCGGTCGGGGCACATGCCCAGGTTGTGGGCCCGATCCCCAGTGGGGGGCATGCAGGAGGCAGCCAATCGATGTTCTCTCTCATCGATGTTTCTATCTCTCTAAAAAAATCAATAAAGAAAGTAAAACAACAGCAAGATTAAACATTTGTGTGTGTGTATGTGATTTAATCATATTTAAGGCAGAATAGAAAGGGGCAGATGCTCAACAGTTTGGATAATTAGAATAAAAAGGATCTTAGTCTTGGATGATGATTAAATCTCATTTTGACTGATTTTCAGTTCAGTGAAATCCTAAGAAGGTCACTCTCATTTTTAAATATGCTGACCTGGGGCATCTCTGATCTGGGTAACACAAGACTCACCCCAGAACATCCAAAGGTAAGAAGGCTAAAAAAATGGTAGAAATTAATTAACTGTCAACAAGATTCACAAAGGTCTCTAGATAGAAAATCTTATTATATAGATAAAAGTCAACATCATCCGGAAGAAAAGAATCCTTAATATCATCATATACATATCATATCATATCATATCATATCATATCATATCATATGTATCATCATATTTGGAAATATAGCTAAAGCCTTTGACACATTAAAACCCAGCAGATTCACCTTGCTTTAAAAGAACAGAAAAAAAAAATGGCAGGGGGCAAACAGGGGTTTGGTGGAGGTGGAAGAGGGCATAGAGGGGATAAATGGTATTGGAAAACTTTTTAAATTTAAGTTAAAAAAATAAAATAAAAGAACAGAAACAAGATAGGTAGCTCATTAATAGTAGAAAACACAAGAGCAGTGTGAAGAATCGGATACATCTAAGTGGGACCAAGCACAAGGTGGTCTCCTTGAGAAAGCATCCCCTGCGTGCCCTGGCTAGGTAAATGGCCTCTTCTGTGTCCCTCTGCTTGGCTCTCTCTCAGCATGTTCCACGTTATTGACTGAGCTATTCATGTGCTCGCTTCCCTAATCAGAGTGTAAAGTCAAGGTCAATAGCTGTCCTATTCATATTGGATTTGCCAGTGCCTAGCACAGGGCCCAATACACAGTGGGTACCTGCACCAGGATGAACTGAAGTCAGCAATATTGGCAGAGGTAGGGGAATGCTTCTCCTTCTATTGAATCTCCTTCTCTTGAATCTCAAGTCTTTAACTTGCATGATTATTGCCCTACAAATTAGAAACATTAAAAATAAATAAACCTCCAACCATTATGTTTATGTTTTTCTTTCAGTTGTCCTATGGGGTTGACTGATTCGAATGCAGGAAACCTAACAATCTCGAGGTATTCTAATATCTGTTAAGCATAAAAAAGCAGGCAAAAAGATTTTCTGTAGTTCTTTTACATTCCAGCAGAGGTTTTTACATACTGAGCAGAATGGGCCACTGTACTTTGGATAGCAAAATAATTAGCAGTCATCTAGGCAGCCTACAAATATTTATTGAGGGTCTATTATGTGCTGTTCTAAGTACTAGGGACACTGACAAGATAAATCAACTTAGTGAACTAACATCCCTGTAAACAAACAAAAGAATTGCAGATTATATGAGCTGTGAAGAGAAAAACGGGATAGAATGTGACTTGAAGAAAGAGGCCACTTTACTAGTGTGTCATGTTTCTTGAGAAATTGGCATTTGGCTGAGACCCAAGTAAAGAGGAGGCAGCCACAAGATGATTGTGAAAAGAACAACATTGTCAGGGGAAGGCACAACAATTGGGAAAGCCCCCGGGGCATCTGAGGGATAGCAGGAGGCCAGTGTGGCTGGGGGATAGAGGGTGGGCAGAAAAGTGGGGTTCCTACTTCCTCAACGATTGGGAAAAGAAGGCAGAGTCAAACCATAAATCATGCTAAGGGTTTGTATATCACCAAACACTGAATTGGAAAACCACTGGAGGGACAGTGATGTGATTTAGCAAATGTTTATAAAACGTCACTTAGATTGCCGTCTGGAGAAGGGCCTGTCATGAGGGCAGGAATGGAAGAGGAAGAGAGGACACCAGGAGGGGAAGTTTGCTGAAGCCCAGGGGAGAAGGAGTTTCCAGGAGGGAGTGTCCAGTCTTACCAAATGTTGCTGACCGGCCTGGTAAGATAAGGACAAAGAATAGACCACTATTCTTTGGCAAGAATCAGACCCTTGGTGACCTCAATAAGAGCCATCTGGTAGAGTGGTGGGTAGGGAACACCGATCGAAGTGGATTGAGAGAAAATGAGGATGAGGATGTGAACAATGCAACTGCCATCAACTCCTTAGAGTTGCCCAGATGAAAATTCAAGATTCATAATGAAGAATTCACTTTTAGCAAGCTTTGATGGAAGTTAATGACCTCAAACCATATTGAAAAAGATAGCCTACATTACAATATTATCTCATTCTGAGATTGCCAATAACTTGATTTGTAATAATGGCCGTCAGCCACTTGGACTGGGAGATCAGGGCTGCTGGAAGAGTTGCCCCCAGTCTCTTTGTCTCCTTCAAGGAGGCATCAGGCCCGGTCGGTGTGGCTCAGGGGTTGAGCATCGACCTGTGCACCAGGAGGTCCCCAGTTCGAATGTAGATCAGGACACATGCCAGCGTTGCAGGCTCGATCCCCAGTAGGGGGCATGCAGGAGGCAGTCACTGGATGTTTCTCTCTCTCTCTCTCTCTCTCTCTCTCTCTCTCTCTCTCTCTCTCTCTCTCTCTCTCTCTTCCTATATCTGAAATCAATAAAAACATATTTTTTAAAAAGTTTAAAAAGGAGAACCAGAGAAGAAAAGACCACATTCTGAGAGTAGGCTTGGGGGAGATACTTCCCTGCCCTCAGACTTCTTACCAAAGCTTCAGGGCAGGCTTGGAGAGTGACAAGAATGGCTGGGCCCTGAAGCTGGTGGTAAGGGAGCAATCTTAATTATATTGGGTGAAATCTTCCTATGTAGAGAGAAAAGAAGTAACACTATGTCTTTTTGACCAGAAATGCCTGAGAGCGCTAGAAAGGGACATTGAAAAATAAAAATATTTTTGTTAGGATTGTGGGCTTACGTATATCTTGAAAAGTTTAAATTAATAATCAGTATAGTGCTGGCTGGTGTGACTCAGTTGGTTGAGTGTCGTCCTGTGCACCGTGCACCGAAGGATTGCTGGTTGGATTCCTGGCTAGGGCATGTGCCAGGTTGCAGGCTGATCCCTGGTGGAGGGCGTGCAGGAGGCGGACAAGCAATGCTTCGCTCTTGCACCGATGTTTCTCCCTCCCCTTTCCTTTCTCTCTCAAATTCAGTATAAATATTTTAAAAAATAATCAGTGGAGTGGTTTTAAAAAATCGGAGTTTCAGTCATAGGTTGAAATTCTAAGGCAGTATTTTTCTGGAAAAGCACTTTTCGTACAGTAGTGAGACCAGCTTCATGGGTCTACTGTCTTTGTAGTGCACAGGGCTGGACCCTTATTTTGCTGCTTTGCTGTTGCTATCTGAAAAAAATTTTTTTTCTTCTTTATTGATTTTAGAGAGGGAGGAAGGGAGAGAGAGAGAGAGATGGAAACATCGATGAGAGAGAACATCGATTGGCCGCCTCCTGCATGCCCCCCACTGGGGATTGGCCCCACAACCTGGGCATGTGCCCTGACTGAGAATCGAACCAGTGACCTCTTGGTGCATGGGTCGACACTCAACCACTGAGCCACACCAGCCATGTGAAAATTCTTAATTTTTTAACAAGGTGCTCTACATTTTCATCTAGCACTGAGCTCCACAACCTATTGCCTAGAGTATAGGTTAGCACTCATCTCTGAGGCAGGCACTTTGCTGCCAAACAGAAATCAACGTCGCCACATTTCAGTGCCCTTGAATGCGCTGAAGAAGGCGATAGGAGTCGGCTGGTGTTTGTACTCGAGAATAAGGCTACTCGGTGTGGACAGGTAGGCAAATTCATGGTTTCCAGGCATCCCTGCTCTCTTGGACCTTAGAAGATACTTTAATTTCACAATTAAAAAAAAAAAGTTTAAAACCATAGATACTTCTGAATATTATTCAGCCATAAATAGAAAGGAAATTCTCACACATGCTACAAAATAGACGAAGCTTGGGGACATTATGCTAAGTGAAATAAACCAGTCACAAAAAGACAAATACTATATGATTCCTCTTGTATAGAGAATCTAGAGAAGTCAAATTCACGGGGACAGAAAGTGAAATAGTAGTTGCTAGGGGCTCGGGGGGATGTTTAATGGGTATAGATTTTCAGTTTTGCAAGGTAAAAAGAGTCCTGGAGATTGGTTAAACAACAATGTAAATATACTTAACACAACTAAACCATACACTTAAAAATGGTTAAGATGGTAAATGTTATGTTTGTACGTTTCACCACAACCAAAAAAAAGTAATTAAAAAAATAGATACTCCTGCAAGCGGTCAAGATGGTGAGGTAGGTAAATGCTGTGCTCGCCTCATCAAAATTACAACTAAATGACAGGACAACCACCCTTGAGAACCACCTGAAGACCAGCTGAGCAGAACTCTGTAAGTAAGGATGTAAAGAAGAAGCCACGTCGAGACTGACAGGAAGGGCAGAAAGGAAAAGCAGGTTAGTCCCACACCCATGTGTGGCCGTTAAGAATTGGGAGGGATATCTTGGCTGTAAAGGTCCCCTGAGGAGTGGGGAGTCCCAGCTCCACACCCAGATCCCCAGCCGGGGGCACCAGTGCCAGGAAGAGGATTTCCCACGACATCTGGCTATGAAAATCAGCAGGGACTCAGTCCAGGTGAGACAGAGGACTTCTGTGGACCCACACATCCTCTTAAAGGGCCTGAGCAGACTCGCTTGCTCACTAACACTTGCCCTAAGTTCCAAAGAAGGGACAGCAATGGGAAAAGTGCCGGGGACCTACATGGAAGAACAAAATTTTCTGACTTCAAGGCAAGGGCTGGAGAGGCAGCTTTCTCCAGGACTAAGTATTGGCAGGCACTGTGTTTCCTTTGTTGAGTCCTTTCCTCACACAGCTGGCAGGCACAGACAGGCACAGAATCTGAGCTCTCCATTAACCTGGCTAACACCACTCTCGCCCCACCCTGGTGATTCTTTGAGACCCCGCCCCACCCAATTCACAGGCCTGGCCCAAACCTCTTCCAGAGGCTGGAGGAGCAGCTCTCTCCAAGACAGAAGTGCTGGCAGGTTCTATTGCTCTTTTGTTGAACCTCATTCAGTGGCTGTTCCTGCAAGCAGAGAGCCTCACGCCACACTGCAAACTTTCCTAATCTCTTTCATAGGTCCACAACCCCCCAAAAGCAGCAGCTAGACTCAGTGTGCTCTGGACCTCCTGCAAAGTGGTCCCAAGCCCAGCACCAGTTGCAGCTGGCCTCAGTTTGCAGTACAGCCTCCAAGCCCAACCAGGCAGCTAACAGCCACAGATCACTCTGCAGCTCCTACCAGGTGGCCCTGGGCCAGGCACCAGCAGCGGCTGACCCCTCCTAAGAGGCTCCAGAACAACAGATCTGGTGGCTAGCTTCAGACTACACCAGAGAACCACCCAATTTGTGCCACAAATGACACACCCAAAGAATATACTTGGCAAGCACCAAAGCCCCTCTAAAGCAAATCCCACTCCATGGGGTTAGCACCCACAAAACAGCTTGTCCACTGTAGTCATCATAGACAGTCCTCACAGCCAGTCAACCTGAAGGTCGATCTCACCCACTGACATGCCAACAGCAATCAAGCCTCAACTGCAGCAGAAGAGTACACGCAGCCCACACAAAAGACATCCCTGGAGCACCAGGCTCAGGCAAAGAGGGAGTTTGCACCATTGGGCCCCACAGGACATTTACGACATAAGGCCACTCTGCCTGGACTGGGAGATGTAGCAGATTTACCTAATACATAGAAACCAACACAGGGAGGCAGCCAAAATGAAAAGACCAGGCAACATGTCCCAAATGAAAGAACAGGACAAAACTCCAGCAAAATAAAGTCTTAAAATGGAGGCAAACAATCTACCAGACATAGAGTTCAAAAGATTGGTTATAAAGATGCTCAATGAATTTAGGGGAAGAATAGATGAACTCAGTGAGAACTTACACAAAGAGATAGGATATATAAAAAGGGAGCTAGCCCAGCCAGTGTGGCTCAGTGGTTGGGCATCGACCCATGCACCAAGAGGTCGCTGGTTGGATTCCCAGTCAGGGTAGATGCCCAGACTGTGGGCCAAATCCCCAGTGAGGGACATGTAGGAGGCAGCCAATTGATGTTCTCTCTCATTGATGTTTCTATCTCTCTCTCCCTCTCCCTTCCTCTCTCTCTAAAAATCAATAAAAAGGGGAGGGGGGCTAGAAAACATTTTTAAAAACCCACAGAAATGAAGCATACAACAACTGAAATGGAGAATACACTAAATGGAACCCACAGCAGAGAACTGAATCAACAATTTGGAAGACAGTAGTGTAAAACACCCAATTACTGTGTTTTGGGTAGTTTGTTCTATTGCTATAGCTCATCAAAGCATTGAGGAAGTGATCTTTGACTGAAATAGAAGTGATGTTTAATTTTTAGCACATGAACAAAATTCCCAACATTGCACCATGTTAGTGGTTTTCAAATTGTGCTTTATAGAGCCATTTTTGGACCCTTAGGAAGAGTGGGCAATGGGGAAGGGGCCTGATAGTTTGCAGCAGGATGGGGATGGGAGGCAGTGGATGAAGCAGTATTCACTCAAGCAACGGAGAGTTGCTTTCTCTGAGATTTATGACTGTAGTCATGGTGGGATGAATTGGTCACATCTGAAAGGAAAAAGATTTCAGGGTTGCTCATAAGGGAATAAATAAACACACCCCAAAGGTTTCTCTGATTTTGTGTCACCAGCCTATCTATAAACTTCTGGTATGTCTCCTGGTCTCTGGCATTCATCTCTTCAACTCAAAATCCCTGCTGCTGCTATCTATCTACCCCCAGAAGCCCACCAGCATGGGGACACTCTGTTGTATGCATATGGAAGGATTTCCTGGAAGACCTGACCCTCTGCTTCTACTGCATCACCAGCCACAACACTTGCAAGGCCTGGATCCCTCCAGAAAGAAGAGCCTTGCAGGTGCTGTGGCTGGTGAAGCCACTTGTCAGCCAGGCCTTCTCTCCCCAGCTTTCTCAGGAAGGGGACTCACAATGAGAAGGGAGGGCAGACAGTCTCTGTGCCAACGGCAACCACCTAGGTGTCGTGCACACTTACCATGTTCCAGTATCCCATTTTAAATGTCACAACCACTCTGTGAAAAGGGAAGCCTTATCCCTGTGTCATAGATGTGGAACCCGAGGCTCAGAAAATCTAAGAGCCTTATCCACATGGCATTACTAGTAAGTGGCAGTGCAGGGAGGGTGCCCTTTGGAGGGGGGAGGGACCTTCCACATGTGCTCCAAACCTTAGGGTAAGAAAGGCCTGAGTTCTTGGGCAGCCTCTCTGGTGGTGGACACACATATTCTTTCAAATAAGGTCTTCGTTTAGGGAGTGGGAGGAAGCTAAGTTCGTACTTGAAATTCTGCTGTCATGGCACAAATAGCCTTTTCTGAAATGATGAATCTATTTATTGATGGAAGTCAGCCATTTATAGATAGCATGTGTTTCACCTGTGCCCACGAACACAGAGGTCTTCGTTATGAGGCAGAAGGCAGAGTTCTACTTCCCCTGCGCTGGAACTCTGACAAATCGCTCTATTAGTCATAATTTTCAGACCTCAGGTTCTGTCTCCTTTACTGGACTGAGAATACTAATTCAAGGGCAGGAAATGTTCTGGTCTTCTTCATATCCTTTGCATCTAGGTCAGGACCCAAAAAAGTTTGAGGGCGGGAAGAAATAGGAAGGAGGAGAAGAAAGAAGGAAGGTATATACCCCGTAACACCAGTCATGGGGTCAGCGATCTGAATTAAACCAGTTTATACAGTTTGCTGAGAAGCATGAGATCAGTCCGAGTGGCAAGCTTCTAAAGAGGAAGTGGGAGCTGTGTCAGGGGCCTCTTTGCCTAAAGAGCCCAGAAAGTGAAATTGACAGGTACATACAATCGAAAGATTGGCAACTTTGCCTTTCCCTTGTTCCTACCAAAGCAACTGATACCACGAGATGACAGTGGCTGGAAGGACAGGACGGCCGCCCTTTCAGTTACCTTGGTGGAGCGCAGCCAGAGTGGAGAGGTTGGAGGAGCCCCTGCACGGACGGGAAACTGAGACTTCGTTTTGTGTCACCAGACGCACCTGGTGCATGTTCTTTGGTGTTGTCCATGCTGCTGACCTTTGCAGAGTGAACTGCCATTGCCGGATTGAAACTGGCTCGGTCAGCGGCAGAGGGCAAAGAAGGCAGCTAAGAAGCTCTCCAATTTTGCTTCTTGCAGACTGCTTCGGTTTTGAAGGACTCGGCATTCTTTTTAGAATTCCTCCTTGCTTTCATCCTGTGCCCTGAATGACTAACTCCTGGCGTCTCCCTTCACATTAACCCATCTTCCTCTCCAAGTGCTCCTGGGAGGCCCGTGCTTTCAGCCCAGACAGGGTCAGCAGTCTGCCTGCCTCCCCCTTACCTCTCCATCTTCCACCCCTGCCCACCCCTCTACTGAAGTCATCTTTATTTGATCTCCAGGACCATAGCTTGTTTGGGAGGTAGTCACCTTGTAAGAGAAATCTTTAATAACGTTTAAAGTCCACTTTAACCCTTCTGTTGTCTTAAAAGGGCGCCTTCTTTGGATCTTCAGATGATAGCATTACTCAACTTGTGTCCTTAAAATATGGGGCACACAGCTCAGCATTTAGGGGTTTATTTGGAGCTTCCACAGCCTTCCATAGAGAAGGCAGATGAAGTCACTGTTTATTTACAAATCTACAAAATACTTTTTAAATGAAGCTTCATTATTCTTTACTAATCTTAAAAAATTTTTCAGATGAAAAACTAATTTTTTTCCATTGAGTTCAAAAATCTTTGAGTACTTTTCAGATTAATTTCCTTGAGAGACAAATACACATTTGGGGATATTTATGCCCAAAACAAAAGAACATGCTCTGTGTGAGTGGTAAATAGTTCCTAATATTGATATATCTGATTAAATTTATTATTTGTGTGTGTGTTTTTGTAAGATGTTGCTATGGTGACTAGTAAAGGAGCCAAAAAAATGTTTGAGATGAAATGTAAAATCTTAAGTGAACTTGAACTTGCAAGGAAAAATGGACGCACTGGGTGACCTGCCAAATTCGGGTGATGTGCTCTTCAAGTTGTCCTGAGTCTGGCTGTGGTGGCTCATGAGATGCAATGATTAAATTTTTAAATAAACATAATTTGTCCTTTAATTCTCTAGAACAGGTTTTATTTTATTTATATATTTTCATGGATTTTTTTTTAATGGATTTTTTAGAGAGAGAGGAAGGGAGAGGGAGAGAGATAGAGACATCAATGAGAGAGAACATCTATTGGCCCCCTCCTGCATGCCCCCCACTAGGGATTTGGCCCACAACCTGGGCATGTGTCCTGACCAGGAATTGGACTGGCGACCTCCTGGTGCATGGGTCAACGCTCAACCACTGAGCCACACTGGCTGGGCGGATTTTTTTTGTTTAGGGAGAGAGGAAGGGAGAGGGAGAGAGAGATAAAAACACCGATTGGTTGCCTCCCATTTGCACCCGACCGGGGATGGAACCTGCAACCTTTTGGTGCATGGGACAACCCTCAACCAACTAAGCCACTCCGACCAGGGCTAGAAGACGTTTTAAGTAAAGCCTGAATCTGACAGAAAAATCTTACTATTCATTCTTTATAAAGTTTCAAGTAGTCAAATCACAAAAAAAGGATTTCTCAGTTGCTTATGACTCAAGCAAATGAAAATTGACATCTGAGATCTAAAGAACACGGTGTGACTCTGAAATGCAGATGACTTCAGACAGACACACAGATGGGTGGGGAGAGAGAAGACAACGGGAGAGATTTCTCTCCTGGGAACACACTGTCCAACAAAAATAGCCTTGTGTACAGATTTTAAGGTCACATGTTGGCATTATGGTTGTTAAGACTTTGATGGAAAAAAGTTTGAGGAAGCCAGTCTGAAGTAGGGTGTGAAACATCAGAGTGAGATCTTGGGGCATACGAAGAAGGTCATCGAAGCCTGGTGTCTCTTTCCTTTGCTCTCTCTCCTGCTAAAAAACATCTGTGCTCTTGTATTAAAGAAGAAAGCAGTATTTATGGAGAATACATTCACCCTAACGTGCTGTGTGAATGAAGAGGATATGGCAGTAGTGTATGACAGCATGTGCTAGTTCATTTGATCTCAAATGCCTCGCACATAAATGCCTCGTTGTCCTTTACTAAGCTTAAAGCTTGTCCAAACAAGATTATTAATCTTTCTCTCTCTCTCTCTCTCTCTCTCTCTCTCTCTCTCTCTCACACACACACACACACACCCCAACCTTCTCACTCCTCCAGTAAACCCCAAATAAATGTGATCTGCTTGAAATGACTCTTTCAGTAGTTCCCACTGTGCCCGGGATTTAGTCTGAGAGCCCACCTGAGCTGGCCCCTGGACCCTTTGCATCCATCCGTCTCCTCCCTCCCTACCTCCCTCTTGACACCTCTGCCATACTGACTTGGAGGTCCTTGAATCTGCCATGTTCCCGCTTTGCCCTGCCAAGCCTTTGTTGTTTCTGCTCCCTTGACCTCCCTGTCTGCCTAAAGTGGACCCACCCTTCCACGCTCAGCTCAGATGTCACTTCCTCCTCAAAACTTTCCCGACTGTCTCCTTGCACAATTCAGGACTGGTCCCTCCTGGGTGCGTTTCCACTCTTGCTGTCATGCCTGTACCACGGTCTCACACCTATTAAAAACCTTTGTCTTTTTCTGTTTCTTTTATCAGAGCACAGAACATGGTCCACAACAAGTGAATAAATTGTTTAATTAGAGTTTGTTTTCAGCCCACATTAACTCACTCACTTATGTGCCCAAGTGGGTAAGAACAAATAAATCTTAGTTTGCTTAACGAAGAATGTTTTCCTGGCGGTGGTTTGGCAACCCGAAAATTAGTGAAGGAAGTAACAATAGTTACTGAACAGACTGCCTTAGATTATATTCTGTGAATCATTTATTTAACCTATGAATGCTCTCAATTTGGGGGGGGGTATAACAATAATAACTAAAAATAATGAAGACCACATTTATTGTGGATATATATTAAAACATTTCTTTTTTTGTTCTAACTTCTATAATTGTAACTCCAAAATTTATTTTCTCCCACCCTGTCCCCCAACACAAACACACACACTCTCTCTCTCCCTCCCTTCCTCTCCCTCTTTCCCCTTAACAGATTTTAGAGGCACCTTAACAGGTTTTAGCTTTATTACAGTCCCTTAAGACAAATGTCACCACATTTCCAAAGTCATAATGGATCTTGTAAAGGAAAGCTATAGCAAATGAGGATGAGACCCACTCAGTTGTTATATGAGGCTCCCCTTTGACTTCTCCAATCAAACTAAGAAACCAAGGCAGCCCAGCCAGTGTGTCTCAGTGGGTTGAGCATTGTCCCATGGACTGAGAGGTCCTGGTTCAATTCCCTGTCAGGGCACATGCTTGGGTTTCGGGCTCGATCCTCAGTGGGGGGCGTGCAGGAGGCAACCGATTGATGTTTCTCTCTCATATCAATGTTTCTATCTTTCTCTCTAAAAATCAATAAAAAAATATATTAAAGTCTGGCCTGTTTGGCTCAGCGGTTAGAGCCTCCACCCGCAGACCAAAGAGTCGCAGGTTTGATTCCGGCCAAGGGCATGTACCTCAGTTGCAGTTAGGTTCCGGCCCTGGTTGGGGTCGTGCGGGAGGCAACCAATCGGTGTGTCTCTCTCACATCAATGTTTCTCTCTCTACTTCCTTCTTTCCCTCCTACTCTATCTGAAGATAAATGAAAAAATATCCTCGGGTGAGGATTAAAAAACATGAAAGAAACCAAAGAGAAGGCAAAATTTGGAATGTTCTCCTAACACCATTAAGCCCATCACGCCCAGTGACAGGGAACTGTGTCAAGCACGACATCAATTCTGCAAGTCAGTTGGCAGAAACAAGAGTTACTTCAGAAAGATCATCTCAGGAAGCTTATTTATACTCTCTTTGAAATAAAGAGTCCAATGAACTCTTGAACCAGAGACTTGAAGTCCCTAATTTTTGCTGTCACTTGGAAAAGAATTACTCTTGACAATTTCTTATGTAATTTATTGAACAGCAACAAAATTATTTGCTGGACTTTTGGTCTGTTTTGGTAAACAACAGATAAAATCTTTTAAGAGTGGAGCGTGAAAGTCTAATTAGACAAGATTAAAAATGCATGTCTCAATATCAAGCATAGTTTGCACTTTCAAATGGATATGAAAGGCTGTCAGGACATTGTGCCCAGCAATTTTGTGTTTCAAAACCAAGGTCATAGACCAGCCAGTGTGGCTCATTGGTTGAGCATGGACCCATGCACCAAGAGGTCACCGGTTGGATTCCCAGGCAGGGCACATGCCCAGGTTGTGGGCCTGATCCCCAGTGGGGGGCATGCAGGAGGTGGCCAATGGATGGATGTTCTCTCTCCTCGATGATTCTCTCTCTCCCTTTCCCTTCCTCTCTTTAAAATCAATAAAGAAAAAAAAATTTTTTTTTTTGTCGTCACCTGAGGACATTTTTTCATTTTTTGTTCAGATAGAGTGGGAGGGAGAGAGAGGAAGAGAGTGAGAAAGAGAAACATCGACGTGAAAGGGACACATCAAGTGGCTGCCACCCACACAACCAACCAGGGCCGGGGACAAACTGCAACCGAGGTACATGCCCTTAGCGGGAACCGAACTGGGGTCTCTCTGTACCGCAGGCCGACGCTCTAACCGCTGAGCCAAACTGGCCAGGGCGAAAAAAAATTTTTTTAAAAACTAAGGTCATAGATCTGGCATAGAGTTTTCTTCCACAGGTGTCGTGAGAAAGAGCTCGGAAACAAGAGACTTAAGATTCAGTTTTAGTTTCAGTTTTGTCTCTGTGACCCTGGCCAAGTCACTTCAACATGAACTTGGTGTTCCACAGCTACCAAATAAAGGAGATGACCTTTTGGTGTCCTGACATCTCTGATTATCTGGGTTGGATTATTCCATATCCAGATAAAGGAGGCCACGTGTTTTTGGTAACACCAACTACCATTTAAGCAAACAGCCCTTTCTCGTCTTAATGGGGGAGGAGGTTATACACGTGTCCTGCTTCCTTCCACCCTGGAGAACACAAATGAATCCCCATCAGCAGCCACCAGCCCACACGCGTGCCCACAGTCTGTTCCAGGTCCACAGGTCGACAGGCTTTTGCAGGCAGTTGGACCCAAACTGGCAAAATGGGAGAGCAGGCAGATGTACCAATAACTGCATAACCCAACAACGGTTCCAGGGAAAGCCTCGTTCAGGTTCTTTGAGCCCAAAGCCCTTCAAGCGGCCTCGACCCACCTGGCAGTTTCTTCTGCTTTTTCCCCTATCCTCCCTGGGCACCGCCCCCCCTTTCACTAGTGCAGCAGGCTTCTTGGGGCTCATACAGAAGATAACGTAGCTGAGTTATTCACCACCGCCCCAACCCTTCCGCCTGCGCAGTCCCTGATTTTGTTCAAGCGCGCCGCAGCCCCGGGGCTAAGGGAAGCTTCCCAAGCCTCCGGGAGCAGCCCTGATTGGGGCGAGCTGGTCACGTGCTCCCTTCCACTGTCCTCTCTAGTGATTGGCTTAGGTCTGGGCATGTACCGCAGTTCTGGCCAATGGCAGGAAGCTGGTTGAGAGACTTCTGGGAAAGCACAGCTCCTCTCTCGCGGTTGGTCATGGATGGTACAGTACAGTACTGGGAAAACCGCGACAGGCGAAGCCGCCAACGTCCACGCGCAAAGTGGCGAGGGACGCCTGTATATAAAGAAAGAATCCTACTTCGCGGAAATTCATTGACCGCGATAAGCGAGGGCCGACTGCACAGCTGACAGCTGAGGAAGGTGCGCTGGCAGGCTGGGCCAGCCTGGCTGGGCAGAGACGGGAGAGAATCACTTGAGTCCTCGGTGACAGAGCTGGGTTGCTTGATAAACCCTGGAATTGAATTCTCTACCTCTTGAATTTTGGGGATGTGAGATAACCCATTTTTTCCTACCGTTGGAGTCACGAGTCAAAGGCATCTTCATACAGCCCGTGCTGGCACACTGAGGGCAATGAAACCCTGGGCTTTAGAATCACAGGGACCTGGTTTCAAATGTCAGTTCCTCCACGTGAAAGTTGTTGCTGAGGAACAAATTCCTGCAGAACTTTGTGACTTAAAAACAACAACACTAACCTGTACTCTCGCTCAGTTTCTGTGGGTTGCAAAGTGGAATGGCTTACATGGGCAGTTGGGGCTTAGACGTTCTCCCCGCATGAGACCGTGAGCAGGTGTGGGCCGAGGCTGCAGGCATCTGAAGGCTTCCCGGGGCTGGTGGGTCTGCTTCTCAGGCGGCTCATTCACACAGCTGGTGGAAGACCTCAGTTCCTCTCCACCTGGGCTCCTCCACAGGGCTGCTTGAGTGCCCTCTGTTTTAAATATAGGTTTTATTATTATTTTGGTAAGACAAGGCCAACGGATCAGGAGATGACTGCCAATAAAAAGATTGTTCTACTCACAGATCCCAAGAGGAAATGGCACGCTCTACCATGGGGGCCACCCGGGGAAGCATCAGGCGGTCAGGAGGCAGAGGGAGTGGGGGACAATGTGGGCAAGAGCTATTATTATTATTATTATTATATTTTATTATTATTTTGGTACATGCCCCTAGCGGGAACCGAACCCAGGACTCTCTGGTCCGCAGGCCGAAGCTCCAACTGCTGAGCCAAACTGGCCAGGGAAAGAGCTTTTATTGTTGTTTCCTGAAGAAGGAACAGGTGAGGTGGGGTAAGCAGGTGCAGGATTGGGTACTTTGAATAATGTCTGTGGGCTCTGGAGCACAGGGGCTATCCCTGCTTGTCTGGTTCTTGGCCTTGGGGTGATTATGGCAGGTGGCTAGTGGGGTTCTGTGAATGAGGAAGAAAGGGAGAATGGATGTAACCAGCATTCACCTGCTCAACTCCCAGAGGATCCCACAGTGTATTCAGGCCAAGTTCACGTAGGGCAATAAACTAACCACACAATAGAGGAAGGGCCAAACAAAGGGCGTGAAAGACAATCTACAACAGCATTTCTTGTTGCCTTGTTGCTAGTGGGTGTTATATGCAAAGGGCAAACTCTGGGTTAGAACTTGTTTCTTTCTGCATGATTTCTGAGAAGCTGTCATGCATAGGTATGCAATGACTTTCCAAGACCAGGCTAGACATGCTGCTTTCCCAAGCTTATGTGACTGCAGAAGCTTTTTAAAAATGTTCCTGGAGTATCTCCCTGAACTAAGTTCCTTGGGACGCCCCCCCCCCCCCACACACACACCCCAATGAATAAACATGTTTTATTTTTATCAATGTTATTTTATTGTTTTATTTTTTAATTACAGTTTACATTCAATATTATTCTGTATTAATAGCTCCATGGGACTTTTGCCAGGAAACCCTGGTCTGTAAGTATCAACAATCAGTGCATTTTTTGAGCCCCCACACATGGAAAAAGCAAGTACGTTCTTTGCAAATCAATGGGCTGGTCTTACTAATTTTTTTTTAAGAGGAAGGAAATGAACACAGGAGCAGTTGGTGAGTCAGGACGTGGGGTGTGGTGCCGGCCTGGTGTTGGGTAACAGCGTGAACTTGACAAGCCTCTTGCCCTCTCTGGAGTCTCCCATTCTTATTTGCAAAATGAGATCTATAGGAGATCACCAGGCTGCATCTTAACAAACTAAAACTCTGCAACTTCACAGCTCCTAGAAACATCAAGAAGGGATGTCTGGATAAATCTTTGCTAATGGGAGACAAAGGAAATAAAGAAGAATGTTTGAAATAAAAAGGATCTTTTAGAAGTAAAGAATATTCTTAAGGGGAAAAATATCTTAATGAATATGGAGGATGGGAAATATGGGATTGTATTAGTTTCCTCTGGTTGCCACAACAAAATACCACAAACATGGTGGCTTAAAAAAAAGTAGTATCTACGGTTTTGGAGGCCAGAGGTCCAACATGGGTCTCTCTGGGCTCAGCCAAGGTGTCAGCAAAGCTGAATTCATTCTGGAGGCATTGTTGTTCCGCTTGTTTACGCATTCATTGGTTGCTTCTTGTATGTGCCCTGACCCAGGACTGAACCCAAAACCTTGGGATATCTGGACAATGCCCTAACCAACGGAGCTACCCGGCCAGGGCCACCTTCTCCAGTTTCTAATAGCTACCCACACTCCTTGGCTCAGGTTCCCTTCCTCCATTTAAAAAACCAGTAACAGCCCTGGCCGGTTTGGCTCAGCGGTTAGAGCGTCGGCTCGCGGACCGGAGAGTCCCAGGTTCAGTTCCTGCTCAGGGCACATGCCTTGGTTGCAGTTTGTCCCCAGCCCCGGTTGGGGTCGTGTTGGTGGCAACCACTTGATGTGTCTCTCACATCGATGTTTCTCTCTCTGTTCCTCCCACTCTACCTGAAGATAAAGGCAAAAAAATGTCCTCGGGTGAGGATAAAAAACAGAAACAAAAAAACCAGTAACATTGCATCTCACTGACCATTCTTCTGTCGCATCTACCTCTCTGACCACAGCTGGGAAAGGCCCTTCCTTTCTAAGGAGGCATGAGATTAGGTTGGGCCCACCCAGACAGTTCAGCATTCCTCCCTTAAATTAACATCTGCAGGGTCCCCTTTGCCACACAAAGTAACATATTCACAAATATGAGGATGACAAGTGGACACCCTGGGAGTGGGGGCTTCATTCTGCCCACCGCGTGATGAACTCTGTTATTTAAAGAAGTACAGTATGGAGAAACTGAAGGATGTCATGAAAAATTGAAATTAGCTTTAATAATTTGTGAAGTACAAAGAGGCAGAGAGCGTTGATATGGAAAAAAATAATAATCCAAGAGAGGAGATAAGTTGCAACACAAACAGAAACAGGACAACACTGATTAACAGGATTAGAAGCACGTTAATCCTCTGCCAAGAGCAGAGATTTACTGTGGGGCTGTGGTTTTCTGTTATATATCAGACTTTCATAAAACCGAACTAAAAATTTAACACTCGCACCATTTCGAAAGCAGGATTGTATAAGAATTGACTACGCTGCTCCTGTAGGGCCTTGCTGGACTTTCAGGGGTGAAAAGTGGTGGCGGGAGCCCCAAGAAAGGCTTTAATCCTTGCAGAGCCTCAGAAAATGTTTGCAAAATTGCCCCACTTGAGAAGAACCGCTGGTATAGACAGAGAGAACAGGTGAGGGGAAGCAGCGAACCAGCAGGGGGAGCCCACGAGCCTGGAGAAAGTCTCAGGCTGCAAGGTCACGACAGGAGGGTCCCTTTCATAGGGACGTTTTGCTGGAGCTCCTGGGCTGGCAGGGAGCCGGCTGGATGGGCAGGCCAGTTTGCACGTTGGTCTCTAACTTGGCTGTGGCAGCCTCCAGGTCAGGAGAGCTCAAGTACAGTTTGTTCAGGGGTTACTCTCTGGCTATGGTCCATTTGTTATGCAAGACTTTAAAAGGTAGTTCACCTGGGCAGGTGATATGCTTGTTTGCAGTATAAACAGCTTGGGACCTATATCATGTTTCACTTCATCTAGGTTAACTGCCAGTCCTGTGAACCGTGATCTGTAGAGGAGGGAGAAAAGAACTGTGGAGAGATGCCTCCACAAGACTGTACTGATGAGTTTATGCAAATTAGACAAAGTGCACCCATGGTGGACGAATTAAAAAAGGCTGTCCCTGAGGGTTGGGATGGGGGGTTAGAGGGTGGTCAGGAGCAGGGTTCGGAGAGCAGATGGCACCTCACCTGCAGCCCTGGCCCCACTCAGCAGGCTCCTGTGAGCACCTGCCAAGCCCCTGGGGGCAGTCCAGCTGTCTCCCATACGGCACCTTACATATCACAGGAGACAGAGGGTTACACCTTCTAACCTTGGGACTCAGATGTGCTGCTGGAGAGGCCCTAACTGGGAGAGGTGCTAAACTTTCTCACCAGCAAAGTTCCCATTTTAATACAACACGTGGTCAGAAACCAAGGCAACACCAAGGTAGAAGGTGGTTTAGGATATTCTAAGGGAGGAAGAAGCAAAATGGGCAGGTAGGAGAGTCTGTACCTAGTTGCCCCTGTGGGCAGAGGAGCCTATATTCATTTATAAATTGAGGACCTAGGTGAGGAGGGGGGATGCAGAGATAAACGAGACAACTGCACTTCCGTGAGGGAGGGCAGACCTCTGAGAGTGCTCCTATTTCCAGCACTGGTGGCCACAGCCGGGCCTTTCGTTTGGAAGATGCCATGCCTCTCCGCGAAGCAAATCGTGATCTGCTGTGTGCATTCCTGCGGACTTCCCTTGGTGACCCCGGAACACCAGCAGTATGACCCTCTTCCTAAATGGCCTGGGTGTCATCCTGCCAAGGGACAGAGCATGAGATTCTAAATCAAGAAAACTCTCATTAGGCCCTGGCCAGGTAGCTCAGTTGGTTAGAGCATTGTCCCGATACGCCCAGCGTGTGGGTTCGATCTCCGGTCAGGGCACATACAAGAAGCAACCAATGGATGCGAAGATAAGTGGTACAACAAAGCAATGTCTGTCCCTCTCAAATCAATAAAACAAACAAACAAAAACTCCCATTAGGTGCAGATGTTTCTCTGTGATGGCTGGACCCTGAAGCACAGTCAGATCCGCCCTTGACATCTGCAGGCCTGGGCAGGAGTATGAATGGAGGCCCACACGCCGAATGTCCAATATTTAAATACAATGTCATCATCCTTGTACTTGGGTAAATACGTCTTCACAGCAACAAAACTGGGGGGAAAAGTGAAATCTATGGCAAATGCTTTTAAACAAATGGATTTCATTATTATTGCACGTTTGTGGGTGTTCTGTTAACTGGCTGACATGTTTAAATGAGCAACAAAATAAATACGTACGAATTCATGTGTAATTATATATTTACCATAAGTTAGTGTTCCTTATTTTTTTCATTTCAGCAACATCACGAATTATGTTGTTATATTTTCACATGAATTGCGTCCTGTTGATGTGAATGCCAAACTAGATTACCTTTCTTAAATCTTAGTTTTATTTTTTTTAATTTCAGTATGGAGAAATATTGCTCTGTAGAAGTAGCAGCAGCTGACATTGTCCATAAAATTCTTAAAGTAAAACTTCAGTTTTCAAATGGACTATGAATTTTATATATCAAACATGATGATTGGATTGCATAGGCTGTATTGCCATCACAGACACTGTTAGAAATAGTTTAATTTCATCCTAAATCACTATCATTTAGGTCATGATTTTCAAAAATCTCTTCAAACAACATTTTTTATTAAAATTTTTTTTCTTTATTTTTTTTTATTTTTTTAAGAGAAAGAGAGGAAGGGCAAGGGAGAAAGAGATAGAAACATCGATGAGAGAGAACACCGGTTGTCCGCCTCTTGCATGCCCTTCACTGAGGATTGCCCCACAACCTGGGCATGTGCCCTGACCAGGAATCGAACTGAGGACCTATTGGTGCATGGGTTGATGCTCAACCACTGAGACACACCGGCTGGGCCAAACAATATTTTTTTAAAATCTAGATCCACAGAGTATTGTAAAGAGGTGGCATCATGTTTCATGTATGTTATGTGCATACCTACACATACATCCGGCTAAGAGTGACATCAACTGCTGTGGATAGTGTGCTCACTGGTGAGCAATCTCAGAACCATACTTTGGAACTGGAAGAGAATCCAGAATCCAGGGGCTCAGGCTGAGGGAGAGCAGGTGCTGGAGAGCTAATTCTCTTCCCTGCCTCTCAGCAGCTGCTGCTACCAGTCCTCACTCTCCAAGGAAGTGTCTGTCTCCTGTGAGCACTAGCTCGCCCTACAGACCTTTGCACCTTTGGGTGTGGTTGCCTTTGGTTTGGAGAACACAGGGTAAAAGACAGAGGAGTCCTTGAGACCTGAGTGATGTCACAGTCACAGCGACAGATCCCCAGGGCTTCATGCCCGAGGGCCTTCTAAAGTGGACCCAGGACCCCCTGCCTGGTGGGTGCCAGTTCTGCACTATTGGTCAAATAACCATATAAATAGTACTGTCTTTGTGGGTGAATGGCGCCCCACCCCCAACAGATAGGCCCATATTCTAATCACCAGAACCTGTGAATGTGACCTTATTTGGGAAAAGGGTCTTTGCAAATGTAAATTAGGAATCTTGAGAAAAGTCATTCTGGATTATTCAGGTGGGCCCTGAATACAATGACAAGTGTCCTTATAAGAGACAAGGAGGAGAGAGAGTGGAAGTGGAGGTCACGTGGACACGGGGCAGACTGGGGTTCTGCAGCCACAGCAGAGGAATGCTGGCAGCTTCAGCAGCTGGAAGAGGCACGAAAGGATTCTCCCCTAGTGCCTCCAGAGGGAGCACCGCCCTGCCGACACCTTGACTTCAGACTTCTGGTCCCCAGACCTGTGACAGAACCCATTTCTGTTGTTCGAAGCCACCCAATTTGTTGTCATTTGTTATGGCAGCCTTAGGAAATCAGGGCTAACTACTAATTACAATAATTATTAATAATGTTAAGCACTTGATTATGTGCCAGGCACTCTGCTAAGCCCTTTTTGTAACCTCACAACAGCCTCATGAGATGGATGCTGTTCTTATCCCCATGAGCAAAGTGTGGTTCAAACAGGCAAAATAGGCCCAGCCGCTGTGGCTCTGTGGATTGAATGTCCTCCCTCCCGTGCACTGAGAGGTCCTGGTTCGATTCCTGGTCTGGGCACGTGCCTGGGTTGCAGCCTCGATCCCCAGCAGGGGGTGTGCAGGAGGCAGCTGATGGATGTTTCTCTTTCACATGGATGTTTCTATCTCCCTCTCCCTTCCTCTCTCTAAAAAAATCAATAAAAACATATTTAAAAAGAAGACAGGCAAAGTAGCTTGCCCAAGGCCGTGGCTAGTAAGCTGGGATTTGCACCCAGGTTTGTCTGACTCTAAAGATCTCTAAGCACCAGAAGCCTCAGAGACAAACCCCATGCCTGGTGGAGTCTAGCTGAATGTTGCGTGTGCTCTGTCCCCCTTACTTAAAAAGAGGCCTCATTCTTTCAGCAACCTCTCTCCAGACCCTCAGCAATTTACCACCACCTCCGAAGTGAGATATAAATTCCAGTGGGCCATTCCGCTGACTCACAGATCATGGGAACACGGTTTCTGTTAGAAAGAAACATTTTAGGCACACACAATCATGCATACTTCTTTTCATCTGTTCGGCCTCTGGGTTGTCGGGTTTTATTTGCAAATGTTGCCAAGATGAGTCAGAAATCTGGAGACACTGGGTGTCCTTGGGGAAGGATAGCGGTCAGGACGGGGTTTTGTCTCTTTTTGCTGATTTTGAATTTGTGTGAAGATTCCCAGACTCTGTCCTGGGAGAAGCAGTTAAAAAGAAAAGTTTGTTTTCTCAAGACTTAAACTACGTTCTCTGAGCTAAGTTATCAGAACATCACTTGCACACTGGTGATAGCACGATTTAGATGGTAAGCATTTCTTTCCTTTTTTACTTTTGCTCTGTCTTTTGGGGACTAGAAAGGTTTGTTCTATTTATTTATAAATTTAAAAAATATTTCAATTACAGTTGACATTTAATATTATAATAGTTTCAGATGTACAGCATAGTGATTAGACATTTATATAACTTACAAAGTGATCCCCCCATCAGTCTAGTACCCACCTGGCACCAAACATAGATAATGCAATATTATTGACTATTTTCCCTATACTGTACTTTACATCCCCATGATGACTCTGTAACTACCAATCTGTACTTCTTAATCTAGAAGGATTGTTTTTATCGCTGACAAGCCCCAAAACTCTGTGTGTGGGGTGGGGGTGGGAGTGGGGGTGGAGGGGTCTCCTTTATTTCTTTTCTTTCAAACAAAATCTACTCCATTTTACAGGTGGAAACATTGAGCCCTGGTGAATTGGAAGGATTTTCTTCAGGACTCAACCAGACAGACTTCATTACGAATGCTGTGTTTGTACCTCGCAAGAGATCATTCCAGTTAGTGGAAACGAGAGCTGTTATACAATGAGTTTGGAGGCTAATTTTAAAGCGAGTCATGTGTCCCTCCTGTTGCTCTGACCCAGATATGAAACAGGGATTCAAAGTTTCGAGCAAAGAAAGCCCGAGTCGGTCAGGAGGCCCTGCAGGAGCAGTTTGGTGGATTGCGGGAATGCAAGCCTCCTTTTCCAGCCCCTGCGAGGCTTCCTCACTCAGGACTCGTTTTGCTCTTACAGTTAGGGCACTGCCAGGAGACCTGAGTCCAGAGCCAGGCCCAGGTACTGACCTCGGGGCATTGTTCTCTCTGTACCCAGATTTCCAGAGCAGTAAAGAGATGCTAATCTAACCTTCTCACAAAGATGGCTTTGTACTGTGCTGACCAACCACAGCTTATAAGGTTTGAAACCAGGAGCAAAAGCACTCTCTTGTTCTTTTCAGGGGCTGGTGGTGAAGGTGAAGGACAGCTGGGGCTGCTGACAGTCCCTAAGGCGGCCCGGGGCTGAGACGGTGAGTGCAGGCAGGAGGCGCTGGCCTGATCAAACAGAACTGCACCCCCACTTCGCTTCTCAGATCCGCTTCTCCCCGTCCAAGGCTCCTGTACACAGTCACTGGGCCTGGGAGCGCCTCTCTCATTTCTCTGAACCAAGACCTGCTCCCAGGAAAGAATCTGGTCCGTTCCTTCGCATCAGAGAACGGACAGACTTCTCTTCCTAGCAGCATTTGCATTTTGAAGACTTAAAGGAAAAGTAATGGGTCTCTGTGCATTTTAGATGTCAGTGAAGTTAGGTTAAGAGGTGTGGGACCAGCTCTGGGGTGGGGGTGGGGGTTCCAGGGAGTGGGAGGAAAGTTAGGGTGAAAGCAAGCTAGGCATTTCAGAAAGAAAGGCAGAGTCATAGAAAGGGGTCCAGTGGCAGATGGAGGAGACAATGGGAGCTAAGAAAGCAACAAGCAGAAAACCTTACACTGAAAACTCACATTGGAAGGTATCTGCCTTTTCCCTCAAGTACAAGATTAAAGAAAAGGAAGTATGTATGTGAAACTCACATTTATACTTCCATCTGTCCGTCCATCCATCCATCCATCCATCCATCCATCCATCCATCCATCCATCCATCCATCCAAATGGAATTGTATTCATTGTGGTCCAGGTATCAGAGAGAGCGAGCCAGGAACAGGACAGGTAATGTTTCTCTAAGCATGGAACCATGGAACTCTCTATCCCCTTAGTTGGTGAGGCTAACAATAAACAAATAATTTCATGTGATTGTCAGTTTTCTGGAAAAGTGAAACAGGATGAGGAGATACGAGCAGAGTGATGAAGCTGAAAGGCAGTTGGGGTGGAGAGTGTCTGGATGAGGTGATTAGGAAAGGCTTCCTATGTAGGCTTAACCGATTTCGCAAATAAGAATACACGACCCAGTTAAATTTGAGTTTCAGAAAAAGGATGAATACGTTCTCAGTATAAGTATGTCCCATGCAATATTTGAGATATACATATACTAAAAATTATTTATCATTTATCTGTAATTCAAATCTAACTGGGTGTTCATCTTATAACTCCTACCCTCTCCCCCCAAGGGAGTGAGATGCAGGGGTGTTCCAGGAGAGAAAACAGGAAGTGCAAAGCTTCCCAGGCAGAAATGAGCTTGGCTTGTTCAGGAAGCAGCCCAGCGAGGTTGGAATACAGGGAGTGGGGGATGGTCATCGACATGACCTCGCAGAGGTGGGCAGTGACCAGATCACGTGAGGTCCCAGGCCAGTGTGAAGAGTTTGCATGGTACTCTGCCCTGGGGAATTTTAATTTTAATTGCACACCCTTAGCACTGCAATTACTCATTTCCAGGAGTATTCCAGATTAGCATTGGTTCCCCTAAAGCAAGTATCATTAACACTGCTTTAAGACCAGACTTTAGGATGGGAGAGTAGGTGCCCCTGCCCTGGGGGAAAGTGAGCAGTGTTTCCCCTAAATTCACCTGACCTCCCCCATCTCCTTCCACCCTATTCACTATTATCTTCTTCCACTCTATTCACTATTATCCAGTTTTCCTAGCACTGGATAGAGCCTTTTTCATTGTACCAAAAGAAATGAGTTTAAAATGCTACTGGGGGAGGAGACTTAGGGGCTCAAATTCTTACTAGTGTGTAAATGACTACTAGGAAGTATTTTTCAAAGCGAGGAAGAAGAGAGTATGTAGGTCAAGGAAAGATAGGACAATAAGGGAACTTTGGGGTGCTGATGTCAAGTGCTGGCAACGTGAGCTGTTTGCCTAGCTGTGACCCTAAAGCTGAATGTTGGCTAAATAGAAAACCAATTCTCCCCTCTTTCTCTGTTGAGATGGCCAAGAATATCTCATGAAAGAGATTCAGAACCAGAGTGGCTGCAAACTGATACTGTCAGATGGCAGAGCAGTCAAAATATTTAGCTGTGACACCCACGCTATGTTTGGGAAAAGGCTGAACTTGCATTCCCACCGCAGACCTCAGTGGGCTCCTGTCTGAAAACGTTTCTGGGCTCCTCTGCCATTTGCCTCAGTGACTAACAGAGTGACTCACAGCTCGTCTCCATCAGTTTGCTCCTCGAAAGGATTTATCTATCGGAACCAGCCTGCTCTCCGGCTTTCTAGTAAAAGATCTCCTATGTAAAAAAAAAAATGTCTTGACTGTATTTCTGAAAGAATGGTTCTACCTGACTTTCCATGTAATGTGGGTTTTTTTTTTTTTTTTTTTGGACCCAAACAGAAAAGCAGCTCTGCCCTCTGTTATATGGATGGGGAACTTTGAGGGGTTCCTCTTGCCCAGGTTCCACATGGCAGAGCATGAACTTGGACCTTTGGCTTGTGTCTCTTCTAACACACCAGGGGTTGTCAATTCATTTCAAAATTATTTAATGACTTGTGCAAGATCACACAAAATCACTGGGTAATTTAGATCCTTTCAAAAAAAGATAATGACACCCTCTCCCCCTTTATACAAATAATAAATGTTCATTGCTGAAACTTTGGAAAAGTTAGAAACACACAAAGGGGAAAATAAAAATCCCCTGTAATTCTCCCACCCAGATATGATTGTTGTTGACATTTCGACATGGTTCCTTCTGTTTTTTTTTTCCTCATACACATATGAGCATATTTTAACAAATTGGAAAAAATGTGGTATAAACGGATTAACTTGCTTTATCAACTACTGATATGTCCATGACCATCTTCTCTCATCAATGTTTTTCACAGTAAGTTTGATCCACAGCATACTGTCTCTCTGTTACCCCGAAAATAAAAGGCCGACATGAAAGGCAACCGACATTTATTTGAGATTTACACAAAGAACTATACGGGAAGCACTGATCCAAGCAGAAGCCCAAGTAATGTTCCAGCAAGGAGACCAAGGCGAGGGGCGTGGCTGAGAAAGGGAGGGAAACAATGACAGCAGTAGAAGGAAGACATTTTTCTAGTTGCAGATAAGCTAATTCAGTGACACTAATTCTAAAGAATGTTTTAATTCTCAGTCCAGTAGTCATCAGTCTGGTCATGATATCTGCTTTCTTGTTATCCTTGCAAACAGTTCTTTGGGACACAGCGCTGCTGAGGCCCAGTCCAGAGGTCATTTTGCCCAGTTTTCTCATTCTGAGGGGTTGAGAAATAAGACATGTAAAGGCAGCTTCTCTGGGCTGGCAGCTTTGCTCCTTTATAAAGAGGCTGCATTTATATTATTTTTTACATATGCTGTGAATGATGTGCTGAATTTGCTACACCCATGGGGACTTTTAAGTTGTTACCAGTTTTTAAATGATAAACACCACCCTAACAGGTATGCTTAGTGATGTTTCCACTGAGTGAGTTGTCTGGGCCTTGGTCTGAGAAAAACTAAAAGTAGGGGAAGAAACAAAGAAAGTTAATAGGCATCAGTTTGATTTTCGCCTGTTGAAGGGAGAGAAGCGTGGCGGCTGATTTCGAGTGTCCCCTCTGGACAGGTGCCTCCTTCCCCTGTGCTCTTCATTCTGCTCCTGGAACTTGGCTTCCGTGCTGCTCCTCCCGGCATCCCCGCAGCCCCTCCAGCGGCTCTCCACCCTGCCGCAGGTCCAGCTGCGACACCCCGCATTCCCGTCGCCACCGGCGGACCCACCTTTCAGAATGTTTGGTGTCTCCACTAGTGCCTGCAAAATTACTTCTAAGCGCCTCAAATGAAGAATCCTTGTCCCAATCGCTGAAGCCGTGCCTACAAAGCTCTCCTACAGACGACGGCACCGTTTTACTTGTGGGTACAAAGCTGTCGCTGCCCCGGGAAGAGGTAGTAAGTCCAGTCATTAATGATGGTGTGACCTCTGGGCTTCCTTCTCTGCTGGACTAAGCTACTATCCCTCCATTCCCTTCTCATTAGGCACTATCCAGCTCTTAGTTCTAATGACGACTAGAAAAATTGGGATGATCATTATTCCCAGGCTATAATACAAGAAACAAATAAGAGAGGACATAAAATCCAACGAGGCTCAACTGAGTGCCTTAAAAGAGTCTGATTTGCTGCAGGATTCTAAGAATAGTTCCCATGCTGTCCTTCACGCTCACAATTATTTTTGTCTTTAGGTCTAAATCTGACTGGCACAGAGCAGCAGAATGTATGCATCGTTTGTAAGAGAACAGACAGCTCGTCAATTCTTCACATTGGTGGGATTTGACCATTTGCCATCGCAGGCTCCGTTCCGAAATATATCTGGGTCCGCTCTTCTGAGATGATGAAGATGTCTTATCGGCACTCTCAGAGCTATTCACAGTGTCCTTCTTGTGTGTGACAAGGTCACAGCCTCCCCCTCCAAGGGAGGGTGTCAGGGGGACATCTACATTCATCATGTTTCTTCATTCACAGACTCATTTGTTCAAATAATTGAGACTTTTCTATGTGCCAGGCAAGAGAAAAAGCCCTTGTCTTCCAGGAGGGAGACAGATAAACAAATATTTAACAATGAAAATGTTACAAAGAAAAATAAAGCCAAGTAAGAGAATGGAGTGTGTGTGGGGGGGATGGCGATATGGGGGTGATGTTTTAGATCTGGTAGTTAGAGAAGGCCTCTTTGGGGAGGTGGCATTAAGGGGGGGAACAGGTTGTGGAAATAGCTGTCTGGGGAGGAACAGCAGGGACAAAGGCCCCTAGATGGGCAAGGCTCCATGGGAGACCCAGCAGAGGCGAGGGTGGTTGCGTACACGGAGGGAGGGAAACTGAGGGAGGTCTAGGGGGCCTGGGGCCAGCTGGGAGAGGGCCTATGGGTCATGGAAAGATTTAGGATTTTATTTGCTGTGAAGCCATCGGCTAGAGGTGGCCCCAAGGCAGAGGGAAGCTGGTGGCCCCAGGGGGTCCATGCTCTTTCCCAAGTGCCCATTCATGACACTCATCACAGACTGGAAGCATTAAGGGATTCTGGGAAAATCTGTAGGTCCTGTGAAACAGTCACGGCAGGTGCCAGGCTCCCTCCCTTGTTGGTTCTACAATTCGGGTGAGCTGTTCTGGTGCCCTAGGTCCACTAGAATTGGATTTTTAATGGGAGCTGACTTGATTTCTGCTGCACATCACCATCAACTGTTACGTGGGGATCATAATTCCTGAGTCCTCTCCCACAGACCATGGGATCTATATGCATTCTCCAGTCCTGGAGAACCAGGCTGAGTTCAGGTGAGGAAACGTGACGACGTCAGTGTGCTGAGGTCAGTTCCGGCTGCTATAACAAAGCACCATAGACCAGGTGGCTTATAAACAAGGGACATGTATTTTTCACAATTGTGGAGGCTGAGTCTGAGAGCAGGGTGCCAGTGTGCTCGGGTTCTGGTGAGGCTCCCTTCCGGGCTGCAGGCGGCCGAGTCCTCATTGTATCCTCACGTGGCAGAGCGCAGAGAAGCAAGCTCTTGTGACTCTCAGGAGAACACTATTCCCATTCATCGAGGGCTGCACCCTCACGATCTCCTCCAAACCTAATTACCTCCCCAAGCCCATCTCGTAATGCCACCACATTGGGGAGGGCACAGGCGCTCCGTGCGTGACACATGGTTACTGAGTGATGGTGGGATTTAAACTCAGATCTAACTGGCTGGAAAGCTGTTTTTCTTACTCTGCATCACATTGTATAATCCTTCCTACTTCATTCATTCCTCAAAACATTTGATCATCTGCTGTGTGTTTCATGCTCTGCTGGGCATGCATTAGGGATGTAGACACAAGTAAGAGACCGTTCCTGTCCTCAGGTGTCTTAGAATCGAGTGGGCCATCTAGAATCTCTACTATACCTCGCAGAATGAAGGGGGGTTATAATGCACAGAGACCTCCAACACACACCTGTGCACACATGCATGTACATGCACACACGTGCACACGTGCGTGCACACACACACACACACACACACACACACACACACAGTTTTAGACTTTCTGAAATGGAGATTTGCCTTCTCCTCATTACAGAGCCTGCCAGCTGCCAGGCAGGACGTGTCATCGCCATGCATGAAAAGCATCTGTTGACCCATTTGTCCTTGGATGACATTGGTACTACCGTTCATGGCTGGATTTCACTGACATTTGGATCCTTACTTGTCACTTTAAAAAATCTTCAAAGAGATAATCCTTTGATGACAAGTTAACATGACAGGTTATTAATGTAGAAGCCTGCCCGTCATGTGTGGGCAATGCAGTCGAGTGCTCACACATTGTCAGAGCCAAATGCAGAACCCACTCGGGCATGGCTGTCATTCAGGTGGAAACAGATCCCTCTATGGACGGCTTCCAGACGACTTTCTAGAGAAGGCATGGAACTTCCCACAATATCTTATTTAGCTCGAAACTATGAACTACCAACTTAAACACATAATAAGAATTCCAATACCCTTCCTTATGTCTCGAAACGATCTCAGTTATAAACAGTGCCTAAGATTAGTCTCAATGTCACTACCCTGGCTGTTTCCTTCAGAGGAGTTCCTAGACTTTATTCTTATTTTGTTTGTCTTTCTTTCAGAATGAGGCTACCTTTTCATTGTTCTTTGCCCAGCAACTGGCTAAGTGCCCAGAGCAGAGTATGCCCACGTCCTATCGACCTGGCATCACCTGTGATGCTATTATTACCTACCCATCACCTAGATGATTCGCAGCTATATTTCTTTAGTGTTTGGAGAAGCTTAGGTTCAAAAGTTTTATTGTGATGCTAAAAAAAAATAAGTGCTATGTAGTTTCCTAACTTACAGTTGTTTCAATTTATCCCCCTTTTTTTTTTTTTTTAGAAATTTGAGTTCCCTTACCAAAAGCTCCTATTAACTGAGCTTCAGTCAAGGATAACTTGGAAATAATTCATGTTGAGCAATAGAATTTAAAATCTGGTGCAAAATAGATCTACGTGTACTTTCTTGTTTGCTTACTGATTTGGTCTTTCTTAATAAATAAGTGACTATTACTGTCAAGTTCTGTGCTAGACACTTTATCTTGCATTTTTGTATCTAACCTCAGCCACGAGCTAAGCGTGCATATTTCTCTTTACAGTTGAGAAAGCTGAGGTTCAGAAAAGTGAGGTTAACTCGTTTTCAGTCCTAGTAAATAGCAAGATTTTATTCTGACAAGTGTGCCACGTCTCCTCCAAACACGCACAGACCCCTCTAGCGCAGACAGGAGTGCTGGCTGTGCCCTAAGACACACAGACTATCGCACCGGGTTCTAAAATAAGGGTGGGACTTAGGGTCTGCTTGGGGCCATAATAATTTCCCTGTTCTGGTGCCCCTTTGAGAAAGGCACTGTTTTTATTGATTTTATATATATATATAAACATCGATCGGCTGCCTCCTGCATTCCCTGGCACTGTGTTCTTAAGATTCGGATTCCTGCTGCTCCCTTGTAAGGACACGTGTGACTTTGGGCCTTGGTCTTAAAGTACATTTTACCAGGACTCCTCGAGCAGAGGGCCGGAGCTCCGTGTGAACAGCACAGTGAGCAGGCAGGCAGGTCAGCCCCTGGTCACGGGGCCTTCCAAGTAACTGCCAACCCTAGCATTTCAGGAGGGAGTACAGGAGGGCATGAGGTTGTCCGAACCTGGGGTTGATGGTCTGCTACAAATAGGCACTTGTCTGATTGGAAACATTGTCAAGGGGAAGGCATACAATTTACCTCAGTTAAAACTGTCAAATTCATCAATCAAGGGAAATCCCCACGTATGCCCATTACTTGAACAAAGAAGGCCAGTAGTAATCTGTGTTGATATAATCTCCTGCATGGAGACCCACCCCTGACACTCTCTTTTAGGTGTTCCAGGTTTTCAGACGTCAGATGCCATGTCTGGTTAGAAGGGATTTTCAGAAGGGCTGAGGCCCCCATGAGTCGGCCCGTCTGACAGATAATTTCCTAGATTTATAACTAAGACGTGAGTCCCAAGGCTTGCCAGTCACCTTCCTGCTCCTTCCTAGCAGGAGGGCACCTGGGCAGGAGGCAGCGCTAAGAGTGAGTCTTTAAGGCATAATTACTACTTCCCCAGGGAACGCTAAGCAACATTCTACTCACTTCATCCATGAGAACACCCAAGTCCCACCCTCTTCCCCTTTACCTCTTTTTAAAAAATAAGCGGTTCCCCCCATACATTCAATAGTGCAGTGATTGTGCCCTGTCTCACTGTCTCAGCCCTCAGTCATTTCCTCATGCCTTCTCCTGCACCTGCAAGGCTGTCTCCCAGGCCACCTTCAACCACCAACTGCTGATACCCAAACTGGCTTTGCAGGTGCAGATGGAACCCACTCCTTCAGAGCTGTTCTTTACACCTTGCTAGACGAGTTCTCTCTCCCCAGAAACTCACAGTTGGTTTCTATCAACTGCACGGCCCTCGCAACAAACCATCAGGTGCCGAAGTTGGCTGTGGGTGTCTGATTCCAATGTAGCAAAGGCTACTGTGGGGACTGACATTATTTCTCACAGATCCCCATGGGGCTCAGTCCTCTGCACCAAGCACTCTCCCAGGGGGGCAGGCAACATTCTTCAAAGGTCTGGTCAATTCAAGAACATAAATGGGCAACGATGGGGCAGTAAGCACTGTTCAGGAGAGTCTGGATGATCTGAGAGCGGACAACCACTGGCAGCCTGTGATTGGACCTCTGCCACCTCTACATCAGCAGTCACTGGGTCCCACTCTGCTTGTTCCTACGACTTCCAGTCCAGAGCCCAAGACGTCTTCCACGACCTTGGATCACAAGCCGGGTGCAGACATCCATACAAACTATGGCAAAAATCAGCCCAGGAACTTTTCCCCTTTGGGTGAGTGTATAAATAGATTGGAAAAGAGAGACGATGAGCTCCCAAACATGTCGAGGATGACAAAAATGCATTGTGAATGTTTGCAATGAGAACGCGGGGCTGGTGGCACAATGCCGTGAGGGCAGAGAACAAAGGCAAACACTATCTGCCCCAGCGGGGACAACTGTCTCCAAATGAAGCGTGAAGAGAAAAATCGGGTTAGTATTTGAAGTCTCTGACTGATGAGGGGATAGTAGGAGACACCTATTTAAAATGAGTTCAGACGAAACATACCAGGTACTGAACCGACCTGTGGGTGTGACTGAATTGTGTCAGAAATCTGGAGAAAATGAACAACAGAAGACTAGAGACTGAAAACACGGCCCTATTTTCCACAGGGGAACTGAACTAGAGTCAAGAAACTCCAGAATGGTGAGTAAAACTCTGACCAAATCTGGAATATAGATGGTGAACATTTTGACTCCTAAGGATCGCTGGTTTCTTTTCAACTCTTGATTCAACAAAGAAAGCATCATATCAAACTACCTTCCTTCCCTTTCTGATAGGATTACTAGAGCAATCCGTAAAGGAGATAACAATAAAACAATAGCTGACAGTTTAGAGACCCGTGAGGTGTACTGAGCAGAACACACTCTTGAAGGTACCAGCCAACACGTCAATAGTGTACGCTGGGCTAGCCATGGTTCCAAGGGCTTTTCATATCTTTCATCTATTTAATCCTCATAACAACCCTATAATGCAGGTATTAACGTTATTCTCATTTGGCAGATGAGAACACAGATGCAGTTAAAGCAAGGTGTCTCAAGGTCACACAGGTAGGATTCCAACCAGGCAATGTGGCCCCAAATCCTGCTGCTCACATTAGGCTCTCCTGCCTTTCCACATGAATGGCAAGGCTGAAAAAAAAGGGGGGAGCAGGGAATGGGAACATCCCTTTTCTACACAGGTGAGCAAACATGCCCTGCCCTCTTACCCACTCACTTCTCTGAGGGGAGGAGGGTGACGTTCTGACTGCCAAGACTGGGAGATGCCACTGGGCACACTTTCTTGGCATGGTAAGGTCATCAGGGCAGAATCTGACCTACAAGGGACCTTGTAGTATAAGTGGGTAAATTCCAGGGCCGATATTCAAACTATTTTAATGATCAGTTCATTACCAGACCAGCAATCAGAAGAGAGGCAGGCCATACACCACTGATGTGAATGCGATCAGTGCTTGGTAGGCTTATGTGAATAGGGTTATCAGCCTGGGTATTCAGAGAGCCCTATGGTGATCTCGGCCTCACTGATCCAGTCTTCTAGGTCAGAGACGAACTATTTTGATTTCCATGAGTTTGACTTCTATGTCCTGCTTTTTCAATTTGTACTGGACTTAAAGAGGGGAAAACAGGATATGATTAATCATCACCACCAAACCTCCAATAGCCCTTTGTGCTTTTCAGATAATATCCCAACTACTAAATGCAGTTTCCGATGACATTTTAAAGGTGACACGGACAAACTGAAAGGCACTCAGAAGCCGGGATCAAGCCGACACTGGGGGCTGTGTGGTGTGAAGCAGGTGGACATGGATGGATCTGAACATACACAATGGGGTGGGCTTGGAGGCACCGGGATTTGGGGCGGGAAATGGTCTTTGGCAAAGAAAGTGACAGAGCTTTGGGACCAAGGTGGGACCTCATCCTTAGAGCAGGGTGTCAGCAAACGAGGTGTACTGTCTTGGCTCCCTACATTAAAACCGTGTGAACCTCTGGTCTAGATTTGGGAATGTAACTCTGATAGCCTGGGCTGTGGGGAGAGGGAGGGACGAGCGAAGGAAGAGAGGAAAGAATTAGGGGGAACCACCATCGTGTGTTTACTGGATGAGATCCCTGTTCACGTGAGCTGAGCAACAACAAACCTCTCAAACGGAGTCATTCACATCCATCTGTGTGAGTTCCCAGAAGGTGAAGAGAGCGGGTTTTTCTCCAGTCTTCCATAACTGGCAGCACAAAGACGATGTAAAACGCAAGCACAGGTAATCAAAAATGTTTTAATGATTAATGTTTGGATGTTATTGAACAGTGTGGGTATACCCAGATGAGCTAAGCACACTTTGACAGCACACTACCGAATGTTATAGTTTCTGTATTGAAATATGTAAAGACTTTCGCAAACTAGTACCTAGGAAGACAGACATTTACAAATATACACATTCTAGGTTTGATAAGGTAAATGTAAACAGATGCCGTGACTCCTTCCAAACAGAAAACCCACAAGACTAATAAGAGAACCAACTGGCTCCCTATAATATGAATGTGCAAAATTAAAGCATGATATTTACATAAATATCAAACCAACAATTAGTTTATACATTGTCAATGACTTTCTAAGATGTGTCATGAGTGGTTCAATGAATACCCCCCCAATGGAGAAGGTATTCAGAGACTAAATTCCGACACTTCAAAATGACACACACAATAGTCCTTATCTGTCTGACCACTGCCTCCTTACAGGTGTGGGACATGATTTTATAAGTAGTCTATTATTTTTAAACAAGCGGTTCTAAACAAATCTTTAAATTCTAAGCAGAAAAAATTACAGGTGCGATTAGATTTACATTAAACAAATGATCTCTATCCAATTTCCCAGTTCTCTTATGCTGTAGCTATCTGTTTAATTTTACCTTAAATTTTTTTTTAAGGAAGGTCCTTTTTTCCCCCTTTATTCATTTTGGTAAGCTAGGCACGTTTTAAAAGGAAGGTTGTGTCAAAACAGATAGCAGTACAGAAATCAGTCCACATCTGGATCCTGGCTACCACTGTCAAGTGTTAAATAATCAGCCCTCCCTCTTGAAAAGTGTATCTCCTCTCTCTCACGAGTGGAAAGCAAAATGGGCTTTGTTTCCCGTATAAAAACACTTAGCACTTCAGAAATTAAACATGGCCTACGCATCCCACACACTTCCTAGAATCTTGAAGATAAAGAATATATATTTAAGTTTTATCAAGACTGCTTTAGAGCCCCCCCTTTTTACATTATTAATAGTGGCACTCAAAATAAAAAAATAAGATCTGTTAAAAAGTTAAACTGACGGTTCCACTAGATTTGAGCCTGCCTGATTTAAAGCCAATATTACAAAACTGAAGGTGCCGTTTCTGATTTCACATGTACAAGTCCCCTGAAATTATGTGTCACACGCTAGTTTCATCAATCACGGCCTTTGATTTTTCTAATCAGAGCTACTGAACGTGAGTCAGAACTTGAAACATACCCTAATTTAAACTAATAAGCTTTGGGCCCTGCTCTTTAAATTTTAAGGCATGTGTGTTTCTCTACTGTAACATTGTACAAATTTACAATCACATGCATGATCTACAGTAAAAAAAAAAAAAAAAAAGTTTGGATTACAGTGTTTTCAAATTGTGAATCACAATTCAGCACCTATCATGTTACAACTAATAAGGCAACAGCAGTGTCGTATACTACAATAACACTCCCTCCGCAGGGCAGCGCGGGGGTCGGTGAGAGCCCAGAAATGTTAAGAATCTTATGCCTACTTGTCTAATCTGTGTACATCTCCTAGGGGTTTTGCAGTGATGAAGAGGTCCTACGTGAATCACTATTGTAGACCGGCCTAGTTACAGCAGCTGTCAACGAGCCTCGGGCACAACTCATACTGTGCTTACAATCAGACGACGGGGGTTGGAGGCTTGCAACTCTTCGACCTCAGTCCTTCGGTTGCTTCCTCAGCTTCACATTGTTTTCCAGGGACGAAAAGCTGTTGGTGTGTCCGTTGGCAGCGGCCAGGGACCCGTTCTGGTGGTCCTTCAGGTGCTCTTTCCGCCGAGAGGCCCCCTTCTTGTTGTAGGTCTGAAACACACAAGGGCAGATAGCAGTGCGGGACGGCGCCGTGCTGGGGCCACATCCCTGACACTAACCCAGCTTCCGTTCAAGACCCAGTGCTATCAAGGAAGAACTTCTGTAGCTGAGCCACCATGAACATGTTTTGGGTTTTTTTTGCCACTGGTTTCAATCACTCTTCTATTTTATGAGGCTTAGCCTAAAATAAGTTCACTGAGTCATGGGCTGCCAACAGAAAAACTGTTTTAAAAATTAAACACAAAAGTCAATTTATACTTGACTGTTGTGCCCTTTCAATATCTAGATGGCAGAGGCCAGGGGCTATGCGGCCCCACTGGTTTCTCCAGCCTGTAGAACCTTGCCCTTGTCCTCAAGGTGCTCATTAGGCCCTGGCCCGGCAGCTCCGTGGGTTAGAGCGTTGTCCTGATACACCATGGTTGTGGGTTCAATCCTCAGTCAGGGCACATACAAGACTCAAATAATGAATGCAGAAATAAGTGGAACAACAAATCGACATTTCTCTCTCTCTCCCTCTCCCCTCCTTACTCTCTAAAATAAAAATTAATGAGTTTGAGAAAAAGATATGCTCATTACTTCAGCAGTTATTTTGGCCTTTATACAAGCGATAAGCAGTTAAAGCAAGCATTATTGCACCTTTATGGGGTCCTGTCCTTTAACCTCCCTTGTACCTGATGTGTCCCCCAAAGTGTAGCATAAACTATTAGCCCAGCAGTATACGAACTCAACTCAAACATGTCATACCCAGGTGTGTGTGAATAAAGGTACAGGTGGGCACAGGGAGGAGGAAACGAGGCTGAGCCGCCAGGTGGCTGCTAGACATGACCACGCTTTACTGCCTGCACATCTGTGACCTGTCCTCGGTCCCGACCTCCTGTGCCTGCCCTGGAACCAGACACGGCCCGCGGGAGCGCGAACACACGTCACCGGGGGTGATGGGAGGCAGGGAATCAGCAGTGGCTGCAAAGTGCTCAGGCTCCACCAGAGATCATCTGCCCTAAATGGACCCTTCTGAGAGCAAAGCCCTGCATTACATCATGCGCTTGGAAGAGAGTTAAGCCTCCAGATGCGAGAGGTGGATGTGCAAGAAAACTGGGACAAAAGGGCAGATTTCTATCTATAGCTGATAGATTGTGATGGAAATTTCTTCGGACATTTAATTTAGCCATGAAGTTCAGAGCAGCCGCGAGGCCTCTGACTGAAGATTACCTGCTGTGTGTCTGTCTCGGGCCTCAGGGAGGTGATGCAGGAAGCCGCTGGACAGTTCTGCTTTTCCACATAAATCCCAAGCCTCCCCCGCTGAAAATCTAGAACTCCAGAGGTCCGGACAGACTTAGCGTCTTCTCCATGGGCAGTGACCCTCCCCGCCCAAAGGCAGGGGCTGCCCTGTCACTCTGACTACATTAGTCCCCAGTGCCCGGCACACAGTAGGGCCTTTACATGCCCCGCCGTAAACAGGCAGGTGAAGCCTCTGCTGGTCAAGGCCCGAAGCCCAACTGCCACCGGAGAGGGAGACTCACCTGAATGTAGAAGTTTGTGAAGAGAGCAATCAGGGAAATCATGTATCCGATCTGGAAATACAACCAACCGAGAGGGAACGCACACGGCCAGATGACCCCGCAGCTGGTCTGTATGATTGTCAGCACAAACTGAAGCTGGTGGGAGAGAGGGGGCACAGCTGAGCGTGGGCAGCCTGTGGGCGAGGGGCCATGCCAGACTGGGCTCTCTACCCTGCACCACCCCACTCCAAATTACACTTATCCACCTTTCTGCGGGTACCTCAAACACGAAGCATATGCTAAATGCATCCCAAGCTCTCTATCTTTCTGTATTTGTCTTGTACACACACATTCTCCCTCCCCTCCAAGCTACTTAAACCACCTTTCCTGAAATTCGGGGAATAGTGAACAACTGTCTCACATGTTTGACAGTTGCTCAGAGTAGATCTTAAAAGTTCCCATCACAAGACAAAAACCTGAAACTATGTGAGGTGATGGATGTCAACTAGACTTACTGTGGTAAGCATTTCATAATGCACACGTATTATCAAATCGCTATGCCGTACACCTCAAGCTCATACAATGTTATATGTCAATTATGACTCATTGATGCTGGAGGCAAAAAGAATATGTTAAAAGACAAAACAAGACAAAACATACACACAAACGTCAGGACACAGTAGAGAGAGAGATGCAGGTTTTTTCTTTCTCAGGGAGGAAGAACGGGTGTGGGGTGTGTGTGTAAAGGGAACCAGTGACGTCCAATCCCACTGGACACTTTTCCTAGTCCCCATCTGCGTTCCCCGGGGGTTTGGTGCAGCTGATAAGTAGATTTAAACTCTTATCAGGATACAATGTGAAGTCCACAGAATACTTCTGATAAGTAAATCTTGAAAAGCATGTAAAAGTGCTTGGAAAACGAGGCAAGGGTGTTAAAATAAAGTGTGGCTACTGGAGGGGGCATCTTCAAAAGGAATAACACGGGGGGTGGGGTTCTGTCCGCTGCATTTCTGGACAGGCTACCAGGTTACTATAGAAAGAATGGCTGTTTTCTTTTTCTTCTCTTTTTCAAGGTAAGTACTCTAGGCTGAGTAATAACCAGGAGTGGTGTTTAAAATAAATCTAGGCAAACTGGGTGCAATCTTCTGCCTCCAAGGGCAGAACCTAATAGGAGACCAACTTCCCAGTTGGTTCTTTCAAATTCTGCTTCTACAGAGCTGTGGCTGTGGGGTGTAGGTGTGGTATGAGCCGATCTCCTTCCTCATTGCGGCTCCTCGAAGGGAACAAGAAGGTGAAAGGACAATTATTCTTCCTCGGGGCAGGGGGTGGGGGCGAGAAACAGCTAACAAGGACTGCACTGCAGCTGGCAGGAAGTGATAATGAAATGCCAAACACATACAGAGCCCAGCTCTTCTTTGACTTTTCCCCCCCGATTGTTATTTTTAAATATTGGAATATCACCATCGACTTGGAAGGATCTGAATCAACTTGGTTTCTTTAGAAGACTGTTAATGAGGCCAGGCCAGGGCTCCATGTCTAATGTTTAAGGCCCGTCAGCTAGTCTGGCCTATTGCTGTGTCCTCTTCTACAAAAGAGGGGTAAGAACATGAAGTCAGGCTATTGGAACGATTCATGTAAAGCTGCTTACTTAGCAGGAGTGCCTGCACAGTAGACTCAACACATGTCAGCATTCATCATTAGTAGAAATAGTACTGATGATGAGTTTGCGGAAGAATTCACGAGGGGAGAGGAACAGGGACCTATAATGTCCTGACCACTAGAGAAAGCTCAGGAGCGAACAGCTGCGGGTGGCCCCGCACGGTGAGCCTTGGGAGGGGCCCCATCTGGAGCACAGGGGTGTCCTTCTCGCCACCAGGGGCTCTGCTGCACCAGAGCTGGGAGACCGCCCAGCACCTGGCTCAGCAAATACCCCACTGCCTAACAGGCACAAGCACCCTGGACTCAGGCCAGTCCACAGCTCCTCTGAAGTCCTGAGAACACAAACAGCTTTCACTCTGGAGTTTGGATTATAATTAGGAGATGGACAGACACACACACACATGTGCACGTGCTTTATGCACACACTAAGAACAAAGGCCTAAACCTGAAGTCAGAAAATTAGAGCTAGGTCTCTCTCTGCAACTCAACTAGCTGTACGCCCATGGTCACAGTTTCTCCACTGATAACAATTAAGAAAGTTCCCCACTCTGCTCACTTTGCAGTTTTCATGGGACGAATGGGAAAGGATGGGAAGGCACCTTGTAGGTGCTATTAAACAACAGAGCCAGGGAGGCAGCAAGATCACCCCGGGGAGAGCTCTGTGCATCCCTAGCAGCAGGTGCTTGGGAAAGAGGCCGAGTCACTCACCAGCTGCCCCTGAGTGATGTACTTCTTCCACCAGAGGTACGGACGCATGGACGGGACAGAAGACAGACCGTAGTACGAGTACATGAGGACATGGATGAAGCTGTTAAGTGTGGCACCGAAATAAGCTGCAGGAACAGAAAGGATTTACAGAGGAGGATGTATTAGTGTTTTATACATAACAGGTAGAATAAAAATAAAATCCAAGATTCTTTGTAAATTGGAAAATCAGGTGGTTTTGAATGGCTGGCAAACACCGCAGCAGCACTGCTCGGACCTGTCACTGGAATTCAATTTCCACGTGGCCAGGCAGCCAGCCGTCAGGGTGCTGTAAGCCCAGGGTCAGCTATAGCCTCCAGGTGGGCATCTAACTCAGGGGCCATGAAAGCACTCGCCCCCTCTGGCACCTACAGGCTTTGCCGCCAGAGCCTGACCCACTCCCAGAGGCAGCTCTTTTCTTTGCAAGCCCAGGGACTCGGCTGAGTTGAAGGCTTAGGAAGACAGTGATGGGCACTGAAAGCTGGCTGTCTGCACACTGGCTGAGGTTCGGAGAGGCCTCTGAAGTCACCGCCTAATTACTCCCCAGGACTGCAGTACTGATATCTCTCTACTGTTAATGCACTTCAGAGTCCAGTTCCTTGGAGATGAAAGACCTGCCTTTTATCACATGATGTTTAACTTCCAGCAGGACCATCAGTTTTTTTTTTAGACTCTCTGCCCTCCTCCCCCACAGTAGTCAACCAAACAAAGCTCTCTGGCTTTTCCATGTGCAGTCGGAGGGGCACGAGGCTGGGGGCAGGGAATGCATTTGCACCCCTGGCTGTGTGACCTCGGACGAGTCACATTCGTTCTCAAGGTACGGAGGTGCTGTTTCTATTAGAAAGTTAAATCAGCTCATCCACAGCCAAAGGTGTGGTAGTGAGAAAGAAAACAACACTTTTCGCGAGGAGCCTGCAGTCCTGAGCAGCACCCACCCCCTACCATCAGCTTTCTCTTCAGCTGAAAGGAGCTGTGTTTGGAAAGTCTTTTCGAGTTCTAAAATTCCACGACTGTGGATCTTGGTGGGCCGAGTGAGTCAGGGCAGTGCCATCCTAGGGGAAAATGTAACAGACTCAAATCTGTCAGCGGTGGATGACGGGAATTCTGACTGGGACGTCCGTGAGAACTCCCAAGCAGAACCGGAAGGTGGCCGCTTACTTACTCTCTGACAATTACAAGAGTTCAGATCATAAGCTTTCCAAAGCCACCACATCCTGCTCCACGTTTCACAGACCCCGAGGGTCATGGTATTAGAATATGCACGGATTCCCTAAGGCTCCGTTTCATAATTAGCCTTGTTCTTTGGTGTTCACTCCAAGGTGTGATTCCAACTTCCCAGCCTGCCCCTGTCGGTCAAACATCTTCCAAAGTGTAGAGAAACAAGAATTAGAAGTAACCTTTATGACAGAGAACAGTGTCCCTGTTTCTTAATATGCCCTGGGCTGGGAATCTATTATTCCCCTCCTCCTGCAAAACTAGCACAGGACGTTACTAAACTAGAAGCAGGTTTTGGCAGCGTACGGAGTGCACAGACCACACCAACTATCATCAGAAGCATCCCAGACACAACGTTCAAATGCCTGACCTGGAAATCTCCAGAGACGGCTCCTTTCCTAAGAGCCTGAGCTTCCGCCCAGCACTTCTGCTCACACCTGTTCCCCAATCCCCCCATGTGAGACTTACAGTGGCCGCAGGGGACCCAGTTCATCACGAACCACCAGATGTTCAGCATGGAGGCGTGGTGGTACACGTGCAGGACCGTGATCTGGTGGTTGTTCTTACGCAGGATGAAGAAGAAGGTGTCCATGAACTCTATGAGTTTGGAGAAGTAGTACCACCAGAGGACATGGATAATCTAAGAGGAAGGGGCATCAATGTTTCTGTGGAATATCTCCTCTGACACGTATACAAACACCCCAGAACCCCATGCTGGCGCAAAGCCCGAGTGCCCTGCTGGCCCCTCCAGCCCTTCGGCAGGCAGTCGGGAACGCTGGTCACTCTGAAAGTGGCTCTAACCAAAGAGCACGATTTGGGGGGGAGGGGTTGAAATAACAACAGGGGAGGTTTTCAAAGGGCCACTGACACCCTTCAAGACTATCAAAACAGGAGCCTCCAAGTTCAAAGCCCTGAAGCCGGCTGGTTTCCTCAGAAGGAGGTTGCAGAGCCATTGGGACAGAAAAGCCACCTGAAAGGCACTTCTGATTTCAGGGGCTGGCGTGGGGCAGGTGACAAGACACGAGGCGAAGAAAAGGAGCTGGAACTTTGTCACACAGGGGCTCTGAGGAGATGCCTGCCCATGCTGGGCTCCACCAGCCTCTCACGGAGAGAACACCACACTCCAGAGTGGGCGTCAGAACCTGCAGCCACCACGCAGAGGACGCTCTTCTACGATCCTGTTTACATACGTAATGCACAAATAATGATAAATGCATGTCTTTTCCCCCGGAAACTGTTACTAGGATTTACTTTTGCAGAGAAGGAAACTTTAGTTTTCATTTCATACCTTTTCATGTCGTTCAAATTTCATATTATATGTATATACTGCTTTTTAAGATTATTTTAAATGTCAACAAGAATGACCTGAACAGCGAGGTTATAAGCTGTTTTGTCTTTTGTGCAACTGATTTACAAAAATGACTAAAACAGAAAAGAGGGACAGTACCTTCATATCTGCGTCTCCCGCGCTGCGTGTGCCCTGACAGAAGAAGTTGTATTTGCCTTCCCATACTCCTGTCACTAACTAAAAAATAAAAAGGAGAAAAGCCAATTACCAACACTATCAGAACCATTAAAGCCCCAATCAATGAAAGTTCATTAGTTTCAGAACCAATGAAAATTGACCCTGGGCTGGCAGAGGCAAGTTCGTTGCAAGGAAAACACACAATGACAGGAGTGTGAATGAGGCTGCTTTGCCTCAATTTCACAAGGAGGGGCCCGGGTTACGGGGGGGGGGAACACCTGAGTTACAGGAGGAGGGGGGGGCCCGGGTTACAGGAGAGGTGGCCCGGGTTACAGGAGGGGGGGGCTGGGTTACAGGAGGAGAGGGGGCCCGGGTTACAGTAGGAGGGGGGACCCAGGTTACAGGAGGAGGGGGGGCCCGAGGAGCGGGGAGCTCAGGTGCAGTCTTCAGAGCTGCTTCCTTATCAAGCTGACTTCCTCCAGAAGGCTCCCAAGGCCATCACAAGCACCCTGCCAATTCCAAGGCCCTGTCAAACAACCCACCGGCAGGCTCCCAGCCCTGCCCCCATTGGCCTCAGGGTAGGTTGCTTCACAGGCTTTCCCTCAGCCACGGCTTCTCAAACTCCTGTAGACAACATTACCTCAAGGACACGTTACAAGGCCATCGCTGGCAGGTTTCTGATCCAGCAGCAGGCCGCCCGGGGTGGGGTTCTAAGAATTCTTATTTCTAACCAGTGTCCACACTTCGGGAACCACTGCTATAAGCCTTGAGATCATTTTGTTCAGCCTCATCGTTGTTTCCTGTTGCTGTGTCATCCCCTGGCTCCATGAACTAGACCTCTGCAGACTGAGGAAATTGGGCCCATTCCTCAGAATTCACCTGCAGCAGAGTAGCACTGTGGTGTCACAGAAAGGACCCCAGAATCGGGGTGCAAGCTGTAGGATACAGACCTGCAATATCAGCAGCTCACTGTGGGGGCCTCAGTTTCCTAACATGCACACAGTGAGGGCGCCTGGCCTAGCGGAGACCCACAGACCCACTCTGACAGTCCAGAGGGAAGGTCTGATTTGACCACCCTGTGCATGTCCGCAGTCCACTACATTCTAGGCAAACACCCTCGAGATGCTCTTCTTGGTCCATGTTAACTGTAACTCACTGCTTCCTCCCGAAGTCTAGGGTAACCTTGAGTTTTCCTGGTGATGGTGCCTCCGGTGGCCAACTGACACCAGAAGGGGAGAAATTTGAGGTGGCCTGCCTTGTGCCTGATCTCATCTGGGTATCCCACCAAAGGACTGGCCCTGGTTCTCCAAGTGCGTTCCCCAGCCCAGCTGCATTAGCATCACACAGGAACTTATAAGACACGCAAATTCCTGAGCCCAGCCCAGACCTTCAGAATGAAAACTCTAGGGACGGACCATCAAGGCAGGGCCTCCAAGTTCTGGATCACAGACCCTTTGAGAATCTAATACAGTGGTTTACAAAGTGTCCCAACCCAGCAGCATCACCCAGGAGTTTGTTAGAAAGCCAAACTCGCAAGGCCCCCTACTCTACTGAGTCAGACATTTCTGGGTGTGAAGCCCCGTAGTGCGATAACAGGTTGGTTGCTTTCCAGGGGATGTGGAAGTTGTGGTTCCCATTCTAGCTGCGTAAGAGGATGAGCTGGGGAGTTTTTAAAAATTGCTAATGCTGACTTCCGGTCAAGATGGCGGCGCAGGTAAACGCGGTATCGCGTCCTCCCACAACCACATCAAAGTTACAACTAAACTACAGAACAACTATCATTCAAAACCGCCTGAAATCAAGCTGAATGGAAGTCCTACAACTACGAAATTAAAGAAGACGCTGCATGGAGACTGGTAGGAGGGGCAGAGGTGCGACGGGCTGGTCCCACACCCACGTGTGGCGGATAAAAATTAGGAGGACACCTTGGCTGGGAAGGTCCTCCCTGAGGACTGAGGGGTCCCCATCCCAAACCAGGACCCCAGCTCAGGGTTCCAGTGCCAGGAAGAGAAGTCCCCATAACTTCTGGCTGGAAAAACCAGCGGGAACTGAGGCTGAGGCGGCTGGAGCCCCTGGCAGCTCCTGTTAAAGGGCCCGTGCTTGGACTTACTCAGACTCGCTCCCTCCAGGCTCCAGCATGGAGCAGGCAGCTTGAAAGGCACCAGAGTTATATAGGGAAGAACTGAGCTATTTGGCATTGGAGCGAGGGCTGGAGAGGCAGCTTTCTCCTGGTCAGATGTGCTATCAGAGGCTTTTGTCCCTTTGGTGAGCCCTTCCCTGGGCCGGCAGACACCACCATATCTGGGACTCCAGCAACCTGGCTCACACTGTTGGCCCTGCCCTGGTGATTCCCTGAGGCCCCGCCCCACCCAACTTTCAGGCCCACCCAAGGTGTTGCCAGTTGCATTACCATAGGATTGGCCTGTCTTGGATCCTGCTTCAGCTTTTCCTAAATTCTTTCAAACGAGCAGCGTCTGGTCTCAGCTAGCCCCACACCTCTCGCTAAGTAATACATAGAAACAAACACAGGGAGGCAGCCAAAATGAGGAGACAAAGAAACAGGTCCCAAATGAAAGAACAGAACAAAACTTCAGGAAAAGAACTAAGTGAAATGGAGTTAAGCAACCTAACAGATGCTGAGTTCAAAACACTGTTTATAAGGATGCTCAATGGACTTAGTGAGAACCTCAGTGGACTTAGTGAGAACCTCAGTGAACTTAGTGAGGGCTTCAAGAGCATAAAAAAGGACCAGTCAAAAATGCTGGATGCAGTTAGAAATGAAGGAGGCACTAACTGAAATAAAGAATAATTTACACAGAATCAATAGTAGAGTAGGTAAAGCCAAGAAGCAAACCATTGAATTTGGAATATAAGGAAGCAAAAAACGCCCAATCAGAACAGCAAAAAGAAAAAAGAATCCAAAAAAAAATGAGGACAGTGTAAGGAGCCTCTGGGACAACTTCAAGCGTGCCAACATTCGCATCTTGGGGGTGCCAGAAGGAGAAGGGAGAGAACAAGAAATCGAAAACCTATTTGAAACAATAATGGCAGAATACTTCCCTAACTTGGTGAAGGAAACAGACATACAAGTCCAGGAAACAGAGAGAGTCCCAAACAAGATGAACCCCAAGAGGCCCACACCAAGACACATCATCATCAAAATGCAAAAGATTCAAGACAAAGAGAGAATCTTAAAAGCAGCAAGAGAAAAGAAGTTAGTTACCTACAAGGGAGTTCCCATAAGACTGTCAGCTGATTTCTCAAAAGAAACTTTGCAGGCCAGAAGGGAGTGGCAAGAAATATTCAGAGTGATGAAAAGCAAGAACCTACAACCAAGATTACTCTATCCTGCAAAGCTGGCATTTAGAATCGATGGCCATATAAAGAGTTTCCCAGACAAGGAAAAGCTAAAGGAGTTCATCACCACCAAACCATTATTATATGAAATGTTGAAGGGTCTTCTTGAAGAAAAAGATAAAAAAATATGAACAAACAAAATGGCAATAAGTACATATCTATCAACAGTTGAATCTACAAACAAAATGAACAAGCAGAACACAACAGAACACAAACATTCTCAAAGATACAGAGAACTTTCGTTGGATACCAGATGGGTGGGGGCTGGGGGAATGGGTGAAAAAGGTGAAGGGATTAAGAAATACAAATTGGTTGTTAGACTGACAAACCTCAAAGGGAAGGGGGATGGGGGTGGGAAGAAATAAACCAAAGATCTTATATGTATGTATGCATGACCAATGGTCACAGACAACAGTGTGGGGAAAGGCAGGAGGGAGGCAGGAATGGGGAGGAGGGGGTTAATGGGGGAAAAATGAGGAACATCTGTAATACATTCAACAATAAAGTTAAAAAAAGTTGCTAATGCCGAGCCTCCCCCTAGACCATTAAACCAGAATTTTGAGGAGCTTTTTACAAAGCTCTTAAGGTGATTCTGATGTGTACCTAGGAGTGGTGACCACTGGTTTCAAGCTCCTTAACTGCAAATAAGAAATTATTGCCATACCAGTGCCTCGAGAAAGACGTAACTGAGAACACGGGACCTCCCCCGTGCCCGTGCCCTTGCCCTTGCCCTTGCCCTTGCACGGAGGTTAGCTGGGTGAGCAACAGGACTCCCTCAGGGAACAGGAACGCAAGGGTCTAAGACAACACTGTCAGACCTTCCCTCAGTCTGACCTCAGAAATAAACCCTGGCAGTAGATGTCGCCACTGAACACCCTACTTAGAATTTGATTATTCTATTATCTTCCCTTTTGTTGTTTCCTCCTGCTTTGTCATCTTCTATACGTAAAAAGCAGTTAACACAGTTCTCCATGGCCAAAGATCAGCAGAGATTTAGAGTACACCTGAGGGGAGGCATCATTCCAGGGTGAAAGCACCGGGATTAGGGAGCAGAGGATGCGTGCCAGGGCCAGGTAGGCAACCTTCTCCCTCCAGCCAGCCTAGGACCTGAGGCAAGCCAGCTAACCTTGGTTGTTTTTACTGTAAAAAGACGAAGTTGGACTAAATATCTCTAAAAGTTCAGTTTTAATTGTCCACAATGTCTATACTTCTTGATCTAATCTTTGAAAGACCAGGGCCCACATGGTAATTTACTAGAAGGTATATTATCTTTTTGGTCTTGTACAACTCTCTAAAGTTATGGCCAGATAAGCATGCAGACCTATCAGAAGTTCCAGGAATCAAGATAAAAAGCCTGAGTCCAAAGTGCAGGGAGAGGTCCTATAACTAAGGATATAAAGAAGAAGCGAAACAAAAAAAAAAAAGAAGCCACATCAAGACTGGCAGAAGGGAATGAGGCATGGTATGAGCTGGTCCCACACCCATGTGTGGCAGATAAAAGTCAGGAAGAGTATCTCAGCTGCAGAGATCACTCCCGAGGAGCGAGGCGTCCCAGCCCCACACCAGGCCCCCCAGCCCAGGTTCCAGTGCCAGGAAGAGAGGTCCCCATAAGTTCTGGCTGTAAAAACCAGCAGGGATTGAGGCTGAGTGAGGCAGAGGGCTTCTAGAGTCCCAGGCAATTCCTCTTAAAGGGTCCAATGCATGCATGGACTTACTCAAAATCACTCCCTCTGAGCTCTAGCACTGGAGAAGCAGCTTGAAAGGAACTAGAGACATACAGGGAAGAAATTAATTGTCTGGCTTCAGGGTGAGGACAGAAATGCTGGTAGAGGCCATTGTTTCTTGTCTGAGCCCTTTCCACACAGAGCTGGCAGGCAGGTAGATGCCGTATCTGAGTCTCCAGCAACCTGGCTCCCACAGTTTGCTCCACCCTGGTGATTCCCTGAGACACTGCCCCACTCTACTTTGGCGTCCACTCAAGCTGTTTCCAGTGGCTTTTCCATACAAATGGTCTGTCTTGGCTCATGCTTCAGACTTTCCTAAAAACCTCTCAAACAAGCAACATCTGGCCTCAGCATGCCCTGTACCTCTTGCTAAGAGGCCCCAGGCCCAGCACTAGCAGCAGCCAGCCTTGGTTTGCAGCTTGGCCTTTCCTGGGTACCTCCAAGCCCAGCACAAGTAGCAGCCACCTGCAGATCACTCTGTAGCTCATGCTGGGTGGCCCCAGAGCCAGCATTCCCGGTTGACAGCTTCAGACCATGTCGAAGCACCACCCAACCACCTCCACAAGCAACACACTCAAGGGGCAGACTCAGTGGGCAGCAGAACCCCACTGAAGTAAGTCCTGCTCCATGGAGTGGGCCCCTACACAGCTGATCCTCCATGGTGGCGACAGCCAGTCCTTGAGGCCAATCAGCCTGGGGGTTAATTCCTCACACTGATATGCCAACAACAATCAAGGCTCCACTACAAATGAAGGGTGTGCACAGCCCACACGAGGGTGGGAAGGCACACCTCGAGCACTCAGCTCCAGTGAATGGGGAGGAACTGTGCCACTGGACCCTACAGGTCACCTTCTACATAAGGCCACTCTACCAAGCCCAGGAGAGGCAGTAGTTCTGATTAATACATAGAAAGAAACACAGGAGGCTGCCAAAATGAGGAGACAAAGAAACATCTCCCAAATGAAAGAACAGACCACAACTCCAGATCAACAACTGAAAATGGAGACGAACATGCTGCTAGATGCAGAGCTGGAAACACTGGTTATAAGGATGCTCCATGAACTTAGGGGAAGAGTAGATTAACTTAGTGAGAACCGCAACAAAGAGATGGGAAACATAAAAGAACCTGTCAGAAATGAAGACTACAGTAACTAAAATGAAGGCTACATTACAGGGAATCGTCAGGGAGCAGATGAAGCGGGGGATCAAATCAGAGATACTGAAGACGAGGAAGCAGAACACACTCAATCAGAATGTGGCAGGATAGCAAGAAGCTAGGGAAAAGTCCCTGACAAGTGGAATAAGGCAAACTGAGACAAAATAATTAAACAAGGCTAAACTATTTGAACAATTTACAGCCAGATAATGAATGACAAGGTTTTACCTTCCCTAAACAAGGACACTTAGTAGCAAATGGTTTAAACATTTCAGACTAGACCACCCTGGGACAGAATAGCTTGGTCCCGGTCCCTCTTTGTTGACATTCTTTGAAAATAAAACTAATCAGAAAATAATCCCTGACCCCTCTATACACACATTTTGGTGAAGCAACATATTGAAGGATACACCCGCAAAGCTATTAAGTATTCTGTTAAGACCTCCCCCACCACAGACCACCACTAGGATTCAGCCAGTCAAAGAAAGATAAAAAGCCTCAAGACAATGGACCCATGGCACACTCTCGCTAGAGCACACCCACACCTTGCATTTCTGTACTTTTTCTCCTGAACTCTAACAGCCTTGCAACCAGGGGAGCAGCGGGCAGCAGACCTTTGTCCAGGCTTACCCCCTAAACCTGTCTCCAAGGCCCCCTTTTCTTCTGTCTCTCTCCTGTTACTTTTTCTACCTTAAGCCCTTCGTTTGTTTCACTGTCCCCAGCTTTAATAAATGTACTCTCAAAATCACCTGGACTCATGTTGTGAAATCTTTCCTGCATAAAGTAAAAAACCCACACACACACTACTGATAGGCCCAAGGCAGACCCACTCCAGGCCCAGTCCCCATCACTAACAAGGACAGCAAAAAGAAAAGAAAATAGTTTAAGGAGCCTCTGCAACACCTTCAAATGTACCAACATTCGCACCATGGGGATACTAGGAGAAGAGAGAAGGAATTGAAAACATATGTGAAAAAAATTATGACAGATAACTTTCATAACCTGGTGAAGGAAACAGACATACAAGTCCAATAAGCACACAGAATCCCGAACAAGATGAACCTACCAAGGCCCACACCAAGACACATCATAATTAAAATGCCAAAGGTTAAAGACAAAAAGACAATCTTAAAAGCAGCAAGAGAAAAGCAGTTAGTTACCTACAAGGGAGCTCCATAAGACTTTTAGCTGATTTCTCAACAGAAACTTTTCAGGCCAGAAGGGATTGGCATGAAATATTCAAAGAGATGAAAAGCAAGGACCTAAAACCAAGATTACTCTATCCTGCAAAGCTATCATTTAGAATCAAAGGACATATAAAGAGTTTCCCAGACAAGGAAAAGCTACAGGAGTTCATCACCATCAAACCAGTAATACATGAAATGTTAAAGGGTCTTCTTTAAGAAAAAGAAAAGAGCCCTGGCCGGTTGGGCTCAGCGGTTATAGCTTCGGCCTGCGGACCGGAGAGTCCCAGGTTCGGTTCCCACTAAGGGCACATACCTCAGTTGCAGTTTGTCCCCGGCCCCGGCTGGGGTCGTGTGGGTGGCAACCACTCGATGTGTCTCTCTCACATCAATGTTTCTCTCTCTCACTTCCTCCTTCTCTCCCTCCCACTCTATCTGAAGATAAATGCAAAAAAAAAAAAAAAAAAGGTCCTCTGGTGAGGATAAAAAGATAAATAAATAAATGAAAAAGAAAAGAAAAAAGATAAAAAATATGAATAATAAAATGGCAATAAATACATATCTATCAATGATTGAATCTAAAAAATAAAATAAACAAGCAAGCAGAACAGAAACAGACTCATAGATATAGAGAACATTTTGAACATTTTGACAGTTGCCAGATCGACTGGGAGTTGGGGGGTGGGTGAAAACGGGTGAAGGGATTAAGAAGTACAGATTGGTGGTTACAAAATAGTCATGGGTATATAAAGTACAGCATAGGGAATATAGTAAACAATATTATAATAACTATGTATGGTGCCAGGTGAGTATGAGATTTATAGTAAGTTATATAATGTCCAATCACTGGCCTGTACACCTGAAACCAATATAATATTGTATGTCAACAGTAATTGAAAAATTTTAAAAATTATTTAAAGTAAAATAAAGAAACAAAGTGCAGTTGGAGGTGGGGATTGCTGGCCTGCAGGTCCTCAGGAGACCTGAGGTGGGAAGAAGGAAGTGTTATTTTGTACAATGTTCTTCACTGCCCTTCCTTCTACTGCATGAGGAAACCGATGAATTATCTTTTTTGGCTGGAGGGTACAGAATGGGAATGAATGGTTCTTGATGAAATTTGCATAGGACTACAGCAAATGAGAATAAGGACAACACAGCAAAGTTTTCATAAAGATAAATTTGTACAATTTAAAATACACCTTTATTTAAAATAGCCATACTTAGCGAAATTAAAGATTTACTGACACGATTGTTGTTGTTGTTGTTTTCAATTTTATCATCTTATGAATCTAAAATTCTAGGACCTACCATCATTGTTTTCCAGCTACTATTTTGGTTTATGGTGTCCTAAGACAACCCAGGTTAGTTTTCTCTTGCCAATTCTAGAATGGGTGGCTGGTATGTGTGTGTGTGTGTGTGTGTGTGTGCATACAGAGGACCACATGACTTCATTCACCAATGTCTACCCCGGTGGGGAAGGGGAAAGCAAGAGACCTCTCTGGGGAAGAAGATGACAACATATGCCCCATAATCCCATAGACACCACAACCTCAGGGGTGGGCACAGGTCGAGGGGTCTGTTAACTCCAGCAGAAGACACTGACACATGCCTCCTTTCTCTTAAACTGTCTTTCAGAAGGAATCTAGGTGGGATTGCCTTGACTCTTTAAGCTTATTAATCTAAAATTCCATTTGCCTTTTCCCCATAAATGATAACAAATCTATCGTAAATACCCGTCTTTGGAGGCTAAAGAACTCAAACCCAGGTCTTGGGTGGTGAACTTCCCAATTCTGAGCATAAAGCAAGTCCACAAGCCAGAAGCTTCTCATTCAGGGCCACCTCACTGCCCGGAGGCCCCATGCGTGCACCTTAGAGGCTCCTGCAGGAGCTCCACCAGGCTTCACTGCAACAATCCACTGACCGATCTCTGCTGCTACTCAAACCACTGGAGGACCCTCCAGTGACTCGACACTGACCTCAGAATAAGCCCTGAATCCTACGCACAGTATTCAGATATATACGTTCTTTAAAAAAAAAAAAAAAATTATTGATTTTAGAGAGAGAGAAAGAGAAAGAAACATTGATGTGTAAGAGCAACACATCAATCAGCGTCCTCCTGCAAGTCCCCTACTGGGGATTAAACCGGAAACCTGGGCTTGTGCCCTGACTGGAAATCGAACCAGCAACGTTTTGATGCATGAGATGACGCCACCCAACCAACTGAGCCACACCAGCCAGGGCCAGATATACACTTTCTTCCACAATGTCCCTCCAAGTTGACCCTTCCTCCTCTGCCAACAGCAGACTGGACACACTTCCGTTCTCCAAGCCTGCCTCTCCTTAACCACGACACGTGACCAAGGGGAAGAGCGCAGGTTTGGGCACTAGCCAGAACCAGGTTAAATCCTAGCTTCCAGACGTTTAGCTCCGTGACCCTGGGCAAGATCAATCCTTCTCTCTCACATCTCTTTAGGCCTCAGTTTCCTCACTCCTCAAATAGGGTGAAAATAATACTCCTGCCTCTTAAGGCTGAGGAGTTAAGGAGATGAGGTGAGTAATGCTTCTCTTATCCCACCTGGAAGGCAGGAGAAGCACAATAAATGTGAGCAATGACCATTGCTTTCTACCTTTCAGCGGGAATGCTCTCTGCAATCATGTTACCCACCCCACCCCCCTCCAGCTCTTAAAATCCTATCTACCCTTCAAAGTTCAGTTAAAATTCTATTTTCCTCATGGCTGCTCCCTTGAGCACTCCAGCTTGAAGTGCGTCCTTCCTCCTCCAAGCTCACCTTGCTGTGACACATACTTATCTGCTCATGTGCTCCCTTTTAAGCCCCTTGCTACTGGTTCTGCTTGAAGCTCCTTGGCAAGCTCAGGGGTGCTGACTGGCTCCCGCCTCCACAGAATCCAGCACGGGCACTTGTACACAGAGGTGCAGAACAAATATTTGCTAAGCTAACGACAAAGAGCTCAAGGTGCTGCTCTTGTCCCCCAGATCTAGGCCTAATGTTTTATGTATATACAGCCCCCCCCAAAAAGGCTTTGTTTCTGCTTTGCAAATGGAGGAACTGCAAGTATTTTAAAGAAGCTTGGATGTGATGACATTCATCTGAATTCTCTTCACAAGATGAAAACCAGTCCTCAGGAAATATACTGGTGATATGGAAAGCTCAGTTCTTAAATATCCTTGGCTTCAGAAAGGATAGAATAATGTAACACACGAGGACCAACACCTGAGTTAACGTTTACCCATCTAAGAGTCTCAGAGTAATCCTCTGTAAAGTGGCCAGTGTCAGTGTTCTCTCCCTCTATTCCCCTATCAGAAGGAAACCACAGAAGTCTGCGCTTTAAAATTTTTTAATATGTTTTTATTGATTTTTTAGAGAAAGAGAAAGGGAGAGATAGAAACATTGATGTGGAGAGAGAAACATCATTGGCTGCCTCCTGCACGCCCCCTACTGGGGATCAAGCCTGCAACCTGGGCATGTGCCCTGACCAGGAATTGAACTGGGATCTATCAGTCCCTGGGACGATGCTCGATCCACTGAGCCACACCAGATGGGCTAGAAGTGTACATTTTAAAACCCCGTGGTTACTCATGACTGTAACAGAGCTGAGGCTTTCCAAACAAAGGCCTGGCCTTCCCTCTGGCCCCACGAGGAGACAGTGCTCCAGTCAAAGACACCTCAGCCACCATTTCCCTTCAGGACTCTGGCTTCTTTCCAAAGGGCTGCTTTGGTCAGTCCCTGGAAATTCACCTCAGGGGGAGAAGACCGGGAGGCTGGACAACAGTGAAGGACTGAAAGGAAGGGATTCTGGGAACCAGCTCAAAAGCGGGCAGGACTGTATTCCAATGAAAGAGAGACCACATGAACAGCTCCCAGTACCTGTCCAGCTCCTCGAACGCCACTGACTACTCCCAGGGAGCACTACTGACCCTACCTGGCTTTCCCCAAGTAACCGAGATACAAACAGCATCACTGCAAACCATATGTGCTTTCTCCTTCCTTGGAGTAAAGCAATCTTGAATCAGTCCACAAGCACCTGAAGAGCTACAATTAACCCCCAAGCAAGACAAAGCCAATAGCCAAAGGTGGTTTCATATACCTTCTCATTTAAAGAAAAGTTAGGTAAGTATCACCACTGGGTCTGGGATGATGCAGTTAAGGGAGTGAGTCATTCCTAATGCTGAGAGTTGACTTTTCTCATCTGACACCATGCTGGACCACAAATGAGATATAACCTTCAGCCTGATACCCATTTCTAGGGTACCATCTGGAAAGCTACCAAAGCAGCTCAAGGAACAAGGTCACCTGAAACACTTAAAAAAATAAGCAGAAAAATGTCATAGTGAGTGGCCCTTATCTGTCATTCACCCAACATGCCAAGATATCAGAGTAACAAGATAACCCCTTTGGTGGTCAGGGCTTGATGAGCTGTGTGGTGATTACCCGCTACGCAGAAATGCAATGAAAGGTAATGAGACAGACTACCACACGGGCATTCAAATGTATTGAGGGACATTTCTAAGCACCACCACCAAAAGCATGTGGGGTTGACAATTTCACAACTTTGTTTCTAGGTGAACCTCCAAGTGTATACTTTTTAGACCTGGTGGAAACTCATAAGGAAACAGAGATGAGAAGGGATGTGGGTGACCTGACGTCATACAGCTTCTTGGAGGCACTGCTGGGTCTAGCTCCCAGGAATTCCGACTTAGTACAATGCGATGTCAAACAGCAGTCCTCAGCTGCCTTGACCTTCCTTGTCGGGGCTGGAATCCTTCGTGGGGCACAGTGGAGCTCCTCTCCCCATGAAGAAGTCTATGGAAAAGCAGACCTTTAGCTGCATCTTTATCTTCAGCAGATGCTTGGTTTAAAATGAACCATCAGCTACTCCAAAATTAAATGTACCTATTCCCTCTAGGGTTTAGCTGGCCAATCTTGACAGTGCCATAATGGAAGAGGGTCAGGTCAAAGCACGTGGTTTTAAAATTCAAATCTCTCATGGCAAGAGCATAAGGATGCTCATTAAGATAATTTTACACCCGTGACCTCCAGAGTATTTTTCCCCCTCTTATGACCAGGAACACCACTGGGTTACAGCTGAATGGAATAGTCTTGGGTAAGTCATAAGGACAGGCTCTGTGCACTAGAGAACACTTTAGAACAAAGCACAGAGGAACGGCTTGTCCTTAGCCCAGCCTGGAACAGGTATGCTTGGCACTCCTCCCTGAACTGGGCCCTGCCCTCGTAAGCTGGCAGTCCTTTCTCGCTGCTCAGGCCTCTTGAGGTGGTTTTAGGTAGGTTGCTTCCATATACCTGGCAAGAAGCATTTGTTTTATATTTCATGGGGGTTAGAGGCTGGGCAGAGAAAAACCTCAAGCTAAGACTTGGCATTTTGGGGTAGTACAACCCAAAGGTTTGGAGCACAGACTTGGATCCCAGGCCCATCCCGGCACTTTCTCTCTGCAGAAAGGGGACAATAATCATGTGACGAACATTGAAGGTGTTAGCCCAGTCCCTGGAATGAGGCAGGCACTATATGAGACTGCTATGATTCCAGCCAAATGTTAGCGTAGCTTCCAACACTTGAAGGTCCATGACCGGGTCTCAAGTGGTATTGCTCCTCCTGTGTACAGAAGCCCTGGACAGAGTATCCTTTGCATAATTTAAAGAGAGACCTCTAGCCCACTACTGACTGGCTCTGTGGCCTAAGTCTGCTTCCGATGAGGATTTGTAGAGTGACGTGCTCCTGTTACAGCCACTGCAAGGCCAAGTTAGCACAGGTCTGCAGGGTCAGTTGAGGGGGGTCAGGCTGGGCTTCTACTGGAAGGCATTCCTCCCTCTTCCCCTGGGTGTGGGGGTGAGGACAAGACTGTCTGGCTGCATCCTTCTCTCCATTAGCCCCGCGGTACAGCATTCCCTCAGGGCAGTGCAGGTCCCCGAGGGGCAAGTAACCGAGGGCTGCTGCTCTCGGGAGGTTTCTTTCAGAGCAAGGAATTTCAGTTGCAAGGGAACCAAGAGGGAGAATTATCTTAGACAATGGTCAGGCCTGATAAGTATTAATCTCACCAGATGTTTCAACTTTTCTATACCTCTCTTAAATGGGAAAAAGCAAGCAGCACAGTAAATATCTTTTCCAAAGTATTTTGGCAAACAAAATAATTTTTAAATAAAACTCAATGATCAATTGCAAGGTCTTTTAAGTGTTTTTCCAAATGTCATTTTCCCACAATAACATATCTATTTTAGGAAAGCCTGAAGGGAAAGAAAAACAACAAGACAGTTGAGAATATAATGTTTCCAAAGCAACTGCTCTGTGGTTCTGTCACAGAGGTTCAAAGCCCGAGTCCTGGGAGGAACTGCCTGTCAGGTGCTGGGGGGATACTTCACCAGCACCCACCCCACAATTACAGAGGTTAGAAACCAGAGGCAAAACATTCAGCCCGTCCGATGCTCAGTTCCTTTCATCTTTCCAATAACGCAGCATCAGAAACCTTTGAAAGGACTTTCGAAAAGACTGGTGTCTGGTTCTAGCAATGCAGCAACCTGAACAAAAGCAGAACCAACTCCCCTGCTATTGATACAAACGGAAATGCTACGTGAATCACACCAAGAACACGCCAACATCATTGACACCTCACTGCAAGGTGAGGTTTCTTTTCCCCAACAAATTATTCTGAAAAGAGGAAGTTAGCTTACACTCAGTCCTTTTAAAATCTTTCTTTTCTTTTTTTTTTTTTTTGGTATGTGCCCCTAGCGGGAACCGAACCCGGGACTCTCTGGTCCGCAGGCTGAAGCTCCAACCGCTGAGCCAAACCGGCCGGGGCTTTCTTTTATTTGGGAAGACATTCACCTGCGATGATCTCAGCGATGACTAGAGTTTGGGATGCTTAACAGGATGCCCGACAGACCATTCTGTTTTTGTTTTTAAAGAGGCAAAGAAATTTAACATAGATGATATTTATTCCCAGAGGCATGATCTCCCGGATATAGTGGAAAGAAAACTTATCAAAGATGGTTAAAAGCAGTCTAGGGAGTGGCTAAGTGTGGAGATCCCTGTCACAGATCTGCTCCATGGAGGAAAAACAACGTTTCATGTTACAGAATGAAAGAAAAGACTGAGCAGTGAATTTTTAGAAATAAAAGATAATCACTGACAGTAAAAATGAATGAAATGGATGAAACAGATTAGACAACTGAAAGTAGGAGTGAGTTAGAAGAATGCAGAAGACAGAAAGCTGAAAAAAAAACACGAGAGAGAGGACATGTGAGTCTGAGAATGTCCAACACGTGTCTAACGGGAGATCTAGGAGAAAGACCACAGCCTAGGACATGATGCCGAGCACTTTCCCAAATCAATGAAACACAAATTCTCAGATTTCAGGCACACAGCCCCGAATGAGGTAAATAAAAATGAGTGACTAGGCACACACTTTTATTTTTAAATGCAATTTAAAAATACCTGGAAAGAAAGAAAAAATGACCTACAAATGAACAAAAATGAGACTGCAGCATAATTCTCTGGAATAAATTTTCAAAGCACTGAAGAAAAAAATAATTTAGAATTCTACACCCTGCTAAAATACCGTTCAAGCATAAAGACAAATAAAATGACGTCAAACAGAGACTTAGAGAGTTTATCCTTCACAGAAAAGAACTACTTCAGAAGGAGAAAACTGAACCTCAAAGGAAAGAATGGATTTCACACACAGCTCAACAGTGAGAGAAAAAAATCAGTAGCAGGGCCCTGGCCAGTTTGGCTCAGCGGTTAGAGCGTCGGCCTGCGGACCAGAGAGTCCTGGGTTCGGTTCCCACTAAGGGCACGTAACTTGGTTGCAGTTTGTCCCTGGCCCCGGTTGGGGTCATGTGGGTGGCAGCCACTCAATGTGTCTCTCTCACGTCGATGTTTCTCTCTCTCTCTTCCTCCCTCTCTCCCTCCCACTCTATCTGAAAATAAATGCAAAAATGTCCTCGCGTGAGGATTAAAAAATAAAAATAAAAAATAAAAAGAATTAATGATGATTGTTTGGGGCCTCAGGAAACGGTGGGACTAAATACCTGCTAACAATAACACAGAGGATGGAGAATCAGGGATGAAATCTTCTAAGGTCCTTGTATTATTTAGGAAAATAGAAATAATCACTTTAGACTTTATTAAGTCAAGAATGCATGTTAAAAACATATGGGTAACTAATAGAACTAGAATAACTTTTAAATCAGTAAAATAAAATTTAAAAATTCAACAGAAAGGAAGCAAGAAAAAAAGGACAAAGAAAATATGTACAAATACAAAAAAGATAGAAATTATTCCAAGTAATTAATGTGCTAGATGAAAATGGATTAAATTGTCCCACTAAAAGGCAAGTGACAGAGTCAGTCATTCAACTCCTATATGAGTATCAAAACAAAACACAATCACATTTGCACAAGGAGACACATCCAAGGACATAAATGTTCATTGGAAACCTTTTTGTCTATCCAGAAAACCCCACTCTGGTCAGAAGATGGTATAAGAAATCCTAACACTAAAATAACACAGAGAAGTTAAACCTAATAAATTAAATCTTTAAGATTCAACATGGATTCATCTCAAAATATGTCGACTGAAAAGTTATTTGAAAAAGACTATAAACCATTTATGTAAATTTAAAAACTGTCTCAAAATATACTATATATTGTCATGTATACATACATATGTAGTAAAAGCAAAAAGATATATCCAGAAAAGAAACATGAACTGTAAAGTTACCTCTGAGAAGCTGTACTTTAAATACACTTTGTAATGTTTTCTTTTATAGACAAAAAATTCAAACCAACAAGAAATCGTCAATATTTGTTGGGTGCAGATATCATTTAAGTGATTTTATTTTCCATATTTTAAAGTAGTCCCAAAATTGCAATTTAATATGAAAACTGCAAAGGGAAAGAAAGAATAAGTTTTGGATCTGTGCCAATCCAGATCCATCTGTCCAGCTAGCTGTCAATCATTGTTTTAAAGTTACATTTTAAATGTCTGAATGTGTGTGTGTCAGAGAATTCTCTCATACTACTCACAAAATACAGTTCTAACAGCAAGGGAATAAACACAGACAAATACTCAGAAAATAATCTTGTTTGAAACCTGTGATTTGTATTTGTTAAAGTGAAACCATGGCTCTGGCATTTACTTTTTTCTGTCCTAGTGCTCAAGACCCTTTTGGTGGACCACACCAACAACGGGAGACAACGATGGGGAAGAAAACTGTAAGAACAGGCATCCTGTGAGCCAGCGATCTGTGTGACAGGATGCTAGAAGACAGGGCCTCCAGAGCCCTTTCATGGAAAGGAATGTGTCCCGTTCCTTGGAAATGGGGATGCAGATGACGCTGAAAGATCACTGCTGTGTAGCCAAGTCCCCTCATAGCTTCATAGAGTCCTCAAGAATGAGATGGAAGCTGTCAAACTGAGGTGGGCTTAGGTCAGAAAGGAGGAAGGATTTTTTTTTGGGGGGGGTACGTGCCCCTAGCGGGAACCAAACCGGGACTCTCTGCTCCGCAGGCTGACGCTCCAACTGCTGAGCCAAACCAGCCAGGGCGGAGGAAGGATTTTTAAGGAGTAGATACCAAAGCCTGGTGCTGGAGGGGATGGGAGGGGGAGGGAGTTGAGTAGAGCTGGGCATAATGGACAGGCGAAGAAAGCTCAGTGGTTCCTCCTAAGGGGAGGTTAGCTGGCAGTTCTCTGGGTTCAAAGCCATGTGGACTGTGCAATGCTGACCCTGGCAGCTACCGATGAGCCCCAGGATCGTGCATGGGAGCAGGCTGAACAGGGACGGTCCCTCTTGGACTGTAACAAATCAAGTGCTTTCAGTGGTTCTCAACCTTCCTAATGCCGTGACCCTTTAATACAGTTCCTCATGTTGTGGTGACCCCCAACCATAAAATTATTTTCATTGCTACTTCATAACTGTAATTTTGCTACTGTTATGTCTTAGGTGACCCCTGTGAAAGGGTCGTTGGACCCCCAAAGGGGTCGCGACCCACAGGCTGAGAACTGCTGGCTTAGATCCTCTCTGCTTCGAGTGGTGAGGCCGGAGGCCAAGAGGAGGGGACAGACACACCAGAATGGTTCCACATCAGGACAGAGAAGCTGCTGAAGGGGGAACCCCAGATTTGATAACAAAGGAGTCAGAAAGCGGCTCAGACAGCTTGCTAGGTGGACCGAGAGAAACCTGAGTCGAGCCCGGGTATATGCTGCATAATTCGGAAAAGCCTCAATTTTGTGACAGGTAGGTGGGGATTTGCAATCTGGGGTTTGAGGACAAGAGAAAAGACGTAGATAGTTTAAAAAAAACAGTGGGGCACTTATTCAGATGAATATGCCCTGAATCTTCGGGGGTAAACAGGAACACAAGATTTTTATGTTTGCTATGAGGGAACTTTTACAAAGCCGACTAATGCAAACTAAGTTGTTTCCCTTTTATAACTTCAAATTTTATTTCTGAATAAGAAATAAGATCACCATTGACTGTGATCTTAGACAACATCTAATTTAACAAGTAAAAGCTAAAAGGCTTGCCATAAAGTCCTATGCTTTCAACTTAAAACAGCTCCCTGCTCAAATGTACTTCTAATCAGGGATCTATGATCTTTTTCCTGGAAATAAACACTAAGTTCATGAGATAATTAAAAGTAATGCCACGGCTCTCCTAATTTTCTTCCTACCAAATGCATAAACTATGAACAAGTCTACGTTCTTTCTACATTTTAAATTCAGTTACTCGATTTTAAAACTGTCATTTATTTACTTTCTTCTAACAATTTTAAAGTTTCTGTGATTAACCCCATCTCCTTTTTATCTCCTTCTTTCAAGATTTCTCCTTGTCTGCTTTAGTGACAATTAATTTTATCTGTCTTTTTTTTTTTATTCTTTTTTCTTTATTTTAGAGAGAGAAGGGAGAGGGAGAGAGAAACATCAATGAGAGAGAACACTGATTGGCCACCTCCTGCACGCCCCCCACTGGGGATCAGGACCACAACCTGGGCATGTGTCCTGACCAGGAATTGAACCGGCAACCTCCTGGTGCATGGGTCAACGCTCAACCACTGAGACACACCGGCCGGGCAACTTTATCTGTCTTAACCTAGAACTTGCAAAGGCACTTGTGAACTCATGCCACAGGTTTAAATAAACAAATATATCAATGACTATATATTTATTTTTAAAATTCTTTATAGACCCAAATATGTAGATAAGCAAAATGGTAAATAAAGACTATCAAGACCATGTCAATTGTGTGACCACAGGCAAATAAATGGCTCTCGCTCTTGGGATATTTCTCTGAAACAGGGGCCCACGGGGTCCATGATCGCCTCAATGGGTTCTGTTCTACCACTCCATGACTGCCCTCCTATGCTTTAGTATTCTCTAGACTATAAACACTGAGTACAAAAAGAAAAACCAGTAGCAAAAATGAAATTGAAAACTTGACAAATGACATGTTATAATAGTATTCCTGATGAGTACAGAGAAAAAAAATCAGAAAAACAAAAACCAAAAACCAAATGTGAATATCATTTAAGTTGGAGTACCTGGGCTTATTTAAAACTCAGGCATGTGACCTGGGTAGAGTTTATAACCTTGATTTGATTAAGAAATTACTGCCCCCTTACCTATTACTTCTCTATATACTTTATGAGTTAAGTTGTTATTTTCTTCCTCTGTATATTTCCTGGATCTCTATATTCGATGCTCAGGCCCTACTCAATGCCTTCTATTGTTCTCACGAAGCTGTAAGAAGAAAATCTATACTTCTTATTATAATGCTTTTGGAACTCCCAATTCACTCATTTATACAAAGAAGCCATTTATACAGCACTTCTCCTCCTCTCTTCACCCAGAAATGATCCGTTTAAGAGGTTAAATTATGAAGTTACAGCTATACCTCTAGGGTTAGAGAAATATTTAAGGCATCAGATGCTTAAGTTCTATAAGACTTAATCTTACATAATTTTTCTCTAGACTATTGCTATGTGTAAGAATAAACTCTGTAACAGCTTTCTTAAGGAAATAGCTCTAGCATCTACCAATGATGGGAAAGTAAATGCTTCATTCTGAGAAACCTGGCAGCTTGCTGCGGTTCTGTCCCTTGAACACAGAGACATGCACAGTGCAGGGCCCAGGAGTCACTCCCGTGCACTGGCCCTGCCTCCAGTCCTGCAATATCCATCTTGGAGGTTAATTAAACTGCTTTCATTCTAGAATAAGACAGAAAAAAGCAAAAAAGGAGTCGTAAGCATTTGACAGAGTGTCAAGCATAAAAGTAATGATAGTAGCATCTAGAGTCCTAATCACAGAATCGTTACCATGGCTTATGAAATACATGTGGGAGAACAAGACACACATCCCCCACAGCTACAATACCTCTGACGATCAAATGCAATGGTTTTTAATAGCTTATATACCCATACCCACTCTCAGACACAGCCAGCCACACGCAGACAGGGAGACATCACAGCCGGAGGCTGACTGCACATTTATTCTTTCTTTGAACACTAATTTTAAGATTCAGATTGAGCTCTCCCCGTTCCCTCCGCCTTTTTATCTTCTTTACTATTTCTTGGAGAATTAAAGCCACAATAAAAGGTTAAAAAAATCAAAATAGGACTGCTTAAAAATGTCTGTTTTATGTATGGCTTAATTCTCCACCCCAGAGACGTACCAATAGTTTTGTGTTGTAAGACATGTGTGTTGTAAGCCTGAAAGGTGTAGTCCTCCTTCCCCTAAAAATGTACACAAATTGTACTTACCACTGGAGGGCAGCTTCCCCCGCCCCCCCCTTAGCTTTAAAGGCTGTATTACTATACTTTGCCAATAGGAAGGACATAGTATTGATTCTGGTTTGTCTTTCTTTCTTTTTTTTTTTTTTTATCCTCACCTGAGGACATTTTTGCATTTATCTTCAGATAGAGCCGGAGGGAGGGTGGAAGAGAGAGAGAGAAACATCGATGTGAGAGAGATACATTGAGTGGTTGCCACCCACACAACCCCAACCGGGGCCAGGGACAAACTGCAACCAAAGTACGTGCCCTTAGCGGGAACCGAACTCGGGACTCTCTGGTCCGCGGGCTGACGCTCTAACCGCTGAGCCAAACCGGCCAGGGCTGTCTTTCATTTTTATTTAAACTACATTTGCCCTTGAGATAATCAAATGTGGTTTTCAACATTCCAGTTATATAGAAGAAATAACTGGGTCTGAACATACACAGACCATTCAAACCTTAAACACAGATCTCATATCCACTTTTTTTAGCTTTTAAAAAATAACATGTCAAATCTCAAAGCTACAGATCAGCTACAGTTACAGATCAGGATAGAGAGGCTGACTTACCACGAACATAACCAAACACTAGTACCACCCACTTCCTTCCTCCCTAGCGCCAAACAAGCACCATTTATTAAATGCTTAATAATAAATTGCTCACAGATCTGTTTTCCACATTTTGTTCCTTTTCCACTCTGCATTTTCCCTACATAAGAGCATTTCTGAAATATTTACTTTAATTCTAAATATAATACGAAACATGAGAACCAATAGCAAAGGCTTCTATTTTACATATTCCAGAAGGCATATTTGTGCAAACAACGCTGGCATTTTGAAAAATCCATTTTAAAACATACACAAAGTGCATGCTGGACTTGCTCTCCCAGGCTTCTCCCCCCCACCCCTTTCTTCCTCTAGGAACACAATTCAGGAGAGTGACAGGAGCCCAGTTAAGGGAGAGGAAGCCCTTGCTAACCTCAGACCTACCTCACAGAACATATAGAGAGACAGCAACGTGAGCCCGAGGTTGTACACCACTAAAATTCCTCGGCAAGCGAACGGCTGCCTGTTCTTCATGTACTTTGGTCCCAGCCATACAATTAGTAAGTATATGATGGAGCAGATAAAAGTAGGTATATAATTGTCCAGAAGAAACCATCCTTTTACTCTGGTATCTGGAAAATAATAAAGCAACAATGTTTACTGATTAAGAAGGTAGATATAAAAATCACAACATTTTTCAAGTATTAAAAGTATTTTTCTCTAACCACAATTTTATAATAGTTTCCTAATACTGACTTACCTAACACCAATCAAGCAACAAGAGGAAGCACGTGTTTTCGATCTCTATCACACAAGGTGAAGCTCCTTGTTACATATTCTGAACAAGGTGCATATTACTTATGGTTTTTGCTAAGTAAAATAATCATTTTAAAAATCTTTTCCAACAAATCTTTAAAAAGTGAAGGAGAAAGCTAAACTTTCCATTAACTGGATTTATCTACCAGATCTGTTAAATGATGCCTGGGATAATGAAACCCTAGAAACAGCAGTCATTGAACTCCGAGTCCTCCATCTCAGCCAAGTGTCAGCAAGTCCTCCCAGCATGGGCAGACGCAGGGAGAACTGCCATTTAGCCAGCTTAACAACAGTCACTGATTAGATAGACAGCATCTGCTGTGAGCGCACTGGTCAACAGCACAGGGCACAGTGACATTTTTAAAGTGAGGGTAAAGCAGCAATGATCAGTGACTATTTAAGGTACTAAGGAACCATGTGAGGAGTAGACGCTTGAGGGAGAAGACCTACATGGTTTGAAGGGAGCTACGGGTGCAGGCCAGAACTCCCTTGCACCCATCCCTTTTCCTAGGCAGGCACGAGGAGGAAAGGAAAATGAGTTCTAAGTAGTTGCCGGCAGCAGTGTGACAACCGTCTCCTTGGATGGGAGTCAACTCCCTGGCAGCCAGATCCCCTAGGTGTTATCTGTCCACTGCAAGATTCAACTTCCTCTTCTGGCTGACTCCCAGGAAGCCACCTCTGCAGCATGTTCCCCTCTGCAAACTGCTCTGGCAGCCCCCCAAACCTGTGGCCTCTCCAAGGCCCCCACTCTGGAGCTCAGAGGCACATGCAGGTTTCACTTCCTGCATCTTCTGAAACACAGCAGCTATGGGGACAGCCTTTGCCCTCCTGGCTGGACCATCTTGCTATTCTCGCCAATGCTTTTTCCCTTGACCTCACAGGACAAGCCTATATCTACTGGGACGACCTACTGGTAGTCTGCTTTCTTGCAGACACCTTAAATTCTCCCAGTGTTTCCTGGCTTTCTTCCTTGGCTTCAGAGGAAGGTGGCCTCCACCCTCTCCCACAAGTTGTGCTAGGGTGGTAGAGGGTGCTACTGTCAGTTCTGCTGAACTGGTGGTTCTCAGAAGTTCTTCGGGGAAGTGGCTGGCCCCAGTGACCTTAACAAGGGGATTCTTAACACCTTTTGTTTTCAGCCATCAATTCGGAGAACACAAGTTATCATTTAGCAACTAACATCAGATGTTTGCGTGTACGTTATGTATCAACAAACACAACAAATGCATACACGAAAGTCTCCCGTTTCCTTTTAGTTAAAGCTGTTTGCACCTTGCTTTTTAAGTTTTATAACAGATTTTCATCTTTCCATATTAGCAAGTATCCCACCTCCTTCCACAATGCCTAGTACTTCCTGGGCAGCTGGCCCCAGCCCTGGTCCTGGCGGGAAACCCTCAGGGAGCCAGCTAATCATGATCATCCTAACCCACTCTCTGGTGACTGGTTCAGACATGGGTGTGTGAAGCAAGTATGGCCACTGAGCTCTAAGCAGGTGACAGCTGGTGAAGGGCTCTGGGGAAGAACTTCCTTGATCTTAAATCCGAGCACGTGAGATTCCTCTCTCCTCCCTGCAGGCGCTGTCAGGAGCTGCGGCAGCCATCCCGCCACCACGACGGGTGGGGGACCTGTTCTGAGGACAGAGCTGCTGCTGTACTGAGGTTGCAAAGCAGAAAATGACAAGAACAGGGATCCTTGCTTAACAGCACACAGCCCCTGAAATAGCCCAAGAGTTGCCCAATCTTGTAAAGCAAGCTAGTACGTCTTATTAGAGTTGCAGCCATTTAAAATTGATTTTTGGGTCCTGTAAAGATGAAGTGGGGCATCGTCCCAACACAAGCATATACAGATGGATCTAACTTGTTCTTTTCCATTGGCTGTACACACATTCATTTAACCAGTCCCCTACTGATGGCCATCTAGGTGATTTCCAGCTCTGACAAGCAATGCTGTAAGGAACGTCCTGGTACACATCTCTGAGTAACCAATCAAGATTAGTTGTAGGGTAAATTCCTAGGAGTTGAACAGCTGAGTCAAAGGGCATGTGCATTTTAATTTCAACAGCAGACACAACCACCCTCCAGAGAGGTTACGCCAACTCAGACTCTGTCTCCACATCCTCACTATTGTCACAAATGGTGTCACACGCATGACTTCATCTGTGCCATATGAATAGAATGTCTTTTGTTGCTTTCTTTTGTATTTTAAAAATCCTGAGTGAAACAGAATCTTTTAAAGGCTCTGTTTTAAAATGACAGTTTTTCTGTGAATTATTTCTGTGAACCTACAAAGTTCCTTCTTTACAGATAAGACATTAAGAGACATCTTAGATGACATTAAAGGAAGGCAACATGGAGCTGATTTACTTCCTCAAAGATAATACAATACTAAGAGAAGTATAAAAAGTGAGTGTAAGGGTATATATTTACTTGTTGATGTGACACAACATGAAAGGAGTTAAAAAGCCCTAAAAATGGTCAAAGGGACAGTTTTAGACTCCCAGGGCAGCACTGCATTTTGGAAGCCAGTTTCAGCTAGAGACCCACAAGAATCCAGGAAAACATACAGGTGAGAATGGTGAAATCTTGGCACTGGCAGGCTACAAGTTTTACTGCATAGTTTGGTCTCCTGCTAAAACAAGAAGAGGGTCACAGTAGCTGTGGTTCTGCTCCAACAGCCAGGGACACGGCACCATTTCAATAACCATCCGAGGACTTCTCCAAGCCCCCTGTTACCCAGGACAAAGCATTAGTCTTATCATAGGAAATGCTAATGCTTTCTAGAATCTCATCATACAATATTTACAAGTGGTTATATAGGGGGAGGGGGGCAAGGAGGGAAAAGTAAGCAAAACCAAAAACCACCTTACCTCGGGGGCCTAGCAATGCCTTGAAATAGGTACTAAGTGATGCATCAAAATTTTCCATTTTTAAAACCTATTAAGAAAAAAAAAGACACTGATTAATCTCTACTCAAAATGCTTCATGCAGTATTTTTTTCATAAAAGAACAAGAACAAATTCTTTTCAGAGAATATGCTACGGACAAGGTTAAATTCCTCATGCTCAAATATATATTTTTTCAACTCACAAAAGTAACTTATGTGCTAGTTCTAATCTGAAAACCAAAACGAAAGATACAATTCCATGAATTCACTCTAGAAGTGCCAGTATAAACTTTTCTCAGTTCCATAAAACCTCTCTCAGCGAAGCTAAAATCTCAGTGGGGAGAAAAGTGGAACTGAGTTGAAAGGTGGCAGTCAGGAGAAGATCCCATCCGGCAAGAACCAAAGCTGGAGCTAAGACAACAAAGACAGGAAGAGCTGTAGCAAAGAAAGGAATGCCACAGTGGAAAGATGGTTTCTCTGCTTGTTGTTTTTACTATGTTTAATACTTCATTCATACCCACAGTAAAAAAATTCAAATATTAAAAATGAAGAGAGGTGGGTGAAAAAATCTCATCACTTCCCATCTACCACAATCCCTAAAGCCCCGCTGTCAGAAGGAACCCAATGGTGAGATTTATTGGGTATACTTCTCAAGATTTTTCTCTTTTGAGCACAAAAGAGGTCATGCCAAACGGGTGTTTTTACAATTGTGGGTTGTAGACATAGAATATATATTAGCAGATGATCAAGTTAACTTAGTATTAAAATAATAAACTGATCATAATAATCAAAATGAGAATAAATATTGTTTCATAAATCTTTAATGTTACTGTATCATATTCATAAATATGATGTTCTTAGTTGTGATGTAAAATATATTCTTACTGAGGGGGAAGGGGGTCACAGTAAAAAAGAAACTTAGAAAAATACTGTTATACGAGAAGTGTATATAGTAAGTCCTCACTTTGAGCTGCGTCAATATGATGTATAAATGAAAACAATTTTACCACAGGCTCATTGATAAAAACAAGAGTTAAGTTCTTACTGCATCTCATCAACATTATAATGAAACAACATTATTTGAGTCCTGCTGTATATTACTTGCTTGTTTTCACTTAATAAAACATCTTGAGGATAGTATTATATCAATAGTCATGGATCTAATTCCAAGACTTCATAAACCCCTATATTTTCCCCCAATTTAAGATTTATATGTATAGGGTAGCTAGGCATCTTTTCATACACATATTGACTAGATTTTCTATATTAACATTAGGAGGCATACATTTTCAACTTTCCTAGTCATTACCCTTACAGAAATAACCACAAATATTTTACCTTCCAAGAGCAAAGGCAACATCGGTTTTGTTAACCAAGCTGTTAATCATTTAATGCTACTTCTCTTGCTTGGCTTGCCACATTGAAGCGTATGTGTTCTTTGGCTAATTCATGAAATTACCTAATGAGCTCTATCTAGCCCAGCTATGAGATAAGAGATACATGAACCCAACAAGGACACTGACAGCAGTAGCTACCAGGGTTCTGGTCCTGACATCTGTCCAGTCCCAGCGGGGACTCACTGTCTCAACCCATGGCTGGAAACCAAGAAGCCACCATCCATCCAAGTGCTAACAATTAGGTATACCACCTTTGTCCCTCAATAGTTACACAGCCAAGCCACTAGGTCACTTCTGAAATTCAAAAATTAAACAGCTTTTTAACATACTGTATTCCTAAGACCCTTCTTATCCTGAGCCAGTCTCCTCCCTCAGACCGACCTCTTCAGGGGAAACTTTCTAGACTGTCTTAAGAAGCATCTAACTGTACATTTCCTCAACAGAATCCCTCTTTTAAAATTCCATCCTTAAATAAACAATGTTGTATTTATTAAAGACTGCTAGAAATCCTGCAGTTAAAAAAAAAATGATAACCTTATCTATGTTTTCATAATCTATTGAAAATCATCTAGAAAATGCACATTTTGGAAGACAACCATCATGCTTTTGTGCAATCTAAATCACTGACACAGCCCAGCCAGCGTGGCTCGGTGGACTGAGCATCGTCCCGTGGTCTGAGAGGTCCCGATTCGACTCCAGGTCAGGGCACATGCCAGGGTTTCGGGCTCAATCCCCAGTAGGGGATGTTTCTACATCTCTCTCCCTTCCTCTCTCTAAAAAACCAATAAAAACATATTTTAAATCACTGACACAGTTTAACTTCGTCTGTGATGAGTGGTAGGCCATGTATACAGAGGGAAAAGGGTCCCCTGTACCTCAGTCAAAAGCAAATATAGAGACTGCTCAAGGAGGGACAAGGTCACAAACGCCACGACTATTGGAAGAATTACTGATGGACAAGCTGTCCACCAGGACAGACTTACCATCTTCCAAGGCATTTTAAATCTAGACCCTGCTATTACTTGATGGGTATACAGCTTACTGATGGGACTAATACTCAGGTATTCAGCATGAAGTAGCTGAGAGCAGGTATAACAGACTGGCAGGTGATTAGATGGTTCAATGCTGGGCTCTTGATCAGACAATTTGGGTTTGGAACTTATTTTTTCCAGTTACTAGCAATGTGACTTTGGACATGTTATTTAACCTCCTATCTGTAAAATGGGGGAAATAGTAATTGCCTCTTAAGGTTACGAAGGTCAAATAGTGTCCTTAGGGCAGTGCCTGGAATAAAGGTTTCCTACTGTGTGTCTGCCACAGGCTCAACTCCATAACAGGTACTGCCACCCACCTGTGGGCACCGGGCCTCTCAGCAGGGGCATTGCTGACACTCTGTCCCTGGCCTGGTCCACTAAATGCCATCAGTGAGCCCCAGTTGTTGTGACAACCCACAATGTCCATTTCAAGTCCTACTACCCACCGGGGGCACCGCAGCACAGGTGGAGGAGTTGCTAACACCTCAGGGGAGAGGGACTTGCCAGTATGAGGCGTTATCTAACAGGAAAGACAAGGCTAAAGTGAGCGTGCTAATTAACTAAACAAAGAGCAAACACCTACGTGTACAAGATGGCCATGGCCAAACCAAATAAACACACAGGAGCATACCTGGAGGCTGGAGCAAACCAGACCTTCACAACAGGGAAGCAAGCCGGGCGCTGTGACCACACAGAATCCCATTCGTCAGAGCAGCTCTTAGAACGATGCGTGCTAAAACAAGCTGTCTGCACACGCCTGATAGCAAGCTGTAAAAATAAGGCTCACATAACAGTATCCTGGGCTCTACCATCGGGAATGTCCCTGACAAAAGCAGTCAGGAGATCATTCTACTTTTTAACTAAGGAGCCTTTGAGAGAGCTGCGACCAGTTTTGGTTTCCACGTAAGGAGGATAGAGAAAAGCTGGAAACAGGAGAAAAGAAAAGTTCTAAAATGATTAGGAAACAGACCAGCGGGATGGAGTTGGGCAGGGAGGGAAGAACATGAGTGGACTTAGAAAAAAAATGAGGCCCTTAGGAAAGTGGTATAAACCTATCATTACAAGGACAATGCCAGGGCAAAGCTGAACTTGGGAAAGCAGGCTAACACCACAGCGGCAGAACAGCAGCTGGAGGAAACGCAGTAAAACTCCAGTCCACACGTACTGAACCCACAGCAGGCTGCCCCAGAGCGTGGGACTTAGTATTGGAGACACTGAAGAATTCTGTTACAAGCCATCTGTCCTGAATAATTCAAGTCTAAACCCACCTTGAACAGAGGCCCCGTGGAAGCTGGCAGGCACGGGAGCACGCCTGCCTTTCTGAGACAGAACATCTCCACACAAAAACACACGAGAGGGGTGGTTCTGTCAGCAATAGCACATCTGTCTAAGACTCTGTTTCTCTCAGCTGGAGAAGTCTCTTGGGTTTGCAAAACTTTTCACAAACTCAGGAGCATATAAAATAGCCAATGAAACATTCTCTAAAAAGACATGCGTGGATAGAGATAAACCAAAAAACTTATATGCATATATGCACAACCAATGCACATAGACATTAGGTTGGAGAAAGCACAGGCCCCTGATCAGCAGAGTCCTGATCCGTGAATCACAGCCCTGATTCTGCGCTGGACTCTGCTGTGTTAAAGGTTTTCCCCAAACGGCCCCCCTACCACACCCACAACTGGACATGTACTGTAACCTTCTTAGACAGGTTGTTTTTACACAGGTTATCAAGAGACATCGCCACCCAAGGTTCACTTCCAACCTTGACTCCACACAATGCCATGTTTCTGTCTAGCCAGCCACATCTCACATCCCTTGCTACCACGTGTTCGTTTTTCACTCATACCACACACTGACTGAGTCCTCCAACGTGCCAGGCACGCAGGCACTAAGGCCCGGAGGGAACAAAAATTCCAGGCTAGGGTATAAACACACACATATAAAGTGTTATGTAATATAACTGATGGCAAGAAAAACGAAAGCAGGGTGCAAGGGGGGGATCACAGAGCAGGACTTGACTTTGGAATCTGCCGTTAGAGAAGGCCAGAGACCTAAATGCAGAGCGTGAACCACCTCGCAAGAGAAAGGGCGCTTCGGGGAGAGGGACAGGCGGCTGGAACAGTTCCGAGGTCAGGGCTGCTTGGCATGCTCAAGGACCACAGGCCAGGCCAGGGGTAGAGGGCAGGCAGCAACTTGGGAGGCCTGTCCTCCACTCCCTGCCGGGTGTCCAGACCTCGCTCAGAGGTGGTCCACAGACACTGATACCACGGCGCAACTTGCAGAGAGCATGTGGCCAACAGGCTGGGAACAGAAGAGTGCCAGACCTTAACTGCTCTCCCCGCCACCATCCTCTCATGCTCCTGGCTGCGTCGCCTGCCAGCACCGTGCCCTTTTCCTTCTCATCTCCCTTGCTGAGCCTATCTGCTGTGCCACAGGAACAGCACAAAAGGTGTCAGCAAATGCATTCTTCACTGCCAGGCTGGGCCGGCCTGCCCCGCTGGGAGAACTGGGCACTTGCTGAGGTACCTGTGGGCCGAGTCACACTCTTTTGTACTTTTCTAAAGGAACGAGGGAGGCACAGGACTCTGCAAAACCCTTGATACTTTGCCTATTGATCTGGAATTATGGGAACAGTATGACCCACTTTGCACAAGATGTCAACCACACTGCCAGGGCTGCAGCCTGCCTGCCTGCTACAGTGCCCCATCTCCCAGGGTGCATGGGGACCAGTGACATCACTTCCCAATGACCCGCGTCACTCTGCAGGCAGCCTGGGTGAGCTGGGCCAAGTGTGAACACAGCTGCTCTGTACAACTGTATGAGCAGGGACCAAGCCCAGGCGCTGGGCCCACGGAAGAGGAGCTTTGGTTTGAAATGCTGCAAAAGATTCTTTGATCTGGTTGGTTCCCCACATACAGACAGGAACAGAGGGTGTTTAGCCCCTCCCAGCAACCAGATCTCACTGACACCAAGCCAAGCATGGCATCCCCATGTCCTTTGCTGGGAGTCTCTGAAACCCACTCAACCTATGGGGCTTCCCAGCACATCAGGTCGTGACAGGGAGTAACAGGATCCATTAAAAATAATTCGAATCACAACAGTATCCAAAAGCTATTAACTCACTCGTTCAAGGGCCATACATAGAAGATGACGACTATGAAAACAAGATAAGGGTAGAAAACAGAGACAGGTAAGTAAATCAGAATAGATTTTAAAGAATTCCTCTTTTACGTACACTTTTCAAAAGCCACTTCCCACTATCAAATTCAGGGGTGTTTTTTGGTAACCACGCAACTGTGTTATAAGTGTGCCTCACTGTAAGTCTCTCACTGAGAAAGATATTCATCAGGGCTGGTCATTCTCTATAAATTACCCTATATTAAAAGAGGATGTGGGCAAGAGCTCAGCATACTGTCACCTACAGTGTTAGTACACATCCTGGCCCCAGACACAGAACTCAGCGTCCAGGACAGAGGTGAGTCTCCAGCCTACCACAGCAGAGATACAGAGACCGGGACATACCGACGCAAGCAGAACACAAAAGGGCAAAAGCTGAGTCCCCCAGAGAGCAGTGCTCCTGAGGAAAATCCATCTGTCTATTAGTTAGCTCTCGGCAGGAGCGGGAGGCCCAGGTGAGCCATCTGCATGAGGTGAAGTCAGCATTAGTGTTCACTCTGATCTAACATCAAACAGAGCTGGAGGCTTGTGGGGAAAAAGACACTACAATAAGCTTTACAGCAACCCCCCCCCCGCCCCCCGCTTTCCACTTGGCTCCCAAAAGGGACAACAAAATGTGAGACAACGGGGAAGGTACCAATGGACGAAGGTTACTGGGGTTGAGGACAGATAGCATAGTGGTTCTCAAGATGACGGTGAGAACTCTGATGGAAGCAGCTGATGAAGTTTCTGCTGTGATAAAAATGCAAACACTAATCATGTTGGCCATTTATATCTGAAGCAGGGGAACGCTACTCGGCAGGTGAAAAGTACTGGGATCTTAAGGCAAATCTGTTTTAAAGAATATCAAGATTTTTAAAAATTTACCATAGCAAAGAAAGTTAATTTCCAAAACCCACAACTAGGTTATCTGCTGAGCAGTAGAGACCTTCAGGGTCAAACCCTGGTTTTTCTTGCTGCTGAGGCCATGGTAGCAGCGAGCAGTCAGCTTGCTTTGAGAGTCCCCTTTCCTGAGAAATCAGTCAAGCCTCATTGCTTTTAGCTTTAAAATGTGTTCATTGCAGACGTTTACCTTCCTCATTGTGTCCCATTTTATTCATTTATTTTTTTGAACTGTCACAGTTGGTCTAAATATAAGTCAACTGAGCTGGCCTCACAAGCGACAAGAGGTCAGGAGGAAATTTCCCTCCATTTCCTGTTCTCTCCGACCCATCCATCCTTTTTAACAGTCAGCTTGTGTTAAGCAGGCATCGGAACACTCTTCAGATTGGCTGCCAATAACACAAAAAATTAAATGGCACTTTAACTTGGCAGTCACAACACTGCTTGAATTTAAAAAGGTTTTTCTAGGTTGGAGGAAATCAGCTCAGGAATGAGAGGAAGAAAAGAACCGTACCTTGGTCAGAAATATTAGAATACAAAACACTGTCTTAAAGACCATAAGGGAAAGAATATCTAAGTGCTGGCACACTTTCAGCTATGAAAGTACATTGACAACAGAATCCCTTTAGAATGTCGGCATTTAAATCAATAACTCTGGATTAAATCTGGGCTGGAGATAAGTATCGGCTACATCAACAGTGGTACCATCATTCTGACAATCCGGAAATCTAGGCTTATTTTTTTCCCCTCACAGAATTCCCATACTTGCTAACCTCCATTTTAAGGGCATAACAAACTCTTGTTAATAATGACTCCCTGATAAGAGTCATTATTCCTGCCATAGATCATATATGTAGAGAAAGAACACAGCCCTATTTGGGGCCTTAGATAAGTAACTGCAAAATTTGGACACGGATATGCACTATATAGTACTGACACAGGATAGCTCCAAGGCTGAAGGAGGCTGAACAACCTCCTTCTGGTATAATGGACATTCAGGGGAAATATTTTAAATGTTGCTACAAAAACAAGATTGGACAGGTTAGAAGACAATCCCCCACTTCCCACTCCTTGGTTGCCCCCAGTTAATTAAAAAATACTATTTTAGTCCTGGCTGGTTTGGCTCAGCGGTTAGAGCATAGGCCCTCAGACCAAAGAGTGGTGGGTTCAATTCTGGTCAAGGGCATGTACCTCCGTTGCGGTTTCATCTCTGGACCTCGTTGGAGGTTGTGTGGGAGGCAACTGATCAATGTGTCTCTCTCACATTGATGTTTCTCCCTCCCTCCCTCCCTCCCTCCCATTCTATTTGAAAATCAATGGGAAAATATCCTTGGGTAAGGATTTAGAAAAAAACCAAAAAACTAATTTAGCCCTGCCAGTATTGAGGTTGAGCATCAGTGGTTGAGCATCGACGCATGCACCAAGAGGTCACCGGTTCGATGCCCAGGTTGTGGGCCTGATCCCCAGTGGGGGGCATGCAAGAGGTGGCTAATTGATGTTCTCTCTCATCGATGTTTCTATCTCTCGATCTCCTTTCCTCTCTCTCTAAAATCAATAAAGAAAAGCAAAAAATTTAAAAAATACTATTTTAATCATTCCTGGAGAAGGACATTTTACTAAAGCAGTGGAGAGTCACCCCAGTGGCTCTGATCTTAAATGAATCATCTGTGGTCCTTCTTCCTGTTCTCCCGTCTTCACTGCCCACCCTTTTTCCAAGACCCAGATCAGATGTTACAAAAGTACCCTATGTCCTCTTGAGGCTTCGCTGTCTGGATGACTCATGTAGCGTATAGCAACTTCAATTTTTATATGACTTAGACACTTATGTTTTCAGGTATGATGGGAACACAGCTTGTACCACTTCAGGTAAAGCTCCAAATCCAATTTGCTCTATGCATACAATAATTATCTATGAGTGATGCAATAAATGGGGCGATATACCTGCTATTACAAAATACATAACAAGAAGGGAAAAGTGTCAAGCCACTGACACATGAGCCCACAACATCAGCTTCCTAAAGCACAGACCACACCCTAGTTACAGAGGGTGTTTCCTCAGAGAAAAGGCCCTCCACACCAGGGATCTGGAATGCTAACAACAATCTTCTCCTGTCTACGACATGATCAGTAAAGGCATTTTACAAGGTAGGAAAGAAATACCAAAACAATAACACACATATGCAAACACACACCTCTTAAACATTCAAAAGACTGCCCCCCCCCCCCGCCCCCCAGAGAAAGACATGTATTTTTCTACTTTTGGAAGGTAATGGATAAATATAAGTGAACTAAGAAACTCAGATGTAGATAGTTTTTTCAGCAGCGGGGGAAGAGGCAGAGTAATATGATCTTAAGTTGCATTCTAGGGGAATTCTCACTGCTAAAGAACAGAATGTGCCATCAAATTCAAAATTCTTCCTCCAGTTCTCAGCAAGAGGAGATAAGGGCACCACACTCCAATTCACTTAACCAACAAGCACTTGGAGAGGGGTTCACTGTAGAAGATTACTCTTGTAGAATTTCATCACCTTAAAGATGACGACCTAATTTTCACCTGGAATGAGAACAAGAAGCAGTGATGACTTTGCTGGGGTTGAAGCACACTGTCATTTGGGGAAAAACAAGGCTAATCCACACCCAGAATGCTCCTGGCTGGTGGAGGAAGCCAGCTTGCCGCAGATGGACTTAGAACTCTGCTCTCACAAACAGCCTGCTGACAGTAACAAATTAATCCCCACAAGGCTGTGGTGAGACAAGGTAAAAGGTCCACCAAGGGCTGGGATCAGGTCATCCCCACGACTTGTTTTACTTCTATGCTCCCCAAACATCCTCAGAATCACTGCCCTGCACTCTTCTCGGTCATGTGAAAGGCAGCTTGCCAAATTAACAAAGACCTTGTGAGTGCCCACTGTGCGCCAGGCTGTATGCTGCTCATTAGGAAAACGACACAGGGATAGACATGACCTCTGATTCTTGAAAGGTAAAGTAGTACAAGCGGTGTGCAAAGATGCCTGCGGGTCATTCGCTTTTGGGTAGCAATGGTTAGGAGCACACACTCTGGAGCCTGACAGCTGCTTCAAACCCCTGCTCCACAACTTACTACATTTGTAACAACCTCAGGCAAGTTACCTTTTCATGCCTGAACGTCCTTATTTGTAAAATAAGTAATTAAGTACTTTCTTCGGATGATTTAAATGAGTTAATGTATGTAAAATACTTAGACTAGTTCGAGGCACACAATAAATGCTGCAAACTTATTTGTGTTGTTACCATCATTACAAAGGCCTTTGGCATTGACCAACCCACATTCAGTGCTTATGAAAGAGTTTTTTGCTAAGCATAAATCCGAGTTCACTGCAAAATCCACACACCTCGCAGCTCTGTTGTTCTCTACTTTGGATGGAATCACATATGATACTTGTGAATCAGGGATTTTTAAGAGTCACTAGACACATTCCTCTAGAACAGCGATTCTCAACCTTTCTCATCTCATGGCACACAGAAGCCAATTACTAAAAACCTGAGGCACACCAAAAAATATATTCTTGCCAATCTGACTATTGTGTTGGCTGTTGTCATTTTTTGTATTTATTTACTTATATATTTTAATGTCATTGATGTTCAGAGAGAGAGAAACATCAATGTGAGAGAGAAACATTGACTGGTTGCCTCCCGTACACCCCCCACTGGGGATGGAACCAGCAACCTGGGTATGTGTCCTGACCAGGAATCGAAGTGGCGACCTTTAAGTGCATGGGATGACGCATAACCAATTGAGCCACACCGGCCAGGGCAGTTGTCATTTTTTAATTTGACAATCTAAGGGAAGACAGGTCAGTGCCCCTGATTAAATAGTTCAGTATTGCATGTTTTAAAAATTCTTGTGGCCCAACAGTTGAAAATCGCTGCTCTAGAATGTGAAGGGGATGCTGGTCGTTGACTTTTTTGAGTCCAAGATCAGTGTTCATACCACCCCTAGGACAAAGCGGAGGTCAGTCCATATCTGATATGCCTTTTTTGGTACACTCAGCACTAGCATATATGAATTTATTCACTTACTGCAGTTGGAGAGGTGGCTGAGTTGACCACGATCACAGAGCTTGAGTGGAGACAAAGTTTGAACCCAGGTCTCCTACCCTATGACCGGTCATTCTTAAAATACTCCATATATGGCTTTCCAAGAAAGCACCTTCTCGTGGTTATTGCTAAGAAGATGGCATTATATGTATTGGTAGTGTTTGAGTTCATATAGCTTTAACTATGAGAATAAGATACAGAAATACTGTAATTTTAAGTAGCACTATCAAGGTAAAAAAACAATAACCAGTTGTATTCACCTATGATGCTTGGTAACAGAAGCCTTAGAAATCTCTGTAATTAAGACCTACATGGGAAGACAGTGGGAAAGAGCTGGCACTTCTCCTTGGTCTCATTTTCACATGCCCATCATCACTTCTACTCTATCTCAATCAGTGATAAAATTATAGGCTTATTTCTTAAGTGTTATAATTATCAGTTATACTGTAATTATCTGCTCATTTGTTCACAATTCCCATTAAGCTCTTAGCTCTTCTAGGGCAAAACCTCTGATGTTCCGTTTGTATCCCCACAGAGCCTGAATCCATGCCTGACAGAGTGCCAATTACGGGTTGGGACCATGAATGAATGAGTGAAGGAATGCATGCCTTTGCGCCCCATCTGCCAGCAACTCCAATCACCTAGGAGCTTCAAAAACCAGATTTCTAGAAATTCTGATTCAACAGCTGGAGTCTGAGACGGTTGTCTTTTTGGAAAGTTCCTTGGGATGATGAGCAGCCTTCTTTGGGAACCACTGTGTGGACACAGAGTTCGCTTTGGGACTCTAATAAAACCCTCTGCAGCTCTTGCAGTTCTATCACCCAGACAGTATCCATTTACTGACAGTACTACACTCACAGAGTCTAGACTAGGACGGTGGTCAAGGATAAAATACATTGTTCATTCCTACAAATTCAGTTATAATTCCGTTTGTGTTAACTCCACCATCATTTCCCTTCAAACCATCTCTCAAGCTAAAATGAAACCCCATGAAGTTGAGATCAGTTCTCCTATCTATCAAACACTGTGTTACACAGTTCATAACTCATATAACCAGTATGCATTAAGTAGTGTAAGCTCTTTCTCCATTCTGGAATGTTGTCGGAAAGAACACCATGTCAGCAGGAGAGATTCTTAACCTGTCACTTCCTAAACCAGGTGTCAGTGGTGGCCAAGTTTGCAAAAGCTCAGTGAGGGTAGGGAACGTATCTCTCTTGTTCCCTGTAATCCCAGCAGCTGTTCTTAGCACACAGAAGGAATTTAGTAACTAGTTTGTTTAATCATATCGAACTGGGGCAGTGTGGGGTGCCACTGTGGGCTGCCACTGCCAGAAATCGTGGTATATACTTGGCCACAGCCACTTACACATTCTCCTTGGAAGGAGACAAGGTGAGCAATGGGAAGAATCTGGACACTGGCTGAGATGTGGGCTCTGGCTCAGGCCCTGGTATCATCAGCCCCAAAATGAGCCACTTTCTATTGGCCTCACTGCGTGGATCAGAGGATCAAGGTGTCAAGTGAATTGGTATCTGTGGAAGGCAGCCTCTCAGATGGTCCCCAATGATCCTCTCCTGAACTGAACCAGGGTTGTGTGAGCAACCAACAGAATACAGCAAAAAGGATGGGATGTCACTCGTGGGATTTGGTTATGAGACACTGTGACTCTCATCTTGGTCAGCAGTATGTTTCTCAGATCACGAGCTCTGGGGGAAGCCAGCTGCCCTGTTGTGAGTGGTCCTACGGGAGGCCCTCTGCCAACAACCCCTTGAGTGAACTTGGAAGCAGATCCTTTGGCCACAGCCAGCTTCAGATGACTTCAGCCAAACTGCAACCTGGATCCTGAGTCAGGACCACCCAGCAAAGCCTCTGTGGAATTCCTGACCCTTCGAGCCTCCGTGAGATGATAAATGTTTACTGTTTTAAGCTGCTAAAATTTTGCAGTAATTTGTTACTTAGCAATGGATAAAAAAAGACTTAGAAACTAATGAGGTCAGTGAGGGTGGAGAAAGAGGTTCTTCAAATCTCCTCCCCCTTGGCTAGCTTTCTTTTTGGTTACTACACATAATCAAGACGTAGCCCTAAAAAAAAAAAAAAAAAAAAAAAAAAAAAGCTCCCTTTTGATTTAATTGGAACCAAGAAGGAAATAAAGTCCTGTTTTCTGAAGCATATAATTTGGTTAAGAAAACAATGTAACACTTATTACTAGCCTGAAGCTTAACGGATAAGGGAGCTAACATTTTTTTTTTATTAATTTATTTTTGTTACAGATGTTTCTCCTTTTTCCCCCATTGACTCCCTCCTCCCCCTCCCTCCCTGCCCCGTCCCCAGTTTTGTTGTCCATGTCCATTGGTTATGAGTACATGCGTACAAGTTCTGTGGTTCATCGCTCCGCCCCCCACCCCCTCTTCTGGCAATTGTCAGTCTGTACCCTACTTCCACGTCTCTGGGACTACCCTGTTCCTCAGACTGTTATATTTGACCCAGTGATCCCAAAAAGCTCTGGCCCTTTCTCTTTTAAAAAGATCCACATAACACCCACCAGGATGGCTATAAGCATAAGGGCAGACAGTAACAAATGCTGACAAGGGTATGGAGAAGCTGGAATGCTCATACATTGCTGGTGGGATTGTCAAATGGCACATGTGCTGTGGAAAAGTTTGGTGGGTCCTCAAAAAGTGAAACAGAACTGGGGGAGGAGGGGAAGAGGATATAGTGGGGATAAATGGTGATGGAAAAAAGTAAAATAAAATAAACTTGGCAAAAAAAAAAAAAAAAAAAAGTGAAACAGAGCTACCATATGACCCAGTAAATGTAATCCTAGATATATATCTAAGAGAAATGAAAATATATGTATGTCCATGTAAAAACCTGCACACAAATATTCACAGTGGCATCATTTAAAATAGCCCCAAAATGGAAACAATCCAAATGTCCATCAACTGGTGAGTGAATAAACATAATGTAGTACATCCATACAATGGAATGTTTTTCAGCCATAAAAAGGAATGAAGTACCAACACATGCTGCTACGACATGAATGAACCCTGAAAAGATTATGCTAAGTAAAGGAAGCCAGTCACAGAAAACACATATTGTACGATTCCATTTACATGAAATATCCATAATAGGTTGGTCCACACAGACAGGAAGTACATTAGTGGTTGCCAAGGGCTAGGAGGAAGGGTGATAAGAAGTAAATGTCAAAGTGTATGGAATTTTTGAGGTAATGAAAATGTTCTGAAATTAGATTCACCTAAAAAAAAAAAATAAATACACTTTAAAAATGGAAAAGTACTTTTAAAAAAGCTTTAAAATATTGCATACTCAAGTCCACTTCTAGAAATCCTTATACTAAGGAAATAAAAAGCAGATGTGCATTGAGATTGACCTATAAGATTCTCATCAGTACTATCACAGCAGAAAAATTGGGGGAGGACACCTTTAAATATCTGTCTAAAAGTAACCTAAAATAAATTATGGTACAGGCATATAATTAAATATCAGTCACCACTAAATTAAAGTTGTTGGGTATTTATTCCAGAGAAATGAAAACTTATGTTCACACACAGACTTGTACATGAATGTTCATAGCAGCTTTATTTTTAATAGGCCCAAACTGGAAAACAACCAACATGTTCATCGACAGGTTTTGATGACTAAACACACCGTGGTACATCCATACCATGGAACATTGCTCAGCAATAAAAAGGAACACACGAATGATACGCTCAACATGGATGAATCTCCAGAGAATTATGCTGAGTGAAAGAAGCCAATCCATTTATATAACATAACATTTTTGAAAAGACAAAATTAAAGAGATGGAGAAGAGATTAGTATTTGCCAGGGGTTAAAGATGGTATGAATTTATTGAGGTGACAATGGTTAATAAGATTATATAGATTTCAGGCGTAAAATGCTATGATACATCATCTGTACATTGCATTGTGTTTACCACCTGAGGTATTTTTTGATAATAAAAATATTAATAAAAGTCTTTTGTACTATGAAAAATAAAAATTGTGCTTTCTTCTATTTTCTGGCTCATTTTCTTGTCAATCCACTATAAACAAAAAACAAACAAACACAGTGGTTTAAGAAGCCCTTTTGTAATGTGGACGAGTCCTATCATTACGTGATTTCACACTTGACTGGGGTAAGCACATGTCCGAGTCACACGTGCTCTGTGGGCCTTTTGCTGTCAACAGGAAGGAGCCATTCTACTCCCACGGCTCTCCAGATGACAGTGGACACTTTCCAGAAAAATCTGAGATGAAACTCCCGTAACCCCACTGGAAATTTTCCAGCTAGATTAGATTCTTCCTAGCAATGCTTTTCTCCCTTTCACCAAGTGCTACTTCCAACAAACGTGCCACTGTGTTTAAAACCCCCTTTACAACTATTAAAAGTGAAATACAGAGAATTAGGCTCTAAGGTGATTACATTTTTGTCGAACTGCAAGTATTTTAGCAAATCATATTAATGTAACTGAATATTCTGACTGGCTAATAACAAAATTTTCCCTTCATTTCAATTTTCCCCAACTACCAAATGTTCAACTCCAAGCTGTCATAAAAGTCACCTTGATGTAACAAAATAAAGACAGGGAAGCCAGTGATCAAATTCACATGAAGCCAATTAGGTACCTATCTACGGCCAGAACACCAAGGGAGAGACAATAACAGTTCCCAAAATGAAAATGAAGGACATAGCTAAGGAGGAAAAAAAAAAAAAAAAAAAAAGCAAAGCTATTTGTGTCACATCCCTCCTCTGAAAGGGAAGAAAATTTTATTGGTGGTGGAGGGAAACAGATACAAAATGACACAATCTCTCCTACTTTGATTTGGAAAAGCTATCACACATTTTCTTATGTAGAAGTAAATGAAAGCAATTACTAGAAGAAAATTAATGTGACTACAAGAAGCAGTGACATGTGTTAAGTGTATTATGTTTTCTTCCAATGATTTTTTTTCATCTACATGAACAATTAATATATGCCACCAGGTTGGAGAAGGGAGGGGAAAGTGTCTTAAGTCAGCTCAGGCTGCTACAACAAAACACCATAGACTGGGCAGCTTCGACAGAAATTGATTTCTCCCAGTTCCGGAGCTGGGAAGTCTAAGATAAGGTGCCAGCAGACTGAGTTCCTGGTGAGGGATCTCTTCCTGACTTGCAGACAGCCATCGTCTAGCTGTATCCTCAACCTCACAAAGTGGGGAGAGGGGGCTTTGTTCTCTTCCTCCTCCTAGAACAGCGTTTCTCAACCTTCCTAATGCCGTGACCCTTTAATGCAGTTCCTCATGTTGTGGTGACCCCCAACCATAAAATTATTTTCGTTGCTACTTCATAACTGTAATTTTGCTACTGTTATGTCTTAGGCGACCCCTGTGAAAGGGTCGTTCCGACTCCCAAAGGGGTCGCGACCCACAGGTGAGAACCGCTGTCCTAGAAGGACACTGATCCCATCACGGGGGCCTCATTTTCATGACCTCATCTAAACCTAATCACTTCCCAAAGTCCTCACCTCCAAACACCACCACACTGGGGACTAGAGTTTCAACATATGAATTTGGGGGTTGCACAAACATTTGGTCCATACAGAGAGGTAGTTCTCCATTTAGGAGATAAAGAGAATGACTCACTGTTTACAGAGTCTAGAGAAAATTGCTACTTTTTAAAAAACCTAGTCTCCAAGGCAAATCATTTTCATTCATTCATTCAAATTATCAAAACACATAATATGTACTTTACAAAAGGGATGTGTTCCAGATGTTACTCTGTAAACTAACCATCTGGCCTTTGGAAAATTCTATTTTCTGATTCTATTTTCTATAGAAATTATGTTATATTAGTTCTTAATCTTTTGGGGATCCCACACTAATTGTAAAAATTGATTAAAGCAAAAGAGACGTCTCTATCCCCAGATAACAGAGAGTCCCCAAATTAAAAACCCTACCTACATGTGGTTGATAGATTTCCAGATTAGCCCTAAAGTACTTAATTCATAATAAAATGGTACCTATAGGACTATAGATTCTCAGCATTTCTATGAGAACATGGAATCTATAGTATGTATAATTTAAGTTACAGTCCTCTGGGTTCTGGCAGAACATGGTAATAAGATCCTTGGTATGCTGCTAAGCCTGTACAGACCTCAGTTTCCTGATCTGTAAACAGGTGCATAATAATGCCTACATCTCATGGGGTTGTGGTGAAGATGAAATGAGCATTTATGACACACCTGGCACAGTGCATAAGTACCTCGATTCATGGCTGCTGTTTTTCAAATTATCATCAGCAAATATCCATCGAACATCATTGAATCCACTGTGGTAGGCACTGGGACACAGAAATCCACAAGAGACATCTGCCCAGAGAGAAGTCAGAGTCTAACAAGAGAGAGAAGTGGTAAATAACTACAGTAAAGTGAGGTGCCTTGACACAGCATGTACAGGTGAAACAGGGGGATAAAAAAAGAACAGTTGGTTGTACATAGGGACAAGAGGGTCAGGCGAGGCTTCAGAGTAATGTTTGAGTTCAGGCTAGCCAGTGTGGGGTGGGGTAGAGGGAGAGAAAAATGATGTTGGAGAAGTCGGTGAGGGCTCTAGTGTTCGATTTTAAACAGGGGAGGGGGCTGAGGGTGGAGTGTGCAGGAGGCTGGAGAGACGGTATGAACCAGGTCAAGTCAGCGGACAAGTGCAATAGCCTGCCTGCAGGATGGAGAACATCCTAAAGCCATGGCTGGGGAGGGAGGGGTGGGTGAGGTGAGGGACAGGAGGAAGTCCAAGCTTCCGGTTTCTCACTCTGCACCCTAGATGGGGTGTTATTTGATGAGTCAGGGAGAACAGGGGCAAGCAGGCTAGAATAAGCGAAAAAGGAAAGTTCTGACCATCTAGAAGTGCACTGCTGTGTGACTAATCTTATCAATCAGAGATCAGTTACACAGTTTCATATATGCCTGATGAGATAGGAGGCAGGCCATATATTTTGAGTCATTAGAGTGCAAATTAGTGAAAATTCGCCATACTGACGTGCCCACTTCTATGGAAAAATTTGTTAAATATACGAAGTTCAAGCTTAAGCTGGGACCTAAGCCACATATTTGTTTAGGACTTTATATACTCTTGTTGTCCTAAGAAACATTAAGGCAGCTATGCTCTACCATGAGTTACACACTTTGAGAGGTTGAATTATTTAGCAGATTGCTATTTTCCTTCACTAAATGGTCTGCTAATGACAGACTGCTACAAGTAAGCTTTCCACAGTCATTTTATCACATTAATACCTCTCCAAGAGAATCTAATCACCATTTAGAACCTCATATAGTCCATTTCAAATGACTTTTTTAAAATTTTCAAATCTTTTTCTTTGAAGATCATAATGGTTATAATAATAACTAACACTCAGTCCTTACTATGTACCAGTAGATTTTCTGCTATAAATTTACAAGGATAATCTCACTTAATCCTCATACCAGCCCTTCCACATTCCCCTTTTCATACAGAAGTATACCGAGGCAGAGAGCAATTAAGTCACTTATTGAAGTTCACAGCAATGGCAGGCAGAGTGACTCTGGAGCCTGCTCTGTTAACCAATATACCTGCTTGCTTCCCCATAAAAAATCTTTTTTAATTTTATTTTTCTTTATTGATTTTAATTTTTTTTTCAAAAAAAATTTTTTTAATCCTCACCCGAGGACATTTTCTCATTTTTTGTTCAGATACAGTGGGAGGGAGAGAGAGGAAGAGAGAGAAAGAGAAACATCGACGTGAAAGGGACACATCGAGTGGCTGCCTCCCACACGACCCAACCAGGGCTGGGGACAAACTGCAACCGAGGTACATGCCCTTAGTGGGAACTGAACCCGGGTCTCTCTGGACCGCAGGCTGACGCTCTAACCGCTGAGCCAAACCGGCTAGGGCTCTTTATTGATTTTAAAGAGAGAGGAAGGGAGAAGGAGAGAGAAATAGAAACATCGATGAGAGAGAACATCGACTGGCTGCTTCATGCATGCACCCCACTGGGGATTTGGCCCACAACCTGACTAAGAATCGAACTGGCGACCTCTTGGTGCATGGGTCGATGCTCAATCACTGAGCCACATTGGCCGGGCCCTCACAAAATTTTTTTAAAAGATGTCTATTTCAAAAAACTACAATGTAGAGAAATGTGTCTTTTTCTTTTGTTAGTTTCATTTTTAAGTAAGAACAAAAAGCAACCAAGAATGTGGCAGAATCCATGTTCCCCTTTCTAACACTTTACAAGCACAGTGATCTTGGACAAGTTAAGCTGTGAAAGTCTCCGTCTCCCCCTCACCTGGAATATTACTCACCCTGAAATGGGAATAACAATAATTTGAGTTCTGGAGCAATATTTATATAAATGCTTTAATTATTCCCCCATTATTAGTCACTTAATCTGTTTCCAAAAGTTTTTCTATTCTTTTTTTTAAACTTATCTTTATTGTTAAATGTATTATAGATGTTCCTCCTTTCCTCCTATTGACCCCCTGCCCCCCAATCCCACCCCCCTCCTGCCTTCCCCACACTGCTGTCTGTGTCCATTGGTTATGCATATATACATAAAAGTTCTTTGGTTTATTTCTGCCCACTCCCCACCCCCCTTCCCTTGGAGGTGTGTCAGTCTAACAACCAATTTGTTCTTCTTAATTCCTTCACATTTTTCACCTATTCCTCCAACCCCCCTCCCATCTGGCAACCAACAAAATGTTCTCTGTACCTATAAGTCTGTTTCTGTTCTGCTTGTTCATTTTGTTTGTAGATTCAATTGGCGATAGATACGTACTTATTGTCATTTTATTGTTCATATTTTTTATCTTCTTTTACTTCAAGAAGACCCTTCAACATTTCATATAATACTGGTTTTGTGGTGATGAACTCCTTTAGCTTTTTCTTGTCTGGGAAACTTTCTATATGGCCAACGATTCTAAATGACAGCTTTGCAGGATAGAGTAATCTTGGTTGTAGGTTCTTGCTTTTCATCACTCTGAATATTTCTTGCCATTCCCTTCTGGCCTGCAAAGTTTATTTTCAGAAATCAGCTGACAGTCTTATGGGAGCTCCATTGTAGGTAACTAACTGCTTTTCCCTTGCTGGTTTTAAAATTCTCTCTTTGTCTTTAAACTTTTGCATTTTGATGATGTGTCTTGGTGTGGTCCTCTTAGGGTTATCTTGTTTGGGACTCTCTGTGCTTCCTGGATTTGTATGTCTGTTTCCTTCACCAAGTTAGGGAAGTTTTCTGTCATTATTGTTTCAAATAGGTTTTCAATTTCTTGCTCTCTCTCTTCTCCTTCTGGCACCCCCATGATGTGAATGTTGGTACGCTTGAAGTTGTCCCAGAGACTCCTTACACTGCCCTCATTTTTTTGGATTCTTTTTTCTTTTTGCTGTTCTGATTGGGTGTTTTTTGCTTCCTTATATTCCAAATCAATGGTTTGCTTCTTGGCTTTACTTACTCTACTATTGATTCCCTGTAAATTATTCTTTATTTCCGTTAGTGCATCCTTCATTTCTGACTGGTCCTTTTTTATGCTCTTGAGGCCCTCACTAAGTTCCTTGAGCATCCTTATAAGCAGTGTTTTGAACTCTACATCTGTTAGATTGCTTATGTCCATTTTGTTTAGTTATTTTCCTGGAGTTTTGTTCTGTTCTTTCATTTGGGACATATTTGTCTCCCTCCCTGTGTTTGTTTCTATGTATTAGGTAGAGTTGCTATGTTTCCTGGGCTTCCTAGGGTGGCCTATTGTTGTAGGTATCCTGTAGGGTCCAGTGGCACAGCCTCCATGGTCATCCAGCTGGGCCCTCACGGTGCACCCCTAGTGTGCACTGTACACCCTTCTGTTGTAATTGAGTCTTTACTGCTGTTGGCATGTCAATGGAAGGGTTTTACTCAGGCTGATCAGCTGCAAGGCCTGGCTGTGCCCACTATCCACTGACCTCTGACTACTGTGGATGATCAGCTGTGCACGGGCCCACCACACAGAGCAAGACTTACTTCAGCAGGGCTCTGATACCCACTGAGTCTGCTCATTGAGTGTGTCACTTGTGGAGATGGTTGTATGGTGGTGTCTCGATGTTGTCTGAAGCTGTCCACTGGGTGTCCTGGCCCTGGGGCAAGGTCAGCCACTGCCTGTGTTCTACCCAGGGCCACCAGGCATAAGCTACAAAGGGGTCTGCAGATGGCTGCTTCTTGTGCTGGGCTTGGAGGTGCCCAGGCAAAGCCAAGTTGTGAACCAAGGCTGGCTGCTCCTAGTGCCGGGCCTGGGGCCACTTAGTGAGAGGGATGGTGCTCGCTGAGGCCAGATGCTGCTTGTTTGAGAGCATTTAGGAAAATCTGAAGCAGGAGCCAAAACAGGCCATTCCTATGATAAAGCCACTGGGAACAGCTTGGGTGAGCCTGAAAGCTGGGTGGGGCAGGGCCTCAGGGAATCACCAGGGCGGGGCCAACAGTGTGAGCCAGGTTGCTGGAGTCCCAGATATGGCAGCCGTCTGCTGCCTTAGGGAAGGGCTCACCAAAGGAACAAGGGCCTCCACCAGCACTTCTGTCCAGGAAAAACTGCTTCTTCAGTCATCGCCCCGATGCCAAACAACTCAGTTCTTCCCCATATGTCTCTGGTGCCTTTTGAGCTGCCTCCCCCATGCTGGAACTCAGAGGGAGCAAGTCTGAGTAAGTCAGTGCTCGGGCCCTTTAGGAGGAACTGCCTGGTGTTCCAGCAGCCTCGGCCCCCCTCGGCTTCAGTTCCTGCTGGTTTTTACGGCAAGGTACTATGGAGACTTCTCTTCCTGGCACTGGAACCCTGAGCTGGTGGCCTGGTGTGGGATGGAGACCCCTTGCTCCTTAGGGATGACCTCTGCAGCTGAGGTATCCCTCCTGATTTTTATCTGCCGCACGTGGGTGTGGGACCAGCCCGTCTGCGTCTCCGCTCCTCCTACCAGTCTGGATGTGGCTTCTTATTTAATTTTGTTATAGAACTTCCATTTAGCTTGGTTTCAGGAGGTTCTGAATGATGGTTGTTCTGTAGTTTAGTTGTAGTTTTTACTATTCTTAAGTAATATTGTAATAAACATCTTTGCATAAAAAAACTTAAGCTATGTATTAAATTATTTCCTTGGGCGAGAGTTTCAGAAACTGAGAAATTATTTAAAGGGTCTTAATATACATTACAAAATTTATTTCCAAAATATTTTTACCTACTAATGTTCTCACCAGCAGAGTCTACACAAGCAGTGGATACTGCACCCTGGTCAGGACTAGGTAATCTCATGAAGGAAAAACAATTTTTCCCACTAATTTAGTCTAATATAAAATGCTCCATGCATATATTAAAAATATAAATTATACAGGAATCCCAATGGCTGAATAAATAAACAGTGAATATATACATTGAAAATTTGTATAAATAAGGGGTTAATATCCAAAATGCACAGAGAACTCATACAACTTAACACCAAAAAAACAAACAATCTAATTTAAAAAATGGGCAGAGGACCTGAATAGACACTTCTCCAAAGAGGACATACAGATGGCCAATAGACATTATGAAAAGATGCTCAATGTCACTAATCATCAGAGAAATGCAAATTAAAACCACAATGAGGTATCACCTCACACCTGTCAGAATGGCCATCATCAATAAATCAACAAGAGCTGGGAAACGTGGAGAAAAGGGAACCCTCGTGCACTGTTGGTGGGAATGCAGACTGGTGCAGCCACTGTAGAAAATCAATTCAGTCGTCCCTCGCCACTTCGCACTTTGACTTTCGCGGCTTCACTCTATCGCGGTTTTTTCAAATATATTCATTAAACAGTTGATTGAGACAGTGAAAATGATACAGCACGCTCGGTTGTCTGAGTCAATTACACACCCCTGTATTACAATTAAAATTAAAATTACTGCACGTATGGACTGTAGGCCTATGGATTCGAGCACCCCAGGAATCCTTCAACGCCAGGTGCAACCGCTAGAGCCTGTAACGGATTAACCACAATAAATGAGGGACGACTGCATGGAGGGACCTCAAAAAATTAAAAATGGAACTACTTTATGACCCAGCAATTCCATTTCTGAGTATATATCCAAAGAAACCCAAAACACTAATTCGAAAAGATTTATGTTCCCCATGTTCATTTTTGCATTATTTACAATAGCCAATATATTGAAGCAACCTTAGTACCCATCAACAGACATCTGGATAAGAAAGTTGTGGCACATATATATAATAGAATATTACTCAGCCATAAAAAAAGAGTGAAACCGTACCATTTGCAAGGACAACATGGATGGACCTAGAGGATATTATGCTCAATGAAATAAGTCAGACAAAGACAAATACAATATAATTTCAATTGTATGTGGAATCTAAAGAACAAAATAAAGGAAACAGACTCAAACAGATAACAAACTGATGGCTGCCAGAGGGGCTAGGGGTTGGGGAGCTGGGTGAAAAAGATGAAGGGATTGAGAAGCAGACTGGTAATTACAAAACAGTCACAGAGACGTAAAGTTCAGCATAGATAATATAGTCAATAATATTACAACTATGCATGGTGCCAGGTGGGTACTTGTATTTTGGGGGGGTCACTTTGTAAATTATGTAATTGTCTAACCATTATGCTATACAACTGAAATATAATATTAAATAACTGTAATTGAAAAATGAAATTAAGAAAAAAAGAAAACGTACATACATAAATAAATAAAACATTTATGGCTAATGCATGGAACAGAAAAATGAGTAATAAATTCCATGTATCTTCTGCTTTCTAAAGGATTAATTTGTGAATATAAGCTGGTATTTGTTAACTAATCACTTATGTTACGCTCCTTTCTTTCACTCAACTTAGCACAGATGTTCTCTACTTCTTAAAAGTTTTCGTTCTACCACTTTGCTAACTGGAAGAAATCTGAAGAGGACTTCGCTTTTACCAAAAAAAGTGAAGTCAAAATAGCATTCAGGTTTGTTCTGCAGTGAAAGCAACCACACTCAGCGTCTCAGCATTAAGCCACCAGAGCTTTCAGCTGTGCCTGGGAGCATCTGTGCTGCATCTCAATTCACTCTGCGCATCTGTTAGCAAGATGTGTCCTAAGGTATCAGAGAAGCCTAAGGGAACTCGTAAGGGTGTTATGTTTAGCGTAAAACCGGGCATAATTAAGCATTTCCATAATGGTGAATGAAATAAAGACATTGTGTATGCACTGAATTTGGGTCCTGGGAACCACATTTTTTCATGTAAATCAGTAATGATTGCTTCTTTGCTTTACACTATCTTGGCTTGCCAAAAGTTTCATAGGAATGCTCCACTTTCGTGTATCAGGGGGAACCTGCAAATGGAAATGTCTGCTTTCCACAAAAAGTCCCCCTCAAACCAAGGCATTAAGTCTAGTTACTAATTTTTAAAAACTCTGGGAGAAGCATTACATCTTACATAAACAATAATGATCCTTGACAGCAAGCATGGATTTTAAAAAGCACAGTTCCCCCGGCTGGTGTGGCATCGACTCGTGCACTAAGAGGTCGCTGGTTTGATTCCCGGTCAGAGCACATGCCCAGGTTGTGAGTCCAATCCCCAGTGGGGGGCATGGAGGAGACGGCCAATCAGTGTTCTCTCTCATCGATGTTTCTCTCTCTCATTCTCCCTTCCTCTCTCTCTAAAAGCAATAAAGAGAAACAAATTTAAAAAATAATAAAAAGCACAGTTCAAGCATTTGTTAAATACCTACTTTGTCTAGGGACATGGACTACTTTTTTTAAAACACTGAATCTATAAATCCAACCACAAATAAGCCCTGTAAAAGTAAATTCAATTCTATTAAAAGAGACTCAGAAAACTGGCTTAAAAAATGTTTTATGAATTTTTGAACTTGAAGTAAGAAGACTTTTTCAGTTGGTTTGTTAATTGTGTACATAACATTTTACAGGAAGGTCAATTTTGCTAATCAGCAGCCGAGTCAGCCAAATTTGGTTTATGTCATTAGTATTATTTGTCCATAAAGCATTATAAAACAGCTTGCTCTTTCTAATCCCATGTGGAGGCACTGAGCAGTTAGAAAAATATCTGACTTGCTCACAGACAAATTTCATGTGTTTCACAGGACACAAATGAGGAACCCCGGAGCCCCCCTGCCTGCACTTTACAGCTCAGTGACCACACCCAGAATAAATAAGTGGTGTAGGACCCAGCAGTTTCAATTGAGAATCAACCAACTCCCACTAGGGTTATAAAAACCCTCCTGATGACAAGTGGCCCACTGCCCGAGAATTAAGTCACACCGAAAGGAAACCGGTAACGCAATGTCAGGCGGGCACTGGGATAAGCTACCCAAGGTCTAATAGGATAAAATGCATTAATCTGGCCTAACTGTTCCAGCATCAAACAAATCTCACATCATTATAGACTGTAACGCCTCAGTAATGAGTTAAGAGGATTTCATTATGAAACCATAGTCTTCCTTCAGAGTCCCCAGCTTCAAGAGAACATCACTAAAAAAGGAAACACAACAATGATAATAATCATAATAGTAACTAACACTGAACACGGTACGTGCTAAGCATCATAGTATGCACATCACATACACTGTTTATTCTTCTCAGTAACTGTGTAAAGGGTTATTTTTTACACTTTATAGAGGAAATAAAGGCTCACACACTAGAAGTTACTACACACAATCACTGAGCCTGTACTTGATGATTCAAACCCTGGCTGCCTGGCCCCACAACCTGGGCTCTTAACTCTCTTGTAGTGAAATGACACTAAGTTTAACTTTGCTAGGAAAAATTTAAAAAGTGCATCAAACTAGCAACCTACAAATACCTGTAACACACTACTGGGTCCTAAGTAACAATCTCAGGTTTTGTGAGGAACAATTTATGCTCGAGGCTACCTAACACCAAGACAACACAGAGTGTCAATGAGTCAATGGTTACCACTGGTTACAGTGCTTATGTGACACACATACTTGTTTTGGTTTTTCCTCTCCATTCAAATGAATCATTACACAGACTTTGTGTCCTATAGATAGCATAAATGAGGTTATACTAATTCTCAGGTGGCAGGCCTGCTAAGAAATTGACAAAAAACCAAATAATAGTGATAAAGTGGTTTCAGTGAGGCTGTGGGCTGAAAAAAAATCTCAGTGAACAACTTCCTGCCTGAGTGTATTGGAGGATAACTATGGAATGAGAAATGTGTCCACCATGCTCAGCACTGGTCAGTTTCCAGATGAAACCACGGATGTGCAGCATATGATAAAATCAGTTATAGATCTGTCTCTATCTCTAGACATTAACTATGTAATTTTATATAATTAAAAACATACACTTTTAAAAAACATAGATATATAGAGTTAAAAGGTTCCTTTTTAAAATGGGCCTTGGGTGATGAGATGGGATAACTACCTAGTTTTAGATTTTAAAAAAAAGCTGAGTAAAGAGCTATCATAAAAAATAAGAATTTCTCCCATTTCCAAAGAGGATCACAAAGAAGAAGTATTCGTTTGAGGTCTGACTTAAGGAAGAACTTTCAGAAATATGCAAATGCTAGAAAAGGCCTGTGTCTCACTGCATAAATAAGCCCCCACTCCTTCAATGATGGCAAGAACAGAGCCCTGGCCGGTTTGGCTCAGCGGTTGTAGCGTCGGCCTGTGGACCAGAGAGTCCCGGGTTTGGTTCCCGCTAGGGGCACGTACAAAAAAAAAAAAAGAACAGATTAACCTGAGGCCAAGGACCTTTTCTGGACACTGATAACCCTATTCCACGTAGACTGAAAAAAGGTAGAAAAGCACTGTGTTAAAGGTCAGCTAGTCTCCTGACTTTGCCCCATCCTCTGGGCCTACTTTCTAATGTAAAAATCCTACCCTTATGGTTAAATTCTTTCAGGAAGGTCAGCTCACAACGTATCCTCCAAAATGCCATTTGTTCCACACTCTGTTTACTACTGACCAACTTCTCATGCTTAGATGTCCTGTCCAAGAACAATTTATGGCTACAGCAAAGTGAACCATTTGGGTATTATTCTTCAATCTAAAACACAAATTCTAGATTAAGATACCCATTCTTATATCATAAGCCAAATTATGACACATATCCAAATGCTGTTTTTTAATTGCCCATATCTTATCATTTATGGGAAATTATAAAGATTATGAGTCATCTGCAGACACTTATGCATGCCAACCATTTACAAGCATTCTTCAGGATGGAGTAGACCTGCGAGGGTCTGTATTGTTCAATATAACTGGAATCACATATACATAGTGTGGACAAAAAAGGGGTTCTATGGAAGGTAACCTCACATGGTGACCTAATCATACATTTCTAACTAGGCAGGTCATGGCAGGTAGTAACGCCACAGGCATGATTTCTTGTCTGTGTTCATTGGTTATGCATATATACATATAAGTTCTTTGGTTTATTTCTTCCCACCCTCCTACCCTCCTTCCCTTTGAGGTTTGTCAGTCTAACAACCAATTTGTACTTCTTAATCCCTTCACCTTTTTCACCCATCCCTCCAGCCCCCACCCATCTAGTAACCAACAAAAGTTCTCTGTATCTATGAGAATGTTTCTGTTCTGCTTGTTCATTTTGTTTGTAAATTCAACTGTTGATAGATATGTACTTATTGCCATTTGTTTGTTCATATTTTTTTATCTTTTTCTTCAAGAAGACCCTTCAACATTTCATATAATAATGGTTTGGTGGTGATGAACTCCTTTAGCTTTTCCTTGTCTGGGAAACTCTTTAGATGGCCATCGATTCTAAATGCCAGCTTTGCAGGATAGAGTAATCTTGGTTGTAGGTTCTTGCTTTTCATCACTCTGAATATTTCTTGCCACTCCCTTCTGGCCTGCAAAGTTTCTTTTGAGAAATCAACTGACAGTCTTATGGGAACTCCCTTGTAGGTAACTAACTGCTTTTCTCTTGCTGCTTTTAAGATTCTCTCTTTGTCTTGAACCTTTTGCATTTTGATGATGATGTGTCTTGGTGTGGGCCTCTTGGGGTTCATCTTGTTTGGGACTCTCTGTGCCTCTTGGACTTGTATGTCTGTTTCCTTCACCAAGTTAGGGAAGTTTTCTGCCATTATTGTTTCAAATAGGTTTTCGATTTCTTGTTCTCTCTCTTCTCCTTCTGGCACCCCCAAGATGCGAATGCTGGCACGCTTGAAGTTGTCCCAGAGGCTCCTTACACTGCCCTCATTTTTTTGGATTCTTTTTTCTTTTTGCTGTTCTGATTGGGTGTTTTTGGCTTCCTTATATTCCAAATCAATGGTTTGCTTCTTGGCTTTACCTATTCTACTATTGAATCTGTGTAAACTATTCTTTATTTCAGTTAGTGCCTCCTTCATTTCTGACTGGTCCTTTTTTATGCTCTTGAGGCCCTCTCTTAAGTTCACTGAGGTTCTCACTAAGTCCATTGAGCATCCTTATAAACAGTGCTTTGAACTCAGCATCTGTTAGGTTGCTTAACTCCATTTCACTTAGTTCTTTTCCTGGAGTTTTGTTCTGTTCTTTCATTTGGGACCTGTTTCTTTGTCTCTTCATTTTGGCTGCCTCCCTGTGTTTGTTTCTCTGTATTACTTAGTCAGAGGTATGGGGCTAGCTGAGACCAGATGCTGCTCATTTGAAAGAATTTAGGAAAAGCTGAAGCAGGATCCAAGACAGGCCAATCCTATGGTAAAGCAACTGGCAACACCTTGGGTGGGCCTGGAAGTTGGGTGGGGCGGAGCCTCAGGGAATCACCAGGGCAGGGCCAACAGTGTGAGCCAGGTTGCTGTAGTCCCAGATATGGCGGCGTCTGCCATCCCAGGGAAGGGCTCACCAAAGGAACAAAAGCTTCTGATAGCACATCTGTCCAGGAGAAAGCTGCCTCTCCAGCCCTCGCTCCAATGCCAAACAGCTCAGTTCTTCCCCATATGACTCTGGTGCCTTTCATGCTCCTTCCTGCAAGCTGGAGCTTGGAGGGTGCAAGTCCAAGTAAGTCCGTGCGCGGGCCCTTTAAGAGGAGCTGCCGGGGGCTCAGCCTCCCTCAGCCTCAGTTCCCGCTGGTATTTCCAGCCAGAAGTTATGGGGACTTCTCTTCCTGGCACTGGAACCCTGAGCTGGGGGCCTGGTGTAGGATGGGGACCCCTCAGTCCTCAGGGAGGACCTTCCCAGCCGAGGTGTCCCTCCTAATTTTTATCCGCCACACGTGGGTGTGGGACCAGCCCGTCGCGCCTCCGCCCCTCCTACCAGTCTCGATGTGGCTTCTTCTTTAATTTCGTAGTTGTCGGACTTACATTCAGCTTGATTTCAGGCGGTTTTGAATGATGGTTGTTCTGTAGTTTAGTTGTAACTTTGATGTGGTTGTGGGAGGACGCGATACTGAGTTTACCTACGCCGCCATCTTGACCGGAAGTCTGGGCATGATTTCTTTAGTAAAACGTTTCTTTGCCTTAAGCAAGTCCTGCCCATTGTTTTTGTGCATCTAGGACCTTAATACACCTTTGAAATAACCAACCACCCTCTAGAGTACATATTCTTGTTAACTGTACTCACATAAAACTCTTATAAAAATTCTTTTTTTTTTTAATCCTCACCTGAGGATATTTTTCTATTTATTTTCAGACAGAGTGGGAGGGAGAAAGAGGAAGAGAAAGGGAGAGAGAAAGAAACATCCACATGAGAGGGACACACTGACTTGGTTGCCTCCCGCATGACCCCAACCAGGGCCGGGGACGAACCGCAACCGAAGTACATGCCCTTGACCGGAATCGAACCTATGACTCACTGGTCCGCAGGCCAACCCTCTCACTGCTGAGCCAAACCGGCCAGGGCTCTTATAAAAATTCTTTACAGGTTTGGACATTACTTCTGTTGACAACAGACAGTTACCAATACCACAAGGGCACCCAAGAAAAGAGAGAGAAAGCCAAAAGGGTGAGGGCTGTGGTGGGAGGGGGAGATCAAGGCTGGGGCATCAAGAGGCTTCCCCAGAGGAGTGGGGCTTGAACTGACACTAAAACGCCTAGAAGAGGAGAGGCCAAGGAATGCAGAAAGGGTAAACAAACACGAGGACTGGAGTCGGGTGTGGGCTGCTCATCCCTGGCAGGCCTGCGGGATGTTTCAGATTCTACCTTAACTTGATCAGGCAACCATGTAATCGATTGGCACGTGACTAGCACTCCACCTTCACTAGAAAGCCAAGTCAGCAATGATCTGAAGCCCAATAAAACACGTGAACGCTCTGTAAACATTTGCTAACCGAACTGAATCTGAGCAGTGATCAGAGAAGACTTCGCAACAGTGACATGTGGTCAGGTTATCAAGGATTTTACAAGGTGGGATGTTGATGGGTATTTCAAGCTGAAGGCACAGCATGAAAAAAGCCTTGAGGGCAATAAAGGATAGAGTAGGGAGAAGGGGTGGGGTACCAGAGCAATGCTGTCATCTCTTCTTTGGTTGATGCTATCTCTCCAGCACCTTGTAAATATCAACTTCATGCTACCACTACCCCAGGCCAGGGCGCCATTTTCTTTCACAGGGACTCCCAGTTGCCTTTCTAGTATCCACTCTTGTCCCCTCCTGCTTATCTCTATACTGCTTTAGAGGGATCTTTCTAAACCACCAGAACGGAAAGGGCCACTCCTAACTGAAGTATTTCAACCGTGTCCCCTTCCTCTTTGGATACAACCTACCATCCCTCAGTTTGCCCAGAGCCCCCTTCCTGCTCTGTCTCACACCTGTTTCCAGCCCAACTTCTGCCCTCTGCTCCTGCTTACTGTCCCCCAACCACCCCTGCTTCCTTCCACCTTCTCCACGGCACCGTACACTCAGGCAGATCCAAACAGGAAAAGTTCCCTCACCCACCTGCCCCACTTCCCACTTACCTCATATTTATGCTGTAAACCTCTGCTGAAAGGTTACTCACTCCAGAGACATCTTCCCTGACTCCTCCCCCAAAGCTCCAGTCTAGGTTAGGTCCCTCTGTTTACACTCTAATCACACCCCAAATGCACATTTGGTTAGTATCTAAGTCCTTGAGGACAAGGGCTGTGCCTGCCTGGTTCAACATGTAGCACCCACTCAGCCCTTGGCACATAATGGGTACCATTTCATACCCGAGGAATGAGTGCAGAGTAGATTGGGGACAAAATGGGGAAGACTCTGAAAGCCAGTAGTCTGTTGACCTTTATTCCGTAGGCAGTCGGGAGGAGACAGCTCCCAGCATTGGCCTTGCTGTGGGCAGAGCTGGCCTCCATCACTGCTCTTGGCACCAACCAGAATGGTTGACTCAGCTTTATCAACCTTCATCAAAGGAAACCAGATGAAACTCAAGGTCTGCTTTCCACCACCTACTTTCAAGAGCAAGAAGCCCTCAGAGCAGCAGCACAGCATCATTCCCCGAGCAGGGCGCGGTCACAGCCTTCACCTCACTGGCCCTCTTGGAAACCTGGTCTGTCCACCTGTAGTGGGCAGCTATGGGTGACCCTGATCTACAAAGACAAGAGAGGACCCCCACTTTAGGTGGGCTCATGTTTCCACATGTATAATCTAACTTGAGAACCCCAATTTACCCCAAGTTGAAACTAGACATTCCTCTGCCTTGTCATGGAAGTTCCCACCCTCCCACCCACTCCTTCTCCCCAAGCCCCCCTCAAAGTACATTGCTCTTGGTGACTGCCAGCCCCAGATCCAGCTCTTCGCTGCCCCGCCCTCACAGCTCTGGCCCCTGGGGGTGTGTTTCCCTGCTCAGACTGGACCTCCCAGCCAACCATTTCACAAATACTCGTGATGACACATCCACCTCTGTGGAATCTTGACCCAAGGTCAATCCAACTGGATGAAGTTCTGCTGAGACTCAGGTTGTCAATATGAATTTCTTAAAACTCCCTCTCCTTAAAATGTCATGTCACTTTTTACATGCTACAACACAGGTGAACCTTGAAAACACACACACTAAGTGAAAGAAACCAAATATAAAAGTTACATATTGTATGATTCGATTGATATGAACCATGCAGAACAGGTAAATCCACAGACAGGTTAGTGGCTGCCTGGAAGCTGCGGGAGAGGGGAGAAAGAGAGGAACTGGGGATGGGCACATGGCCTCCCCTGGGGGTGATGAAAATGTTTTCCAATTAGACAGAAGTAATAGCAGCACAGCATTATGGATGAACTAAGTTCACGAAATTGACCACTTTAAAATAAGTTTTATATTATGTAAATTTCAGTTCAAAACAACTCAAACACTTAAAGTCTATCTTTGCCTCCCAATTCCATTCTCCTACTTGCACTCTGGATCTTTTCCCCATTTATCTTCAATTCCCTCTCTCCATAGGACGCTTTTTTTCTGCTGACAAATCTGTTCAAGTCTCCCCAATCTAAAAATCTTTCCTTAATCCATTTTTTCCCTTGAATCTCATCTAGAACTGCCTCAAGAGCTGTGTCATAAAAAGCAGCCCGTATCAACAGCCTTCACGCTTTCAGCTCCAATATTCCTTTCTAGTTTCACATCTGGTGATAAGCTATCTAGAGATATGGAAACCTATCTGCTGCGCTTCTAAAATCAATAGACTCTTATAAACCACACAATTTATACGCATATACGCATAACCGATGAACATGGACAACAAAGCTGGGGACGGGTGGGGTGGGGGGGATTGGGAGGAGGGTGTCAATGGAGAAAAAAGGAGAAACATCTGTAACAAAAATAAATTAATAAAAAATAAATAAAATCAATAGACTCTTGCCCTGGCCGGTGTGGCTCAGTTGGTTGGGCATCATCCCATGTACCAGAAGGTTGCACGTTCGATTACTGGTCAGGACACATGCCCAGATTTCAGGCTCGATTCCTGGTAGGGGAATGTGTAAGGAGGCAGCAGATCGATGTTTTGCTCTCACATCGATGTTTCTCTCTCTCCCTTTCCTTTCCTCTCTCTCTGAAAATCAATAAAACAGATCTTAAAATTGATAGACTCTTGTAAGAATGAATGGATGAACCTGTGTGAAATCCAGGCCAAGAATGAGATAGGCATGAGTCTTTTAGAAGCTGCCAAAAACCCTGAGGGTTGCACTGTTCAATCACTGGAACAGGAGCCACATGTGGCTATTTAAATGTAAATTAATTACAATTAAACTGAAGCTCAGTTCCCCAGTTGCAGCAGCCACATTTCAAGTGCTCAATAAATACCTATGGCTAGTGAGTATTATATTTGACAGTGCAAAATATATCCCATAGGAAAATCTCAGTATCTGAAATATAACAGCTGATTCAGACAACATAGAACCTGAGATCATAAACATCTTGACAGAATGAACCAAAGGGGAGGCAGATACACTATTTACTAATCCCCAAAGCAGAGCTCTCTATGATCAGACATTATACAAAAAAGGCCAGAGGAACCTTTTTGTAACACATGAAATTATGAAGGTTAAATGGTTAAATAAAACAAGGTGGAGAGTGGAACACGATGCAGTAAATTTTTATTAAAGTAACAGCACTGTCCAAAATCAACATTTTAAAAAAGTCAAGTGGTATGTATCAAACAGGCATGAACAAAAAAGGAAGTAGCTATTTTAAAAACTATTCCAAAAAAACAGCCAATCTGTGGCCCAAATAGTGTAATGTATAGCCAGCAAAGAGAATGGGATAAACAAAAAAATAAAATGAACATCTAAAATGTTGTTTATGCTACACTGAGACCTCGATCTGTTAGTTCCTCACTCCTTTCTGGTTTGCATTTTTATATTAAAAGTGGACCACTACAGTGCTCCAACAGAACATCCATTCAAGCAACCAGTGTTGTTAGAAGACATGAATTTACTTTTAAATATTATCCTACCTATGTAGGGTACCTTGCAGATATATTTACTTGATAAAATGGCCCAAACCAGTCCACCTGATGAAGTTCAAGTATGAAGGTGGCATTCAGAGATCCTGTGGCATAAATCAAGAAATTTACTCAGGTAGAAGGAAACAAGAGGCAATAAAAGCTGCAGGAGGAGAAGGAGGAGGAGGGGGGGGGAGGGGGAGAAAGATGGTTGTATAGCTAAGTAGAAGGGTGGTTCTTATTTTTTAAATACAATAGATAGGATCTGGTTAGAATAGAGGTTCTCAAAGTGTAGCCTAGACACCCCCGAGGGTCCTAGGACCCTTTACAGAGATTCCATAAGATCAACACTATTTTCCTAATACTCCTAAGAGATTACTTTTTCAGTATCATCTCTCTTCATTGTAAAGTGTCCCAGAGGCTACAGATGTATGATCCCAAAAGACTGAATGCAGAAGTGGATAGGAGGATCCAGCTGTCTTTCATTAAGCCAGCTACATAATAGGTTGGCAAAAAAGCCAATGTCTGTTTTCACATTTTTTGTTTGTTTGTTTTGGTTAATATATTTTTCATTAAAATATAGGTTATGTTATATAATGGGCTAATTATTAGTTTTAGATGTATTACTAATTATTTAGTTTTTTATTTAAAAATAATGTGAAAATAATTTTTAATAGAGTAAATACCAATCCACATAAAAAAAAAAAGCTCTCTGAGGTTCTCTTGTCCTAAAACCAAAAAGTTTTAGAGCTGCTGCATTAAAAAAAAATTGTGTACAGAATTCTCCCCTCTATAAGGTTTTACTTCTTTAAAAAAATTTTTTTCCCTTTATTGATTTTAGAGAGAGAGGTAGGGAGAGGGAGAGAGAAAAGAAACATCAATGAGAGAGAACATCGACTAGCCACCTCCTGCATGCCCCCCCCCCCCAGCACTGGGGATCGGGCCCACAACCTGGGCATGTGCCCTGACCAGGAATCGAACTGGCGACCTCTTGGTGCATGGGTTGACACTCAACCAGAGAGCTACACCAGCTGCACGATAAGGTTTTACTTCTAAAAAGACATTATAAATTTAGCTTCCCAACTTAAAAGCAAATATCCCAAACATATCTCAGAAAGAGCATGTCTTTAAACTTTAGGAGTTAAATTTAACATGGAGTACACAGAGTTTAAAAAACTGAATACGTACTACTTAAAATGTGTTAATATATAGTCATTCTGAAAGCAACCTAACAACAAAAAATAAAACTTACAATAAATATTTTACTCTATGAAATAATTAAGTTCTTCCCAGTTCCCCACCAACTAACTCATCAAAGTATATGTAGTATGTTATTACAAGAAACTCACCACCACTGAAACAGGAAGAGCCTTTTTCACATTACTATAAGAACATACAAACTCTGAAAGTTTCTTTAGCCAAAGCAGGAGACTAACTCTCTTTCCAAATGAGAATTCTCCTTGTGGAAACACTTAGTCACCAAAAAACTAAAATTTTAAGTCATAAATAATGAGACACAAGTTTCCTGTGGCTAACGCACATTCGGTAGTACTGCAAAGAGCTTGTATTCACTCTCATCAAACACCATACAAATGCTGGAGTGCTTACTTATTTATAAACAGAGGAAGAATGAGAATGCAAGCTCAGAATCAAAGTGAAAAATTCACATTCCTGACTTCAACTTGCCACAACAAAACACCTCTTAGAAACCACACTTGCCATTTGCCGTCTATTGCCTCAGTTTGTCCAATTTTCACCAGGTCCTAGTTTCTCGGAGGCATTTTACTAATCAGTTCAAGTTCACATTGTGTCGGAGGTTTCTTAAAAATGCACAATGCGGCCTCCTCAGACGAAAGCTGTCTTCCCCTGCAGGCTGCAGCCCCGCTGCTATCTACTCCCAGCATCAGGGGCTGGGGCCTGTGGGTTCACCTCCTTCCTTCCTCTAAATGGGGTGTCAGTTGTTGGTGTGGCCCTGACATTGTACAGGAATATAATTACCAGAAGGAAAGCAGATTCCCAGCTGAGGGAAGAAAACCAGGTCAGCAGAAGTGACAGTGAGAGAGACAGAATGAATATGAATAAAAGAGGGAGAAAAAATTACACGACACTCCCTTCTCCAAAATAAGAATCTAAATGACATTTCACCTCTCCAAGCATGCCTGTCATCGTTTAGAAGCTTATTCCTTTGAAAGAGAGCTGTGTCCATGACAGAACAAATCCTGTGTGAAGCTTAACACCTACTTACTATAAAGGTACATTACATACTCCCATCTGTCAGGAAGACACTCAATGCTTTTAAACTAGAGCTCAAAGCACTCACCTTTTGGTCATGGACACAGGGCAGATATTTGCAGGGTTCTCTCTACAAAATGGTTTCTTTATTTGCTTTTTTAGTTTGGAACACATTACAGAGAAATGCCTGCAAGCCAAGGAGACGGTCTCTTCAGGGGAAGCAACTTGATAGCAAGAAAGAAAACAAAAAAAAAATCATGACTGTGTGGACTGTACAGTTGAAATGTAATAATGGGCACTGAAGTACAGGACTAACACCTCCTTCTCCCTCTCTTTCTCACATGGCTTAATCGTGTTGCACTCAGCTTATGCTTGCTGGATGTTTGGGGGGCTTTGTCCTTTAGGGATACTGATTGATGTAAATGACAACTCAGAATTGTGCACACGTAAATCTTACTTTAATCAAATCAAAGGGAAGGGGGAACAGAAAGTTTAGCTGGTCAATAAGCTGGTTTTAATCTTATTTCCTTTTCTGGAGAAGGAAATGTAAGCAACTCATTGAAGTTGAAAGTGAATTTCATGTGTGGTTTATGGAAGTCATTACTTTATTAGTCATACCTCATATCTGTATGGGCTTTAAAACTTTTTAAATTACATTCAGTACAGTCTTCATTTTAAAAATCTTTACATGCCCAGCTGCAGTGGCTGAGCTGGTTGGGCATCATTCTGGGCACTGAAAGGCTGCAGGTTCAAGTCCCCGTCAGGGCATATGCTTGGGTTGTGGGTTCCATCCCCAATCGGGGCATGTAGGGAAGGCAAGCGATCGATGTTTCTCTTTCTCTTTCTCTCTTTCTCTCTCTCCCTTCTTCTCTCTAAGCATGTCCTTGGGTGAGGATTTAAAAAAAAAAAAAAAAAAAAAAAAAGCCTTTTCACTTGTAAGTTCAAATAATACCACCAAATAGGACAGTGATCAAAGAGAGATAAAACAACATCATAGACAGGCAATGTGGTGCCACAGGAAAAAAATTCTCTAAAGTTAATACATTCTACACAGTAGCTCTGAAATGGTTTCTCTCCCATTTCTCAAGAAATAGGCTAGAATTTCAATTATTACAAGCAAGTTTATTATGAAGAACAAAGGAATTCAGAAACCAAGGACTTCTAGGATATCACCATGTCTAAAATAAGTCTATATACAGTTCAATGGCAAATTGGTATTTTAAAAACAGATGTGGAAATGTTATAGCAAATGGCCTTCATTTCCCTTTTTCCAGTGTAAGCCAAGTTTTGTTTAGGGCTCCATCCTCCCTGACTCACTGGGTGAGATCTGACAGGGGAGGAGCATATTACCCTGAGTGACTGGCTGGGTGACAGAGACCAATCAGAGGCAAACAGGTTTCTGGGAAGAGGACCCGCAACACGAGGTAAAATATGCAAAGGAGGGAGGGGGGTTACAGAACTACGTTACTTAGTTTATTTAAATGTGTTAATTATTTATTTAGTATTAACGTATTTTTATTTATTAAAAAAAAATGTTAAGGGTATACTGAGTTCGCCCAGGCCAGGTAGCTCAGTTGGTTAGACTGTTGTCCTTATATACCAAGGTTTCAGGTTTGATCCCCAGTCACGGCACATACAAGAAGCAATCAATGAATGTATAAATAAGTGAAACAATAAAATCAATATCTCCCCCCTTTCTTCTCTCTCTCTCAAAAAAAAAATCAATAAATAAACAAATTTTTTTAAAGGGTATACAGAATTCAAATGGTAACAAAAATAATTTAGGTGAAACACTAGGAAAAACTTCTTAATTTCAAGGACTGTGACATCTTGGATTCTTAACAAGGGTTGCTGAGTCTCTCCACTGGAGAAGTTTAAAGAAAGAGTATAGCTACATCATGACCAATGACGCCCAACCCTGTATCCCCATACCCAACCTCAAAGGCCAGTTTCTATCTGATCTCTCCCCACCTACGTACATGTGGTCCTCCTGAACTCAAACCCAAGACAAAAATTGAATTCATCATACTTCCCTCACAACCCTCTCTTCCTTCTCATTCATTTATTTCTGGGGCTAGCCCCACAGACTTCCTAGGAATCGAGTCCTGAAAGCATGCACGCTCATCCCTCACCCTGCACTGGATACCTGGCCACCCAGGCTTCAGGTCCTGTTGATGGTACTGCAATGTCAGTAGCGCTCATTTCTACTCCACCCACCCCTCCAGTCTCATCATCACCTCTTTGCCAGAACTGTCTTCTAGGGACTCCTTGGCCTCCAGAACCTTCTCCTATCCAACCCAACTCATAAATGAATCTGTCACATTGATCTCTTAAAGCACAGCTCTTCACTTGGCAAACAAATACCGCTGCATGAGTCCTCTAAGGCTATTCTAGCAAATTACCACAAACCAGTGGCTTAAAACAACACTTTTATCTTACTTTCAGATCAGAATTCCCAAACAGGTCTCACTGGACTGAAATCGAGGTGTCAGCAGGGCTGTGCTCCTTTTTGGAGGCTCTATACAGGAAAATCCTCTTCCTTGCCTTTTCCAGCTTATTGAGGCTGCCTGCATTTCTTGGTTTACAGTCCCTTTGTCCACCTTCAAAGTCAGCAACACTGAGCCAAGTCTCTTCATGCTGCCTTTTTTCTAGTCTCTTCTGCCTCCCTCTTCCACATTTCAGGAACCTTGTGATTATATTGAGCCCACGTGGATAATGTAGGATGCCCTCCCTTCTGCAGCATTATCTTACACTGCTTCCTTGATGCACCCTGCTACTTACTGTACTCAAACTGCAGAACTCAGGAGCACAAAACACACCTGGACCTATCTTCCACATAACTTGTTCTACCTAGCAGGTCCCTCCACTCTCCTGTCTAAATTATACTTATCTTTTAAGGCCTAGCTCCGACGACACCCACCCTCTGTATCTCTTTGCCTTCTCTGAATACCCACAATGCCCGTTTCCCCCAGTTGGCACACTCAGCAGTAACAAAAGGAAGAGATGAGGCAGAAAACAGTTCTGATGCTGCTCTGCAGCCAGCTGTGTGGCCCTGGGCAAGCTGTTCCACATCTCAGCCTTGGTCTCGCCATCTGCCCAGCGAAAAGGTCGACCAATTGCTAGATTCTTTCCCAGGTCTTAAGCTCCATGAAATTGAGAGGACTTTTAGTCACTTCTTTTGATCCCCAAAGCCACTACCTAGTCAAGGCCACTATCATGTCAACTGATAAATGTACCACTCCCTTCCTAATGGATCTTCCCTGCCTCCAGTCTTGGGTTGTTCCCCACCCCCTAAAAAGCATCTTTCTAGGTTACTCCCCTCCTCAAAACCAGTTCAAGGCTCTTAGGAAAATGTCCAAAGTCCTCAATGTGGTCCCTAGAACCCACATGATCAGGCTCCTGTTTCCTCCTTCAGTTTTCCTCACTGACTTTCTTTCAGTTCTTCACATGCTCCTCCACCCCCAGCTACCTGTCCCCTCCTCTCAGAGCCTTTCCTTGAACTTTCCCCTTTCCACCAGATTCCTGCTGATTGTCCAGGCAACCTCTCCTGACTTCCCAATCTGATTTAGGTGTGCTTCCTGTTTTTTTGCAGCTCTGCACTCCAACTTGCACGTCAGTGGGATTGTTAATCTCCTCCACCACCGGTAGCACAGACTGGTGATTGTTGCCCAAATTCTGCAGCAGGACTTTCAATTGCCACGACCACCCAGAATCAAGATGAGGTTTTGCAGCCTTGTTTTGCAGCTTCATGTGGCCACGTGTTTAAGTCCTGGCCAAGGAGACATACACAAAATTGTCTAGAGGCAGTTTCTGGGAACTTCCCTAAGAGAAAGCACATATGAACCCTCTGCCCTTTCTACTTTCTTTGTCTCTCCCTCTCACCTGCTGCCTAGGAGAATGCAACCACACTCTAAATCAGATGAACACTGAGCTAGAAGGAGCCTGTGACTGGTCATACCAGCTCTGGACCGACCACCCTCGACCCCCTCCCCAGCCTTTTATGGGAGATAGGAACTTCAACCTTGTTTTGAGATCCCATTATTGGAGCCACTATTATTTTGAGATCTTCATCACTTGTGGCCAAACCTAAGTACAACACACACGGCCATATCCACAGTACCAATAATTATCTGTTGACTCACGTACACAGCTCACCTGTTCTACTGGATTATAATCTCTTTGCCAATAGGTGTCTAGTCATGTGTCCCTGCAAGATCCATGCTCCTTAGCAAACAGTAGCACACAGAAATCCTCAACAGTGAGTGAGTGTGAATGATCCATGAATTAGTGACCATGTGCCTTCTGAAGCAGATGGGCCCTGTCCAACCTATACGGTCTACTTCTACCTGGGCTCTATGTTGTGGCCAACCAAAATAAGGTTAAAAAAGCTTGTCAGTTTCCACCATTATTTTATCATGGAACAGTTAGGTGCCTGGACACCAGAGTTCACGTTATTCCTTGCTGGGGCACAGTGCCACCAGTATGATCTACAACTTGTGTATTCTACCTGCAAGCTCTACAAGGAAGTATGCAAATAAGTACAGCCCTTTGAAATAACAGCATGAGTCACCTCTGCTCCTGGGCACGTGGGCTGTCTAACAATTTATATGGCCTGAAGGCTGTTGCTGCTGTACTCTGGAGGGGAGGATGGCCGGGCCTCCAGAGACCCCTGCCCAGGTGGACTCCCCATTCATGAAATATTATGTATCCTCAGGCTATCAAGGTGCACTCACCTTCACAGAGCCATTAGCATAGATTACTGAATGGATTCCACTTGAAAGGTATGTATTTAGAGAAACATAGATGCAAATAATTGCTAGATAGCTACTATATGCCAGGTGGTGTACAGGTAGGTACCAAGGATACAGACGTAGCATGCCAGACACTGAGCAAAGAGAGAAGGAAAAGCACTAATCACTCTCACTTGAAGAATGAGGAAGCTGAGGCACACAAATGTAAGGTATTAGAACCAAGGTTACACAGCAGGAAGAGGGAGAGCACCTAAATCTGTCAGAAATATCAAAGATCCTAGGGTGTGAGCGCTTGACCTATGAAGAACAGGACTTCTGTTAAGTTTGCTTTGCTTTTGTGTTTTTGTTTTGAGTGGGAGCAACTGCTGTAAGCATCCAAATACAGCCCGTGTGGAACAGAGATAGGAGCAGACATGGTCCGTTTGGGGAAATCAAGTCCGTGGTGTGTTCAGAATCAAAAGTGCAGGCGAGAAATTGGCAGGAAATGAAGCTGGATCGAGGATGGCCCTGAAGAAGAAGTAAATGAAGTTTATAGGACGGAGTGAAATGGTCCTATTAACATGTCAGAAGACCACTGTGACAAAAGATTAGGGACCAGAACACAGAGAGACAAAAGGGAGCCAGGGAGAAACTGGAGTCATCCAGGAAGGTACTGATTTGCCCCTAGGGGCAGACAATGGAAGGTGAAGGGGGCAGTAGAGAAGGACAGAGAGGAGCCTGCGTGGACAATACATGGTGAATATAGGTCGAGGGGGTGGGAGAAGTATGTGGTTGATGGAAGAGAGAAGGACCCGAGTACTGCTGCCAGCTTGATGGCTTGGGAAAACTGGTGGATGGTGGCGCTTCTGACCATGTTGGCCAACAGAAGAAAGAGGTTTGCAGGGCATCCAGGTGAACCTCGCTGATGAAAAGTTGTAAGTGTGGAGTTTAGAGGAAAGAAGTGGATTAGAAATAAATATCTGAGATGGATTAATAGGAGGGTGGGTGGATACTTGAACCCAACTAGTCACCCACTGAAATCAATCTTCCAACAGTACCTTGCATACTGTTTAACTAAATCTTGAATTCTGGGAAGCCCTTGAAAATATGCCAGTCCCCACAAAAGGGAAAAATTATTTAAATAAATAAAAATAAATTTAAAAAGAGTAAACAGAAATAAAATAAGCCAGTCCCATTTCTTATAAGATGAGAAACTCAAGCATGAAGCTCTGTACCAGGGCTCAGTGAAAGGCACCTTTCCTCACTGTGCAATGCACTCTCGTCTTCCTCTGGGGTCACTGAGCCTATTCCAAACCTACCATTCCTTGCCAAATAAAGAAAAAGGAGCTGCTCTGAAAATGAAGCAAGCACAGCTTTTATAGCATTTTCCTGGGGACATGGAAGTCCTCAGATACTGTCTTTCAGGGGCTCTCTGGAGAAGCTCTGGTCTATTTCACAGGGCAACCACCTTCTTGGTTGAAGCATACTTGTAGAAAGACAATCAATGCCAGAGCACTAATCATGGACCTCGAGATCCTCAGCATGCCTCTACAGGGTCCCGTGAAGACTTTAAAGAGGCTGAGCTCTACTTCAATCATATTCCTTAACATTAAATTAGACTGTAATTACAAATAGCTGGGAGACAAACATTTAAGAGGAGTTTAAGCAACATTTTCTGCTATATGCAACTAATAATTCTTAGCTGATTGCAGTCTCTTAGCTGATGTGATTACTTGAATATTCAAATAAATTATCATGTTCTCCAAGCTCATTTGTACTAAATACACAAAGGCTGTGTTGTCCCCTCAGTAGAAATTAAACAAGGGTGGAGAAACATAAATTCAAACCTGTGTAATATAAATAAGGCACGTGACATAAAAACACATTTCTTTTTAAAAACGGAATCTAAACACCCACATTTTATAAATGTTTGAGTGTGGGGGTAAATGAGGGGAGGGAGAGGCAAAGTTAAATGTGTGTGTTTTTTTTAAAGCCTGCTACAATGTGGCATTTTAAAAAGCAAGTACCATCTAGTAATCATTTATTCATTTCTTCCATAGAGTGTGTGTATAGAAGTTGTTTTATTGCCTGGTCATAATATTCCATGTTAATATAGAAACCATTCTGTGCACTTTGTGATTCTCTTATTACAGGAATGATGGTACTCATAGCCAACACTATGTTGTCAAATCTAGAGACCACACCCAGAGAGAAAATAAAGACATTCTATATGAGTATAGTAACCCAAGAGAACTGATGGTGGTAGAAAACAGGTCTATCTTCAGCCTGAACAAGTGGTCCTTAGCAGGGCCTACGTCAGATGACCTAGTAGATGATTTCAAAATATACATGCCTTACACCTCCACCCAAGGAAAATCAGACAATCTGGAGACAAGAAGCTTCCTAGAGGATTTGGGTGCCCTTCCTTCCCAGCCCACACCTCTCAGGTCTTACCTCATAAATCAAACCTCAGTGAGGTCAGGTAACCAGTGCCAGATGTCCTTGACCAGTCATGCTAGCCCAGCCAATTGGCAACTGGACTTTGAACACTGATTTTTTACACCAATACTTTTTATAGAGCTCTTCTGTGTTTGCACTTCTGGTCACACCAAAAAAAGGCAGCTTAAGTGCAAAATCTCTAAAAAAGGAGTCAGGGAAGAAACAAAGGTCACCCTTTCAAGGACTGATCATATAGGTTACTCCCCTATTAGCTTACTTTCTCTAATGTTTAGTTACTGTCAAAAGTTCTATACTGGGTATATTGCCCACCTCCAGAATGTATTGATGAATAAGAAACTCAACTTTGTTTTCTCTAGTTCTGTATTAAGAGCTGCAAAGACAAAGATTACTATTTAGGTCTAACAGGCATGCAGCATGCCAGGGTGGCTACGAGCAGACTGCAGCCAGCCTGCCTGGATTTGAATCCTGCCTCTGCTAGCTGTGGAGCCTTGAACAAGTCACTTAACCTTTCTGTGCCTTATTTTCCTTGTTTGCAAAACTGGCGTACCTACCTCAAGGGGTTTGTGAGGCCAAAATGAATATATGTAGGACTTTAGAAAGTGTCTGGTATGTAGTATTGAGCAGCTGTATCCGGTACCCACAGATCAGCCTCATTTTTCTTACAAGCTGCAAAATATTCCAATGCCCAGCTGTAGTGGCATTTATTTTATTTATTTATTTTTTTTGGTACATGCCCCTAGCGGAACCCGAACCCGGGACTCTCTGGTCCACAGGCCGACGCTCCAACCACTGAGCCAAACCGGCCAGAGCAATGGCATTTATTCTTCTGAAGGACATTTACCCTACTCTTTCAATCTTCTGCTATTATGAACCATGCTTCAGTAAACATCCTATACAATAGAGGGATGTTTTTACCATGATCACCAAATTAAGTCAGTCCCCTAGTTAACTTTCATGTGTAATTCTGATGACTTAAATACCCTCCAGAGTAGGCACAGGTGTAATCACTTCCAGGTTCTACAAAACAGTCAAAGAGGTGGAATAACTTAGCACCAGAGCCGACACAGCCGTCGGTGGCCGAGCTGGAACTCCATCTGGATGTGTAGCTGCTAACCTGAAAGGAACTTTCTTCAGTCTGCTTCTACAGCTTTGCTTTTTTTATTTTTAAGCACAATAGGTGCTCTTATCAACGCACCTCAGCCACAGTAGAGATAAATATTCAATAATTCTATAAAGAGTAAATTCAAATTTTCACAGAGGTGCCTATCAGCTTACAAATTGGGCAGATGGAAGTGTCAACAACTTCTTTAAATATGAAAGTAATTTGTGTAGCCCTGGCTGGTTTGGCTCAGTGGTTAGAGCATCGGCCCGCAGTCCAGAGAGACCCAGGTTCGGTTCCCGCTAAGAGCACGTACCTCAGTTGCAGTTTGTTCCTGGCCCTGGTTGGGGTCATGTGGGTGGCAACCAGTCGATGTGTCTCTCTCACATCAATGTTTCTCTTTCTCTCTTCCCCACTCTCCCCCTTCTGCTCTGTCTGAAGATAAATGCAAAAAAAAAAAAAGTCCTCGGGTGAGGATAAAAAAAATAAATTAAATTAAAAGAATTTGTGTCTTCTGCCAAAGACTAAAGCAGAGGTACCCTGAACACTGCCCCTAAGGACAGACACCACACTGCCAAACTCCCAGGGAAGCAAATGAATACTTACTGAATTTGGCATCATGAGAACTATTCTTTGGGGAAAGAGAAATTCATAACAATTACTTTGCAGTCGTGTTTGCTATGCCAAGACAAAGGGGAACAGGTACTCTGGGGTTCAGAATAACTCAGATAAAATAAAGACCTGAGTGGCCAATTCCAACATGACTTCGTGAGGTCTGTTTAGCATGCACGTATAAGATTCATTCTGACCGAGTGAACTTGTTGACAGTGGGGAAAGGAAAGGGCAGAGGAAGGACTGAACAGAGATGGAGCTGCAACCAGCATATGCTAACAGGAGGTGCTCACCCAGCATGCAGATTATTGTTAGAAACTGCAGGTTTGTTTCCAGAAAATGGTTATTCTCCCAACAGAGGAGGCATGACTGTACCAGCACGAAAAATCTAGAAACAAACTATTTCCTAAATCCCGGTCAGCAAGAAGATCAAAATCTCACAAGATATACAGACTACCAAGACATTACACACAGCTGTACTTCAAACAGTTCTTTCTGAACACCCGCCAAACATGAATATTTTAAATCCAGGCACCACACAATTCTAAAACTGAATGCCTACAAGTCAAATAAAAATGTTCCAGTGGATGAAACATGCCAGCAGGAACCCAGCAGGAACCAAACAGTTTGGTAATAATAACATTTATGGGTTGAAATCGGGGTTAAGGGCATGTGTTGGTGGGTGGGAGTTCCTATTACAGTAACTCAAAACTAGGCCAGGTTACCTTCCCAAACAATTCACTTTGCTAGGACAAAACATCTCCCACAGTTATGTTTAACGACTTAAAGAGAAACTTAATTTCCATCACTGATTCTGACATCTACCTTTCTAAGACCTGAATGATTTCAACTTTCATTTTCTATCCTCGGTCAAACAGAAACAAAGGATTGTATCTTGGCAAAAGGGAAAAGAAAAAATTTAGTTCTGAAAGGGACTTGGAAATCACCTTGGTTTAACTCTTGTATTTTAAAGAAAGAAAGGCTAATGCCCACAGTTGATTTTCTTATGGCTGGTGGCAAGTTAGAACAAGAAACCACGGCTGCTAGGTTCTATACAAGGGTGAGGCATCCCACCTTACACAACTATGCCTTCCAATCCTCTCAAATTACTTCAGTTGTAATCAACAAAGAAACATGCATGCGCTTTATTACGATCCTGTATCATGAGGCAAGTTTATTTTAATATCTATTATGTGAGTTGAGGTAACCCAGTTGATGGAAGGAGCCCAGGAGTCTTGGTTCTTCTTACTCTTGGCTACACCAGCAACTGGCTGCATGAGCTTTAGCAATACTGGGATCCAACTTTTATCAATGATATTTCATTAGAAGGTGGGAAGCATCCTAGTTACAGTAATATCAAAATGTGGGGAAATGCTTGTAAGTGACTTTAAGATGCCACTGATTATAAGCTGCATCTCTACCCAGGTATGTTAAAATGTGAAAAACTGTGTCTGAAAATGGATGGAATGTGGTAGAAACATGTCACTTGCAGAAGGGCAACAACAACAACAAAAGGTAGCAGAGAGAGACTGGATAAAGAGGAGGAATTGAGACTCATGGTTTGTGTGGACATGTATCTGGACTGCTAGGATATTTCCATCTGATTACAAAGCATCCTCCTCTCTCTATGATACCATATTTCTTCTTCCACCCAGTCTTAAGAGTGCCCTTCCTCTTGTTGGCCCTCGAATCCAACTGGTCTCCAAGACACATAGACCTTATCCTAGCAACAAGCTGATTCAATTAGCTCTCTCTAGTCTGTGTCCATGACCATGGCTGCAAGTGGGGCTTTATCACAACCCTGGTCTCCTCTAGCAGCCTCCCAGCCCATCTCCATATTCCCAGCCTCTGTCCATGCCAATTCATCCTACACATTCAGACAACACTCATATTCCTGGAGCAGAGCATTCATAACGCACTCCTAGCTCAAAAGCTTCCATGGTACCCTGTTATAGCACAAATACCTTAGGAGAAAGAGCAGGCTAAGAGATACAACGACCTGGCCGGAATGCTTTGTGACCTTAGGCAAGTGTCTACACTTCTCTAAGCCTCCATTTCCTCACCTGTGAAGTAGAAATGCTCATAGTACCAATTATTAGTAATTGAGAGAAATCCATGTAAAAAGTGCTCAGTGCCGAGTTTGACACATAATAATAGCTCGATAAAAGTTAGTCATTATTATTATCAACAACTTGCCTTTGTAACGTTTTCTTCGACTTCTGTCCTCTCTATCAGCTTCAGCCAACTGGGCTACTGGCTTTTTGCTCAATAATTCTATACTTGTTTGCTCTCCAAACTCCCTCTCTCAAATAATGCCTGTCCTACTATCTCTGAACCTAAGATTCCTCTATGAAACGTAAGCCTACATTCAAATATTGGTTCAATTCTATTTAGTTTAATCCAATCATAGCTTACTACTGACATCCTTGGAGGCCTGTACTGCCACCACTGTGACTCACTTCCCCCATGTCCACACAGGTCCTTCCTGAAGACGTAGTAGCAGCCAGGTAAGTGAGGTGAGATTTAAATCCACTCCTCAGTTCTGGGATAAATCCAGGTTATCAGATTTATATTGTTCTAATTATTACTTCAAGGAAACAAGGCCTATGTCAATCACCTCTAGGCCAAGGACCTTCTTTGGAAGGTGGAGGGATGAGAAGTTCCCACATGAGAATATGGTAATAGGAGGGTCTAAACTGTTGCTGGTAGTCATCTTGCAAAATCAGACTATGGATATAATAACATCTGAGAGCACTTCAGAGAAATAAGCAAAAGTTCTGCCATCAGGACTGTTCGGGTCAGGTGCTCATTTAAGCCCATCTGGGCTGGGTTTTCTGTCTCCTGCATGAAAAGCACCCTTAGCCAATTCAGGAGCACTAGGCACGGATATGTCTAACATGGATAGCTCTGCCATAAAGCTTTCTCAAATACGGTTAGATAAGTCCCCCAGAAATCTGCTTCTGACCTCCTTTTGGCCCCAAATGCAGATTAAGTATGGGTATATAAAGATTAAAGTATAGGCTAATTCAGGAAGCCTTATATATTTATTTATTTAATTTTCGAGGATACCCTTCCATTTATCTTCAGATAGAATGGGAGGGAAGGAGGAAGGGAGAGAGAGAGAGCGAGAAAAACATCAATGCGAGAGAGACACATCAATTGGTTGCCTCCCGCATGACCCCACCAGGGCCGGGAACCAACTGCAACCGAGGTACATGCCCTTGACCAGATTCAAACCCGGGACTCTTTGGTCCACAAGCTGACACTCCAACCGCTGAGACAAACCAACCAGGGTTAGGAAGCCCTTTAGAGTCATTTAACTTTGTATATACCCTGTCTTGTCATCACACACACACACACCCCACATACAATAACTGACGAGTCAATGAATTAGTAAAAAATATGAATCAAATATGGGCTAAAAGGAAGGGAATAAATTTTAGGCAGTTTTGAAAGATGATAAGTTGTTAATCTTGGATGGCTTGAGGATGGGCCTTTACACATGGAGTTAGATTTTTAAGTACAGAGTAACAGAGCTACATAAATTGCACATAGCCCACTGATTAAATCCTAACAGTGCAAGGACAGACAAAGGACAGGTATGATACAAGAGACAGAGCTGTGTGGATTTGGAAAAATCACTTGGCACTTCTAGGCCTGAGTTCTCATTTTTTAAAAAGGAGGTAGGTTCATCCCAGGGATGCAAGGCTGGTACAATGTTTGCAAATCAATAAATGTGATATACCACATAAACAAAATGAAAGATAAAAACCATGTGATCATATCAATAGATGCTGAAAAAGCATTCGACAAAAGCCAGCACCCATTTCTTTCTTTCTTTTTAATCCTCACCTGAGGACATTTTTCCATTTTTTGTTCAGATAGAGTGGGAGGGATAGAGAGGAAGAGAGAGAGAGACAGAAACATCGACGTGAAAGGGACACATTGAGTGGCTGCCTCCCGCAGGACCCAACCAGGGCCGGGACAAACTGCAACCGAGGTACATGCCCTTAGCGGGAACCGAACCCAGGTCTCTTTGGGCCGCAGGCCGACACTCTAACCGCTGAGCCAAACCGGCCAAGGCATCCAGCACCCATTTCTGATAAAAACACTCAGCAAATGTGGAAATAGAGGGATCATATCTCGACATAATAAAGGCCATATATGAAAGACCTACAGCCAACATCATACTCAATGGGCAAAAACTAAAAGCATTTCCCTTAAGAACAGGAACAAGACAGGGATGCCCACTTTCGCCACTCTTATTTAACATAGCACTGGAAGTCTTAGCCACAGCAATCAGACATGAAGAAAAAATAAAAGGGATCCAAATTGGAAAGGAGGAAGTGAAACTGTCATTATTTGCAGATGACATGATATTACACATAGAAAACCCTAAAGACTCCATCAAAAATCTACTAGACTTAATAAATGAATTTGGCAAAGTAGCAGGATACAAAATTAACATCAAGAAATCGACGGCATTCTTATATACCAATGATGAACTCACAGAAAGAGAAACTAAAAAAAATCCCATTTACCATCGCAGCAAAAAAATTAAGATATAAACTTAATATAAACTGGGAATAAACTTAACCAAAGTAAAGGACCTATTTGCTGAAAACTACAGAACACTGAAAAAAGAAATAGAGGAAGATATAAAAAAGTAGAAGCACATACCTCGTTCATGGATTGGAAGAATTAACATCATTAAAATGTCCATACTATCCAAAGCAATCTATAGATTCAATGCAATCCCCATTAAAATACCAATGACATACTTCACAGAACTAGAACAAATACTTCAAAAGTTCATATGGAACCAAAAAAGACCCCGAAAAGCCACAGCTATCTTGAAAAAGAAGGACAAAGTGGGTGGGATCACAATACTGGATATCAGGTTATACTACAAAGCTACTGTAATCAAAACAGAACAGGCATATAGACCAGTGGAACAGAACAGAGAACCTGGAAATTGACCAAAGACATTATGCTCAATTAATATTTGACAAAGGAGTAAAGACAGCCTCTTTAATAAATGGTGTTGGGAAAACTGGACAGATACATGCAAAAAAAATGAAACTAGACCATCAACTTACACCATACACAAGAATAAACTCAAAATGAATAAAAGACTTAAAAGTGACTCGTGAATCCATAAAAATCCTAGAAGAAAATGTAGGCAAAAAATTTCAGACATCATACGCAGCAGAATTTTCACTGATACATCACCTAAGGCAACAGAAACAAAGGAAAAAATGAATACATGGGACTACATCAAACTCAAAAGCTTCTGCACAGCAAAAGAAACAACCATCAAAACGGAAAGGGAACCCACTGTATGGGAGAGCATAATTGCCAATGATACTTCAAATAAAGGGTTAATTTCCAAAATATATAGAGTGCTCATACAAGTCAACAAAAGGAAGACAAAGTACCCAATTAAAAAATGGGCAGAGGAGCTAAATAGACACCTCTGCAAAGGGCATACAAATGGCCAAGAGACCTATGAAGAAATGCTCAACATCACTAATCATCAGAGAGATGCAAATTAAAACAACAATGAGGTATCACCTCACACCTGTCAGAACGGCCACCATCAACAAATCATCAAACAACAAGTGTTGGTGAGGGTGTGGAGAAAAGGGGACTCTAGTACACTGCTGGTGGGAATGCAGACTGGTGCAGCCACTGTGGAAAACTCTATGGTGTTACCTCAAAAAATTAAAAATTGAATTGCCATTTGACCCAGTGATCCCACTTCTAGGAATATACCCTAAGAAGCCCGGAACAACAACCAGAAAGAATATATGTACCCCATGTTCATAGCAGCACTATTTACAATAGCTAAAATCTGGAAACAGCCCAAGTGTCCATCAGTAGACGAATGGATAAAAAAGCTGTGGTACATATACACAATGGAGTACTATGCAGCTATAAGAAAGATCTCTTATCTTTTGAGACGACATGGGAGGACCTAGAAACTATTATCCTAAGCGAAACAAACTAAGCAGAGAAAGACAAATATCACATGATCTCACTTATTTGTGGAATATAATGTACATAACAGTCTGAGGAACAGGGTAGACCCAGAGACGTGGAAGTAGGGTACAGACTGATAACCCTCAGACGAGGGGGTGGGAGGAGAGGGAAGGGATAAACCACAGAACTTATGTACATATACACATAACCGATGGACATGGACAACAAAGCTGGGGACAGGGTGGGGGGGATTCGGAGGAGGGTGTCAATGGGGAAAAAAGGAGACACATCTGTAACAAAAAAAAATTAATTTTAAAAAAAGAGCAATAAGACATTTAAGTCAACTGGGGAGAAAGAACTACTTCAAATCCATGCTGTTTCAAATAAAACTATATTAATTTAACAAGAAAAAAATATAAATAAATAAATAAATAAAAAGGAGGCAGGGAAAGCAACTATTTGCAGGAAGGTACTCACATCAAAAATATCTGAAATGAATGCATGCAAAGACTTAGCTATGGGTAACCAATGGAAAGATTGTCCCATCAGGAACAGAACTGGTAGGCAACAGAGGAGGAACTCAAATTCAGAATAATTACAAAGCATCTCAGGGGAAAGGAAGAATGTGGCCAAGTAAGAAAGAAGTTAAACCATTACTCACACTCTTTACTATCTATTTAGGCATCAGAGTTACCCTGAAGGAAGGTTACCAGGTTTACCTTGATTTGTATAATTCAAGTGGGAAATTCGACACCCAAGGATTGACATACTCACCTCACCTATAGCAGCAAGAGGATGACCAATAATTATGCTGAGAGCAAAGGAGAAGGTAGTGGGGGGTGGGGGGGAAAGACCCCTAAAAGGTCACACATCCAAAAATCAGGGTCTCTAACCAAAAAACAAAAACTCTGTTGATCCCAGGGAATGAGATAACGTACCTCATTTTCAGAAGTGACTTCATAAGGATACTGAAATTAGTGTTTGTGAAAATTTTTGAATATTTGAATATTTTTGAATTTTTGAATAATTTTGAATATTTCCCCAGTTATTTTAGATTCTCGGGTTTCATTGTTGGCCACATCCCCTAAATCTCACTTCTCCTTCCCTAAGAAGAAAAAATAAGTAAGAAGGAAACATTTGGCAGACCCATGTTGGGCTATTTTACTTGTATCATCTCTTAATATCCATATAACTATTCTGTAACATGAAACCCCCATTTAGAGACAGACAAGGAAAATGAGTCAAGGGGATGAGGGCAGTGTCTGAAGTTGAGGTATTTTTCTTGAAAAATCTGACAATCAAAATTTTTAGCAAAGTTCTATTCTATATTATGTAAGATTGGCCATCTGTAACCATCAACAATATTTTCCCTTTTGTCTTCAGTAAAAAAAAAAAAAAAAAAATGGAAGAGAAAGGGAAATGCAAAAAAGAAAACACTACAGAAAAGTTCCTGGCAATGAGAAATTACAACCTGGGGTAGGAATCTCAAAGGGAGGAGTGACGTTTCTCTTTCAAGTGCAGAGCTTTCCTGGAGAACATCAGGCAGCATCTAAGCTGACTAAAAGAGTAATCCACTTGTCCCCTACCACAGATGGAAAGAAGTGTTCATCCACAGCCATGGAATGCAGAACCAGCTGTGTAGATTCTGCACCAAATGCTGGTGGCTGAGATGTTCAGGCAAAACAAGTGCAAACCAACAGGTTATCTACCAAGCGGTTAGGGGAACAAATTACAAAGCCTAACAAGCAACATCAGCTCTTCTGTACAATCCTGTAAAACACTTCCTGCCACGGATCCCGCTATTAAAGAATTAAGAGTGCTTGCTCCCCACAATTCTCCCGCCTGTACCCCTTGGTTCCCCAGCCCAGCTAATAAGTAGCACTGGATTCATCCATGTGTACGTACCCCCACCCCAAAGGTGGTCAAATGCATTCTTTAAATTTGCAATCAAGAAGCTGGGAGATAACCTTAACAACAGTCATGAGGAGGGGAAACCACCACCCTTAAAGTGCAAGAGCACAGAGGAACGGTTGCAAGATACAATTTGAAAGAACAACTCTTGCTCCAGGCATGACTCCTTCCCCCCCAAGGCGGGCGGGTGGACTTGGGGAGTCTGGGGGAGGAGGGGGGCTGAGTCTTACTGGCATGGAAACTGTAAAGAAGCACTTTTCCTTAGAATTCTCAACAGACGTGACCCAAGGGCTTCCCCTAGCCCAGAGCCACTCCCGGGCCCCTCGTCTCCCTCCCCGCCGGCCGCTCCCGCCTCACCCGCTCTGCGACTCCTTAAAGGGCCGCCGGGCCGCTGGGTCCCTCTCAAGTCCCCGCCCCCTCGCTTTCGCACCGGCCTCAGCCCTCCCGGAATACCTCCGGCTGCAGTTATCTGGTTTTAATAAACACCGAAGTGGTCCGGGGCTAGCAGGCTTCACTCTGGGGGTGGAGGTGGGGGCGGGCAGAGGCAAGACCCAAGGGTCCCCGCACCTCCCGCTCAGCGCAGGGCAAAGGTGGGCACGTCCTGGGTCTTGGTGCCCATCAGACCAAAGATCCTTGATCCCCGAACGCTCTCCGAATTCACCCAGGTTTTGTTCTCCCCAAAGAAAGCGCTCTGTTTCAGAGGGCGCCTCCCTGGACCTTCCACCCGCGAGTTCATCCTGACCCGGCGGGCAGATCTGAGCACACAAACCCATCCATCTTGCCTCGGATCTGGGTAGTGTGTGTTCCCGCGGCGCCTGTCAGCGTGCAAAACTGCCCGCCTGCTGCTTCCACACGCGGAACAGGTGAGCCATCATCAGTGGAAACTCCCGAGGCACCCAGGACCAAGCCACCTCGCGCCCGCACAGCTCTCCCCGCGCCCGCCGTCCGTCCTGGGGGGCCGGACTGGGACCCCGGGAGCCGGCCAGGCTCGCGGCCGAGGGCCGCCGGGGCTCCTAAGCCTCACCAGCGGAGCGCGGGCCGTGCCCGGCAGCTGCTCCTCCGCACTGGGTTCAGGACCTAACCGCGGTTCGCAGCTCCCTGGTCCCGGCCGCACGCTCGCGCGAGTGTCATGGCCGAGAGGCGGCCCCAGGCGAAGTTTCCTGGAGCTGATGGCTTACCTCTTAGCTCCAGCAGCAGCAGCAGCTTTGAGAGGCGGCGAGGCGGCGGCAGGAGTGCCCGTAGCCAGCCGGAGCCGAGGAGGACTTGGGAGGGAGGCACCGGTAGCCAAGAACCGCTGCGATGGGAAGAGGAAGGCGCCGGGTATCTACAATCAGAACGTGGGCTGACCGTGACGTCACAATGGCGCGGCCAGCCAATGGGTGTCCCAGGGATGAATCAAGCGCTATGATGTCATGCGGCCCTGGAGCCAATCGCGAGACAATAGAACTTTCGTGATTGTAAATTCCAGAATCTGAAGCAGTCGGGAGCCCAGGCCCCAGGCGGTCCGTTTAGTTCACGTGTCTCTGGGCAATTTTATCCCCTTTCTTCCTAATAAGCCTGCGTGGAACCTCAGAGCCTGCGCAATAGCGGCGGTGAGGTTCCCGATGCCCTGAACTATGATTCTCTCAATGCCAGGCGTGGCATGGTTGTGTGGTCGCGTTTGGACGACAGAAGCCCAGTCTCGTAGCGGTCCCCTCTACGATTCTGAAAGGGCTCTAGTTCTCCTTGGTTTTAGCTAAAAGGGTTAAATGCCTACGGAGACCATCGAAACTAAGGTCTGCAAATGAACAAGATGAAGCAGTAACAAAAACCACGCAGAACTGATGTTTATAGCTTCACTCCCTCGTGGATAGATTTACCCTGATTTTTCTCAGGGATTCTGATTTTTGCCTTGGAGGTCACTACCAACGCCATTTCTACTCCAGAAATTACTCCAAAGGCTTGTAAAAGGAAGAACGGTGGTGGAGTAAGTGACATCTTTTCAGCTACAGAAATTTAAGCACTTAAGACTAAATGCTTTGTGTTCAGGGCATACATGGAAGATCCTTGCTGTTTTTCATTGATATTTGGATAATTTGAGGTTTTCATCATCCTAGTATCCTATGCTTTCCCCATATTAAGCCCTCTTGCTATATTTCTTGGATCTAACTTAGTTAACCATTTAATGTAGCCAAATTAATTTTTTTACATTTACAATGTAATGTTTATTATGTGCCAGCTGTGTTCCAGGTGCTGGGCCTTTGCAGCAGGAAAATAGGTGTACACACTATATACAAATTAGGTAACTTAAATATACACAAATGAGATTTTTAGCAGTAAGTTGGCATCAGACTCCTCACACTGAATGACTTCAGTTTGTTAGATAGCATACTAGGTGTTAGGAATAAAAAATTTCAAGGACCCCCCCCCCCTCTGCCTGTAAAATGATATGGTCAGGAAACAACTACTGTGCAGATTGGTAAATGCTAAGTGGAAGCCAAGATAGAGTAATAATTTTTTGTCAAGAGGCACCTGAAAAACATACTAGAGGCATAGAAGAGTTTGGCAAAGGTATCTTCACTCTTCTGCCAACAGGCCAAGGCGTTACCCTGTCCAAGTTCTATCTGTCCAAATTTTAAAAGTTTTAACTTTAACTTAATATTCCAAAAATCTCAAGTTTTATGTCATACTCAATTGTTTTTATTGTGCGCATCTATCAAAATGTTTTAAGCCCATATTACCAAAATATCTATATTTCAAATTATGGACTTATGTCAGTGATTTTCAACTGGTGTGTTGCAAGAATCTTTTTAAACATGCAATACCTGACTACTTCATCAGGGGCATTGGCCTTTCCCTTAGACTGTTAAGTAAAATATTGACAACAGCCAATACAACAATAGCCTGGATGATTTTTTTTTTTTTTAATCCTCACCCGAGGACATTTTTCCATTTTTTGTTCAGATAGAGTGGGAGGGAGAGAGAGGAAGAGAGAGAGAGAGAAACATCGACGTGAAAGGGACACATCGAGTGGTTGCCACCTGCACGACCCAACCAGGGCCGGGGACAAATTGCAACCCTAACTGCCGAGCCAAACTGGCCAGGGCTGATACCAGAAATCCTTATATACAAGTATAGGCACCTGCTTTTTAAAAAAGTCACTGTGGAACAAAAAAAGGGTATGTAATTACTATTAATATTTTTTATAAATTAATCAAAATTATATCTATTTTGTCAGATGGGCAAAAAATATATTTTTTGGTGTGCCACAGAATTTTAGTAATTAGTTTGTGTCCCATCAGATGAAAAAGGTTGAAAATCGCTGACTTATATAACTGTCAAGTTGTACATTAAATTTTAAATATTTTTCCTTATTTTAAAATAAAAGTAAATATAAACTTCTAATATTTTATTCCTGTCCCCCAAAGGATGCCTTGTCACATATCCCTTGACAGATAGCTCTTAGTTGCTCTTTGTATCCTGGTTTCCATTATAGCATTTTCCACTGCATTGTACATAGATGTTTCCTGACTGTGCCTCTTGCTCAATCCATGGGGTGCTTGTAACTCCACTATAAAGATCGCTGCTTTAGATTGTAAATTCTATTGGAGGGGGAAATGTTGACTTTTGCTTGTTATTTATCTGCAGATCTTAGTACAGTCCCTAGTATATAATAAGAGCTTAGTAAATATGTTTTGGATAAGTGAATTCTTACCCCCTCTCCCCTCACCATTACCATCATCACTGGTGCTTCCATTTTCTGCTCCAGAATTCAAACCCTTTGTTAGATAATCATGTTCCAGGACTATTGACTCCTCTCATACCTAAGTTACTAAGGTCTGTTCTCATTCTCCCTCAACGAAAGACTTAGGGTTCCCAATATATATATGTTAGGAGGAATTCCCCCTACCCCAACTCATCTTATACCCAACAGTGTAAGCTAATTATCATGACCACTGGATGAATTGCTCCATATTGTAGCACCATTACATTCATGGATAAAGCTATAAGAAAAGAAGTAGAACTGAAATGACTCCTCAACTTAACTCAAAATAAATTTTAAAAATGCCTAGGACTCAATGCCAGTGTTCAAGAAAAGTGTTTTAGCATCAGAATCAGATTCTTGGCCTCCTGGGTTCTAGATACCGTGCTGGAGCCATCCCAGTCCTCATAACCAGCCTATTTAAAGTGAACCCAAGTAGGACGCAGTAATAAAACCCTGCAACCCCTACCTGTTTTCTTTATAGCATCTATATGGTAGTACACCTAGAAGTGATTGTTGAATCATCGTTAAGTAGTTAACTATTTTCTTACTACTTCCTCATCTGTCCTTTACTATCCTTCTACCAATCAAACCTCTGTTCTCCTATCTTGAGCAATTCGCTTCTCAACCCACAACCCTTTCATGCTGATACCTGTATTATCAGTCCCTCATCTATCAATTAACAAACAGAGAGAATGCTCCAGTATGAGTCAGTTTACTGCTAAATCTCACATTGCTAACATCTCAGGAAATTGTGCTGTGAATATTTTCGTGGGTTTTTTTGCTTTTATTGCTCCTTATTATTATTAAATTTTCATTTTTTACTGTACATTTCATTTCCTTTTTGTTAAATTTTTATTTATATTTCATGTCCGTGTTTTTAATGTTTTTTTTTTTATAGATTAAACAGTGTATTAGACACGTATTGTATGTAAGAAAGGTTAAAACGGAATCATTTGGTGGTCTGGAATGGATTAATTCAATTTACATTATTTCTAATAGGAAAAAATGATTTGGTTTTCAAACAGCCTTCCGGAACGAATTAAACTCCAGCACCAAGGTTCCACTCTATTTAAATACTGGTAGCGTTTTTCCTTCTGCTCTTAGTTTTCATCAGTGGTCTCAAACCTCCTCCCACCACACACTTCCAAGTGTATTAGAAGGCTGCTTCACTATTGCTCTTGAGAAAGAAAGTATTTAACATCCTGGGGAATTTATTTTTATTGCAGCTGTAGGTGGACTACAATACAATAGAAAGTTTCATTAGAATGCAATTAGTGAGACTGTTGTTTCATTGAAGAATGAAATACTATATGTGCTTAGGAAGTATTTGCATGACATGATGAAACCTGCCTCTTGTAATAAATCTGCCTGTGTTGACTGACCGATCTCAGAGGTGAGGGGTGTGTGTGTGTGGGGGGGGGGGGGGGGAAATTAACCAAAAAATTTATATGCATTTATGCATAGCCCATGGACACAGACAATAGTGTGGGGAAGGCCTGGGGTGGGACAAGGGCTGGGAGGAGACAAAGTGAGGGGAAATGGGGGACATCTGTAATACTGTCAACGATTACAAATACATTTAGATTTTAAAAAGAAAAGAAAAAATGTAAAAACAGGAGAAAAAAAGAAGAGTCTGTATTTACCTCTGGATGTTTGAAAGTTTACTAAAATATAGGCCAAGTCTAAACTAGTTTATGCCAGGGATGCCACTATGCAGTCACCATTGGTTTCTACTTTTTTTTTTTTTCTTTCCTGTGATCTCGCTTCTTGTCTTGTTTGTATTTTTTATTATCTTTGTTACCAGGGATTCCCATTGGCCTGGCTTGTCTTTGCTGAAGGCTGATAGAGAGTAAAGGCAGTTTCCTTTCCTCCTTAGACCTTGGAGTCCATTCCACACTCCCACTGTTACTTTGCAGCTACTCCCCTTCGCTGCTATTCAATAACATGTACTGAGGTTTATCTCTATGCCTGTCCTTGAGTGTTCATTTCTGTGGGTGTGAACGACTTAAAGGCACTGCACATGAGTGGTCTGCCATGTTGTTTTCCCAATGGCAGCAGAGCCTCTGCCAAAGAGCAGGTGCTCATAAATATCAGCTGAACGAATGAACAGTTTGAACTATTTCTGGAATCTCTGGTCTTTTACATACTGTAATACTCTATCCAGGAGCAACTGGACTATAAAAGAAATTGGTGTCCTTAGTGCTATTTACTTTTACTTCCTGGGTGATATCATCACCACCTTTCATGGCTTTGGATTCTATCTATAGCCTGCTGACTCCCAAATGTATTTCTCCAACTCACACTTTTCTCCTGAATTCCTGACGTACATACTTAACTGCCTATTAATGACTTCTCCTCTTGGATGCCCAAAAGGCATCTCAAGATGAGAATAATAATAATAAACACAAACTCTTGATTTCCCCCCCCCCCACTTCTGCTCCTTTCATGGTCTTCCTAGCTCTGTAAATGACAACTCCATTCATCCAATTTCCCAAACCAAACACTTTAGAGTTATGTTTAATTCCCCTCTTTCTCTCATGTTCTACATCTCTGCATCAGCAAAATCCTGCCTGCTCCAATTTCAAAATATACCCAGAATCTGTTTACTTTTCACAATTTTTACCAAACCACGAGTTTCAGTCACTATTGGTTGTCCAGAATTTTGTAATAGCTCTCTGCCCGAAACTTCACCTGTTTTTTGCCTCCTACAGTATATTTCCAACCTAGCAGCCAGAGTGATTTTAAGATCAAAGCCAGATCATATCATTTGTTTGTTTAAAACCATCTACCAACCCCTCATCTCAGTAAGAGTACAAATCAAAACGCTTACAGCAGCCTATAAGGTCTTTCATAACTTTGCACTTTACCATTTCTCTGACCTTCTAAAGCTACTCTCTCTTCCACCCACAATGGTCTCCTTCTTATTCCCTAAGTACACCAAGTACTAGACTTGATTCAGGGCCTTTGCACTTAATCTTCCTCAATGCATAGAATAATCAATCCAGAAAGCTCCAAGGCTTACACCCATGCTTCATTTTGATCTCTATAAATGTCATTATCTTAGGGAGTTCTCCTTGATCATTCTCTAAATTTGTAACATCTCCTTCCTTGCCTGCCACTTTAGAACCCTTTTACTCTGATTTAGTTTACTCCTTAGCACTTATCACTGCCTGACATCCTAAAGGTTTGTTTACTTTAGTATTTGTTTATCACCCTCCTAACATAAGCTCATTGAGGGCACAGACTTTGTTCTGTTCACCACTGTACCCCAGTACTTGGAACACTGCCTGGTACCTGGTACGAGCTCAATAAATATTTATTCAGTGGCAAAATGAATGAACACATGAATGGAAAAATTGAAATGCAAATCAGTAAGATATATTTTTACTAGGTACCACTTGGCCACAAATTCAGTCTAAGAGAAAGAAAATACCAACTATAATAATTTTTAAATTATCTATGAATATTATTTTTCTGTACCCCATTAAAATCAAGATATATTTTTCCTGCCACTTTTCTGAAATGTTAAAATCTGAAAAATTAACATGGTCCAAAGAATATTTAACATTTTAAAAGTGCTGTAAAGGAAGCAAGACAATAACTATGGTTGTCATGAAGAAGAAATACTGTTGCCTTAATTTGGTATGAATTTGGAATATCTTACCCTTCTGTAAATGGAACAGTTATCGTGAATATTAAGCACTTTCTCTTGAAATAGAAACTGTCATGATAATTATTTCAAGATGAATCAAATTTGGTACTAATTTTTCTCTTTTTATTACTTATAAATGTCTAAGGCCTTTCCCAATACATTCTCATTTTATGCTTTCAGCACCATAATGAAATGAGAAGAGTTAAGTAGCATGCCCAAGGTTGCAAAGCCAGTTAGTGCAGAATTAAGATTGAATTCAGGTCTGAGTTATCAACTTCTTCAAATCTTAGCTATGTTAAAGATAAAATGTTAAACCAGGACAGATTCTCAATGTGGCTTTTACTTTGCTGATTACCAAAAAATAAATTTCATAATTGACTTAAAATCCTATAGCATATTAAAGAACTAAAGATTCCTAGTAGGTAGACAAAAGCAGACAATAACCAAACTTCTAGCCAAAAACTATGTGCAACTGGCAGAGTAGTACTGTGGTTTTTGTTGTTGAGAAGTGTGTTCTAGTTAAGCAGTATATTCTACCAGTGCTCTATATGATTTTGGAGCTGGTGATATAATACAGGATATATTTTACTAATTCTATTATTTATGAAACAAACTCTCCAAATATTAGCTGTAGTGATTTAGTTATTCTAGGTCATGTGATGTTTTAGTTATATGCATAATGTGTCATAAAAGGCCTTGCTTCTACATAGTCTTAATCTATATCGAATCTTTTCATTTTTCTTTCCACCTACCCCCACCCTTTTAATTTCTCTGAATGTGACCTAGAACAGAGTGTTTTTTTCCTATTCTCCCCATAACCACAGCACTCTGTGTAGGCCTTTGTTTTATCATTTATAATATTAATATTGTAATTATTTGCTTATACTTCTCTTCCCCAAGTCAAGGCCGGAAAATGTATCATTCATACTTACTCTTTTAGCATTGTGCTATGCCAGATATATAGTAGGCATTCAATAAGTATTTCTTGAATTAGACTCTCAAAAGATAATTTAACCCTGGCCTGTTTGGCTCAGCGGTTAGAGTGTCAGCCCGCACACCAATGAGTCACGAGTTCGATTCTGGCCAAGGGCACGTACCTTGGTTGCTGTTCCTCCCCAGCCCTGGTGGGGTTGTGCAGGAGGCAACCTGTCGATGTGTCTCTCTCACGCTGATGTTTCCCTCTCTCTCTCTCTCTCTCTCTCTCTCTCTCTCTCTCTCTCTTCCTCCTTCCCATTCTATCTGAAGATAAATAGAAAAATATCCTTGGGTGAGGATTTAAAAAAAAGAAAAAGAAAAAGATAATTTATTTTCTTTATGATAAAGACAGCAAATTGAGACATAGTAGGCTGTTTCAGGATATGCAAGAAAGAATGTTGGAGCCCAAAATTCATTTCATCAATTTAATATGTTTGATAACATGGTAGGCGTCTTCTAAAAGTGATCTCTGGCACCTAGTATTTATGCCCATGGGCTGGATTTAGTAACTTGTTCATAAAGGATAGAAAGAACATGGCAAAAATGATGGAATAACACTTCCAAGATTAAGTAGAAGTGAATTCTATCATACTGGCATTCTCTGTATAGCTTCTTGGCTTGCATACTTTGCTGAAGCAAGGTGCCATGTTGGAGATGCTCATATAACAAACTATGGGTGGCTTCTGGCTAATAAACAGCTATTAACTGAGGTCCTCAGTATGACAGCCCACAAGGAACTGAATCCTGCCAGTGACCTGCCAATTAATGAACTTGGACATGAACTTCCCAATAAAGCCTTGAGATGACTACAAGCTCAGTTGATATTTTGATTGCAGTCTCTGAGAAACCTTGAAGGGGAGAAACCAGCTAAGTAAGCAATGTCCTGATTCCTCACCTACAGGAACTTTGAGATAAATAATGTTGTTTCAAGCCACTAAGTTTTGGGATAACTTGTTACGAAGCAATAGATAACTAATACAGATGGCATCAATAGTTTTACTTTTTAAAACAGAATCAGAGACAGAAGAATTGAAATAGTTTATTTACTTTACTTGTCAGAACAATCAAGGTATGCCTAGTATTTTGATAACTATGTCAATATTCCAGGTACAAGAATTTGTCTTTCCCAGTGTAGTTTTCTCCTATCATAGAAAAACATTTACACATATGGGGATAGGTTGTCAGGTTTCAAAAGGAGGCAGTAGCCCTGGCCGGTTTGGCTCAGCGGTTAGAGCGTCGACCTGCGGTCCAGAGAGACCCGGGTTCGGTTCCTGCTAAGGGCATGTACCTTGGTTGCAGTTTGTCCCCGGCCCTGGTTGGTCGTGCGGGTGGTAGCCACTCGATGTGTCCCTTTCACGTCGATGTTTCTCTCTCTCTCTCTCTTCCTCTCTCTCCCTCACACTCTATCTGAACAAAAAATGAAAAAATGTCTTCGGGTGAGGATAAAAAACAAACAAACAAACAAACAAAGGATATATCCCAGGCAGGCCACTCTGCAAACAAATTAAGCTGTTGTTTCATTGAATGAGGGCTTACTGGGGTGAGACCCTCATTTCCAACCCATCGAGAGACATTTTCTCCACTCAAGGGGCTAGTCAAGTGCCTCAAATTTTCATTTCATTTATTACTTTAAATTAAGGCATTGCCGGTTCTATTAACACAAAAACATAAAAACAACCACAAACATTAAATGGGAAGAAGAATAATGCATTGTACTTTCACTAATGGGTAGACCCAATTAGTTTACTGGATAAGCCTGTTAAGAAGTAACTAAGCTCTGAAAGTATGAAAGCCTGGAAAGTTGGGTTGTGGTTATGTAATAAAAATTCCCAAAGACTGAGGACAAAGTGTGCCACGGTGGGTGTATAGGACAAGCATAAAAGGGACAAAATTAATATTCAGCAAACATTCATGAATGTTCTGTTCACTTTTTAAATACTTAATTTATTAATTTTTAAAAGATTATTATTACAGATGTCCCTCCTTTCCCCCCTTTGTCACTTTTTAAATTTTCCTAGGCACCTAGCAGGGTATCTGGAAGTCAGTGAAGGCTAAGTATATATTTACTGAATATTCTTTGGAGACCTGGTGTGTGCTAGGCATTGAGATAATAAAACTACAGTACTTGGTAAAAGTGATGTGCCTAAAGAAGTGCCAAAATAAAAGTGCTACGGGAATTCAGATGTTGTAGAGAATGAGAAAAGGTGATTGAAAGTAGCAGGGCTTTTGCAAAGGATATACGCTTGCCGGGAAACTGCTCATCTCCCCCTTCCTGGGTCCAACTTAAAAGCCACATTTTCAGCCCTGGCCGGTTTTGCTCAACGGTTAGAGCTTCGGCCCACGGACTGGAGAGTCGCTGGTTCGTTCCCGCTTGGGGGCACGAACCTTGGTTGCTGTTTGTCCCCGACCCCGTTGGGGTCGTGTGGGTGGGTTGGGGTCGTGTGGGTGGCAGCCACTCTATGTGTCTCTCTCACATCGATGTTTCTCTCTCTCTTCCCCCCTCTCTCCCTGCCGCTCTATCTGAAGATAAATGCAAAAATGTCCTCTGGTGAGGATAAAAACAAATAATAATAAAATAAAAGCCACATTTTCAGATTGGTCTTTCCTACTATCCTGTCTAAAAGCAGTTTCTCCTCTTCACTTACTTCCCCTTCCTCAGCCACTAGTTTATACTTAGTTCACGGCACTTCTCACAATCTGTAATTGTGTTACTCACTTTTAGCCCTACTTTCTCAGTTATTTAAACTTCAGGATTGCACAAACAAGTCTGCCTTGTTCACTGGGATGTGCCAGGCATAAGTCTACGCGCAACCGAGAATGACCTAATGTAAACTATTAAGTCAAAAAAAGGTATTGTTGTAGGGATGGGGGAAAGCTGGGTGTCCAGACGTGAATGTCCGGACACGGATTCCGATCATAGCTGTTCCTCCGATGAGCCGGGCCATCTTTGCACTCCGTGCTCCCAGCGCCCTGTTGGGATCCCCAGGGCCTCCCCGTTGCTCCCACCCGGAGTCTCGACAGCAGCCCCTCCAGGGCCCAGGTCACTCCCAGGCGCCCACACCGCACTGGGCACGCCCAGGGGCCCCCACCTCCACTCGCAGAGCATGGGGGTCGTTTACTGCTCTTACTGTAGGGCGGTGCCGCCACCCCGCCCCTCCGACACTCTCTCCAGGCCTTAGCCCACGGCTTCCCCGCCCTGCTCCCCCTCCGCAGTCACCCCATTCATCCCGCGGCTGCACCCGCCAATCACGGCGCACAAACGACACTGCATCTGGCGATGGGGCGGGGCTAGGGGTAGGCTCTCACCCCTTCCCCACCCCGAGCTATCTCCGGGGCAGGGTTATTCCCGGGCAGTGACCTGACCTCGTCCTCGCTCTGATCTCGTCCTGGCTCTGATCTCGCCCTGGCTCTGACCTCGCCCCGGGACTGGGTTGCGGATGGGGGAGACGCTCAGCGAGGGCGAGGAGAGTTGTGCGATCCTGACTGCGGAGTCCTGGGATCGGAGGGTGGCCCAGGCCTGGGGGAAAGATTGGAAGGGGTCTTGACTCCCAGGCCTCCCATGTCCTACGGATCCAGAGCCCAGAGCATCCAGATCCGCGCGTAGGACAGCGCGAAGGACGTTGTCAGTCCTGAAACATGCGACTGGAGATGAGACAGCAAGAAACTGTGTCCCTGTGGGCAGCTCCGCCCCAGTCTGGGGCTAGGGAAGGGCCTCTGGAGAGAAGCCTTAAATCCTTATTCAGCTTTCGCTGTCTTCGTTTATAATTCGTGAATTAGCCCTGCACTGTATAGTTTGTTAATTCTCGTCCAGGCTGTCGAGAGTGAGGGTCAAATAAAAGGCTGCTCCTATTGATGTTAAAATTATATTTACTTTTGTATCATAAATTGTGTGATATTGAAAATATTTATCTTGATATATTTCATAAATGGACTTCTTTTTTCCCCCCCTTTCCGAGATATGTTTCATAATGTCTTATTCACCAGGAAGGATAAGAGGAAACCTAGTAGCTTTTCTATTGGCGGCAAAGATCACTCCCTACTTCCTCCCACCACACCCACACCCCCGAAAAAGCCTTAAAGGCACAGAAAGCAGTTTGACCACAACTCAGGCTAGATATTTTCACTTCTCATTTAATCTTCCCAACCAATCTGCAGATATAGGCGTCATCACCCATTGTGGATGTCAATCTCTTGGCTCAGAGATTAATCTGGCCAAGGTCACAATTTGTAAGTGACAAAGTTTGGGCCCTTCCCACCTTTCTTTCCCTGGTATCATGAAATTTCAATCCACAATAAATGGAAGGTGGAAAGGAATCTAATGCTTTTGCAGTCAGTCAGTCCTTAGCTAAGGATGCAAGCACTTTTTGGAGATGAGTTTGAGTTTTTTGAGAACTCTGTTAAGGGTATAGTTTTCATGCCAGAACTTTGAAGGGAGGACAACAGTTCCTTGAAGCTCTGAAATGCCAGGTCACTTATGGGCTGATGCCTTTCATATCCCTAGCCTGACCTGAAACAAAACCCTTTTCGTAATTCAGTATTACCAGCCCACGTGCTGGAGGGCTGTCCAAGGCTTGTTCAAGGACTTCAGTCTTTGTGACAAGCAGAGTACAGAAAAGTTGGATCGAAGACAGAATTAATTAGGTCACAGAATGCTTTTTTGGGGAGAGAAAGTAGCAAACTATAAGCAGACTTAACTCAATCCGACTGAACAGATTGGCCCAGTATATCTGCTCCATGCTGTGGGCACGAAAAGATAGGTGAGAAACTTTTCCTGCCTGCTGGAAAGTATTACAGTTGGAGTGGGGTGCATTAGTGAGTCAAGTGTATGAATAACAGTAAAGGAAGACAGCACCTAAAGTTACAGTAAATACAAGGCAAGAATTATGGTGGATGTGATGAGCTTTGACCCAGCAGTGTAGGTCTAAATGCAGAGGAAGGAAAGGAGGCCCCTTTAGACTCCAAGCTGAGGAGTTAGGACTTTTCTTTACCAAGCAGCCAGAGTGGTCTTTGAAAAGAAATGCTGGCCCAACACCTTAAACATTCTTTAATAGCTTTCCCACTGCCCTTAGTACAAAAACCCAAATCCTTAATATGATGTGAAGATTTGCATGGGCTGGTCCTGCTGACCTGCTGACCTGCTTTCCTCCTCCTGGGGCACCACCATCTACTCATACTGCTCATTTCTTTGCTTCTCAGAGCTAAACGTTTTTCTCACCCCAGACTTTTCACACATCCTGTCCCTTCTGCCTCCTTGTCATTTCACTACCACCTCTGTCCCCCTTTCCCCAGTTCATCTGTTCTTCCATCTCAGCTTCAAGTTGCTTCCTCTGAGAAGCTTCCCTTCTAAATAAAGCCCATTATTATAATTCTCATCAGACCCTTTTCTTTCCCCCCACACACTTATCATAATCTGTAAGATATTATTTGTGTGATTATTTTTTTGTTATCTGCCTGTCCTGTTATGGCACCCTGTTTCCCCATAGAGCTTATAACAGTCTATAGTACAGTATATATTTATTTGTGCAATTGTTTGTTTTTATATCTGCTGGCCCCACCTGTGTTGGAGCTCATGCAGACATGGTTTTCTTGCCCGTCACATCTGGTGGGAGCACAATGCTTGGCACATTGCCAGTGCTCAGTAACTATTTGTTGAATTGATGTTCAGGATCAGTTGATCCAGAGTATATAGTGGGGAATAGTGGCAGGCAGGCTGAGCCAAGGAGGATGGAGCCTGATTGTGGAGGGCCAGAGAGAGACATTTCTACCCAATCCTTTAGACCTGCTCTGCTCAATATGGAAACCTCTAACCACGTGTGGGTATTGAGCACTTGAAATGTGACTGAGGAGCTGAATTTTAAGTTTGATTTAATTTTAATTAATTTACATGTTCTAAAGTATATTTGAAACAACGTGGGTATGTGAATCTACTTTTCCAACTATAAACTTTATGAAATCTAAATACAGATCAAGAATTTTGGTGAATAATTATCATTTGAATTGAGAAGTACTATAAGTACATTGGATTTTAAAGACCGTAAAATATCTCTTTTTTTCTATTGATTACATGTTGAAATGATAATATTTTTGATATATTGGATTAAGTGAAATGTATTTTTAGAGTTAGTTTTACTAATTCTAGGTCTATACTCAAAGAATTGACAGCAGGGACTCAAACAGATGCTTGCACACCAATATCCGCAGCAGAGCTGTTCACAATAGCCACAGGGTGGTAACACCCAACTATCCATCCACAGAGGAATCAATAACAAAATGTTATGCATATGTATAAAACAAAATATTATTTAACCTTTAAAAAGAATAAAATTCTGACATGCTATGACATAGATGAACCTTGAAAACATTATGCTAAGTGAAATAAGCCTATCACAAAAGGACAAATATTATATAATCCCACTTACATGAAGTACCTAATATAGGTAAATTCATAGAGACAGAAATTAGAATAGAGGTTACTGAGGGCTGGCTCGGGGAGGTGGTAATGGAGAGTTATTGTTTAATGGGTACAGAGTTTCTGTTTGGGATGATAACAAGTTCTGGAAATGGGTGGTGGTGATGTTTCCACAGCATCGTGAATGTACTTAATACCACTGAATTAAACACTTGGAAATGGTTAAAATGTGAATTTTATGTACATTTTACATTTTTTAAGAAACTAATTTCACTTACTACCTTTTTTTCTTTTATTTTAAGCGTGACTACTACAAAAATGGTAAAGATAGCGGCGTAGGTAAACGCGGTATCACCTCCTCCTACAACCAGATCAAAATTACATCTAAACTATAGAACAAACATCCTTCAGAACCACCTGAAATCAAGCTACATGGAAGTCCTACAACTACGAAATTAAAGAAGCCACATCGAGACTGGTAGGAGGGGCTCAGGCTTGGACAGACTGGTCCCACACCCATGTGTGGAGGATAAAAATCAGGAAGACACCTCAGCTGTGAAGGTCCATCCCACACCAGCCCCCCAGCTCAGGGTTCCAGTGCCAGGAAGAGAAGTCCCCATAACTTCTGGCTGTAAAACCAGCGGGAACTGAGGCTGAGGGAGGCTCAGGCTGCTGGAGCTTCAGGCAACTCCTCTTAAAGGACCAGAGCATGGACTTACTCAGATTCACATCCTCCAGGCTCCAGAGTTGGGGAGGCAGCTTGAAAGGCGCCAGAGACATACAAGGAAAAACTGAGTCATTTGGCATTGGGGCAAGGACTGGAGAGGCAGTTTTTTCTTGCACAGAAGTGCTGGTGGAGGCCATTGTTCCTTTGCTGAGCCCTTCCCCCACAGGGCAGGCAGAGGGCTGCCATATCTGGGACTCCAGCAACCTGGCTCACACTGTTGGCCCCACCCTGGTGATTCCCTGAGGCTCTGCCCCACCCAACTTTCAGGCCCACCCAAGCTGTTTCCAGTGGCTTTACCATAGGGTTGGCCTGTTTTGGCTCCTGCTTCAGATTTTCCTAAATGCTCTCAAACAAGCAGCATCTGGCCACAGCGAGCCTCATACTTCTCACTAAGTGGCCCCAGGCCCAGCACTAGGAGCAGCCAGCTTTGGTTCATAGCTTGGCTTCACCTGGGCACTCCAAGCCCAGCACAAGAAGCAGACATTGGCAGATTGCTTTGTAGCTTATGCCTGGCAACCCCAGGTAGAACACAGGCAGTAGCTGACCTTGCCCCAGAGCCAGCACACCCAGTGGACAGCTTCAGACCACATCGAAGCACCACCACCCAACCACCTCCACAAGTAACACACTCAAGAAATGGACTCACGAGGTACCAGAGCCCTGCTGAAATACGTCTTGCTCTGTGTGGTGGGCCTGTGCACAGCTGATCATCCACAGTAGTCAGAGGTCAGTGGATAGTGGGCACAGCCAGTCCTTGCAGCTGATCAGCCTGAGTAAAACCCTCCCACTGACGTGCCTACAGCAATCAAGACTCAATTACAACAGAAGGGTGTACAGTCCACACGAGAGGTGAACCTCAAGGGCTCAGTTGGGTGATTAGGGAGGCTGTGCCACTGGACCCTACAGGACACCTACTACAACAGGCCACCCTAGGAAGCCTAGAAGACATAGCAACTCTACCTAATATATAGAAACAAACACAGGGAGGCAGCCAAAATGAGGAGAAAAAGAAACAGGTCCCAAATGAAAGAACAGAACAAAACTCCAGGAAAAGAACTAAACAAAATGGAGATAAGCAATCTAACAGACGCAGAGTTCAAAACACTGCTTATAAGGATGATCAATGAACTTAGTGAGGGCCTCAAGAGCATAATAAAGGACCAGTCAGAAATGAAGGAGGTTTTAACTGAAATTAAGAATAATTTATAGGGAATCAATAGTAGAGTAGGTAAAGCCAAGAGGCAAACCATCAATTTGGAATACAAGGAAGCAAAAAACACCCAATCAGAACAGCAAAAAGGAAAAAGAATCCTCCCAAAAATGAGGATAGTATAAGGAGCCTGTGGGACAATATCAGGCATAACAATATTCACATCATGGGATTGCCAGAAGGAGAAGAGAGAGGGCAAGAAATTGAAAACCTATTTGAAAAATAATGACAGAAAACTTCCCTAACTTGGTGAAGGAAACAGACATACAAGTCCAGGTAGCACAGAGAGTCCCAAACAAGATGAACTCAAAGAGGTCCACACCAAGACACATCATAATCAAAATGCAAAAGTTCAAAGACAAAGAGAGAATCCTTTTTTTTTATCCTCACCCGAGGACATTTTTCCATTTTTTGTTCAGATAGAGTAGGAGGGAGAGAAAGAGAGAGAGAAACATCGATGTGAAAGGGACACATCGAGTGGCTGCCTCCCGCATGACCAACCAGGGCCAGGGACAAACTGCAACCGAGGTACATGCCCTTAGTGGGAACCGAACCCAGGTCTCTCTGGACCGCAGGCCAACGTTCTAACCGCTGAGCCAAACCGGCCAGGGCAAAAGAGTGAATCTTAAAAGCGGTTAGTTACCTACAATGGATTTCTCAAAAGAAATTTTACAGGCCAGGAGGGAGTGGTAAGAAATATTTAAAGTGATGAAAAATTAGGACCTACAACCAAGATTACTCTATCCTGCAAAGCTATCATTTAGAATTAATGGCCATATAAAGAGTTTCCCAGACAAGAAAAAGCTAAAGGAGTTAGTTCATTACCACCAAACCAGTATTATATGAAATGTTGATGGGTCTTCTTGAAGAAGAAGATAAAAAATATGAACAATAAAATGGCAATAAATACATATCTATCAACAATTGAATCTACAAACAAAATGAGCAAGCAGAACAGAAACAGACTCATAGATACAGAGAACTTTTTGTTGATTGCCAGAGGGGAGGGGATTTCAGTGAAAAAGATGAAGGAATTAGGAAGTGCAAAATAGTTGTTAGACTGATGAACCTCAAAGGGAAGGAGGGAGATGGGAGAGGGAGAGAGAAACCAAAGAACTTCTGTGCATATATGCATAACCAATAGACACAGGCAATAGTGTGGGGAAGGCAGGAGGGGGGTGGGATTGGGGAGGAGGGGGTGGGGGGGAAGGGGACATCTGTAATACATTCAACAATAAAGATAAGTTTTAAAAAATTAAAATTATATACGTGGCTTTCTCATTACATTTTTATTGGGCAGCACTGTGGGGTTGGACAGCTGGGAACCCTGGGAGAGGGTGAGAAATTTTCCACGATAAAGGTTTCACCAATATCTATGGCACCTGGAAGGTTGCTTGTAAGGAGGGCAAGAGAGTAGCAGATAATGATAAACCCAAGAATTTAGGCTTTGTTGGAATATGTTATGTAGAAAAAGGCATGTGTGCAAAAGTCTGGGTGGGAGGGGCAAATGCACAATAGGATTCAATCTGGGAAGGGCTTTATTTGTGGCTGACGTGAGAACGTTCTAGAGATAGTGTGTTCTCTACTGTAATGAGATAACTTGGCAGTGAGCCCAGCGCGGTGTTCCTTAATTGCTGTGGGATCAAATGAGTACCATGTGTGAAAGAGCCTTCTAATCTAAGGTGAGAGGCCCAGGTGAGGCCCAGGTTGATCACAAGTACAGGATTTCTTCAGTGTGTTCATGGTGATCATTTCCATCAGAAGCTCTAGCTTTGGGAAGTTTTCTACCAGTGCCACACATTTTATCTTGTATATAGAACTGTGAGAACTGTGAGAAGGCTTATCCATGATGATCCAACTCTAGAAACCCACTCCTCCACCATTACCACTTTAAGAATGCTGCTCTTGGAGAATGATTGTCTTCACGTGTTCAGCACCGTCCTGCTATTTGTGAGGTTTTCCACCACCCAGAAGCCATGCAGGTACTGACTCAAACTCAGGAATGTGACTGGGCCCAAGGACAAAAGGTATGTGCGTAGGTGGTGGGTCAAATTCAACTTAGTTTGACCCTCAGGGAAGCCAGTGCGAGATACATGATACAGAAATGACGCAGGAGGAGGGAGAGAGGGAGGAAGAGAGAGAGAAACATAGATGCGAGAGAGACACATCGACTGGTTGCCACCCACATGACCCCAACCGGGGTGGGGACAAACTGCAACTGAGGACTATCACCAGACCTGCAATCTATGGAGCAGATTCGGAGAATTATGAGACCCACTGATGTCCCTGATACAGGTTTGCTCTGTGATTTGCTGTGGTCTGACCCAGATAAGGATGTGCAAGGCTGGGGAGAAAATGATCGTGGTGTTTCCTTCACTTTTGGAGCTGATGTAGTCAGTAAATTTCTAAATCATGATTTAGACTTGATTTGTCGAGCTCATCAGATGGTGGAAGATGGATATGAATTTTATGCTAAATGACAATTGGTAACCCTATTTTCAACCCCAAATTACTGTGGTGAATTTGATAATGCTGGTGGAATGATGAGTGTGGATGAAACTTTGATGTGTTCATTTCAGGTATAATATAAATTTATAACAATTGCAAATGTAAATAAAACTATTGTCAGAAGAAAAAAAAAAAAAAAGAAATGACGCAGGGCCAAGCTTGTGGGTTTTCAGAGATTTGAGTCAGTCGGGGCAACTGGCTCAGCCCCAGCACATCGTTATAGCTCTCCACGCAGTTTAGGAAATGGAACATGTCTTTGGCCTTGTCCCAGGTGAAGAATGGTCATGGCAGGAGCTAGAAAAACAGGTCCACCCTGGTCAGAATGATGTATGCTTCTCCATAATTAAAATTTCACCCAGAATCTCTTGACTGTTCTACAAAATATGCGGGGGTATTCTCTGCCCAAGGGAATCAGAAGCATAGAATTGCTAAAAAGTTCGCACCAAATACGTTTTTACTGTATTTATGTTTATTGCTGTTTTAGACGAGTAGTATAGCTTGGTTTTTATTTTTATTTATTTATTTTAGTTTTTTTTCTTTATTGATTTTAGGGAGAGAGGAAGGGAGAGGGAGAGAGAGATAGAAACATTGATGAGAGAGAACATTGATTGGCTGCCTCCTGCATGCCCCCACTGGGGATTGGGCCCACAACCTGGGCCTGTGCCCTGCTGGGAATCAAACTGGCGACCTCTTGGTGCATGGGTCGATGCTCAACCACTGAGCCACACCAGCCGGGCGGTTTTTATTTTTTAAAGATCCCCATAAAGCCTGAGCCTTCCAATATTTATCAAAAGTCAGTTCCTGGACTGTTCACAGCTTTGTTGCTGGTATGGGATAAAGGAGTATGGGGTTTTAATACCGTCTAAACTCCTACATTCTAGTCCTGGTGTAAATAGTATCTTCAGTGGGGCTTTACCCTTAGCTCCTACTGTGATGGCCAGATCATGGCTAAGACTTTGTATTATGTTTCTAGATATCACAAGTAATTAAATTAGAAAACTGTTCCTTTTTGTCAGTTCTGAGAAGAAAGCTTATTTCTGGGTTTCACTGAATCTGTGGCTTCCGTCACTGTTTGCTATGGACAAAATAGGAATTAGAGGTCTTTATCTGAAAATAAAGAAGATCCACTTTGGCCTGAATCTCTTTACAATTGGTTGAACATGACCTGATAATGATTCTAGTATCCACAACTTCCCACTTCATTGGGAAATGTGAGCATTACGCAGATGCTTGGAAAGGAAGAGGCATGGGGACCAAGTAAATGCTTTAACTGCCCAAGATGAACTATTAAGACATGGCTCTTTCCCTGGCCGGTTTGGCTTAGCGGTTAGAACATCAGCCTGTGGACCAAAGGGTCACGGGTTCGATTCCGGTCAAGGGCACGTATCTCAGTTGCAGGTTCAATCCCCGGCCCTGGTTGGGGTTGTGCCAGAGGCAACCAATCAATATGTCCCTCTCACATTGATGTTTCTTGCTCTCCCCCTCCCCCCCCCTCCCTCTCCCTACCTCCCACTCTATCTGAAAATCAATGGAAAAGAATCCTCTGGTGAGAATTAAAAAAAAAGACACGGCTCCAAACAGGAGACTTTAAAAAATTACTATTTTCTAAATTAGCAAGCTCCTTGATTCATTTCTTCTTGCCTATAATGCCAGAGAATGCATTTCGGCTATAGGTGTGAAGGTATTAAGAGATACCAAAATATTTTAATCTAGCAACACCTATGTCAGATAAATGTTAGAGTTCTTGAATCTTCTGGATGGTTTTGGGAGAACCACAGTGGTGTTATACGTAGGGTAATTATGATGTTTGCCCACTAAATCGCCATGGTGTGAACATTTCCGGGTTCTAATTTGTGGTAGAGTTACTGCAGTTGTTTTGCTTTTCTATAGAGAGGTTAATGGTTAAAGTTCTGTATTGTGTCTTGTCCCCTTGCCCATTGACAAATCTAAGCTATTTTCCTAAAGCCAAGTTAGGTGTTTACTCACCAACATGAAGGGCAGAAACCACTGTGTTGGGTTTTTTCTATTTTCTGAAGTGTTCATGAAATCCCAAGTCCATGTATTGCTTGGTCTGAATGAGTACAGATTTTAAAATCATCTAAGCAACATTATAACCCTCCAAATAAAAGGGAGACAATAATTCACTCATTATTCTAGATTAACAAATCAAACTGTTCCTTCAAATCTATTTTGCATCTTTTTTGTCCACTTGAATATACATCTTTTACACAGTTGTGCAGTCTTGGTTCTGCTAGTTTTAACTTAACAGTTAATTATAATGTTTCTCCATATTACTACATTATCTTTCTTTTCATTGAATTTATTGGGGTGACACTGGTTAACAAAATTATACAGGTTTCAGGTGCACAATTCCACACATCATTTGTACACTGTATTGTGCGTTCATCACCCCAAGTCAAGTCTCCTTCCATCACCATTTATCCCCACATACCCTCTTCTACCTCTCCCCCAATCAACTACATTATCTTTTTAAACATGTCTTTAACTGATTGTACCACAGCCATTGCCTGAGGTATTGGTGTGCAAAACAAATTTCAAGGCCTTGAACCAAATCTTCTGCCTCTAAAACATTCACCCTGAGGTTCCAGGACATTGGGTAACTTTGGAGCATCTCGAGTTCTGGGTAGGAATGTCATGATTTTCCACTGTTGTAAATAATGTTGCAATGAATCTCTTTGTGAACACATTTCACCACCTCTTTGGATATTTTCTTTCTTTCTTTCGTTTTTGGTACGTCATAATCCTAATTGGAATGAACCAAAAGTATGCCTAATTTCTATCTACTTTCCTGACTTTCTTATATTTTTCCCCATATTAATTAATTAACAAATATTTCCAACAATAGTAAACCTGATGTTGGCTACATTTGAAATTCTAGATGTGAGACCGCCAATAGTTTAAATCTAGGGAAGTTAATGGATAAAATATAAACTACTTCTGTACTCTACCTGGTTGACTAACTAGGCTAGGGAATAAGGCTGTGGGGTGCCAGGTGGATCTGTAGTCACATGGGAACTGATCACTGTTAATAGTCTTGGCTAATGTTAGTGAACATTCTTTATACTTAGAGACAACTTCACGTTCATTAGCTGATTAGGTTTTCTTAACACTGTGAGTAGATATGGTTATTCTCCCTGTATTTATGAGGAAGCCAAAACTCAAGGTTACTAAGCAATTTGCCCAAAGCAGCTAGTCACTGAGTGTGGAAGGTTTTCTGCCTCTTCTATGCTGCTTCACATCCTACTCTGGGATCTATTTATCAGGACACTTTTCTAATATAACATTCAGAGAGGTCTTCTTCTCTATCTTTAATTTCATTTCTGTTTTATTTTTAATTCTTTTTCTTTATTGATTTTAGAGAGAGGAAGGAAGAGGGAGAGAGAGATAGAAACATCGACGAGAGAGAACATCAATTGGCCACCTCCTGCATGCCCTGCACTGGGGATCGGGCCCACAGCCTGGGCATGTGCCCTGACCAGGAATGGAACCAGCAACCTCGTGGTCCATGGGTCAATGCTCAACCTCTGAGCCACACTGGCCGGGCTCATTTCTGTTTTAAAAGTTAGACAGTTGCAGCCCAATAGGTTAAAGGAAAAACACGGTAATAAGCAACATTTAGTTGTAAGGTACTGCACCAGGTACTGTGGGAATATAGAGAGAGGAGGCACAGGGTCCTCTAGGAACTTTCACCTGGGATATGTAAACAGCATGTTTAAGGCAAGAAGGGACCAGGGATTGCAGAGGGTTTAGTGTACTTTCTTCCTTGATGGTTGGGAAGACTGAGGCCTAGCATTGAGGATTCCCCACTCTAGTTATTCCAACTAATCCCTCTGTGCTGGGGCTTTTGGGCTCCTTCTTTGAGCTATGAGCTCCTCAAGAGTAGGGCACAGCTTCCTATGCCTTTCGTTGTCCCCAGGTCTCGCGCACTGCCAGGTATGGCGTCGGCACACTCTGAATCTTGAACGGGTATTTATTTAGTTTCTGCTATGTGGCAGGCACTGTTCTAGGCACTTAGGAGATCAGGGAACAAAACAGACCAAAATCCCTGCCCTTCCAGAGTTTAAATGTATAATTACATTTTCACATTCCAGGGCTTTGATACCTAGATGGTATAGATATAATTAGGGTAATGTTGAATGTGTCTGCTTCTAGCTTTAGTTCTGTACTCTTACTGCTAAAGAAATGCATGATTGCTGATAGCTAAAGATGTTTCCGATGCCTTCCTTTTACCTCTCTTTCTGTTACACTTCACTCTACATAAATCTGAGCTTCATATAGAATTTTTGAAAGTTTAGGGAACTGTCCAGGCAAAGACATAGAGTGATGAAAGTTTGTGAGATGTTGGGAGCTGGTGAAGGGCCCATGCAGCCAGAGTGTGGGGCTTGAGGAGATGATTAGCTGGAAATTAGGCAGAGAGTTGGCTTGAGATTAGGGTAGAGGGCCTTGGAAGAAGCCATTTAGTTTTTGGGTAACAGAATGTTTTGAGATTTTTGAGGAAGAAAACAAATAAGATCTTACCTGTGTTAGGAAGGTTCCCCTGGCAGTGGTGAGGATGGAAGTAGAGATGGGGGCAGGGAGAGACAAAGTAGGAGGGTCTTACACAGCCTGTTATGAACTATGGAACCCATAGTAAGACAGAAAAAGTGAGAAGAAAGACAAACTGCAGAAGTAGAAACAACAGAACTACATGGCCAATGAAGAAGAGAATTCGTGAAGGTAATAGGTATCTGGGAGTTGCTGGTGATGTTAAAATGCAGGGCAATGAGCAGGCTTTCGATAGATGGATGTGCGTTTTATGTAGAATATAATTTTAGATATTTTTATCAGTTATCTAGAACAACATAATGTTTACACCAAGTAATTATATTCAATTCAACTCAACATGTGTTTCCAGAGTCTCTACCACTTCCCAAATGTTAGAGATCAAAGTTGAATAAGACAAACCCTGCCTTAAATAGCTTTCAGTCTGACGAAGGAAATAAATTCAAACAATAATTAATGATAAAATACAATAGTCTGTAAGAGGGGTATAGAACCAGCAAGATACAAAGAATGAAAAGATTATAGTTCTTTAAGGGCAAGCTGGAATGGTTAGACTAGGATAAGAAAACAATTTTTTAAATGAAAAATATTTATTAAATGCCAAACATCCATTAAAACAATTAAATTCAGAAACATCTAATAAATGTTGACTCAAGTGTAGTGAATATACTATGAAAATCTAAATGAATTCCTTTCAAGTGGATGGTACGAAATGCATGAGTGAAAATCCAAGTCTGTAAACAGCTAAGAAAAAGAGATTGGTAAAGATGGTTTGGGACATTTCAACTTAATGTAGTCTGAATCTTTAGACTGGAGCTGTACCCACTTTGATGATTTCTTGCTATTGCTACCAAACATTTTGACTGAAAAATGACAGTCTAGGCTTTCTTTGGGCAGGTCATTTCCCAGGCAACTTGGCTAAAGCAGGCAGCTTTATTAAGCACTGCAGTGGACCTTGTAAATACTTGGATGAATCTCTTTTGAGGCTCATAGATTTTTTAGTACCGTTTTCCTGAGTTTACTTAATTTTTAAAAAATATGCATTTTCTTCCAAACTGTCAACAGTAAATTCTTCAGTAAAGGGTATGTAATAACCGGGTTGGGCCACAAACTGATTGGTGTCTGTCTCCCTCCCCATGCATAGGTGTCCCTGGAAGTTCATGCCTGGTTGAGTCTGGTACTGTTACAAATAGTGTGTTTTTAATTTTTCCTTGACATATTCAACCACTGTCTCAGAGGAAGCAAACACATCCGTGAATATCATGTATTACATCAGCTCCTGCTTTTTCTGAGCAGGAATGTAAGTTTCAAACTAGGTGCTTTCTCCTTCTCTTCTCCTCATTCCTTTGTCCCCTTTCCCCTTTTCTTTGCAGAGTAACAGTTGCTCTGGTCTTCCAGCCAGGCAATATTTTTTTACATCTCTAGTATCAGAAGAGTTAGGAGTGTTGTCTATGATTCTACTGGCTCTTTTTCTTTGTTGTAGATAATCAACTTTGTTTTATTTTCAGAGTCTTTGCTCTATTTGATCATTGTGAGGCTGGCTTCAAAGGGCACACTGATCATTAAATACAGAGTGGGACAGATCCGGAGGTGTGATTCTGTATTCTCTTACTCGAGATAACAAGTCATTGTTTTCAGTTGGAGTGTTATCTGACCAGCAAATAGGAACACCTGTACTCTTTACTCTCTTGCTTTTTGTCTCAGGACTAGGAGGGTTATTGGAACCACTGGCAGACTTCCCAGCATGTCTCAGCCACAGCCTTTGTTGGTCTCGGGCAGGATGCTGGAGGCGGCCTCAGCTGAGCATCATGCTCAGGTCTCCTCAGCTGGGAGTGTGGCTTTTAAATATGCTATGGTTCCAGCTGTTTGTGTTGATGATCTGTTTAGTTAAAAAAAAATCCTACTGTCTTTTTGTATGTGTTTTTGTTTATAAAAATAATATAGATTTATTGTAGAAAACTTGAATTGTAGAATGCTAAAGTTTGAAGAGAATAATCCAAACTACCCATCATATCACAACTCACTATTAATGTTTCATTTTATTGCCTTCCCGTCTTTTTTCTTTTGTTTACAAGAACACAATTTATATATATGTATACATTAGTTAGGAATATATATGTGTGTGTGTATATCAGTTTCTGATAAGAAAGCTGCTCTGATAAAGAATAGCAAATATCAATGTTTTCTAAATTTGTAAACTTGCTGAGGCAGAATGCCTTACTGGAGTTTGAAGTTGCAACCTGCTGCTTTCGATGTGGTTAGCCAAGGTGGGTCAGAAGGTGAAGGCGTGTGTGCTTCAGTTTAGGAGTACTTACAGCACATGGATCTCCAGAACCTTCTAGAAGGTTCTGAAGAGAAGTAGCAATAGCAAACTATTAACCAATGATAATAGCAAAATTAATCGAACATGTCCACATACTGGGTGCTGTGTTAACCACCAGAATGCGCTAATCATGTTTCGCCTTCATCAGAGCCCTAGAAGGTGGTTAGAGAGACAGTCTCTGTTCTGTAGACCACAGAGAGGTTCATGGCCTTCCCAAGGTCATGGAGCCAGGAACGGCCGAGCCAAGACTTAAACTCAGGTCTGCTTGACTATATACACACGTTGTCAAGCTGTAAGCATTGTGCATTACTTCTTGGCGATTAGACCTTACATCTTGGCAAATCAAAGTCTCAGGTTCATTGAAAAATCTCACAGAGCAACATGATGCCAAGACTTCAAGTAGAGGGTGTAAGCCTTCTCCTGCTGGTATTCTTGTTTCCTTCTCAATTTGGGATTCTGCTGGCACAAAAATACAAAATTGATATCCTTAATTTCAGGGAGTGCATATTCTTCTTATCATTTAAGTCATTTAAGAACAATATAGTTAAATCTCACATATGCTGAAATCCTAAATGAAATATTAGTACATAGAATAAAGGACTACATTAAAATTGTAATGGGCCCTGGCCAGGTAGCTCAGTTGGTTAGAGCATTGTTCCTATGTGCCAAGGTTGCGGGTTTGATCCCTGGTCAGGACACATACAACAATCAACCAGTAAATGCATAAATAAGTGGAACAACGAATCGATGTTTCTCTCTCTCCCTCTCTCCTCTCCCCGCTACCTCTCTCTAAAATCAATAAAAATTTTTTTAAAAATTGCAATGAGATTTGAAATATTGGTAAATAAAATGATGAAATAACTATAAAATGGGATTGTATTATATAATCAGCCATACTAATAGATTAAGAAACATATTATAATCATTCTAATAAATGCTAAAAAGGCATTTAAAAAATCAACATCCACTTTTGATAAAAATTCCCATAGTATAATAGGTATAGATTAATATATTCTTCACTTGATAAAAATGTGTATGTTTCAAAGCAAACACCATATAACATTTAATAATGAAACAAAAGAACATTAATTTTTCTATGAAAATTAACTGAAAAAGACAAGGATGTGTATTGTTACACTCTACTGTGAACACAGTTCTGAAAATTGTATCCAAAGGTATTACATTCATAGCCTAGCCCAGTGTCTGGCATACAGTAGAGACTCAATTATTTGTTGAATGAATGAATTAATGACAGACGAAATAAGTGGCTCTATTTTAGAATAGAGGAGTCAAAATTATCACCATGTGCAGATAATGTAGTTTTGTTTTTTTTGTTTTTTATCCTCACCCGAGGACACTTTTTCATTTTTTGTTCAGATAGAGTAGGAGGGAGAGAGAGGAAGAGAGAGAGAGAGAAACATCGATGTGAAAGGGCCACATCGAGTGGCTGCCACCCGCACAACCAACCAGGGCCGGGGACAAACTGCAACCGAAGTACATGCCCTTAGCGGGAACCGAACCTGGGTCTCTCTGGACCGCAGGCCGACGCTCTAACCGCTGAGCCAAACCGGCCAGGGCCAGATAATGTAGTTTTATTCCAAGAGAATCAACTGAAAAATTTCTAGAAGCAATAGGAGCATTCAGAATAGTAGCTACTTTCAAAATTAATATATTTATAAAAATATAAACAACTTAGAAAGTATAACTGTCCTATATGAAGGAACCCTTAAAATTCTGCTGAAGATATTAAAAAATATATATATTCTATTCTTAGATAGCAATAGTCACAGCTCCAATTCTAAATTAATCTACACAGTAAAAGAATTCTATAAAAATGCCAATAGGATTTTCAAAACCACCCAATTAATTAAAAAGTTTGATAGTACTCAAAGTCAGCAACAGACTTGGGAAAGTAGTACCCACTGTAGTACGTAAAAGGTTTATTATGTGAAAATTTGAAAGAGCAATTTGTCATTGCCTATCACAGTAACATATGTCCCTTGATTCGATATTTTCACTTTTAGAATTTATCCTCCAGGTGATTCACCAAGTGCATAAAGTAAAATATGTATATTTGTACAAGGATTTTTTTTTTTAGCCCTGGCCGGTTTGGCTCAGCAGTTAGAGCGTCGGCCCATGGACCAGAGGATTTTTTTTATATATATCATTGATTCTTTTGTTGCTTAAATAATGATGGCCAACATTTGCTACATTTAATGAAAAAAGAGGTATTAAAGTTTGTCTCACATGCATACACACACACACACACACACACACACACACACACACACACACAGGACTTATCTATTTCTGAGAATTCTTCCAAAAAAACACCTTGCAGCGATTCTCAACTTGTGGGTCGCGACCCCTTTGGGGGTCGAACAACCCATTCACAGGGGTCGCCTAAGACATAACAGTAGCAAAATTACAGTTATGAAGTAGCAACGGAAATAATTTTATGGTTGGGGGTCACCACAACATGAGGAACTGTATTAAAGGGCCGTGGCATTAGGAAAGTTGAGAACCACTGCCTTATGGGTAGTTATTTTATTTTTTGAAAAAGGAGGGCTTGTTTCTCCTATGAGTGTCTGTCTTATCTCAAGTCCTCTAGAAAACAGAGCCTGAGGCAAAGATGAAGTGTTGGTACTTTACTTGGAATGTGCAGGCTTAAGGACAGGAGGGTGAGTGACACAGGGAAGTAGGGCAAAGGGAACTGCAACAATGCAGCTGTTCCTCACCTGCTGCCATTTCACAACAGACTTGGAAGAGGCTCAGCAGGTGGCTGAGTGGGCCTGCTCAGCATGCTGTACTTACCTGAAGGAGCTTCAGGGAAGAACTGGGCTTCTGGCTAGTCCACAGAAAAGCATGGTGGGGGAATTTTCTTCTTAGTGCTGCTCATTTCATTTCTTTCTTTCTTTCTTTCTTTCTTTTTTTCTTGTATTGATTTTAGAGAGAGAGAAAAGGAGAGGGAGAGAGAGAGCAACATCGATGAGAGAGAACACTGATTGGCTGCCTCCTGCATGCCCCCCACTGGGGATTAGGCCCACAACCTGGGCATGTGCCCTGACCAGAATTGAACCAGCGACCTCCTGGTGCGTGGGTCAATGTTCAACCATTGAGCCACACCAGCTGGGCCTCATCTCATTTCTTTTTCTTTTTTTATCCTCACCAGAGGACATTTTTGCATTTATCTTCAGGTAGAGCAGGAGGAAGAGAGAGAGAAACATCAGTGTGAGAGAGACACATTGACTGGCTGCCACCCACACAATCCCAACTGGGGTACGTGCCCTTAGCGGGAACCGAACCCTGGACTCTCTGGTCCGCAGGCCGAAGTTCTAACCACTGAGCCAAACTGGCCAGGGCTTATCTCATTTCTTAATGTTTAAGGTTTACTCTACCAGTCCGTATTGACTTGTGCTGACATGTTTATACCCCCATAATTGATGATTGGTAAATTATTGTGCTGACTTGTTTATAACTCTCTGAACTAAGAAATTGTTGGGAGATGGCTATGTGTCTGATAGAGTCCACGGACCTTAGAGGTCTTGAATCAGAGACTTGACCTCCCCCACAATCTCAAGGAATTAGGTTTGCATTGTGTTTGTGCAGCTCAGGGCTAAGTGTGATCCAGTGTACCTTGAAATACCTGAGATAACAGACTGGGTGTGCCTGGATGTTCCTGGGTGTGCCTGGATGGGCCTGGGTGTTCCTGTTATCCACAAGGCAAACTAATTGTATACAGCATTGTTGTAGCCCTGGGCATTATATCAAGAAGGTCCTATCTTCTGTAAGTATAAAAGGCATGTAATAAAGCATATGGGGCTGATCTCCAAGAACTCGGGATCAGTCGCCAGAGGCTTTGCTCTCTATTTGGCTTTAATTCGGCTCTGGTGGTCTCTCGGTTCTCTCGCGCCACAACATTTGGAGGCCCCAGCGAGATTCTTCCATTACGGGGAAGCCCCAGACCAGACCACTAGATCAGCTATTGAAATTGCAGCAGGCGGGGGGGTGGGGGGGGCTAGTCTAGAGGAAGGCCTCTGCCTCAAGATTAAGCCTGCCCTCCCAGTTTTCCTAGCCTGGTCTAAATCCTGCTCTAAATTGAATTCTGAGAGAGTGTCTGGACTCATCTGAGTCATCTGGAATCTCACAGGTGAGTACAAACTTTCAGTTTGTTCTGTTTGGCACCATTTGGTGGCTGGAGGAAGGCTGGATGTGGCATTACTTCCCCGGCCAGGACTCATCTGAGTCACCTGGAATCTCACTGGTGAGTACTGTTTTCTGTTCAGTATGGTAGGCGCCTTTCAGTGGCAAGGGAAAGGCTGGACGCGGCATTACTTCCCGGCCAGGTTCCCTACCGAGACGTCGCAGGGAACTTCGGTTTCAGTCAGTTCTGTCTGTGTTGAACTTCGGTTTCAGTCAGTTCTGTCTGTGTTGAACTTCGGTTTCAGTCAGTTCTGTCTGTGTTTTTTGGTTTCAGTAACTTCGGTTTCAACCCTGTCTATAATTTTTTCTGTTTGTTTATTGGCCCTCCTGATTGTTGTTTGGTTGCACTTCCCTTTGTTGTCATGGGCCAAAGTCAATATGGTACAAAAACTCCATTGCAATGCCTATTGGATAATTTTAAAGATTTTAAAAGCTCAGGCAAAAAGCTATAATGTCCTGGTAAGCACGGGGACCTTATGGACCCTATATGAACTTGAATGGTCACACTGCTTAAGGGCTATAGTGGCTACAGCCCTGCTCACTAGGGAAGCCTCTGAGCTGACCCTGAGGCAAGATTTACAAATTATAGCACCCCATGCTGTTGGAGCCCTGCACAGGAATCCCCCTGATCGATGGATGTCCCATGCCAGAATTGTCTAGTGTCAGGTGCTCTTGTTGGACACCCTGAGGATTGAATTCCTAGGGACTGCTGCCCTAGACCCTGCCACCTTGCTGCCTGGTGATGACCCAGCGGAGCCTGTTCGTGGCTGCCTCGAGGTCCTGGACTCCTTGACTAATCTTCGAGCGGACCTCGGAGACACACCCTGGCCAGACCCAGATGCTGATCTCTACATGGACGGGAACAGCTTCATGTCAAACTGTACTAGCCTTCTCTTCCAGGTGACTTAGATCTCCACAGTGTTTGGCCCAGAGATTGGATCTAGATCAAGAAAGTTCAGCCTGCTTCCCTGGAACCTGGATGGACTGGTCCCCTGCCTGTGGTCCTCGCCACTCTGACGGCCCTTAAGGTAGCAGATCACCATTTCTGGATTCATCACTCCCAGGTAAAGAAGACACACCCGAACCAGATACCAGAAAAATGGACCCTTCAATGGACAGATGACCCCGAAGGTAAAATTACTCCGATCCTAATCCTGCTACTTGGGACCTCTGTTTCTCTGACTCGAGGAGATTCCCACCAGCCGACTCAGTAGCCTTGGTCGGCCCCATGATAGACACGTTGTTGTCACTGGCACATCCTATGGAACCCTGAACTTATATTTTGATTCCTATGCCAGAAGACCTCCAAGAAGACGAAGGCCCCAGGTTACTTGTAGCCCCAGAAGGGACTTGGTTCGCCTGCACCATCGGACTCACTGCATATGTTAGAAAAAGAATCCAGGCTGTGAAACTTATGGTCTTATGGACCCATTATCAGCATATCCGTACTGGAAATGACGAGGAAACAATGATTTGATTCCTCCTAAAAACCAGTGGGGAATGTGCTGATATGTTTATATCCGCATAATTGATGATTGGTAAATTATTGTGCTGACTTGTTTATAACTCCCTAAACCAAGAAATTGTTGGGAGCCGGCTACGTGTCTGACAGAGTCCACGGAGCCTGGAGGTCTTGAGTCAGAGACTCCCTCACAATCTCAAGGAATTAGGCTTGCATTGTGTTTGTGCAGCTCGGGGCTAAGTATACCCAAATGTACCTTGAAATACCTGAGATAACAGATTGGGTGTGCCTGGATGTTCCTGGGTGGGCCTGGGTGTTCCTGTTATCCGCAAGACAAACTAATTCTATACAGCATTGTTGTAACCCTGGGCATTATATCAAGAAGATCCCATTTTCTGTAAGGTATAAAAGGCATGTAATAAAGCATATGGAGGCTGGTCTCTGAGAACTGGGGATCAGTCGCTGGCCAGCTTTGCTCTCTATTTGGCTTTAATTTGGCTCTGGTGGTCTCTCGGTTCTCTCGCGCCACAACAGACTAAGGACACTCCCACACTGCTGGGTTGGCTCCTCGGTTATCCAAAAGAGCCACATCCTGTACCCCAAAGTCTGGTGCTTTGAGTCTGAAAGTGGAGGCCAACGTGGTGGGTGGTTTCAGCCTAGAGAAAGAAAACAAGGAGGCAATGAAGAGACTCCGAGAAGACATGTAGGGTCTGTATTCAGTGCAAACTAGAAGAGGACACAGCCACAGGCATGTGTGTTGCTCCTGACAGCAGTGAGCACTCTGGCTAATCTCTGCAGTGACTTTATAGCTGAAGGACTCTGAGAAATAATTTTGTAACCTGGAAATCAGTGGAGAAGCCAGACCTGTGAAGACATGTTCAGTCTAGGAGTATTTAGTCTCAGCCATGCCAGGTCAGCATGCAGCTACTGAGCACTGTGGTCTTTTCTCAGATGCTCCAAACATCAGTAACTGCTAGCTGGAGACACCCCGAACTGCAGGCAGTTGCTGGGTGCAGCCCTGTTTGCGATAGACTTGTACCTGTGTTAAAAATTGCTCTAAGGGCACAGAAGTATCTGCTGAAAAATATTGTTAGCATGAAAGTTCTGGGGAGAGAAAGCAGGGGGAGATCTTTACTTTTTGCATTCTGCACATCTATACTATTTGAATTCTTTTTAATGCATATGTTACTTTTTAAATAAGGAGAAAAATAAAACATTGTATCTAGTTTAAAATACTGTATTATACACTTAATTTGTTTATAGGGTAGATCTCATGTGTTCTTACCGCAATACAATTAAAAATTTTAAAGTAAAATAAAAAAGAATCAGTGAGACATGCTTGAGGTAGAAACTGTTAAAAATATAAAAAGTGTGAGGGTGCTACTTCCCCAAATCCATTGCTGCTATGTACTGTGCCACAATGAATATTTTGTGCTGTTCCTTCTAGTATATTTTCTGTGCACATATATTCATAATTATAATTTAGATGAGATCATACATATGTATAGTTTGTCACTCCATATTTTGTCAGCATTTTTCCAGGTTAAAAAAACTATAAAATACCATTTATGATGACTATATAATATTCTGTGTTGTGGCTATACCATAATTTGTTTACTCATTCATTTCTTTCTTCACTGACCTTCAGAGCTCTTTTTGGGCTCTAACCACACTGCAGTGTGTTCCTCCTAAAACAGGGGGAGGATGGCCTTGGGTGCCACCCGTCAGTGTTTCCTATACATGTTAGCATCCTCTTTGAGAAACCTCCCTGATTGCCATTTTAAATATCATTGCCTTTCATCACGCTCTAGCTCCTCATGCAGCTGTGTGTTGCTGTGGTTATTGCTGTTTATAGTGGTGGTGCAGTCTTTCTGGTTCCTAACATTGCTCATTGTCTGTCTCCCCACCTGGACTGCAAGATGCACGGATGGCTGGGCCTCCGGGTGGTTTTGTTGTCTGCTGCGTCCTCTGTGCCTAGGTCAGCATCAGCACATGGCTGGTTGTCAGTAAACAGGAGCATGCAGGAGGAGGGTCTTCATTGCTTCTAGTCTTCTTTTCTACTTAAAAAAAGGCAATTGCTATTCAATTCCTAAGTATAAATACTAGCTAAGCAGCCCTGGTGGAATCACTATGATGTATTTCTTGGGTTCCTAATGTGCTTAGAATTACCAGATGTTAGACCTAGATAGGGACCTTTTAGGTGCTCTAATCCATTCTTTTACAGATAAAAGGGTAATTTAGGTTATGTCAATAGTAAAGGGTAAAAAAAGGGAAGGTGCAGAGGAACAAAAGTTTTTTAACTCCTCAAGAAGTTTACAATCTAGATGGAAAGAGAATATTAAGACACAAGGAAATGGTAAACAGTTTGAGGCGATATGTCGTTACTTGTCAAATTGTGTGTACATTTCTGTTTCTACCTTTAAGGATTTTATAATCTTCTAAAAGAATAAACAAATGACATATTTACAGTGTTTAATAAAGACCAAAGCAATGAGGATGCAATAGGGAGGTAAACGCTGGGAGCAGGTTGGAAGGAAGGACTTGTTTTGTTTGGAAAGGTGGAGATGGTGTCCTGGAGGAAGGAACATTTAGGCTGGTGCTGAATGGTATGTGAAGAGTGCTGGCCAGAGGTGGGAGTGTGGAGATGAAGGCATTAGAGGCAGAGGGAACTATGCAAGTAAAGGTATGGAGAAATTTGGACAGCTACTTGCAAAAAAATGAAGCTAGACCACCAACTTACACCATACACGAGAATAAACTCAAAATGGATAAAAGACTTAAATGTGACCCTTGAATCCATAAAAATTCTAGAAGAAAATGCAGGCAACAAAATTTCAGACATCACACGCAACAGAATTTTCGCTGATACAACACCTAAGGCAAGAGAAACAAAGGAAAAAATAAACACATGGGACTACATCAAACTAAAAAGCTTCTGCATAGCAAAAGAAACAACCATCAAAAAGGAAAGGGATCCCACTATATGGGAGATCATAATCGCCAATGATGTATCAGATAAGGGGTTAATTTCCAAAGTATATAGAGTGCTCATACAAGTCAACAAAAGGAAGACAAAGAACCCAATTAAAAAATGGGCAGAGGACACCTAAATAGACACCTCTCCAAACAGGGCATACAAATGGCCAAGAGACATATGACAAAATGCTCAATGTCACTAATCATCAGAGACATGCAAATTAAAACAACAATGAGGTATCACTTCACACCTGTCAGAATGGCCGCCATCAACAAATCATCAAACAACAAGTGTTGGCGAGGGTGTGGAGAAAAGGGGACTCTAGTACACTGCTGGTGGGAATGCAGACTGGTGTAGCCACTATGGTGTTACCTCAAAAAGTTAAAAATTGAACTGCCATTTGACCCAGTGATCACACTTCTAGGAATATACCCTAAGAAACCTGAAACACCAACCAGAAAGAATATATGTACCCCTATGTTCATAGCAGCACTATTTACAATAGCTAAAATCTGGAAACAGCCCAAGTGTCCATCAGTAGATGAGTGGATAAAAAAGCTGTGGTACATATACACAATGGAGTACTATGCAGCTATAAGAAAGAAAGATCTCTTATCCTTTGAGACGACATGGAGGGACCTGGAGAGTATTATCCTAAGCGAAACAAGCCAAGCAGAGAAAGACAAATATCATATGATCTCACTTATTTGTGGAATATAATGAACACAACAGTCTGAGGAACAGGGTAGACCCAGAGATGTGGATGTAGGGTACATACTGACAACCCTCAGAAGAAGGGGTGGAGGGGGAGGAAGGAGATGAACCAGAGAACTTATATGCATGTACACATAACCAATGGACATGGACAATAATGCTGGGGATGGGACGGGGGGGATGGGGAGGAGGGTGTCAGTGGGGGAAAAAGGAGAAACATCTGTAAAAAAAACAAATTAATAAAAAAAATGATAAAAAGAAAAAGGTATGGAGAAATGAAAATGCTCGGCTGATTAAAAACTGGCAACTCTCTGGCACCTAGAAGACACAAGGAGGGGATACAGGTGATGAGGGCTGCCCAGAAGGAAGGAGTGGTGGGTGGTGAGGCAGAGGGAGTCTTGGGCCAGACTGTGCCTCTGTGCTGAGGGTTTGGACTTTATTTAGGTAATGAGATACTGAGGGTTTTTCAGTATGGATGCGACAAGATAGGGTCTGTGTTTTATTTATTTATTAAAATATGTATTGAATTTAGAGAGAGAGAGAAACATCAACCAGCTGCCTCCTGCATGCCCCCACTGGGGGTCAAGCCCACAACCCGGACATGTGCCCTGACTGGGAATTGAACCAGTGATCTCTTGGTGCATAGGATGATACTCAACCAACTGAGGCACACTGGCCAGGGCAGGGTCTGTGTTTTAGAGGACTGAGGAGTTGAAGAGGAGAAATAGAAACAATGAAACAAGAAACTTTGGCCATTGATCATTACAGTATGAGTTGATGGAGATCTGAATTAGGGAATCCTTGGACTTGAAGTAGAGATGGTTTTAGAGACCTCAGAGGTAAATCTAGTGGAAGGATCTGGAGACCTATTGTGCTGACATGTTTATACCCCCCCATAATTGATGATTGGTAAATTATTGTGCTGACTTGTTTATAACTCTCTGAACTAAGAAATTGTTGGGAGCTGGCTATGTGTCTGATAGAGTCCACGGAGCCTAGAGGTCTTGAGTCAGAGACTCGACCTCCCCCACAATCTCAAGGAATTAGGCTTGCATTGTGTTTGTGCAGCTCGGGGCTAAGTGTGACCCAATGTACCTTGAAATACCTGAGATAACAGACTGGGTGTTCCTGGGTGGGCCTGGGTGTTTCTGGGTGGGCCTGGCTGTTCCTGGGTATTCCTGGGTGGGCCTGGGTATTACTGTTATCCATAAAGCAAACTAATTCTATACAGCATTTTGTAGCCCTGGGCATTATATCAAGAAGATCCTATTTTCTTATATCATTAAACTTTTGCTGTAAGGTATAAAAGGCATGTAATAAAGCATATTGAGACTGATTCCGAAGACTGTCACAGGGGTGTTCACAATCAGACGCCGGCCAGCTAATAAATGGCTCTTATTTGGACTTCAATTCTCTAGTTGTCTTCCTTTGACTCTGTCACGCCACACACTATGAGAGTCCTGGGAGGGTTTATAGGTGAGATAAAAGGGAATTGTGCTATAAGGTTGGGAGAATCTCTAGGTGTTCAGATTGTGGCCTTAGCCAAGAAAACTAGGGGAGGAGCAAACACACAAACCAAAAACAATACTAATAAAAGTAAGCAAATGAGCCCTGGCTGGTTTGGCTCAGTGATTAGAGCGTTGACCTGTGGAACAAAGAGTCACAGGTTTGATTCTGGTCAAGGGCACATACCACAGTTGGGGTTTGTCCCTGGCCCTAGTCGGGGTCCTTCAGGAGGCAACTAATCAATGTGTCTCTTTCACATCGATGTTTCTCTCTCTCTCTTCCCTCCCCCGCCCCAACTCTATCTGAAGATAAATGGAAAAATATCCTCGAGTGAGGATTAAAAAAAAAAAAGTAAGCTAGTGAATCCCTACCTCTAACCCCAGGTAACTCAGGTCCTTTGTGTTCTCAGAGTCCCGACATGTTGCACATTGAAATGCCCAGGTAGGCCAATTCCGCTTTTCTGAACTCTCCCTTCCCCTCTCCCCTCTGGTTTCCTTTGGAAGGTGCTCAGAAGAGTCTCTGCCTGAGGCAAGAATTCCTGGTTTGCACACAATAACATGGGATGCTCTGTCACCCTTCCATTCTCACTAACTGTCACTCAGGCAGTATTCACATACACGATTGGGCTGGATATGACATTGTGCACTTTTCTAAACTATATAAACCCTCTCATGCTAATGCTTTCTCAACATTTTTCCTTCCTTTCTTTTTTTTTTTTTATCCTCACCGGGAGGACATTTTTCGTTCAGATAGAGTGGGAGGGAGAGAGAGGAAGAGACAGAGAGAGAGAAACATCGAGAGAGATTGATGTGAAAGGAACACATCGAGTGGCTGCCTCCCGCACGACCCAACCAGAGCCGAAGACAAACTGCAACCGAGGTACCGGGAACCAAACCCGGGTCTCCTTGGACCGCAGGCCTATGCTCTAACCGCTGAGCCAAACCGGCCAGGGCTCAACATTTTGTCATCACTACTACATCTCTACTTCTTTGTCAGTGTATTGTGGTTTACATTTACTGTGTGTGCTCTATGCTCTCTGTTGATGGGAAGCCCCCCCCTTTTTTTAACCCTCACCCGAGGTACATTGTGGGAGGAGGGGTGGGAGAGAGAAAGAGAGAGAGAGAGAGCGAGAGAGAGAGAGAGAGAGAGAGAGAGAGAGAGAGAGAGAGAGAGAGACATCGATTGGTTGCCACCCACACAACCCCAACCAGTGTACATGCCCTTAGCAGGAACCGAACCTGGGACTCCCTGGTCTGTAGGCCGACGCTCTAACCGCTGAGCCAAACCGGCCAGGGCTGATGGAAAGCCCCCTTGTAAACTCTTTTCTGCTCAACCCCTTTTTGGTGACAGGTAAGTAGTGTCAAAAGCAGACAAAACTGGACACGAATTCAAGTGCAAAGGGCAGATATTAATTGGTGCTGTACAACTTTGATTTGTACAGAGGAGACTGAGTGTTTTAAAGAGAAAATGAGGTGCCCTGGCCAGCTCAGCGGTTAGAGCATCCGCCCGCAGACCAAAGAGTCTCGGGTTCGACTCCGGTGAAGGGCACGAACCTCAGTTGCGGTTTGTTCCAGCCCTGGTTGGGGTCGTGTGGGAGGCAGCCAGTCAATGTGTCCCTCTCACGTCAATGTTTCTCTCTCCCCCTCTCTCCCTCCCTCCCTTCACGCATTTCCTCCCACTCTATCTGAAGATAAATGGAAAAATATCTGCGGGTGAGAATTAAAAAATAAATAAATAAAGAGAGAATGAGGGACTGTAAAGGAGGTGAGCCAGGGCTTCATAGAATCAGGGAAGTAAAAACTGACCAAAAGTGGGGGAGAAAGGTTTGTCCATGTGAAACTCATCTGAGTTTGCTAACTGGCTCTTAAAAAGTTAAAAAACTTTTTTTTATTACAGTTGACATACAATGTTATATTAGTTTCAGGTGTACACCCCAGTGATTAGACATTATATAACTTACTAAGTGATCATCCAGATAAATCTCGTACCCAGGTGACACCATACATAATTATTAGAATATTATTGACTGTATTTCTATGTTGTACTATACATTCCCATGACTATTTTGTAACTGCCAATTTGTACTTCTCTGGAAAACAAAACAAAACAAACAAACAAACAAACAAACAAAAAAATATATATATATATATTTAGTGATTTTAGAGAGAGAAAGGAAGGGAGAGGGAGAGAAAAACATCAGTGGGCTGCCTCCTGCTTGCCCCCTACTGGGGATCAAGCCTGAAACCCTGGCATGTGCCCTGACCCAGAGTTGAACCAATGACCTCTCCATGCATGGCCGAACACTCAACCCACTGAGCACCTGCCAAGGACAATTTGTACTTCTTAATCCCTTCACCTTGTTCACCCAGCCCCCAACCTCCCTCCCTTCTGGCAACCATGAGTTTGTTCTCTCTTCTGTGAGTTTGTTTCTATTTTACTTTTAAAAAATTTTTATTCAAGAATAGTTTATTTCATAATAGAGTTTACAAGACAGGGTATCTTTTATTAAATTTTCACATAAAAAGAAAAATGTTCACAGGGCACTAATTATAAGTAACACCACAATTAATTGGGCATATCTCTGTAAAGAATAGGCAAGCAATCTATCATCTGAGTAACATTTTTTCCTGGTCTTTCACTTTCTGTATCCTCTTTTCTTGATTTCTGATCATTGAAGACATTGCTTGGTTCTTCATCTGTAAATCTTCTACCAGAGTTTGCAAACTTTCCAGTCTGTTCTGAAGCTTCCTGCACGTTTTTCCTGTGGTTTCTATGGGCTGAGACCGTGAAGCTTTAACAGAATCAGCTGAATGAACAGCTTTGGTGGATCTATATGGAGATGTGGAACCTATTGAATCTTCAGCAGAACTAGTTAGGTGTGAGTGAACTGGAGACTTCTTAGGAGAAGAATGGGATGATCGAGAAGCTGAATTTTTCACAGATGGATTTACTTGGGTTCCGGCAGAGGGAGGGTGGACTGGACTGGAACTGTGTGGGGACACTCGGGATTTGGAGGGCGCTCAGAGCTTTTACTGAGTTGTGTCAGACCCTCCCTTGGAGATGTTTCTATTTTATCCGTTCATTTATTTTGTTTTTCAGATTCCACATATAAGTAAAAATCATGTGGTATTTGTGTTTCTCTTTCTGACTTACTTCACTTGGCAAGATTGGGGCCTAATGGAGAAGGGGTCTCAGGGAAGCTCTTTCAGCCATCCATGTTGTCCTTAACGGTAAAATTTAATTCTTTTTTTTTTTTTTAATCCTCACCCGAGGATATTTTTCTATTTATCATCAGATAGAGTGGGAGGGGGAGAGAGAGAGAGAAACATCGATGTGAGGGAGACACATTGACTGGTTGCCTCCCGCACGACCCCGACCAGGGCTGGGGACTGAACCGCAACCGAGGTACGTGCCCTTGACTAGAATCGAACCTGGGACTCATTGGTCCGCAGGCTGAAGCTCTAACAGCGGAACCAAACTGACCAAGGCAAAATTTAATTCCTTTTTTATGGCCAAGTAACATTTTATTTTATATATGTACCACAGCTTTTTTATCCACTCATCTACTGATGGACACTTAGGTTGCTTCCATATCTTGGCTATTATGAATAATGCTTCAATGAACATGGGGGTGCATATATCTTTTTGGATTAGTGTTTCAGATTTCTTCAGATAAATACGCGGAAGTGGGATTGCTGGGTCGTAGTTCTATTGTTAATTTTTTTTAGGAAACTCCATACTTTTTCCATAGTGGCTGTACCAGTCTGCAGTCTCATCTATAGGCAAACCAGCATTTACCGAAGTCAGGCTCCTACCCTCCAACAGAAACTGGGACACGGGGCATGCCTGTCTTCAGGTGTTGGCTGGAACAAGCAGTAAGTTCTTTTGGCAGCCTTGAGTTTTTTTCCCTCAGGCAGACATTTTAACTAGGGCCTAGGGTCATCTTAGAGATGTGACCTTGAGCTGTTAGAAACTATGTTACTGTTTGTTCAAGTCTTTACATGCCAAGATTGGAGTCTAATGGAGAAGAGGGTTCAGAGAGGCCTGGCTAGAGTTTAATCAAGGAGAGAATATTGTCAATAGGTCAAGAAAACCAAGAACAAGTGGAAAATGTCTACTCTGACCTCCACAGAAAATTGTGAGACAGAGAGGAAAATTATAGGGAAACATGATGAAGGATGATTTTCATTACATTGCCCACTGAAAAGCCTGCTTAATTCCAACCACCAAAAACTGTGCCCTGCTAAAGTCCAAACAAAACAACTATTTACTTCATCCTTATCTGGCCTGTTAGGATAAACAAAAATTAATATTGCGAGTTGTATTTTAGTTTAAATATCTTGCACACTATTAAAAAAAATTTCTTTATTGATTTTTAGAGAAAGTGGAAGGGAGAGGGAGAGAGAGACAGAAACATCGATGAGAGAGAACATCGACTGGTCTCCTCCTGCATGCCACCCACTGGGGATCGGGCCCACAACCTGGGCATTCCCTGACCGGGAATCAAACCAGCAACCTCTCGGTACATGGGTCGATGCTCAGTCCTCTGAGCCACACTGGCCGGGCTCTTGCACACTAATAACAGTTCCTAATGAAGCACAGAAATAGTGATGCAGATTGACTTGTTGTTTAAGACATTGCTCCCTTAGACCTAAAACAAAGTGACCTCTTCTTTCAAATATCTGGCCTTATCATTTAAAAACAATTAAATATTAGTTCACTAGCCTTTATTCTGTACATTTTGTAAATATACAATGTTCTCTTCTTATTTTATGCCTCTTCCTATTTGAAATTGGTAGTTCAGCTTCCTTTACTTGATATTCTGGCCCCCTGTGGTTTATGACTAGTGACACAGTGATCCCTATTTTCCCACATGATGTTCATGATAACTCTGTCCATCATGGTCCAAAAGGCTAAAAGACGAGGTGGACATGTATGGGAATAGACTTTAAATCTTAGTGTGCTCTTTATTGAAAATGTGAGGACTGAAGGGCTAGAGAATTCACAACGTGGTTGTTTGCAGAAAATGAGTTGTTTTACAGTTTAGATATACTTTACAGACAGTGAAATGCACAGATCTTAAGTATACAGTTGAATCAATTTTAAGAAATGCATATATCCATAAAACTCACTCCCTAATGAGATAATCAAGATGGAAATGTATTTCCATTAACCAGAAAGTTCCTTCACACCCTTTCCCAGTCAATCTGCACCACTTCTAGAAATAACTACTGTTCTGATTACATCATAAAATCTTTTTCTGCCACAGAACTTCATATACCCAGAATTATACAATATGTATTGTTTTGCGTCTGACTTCTTTCACTCAGTATAAAGTTTTTGAGATTTCATTCATGTTGTTGCATGGATCAGTAGTTCAGCACTTTTTATTTTTAAATAGTATTCCAATGTATGAATATACCAGTTTGCTTATTCTATTGATGAACACCTGGGCTATTTCCAATTTTTGGTTATTACTAAGCAAGCTGCTATGAACATTCATGTACAAGGCTTTCTATGGACATATGTTTTCATTTCCTCTGGATAAACACTAGGATTTGCATGACTGGGTCATATGATTAGATGTGTGTTTAACACTTTAAGAAACTTCAAAGCAATTTTTCAAAGTGGTTATATGGTTGTACCATTTTATATTTCCGCCAGCAATGCCGAAAGTTCTGTTTGCGCCACAGGCTTGCTAACGCCTGGCTTGCAGTCTTTTACATTTTAACCATCTCGTGAGTTTGCAGTGATATCTCACTGTAGTATTAATTTGTATTTCCCTAACAACTTAATGATCTCGAGTACCTTTTTATGTGCTTATTGGACAGTCACATGTCTTCTTTGGGAAGTGTTTGTTCATGTCTTTTGTCCATTTAAAAAATTGGGTTGTTTGTGTCCAGCTGGTGTGGCTCAGTGGTTGAGTGTTGACCCATGCACCAGGAGGTAGCCAGTTCGATTCCCGGTCAGGGTACATGCCCAGGTTGTGGGCCCAATCCCCAGTGGGGGGCATGCAGGAGGGGGCCAATCAATGTTTCCATCTCTCTCTCCCTCTCCCTTCCTTTCTCTCTAAACAATAAAGAAAAAAAATATAATGTAACAACAGTCGTTGATACTTGCAGATAACTACGTTTATTTCCTTAAAGCATAGGTTAGCCATCTTATCTTCCATGGTGTGAAACAGTCACTTCACTTCCTCTTAGTATAGCAAAATAATTCATGCTAAATCAATTAAGCTCTAGTCAAATAATTAAAGTTTGCCTTCTGTTGCCAACAGCTTATCTTTGATCTCATACTGTACGGACTGTCATTTCACACAGCTGTGCAATCAAGAAAACTTCTTGTGTGTGATCAGTCCTCGTATTAAAACATGGTTTAGTCGCTGTGAGAGAGACTAGACTCAGGTGGAGTGGTCCTGGTCAACATGGTGGCTCCGTTCCACACAGTTATTCAGGGATTCAGGTCTTTCTATCTTGTTATCCTGCCTCTCTGTAGGGTGCTGTCCTCATTTGCATGGCTGAAGTTGTGTCAGAGACAGCTCCATGCTCCAGCTTAAGAGCGGGGCGCACCGATGATCCTGCTGCAGTTCCAGAAGTGAGACGCATCACTTCCAGGCCGTGTTAGCTGCAAGTGACGCAGGGAAATGTAGTCTAGCTGGGCAGCTGTGGGCCCAGTTACAGTTTATTCCAAAGGAAGAAGAGGAGAATAGAGGCGAGTGAACGATGATCGCACTCTAAGCTCCTTGAACGTCCAGCAGAAATTTTAAAGAGCAATTTAGAATACGTTGGAACTTTTAACTGGCAATGACCCTGAGCGTGCATAATACATTGCGGTGTGTACTATGGACCCTTCTCATGCACTCATACAAAATGCAGGGATGTGTGTTCTGAGCAAAAACAGATTTTAAAAAACAATTTTAAGCTATGAACTTCAGACCAAGATTATCTTTGAAGCATAGAGTAAGAAAAAATAACAAAAGGGAGAAAAGAAAAAAAAAAAAGAGAGAACAAAAGATTTTTAGGTAGTTTATACATAATATAGTACCAGTCTTCAACAATGCAGGTATCCTATAAGATCGACGCAGGCCTACCCAAATCTACCCTAGTGAACCTATCAAGTCCAGAGACAACTTCATGTTAGAAACCTTACACCTATGGCTTTGTATTGTGAAATATGGCCATACTTTCTTGTTTCCATTTATATCTGGTGTATATCCTAACTCACCCCCTCTTCATCTTCCTCCCTGACCTTTCTTGTCACTGATATTGTTCTTTCAATTATCTACTCTTTTCTCTTAGTACCCCATTTTCATCCCCTAGTTTTTATCATACAAACAGTATTGCTTTTTGCCCCACTAGACTGCAAGCTCCATGAGGGAAATGACCATGTGTGTTTTATTTATGACCGTGTTCCCAGTGTCTGTCAAGTGATAGATTTTTAATAAATCCTTGCTGAATGAAGAAATGCAAGGAACAACAAAATGTAAAATATACAGCTTAATTTAAAAGTTTAAATCACACCTCTTAATTTTTTATTTTATCTGGGTTAGGTTGGGACTAGAAATTATTTTATTTGAACCTAGGCATACTCTAGTGTCTAGCATACCCCATATGAAAGTGGATGGATGGATGGGTATATATATATATATATATATATATATATATATACCCATATATACACATATATACACATATATATGAAAATAATCTTCTTGTCATACTGATTTAGGAATGATAAATAATTCAAGTTTATACATATAACTAGTTTGAGTAAATACTTTCAAAAACAGCAGAGCAGAAATATATATAATTATTTCTTGCATCCAGGATTCTTTAATAATTGCCATCCAAGATAGTATTTGCAAAGGACCAGCTTCCTTTGCAAACATGTTTCTTCCATCTGATCTCATTCCTCAACAAGTTTGTCTCAGATGTCCCTACGTCAAACTATCCCTGGGGAATCTGGACTGGCCAGTCACACTGTGGACTCTTCCTTCTAGGACACATCAATTTTGGTACAAAGAAATCAGGTTAAAACAAAGGACAAGGAGAGCATTACATGGAGGAGAAGACAAGCTTAAATTGAAGATCAAAGACAACTGATGGTTTTGTAGCCACAGTCTTCATGCTTTTTTCTGGGTGAACTAATTCATGCCGTGGTTTCAATACCTCTCAGTGCTGAATCCCCTCCCACCTCTCAGACAAGTTCTCTCTCTGGTGTGTTAGATTCAGCATGTCAGAAACAGAGCTCGCTGCTTTGCCCCTTCACCTGCAAAGGGGTCTCACCTGTGTTTTCACCTCCTTAGTCACCAAAGGAAGATGCCACTGAGTCACCTTGTATCTCTTTCCCTGCTCCACTACTAAAACCCTATTGAGTTCCTTTCTAAAATCTCTCAGTCTTTTCTCCTTTGTCCCCCTTTCTTGTTTATCTTTTTTTAAAACATTTTTTCTTTATTGATTTTTAAAATATTTTTATTGATTTTAGAGAGAGAGGAAGGGTTGCCCTGGCTGGTTTGGCTCAGTGGTTAGAGCATCGGCCTGCGGTCCAGAGAGACCTGGGTTCGGTTCCCGCTAAGGGCGTGTACCTTGGTTGTGGTTTGTCCCCGGCCCTGGTTGGTCGTGCGGGAGGCAGCCACTCGATGTGTCCCTTTCACGTCGATGTTTCTCTCTCTCTCTCTTCCTCTCTCCCTCCCACTCTATCTGAACAAAAAATGGAAAAATGTCCTCGGGGGAGGATAAAAAAGAAAAAAAAATTAGAGAGAGAGGAAGAGAGAGAGAGGAAGGGAGAGAGAGATAGAAACATCGATGAGAGAGAACATCGATTGGCCGCCTCCTGCATGCCCCGCACTGGGGATCGGGGCCACAACCTGGGCATGTGTCCTGACCAGGAATCGAACCGGCGACCTCTTGGTACATGGGTTGATGCTCAACCACTGAGCCACACTGGCTGGGCTTTTTTAACCTGTTTATTATGAAAAAGTTAAAGATAGAATTTTATCTATCATATAAATAAAGATATCAAGAATAGTATAATGAGGTCCTTCCCCCAATCTATGTATCACCTAAATTCAACAATGATCAACAAATGGTCAATCTTATCTTCCATAAACTCCCCCACACCTTCTCACTATTGGATTGTTTTATAGAAAAATCCCAAAAGTTTATCAACTCATTTTTTATTTTGATATGTATCTCTAAACTTATTTATAAGACACAGTATCTTTATCATACCTAAAACAATAAATAAAATTCTTTAATGTCATCAAATACCCAGTCAGTTGTCAAATTTTTAAAATTGTCTAATAAATAACTTTTTGTAGTTAGTTGGTTTGAATTAGAATAAAAGTAATGTTTACACATTGCATTTGGTTAATATGCCGCTTACATTTATCTTAATTTATAGGTTCCTCCTCACTCTTTTGTCTCTTCTTTGCTACTTATTTTTGAAACCTGGTCATTTGTCCTGTAGAGTTTCTCATATTTTGGATTTTGCTCACTGTATCCACGTGGTCCCATCATGTTTCTTTTTTCCCTGATTTTATGAAAACCAATCATTAGATTTATTCCATATTCAGTTTGGGATTTTTAGCAAGAATTTCTTGCTCTCGCTGGTGTGGCTCCGTTGGTTGAGCGTTGTCCTGTGCATGGAAAGGTTGCTGGTTTGAGTCATACTCAGGGCACATGCCTGGGTTGAGGGCTCGATCCCCAGTAGGGGGCGTGCAGGAGGCAGCCGATCGATGTTTCTCTCTCACATCGATGTTTCTATCTCTCTCCCTTCCTCTCTCTCTAAAAAAACAATAAAAACATATTTAAAAAAATATTTCTCAGGTGATGGTGTGTTTCTTATCTTATCATGCCAATATCACATCATATCTGGTTGCCTCTCTCTTTGTGATCAGTGGGTGTGTCTTGATAAGATAGAGCAAATTGCTAATATAAAGAGCTAAGATTTTCAGCAGAAGAAAAAAAAGATATGTAAACATAAAATCAAAATAGGCAAATAAAACAAACCTCTTTAACTCTAAATTTTAGTTGGAAAGGTCAGAATAAAATCCTAATATATTTTCTCCTTTTAAAAAATACATATTTCCTAATTGTTCACACACAAAAAATGCCTACAAAAAATAACCAATTTAGGAGCAATGGGCACCCTTAAGCCCACATGATAGTTTCAAAATATCATTTCTCACTAAAAAGTACCAAAATCCCTTGGAGAATTGTGTGGATCAGGTCTGGAACAGGAAATATATGAAATGAGCCTGGAATTTTCTTGACTTTCCTGTACATACCTCAAGACATACACAGAGTAGATGAAAGTAATTTCTTTATGGAAAAATTCTGATAAATGAAAAAGGAATGAAAGAATTAGACTATCACCGTTTTGCAACTCCCAGTGAATTAATGGATCTAGGCAAAGTACAAAGTTAGGTTCTTCGGTTTTGTGTTGCCTGTTTTACTCTAAAAGGGAGGGAGTATAATTTTGGGGCCCCGCTTATGCCAGTCTTTAGGATGATCTGTGCCTTGCCCTAACACCCCCTCCGTCTTGAGTACTCAGTGGTCAGGCTGAGGGTGCACATTCTTCAGTGATCTCTGGGAGGTGGTGCTGGGTCAGCCTTCTTTTCAATGGGGCCACCCTTCCTGGGAAACTCTCTTCCCAGGTCATTAATAACAAGAAAGGAATTCTATTTCAGGTGGTCTTATCCCCTAGGTCTCCTGTTGCTGAGGATTTCATGGGATTCCCATGAGCAATTAGTAATTAACCATCCCAACAGCTGGCCATGCTACCCCAAGGGGCTTTGTTCTACCCTCTGTGATGCCTGACATGTTGATTAGCTTCCAGAAAGTTATGGTGACTGCCTGGCCAGATGCTCTGCTCACAGCACAGTTGAATGTAAATATGGGCAAATGGAAGCATTGTGGATGTCAGGCCTATTAGCACAGTGTTCACTAGGAAAAACTCAGAGACACAGAATTGGTCTCCCCTTCTCCATCCTGGGTGGAGCAGAACACCAGACTCCCTCTTCTGGTGACGTGGGGCATTTAAGCTAAAAGATGAAAGAAGTACTGGCCCCTTTCCTGCCGTCGGGACTGGGTGCCGGACTGGGTGCCCGAGCAACACAGTGTGGCATCTCCTACTTTCTGGTCTGATCCTGCCAGATCAGTTTCCAGGTTGGGAGAATCATGACACCTCTCATAAGGTGATCAGGTGGCCGGGGTCCCAGCTTTGCAGTAACAGCTCTTTGCGGTGGCTTGCTGGTGGCAGGATTTCCCAAGTGAGTGTTCAGGACTAAGGAAGTTGCAGCTCCAGCCGCTGCCCTGGCATCACCAGGATGGAGGGGATGCTGGGATCTAAGCTGACTAAAATTGACTGCCGTCAACACAGGGCCACAGTGGTTTCCTGGGCGCTTCACGGGAGGCCCACTCCTTTTCTGGGAGACTAGCCTGCAGGGTTCAGTCCTGGGCACCTAATCCTTTCATCTCTGTACAGTTAGAGTGTTTTCAGGCTTTTGTTAATGGAAATAGGGCAGCAATGAATTAACTTTGTGCTCACCTTCTTTTGAAAATTTTTCATCATAGCTTTGAGATTGTGTCCAAGAAGTGGGATTGCTGCATCAAAAGTCATATGCATTAAAAAAAAAAAAAGATATTATTTAGTTTCTTTTTTAGGGATTGTACTATTTCATCGGAACGCTAAATTCTCTAAGCAATTCTCGTGTGCAGGCAGGATTGAGAAACACTGGTCTAGAATATATTTCCAAGGATTTCTTATATCACTTGAGAACTATAGGCTCTTCCATTTCTGGGCAAATCTCTAATGAGGTCTTCAGTGTTTAAGAAATCCCATTAAGAAACAGGTAAAATGGACTCTAGTAATGTTTTAGTTCATCCAATATGTCCAACATATTTCAACATGTAATCAGTGTAAAAAATACAGTTGGGATATTTTACTTTTTTTTTGTACTAAGTCGTCAAAATCCAGTGTGTGTTTTATACCTATGACTCATTCCAATGTGGACCAGCCATACCTCAAATACTCAGCAGACTCGTGGAGGCACGTGGCTACCGCACAGGACAGCCCCAGGCAAAGTGGCACCCTCCTCCTCATAAGGCCTATTTTCACTTTTATAACACTTGTCATAATCTGAAATTACCTTTTTTATTCATCCTTTATGTGCTTACTCCTAGAAGGTGAGCTCCATGAGAGCAGGGTTGCAGGGTTTGTTTGTTTCTTTTTTTTTTTTTAATCCTCAGTAAGGATATTTTCTCAAATATTTTCAGATAGGGTGGGTGGGGGGGGAGAGAGAGAGAAAAACATCGATGTGAGAGAGACACATCGACTGGTTGCCTCCAGCACGACCCTTACCAGGGCCGGGACAGACATTAACCGAGGTACGTGCCCTTGACCGGAATCGAACCCACGACTCTTTGGTCCGTGGGCTGACGCTCTAACCGCTGAGCCACACCGGCCAGGGCGAGAGCAGGGTTTGTATCCAGTTTGCTGCTGTGTGCCTGGTCATAAGTACGAAATACGGATGAATGAGTGATTGATTGCTTACTTGTTAAATACATGAATGAATGGATCAGTGATTTTTAAAAATGCCTGAAGCTACCTGATCTCTAGAGGCATTTGAATGTGTGATCCCTGCCTTAGCCAATCAGCTGACTTTTCTGAGCCTCTATAAGGTGGGGGTAAATTTATCCACTTCATGGGGTTGTAAGAATTAAATAATAATGTGTGTAATATTGTTTCATAAACTATAAAGCCCTCTACAGAGATCATTACTATTATCAAGTGACTTCCCCTGCTGCATATTATTAGTAGTCTGGGGTATAAAAGTATGAGTGTGGTTTGGAGTCCCGGAGTCCTGGCTGTACCGTTTACCAGTGCATAACCTGGGCATATATTCCTTAGTGTTTCTGATCTTCTAAAACAGAAGCTCAGGGAAGGGGCCTGGCAAATTGGATTTTTAACCAATGTTCCAAGTTTGAGAAACACGGATAAAGTTACTGTTCTACCAAGGTTACCTGTGATAGCATTTGCGACCTGGTTACCCTGTTAAGCTCTTGCATCTAGTTAGTGTCTTTGATTGAGTGCACAGCTTTAGAAAGATTAGTGAGCAGCCGTGAGAAAGATGGTATCACCTCATCAGCTAGATCAGCAGTATCATCCTGGCAATCAACAGGATGACAGATGCAATCAGCTCACACTCCTTCTTTTACCTGAAAGCTGACGTCAGCTCTGGCTGCAGGCACCTGGTCGTGGAATGCTTCTCAGGCCAGAAGCTGAAATCAAGACAGAGGCCTTAGGAAGGAGCAGCAGACTCTTTCTTTGAAAGGTCAGACATCTGAAAGAGGGGTCCCTGGTGGTGGCCAAGGAGAAGGCACTTGCCACCTGTTTTGAGGCCCCCAAATAGAAAGTCAGGGACAAAGTGAAAGCCTGTGAGTTGTATCGATCCTTTGGGAATGGAGTACAGACATATCAGGGCAGCCTGCAGGTGAGGGGCAGGAGGCTACATGTACACTCTTCACTCTCTGAGGTGGATTAAAAATTATTTATTGCCTTCGTCTAATTTCTTTCAAATATTCTTTAATATTTAGTAAATATTTAGTATTTGAAAATCCCCTCCTCCACTGCCCACCTTAAACATGCAATCCTCAACTTTTCTCAAAATAAGGGACTTCTGATGTCGTCTTTTAATCGTTTCTTTTATATATATAAATCTATCCACTTGGCAAATATCCAAAAGTCCAAACCTACTGTGTTGGCAAGGATATGGGAATTAGGTACTGATATATTGCTGACAGTAGTGTAAATTGGTACAAACCCTTCAGTGGGTTGTGTGTGTGTAGGGGGGGAGCGGGGAGTGTAATTCAATAATATACATAAACATTACAATTGTATGTATCCTCAAATCCAGTAATTCCATTTCTCTTATATGTATATTAACATATATGCAAAATATCATATGTGCATACATGCCACAGAATGTTGTTCAGCCTAAAGAGGACTGAACTTTTGATATGTGTACAGATGGACCTTGGCTCAGTGAAATAAGCCATAGGTGGCTTATAAATAAATGGCTAAGTGAAATAACCTGGACACAGAAGGAAAAATATTACATGCTCCCACTTATGCAAAGTACCTAGAGTAGTCAAACACGTGGGAAGTAGAAGAGCATTTATAGGGTGTGTGGAGCGGGGAGGGAGGAGTGGGAAGTTGTAATTTAACAGGCACAGAGTTTCAGTTTGAGATGATGAAACCGTCTGCAGATGGATGGTGGTGATGGGTGCACAGTGATGCCAATACACACAATGCCACTGAATTGTACACTGAAAATGTACAATTATTATTTATATTCTACCACAACAACAAAAAAAGAGAACATATGCAAGGCTATTCATTACAATATTAATTACAGTACAGTATTCCTAACAGTATTATTTATAATAACAAGATTGGAAACAACCTCAACATCCATCCACAGAGAACTGCTTACGTGTAACTCAATGGTGTAGTCCTACACTGAGATGCTATGCAGCTGTTAAAAAGTTCTTTATACATTGACATGTGTACTGTATGTTATCTATTTTCCTCTCTGAATTCACTGTGCACTCTCTGCCTTGTTTTGTTCCCTAGAAGGCTGCGTTTTCTGGAATGAATCAGCGGGGCTCCATTGCCCTCAGGTTTCATTGGCAAGGCCAGGGGAAAGTGCCTGGAGGAGCTGGGTCCTTCCCTAGGCCTCACACTGGTGGAGCAGTGTTCCTGGCCCAAAGGCAACAGCTCCTACTGGGCAGGGTTCTCACAATACTGCCCCCCCCCCCCCCGCCCCAAGTCAAGCAGTAGGGGAAGCTTCCAACTGATGCTAGTTCTGGGGTCATGTTTTATTGAAGTCTGGACTCAGTGGTGACAAGCAATCATTGAGAATATATTGTAGCCTTCTTGGAACATTGTACAGAGAGAAAGTCAAAGGCCTAGGGAGAGAGAAACGTTTCAATGGATTGTTTATGTGCAAATCATTAAGCCACCAGCTCATTATACACCCCAGGAGGTCAGGAGGAGGCTCATTTCCTAGGACATTAGAAAATACATTAGAAGCCAAAGGAACATCAGCATCTTTGGAAAGTTGCATGGAGGCTGTTCTCTCTGGGCTGAAGTGAGGGCAGGAGGGGCTGCAGTGGAGTTTCCGTGGGAATCGTGGAATCTGGAGTGATGGAGGCCAGGTGGCAGCGAGACAAGGAGAGTGCATTGGCTCCTGAGTGAAGCCAGAGGTTTTGATCCATAGGGATCTGTGATGGTGGCGAATGGATCACTGGGTCCTTAGGAATGAAGTAGATGGGCAGACTTCTGAGGTACTGCTTGACCTGATAAGCAGAAAAATATTCCGGGAAAGGCAGGTAGAAATCTGACCTGGTCTCTTGTTCAGTTTCCAGATCTAAGACAGTACCCAGGCTTGGAGTGCCCTGATTGAGGAGGAGGTAACTTACGAGTGAGGAAGGACTTGGCAGTGTGGCCACAAGCCTTCTTTAGAGGAAAGTACAGTCATTTACCAGGGTGACTGTACCACAGAAAACGTTTATACCCAGACCTCCCTCAAGTTACTAGCTACTCGCTCTCATGTGATGTAATTTCTAGAGACTCAAAACGCTATTGTGATCCTCTTGTCGAGAAGGGACTTACAGAGGTTAGAGGACAGGTGGACTCTTGTTTCTAGCCCATTGCAAAGTGGGTCCAGTGGAATCCTGAACCCATCCTGTGCTTATTTCTCTTGTCCCAGATAGTTGAGTCCTAACAGACTCTGCTAATTGGTGAACCCCCAGGTTGCCTCCCTGACCCAAGGAGTGAGTGCTATTAGGTAAGAAGGGGTCGAATAGAAGCTGCTGGAATTGTCCCCATCCTGTCCTTTAACCCGAGATAGTAAACCAAAAGCAACACCATATCCCTGGAGGAATTACAAAGATTCTTGACTTAATCAAAGATATAAAAAACACAGGGTAGATAATTCCTACCATATCTCCATCTAACTGACCTGCTTGGATGGTGCCAAAGCCAAAAGGTCTTGGAAAATGTAGATTACTTCACATTTTTCTCAGGAGTAGTTCCCATCTTAGTTGAGGATCAGGATATATGGCATTTTTACTGGCAGTTAGCACAGATCCTTACTACCCACTACTGGTATTCTACAAGCTTTTTTGTTCATTGCGATCAGTAAAGATAGTCAAAAGCAGCTTGCCTTCACGAAGCAGGGAGATTAGTACCCTTACAGTTTTGCTTAAGGGCTATGTCAACTCTATTTCTGCCACAACATGGTCCAGAGGGAACTTGATCACCTCAATATCTGACGGTGTCACATTGGTCTTCTGAATTCATCAAGTTGTATTAGCTGGACGTCATGAATTGAAAAGAACCTGGATGCCACAGTAAAAAACACACATGTCAGAGGATGGGCAATAAGCCCAGCAAGGGGCTTGGCCATAGTGGGGATATTTCTATGGACATCCAGGGGACTGGGGCACATTTAGACAGCTCCCCTAAAGTGAGAAATGTTGTTTTGCTTTGTACCTTGCACCATAAAGAAAGAGGCACAATGCTTGGTGGGCCACTTTTGATTTGGGAGGCAGTGTATACTATATTTGGGCACGATGCTCTCACTCACATACTGGGCCAGTTTTGAGTGGTGCCCAATGAAAACACTCTCTAGCAAGTCAAGGCTGTGGAACAAAATGCCCTGACACTTGGGCCTTATAACCCAGCAGACCCTGCAGCCTTAGAAGTGTCAGTGCAGACAGAGATGCTGCATGGAGCCTCTGGTAAGACCCAGGCTCCTAGGATTTCAGAGTAAGGTCATGTTCTCTTCTCCTGATCATTCCCTCTTTGAAAAGCAGCTCCTGGCTTTTAATGGAGTTCTGGTACAGGCTTAATGACTGATTATGGCATACTAATCAACTCTGTGTCCCAAATCACCCACTGTGAGCTGGATGTGTGTGTGACCCACACAATTGTAGAACTGAACATGTGCAGTTGCATTCCACTGTCAAAGGGAATGGAAAGTCTGGCCCAGGCTAAGCAGGGTTGGAAGGCACCAGTAACCGCACAAGGCAGGCGGCCCAGACTCCTGTGGAGGCGGGGCTAGTGCACTGCTACCTCTCATGCAACTTATGCTTCAGGCCACATGGGCGTCCCTGTGAACAGTGGACAGAGGAGGAAAAGGCACAGGCCTGGTTCACATATGGGGTCTATAGGGTGTGCTGGCACCAACAAATGCAGATGGCCACTGCCTTTCAGCCTCACTTAGAGAAGGCCCAGAAGGTTTAATGAGAGAAATTTCCCAGTGCACAGAACATCAGGTGGACATTGGGTTGTCCACTTTGCATGGAGGGAGACATGACCTGATACATGGGGCAATTCTAGTTTACAGGCAGTGACTGATGCACTGGTCTGATGGTCTGTGAAAGAGCAAGACTGGAAGAGGGAGTATAGAGAAATCCAGGGGAGAGTTATGTAGATTGAAAGGGAACAGGATGTGAAAATACTTTTCACCCTTGTGAATGCTCACCAACGGCCATGCATTGCAGAGGAGTGTCTCAGCAATCGGGAGACAAGACGAGCTTTACTGCACGTCAGTCAGCCTCTCTCCTCAGCCATTCCTTCACTGCTTGTTGAGACAGAGTACACCATGACCGTGGCAGCAGGGACTTCCCCTCATCTAGGTTGTCTGGCTGTCACCACAGCTTGAATGCCCAACCTATCAACAGCAGAGACCAAGGGTGATCCAATGTGGCACCATTCCTTGGAAGGGTCAGCCAGGCACCTGGTGGCAGGTTGATTACATGAGACCTGTTTCATCATGGAGGGGGGCAGCATTTCTTTCTCCTCCTCCTTCTCCTTCCCCTACTTGTCTTCCTCCTCCTCCTTCTCCTCCTCCTCTCCTCACCCAAGGATATGCATTTTTATTTTAAAGACAGAGGAAGGGAGCATCACTCAGTTGCCTCTGTACACACCCTGACCAGGGGTCGAACCCGCAACCCAGGTATGTGTCCTGACTGGGAATGGAACTGCAACTTTTTGGTTTTTGGTTTATGAGACGATGCTCCAACCAACTGAGCCACCCAGCAGCCAGGGCAGCACTGTGTTCTTAATGGGTAAATATATATTCAAGTTATGGATTTGCTTTCCCTTCTTACATTGCTTCTTCCAGCAGTTGTTGACTTAAAGTATTATCCTTCATCATGGTATCACATTCAGCACTGACCCCAACCACAGTCACATTTCATGGCAAAATGTGCAACAGAGAGCTCATGTTCTCAGAATGTTGGTCTTATCACATGGCCCACCTTCCGGAAGCAGGTGGCTTGAAAGAATAGTGGAAACACATACTGAAGCTGAGGTGCTGTTCCTGAGAATGCGGTACGTGCCTCAACCCTGGGACCACTCTATGGTGGTGTCTGCCTTACAGTGATGAGCCGGGGGCCAGGAACCAATGGGTGGAGTGGGAATGGCCTTGCTCATTATTTCTTACAACTCACTTTCAGAATTTCCCTTTCTATTCCCATAATCTTGGATTCAGTGTGTTTAGAGGCCCAGGAGCCCCAGGGAGGAATGCTTTTCCAGGTAACAGTCAGGCAATCTTGTGAAATTGAAAATCAAGACCCAAGACCTCCTCTCTGGCCATTTCTGGCCCCTCTTCTTTCTTTCCTTAGATACATAGTTTACTGAGTGAACCAAAGACTTTATTTTTAAAACACAGATAACATCAAAGTACTATATAGTATCCATATTTGTTGCAGATATAGCTAGAATTTTAGAACATCAAATGAATAAGTTGAATCGATGGCTATGGCTATAATTTCAACCAATGTACAGATTTTTATTGAAGGTCTGGGCTGGATTTCTACATAGTTTTATTCACATGCATTCCCTGTGCCTTTTTTTAAAAAAAAATCAAAATGGCAACTTTTGAAAGTCAAGCCTGGCTTTGTTTTGATTTTAAAGAGGTAGATAAAGAGGTGACTGTGCTGGTTGGGGTGATGAATCTCAGTTAACAGTGAGGAAATGGATTGCTGCTATTCAATGGAGGGGAAGTGGACTGTCTTTGAAACCCAGGGGATTCACTTTAGCAATCAATCAAGGTAACACCCCCAAAGACTGCAATAGTGAAAGAATGAGATCTGACTATGAGGAATGAGGTTGAGACCATGTCTTAGTCTGCTTGGGCTGCTATAACAAAAATACCATAAACTAGATGGCTTGTAAACAATAAACATTTCTCATAGTTCTGGAGGCCATGAAGTTCAAGGTCATAGCACCAGCAGAGTCTGTGTCTGGTGGGAGCCCACTTCCTGGTTCATACACAGTGCCTTTCTGCTGTGTCCTCACATGGTAGGAGGGATGCGGGATCTTTCTCTTTTATAAGGGTTCTGTCCTCATGACCTGGTCACCTCCTAAATGCTCCACCTCCTGATACCATCATCTTGGAGATTAGAATTTCAGTGTATGAGTTTAGGGGGAGACACAAACATTCAGTCCATAACACCCTATCAGGTAAGGAACCCCACTCAGCTGAGGTGCTGGCAGAAGGTCGGGAGAATGTGGAATGAGTAGAAGAAAGAAGCCGCAGTTCTCAAATTAGGCTTTGTAATTGCCTAGAGAAGCGAGGGATGTGGGGGCTGTGTTTTGCTAATTGTCTCCCCACCCCCCTCCCTGCTAAATTTATTTTTTACAATATTTTAATTGAAATAGTCACATAACATAAAATTCACCATTTAAAAATATACAGTTCCATGGTTTTTAGTTTATTCATATGTTGTGTAGCCATCACCACTATCTAATTCCAGAACATTTTTATTATCTCAAAAAGAAATCCCATACCTGTTAGCAGTATTCCCAATGCCCTCTTTCCCCATCCACTAGCAATCACTAATATACTTTTTGTCTTTATGGATTCGCCTATTCTGGAAATTTTATTTAATTTTTTAATTTTTTAATTTTTCTTTCTTTATTGATTTTAGAGAGAGAGGAATGGAGGAGACAGAGATAGAAACATTGATGAGAGAGAACATCGATTGGCCTCCTCCTGCATGCCCCACACTGGGGATCGGGCCCACAACCTGGGCATGTGTCTTGACCAGGAATTGAACTGGCGACCTCTTGGTGCATGGTTGATGCTCAACCACTGAGCCACACTGGCCAGGCTATTCTGGACATTTTATAGAAATAGAATAAAATATATGACCTTTCGTGTCTACCTTGTTTTACTTAAAATAATGTTTTCACGGTTGATCAATGTTGTAGCATGTATCAGTACTTCATTCCTTTTTATAGCTGAATAATATTCCATTATATTGCTATACCACATTTGTTTAAACATTAGGAGTATTTCTACTTTTGGCTATTATGAATAATGCTGCTATGGACATTTATGTACATATTTTTGTGTGTTGCCTTTTGGTTATATGTCTAGGAGAGGAATAGTTTTTAAAAAATGATTCTATGTTTAACTTTTTGATGAACTTCAAAAGTGTTTTCCGTAGTGCTATACTGTTTTACATTCCCCGGTGTATGAGGGTTCCATTTTCTCCATATACTTGTCAGCACTTGTTATTTCATTAATTTATTTATTCACTCTTTCATTCCTTCATTCCATTATAGCTATCCTAGCAGGTATCAAGAAGTATCTCATGGTGGCTTTCATGTGCATTTCTCTAATGACCAGTGAAGAGGAGCCCCTTTTCATGTGCTTATTGGCCATTTGTGTATCTTCCTTGGAGAACTGTCTATTCAAATCCTTTACCCACTTTTTAATGGAGTTATTTGTCTTTTTAGTGTTGCAGCATTAGAGTTTGTTATGTATTTTAAATATTTGTAAATTTTGTCTCCCCTCTGTGGGTTATCTTTTCACTTTCTTTTTTTTATCCTCACCTGAGGACATTTTTCCATTTTTTGTTCCAATAGAGTGGGAGGGAGAGAGAGGAAGAGAGAGAGAGAAACATCGACGTGAAAAGTACACACTGAGTGGCTGCCTCCCGCATGACCCAATCAGGGCCGGGGACAAACTGCAACCGAGGTACGTGCCCTTAGCGGGAACCAAACTCGGGTCTCTCTGGACCGCAGGCCAACGCTCTAACCGCTGAGCCCGGCCAGGGCTCTTTTCACTTTCTTGATGGTGTCATTTGACACACAAAAGTTTTAAATTTTGATGAAATTTAGTTTATCTATTTTTTTCCTTGGTTGCTTATGCCTTTGGTGTCATAGCTAAGAAAGTGTTGCCTATGTAAAGCCACAGAGATTTACACCAATGTTGCCTTCTAAGAGTTTTATAGTTTTAACTCTTACATTTAGGTCTTTTTTTTATTTTTCATTTTCAGTTCATTTTTGTTTATGGTGTGAGGAAGGAGTCTAAATTTATTCTTTTCATGTGGATACCCAGTTGTCTCAGGATCATATATTTCAAAGACTATTCTTTTCCTATTCAATAGTCTTGGAGCCTTTGTCAAAAATCAATTGGATATAAATGTATAGGTTTCTTTCTGGACTCTCAGTCTATTCCATTGATCTATATATCTATCTTTATGCTAGTAACGCAATGTCTTCATTACTGTTGCTTTGTAGTAAGTTTTAAAATCAGGAAATGCGAGTCTTCCAACATTGCTCTTCTTCCTCAGCATTTTCTTTGCCTCTTTTGGGTCCTATGCATTTTTATTTAAATTTTAGGATCACTTGTACATTTCTGAAAAAAAAAAAAAAAAAGACAATTGTATATTTGATAGGGATTGTATTGAATTTTTAAATGCCCCGTTAATTTAAGTGGAAAGCAATGTAGTGGCTAAAGTTGGATGATTTTCGAATATGACTAAATGACATTACCCTATGATGGCATGATAGCTAATGGGACTTGGCAAGTTCCCTGTGTTGAGGACACACATTTCTCATCTAGACACAGGAGAAAGTCGATGCTGAGAAGTGACGTGGGTAGAAAGTGCTGGGTATTTTCTGTTTGTCCCTCTGTATGCACTTTCCACCTCACTCCATGCTGCTCAGGGCTCCAGGAGGCTGACCTTGTGGACTGTGTAGACCAAGCTCCCTTGCCCTCTAGCTTTTGGTTGGATTCAGCCAATAGGAGGCAACAGCAGTAGATGGCAGAATGGGAAGGAAGGGATTAGGATATTCCTTAGGATCCCTCCCTGCTGAGGTGAAGGTTTCCAGTGGCTGTGTTTTTTCTGTCAAAAGCCACATTCCTGTTAGGTCACCCTGTCCTGCAGAAACACATCTCTGAGTTCTGATAACCAGTCCATCCACTTATTTTTTTCAGGCCTAAGGGTACTAGCGGCTTCCCTTCTCCCTTACTGGCTTCTTCTAACCTTGCCCAAATCTTTATAAAAGTCCTTTTATTTTCCACTTTATCACCTGTTTGTAGTATGCCATCTGTTTCCTGTCCTCCCTGACAGTACAAAATGGAAAGATCACCTCAGCAAGACCTGTGTCCAACTCCAGAACTGTAAGATAATAAATGTGTGTTGTTTTAAGCCAAGAAAAATAAAAGGAAAGATCTACATGATATATTGTTCAGTCAAAGAAGCAAAACACAGAGTAGTGTAACATTGAATTATGTAATATTCTATTATTTTTGTAAAAGAATGGGTAGGGAGAATATATCTTCAGATTTCCTTAAATATTATATTAGTTAGGAATTAGGTTTAGCTTCAACTGATAATACTCCCAAAAAAACAATGGTTTAAAAATATAAAAGATTATTCTCCTCTGTAAATGTCTAAGGGAAGGCAGCCCTGAACTGCACCAGGGACTCTTCTGTATGATACACACAGGGAGCCAATTTCCTTCTAGTTCACTGGCTCCCCATCCTGAGATCATGGCTTTGTCCTTGGTCCAAAGATGCATCCACTTTCCAGGCAGTGGGATGGAGAATGAGACAGGGCAAAGGACATACACCAAGGAAGATTCTTGGAAGCTGGAACATAGCCCTTCTCTTTCCTTCCCACCTGGTACTACCCAGCTATAAGGGAGTCTGGGGAATATATGCCTGGCAGCCACATACCTGAATGACAATTATAAAACCATTTAAGAAGAAGAGAATTAGTAGCCCTGGGAAGATTTTCCTGTCCATTTGGAGGATTAAGTCTCCTTGGCCACAGTTTCCTGGAGTGTGTGAATGAGTCTGTTTACCGGTAAACTAGGTGGAATGCTGCCCTGCTACCTGCTTCAGCTTCCCAGATAGATGAGAACAAGTATATACAAAGTCTGTTTTACAAAATAGAGATAAGCAATCCATCAGATGCAGAGTTCAAAACACTGGTAATAAGGATGCTCAAGGAACTTAGTGAGACATTCAAGGAACTTAGTGAGACCTTCAAGGAACTTAAGGAGACCTCCAAGGAACTTAGAACATCAACAACATAAAAAAGGACCAGTCAGAATTGAAGGATGCACTAACTGAAATAAAGAATAATTTACAGGGAATCAATAGTAGAGTAGGTAAAGCCAAACAGCAAACCATCGATTTGGAATATAAGGAAGAAAAAACACCCAATTAGAACAGCAAAAAGAAAAAAGAATCCAAAAAAATGAGGATAGTGTAAGGAGCCTCTGGGACAACTTCAAGCGTGCCAACATTCACATCATAGGGGTGCCAGAAGGAGAAGAGAGAGAACAAGAAATCGAAAACCTATTTGAAACAATAATGGCAGAAAACTTCCCTAACTTGATGAAGGAAACAGACATACAAGTACAGGAAGCACAGGGAGTTCCAAACAAGATGAACCCAAAGAGGTCCACACCAAGACACATCATCATCAAAATGCCAAAGGTTAAATACAAAGAGAGAATCTTAAAAGCAGCAAGAGAAAAGTAGTTCGTTACTTACAAAGGAGCTCCCATAAGACTGTCAGCTGATTTCTCAAAAGAAACTTTGCAGGCCAGAAAGAAGTGGCAAGAGATATTCAAAGTGGTGAAAAGCAATGACCTACAGCCAAGATTACTCTATCCTGCAAAGCTATCATTTACAATTGATGGACATATCAAGAGTTTCTCAGACAAGAAAAAGCTAAAGGAGTTCATCACCACAAAACCAGTATTATATGAAATGTTGAAGGGTCTTCCTGAAGGAGAAGAACATCACAAATATGAACAATAAAATGGCAATTAATAAATATCTATTAACAATTGAATCTACAAACAAAATGAGCAATCAGAACAGAAACAGATTCATAGATACAGAGAACTTCTTGTTGCTTGCCAGATGGGCAGGGGCTGGAGGGATGGGCAAAAAAGGTGAAGGAATTAAGAAGTACAAATTGGTTGTTAGACTGATGAACCTCAAGGGAAGAGGGGAGGGAGGATGGGAAGAAATAAACAAAAGAGCTTCTTTGCATATATGCATAATCAATGGACATTGACAATAGTGTGGGGAAGGCAGAAGGGGGGCGGGATTGGGGAGGAGGGGGTCAATGGGGAAAAAACGGGGGGACATCTGTAATACATTCAAGAATAAAGATAAAGTTTTTTTTTTTAAAAAAAAGAGGAGAACTGATAAGTAACGAACAGTCTTTGTCGTATATATGCATTTAAAATAACTCAAGAAGAATATTGAGAAATCAATAGCAGTGGGTACCTGGGGAGGGGTTGGCAGGTGAGAATGGAGCAGATGAGAGGTAACAGGCAGGGAGAGTCTTTACTACATATCTTGTTATGTATTTGTGAATCATGTATACATAGCACCTATTTATAACCTTAAAGGGATTAATTAAAAATGGGCAAATGCATCCCTAAAGATAAGTAAATGAAAGTAGAAAAAATAAAAAAGAAAGAAATGTTTTAGCCAGTCTCAACTCTGGTAAAAATCAAGGCATCATGGAGTTCAGTGAACAGTGGCCCCAGAAATTAGAATAGAAAAAGGAAGGTGTAACCAGGGTATATTAGTTTTCTATGGCTGTGTAACAAATACCACAAATTTAGCTGCTGAAAATAACAGAAATTTATTCTCCCATAGTTTCTGTATGTCAGAAGCCTGGTGTGCTTTAATTGGGTCCTTTCTGTTGAGATTGTTAGAAGGCTGAAATCAAGACATTGGATGGCTGTGTCATCATTAGGGGGTTTGACTAGGGAAAGACCCACTTTGAAGCTCATTTAGATTTTTGACAGAATTGATTTCCTTGTAGTCATTGGATGTCAACTAGGGGACACTCTCAACTACTAGAGCTGCACCCAGGTCCTAGCCGCATATTCCCTCCATCTCAGCAACATGTTTCTATCAAATCTTGTTTATGCTGTTTTCTCATGTGACCAGCCAGCAAAAACTCTCTGCTCTTGAATGGCTCATGTGAGTAGGTGAGGCACATCCAAATAACCTCTTTCTTTTTTTTTTTTAAATTATTTTTTAAATGTTTTTGTTTACTGATTTGAGAGAGAGAGAGGAAGGCAGAGGGAGAGAGAGAGAAACATTGATGAGAGAGAACATTGATTGGCCACCTCCTGCATGCCCCCACTGGGGATTTGGCCCACAACCTGGGCATGTGTCCTGACCAGGAATCAAACTGGCGACCTCTTGGTGCATGGATCAACACTCAACCACTGAGCCACACTGGCCGGACTAACCTTCCTTTCTTAAAGTCAACTATGCCCATTTAGACCAATAAAATAGAATCGAGAGCTCAGAGATAAACCCTTATACATATGACCAAATGATTTTTGATAAGGGTGCCAATGGGGAAAGGACAGTCTCTTCAACAAATAGTGCCAGGAAAAGTGGATAGCCATATGCAAAATGATAAAACTGAACCCTTGTCTTGCATCATATACAAAAATTAACTCAAAATGGACTAAACATTTACATGTAAGACTCAAAATTATAAAAATTCTGGGAAAAAAACACGGAAAACATGACATTGGATTTGGGGATGATTTCTTGGATATGACACCAAAAGCACAGGCAACAAAAGAAAAATACACATATTATGTTGTAATAAGCTTAAATACTTCTGTCCATCAGAGGAAAGTCAGTAATGACAGGTAGGCTATGGAATGGAAGAGAATATTTGCAAATACTCTGTAACTAAACAACAAATATCCTAATTAAATGATGAGTAAATGACTTGAATAGACATTTTTCCAAAGAAGATATAAATGGCCAGAAAGTATATACAAAGATGCTCAACATCACTAATCATTAGAGAAACGCAAATCAAAGCCACAATGAAATATCATCTAATATCCATTCGAACTGTCAAACAACAGAAAATAATAAGTGTCGACAAAGAAGTAGAGAAATTGGAACACTTGCCTACTGTTGGTAGGATTGTAAAATGGTATAACTGTTATGGAAACAGTATGAAGGTACCTCAGAAATTTTAAAACAGAACTACCACATGATCCACTAATCCCAATTCTGGGTATATATGCAAAAGAATTGAAAGCGGAGTCTCAAAGATATTTGCACACTCATGTTCATTGCAGCATTATTCACTATTGCCAAGAGGTGGAAGCAACCCAAACGTTTATAGATGGATGAATGGATACACAAAATGTGCTATATATATATAGGCAATTGAATATGATATCAGCCTGAAAAAGGAAAGAAATCCTGTCACATGTTACAACACGCATAAACCTTGAGGACATTATGTTAATTGAAATAAGCCAGTCACAGAAAGACACATACTATATGAGATACTATTTATATGAGATATCTAAAGTAGGATGGAGGGTTTTGGGGACTGGGGTGGAGGGAAATGGGGATTTGCTTTTCAGTGGGTACAGTTTCAATTTTGCAAGATGAAAAAGTTCTGGAGATCAATTGCACAATGGTGTGAATATACTTAACACTAACTACTATACTGTGTACTTTAAAATGGTTAAGATGGTGAATTGTGTTATTTTTTTACTACAATTTTTAAAAAGTCAACTGTGCCACATCATGTAACCTAATCACAGGAGTAATATCTCATCATATTCACAGATTGTACCCCTATTCTAAGGGGAGGTTATTACACAAGGGTGAATGTGATTTGGGGGTCATCTTACAATTCTGCCTACCACAGAGTAGGACTAAAATAAGCCTCTTTTTCAGAGACCTTTCTTATCTGGATTTCCGCTTTCCAGCTATAAGCTTTGGCGGTTCTGGAGTCTATTTTATTTAAGAGAGACAGGATTTCCTGTTGGTGAACATTTCTTTTCCAGAATGAGGGGAATGGCCACTCATTCATGGTGTGTCCTTTATGTTAGATTGAACTGCTGTGACAACTCTGGGCTTGTCTGCCTGAGACAATCATCAAAGCTTGTCTGAGAAAACCTTTCTTTTAGTGAAGAACTATTTTAAGAGTTACTGGTTTGAGCCCTGGCTGGTTTGGCTCAGCGGTTAGAGCGTCGGCCCGTGGACCAAACAGTCCTGGGTTCAATTCTGGCCAAGGGCATGTACCTCCGTTGCGGTTTGTCCCAGGCCCTGGTTAGGGTTGTGTGGGTGGCAACCACTCTGTGTCTCTCTCACATCTCTCTCTCTCTCTCTCTCTCTCTCTCTCTCTGTCTCTCTCTCTCTCTCCCTCTCTCCCTCTCCCCCTCTCCTTCCCTCCCTCCCTCCCTCTCCCTCTGTCTGAAGATAAATGTAAAAATATCCTCAGGTGAGGATTAAAAAAAAAAAGAGTTAATAGTTTGAATACATGTAGGAACTAGGGAGAGGTAAGGACTTGAAAGCATTGTTCCTAGTACTTTTAACTTTGTTCCAGGTCTCCAGGACTAAACAATACCCATGGACAACCTGAACTTGAATAATATAGTGCCTAAGTAAATAAATACTCCTAAAGGTTAGAAGCTTGAGAAGATTGTGAATGCAATATTTTACAAACCAAAAATATACAAATGAAGGTATAATAGCTGGTTTTCCAAGAGAACTTAATTTAATTGTAGTATATAAAGCATAATTTAGGTATAAGAGAGGTAGGCAACAAACTGAACAGTTAAAACATAAATTATAGCATCTAGTATTCTAAAAGCAAAGGAGCACTGGCTGGGTGGCTCAGTTGGTTGGAGCATCATCCCATACACCAAAAAGGTTTCGAGTTTGATCCCCGGGTTGGGGCAAGTATGGGAGGCAATGGATCGATATTTCTCTATCATACTGATGTTTCTTTCTCTCTCTCCTTTCTGCTCTCTATAAAAGTCAATAAATAAATATATATATATCACCGGCTGAGGATTAAAAAATAAAAGCAAAGGAAAAAAACAATCTTGTAGATATATTTTTGTATATATAAATTGTAAGCAGAGAGAGAAGACCCCTCTAAATGCTCTTTCTCTGAAATTAGTCAGGACGTGAACTTGAGTTTATGGAGCACACAAGCTGCTTGCAGTTTTTGCTATCCCAACTTCTCTTTCCTGGTGTCCTCATTTTTAGAAGTCAAAAGACTGACATTATTCTTGTGGGAAGGAAGATTAGTGGAGCCTGTTTAATGATTTTAATCATTAACCTCTTAGATAACCCCAAATTTCACTCAGCTTAATGTTCCCAAAATATCACAAGGAGTCTGAAGGGCCATTTTTCTCAGCAAATGAAAGTCCAAAGAGACCATCTTGGCTGTTTGCCTGCCCAGCAAGTGAACGCCAGAAGAGAATACCTGAGCTAGAAAACAGAGGCAATGCCTCTTTCCCAGACAGAGGCTTTCAATTTTTCAGCAACACTCAGTAATGTGTTGCCGAGAGCATAACCCAGTTTCAAAGCTATTCTTGCCAAAGAACCAAGTTAGTGTTTCCAAGCAGCACATTGATTGATACCTTGGGTTGTCAACAATAGTCTGTCCTATATCAGACTGTGGGAGCTGCTGATGTGAGCTTCTCCGGGCAGAATGGTCTACCTACATAAGGAAGAGACAGGCTGTAGAGTCTGTGGACATGGACACTACAGATAAATTCTCTTCCACTCTGAATCCATCTTGGATAATATCATTTCTCCGTTGGATTAACCCGAAGGCTCTTTGAGCAATCTCCAGACTCCAGGGCCACTGTCTAAATTGATAAGCACCTTAAATGGTTTCTTCCCTGTCTTGTTCGAGGCTATGTATGTCCTCTATGAAACCAACAAGTCCTTCAGATCAGCCTAGAAATTTTCTTAAAAACCATTCTCTCCTAAGCACCACTTAAACCTATGATCTGATTTCTGTCCTCTTGATTTTGTATTTGAAATGTTTTCCCTCTCTGTCGGGCCTTTTTGGTTTGTAGTTGATAGTCCCCGGGATTTGGGATTCAACTTCTCCCTGAGGGATGCATGGAATCCAGAGCACCCAGCTGTGGGCTGGGCTGGGAGGGCGGCCTGAGACTTGTACATTTTGTTTCTGGTAAATTGCTTTCTGGAGGCAGCACTTACTTTCTGTCCCCAGTCCTTTCTGTGTTGAAAGGCAATTCGCTGTGGCATTCCTGCACTTTTTGGACTATCTGCTCAAAGATGTTTGAAGAGCAAATGACCTTGGAAGCTAGAAATAAAGCTTAGAAATGTCTCTTTCTGCAGACACAGTCCAGGATAGTAAATCGTCCTCCTCTCCCTGGAGAGATTTGCTTATATTCCAGAGGAAAGATAAGTCTTCTTTCTTTCTCTGGAGAAGAGAATGGCCAGGTCACCAGCAGCTCTATATAAATTTGTTTTTCCTAATTTGAAGGTTCGCTTCTTATGTCTACCCAGGTAACATCTGGTCCTTACTGTGTTACCCTGCAGGGGTTGGGGCTTTGGGAACCAGTCCAAAGTATTGCTTTGGCTGCTGATTATGTTGTAATTAATAATCAGTCTTTGTCTCTGATCCAAAGGGTGCATGTTCCATCAGCATATGTATATAAACCCCTAGTAGGCTCACTTGTTAGCTTGCTAGTAGGGTAAAATCTCCAGCCCTTCAGTTTCTGATTTAACAGTCTCTTTCAGTAGTCTAATGAGATTCCAAATTCTGGATAGAAGAATACAGGGAATAAAGTTTCACATTCTAGAGTAGAAGAATACAGTGAATGAGATTCCAAGTTCTGGAATACAAGAATACAGTGAATGAGATTCCACATTCTAGAATAGAAGAATACAGTGAATGAGATTCCAAATTCTGGAATAGAATGAAATTCAGGCCCCATTCCAGATTCTTATAATATGCATATTGACATGTAGAAGACCTAGCTGTAATCTAACCACATTTAATCTGGAGCATTCTCATCACTCTACATTAGAAGGTCCAACCTGTTTATGTTTCTTAGTTTCTATAATAAGAGAGAGCTTTTGTGAGGGATAATAGCCCAGAAATAAATATGGTGGGTGAGAACAGTAAGGAGAGATTTCCATTTGAAGTATGGAAAAAAGCAGTTTATTTTGCCATAGAAACAGGTTAAACACAGCACTGCAATCTTGGGGATATTGCTCAGGATTATCTAAAGCGGAATTCAGTAAGCCAATTAGGGGAAAAACAGAAATAAGCTGCAACCTAATGTAGAAATACATCCCATTATAGTACACAATCTATGGGAATATTTTGTTTTCCTTAGAATAAAATAATACTGATCTCTGGAGAGAGTGAGCTATTTTCATAGAAATGGTTTCACACCACCAGGTGAGGTTTGGAAGTTGAATTAGGAGTAATAAAAACAAATCTCTTCCCAGCTTTTTAAGAATTTCCTATTCTTCTGTCATTTATCTTCTTTGCAAAATTAAGTTAGAGTGTCCATTTCACCTTGAGCCCTTTTCACTTCTTGGGTCCAAAGTTAGCAGATGGTATCAAGTAATAATTGATGACATTAAAAAAATTTTTTTTCTTTATTGATTTTCAGAGAGAGAGGAAGGGAGAGGGAGAGAGAGACACAAACATCAGTGAGAGAGAACATCGATTGGCCGCCTCCTGCATGCCCCACACTGGGGATCGGGCTCACAACCTGGGCATGTGCCCTGACCGGGAATCGAACCGGCAACCTCTTGGTGCATGGATTGACGCTCAACCACTGAGCTGCACTGGCCGGGCAATTGATGATATATATTTTTTTTATCCTCACCCGAGGACATCTTTGTATTTATCTTCAGATAGAGCGGGTGGGAGAGAGGCAGGAAGAGAGAGAGAGAGAAACATTAATGTGAGAGAGACACATTGACTGGTTGCCACCCACACAACACCAACCAGGGCCGGGGACAAACTGCAACTGAGGTACGCGCCCTTAGGGGGAACCGAACCAGGGACTCTCTGATCCGCGGGCCGATGCTCTAACTACCGAGCAAAACCGGCCAGGGTTTGATGACATTTTAAAAAAAAATTTTTTTCCTTTATTGATTTTAGAGAGAGAAGAAGGAAGAGGGAGATAGAGAGAGAAACATCGATGTGAGAGAGTCATATCGAGTGTTTGCCACTCACATGACCCCAACTGGGGCCAGGGACAAACTACAACCAAGGTACGTGCCCTTAGTGGGAACGGAACCTGGGTCTCTCTGGTCCGCAGGCTGACACTCTAACCGCTGAGCCAAACAGGCCAGGGCTTGATGACCTTTTTAAAGCAGTCTACCCACTTGCATTTGTTGCTATATCCAAGGAGAACAAAGGCATGTTTAGTAGGCTGTGGGATCAGTAGCTCAGAGCAACAACAACAACAACAACAAAACAATGCTTTAAATCAGTACAATGCACCATTTTGTCAGGATATTTTGGGCATAGTCACGAGAAGTAAGCCTTTTGCATGCAAAACAAATAGTGCACATATTGTTTAGAGGTGACCTTGACCTTAAAGACCATGCAGGGGAACCAAGTGCCAGTGGCTACACGAGTCCTACAACTGGATAGTAGCGTGGGCGAGACTAGCAAGGCCTCCTACACTGTGCAGCATCCCAGTGTTTGATCTGTGCTCACTAACCATCAGGTGGGACACGCAGGTGAATAGCAGCACTTACTTATGAAGAGTTTACAGAACAGTTTCAAAATTAATGTCTTTGACTGTTTTCTGTACTTGACATCAGGATGGTATCATGGCCAGGGGCTTGGGCTTTTGTGTCAGGCAGATCTGGACTTGAATCTTGGCTCTGCTACATATATTAGCTTGTGGTGGCAGGTAAGTTATTTAACCTCTCTGAGCCCCTCAGTGTTCTTGTCTGTAAAGGGAATGTAATAAGAATCTTATTTATAATGATTAAATGAGATAATATATGCAAAGCATTATCATAGTGCTTGCAATGTAGTAGGTGTGAAATGAGTGATTAATATTATAATGATCAGATACATAGTATTGGACTGGGAACATTCTTCATTTTCACCTGCCTTTGAGGTACACCTCATACGTGGTCTCTTTTGTTAATCATTCTGTCATTTTTTGTGTCTTACTTGATGATTCTCTCCTCCCCCAGAGACCTGCTTTATACTCAATCCTGTCTCCTTGACTTTACATGGATTTTTCTCCTTACTCTGGACAGCAAGAAAAAGTCATCTCTTCCTTTGTTCCAGCTCAAGTCCTCCTTCTCCTCCATGAAGTCTCCTCAGATTTCTTTAGTTCCCAACTTCCCTTTTATGAACTACTGAATGATCTCTTGCATCCATGAACCACTTAAATGATGGCTCTGTACCTTCATATGTGCACTTTCAGTCTCCCCAAATAATCTATACGTTTCTGTAAGTTTCCTCTTCTTTGTTGGACTGTCATAGCAGAGTCCTGAAGCTGTCAAAAGGACTCAGTAAATAATTCATAGGTGACTTGATATATTGTGCCCAGCTGTGGAATAGACTTCAATGTAGGAAATTATTTTTCTCAGTGATTCTTCTTGGCATGCAAAATCTTTTTAAAACTTTAGTTTGTAAATCCTTTGTGGCCAATAAAAATCTGAGGACCTTTTCTGATATTTCTTCTTCTCTTCCATTTTCTTTTCCTCTTTTCCCTTCCTCCTCCTCTTCCTTCTTGTTTTTAACAAATTGACTTCATGTAGAATAATAGGGGCCATAACAGTGATTGGGAAAAACAAACAGAGAAATTTAGGTAACTATTGATCAAATTTTAACTTTAAAATTTATAAGAATGTTCTAGGTGATAAGTTTAACTGCTTTGCATGCCATCAGAAATATGCTCAGTGCAATAGAAGTGCTCCGGAAAAAAAAAAAAAATGAGTGCAAGTTCATTTCCTGAAACACTTCTCATATTTTGAATTCAGAGATTTCCCTATTTCTAGACATTCTACAGTGAATCCCTTTGCCATGAGACAGGTGCATTAGTCGTGTGTTGTTATGTAAACTATTACCCTAACGTGTAGCAGCTTAAAACCACATTATGACCTTGCAATGTCTGTGGGTCAGGAATCTGGCGCTGCCTATCTGGGCCCTGTGGTTCAGGTTCTGTCATGAGGCTCCCATCCATGTGTCAGCAGTCACCTCCAGGCTCGACTGGAAATGGATCCATATCCAGGTTCCGACACATAATTGTTGGCCAGAGGCTTCCCACAGTTCTTGCTTGTGGGTCTCTCAATAGGGCAGTTTACAACCTGGGCACTTGCTTCACCAGAACCAGCAGAGGAGCAGAGCCAGAGACAGATACCAGCAAGACAGGAGTCAAATGGTTTATAATTTAACCTCAGAAATGACACCCTGTCACTTCTTTTGTATTCTGTTCATTAAAAGCTGCACACTAGATCCAGCCCACGCTCCAGAGGAGGGGCTTACATGAGGATGCGAACACCAGAAAATGTGGATTATTGGAGACCCTCCCAGGGGACAAGGGGCAAAGGTTAATGAATTATCTTTCTTAATATGGATTTTTGCATTTTAACTTTGTGTGACATATCTCTGTGCAGAGTTGAGAACATCCTAATCCATGTTTGACTATATCCCCTAAAAAATCCTTAAAGAGACAACTTAATCGTTTAGAGTTAACCTCTTCTTTTTCCATGCTCAGTTGTAAAATTATAGTTTCAATAAAAAAGTACCAAAGAAAAGAAAACCATAAAATGAAGGAAGATGGAATTTAAAAACTTTTTCCTACTTACTATTAAAAATTTTCAAGATTCAGAGAAGCAGAGAAAATAGTCTAATAAACCACCAAGTACTCATACCCAGAGAAGCGGTCTGTCATTGATTGAGCACCTGTGCAAATCATTGTACGAATGGTTTCCAGAACATTGTTTTCACTTCATCTAATAACCTTGTAAATAAATATTATTTTACTTAAGGATAAGATAGAAATACTCGATATATGGAGAACATTGAAACTCAAGGTAGGTAAAAAAAAAAAAAAATTACTCAGAGTTAAACAACTAGTAATTGGCAGAGTTAGGAATTATTTTGTTTATTTATTCTCTATTTATTTCCTATCCCAATACCACTCCTTTCCCTCTCTCCTTTTTTATGCTATTATTGTGCTACAATTATACCTTCCTACACTATAAGCTCATCAACAGTTAAAAAAAATTTTTTTTTCTTTATTGGTTTTTAGAGAGAGAGGAAGAGAGAGATAGAAACATCGATGAGAGAGAACATTGATTGACCGCCTCCTGCATGCCCCCCACTGGGGATCGGGCCCACAACCTGGGTATGTGCCCTGACCAGGAATCGAACCAGTGACCTCTTGGTGCATGGGTTGATGCTCAACCACTGAGCCACACTGGCCAGGCTCATCAACAGTTTTATAATGATTGCTTTATGCAGCTGTCTTATTTTTTCTTCTTTTTTTTTTTTTTTTTTTGTTCCTCATCCGAGAATATTTTTCTATTTATCATTAGGTAGAGTGGGAAGGAGGAAGAGAGAGAGAGACAGAGAGAAACATTGATGTGATAGAGCCACATCAGCTGGTTGCCTCCCGCATGACCTGACTGGGGCCAGGGACAACCACAACCAAGGTATGTGCCCTTGACCGGAATTAAACCCGTGACTCATTGGTCCACGGGCTGAAGCTCTAACCGTTGAGCCAAACCAGCCAGGGCAAGTCTTTTAAATCATACAGAAGCAAGGTTACAAACAAAAATACATCTATGCTGTTTTTCATATTTACCTGTGTAGTTACCCTTACTAGTGCTTTCTGTTTCTTTTTTTTTTTTATTCAGAAAGAGATTATCTCATTAAAATATTTTTCTTTTTCTTTTTTAACTTATCTTTATTGTTGAATGTATTACAGATGTTCCTCATTTTCCCCCCATGGTCCCCCTCCTCCCCATTCCTGCCTCCCTCCTGCCTTTACCCACACTGTTCTCTGTGTCCATTGGTTATGCATATATACATATAAGTTCTTTGGTTTATTTCTTACCATCCCCCAACCCCTCTTCCCTTTGAGGTTTGTCAGTCTACAAGCAATTTGTACTTCTTAATCCCTTCACTTTTTTTACCAATCCCCCCAGCCCCCACCCATCTGGTAACCAACAAAAGTTCTCTGTATCTATGAGAATGTTTCTGTTCTGCTTGTTCATTTTGTTTGTAGATTCAATTGTTGACAGATATGTATTTATTGCCATTTTGTTTGTTCATATTTTTTTATCTTTTTCTTCAAGAAGACCCTTCAACATTTCATATAATAATGGTTTGGTGGTGATGAACTCCTTTAGCTTTTCCTTGTCTGGGAAACTATTTATATGGCCATCGATTCTAAATGCCAGCTTTGCAGGATAGAGTAATCTTGGTTGTAGGTTCTTGCTTTTCATCACTCTGAATATTTCTTGCCACTCCCTTCTGGCCTGCAAAGTTTCTTTTGAGAAATCAGCTGACAGTCTTATGGGAACTCCCTTGTAGGTAACTAACTTCTTTTCTCTTGCTGCTTTTAAGATTCTCTCTTTGTCTTGAACCTTTTGCATTTTGATGATGATGTGTCTTGGTGTGGGCCTCTTGGGGTTCATCTTGTTTGGGACTCTGTGCTTCCTGGACTTGCATGTCTGTTTCCTTCACCAAGTTCGGGAAGTTTTCTGCCATTATTGTTTCAAATAGGTTTTCGATTTCTTGTTCTCTCTCTTCTCCTTCTGGCACCCCCAAGATGCGAATGTTGGCACGCTTGAAGTTGTCTCAGAGGCTCCTTACACTATCCTCATTTTTTTGGTTTCTTTTTTCTTTTTGCTGTTCTGATTGGGTGTTTTTTGCTTCCTTATATTCCAAATCGATGGTTTGTTTCTTGGCTTTACCTACTCTACTATTGATTCTGTGTAAATTATTCTTTATTTCAGTTAGTGCCTCCTTCATTTCTAACTGTGCATCCAGTATTTCTGACTGGTCCTTTTTTATGCTCTTGAAGCCCTCACTAAGTTCACTGAGGTTCTCACTAAGTCCATTGAGCATCCTTATAAGCAGTGTTTTGAACTCAGCATCTGTTAGGTTGCTTAACTCCATTTCACTTAGTTCTTTTCCTGGAGTTTTGTTCTGTTCTTTCATTTGGGACCTGTTTCTTTGTCTCCTCATTTTGGCTGCCTCCCTGTGTTTGTTTCTATGTATTACTTAGTGAGAGGTATGGGGCTAGCTGAGACCAGATGCTGCTCGTTTGAAAGAATTTAGGAAAAGCTGAAGCAGGATCCAAGACAGGCCAATCCTATGGTAAAGCAACTGGCAACAGCTTGGGTGAGCCTGAAAGTTGGATGGGGTGGGGCCTCAGGGAATCACCAGGGCGGGGCCAACAGTTGAGCCAGGTTGCTGGAGTCCCAGATATGGGGCGTCTGCCGGCCCAGGGAAGGACTCACCAAAGGACAAAAGCCTCTGATAGCACGTCTGTCCAGGATAAAGCTTCCTCTCAAGCCCTCGCTCCAATACCAAACAGCTCAGTTCTTCCCCATATGACTCTGGTGCCTTTCAAGCTGCCTCCTGCACATCTGAGCCTGGAGGGAGCCAGTCCCAGTAAGTCCGTGTTCGGACCCTTTAAGAGGAGCTGCCGGGGGCTCCAGCCACCTCAGCCTCAGTTCCTGCTGGTTTTTCCAGCCAGATGTGATGGGGACTTCTCTTCCTCACACTGGAACCCTGAGCTGGGCGCCTGGTGTGAGTCAGGGACCCCTCAGTCTTCAGGGAGGACCTTCCTAGCTGAGGTATCCTTCTAATTTTTATCCACTACACGTGGGTTTGGGACCAGCCCGTCACACCTCGCCCCTCCTACCAGTCTCCATGCAGCTTCTTCTTTAATTTTGTAGTTGTAGGACTTCCATTCAGCTTGATTTCAGACGGTTTTGAATGATGGTTGTTCTGTAGTTTAGTTGTAACTTTGATGTGGTTGTGGAGGACGCGTTGCGGCGTTTACCTACGCCGCCATCTTGACCGGAAGTCACTTTCTGTTTCTTTGTGAGGATTAGAGTTACTTTCTAGTGTCCTTCCATCTCACTTGAAGAACTCACTTTAGGATTTCTTATACGGCAGGCCTTCTAACTCCAGGGTCAAGACCATTTCTACCACGCCACAGGAGCAGTGAGAAGCCATGAGTCCCAGGCCCATTTTCCCATTAGGAGCTCAGTTTCATCATCCTGGATATTGATCTGGCCCCAAGTTCTCAACACTCTCATGAATCATTTTCACCTTTGTTGCCACAGAAGTGTCTATGAGCAAATTAATGACACTATTTTCTTGCTCCATTTTATCCAACAGCAGGAGTTAAGCAGTGAGGCAAAGGGAGGGAGGAACTGAAACCCACAGGTGTGATATAAGTTTAGGTGGTCAAAAATAAGTAGATGTTCTAATAAGAAATCTAGTTCTATGAAAAGCAGTGAACTCTTGCTATAGTTAAGTACTTAGTAAGATTAGGAATTGAGTTATCAGATCAGAGAGAAGGAAAACCAAAGTCAAACCAGATCTCAACAAGTAACCAGCTATAAGCATCATGACTCAAAGCTGTCTGTGAGTTGGATAACCAGGATTCGTTCTAGAAATAGCCAAGATCAGCTGCCTCTTCCTTAGTGCTTGCAAGAGGAGGGGCACTGCCAGGGTGGCATAGTATTTGCCTGGCAGAAAGCTTTAAACCTGTGTTTGTTTCTATTTAGGCACCATTTAGGAACAAGAAGGAGCCTCTAGGATTCCTCCCCTGGCTCCTATCCTTTCCATTATGTTAGGTCAGCAATTCTGAACTTGGAATAGTGTCTGCAGGAGGGCTTCTCAGGGTGTGAAAAAGGCATGGACATCTTGAGGCTCCAGGTATAATTTTTAAAAGTGCTATATTTTAAATATTTAGTTTTGTCAGTGTATCTCAGTTACTGTGTGTGTGTGTGTGTGTGTGTGTGTGTGTGTGTGTGTGTGTGTCTTCATTTGGAGAGAACTTTAAGAAATATATAAGTTTCTAGCCCTGGCCGGTTTGGCTCAGCGGTTAGAGTGTCAGCCTGCGGTCCAGAGAGACCCGGGTTCGGTTCCCGCTAAGGGCATGTACTTCGGTTGCAGTTTGTCCCCAGCCCTGGTTGGTTGTGTGGGTGGCAGCCACTCGATGTGGCCCTTTCACATCGATGTTTCTCTCTCTCTCTCTTCCTCTCTCTCCCTCCTACTCTATCTGAACAAAAAATGAAAAAGTGTCTTTGGGTGAGGATAAAAAAAAAAAACAGAAAAAAAAAAAAAAGAAATATATAAGCTTCTGGTCTTTGTAAGTATGAGATCCATGATCAATGGGCCTTCTGGTCAACTTTCTTCTCCTCAGCCATATCCTATGATAGCTTAGAGGGCAGGGGCCTATTGAAAACATATTCGTTTGTGAAACTAACTCATGCTTATCACAAACATTTGAGTACTACAAAGAAATTAAAGAAGAAAATAAAAAGCAAATACAAACCAAACACTCACTCGCAACTAGCAAGAAATAACCATCATGAACTATTGGCAGACGTCCTCTTAGTCATCATCTCTCTTTATATATGTATCCACATATGTATATAATTATAATTCTATAAAAATAGAATTGTTATAAACACTAGACAGTAACTCTTTTTAAAAAAAAATGTTTTTTCTTTATTGATTTTAGAGAGAGAGGAAGGGAGAGGGAGAGAGAGATAGAAACACTGATGAGAGGACATCGATTGGCCACCTCCTGCATGCCTCCCACTGGGGATTTGGCCCACAACCTGGGCATGTGCCCTGACTGGGAATCGAACTGAAGACCTCTTGGTGCATAGGTCGATGCTCAACCACTGAGCCATACTGGCCGGGCTAGACAGTAACTCTTTTTTTTAGACAGTAACTCTTTTGATCTTTACTTAAATTTAACAGGAGAAAAGCAAATGAAATAGAATTGCTCAAATTTAGATTAGTAAGAATTTCTTTTTTATTGTTGAAAGTATTATAGATGTCTCCCTTTTTTCCCCATTGACCCCTTCCTTCCCACTCCCACCCCCCTCTTGCTTTCCCCAACCTAATGTCTGTGTCCACTGGTTGTGCATATATACATATAAGTTCTTTGGTTTATCCCTTCCCACCCCTCCCACTCCACATTCCTCTGAGGTTTGTTAGTTTGTTCCCTGTTTCCATGACTCTGGATCTCTTTTGGTCGACAGCTTATTTTGTTCATTATGTTCCATAAATGATACCATGTGTTACTTGTCTTTCTCTGACTGGCTTATTTTGCTTAGCATAATACTCTGCAGGTCCCTCCATTTATCCCAAAGGATAAGAGATCTTTCTCTTACAGCTGCATAGTATTCCATTGTGTAAATGTACCACAGCTTTTTTATCCACTCATCTACTGATGGACACTTGGGCTATTTCCAGATCTTAGCTATTGTAAATAGCACTGCTATGAACATAGGGGTGCATATATTCTTCCTGATTGGTTTTTCAGGCTTCTTAGGATATATTCCAAGAAGTAGGATCACTGGATCAAATGGCAGTTCCATTTTTAATTTTTTGAGGAAACATCATATTGTTTTCCAGAGTGGCTGCACCAGTCTGCATTCCCACCAGCAGTGTGCTAGAGTACCCTTTTCTCCACATTGTTGCCAGCATTTGTTGTTTGAGGATTTGTTGATGGCAGCCATTCTGGGGGGTGTGAGGTGATATCTCATAGTCATTTTCATTTGTATCTCTCTGATGATTAGACATGTTGAACATTTTTTCATATGTCTCCTGGCCATTTGTATGTTCTGTTGGAGAAGTGTCTATTCAGGTCCTCTGCCCATTTTTTTTTTTATTGGATTGTTTGTCTCCATTGGTTGAGTTGTATGAGTACTCCATATATTTTGGATATTAATCCCTTATCCGATGTATCATTGGCAAATATGTTCTCCTAGAAAGTGGGTTCTCTTTTTATTCTGATGCTGGTTTCTTTTGCCATGCAGAAGCTTTCTAGTTTAATATAGTCCCATTTATTAATTTTTTCCTTTGTTTCTCTTGCCCTAGGCGATGTATCAGTGAAAATTCCACTACATATGATGTCTGAGATCTTTCTGCCCATATTTTCTTCTAGGATTTTTATGGTTTCACGAGCTACATTTAAGTCTTTTATCCATTTTTAGTTTATTCTTGTGGATGGTGTAAGTTGTGGTCTAGTTCCATTTTTTTTTTTTTTTTTTTTGCATGTAGCTGTCCAATTTTCCCAACACCATTTATTGAAGAGACTGTCTTTTCTCCATTGTATGCTCTTGCCTCCTTTGTCAAATATTAATTGTGCATACTGTCTTGGGTTGATTTCTGTGTTCTTTGTTCTGTTCCATCAATCTATATACCTGTTCTTGTGCCAGTACCAGGCTGCTTTGATTACGATGGCTTTGTAGTATAACTTGATGTCTGGTATTGTGATCCTTCCTACTTTGTTATTCTTTTTCAAGATTGCTGTGGCTATTTGAGGTCTTTTATGGTTCCATATAAACTTTTGGAGTAGTTGTTCTAGATCTGTGAAATATGCTGTTGGTACTTTAATTGGGATTGCCTTGAATATGTAGATTGCTTTGGGTAGTATGGACATTTTAGTGATGTTGATTTTTCCAATCCATGAATATGGTATATATTTCCACTTTTTTTTTTTTTTGTATCTTTCTCTATTTCTTTTTTTAATATCCTGTTGTTTTCTGAGAACAGGTCTTTTACCTCCTTGGTTAAGTTTATTCCTAGGTATTTTATTTTTTTGTTGCAATGATAAATGAGATTTGCTTTTTAGTTTCCCTTTCTGAGTGTTCATCATTGGTGTATAAGAATGCCATTGAGCCCGGCCGGCGTGGCTCAGTGGTTGAGCATCAACCCATGCACCAAGAGGTCACTGGTTTGATTCCCAGTCAGGGCACATGTCCAGGTTGTGGGCCAAATCCCCAGTGGGGGGGCATGCAGGAGGCAGCCAATTGATGTTCTCTCTCATCGATGTTTCTATCTCTCTCTTCCTCTCCCTTCCTTTCTCTCTAAAATCAATAGAGGAAAAAAAAAAGAATACCATTGATTTCTTGATGTTAATTTTGTATCCTGCTACTTTGCCAAATTCATTTATTTAAGCTGGTAGATTTTTTATGGAGTCTTTAGGGTTTTCTGTGTACAATATCATGTCATCTGTGAATAATGACAGTTTCACTTCCTCCTTTCTGATTTGGATCCCTTTTATTTTTTCTTCTTGTCTAATTGCTGTGGCTAAGACTTCCAGTACTATGTTAGATTGGAGTGACAAAAATGGGCATCCCTGTCCTGTTCCTGTTCTTAAGAAAACTGCTTTTAATTTTTGCCCATTGAGTATGTTGACTGTAGATTTTTCATATATGGCCTTTATTATGTTGAGATATAATCCCTCTATTCCCACTTTGCTGAGCATTTTTATCAGAAATTGGTGCTAGATTTTATCAAGTGCTTTTTTAGCATCTGTTGATTTGATCATCTGGTTTTTATCTTTTGTTTTGTTTATGTGGTATACTACATTTATTGATTTGCAAATATTGAACCAGCCTTGCATCCTTGGGATGAATCTCACTTGGTCATGGTGAATAATTTTTTTTAATGTATTGCTGGATCCGATTTGCTAATATTTTGCTAAGGATTTTGGCATCTATGTTCATCAGGGATATTGGCCTGTAGTTTTCTTTCCCTGTAGTGTCTTTATCTGGTTTTGGAATTAGGATTATGTTGGCCTCATAAAAAGAGTTTAGAAGTCTTCCTTTTTCTTGAATTTTTGGAATAGTTTGAGGAGAATGGGTGTTAGATCTTCTTTGAATGTTCAGTAAAACTCCCCTGTGAAGCCGTCTGGACCCATGCTTTTGTTTGCTGGGATTTTGTTGATTACATCTTCAATTTCCTTAGTTGTTATTGGTCTGTTCAAGTTTTCTGACTCTTCCCAGTTCAGTTTTGGGAGACTGTGTGATTCAAAGTTTGTAGCATGAGCCAAGGCAGATAGCTTGTAAGGAAGAGATGCTATGCTCTCCCTCCCAGGAGCATGCCCACATCTTTTTCTTCTCTTTCTTCTTCCCCCACAGGCATGAACCTCCTAAACTCTAGGAATCCACAAGACTTGCAACCAGGAGGGCAATGGGAAGTGGCAGCTCATCCTGGGCTAATCCCCTGAACCTGTCCCCAAGGCCCCCTTTTCTCTGACTTCTCAGTGAACCAAAGCAGCTCAGCCTAAGTTTATTTATTTTCTATAACATTACTGGAGAGCCAAAGCAGCCCTGTCTAAGCTCTCTCCTGTTGCTTCTTCTATTGTAGGCCTTTTCTTGTTTCACTGTCCCAAGCTTTAATAAAAAAAAAAAAAGGAAGAAATGCTGCTGGAAGAGGCTCGAACCAAGTGGGCAAATTGGGTGTGCTGAAGTGTTAGGGAATCAGTAGGGCTATGCGAATGGTGTGAGTCAGATTAATGAAGAGCACAGATGTAGTGTCCATCTGCACCAGGCTGACTAGTTGAAAAGAACTCACCAAAAGTACAGGTGTACCTGCCAACACTTTCATCCCTGTAGAGAGCTGCCCTGGCCCCTGCCCCTCCAGCCATCACCCTGAAGTTGGTCAATTTAGTCCCTCCCTGTATGTCCCTGGCACTTTTTGAGCTGCTGCCCCTGCACTGGAACTCAGAGAAAGTAAGTCTGTACTGGCCCTTTAAGGGAAGCACTTTGGTCTCCCACAGCCCTTTCCCGGATATAGTCCTTGCTGGTTTTCACAGGCAGATGTTATGGGGACTCCTCTTTCTGGCTCTGATGCCCCAGGTTGGGGAGTCTGGTGTGGGGTTGGGACCCCTTGCTCCTTAGGGGGGACCTCTGCAGCCAAGATATCCCTCCCAATTCTTAATTGCCACACCATGGGTGTGCAACCTGTCATTCCATGTCTCCATCTCTCCTACCATTCTCAATGTGGCTTTTTCTTTATAGTCTTAGTTACAGGAATTCTCTGCAGCTAGTCTTCAGGTGATTCTCAATGATAGTTGTTCTATAACTTAGTTGTAATTTTGATGTTGTTATGTGAGGAGGCGAGGGCAATGTTTATCTACTGTGTTGTCTTGACCGAAAGTTCCTAGAGCTTTTTGTTTTACTATTTGCTTTTTTTCATTAGGCATGCCAATTATTTTTGTTAGTTCTCTCTTGCCTATATTCCACATCAGTGATCATCTCTCTAATAATTTTCATCTTTTTCCATTTACTACTGTATGTTTCTTCAAGGCTGTCTTTTGCATTCTTAATTGTTTTCAGTCATATATTTTATGTTTGGTTGCTTCTACTTGGCCTTTATCTATGAAAAGATTTGGTGACACCCTCTCCCCCAGGACTTACCATTTAGCACTTCGAATATCAGCATCATGGATTTACGTAGTTTTGGGCCATGTTTGTTTTCTTCTTCCTTAGATCAAATATTCTTGGCTCCACTTTTTAAATCTGTTAATATATCTCTTACCTCTTCAAGGATGAGAGAAAGTTTAGATTTTAAAAATGTTATTGATTGATTGATTTTAGAGACGGGGGGAAAGAGAGAGAGAGAAAAACATTGATTTGCTGCTCCACTTGTTTATACATTCATTGGTTGACTCTTGTATGTGCCCTAATCAGGAATGGAACCCAGAACCCTGACGTATCAGGACAAAGCTCTAACCAACCGAGCTACCCGGCCAGGGCTAGTTTTTATAATCTGCTACTGATTTCTCTTAAAAGAAAGAACAGGAGAAGTTGCAAGACAGATGAAGTGGGAAAGAAAATTCTAAGAAGAGGGAACAACATGTGAAAAATACTTGAGTAGAAAACATTTAGGGCTTCTGGGGAAATGAGAGAATGACCATGTTGGTCAAGAAGCACAAGCATGGGAGATGCTGGTGCTACATGAAATGAGAGGTCAGATTGCATAAGGCTTGTTAGGCTATGGAATTTGGATTTTATTCTTAGTATGTTGAGTGGATGGGGAAAAGGGGAGAGCTATGCATTACTATGCTTTTCAAAGGTAACTATAGTTTTAGGTTAGAGAACAGATTAGGTAGTATGAAGAGTAGAAGACAGATGATTAGTTAAGAAGTCCTTATACCTACTCACTGAAGATGGCGGTAGACTAGGGGAGGCATTAAACATAGAAGGAAGAAACATACTTTTTAAATGAAGAAAACTGGATGGATTAATTATGTTTTGCAACCATAGCAGCTTGATATGTAATAGCCAAAGGTGGAAAGGATTTAAATGTTCATCAGTAGATGAGCTTAAATACATTGTGATATCTCCATACCATGGAATACTCAGCAACAAAAGGAATAAACTATTAATACATACAACAACATAGATGAATCTCAAAATAACTATGGTGTGTAAAAGAAGCCATAAAAAGAATGTATACTGTATGATTGTATTTCTATAAAATTCTAGAAAATGCAAACTAAGCTGTAGTAACAGAAAGTACCTTAGTGACTGCCTGGAGATGGGAAAGTGGGAGATACGGAGGGGTGGGTCAGAGAGATTTGGAGGGCATGTTACAAAACTTCTGGGGCTAATAGATATATTTATTATCTGGATCGTGGTGACAGTTTTGGGTGTATCCTCATGTCAAAACTTATCAGCTAATACAATTTAATTATGGGCAGTTTAGTTCATGTCAGTTATACATGAATAAAGCTGTTTGAAAACTAGTAGAATGTATTTTTAAGGTAGGTTAATGGTATTTGGTGAGGGGAATGAGGGGGACTGAAACATCAAAGATGATTATTGGGTTTCTGAAATGAGCCAATTTTCATGAAGACGTTTAAAGCCACGGCAGTGGGTGAGGCCAGTGAGAGCAGGAGTGAAAGAAGACCCGAGACTGAGTGTAGGCAAAAGATGACATTTACAGGTGTTGTGGAGGAGGAGCTGGAGTCTTATTTTTGTGTGTAGATGCATCATAGTTTATTTAACTCTTATTGAAGGAGGACACCTTTATTTCTAATATTTTCATTTGCAAACAATGTTGCAATGAATAACCTTATATATGTGTCATTTTGGAAGTGTGTACATGTAATTTGGAAGTATATGTGCATATAATATTCAGGATAATTCATTAAAGTAGAATTTGCTAGACCAAAGGGTAGGAGTAGTTGTGATTTTTGTAGAAGCTGATTGTCCTTCTTCATTGTACATTTACATTCCCATCAGCAGTGTGAAAATGCCTCTTTATTATTTATTTTTTGACCTTAACTGATCTGATAAGTGAAAAATAGTAGCTCAGTATAATTTTAACTTGTGTTCTTTAATTATGCGTGAATTTGAACATATTTTCATATTTAAGAGACATTTGTATTTCCTCTTTTGGAAATTGTCCATTTTAAAAAATTTGAGTTGTTGATCTTTTTTCTAGGCAGTTTATACATGCTATCTTATTAGGAAAAGTAGCCCTTTGCAGTATTACTTGGAAATATATTTTCCCAGTTTGTTTGTCTTTGGAATTTATTTACAGTGGCTTTTGATTTTTATATTGTCAGATTTATCACATTTTTTTATTTATTGTTCTTGAGTTTTGTGCTAATAGTTAGGAAGACTTTTCCCACTTTGAGTTTATTAAAGATTTCCCTCATGATTTCTTACAGCACATTTATAGTTTTATTATTTAAACTGAAATCTTTGATCCAATAGGAAATATTCCTGGTATAAAGTGGGAAGTGTTGATACAACTTTAGATTTGTTTTTAGATGGCTACCTCGTTTCCCAAAATCATTTATCAAACAAATCTATCTCCTCATCATTGAATTTAAGATTCTATCTTTATCTTTACTAAGTAAAAGAAAATGTTTTATATATGAAGCTTCTAGAATACTTTTAAATGCTGACAAGGATGATCCAGTAGAGAGGGGGAGAGTTGAAAATTCAGGAGTGAATTTCCTGAGATGATGAGAAAGGAGAGAATTCAAAACATTTTAGTAATAAATAATAAAAGTTAACAGTTATTAAGGGTTTATTATATGCCAGGCAGTGTTCTAAATGCCTTATGTGGAATAAATAATGAAATCCTCTGAATAAGAGTCCATTTATATTTATGACATCACTTGCTTAGGAAATACCAGAACCAAATGCCATGGTGCACTATAACTGGTTCTAACCAGCTGAAGCTGGAAAAATGACTAAAAACTCTGTGCACCTGTATAGCAAACACTCATTGAATTTAACTGAAGGGTTTTTTTTGAACAATGAAAAATGGACGTATGCAGACCTGCAGACTCACTCTTCCCTATAAAGAGTGCAAAATTTTTGTTGTTGTTCTTCTTTTTTTAATCCTCACCGGAGAATAGGTTTTTATTGATGAGAGAGAGAGACACACACACACAGACGTGAGAGAGAAACATTCATCGGTTGCCTCCTGTATGCGCCATGACCTGGCATCGAACACATAACCTAAGTATGTACCCAGACCAGGAATCGAACCTGCAACATTTTGGTGTACAGGATGATACTCCAACTAATTGAGCCACACCAGCCAGGGACATTTTTTTTCTTAATTAGTATAACCACTGGGAATCCCAAGTGACCCTTTATATATTTATAAACCCCTCCACCCAATTAACTTCAATGGTACATATTTCCTTCCTTGACAAGTAATTAAGCTTAGATCTGCCTTTGTTGATCATTGTAGTGGTCACTGGCTTTCCTTTATGAGCTCACAACAACCCAATAAGGTGGGTTCTAAAATTACCCCTATTTTTCTCTTGAGGACACTGAGGCCCAAAGAAGCGAAACAACTTACCCACTGTCACATTGATAGGAAGTGGTAGAGCTGGACTTTGAACCTTGGTAGTCTAACTCCCTGCTCTTAACTACAACTCTGTTTTGAAATGGTAGAAATGATGATGAACATATATATGCGGGTAGATATAAATTTCACTGTGGGAAGTGGAGATGACTTCTATTTTCCTCTTCAAGTGGAAAGTTATAATGAATACAAGGAAATCAACCTGCTAATTGCATGATTTTCTCTAGCAATGATCTCTTGCCTACCTCTGGGTAAAGAAGAAGTCCACCTACATAGAGAGAAGGTTCTGGAAAGCCCATGCTTAACCTGAAGAAACAGATCTTTGGGCAGGGAAAGTGTCTAAAGGAAGAAGCAAAGTAAAGGATCATGGGGCTCTGAAGACCGAGAATGCATTTCATAGTTCTGTGGAGCTGCCCTTGCATTTAGAACAGATGTGAGCCCCAAACTATTTAGGATTCAAGGAAGGGAGTGGAGTATGATTCTATCAGCATGCATTTAGTCTCCACTTTAGGGAACTGTCCCTATTTCTTCCCAGAAGTTAGTGACCTGGCCAGCCAATACCAGTGACATGTGCTGCTCCAAACCATGATCACCCTTTACCTTGCCCTCGGGTGGATCTGACCCATGTCATTGGTGAAATTCATGAACCCACAAGTCTTGGCTGGGAGTCCAGAACTGCTACCAGTGAACTCCTAATCCTGCCCATGACTGTGGGCTGTGAGAACAGCACATGGAAAACAAGCTCATGAAAAATATGAGAATAGGTGTGAAATGGATAGAGGGTGTTTAAAAGAAAAGATTTGCCTTGGCCGGTTTGGCTCAGCAGTTAGAGTGTCGGTCCGTGGACCAAAGAGTCGTGAGTTTGATTCTGGTCAAGGGCACATACCTTGGCTGTGGTTTGTTCCTGGCCATGATCGGGTTGTGCGGGAGGCAACCAGGTGATGTGTCTCTCCCACATGGATGTTTCTCTCTCTCCCTCTCTGTCTCTCTCCCTCCCTCCCTCCCACTCTATCTGATGATAAATAGAAAAATATCCTCAGGTAAAGATTAACAAAAAAGAAAAAAGAAAAGAAAAGATTCATTGGGAAAGCTGCAGAAACCTCATCCTTTCAATAAATATTTAACAAAAGCCAATGACAGAGTAATCACTGGGTTAGAAGATTAAAGACCCTTCTAAGTCATTCCCACAAAGGTCAGCAGAATGATTAATTACTCAGCTCATCTCTGAAGATACTGATTCTGGCCCCAGTGTGAACTAAGTTTATTAAATGATAGCTGAAGGACTTAATAAAACAAGGAGAAAATATCTGTGTCGTTGCTTGTGCTATTCTCTTTACATGGAACACTTTCTTTCCTTTACTGTAACTACATAAATCTCAACCTTGTTTGAAGGTTCCCTCTCCTCCAAGGAGTGAGAGTCCTCCCTGATCATCTTTTGCCTATAGTCAACTTCTCTCTTTTTAATGTCTGTAGTGCAGATGCTATCTAATATTTTGCTTCAGTGTCTCTCTCTCTCACTTTGGCTCTTTCTCAGACTATCTTGATATACAAATATACATATCTTACTTTCCAACAAGTGTGCATATTTCCTAAATGCAGGGACTGCATCTTTTACTTTTTTTCCTAATACCCATGGTTCCTGATATGGTGGCAGAGGTGGGGAATGTCCAGCTTTGGGCTGTATAAGGCCTGAAAAATCAATACCAGCTAACATCACACGCCTTGCCAAATTAGCCTGACCAAATATAGTAGGCTAATCAAAAAAAAAATTTTTTTTCCTTTATTGATTTTAGAGAGAGAGGAAGAGAGAGATAGAAACATCGATGAGAGAGAACATCGATCGGCCGCCTCCTGCATGCCCCACACTGGGGATCGGGCCTACAAGCTGGGCATGTGTCCTGACCTGGAATCGAACCAGCGACCTCTTGGTCCATGGGTCGATGCTCAGCCACTGAGCCACACCAGCCAGACTAATTTTTAAGTTGACGATTTTGTATGGCCCATGAATGATGTTATAAATATCTAAATGGCCCTTGGCAGAAAAAAGGTTCCTCACCAATGTGCACTGCCCTTGAAATGTCTACTGATTTAACTTCTTGTTGTCACCAAAGCAAGCATCAGAAAAAAGCTGAGAACTTCTTGTCCACTCAGACTGGACAACAGAGAATTGCTGTGACAGTTCTACCTAATCCTTAGCCTAAGCTTCCAGCCCTGAAAACGTATGCATCCTTGATCTCTATGGGAGTTATTTTCAAAAGGCAGTTCATTCTAAGGAGGTATGGTGACAATGAGAGCAGTACTTTGGCCCAGTTTGTGTATCAGCCTCCCAAATAGATGAGCTATGAGAGCACACTGCTTTATTAAGCAGTAGAAATCGAAAGGTGAAATAAAACATCTCTATGTGGCAGTATCATGAACAATTGAAGCCTGTGGACCATCTCCACATGAATACTGAATGTAAATCCTCATTTTCAGTAGATTTTCAAGTCCATTTTACTGAGCCATGATGATAGCAACTCACTAATCTCTCTTTGAACATCCTCTATTTACTTTGTCGACTCTATAAAAATAAAAATTGATTACTTTCTTTTTTCTAGTGAATATTACTATGATTTTGCTTTACATTAGTCTAAAACTTCTGAGATTGGTTTTTAAGGGCAGCAGCAGGTTGTGAATATTCAAATATATAAAATTCCAAGAACATGTATAGTTTACCTTTCAAGACAAGCAAAAAAAAAAAAAAGTCTGGCTGATGTGGCTCAGTGGTTGAGCATCGACCCATGCACCAAGAGGTCACCAATTTGATTCCCGGTCAGGACACATGCCCAGGTTGTAGGCCCAATCCCCAGTGGGGGGCATTCAGGAGGCGGCCAATCGATGTTCTCTCTCATCGATGTTTCTATCTTTTTCTCCATCTCACTTCCTCTCTCTCTGAAATCAATAAAGGAAAAAAAAAAGACAAGCAGCATTCTCTATACTAGCGTTAATGTAAATGATATGTTTAACATAGGAGGGCAGGAGGTACAAGAGCACCAGAAACCTTAGGGGAGGAGACTTGAACAGATAATCCAGACATTTTCTCTTCCAAGCCTGACTATTATTTTGTATATTTATTTCTGGTCCAGACAAAATTCATCTTCCACCAGAGTTCTGTGGCTCTTCAAGGTTGCTGTCTCATTACTAAACTGCATTGAAGTTTTATAGGGAAAGTGTGAAGTTTAAAGAGTACTTATTTGGCTATAAAATACTGTAATTTGAAACATGTATGAAGCCCTGGCCAGTTTGGCTCAGCAGTTAGAGCATCGGCCCGTGGACAGAAGAGTCGCGGATTTGATACTTGGGTTGCAGTTTGGTCCCTGGCCTTGGTTGGGGTCATGAGGGAGCCAGCCAATCAATATGTCTCTCTTGCATTGATGTTTCTTTCTCTCTCTCTCTCTCTCTCTCTCTCTCTCTCTCTCTCTCTCTCTCTTTCTCTCTCTCTCTTTCCCCCTCCCACTCTATCTGAAGATAAATGGAAAAGTATCCTCGGGTGAGGATAAAAAAAAGAAACATGTGAAAACTCAGATTTAGACTAAATGACCTTTCCTCCATCATTCTGCTCCAAGATTCTGACTGTGCTTTCATAGACTTAAATGTCCTTCTTGACCATTTTCATCTATTCAAGTCTTATTCAATTCAAATATGACCTCTTTTGTGATTTCTCCACCTGTACATGGTCATCCATTCCTTTGAACTCTCCGTAAAACTTAACTTGTAACACTTTCTCGCTGGTGTTTTAGTTATTGCTGTATGTAACATTTTCCTCAATGAACTAAAAACTTCTTAAAGGCAAGGAGAGTACCTAAGTCTTATTTGTACTACCCACAGCAGAGCCTGTGGCTTGCAAAACAAATTACTTTAATGCTCACAAATGTTTATTGAATTTGAATAAGCTCCTATGTTGTATTAATAAGATACCAATTCATTCATTCATTCATTCAAGAGGTTATCATACCTGGCAAAATGAATAGCCCGTGGGGCAGAGAACTTGTATGGGTGAGGAGAAGACTAGCTGAGAATAGGTGGGAACATTTGAATGGGTAAGAGCAAGCCATCCTGTCTTTCTGCTTCCAGGCTTGTGCTGCTGTCTACACATCACCCTGAGCAGATCTTTTACAACTGATATTAGATGATGTCACTTCCTGTTTAAACACCTTCAATGATTTCCCATCATTGCAGTCTGATAAAATCCAGAGTCCTTACCCTGCTCTACAAAGCCCTACAGGACCAGCCCTGGCTCTCCATCCTTGTCATTTATTGCCTCCCCCACTTTCTAGATCCACACGGGACAACTTTGATTCTTTAGACATGCCAGTCTCACTTTCATCTGAGTTGTCCTAGACATTCCCTCTGCCTGTAATACTGTGTCTCTTGATAGGCTTCTTATTGTAACAGCAAGTACGAAGCCTCAGAGGTAGTCCCTTGCTTGATCTGCTTATGAGATAGCAGAGAGACCCCTGTAGCTGGAACAGGGTAAGAAATGGGATGAAGAGAGAAAGAAAGCCTGAGCTGCAGTCAGGGGCAACATCGGGGTTGTTTGTCAGCAGTGGTAAAGACTTTGGATTTTATTCTGAATCAGAAGAGAAGCCTGAAGGGATTTGGAGCTGAGGAATGATACAACCTGACTTACATTTATAATAAATTATTCTGACTTCTGTGTGAGAAATGTGATGAAGAGATTTATAGTAGAAGTAGAGAGATCAGGGAATTAGTCCAAATGAGAGACAATGGTGGTCATAGACTAAAGGGACAGTGTCTTCATCTTAATTGCCTCAGAGACTGTCCATCAACATCCATTCTCCACCTTTTCCATAGTGATGCAATTGTAGTCCAGCCCATGGCTGCCTAGCTTCACCCCATTTTCCAGGACTCCGCAGAGTTAAGTATGGTTGTGTGCCTCAGTTCTCCTTAATGGAATCGGAAAAGACGTGTGTCTCTTCCTGGCTGAGGCCCTCGGACAGGAGGCATGCATTCTCTGGCCTTTTCTCTCTTTTCCAACAGTTAGTTTGTAGTGTGAAGGTGAAGGCAATGCACCGGGACACGGTGAAGAAACAAACTGGAAGGAACTGGGTTTCTGCATGACGTGACGCGGAGTTGCCTGCCAGCCTGCTCTGCTGACCCCAGATCATAATGTGAGAAATCAGCCCTGAATTATGACTGGATCTCTGTAACAGCAGCTTAGCTTTTACCCTGATAATTCACTTATTAAGTTATGGAACCTCTTTGGGCCTCACTTTCTTCAATTTGTACAGTGGGCATAATATTGATGCACCCTTTGTAAGGCTGTGGTGGTCAGTGATGAGATAATCCTAGGGGACAGCTTAGTGTAGTGCTCGTCTCATGGTGATCGTCAGAAAATGTTTTCTACCACCACTAATCAGGAAGGTAGCTCCATCTTTGGTTTGGATGATGGATATCTGGCTAGTAAAGCAGATGGGGATGGTGACCTATGAAACAGACATGTCACAAGTTGAACCATAGTGTTCATAATTTTCAGTAGTTCCCCAGAGGGCTGTGGTGAATAACTTGGTTTGGATATTCTTCCTTTATATTTGTGGTACATGTCATATAGTGTTCTGTTAATGAAGTGCCTTCCTTTAGGAGAAAGAATCGTCTAGAATTCCATATATTGTCATAAGTTCTAGAAAAGGGAGGAATAATGGCCCAATTAGTCATATTCAATGAAACAAATTTCCTGTGGACGTTGATGCTGAAACATGAATAAGCCTTTCAATGTAAACTGTAATTGAAAAAACAATTTTAAAAATTAAAAAATATAATGTAAGTGCTTAGAAGAGAATATCACATATGGTGTATACTCAATCAATACTTGTTGAATTAAAAAAAAACAAAAACCCTGCACAAAAGATTTCCGTTGGAGTAGTATGGTCATCTACATTCTCCAAAGATTCTCCCTACAAAACGGTTAGATCAGGAAGCATACTGGTGACCTTTTGGTGCACGAGACGACTTTTTGATTCTGGTTTTATTAGTATGTATGAAGTGATTTCTCATCATAGTTTTGATTTGCATTTCTCTAATGATGTTGGGTATGTCTTTATGGAATTATTTGCTATGTGTACTTTTTTTTTTTTTGAGAAATGTCTTTCTAGATCTGTTATGGACTGAATGTGTTTCCCTCCCAATATTCACACTTTGGAGTCTTAACTCTTAAGTGATGGTATTTGGAGGTGGAGACTTTGAGAGATCTTTAGGTTTAGATAAGTTCATGAATGTAGGGCCCCATGATGGGATTAGTGTTTTTATTGGAAGAAAAAGAGAGATCAGCTCTCACTCTCTGTATCTACCATATGAAGACACAGTGAGAAGGCAGCTGACTGCAAGTCAGGAAGAAAGCCCTCATCAGAAACTGAATCTGCTGGTGCTTTGATCTTGAACTTCCCAGTCTCCAGAAATGTGACAAATAAGTGTCTGTTGTTTAAACAACCCAGTCTATGATATTTTGTTATAGCAGCCTGAGCTGACTAATAGATCTTTTGTCAGTTTTTAATTGGAATATCTATTGAGTTGTAAGAGTTCTTTATATATTCTAGATACTAATTTTATTTCTGGCATATGAATACAAATATTTTCTCCCATTCTGTGTGTTGTCTTTTCACTTTCTTGATGGTATCCTTTCATGCACCAAAGTTTTCAATTTTGATGAATTCCAGCTTATCTATTTCTTTGCTTTCTTGTACTTTTGGTGTCAAATCTAAGAACCCTTTGCCTAATCCCAAGTCGTGAAGGTTTACACTCTGTTTCTTTCTAAGTTTTATAGTTCTTGCTCTTAATTTAGGTCTTTGATTCATTTTGAGTTGATTTTTATATATGGTATGAGGTAAGGATCCAATTTAATTACTTTTTATGGGCCTATCCATTTGTACCATGGACTGCTGTTTGTTACCCCATTTGAAGGGTCTTGGCAACTTTGTCAAAAATCAGTTGGCCATACATTTTAGTATGGCCAACTGATTTTTTTTTTTCTCTCCCAGACTCTTGATTCTATTCCACTGATTTATATATCCATCATTTTCTGGTACCACACAGTCTTGATTATCATTGCTTTGCAATAAGTTTTGAAATCAGTTCGTGTGAGTCCTACTACTTTAGTCTTCTTTTTCAGAATTGTTTTGGCTTTTCTGGGTTCCTTGCAAATTTCATATGAATTCTAGAATCAGTTTATAAATTGCTACAAACAAGTCAGCTGGGATTTTGACAGAGATTATATTGAATCTGTATTTCAGTTTGGGGACTATTGGATGTTAATAATTTCAGTTTTCCTGAATCAATACAAAATGTTTTCAACTTATTAAGATATTTAATGTCTTTCAACACTGTGTTTTAGTTTTCAATGTACAAATCTTATCCATTTCTTGTTAAAATTATTTTATTATTTTTGATGCTATTGAGAATGTAATTTTCTTAATTTCATTTTTGAATTGTTTATTGAAAGTGTATAGAAATATGCCCAGCTGGTGTGGCTCAGTGGATTGAGCATCATCCCATGGACCGGTTCGACTCCCGGTCAGGGCACATGCCCAGGTTGCAGGCTCGATCCCCAGTAGGGGGTGTGCAGGAAGCAGCCAATCAATGTTTCTCTCTCACTGATGCTTCTAGCTCTCTCTCCCTTCCTTTCTCTCTAAAATAAATAAATAGATAAAAACATTTTAAAAATAGAGAGTGTATAGAAATACAATGGATTGTTATATATTGATCTTGTATCTTGTAAACTTGCTGAACTCATTTATTTGTTCTAAGTCATATTTTTTTAGTGGTTCCTTAAGATTTTCTATATACAAGGTTGTGTCATTTACAAATAGAAATCATTTTACTTCTTCCTTTTCAATCTAGATGTGTTTTATTTATTTTTCTTGCCTAATTTCTATTGCTAAAATCTCTAGCACAATGATAAATAGAAGTGATGAGAGTGCACATGTATATTTTGTAGCTGATTTTAGAGGAAAAGTATCTAGTATTTCATCCAGTGCTTCACATTAAATGTGATGTTAACTGTTGGCTTGTTGTAGATACTTTTTATTAGGTCAAGGAAGTTCCTTTTAATTACATTACTAGTTGAGTTTTATCATGATAGAACAATAGTTTCTGTCAAAAATTTTTTTCTCATCTAGTGATATAATTATGTGATTAAAACATTTTATTAATCAGATATTCTACATTAAGTGATTTTTAGATATTAAACCCACTTTGCATCCCTAGGGTAAATCTCACTTGGTCATGGGATATAATTGTTTTTATATATTTCTGGATTGGTTTGATATAATTTTTTTGAGGATTTTTGAGTTCATGTTCATGAGAGATACTAGTCTATATTTTTACTTGTGATATCTTTGTCTGGTTTTGGTATCAAGTTAATACTGCTGTATATTATTAGGAGCACTGAATTTTTAAAAGTAATTTTCACCAGTTTCACGGGGGAGTAGGTCTGCAGGGCTGCTCACAGCATCATACCAGAAGTATATACTAGTTTTAAAGAAAAAAGATTCAATAACAAAAATTAGAAAGTAGCAAGAGACATAAAAAAAAAAAGACCAGAAAATTTACAGAGTAGCCAAATAGAATTATTAGAAGAAATCTTTTTTTTTTTTTTAAAACTGTAGATGGGTTAAATAGCATATTAAATAATGCTGAAGAAAGAATTTGTGAACTGACAACAGAAACAAAGAAATGCAAAATATGAGGGAAAGTTAAACTTATGATAGACTGAGATGTTCAATACAGATATTATTGATCTTTACTGTTTGAAGGGATAATGGCTAAGGAAGACTGTCCAGAAGTGGTGTAAGACTTGAATACAAGGCTATAAAAAGCCCATATCTTGTTTCTTGTAATGAATCTCCAGAAGACCAATTTCAAAGGAAAGATGTTAAAAGTTGTCAGAGAGAGAAGACAGATCACCTACAAAGAACAATAATTAGACTAACAGAAGACAATGAAGCAATATTATCTCTATCTAAGAATTAATAATTTTCTAATAAAATTCTCTTTCAGGAATGAAAACAAAATCAAAGCTATCAAAGCTATCAGATACGCAGTTTACCACCGACAGACATGAACTAAAAGAACTTCAAGGATATACTTCAGGATGAAGAAAAAGAATTCCAAAAAAGTCTCAGGTACAAAAATGGTGGGGAAAGAAAATGGTAACCATCTAAGTCTTATCACATTTTTATCATATAATGATTATAATAATAATTCTATCATGTGGGGTTAGATAAAAGAATGTAACAGTATCATGTTCTTTTGTTCATAGTAGCAGGTACATCATGGATGGGGTAAGAGTAGGAGGTGAAGTATTCTAAGGTTAGGATGACTATACGTTCTGATGTGCAGAGGATAGTCCATGTCTGTGCCTGTTTTCTCTGTGTCATTGTTAATACCAACACCCTCACTCTGAAGAATATCCTGGCTTGGATGATAAATTATTTGGCTACTCTGAATATATAGGATTTTGTGACCTCATGGATTTGAGGGACAACCAATAGGGTAGAGGCAAAGATAAAGCTAAGATCTTATTCCTGGTTGCTGTGAATGGTGGTGGAGTCCCAGACATAAACACCAGGTAAGCCCCTGGATACTTGTCTCAGATCAAGAACTTCTGGGAGGATCTTTCATTAGACTGGTAAGATGGTTGGCTTCATCCATTACACTTATTTGAGGTTGTAATTCTTCTGAGGCATTTCAATTCATTAAATCTAATATGTAATTACCTCAGTACTTCTTTGAGTGAATAAGAACACCGGGGAGACTCCCAAATTGACTGTACATCTGGGAGTTCTCCATTGAGAAGTCCAAAAAAGCCTCTGTCATTGGCAACCTCGTGTTTACTGTGATAAGATCTATAATTATAAGCTATCTGAAAGGTACATGTTCCTATTTGCATTAAGTTACAGAGAATAAGAGAAACAGTTTCCTGTTCTTTGTGAATACATTTTTTTAAGTGTGTTTGAAAGTTGCTAACGGAGTAGATCTTAAATGTTCGCATCACAGAAATGAAATGGTAATTATACAAATGATGGATGTGTTACTTAACACTGTGTTGGTAATCAGGAATAATATGTATATCAGATCAATACTTAAAGTTATACAACATTATATGTCAAATATGTATATCTCAATAAAGCTGGGGGCAAATGTGAAGACCTCCAAAATTGACAGAGATAAGATTCAGAATGTGCTTACCGAATTAAATATTAGTCAATTTGGTAATTATTTTGTTGATTCTGGGGAAGAGAACAGAAGAGACAGCTTAAGGGAGGGATGAAAGGGTTAAGACAAGAACAAACAGGGCCTGGATTGTGTCCTGTTTGGCGATGAGAGTTAAGTCACTTACCTTGCCTGAAATTCATTTCTTTTATAAAATGAAAATATTAAACACATTTATAAGCACTGACCATGTGTCAGACACTATTCTAAACACTTTGTGAATCTTTAAAGCAAACCAATGTATTATTGTTCTCATTTCCATTTTAAAAATGAGGAAATTGAAGCATTGAGAGATGAGTTAACTTTCCTAAGAACACACTCTTTGTAAGTGGCACCCCTAAGACTGAAACTGGACACTGTGTGTTAACTCTCCTGACTAGCTCACCTGGTTCACCTGTCTGCCATTCTCTGTTCTGTTGTACGTCCCGGGAGGATGACCCACGGAGGTGCCCTTGCCCTCTGGCTATGGTTGAGTTACAGTAATGATAAGAAATCAGATGGTGGGAAAAGAAACAGGTTGGACTCATTCTTCCTCCAGTTTCCTGCCTGAGGGATAACCACAGATTGGCTGCATCCCTTTATTGAAGATGATGTCTTTTCATCTAGTTCATCTAGTTTGGTTCTAGAAACTACTCTTTTCCCAGGTTCCTTCTGGCCTAGGAGTGCTAATAGCTCTTCACTCCAGCCTGGTTACTGGACCATCCCTTGCTAGTAGGATCCTTACTGATTACACTTTGCAATCTCTAAAGTTGCATGCAATATACTATACCAGAAGGAGGTTCGTTTTGCGGTCACCGTACTCTCTGACTTAGACACTGGAGGTTCTACTTACACACAGCCTCCTAGTTGGGTATCCTGGGAGGGTGGAAAGCAGGACCACTCTGCAGTGGACAGCTCCAGGATCGAGACACTAAAAAAAAAATGGGAGGGTGGTGGGTAGATTTGTCCCTAATGTCCTAGCCAGAACTTGTAGAATTTGGACACCTCCCAACCTACCAGATTTCTTTAGCTCCACTATCCCAAATTCTTTCATTTGTTGAACGTGTCATGTATTTGACACTACTCTTCTCTGGCTGGCACACTTCTTTCTGCCTAGAAAACAACTTTGCATATCCTTGTGTGTTACTTGCTTGGGGAAACCTTCCCTGGAACATGCCCCTCAGCCCTGCCAGTGTAGATCAGGATCCTCATTATATAATCTGCTAGCTTTTTGGACCTTTCCTTCACAACACTTACCAGAGTTCATAATTACACGCTTGCTGATGATTCGTCTCCTCCCTTGCTAGGAGGGATGTTCCAAGAGGACCAGGGTTGCTTCTGGCTTTGCTCACTGGGACATTTCCAGAAATGAGCACAGTGATGGACTCTTCTGTGCACTGAAAAATGCTCGTTGGATGAATGGGTGGCTGTGTGACTGAGCATCATATAAAATGGTGAAGATGATACACTGGGAAGAAAAGTGGGGTAGTGCTGTCTAGTGGTTCCAGGTGTACACAAGCAAAGTGGGAACATGCTTTTACCTGGGGCCTTACAACATGTTGACGTGCTTGTGGGAAAAGTTATCTTTTCCTCAGGAGGACAGGAGAATAGCCTTAGAAGTGACTAGACTGATGTCAGTAATGGCAAGAGGAGGAATATATCACAAAGTTAACAGGAAGTTCAACTGCCATCCTGAGAAGTGAAGACTTGGGGAGAGCCACGAAGGAACACTGGAAGTGTCCTTAGTATTGTCACTATTGGCCACAGGTAGAGCCTGGAAGACAGAGCAGGAGAGAGCCCACCACGTGCTCATGCCCTGGGTTTCAGAGAACTGTAGGTGCTGCAAGAAGAATGTGTAAGAAACTTTAGAATTCAGTTAGAAGGAGAATGAGGGAGCACCAGGGATTTCATTGGTAGAGGCTTGAAATAATGACTGTTTTCCTAACTCTATATTGTTGCCTATACAACTATTTTAACTTCATATCTCACCAGGTGTGGGGCGTGTGTGTTAGAAGATGATGTCTTTTGACTTAGTCATTGCTTTTAGAGGTTTCTTCATCCTCTCTTCTCCACCAAAGTGGTATTTCAGAGTTGATTATGGCTCCCTCTGTAACTGATATTTTTCATACTATTTCTGAACATTGGCACCATATCTGACATTAGAATCATAAACCATTAACTGATTTATTTCCTAATTCATTTGAATCCAGAATTTGGCAGCATCTTTATTTGTTGGTGTGTGTGTGTGTGTGTGTGTATGTGTGTATAGACATATACGTATTAATATATATATATATTTTTATTCTCACCTGAGGACATTTTTCTTTGCATTTATCTTCAGATAGAGCGGGAGGGAGAGAGGGAGGAAAAGAGAGAGAGAAACATCGAGGTGAGAGAGACAGTGGTTGCCACCCATATGACCCCATCCGGGGCCGGGGACAAACTGCAACTGAGGTATGTGCCCTTAGCAGGAACCGAACCTGGGACTCTCTGGTCCGCGGGCCGATGCTCTAACCACTGAGCAAACTGGCCAGGGCTTGTTAGTATATTTTTATTTGGTTTTGCACACTTGGATAAAAAGCTTTCCTCAATATAAGTTGCTTATTTAAATCAGCTGATACACCTTAAGTGGGAAAAAACCCTACTTCACATGTAACTAATAAAATATCATTTATAATTTGTGCTACAGATTCATTATTGAATTCTTCAGGAAACTGATTGAACTAACCCCAAATACCATCCTTTTTTGACTAATTTGTGTGGACAGTTATAAATAATGTAGTGAGCTCTGTCTACAAGGCTACAAGCCAAAAGTCTTTGTGTCATAAAGAGACCATTGTTGTTTGTGAATAGGCAATTATTAGATGGCATTTCTGAAACTGGAAGCTAAGTAAAGTAGTTTGTCAGTGGATCTAATAAAAAATTGATTTGATAAAAGTTTCATTCAGAAATGGTTTAGGTACTCCATACACTATGTATGTATCTATTTATACATGTAAACATTACTTCTATGTAGACATGGCATTGATAAGGTATTTCTATTTAAATTTTATCCATTAGAAGAAATTATATAGTGTTAAAAATTTGGCAGCATTTTAGTGTACAAATTGATTGTGCTCTAAATCTATTCTGCTTATTAGTTTAATACATATTTGTTTTAGAAAGTGGTTATAAAAAAAAGAAAGAAAAATGTCCAAAATGTTATCTAGCAACAACCAGAATTAATGTCCTCAAAAATATGATTCAGAGCTCATTCCAAGTTAACAAATATAGATAAAAACATATCATTTAAAAAATATCTTTATTGTTGAAAGTATTACAGATGTTCCCCCCCTCCAATGACATCCCCCACCTACCTTCACTGCATTCTTGTCTGTGCCCATTGGTTGTGAATATATGCATATAAATTCTTTGGCTTATCTCTTCCCACCCCTCAACCCCATCCATCTGAGGTTTGTCAGTCTGTTCCCTACTTCCATGTCTCTATTCTATTTTGTTTGACAGCTTATTGTGTTCATTATATTCCACAAATAAGTGAGATCAGGTGATACTTGTCTTTCTCTGACTGGCTTATTTCACTTAGCATACTACTCTCCAGGTCCCTCCATGTCGTCATCATCATTTTTAATTGCTGCTACTGACAACAGCAATTTTCAAAACCAGCTTTCAAAACCAACCTGTCTTAGCCAAGGTTCCCTATGAAACAGAACACAAGACAAGAAATAAGTGCTTATGTTTTGTTTGGGAGGTGCAATCCCGGGGCAGCAAGAGTGAAGGAGAAGCTACACCACACAGTGAGAGACGGGAAGCCATGGCACGGGGTGCGTTTTGATTCATGTCGAGATTCTAAGAGGCACAGCCTGCTCCTTGGCAGGTTCACTTGCTTGGTCAAGCAGTATGTACCCAGAAAGACTCTGTGGAGAAGTCATGCCTCCAAACAGTCTTTTGGAGGCAACAAAAGACAGGAATTTATCTGCGAGCTCTCAGTCTTCTCTCTCCCATTGGCCAGAGTGTCCCACACAAGGAAGTTCGTTCCTTCTCAACACTCAGCATCTTCAGCAGCCACCTGCCGATGCAGAGCTCATGGTCTGCAGCAGGACTCTCCCTTTGAACTTGGAAGTGACAGGAAGAGCCAGGGACCATGAGTGTGTGGCTGATTGGCCTGAAGAAGTGGACTTTCATGGGTCAGCCACAGCAGTAGCTAAGGCAAAGCAAAGTCCACCAGGGTCTAAGAGACAGGTGAGTCTGAGAGAACCTGTGGAGGCAACTAAAATCGATATTAAAGAAATGTAATTTAGGTTATTTTCCAGTTTTCATTATAATAACTAAGGCTGCAATGAAAATTATTTTACATACATCTTGTGTATTTACCTGTATATTATCTCAGAATAAATTCTCAGACATATACTGTATTGCTGAGTCAAAGGCTCAAAGGCTTCTAAATCCCAGGAAATTTTCCACATTGCTTTAAGAGAGAAGAACAAGGACAGGCAGGTTGTCCAGGGACCCTGGGTGGACTCTAGTTTCACAGTGTGCTTCTTGCCTTGGCAGCTGGCTGGATTCTGTTGAGTGATTGAGAAGGAATACCAAGGCTTTCGAATGGTCCCTTTTCTTAGTTTCTTTTTTTTTTTTTTTTTTTTTATCCTCACCCAAGGACATTTTTTCATTTTTTTGTTCAGATAGAGTGGGAAGGAGAGAGAGAGAGAGAAATATCAACATGAAAGGGACACATCGAGTGGCTGCCACCCGCACGACCAACCAGGGCCGGGGACAAACTGCAACCGATGTACATGGCCTTCGCGGGAACCGAACCCGGGTCTCTCTGGACCGCAGGCCAACGCTCTAACCGCTGAGCCAAACTGGCCAGGGCAGTTTCTTAGTTTTCACTTCTTTTCTTACTTGTGTACCTGATGGTCAGTCTAAAGATGGTTCAGCCAAGATGCCCTAGCAGGGAAATGCAGGCACTTTTGACTTTAAAAACTACTCTTTCTTTCTGGGAAAGTGTCTACATCAACCAAGGAAGCAAATTCAAGAGGGACAGGTATATGGAACTGACTGGCGAGAGAAGGGGAGAGGGTACCCCAGTCAGCCATCCCAGCCAGAGAATCAGTCCTGTCGGGTGATGTTGAGGCCAATGGTGCAGCCAGACTGTTCTGCTTTTCCATCCCTAATCTCCTGCTAGCTAGCTTGTGGCTTTGGGCAAGTCACTCATTCTGGGCTTCACTTTCGACTTCTGTTAAATGACGGGATTCTACTAAACTTGACTAACTCCAAGGGACCAAGCTATAAGATTTTGCCAAAACCAAGAAGTACAATTGAACAAATATTTGTTTCTCCTTTGGTGCTAGACAGAAAAGTAGAATATAGTGAACAGAAAGTCATGAATCTCAGCCAAGTCGTAATGTACTTTAAAAACTCGTCAATATTATTTCTGGTAGGGAAAAACTGGAAATATCTCAAATGCCCCAATGTAGGAGAAGTGTAAATCTTATATCTCCTTAGGATGTAATATTATGCAGCCATTAAAATAGTGTTTTCAATTGGAAAGATAAGAAATAAATTAATGAAAGTGGTTACTCCATAGTGCAGAGGGTGGTAGTGATGGGTGGGGGAACCGAGATGGAGAGAGACTTCTTAATGTGTACATAATTTTGTTTTGTTGAATTCCGTGATTCCAGTCAATATAAAAATTTTAAAAGATCATCATTTTCAAGTATATTAATGATATTTTTAAATGTTCATGACATAATATTAAGATACTTTAAAAGCAGAGCACAATATTTTACATATGTGTGTGTATATGTGTATCCCAATTTTGTTTTTATTTTATTTTTTTTTTATCCTCATCTGAGGACATTTTTGCATTTATCTTTAGATAGAGCAGGAGGGAGAGAGGGAGGAAGAGAGAGAGAGAAACATCTATGTGAGAGAGACACATCGACTGGCTGCCACCCACACGACCCCAACCAAAGCCGGGGACAAACTGCAACCGAAGTACGTGCCCTTACTGGGAACTGAACCCGAGTCTCTCCGGTCCGCGGGCCGACGCTCTAACCGCTGAGCCAAACTGGCCAGAGCCCAATTTTGTTTTTAAATGCATAGAAAAAAATTTAGAAGAAAATGCTTAAAGTATTAACAACTATTCTCTTTGGGAAATGAGATTGGGGTAATAATTTTGCTTTTTATTCCTTTTTATATTATCCAATTTCTCAGCAATGAATGTCCATTAGTTTTACCAATATGAACTATACACACACACACACGCACGCACATATATATATATATATATATATATATATATATATATATTCATATATATAATAACCAACAACAATCTCCTGAAAAATCGTTGTTTCTTTCCATTTGCTTTACCCCTACAACATGGCCCCTAACCCTCGCCCACACTCCCTCAGGACTGGAGGGGGTGAGCTTTCTCTGCTTCCTCTTTGTGTCCGGCTGGGATCTCTCTTGTGTAAAATGCTGTTCACTGATCTGTTTCTGGATTTGTGCCCCAAGGTCTGCTAGTCTGGTTCCTGAGCCGTTGTTGATAATGCCCTCAGGCATCTTTTCTGTCCAGGCTGTGGGCTTGCCCCACTTTGCCTACTGCATCCCCTCATCACTTTGCTCCTGTAGCAGTCTGGCAACATTTCCATGCATTTTATTTTATATTGTTAATGTTTGAGAATCTCCATCTAGAAATCCTATTTGTTCTCAAATGAGGAGGGGTGACTTTTTTTTTTTTAATCCTCACCTGAGGATATTTTTTTTCCCATTTATCTTCAGACAGAGTGGGAGGGAGAGAGAGAGAGAAACATCGCTGCGAGAGAGACACATCAACTGGCTGCCTCCTGCACGACCCTGACCAGGGCCAGGGACCAACTGCAACCGAGGTATGTGTCCTTGACTGGAATCGAACCCGAGACTCTTTGGTCCATGGGCTGACGCTCTAACCACTGAGCCAAACTAGCCAGGGCAATAGTGGGGGTGACTTTTTAATTTTGTTCAACAAAAATGTATTTCTTGCCCTGGCCAGTTTGGCTCAGTGTTGGCCCTCGGACCGAAGGGCACATACCTCGGTTGCAGATTCGATCCCTGGCCCTGGTTGGGGGTCATTCTGGAGGCAATCAATCAATGTGTGTCTCTCGCTTTCTCCCTCCCTCACTCTATCTAAAAACCAATGGAAAAATAACCTCCAGTTTGGGTTTAAAAAAAAGAGAGAGAGAGAGAGATGTATTTATTTATGTCCCATTGCTAAATGTTGGGAGCACAATGATGAATGAAATCCTGCTTCTGCCCTGGAGGAGATCAGAGTCTTTATAAACAAACAGAAATAACCTATCTGTGCTTCAGTTTCTTAATCTGTAAAATAATGATCGCATCTACCTCATAGGGTTGTTATGAGGATTAAATAAATTAGCACATGTAAAGTGCTTAGAACAGTGCCTGGCGCAGAGTACTAATTCCAGAAAATTTTATTATAACATGGCAATCAATTTTCTGCCTTCAGATTATAAGAGTCTTGAGTGCCCATTGTGAGAAAAAAAAACACTAGAAGAATGAGAAGACAGGGTCCCAGTTTTACTACTTATTAACTCATATTCCAATCTGAACCTCAGTTTACTCACCTGTAAAATATGAATAATAGTCCCTACCTTACAGGGTTTCCATGACAATTTCACTAGGAAAACGTACATCCAAGTGTATAAAAGTGTGTTATTGTTATGGTTTGAGTTCATGAAAAGTTGTTTTATACAAACAAGCATCTACACACGTTTCTGTGTCTTTCAGGAAATACTGGAAGTAGAAAGATTACTTCTCAATAATTTTTGTGAGTTTGTTCATTCTTTTTTATTGATATGTAATTGACATATAAAACTATATTAGTTTTAAGTGTACAGCATAGTAATTCCTTATATGTATATATTGTGAGCCCAGCCGGTGTGGCTAAGTGGTTGAGTATCCACCCCTGCACCAAAAGGTCACCGGTTCGATTCCCTTTCAGGGCACATGCCCAGGTTGTGGGCCTGATATCCAGTGGGGGGCTTGCTAGAGGCGGCCAGTTGATGTTCTCTCTCATCGATGTCTCTGTCTCCCTCTCCCTTCCTTTCTCTCTCAAATCAATAAAGAAAAAAAAATTAAGCCCTGGCAGGTTTGGCTCAGCGGTTAGAGTGTCAGCCTGCGGACCAGAGAGTCCCGGGTTCGGTTCCCGCTAAGGGCACGTTACCTCGGTTGTGATTTGTCCCTGGCCCAGGTTGGGGTCATGTGGGTGGCAACCAGTCGATGTGTCTCTCTCACATCAATGTTTCTCTCTCTCTCTTCCCCACTCTCTTCCTCCTGCTCTATCTAAAGATAAATGCAAAAATGTCCTCGGATGAGGATTAAAAAGAAAAATTAAAAAATATATGTATTATGAAATGATCACCACAGTAAGTCTAGTTAACACCGTCATCACACAGTTACAAATTTTTTCTTTTTTTCATCTTTCTAATGAGAACTTTGAAGCCCTACTTTCTTGACAACTTACACGTGTACACCACAGTACTGTTAACTGGAGTCACCGCGGTTCATTCCGTCCATGGGACTTGTTTTGTAGCTGGAAGCTTGTACCTTTGCACCTCCTTCCCCGATTTTGCCCTGCACCTCCCACCTCTGGCGACCACCAGTCTGTCCTCTACAAGTTTTGTTTGTTTGTTTTAGCATCTACATTTCAGTGAAATTATGTAGTATTTGTTTTTCTCTACCTGACTTATTTCATTTAGCATAATGCCATCCATAGTGTCACAAATGGTGGGATATTCTTTTTTTATGGCAGAAATATATAGCATCTCAGTTTCTCTATCCATTTGTCCATGGATGGACAATTAGGCTATTACTATGTCTTGGCTATTGTAAATAATGCTGCAAATTTTTTTAAAAGAAAAGGAAAAAAAAAAGTAAATAATTCTACAATGAACATGGAGATGTAGATATCTTTTTGAGTTAGTGTTTTTATTCCTTCAGATAAATACCTAGAAGTAGAATTGCTGGACCATATGGTAGTTCTATTTAAAAAATTTGAGGAACCCCCTACTGTTTTCCATAATGGCTGTACCAATTCACAATCCCACCAACAGTGGGAATATACAGGGCTCCTTTTCTCTACATCCTCACCAACTTGTAACGTCTTGTCTTTTTTTAATTATTATTATTTTTTAAGCCTTTAAAAAAATTTTTTTTTCTTTTTATTAATGTTAGAGAGAGAGAGGGAGAAAGAGAGAGAGGTACAAACATTGAGGAGAGAGAACATCGATTGGCCGCCTCCTACATGCCCCCCACTGGGGATCCGGCCCACAACCTGGGCATGTGCCCTGACTGGGAATCCAACTGGCGACCTCTTGGTGCATGGGTCGATGCTCAACCATTGAGCCACAGTGGCCAGATGTCCTATTGTCTTTTTATTAGTAGCCTTCCTAACAGGTATGAAGTGATATTTCACTGTGGTTTGGATTTTCGTTTCCCTGATGATTAGTGATGGTGAGCGTCTTTTCATGTGCCTGTTGGCCATCATACGTCTTCTTTGGAAAAGTGTCTATGCCCAATTTTTAATTGGATTGTTTGTTACTTTGCTATTGAGTTGTGTGAGTTCTTTATGTATTTTGGTCATTAATCCCTTATCAGATATATGATTTGCAAATATTTTCTCCCATTCCATAGGTTGCCTTTTCATTTTGTTGATGGTTTTCTTTGCTATGCAGAAGCTTTTTAGTTTGATGTAGTCTTACTTCTTTATTTTTGCTTTTGTTACCTTTGCTTTTGGTGTTAGATTTAAAAAATCATTGCCAAGACCAATATCGAAGACCTTACTGCTTAGGAGTTTTCTTCTAGGAGTTTTATGGTTTGAGGTCTTCATTATGAGTTGATTTTTATGTACAGTTTAAGATAGTGATCTACTTTCATTCTTTCACGTGTATCTGTCCAGTTTTCCCAACACCTTTCATTGAAGAGACTGTCCTTCCCTCATTGTACCTTATTGACTCCTTTGTCATACGTTAATTGACCCCCCATGTGTGGGTTTATTTCTAGGCTCTCTGTGATATATATGCTTTTTATGCCAATATCATATTGTTTTGATAACTATAGCTTTGTAATATAGTTTGAAATAAGAACATGTGATGCCTCCAGCTTTGTTTTTGTTTCTCAAAATCACTTTGACTATTTAAGGACTTTGTGCTTCCATATGAATTTTACCCTAGCTTAAAAATAGGATAGGCTCTATTGCAATTAGAGGAATGTGGCACAGTTACTGTCAGCTTAGAAGAGGCCTGATTGAGCATCTGGGTTCAGCATGAAGGCCTGGTTTGGAATAAGAGGGTGGCTGAAGAGAGGAAAGGAAGGAACTGCTTACCAGTGGCTTCTCCAGGCTTTTATGTCATGGCAGCATCTAGAAAACAGGGTTCTGGGCCCTTCATTGATGATGGTGGTGGAAAAGGAAAGTCAGAGGGGAAAGTCAGCGTTGGGAATGTGTGCCACCTCCCGTAGGAATTGGAATTCAGGCCGTGTGCTCCCAACTCTCCCAGGAGCTTGCAGTGACTGACTGTGAGCTAAATGATGCCCAGGGCGGTCAGAGATGCCAGAGACTCTTTTTCCAATACTCAGTCAGTTCTGGAAAATGCTGAGACTGGAATCCGGACTGAAGTTAAGAGAGAATGTGTTTTGCAGACTGGCATTTCCTAAAGCATACTTATGAAAGCACAGGTCCTGAGTAGTGGCTTCTCACTGAAAGAAGGCTTTAGGAGAGACTGGGTTAAGATGCAGATGTGCAGACTGAGCACACATCATCTCCCCTCAGGTTTATCCCATGAAGTCACAGGAGATGATAGATGATAGATGGATAGATAGATAGATAGATAGATAGATAGATAGATAGATAGATAGACAGATAGACAGACAGACAGTCAGGACCCGAAAGATGCCAGCAACTGATCCACAATTCTGAAGAATTACCAGATATATAAACCAGATGAAAACTATTTTAATTCAGGTGGTGGATTAAATACCAACATTTATCTATTCTTCCTCCTGAGACCCCATTTAAATTATGGTAAAAAAAAACAAATTTTAAAGCATAAACCTGCAACAATTTAGGGAGCACCATCCAAGCAAATATTTAATAGTAAAACTTCAAGGAAATCAAACACTAGACTAAGTGCAGAAGGCAGCAGACCACATAGAACGTCCAAATGCAAAAGTCAGGAGTGACAGGCGGGGCAGAAATCAGTGAGACTGACTGAAGATACAGATACAGATTCATGGCTTCACATGCCTACCCCTTCTCCTTCATCAGTCTAAAAGGCAGCTAGGCATTCATTTCTTGGCCAACATTTTGACTGAAGGTTTTCTATTTTCTTTAAGAAATAAAACAAACTGACAGGGATGAGCAAGGTGGCTAGCGTGGATGCGGTGTCCCTGATTAAAGCCCTCATGCTGGCATTCAGGGTACCCCACTCTACAGTGAAGCCAAGCAAGTAGGCTGGTGTACTTCTCCCCACTCCCTATGTGAAAGGGCCCTGGATCAGGATGGTCACCACATCACAGGAGATAAGGTGGAGCCCAGATAGTCTAACGAGTATACAAAGTCTCAGCTGAGCAATTGTCTTTCCCTAACCCAGCCATCATTTCTTAGATGACCAAAAAGAAAAGAGATAGCCAGTGTCAACATACAGAATCAGGGAAGCAAAATGCAATCAAAAACAGTGAAAAATAAAAACAACAAAAAACGAAGTCACATATACTAGGTAAGCACAAATGGAACCTCTGGACAGAGTTTCCAAGCACTAGCAATGTGGAAGAAAATGGGTAGAAAATTTGCAAGACTGAGGCAGACAATCGATGAATGAATAAAGATGTGGCACATTTCTGCAAAGTAATATTATTACTCAGCCAAAGAAAAGAATGAAATCTTGTCATTTGTGACAACATGGATGGACCCAGAGGGTATTATGCTAAATGAAATAAATTAGACAGAGAAAGACAAATACCGTATGATTTCACTTATTTGTGGAATCTAAAAACAAAACAGAAACAAACTCACAGATATAAAGAACATTTTGATGGTTGTCAGATGGGAGAGGGATTGGGGGTTGGTGAAAAGGGGGAAGTGATTAAGGTTTACAAACTGCCAGTTATAAAAACGGTCATAGGATGTAAAGTCCAGCATCGAGAATATAGTCAATAATATAATAACGGTGTCTGTGTCAGATGGGTACTAGACTTATTGAGGGGATCACTTTGTAAGTTATAGAAATGTCTAATTACTATGTTATATACCTGAAACTAGTATAATATTGCATGTCAACTATAATTTAAAAAAATTTTTTTAAATTTTAAATTAATTTTTAAAAGGCTGATACAGACATACAGGATGGGGCAAAAGTAGGTTTACAGTTGTTCATATGAAAAATTATACAATAATTAATAAATAAGAATAAACTCTGCATTTTACATACAACTGTAAACCTACTTTTGCTCCACCCTGTATGGACATATATCTCTATGTACATATACATACATTCATATATATATACACATATATGAATACATATTTACATATACATACATAGAAAAGGAATAGAGCAAACAAAGAACAAAACATTCAACATAGAAGAAAAAATGACTCAGAACAGTCCTACCTATTGCTTACCAAGAGACTGCATACCTCGGGGAGTAAATCTAGAAAGAGGGCAATGTATTAATGGGACTTTAGTCTGTGATAAAATAGAGACTGAATTCAGTAAATGATATTGTGGAAAGTAACTATCCATGTAAAAGAATATCAAATCAGATCCCTAAATTCATGCAGTATGTAAACATTCGCATGGCTTAAAAATTAAACGTAGGCAATTCACAAAAGATAATACAATGGCCCCTAACTCTATGAAGCAATGTTCAATGTCTCTTAAGGAAATGTAAAGTAAAAACAAGAATGAGATATTTTTTGCTCAGTATATTGTTAAACAAGAAAAAAGCTGATAATCCTGTGGCCTGTTTTCTAACAGAAATGTCTGGTAAAGTTTTCGATACTTGGGGTGATCAAGATGCCTCCTGATTGACAATCCATATGGGTTGTCCTATTTAAGGTCATTGGAATCTTACAGAAAGATCCCCGAAAGAGATCTCAGGAGGCCAGAATCTAATGGCAACTCAGAAACAGATTTCTTCAGTGACCTTAGGTATAGACTTTCAGTGCCTTATTCTCCTTCTAAAACTTAAGGAGGACGAGACCTACTTTTTCCGTGTATCATTGAAATGTGATCTAGATTAACAGCCTAACATAGAAAATGTCTCCAGCACCTTGAAAGATCAGGCACATTACTCAATGCCCGAATCAATACATCAGGTAAAACAATCAATCTAATTCACTTAATTTGAGAAAAATGCTCACCTAAAATCATACAGTTTTAGAAGTGGGTCTTTAAAACTAATCAAATTCAGGGTTTTCCAAAATGTCCTTCTGACTGATAGTGTTGATTCAGGCATAGGGTATTGATTATTAGAGTGTATAGATTTGGAAACCACGCACAATAGTAACTAAATCTACACAGCTATTGTACTTGTCTCACATGTGAACACACCCTTTTCCCACCCTAAGGCTAGACTGTGATTACTAAATTGGTGTAAACTAGTGCTGAAACATTACTAAAATACTTTGTTGCTCCAGATTTTAAGCTTTTACAGTGTAACATTATTTTTCTGAAGTAAACTAAAATCAAATTTCTCAGGATTCCTGCTACCTTCTTTAGCAACATTTGAGGGAGGAGGATCTTTTGTACATTTGTAATAAATGAAGACTGATCCAGATTGCATGTCCTGGTTTTCTTTCTTTTTAAAATTTAAACCATGTACAACTTTGGCCCAACTTAAATTAAACTATATAACCAATGTGAGTGTGCCCCTGTAAACATAGTTAGGTTAAAATAAACTATATTAAAAAGCAAAAGCAAAAATATAATAATAAAAAGCCTCAGCTCACCTAGAATCTATCCTGGAGGGTGGAGTTCCTCCCTACTCCTCCCCAAAACAATACTAAACATCCAGGTATCTTCCATGTAATGAGTGCTACTATGCGCCAATGTTACACTTTAGTTTATTTCACCCTCAAGAATCTACTTTCACTTTATGGATGAGACAGCTGTCTCGAAGAGGTTCAGTAACTTTCCCATGATCTCACAAATGCTGAGCCTACAAGTTGAAGAACAGTGTGCTATGCTCCCACTTCCTTCTTGAAACAGAGCAGCTACATTTTTATCTATTTTAAATATTGAGCTTTTGCTTCTGATATTGTTGAATGCCTTCCACATAACTTTTAGGTAACTTATTAAAATGCAACAGTGTTACTTCTCTGCTTCAAACCCTTGAATGGCTTCTTATCACCTAAAGCAGTGGGTCTCCAAGTGTGGTCCCTGAACCAGCAGCAACATAATCACTTGGGAATTGCTAAAAATACAAATACTCAGGCCCCATCTCAGACCTACAAAATCGGAAACTGAGGGTGGGTCTCAGAAATCTGGGTATACACAAGCTGTTTGGGTGATTCTGATGCTCAACCTTGATCTTTAGATGACATTTGAGACCCTGTGTGATAAGGCTTACTTCCATCGCCTTATCTTGCTGCTCACTACTTCACTCACCAAACTGCATGTATATCCCTTAAAGATGCCACAGGCTACTTCCTGACCAAGGACAGTGTCGTCTGGTGGTTAAGCACAAGGATTCTGGAGTCAGACTGCCCAGACTTGAATGCTAGGTCATGTACTAGAAGATGACCTCAGTCAAGTTACCCAACCTCTCTGAGTCTTAGTTTCCCCACATATCAAATGAGATGAAGGTAATAATAGTATCTACTCCATTTGTTGTTGTGAGGAATGAACCACTATAGGCAGACCACGTAGAACAGTGTCTGGCATACAGCAGTTACTCTAGAAATACATCATTGCATTCGCTTGTTGCATCAGTTTCCTGGGGCTGTACCAAATTACTACCAAGTTGGTGAAGTTCAACATCAGTGTCGCTGGGCGGATGCCAGCAGGGCAGCACTCCCTCCAGAGGCTCTAGGGGAGCATCCATCCCTTGTCTTGTTCGGAGCCTAGCAGCCGCCTGCACCCCTTGGTTTGTGGTCACATCCCAGCAGTCTCTGCCTCCGTTTGTGTAGCACCCTCTCCTTTCTGTGTGTGCAGTCTCCCTCCGCCTCTCTCTTATAAGATTACTTGTGATTGGATTTAGAGCCCACTCAGATAATCCAGGGTAATCTCCCCAGGTCAAGACTCTTAATTTAATCACATCTGCAAAGACCCCTTTTCCTTAGAAGGTAACATTTGCCGGTTCCAGGGATTAGGCCGTGGCATCCCGGGTGGCCGTGTTCAGCACACTACGCGTGTCATGCTGCCTGCATGCAGTGCCCTTCTCGCCCGGTTTCTCCTCCTTCAGGCTCAGCACAGGGTTTGCCTCCTTCAGGAAGCCTTCCCTCATTTTCCCAGTGCCAGACTCAGTTCAGCTCCTCCGTGCTCCTATACTGTCCTGAACACGCCCGGTCACTGTCATTTTCTTAGTATAGTTTCCTTTTTAGAGCAGTTTTAGGTTTATAGAAAAACTGCATAAAAAATACAGAGCGTCTCCATGTACCCCTCCCTCTTCCCATGTCTTCTTTGCAGTCTCCCCCGTTGTTAACACCTTGCGTTAGTGTGGTACATTTGTTATCGTTGACGAACCAATACTGAGTCATTGTTATTAGTGAAAGTCCATAATTTACTTTAGGATTTTATCTTTCTGTAGCACAGTCTCTGGGTTTTGACAAATGCGCAATGTCCTGTACCCACCTTCACCTTGCCATCCAGAATAGTTTCACTGTCCCCAAAGTGTCCTGCACTCCACCTATTCGCTCCTCTCCTCATCCCCCTGAATTCTTGACAACCACTGATCTTACTGTCTCCGTAGTTTTACCTTTTCCAGAATGTCATAGTTGGATTCATACAGTGTATAGCCTTTTCAGATTTACTTTTTTCACTTAGCAATATGTATTTAAGATTCCTTCATATCTTTTTGTGGCTTGCAAGTTCATTTTTTGTTGCTGAATAAAATCCCATTGTTTGGATATACCCCAGTTTGTGTACTTCCTCTATTAAATGACAACTTTGTTGCTTCCAAGTTTTGGTGATTTTGAATAGAGTTGCTGTAAACATCTGTGTGCAGGTTTTATGTGAATGGGAGTGATTGCTATGTCGTGTGGTAAGAGTATGTTTAGTTTTGTAAAACACTGCCAAAATATCTGTCAAAGGAGTTGTACCATTCTGCATTCCCACCAGCAATGAATGGAGTTCCTATTGTTCCACGTTCCTTTTTTTTATACTTTATTTTTTATTGTGAAAGCATTACAGATGTCCCACTTTTCCCCCGTTGACCCCTCTCCTTTCTGCTCCCACCCCCCTCCTGCTTTCCCCAGCCTAGTGTCCATGTCGATTGGTTGTGCATATATGCAGATACGTTCTTTGGTTTATCTCTTCCTACTCCCTATCCCTCTGAGGTTTGTCAGTCTGTTCCCTACTTCCATGACTCTAATCTCTTTTGGTCGACAGCTTATTTTGTTCATTATGTTGCACAAATAAGTGAGATCATATGATACTTGTCTTACTCTGACTGGCTTATTTCGCTTAGCATAATACTCTTCAAGTCCCTCCATGTCGTCTCAAAGGGTAAGAGATCTTTCTTTCTTATAGCTGCATAGTATTCCATTGTGTATATATGTACCACAGCTTTTTTATCCATTCATCTATGCTTCACATTCTTATCAGCACTTGGCGTTTCCAGTGTTCTGTATCGGCCATTCTGATAGGTGTGTAGTGATTTCTCATTGTTGTAATTTGCAATTCCCTAATGACAAAAAATATACAGCATCTTTCATGTGCTTATTTTCCATCTGCATATCTTCTTTGGTGAGGCGTCTATTCAGATCTTTTGCCCATTTCAAAATTGAGTTGTTTTCTTATTATTGAGTTTACTAGTTCTTTGTATATTTAAATGCAAGTCCTTTACCAGATTTGTGTTTTGCAACATATCTGATAGAGTCTCCCTGTCTGTCAGACTTTGTCTTTTCATTCTCTTAACAGTGTCTTTTGCAGAGCAGTTGTTTTTAATTTTAATTAATTATATTTTATCAATATTTTCTCTCATGGAGTACGCTCTGGTGCTGTATGTAAAAGCCATTGCTGCCCAGCTGGTGTGGCTCAGTGGACTAGAGGGCCCAGTTTGATTCTCAGTCAGGGCACATGCCTGGGTTTTGGGCTTGATCCCTAGTAGGGGGCATGCAGGAGGCAGCCAATCAATGTTTCCCTCTCTCTTCCTCTTTCTCTAAAATCAATAAAACATATTTTTTAAAAAGCCATTGCTAAATTCAAGATCACTTAGATCTATATAGATAACCACATAAATATTTATCTAGATAAAAATAAATTTATCTGTATTTATCATCTGTGTTTTAGAAGTCTTATGGTTTTGCAGTTTACATTTAGTTCTACACTACTTTTGAGTTATGTCATTATTGTGCTGTTGTTCCTGTCTCCTACCTTACTGTATCTGTGATTTTTTTCTTGAGTTTATAGATTATAGCTTACTCATCCTAATATTCTTAGTACTCCGTAGGCCTAAAAAAAAACAACAACAACAACAACAAAAAAACGGAGACAGTGGCCTTGATCTTTCTCAGCAACTCAGCCACTCCTGGCAGCATCGTGGCTGCTCGAGGCTTGCTGGCCCGAAAACAGACGCAGCGCCCTTTGTGTCCAACCTCTGCTTACGTGCTCTCGTGACCATGAGAGAGCTGCTTCCGCAGACCTCAAGGACAAGCCCGTGGTGCAGGAAGGTCACTGAGTGTCAGCAACGCCGTCTTGTTAGAAGACTGAGAATAGACGAGGTTTTATTTTTGTTGGCGCTGGTTGACTTCCAGTGGCCTCCTACAAAAGAATGTTCTGTGGTGGGGGGTCAAGTTGGGTGGGAGAGTCAAAAGTTTAAGGGTTATGTGGCCATTCTTCCATCAATACAACGTGACGTGGTTTCCTGTGTCAAATATTATTGTTTTTCTATTTATATGCCTGTGAATTTAGAAATAAAAGCAAGCCTCCTAATCGGGAAGAATATAGAACGCTTTTTAAAATTTGAAAGCAGAGATATATTTGTATTAATCCTAATTTCTTTTTTCATGGAGAGATATACACAAGTATAAAGTTCAGATTTTATTGGTACAGTGATTAAATAGTATCTTTTTTTTTTTATGACAGTCTCAATTTTAAATAAATGTGATTTAACTCACACCTTTCAAAACATTTACATAAATTCACAAACCAGGAAAATTCTTTTTTGGTCTGTCTTGGAAGGTGTCCCTGGGACATTCTCCTTTTGGAGCCTGAGACCACCAAGCAAACAGCACGGTGGTTATGGATTCTCCTCTAAAGTGGTAGCACCTCGGCCTTAAATTTAGGTTGGCCACTACAACTTAATTATAACACAGACCTTTTTCTTTAGCACCAATGTGATATTTGTAATGAAATCCTGTGATTGTTTTTTTTTTTTTGAGGAATATATTTTTAAAGGATTGGTGGGTTACTTGTGTTTGGCTAACTATTTGACCATGTGGTAGAAGTGAGAAGTAGTCCAGCAGGCCCTCAATAGGGAAGCCCAATGGCCAGCTTTGCACGGAGCCGTCCGTGGGACCACGGTGATGGGCACCCAGTTAGCGCTGATCCCCAAAGCTCCTAACATAGCTCAGGGTGAAAAGAGCTGTCTGGCCTTCAGGGTGCTCAGAACTCAGACATAGTTCTCTCTTATTGATAAAGAAAAAGTCTTTCTTATCTAGTGTCTGTCTTAATAGTACTGAAACTCTAAGCCTTGTCCAAGCTACTTTGGTGGGAAACAAATATCATGTCTAGCAATAACTATTAGGAATGTCTACAAGAGGAAAATAAATTAAAATAGTTTGCCCCACCTACCCTCTTTTTTTTAAAGCACATACGGAAGCTAATAAAAAAAAATACTCTGAATTGTTGATTAGCTTTCCTATCACTTCTAGTAAGTCTTGATTGTCCAAGCCAGGACAGCTTGTTAGGTAAGGCAGACAGTGGTATGCATTTGCTTCAGAGACTTAAGTAACCCATTCGCTGGGGTTTTCTTTAAATACAGGGGTGGGCAAAAGTAGGCTTATAGTTGTGAGTCCGCAAAACACAGAGTTTGCTCTTGCATTATTATTTATGAATTATTGTATTCTTTTCCATTTGAACAACTGTAAACCTTCTTTTGCCCACCCCATATATGGGCAGCTACAAGGGTGATCTCAAAGAACACACTAATAATTTCTAGCAGCTCAGATTAGAATGGGATATTATTACTATTTGGAGATAGAAAGAAGTGAATTATGAGCAGAGAGGTCAACAGATATTCAAGTAAAAAGTTTAAAAACTTTTTAAGTCATTTGCTGTTTGCCACAAACAAAAATGAGTATTATTTCTATCAATGGAAGGTCTTCGGATGTAGGACAAAATACCAGTAGACAAAGAATTATCATTTTTATAGATTTCTTAATTATAAAACTTCACACACACACACCCGTTCCTGTGCATAGTTTGTAGTTCATTCAGGAGATGCAAGTCTGGCTTCTGTGATGGCAGCTGCAGACTGAAGTGACGTGGGTGGGACGCTCCCATGAACTTTCCATTCTCAAGGATTTCTTGGATGAGCTTGAGTACCTTGGTTAGACCTCCTTACTTACCACTTATCTCCCTAACCTGTCAGTAGTCAGTGATGTTGGGACATACTTGACCTTGGGCTAAGGTCTTGAGACTGCTTGGAGCCTAACCCTGGGGTCTACATAGTCAGAGACCAAACATGGAGACTGTAGGGTTAGCAACCACTCTGCTTCCCTCCCCAGACCCCTGGACCACACCCAGAATGCATAGGGGCCAAGTTCAGCCATAGACTTAACAGAAGAATGACTTACTGAAGGAGAAATAGGGTCTGAGGTGAAGTGGAGTTAACAGAAACAGCATCCTATTGCTGGGCTTTTTGGGGTTTCACAGATCAGAGCTGGTGAAAACTGGACTGCTCTCCCTTTATGGGGTCCCTGTGAGGGAGAGGGGTGGCACAAAGGGACGTGATAAGGACAGAGAACATGCCTGTGTAATGTTTCTGTTCAATTTTAGCTTCTGAGAAGGATGTAGAAAATCACCTGAAAGGCAGTGTTTAGGTCACGATGGATTTTAACTTTTACGTTAGCCATGCCCCCTATTTCCAGGAATAATCAAGAATCAGCTGGCTTTCAGGGAAATGAGAACTCAGTGATCAAACAATGGATGATCATTTGGAATGAAATGCAAGGTGATTCTTGTCCAAGAAGCACGGAAGTGCTTGTATCCCCCTTGTGCTGGCTGATGGATGAGGGCTGCTGACTTTGTAGGCTTCGATCAGACGTTCTAGATTCTTTAGGAAGATAATTTTATCTAATGGTAAATGACAGCAACACCTGTCACTTTGCTTGCCTTTCAAGGCAAGCTAGCAGATAGAGCAGAGGCTTTCAAGCAGTTTTGACTGTGATGCACCTGAGAGTACGTTTTACACCATGGCCAGTGTATGTACCCCAGACACCCACACATATGCACACGCATGCACACATATGGAATTAAAAGTTTTAGAAGCAGTACTATTTAGAAATCATGTACTAAAATATTTTCTCTTTTTCTCAGCTCTGTTGCATTAAAAATAAAATCTACTTGCAGTACACTGAATTGCTCATAATTTGCAATTTGGAATCAAGTAATGGAGAAGGTGTGGCAGATTAAGACACTGCCTTGGCATACGGGCAGGCCATCCTAAGGTTGGCCACAACCCTAATTTGTCTGAAAAGCCAAAGAAAACTGTTCAGGTGGGTCAGGTTGGTGGTACATGTAGATGGATGGGTCAAGGTGTGTCGGTTTTGTCCAACCTGTGGGGACACGCATCTGCTTTGGAATAGTGTCCTCACTACATGCTTAGGGACCTGGCTGGGTCCAAGATTTTCCACAGTGGTTAGAATTCCTATAATTATATAATCCTAAATATATCTTCTAAAGATAAAGGAGCTGTCAAGGGCTAGGTAGATTCTGAATGTGTGATGAAGGACAGGACTCAAATCCTAGTAGGAAATTGTAGTGCACATCAGAACCCAGATTGAAGCCTGTGGTTTGGTGGGTCCTCAGAATCCTAGGTCACAGACCCCTCTGGGAATCCAGTGGTGAGGTTCACAAAGTATGGTCCCCATCCATCAGCAGTAGCATCACTTGTCAGATATACAGAATGTTGGCCCTATCCCAGATCTACTGAATCAGGGATTCTGGGGGTAGGGCCCCCGCAGCCTATGTTTTAGTAAGTCCCCCAGCTGATTTTGATGTGAACTTAATTTAAGAACCACTGATTTAATGAAATGGGCTCTTTTATCAGGAAAATGTATATATGCCCACCATATTTTCCATATAATTTCAAATATTTGTAGACTTAGGAGGTTCTTAGGTCAGAATTTAGAAAAAGGAAACCTGGACACTTTAGTGAAAATGCACGTGGAGAGTGCAGGTGAGATCCCAGCCACTGCAAAATAGCACTGAGTCCAGGTGTCCTGCAGGGTGGGGGGTTCCTACTGTGCTGTTTGGCTGGGATAGGAGAGTCACTGGGCAATCAGCCGCAGGTGTTTGCACCTGTCTAGAGGGAGTGGGGAAAGCACAATAAGACTTCAGGAGTGAGGTTGCCATCAGAAGTACAACACAGACCTTTGGGATAATGAACAAAGTATGAGGATTCTGAACATCATATTAAGGACACTATTCATATGTGGGTCTCACAATGTCCAGAATGACTCCGATTTCATGCACTTTTTCACTTTTAATAAAAACTTTTTAAAGTATGAATAAACATAATTTTATTTTTACATCTCATAGGAATACATTTACAAATAATAAAAAAGCATCCTTTATTGGGCCTTGTGCTTGGTTTCTGCCTCAGAGTAAGTGGTCACTCAGTCTATATGGCCAATGGATGCATTTTTGTTTTTGTTTTTATTGATTTCAGAGAGAGAGAGGGAGGGAGAGGGAGAGAGACAGAGGGAAACACTGATGTGAGAGAGAAACATTGATGGGCTGTCCCCCCCCCCCCCATGCTCAACCAGCTGAGTCCCACTGCCAGGGCTAATGAATGCATTTTACTGGGGCATTGGCGCCACCCTCGTGGGTTCAGAAGTCTTAAAAAGCTGGAGGAAGTAGAATCACCTGACATCTACTGCAATTTTCACGGCAAATAATCGTTTTAAAAAAAAATCAAGATGAAACTCACATAAACTAAAATTAACCACTTGAAGATGAATAATTCAATGGCAGTAGTCCATTTACAATGTTGTACAACCACTACCTCCATCTAGTTCCAAAGCATTTTCCTTACTCCCAAGTAAGACCCTGTACTTGCTAACACTGTGGCTTTACTTCCTATTACTTCCTCCTCACAGCCCTGGAAACACCACTCTGCTTTCTGTTTACCTATTCTGGATGTTATATGCAAATGGAATCAGGCAATATGTGCTATTTTGTGTTGGCTTCTTTCATTTGGCATAATGTTTTCAAGGTTCATCCAGGTTGTAGCAGCTATTAGTACTTCTTTCCATCCTATGGCTGAATAATACTCCATTGTATGGCTATATCATATTTTGTTTATCCATTCATCCATTGATGGACATTCGGGTTGTTTCACTCTTTTGGCTATTGTAAATAGTGCTGCATTGAACATTCACGTATGTGGCAAATATCTTTTGCTCTTCTCTCCTTTTTTAAAATATTTTTTTCTTTATTGATTTTAGAGAGAGAGGAAGGGAGAGGGAGAGAGAAATAGAAACATCAATGAGAGAGAACATCAATTGGCCACCTCCTGCATGCCCCCCACTGGAGATCAGGCCCATAACCTGGGCATGTGTCCTGACTAGGAATGAACCAGCGACCATTTGGTGCATGGGTTGACGCTCAGCCAGTGAGCCACACCATCTGGGCTGCTCTTCTCTTCTTTAAACCCCTTCAAAAGATAGGAATGGAAGGAGTTTCACCTGGCTTCATTCTCAAGTCCTCTGCTTAATATCTTCCATTTCATTTTTATCCCAAACTCCAGTGTGGCTCATCACTGAGTGGGAACTAAAACATGGTCACATGACCTTTTGGTGCATCATAGCGTGTTTGTTGTTACATGTATGTTTAGTAAATCCTGCCCAATATGTTTGGTATTGACTCCAGAAATGGCCAAGAAATGCTGAAGAGATGATTCCTACATTGTCACCAGGTATATGAATCCTGATTTGAAGAATTTTAATAATCATAAATGATTTGTTTACAGCTTAGAAGATGTCAACTCTGTGGTGACATGCCAGGTTTACTGCCCTTTAATCCTTCCCTTCCCACAGCTAGAGTTACTTCTCTATCATGGTGAGTTCTCTGTCTCATGTCCCACTCTGTTAAAACTAGGAGTGTGTGCCCGGCTGGTGTGGCTCAGAGGTTGAGCATCAACCCATGCACCAAGAGGTCACTGGTTCAGTTCCCGATCAGGGCACATGCCCAGGTTGTGGGCCAAAACCCCAGTGGGGGCCATGCAGGAGGCGGCCAATCGATGTTCTCTCTCATTAATGTTTCTATCTCTCTCTCCCTCTCCTTTCCTCTCTCTCTAAAAATAAATAAAGAAAAAAAATAAATAAAAAACTAGGAGTGTGTCTTTCTCTTATAAAGTTACTAAGGTCTCATAAGGCAGTAAAGGTCTGCTTCCCAGCACAAATTCTTTGGGCGGGCCCTGTCCTTGAGACCTAATGTCAGTGTACCCCTGGAGGCTCCATCACTGCACTTCTTTTTTAAAATTATTATTATTGATTTTTAGAGAGAGAGGAAGGGAGAGGGAGAGAGAAACATCAATGTGACAGTGAGACACTGATGGTTGCCTCCTGCACGCCTAAACCGGGGATTGAGCCTGCAACCCAGACATGTGCCCTAACTGGGAATCCAACCGGCAGCCTTTTGGTGCACGGGGCAATGCCCAACCAACTGAGCCACCCCAGCCAGGGATCCATCACCACACTTCTTACTGGCACCATACTTACTTCTCTGAGCCACAGTTACCTTCAGTTATTTCTATAGCTACTACCCCCATTCATGTAAAATGGGGATCTCGACTTTGACCATTCAGTGTCTTTACAAGAGTTAAAAAAGACATGCAGAAACCTAGCCCAGTTCCCAGCACATGGAAGACTCACATCTGATGAGACAGACTGCATTATTATAATCTCCCTGGCCCTGTCCTCTGGCTGAATCTATCTAGGTTAGCCCCTCTGTTTGGTCCTGTAATTTTCCTTCCCCGCCAACTGTTCTCTGCCTGTGTGCTTGATTTCAGCTTCATTCCTGTCCCCACAACTGGGCACGTCCCCAAGCACACATTCCATCTCAGTCCTCCTGCGTCCTTTCCAAGTGTGGCCTCTCTTGAATGGCAAGTCCCGTTGCCTTCTGACCTCTCAGTTCAGGATGAGTCACTTGGGAAACACGACTGGAGACAGAATAAAGGGCTCTCCACATACAGCCAACCAACTTCTTATTTGAACGGTTAAAAGTAAGCCAACTCTCATGTTGTTTGTCTTCTCATTATCACTTGGAAGTAAATAGATCTCCGGTGGGAACAGTCACACATACTCAAGTGAGCAATTTGCTCGATCATATCTGTGACATATCTGCCTTTCACAGAGGCCACTGGGAAGGAGGAATCAAAAGAGACGGCGTTTCACTTGGCATCATTTATCAAGTGTAGGAAACGATTTCAATGGTTGTGTTCAGGGTGGAAATGGACCGTATAATCAAGATAAGATGAGCTGCTTTCTGTCACTCTTCTGAATAACTGTAATCAACGCTGACCCCAAACCAGATCAAGCTTTTATTATTTCTCAATTATATGAGAAGGAACTGGGATGAAATGACTTTTTAAACACTGCAATAGTCTCCCAGGCCAATGGTTTGGGGCAATAAAAGACATAATTTAATAGTCCTTTCTAGTTGACAAACAACATTGCATTTTATCCTCACGGGATCCAAGGGTAGCACAGCGCACACTTGCACCTGAACCATTGGCGGAATGTATGTCAACATGTGACCGCACATAGCTAATGCCTACCCAACAACAGTGAGCTGTGTGTGTGTGTGAACGGCACAGAGAGAGAGGACAAATGAACATGTCCACATAAATCCAATAAAGGATGGATTTTCATGAGAAATAGAAAATACACCCAGCATGTTTGAAGAGCTATTGTAACAAGAGTCCATTGTTCAAGCATAAGAGGAAAAAGTAGGGTGGGCAGGAGGATATGGAAGATCCGTTTAATACCTTAATTGAAACACGCTCTTTGTATTGTCCATTGCACAGATTTCTATCAGGTCAGCTTTTGTTATACGGACGGTCACGCACTGTCTTCACAAAGCTCTAAAGCAACTCGGAACAAAGCCATTCTCCAGGGCTTTCGTGTGCTTGAATCGTTGCCTTTCCTCCCACCCTCTTTCGGAAACCTTATTCTTTATCTCATCCTTTATCCACACTACCAGTTAGATGTGGATTCAAATTCTGACTCTTAACTGGCCATATGGCCTCCGTGAGTCTCAGTGGCATCAGCTGAAACACGGGGACTGTACCTTTTAGAGTTACTGTGAGGGTTAAAAGAGGGGACACATAAACCATAAGTTCAAGGTCTTGCGCACAGGAAGGGTTCCACAACTGGTGCTTTCATTTCCTCTCTGGCTCATCCTATTCCTCTTTCCTGCTTTCTGGTATCAGCTAGGTGATCTTTCTGTAGAGACCAGTGCACAGAGACACAGGCTGCCATCCGCATCCCACCTGTGCCAATGCAGCCTGCCTCCGAGCCAGAGCAGATGGGCCAGCACCCCCCAGGCAGCTGCAGTTGGTTCGCTTACTTAAGGTCTACCCTAAGGTGAACTCAACCTAAGCTTTAAACTTTACTGCCACCATTCCAGCATATGCTTTGACCCTATTTGACCATTTTTCTGACCCAGGAACAGATACTCATTTCCACCCCCCACCCCCGCCTACTTCTCTCTCCCCTGCCCTATGCTTTCGCTCTTGTGGTTTTCTCTACACAGAGCTCTTTCCCCACTTCTCCTTTGAAAGCCCACAGCTCTTTAAAAGGCACCTTCCCCAAGAAGTCAGCCTGCCCCTTTACCAATCCCACTGACTATCATTCCACAACCCCCCCATGACCGACCCAGCAAATACAATTGCATTTCCCTTGAGCCTTTAGGCTGTATGTTCGTATCTCTCACGCAACATATACTCTGTATTTCTGCCTTGACATCTCCCAGAAAGTAATCAAGGCAGGACTTTGTTCTTGTTACTTTTGTGTTCTGTCTAGATCCTAGGCTGTAAATTCCCCGAGGGCAGAGATTATATCCTCATCTTCGAACATCCCTCCACTACCTCACTGACCTTTCCCAGTGGGGGCTGGAATATTTATTAAATGTGATTGAACGTACGCCCCCTTATTTTAGAGACAGCTTAAAGAAGACGTGGGATTCACAGGGTTGTCAGATAAAACACAGGGTGCCCTGTGAAACTGGAACATCAGAGAAACAAAGAGTAATAATGTTTAGCACAAGCATTTCTCAAATGCTGCCTGGGCTGTACTTATTACACTAAAAATGTGTTGGTTGTTTATGTTAAACTCAAGTTCAGCTGGATATCCTGTATTTAAATTTGCTAAATATGGCAACTTGAACTCGGAAACATGTCACAAAACGCAACAATGGGGAAACAGCACATTCATTTGAAGTGTGTTGGACGGATGGGCTCGGAGGAAATGCCCCTCTTCTGAGAGCACTGCCGTGACTTTATGTCTCTTACCAGCATCTCCTTTTCTACAGTAGCGTCATCACTCACTGGAGGTCAATAGGTACACAGGTTGCTGTTCCCTGAAGTCCCTTGTGGTGTCTGTAGGTGGTCCCACATCCTGCCACACACTTGCTCCTCCCTCACACCTTGAATGAGCCAGGTCACTGGATCCCACAGAAGGAAAGGATCAGGGAGGTAATTTTCCTAGAGAAAAGCACTAGGTTAACACAAGGGAGCTCTCAGGGCACCTGTGCCCTCTCCTCTATCTGAGTGCTCTTTTATATGCCTTTCCCGTCTCCCTGTGCATGTCGGACAAATGAAGCCACTCCCTGTCACTGAGATGTTTTCTCTGTCCTAACCTGTTATCCTTGTCTCCTTTCCTCAGCCCTGAAACCCCTTCTAAGTATATTTTTTCTGCTCTTTCACACCTTCATGCATTTCTGAGAAAAAAATGAAAAAGGTTCATTTCAGTACATAACCCATGGTTTTTAAGATGTTCTCACCATCCTGGCCAGTTTGGCTCAGCAGTAGAGCATCGGCCCGTGGACCAATGAGTCGCTGGTTCGATGCTGGTTCAATTCCGGTCAAGGGCACGTACTTTGGTTGCGGTTCCTCCCTGGCCTTGGTTGGGGTAGTGCAGGAGGCAACTGGTTTCTCTCTCTCTCTCTCTCTCTCTCTCTCTCTCTCTCTCTCTCTCTCTCTCTCTCTCTCTCTCTCTCTCCCCCTTCCTCCCTCCCACTCTGTCTAATGATAAATAGAAAACAGCACAAACACTTGAGGCTCCCAGCAGTCTTGCAGCAGGAGGAGGGCAGCCGTCTCCACAGCAGGGATCCCAGCAGAACACCCCCACCTCACAGGGAGCCCGAGATGCACTGTGAGCACCCAGCAGGGAGCCCGAGCATACACCCCCTTATCCTCACTCAGTAGCAGACAGATGGCGTCCTTGTTTCTTTATCTTTACCTTTATTGAAAGGAAAAGAAGCAATCCGAAGGGTGAACACCTAGCCCCAGCACTTCTCCTCTATTCTGTTTCTTGAAGATGTAAAATTGTCTTTGTTTGCGTATCACATAATCATTTAATCATTTTTAATGTAAATCCCATTTAGCAATTTTACTTTTCAATGACAGTTTCCATTCACTATTATTTCGTATTAGTTCCCAGCCCTCTCTTCTAGTCCCTCTGCAGTGATTCCTGTTCTGCCTCCACATTCTCACCTTGCCCCCCGCCCCCCCCCCCCCGTGAAGTCTGTCTTTTGCTTCTAATCTTTCAGCAGAAACTGTTCCTTTCAAAGATCACCAGTAACGAGAGTGGCCAAACAGGGACACCTCTGAGAGTGACAGGAGATGCTCCTATAATGATAATAACTAGGACCACAGGTATGAACATGAATGGTCCCTGTGAACTGCCGCCCATCTGATGATTCCAAACCTCTCTTTCCAGCATCTCTTTGGACCTTCCACAGTGTCTGACAGGGTCCCCACCCTGCTTTTGGAATTGTTTCCACTGATCTCTTAACACTACAACTTTCTTGATCTATATTGATTTGGCTTTGGTTGGGGGTATTATTCTTGTTTGTGGAGAGTTTTTGTTTAAATCATGCTGCCTTGGGTATGAGCATTCTCAAGGGGTGAGTATAGATGTCCACGGGCCCTGAGACTCAGCAGGCAGGGCCCCAGCCATTCTGCTGCCCTGCACTGTGACCTCTGCAGCAGCGGGGCACAGCGGGTACTGAGCTGTGGAGGCTGGTGGGGCCCGGGAAGCCAGGGCTGTGAGAGAGGCGAGACATGAGTATAATTGTTCGTAGTATTTAATGATCCTTTGTATTTCTGTGGTGTCAGTTGTTACTTCTCTTTCATTCCTGATTTTGTTTATTGGTTCCTCTCTCTTTGTTTCTTGCTGAGTCTAGCTAAGGGTCCATCAATCTTGTTTATCTTTTCAAAGAACCAGCTCTTTGTTTCATTGATTGTTTGAATTTTTTTTGTTGTTGTTCTCTATGTCATTTATTTCTGCTCTGATCTTTACTATTTCTTTCCTTCTACTTGCTCTGGGGTTTTCTTTTTGTTTGCTTTCTAGTTCTTTAAGTTGTGAGGTTAGATAGTCAATTAGAAATTTTTCTTGCTTCTTGAGGTAGGCCTGTAGTGCTATGAACTTCCCTCTCAGGACTGCTTTCGCTACATGCCGTAAATTTTGTGTTGTTGTGTGTTCATTTTCATTGGTTTCCAGGAAGTTTTTAATTTCTTCCTTGATCTCCTTGGTAACCTATTCACTGTTTAATAACATGCTATTTAACCTCCATGTGTTCAAATGTCTTTATGTATTTTTGTTGTAATTGATTTCTAGTTTCATGCCATTGTGATCTGAGAAGATGCTTGATATGATTTCAGTCTTCTTGAGCTTGTAGAAACTTAGTTTGTGTCCTAACATGTGGTCTATCTTTGAGAATGTCTCATGTGCACTTGAGAAGAATGTGAATTCTGTAGTTTTAGGGTGTAATTCTCTGTAGCTATCTATTAAATCCATTTGATCTAGTACATCATTTAGAGTCTCTGTTTCCTTGTTAATTTTTTGTCCAGAGGATCTATCCAGTGATGTCAGCAGGGGTGTTGAAGTCCCCTGCTATGATTGTATTGCTGTCGATTTCTCCTTTAAAGTCCTCCAGAAGTTTTTAAATATATTTTGGTGCTCCTATATTGGGTGCATATATGTTTACCAAGGTTATATCTTCCTGTTGGATAGATCCTTTCAATATTATGTAGTGGCCTTCTTTGTCTCTAGTTATGGCCTTCATTTTGAAATCTATTTTATCAGATATGACTATTGCTACCCCAGCTTTTTTTTTCCCTTTCCATTTGCTTGGAAGATTTTTTTTCCATCCTTTCACTTTCAACCTATGTTAGTCTTTTGTTGTGAGGTGAGTCTCTTGTAAACAACATATATATGAGTCATGCTTTCTTATGCAGTCAGCTACTCTGTGTCTTTTGATTGGAATGTTCAATCCATTTACATTTAAGGTTATTATTGATATGTACTTGTTTATTGCCATTATTGTTTATTGTGGTTATATTTTTCTTCCTATTTCTTCTACTAATTTTAACATTTCTTGCAGCGCTGGTTTGGTGCTAATGTATTCTCTTAGCCTTTTCTTGTCTGGGAAGCTCTTTATTTCACTTTCTATTTTGAATGATAGCCTTGCTGGATAGAGTAGTCTTGGATTCAGGTCCTTGTTTTTCATTATCTTGATCACTTCATGCCATTCCCTTCGGCCTGTAATGTTTCTGTTGAGAAGTCAGCTGAAGCCTAATGGGGGTTCCTTTGTAGGTAACCTGTTGCTTATCTCTTGTTGTCTTTAGGATTCTCTCTTTGTCTTTAATTTTTGGTCTTTTAATTATTATGTGTCTTGGTGTATGCCTCTTTGGGTTCTTCTTACTTGGGGCTCTCTGTGCTTCTTGAACTTGAATGCCTTTTTCCTTCACCAAGTTAGGGAAGTTTTCTGTCACTATTTTTTCAAATATATTCTCTAATCCTCGCTCATTTTCTTCTTCTTCTGGTACTCCTATGATGTGGATGTTGTTATTCCAGTTGTCCCAAAGTTCTCTTAAGCTGTCTTCCTGTTTTTTAATTGTTTTTTATTTTTGGTTTTCTGATTGAGTGATTTTTCTACCCTGTCTTCTAATTCTCAAGGTCCATCCATGTTGTCACAAATGGCAGTATTTCATCTTCTCTTATGGATGAGTAGTATTCCATTGTATATATGTGCCACATCTTCTTTATTCAATCATCTAGTGAAGGACATTTTGGTTGTTTTTATGTCTTGGCCACCATGAATAATGCTGAAATGAACACAGGGGTACATATATCTTTATGAATAAATATTCTCAAAATTGTCAGAGAGATACCCAGAAGATTGCTGGGCCATAAGATAACTTTATTTTTAATTTTTTTGAGGAAACTCCATACTGTTTTCCATAGTGACTGTACCAGTTCACATTTCCACCAGCAGTGAATAAGGGTTCCTTTTTTTCCACATCCTCCTCAACACTTGTTATTAGTTGTCTTGTTGATAATAAACATTCTAACAGTTGTGAGGTGGTATTCTCATTGCAGTTTTGATTTGTATTTCCCTAATAGCTAGTAAAGTTGAACATCTTTTCATATATCTGTTGGCCATTTGTATGTCTTCTTGGGAAAAGTGTATGTTCAGGTCCTCTGCTCATTTTTAAATTGAATTGTATTTTCTTTGTTGTTGAGTTGTATAAGTTTTTTTTTTCCTTTGGTGGCTGCAGGATTTTTATTTAGATTCATCTATTAAGAAGGAAAATGATCTGGAGAAAGTTGCTTCTAAGTCTTTATTTTTTATGAGTTCTTTATATATTTTGGATATTAACCCCTTATCAAAAATGTTGTTTGCAAATATCTTTTCCCATTTGGTTGGTTGCCTTTTTGTTTTGCAAAGTTTTGATGGTTTGTTTTGCTCTGCAGAAGCTTTTTAGTTTGATACTTTTATTTCTTTCTCTTGCCTGATTGCTCTGGCTAGGACTTCCAGTACTATGTTGACTAACAGTGGTGAGAGAGCATCTTTTTCTTGTTCCTGATCTTAGAGGAAATGCTTTTGGTTTTTCACCATTGAGTATGATATTAGCTGTGGGTTTGTCATATATGGCCTCTATTATGTTGACATACTTTCATTCTATACCCATTTTTAACGTGTTTTAATAATAATTGGGTGTTGTATCTTGTCAAATGCTTTTTCTGTATTTTTTGATATGATCATATAATTTTTATCCTTTGTTTTGTTAATGTGGTGTATCACATTGATCGATTTGCATATGTTAAACCATCCTTGTGCCCCTGGAATAAGACCCACTTGATCATAATGCATTATGCAAGGGAGAGAGGGAGGGGCAAAGAGAGACAGAGACAGAGACATCAATGTGAGAGAGACAGAGATATCAATTGGTTGCCTCTTGCACATGCCCCAGCTGGGCCGGGGATCAAACCTGCAACCCAAGTACATGCCCTTGACCAGAAATCAAACCCACAAACCCTTGGTGCTCAGGCCAGTGCTCTAACCACTGAGCAACACCAGCCAGGGCTTAGGGAGGTTTTTGATGACTGTTTCAATTTCCTCACTGTTGATAAGTCTATTTAGATCTTTCAGTTCTTTGTGATTTAGTCTAGGAAGTTTATATATTTATAAGAACTTGCTCATTTCTTCTAGGTTATTGAGTTTGGTGGCATATAGTCTTTCATAGTATTCTTATATAGTCCTTTCTATTTCTGTGGTGTTAATTGAAACTTCTCTTTCATTTCTGTTTTTGTTTATTTGAGTCTTTTCTCTTTTCTCCTAAATCTTTTTTAAAAACCAGCTGTTTGTTGCATGAATTTTTCTGTTGTCTTCTTGTTCTCTATTTCATTTAATTCTGCTCTAATTTTTATTATTTCCTTCCTTCTGCTGACTTTGGGTTTCATTTGGATGTGATGTTAGGTTGTTTATTTGGGGTTTTTCTTATTTCTTGAGATAGACCTATAAAGATAATCTTCCCTCTTATAGCTTTTCTAAATCCCAAAAGTTTTGATATGTTATCTTGTCATTCTCATTTGTGTCTATGTATCTTTTGATCTCTCCTTTTATTTCTTCTTTGACCCAATAATTATTTAGTAGCATGTTGTATAATTTCCACATCTTTGTGGTTTTTCCTGCTTTTTTTTTTTTTTTGCGCTTGGTAAGGAATTTTAAAGCATTGTGGTCAAAGAACATGCTTTGTATGATTTCAGTGTTCTTAAATTTGTTGAGGCTAGTTTTGTGTCTATTAATCTGTCCTTGAGAATGTTCCATGTGAACTAGAGAAGAATGTATGATCTGGTGTTGTGGAATGAAAGACTCTGTAAATGTCATTTAATGTCCATTTGATCTAATGTGTCATTTAAGGCCAATATATTTTTATTGATTTTCTGTTTGGATAATCTGTCCATATCTGTCAGTGGAATACTTAGGTCCCATACTATTATTGTGTTTTTGTCCATTTCTCCCTTAGTTCTGTTAATAGTTGCCTTTTATATTTACATATCCCCTATTGGGTGCATATGTATTGATGTGTTAGGTTTTCTTGATGTATTATCTCCTTTATCATGATAAAATATCCATCTTTGTCTCTTGTTACCTTTGTTATCTTGACATCTATTTTGTCAGATAGAAGTATGGCTACACCTTCTTTTCTCTGATGCCATTTGCTTGCAGTATCATTTTCCACCCTTTCACTTTGAGTCTATATTTGTCTATGCAGCTGAGCTGTGTTTCCTGTAGGCAGCATGTGGTTGAATTTTATTATTATTATTCAATCTGCTACTCTGTGTCTTTATTGTCGAGTTCAGGCCATTTACATTTAGGGTAACTATTGATGTATGAGGATTTCCTATGGCCATTTTCTCTTTTGTTTTCTGGTACTTCTGTGCCTCCATTGTTTCTTTCCCCTTGAGCTTCTGTCTGTCACTTTAGTTTGGTGGCATTCTGTAATTTATTCCTCTGTTTTCTTTTCTTTGATGTTGTATGTCTCAGTTCTAGATTTGTGTGTGTGGTTACCATTAGGTTTATGCAAAAGAAAGTTTCATATATACAATAGTCCTTTTTCTTCTGAATGAATCTTATCGCCATTCTCCTCTGCAAATTCGTACCTTTATCCCCTCCCCCTTGATGATGTTTTGATATGTTTTACATCAAATTAAAATTTACAGTAATTTTTTAATATATTTTTTACACTTCGGGTAATTTTTATTGTGATATAATTGACATATAGCATTATCTTAGTTTCAGGTGCTCAGCATAATGCATTTAGGATAATTTTTAGAAAACTGTACTCATCTAGAATAACAGCTAACGTTTATTGAGTGCTTACTATTCTATAGGCACTGTCTAAAGTGCTTGACACACACTAGCTCTTTTATCCTCACAACTCTGAGGTTGGTACAGTTATTAAAATAACATCCCCATTTACATATGAGGAAACTGAAGCACAAGGAAGTTAGACAACTTGTCCAAGGTCACACAGGTCAAGCCAAGCGGTCAGAGACCTCGTTCCTTGATCTCCATGTTCTATTGCCTCCCTTCCTTACTTGTGCTTTTTTCTCTCCCTCACATTCATTCAAACTTCTTTTAGATTCATCAGGGAAAGGGAGTAGGGAGCAGGGGAATTTTGCAAGCTCAAGGCAGAAAGGCCAACCAGGAGATGTGATATCCTGCGGCCATTCAACACGATCAGCTGCAGACCCTGAGTCTGGCTGAGCCCAGCAAAGGTGGGGATTTGTTCCTGGCAGGGTAGGATCAAGCCTGCCCCCAGAGCAAAAGCCATTTTAGGTTGGTGACAGGCTAGAACAACAAACTGTGGAAGAAAAGAACATTAAGCAGTTTATTTAAAATTGTCTGTGGCACCATGTCAATAACTGTCAGGTAAATTACTTCTGAAGCTGAGTGTGCTCTTCATGACACTGATTTATTGTGAGTGACGCTGATAATACCAAACATTCACTTTACTAACGGTAACTTCCTCTGACCAGGGGCTTTTTTTTGAGCCAGAAAAGAAGAGGAAAGGATCTTCCCTATTTTTTTTATTTATTTATTTTAGCTTAACACTGTACTAAACCCATCCTTTCTCTGTCTATCCAAGAATGCACCCTAGGCCTCTCTGGACCAAACTCAGACGTGCCTTATTTGGGGCATGTATTCAAAAGGTGGAGAAAACAATTAAGAGATGTTGACTACCATTCTGGACCACCGTGATACCCAAGCAAACCTGGGTCCTGATCCAGGATGGGTTTAGCACAGTGCTGAGAACATTGTGTTTATTTTTCAGAGAGAATCTTATTTACACATTGACCTTGAAAAAGTTGTTCCTGTCTGTTTGATCGGGCAAGTGATGCTCTTTTGGCCTTTGCTTCATAGCTCGTGCAGGTCAGACTTCAGTGTGTTCCTAGTGGCTGTCTCTCGCATGCTCACAGGCGGCCTGTCACCTCCCATACTTGTCTGACCTGAGCCACCAGACTAGGGGGCCCAGCTAGGGATATGATACCTGGGAAGTGACAACAGTACGCATTGTGTTGGGCCCCTTGAGGTGGCAAAGCTATTCAACCTTCAGCTGCAAAATGGGGAAGAGTGTCCTCTGCCCTCTTTGTGTTTTTAAAGGAATAATAGAGATACTGGTGCCCCAGGGTTCCAAAGGGCTTTGAGGGAACAGCTCTTAGACACAACTCCAGAGGGGCTGGACAGTGGGAAAAATCTGAGTCCTAAGCTCTGTGTGTGACAGTTAGTGTATACTCACGAGAATGCAGAGTTTTTTGTTTTGCTTTGTTTTTAGTGATGAGAGAGAGAGAGAAACATCGATGTGAGAGTCTTGGTCACCCTGCATTCCCAGTTCCGTGGTTCCTGGCGTCAACTGGACACTCAGTCAATAGCTTTGGCTGCAACTTGGCACTGCATTGTCAATGCTTCCTCAGCCACGGGGCACTGGGGACCTATGTGACCTCCCAGCAGCTCCAGGATCTGGTCTCAGGCAGAGAAGGTGACCTAATATCCCATCTCTCATGGGGTGACTCCATAGCCACCCTAAGAAAAAGGCTTCCCCAATGGTGCCTGAAATTCCATGAATACAGTTTTTTTCTGTTTGTGTTAGCCTCACTAACTTCTAAAGAAAGGGTTTCCACACTGGGCCCTTGAGCCAAGCCCTTCATGACACAGTTGATCATGTAAGTTTTCTTCACGAGAGGGGCCATTAGCAGGAAGGGGCAGCTACCCATTTGGAAGGATTAGACTCACCTGCTCCAACGTTCTCAAGAGCATGGACTCCAGACTTTCCTACTCAGACTTCAACATCAGCTTAAAATACAGGAGCTCCTTGCCCAGCCGGTGTGGCTCAGTGGATTCAGTGATGTCCCATGGACTGAGAGGTCTTGGTTAGATTCCCGGTCAGGGCACATGCCCGGGTTGCGGGCTTGATCCCCAGTGCGGGAGTGCAGGAGGTAGCTGATCAATGTTTCTCTCTCACATCGATGTTTCTATCTCTCTCTCCCTTCCCCTCTCTCTCAAAAAATAAATAAAAACATATTTTTAAAAAATGCAGGAGCTCCTCACACCACCCCTTCTTCCCATAAGCTTATTTCTTAGGAGCAGTGACACCCCCACCCTGTCCTTCAAGGCTCCAACCGAGAAAAATCAGTCCCTGGCTAAACAGTCATAATTGTGGCTATATATGTCTTTTCCTTCACAGGAATGACAGATGTATTTTCTATCAACAGTTCCCTCGGTGTTTGTGTGACTTGCATTTGAGACCAGGCAGAGGACTGGCTTGCAAGGCAGACTGGAGGCTGACATTTATTGAGCACCTGCTGTGTGCCAGGCACCTGGCCAGAGGAGCACTTCCTGCCAGAAATGACTTTGTTCGGCAGATGTTATCATTTCCGTGTTTGCTGAGAACCGAGCTGAGGTTCTGAGAGAAACAAAGGACATTTGCAGAGTCAGGAAGCTGGGTTGAATTCCAGACACTCAGTTGTCTACTCATTCCTATGGGGACAGGGAACAAGTCATAAATTCCTTTTTCTACCCCCACTGGACTTTGCACAGGGCCTTGGTGTCTTTCATAGGGAATGCACGAAACAGAAACCCACTCAAAAGATGTGAATGTATTGGAAGTTATATTGGGTACCACCTAAGATCTGAGGAAGGTGAACATCAGCAGGTCACCATCAGCAGAAGTCCTTGGGCTTTCTCTCTGATGCTCCATCCAGGAGGGGGCGCCGTAACCTGCACCTCTGTTTCTTAGTTGGAGTCCAGAGAGAGAACCTAACCGGCGCCTGGCCGGCCAATGGCTTGTGTCCTCTGTCAGGTGTTCACCTCCAGTCCATTAGCTATGACAGAGCCATGCACTGAAAACATGGCTCCTGGGCACTAATTTTGTGGATAGATGAGATAGTTCTCAAAACAAAAAAACAGTTCTGTTCTGGGCAGACTACCTAAAGGTATCTATTCTATTTGGCTGTAGCTCAATAAATGTTGTTTATTATAATTTTTTTTTGTCCTGACCAAACACTGAAAACCTTGGCTGAATTATCCTTCTGTTTTTCATTTAGTCCCTGGACATGATTCATATGTGGTCAAGAAAAAGTTGTGGTATTTCTCTATACCAGTTATCCCCTTGTTTACAACCGTCAGGGCAAATCGAGAAAGGAGAAATGGACTGTTTATTCCAGAATGCTTGGTTTCAAGGGGACAGAGGACGCAGGGAAACATCTGTGGCTAGGGCTATTGTGTTGGCTGCTGGAAGGCCACCAAGGCCAGTTAGCTATTCAGTGGGTGGGCAGCAACAAGTGGGTGCTTTGTTTTTTCCCCATAGGAAGTTATTTTCTGTTTTGCAAGTTTGTTGAATTTCTGTTGTGTCTGGGATAAATATCTTCAATGCCTGAAACTCCTCTCTTCCCTTCAGAGTGCACTGATTTTGTATTTTACATAACTGCAGATCTGACCAAAAGCACGTTAAATGACATGGCTGGCAGGTTAGCTCCTTGATGCTGGGGGCTGCAAGCACATGGACTAGTCTTATACTGCCACCCTGAGGGCGACGCTGGAATTCCAAGCACTTTTAGTTAAAATGATTTGTTATCCAATGGAAAGCTTCAGAAAGAAACATGAGCAAGTAAAAAAAGCAAAAACACAATGGAACAGTCTGCCTCCTAAAAAAGGAGGCTTAAAGGGATAGACAATATTGCCAAGTGTGACCAAGTTATGTAAGCGAGGGCTGAGACCTGCCTCAAACTACCACAATTAGTGAGCGTCCTTAGACCAGCCTTGGGTTTTCTGAACCTTGAGGGTCAGAAAGCAATGATAGTATCCACTTCACCAGCTTTGTATTGACTGAAAGGCCTTGCCTGTGTCTTGGAAAGCATTCAAATGACTGCTGTTGTTATCTGAAATTAGCCATCCTGAAAGATTAGAGAAGTCTTCTGCAGAAAGAAATAGAGAAAGGTGTTGGGTGGGGGGTGCATCAGTAACCCAAACAAAACAAACTCCACACATGCCCTAGAGTAGAGGTGCGGTAAACACAAGGACTAGGGGTGGGGAAAGGGATGATGTCACTGGAAAGGCCTCTGATTGTCAAAATGGAGATAAGAAACATTCCTTTTTACTATTCATTTTAGAGTCAGGGAATTATAAAAATATAGAATGAAGTAAAGATTCTAGAAAAGTACTCCAATTTCTTTCTCTTCAAATGGAGCAACTGAGTGGTTGGATCACTTCTCGAGTTAAAATGTAGATCAGGCCCTGGCCAGTTTGGCTCAGTGGTTAGAGCGTCGGCCTGCGGACCAGAGAGTCCTGGGTTCGGTTCCCGCTAAGGGCATGTACCTCGGTTGCAGTTTGTCCCTGGCCCTGGTTGGGGTCGTGTGGGTGGCAACCACTCGGTGTGTCTCTCTCATATCGATGTTTCTCTCTCTCTCTCTTCCCCCCTCTCTCCCTCCCGCTCTATCTGAAGATAAATGCAAAAATGTCCTCGGGTGAGGATTAAAAAAAAAAATTAGATCAGTAGCAGACGGATTAGAACTGAAGACTTTTGACAGATAACCCAGAGTCCTTTATATAATGCTGAAATATTGCTCAGCATTGGCCAAATCAGGACTGCTCTAGATTAAAAAAAAAAAAAAAAATTACTTGGGCAAGTTATTTAACCAGATTCTGTTGTGGTTTCCTTACCTGCAAAATGGCCATAATATTAATATCCTACTTCAGAGGATCCTAATACAGGTCAAATCAGGTACTACATAAAAATCACTTAGAACTGTGCAATAAATGTTAACTGGCATGATTATCTAACAGCAAACTTCCTGTCTCACAACTCAACTGTGTCCTGCATGTGAGCAGACAGCCTTTGCCACTTGAAAACCATTGGTTTCCTGACTCTGGGTCTCCATGATTATAAACTCTATAATGACAAGAACATGTGTTATTGCTTTATACCTCCTGGCACCTGGCACAATTACCTTTTTAATATTAAAGCATTTTATATTAGGTAATTGTAGGTTCTTTTGCAGTTGTAAGAGATAATACAGAGAGATCTCATGTGTCTTTTACCCAATTTTCTCCAATGGAAACAGTTTGCAGAGTTATAGTATCACAATGAAGATGTTGACGTTGATGCAATCCCCCGATCTTCTTCAGATTTGCCAGTTTCAGTTGTACTTGTGTGTGTGTGTCTATACAATTTTATTACACATGTAGTTTCATGCATTCATCATCAGAGTCTAGATACAGAACAAGTTCATCATTCACTAAGGTCCCTCTTTTATAACCACACCCATTTCTCTCCTGCACTCTCCCCTCCCCCATCCCTAAACTCTGGTGACCACTAATGGTGTTGGGCCTTTTCCACTCGGCACGACTCCCCAGAGATTCATCCGGATTGTTGCTTGTGTCAATAGTGTGTTCCTTTTTCTTTTTTTAAAATTTAAAACAATTTTTTTTTCTTTGTTGCAAAGAGAGAGGAAGGCAGAGGGAGAGAGAGATAGAAACATCGATGAGAGAGAACATCGATTGGCCGCCTCCTGCATTCCCCCCACCGGGGATTTGGCCCATAACCTGGGCATGTGCCCTGACCGGGAATTGAACCGGCGACCTCTTGGTGCATGGGTTGACGCTCAACCACTGAGCCACACCAGCCAGGTGTGTGGTCCTTTTTATTGCTGAGTAGTATTTGATGATATAGATGCACCACTGCTTGTTTAACCATTCGCCCCTTGGATGACGTCGGGTTGTTTCCTGTGCTTGGCTACTAGGAATACAGCAGCTATGAAAATGCGTGTACAGGTTTTTATTTCTCTGGGATAAATGCCCAAGAGTGCAACTGCTGGGTCAAATACTAATTACATTTTTATTCTATTTATTTGTTGCACCCCTCAACCCCCCTCCCCTTTGGCATCCATTGGCTTGTTCTCTGTATCTATGGACTGGTTTCGGTTTTGTTTTGTTTATTCATTTGTTTTGTTTTTTAGGTTCCACATGAAAGTGAGATTATACGGTATTTATCTTTCTTCATTTGACTTATGGCACTTAGCATAATACCATCTAGGTCCATCCATGTTGTTGCAAATGGCAAGCTTTCATTCTTTTTATGGCTGAATAATATTCTATTACATATGTACCACATCTTCTTTATCCATGTATCTACTGATGGGCATCTAGGTTTCTTCCATATCTTGGCTATTACTAGTGATGCTTCAATGAACATAGGGGTACATATATCTTTTTGAATCAACATAAAATGTGTGGTTACAGCTAAAACAGTAATACAAATAAAATCCAGAGCTTTAACTGATCATGCTAGAACACAAGCTTATTTCCATTTAAAAATGAGAATAGAAATGAAATAGATTTTAATATGGAATTTTTTATATTATCTTTTTTCCGAATGTGTTTCTGAATTGGAAAATAGTTGTAAACCAATGAAACTAAATATAAAGGCAACCACAAAATGACCGCTAGAGGGCACTATCATCTAACACCAGAAGAAAAAGCTTTCACTGAGGAAAACTGAAGAAATATTAGCTCTGGAACAGACCTGAGATAGCACTGAAATTTTATCCCTTTATTTTGAGGACAAGACAGTTGAGGCCCAGAGGGAGTGAATGACTTGCCCAACAGCACACAGATACTAGGAACAATGTTAGAACTGGAACCCAGTCTCCTAATTTTTCATGAAAGCAGAGACAGAACCTACAGACTTTCCTACAGGCTTGTTTCTGGCAATGAGCTCTTTCCACTGGGATTGCCCCGCTACTGAGACGTCTACCTGGAGCTGGTGCATTTGCTCTATGGGTAGAGGTGGGTGAGGAGGGAGGGAGAATATACTCTATGGAGAAAGCCTGCCTGAGAGTGAAACCATTAGAAGTGGCAAGCACAGGCCAGGGATGGAGCAACCAGGACCTGGTGGCATTTGAGTCCCCACTAAGCTGTGCCTGACACTAGTGTGACTTCTTGGGTGTTTCAGTTATGCAAGTTGGTATAAAGCTTTTTCTTTAAAGCCAGTTGGTGCAGGGTTTTCTATCACTTGCAACCAAGAGTAAATATGCCAAGCTTGTTTGCTTTGCAAGAAGGCTAATAGTACTCAGAATACATGGTTTTATTATGAAAAAGGAAAAAAGAAGTTTCGAGGGCAGGACTGTGTTTTACAAACGAGACCCTTTCCAGCCAGCGCTAAACCATGGCTTGCCATGATCTCACCAGGCATGAGCTCCTGTGAATATACTTTAAATACACCAAGATTGGCCCTGGCTGGTTTGGCTCAGCGGTTAGAGCATCGGCCTGCGGACCAAAGAGTCCTGGGTTCAATTCCAGCCAAGGGCACATACCTCGGTTGTGGTTAGTCCCCAGCCCCAGTTGGGGTCGTTCGGGTGGCAACCACTCAATGCGTCTCTCTCACATCGATGTTTCTCTCTCTCTCTCTCCCTCCTACTCCCCACTCTGTCTGAAGATAAATGTAAAAATATTCTCGGGTAAGGATTATAAAAATAAATGCACCAAGATTGTAGACAGGGTCAAGGAACTGAGCCCCACCGTAGGCCCAGTGGGGAGCAGCCAACTCAAATGGAAACAGAAGAGACAGAAGTCGGCTCTCACGCGTCCCTGATCGCAGGCCACTTTTCTGAGGAAGAGGAGCTGGCTTCCCAGAGGTCCAGCTCTCATGACGCCATGACTCAGAGCAGGGAGCTGGAGGAAAGGCCGTGGAAGAGCTCGCGGAGATGACACAGCACGGGACAGGCGGCTTCAGTTCCCCAAGATGACCGAGCAGCCAGACCACAACCTGGAGACCTTCCTGAACAAGGCAGTCTGCCTTTGCCCAGCAGCCCAGCACTTCTCAGCCCTGCAGGATGTCATCGGGGTGTGTGCTTGGCCACACGGCTGGAAGAGCAGCCAGCAAACAAGCAAGCAGCAAGAAACGGCCCGTGGTGACTGCAAATACACATGTCTGGTTTCACACCAGCCTTTTCACCACCATCCCTGCCCAGTGAACTTGAGCCTGTGGGTCTAGTCAGGTTCTGAGCTGGACAGGCTTTGATAAAACGCCAAGTATTGTTGCATCGGGGCCAGGGCAGCTGGGGGTCAGAGTGACATGGGACACGACTGTCCTTTTCCTCAGATGTAGCCCTCAAGGGAGCAAGGCTGCAAAGAGGGGACTTTTGACTCTCCACCTCCTTTCCTCTTATAGCTCCTGTTCCCAGGAGAGGGCCTGGGACCTAGTAAGTCATTGAACAAGACAGAGGCGGGAGTCTTCAACACTTCCCGTAACTGCAGGTGGATTTGGTCTCCCAGGCGGAGGGGAGAATCAGCACCGCCCAGAGCCACAGTGCTGGCCCTAGTCCCAGAAGTCTCAGACCCGCCCAGGCCCTTCCCACACACCCCTCGACAGGTGGATTCTTTTTCCTCTGGCTTTATGGTTAGATACGAGGTATAAACACAAAGCAGAGAACAGCAGGGATCCTCTCGGACCTCAAAAGACAGCAAGGAAGGAAGAGGTTCCAGAGACTTTTTTAAAGTACAAGACGTATTAGTGCCCAGGAGTGTGGATGGCAGGCCACAGCCAGCAGGGCTGGACTAAAGCTCCTTCCCTCCCCCAGGGCCAGGCCTACCCCAGGGAGCCCTCCACCAGCAGCCGGCCCACGCAGGGAGAATGCCCACCCAGGGGAAACTCGACGCCAAGGAGCCTTCTGAGCAGGGGAATACTCTGCTCAGGGCTATGCAGAAAGAGTCCGTGGGAGCGCTGACAGAAAGCAGGTGGCGATCTAGAAACTGGTTTGGTCTTGAACACTGGGTAGAAGTTTCCCGGGTAGACTGAGGGACCAGACATGGGGTGTGTGGTGTGTGTGTGCGTATCACGTGGTTCCTGCAGAAACTCAAAGGAGGGTGGGGTCGGACAGACCAGTTCGGGCCCTCTAAGCCTTGGTTACTTCCTTTGTAAAACAGGGTGTTCTCTTCCTCATGGTGAGGGAGTACATGAGTTTGAGTTACCATTAAATAACCAAATATAAGACTGGATTCAGGAATTCTGCTGAATCAGACGTTGGACAGAAATGGCTCTGGCTCTGAGGTCCTCAAAGCTTCCAGATGCTGACTTTCCCTCGTCTATAAAATGTGGCCATCACAGAATTGAAAAGATTAAATGAAAAGAGTGCCACCAGCCTGGCCTGCCCGCTTTCTCACCTGGAACACCATCGAGTCCCTCACTGGTCTCCTGTTGGAATTCTCAACACCCAGTGTCCCATTCTCCCCAGCCTGCCAGAGGAATCCTCCTTATTCCCTGCGGGAGCCCTTGAACCATCCCTTTGCACCAAGGACACCTTCTGAATGCCCTCCCGAGGCATGTCAGGCCCTGCGCAGTGAGCCCTTTCTGTTGGTCTAGTGGGAATGTAATTTGGCAGAACAGTTTGGAGGCTAAAAACCCAGCTCGTGAAGCTGCACTGCAGGCTGGGGGCCTGGCTCCCTGAATGCAGAGCCGAGTGGGTGGTTTAACCTGTGAAGTGCAGATAATGCTGGTGTAGAATCGTTATGAATATTGAGTTGATATACATACAGCAGTAAGTACAATGTCTCACATCGAATAAGTGCCGGCTACTTAAGCACATAAGGACAAAGAGTTTTGTTATAGTCAATATGGTATCCACAATGTCTAGAACATATGGGAAACACACAATACATGTTTTTGAATGAATGAATGAATGAATGAATGAATGAATGAATGAATGAATGAATGAATGCATCCTACTACTCACTGTCCTCCAACCACACTGGCTTTTATTTCTTGAATATGTCAGAGCCCTTCCCTCCTTCCTTCCTTCCTTCCCTCTCTCCCTCCCTTCTTTCCTTCCTCCCTCCCTCCCTCCCTTCCTTCTTTCCTTCCTCCCTCCCTCCCTCCCTCCCTTCCTCCCTTTCTTTCAAGTAACAGCTTTATTGAGATGTAATTCACATACTATAAGTGTACAATTCAGTGGTTTTTAGTATACTTAATTGGGCAACCATCACCACTAAGACCAGAACGTTTTCATCACCCGAAAAGAAACCCCATTCCCATGAGCATTTGCCCCCGATCCACTCCCCCCACCCCCCACCGGCTCTAGGAAACCACTAATCTTCTGTCTCTATACATTTGCTAATTCTGGATATTTCACAGAAATGGAATTATAGTGTGTAGTCTTTGGTACCTGGCCTCTTTCACTAGCATGAGTTTTAAAGGGTCGTGTTGTAGCCTGTGTCAGTACTTCACTCTTTTTGGGTCCAAATAATATTCCACTGTATGGCTACACCACCATTTGTATATCCATCAGTTGATGAACATTTGGGGTTATTTCCACTTTTTGCCAGTGTGAATAAACCATTCAGGCTATGAGGGGAAGAACGGTTCTAGGAAACTCATATCTGTGGTTGGGAGGTGAAACTAAGGACAGAAAAACATAACATTCTCGTATTTGTGTTTTTTTTTCTCCCAGAAATTTTATTTATTTATTTTTTAAATATTTTTAAAATTGATTTCAGAGAGAGGAAGGGAGAGGGAGGGATAGAAACATCAATGATGAGGGAAACATTGATCGGCCGCCTCCTGCACGCCCCCTACTGGGGATCGAGCCCACAACCCAGGCATGTGGCCTGAGTAGGAATCGAACCAGGGACCTTCTGGTGCGTGGGACCATGCACAACCCCTGATCCACACCAGCCAGGCTCCCCCAGAAATGTTAGTTTCTAACTTATCTATATAATGTTTTGTTGTTGTTTTTCTCTGCTGACTTCTCCATTGCATTCTTGGGTCAATTATTTCAAAGGAGACCTTTAAGAAAATACGTTGGTAGAAAGTAGATATAGGTTGTGTCACCTTAAATACAATAGTGTCCTCTGGCTATCTAGGGGAAAAGAGTAGGGAGTAAAAATATCTCGCCTGAACACTTCACATGGTTTGCCCTGCAGCATCCCAGATGAAATGGAGACAAAGAAATTATATCACTCAAGTCACCAGCTAGTACATACACACATTAGGATTAGAACAAGTCTGTATGCGATGCTTTTATGCTAGAAGTCCTTGCATCCCCTCCGAACCCAGCCTGACACGTTTTCTAGGAAACTCAGACACAGTACTTTTTGTTTGTTTGTTTTTAATCTTCACCCAAGGACATTTTTCGTATTTATCTTCAGATACAGTGGGAGAGAGGGAGAGAAACATCGATGTGAGAGACACATCAACTGGTTGCTTCCCACATGACCCCAACCAGGGCTGGGGACGAACTGCAACCAAGGTACGTGCCCTAGACCAGAATTGAACCTACAACTCTTTGGTCCGTGGGCCAACACTCTATCAGCTAATCCAAACCGGCCAGGGAAAAACACAATACTTTTGATTAAGATGTTAGCTGTTAAACTGCTTTCATTAACATGTGACAATGAAAGCACAATGTATTCAAAAGGTATAAAAATGTAGTCATTCACCACAGGAGGAGAGCTAGTTTTTACTCAGAAAAGTTTATTCCCTCCTCCCTTCTGAATCATTTTTACCCACATTTTTTTTTTTTTTTCTGTTTGAGGAATCACATCCATAAAATGTGTAAAGTGCACGCACCTTGAATGCACAGCTCAGTGACTTTTAAACATATTTATATGCACAAGTCATCCCCCAGATGAAGATACAGAATGTGTCTAGCACTCCGTTTTATTTTAGGTCTTTCTAATAGGTACCAGCTCAGTCTCACCCAGAGGTAACCACTGGTGGGACTGAGATCATTGTCACTTAGTTTTGTCTGTTCTTGAACTTAGAAATGGAATCATATTCCTTTTTTGGTCTGGCTTCTTTACTTAGTGTGACCTATGTGAGACACCCATGGTATGTGTAACAGTTCTTCCTTTTCTACTGTTGTGCTCTAGTCTGTGGCTCTTTTTTATTGAGGTATAATTGATGTGTAACATTATGGGTTTCAGGTGTGCAACATGATTTGATATTTGTATACACTGTGAAATGATCACAAGTCTAGTTAACATCCATTGCCAGTCACACACACATTGTGTTTCTTGTGGAAAACTTTCAAGATCTCACAGCAACGTTCAAATATGCAATACCATATTATAAACTATAGTCACCATGCTCTACATTACAAACCCGTGACGTATTTATACAATGGCAAGATTTCATTCTTTTTTATGGCTGAGTAATATTCCATTGTATGTCTATATACCACATCTTTATTGATTCGTCCACCAATGGACACTTTGGTTGATTCCATTATCATTATCTTGGCTATTGTCAGGAATGCTGCAATGAACATGGAGGTGCAGGTAGATTTTCAAGTCACTGTTCTCATTTTCTTCAGATAAATACCTAGAATTGTTAGATCGTATGGTGGTTCTATTTTTAAGGTTTTTAGGAAACTCCAGTTTTCCATCGTGGCTGCACCAATTTACATTCCCACCAACAGTGCACAGGGGTTCCTTTTTTTCCACATCCTCACCCAACACTTTGATTTCTCGTCTTTTACCAAATACCCATCCTAACAGGTGTGAAGTGAGGTGACATCTCATTGTGCTTTGGTTTGCATTTCCCTGGTGTTTAGTGATGTTGAACACCTTTTCCGATCTCTACGTCTTCTTCGGCAAAATGTCTATTCAGACCTGCTGCCCATTTCTAAATTGGACTGCTTGGGGGGCTTTACTATTGAGTTGTATGAGTTATTTCTGTTTTGGGGGTATTAGCCCCTTATTAGATACATGCTTTGCAAATATGTTCTCCCATTCAGTAGGTTGCCGCTTGTTGGTTTCCTTTGCTGTGCAGAAACTTCTGTTTAATGCAGTCCCACCTGTTTTTTACTTTTGGTGTCAGGTTTAAAGAAAATCACCACCAGACCCATATCAAAGAGCTTACCACCTATGTTTTCTTCTAGAACGTTTATGGTTTCAGGTCTTGATTTTCACGTTTTTAATTCATATTGAGTTAATTTTTGTACATGGTATAAGAGAGTGGTCTAGTTTCCCAAACACCATGTATTGAAGAGACTGTATATTCTTGGCTCCTTTGTCATAAGTTGCCCACGTATGCTCTGTTGTGTTCCTTTGATCTGTGTGTCTATTGTTATGCTAGTGCCATTCCATTCTGACTATTACAGCTTTGCAGTTGGTCTGAAATAAGAACAAAGTTGGTGGCACCTCTGCTTTCTTACTGCATCTTCCACACTCAGCTTTGTCATGCTGCATGTCACAGAACGTTAGGAGTGTAAGGGGTTTGGGGAGTACCCAGCCTATTTCAGCTCCTTACCAAGAAACTGAACAGGCTGAAGAGTGTATCTTTGCCAGCCAAGGCCGCCCACCAAGGTCTCACTTCTAGTCCAGACCTCATCAGTTCCCTTCCAATTTTCTAACTATCACTTGGCATGTATGTTCAGGGAATGTTCAATATTTACACAAAAGCATAATGGAGAGCAGCTGGTAGAACTCAGTGGCTTATCTTCAGGGAAAGGGGAGACAACCTAAATGAAAAGCTTAGCTGCACCTCTAAACACTTTGCAATTAAGCAGCCTATTCACAGTTCTGAAAAGGGCCCTCTCTCTAACCCAGAACTTGGAAAGGCCTGGCGTCACAGGCACACTTCCCATGGCCGCACCCCCACCCCCTCAGGCAAGCACTACCAGCTACTTGAAGGATCCTTCCACCTTTTCTCTTTGAAAGGTTTCAGGTTCCCAGAAATCTTCCTTCGGCTCCTCAGAGATGTGGCCTAACCCGCACCACACCCTGGATTTCCACATGTCACTTGGTTAATTTTGTGTCGGGTGGTGGTTTAGATGGAGGCGGCCCAGGCAAGCTCCCTCCACGTCTGAACTGAAAGGCTCACGAACAGCTTCAGTGAGAAGCCAACTGGTAGAGGCATCCTGGGACCAGGAAGACCTCTTCTTGATCCAGGAGAAATGGGCAGGCAGGAAAGTAGACTATGGGCTAGGAGTGGGTTAAGATGTATTCTAAGTGAGGGTCTGGGAGCCTGGGCCACCAAGGAGAAAGCCCTTTTTACTTATCTCAGTGTTTATAGTTCGGCTCTTAACACTGAGTCCTCAGCTGTGTTCAGGTAGTAAAGCTCAGGAGGTGGGACTTGCCTTCTTGTCTTGGAGACAGAGTACTATGACCTGGTGTTCAGTAACAGAAAACTCTGGATACAACCCATTAAATGACAAGCACGTGCCCTTCGAGATGCACGACTGCTATGTCTGTAACTCGGGTAAAGTGACCCAAGCCCATGTTACTCACTGTGGCCCAAGGACCAGCAGCAGGAGCGTCGCCTGGGAGCCTGTGAGAAATGCAGAAGGGCGGGGCCACCCCAGAACCAGGATGTGCCCTTTAATAAGACCCCCAAAAATCTGTGTGCAGATTAGTTTGACAAGCACTGCCCTAGGGTCATTCAGGTCAAGTCACAGCTCTAAGGACAGCAGACTGGCCCAAGAACATTCTTACGTGAACTCGGGGGTGAGAGGGATGTGGATCCACAGCCATGGGTTGAGAACAGCTGTCTGAAGTGTCTCCAGCTTAGGTGGGCGTGTGGAGTAAAAAAAAATTCACTTCCAGTGGCCCAGCGGTCATTTCAGCCAAACATCAAGTCCCTCCCCTCTCACAGGGACTGACAGCTACAGGGAAGAAGAGGCATCTGTTTCTGTCACTATGCTTCTTTCTAAAAGCATCTGAGGATTGCAATGAAAAATAAGTTCATAGAATATCTGAGCTAATTAAAAAGGCAAACCCCACACCATCCCTTCAGTTGCAGAACTCACACAATCAAGAGTTTTCAGGCCCTGGCCGGTTTGGCTCAGTGGTTAGAGCATCGGCCTGCGGTCCGGAGAGACCCGGGTTCGGTTCCCGCTAAGGGCATGTACTTTGGTTGCAGTTTGTCCCCGGCCCTGGTTGGTCGTGCGGGAGGCAGCCACTCGATGTGTCCCTTTCACGTCGATGTTTCTCTCTCTGTCTCTCTTCCTCTCTCTCCCTCCCACTCAATCTGAACAAAAGGTGGAAAAATGTCCTTGGGTGAGGATTAAAAAAAAAAAAGTTTTCAGAATGTTAATTCCATTCTTTTATTTCCTTATACCACAAACATTTTAGTTTATCCGCCTTTTTACAACCTGATTTACAAGCAAATTGCAAATGAAAAACAGGCATTCTTTAACCCTCCAAAATGCATCTATGAAATATAGCACAAACCCTAGTATTTTTACATAAACAGGCTTAGTGGAAGCAGCTTTATCACATTCTCTTAAAATTCGCATTACAGTTTAAATATTGATGTCTGTTAAGGTTTGCATAATCTACTGTACATAGTTATTTCTGAAGCAGGTAAGACTTTAACTGGGGAAAATAAAAACCAACAAAATGCTCTAACAACAATTATGTGAAACTTAAATTATTTACAATTAAACATGTAGGGTCCTGATTCACAAAACTTAGTGCATATCATGATTTACTGACGAGTTTCACAGAGAAGGTCATAAGCAGCATGTAGAATAGCCACCAGGTAAAAGCTAGAGCAAATGGCTTTTAGAAGAATGTCTGTCGATATGCTTACTGGAAACTAGAAAAAGTAACAAAACAGAAGCTTCAGCAACTGCACCTGATTTGCAAATTTAAATATACAGCAGCAACCAGAATAGACAGGGCCCAACAACAGAAGAGCGGGTGCCGCTTTTGACAATACTCTGTATATTATGCACCAGAAGAAAACAACAAAAAACCACCCCAATAACCACTACATGTGAACTCAGGGTAACAATCTCCTGCTTTCCTACAGAGTTCTCTTTAAACTTAATGCCTGAATCATCAAATTTAAACAAATAAAGAAGGAAAAGTACCTTTCATAACTGCCATCAGTTCAATGGATTTTACTTAGTGGTTAGCTATTCCGATTATAAAAGAAACAGATAAGGGATAACCTTGGATTTCTGGCACCTTAAGTCCTTCAATGGATTCAACACTGATTTTATATACAAAACAAAGGAGATGACTCAAAGAAAATTAACAAGACAAACTGTTTTTAAAGTGAAGTGATAAATTTCAGTGAATCAGGTCCCAGGTGAAGTCTTTAAAAAAAAAAAAATTACAATGTTTTGAACTCTGGAATGCAGATATAGTACAATTACTAGTATATCACATTTACAAAACTGCTCAGACAGTTGTTGCTCCAGAGTAAGAATTGAAAAATGTACAAGCCAGTCCACAATGACTTGAGATATGTTATTAAAATACATTGTTAATCATAAAAATACTTTACTATGTACATGTTCACTGTATAAACTCTAGATTTACCTACGTAGCCTCTAAATCCATTTCTGGCTGACTGGCCCGGGAATCAGTGCGGTCCCACTGCCTGGGTTCATACCGCATTGGCCGAGTGGACTGCAGTCAGCTCTCCAATGAAACAGCAACGCACCTCCCTCTGCAGGGGGCTAGTTGGAAGAGTCGGTTTTACTTCCGCTATATTTTACTTTCCTAAATGCTGGTCCAAGTAACTCTGGGCATTCACATAATTCATTTGCAATCTGGTTGCACTTTAAAATAAGGCTATAGTTCGTTTGATCAGTTATTACACTGTCGTGCTTGTAGTCAGGGTGGTTTGCGATAAACTCCCTCATCCATCTGGCAACTGTCATTAGTTCTCCTAAAAAAAAAAAAAAAATTTTTTTAAGACATTTTAAATTAATAGTAGTGCTTTTAAAAAAATAAGCTGACAGTTAGTGGCCAAGATAAACATAATCCTGATTTGACCTTTTGGTGTAGCCAGATGGCAGGGGCTGGGAAAAGCATGTTTTCTATAGTGTCTGAGACTTCCTCCTGGGAAAGAGGAAGGCCGGCAGAACACACACATCCCACTGCTGCTGTGAGGTGCTACCCACACAATGACCGGCACTGCCAACAAGTAAGAAGCAGAAGCCAACATGTGTACTAGGGCACATGTCCTCCCACTTGGCCAGAGGACGAAGACCACATATGCTGGCTGTGTCACAAGACTAGCTCAGAGGACAGTAGGTCCCAAGTTTGCCAGAGCGACCTCGGGTCAAAGAGGTGGAGAGAATTAAGAATAGGAAGTAGAGTGAATGGCGAGAGAGACTGGCAGGTACACCACTTGGGGATATTTCCTTGTGACTCTAAGGTTTACAGAAGCCTCAAGTGAAACACAGGTGCCATTACCATTATCACTGTTGCTTCTGTTCACAGCCGAGAGCTCCCCTAGGCACGGCCCCTGCAATCTCAAAGCTAACAGAGAAGGGGCTTCTTGGGGGTGCTCACTGTAAGCAGGCAGGCTGAAGACCCAGGTGTCCTAGCTGTGTTGCTTATTTAACCTACAGAGTCACTCAGCCCTATAAAAAGAGCCCATGATGGTGCACAATGAACACAGCTGGACTTAAGTAACAACTTGGCAATCGAGATACGGTATCACAAGGTCCACTATGCCGTCGACTTAAAAGATGCACCACTTTTTTATGCAGTATATAAAAAAAAAAGCACTGCTAATTAAACTGTGACTATCAGAGATTACAAGGTATATGTGATTACAGAGATGTCAAAATGTGAAAAGCTGTGCACCGATAAATGCATCCTTTAAAAAGACAGCTTTAAGAAACAGTATTGTAAGATTGTGAGGTTGTGCCTACATTATGAGATTTTTTTTTTTTTAAAGAAAGAAAAGAAAGCAAAGGATACCATACCAGATGCTCTCTTCTTAATCAGCTTTAGGTAGTTCAGAATACTACATCTGGTGTCCACGTCCACTTCCATGTTTTCAAGGTAGGAGTTCAGAATTGGGATCAGCCCGGGAAACACACCTTCCTACAAGAAGCGGGATGTGCCATGAGCTCCCTGCCTGCAGGTGTCGGCAGCGTAGTGTGCTCACAGGCCCCTACCTTCCCGTTGATGATGGTGTCTATGCTCATCAGGGTGTACTCCTCTGCGGCCGGCTCCGTGCTGTGCTGGGCCTTCCCCCGGCCGTCCACCATAGCGTTACCACCTGCCAACAGGGCAGAGCAGCTTTAGTGGCCTATTGTAGCCTACGTGACCCGAGAAATCCAAGAGGAGGTCATACCTTTGCAAATATCTTTCCTGAAGTAGAACATTCCCCGTAGGACAGCATCTCGTTTCTGTGCCACTTTCATGTTTTCATCAACCTAGGGGAGAAAAATACCCAGGGCTAAGTCAGAACATTCTTGACCAAACAGGAGGGCCTTCCTCACGTCTGCAACCAGGACTAAACTTCCTTAAGAATTTGACTGTCCTGCCCATGCCTTCTGGTTGAAAAAAGACTTTTTACTTTTATGTGGGGCCTGTGTCGCTCAACCACAAATTGGTATCTGCTTTTTAACAGCAGTGGGGAAATTCTAAGAGAAACTTATCTTGAAAAACAAAACAAAAACTTGTAATTACTAGGCTGCCTGCACTTCAAAGCACCTTTGTGACTAAACCTTGCAAGAAAAGAAACCTGTCTTGAGGGCAGGTGGCTAGTTCCCTTTACACAACACAGATGCGTAGGAAAGGCAGAGAACCCCGTCCTCCTGACTCCAGTTCAGTGCCCCCCGCCCCCGGGGCTGTGCTGCCTCACTTTGCAGTCAGATCTGGAAGAGGTGAGCCCTCGGGGCAGAGGGGCAGCAGTGCCCACCAGGTGGCCCTGGCCATGTCAACTTATTCACAAGACCAAAACCCTTCATTTGTGAATTCGCCACTTCTTCAAAGTAGAGCTTTTAAAACGTCTTAGTAGTCCCTTGTTTCCTATAATGAAATCTTAGGGAAATCTCAACATATAGAGAAACAGATCTGAGGGTCACACTGAACTAGCATGGATGGTACAAAGTCTTCGATTAGTTAGCCTCTTCACCATATTCATTAATTTCTACTGTTGTTTTTTTAAAGACACATATGACCTGAATAATCTAGATACTTCTAGGAGCATATTCAAAGAATAGTCTAAAATTCTACCATGGTTATAAATGTTTTTATTTCTAATAATTTTTTTATTAGTCATTTTAATTTCTGCTATTAAGAATCCTTTTTTAAAAGTATATTTTAGCCCTGGCTGGTATGGCTCAGTTGGTTAGAGTGTTGTCCCGTGCACCAGAAGGTTGAAGGTTCAATTCTTGGTCAGGGCACATACCTAGGTTGGAGTTCGACCCCCAGTTGGGGTGCATAAGAGAGGCAACTGATCGATGTCCACCCCGCTTTCTTCCTCCCTCTCTAAAAAGTCAATTTAAAAAAAGTATATTTTACTATTGCTCTTTAGATCCTCAATTTGGCAACTTAGGTTTTTTATTTTCAATCTTTCTTTTAAAGCATATAATGGTATAATTTTCCCTCAGAAACTAGATTTGCCAGCATCCCCCTGCCATCCATTTTCCTACACAATATGTAATTCTACTTTTGACTTAATCGAAGCCTAGTAAGAAAAAACATTTTAAATTTCCAATGGTTAAATTTCTCTTCAACATCAACATCTTTTTGTTGAATGTTGGTGGGAATGCACCCTGTATGGTAAAAAGATGGCCTGTGGTATGAGATTTGTGATGGTTAATAAGCTTGGCTGTGTGGCCTTCCTCATTCTTTGATTATGTGACCTGTCAGTTACTTAGTAACACTCGAGGTGACTTACCTCCATGACGCCCACGTGGCAGGCCACTTACCCCATTCTACACGTGCAAACTGAGGTACTGACAGGGTAAGTAACTTGCCTGTGTTAAAAAGCTAGTAAGTAGCACAAGTGATTTACGAACTTACTGCTCACACCAAAGCCCTATCTCACTTACTATATACTACAATGCCTTTGCATGCTTCTTATGCTTCCGAGAAATGTTTGCTACTACACTTTATGGTGTAAAAAGAATCATGAGTCTAACATTATCTTGGAAAAGCATAAAAAATTGCTTTCTCTATCTCATTTAATACTTTCTATCTCACATTTAATTTGTCATTCCTGCTATCTTTTGAACAGGTCACCATGTAGTTCTCTGTTTCCCACATTTGTCCTTATTTTAGGTATGTCATACACAAACAACATAAGCCATTATGTTGCTATTTAAAATAATTTGTTTCAGCTTTTTAATAGGAGAATTCATTCAAATTTGTTCTTTTTTTAAACCATTTTATGTTCTCTGGGCTATACTGTCTTACCACTCCCCTGACCCCACACCCACTTCTATGGCACTAGAAAGTTTCTTTGTTCTTTTCCCACCACTTTCAGCTGGCAGATTAAAAGCAGTGAATCTCATTTCTATACAATTAGTCGTTTTTCTTACTTTTAACAAGTAGTTTTGAAATTCTCTCTAAATGCCGAGCATTAAAGAGTATCTACCATCCCTCTCCTCCACTATCCCATCCCTTCATTAGGTAAGTTCTGGCCTACTGTTAACCCTAATAATCTCAAGTTTTGTTAGAATCACCTGGAATGCAAAGAAGAGTTCAGCGGGAAGAGAATTCGATGGTTATACTTCTTATCCCTCAGGATTCTGAAGACTTTTCTCGATCTTTTACTATTTAATGTTGTAGATGAGAAGTGATATCAACTGGTTTTCTCCCCCCTCTTGGCAGTTATCCTAATTTTCTCTCCTATGCAGACAGTGGATTTTGTTCTTTGATATTCAGAAATTCCTAGATTTGGGTTCTTTAAGTATCTCTGTCTCAACCTTAATGGACTCTTACAGGGAAAATAGCTTTATTTCTTTGATTATTGTATCTTGCATCTCTTTTACACAGACCATTCTTTTCTTCTAAATTACTACACAAACAGTGAACTTTCCAGTTTCCGTTTCTTTGCCATCTGCTGGGATGGATCTCAGTTCAGTTTCCTAAAATCGCTGACTCTGCTCGTCAGCATCTGCTCCACTGGTGCGCACCCTGCGTTGTAAAACTGGGCGCTCATGTTCCGTTTCTCACAACTATTCCCCCGTTGCTCTTTGGTCCACAGTGCTTGTTTCATGGATGTGACCCTTCTCTAGAATTTCTTCTAGGGCACCAGTCAGAATTTCTTTAAGAGCTCTTTCCAATTTCCTGAATTGACTGTTTCACTGAGGATAATACACTCTGCAGGCCCAGCTGGGCCCTTCTCTCTATTCCTATTTCTAAACAAAGGCTTAGACTGGTAGCTTACATGGACTGTGCCTTAGATGGGCTGCTCTCCCCAACAGGTACACCTATATGGGCAATGTGGGCCCACAGAGTTCTATGGGTCCCCTTGGGCCTGGGTGTGAAGAGCAGGCAGGGACTTCCTTCAGGGCGTGTGGGTGGGACAGGTGCAGCTAGAGAACCCACTGGAGGGAGGGAGCAGATGCTGGGCCAGGCAGTTTCTTTCTCCTCCCATGCTTGAGACAAGGCTGCTACTTCTCCTTTCTCTGGCCTAAAACCTCAACAGACAGCCCTCGCTCTGCCTAGCAGTCTTTCCCAGACCCTCTCTATGCCAAGGCACCTACTGGCCCAGGAACCAAAGGCCTCTATTTGCTGCCTCACAGCGTGGAGCTGTTCTGAGGCTTGCCAGGAATCTGCTTCCAGAAGTTTCCTTTTCTGGTTTTTTTTGGGCTGATTAACTCCAATTTGTTTTCATGATAGTCCAATGCCATCTACATTCTCCAGAAACAGCTCCAGTTTGGTCCCACTGAGGTGACTGTCCCCTGCACTCCAGCAGTTACTTCCCCCTCCCATCCTAATTTTAATACCATAACCCAAATCAGATTTGGGGAAGAATGAAATCAGTATGTGGGACTCACGCCAACCATCATCCTTCAAATGGGCTGAGTAAGGCACTACTGTTAGCACTTTCCTTTGAGGTCTCAACCATGTAGTATCGAAAAGGAAAAAAAGAATAGGGTGGAGGGAGAAGCATTTTATTCTAAAGAGTGAACAATTCTTAGGTCAGATTTAAAATAAATATGATTTATAAATGAACAGAGTATCCAGATATCTAGAGCCATCGCTATACTGAAACACAGCCTTACCTTTGACAGTGGAATGAGAAAATCCAGTTTGTATGAGAGGATCACCCTTGTGAGCAGCACCACAAACACCACATATGCAGAGTTCTCAAAGTCTGTTAACTGAACCTAGACAAGCAGGAGCCCAGAGAAGTTACAAACCCACCACACAAACATGCTATTCCCCAACAAAGTCCTCCTCAGATCGCGTCATTCCCTAATTCCCCATCTGGGTCTGGAAGCCCTCTGTCTACAATCTATTCTCAGAAATCAACCCTCCTTAGCTTCTGGACTTGCTCAGAACGTGCACACACTGGATCTGCACTGCCTTCGGTTCCTTCAGGAGCCTCTGATAAGAGCCTCAGAGAGTGGCAGGCCGTCAGAGGACAGGTGCATGTGAGTTCATTCCTGCTGATGTGAGTCTTACCTCCATGGGTCGGAATTCTACTCTCCATCCAATATCTGAGTTTGGAGGAGGAGGCTTAAATCTCATTGTCTGCCAATTTGTGGACTGAATATTCTATAATAAAAAGGCAGAAAATAAAACCAACTTTCCATAGGTCCAAGAAAATATTAAGATGATCTGATATTTCATGAGGGAAGACTGTTCACTGTCCATCCTAATACTCTTCAATTTACAATTACAAAAAGGTACAATTTAAGATTTTCTTGGAGTGTGACCTTCTAGGACAACCAGCAGCAAGTGTTTAACAGAAGTTGGGTGACATGTGAGCAGCACTGAAATAACTGATCAAGTTATTTTTATGCGGCATGCTTGAATTTTTCATCATTATGCAAACGAGAAAATACCCAACAAGAAATTTAGAATTGGAGACATAACCAATAAGAATCATAATAAAAGTACTCCAAACCAATTTAAAATTTGTCTTAGTTCTTTACTGCACTGAGTAATGAAAGGCATATGCGATTTCTACTGTCACTTATTCCTTAGAAAGCTGTCTCCATCTTGAGTAGTGAAATAAAATGCATTTAAAACAGGAAATACCTCAAAATGGTCAGACTCATTGGCATCATCCAGGTGTATCTTTTCTTCGAACAGCGTCAGTGGGTCTCTGATAAAGAGGTGAGCGACATGCTGGGCCAGGAGGTGGTCAATGCCTGCAGAGAGAGGGCACCCTGGGCTCACTGCAGAGCCCAAGACTCCACTGTTCTCTACATCCCGTAAGAAGATAGGACAGCTCAGGAGGGTTGAAGAGCGGGTATCTAGCAGCTCAGGCAATGGCTGGTGTGTTCAGTACTCTCATGGCGCCCAGGACCTTATCCTATGGGCCCTGGGGCAGTGTCTGAGTTTTGTTCGCTACTTACACAATGCCTGTGGGGCACTGGTGTGGACCTAGATACAGACCTCCAAAGTAAGTTCCTTTTGCTAAAAGTCAAGAAGATCTCACAAGTATTTGGAACTTGAAACTTTAGGAACAAGCAGCCTCCTAAGAAAAGTTAGAGACTTCACACTAAAAACAGAAACCAGACCAGGAGTCAGCAAAAAAGTTTAAAAGAGTTTTGAAGAACTAAAGGCGTACAATCAAATCTAGAAAAAAAGGCATGGACGCTCACCTTCCTGCAACAGCTGTTCGTAGATTTCTTTATCTATTGTCAAGTCGATGTCATTATATTTCTCGCCACACTCAGATAGATAGCTGTCTATTGAATCATATCGGGATTTACTAATCCTATAGTTATTGTTCTTCAGTGGCTAAAATTTAAAAAATGTGAATGAATGCAATATAAAGTCATCTGGAGATAAACTAATGCCCCAAATAATTATATTAAAATGTCCAACTTTAAAATAAGACCCTCAAAAAAAGTTAACACTGACAAGTATTAGGGAAAACTATATTTTAAAAGCCTGGAGAGAAATTAAGTAGCCTTTTTTCCTGATATGATTTAAATATACTTGAACTTTTCTGCTTTTTTAAAGCAGATCACCTTCATTCTTATTAAGCTTGAAAAATAAATGCCAAGGTTGACAGCAAAAATTATAATAATCCTATAACATAAAAGAAAGCTATCAGAATGATTTCTCCTTTAAAGTTCATTTATTTTTAGAAAGTATGTTCAACAATTTATGAACAATTGCATGAAGACCAGAGCACCCGTAGTGCGGTCCTGGCTGAGAACACCAGAATTACTTGTGAGGGCTCCTTTAAAAACACCTACGTCAAGGCTCCAGCACTGGAGATACTCATTAGGCCTAGGATGGGACTGGGTGTCTATTTTTCAAACATCTCCAGAGGTGGTTCTGATGGACACTCTTGGTTGGAGAAATGTAAGGTCACAGTTCAACATGCAAACAAGAGGCACTAACCGACCCTTATTAGGCAAAACCTAACCCTGTCTATGGGGTAAAAAAATCTTTGACAACAGTGTACACTTTCCACGGCAGAAAGCATCATGTACAAAGCACTCGGTAGCGCCAAAAAGCCTTTTGGTAAAAACAGCCATCAGCAATTATTTCCAAAATATATTTTTTTTAAAACTGCACTATTAATTTTAGAAGATAAAACAAATACAGATTTCAAATGATGAAAATTAATTCCCCACCCAAACCAAATCATGTTTCCCACATATTCATCCCAAAACAAACACTATAAAGCCAAAGACCACAAAGACAGGTTTTATAACCCATGAATTTCTTCCCACATGTGAACCTACTCAAGATAAAAATTTAAGGGAAACTCCAAAATCACAAGTAGTTACAATAACTCCACTTGACCTGCTTGATATAAAAAGGCTAGTAAGGAAAAATCATTCCCACCTCCAGTCCTCTCTCCTCCCGAGTTCTATCATCTACAGATGCAGAAATCACTCCCCAGCGACAATCAATGTCTGACACATAGCCTCGGTAAAACGGAGACGCAGCACTCAAAGCCATCTAAAAACAAACAGAAGTCAGCACCTGCAGGTACAAAGTGTCATTTACATGCTGAAAAAAGCTCCATGCAGTTATCTCTGGTCAAGAAGAATCAGTTATGCAACCCCTACAGAGCTCTCCTGTGCTGTCTGCACCTGTTTCTCGTAGTGAACTACACCTAAGTACCTCAAATCCTTGGAGCTGATCCACTTACATCCTCCTCTCTGCAATGTGAGGACAGGAAGGACGGGAGAGGGGAGATGGCTGGCTACACTGGAACTTGACACTTTTGCACATAAATGTCTTACTAGCAACAGTAAACATCTAAGCTTGGACTCTTGGTCCCTTGGCTCTTAACCTACATATTAACTGTGTTAGTTCATTTCTGAATGAAGTCTTAAGTGGACTTAAATAGCACACTCAGCAAATTTCGCACATGCAGTCTTTATTTTATACAAAGAAGTATTTAAAATAAGACGTGATTTATACTTACGACAATTGGGCAGATGGTGGCCAACTGATCATACAGGTATCTAGCCTCAGCTATGCTGCAGGCTTGGAACGTTACCTGTTTAAGAATTGCGAGTTGTTAACAACAATGAATCATGAACATCTTCCCTTAAGGAGTGAGATGTCTGAGAAGAAGGTTGGAGAAGGGAGGGGCTGCCTGGCATGTAATGGTCATTCCATTAAATGAAACATTTAATACAAGGGTTTTGTTTAGAAGCTGTCCTAGATGAATTTTGTTAGAAAATGGTCTTTAATCATGTTCACAACTGATATAAATAACCATGTGCCTAAGTTTAATAAGGTTTAAAAAGTCAAGAAAGAAAAATAAGACACTAAATAAATGATGACGTTCAGTAAGGCATTTCCTCTTCTGCTGGCTTGTTTCTTTCAAGAGCTTCCCATTCACTTCAGTTGGCTGAGGGGTTATGTACGGCTGGATACAAAGGGAATTTGGAGACGCTAAGGATAGGTTTCAGAGTTCACTGGTGGCAGGATGAGGAATAGCTTGGAAGGGGAAAGACTGGAGGAAGCAGAGCAGTTCAAGCACTGCACCCATCTAAGAAAAAGTTGAACACACCAAAACAAAGCAGCAGGATGTGGTGACCAGTGGGGTAGAGAGAGAGTGAGGAAGTGGCTTATGTGTTCCCAGGACAGACAGAAGAAGAGGCACCATGACACAATGGGCTTACGAAGCCAAGGAACAGACAAAGAAGCCTAGAGTGGCTTGGTCCCCAGGCTGGTGCACAGAAGAAGAATCTGAGCTGGAGAAATATTCGGGGAGTAGGCTCAGATGATGGGCAGATCACCCAGAGAGCCTGCACATGATGGGTAAGCAGGACATTTAAGAGTTAGGCACAGAGGCCTGGCTGTTAGGGCTCAGCAGTAGAGTGTTGGCCCTCGAAGCAAAGACTCCTGGGTTTGATTCCGGCCAAGGGCACATACCTTGGTTGGGGTTCGTCCCCAGCCCTGGTTGGGGTTGTGCGGATGGCAACCAATCGATGTCTCTCTCTCTCTCTTCCTCCCTCTCTCTCTCCTGCTCTATCTGAAGATAAATGTAAAAATATCCTCAGGTGAGGATTTAAAAAAAAAAAAAGAGGCAGAGAAAAAGATCACATAATGGTTAGTACAAATCCTCCGTAAACAATTACCAAAAAGAAACTAAAAGTTCTACCTTCTTTGGGGTGGGGCGCTGGGAGCAGTGGATGGAGCAAGGGATATAAATTGTGGTTGTGTTAGCACATCTGTATTAGCTGCAAACTGGGAACGGTTCTAATTTCCTCTATCATTGTTATTTAATGAGAGTTTAAATTTAGTGTTGCTGCGGGAAATTATTTAAGTGCTTAATACTTGAAAAAGCACTTGAGTATGCTTATTGTTACAATCCCAACACGTTAGTTCCAATAGTTTTAGCCAGGTCTCAACTTTGTACTTTTTAAAAGCTGAGAACTGCTTTATGAGGAGTCACAGGTGCACCTGCTGAATCATAGTGGCATTTCAGGCCAGTGTGGGAACTACAGAAAACAATCATTCAGAGACGTTATCTTCCTACAATTCCTATGTTAAGGCTTTTTTTTTAAATAGAGAGAAAGATAGAAACATCTATCAGCTGCCTCCTGCATGCCCCCTACTGAAGACTGAGCTGGCAACCTGGGCATGTGCCCTGAAGGGGAATCGAACTAGTCAATCCACTGAGCCACACTGGCCAGGCTAAGGCTATGTTTTCATTAAAATGTAATAATTCACCAGCCATTATGAATTAGTTCAACATGGAGAAGAGCTATATCATAGACATCAATGAATAAGAGTATCAAACATGGAGAAGAGCTGTGTCATAGACATCAATGAATAAAAGTATCAAAGGTTAAAATGCTAAAAGATTGAGAAGGGCTGGCAATTAGGTCAACTGATAACCAGAAGAAGGATAGCTTCTGCAAAGAAGCAGGGACTCAAATTAGTTTGTGCAAGGGTACGGGTTAAATGAGAAGTGAGGAGATGGGGGATGGTTAAATAAAGTATTTACACACTTATCTACTGTGACCCTCCCTCGAAAAGCTCCAGGACAGCAAGGATCTATCTGCCTTGAGTTCTCTATCCCAAATGAGAAGTGTCTGACACCCACTTAGTACTTAATAGGTATTTATTAAACGAATACAGTATCTTGAAGGAATGAGGATGCTAAAGAGGATAACACAGGGGCAAAAATAAGTTTTATTTTTATAAAATGGTCAGATACTTGAAAAACTGTGACCACACAGGCCAAATTTACATAATTTGAGATGACAAGCGCCTAAATGTTCCAAGTGTTTTGACTGCTGAATTCTTTTGAACAGACATCTCTCATTTATTTAGGTCCTATTTCATCACTTTTGGGTATTTCAGTGTGTGTCTATTCCTTTTGTTTTTAAAAAGATACTATGGTAAGCATTTTTTTTCAGTTTTTTGACTGGCTTCTCTTAGCTGGCCTAGCGCATATTAGACAATCCACAGGCAAATCCTGGAAAAGTCAACCCTAGACAAGTATGCTTAAGAAAATTAGTGCCTGCAATTCAATAGTTGAGTTACAACAGCATAGCGACTTAGTTATTCTAAATCTACTTATTAACTAACTTGCTTACTCTAGAGCTGATACTGTCATTACCAAACCACATTCAACATCACTGCGAATAATGGCTTTAGTGGGGGAAGAAAAAAGTTCTAATACCTTAAAAAGGTGTAAATATATGAACAGTTGGCCTCTGGTATCCTTTTAAAGTATATAAAGAAGAGAAGCAATGTCGCCAGGAAACTGATGAGAGGGGAAAAAAGAGGAAGTATGAAAAATAGATGCTAGAAACCTAAATATTTGATCTAAAATTTATCTAGAACCCAGTTTGAAGCCACATGATTTCCTGGGGTGGAGGTGGGGGAGACCTCTTACAACAGGCATGAACTTACCGCTATGAACTCATTAAATGATTCCTGAAAGCTCCCCAAGAGTTAGAATTTGAATGTGGTTAAAATGATTTTTTTTTGTAAAGTAAGTTTTCCATTAATCTTAAATTACTATTTAACCATTTTTCTGCTTTACCGTAATAAGCAGGTCCTAGTGTTCCACTACAGAGATGCAAAGCGGGGATTTCTGTGTGATTTCGGAAGTGATCTCATCTGCCACACACTTCCCATCTGCGCAACTGTTTGAGTACTGAAACTGAGGGGCTCGACGTGCCGTTGAGAAAAAGAAACTCAGTCTTAAACCCATGACAAAGCTTAAATTGGATGGAAAACTATCTGCCAGCAATAAAAAATGTTAACACCCTACCACGAGACCGCATTTATTTGTATAAATACAGTGTTTCAAAGGAAAGAATAGCCCTTTGGAACAGAACAACTGTGATGTCTCTGGCAAAACACTCTGGTTTAATATTAAACCAGGAAAAGGCAAGCGGTACTCCAACAGCACCAACAGAATCGTAAAGCTGTGCACTGTAAGTTCTAGAGGTTAATGGTTCTCTCTGGAAATATTTGTAATTAAGATAGGAAAGCAGATATGCAGTTAAGAGTGAAGGAGTCTCTTTTTTATGAAGCATGGCCATTTGTAAGGAAACTTTCTGGCCCGTGTTCGTTTGGAAGCCACATACTTTATACTACCTATGGAAGTCAGGAAAAAGTTTTATCCTTGCTATGGTTACTGAAACACATTTAGCATGGAAAACTGATTCAGTTTTGATTACACATAGCTGTAAAATAAACCCATTACAGATATGTGCAGGAAGATGTGTGTCTTCATTGCAGCTGTCTGAGATGAGGATGTTGGTTTCTTGGCCTCTTGGTGGACAGCACTCAGGCTGGAGGCCCAGGGGGCTTTACTCAGGGGCCGAGCCTTGGGCCGCTACAAGGACACTGTTTGTAATCAGCCAAAATAATTAGAACTAGAAAAAAAATCTCCTTGAAAAATAATAAGACTCTTTGATTTTTTCAATTTGAAAATTTCTATTTTCAAATTTTCAACTCCTGTTCTAAAAGGATTTTAAACAAATTAAAGGTTAAAACATATACTTGTTAATAAAAACAATGATATAAATATTAGCTTGGAGTCAGACCTAGAAGGGGCCTTAATATAAACTCTTCCTTAAAATGCTGCGAAAACTGAGGCCAAAAGAAGTGAAGGAAGTTACCCAAACACCAGAGCAACTAAACCCTGCACACAGGCCCCATGCTGCCTGCTGGGTTCTGTGCTCTGCCACCCAGGGCCTGAGTGAGCCTGGGCACAGTCACTGCCAGGGGCACCAGTGATCTGATTAGATCCCAAAAGGCTGTTCTACCTCCTGTGTATCTTAGCCAGGGACAAGGCAAACATGGGCTGCTAAATATTGTTCTTTTTATACTACTAGATAGCCTTGCATGAATACAAAAATTTAAAGTCCAAACAGTCCTTCCTTGGATTACAAAATCATTGGAATGCATCCATCCGAGTTCATTTTCAGAAATAACACATCCGAGCAATGTTTATAACAGAGCTACACCATCACTAGATGGCAGCAAAAATTAGGCATATAGAAAGAACAGAGACAAGGACCTGGGAGTAGTTCATATTTTAAGTAAATTAACAAATACATATCTTTGTAGTGAATGGTAGATTATATAAATTCTGTCAAGAGATAGCATCCAATGGATTTACTAAAATAACTTCACTGGTTTTCAGAAAGGCTAATACTAGCTACCATTTTAACCTGACTAAATGTGATTTTTAAAATGAAAACCCAAATGGAGAGAAGTTATAAACAGAGTGGGTAAGGGCACTGCCTCTCTGCGTATTTGAAACAATACCTGAAGACAGCAATTGCCCATCCCAAACCCCATGGCATCCATGTAGATATGATCTGGCTTCGAAGCCTTCGCCGCCTCGTCATCCCCAGGAAAGGTTTCTATAAATGGAGATGGTGTGTTCTTATCCTTAAATACTGTATTGAAAAAAAAAGGAATGGGTGAGAGCCAAGAATTAAACAACAATTGAACAGGGACCTCTCCCAACCACCACCTCTCTGTGGACTCACTTGGTACATTGATGACAACCTTTTCTCCTCTCCTATGTCGGATATTTCTTGTTAGGGTGCTGAAACAGACAACCAAATGTTATACATCAGTCACCAAAGACCCATTATGTAAAAGAAGAATTTGATCACATACAAGTAAATGATTGAAATCCTATACCTTCAAACTTCTGAGGCCACTCTATAGATAATTTATGTGGCTCAAGATACTCTGAGGGATACTCTGAATGAAGGCTTTGCATCCCCTGGGCCCTTACTCAAGACTGCCATTCTCTCACCTGCTTAATCTCTGCTTCCCCAGCTCCCTGTAACTCACCAGATCAAGTGTTTGGAGTCCCTCAGGGTCTGGTCTCACCCTGCTTTTCTACCACTTCCCATGTTGACCAAGACTTGAACCAAACTTAGTGCTTGCTCCCCGCAGGCGTCTCTGGAGCCCCAACACCTCATTACTCCCGCCCTCAACTGCAGCTTTAACACTTATCCTTGAGATCAGCGATGTCTAATCCAGAAGCTAGTGGGCAAAAGTGGCTACGGAGCACCTGAAATGTGGCTAGTCCTAATAAAAATATGCTGTGAGGGTAACACACACACCAGATTTTGACAACTTAGTACAAAAAGAATTCTTATTAATACTTTTAAAATATTGAGACTACAAGTTGAAATAATATTTTAGATATATAGGATTAAATAAAATATATTACAAAATCAAGTCTACATTTTTAATGTGGCTACTAGGAAATTTAAAGTAACACCTGGGGCTTGCATTGTGACCCCGCTGGACAGTCTGCTGGAGACTCCGCTCAATGCCATCTCTTCACAAAGCCTGCTCAAAAGCACCCTCCTTTCTCCAAGGAATACCCAGTGCTACCATTATTTTTTTTAATCCTCACCCGAGGATATGTTTTTTCTGATTTTTTTAGAGAGAAGGGGGAGCGATACATCAATCGGTTGCCTCACATACGTGCCTCGACCAGGGATTGAATCCACAACCTCTTGGTGTACAGGACGACTCTCCAACTAAGCCACCTGGCCAGGGCAGTGCTGTCATTTTTTGACAGTCATAATTTATCTTTTCTTGAAGCTGAATATCTATTTCCCCCTTCACACACTAACATTTCAAGTTGGGCACTATGTCTATAAATTGTGTTGTTTTTTTTTTAACTTATCTTTATTGTTGAATATATTACAGATGTTCCTCCTTTTTCCCCTATTGATCCCCTCCTCCCCACTCCTGCTCCCCTCCTGCCTTTCCCCACACTATTGTCTGTGTCCATTGGTTATGCATATATACATATAAGTTCTTTGGTTTATCCCCCCCCCCACCCGCTTCCCTTTGAGGTTTGTCAGTCTAACAACCATTTTATACTTCTTAATCCCTTCACCTTTTTCACCCATTCCCCCAATCCCCCTCCCATCTGGCAAACAACAAAATGTTCTCTGTATCTATGAGATTGTTTCTGTTCTGCTTGTTTATTTTGTTTGTAGATTCAATTGTCGATAGATATGTATTTACTGCCATTTTGTTTGTTCATATTTTTGATCTTTTTATTCAAGAAGACCCTTCAACATTTCATATAAAATGGTTTGGTGGTAATGAACTCCTTTAGCTTTTTCTTGTCTGGGAAACTCTTCCTATGGCCATGGATTCTGAATGATAGCTTTGCAGGATAGCGTAATCTTGGTTGTAGGTTCTTGCTTTTCATCACTCTGAATATTTCTTGCCACTCCCTTCTGGCCTGCAAAGTTTCTTTTGAGAAGTCAGCTGACAGTCTTATGGGAACTCCCTTGTAGGTAACTAACTACTTTTCTCTTGCTGCTTTTAAGATTCTCTGTCTTTGCTCTGGTACCCACTGAGTCCATTCCTTAAGTGTGTCACTTGTGGAGGTAGGTGATTGGGTAGTGATGTTTCGCAGTGTTCTGAAGTTGTCCACTGGGTGTGCTAGCTCTGGGGCCAGGTCAGCCACTGCCTGGTGTTCTACCCGGGGCCACCAGGCATAAGCTACAAAGCAGTCAGCAGATGGCTGCTTCTTGTGCTGGGCTTGGAGGTGCCCAGGCAAAGCCAAGTTTGACCCAAGGCTGGCTGCTTCTAGTGCCAGGCCTGGGTCCACTTAACAAGAGGTATGGGATTCACTGAGACCAGATGCTGCTTGTTTGAAAGAATTTAGGAAAATCTGATCCCAGACAGGCCAATCCTTTGGTAAAGCAACTGGCAATAGCTTGGGTGGGCCTGAAAGTTGGGTGGGGCAGGAAATCACCAGGGAGGGGCAAATAGTGTAAGCCACGTTGCTGGAATCCAAGATATGGTGGCCGTCTGCCTGCCTTGTGGGGGAAGGGCTCACCAAAGGAACAAAGGCCTCTGACAGCATGTCTGTCCAGGAGAAAGCCGCCTCTCCAGCCCTCGCCCCAATGCCAAACAACTCAGTTCTTCCCCATATGTCTCTGGCACCCCTCGAGCTGCCTCCCCCATGCTGGAGCCTGGAGAGTGCGAGTCAGAGTAAGTCCATGTGCGGGCCCTTTAAGAGGAGCTGCCTGGGGCTCCAGCAGCCTCAGCCTCCCTCAGCCTCAGTTCCTGCTGGTTTTTCCAGCCAGAAGTTATGGGGACTTCTTTTCCGGGCACTGGAACCCCTGAGCTGGTGGCCTGGTGTGGGAGGGGTACCCCTCACTCCTCAGGGAAGACCTTCCCAGCCGAGGTAACCTGATATTTATCCACCACACGTGGGTGTGGGACCAGCCCATCTGTGCCTCCGCCCCTCCTACCAGTCTCGATGCGACTTCTTCTTTAATTTCGTAGTTGTAGGACTTCCATTCAGCTCGATTTCAGGAAGTTTTGAATGATGGTTGTTCTGCAGTTTAGCTGTAACTTTGATGTGATTGTGGGAGGACGTAATACTGCATTTACCTATGCCACCATCTTGACCGGAAGTCTATGTCTATAAATTGTTGTCTCCCCCCAAAGACTTTGCACATAGCAGGTGTGCAGGCCTCTTTTTAAAATGAATACTCAGATGTCCCAACATCCCTAACTCCTGGGTTCAGGATGATGGGTGAGACTCAGGGTACCAAGCCAAGATCAGACTGGTGTGGGCCCCGAAGCAACTTTAACCCAAGAATTAAACTAGAAACTAACAGACCTAGAAGATAATAGAACAGAAGGTAGAGAGTGTTATGTAGATGTACATATTTTACCTCATTATCAAGGTATATAGAATGGCATGAGTAGATCACAGATACTGGTGGTAACTTATAGAGGAGAAAAAGGTAGAAATAACTAAGGGAAAGCTTCCCAAAACATGTGTTTCCAGAACTAGGATGGAAAAAAATCTGCTCACCAAAGGAGATGACAGTGGCTAAGTTAATGACTTTAAGATGAGTTGAAAGTGGCAAGTCAAGCCTGGCACCAGAAGCAACAATCAAGCAGCCTTGGGCTTCTGAGCATGTAACTGAGGGGATGGGGGTGGGGGTTGTTTTTGTGTATGTATATACATGTGCCTGCTGTCTTCTCTGGTTAATTACAGAAGGAGCCAGAATTCAGTCAATGCACAAAAAGGATTCCTGGGCAGGAATAGCGTCCTCTCAGAAGGCAGGGATCTGAGTGAGGGGCATCTGCGTTTCAACACAGAGCCATACTCACCTGAAGCGGGGGTGCTTGTTTATTGCTTCATCAGGAAAGAAGAGGGACTTGGAAGCTCCTCCTTCGACTGGGTTGGGTTTGAACTCAGGCAGCGTGAACCCAGGACAGCCTAATCTACAACAAATTAAAGAACTAAATAGATAGGATTTTTTCCCCAAGAGTTAATTATGTCTCACCATCGTTGCTTCTGTTAAAATACCTTGTGTCTATGATTCCCCTTTTCAGAGGGTCAAGCACACAAATATTTTGTAAACATTGTGCCCCATTACAACCACCCCCTTGCCTTTATCTTATTAACTGAGATCTTCTTTTGTGACTCCAGCCCTTTACTGACCTTATCAGAGAACTTCCATTTCCACTCACTCACTGTCTACAGAACACCCCCTTACGTCCTACCCATCTCTTCCTTTAACAGCAATGACCCCAAGCACAGAAGTCCCTTCACTTGGAGAAATCCCTTCCCTTGGTCAGGTCAGTTGTGAGGGGTTATAGGTTCCCCTCCTCCACAGCTTCTGAGGCTTCCTCTTCTACTAACTCAGCTTATCTTTTGACTCCCTATGAATCCCTCAAAATTAAATTAAGTAGCATCTCTACAGGTGTCCCCATCCACCCAGATCTCCCTGTGAAGTCTAGAACCCAACACTATCATCTACTTGACCTAAAGAAGAGTTGTAGTTGGACACAGAAAGGAAGCTCTGCACGCAGCCCTAAGCATAACTTTCCAATCCCACATACTTGCAGGGACACCCCCAGTTCTTCAGTTAAGAATTTTAAGGTCATTGTTACGTGTGCTGTGAGGGAGAACAGACTAAGAAGTTAGTGGAAGTAAAACAAGGGAGAGGCTCTTGTCAAGGTGATAGGAAACTTGGTGCAGAGCCATGACTAGCCCACACCTTATTTTCAACCCCACCTTTTATAAAATGAAGCCTGTTAGCTGACCCCTTCCGCCTGTGAATAACATTTGAATGTGCTAATCTTATCTAGAAAGATTGCAGGGTTGCTAGGGACCCCTGCAGCTCTGTGCCTTGTTTACCATGAGCCTGAAACTAGGGAAAACTCCTTTAGGAGAGAGACAAACTTAAGCCTGGGGATTCTCAGCCAGGGCTGGTTGATCCGGGGAGTCAGAGCTCAGATCCTCAGACTCCCGCAGCTGCTTTTCTCCTAGATCAGCACCTTCTGCCCCCCCCCCCCAGCCCCCAGCCTCCTGCCCTCCCCCAACCCCCAGCCTCCTGCCACCATGGCGATGGCCATGTTTAGTAACACCTGCGCTGTCCACTCCCAGAATGTGGTCACTAGCCACAAGTGGCCTCGCAGCACTGAACTGAGGCTAGTGTGACTGGGGAACTGAATTCTTCATGTTCTGTACGTCTGATTAAACTTAAATTGTCCTATGACCGCTGTTTTGGACTACAATTCCATACTATCTAGTTTGCCTCTTTACAGAGAGACACTTAAAAACCAAGTACTATTTTTACTCTTGATCCCAAAATAAAACTTTCCTTTTCATTTACTATGGATGTAAGGTGAGGCTTCTACTACTAAAGATTATTCTTGTTTCATTTTTAATTCAAAAATACCCTCCCTATCATAAAACATATGGCTAGTTTTGTTTGCTTTTTACATTTTACATGCCTGAATGTAAAGTGTAAGAGAAAACAATTCCGGTTTGTGTTACAAACCTATTTTTTTTTTTTTTTTAATTTGCTAAGTGAAAAGTAGACCCCCTAATATTAAGGAAAAAGATACTGAATTTTCCAGTTCACTGAAACTTGTCAAATAACATCTGTAACCTACTTCTTGGACTTTATTATTCTAAATTTCATCATAATTACTTAACCTACAGCCTTGACATCTCTTCTCTCCACCCCCAGGTCTGCTGACTTTGCCATCTCTTGATCTGTTCACTTTCTCTACCTCCACCACCCACTCCCATGCAGGCTGCCATCATCTCCCCCGAGAGAGCCCCTACTCGTGTCCTAGCAAGCCCTGTACCCATCCCACAGCCACACTGACACTGCAGCCCAAGTGAGGGGTTGCAGAAATAAAACCTGATGCTGTCCGCCCACCCCAACCTTCCCAAGGCCTCCTACTACTTTTAGGATAGAAACCAAAATTCTTAGTTAACACAATCTGGCCCACTAACTACCTGCCTTACCCCACACTTCACTTCATTCTCAGCATCCTCATCACACCAGCCAGCCTTCTCCTAGCTCTCAGAGACTCCGTGCTCCCCCAGCTCATCCTAGGACTTGTGCCCAAGCTGCTCCTTCTCCCTAGGAAGCCCTTCCCTTTCCACTCCTATTAAACTCCTACTAGAACATCAGATGTCACTCCAATCACCCTCCCTGGGAGGCGCCTTCCTCCACTGTGCAAAGGCCATCAGAAAACCATGTCACACTCTCTGCTCTACTCCCCTTCACCGTCACTCATGATCACACCCCTCACTGCATGGGCCTGGTGTGGGGCAGGCATTCATGCATCCAAGTGAATGGCAGTCATGATTTCTTTACCTCCTCCTTCAAATACTGGGCAATGGGACAACCCAGTTATCTTCCAAGCAAACTTGTCCACCCTCACCCAGCTAGGGTTTTTATTTCTGACAGGGTGAGGGGAGTGGCCTGCACAAATGAAACGAAGGAATCACAGAAAATAAGAGTTGTTTTTCTAAATGTTTGATAAGTTGCTTAAATAAGGTTTCAACTATTTAGATGTGACAATGGAAATTTTAAAAACAAAATTTCTCATTCAAGTTCTTCTGAGACCAATGGTATGACTCTGAATGTCTGTGTTCATTATGGACATCAGGAAAAAAAAAAAGAGGGTATGAAAACTGTTTCAGGACATAGATACCAACCCCCAAAGCTTTTTTGAACTTTGAGGAGGTAAGCATACTTGGTCACATTCTGACAGATATCTAGCATACATCAAGCAGATGGAAAATTTGGTAGAACTGTCTTCTCACGAACAGGTTCTACATATAATTGTAGCACATACATGCCTCATTGTAAGCTAAGTATATAATCTCACTATTTATATTTATTTTATGAACTTTCAACCATTACTAGATTTGATGACAAATCTAAAATGTTCTTTACAGTTAATATGTGCCAATAGTGCCCTAGGGGCACTGATGCCAGCCCTCCAGTGGTGACCCTCTGATCGGCCACCAGTATCACCCTTTGCTGGCAGGCAAACACATGTGAGGGCACGACGGTTACAGTGTGAACAACAGTTACAGCGAGTGAGAAGAGCACCTGCTCAGGGGACTCCTTACTCCTCGCAGGGCCAGCTGCGTGGCACCAGGATGTGCTGCTCCCTCCACCTTTCCAACCAGCCTCAGTGGTCCCTCCTGGTCTCGCCCACCAAGCTCAGACGATGGCTCTCCCCAAGTGCTCCAGGCCACCACCAGCCATGAGCTGGCGTGCAATGTTTGCCTGTAACTCTAACACTATAGTCTATCAAAGGCACATTGTGAAGAATGACCTGTCTGTAAAGTAGGAGAATTGTAGGGTCAAATGCTTGGTCGTCATGATTTGCTCTATTTATAACCTCAAGCTCTGAACTGTGTGCTGGGACATGTTCATGTGGGAACTAACCTGGGAAATGAAGTTATTGTGCAAAGAGCCTGATTTTCTTTTAATAAAGAAGTCGCCTCCTTCCGGCGTTTCCTCATGTTGTCTTCGACTGTGTTGAACTCGGACATGGTTCCTCCGTACGGCTGTCCGGGTGTCCCTTCAATCATGTAACTCCCGTACTCTGGTCTCCAAAGCGTGGGGTGGCTACAGAGGAGAAAAAAATGTGCTCCATCTTATTCTTTTGCTGCAGTCTACTCAATTTTTAGAAGTTTTTTTTTTAAGTTGCCTCAGAAATTTTAGAAATTATTAAGTATAAATGAAGCCCAAAACTACAGTTTCCAAAGGCCATTAATTTTTCATAGCTCTTCAACTATGTAAGGGTTAAAAGTACTGGGTCCAAAATATTTATAAATAACTGAAAATGCACACAGGGCACTCTCTGTCCAAGACAAGCTAGTCCACTGTGCAGGAAGGAGATGAGGCCTTAAGGGCTCTGTCAATTGTATGCTGAGGTCCCCACTCAAATGCAGCCCACCAAAATCCAGTGAGAAAACAAACTGCAGCGTACAGGCCCCCTTCACCTCTGTCTACTCGAATAAATATTTAAAACATCCCACCAGCCAAACAAAAGCCATCTGCAAGTTTCACCTGGCACCACAGTTTGTGATCTCAGTAACACTATGGCAATTTTTAAAAATAATAGTGAACAGGCTTTATATTGAATTTACTATTCTAAGTGCTTTAATATATTAATGGATTTAAAATATCAACACCCTACAAGGTAGATATTATTACCCCTACCTTACAGATGAGGAAACTGAGGCACAGAGAAGTTAAGTGAGTTGCCTAAGGTTCCCCAGCTATTAAGTACAGGAACCAGGATTTGAACCCAGGCAACTGGGAATCAGAGCCTGGGCTCCAACCTGCTATGCTATCCCAATCTCCTTTACATCTGAGGAAAGAGTCTATTGTAGTAGTTCTAACAGTTTCAAAAATACTAAAAACAAGCCTTCAGCTTACTTTGGGTTTGTCCTTTCCCCCTTTTCTTGTAGAGTTTCAAGAACTTCTTCTCCAGACAGGACCAATTGGACTTTTTTATTTTCATGATCAAAAGACACCAACATGTATTCCACCTATTGAAATTAAGGAGAGAAAGATGAACATGCTTCCATACTGGTGCTCAGTGTGACCTTTAAGAGAAGAAGGCGGGGAAATGTGGAGGTTGGGAAGGATCAACAGTAACCCGAGACTGTCACATGTCTTTACACTACAGCACATAATAAACATTAGTTTGCATAATATGAAAACCTAGAGAAAATAGTCAGTAGTGGCACTGAGGACAAGAACTCTTAGACCCAGTTCCTTCTTTCACCTGTTCTAGTTAATATCCTGCAGAAAGGTCAAGATGCCCATTATGACAAATTGTACTTCAAGAGAGAAGTATTTCAAAGCTAAGGTTCTGTAAATTACAGTTGCCAGAAGTTGCATTTTAAAATGTACTTCCTCAGCTGGCTTATTATAAGTTTATGGAAGTGGTTATCTGGGCATTCTGATCAAGGTAGATGATCCTTCCTTACTGGCAGGTTAATTAGTAATCCCACTGGAAGTCCCACTATTGGAGAGTTCAATCATCAACATACCAATATGGAGTACTTACTTATTCTAGGAGTTTCAACCATTTAGTTTGAGTTTTCAATAATAATGTAAGACAACTTCCCGACTCTGAAACCAGATCAAGTTGACAATGCAAGGCGCTCTAGTGCATTTATAACAATACCTGGGGGAATTCTGACAAAAATCTCGATTTCAATACGAAACTAAGACTTTTCTGGACAGAGTACAAATAGAATCTGCTTTTGTTTTCACTGAAATCACATGGTTTAAATCATGATTACTGATAAACACACTGAAGATTATGAATCACCACGACTGAAACAAAACACACATTACCCACATATAAGTGAAAGGTATCACAATGGATCATTCAGGCAAACACTAGAGGGTACCTTTGGCACAAGACAAAAGAGGCAAACTAATACCCCACAGGGCAGACCAGTACACAGATGTATTCTGTTTGGCTTATAGTATTAAAATTATAAAGATTTTTAAAAGGCAAGCAACAGCCCTGGCCAGTTTGGCTCAGTGGTTAGAGCATCGGCCTGCGGTCCAGAGAGACCCGGGTTCGGTTCCCACTAAGGGCACGTACCTCGGTTGCAGTTTGTCCCCGGCCCTGGTTGGGGTCTTGTGGGTGGCAGCCACTCGATGTGTACCTTTCACGTCGATGTTTCTCTCTCTCTCTCTCTCTTCCTCTCTCTCCCTCCCACTCTATCTGAACAAAAAAATGGAAAAATGTCCTCGGGTAAGGATAAAAAAAAAAAATTATAAAAGGCAAGCAACAATACATCTACTACCTGACAGTTCACATGTAAATCCAGATTCCCAGCCTTAGAAACACATACCCAGAAGCCCAGCACTATGCCCAGTCCTGCAGGGCTGGGGCTGGACTGCTCGCTTTTAGGAGGCACCCTGGTCCGCAGTGGCCTATTCCCTTGTTTATGTGTACATGCCCGGTCTTGGAAGGCATTTCAGCCACCCATCCCTCCCACACAAATGGTAACATCCAAGCAAGTGTTTTGCCCTTCAGCTAAGAAATATAATTATCAAGGGGAAATGTTTTAGTAACCATAGGAAATAGACTGGCAGGTTTAAACAACAACAAAAAACTTTCAATTAACTTTTATTAATTGTTGCTATGGACCGAATGTTTCTGTCCCCCCAAATTCGTATGTTGAAGTCCTTAATCTCCAATGTAATGGTATTTGAGCTGAGGCCTCTGGGGAGTAATTAGGTCAGGAGGGTAGAGTCCTCATGATGGAATTAGTGCCCTTTTAAGAAGAGAAGTAAAATGATCTCTCTTTCTCCACCATGTGAGGACACAGCAAGAAGGTGGACATTCATAAGCCAGGATGAGAGCCCTTACCTGGAACTGAATCTGCCGATACCTTTGATCCCAACCTCCTGAACTGTGAGAAATAAAGGTCTGTTTAAGCCATCCAGTTTATGGTATTTGTTACAGCAGCCTGAACTGACAAGATAGTTACCTTATCAATGAGTTTAAGTTCCCATTCATGCTTTTCCATTAGAATTTTTTAGTTCAAAAAATAGGTAAGACTACTTGATGTAGGTACACAAACCAGGGATGAGAGATTTGCACCTGTGCAATCACTGAATGTCAAATACCTGAACCTGTGGGCTGCAGAATCTAGAATTGCTCCCAATTTTAAGTACAGGTTTTCAGATATCATCTATAGATCCATGACTCCTGAATAGTTAAAACATGATGAAACAGGAAACTTTGTTAAGTTGCAGAATGGTTAAATAAAATATCACAGGTATGAGAAACAAATTTACCTTTAAATGAGCATGATGAGAAAAGGTATACCATGAACTTTTCATTTATGGATCCTAATCTTCAAACCCATCATACAAAGTTAGCTGACCACCCCTTTTGCATATGGGCAAAGAGGCTCAGACATGCTGAGTAAGTTGCCTAAGACCATAGTGTCAGAGCAGGGATTTGAACCCAGCTCTGTCTGGCCTCAAGGCCCAGCATGCCTTGCTGCTAGGACTATAAAGGATGCCAGTCTTGGTTAGTAATAAGCTTTAAAAAAAAGTTGTTGTAAGCTATATGAGGCAGGGAAAAGTTGTAATACTGGCTGACAATCTCTCAAATTGATTATGCCACAATTTTATAAAGTAGGCCTGACATTGTATCATAGTAGCTGAGATGTAACAGTTACGGTTACAGATTTACATAGATGGGTTGGCCCATCTCTTAGGCCCAGAACAGAGTGGGCCTTTGCTCTATGCAGCATTCCTAACTCTCCCAGTTAGAAGGAATCTTCCTCATTCAGTACTTCCTCCTTCCATCACTGGTTCCAACATATCCGGCTGGCAGCATCTGTTATCAGGGTTGTTACCTTCTTAACCAGATAACATGCTTCCTGAAAGATGAAGAGAAACTTTCTAGCTTACTGGGTCCCCATCATTTACTATGACAATGAGCAAGAACTTTAGTACCAATTGTATAACCTATATTATAATAACTTTTGTTAGTTTCCTAGTTTTGAAACAGTTGAAATCCTTAGTTTTCAGAAATCACTCTAAGCCCACGATTTAGAACATGGGAGGGGCAAAAGAACAAAAAGCTTAAACTCAGTTTGAGTTTTAAATATCAGCCAAATGAATGACATTTAAAATGCTAACAAACCAAACTCTGCTTAATTAAAAAATAATCATCCATGATCTCATTAAGCAAATGAAACAGAAAAACATCAGAATATTTATCAAATGAGAAAGAAAAACAAACTTATTTCTGGATAAAATCTAAGTTTAGTTAGAAGCCTTAAGAATTCACTAAAGATTTTTTAAATTCAAATTTAAGGCATTCTGAAGTAACTGTCCCCTATAGTCACCCTTGACCTTTCTGTACCAGTGCTCAAAATGGTTCTTTAACCTCTTGCCTTTTTATTTAACCCTTCCCCCACCAACTTCAATACATTTATGTTTATTTCCAATTCTGGTTCACACAAACACTCAAATAATTAACTCAATCTTTAAGAGTCAAACTAGAGCTGAAATAGAGTTTGGTTCATTAACTTAGCTAATAAGATAATAAAAGTGATAAAATAAGACGATGCTTTCCCAATATGAAATACCTAAAGCCACAGTAATTTATTTTAATATTTCTGGATTTTGTCCCCATGTTAAATCTTCTTTTTGCATCCAAGGGATGAGAGGAAAGAGACAAAATCAAAGAGAAAATAACAAAAGAGGATATAGAGGCCCTTCTGTACACAACATAAATTCCAAGGATTAAACTGTACTAGCGTCCTGACTTCAAATAGCATGTAGCTAGTATACCCAGACTTATAGCAACATCTATGTGCACTGCACACACACACAGCTCCAAAAGCATATGCCTGAAGACATTATAGAGTGACTAATTCAAACTTGTGTAATTAACACATCATTTGGAAGAAGCAAATATAGCAACTGTACTATTCTCAGTACACAGACGTAACTTAGGGACACTTCTATTTGGTGCTTGTCAGTTGTCTTTTTAAATGGCAGGAAACTAAGCCCCATAAAAATAACCTACCACTCTTCGTGACACACTCATTTTTTTAAAATGTGCACTACTTTTTCTACAAATGAAAATTAAAATCCTTTAAATTTCATTGCTAAAAGGCTAAATGGCTACATTTTATCCTACTAGAATAACAGTCACTAATATCTCCCAGCTGTTTAATGAAAGACTATTATATCAATTTACTGTTACATAGTGTTGCTAGGATCGACCTGGACACAATAACCCTCTAGTCATTTAATGCAGGTTTGCACAAGCACAAGGTGCTTTATTCATCTGAAATTAGGCCAATAACTATAACCTTAATTGAGAATGATGTAAGTACCCGGCACAATGCTGAACATATAGACCATGAGCTACTCGTGGCTTTAAAGTTCAAGATAACAGTAATTAACTGTTAATATTAAAATATTAAAATTTTTAGTATTTAGTTGTCTTTAAATGGCATTTACCAAGTTTAAAATTAAAGTTTTCCTTTTTAAAACTACAACAACAACAAAAACATTTTGATACTCTACCATTAAGGTAAGGGTTTCAGGGAGCTTAGAATTTAAGGAAAGGCTACACATTTTATAAAACACACTTTTTAAAATGTCTACTCTCTGGAGGTGAAAACAGTGCTTAATTGGACAATCTACTTCTATAAGACTCAGAAGCAGTTATAGGGAATAATGTGAGGAGCCAGGCAGGTGTGGTTCCTGTTCCTGTTCTCAAGCTCACACCGTGGCTGAAGCCACAGCCAATAACACAATATAGTTAAATGACCTGCATGAGTGCTTAAGATGTGCACATGTAATAGGACAATCTGATCCAGTCTGAGAGATCAGAGGGTTCTGGGAGGAAGGGGACTGCCCAGGCAAGAAAAATGGTCTGCAGATGCTTCAATATAAACACAGTCTCCCACAGGATGCCCATGCTTTCACTGACCACCATTCTGATTGCAGCAGAATCACGTCTGGCTGGTCAGAGATGCAGATAAACTGGTACCACCCCACAGAGATCACGCTACAATAGTCCTTCTCTAGATTATAAGCTGTTTTAAAGCTAGTGACCATGCTTTCTGTCCAGAAGACTATTTCCTCATATGGCAAAATATTAATAACTAATATTTTTGAGCACTCTCAACCGTCTAGTTGGATGGCACCTATTTCCATATCTAGCATGAACTCAAATTTGGAGGACCCAAAAGGTGCTAGCCAGAGTGACACTTGTTATTTTTATTATTATTTTTTTTAATTCTCACCCAAGGACATTTTTCCATTTATCTTCAGATAGAGTGGGAGGGTGGAGGGGCGGGGGGGAGAGGAGAGAGAGAGACAGAGACATCGACTGGTTGCCTCCCGCACGACCCTGACCAGGGGACGAACCACAACCAAGGTACGTGCCCTTGACCAGAATCAAACCCACAACTCTTTGGTCTGAGGGCCTACGCTCTAACCGCTGAGCCAAACCGGCCAGGGCCAGAGTGACACCTTTTTAAAACTCGCCTATACTTAGGGAAGACCTGAATAACAAAACCAAAAGAGGAGCTGAGCTTAAAATAGTGGACAAACTTCAGTAAGAAATTCTAATATAGATATAATAAAATTTAATATGGCTCAGAATTCTCTTTAAGGCAAACTCCCCAGGTTAGATATGTCTAAGGATGATATTACTAAATATCAAAACCACTGTTCTATGTGGTAACATCTGAGCACTTTGAGGTAACAAGTATGGAACAAAAATTGTAACATGTACTTCTATATAGTCATGTACATATTTTAAACTGGTAGCTGTTGCTATGTCAAATTAAACTGTGCCATGTCCCCCAAATAAATGTTTTAGCAACGTAGTCTAAAGTTAATCAGAAGATTCCAAAATGGTGGCAGAGTGAATGGAAGCTACACAGACCATCTCCCAGGACCAAACTGGAATTACAACTAAAATAAAGACCAATCGTCGGGAAAAAGCAACAGAAAAGCACCTTGCGAGGACCATATAAACAGGGACACTGAATCGATCATGGTAGGATTGCGGAGGCGCAAGAGGGGGGCTGGGAGCTCACGGAGAGCAGCAGAGCAGCGCCCTCTGCGTTAAAGTCCCAAGCCGGCTCCACAGTGCAGAGGGCCGGAACAGAGCGCTAAAATAGCCATAGCCACTCACTCTGGGCTCCGGCAGAGGGAGGGGGCAGTCTGGACTGGAACTGTGTGGGGACACTCAGGATTTGGAGGGCGCTCAGAGCTTTTGCTGAGTTGGTGCCACACAGGACAGTGGCCATCTTACTCCTTCCCAGGGCTCTGGGGAGAGGCGGCATCCCCTCCCTCGAGATTCAACCCCACCCATGTGGTCCATTGAAATGCAAATTGAGGCTCATTAAAAACCAGCATCTGCCCCACCCTCGGGAAATCCTCTTACCCTGAATGCCTGAGGGAGGTTTTCATTCAACTGAGAACCCAAGGCTCATCACATAACCCAACTAATAGCCTCTAGGCAAAAAGCTAGAGGATAACTTAACCTTTTCTGGGCTTGCAAATCTACCCAGGAAAGTAAGACTTGACAGTGGTGTTTAATGCACGCTCATCCAAACCTAGTAGAGGGAGCCACAAACAGAACACCAACACCCACAGGGAAAATATGGTAGGCTCCAAAACCCACTGAGATAGCCAAAATGATGAAACAAAGAAACAAATCATATCAATAGACGCTGAAAAAGCATTCGACAAAATCCAGCACCTATTTCTGATAAAAACGCTCAGCAATGTGGGAATAGAGGGATCATATCTCGACATAATAAAGGCCATATATGAAAGACCTACAGCCAACATCATACTCAATGGGCAAAAACTAAAAGCATTTCCCTTAAGAACAGGAACAAGACAGGGATGCCCACTTTCGCCACTCTCATTTAACATAGTACTGGAAGTCTTAGCCACAGCAATCAGACATGAAAATAAAAGGGATCCAAATTGGAAAGGAGGAAGTGAAACTGTCATTCGCAGATGACTTGATATTATACATAGACAACCCTAAAGACTCCATAAAAAATCTACTAGACTTAATAAATGAATTTGGCAAAGTAGCAGGATACAAAATTAACATCAAGAAATCGACACCATTCTTATACACCAATGATGAACTGACAGAAAGAGAAACTAAAAAATTAATCCCATTACCATCACGGCAAAAAAATTAAGATACCTAGGAATAAACTTAACCAAAGAAGTAAAGAACCTATTTGCAGAGAACTACAGGACATTAAAAAGAGAAATAGAGGAAGATATAAAAAAGTGGAAACACACACCTTATTCATGGATTAGAAGAATTAACATCATTAAAATGTCCATATTACCCAAAGCAATCTATAGATTCAATGCAATCCTCATCAAAATACCAACAACATATTTCACAGAACTAGAACAAATACTTCAAAAGTTCATATGGAACCAAAAAAGACCCCGAATAGCCACAGCAATCTTGAAAATGAAGGACAAAGTAGGTGGGATCACAATACTGGATAACATGCTATACTACAAAGCTACTGTAATCAAAACAGTCTGGTACTGGCACAAGAACAGGCATACAGACCAGTGGAACAGAACAGCGAACCCCGGAAATTGACCAAAGACATTATGCTCAATTAATATTTGACAAAGGTGGCAAGAGCATACAATGGAGTAAAGACAGCCTCTTTAATAAATGGTGTTGGGAAAATTGGACAGCTACATGCAAAAAAATGAAACTAGACCATCAACTTACACCATACACAAGAACACAAAATGGATAAAAGACTTAAATGTGACTCGTGAATCCATAAAAATCCTAGAAGAAAATGTAGGCAACAAAATTTCAGACATCATACGCAGCAGAACCTTCACTGATACATCACCTAAGGCAACAGAAACAAAGGAAAAAATGAACACATGAGACTACATCAAACTCAAAAGCTTCTGCACAGCAAAAGAAACAACCATCAAAACGGAAAGGGAACCCACTGTATGGGAGAGCATAACTGCCAATGATACATCAGATAAGGGGTTAATCTCCAAAATATATAGAGTGCTCATACAACTCAACAAAAGGAAGACAAAGAACCCAATTAAAAAATGGGCAGAGGAGCTAAATAGACACCTCTCCAAAGGGCATACAAATGGCTAAGAGACATATGAAGAAATGCTCAACATCACTAATCATCAGAGACATGCAAATTAAAACAACAATGAGGTATCACCTTACACCTGTCAGAATGGCCGCCATCAACAAATCATCAAACAACAAGTGTTGGTGAGGGTGTGGAGAAAAGGGGACTCTAGTACACTGCTGGTGGGAATGCAGACTGGTGTAGCCACTGTGGAAAACTCTATGGTGTTACCTCAAAAAATTAAAAATTGAATTGCCATTTGACCCAGTGATCCCACTTCTAGGAATATACCCTAAGAAGCCTGAAACACCAATCAGAAAGAATATATGTACCCCCATGTTCATAGCAGCGCTATTTACAATAGCTAAGATCTGGAAACAGCCCAAGTGGCCATCAGTAGATGAATGGATAAAAAAGCTGTGGTACATATACACAATGGAGTACTATGCAGCTGTAAGAAAGAAAGATCTCTTATCCTTTGAGATGACATGGAGGGACCTGGAGAGTATTATCCTAAGTGAAACAAGCCAAGCAGAGAAAGACAAATATCACATGATCTCACTTATTTGTGGAATATAATGAACGTAACAGTCTGAGGAACAGAGTAGACCGAGAGATGTGGAAGTAGGGTACAGACTGACACCCCTCAGAAGAGGGGTTGGGGGAGAGGGAGGAGATAAACTACAGAGCTTATATGCATGTACGCATAACCAATGGATATGGACAATAAAGCTGGGGACGGGGTGGGGGGGATGGGGAGGAGGGTGTCAATGGGGAAAAAAGGAGAAACATCTGTAACAAAAATAAATAAAAATAAAAAAACAAAATAAGTAAAAAAAAAATTAAAAAATTTTAAAAATAAAATAAAGCCCTGGCCGGTTTGGTTCAGCGGTTAGAAAGTCGGCCTGCGGTCCAGAGAGACCCGGGTTTGGTTCCCGCTAAGGGCACGTACCTCGGTTGCAGTTTGTCCCCGGCCCTGGTTGGGTCGTGCAGGAGGCAGCCACTCGATGTGTCCCTTTCACGTCGATGTTTCTCTCTCTCTCTCTTCCTCTCTCTCCCTCCCACTCTATCTGAACAAAAAATGAAAAAATGTCCTCAGGTGAGGATAAAAAATATATATATATGTAAAAAATAAAATAAAGTTATATCAAATTCTCATAATATGATATATTTTGACTTTTACCCCTAGTATGAAATGTCATTTTATACCACAGAATTACACAGGTGAACTCTAAGGAAGTTTACACTTTTAGAAACCCAAATCAATGTGGCCTCACCCTGACCTTATCTTTGTTGGACTCCTAAAATAGACTTCAGCTTAACAGCATAACAGCAATGAATTTCCCATGGATTAGGTGAAGTAACTTCCTTGAATCCTTATCTTGGGCCATAATGAGAAAACAAGTTCTTCACATGCCAAGATTAGTGATATGAAGCCTAAGTGAAAAATTTTAGGACTTTAAAAGACAGAAAGAAACTGGGAGCTGCTGGAAAAATTGTGGTGAATCTCCTAAGAGGGACAATGACACCTTTCACTAAAGAGAAGAAAAAGTCATGCTGTCCATTACTAGGCATATGTGGCTATTTCGAGTTAAAATTAATTAAATTAAATTCCCAAGTCCTACTAGCCAACTATGGCGACCCTACTGTCCAGTGCAAACATTTCTATTACTGCAGAAAGTTGTACCGGACAGCACTGGTCTAAACCCAAGAGACACCACAACCCTGGAACTGTACCTGGACATACGAATTCGTTACACAGAAAATCACTGAATGTACATCTGCTCTTCCATGGCCTACAGATGGAATGAGACATTTCATTTCTGGCCCTGGGAATTTACACTGGCTGACTTTGTTGTTGTTTTTTTACCATACCACTACACTTCAGGCATATGTCAATTTTAATTTTCTGATGGTTATAAAGATCATGTTAAGGAATTCCTATTATTTCTGAACCAAACCTAAAATAACAGGACCCAACCAGTCTTCTCACACAAATGAACCCCAGAAAAGGCACCACATCAAGTAAAGTTATCAATGGTGATGTTTGCTATGACTGCCAAGTTAATGCAGATAGTCTGCAACTGAGAAACTTGAACCTAAACAAGTAGACTTTTCTTCCTAAAGAAACAATAGTGTAAATATAAGTAGTTTTTATTTGCCTCAAAACACCTGCACATCAGTATTATAGCTTCTGGATTCTAAGGACAAGTGAATTCCTTGGCTCTTTCCTGAGAACATATTCCCCTGCCAGAGTTCCAGTTACCACGTGGCTGACAAGAAAGAGAGTATCCTGGTCCCCCAAATAGAGGCTGCTTTGAATCAACTACTCTGCAGGGTTCAGCTGGAGGAAGGGTTTGGGGAGTGTGAGGGAGTGAGGCCACATCAAGAATCTGTAGGTGAAGAAGAACAAAAATATGAACAATAAAATGGCAATTAATACACAGCTATCAACAATTGAGTCTATAAACAAAATGAGCAAGCAGAACAGAAACAGACTCCTAGATACAGAGAACTTTTTGTTGCTTGCCAGATGGGTGGGGGTTGGAGGAATGGGTGAAAAAGATGAAGGAATTAAGAAGTACAAATTGGTTGTTAGACTGACGAACCTCAAAGGGAAGGGGGGAGGGAGGGCAGGATGAGATAAACCAAAGAACTTCTATGCATAACCAATGGACACCAACAATAGTGTGGGAAAGGCAGGAGTGGGCAGGATTGGGGAGGAGGGGGTCAATGGGGAAATAAAGGGGTACCATCTGTAACACATTCAACAATAAAGATGAGTTTAAAAAGAAAAAGAATCTGTAGGGGGTAAGGACCATCAAGAACCTCTGAGGTGGCTCCTACCAGGTACAGAGAGTTTAGGACATTAACAGAGGCACGCCGGGCCAGTGTGGCTCAGTGGCTGAGCATTGACCCATGCACCAAGAGGTTGCTGGTTCGATTCCCAGTCAAGGCACATGCCCAGGTTGTGGGCCCGATCCCCAGTGGGGGGAATGCAGGAGGCAGCCAATTGATGTTCTCTCTCATCGATGTTTCTATCTCTCTCTCCCTCTCCCTTCCTCTCTCTCTAAAAATCAATAAAGGAAAAAAAACAAACAAAAACCCCCCACAAAAAACAGAGGCAGGACTGTTGCTAGAGAACACCCACCCTCCATGGTGGAGCCCAGCTCAGGGCCCGCTGCACTACTAGAGCTGAACAAGAGAACATATTCCCTTGTGACCTATAAGTTAGGCTGGCTTAAATTCAGGAACTGCCTATGAGAAAATCAGGGTTTTAGTTAGGAACTGATGGTAAACTCTAACCCAACCAACAAAGTGGGGCTCAGGGGGCAAGGTGGGGAGGTGTTAAAAAGTGCTTTCTAGAGACGGAGAGCAAATGCTTCAACAGAGGAATTCTAACTCCAAAGTCACTGCTGTGTTAATTCAGAGGGGGCCCACCTAGGCCCCCAGTGACAGTGACTCAAGATCTCCAAGTTGAATGCTATTCCACCATCACAAGAATCTGAGCACATTTACTCTTTCATGATCACATCTCATAAAGGCAGCACCGGGGCTCCCCTTCAGGAATTACTCCTGGATGGTAGGGCAGATCCCAACAGACCAGCTTCAGAAGGATTTGGAAGATGGAGACTCTTGCTACATAAACTCCTTCACTGCCGTATTTGAGATTCACATTAAAGGAGCAAAATCTCAAAGAGTTAAGTCAAAGCTCCTGGCTCGGGGCTCTCCTTCTGGCCCACTACCTGCTGCCCTGGGATGAGGCTGGTACAGGCTGCATAAGTGTCAAGTGAGGTCACAGCCTGCTCTTCGTGTAAAGGGTTTGTCTGCATCTGCCTTTTCATAGGGCTCCATTGCCAGCAGATTAGCTGGGAAGGCTGTGGACACATTACTAAACCTGTTAGCATTTGTCCTGCAGATCAAGCATACTCAATATTATAGTTTAGAAAGAATGCTGGCATTCACTAGAAGGGAATCACTGGCCATCTGGCAACAAAAAATACTTACGCCTGCACTTGTGGCTCTAAAACAGTTAGATTTTCATTTAGAAACAAACCAAAAACAAAACAGAAAAACCCTAGTTTCCTTGTTGACACTACCCTTTCCTCTATTTCTTTCTTCTTTTCCTCTCACCTTCATTGTCATCTCGGGTTACAGCCCAAAGTCACAGAGCCCTTCCCTCCTTGATTTGGCAGGTGGTCCCTAGGGAAGAGCTAGGAGTACAGGCTTTGGAGTCAGTTTCCATCTTAGTAACTTCTCTGAGCTTCAGTTTTTTCTTTTGTAAAATGGGAAGAACAGCTACCTCAAAGCCACTGGGGAGGATTACATGTGAAGTGCCTACAACAGTAACAAGCACACAGTTCCACTCAAATGTTATTATTTTTTATTTTCTAGCTCTAAGGTTGTGATACACTTATTGAAGCAGAATAGTGTCTTAACAAGTGTTTTTCGAATGCCAGTTACAACCCCTTAGTGGGGCCATAGTGGGTTGTATTCAACATTACAAAAAATTTTGAAATAAAGAATAAAATATCAGAATACGTCACTTATGGGAAGGAAATTACAGTTTCATCAAAATATTGTTTCAAACAGCATTTGTTTCAGGTACTATTGGTGTCAGCCAAAGGTGCAAACTATTAGTGTAGAATATTCCCCAACTCTGCAAGTAGGCAGACCCAGCTGGGTTCCTAGCATCCTGCAGATCAAGTCACTCCCCTCCTTGAGACTTTCAAAGGGCTCACACTCAGCAAAAAACCAACTCCCTCGCCAAGAGCATTCAGCCCATCTTCCAGCCTCTGCTTCTTCCATATCAACCCCGCCCCCCATCACCACATTGCTACCACACAGGCTACCCTTTCTGTTTCTCCAACAACCACTTCAGGGCCCTGATGCACTTTTATTCCCTCTTGTTGGAAAGATTTTACCTCAGCCCTTCAAATAGCTGGCTCCTGTGGGTCCCAAGTCCAGTGTCACCTCTTCAGAGAAACCTTTGCTGACACTCCCAACATAATCCCCTTCTTATGCCCATCCCCAAGAGGCACCAACTACACTAGTGCCTCCTGGACTTGTGCAAGGTGGCGACCCTGACCACAGCAACCTTCCCAAGTTTCCCTCTCTTGTCACAAATATTACCATTATAGACATTTGGAATGTGTTCTGATCGCTGGGCCTTAGTTTCATCATCTGGAAAATGAGGAGGAAAAAAACCCATAATATCCCTTTCAGCTCTAAACTAGTATTTTTATAATTACACTCTTCAGAAATCTTGTTAGTATATAACCATCAATTTTTATTTCACTCTCAAATACATTACTTACTCTGCATTGCCAGGAATGTAATTTTACTCAAATGCATTTTCTTGTTGCTTTGCTTTTAAGCATGTGATCTCTTAAAAAACTGTATGTATATATCAGTGGAAATCTTTCTAAAATTGATTACATCATCTTCTGCTATCAAAAGAAAGACACTGCCCTAGCCAGTTTGGCTCAGCAGTAGAGCACTGGCCCATGGACCAATGAATCCCGGGTTCGATTCCAGCCGAGGGCATGTACCTAGGTTGCAGTTCATCCCCGGCCCTGGTTGGGGTCGTGCCGGAGGCAACCAGTTGATGTGTCCCTCTCACGTCAATGTTTCCCTCTCTCTCCCTTTCTCTCCCTCTCTATCTATCTAAAGATAAATGGAAAAATATCCTTTGGTGAAGATAAAAAAAAAAAAAAGGAAGACACTAAAGATACCTTCATTTTTTTATTAAGGCTTCAGACTTCACTAGCAGGTTCGTTTCTAACTGGAGTCCTAACAGAGCAAGGCCCTAGAGGCCCACAGCTGCTGCATCTAGTTCTGCTTTTCACAGTTGCTCTCTCTGAATTGGTCTCTCATTTCTGCCTCAAATGATTTTTTTTTTTTGTAGTTCATCCTGAGCTGGGAAACTGGATGAAAGAACTAACAGGAATTATGTATAAAGTCAGGGATCTCTGGGTAAGGATCTGAGACCCATTTCCAGGGTCTCAGATGAACTATGAACTATGTCCTTAGAGGACTTTTGTTTACTTCCTAGTTCTTAACTCTTTAAGTAACAGTCAGCAGATCATGACCCCTACATGGCCAATTTCACATGGCCAAGGTGGGCCTGGAAGCCCAGAGGACAGGACTACCATGCTTAGTACGGGCAGGACTGTTGAAAAGTGTGCTAGACAACAACATACCTTCCAAGTACCTGATTTATGTCAATATCTAAATATTTAGAGAGGGAAATGAAGGAAGCACCCCCAAACAATCTCTTTTGGTTCACCTGAAGTTCACAGTTCTCAGAGTACATACTTTACAAACAAGAGTAAAATAAAACAAAAACAAACTGTTAACTTTCTAGTGTTTACGGTCAACTGCTACAACCCCTAACTCTTTAAAAAGCTTCCGAGAAATGCGAGCCAGCTTTCACAGGTACTTCAAGATCTTTACTCTCTCTCCAAAGCCTTAAAAAAGTGAAACTCTGTGCACCCCAGCCTATGACCCCTGTGGCTGATCCAAAATTGGCCCAGTTGCAGCCTAAGTCTTACTAACTTCCAGGAAAAGGGTCCTGGAGTCTCTTGCCTTAGGGTTTTGTTTTAGGGCTGCTAAATCAGCACTCAGTTCAAAAAGAAAGCATTAACTAACTCCAAAGGACTACAAAAATAGCTGGGGAGGGGAGACAAAGAAGACAGTGGGTCTGTGTGAATACTAATGTAATCAGGAACATCTCGGTACTGGGGTTCTTTCGTAATCTTGCTGTGGAAATACGTTTAACTACCAAATCCTGACCATAACAGACATGAAAATCTAAGAATACAGAAAGCTCTCCAAAGAGTGCCCAAAAGAGTACAACCTTCGCCATATGAACTCTCCAAGGACACAAAGATCTAGAAAGCCAAGTTTTCCAGATACCTATAAAGATGTATCCAAAATGAGCACTTTGGGCTGGAAGTGTGAGGTTTACTCATGTTTCCTCATCTTCTTAAACAATGTCTGAGAAACTGAACCTTTAAGTGGAGATTCAGGGTCATCATCCTAGCACACTCAATCCATTACAATCACTTTCAATATGCCACAGAGATAACTTAAAGCAGCCAGAGATACTAAAGTGACCCAAACTCACATGCTTTCTCAATTCAATTGTTTCTTTCTGAAAATTATCATCATGATTTCAAAGACATTATAAGCTCTGAAAACATGCATGGGCTTTGTGCCATTTATTTTGGCCAGAAACCAATTTTTGCTCTTTTCCCAAGTTTTTAATATGTTTGAAATAGGATGTTGCCAAAGCCTCCAGTCCCTGCCGGTTAGGCAAATCCAATGGCTTCATTTCAAGTTCCCATCCTTCCACACCTTCAGAAAGCCTGCCATCCTTCTCCCACACACGATGGTCCTACTACCTTTCTCAGGATCCCATACTAAACCTGTCCCTTACGTATCCATTCATCAGGGTTCTGAGCACCACCAATGTTTCCTCTCTCCGGATTCCCTTGCTCTCCATCTTTAGGTCCATGGCTGTGCAGGCACATGCACAAACCAGCTCACATGTCGCTCCAGCTTCTCCTCACTGTCTACCTGGTAGAGGTAGCACTGGGCTCCTTAAATTAAAGGTTCCAAACCACAATAACCAAACCAGTTCCCTCAGAAACGATCTCCACACGGATTCTTATTCACTTGGTCATCTAAGCTAGGACCTGGGTGGGAGACAACCACTCAGGTGCCAGGTGCTCAGACACCTTCTCCAAGTAGCTCTTTAATTTGCATCTCTCTATTTCTAGAGCCTCAGGCTAGACTCTCTACTCCCCCCCGCCCCCTCCCCGAAGAGATGTCTTGTGCTCTGTGGGCTCCTTGTCTCTAGTGACCCTTCCAAACCCAGTTTTCACACTGTTACTAAAGGGATCTATCTAGAAAAAAGTCGCCTTGTACCATTCCTGGACTTACAATACCACGTCTGTCCTCATGGGCTATTAATAAAGGACCTTCAACAGCCGGAACCCAACCCATTTTTCTAACCTTAACTTCCAGCCATTTCCTATTCCCTGCTTTGGTCCTATGTTACAGCAGTACTCCCTCTCAACTTAAGGCACCTTCATAATTTCACATTTGCACAAGCACTTTGAGATCCTACCAGAAGGTCCACCAGGATCTCTGGATATAGGGCAAACCCATTCCACCAACCACGGGAGTTCTTCAAGGGCAAAGAGCATCTCTCTTTTCTTGGTTTCTCTCTTCAATCCCATGACCTAGCACAAGAAATTCTCAATATATAGTAGGTACTCAATAAGCACTTCTTAATTTAAAAGTCATTCATCATGGAAACAAAGGCTTTAGTGTTTTACCACATGCAAGTAAAGGTTAAGTCTCAGCTTTTCTGAGGGAAACATTTTGCAATACCATCTTGCTTTTTTTTTTAATTAAAAAAGCTGTGGGGTTCAAATAGATTTACTGAGGAAGTTCAAGAAAAACATTTCTAGAAACCTAGTATTTATGGCTTTATAATTAGATTAGTTTATCTTAGAAAAATGCTAAACTCCGAAAGGTGACAGGTAAGGAAATGAATTCTACCATTTCTAGTACATATTTCCTGATTTTCCTAAGTTATATGGAGTGTAAAGCATTCTGACAGTTAAATTGTTAAAAGATGTAAGTATATATAAGCATATGCATCTACATATAAAAGCATGAAATTCAAAACCAAATTATATGATTTCTTTATTTATCTAACAGATGAGGAAATCATGGTCCAAAATATTTAAGTTCCATATCTAATATCACATAACCATTTGAGGGAAGACTCAGGGGGTTTAGACTCCTATCTTCAAATTAAAGTCCATAAGAATGTATGCAAAATTTCAAAATAGTTGTGTTTTCACCAAATACCTGGCCACAGGATGATAACAGTGATACCAAATGTTGAACATTATAGCATAAGAGCAAATAAAAAATCCTGACTTTAAAAACCTGGCTACATCTTGGTTTCTGGAGATATAACCACGAAGAGAGCCAGCCTTTGGACAAAGTTTACAGTCAAAGAAGTAGGGCTGAAAGAATAGGAAAACTGGAAGACTTCCACTAGCGATCAAGATGGTGTGTAATAGCAACCAATTTTACCCTCCTACCTGAAACAACGAGAGAACGAGAGGGAGAATGAATGAATATGAGAATATAAAATAGTTTTTTCAAGACAAACAAGGGCAGAGATCCCTGGGGAGAGGGGGTGTTAAGTGAGCCCTACAGTTGTTCCAACTTACTGATCAAAGAGAGGCTCTATATTATGGGCAGGGAGGTAAATCAGAGCCTGGAGGACTCTCTGAATTGAAGAGATGGAGTTGAAGGTCTGAGGAAACCAAGTCAATTAGAGTTCACAGGACCAAGCACCAAAGAGAAGAGAGCTGCAGAGGGTCCCCTTAAGGATTCAGTAGTAAATCAATCCATGCATGTGAGGCAGGTACTCAACGCCGGGACAGGGTGTGTTCCCACAAGCCATAATGAAATAACTCCTAATTTAGGGCCTCTAAATGACTATATTCCTGGAACAAAGAATACTTTTGAATACTTAAAAATACTTTTAGGAATATACAAATATCAAGTACCCAACAATGTAAAAGTCATAATGTCTGGCATCCAATCAAAGATTACCATTCATGCAAAGAAGCAGTAAAACATTCAAAATGAAGAGGAAAAAAATCAATTGAGCCTGACCTTAAATGACAGAGATGATAGAATTAACAAACAAAGACATTAAAACAGTGATTAGAATTATCTTCCACATGTTCGAAAGTAAGTTTAGTAAGGTTGTAGGATACAAGATAAGTATACAAAATCAATTTTAATATACAGGGTATGGCAAATGTAGGTTTACAGTTATTAATTACTGTATTTCTATATGAACAAGTAATAACATAATAATAAACTGTTTCACGTACTCAACTGTAAACTTACTTTTGTCCCACTGTGTATTAGCAAGGAACAATCAGAAACTAAAACTTAAAAAGTAACAATACCATTAATAATAGAGTAAAAAAAAATATGAAACACTCGTTGATAAATCTGACAAAGATGTGACTTATGCGCTGAAAACTACAAGACAGTGATGAGAGAAGTTAAAGAAACCATAAATAATTAAGAGATGTATTTGTTCATGGGTCAGAAGACTCATTATTGTTAAGATGTTAATTTTCCCCAAACTGCCCTGGCCGGTTTGGCTCAGCGGTTAGAGCGTCGGCCCGTGGACCGGAGAGTCCCAGGTTCGGTTCTGCTAAGGGCATGTACCTCAGTTGCAGTTTGTCCCCGGCCCCGGTTGGGGTCGTGTGGGTGGTGACCACTCGATGTGTCTCTCTCACATCGATGTTTCTCTCTCTCTCTTCCTCTCTCTCTCCCTTCTGCTCTGTCTGAAGATACATGCAAAGATGTCCTTGGGTGAGGATTAAAAAAAAAAAAAAAATTTCCCTAAACTGACCTATAGATTCAATGCAATCACAGTCGAAATCCCAGAAGGGTTTGTTTTGTTTGTTTTTGGTAGAAATTGCCAAACTGGTTTTAAAATTCATATGGAAATTCAAAGGACCTAGAAGAGTCAAAACAAGTTCAAAAAGAACCAAGTTGTATAGCTAACACTACTGATCTCATGACTTACTATAAAGTTATAGCAATAAGAAGTGTGGTACTGCCATAAAGATAAATAGATTACTGGAACAGTACAAAACAATCCAGAAATAAAAGCACACACACATTGACAACTGATATTAGACAAAGGTGCAAAGATCGTGCACAATGGTGCTGGGGCAGTGTGCAAAAAAACAACCGAAACAAAAAAATCCATACCTTGTACCATATATAAAAATTAACTCAAAATGGATCACGGACCTAATTGTAAAAACATAAGATTATAAAACTTCTAGGAGAAAACAAACTAGAACACCTTTGTGACCTGGGATTAAAGAAAGATTTCTTAGATACCACAAAAGCACGATCTATAAAAGAACAAATTGGATTTCATCAATATGAACAATTTCTGTTCTTCAAAAGACACAGTTAAGAGAATGAAAATAGACTAGTAGAACATAGGTGCAAAAGCATATACCTGATATGACTTACATCCACAATACATAAAGAACTCTCAAAACTTAGTAATAAGAAAACATTGAAAACAGGCAAAAGCTCTGGCTGGTTTCGCTCAGTGGTTAGAGCACTGGCCCATGGAGCAAAGGGTCGTGGGTTCGATTCCACATCAAGGACACATACCTGGGTTGCAGGTTCGATCCCTGGCCCCAGCTGGGGGATGGAAGGCAACCAATAAATGTTGTCTCTCTTACATTGATGTTTCTCTCTCTCTCCCCTCCCTCCCACTCTCTCTAAAAAAAAAAATTTTAAATAGACAAATGATTTTTAACACATTTCACAAAAAAGATATAGAGATGGTAAATAAGCACATGAAAAGATATTCAATATCATTGGTCTTTAGGGAAATATAATGAAATACCACCACATATCTATTAGAATGGCTAAAATGAATGAGACTGAGTATACCAAGTGTTAGCAAGGATGCGGATGAACTGAACTAGTATACACTGCTGGTGGAAATGTAAAAATACGGCACAATCACTTTGGAAACATTTGGTAGTTTAAAAAGTTAAAACACATCAGGATAATAATCAGGATCGAAAGCATAAGTCCATACAAAAAGTTGTATGTTTATGTTCATGAATGTTTTCTTTGTAATAGCTAAAAATTGGAAACAACCCAAACAGTGAATCAATTATAGTATAGCCATACAATGGAATACTGCTCAGCAGTTAAAAGGAATGAACTACTGACACATGCAACAACATGAATGAATCTCGAAACATATGTGCAGAGTTTAAAAGCTAGACCAGTCCTGGCCGGTTTGGCTCAGCGGTTAGAGCGTCGGTCCAGAGAGACCTGGGTTCGGTTACCGCTAAGGGCACATGCCTTGGTTGCGGTTTGTCCCCGGCCCTAGTTGGGGTTGTGTGGGTGGCAGCCAGTCGATGTGTCTCTCTCTCTCTTCCTCCCTCTCTCCCTCTCGCTCTATCTGAAGATGAATGCAAAAAGTGTCCTCAGATGAGGATAAAAAAAAAAAAAAAAAAGCTAGACCAAAAAAGAACATGTTGTGTGATTTCCTAGATACATAACTAGGAAATTCAAACTAAGCTACAGTGAAATGAATAAGATCTCCTGGGGAAGGGGAGGAAAAGGGGTAGGGGAAAATTACAAAGGGGAACAGGACATTTTTGGAGGTGATGGATATGTTTATTATTTGGATTGTGGTGACAGCTGCACAGGTGTATACATATATCAAACTGTACATTTTATATATGCAAAGTTTACTGTATGTCAATTATATCTAAATAAAGCTGTTACAATGTTAATAAAAACCAACTTGGTTAAGTCATGAACAGAGAATATTAATTAGCAAGCTCATTAGGATATGGTCCATCCAATAATACCAGCAACATCAGTAATGCACCATATATAGTTGTCTAAGTTCAACAATACATTCAGAAGATGTATCTAAAAATGTTCAGAAACATAAATTCTGATGTTAAAGGTTCAATTAACATTGTGACATCTTTTCTCAAGATATGGACTTTGCCTAAATTTATACCTCAAAATAAAGCTACATACAGAATACTAGCAAGTACATTTACTAATACCACTTCTAGACATTAGTACAAGTGGTATTAGAAGTGATATTCTAAACATTCCTCTTCAGAGAGGTATTCAACAGTGATATAGTGGGGATATAGTAAATGCTTCAGAAACATTTTTCTAGGAGCCAAGTGTATAGAAACCTTTTTCTTCCACTCTATTTTCCTCATACCTTTAAAGTACAGCAAAACCTCTACTTACCCAGAACCATACAAAGACCTCTACAAACTGATCATACCTATTCACTGCACTTACACCTCAGTGCATATAACCCTCACATACTAATGTTATTTCTCACCTTTCTCCCTTCATTACATTGTTCTTTTGCCTAGGATGCCTTCCCTTCTCTTCATCTAATTAACAGCCACACATTCTTAGGGCAGCTTCCCAAAGGTGGTGTATGAAGAATCAGAATCACTGAAGTGCTATATTTCTTTGTCTCATAAACTCAAGAATATCTGCAAAGGAAAACGGGAGCTTCTGGAGGATGATGGAAGTGTTATATATACACAAGTGTTTTATATTTTTAATTTTGACTGTTTTGGCAGATATCTGGTTATATATACTTGTTAAAAGTCATTGAACTATACATTTAAAATGGGTGCATATTATTATTTTTTAAAATCCTTACCCAAGGACATTTTTCTGTTCATCATCAGATAGAGTGGGAGGCAGGGGGGAGGGAGAGGAGAGGGAGAGGAAGAGGAAGAGAGAGAGAGAGACATCGAAGTGAGAGACACACATCTACTGGTTGCCTCCTGCAGGGCCCTGACCAGGGCCAGGGACCAACCGCAACCAAGGTACGTGCCCTTGACCGGAATCAAACCTGCAACTCATTGGTCTGCGGGCCGAAGCTCCAACCTCCGAGCCAAACCGGCCAGGGCAATGGGTGCATATTACTATATGTAAATTACAATTCAATGAAATTGGTTTTAAAAAGCAAGCCCAGTCCTACCGGTGTGGCTCAGAGGTTGAGCGTTGACCCATGCACCAAGAGGTCGCCGGTTCGATTCCTGGTCAGGACACATGCCCAGGTTGTGGGCCTGATCCCCAGCGGGGGGCATGCAGGAGGCAGCCAATTGATGTTCTCTCTCATTGATGTTTCTATCTCTCTCTCCCTCTCCCTTCCTCTCTCTCTAAAAGTCAATAAAGAAAAAAAATTTAAAAAAAAAGCAAGCCCATGCAAAAGTAACACAAAATGAACAGCAAAAAACTGAGATTTACCCTGGATGTAGTAGTCAAGCTCACATTTATGCTTTAAATTCTCAGCCTCAATCCCTAATATAAACATAGGGTCAGTAAACTGGTTTCCTAACTTTCAAAAATGAATCTCTTGATACAAAAGGTAATTTTGAAAACAACAACAACAACAAAAACCAGCCCTGGCCAGTTTGGCTCAGCGGTTAGAGCATCGGCCTGCGGTCCAGAGAGACTCAGGTTCGGTTCCCGCTAGGGGCACCTCAGTTGCAGTTTGTCCCCGGCCCTGGTTGGTCGTGCAGGAGTCAGGAGGCAGCCACTCGATGTGTCCCTTTCATGTCGATGTTTCTTTCTCTTTCTCTTTCTCTCTCTCTCTCTTCTTCTTCTTCTTCTTCTTCTTTCTCCCTCCCACTCTATCTGAACAAAAAAAATGGAAAAATGTCCTCAGGTGAGGACAAAAACAAACAAAAACGACCACCAGAAGGCTCCAACCATGTTTCACTCTTTTTTCCTTCATTTACCACTGTGCTTTAGGCACATGTCAATGAATGCTATTCAACTAATATCCACAGTGACAGCTGAGAAAGAGAAAGATGCAACAACTTTGTTTAATGTGCCACAAACCCAAAATCTTCACAATGACTATCAAGAAATAATTAATTTGTGCTCAATATCTTATTCTAAGAAGTCAATGTCAAATAATGCATTTTAAATTTAGATTTTGAAATGCAATTTAGAAATACCATAAAAAATTACTAAGCTAATGGACTATATATATAAGCAGGCAAATTTCAGTTAATTCTTTTTTAAAAATCCACACACATGGAATGCCTCCTTTCCCAATGACTATTCTAATTTAAATGAGATATATTGGATATTAAAATTTTATGAAGTAAACAGTTTAAGTTACCATTTATGAGTCTTTACTTAGAAGGCTAGACTGTCACTTGTAAACTATTTCATCAACATTATCTCATTTAATCTTAACAACCCTATAAGGTATTATTGTCCCTATTTAATAGATGACAAAAATGAGGTTAAGAGAGATTAAGTAATTGGTCCAAAGCTACACAAAACCTTTTGTTAGACTAAAATGACTATGCTTTTGTCTAGTCTAGATTTGCAGCTGAGGATCATTATTATTTGTTATAGGATCATAACCTTAATCACTGACATGCTATGCATTTTCTAAATAGTCACGTAAGCACTCATAACCAACACAGGCAAATTTGTAGTTCAAAAATTAATAGATATGCCAACCCTTAAATCCCACCTTAGTTTTATTAGTTGTGTGCGTGTTAAAACATGCTCATAAATATCAAAGACATATATATTCCTCTCAAAGTTCACACGGACTTTTCCACTAACTAGAGGACAATTTACCTTCTTGCCTTTGAGATCCACTCTACACTGGATTACAAACTTTAGAAAGAAAAATTATGTTTGCTTTTGAATGTTGTATTCTGGCCTGACCAGCATGGCTCAGTGCTCGAGCTTCCACCCATGCACCAAGAGGTTGCTGGTTCAATTCCAGGTCTGGGCACATGCCCAGGTTTTGGGCTTGATCCCCAGTACGGGGCGTGCAGGAGGCAGCTGATCAATGTTGATGTTTCTCGCTCATACATGTTTCTAACTCTCTCTTCCGCTCCCTTCCTCTCTCTCTAAAATCAATAAAAATGTATTTTTAAATGTTGTGTTCTGGCATTTCTGTAACCTATAGAGTTTGAACTCTGTAAACGGAGATTTGATGAAATCTCATACATTGTAAATAATCCAAAACCTGGTATAATGTCTTTAAGAAATGGACCCTGAGTCAGGCAGATTTCAATTCTGATAATGCCTCTGCCACCAAATAGCTGCAAAGGCCTGGCAGGTAGCTAACACTAGAATGATTATTAGGAAAAATCCAAGAGTTGTATTTACTGCCACATTTACAGCACAGATTTCCTAGGTTTGTCTTTTAATGTGCAGACTCCAAGTTATGAACGAAATCTGCACCTGAAAAGTTGTGTGTGAATTGTGAAGAGAGACATGCTTACTTTTTTGCATATCTACAATAGCAGCAATAGGGCCCCCAGGAATACCCATCTTACTTCTCCCCTTCACACGCCCCTGCCTCGCCCCATCCTGGAGCAAAATGAACCTATGAGTTCCTGGCACCTACAAGTTAGAACTTCTATTTCCCACAGAAACAGCATAATAAATGGTGGCAAGGATTAGGACCTGTCACACTGGAGGTAAAAAACAAAAAACAAAACTGCATCTCTAAGCTGATCTTGGAATCTACCTATTTATAAGGTTCTCACTTTTTGAGTTCCAATAAGCCAGCATACACACACCTTTATTATACAATCCATTCTTACCATAGCAATTGGCGACAGCCTTCTCTTTACTCAGCAGTCAAAAAGAGTATCTCCAGGTGAATTTCAAAGATTAACATTCTAGTTAGAAAGATGTACATTATTTAAAAATTTATTCACACTACTTAAACTGTAAAAGCTGGAAGGGAAAGAGCATCCAACTCTCTCACTTGCCGAATGAGGAAGCCGAGGCTCAGAATCACACAGGCAGTTGGAATACAACACAAGTGCAACTCCAGATCCAGGGTTCTTTCTGATTAAATACTACCAGAGATAAATACTGTCCTAGTAACGAGGGCTGAGTGAGCATTTCTAAAGTGGCAGGCTCTCCTTCCACGGTTTCAAGGCACTTTTTTTGCTTTTTTAATCCAAGTCCATGGCCCGTCAGTACGCCACCAAAACTTCCCCACGAAGAGCAGTATTTTAGTATCACATTAACACTGTCCAACATATCGCATCCCAAACACCACTTTCTGCCTGCCAAGGCTATTCTTCATCTCTGGGGCCATACTACCCACCACACCCTTCTCTACTCTTATCTTCCCAACCTTTTCTCAGTTACTGCCCAAGGCTTCTGCATAAAAACAAGCTTGCTAGAGGTTTGCCCCTGCCTGGGGACTTCTATTCAGCAAATATGATAGTGAATTCCAACTATGTGTAAGGATTACTGCTAACACTGGAGTAGTTAACTACTCTGCTGCTCTTTTTCAAAGGCTCATCTCACCAAGGAAGCCTTCCATGATAAATCTGAGACTGGCTTTCAAACTCTTAACTGCAACCATGGTAAGAAATAATTTACATATGACCCAATACACACCACCTCAAATAAATAACTCAAAAGTTTGACGTGATATTCTTTACTATGTATAATAAATTAACATTCTTTATCCTACTCCATTTTTATAAAAGTCCTGGAAAGAAGAAAATCTAGGAGTATAGAGAAGTTAGATTATAAACTACACACAATACACAAGTGAACATATAAAAAGTCAGATGTTGTAAAGAAACAATGAAGTTTAGATTTAAACTGAATAATTATCATCAAACACATAGTGTATCCCTTTTCCATCTGAAAAGAAATCACTTATAGTAGAAATGTGAATTACTGGTCATTACACTTTTCGAACTTAAAACAGCACAATTCTTTAACTGCAAGAAGTAGAATTATGTTCCAATCTTAGAAAAAGAAAAATTAACCTTTTGCAGGAAGAGATTCTGTACTGGTGAAGTAGCACCTTGACACTTCAGTCAAGAGTGGTTAACAATGACTAGAAGATAAAGAATTTACACCTGACCAAGACATGGAAGGCAAATGATAAAAAACACAAAAAATATAAATGGGCTCTTCAAGAAGTCATTTAATTCTCTGAACTGTATATACCTGTGATTTTTAAAAATGGGAAGGGAGGACACAAAATGCTTTGGCAGAAAAGAATGTAACTCTAACAGGAGGCAATACTTTGCAGATCATTCTAATTAAACAATGGTTCAATATAATGAGAATCCAGAGATATTTCACCTCTAGGCAGAACATATGTTGAAGCACTGATTTGTAAAGTTTAGATGCTGGATTTAGGCCGAGAGGTACTAACATACCCCAATTATGAAGCGCTGAGTTCAGAGTTAGAATTTAACAGGGCTGGGAAGGTTCCTCCTCTTTAGGGGCAAAAAAGTTCAGTTTCAATTTATCCCTATAAAGTGTGTGTGTGTGTTTGTGACGGGGGATTGATGAGGAAATAGAGGTTTAAAAGATAACTGGAATGAGAGGGGGTGGGGGCCAGAAGTGAACATCCTTTAGACCTGATTCCTAATAGCGACCGGCGTTCCTTCCTAGAACCACCTTCCTTTCCTATTAACAGCAAAAGCGCATTTTGAGATGGGACGGTGGGTCGCGAAAGGCGGCCGGCAGGTAAGTGTAAGAAACTGCAAATTCCCGAAGCATCAAATGTCACACTATTTCATGGTCGCGCCCTCCCAGTGCCCAATCCACATGTGCTTAATGAAGGAGAAAAACCCAAATGAATGAATGAATGGGAGGGCAGTCTGGCCAGAAGGTTCAGAGCAGGGCCCCACGCTGCAGATAATTCTGGACGCCCACCGCAGGAGGGCAGGGACGGTGCGGAGGCGCCCGGGGACCCTCGGGGCGCAGTGCAGGACGCCGACAGCCTGGGGCCCTGGGGCCGGGCGCCAGGGTCGCAGGTAGGGCCTTGTCAAACAAAGGCGGCGCGGGGTGGCCTGACAGGGGAGCCCAGAAGGGACAGGTCTCCGGCGCTCACCTCATCGCCCCACTTGAGCACGTCCTTGTGCCGGTCCTTGACAGCGTGGTAGATGTGCAGGAACTGGAGGATCCCGTGCCGTCGCACGTGGTCGGCGTGGCGCTTGGTCTCCTCCCAGCTCAGCGGCGAGCCTTGGGACAGCAGCCCCATGGCCGCCCCCTCCTCCTCCTCCTCGAGGCTGACGGCGGCCGCACGCTCCGGCGCGGGGCGCGAGCTGGACACTCAGTTGCTCGCAGGAGGTAGCGGAGGCGGGAGCTGCTCCGCCCGAGGGGGGCGCCCTCGGGCCGCAGTCAGCAGAGGGAGGGTCCGGTCTGTTCCGGCTCCCCGGCGCGGGGTCCTTACCGCCCAGGTGACCGACTCAGGGGGCCGGTGCACCTCGCGGACTCAGAGGCAAAGGACGGGAGGGCAGGCTGGGCGGCTCTCGGCCCGGCAGCCTTGTCCCTCGCCCGCTTCAGCTCCCGCCCCGCTCCTGCTCCGAGGAGGCGGCGACGGACCCTACAGCGGCGGTGCCGCAGCGGCTCCCGCCTCTCTGTGCCGGTGTCGTGCACTGGCTTCTTCCTACTTGTGACCAAAACCTGCGCCGCCGCGGAGCATGCCCAGTCCCTCTACCCGCTCGCTCGCCCTTCCTGGGCACAATCCGTCGCTCCGGATCTTATAAACCACGGGCGGGGGGCGGGGAACGGAGGCGGTGCAGGGGAGGAGGCGTGGCTGAGCGCCGGAAGAGGCCAAAGGGGGCTGCAGAGGAGGCGTGCGCAGGCGTGGTTAGGGCGGAGTCAGCGGGAAGGCGCTCACCGGGGGCGGGAAGTGTGGTCTGTCTGTCAAGGCGGGCGGGGTTGGGGGGACGTTCGGCCCGCGGCCCTTCCGTTTTCTCTTATCCAAAAAGATCAACGCTGGTTGACTATTTCAGTTAATGAAGAACCTACCAGATTATTTTTTAGGTGAGAGGGGGCTTCACACTTACAAAAGCCGGGTGAGAACAGCAGGGTTATGGCAAGAAAAATATTAACTTGGGGAGTCAGATGAAACACATGTTCTAGTCTCCACCATTTACTGACTGTGAGACCTTGGGCAAGTTTTTTCCACACTATACAAAATTATATTAATTCTATCTTTTATGCCTGTTGTAAGAATGTGCACAATGCAGAGGTGCATAGAGTTAATGGTCAATAAATGACCTGGTTATTAAGAGGAATCGTCTCCAAGTTTTTAGACACGTGTATGTATTACAAATATTTGTGTATTCTCTGAACTATTTGATGACATACATTCTTTGGATGACACACACCATTTATTGCAACAAAACGGGCTTTGTCATTATCTCTAGATGGATCATTTGAAGGAATCACCTCCAAAAGTATATACCCAGTCTAAGCCTAAGAGTCATCCATTAAGTGATTAAAATGATGTTCCATGTGGGCTTTACCAGGGGGGTAGAAGATATAAGAAACAGCTGGGATTGGCCCTATCCTGGAAGGAAAGGGAAGAAATGAGGCACCTCACCACAAATAATTGTTCAATAAATGTGTTGACAGAGCAATGACATGACAGATCAAGGAAAAAGTGACAGCAACTAGTCGTACATGTACTGACGCCAGAAAGTGTGTATGTATTGTGCCCACTTCCCTCACACTACATTTAATAAGCACTTAACATTTAATAAGCACTTATTAACTGCTGAATGGATGTATGATAGGAGTCTCTTCTCCTACACCCTTCATATTGGATGTGCCCATCTCAAGGGTTGGGGACATGGATACCCAAGGTCTGGCTGTAATTTCCACAGCAGGGTGTGTGTATTGTAGGGGGGTGGGGGTAGGGGGCAGAGTATTTGAAGCTCAGGGGATGATGTTTCAATTTCCAGCGCACTCCAGGATAAAAACCAAGCCTCATTCTAATTTATCCACAGCTGAGTCAGCATCCTCACCTACTGCCCCTACTCTTCCTTGTACTCTCCTCACCAATCTCTCCAGACCTGTGTGGTCCTGGCTTTCTGTTGTTTTTCTGCTTAGAATTCACCACCTGAAACATTCCTTTTCATCCTTTGAGCTGCAGTTACTCCTCCCTATATTTTAGTTACATTTGTACATGCCTCTATTTCTATGTTATGACAGAATCATTGAAAAATAAATATCTCCACACTAGATAGTGCCTTCCTCTGGGATAGAGATGATTTATGCCTTTGTATCTTTAATTCTAGAAAAGTGCTCTGCATAAATGTTTGCTTCCTGTAGAAGGCAAGTAAGTGTGGGGGCTAGGGTAAGGGACCGTGTTGGTCATTGTTTGGAATACAGGTGAGGCATCCAAAGGATCATTTTGTTATTCTCATAATCTCACTGCATATTTGCATAGACCTGCACTGTTCAACACAATACCATCCACAACATGTGGCTACAGAGTGTTTGAAACGTGGTTAATTTAACTGAGAAACTGAATTTTAGTTTTATTTAAAGCCACTTAAATATAACTTTCAAAATTGATATTCCATTTGGTTACTGGATAACTTTTAAGTAAATTTAGAACAGGTTGGGAATCTGAATCCACTTTTTCATCTGTTAATTTTATGAAATCTAAACACAGATCAAGTGTTTCCAATGAAATTTAAGTGGCCTGGGAGATGTGCTGTGAGTGTAATACACCCAATTCAAAGACTTAGTACAAAAAAAAAGTAAATATCTCATTAATAAGTTTATATTATGTTGCTATACTAGTATTTTGTATATGTCAAGATAAAATATATTACTTAAATTAATTCACCTGTTTCTTTTTAGTGTTTAAAGGTAGCTAATGGAAATTTTTAGATTACATATGTGGCTTGCATTCCACTTATTTAAAACAGCACAGGTGGCATGGCCCATGTAGCTCAGTGGTTGAGTGTCAAGAGGTTGCCAGTTCCATCAGTCAGGGCACGTGCCCAAGTTATGGGCCCAATCACCAGTGGGGGGCATGCAGGAGGCCACCAATCGATGTTCTCTCTTTTCCATGTTTCTATATCTCTCTCTCCCTCTCCCTTTCTCTCTCTCTAAAACCAATAAAGAAAAAAACAAAAACAACAGCGCAGGTGTAGGCATTTACACTTTGCAAAATATACACTTTCCCGTACACCTGCTTTATTTCCTCACAACATAGTGAAGCTGGTCTCTGGGGAAAGTGTCTGTTTCGTTTCAAAAAGGAAGCATTGACGGGGTTGGGGTAGGAAGAGACAAAGTTCTAATCTAGCCAATGCTTTGCATGATACTGAATGTAGTGAAAGTTAATGCTATAATTTGTCACTCAGTCTCAGATTCCAGTTGATACTCACAGAAGGGTGCCACTCCAACCCTGACCCCAAACTCCAAACCACCATCCCAAGAGGGAGCTCCTGGGCTCTAGACAATCCCAAACTGGGTGCAGCGTGGTGACACCACTTGGCAGTTATGTAAAATTTAAACCATGACCTCTACAGTGCCTTTGCCGATTACTGTTACAAGAGTTAAAGAAACCCACCACAGGTCAACGGAAGTCATATTCAATAACAGTCATTTCCCTCTATTTGACAGTGTTTTGCGTTTTAGGGTTACTTCTTGATTTCGTTCAGTAGATTGCAACCAGGACTGCGTTTCGACTCTGGAAGTGGGTTTTTCAGCAGACAGTCCCGGACAGATCGTTTAGGGCCTTAACGTTCATTAAAGAGAAAAGAAAGAGCTCATATCTTGCAGAATCAGCTCTCCCTTTGGCCTTGCCCAAAGGCGATTCCTGGTTATTTCTTCTGCGGACAAATCAAGAGTCCTCCGCCCGAACCAAGCCCTGACAGTGGTGGTGCGTACAGCGCATCCTGGCCTCCTAGCACCCGGGGCGGCCTCCGGGAAAACCCGGACCCAGGAGCAAGGCGGCTGGGTTCTCCGCGCAACCCCGCGGCCGAGCTGAGCATGCTCGGAAAGCGCGTCGGTCGCGGGAGGAAGCGGCGCGAGCCGCGGGCGCTGCACGCCGCGGGGTTGTTGTGATACAGCGCCCACCACGTGACTGCACTGGGCCCGCCTCCGGGCGCGTGGCACCGCCTCCCCGTGACTCAGCACTTTGTGCGGGCTCTGTGCTAGAGGTCAATCCGAGGAGGGGTGCTTTGGGGGCAAAGTCTCAGTTGGTTAATCCTGACCCCTGGCAGCTGCTGCTGCTAGTTGCAGCAGCCATTTCAGATTCGTCGGTCTTGGGAACTGCTGGCGTGGAGGAAAAAATGTATTATTTCCCTGTTAGTCACGCCGTGCCCAGTTTCCCCTGAGTTAGCGGTTACGCGGAGAGTTTGGAGCTGGCTGAGCAGAGATTAAATGAAGAAGGAGGGAGGGGGAGTGCCTAGGGTCTCTGAGGGAGGAACTTGTAGGTTGAAGTCACTTGTCACTAGCCCCAGACCATACTGTTCTCTTTGGCCGAGCATCCCCCTAGATGTTTTCTCTGGTGGTCTCAATAACTTGCTCTTTATGAAGCACCTGCTTTATGCCAAGCACTCTGATGTGGAATCCAAAGAACAGTCCTCCTTGTTGCCTCCTTTTCTAGATGAAGCAACTGAAATCTAGTACAGTAGACCCCACTTATCTGTGGGGGATACATTCGAAGACCACCAGCGGATGCCTGAAAGCACAGATAGTGCCGAATCCTATATATAGTGTTTTTTACTCTACATACATTCTTGTAGTAAAGGTTAAACTACTCTTGTGCTTTGGGGCCATTATTAAGTTCAATAAAGTTTACTTGAAGGGAAGCACTTGAGATAGTTGAACTGATAACTGAGATGGCTACTAAATGACTAGGGCAGGGAGGGTATATACAGTGTGAATACTCCAGACAAAGGGATGATTCACACCTGGAGGAGGATGGTGGAAGATTTCATCATGCTACTCAGAACAGTGCACACAAGCACACAATTTAAAACTTATAAATCATTTCTGCCGTTTTTCATTTAATATTTTCAGGCTGCCATTGGCGCTGGTAACAGAAATTGGAAAGGGAAAAGCAAAACCCTGGATAAGGGAGGGACTACTATAATTGTAAATAACAGGTAGCGGCTACACAGGGATTTGAACTCCAGTGTAATTTCAGAGCCTATGCCCTTCCTACTACACCTCACAGCCTGGGCAAAGCTGAGGGCCTCTTTCCATGGGACTCTTCCTGGGCATTGCTATTACCTCCACAGAGCCCTGCTTCTCTGACACAACTATTCCCCAAAAGACCTCTAGTCTGCCAGTGAGGTGCTTAAGAATTTCTTTGTATTTTAATTAATTAGTAGGAACAAGTACGCAGTTATTTCTTAACTTCAGTGTACGTGGTACAAAATGCAAAAAATGTAGAAAGGATTTCTCCCTACAACTGCATTATACGTGGAGTTTTATTTGATTATATTGAACAAGTCCCCAGGACCTTATGATCGTGAAACAGGCCAGTCAGCCAGGACAAATAGAATAGGGAAACTGAGGCAGATAGCTGAACAAACTGACAGAGCAATTTACAGCAAATACAGAAGGTCACCTCCCTAGAAATAGCATCTAGGCCTCAGTTGTATTTCAGCTCCAGACCCAGAAAAGCAGCAAAACCAGGTAGGTGATATTTGTTTAAGGGCAGCTGCAATGACGAAGGATCCCCTGTTCTGACACTGACCAATCAGTGAAGACCACAACCCTCAAGGAGCACACCTAGAAAACTGATGACTATTCTGTTGAAACCCTCCCCTGAGACCTCCCCTAAGATTTCCACCTGCAAGAGAGAAATAAAAGCCTCAATACCAAGGACCCATGTTGTTCTCTCCTTCCCAGGAGCATGCCTATGCCTCCCCCCACCCCACCTTCTTCCTCCACAGGCATGCAGTTCCTAAACTCTAAGGGACCCTGCGAGGTTTGCAACCAGGACAGCAATGGGCAGCAACAGTTCGTCCCAGACAAACCCCCTGAACCTGTTCCCAAGGCCTCCATTTTTCTGACTTCTTAGTGAACCAAAACAGACCAGCCTAGGTTCATTTCCCTGGCCCTTTCTTGTTTCACTATCCCCAGCTTTAATAAACGTCCTCTAAAATTCACCTGGACTCGTCTTGTGAAACTTTTCCTGCAGGAAGTCAAGAAACCACACACTACCAGCTGGCCCTAGGTGACGCGCTCAGGGCTAAGTCCCCTTTCCAGTAACAATAGAAGAGCAGTAGCCAAAAGACATTGGGGTCTTCACCTTAGCTCAGAGGGTAACCTGTTAGGTCAATTTAAGCCAAGTTGTGTTTTTTTTTAGGGACCCCACCCTCTTCACTCTTCAAATGAGGGTCTACAATGAAACAATTATTCCTTTCCAATCTAAACATTCTTTGATGTCAGTTCTACTAAATTAGTCCAAAAAAAGTGCAAATCTTTTTGTATTGTGTAGTATTTCATATGCTTCTGAGATGCACATTGGCATTTTAAGTAAAAACAAACAAACATAACCTCCTTTAATTTGGTTTTTAAATCCAAGTTTTAGCTTATATGTATCATTGTTTCCTTGTCAGATGCTAGGGAAAAAGTAAGGATGCCAAGATCAGTGTGTTGGGATGAGTCCAGTTGCATCAATCTTCTCACTGGAGTATGGCTAAAGAAACACAACTTTTTTTTTAATCCTCACCCGAGGACATTTTTGCATTTATCTTCAGACAGAGTGGGGTGTGGGAGGGAGAGAGAGACACACATCGACTGGTTGCCACCCACATGACCCCAACCGGGGCCTGGGACAAACTGCAACGGAGGTATGTGCCCCTAGTGGGAACTGAACCCGGGACTCTCTGGTCCGCGGGCCAATGCTCTAACTGCTGAGCCAAACCAGCCAGGGCGAAACACAACTTTTTATAATGGACATCTTCAAACAAGCACAAAAACAGAGAGAACATAGTGTGCTGTGCCTATTACTCATCTTCAGAATTAACCCATGGCTAATTCTATTTTGGGTATTCACCCTCTTTCATTTAATTCAAAGCAAATCTCACTGGATTATGATTTCAGGTAGTTAGCTTGAAATGAGGGCTGAAGACAGAAAGAGGAACATAAAAGATGGTTTGAGCAATTGGTATGAGGGGTGGTCTAGGAAGATGGAAAGGAATGAGCAACAGGCTAATCCCTTATTTGAAATCAATTTCCTTCATCCGGAAATTGGAGACCATTGATGTTATTCAGTTGTTTTTATTCCAAATTTCCCAGCTATTGTTGTTCTAAATTATGGGACATTATATTTATAAACAAAACTTAAAAAAATTATGCTTTTTACACATAGTATAAACTATTTTATAATGCTGGCATGGATAATTATTATGGTCAAAGTAGGCCCATTGTCAAAAGGTGAGTAAGATTTCTAAGGCAGTATTCACCCTTACTAAAATTCCTAATCTTAGTCACCACCCTTTTCCTCCTATTTCACTCACCTTGGTTCACATAAAAATATGTAAATTTCATTCTAGGTTAGGTAACATCAAATTATTAATCTTTGGCACACAGCAACCCATCATTTATGGATGATGAAATGTGAAAAAGTGTTAACCATAATTACATCTTTGCAGAAAGGCAATTATACTGGATATTGAATAATGTTGCTTCAAAAGACCAGTTCCTCAGAGCAAAAAAAGAAAAAAAGGAATAACATAATTGTACTTCCTACAGGTATTGTATTTTTCCACACACAATACCCCCTGCCACCTATTTTAGTACTTAGGGTAAAATGTAGTAGATATATTTGGGGGGGAATCAGTTTGTCTAGAAACAACTTGTCCTACAATGCACAGGACAGCCCCACCACAAAGAATCATCCATCTCAAAATGTCACCGGTGCCAACATTGAAACACCTTGGTCTATATGCATCAGGATTAATTCTAAGTATTACATGGGGGCCTTTCCTTCAATATTTGTAAGAGTTTCCAAGGTCATCAAATGATTAGTTGAGAAGAACTGAATATATACGATGGTTAGTATCACTTTATGTGTACTTATCAAGAGCAGAAATAGATATAGCCATCTAATATACTACTAGTCTCTAGTGCATTGATGGAGCCCGTGATTGGAGAGGTTTATGGCCCCTTCTTTATCCTGTTTCTTTTTTCCTTGTGGCCACTTACTGGTCCAGCCCTGGTATATTCTCCATAGTGCCTTATTTTCTGTCCATGTGAGACTAGTTATATACTTGTACCAATATTAATATTAAACTGCGGAGTTCTTAGTCCACCTGTCTATATTTCTTAAAAGTTCAGTTTTAAAGAATGAAAACTCATTAGATCTCTCAGAAGCTCTGTTAGTACTGAACAGGGAATATGGGTACTGGAACAAACCTCCGCTGGAGTGTGAGAACTGAGTTGAAATCTCAGCTCTGCCTCCTTCTAGCTCTGTAACCTTGGGCACGCTACTATGCTTCAATTTTATCATCTGTAGAAAGGGAGTGAGAGGGAGTGACACTGTGCTGAGTGGTTGCAAAGATTGAAAATAACATGTAGAGCATCTGGTACATATTGGGGCTCATTAAATGGTACTTCTTTTGCATCAATCAAGACAGGGTGGGACTTTCAGGAGGAGCGGCACTACTATGCTCCAGCATCGGATGCTTCTGTCGTGGAAATGGTAAGAAATTTTAGACTTTCCTGGAAAAGACACCCTCCACCCACCTGTTACTCAAAGGCCCAGCAACTGTAAAAGCCATGGTTACCAGCTCTCTGCTGGCCACTAAAAGCTGCCTCTCTGGCACTTGAAATTTTGCGGTTTGGTGATTACTGCCTGTTTTTTCTGCAAGTGTCATTCAGACAAACCTTCACTGGCTCCTCTATTTTCTTTCTCCCCAAGTAGCAACCTGGACAAATTAGAGAACAACTTGCTAGTCAGCAGCTGCCTCCATGGCCTCAGGCAGGGTGTTACAGAACCATGCTTCAAGGTGGGTGTATGGTAGGCTGGGCCAGTGAGTTCACCAAAGAGGAGTTGCCATGAAGCATCACTTGGTGTGGGCATCTCTGCTCTGGCACAGCCCAGCCATCACCGTTCAGAAGAGTGTTCTGCCAGGGTGATGGGGACCAGTTAAGTGGGTTGCTCTGTCCTCGATCTAGGGAAAGAAGGGGAACTAAGAAATCATGTAACATCTATTCTGATCGGGAAGGTTCACATTTATTCCTCTTCACAAATCAAAGAGAGCAGACCTTCTCAAAGAGCACGCCGAGATACTAATGTGCCCTGAGTAGTAAAGGAGTGCCAAAATGCCCACTCCCTCGGTCCTTGCAATGGCAAAGCACGACCTGATTCGGGTGATCAGAGCCCCCTGGTCTGGCCACATCTCACTGTGGGCAGCAACATCCTTTGCAGTAAAAATATTCTCATGTTCAAGGAGTGCAAACCTATGAAAAGGGTTGGGAAAGACTACTGTGGAGTATTAGCCCATTTTACAGAGGAGGAAGCTGAGGCTCACAGATTAGGAAGCATACTCAAAGGCCACACTTATGAACAGCAAGTAAACAGGAGAACTAGGATTTGATTCCAGGTCAGTTTGCCTTCAAAGTTCAAGTTCACTTCACTTCTCTCACATTGCTAAAAAACAAAACAAACCATATAAACAGAAATACCTAAATTTTGAATAGGCCTTTATGGCCTATGAGTGTTTTGACAGAAGAAAGGGGGAATTAAGGGATGAAGGAAGGAACATTTCTCATAAACCTACACTATGTCTTGTGCTTTATATCAACAGTTTGATTTAATTTTTTAAGTTTTAGTTTCTTATGTATAAACTTATAGCAGATAGCTTTCATATGTTTTACAAATTTAGTATGCCCTTTCATAATTTTCTCTCCAAACCTCGCTCCTAAGAACTGGACTCAAAGAACAAGCACACCAATAACTCATATTTGTGTATAATAGTGTAGCTTTCAAATATTTGATCTCATTTTATTATAACACACCTGTGTAGTGGGTGAATTTTGCAGTAGAGAAAACTGAGGCTGAGATATTACTTGTCTTGGCCAAAAGTCGCATTGCTAGTCCAAGCCCAAGCTGGGATTGCAACCTATCTTTATTGCTCCAACCCTGCCAGCACTTGGCAGTGGACATTGATTAGTGAGCATTTCATCATAAACCCAGTTCTTCAAGAGATGAAATTTAGCAGATATAGTTTTCCCCTCACCCCCCTTTTTAAAAATATCCTCAGTCAACTGTTTTTTTAAGAACCAATACCAGCCCTGGCCGGTTTGGCTCAGCGGTTAGAGAGTCGGCCTGTGGACCAGAGAGTCCCGGGTTCGGTTCCTGCTAAGGACACATACCTCGGTTGCAGTTTGTCCCCGGCCCTGGTTGGGGTCGTGTGGGTGGCAGCCAGTCGATGTGTCTCTCTCACATCAATGTTTCTCTCTCTCTCTTCCTCCCTCACTCCCTCCCGCTCTATCTGAAGATAAATGCAAAAATGTCCTCGGGTGAAGATAAAAAAAAAAAAAAAAAAAGAACCAATACCAAAAGAACACTGGCCCAGGAAATGACTTTCTTCTCTGGGTAGAGTAGCTACTGGCTTAGGGCTAGTGGTGAGGTTAGCATCCCTCCTCTCAGGGGGATGGCTTGACTGCCCAAGTTCACCCCGCCTCCTCCTCACGAAGTCTTTCCTGACAGTACCCTCATCTAAGCTCCTGCCAGAATAGAATAGAATAGAATAGAATAGAATAGAATAGAATAGAATAGAATAGAATAGAATAGAATAGAATATATAATAACCAACTTTAATATATATGTCCTATTTTATATGCTCTATTTTCACAACTGGATTATATAATCTTGTAGAATTTTAACACAATTTCATTTTAGAGATGAGAAAACTGAGCTGGAGAAGAGTTGAATGACAGAACCTGTGCTTAAACCCAGGACTTTTAACTGCAAATTCAGGATCCTCTTTGCCCCAGTGCAATTTCATTCAGTAGAAACTTCCAGAATAAGATAGTCATCTTTACTGGGTGAAGACTATACCAAAGAAACTCTTACATGTGACGATATTTAAAAATTTTTTTATACATGTCTAATTTTCTCTCTAAACCCTTTGATATCTTTGCCCATAATTTTTGGGTTTTGGAATAATACCTATGTCATGTACTGAGAGAGGAAGATCTAGAGAAAGAAAAAAGACAGATCAGAGGTTAAATCATCAGTCACGTAAAGAACAGGCTTGAGAGGTGAGAGTGCTTACTGTGAGACCTAGTACAGGCAGGAGACCCTTAAGTGATGATATCTTTTTAAAGGAAAACCCTCATTAAGTATGATCCTGAAGTAAATCCATGGATGTAAAACAGGCCACTCCTTTTTAGTATCATTTAGTCATATCATTCACTAAAATAAAGAAAGAAAAGAAAATTCTCTGTCCAGTGATGTCTGTCAGGTACACAGCAAAGCCCTTTTTCCTATCCAGGAAAACCCAATATGACTTTTGTAAGAGATCATGAACCATTTTCACATACAGGGAACTAATCACTGTTCCCACAACCCTCAGTAAGGTCAGGGCACAGTCCTGTAATTGCTGGCAAAGTATCATGGGGAAATTCAGTAGGTTTCCTGAGTCATGATTAGATTGCAATAAGAATGACAAAGCTAGAACCTTGAATATGAGAATGTGTCCTTGAAGGCAAGATCATTATTGAAGTTAGATTTAGGCACTATCTTTTTACTTTCACTGTGCAAAACAAATAACTAAGAAATCTTTTACAGATATCTTTTAATATTTAATGACATGGATTAAATATGTCCATAAACTAGCTGTGAAATTAGTACCAATGTTGATTGGGGCTACAAAACACTTTGGAAGTCTGAACGATGTATACATTTTCATGATGACATAACCAAGGTGTTTTCTGTCCGTCAGATTAAACTTGTGCTTGGTTATTTAACAAATATTTACTAGGCATCCACTCTGTGCAGGTCTTGTTCTTGGTGTGGGTATATTGGGTGAATGGGAGGGGCAGTATTTCTGTTCCCATGGAGCTTTTCCTACTAGAGGGCGAAAACAGGCAATAAACAAGAAAATAAACTCGATAGTTTTAGATGCCATTTTGAAGACAGTCCTGTTATTGTGATGACTTATGTGTGCTGGTCGGTCTTCCAGTTAGTTTTGCTAATGATTTAGGTAGCAATGTGGTGATTTCGCAGGCCAAAAAAGCTGCCAGCTCTAGAATACTTCCCTTTGTTCCCGCTGGGGATAAACTCTGTCGTTGAAGTGGAGAGAGAATTTCCCCCCCTTTTCCTTCAGGTAGAGCATAGAGCTTCCTTCCAAAATTCCTCCAAAGTGAGATAATCATTCTAAAAGGTTATTGAAAAACTGATGTTTTAGTTACCTTTAATAGTCCCTAGCTTCTGTTATGAATCTACAGATCCTTAGAAACATAATGTTAAACAATTTCTAAAGCCTGAAGGCTTTGTGAGAGATTTATGGTAGGATATATTCAGAAAGCCAAAATGTGTCAAAATGGCAAACACTATTTGATTTAATATTTTAAGTCTGTTGATTAAATGGACTTACATGGTTAAGAATTTTTTCCCCCCACAATTTACTTGGGATGAAAACGATGCTTAATGGCATGCTTTTGCTAATATTACAATATAATATTCTGTAGACAAACCACAGTGCTATAAAAGTCCTAGTACAGGGCAGTGGAAAGCATCTAGAATGTAAAGAAAGAGAGAAAAAGTACAGAGAGTTCTGTTTTTCAGCAGTGTGGCACATTTGATGTCAAATTTGTAATAAAAAAACAATTTAACCCATATTAATTATATTATACCCAAAGTTGCTTATAAATCCTGTTTTCTTCCCTTCAGAAGAAAACAACATAAATTCTACTTGAAGATGGAATCCTCAACAAGAGTTTTCTCTTTTATTCGTTTTTGTGTTTTCTAGATGTGAAAAGGAGATTCAGGTCATCACGTTTTAACTAAAGGAACATGCTTAGAGGTTTCCAAGTTTTAGTTTTCAAGTTATGTCTAGTTTATACAGTTTTAGGGTTGTTTTATAGACCGATGATTATATGGTAGTTTATTTAAAAGCAAAAAGAATGCCAACGTCAGCCTGAAAATATTTACTTCAACATTTACAGTCTGTTAATAGCTCAATTGAAGTAACGTGTTGTTGCATGATTAATGAGGGCTGTGTTTCTTTTAACTGTACTTAGAACACCGTGGAAATAATAAAAAACAATGGCTATTATGTTTTGTTTTCTGAGGCTTGTAGTTTAGTAATCGCATTACTGTTGCATTCCAGAGTCCCAGAGGAAGGACATGGAAACTCACAGGGATTATGAGAAGTTATGAGAAAGAGGCAGACAGAAAGAAAGAAGGTGGGGGCGGGAGAAAAGGAGAAAAGGGAAGGAAGGAAAGAAAATAGTGACAGCATGGACTCATGTCTTAGATTCCCTGCTTACTAGCCCATTAATTAACTCATTCATTCCTTCAAATGTTAGTGTGCTAGTGACTGACTTTGGGCCAATAAATTAACCTCTTAGCCTGGGTTCTGGGGGTGGGGGTGGGGGAGATGAACAACAACAAAAAAACTGGAAATGATCATAATTCCAGCCCTGTCTCACAGTTATTGTGCGGGTTAAACAACATAAAATATATGACAGCGCTTTAAAAAAATTATCTACAGAAGAAAATTCTCTCTAGATACCATTAATAAAAGGCACAAACCCATTTACCATCTTATTTCTAAAACCACATCTGAGGCATTTCAAGTGGCCTCCAAGCTGGGCTCAGGCCTCCCCCGTAGCACAGAGTAAGAAGGAACATCCCTTATCTTGTGAGAAAGCTTGCGGTGTGTCTCGGTACTCAACGTTGAGTGTATGAGGGTTTAGTGGGAGCAGAACAATATCTCTTTGATTAGTGCTTATGGTAAAATTTTTTAAAGCTATAGTTTTCTATAGTTAAGATATGCTATCTCATTGTTTGGGTAGATGATTCATTCTACAAGACAGGAAAGATCAAGGAGACTGATTTATCTAATTCAAGGCCACGATCAAATAAATACAGACTGAGTTCCATTGGCTGAAGCCATAGTGTGTTCTGTCATTGTGTTCAAAGTCTTACGCATCCTCTCTTTCAGTTCTCACAACAACCATATGAGGTAGGCAATAATAGCTCCATTTAGCAGTTGAGAAAACTGCTAAATAGCTCCATTTAGCAGTTGGAGGATTTAAGCATAATTTTTAAAGTTATATCTAGGAAATGGCAGAATCCCAATTCAAATGCAGGTGTTCACCACCTTGCTTTTCCAGGCATCCCTCTGCCACCTGCTCTTCCCCAGCTACATAAGGGAACAAAGGCACCTGGCCCAGGGCTCTCCTACAAAGTCAGCTGTTGGTTCTGGGGACACTGGGGTCAGTGACCTTTCTTTCCCCATGCTTTCCCTGTTTCCTGTAGCATTTTCAGAGCGTTGGTGCTTCTCCTCACCTCTCCTGGTGGTGGCATCATCATGGAGAGGGCAGCTCTCAGTCTAGTTACATCTGGTCATCTCCTGCTTCTCAGTCATGTTCTTCTAGCTGCAGTAGTCAGTGAATACTTTGCAGGGGTTATAGAATAGTTTGGCCATTGGTCTATGCTAGACCCTTCTGTTTCATTCATTCATTTTAATTTTCTTTTATTCCCCCTTCTGATCCCATCCCCACTCCCACCAATGGCAACCATTTTAATGCACTTGACATTTATACTTTTTGTAAGTGTTTTTATTATATAAATACTCCAGTGTGCATGCTTTTGAAAATACCCTTTGTGGAAAATTCCAAACATAAAAAGTGGAATATTATAATGAACTCTGTATCACTATTTTGTAATAATTGTAAATTTATGTCTAATCTTGTTTTGTCTATAGCCCAACATACTTTAGCAATCCCTCCCCTGAGGTTATTTTGAAGCAAATCACAGTTTATTTCTTCTATAAACACTTCAGTATAAATATTTTAAAGATAAGAACTTTTGCCCAGCTGGTGTGGCTCAGTGGACTGAGCATCATCCCATGGATTGAGAGGTCCTGGCTCCATTCCAGGTCAGGGCACATGCCCGGATTCCGGGTTCGATCCCCAGTGGGGGGCGTGCAGGAGGCAGCCAATCAATGTTTCTCTCTCACATTGATGTTTCTATCTCTCTCTCCCTTACTCTCTCTCTAAAAAATCAATTTTAAAAAAAACCCATAAATAAATAAAACAAAATCTATAAAGTTGGAGGAGGAGCCCTGTAGAGCTGGACTGAGACCTCTGAATATTTCATTATATGAATGTACTGCAATTTGTTTATCCATTCATCTGTTAATGGACACTTAGATTGCTTCCATTGGGGTAATTACCAATAAATGTGCTATCAACATTCATGTATAAGTCTTTGTATGAACATATACTTTCTCTTTCCTTAAATGATACATTGGAGTGGAATGACTAGGTTATATGGTAGTATATGTTTAACTTTTTAAGAAATTGCCAAATTATTTTTCGAAGTTGTTGAACCACTTCATATTCCAACCCAGTAATGAGAGTTCCAGTTCCTCTATATCCTTGGCAACACTTGGTTTGGTTGGGGTGTGGAGTTATTTTATTATGGTTTAATTTGCATTTCCCTAATGACTAATTGTGTTGAGCATCTTCTCCTGCTTGTTTGCCATCTATATATCTTATTTGGTGAAGTATTTGCTCAAGAAAGACCATATTTTGAGCCAGAAGACAAGTCTCAATAAATTTAAAAGGATTTAGTCATACAAAGTAAATTTTTAGACCACATGGAATTAAATTAGAAATCAATAACAGGATGATATTTGGAAAATTCCCAAATATTTGGATTTAATGTTGCTGTTAAGAAATCTGATGCCAGTCTGATTCTTGTACTTTTGTAAGAACCTCTTATAATTTTCTCCTTTTCTTTGATGTGCTTAAATTTCCCAATTCTATATCTGAGGCCTTTTTTAAAAAAATTTTTCTTTTTTCTTTATTGATTTTAGAGAGAGGAAGGGAAAGGGAGAGATAGAAACATCGATGAGAGAGAACATCGATTGGCCGCCTCCTGCATGCCCCCACAGGGGATCAGGCCCACAACCTGGGCATGTGTCCTGACCAGGAATTGAACCAGCGACCTCTTGGTGCATGGGTCAATGCTTAACCATTGAGCCACACTGGCCGGGAATATTATTTTTATTATTATCTCAAATATTTTTCCCTTCTTTTATTTTTCTCTCCTTTTTATTTTAACCCTTTTTTCCCCTGTCTTCCACCAGCTTTTCTCAGTCTGCTCTTTTAGTTCTGCAATTTATTCTTTGGTGGCTATATTCAGCTTGCTATTTATCCCATCTTCTTTCTTTCAAGTGTTATTTTTTTTATATGTTTAATTTTCCATTTATCTCTCTTTTTTGAAAACATTTTTTCTTGCTTCATATTACCAATATCTTTTAACATCATAAGTTGTGTTTATTTTAAATTCTTACTCTGTTTGTTTTCCTATTTCTGCTTGATAACTAGAGTGGTTCTGACCTCAGGTACTTTAGGCTGTGAGCTAATATTCCCATAGAGTTATCAGGTACCAGGATGAGATACCAAGGCTCAGGCCCTACTTTATGGCTTCCTTGTGATTTTAAGAAGAGGGGAGCGGGAAGGAAGGGGGTCAATGGGGAAAAAAGGGGGACATCTGTAATACTTTCAACAATTAAAAGAAAAAAAAGAAGAGGTTAGAAGATGAGCTCTAGGGCAGAGAGTCCTAGACAACAGAACTGCTGTCAATTACCCACCTTTGCCCCTCCACTAGGCTTTCCTCTGACGAGGAGAAGGCAGTTATCTTATATGTGATCCACCATCATTATGCGGGTTTGGTGAAGAGAACTGGAGGAGTGAATATTCAGGGCAACTGGTCAACCTCCCCCACATTATGTTGGGCTGTTGTTGCTGCCTTCTGACTCACAGTGATGTAATGAGCAGACAGTGGTGCAATGGATATCTGAAGGAGAGTCAGAGCAGAACCTAACAACACTCTGTTTACCTGTTATTCCACCTCTGCATGCCTTCCACCCAAAGTTGACAAAGGCCTTCAGTCTTTTCAGGAATTTCTCAGTTTTCAAGATAAATGCATTCTTTCCTCTTCTAGTTTCCCCAGAGGGGATTCCCTGTGGCCTGTGCCTGGCAAACATCCTGTCTGTACTTCATGGGGGAGCAGTGGTAGATAGGTTACTGAGCCTTTGCTGTGAGAAAGTTAATTTTGCAGGAGCGTGCAATAAAAAGAGGAAGGAAACACAGTTACCAGATGAGGTGAGCAGTTATGAAGATCTGAACTAATGGTTTGTATGCTGAAGTGAGAAGATTGTATTTCTGTGTAAATGATTTATTTGTTAGTTGAGCCCAACCTTGAAGAAGCTGCTGTTTTATTTTCTATTCTTTTCTAAAAATGTTTACTCTTAGCTTTTTTTTTTTTTTTTTTTTTAATGAATTTCAAACTAAGCATTGGCAGAAAGTGGAGATGTGAAAAAGGAAGCTAAATGAGGCCAGATTGGAGAGTAAATTGTTATTATTTAAAACTCATGGACCACCCTGAATTTGCCAAGTTCTATTTAAGAAAATACAGAAACATGATCCCTTCCACTTAACAGCTAACCTTTTCTGGAAATCACATTTCTGCGTGTGTTTTATCCCATATACCACTGATACTTACACTTGTTTAGTTTGAGGAATTTCCTCTTATTAGTTTTCTTTCCCTCAATTTTTTTTGAAAGCAGTTCCCTTTCTCTTTTTATAAAAATAGAGAATAGGAACAGATGTTATTTTGTATATTCATAATTTAGTTGGTAACTAAAACACTATCTTTATCCTGTGATTCTTCATAGAGCAGGCTAGATGGAGTGTTTTGGCCCCCTCGCAACTGTTCAGTGTGTTTGCCCCTCCACTCACTAGTGACTGGCTGGGGACTACTTTTATGTTAGACTAAAATAAAATAAAAAATTAGTTTGAACTGTAACATGCAAGATTTATGTTAACTATAAACATATGAAAAATGTTCAGTTTTAAATAAGACAAATAATTTTTTTCTTGCCTATCAAGCTGCCAAAAATTACATGTAAAAATATTTTGGCAGTAAGAATTCTCATAAAATGCTGATGGAAATGTAACTCCTGCTGACCATGAAGGATACTTAGACACAGCCATAGCAGCCTCTGTGTAGCAGGTGAGTCCCACCCCCAGCTCAGCCCATATACCAGTGGTTCTTAAACTTCAGCATGAATCAGAATCACCCAGGGAGCCTGTTAAAACACAAATTGCTGGACCCCGCTCTCATATTTCTGATCCAGTAAGTCTGGGGATGATGCCTGAATCTGTATTTCTAACAAGCTCCCAGGTGACACTGATAGTCCAGGACCAACTTCAAGAACCACTGCCATTTATTGATGGTGCTTAACCCTGGCTGTACCTGAGGATCTTAAAAAGGATGCCATTGTCAAAAACTACCAGTGTTCAGGTCTACTCCCGATGATACTAATTGGTTAGGAATGGAGTCTGGATATCTGTATTTTATAAGATTCTACGGTACCCTTAAGGTTGAGAATCACGACTGTATACTCATTCTCCACCCATCATCCAGAGGAACTCATGTAGTTGCTGTTCCACTTTCATTCAAGCCCTCAACATGAATGTATTATCATGATATTTTTATTTAATTTGGTATGCCCATCAGTCTTGGTCACCACCAAAATGTGTCACTAACTATTTCTTTTTCCTTACTCCGAATTGTTTCTCGTGATTTCGCTCTTCTGACCCAATCTCTCCTCCCTTTTCTTTCCTCTTCCTCATCCCTCTCTCATCTTCCCATTGCTTCACGGCCTCATGTATACCTTCAACCTTTAAACCCTTTTCTCCTTTCATCTCTGTGCCCTACCTGAAGCTTGGCTCATTTCTGAAGACAGTGCTTCCCTGTAGCCCTTTCAAATGCAGGCTGCCATTTTCCAACAATCCCTGGGTGTTGGAATCTAGAGCCAGTTTGCAATCCTTCCCATCTCCCTGAAGCTTCCAGACATTTACTCTTCAACCCTTATGCAAAGTTTCTGTGCTTTTGAGGTTGATGCTGTCTGGCTATGCTACCTCTTTCCCTGTATATTATTGTCCACCAACCTCCTCATCTCTTCATTGATTCACTCAAGTTTGAGCCCCTGGCTCCCAGATATTTACATTTTACTGTGAACAAATTTCAGATGCCTTCAGAATAGGTTATGTACCTTACTAGAGAAATCGGCTTCCTCTCAAAACATGATTGACAACATAAGTCTGCAATATGAATCAAGAATCTTAAAAATATGTATAACCTTTGACATTTTGATGGGCAGAGGAAGCACAGGACCCACAACAATCCCTTCCATTTCTTCATTCCTTCATTAAACGATGTGTGCAAAGGGTAATATCTTCCTATGTTTTCATTAATCACAGAACAATACACAGTGATCCTGAAATTCATTTCTCCCCAGAGTGTAGCTCCCACTGGGAGCAGGTCTAGGGATGTTGGGAGGAGAGAACTTGATATATGTATCTAGGAACACACTTTGGATCTTTTTTTTTTTTTTTTAGTATCTCTGAGTCACTGGCTCATAGTGTTTTACTTTCATACTTTTTATGCATGCATAAGGTTTGGGAACAGTTTGGCTGGCTTCTATGGAAGATGAAAGTAGCATGAAGGGTATGTTTAAACCACAACTAATCATTATTGTGAGACAGCCATGCTCTAGCCCCACTGTTCAGAAACTGGGAGAGACAGTGAGATAATGGAAAGAACAAAAGACTAGAAGTCAGAAAACTCAGAGAGAGAATTTTTTGACTTATAAGTCTCATGATTTGGGGTAATTTACTTAGTTTGTATGAGCCTCAGTTTCCTTACCTGTAAAATGGGGATCAGAGTGTCTATTTTACTTTCCTCGCAGTGTCATTGTGAAAATGAAATAATTTGATGTGTGTGAAAGTGACTTGACAATAATAAGGTGCCAAAGAACAAAGATAAGGTGTCCTTGTAGGGCGGGGCAAGGTGCTCATCTGAGCTTCAAGGGGAATATTAAGCTAAATTGACTTAAGAAATCTGTAAGGTCTACATGTTAGTAGATACATTACACAATTTTTAAATGGTTGGGATAAATTATAGTTTTTGGAATTATAAAATGATTGAGTGAAAATGAATAAAAATATAAAAAATTTACTGAATTAAGAAGTACTTCAGATTTTTAAATGTTACATAAACATCAAATATATATATATATATATTTTTAATCCTCACCTGAAGATATTTTTATATTTATCTTCAGATAGAGTGGAAGGGAGAGAGGGAGAGAAAGAGAGACACATCAACTGGTTGCCTCCCACATGACCCCGACCAAGGCTGGGGTTCAAACCGCAACCGAAGTACATGCCCTTGACTGGAATCAAACCCACAACTCTTTGGTCTGTGGGCCGATGCTCTAACCACTGAGCGAAACTGGCCAGGGCAACATCAAATATTTTACTATCCAAATAAAAACACTTAGCTCTTTCATAAGGCTTTTTCTTTTATAACAATGATTCCCTACTTTTAAAAAATATTAAAAAGTTGCATGTAGGAATAGTTTAAGTATTCTACTCTACCTACCAAGAATAATCTTTTATATTTTACATTAAAAAAAAGACCAGCAGCTCAGCCGGTGTGGCTCAGTGGTTGAGCATCGACCCATGCATCAGGAGGTCGCCAGTTCGATCCTGGTCAGGGCACATGCCCAGGTTGTGAGCCCAATCCCGAGTGGGGGGCATGCAGGAGGTGGCCAATCGATGTTCTCTCTCACTGATGTTTCTATCTCTCTCTCCCTTCTTCTCTCTCTAAAATCAATAAAGAAAAAAAAAAAAGACAAGCTAGTTTTAACATGGTGCACATGACAATATTAATTGTCTGGAATATCCCAATCCCTGGACACCTCATTGAGCATGTGAGTCTCACAACATATTAAGTTTCTGGTCCCTTTAGCCTTTCAAGCCCAAAATTTTCAATCATAATCTCATTTTTTTGACAAGGGATACAAATATTCCTCCTAAGGAACATATCTCCTAAGATACTCTATAAACATTTGCTAATATAAACATTTGATAATCTATTGATAATAGATTATCAGTAGGTCAAATGTGACAGGGAACTTGAAAGAACTCAGGGCTAGAATGAAGTCACACAAATGTAATGAAGTCACGCAAAGGCTAAGATTATGGGAGATTGAGGAAGTGGACAGCAAATCTGTCTTCTGCAAAGCGTGTTTGTTCCTCCCAGCAAGACATCTTTGTTGGTTCCCCATCTCCCAAATTTTCATTGAAAGGATCAAGTAAATATATGAATAGGGAAAATCCAAGTTAGCATTGTCCACATGCCAGAAATATCAAGTAAGTTCAGCAGAAGCCCTCTGAGGGAGAAAGGCAATGAGGTAGGCAATGGGACCATCAGTGGCACAACATTTGGCCTCCCTCCTCTTTTTCATGCCTTCTGTAAGTCTAAGGTCTTCACCAACATTCAGGTTCCATCTGAGACCACATTCTCACTGTTCTGTGTAGCTCATCTCTTATTGTCTTATGGAAGGTGTAACTGCCAGTTCTCCTGCTATCTCCACTGCAGTCCACAAAGAGAAAAAGAGAGGAGGGGAGGGGCTGGGATGACAGTTAAGTACAGTCTAAGAATTGTGGATGTGAGCTGGAAGGCTGTGCCTGGGGTTCGAAAGCTAGCCTGTGCTTCTCAGGAGAACTGCTAAGGAATGCCCCCTTATTGGGTTGGAAAAAGCTGATCAGGATTAGAGGGAAATAACTGATGTGACCCAGGTGGTTATGGGAAGGAGGTTAAAGAAGTCAGAAGGTTAACGATGGGGTTCACTTCTTATTAGCATGGAAGGGAAATCTGGGGATACAGGAACCTGGAAGGGAGTAAGGTGCAGCAAGGATGGAGGAACAATCTGAACACAGTCAAATAAATGGCCACTGTGGTCTGAATCAACTCTTCTCTACGTTCACTGAGAGTTCTCTCTCTTCCCTCCCAAGTTTCTTCCAACCCACAGAGAAACAACACAAAAGAGAATAAGAGAGGAGTCAGATCAGAGTTCATCTCTGAAAACCACCACCTATGGGCTTGAGTTTCTTTGGTCCACTGATTCCCACTAAGGCCATGATGATTTTGATCAGAGAAGAATGTTTTTATGGCTCATTGCCAAGTACATGCATGAGCTTATTTCTTTCTACATCATTCTGGGGAGTATGTTTTCTTTTTCTTTGGAGGGAGTCCATTCTCAATGTTTTCTCTTAGAAACTATTTCTTGTGTTCAAACCCAATAGCCAAAGATCACCAGAAACCAAATCAATATTTCAACAAAGTTCAATTTATTTTATTCTCTCCTTTGTCTCCTCCCCCTGGGTACAAAACCAACTGATACCAAAGTTACATGTGTGATGAATAAGGATCATTTACAAGCATTCTGTTATTTGATAGCCCACGGGTGAGACAAAGGAAGAATTGCCATTGTGAAAGAAAATTCTGACCAGGGCCAGAATTGGAATAACCTTGCATGGAATGCATTCTGTGAAGGTCAGGTTTCTGCTTTCCCCAAGTTCTATTTCCTTTAGCTCTTTCAGTGTAGGGCCCACAAGTATCAGCATATAATAATTGTGCCTGGCAAGTAAATATCTTTCTGATATGTAAAACTTTGAAATAAAGTGCACTAGCTTGTATGTTTTTAATTCTTTTTTTCTATTATATTTATAAACAACACAGAAGTTTAGTATCTAGAAACCAATAAAATTAAACAGAAACTTATGACTCATTGTATTATTGTATATTCTAATTTTATGTAATTATCTCTTAGAATGTCATGGAATTCAAGATCTATGAGAATCAGTAGCCCTTATTATATTTATTTCCTTGCTGTTTTGATGTTAGTAGTTTTAGGTAACAAACCATTCATTCATTCAAATAAAATTACCATACTGTTACAGATACAGAAAAGAGGCAGACATAGATCCAACCCTTTAGGAGGTTGAAGCCCCCAGAACACCCTTATAACCTTTCTTCTTTGGGCTTTGGTACCACCTCCAAAAAAAAAAAAAAAAAGCAGGATAATACTTCTGTTTTGAATATGTGGTATATGTATAACTCATTATACTTATGATTCCTTTAAACTTAAATGAGGAGGAAGTTCCTTGAGTAAATATTTTGTAGATTAAGGAAAAGATACTCGTGATAGATTGCAAAAATAGCCACAAATCATTTCTTCCCTGTATGCAATGTGAATTGATGGTCCTTCTAGCAAGAGGTCATTCTATTTCTCAAACCCAGTAAATCTGGGCTTGGCCGACAGGATGTTAACAAATGTATTACAAGTAAAGACTTGAAAGTACTTGTGCATTAGGGCTTGCTGTGTCTTGCTGCACTTAGAATCCTGAGATAACCATGAGTGAGCCTGAGCTATCTGCAGGATGAAGAGAGACACATGGTCATGTCCATGTCACTCCAGCTGACATATGCCAATCACCAGAATAAGCTGAGGCTCTCCCAAACCCTACAACTCCAGCTGAACTGCTCACTACCTGTAGATGTAGCTTAGCAGACCCAGATTCTTCCCAGCCCACCAAATTGCAGAAAATAATAAGTGTATTCTCTTTTAAGTCACTATATTTTGGGGTGCTGTAAAAGCTAACTGATAACAACAGTGTTTTTAATCTCTTAAAACTCATTAAAATGTAATTTAACCTGATGCAACTACGGGATTAAGATGAATTCAGAAAGTACAGTAAAGTCGTATAATGGAACATTTTTTAAGACTGCTGTCAAATCTATTGAAATTTTTACCTGAGGAATTAAATTAAGTAATTGGTAGAGATAAAAAAAAAACCAAAAACACTTTATTGAGGTGTGATTGGCATATTAAAAAGCTGTAGATATATATTTTTTTATTTCTAGCACAAGATCTAAAATTAAAATTGGTTAGGAGTAAGGTTTTCAGGTAGGAGATGAATAGAAGAACAGTTTTTACTCTGGCTATGCCTAATACACCATGAGTCAATGTTTGCTTAATGAGTGATCAATATTCATTGCCTTTCAAGTCAATGTGTTTTTAAATATAAAAATTACCATAATGAGTTATCCCCACCAACCACTCATCACTCAGCTACTCATTCCCTTGGTGCAGTGGCTCCCAGGGACACATTCGAAGGAGGGACAGTCCCTGTGCTGGGCTGGAAGCCCTGTGGATGCAGCACTTGTCTCTATTCTCTATGCTGTCTTTCTCGCCTGTGACTCCGCAACCTACTTTAATTGGGTTCTGCTCTGCCATGCCAACAAAATGCTTTGCATCAAGGTCACGAAGAACTTTGTATTGCTAAATCCAGTGGACACTTTTCAGTTTCTATTTTAACCTCTTAGCAGCATATGACACTGTTGACCAATCCCTAATCCTTTCTGAAGGATATTCCTCTCGTGACTTCTGTTACTCCACTGTCTTCTGGTTTTCTTTCTGCTAGTCTAAACACTCTGCAGTCTCCTTTGAGGGCTCTTTTAAAAAAAAAAAAGCTCTCCATTTTTATTTTATTTTTTATTTTTTTTATCCTCACCCGAGGACATTTTTTTCCACTTTTTGTTCAGATAGAGTGGGAGGGAGAGAGAGGAAGAGAGAGAGAGAGAAACAGCGACGTGAAAGGGACACATCAAATGGCTGCCTCCCGCAGGACCCACCAGGGGCTGGGGACAAACTGCAACCGAGGCACCCGCCCCTAGCGGGAACCGAACCCGGGTCTCTCTGGACCGCAGGCCGAAGCTCTAACTGCTGAACCAAACCGGCCAGGGCAAGCTCTCCATTTTTAAAATACTAGGTTCCTTCAGGTTATGCCTAGGTTGCCTTCTGTTCTTATTCTACACTCTCTTCCTGGGCAGTCTCATCCCTTACATGGATTTTTAACTTCTATGTATTAATCTCTTCCAGATTAATGTCTATGGTCGAAATCTCTTTCCCGAGCATCAAAAATCAAGCAATCTACTGAGTAGCTTCTCTTTGGTGTCTCTCAGGCACGTCACAAAACTGAAGGCTGAAGTACAAATGGTAGTTACAGAATATTCACGGGGATGTCAATGACAGCACAGGGAATATAGTCACTAACATTGCAACAACTATGTGTGGGGCCAGGTGGGTACTGGAAATAGTGGAGGGAACAATTTGTAAAGTATATGATTATCTAACCACTATGGTGTATACCTGAAACTAATACAGAATAATATTGAATGTAAACTGTCATCGAAAAATAAAAATAAACAAAACAAAACAAAACCCTGAAGGCTGAATTCTTCTTCGTTTCCCCAGGACCCATACTGCTTTTTCCTCCCCTCATTCCTCAACTTCCTTTAAGGCCCCAACTGCAGTGCATGATGCTGCTATCCATCTGGCCACCCAAGACAGAAACCCAGCAATCATCCTTGACTTCTCCCTCTCCTCTCTCGCAGTCCTCAATTAATGACCCCATCCTGTCAGTTCTGCCCTCTCTTAAGTAAATCCAGTCCTCTTTAGAGTTTTCTCTTTCCATTGCAGTGAAGCCTGGTTCCCAAATCACCTGTTTCTCTAACCCAGCCAAGGCCCTGCCTCTTGAAACTGGAAATGCCAAACTCTTGACTCCATTGTTATTTTCATTTTGCCAAATGTTACCTGCTCTGGAGCGATAAAGAAAAATGCCCTGGCACACTTCATCTGAAAGGGCCAGAGGGCATGGAACTGTGAGTTCACGTCTTTTATTTAAAAATATTATCCAGCTGCATCTATAGCAATTTCTACAGCTTAATCATGTCCCCATTTATTTTCTAGAGCTCCATATCTAATTTATAGCTGATAGCGATCATGTAAATAGCACAGATTGCTCTTTTCCGCTCTGTAATCTTAGCTTTGAATGGCCCATATTGAAACTCAAATGTTTGTTTTCTAATTTCTCACATATGCTTAGAAGATATTTTTTCTAGTCTGCTGGAATTTTTCATCGCCACATTTGCTTGGCATTTTTCAACCCCAAACTATCTAGTGTACACAACAAGATTATAACTTTGTAAAATAAAAGGTCATACTTTCAATTCTATGGTGACTTCCTCATTGCTCAGTTTTTTGTTTTTTTTTACTCTGAAAAGTGCTTATTTTTACTATTTCTTTTCTTTTTTTGTTTGCTCAAGAAAATACTTAAAATCAAGAGGACCACTTTTGAAAATCTCCATGTGTAGATATCACTAATATTTGGGTACTGAGAAAAAAGATAGTTTATGAGAATATCTTCACCAAAGATTCTTTTTCTTTTATTTTTTCTTTATTGATTTTTAGAGAGAGAGGAAGGGAGAGGGAGACAGAGATAGAGACATAGATGAAAGAAAAAGAACATCGATTGGCCATCTCCTGCATACCCCCCACTGGTGTTTGGCCCACAACCTGGGCATGTGCCCTGACCGTGAATTGAACCAGTGATCTCTTGGTGCATGGATCAATGCTCAACCACTGAGCCACACCGGCCAGGCCAAAGATTCTCTTTATTTTCATATGTTTGTAATACTTATAGTCCTCTGTGGCAGTCAATAGGACTACAGAAAATGGTGGTGCATTTTGAAAGCTATATGAGGGATAGAATCAAGTGTATAGACTGTATGGGTGTGTTTGTATTTGTGGATGGATGGGACATTTCTTGTGCCCCGTTTGACATCAGCAACCAGATGTGAAGGTGTAACCTATCAATGCCTTGCTCAGGTGTACTGTGTCTCTTGCTGGCCTGTTACTTCTCTGTTCTTGCAGTGTGGGATGTCTTTAAGAACTCACTGAGACAGTGACATACATAAACCGGAAGTGCACGAGAGTGACACTCCCTGGGGCAGTCTTTGACCCACGAGGGATGAGAGCCAGGGTACAATGTGAATAAATACACTTTAATTACTTGACTTCTTTCAGCCTCAGTCTCCTGCTCTGTAAAGCCTAGAGAAAAATTTCTGTCTAATAGTAAATACCCTCCAGCACAGTGAGGATTAAATGAGATAAAGTATGTACAGATGTATCAAATAGTAAATGCTCAATAAATGTTAACTTTCCTCTCTGTTCCTATGTTTATAAAATTGTGATGATAAGTGTTATTATTTGGTTAGTGTTTTTACTATTAGACTTTTACAATGATTTAAAGAAAATAATCTTTTAAACCTAAAACTCTTAAAAAATTGGAATTACTAACAATAACCAATAACTATAGCCAGAAAACCTAGATTTTAGTTCTGATCCCAATGATTACGATCTGTACCACTTTGGACAATTTGCGGTGACTCACACAACACTGGATGAGGAAACAGGCTTGTGTTAATTCCTAAGCAACTGTTGGCTGGAGGGGGCAACAAGAAGGGGAGAAGAATGTTTAATAGTAATACAGTCAACCAGGAATTTATTTCCAGCTCTCCCTCTAAGTAGGAAGTGATTCTTAACAACTAAAATAGGTTTAAAAACCACACACACACACTTAGTCACAGCACGCAAAATGATGATCTGCGGAAAGGACACCATGACTTCAGATCCCACAGATGCCGTGACATTAGGCAACTCACAGCCAGAATTCTGCGGCTAACAAAGGACAAAGCCTTTCACGGTAATCAGCTGATAAAAGCTCAGTCTTAACAGAATTTCTGTAAAAAATCTAAGAACACTAACTTCCTGAAATCACTCCTAATGTTGCCATAGCAAGAAGCGTATGTCGACTTGATTGAATGGTATAAGCATGTCGTGAGTCATGTAGAGAAACCAGACTGAACTCTAACTGGCGTAGAGTGTGAACTGTGTGTAAGTCTCGTTATATTGTGTCATTCTGGTTATTCTCATCAACTGTTTAATTTCTTTAAAAATCCTGAATTAACTACTTTAGGTGTTTTAGATTTTTTCCCCCTCTTTTTTCTTGTGGTAAGAACACACAACATTAAATGTTCCATCTTGACCATTTTAAAGTGTACAGTTCATTACACTTTAAATTTATTTACATTGTTGTGCCACAGATCTCTAGATGTTTTTCATCTTGCAACACTGAAATTCTATACCCACTAAACACTAGATCTCCCTCCCTCCAAGCCCTTGGCAACCACTTGTCTGCTTTCTGTTTCTATGATTTTGACTATTTTAGGTATTTCATATGAGTGGAAGCATATAGTATTTGTCCTCTTGTGACTGGCTGATTTTGCTTAGCATATGCCCTAAAGTTTCATCCATATTGTAGCATGTGACAGGATTTCATTATTTTTTAAAGCTGCATAATATTCCATTGTATATATAAACCACATTTTTTTTTATCCATTCACCTCTTTATGCACATTTGGGTTGCTTTCCACCTCTTGGCTATTGGGAATAACACTGCCGTGAACACAGCGTCCAGACGTCTCTTCCAGATCTTGCTTTGAATTCTTTTGGATCGTATGGCAGTTCTATTTTTAATTTTTTGAGGATCCTCCGTACTGTTTTCCATAATGGTTTTACCATTTTACATTCCTACCAATAGTGCACAAAATCTGATTTCTCTGCATCCTCGTCAACACATTTTATTTTCTGTTCTTTTAACTGTGGCCATCCTAGTGGGTGCGAGGCAATAGTTCCGTGGTTTTGATTTGTGCTTGTCTAATGATTACTGATGATGAGCGTCTTTTCATATGCTTGTTGGCCATTCCAATATCTCTTTTGGAAAATAGTCTATTCAAGTTCTTTCCCTATTTTTAAAATCATGTTATTAGTTTTCTGTTGTTGAGTTGTAGAAGTTCCCTATATTTTCTGGATAGCAACTTAAAAAAAAAATTACCTTGGCAATCTTCTTTTAAAAAAATATTTTTTATTGATTTTTAGAAAGACAGGAAGGGAGAAGGGGAGAGAGGGAGAAACATTGATTGGCTGCTTCCTGCACACCCCCTAATGGGGATCAAACCCGCAACCCAGGCATGTGCCCTGACCAGGAATGGAACCAGCAACTTTTTGGTGCAAGGGACGATGCCCTACCACTTAGCCACACCAGCTAGGGCGGGATATCAACTTTTATATGTCAGATACATGATTTAAAAATATTTTCTCCTTTTCTGTAGATTGCCTTTTCATTCTGTCAATTGTTTACTTTGATGCACAGTTTTTTTAAGTTTGCTTTTGTTGCCTGTGCTTTTGGTGTCATATCCAAGAAATCATCCCCAAATCCCTATGTTTTTCCTATATTTTCTTTGATAAGTTTCATAGTTTTAGGTCTTACATTTATGTCTTTAATTCATTAAATTTTTTTTTTTTTTTTTTTTTTGCATTTGGTGTAAGGTAAAGGTTCAACTTTATTCTTTTGCACGTGGAAACCCAGTTTTCCCAGCATCATTTGTTGAAGGTTCTGCCCTTTCCCTATGGTGTAATTGTTTTAAAATTATTTGGCCATATTTGCAAGGGTTTACTTCTGGGCTTTCTATTCTGTTGTGTTGGTCTTTATATCTGTCTTTATGTTAGTACATGATCTTGATTACTATTGATTTTTGATATGATTTGATATCAGGCAGCATGAAGCCTCTTACTTTGTTCTTTTATAAGATCGCTTTGGCTACTCAGAATTCCTTAAGATTCTATATGAATTTTAGCTCATTTATTATTTTTCTGCAAAATATGCCATTGGAATTTTGATAGTCATTGCATTGAATCTATAGATCACTTTGGGTAGTAGGTACATTATAATAATATTAAGTCTTCCAATCCATGAGCAAGGGATATCTTTCTATTTTTTGAGTGTCTTCTTTGATTTTTCAAATAGTTTTGTAGTTTTCAGTGTACAAGCCTTTTACCTTCTTGGTTAAGTCTATTCCTAGGTATTTTATCCTTTTTGATGTTATAGTAAATGGGATTCTTTTCTTAATTTCCTTTTCAGATCAGTCATTGCTAGTGTGTAGAAATGCAATAGATTATTTTGTGTTGATTTTTTATGCCGCGACTTCGCTAAAATCTTATATTAGTTATAACAATTTGTGTGTGTGTGTGTGTGTGTGTGTATGTGTGTAGTATTTAGGGTTTTCCACGTATAAGATCATGTCATCTGCAAACAGATAATTTTAGTTCTTTTTCAATTTGGGTGCCTTTTGTTTGTTTAGATTTTTGAACAATAGAATTAAGATTCCAGGCTGATATGCAACACCAGGTGAGGAAAAACCAGGGCCTTTGCTACCCCATATGGCATCTTTGTATAAATGAGAGAAGAGAGTCACTTCCTCTAGGTAGGTACAGCCTGCGCCAGGGTGGGTGATGTGTAGAGCAGAACACAGGATGAATTTCTGTCCCTCTAATACTCTTGACTGAATGTGCTTGGATGTGGACACTTAAGTATCACTTCACATCCTTGTGGCTTCACCTCTTGTTTCAGCCACAGCTATAGTGACCAGTTCTGTGCAGGCGTCAACCAGTTTCACACAGGGGCCACTGACCAGTGCCTCACCTACCACCTCAGGCCCCTCACTTCCTGTTTTGGGCTTTTGTGATTCCCTTCATGACAAGCAAGGCCCCTAGAAACCTTCTTGGAACTCACATATGTGCAAGATAAAAGTGTGGAGCTGGGGTGGGGCAGGGCAGGTGGGAGGGGACAGGAAGGGAAGTTAGTAAGTTCCACTAGGCAACCGCTGACCAGCGGAGGAAAGGGCTAAGTGGATACGTGCTCTGCCCACTCCACAAACTTCCATGGACGATGGTGAGACATAGTTCATAAGAACTGTCAAAAGGTCCCCCAGGATAGAGTAACTAATTGTCTGAAGCTCTGCTTTGGGTTACCCACCATAAAATATGCTTGTATACCAGTATGCAGCAGTTCTGGCAATAAGCTCTGACCCCAACCTGCTTCAGATTCCCTTAAAAAGACTCATTTGTCTTGGGTACCTTACATGCTACATAACCACCTCACATTTATTTTTTACACTTAAAATAAAAAAAAATTAAATTGACATTCAATGTTATATTAGTTTCAGGTGTACTGCATAGTGGTTACATATTTTTTTAAAAATATGTTTTTATTGATTTCAGAGAGAGGAAGGGAGAGGGAGAGAGAGATAGAAACATCGATTAGAGTGAACATCGACTGGCTGCCTCCTGCATGCCCCCCACTGGGGATTGGGCCCACAACCTGGGCATGTGCCCTGACTGGGAATCGAACTGGTGACCTCTTGGTGCACGGGTCAATGCTCAACCACTGAGCCACACCAGCCGGGCTCTGTTAATATTTCTATAAGTACTACTCTGTGCCATCACAAAGGATCTATAATTAGTTTATTGCTATATTAAAGTTTATTTTTTTTCTTTTCTTTTTTTTTAGAGAGATAGAGATGAGGGGAGAAGGAATGAGAGAGGGAGAGAGAGAGAGAGAGAGAGAGAGAGAGAGAGAGAGAGAGAGAGAGAGAAACATTTATCCATCTATCCATCTATCAGCGGCTTCCTCCATGCCCCCTACTGGGGATGGAGCGTGGAACCCAGGCTTGTCCCTGACCAGGAATCGAACAGATGACTTTTGGTGCATGGGATGCTATTAAACCAACTGAGCCACACTGGCTAGGGCGCTATATTAAACTTTTATCTTATTGTTGGTCTCAGAAATAGCCTGCCATTCACAGATGAGAGAAAACACTGAAAACAATCTCTATTCTTTCTATGTTACAATACAATCCGATTATTGTCATTCATTAAAATATCTTTGCTTCTTCCTTTGACACTAAATATTTTCATTACTGGAGTTAAGTCAGTACATATCAGAGAAAACTGTATTTGTTTTATTTTTTTCAAAGAAAGGCGGACTACCACTTGCAGTGCCTCATTTGGATGTGTCTGGAGTCTTGGAAGCTTTACCCTACATTCTCCTACAAATGGACCTTGAGAGCTTGTTTGGAGGTTCTAGCAGGGGAGCGCAGCTACTCGTATACCCTTGACCGAAGACGGGTCTTCTCCTCTGGGGGGAAGGTCCTTTTCCACTGAGCTTGCAGCTTAGGGAGGGACGCACATGGAACAGTTAGGGAGAAGGGGGACACCCGCCTAGCTAGCCAGATCAGCTGAATCAATCCCGGTGATCAATGGGGTGACAGAAGTCGCAGCCAGATTGCCCTCACATTCTATTAGCTTTTCATAACAAAAGATTGTCACATCATTGACTTCACAGTCACACTTTTGGTATGGCACTGTGAAGTGAAGACTGAGTGTTTAGGGACCCAGGTCTATGCCATTTCTGCCACGGCTGTGTAACCTTGGATAGTCACTTCATTTCTCTTGGCTTCAGCTTCCACTTTTATAAAATGTGACACCACCCAGCTTCTCTAAAATTCTATGAGTAGCTCCTCTCTGCACTGGGGTCAACTGAGCATATACCAGGTCAAGATGATCAATACTAGTGTGTCCTCTTTTCTTATTTTCTCAATTGTTCTTTTCATTAAAAAAAAAAAAAAGTTGTATCAGTACTTTGCTCTGAATCTTACTATGGCACACTGTCCTCAAGTGTGAAGCCTTCTTCAGTCAAGGCACTATACACATGGCAATACTATTCAATATAGAGTCTGCCAGCCCATATTCCCATGTTCTGATTTCCTACAGAGAATTGGAGCGGTGAGAATAGTGACGATTTTGATTTAATAACCTCCCTTTTTTTGTCTACTCTACTGTCAAAGAATACATCTCTTCTGGAGTATCCAGTGAGGACAAAGCAGGAGGGGCTTTGCTGAATGAGGGGCTAAAGGAGGCAGCAGGTGAGAAACTTACGTCAAGGCTTTCCGTCCAGTCTAGTAGTCCTAGGATTAGCATACAGAAGGGAGAGAGTTGACTTAAGGATATGTATTAACAAGTCAATTTGAATTGATAAATAAAGTCAGGTGGCAAAAAGCAGTTTATCTTTATTTCTTTTTTTTATTCTAAAATATAATTATACATAATTATGACTAGATAGCAAAGAAACTCTGAATTACAGTAAGGGAAAGCCTATTCATAGATGAAATGGTGTAAAGACTTTAATTAAATCTACCTAACATCTCTTTTTCTTTTTTGCTAATTGGGTTAACCCTCTGTCCTTTCACTTCGTAATTGGAGACATCTTCATTCACATACTTTAATTTTGATTTGGGGGGAAAATGTAGAACTGCCATGCTCTTCGACAGGTAGAGGAAATGTTCACATCCATCACCACATTACGCGTTACTTCATCCTTTTAAAACTACCACTACTAGAAAATAACTCAAAGCTAATAGCACTATATTCCTATGCTAAATAATTTTTTTAGCCCGGCCGGTGTGGCTCAGTGGTTGAGCATTGACCAATGCACAAGGAGTTCGCCGGTTCGATTCCCAGTCAGGGCACATGCCCAGGTTGTGGACCTAATACCCAGCGGGGGGCATGCAGGAGGCGGCCAGTCGATGTTCTCTCTCATCGATGTTTCTGTCTCTCGCTCCCTCTCCCTTTCTCTCTCTCTAGGATCAATAAAGAAAAAAAAACAAACAAACCCAAGAACAAACAAAAAAATAAATTTTTTTAGAATTGAAAAAGTGATTTTAAAACTGTCTGTAGATATCATATATACTTAGTTTTTAGCTAGGTGGAGTGTTTCTGCTAATGGTCCCTAAATTTACGTGTTATGCACATTGGTCAAAGTTCCAATTTACGTGGTTAAATTTCTGTTGTTCAAAGGAGCTCTACATTAGCAGATTTATTTGGGCTGTTTTCTCAAAATTTTAGTTATTTTACATTTTATCTCAATTTCAGAACTTATGTTATTGCACCAGGATATTTTCGTTTTAAATGACTTGATTTTAAATTACTAAGTACCTTTAGGATTTCTTTTTTTTTTTTTTCCTCTTGGATTTCTAATTGATAAGTATCTATTTGAGTTTTTTCAGTAAGTGCCCAGAGGCACAGTGGTAAATTACTGTCAGGAGGAGATAACTGAAATTCTGAGATGTGTCTAAATCATGTCCTAAGAGGACTATAGAAGGAGTCGTGCTGATGATGAAGGTGTTAAGGGTGAATTTTTCAGTGTACTCAAGGGCTGTTTTAAGTACAGAACAGGCTATCCACAGGTTTGTTTAAGCTTTACAGGTTAATAATAAATTTCATAGTTATAGATTAAAAATCATAGTTTTTCCTTAAGCTTTAAAAATCAGCTTATAGCCCTGGCTGATGTTGCTCAGTTGTTAGAGCATCAGCCCACAGGCCAAAGGGTCTCGAGTATGATTCCTGGTCCAGGGCATGTACCTGGGTTGCAGGTTCGATCCCTGGCCCTGGTCCACGCGCAGGGGGGAGGCAACCAATCAATGTGTCTCACATCTCTCTTTCTTTTTCTCTCTCTTCCTCCCTCCCTCCCTTCCACTCCCTCTAAAAACAAATCAATAGAAAAAATATCTTTGGGTGAGGATTAACAACAAAAAATCAGCTTATAAGTCTTATTTTATTTACAAACTAAGCAAAGTTCTGTGATCACTTGTAAGGGTCTTTGATTAATATTTGGTTCTATTTATGGATTTGTTAATAAAACATTTTTAAACATTTTATACTATACTTCTTTACATAATTTATTTCAGTATTTTATCTTTAAAAAATTCTTTGATAAATAAACTTTCCCAAATGTTTAAATAAGTTATATAAATCCAATACGTTAAACTTATAAAGGTAACAAACTTAAAATTCTCTTGAATGTTCCCGGGCTAGCCCTGCAGGTGTGGCTCAGTGGTTGAGCGTCGATCCATGCACCAAGAGGTCACTGGTTCGATTCCCAGTCAGGGCACAAGCCCAGGTTGTGGGCCAAACCCCCAATGAGGGGCATGCAGGAGGCAGCCAATCGATGTTCTCTCTCATCGATGTTTCTATCTCTCTCTCCCTCTCCCTTCCTCTGTCTCTCTAAAATCAATAAAGAAAAAATATTTTCAAAAAATGTCCCAGGGCTATTTCCAAATTTAAAAGATTGTAACCAAAAATAAGAAGTCTGTATTGAGTACTCAATTACACATTTAAATTCTAATTAGAAGTTTGAGACTCTGATAGACTTGATTCTCCTAAACGTTCTCAATGCAGAAAACACTAAATTTGCACACACATCTTAGTCTCAACAGAGCACCATATGGCTTTGATTATCTTGAACATTTCTGTGCTCGATTCGAAATCTTCCTGGAGTTGAAAGGTGCTTTTCCATGATGGGAGCAATTCCATCGTCCCACACAATGTGGGGGTTACTGTCTTGGCTTGCCTAGGGTTGCATAATGACTGGAAATCTCAGCCAGGGCCTTCTTGTATTCTTTTTGGAGACTCTGATGGGACATACTAAAGCTGATTCCTGCAGCTTTGTCGCTGACTCTGCGATTTCCAGAGCCAGGCAGTCACTTGGCCCCCAAACTCCTCATTCTCTCCTCGGGGAAGTCTGCCACCCCTTTCTCCTTGACTCTTAAGGTTTGTTAATAAATGTCTTTACATACGATGCTATAGTTCTTTTAATTTTATGGAATTTCATAGAGCTAGTGTGCATATTAAAATAATATCCAGTTGAATTTTGGAGATCTCTCCTGGCTTTGTAGACTAATTGGTGACAACTTCCAAGGTCACATTCTTGACAAAGCTGACAGGATCCCTGCCTTGTGCTGCACTAGATGACTGACAAGAGCCCTAGAACCACAGACAATGATTCCATGACCCTCACAGAACAATAGCATTGGTTGGAACTAGGCATCCCCAGGTGCCTCATTTTGCCTATGTAACAGGTGTTTTCCAAGAAATCTGGCTGTTCAGTTATGAGATATCTTAGTTTACAGCCCTGGTGTATTGTGTTCAGTAATGTTCTTCCTCCCTTCTTCCCTCCACCACCCCCGATCCTCCTGTCTCTCCTTTTCTACACAACACACGTGGGTAAGAGTCTGGAAATAAAGAGGTAAGCAAGATTGACACAGATAGACATTAAATCAATAGATACACACTAATAATATTTTAAAACTTTAAAAAGTTGAGGTATAACTTTCATATAGTAAAATGCACAAATTTTAAGTAGAAGCTCAATGAATTACCAATAACATATGAGTTGTCATAAATGCTAGGAAGCTTATTCAGGGATAATGGAAATTTTACCGATGAGCACAATACCCCAGATAAAATATGTAGATTTGGCTTGAAACTCAGCTTGAAGGCCATTACTGAGATATCTGTGAGTTGTGGGTTTAGAGCAGGAGCAATAACCTATGGCCTGTGGGGTGGGGTGGGGTGGGGGGGTGCACTATTTCTGTGTGGCTCAGGAGCTAAGAATGGGTTTTTATATTTTTAAAGGATTTAACACAAAATAGAAGAAGGAAAAGGAGGAGACAGGGAAGAAGGAACAGAGACTGTATGTGGACTGTAAAGTTTAAAATAATTGCTATCTGGCCCCTTACAGAAAAAGTCTGCTGACCCTGGAGCTGGAGGAAGGAAAGTTAACTAGAAGCCAAGAATAATTGCTCCTTTTCTTTGCTCCCTAGCCTAGTCAGCCAGATGTGTCAACAGGTTCTCTTTGACTGGCATTAACATGTTGCTCAATCAGAAAAGGGTTTAATTCTTTACTAGCTCATGTCAGCCCCACCTAGTGAAATTAAGCACCAGGGAGAGTTGGCTGAAACACCGCCAATACCACTGTCAGGACACTAGAGGCTATGACCTCAATCTTGACATGAATTCAAGTTTTAGAAAGCATAGGAACAGTGATAGTTATGTTTAACTATTTTCAAGGCCGTGGGTGTGTGTCGAAGAATTTGCCACAGATAATGTCATTATCTACTGGCTTGCGGATCCCCTGGCACCTTTGCCGCCGATGAGGGGAGGGGAGAAAGCAGGGAATGGGTGCATGGGCTGTGATTCAGCAATTTCCAGTCATATACTCTACCCCTCCTTCTCTCTCCAAATAATCCACATGCCTTTTCCTCAAGCCTATCTCAGCTCTGAGTGTGCTTTAGCAGTCAGTATCCTACTCTCCAGAGGGGAATTCAGGTTCACATCAGGCCAGTCAGGCCAGCATTTGTTCTGGTTAATGGATAAGGGGCAGTTTAGGAGTTTCTAGGTGATGCTGATGTTAGAATTGTCACTGTGACTTGGGTTGATCTGTGTTGTTGGATCAACTGTGGCTATTGGCATAGAGAGGGGGCTAGAAATAACTAGGAGAGAGTTTGAACCCTAATAAAATGGGTGGATCTCAGGGGAAAGTTTGTCCTGGAAAGAGAGCTAGAGTGCAAGCCAGGAAATGCGTGCAAAAGCCAAATCACACAGACTGGACAAAGATGGCTGGGAGAGACACATTGCTGTGTGTGAGCTCCAGGCTCAGGATAGGGTCAGGAAAATGAACTACAGACCCTCCCCATTTGCAGGGTCTCTAGTAACCTTGACTTAGCTGTTGGGACTGAGCTTGTCAGTTGGAGGCTGAATGGCAAAGGCTGAGTATGGTTGGTTTGGTAAATCCAGGATTGATAGGACTAAGTTACTATTGATATTATTAAGAAAAATCTTTGCCCGGCTGGTGTGGCTCAGTAGATGGAGCATTGTCCCATGAACTGAGAAGTCCTGGTTCAATTCCAAGTCAGGGCACATACCTGGGTTATGGGCTCGATCCCCAGTAGGGGGCATGCAGGAGGCAGCTGATGGATGTTTCTCTCTCACATTGATGTTTCTATCTCTCTCTCCTTTCCCGTCTCTCTAAAAAAAAATCAATAAAAAATAAATTTTTGATTACACCGGCCATTTTATTGAGCAGACGCTATGTGAGAGGCACCTTATAAACAATATCTTTACTCCTTACAGAGCAGACAACTGTAGGTCAATGAAGTGAGGTGATTAACTCAGGCTGGTAAGTGGCAGGACTGGGCTTTGCATCCAGATCCTTCTGAGTCCAAAGTATAAAAACTGCTTAATTTTATACTTAATTTTGTACCCCGTGTTTCTTCTGCGACACATTTAACAACTGCTGTTACCGAAAAACAGTTACTCATCATACATCCTAGATTATAGATACCTATGTTAGCACAGATTTGGGTCTGTTGAAGGACTTTGAATACAAAATATATCTAACTTCACAATCCTCTGAAATGTTAGTATAAAATCACTACTTAACCAATTTTTAAAAATATTTTTTATTGCTTTTTAGACAGAGAGAGAGAGAGAAACATTGACATGAGAGGGAAACACTGATCGGCTGCTTCCTGCAACCTGGGCATGTGCCCTGACCAGGAATCAAACCAGCAACCTTTCAGTGCACAGGACAATGCCCAACCAACTGAGCCACACCTGCCCGGGCCCTACTTAGCCATTGTTAACTAAGGATCTTTGCAGTGTGTGTCAGGCACTGTGCTAGCTGCTCAGAGTATGGCAGCAAATGCAATATGCACAATTGTAGTCCTCATTGGGATTCCGTTAGAATGTGTTAGGCAGACATTAAACAAGTAAATAAGATAATAATACGTAATTATGAATTGTGCAAATTTTTATTAGATGATAGAGTAATAAGGGAATTTACTTTAGATTAGGTAACCAGGGAAGGCTTCTTAGAGGAGGTGACATTTAAGTTGAGACCTGAAGGATGAGCTGGAACCAGCTAAAATAGTGATGCCCAATGGGGGGTGGTTTTCCCCTAAGGGACATTTGGCAATATCTAGAGAGATTTTGGTTACACAACTGGGGGTGGGTGGGGTAGAGATGGGGTTAAATGAGCTAGTACTTAATGCAGTCCCAGAAATGGAAAAAAAAAAGGCAGCAGAGCTAGAGGCTAGTCAGTGAGGTGCAGCCAAGAAGGATCTAGTCATGCAGTGAGGGCCATAGAGTCTGTCACCATAAGGGTTTAGATTTTATTGCAAATCCTTGATGAATTTGCTTATCCATCCATCACAAAAGTAGTGATATGATTAAGTTCCCATTTTCCAGATGGGCTAACTTGAAATAAGGGGGAAGTCTTAGATGAAGCATTGTAATAACCCTTCCTTAACTACTTCTACACTGTATAGTGGAATACCACCTAGGACAGTTTTAAGGCTAAATGAACCAGGTCAAATGCTGTCTACTGACTTTCTTGCATAACTAGACTTTTCTATCAAATGCTGCACTTATCACTTTGATCTCTTTCATATGTGCCCACAGTTTCTTGCTGGGGCTGACTACACCCTATGGACAGGGTCAGACTGAGTCATTTTTAATAGTTTTATATTACGACACTTAGTCCTAGAATAATGTAGCATTGTGGAAACCCCATAACTTTTTCTAGATTAAGTAGGAGCAAAAAGGTAAAAAAAAAAAAAAATCTTTCCACAGTTGCTAGTGGGTGACATTGAGCACGCTTCTGAATGTAATTTTTCTTACCAATAAAGCAGGGCATTTAATTAATGGGAATAGGTTTTTGACTATTTCGGTATTGTTGCGATTCAGAGCCAAGGAGTTGAATATCCTAATTGCTTCCTGGAGGGGATTAAAGAAAATAAAATATAAAGAACAACAACAAAGAAAACCAACCCCACAAAAACCACATTTACTCTGCCAATGGTACATTTGTAAACTAGCCAAAAAAGAAGTACATTGATTGAAAGAAATATGAAAATATGAACGCTCTGTAAGTAGATCGATGTGGCAAAGCAAGAATGCTGTGGAAGGATGGGTGCTCACTCATGCACTTTGACACAGGCATTGCAAACAAGCCAGTGGTTCTCAGCCCTGGCTGTGTTTTCCTGAAACTCCCTGACTAACCTTTCCTACTTTGCTGGAACTCCTTGTGTCCAGGGGCTGCTCTTTCTTCTTTCTTTTTCAATAACTTGAAGCTCATTTGCCTGGTCCTTTAGTAAGCACCCAAAGTGTTGGGGTAGAGGATGGAGGAAGAGTTGGGCGACTGAATATTAAATGTTGAACTGGTCTATCCTTATGTGTTTATTTGATCTGAAGGACAAAACAGGATGAACTCTCTTGTTAGCTGTGCAATCTGTCCGTATTTTAACCAGTGGACACGGTTCTGCCAGTGACTTTTTGGTGCCCTGTGGAGTTCTCTCCACCTCTGTTCTCTCTACATTAGATTATTATCTTTAGGGACTGAAAGTACAACAACATAGATGGACGTTGAGGATATTATGCTAAGTGAAATAAGTCAGACAGGGAAAGAAGTATTATATGATCTCACTTTTATGTGGAATCTAAAGGGGAAAAAACAAGCTAATAGATACAGAGCACAGATTGGTGGTTGCCAGAGGTGGGGAGTGGGGGATGAAATGGGTCAAGGGGATCAAAAGGTACGAACTTCCAGTTATAAAATAAATAAGTCATGGAATGTAATGTGCAGCATGGTGACTATAGTTAATAGTACTGTATTATATATTTGAAAGTTGCCAAGAGAGTAGATTTTAATAGTTCTAATCACAAAACATTTTTTTTGCAACTAGATATGGTGACAGATGTTAACTAGAGTAGTGGTGATCATTTTGTGATATATACAAATATTAAATCATTATTGTACACCTGAAACTAATACAGTGTTTTTTTGTGTTTTTTTTTTCTTTATTGATTTTAGAGAGAGAGGAAGGGAGAGAGAGATAGAAACATTGATGAGAGAGAACATTGATTGGCCGCCTCCTGCATGCCCCCCACTGGGGATCGGGCCCACATCCTGGGCATGTGCCCTGACCTGGAATTGAACAGCAACCACTGAGCCACACCGGCCGGGCTGAAACTAATACAATGTTAAATGTCACTTGTACCTTAATAAAAAAGTGTAAAAAATATATATAGTGGAAGATTAAAAAAAAGATTGAAAGTGCATGTTATTGAAGATTTTTCTTTATTGTGTATTTTCTATGTTCTTCACATACTTAATTGCTTATGATTTTAGGTTTCAGGAAATGGAGCTAGTTAATTTTTAGTTACTTAAATCCTAAATTTAACACTACCCTCAGCAGGGTACATCGGAACTATAACTGCTGCTCCATGAATATAAGTACAATTTTTAGCTCTCAGCTTACATATTAGAACTCTTTAAATGCTTTGGTATGTCTTTATTTTTTATTAGTGATTTCATTCTAGAGTAAGAGTCTGTTTCTCTCTAGCCCAGTAGCTCTGTCCTTTCCAGACATTTGACACAGCTTTCCATACTCCTCTCTCATTCAGGTTCTTATCTTTTAACCTTGACTGTTGGAACTGGAGCAGATGTTTTCAGACACTGTAAATATATCAAAGTAAACATTGTGTTGACAAGTAAGGGCAGTGTCCAGACCTAATGCTGACCACATAACAGAACCTACCTTCTCTTTGAGAAATACAACTGAGAGCAAAATAATGCTTCATGGCATCTACTGGGTCCAAAACAGAAAAAGGAGATGGTTCAGTTATTAAATAAACTGTTTCCATCTGCTTCACAAGGCAGACAAAAGCACTAACATTTGAAAGTCAACTGAGAAAACGCCTGCTCTCACAGGCAGAGTGTTCTGTTGCCAGACCAAATGGGGAGAAAAGGCTGGGGCTGGGAGACTGCGGAACATGTAAGAGGTGGAGCCTCTTTTTGGAAGCATGGGGCCCTAGGTTATGGTGAATGTGTGAAATGGCACATTGATTGTTCCTTTGTGGATTTATATAAATGTTGGCATTCATTCATATAATTAATTAATTAATTAATTAATTCTTCAACAATTGTTCATTGAGCACTGACCACCAGCCAGGTACTGCTCTAGGTGCTTGGGATACATCAATGAAAAACAACACAGAAACAAAAACAAAGAGGCTTGCTCTTGTGGAGCTTACATTTTAGCAAGGAAAGACACACGATGCACGCAGTAAATGAGTAATTCTATAGGAAGTAGATGGTGATGATTGTTAGGGAACAATAAGAAAAATTAGAACAGGGGATCAAGAGTATGGGCTTAGGTGCATTGTCAGGACATGATAAGGCCTGGATAGGGTGGCCAGGGTAGTTAGGTCTCCTTGAGAAGGATGAACTTGAGTAAGGACTTGAAGGAAGTAAGCAGTTCAGCCAAGTGGCTAAGTGAGGGAAGAGCATTCCAGGCAAAGCCAACAGCCAATGAAAATGCTCTGGGCAGGGTGCATGGCTAGAGGGTCAAGGGGCAGCAAGGAGGTCAGTATGGTGGAGGTGGCGTGAGAGAGGGGAGGTAACAGGAAAGGAGGCACATCTAAGAATCAAATCGGGCTCTGTGTACTCCTTTGTTTCCTTCTATTCATGCCCCAGCCCCCACCTCAACTTCTAAAACCCTCCTACATTTCCTCTGGAATTCACAATCCATGATCACAAAATATACTTACAATACCAGACTCTAAATAGTTTCTTTGCTTTCTTGTTCTAATTGTTATTGATGGAAGTGGAGTTCTTGGGGTATTACAGGGAAAAGAATTTCCTGAGGTCCCCACAGGAGGATGGGGTTTTGTGGAAAGCTTTTAAGGAGATTTCCCTCCAAGGTCCTATCTATGTTCGCCTTGCCATGGAAGAAATCCAATCTTGTCTTCAGCAGGGCCAGAATGAAGGCCACTGCCCAGAATTTCTGTTCCATATTACAGTCCAGTCCGGCCTCTGGCTAGCTTAGCTTGTGTTCCCAGCTGCAGTCCACTGTGTGTGGGGTCTGCATGGCCATGGGCCATGCGGATGCTTAAAGCCACATTGGGGGCCGAGTGAACGGGGCAAGTGAGGGTCGCAGAGCAAGAGAGAGAAGGAGAGCGACCAAGAGAGCAAGCTTCTTTGTTCAAATGGGATTATGCATTCCCAGGCTCGGGAAGAACCAGAAGCTTATTCAAAATAACTATCAGCTTCGCACAGATTCAAGGACTTGCATTGGGGTCTACCCTCCTAGCTAATGGTCTTTTTCCTAGGCTAGAGAGACAAGCACCTTCCCTATGTCATCCTGACTTCGCTGCACATGTGCCCATCTTCCCCTTTGTTCGATCCCTTACCCCAGTGATCTGCAAGGAATGGACCGGTGGTTTCCTGGGGAGACTGATGCTGTAGCTTCCCGATGAAGCTGCCCAGATGACCATGCTTATGATGTCTAGCCTCCCCTTTGATCTCTTTTTATTATTAATATTAATAAACTAGCTAGTTATGACGATAACATAATGTGGACTCTACTTCTTTAGTAACCCTCCAAGGTGAGGTTTCTTCCACCTGGGGGTGGCTTGGTTATTCTCATGGGCAAATAGTTTTCCATCCTTCTAAGCTTAACTTATACAATAGCTTGCTGTTGTTGATTTTTTATTTTTAAAATAGTGTTTGAATATAAAATCTGAGCTCAGGTTCTTGTTGTGCCAGTTAATTGTGACTTTGGCAAGACATTTAATGACTTGTAAACTGTTTCAATCCTTGTAAAATGGGGATAATAAAAACCTATCTTCCGAGACTTCCGGTCAAGATGGCGGCATAGGTAAACGCGGTATCGGGTCCTCCTACAACCATATCAAAGTTACAACTAAACTACAGAACAACCATCATTCAAAACTGCCTGAAATCAAGCTGAATGGAAGTCCTACAACTAGGAAATTAAAGAAGACGCCTCATGGAGACTGGTAGGAGGGGAGGAGGCGCTATGGGCTGGTCCCACACCCACGTGTGGCGGATAAAAATTAGGAGGACACCTCAGCTGGGAAGGTCCTCCCTGAGGACTGAGGGGGTCCCCGACCCACACCAGGTGCACAGCTCAGGGTTCCAGTGCCAGGAAGAGAATCCCCATAACTTCTGGCTGGAAAAATTAGCGGAAACTGAGGCTGAGGGAGGCTGAGGCAACTGGAGCCCCCGACAGCTCCTCTTAAAGGGCCCGCGCACGGACTTACACGGACTCCCTCCCTCCAGGCTCCAGCGTGCGGGAAGGAGCCTGAAAGGCACCAGAGTCATATGGGGAAGAACTGAGTTGTTTGGCACTGGGGCGAGGGCTGGAGAGGAAGCTTTCTCCTGGACAGACGTACTATCAGAGGCCTTTGTTCCTTTGGTGAGCCCTTCCCTGGGCCGGCAGACGCCACCATATCTGGGACTCCAGCAACCTGGCTCACACTGTTTTCCCTGCCCTGGTGATTCTCTGAGGCCCCGCCCCACCCAACTTTCAGACCCACCCAAGCTGTTGCCAGTTACTTTACCATAGGATTGGCCTGTCTTGGAGCCTGCTTCAGCTTTTCCTAGATTCTTTCAAACAAGCAGCATCTGGTCTCAGCTAGCCCCATACCTCTCGCTAAGTAATACATAGAAACAAACACAGGGAGGCAGCCAAAATGAGGAGACAAAGAAACAGGTCCCAAATGAAAGAACAGAACGAAACTCCAGGAAAAGAACTAAGTGAAATGGAGTTAAGCAACCTAACAGATGCTGAGTTCAAATCACTGCTTATAAGGATGCTCAATGGACTTAGTGAGAACCTCAGTGAACTTAGTGAGGGCCTCAAGAGCATAAAAAAGGACCAGTCAGAAATGAAGGAGGCACTAACTGAAATAAAGAATAGTTTACATAGATTCAATAGTAGAGTAGGTAAAGCCAAGAAGCAAACCATCGATTTGGAATATAAGGAAGCAAAAAACACCCAATCAGAACAGCAAAAAGAAAAAAGAATCCAAAAAAATGAGGATAGTGTAAGGAGCCTCTGGGACAACTTCAAGCATGCCAACATTCGCATCTTGGGGGTGCCAGAAGGAGAAGAGAGAGAACAAGAAATCGAAAACCTATTTGAAACAATAATGGCAGAAAAATTCCCTAACTTGGTGAAGGAAACAGACATACAAGTCCAGGAAGCACAGAGAGTCCCAAACAAGATGAACCCCAAGAGGCCCACACCAAGACACATCATCATCAAAATGCAAAAGGTTCAAGACAAAGAGAGAATCTTAAAAGCAGCAAGAGAAAAGCAGTTAGTTACCTACAAGGGAGTTCCCATAAGACTGTCAGCTGACTACTCAAAAGAAACTTTGCAGGCAAGAAGGGAGTGGCAAGAAATATTCAGAGTGATGAAAAGAAAGAAACTACAACAAGATTACTCTATCCTGCACAGCTGTCATTTAGAATCGATGGCCATATAAAGAATTTCCCAGACAAGGAAAAGCTAAAGGAGTTCATCACCACCAAACCATAATTATATGAAATGTTGAAGGGTCTTCTTGAAGAAAAAGATAAAAAAATATGAACAAACAAAATAGCAATAAATACATATCTATCAACAATTGAATCTACAAACAAAATGAACAAGCAGAACAGAAACATTCTCATAGATACAGAGAACTTTTGTTGGTTACCAGATGGGTGGGGGCTTGGGGGATGGGTGAAAAAGGTGAAGGAATTAAGAAGTACAAATTGCTTGTTAGACTGACAAACCTCAAAGGGAAGGGGGTTTGGGGGGTGGGAAGAAATAAACCAAAGAATTTATATGTATATATGCATAACCAATGGACACAGACAACAGTGTGGGGAAAGGCAGGAGGGGGGCAGGAATGGGGAGGAGGTGGGCAATGGGGGGAAAATGAAGAACATCTGTAATACATTCAACAATAAAGATAAGTTAAAAACAAACAAACAAACAAAAAAACCTATCTTCCATGTCTGTGGTGAAGGTAAAACATGGTAACATCTCTGAAAGTGCTTTTTGAACTATTCAAGGGTGAGCCTTGTTACCCTGTGTGGCTCACGAAGTCAGTGACACTAGGATGTCCCCTGACACTCTCAAATACATACTCTGTTCACTGTGAATACCTGAAAGTCTCTACCTGAGGTATTTGTTCTAGTCCTGGGAACGTGCTCAGCAGCATGTGGGACAAGCCAGAGTGCCAGAGAGTCAATGCTCCCAGGCAGAGCCCTGAAGCAATGGTGGACAGAGGTTAGTGAATAAATGCCCCAGCTTCCTAGCCTTGGTTGGGACAACTCTGAGCTATGCTCTGTTCTATCTCCCAGGTTTCCCAGCAGGACTGTGCTCCCATTGCCCACTGCAATAGCTGACTTGATAATACCCTTTATTAGCTTCCTTCCCTCTCCTGTTTCATTTCCTTACTCCCTTACTGATGTGTCCAGGGGTTACCTCCAAATTAAGTGGCAGAACTGGAACTTGGTCTCAGCCTCTCTGTCTTTAAAGACTATGCCTTTAACCACTAAATTAGAATGCAGCTGATATTGCTTCAAATGTTGTTTCAGATAAGGGTTATGTTATACATGTAACTGGCTTTACCTGCTTCATGAATTTAAGTACAATTAATCACATTCTTTTAGATTTTCATGTTGAGTTTAAGACAGCTAGAGAACCTCAGTTGCCAGATTAACAGGAAGTCTAATAGCCCCCTTTCAGGTTCCTTTCTATGAATTGTTGAAATAAAGCCCCCTAACATCACGGTACTACTGAAGTCTGAAAAGGGCCTTTGTCTAACGTTCATAAGTGATATAGCAGCTGTTGCCATTCTTTCCCAGCTCCAGCCCCACCACGCACACACTGTTACAGAAAAACGAATTCTCCCCAATCTACAGATGGTGATGGTCCACTCTGAAATGGTGCTTCCTGCTTAACCTCCTGGCACCTCAGGTCATTGACAGTGGGTTGGTGATCCCGCCCTCACATCTGGGCCTTGATTAAGGTGCACCGTGGGTTCTTTCACAATCCCATGCTTAGCTCCTGTGTCTTGGCTCGGGCACCTTGTCCTGCAGGCTGGCCAGGAGGCGTTCCAGCATCAGCAGGATCTGTGCTAAACACATTCCTTCCCTACTGACTCCGGGGCCCTTGACCTGAATGCTGCTCACTTGTTTAGACCTCTGTTATCCTAGAGTTACCTGAATTTCAGAGCCATCCTGGTCCACCTTGATAGCTCCCTATCTTCACATATCAGGGACCAGGAGTTGGTTGAAACTTCAGTTTCTTGCCTCCCAGGAGACCCTGGACTCACTCAAATTGATCCACTATGTCCCCAGTGTTTAGGTAAAAAAAAAAAATGGCTCAGCTGTTAGAGCGATGGCCTGTGGACCAAAGCGTCGAGGGTTCGAATCCTGATCAAGGGCATGTGCCTGGGTTGCAGGTTCCATCCCTGGCTCCAGTCAGGGTTGTGCGGGAGGCAACCAATTGATGTGTCTCTCTCACATCAATGTTTCTCTCTCTCTCTTCCTCCCTTCTACTCTATCTAAACATTAATGGCAAAATATCCTTGGGTGAGTATTAACAAAAAAAATAGATACGTTTTTATTGGTTTTAGAGAGAGAGGAAGGGAGAGAGAGAGAAACATTGATCAGTTGCCTCCCACACTACCCCAACTGGGAACCAGCAACCTGGGCATGTGCCTTGACCGCTTCCATTGACCCTTTGATGCATGGGAGGATGCTCAACCAACCGAGCCACACCCTGGCAACCGAGCCACACCAGCCAGGGCCCCAGTGTTCAGTTTTATGTAACAAGCATCTCAGGCTTGAGTGAAACTCAAAAGTCTGGGCTCCATTCTAATTCCAGGACAATGCCTGCTTTCTTGTTCTATGTTTGCCTAAAAATGTCACTCATATGTCTATCCCCAGGCAAAGAAGGCTCACCTCTCTGGGAGAAATTATTTAAAAACTTTTCATTGGTGCACACACATTCTTTAAATCCTAGACAAAACTTTTTGGCCAGCCTGTTTTAAGGAGGTACTATTCTCTTCAGAAGCTCTGATTCCAAAAGAATAAAGGATAAGATGGCAGAAGGTTCTTCTCCATTTGTGACTGGAAGAGTACAGATCTTGTAGCTTTCTATTCTTGTAGGGAAGCTAGTGCCAGAAAGAAGTTTAAAATGTCACTCTTTCTTCCTGAATTGGGAAAAGCGTGGTCCTGGAAATAAACGAGAAAGAGGAAGAGAAGGGGACACAGGCTCCCTCAGGAAAACTCAGAACTCGCCTATGAGGAGAATTTGTTGACCAACTGCCACCAGTGGAGTCTGTCTACTTCTTTATATCCTTACCTACTGCATCTTTATTTTCTTTTAATCTTCACCCGAGGATATGTTTTTACTGATTTTAGAGAGGGAGGAAGGGAGAGAGAGAGAGACAGAGAAACATTGATGTGAGAGAGAAACATCGACTGGTTGCCTCCCATACATGCCCCAACTAGGGAGCAAACCTGCAGCACAGGCATGTGCCCTGACCAGGAATCAAATCTGCAGGATGATGCTCCAACCAACTGAGCCATCAGGCTAAGGCTACCCTACGGTGTCTTGAACCACACAATCTGGCACAAGATTCAGTGCCAGTAGGCACAATTTTCTACTAATGGATATGATTCTTGTCTCCCCAGGTGGATTGGAAACTCCTCAGTGCCCAGCACAGTGTGAACACAACAGGCTTTGCTTATGGCCAGGAATGACGATGTTCTTATTTTCAGGTAACCAGGTACTACTGTTCTCAGACTCTCACAGAGTGGAAAGGAAGAGGGCCCAGCATGGGATAGCAGTGAATTTACAATACTCCTGGGAATAAAATGTTTTCCACAAATAGTTCTAAGGACAATTGTACTTATCTCCCTGGAAAGATAGGTTCTTTGCTCTGTTTCTTAGAAACACTCGTTTCTTTTCTTACTGATTTTAAGTTATTTGTAAATAGCCATTTGAGGAGCCATATTTGAGATATTCTCAAACAGCATTTAAAAACCCAATTTTTTAAGTATGTGTGATGTGTACCTTCCAGTGTGCAGACACTGTTGGTTGGCTGACCCAATAGCTAGCTACACGTCGTCGTGTCCAGCAGCCCTGGACAGGACGGTGGCCACATGGCTTAGTGTTAGCTAAGAGCTATAGGCAGAAGTCTTCTAGATGAGGCTGGTGAACTAGCTTGTACTTTTCTAGAGAAAAAGGGACAGGTTTAGTCATCAAGGCCCTTTACTTTCCCCTTCTGGTCTTAGCACAGGTGATGTTCCTTTGGCTCATCTGCAAGGAGCTGCTTCACTGTGGGCGCAGCTTCAAGAACTGCTAAGCTACCCTCTACCGTCACAGGGATTCCTGTAGATCTCACTGCATCCCTGCTGGAGCCCCTGCATGCCTGATTTCATGTTAGGAATGTGACTGATTTCAACTCTAGAGATGAGGAAATTGCTGACTTTTTTTTTTTTTTTGGATGGGTTTTTATATCATTTTCCGATAAGAGGCATGGATTTAAAGGAATCAGGGGTGGGGAAGCTTTTTTTCTGCCAAGGGCCATTTGGATATTTATAACATCATTCTCGGCCGATACAAAATTATTAACTTGAAAATTAGTCTGCTATATTTGGTCAGGCTAATTTGGTGAGGCATGTGATGGCAGCTGGTATTGATTTCGCGGGTCTTGTATGGCCCTTGGGCTGGATATTCCCCACCCCTGAGCCATTAAAGTAACATATGCTTATTAAAAAATTTCAAACGGTCCAAAGGGTGTTAAGTGAAAGTCTTCTCTTTTTCCCCTAAAGGAAACACGGTTAACATTTCTTATGTACTCTTGTAAAAGCTTTCAATTGCATGCACATGTATTTATTCATACAAAAAAGATGGTACGACATGATGTTCTACAAGTTACTTTTTAAACTTATGTGCATATACCATATTCTCAGTTGGCACATGGTATAAAACATGACTACATGGATAAACCATACGTTAGAGAAATGCAAACTAAAAGCACGATGTGACACCACTGTACACCTACTAGAATGACTTAGACAATATCAAGTGCTGATGGGGATGCACCTGGCACTCTGATGGGAATGCAGAATGTTATAGCCAGTTTGGAAAACAGTTGGCAGTCTCATAAAGTTACCTGTACATTTATATATACAACAAAGAAATTCTAGGCCTAGATAATCACTCAAATGAAATCAGAACATACGGTCTCACAAAAATCTCTACCCGATTATTTATAGCAACTGTATTCATGATTTCCCAAAACTTGGAACAGCACAAAATTCACCTTCAGATCCACCAATCGACTGTAGTACATCCATACAATAAAACAAACCCAGGACTAGGGTGAGGCAAGTGAGATACTCACCTCAGGCACAGAAGTTAGGAGAATCAAACACTCACTAATCAAGATAAATAATAGTAATGCAATATTTTAAAAAATCAAAATCAGCCCTAGCCAGTCGGGCTCAGTGGTTAGAGTGTTGGCCTGCAGACCAAAGAGTCGTGGGTTCGATTCAGGTCAAGGGCACATACCTTGGTTGCAGTTCGATCCCCAGCCCTGGTTGGGATCATGTGGGAGTCAACCAGTTAATGTGTGTCTCTCTTTCTCTTTCTCTCTCTCCATTCCTCCCCCCGTCCCCCCCAACACACACACACGCACACTCTATCTGAAGATAAATGGGAAAATATCCTCCGGTGAGGATTAAAAAAAAAAAATCAATGCAAAAATCTATGATGAACAAAATATAACAATTTAAAACAGACTCTGGCCCTGCACTTACATGACCCTGAGAGTTATGCAAGTTTGGGGTACAGATGCAAGGAAGTAAAAACATACTTCATTTTCGTTTTTTCTGACAGTTGCCACATAATGGATGTTGACAGGCTCTTTCCATAGAACTGTAGTTCATAGTGCTGCCAGGTAAAAGGGAAAGTTTTATTACAAATACATATCTGTGTGATTTTGTTTATTTATTTATTTTTCATAATACAAAATGTTGTTTAATATTTTGTTTTAATTTTTCCCAACTTTGTATAAAGAAAATTTTCAAAATTTTCCAAAAAGTAAAAAGAATAGGATGGTTAATATCTATAACATTATTACCCCGATTTAGCTGTTAATATTTCTCCCACTTGCTTTATTTCTTTAGAGATATGTGTGTGTGTAGACCTGACAAAATACATTTTTCCCAGTAAGGGATGTTCACATGTTTTCAGTTCAAAGGTGTACAACAGATTATATTACTTATTTTTGTTTCACAGTATAGTGTAGAGAGGGGTTCAACTTAAAATTATGACTCCAGAAATAATGCCTTTTACCTTTCTTGGAAGAACCACACAAATGTATATAAAATTCTTTCCCCTAGTAGTATCGTAGTTTAAATTTCTTTTTTTTTCTTTTTTTTTTAAACTTATCTTTATTGTTGAATGCATTACAGATGTTCCTCATTTTTCCCCCATTGACCCCCTCCTCCCCATTCCCGCCCCCCTCCTGCCTTTCCCCACACTGTTTTCTGTGTCCATTGGTTATGCATATTACATATAAGTTCTTTGGTTTATTTCTTCCCACCCCCCAACCCCCTTCCCTTTGAGGTTTGTCAGTCTAACAACTAATTTGTACTTCTTAATCCCTTCACCTTTTTCACCCATTCCCCCAGCCCCCACTCATCTGGTAACCAACAAAAGTTCTATGTATCTTTGAGAATGTTTCTGTTCTGCTTGTTCATTTTGTTTGTAGATGCAACTGTTGATAGATATGTACTTATTGCCATTTTGTTTGTTCATATTTTTTTTATCTTTTCAAGAAGACCCTTCAACATTTCATATAATAATGGTTTGGTGGTGATGAACTCCTTTAGCTTTTCCTTGTCTGGGAAACTCTTTATATGACCATCGATTCTAAATGACAGCTTTGCAAGATAGAGTAATCTTGGTTGTAGGTTCTTGCTTTTCATCACTCTGAATATTTCTTGCCACTCCCTTCTGGCCTGCAAAGTTTCTTTTGAGAAATCAGCTGACAGTCTTATGGGAACTCCCTTGTAGGTAACTAACTGCTTTTCTCTTGCTGCTTTTAAGATTCTCTCTTTGTCTTGAACCTTTTGCATTTTGATGATGATGTGTCTTGGTGTGGGCCTCTTGGGGTTCATCTCGTTTGGGACTCTCTGTGCTTCCTGGACTTGTATGTCTGTTTCCTTCACCAAGTTAGGGAAGTTTTCTGCCATTATTGTTTCAAATAGGTTTTCGATTTCTTGTTCTCTCTCTTCCCCTTCTGGCACCCCCAAGATGCGAATGTTGGCACGCTTGAAGTTGTCCCAGAGGCTCCTTACACTATCCTCATTTTTTGGGATTCTTTTTTCTTTTTGCTGTTCTGATTGGGTGTTTTTTGCTTCCTTATATTCCAAATCGATGGTTTGCTTCTTGGCTTTACCTACTCTACTATTGATTCTGTGTAAATTATTCTTTATTTCAGTTAGTGCCTCCTTCATTTCTAACTGTGCATCCAGTATTTCTGACTGGTCCTTTTTTATGCTCGTGAGGCCCTCACTAAGTTCACTGAGGTTCTCACTAAGTCCACTGAGGTTCTCACTAAGTCCATTGAGCATCCTTATAAACAGTGTTTTGAACTCAGCATCTGTTAGGTTACTTAACTCCATTTCACTTAGTTCTTTTCCTGGAATTTTGTCCTGTTCTTTCATTTGGGACCTGTTTCTTTGTCTCCTCATTTTGGCTGCCTCCCTGTGTTTGTTTCTATGTATTACTTAGCGAGAGGTATGGGGCTAGCTGAGACCAGATGCTGCTTGTTTGAAAGAATCTATGAAAAGCTGAAGCAGGATCTAAGACAGGCCAATCCTATGGTAAAGCAACTGGCAACAGCTTGGGTGGGCCTGAAAGTTGGGTGGGGCGGGGCCTCAGAGAATCACCAGGGCGGGGCCAACAGTGTGAGCCAGGTAGCTGGAGTCCCAGATAGGGCGGCATCTGCCAGCCCAGGGAAGGGCTCACCAAAGGAACAAAAGCCTCCGACAGCACGTCTGTCCAGGAGAAAGCTGCCTCTCCAGCCTTCGCCCCAATGCAAACAGCTCAGTTCTTCCCTATATGACTCTGGTGCCTTTCAAGCTGCCTCCCCCACGTTGGAGCCTGGAGGGTGCAAGTTTGAGTAAGTCCGTGCGTGGGCCCTTTAAGAGGAGCTGCCGGGGGCTCCAGCCGCCTCAGCCTCAGTTCCCGCTGGTTTCTCCAGCCAGAAGTGATGGAGACTTCTCTTTCTGGCACTGGAACCCTGAGCTGGGCTCCTGGTGTGGGACAGGGACCCCTCAGTCCTCAGGGAGGACTTTCCCAGCTGAGGTGTCCTAATTTTTATCCGCCACACGTGGGTGTGGGACCAGCCCGTTGCGCCTCCGCCCCTCCTACCAGTCTCCATGCAGCTTCTTCTTTAATTTCGTAGTTGTAGGACTTCCATTCAGCTTGATTTCAGGTGTTTTTGAATGATGGTTGTTCTGTAGTTTAGTTGTAACTTTGATGTGGTTGTGGGAGGACGCGATACCGAGTTTACCTACGCCGCCATCTTGACCGGAAGTCTCCGTATCTGTATGATTTTAAAAATATTAAGAGCACTTAGGTAAGGTGTATAAATTTTATATATTAATGTCTTACTTTTCAGAAATAAAATGATCAAAATCAGACATTTTATGAAAAAATAACACAAAAAAATTTTTTTTCTTCATTGATTTTCAGAGAGAGAAGAAGGGAGAGGGAGAGAGAGATAGAAACATCAATGAGGGAGAACATCAATTGGCCGTCTCCTGCATGCACCCCACTGGGGATTGGGCCCACAACTTGGGCATGTGCCCTGAGTGGGAATCAAACTGGCGACCTCTTGGTGCATGGGTCGACACTCAACCACTGAGCCACACCAGCCAGGCTGAAAAAATAATTTTTAACCAGAAAAATATCAAACTTATCAGGAAACTTTAACACTTTATTTACTTAAAATAGTAATAAGTGTTTCACTGTTTTTGTATATATTTATATAAAAAGTCACCCGGCCAGTGTGGCTCACTGGTTGACTGTCAACTCATGCACCAAGAGGTCGCTGGATTGATTCCAGGTCAGGGCACATGCCCAGATTGTGGGCCAAATCCCTAGTGGGGGGCATACAGGAGGTGGCCAATCGATGTTCTCTCTCATCGATGTTTCCATCCCTCTCTCCCTCTCCCTTCCTCCTTCTCTAAAGTCAGTAAAGAAAAAAAAATAGATGAATTCAAATTCATTTATTTTATTTAAAAAAATTTTTTTTAAATAAATAAAAAGTATTTTTTCACGACTTTTTCTTTCACCAGTTCGTCTAGAAATCTGGTGTGTAATTTTCTGCTATTTATAATTGTTGATATATATTGTAGTTTTAATAAATTAAAATAAATTTAAAATTGCAGGAAAATACCCATAACATATATTTGCCATCATAACCATTTTTAAGTGTACAGTTCATTAGTGTTAAGGGTATTCACAGTGTTACATAACGAGTCTCCAGAATTGTTTACCTAGCAAAACTGAAACTCTCTAAACATTGAATAATAACGCCCCATTTCCCCTTCCCCAAGCCCCTGGCAACCACCATTCTCTCTGTCTCTATGAATTCTACTACTTGAGATACCACATATAAGAGGAATCTTATGCTATATCCTTTTGTGACTGGTTTATTTTGCTTAGCACGATGTCCTCAAGGTTTATCGACATTGTAGCAGGTGTCAGAATTTCCTGCCTTTTTAAAGCTGAATTATACCTATTATATGTATGTACTACATTTTGTTTATCTATTCATTCATTGATGGCCAATTGGGCTGTTTCCACCTTTTGGCTATTGTGAATAATGCTGCTATGACTATGATTGTACACATTTCTCTTTGAGACCCTGCTTTCAACCTTTTGGGTATATACCCAGAACTGGAATTGCCGGGTCATGTGTTAAATCTATTTTTGATTTTTTGAGGAACTCCCACACTGTTTACAACAGCTGCACTATTTTTACCAATAGTACATCTATTTAATTGTTAAACATTAAGCTAATTCATATAAATTAATTCTAATTCACTATATATTATATTTACCTGAATTAGACCTTGTATTGATTAGAAATGAATATACTGTAAATCTATGCTAGAAATTAAGTTTCAGAAATATGGCATTTAAAAGCCAAGTGTTACGATGTTTAGGAAAAGAGGAAAGAATGCATGCAGAAATGGATCCGTATCACATGGAGCGGTTACAAAGCTGGCGAGAAAACACAGTATTTCAACCACTGAAGATAATTGAATCTCTAGTAGTGACATCATTTAAATAGAACAATCGTCAAATTTAGAGTTAACTAAGGAATTGTTTTTAGAATATTGAATAAAGTTAAGAAAATGCCATTTGTAATACGTTTTGATGATGTTCCATTGTGGCCACCAATTTCCCACAAAAGAAAAAATGATTTTAAGAGAACATAGACCAAACTCAGGATAAGGATAAGACACAGATTACAGAGAATCTATTTCACATAATGGCTGAAGATTTCAAAATAATGTTTGTTTGCTTATTTATGTTCTAAAGGCAAGTAGCTTCATTGTGACCAGCTTATTTATTCTTAAGATTCTTTGTCTTAATTATGTTTTCCATGCATCATTTTTAGTAGTAATACAACAAAATTAAATATTTGCAACTCAAAAAAGGTTTTGAAGATTGGAAGAATTTTAACTTTTTATAGGTCATAAAAATTTCATGTTTCATCATGATGCTTTTCTAAAACTGAAGTATTTAAACTGATAGTTTAATAGATGATACTTTGCAGAAGGAAATAAAATTAGAGAGACAAAAATAGTGGAATATTTTGTTAAGTGCTTTTAGATGTTGTTATATTTTGGTGCAAAAGTAATTTACTTCTTAGAGAATGATAAGAAATTATTGGAAGTTCAGATGCTGGAATGTTTCCAAACTTAATTGAACTTATAGGTCATTAATGTCAATAGAGCTAACCATATAGCTAATCATAAAAATGGACTCATGACTTATTTGTCTAATTAAATTCAAAACAAATTAATAATGCCACTAGGAAATCATAGTAATACTAAATACTATTGAAAATAAAAGAAACAAAATATTTTATTTAGATTTTACATCAGATGTAGCCCATTGTGGACAGGTGTGTCAGATTATTAGGTGTGTACACATTAAGAATCATGTCACGCCCTGGACGGTTTGGCTCAGCGGTATAGCGTCGGCCCACGGACCAATGAGTCGAGGGTTTGATTCTGGCCAAGGTCACATACTTTGGTTGCAGTTCGTCCCCAGCCCTGCCTGCGGGAGGCAACCAGTTGATGTGTCTTTCTCACATCAATGTTTCTCTCTCTCCCCCTTTCTCTCCCTCTCTCTCCCTCCCACTCTAAGATAAATAGAAAAATATCCTCAGGTGAGGATTAAAAATAAAAAAGAATCATGTCATAACAGGAACCATATGATTTCACTCACATGTGGGATATAAAACAGCAAGCAACAAATGAACAAACAAAACAAACTCATAGGCACAGACAACAGTGTGGTGGTTACCAAAGGGGAGAGGGGTTGGGGGGCAGATGAAGAGGGTAAAGAAAGTCAAATATATGGTGACAGGAGACTAGACTTTGGGTGGTGAGCACACAATGTAATGTACAGATGATGGATCATGGAATGGAACACCTGAAACTTATATAATGTTATTAACCAATATTACCCCAATAAATAATTAAAAAAAAAGAATAATGTCATCAGTAAAGGAAAGTTATATTGACGTTATTGAAATAAAAAAAAACTTGATATGGTCTAGTTTGTAAAATTATTAATAAATGGAAAAAATGTTATTAACATAAAAATGCTCATGGCCAAGAATATGATCAAACATGGCTGGTGTATACAAGGGTGTATAAGCCATTATTTCCACCCCAAATTGATTATGCCAAACTTCTGCAGTACTCATAATCTTAAATTAAAATGTAAAACTGTGCCTCTGTGATTTGAAACATGAACAGTTTTTAGTATGGTGCATAGAATATATACTTTTTTGTGAGTTCAATGAACAGATGGAATATTATTATATCTGTCCTAAGAATTCTATTATGGATACTTGGGCATCAAGATCAACTGGGGTCAAGGCACTCCTTTAGCTATGGTAAACATAAATTCACATAAAAAGATTCTAGAGACAAGGACACTGGCTTAAACCTGTTATAATGTCCCTTGTAGAAATTATTCACTCTGACTTGTTTTTTGTCCTTGAGTTTTGTGTTCTTCTCTTTGCTCTACTTTTGAAATGGCCTATTATCTAGCTAACATCTTGTCTGTGTATGAGGTTTAAATGCTCCTTGTAAGCAATAGACCTGAGATGTGAATTGGGTTCTCCAGAATTGCCTAACTCCACTGAGGCTGAGAGTTCAAGGGACTCTTTAGAACACATGTTTTCTCAAGGTTGGGCTTAATTACCTTTTAGTAAAATCTTGGCGTAGGGACAACCATATTCTGGGTGCATGTCAGAGCAAAGGCTTCTAGTCTTTGGAGGTTTTTGTTCACATCTCAATTATGTTTTTCATTATCCTCTTTGCAAGCTGGCTGGATTTCTAAATCACATGGAGTTCTTAGACTTTGTGTATTCTGGGAAGTGCTTTCCTCCTAAGTGACTAACAGTGGTAAACTATTATTACTCTATGTTTTCATAGTCTTTTCACAGATAGATTATGTGAACCCTTTTATAGAGGGGTTGATAACTCAGGGCTGGAAGAAGCTTGAGGGCTTTGCTATTCAAATTGTGGCCCATCCATCAGCATCTGTGTAGCTTGGAAGTCTGGGAGGAATGCAGAATCTTGGGCCCAATGCCAGGCCTACTGAATCAGAATGCAAATTTTAACATTCCCTGTGCTCTAATTTGTGTGCACACCAAAATTAGAGAAGCACTGCTGTAGTTGGCATCTGGCCTGATCACCTATCTGGCTGGTGCTCAGCTCTGCCACCACAGTGCTGCAAAGACTTGATGTAAGGTGAATTTGTTGTATTTTTGTACCTTATGATACTGTTTATACAGTACCTGTATAATACAGTGCTGGTACAATACAATATGGCTATTGAATAAGATAATACATTGAATATTTTGGTTATCATTTATCATGTAAATAAATGTGTTTGGGCAGACGTTTGACAAGCACACAAAGTATTTAGAGGGGGCTAGTAAATATTATTTGTATTCCAATGCTGAGAAGTATGTGCTTAAATATTTTCAGGTAGAGCATCATCTCAGAGTAACAAACAATAGCCAAACATTTTTGTTTAATAGTTGTACTCTTACTCTTGTGACATCCTGTGGCAATATTGGGGTGACAAATATTAATATTAAGTCATATTGGACCGTGATATTTCTGTGACCAGTTTAGTATTCAAACTGTAATGTTTAGAATTTAGAAATAATTCTAATGCCTTTATCCTAAGTGATTGATTTATATAAATGGACTAAATCACTCATATTTAAGCAACATAGTCATCTGATCTTATTCCAGGATTTTATAATTTCAGGATATTTTTTCAGAATTAAAAAAATTTCTGCCTCCTTAATTTAAAGTTACGTGATTACCCTCCATTGTCTGCCAAACTGTCTATTTACATTGAGGACATGTTTGTAAATATGGTTCCACAGTTTCCCATTCAAACCATTGAACCTAGCAGTCTTTAGGAACTCAGAACTCTTCTATTTAAAAGAGATTATTTATTATGTAATATTCCGAGTAGGACCTGGGGCAGCATCCCTTAATCAAACACTAATATCTCTGCAATATACAAAATAAACATTCACACTAAATCACATAATAAAGACTCTAAATAGCCTCTTTTCCAGTCAGATCAAGTTTTTGTCTTGATTACAATTTTCTTTTTGCCTTGGTTACAAATTTCTTTTTTGTTTTCATAGTTTTTGTTTGTCATATTTTTACATTTTGCTAAAATAAAAAGGTAAACCTGTTAATAATAACAGAACGAAAAGAAAATTTTGGAAAGCTTTAGTTCACTTTTTTCCTGCAAGCAAGAAGGACTTAGCAAAAAAAAAAAAAAATGAATAGATGTTTATTCAAAACTAAGATTTCTCAATATAGTTAGTCTATAACTTTCTCAATATTTAATAATCAACATAGTCATAATATGTGAGGCTGAGCCTGACCTTATATCTGCTGATGCCAATTCTCATTTCCTCTTTCTAAAAGAAACTAATTTTATCCAATGTACCAAACTAAAAATATTTGCTTCACTAGACTGTCAGGCAGCTAGAGGGACCAGGACCCTGGAGTGTCCCAGGAGATATACAGGGAGGTTTTCTGTGAAAGCCTTTGTTTTCCTGTCACAGATCCAGTCCTTTCCCACCTCCTTTTCCCTTATTCTCCCTGCCTGGAATACAAAGGTAATCCCTGGAAGTGCAGCAACTATTTTGCAACCAAGAGGTGACAAGCGTGAAGACAAAAGCTTCATTCTCAGGATGGTGGGAGTAGAAAACAGAAAAGGCCTGTTGAGCCTCCTTAGCATCTTGGACTGCCCCAGAATTCTAATACACAGGGTATGCTTATTATTTAACCTACTGTTTTGGAGTTTTTGTTATTTGTGGCTAACCACATTCCTAAATGCTACACTATGTCACTACTTTTTTCTCTTGTTTATTCTTATATACAAAAACTTACTCTACCCACATGTACGCCCAGGAATGATAATTATAGCTCAGTACTCTGTCCATACCCATTATTACTTAACTTACCATTAGAAACACCTTTAATTTGTGTTAGGTTTCAAGGTTACCTTTAATCTATGGAGAAGAATCACTACACAATGCTTCTTGTCTCATCTTTTGTGCCACACTGATCTTAAACATGTGTTTACTCAGGTAAAATGATGCCCTTTTTCTTCTAATATAAATCACTATCAAACAAATAACTAGAAGTTGAGACAAAAGTTTAGAATTATTTAAAAGTTTTTCTAAATAATTTTAGACTAAAAAACTCAGTTGGCAAATTCATATTTGTTTTCTTTATTATTTTTTCTATTCTTAAGCAATATTAACAACAAAACTAGTTAATAAGTGGTCAGTTTAGTATTCAATTCAGGTCATGTCAGTACATTATAATTCAATCTATTCCACTTGACTCCCTTTCAAATATACTTGTTCTTTTCTCAAGATGTTCTGTTCTTGCATTGCCTTAAAGATTCTCTTCCTCTCTTTGACATTTGAAATATTTTTAAGTTCCTTTTAGATTGCTCTATTGGGTATAGTTTATTGAGTGTGAGTCCTCTTATCTGTGTGTCTGCTGACTCTCTCCTTGGCCCTTCATATCCTGTGAGCATATCTTCAGAGGTCATTGTGACCTCTATTTATTTTAGACGAACCTCCTTGGGTTAGTTTCTTGTTGCCTTAGCTGGAATTTCGCTACACATTGAATAGTTGTGTGCTCTCAAAATTCACATGTTGAAATCCTAATCCCCAACTGTGATTGTATTTGGAGGTGGAAACTTTGTGGGTGATTAGGTTATAAGGGTGGAGTTCTCATGAATGGGATTCATGCCTTATAAAAAAGACCCAATCTTGTAAAGTTGTAGTGAGAAGAGAGTCATCTATGAACCAGGGAGAGGGCTCTCACCAGACACTGATTCTATCCGTGCCTTGATCTTGGACTTCCCAGACCCCATAACTCTGAGAAATACATTTCTGTTCTTGTAAACTCACCCAGTCTATGGTATTCTGTTATAGCAGCCTCATCAGACTAAGCTGGGTTCTATGGTGTTCACTGTTTCTGCATACATTTTTACCTTTGTCTCTTGGTTTGAGGCTTTCATACTGGGGAAAGAGAGATTGGCAGAACTTGGGTATGCACCTGTGCAGTGATAAAGGATGGGAAATCCAAATTAGAGTTTGCAAGCTAGTAGTCCACAGGCTAGCCAGCCCTCAGATATGTTTTGTCTGTTTAATTCAGTGTTAGCCCAGTCAGACTACTTCATTTGAAACATGGGCTTCTAACAGATTTTGCAAATCAAAAGACCTTGAACACTGGGCCCATAGTCCTCCATGACAACCTGGAGAGAAGGGTTAGACTCGGATGCTCCTCCCAGTTTGCAAGTCTCTCTGCTCTCTTTTTGACTCCTAATGCCAAAGCCTTCCATTGTCATCTATCACCATGTTTTGGGGAGTGTGTTATTTTATTTTTTGTAGACTTTAGAAGAAAGTGAACTATTTCTTGCAACTGTCTTTATCAATAATGAGAAATCAAAGGTAAATGAAGACAGTAGCATGTTTAACAAGACACAAAAGAGAATAATGATTACAGGAAATAAAGAATATCTTATGGACTGACAAACTTCAGAGGAGGGGGTGGGGAGGAGATAAATCAAAGAACTTATGCATATAAGCATAACCAATGGACATAGACAACAATGCTCGGGTGGGGAGGGGGGAGGGGTGGGAACAGGAAGAGGGTGTCAATGGGGGGAAAAAGGAGAAACATCTGTAACAAAAATAAATTAATTAAATAAATAAAAAGAGAATATCTTATGCACACAGTATTCAGACAAAATGTGCCTCTTTCGAAAGAACACCACTGGACCAGCCAAACTGTCCAGGGCAGATAGTAAAACATTTTAAGAGTTAATAATTATAACAATTTGTATAGAAACTTCTGGAAGATAGGAACTCTAGATCAATAATGGGAGACAGAAAGTCTAGAAATAGACCCCAGCAAGAATAGAATTTAGGATATAAGAAATGTGACTTTTCACCCTGGCCAGTTTGGCTCAGCGGTTGGAGCGTTGGCCTGTGGACCAGAGAGTCCCGGGTTCGGTTCCTGCTAGGGGCACGTACAAAAAAAAAAAAAAAAAAAAAAAAAGAAAGAAAAGAAAAGAAATGTGACCTTTCAAGTCAAGAGGAAAAAGGAAGTTGTTTAATAAATGGCATTTGTAAACTTGAATGGTCATCTGGAAAAAGATAGTTATATCCATGCTTTATACCTTATGCCCAAATAAATTCCAGATGAATCAGACATTTAGACATAAAGGAAAAAACAAACTATTAAAACACCAAAAGAATCCATGGGAGAATCTTCTTTTATGATCTTTCAGTGGAAAGGTCAGAAACTATGCAATAAAATTCAACTACCAAAAAAACCAAAAAAAAAAAAAACAACCTTATACAAATGCCACCATAGGAAGGACAAAAAGATAAACAATAAACTAGGGAAAATGTTTGCAAGACATTTCACAATTAAAGCCTAAATTTCTTAACATGCAAGAAGCATCTTCAAAGTAATAAATCAACAATCAAATAGGAAATGAACAAAAAAATATAAAAAGACAGAACAGAAAAGGAAATACAAACAGCTCTTAGACCCATGAAAATATGCTCAGCCTCACTCACAATAAGAGACATGCAAACTAGATATATTCAGAGAAACCATTTTTCCTTATCAGATTGGCAAAGGTCCAAAAATGTAATAATACGTTGGATTGGCAAAGGCGTGAGAACACAGGCCCACAGAGTTTATATTGGAATTTAAATGGAAGCTTCTACGTCATTGGAATAAATTTTAAATCTATAAAAATTGCAAATGTCTATGGCCTTTGACCCAGCAGGTCCAGTTGTAAGTACTTTTTCCCATAGATTTACTTCCATGTGTGGAATAACATTTCTAAAAGGTTTATCACAGCAAAGGGAAAAATCCTAAATGTTATCAATAGGGGACTGGTTCAGTAACGGAATAGTCTGCAACAGAGTGAAAATAGGGAAATTCTTGAATAGGAAACAACATCCATAATACCCTCTGTGCGTGTGTGCAAAATGCAAGGTATGAAACACTGTGTATGTAGCATTCTTTAGAACGTGTGTGAGAGGAAGAAAACTACATATACACATATGCATTTGCATGTATATGAGTAAATATTTCTTAGAGATGCACAAGAAGCTGGTCTCATCGGTTTCCTTTGAGTAGAAGAACTAAGTGGCTAGAGGTCAGAGCTAGGAGAGGAAAAAAACCCTTTTTACCTTTTATTTTAAATAATTAAATAAAATTCTAAGTAGGCTTAAATTACGTAAATTTCAAGAACAGACAAACAAATTGTGATGATAGAGGTCACAATAGTATGACATTCATGGGGAGATACTGACTGGGAAGGGGCAAGCAGCTACAGACTTGGAGGAGAGCAGGGATGTCCTCTATCTTGAATTAATTAGGTGGTGGTTATACAGGTAAATGCATATGGAGAAATTCATCAGCTCCGCATTTAACATCTGTGCACTTTACAGTATGTGTGTTACACCTCAATACATTTAAAAAAGTATATAATTTAAATAATGAGAGAGGGAATGGATATACAGTAGTCCTGCCTTATCCTGCCATGGGGGATACGTTCCAAGACCCCTGGTTGGATGCCTAAAACTGCAGATAGTACTAAACTCTAGACACACTGTTTTTTCCTATACACACATACCTATGTAAAAAATAAATAAATGGAGCCACTTTAAAATCGAGGCAGAGTTGCTGTTCTTGAAAAACTTGCCTTGCACGCCTCACTCCTGAAACCTTTGGAATGTGAAAATGGGCACATTAACCTTTGGTCTGGGCCGAAAGCAGCACTGTATTCCAAACAACTGTCTGTTATGACTGAAACTAAAAATTAAAGACATTCTTTTGAATTAGCATCACTGTTAGCTTATCTGCACCCATAGAAATTCCTTCCTTCTACTGATGTAATTGTTCCCCTTCCCTTTCTCATAAACATCCCTTGTCTTCCCTCCTAATCAGAACGCTATTTGGATTTATGCCTAAATCAGTGTTTTCCTTATAGCTATTCTTTTGGATCTCAAATAAACACTTGTTGCCTCTCACTTTGGCCTTTTATATTTAGGTGAACATCTATGACCAAGTTTAATTTATAAATTACGCACAGGAAGAGATTAACAATAACTAATAATAAAATAGAACAATTACAACAATATACTGTAATAAAAGTAATGTGAATGGCTTTGGGGCCATTATTAAGTAAAGAAAAGGTTCCTTGAACACAAGTACGGTGATACCATGACTTTCAGGACCGGTAGCTATACAGCGTGAATACTCCGGACAAAGGGATTATTCATGGTCAGGGAGGGAAGGAGCAGGATGGTGAGGAACAGTGTGAGATTTCATCATGCTATTCATTACAACATGCAATTTAAAACTTATGAATTGTTTATTTCTGGAATTTTCCATTTAATATTTTCAGACTGCAGTGGACCACTGGTAACTAAAACTAAGGAAAGTGAAACCATGGGTAAGGGAGACTACTGTATACAACTAGTAGCATTCTATAAACTCCTGCCCAGCTGGTGTGGCTCAGTGGTTGAGCATTGCCCCATGGACCAAAAGGTTACCAGTTTGATTCCCAGGCAGGGCATATGCCCAGGTTGTGGGCTCGATCCCCAGTGGGGGGTGTGCAGGAGGCAGCCAATTGATGTGTCTCTCTCATTGATGTTTTCATCTCTCTCTCCCTCTCCCTTTCTCTCTCTAAAAATCAATAAAAATATATTTAAAAAAAATTTTTAAAACTCCTTATAGTCTTAAAGTTTTAAGTTTCCCTACCTTTGGTTTTAAGTTTCTTAAAAAAAAATTTTTCATGTGTATATGCAAAGAAATATCAATGCAGAAGGAAGTTGTGGCCAATTGCTAGTGTTTTTTCTTATTTATTATTAAAAATAGCCCTGTATTGACCTATGTAGGGAAGGGAGCAACCTTTCTCTACCCTTCAAAGTTCTTTCAGCTGTCTAATAATTAAATCTGCATGAGACAGATTATCAAGAGAAAATAACCAAATTTAATTATGTACATAGGTATGGGAACCCCTCATACACGAGAGAGTCAGAAACCCCACGCATGGGAAGTTCAGGGACAGGAAGTTAAAATGAAGTTTACATGGCATTCTGAGCTAAGGAGGAGGTAAGGCGCCCAGGGGCTCCAGAAGGGAAAAGGCATCGAAGGATAAGAACAGCAGATATAATAGTAATTAGTAGTTTTCTCTGCCATATAGATAGGTCATAAATGTTATATCTGATAATCTCATTCTGGGCCATGACCCTCATTTAAATTCTTCTAGATAATTGGGGATTCAGGGAGTGGTGAAGTTTCTCTTGAGCCCGGATGGTCTCGGTTGCCTTTAGTTCAAAAGCAATTTGCATACCACAGAAACACATCTTGTGACTTGTTCTGAACCCCTATGCCTCACTTTAGTGTCCAGTTATCATTCTGTTTTTTCTGTGATCATGCTGTGTGTGTGTGTGTGTATACCTACACTCATGACTAAGTATATACCTAAGTATGAATAGGGCAAGTCACATGCTTCAAAAAATTTGATATTGGACTTTGTTGCCAATGAAATTCTAAACATTAGCTCAGTGCAGCTTTGAGTAGTGTGCGATAAGTCAGCAAGAGCTTCAATGTGAGAATGTGAGCCAATGACAAGTGCCTTTTATTTATTTTTATTTTATTTTTTTTCCTATAATAAATATCTTTTATATATAGTTCCTATTAGTTCTTTTCTCTGTAGAACCCTGACTAATATACTTACTAACCCTCTTGGGCAGCAGGCTTGCAAACCTGTAAGAATACAGAAAAGTCAGAGAGCAAGTAGATGTAGAGAACAACCTAGGAATTAATATTAAAATAGGATGTGACTGATTTATTAAGCTGAATATGTTAGGAAATCATTATATTGGATTAAGAGAAATCCTGAAATTGATCTGAGTAAAATATTCATGTTTGGTAGGCTGGGATTTCAGACCAGGTATGAATTGATTATAAAAATAAAGAGAATTTGCTTAGGATTTTGATTAATTTTATACTTATCATATTAGTATATACACAAAAAGAGAACCCAAAGAAAGACCATAGCGACTTGCTCAATGTGATCTGGGGCTGGGGTGGGGTGGAGTGAAAAGGGGATATGGGATTATAGCAATATTCCCTTAGTATATTGTAGCTTTCTCAAGTGTCTGAATTTTGTATAACTAGAATATTTCTTTTGTAGTAAGAAATGCATACTTCCAAACACAAAAAGATTAACATCAACATGGAGAAATGGCCCGAGCATATATCCTCATGACCTTCCTTCTACTGGGGCACTGAACTGCTAGGCTAAGCCTAACCTAGAACTGAAAAATGTGGAGAAGATCCCCAGTATTACGTCTGAGGCTCCAAATTCATTGAAGAGAAGATGCAATTTCAGGGCACCACTGTTGTCAGTGCTGAAAGGACAGGGACCTGGTCATTTCAACGTGGCTCTTCATCTGTGGTGAAGCTCGTGGTGAGACTTTGACTCCTGGCTAACTGGGGTGGAACATCTGAGCTAACTCAAGGAGAGAAACTGATCTGTCCTCTTGCTCCATGCATCCTCCAGAAAAAAATACGTTTCCTGCTGACATCAGTTGTCTGAGAGAAATGTTCAGGGAGGATCGACTTACTCTTTTCCCATATAGCTGGGAAATAGTGGTTCTCTATGCTGGGGAAGCCTGCTGGTTAAGCCTTAGGGGAGAGGACTTAATTTCCCCTGTCACATTCCATCTTCTGGTCGAGAAAATCTTATCATATCTTTCACTGCCTGACTATCCACTACTGCTGAGGAGCCCTTCACTTTCTAACACTAGCAGGCAAAGAAAGCTTAGGAAAGAGAAAAAGCTGAAAAAAACACAAACAGGTGGCTCCAACTGGGGAGGCTACACCATTAAAAGTGAAAAGCAATCCACAGTGCTGAAAATTGAGTTTGTGATCAGACGGTTGAATGGAGGAACTATCTTTCAACACAAAGAAGAAATACTAAGAACTGTAAATCATAACAGAAAATATAAGGGACATGGAAGACAGTCCTAGGAGAAATAATATGCAAATCACCAGCATTCCAGGAAAAAAGGAGCAGATGGAGGTGAAATCAATAATCAGAGCATAATCTTCAGCTCCCTGATCTGAAGAGAGATCAAAAGGGCTGACTAAATGTCTGGCAGAAATGATGAAAAAGACACACATATAGACATATCTGAAAAAATTCTGGTCTTTGTGGAAAGAGGAAAAAAATATACATTTTTAGACATAAAAAAAGTTAGAATGTAATAAAAAAGGAACGTTAGACTTTGAGGTCTCATTTGCCACACAAGAAGCAAGTTGAATAATGTTTATAATTTTTTCTTTTTTTAGAGAGAGGAAGGGAGAGAGAGATAGAAACATCGATGGGCTGCCTTCTGCACATCCCCTGCTGGGGACTGAGCCCACAACCTGGGCATGTGCCCTGATAGGCAATCAAACTGGGACCTCTCAGTCCATGGGACGACGCTCAATCCACTGAGCCACACCAGTCAGGCTATGTTTATAAACTTTTGAGAGAGAAAGCACGGTTATATAAAAACCTTACTCCCAGAAAAGTCATTCATCTGATGACAAAAGGACATTTTTTGTGGGGGATATGTAGAAACTCTGCTCATATTCTCATTCAAATTCTTCAAGGATGTACTCCAGCATAAATGATAGTAAATTTGAACAGATCTAAAGCAAGTGGAAAAAAATGAATACAATAGGCAGTAATGAGCAATGAACCTAGTAAAATATGTAGGTAACCCTATGTGGATGCGGGCCAAGTGATTGCAAATTGTAATATCATTGTTTACTATGTAATATCATAGTACACTAAGAAGAAAAGAAGCACAGTCTAAAGAAAAAGTGAAAAATAATATGGAATTACATTTCTAAAGCAGTTCAGAAAAAATCTAGGACTTGGAAGTGGTGTGAATAAATGAAAGTAAAATATTTTTAAGATCCTGTTGTTGTAGGGAATAGTAAAATTACTATTAATTTTAATAAGTAGCAGAGAAATATGGGTTTTAATATAATTTAATATACAAGCTGGTGAGCTAGTAAATAGAGAAACACATTAGTATTTCCAAATTACTGGTAGGGACAATTCAAATGCAAAACAAAATAAACAGTGCATGAAACTACTTGTTCAAGCCAGTGGAAGCAGAAAAACATAAGAACAGAAAAGTCTATAATAAAGAAATTAACATAAAATTAGTTGGGAATGAGAACAAACATAACTTTTCATAATAAATGTAAATAAATTGAATTCTCCAATTAAAACCAAGGTCCAGCTTTATGCTTTTTTATAAGAAATGTAACTGAAATTTTTTTAAAAAGCAAGGGTTATAAATAAAAGAAAGGGCAAAGACATGTCTAGTAAATGCAAAGAAAAAGGGGCGGTTATCAGAAATGATATCGGAAAATGGGGAATTTCAGGCAAAAATAAAGCATTAAATGATCAGAGAGATATACTGTAATAGTAGATGGTTTTAAAGCAGCAAAACTACCTGGTATGTGTATCAGAAAAGGTCCTGTCAGGAAGTAATAATCATACTGTAATGTGAACAGGGAAAGTTTAATAGGAAGAATTTTAAAGTAACAACAGGCAATTAACTACTATGATGTAAAGTGAGAGCTAAGGAATGCAGGAAGGGCAGATACAAGGAACAGCCACGCCCCTAGGGTTGAGATTGAGTACCGAAGGAAGAAACAAGTTTGGGAGCTGCCAAAGGAGAAATGTTTATGGGATCTAGCTCCAGTATGTATACAGATACAGAAAAATGTCATGTTCTTATGTGGAAAGAGAAAATGGGGAACAAATTAAACAGTATGAGAAGCAGATATTTGGGGTTGGCTTGTTCATGATCTAACTTTCAGCGTGCCTCTGTGAACTTCTGAGACTGGAAAGGCAGAAACTGTATTTCCCAAACTGCCATGAAGCTTGGGTTCCAGTAATGAAATGAGAAAGTGATGAGACACAGCTGTACGTAGGTAGGTCAGTTCTTCTCAAGGGCGTGATGTTGGAGACATTTGGCTCTTCTGGGCAGCTCTGGTATAAGGTTCAAGTGTCAAGCCCCAGTGTTCCAGCTGCCCAGCTGTGTAGTATTGAATGTTAACTACCCCATTGTTAACTACCCCGTTGACCTTTAAATTTTTCATCATTATCACTTAAAGGTTGCCCTGCCCCTGAATGCAGCTGTCACTCCCACTATTGTACTGGTTCCCTGAGGGGAGGGAGGCCTATTCTGTTTGCTTGACAAACAGGAGACCCCCGGGCAACTGTTAGATATGGATTTTGAGAAATGTTAATCAAATAACTGCTGATATCTGCTTCTGTGAATGCTGTTTGCTTGCTATAAAAATCTGCCATTGTAGAGGCTCGGGGCTGCAGTTCTCCTCTGAGTAGGTTGGCTGCAGTCCCTGCGCAGGTTAATAATGCTCCTAAAACTTTTAATTCTGGTGTCCCAGGGAGGTTGATCTACTGGGTTACAACAGTATCAGCAGATCTTCTGCTAGAATATTCTGTGGAATAGTTGAGTTTTCCTCCTGGCTCCTTTTATTTTGGACTCCATATAATACATTTTGGTCTCTGGTTTTGTCAGAAATTCTGTATGGTACAGAATTTGCTCTCTAATAAACCCCTTTCTGCTTAATCAGTTATATATGATACTGTTTTCAGTTACTAAAAGCCTTAGCCAATGATGTATGATATATTAATGTAAAGAGAAATGGCCCTTTCTCTTTCATTTTCACTATAAAGATACATAACATTTTAGATTTGCCTTAGTAAACTTTTTTTTTTTAAATTATGTTTTGGTCTCAATAAAATAGAGATCCTTCTAATAACAGGGCTGGGCTGGGCTGGGCTGGGCTGGGCGGGGGGCACCAGTGCGTAGTAGACTCCTGTCTTTGCGGCAGCTCCCATGCTGGCGTGGTGCCCACCTGTCAGGGACAGGCTGGGCAGGGGTTTCCCTGGCCCTCTACTAGTTGGAATAGATGCCTCTAACTCTGCCTCCAATTCCTCCAGATTTTGGGGGGGCTCCTTTTTTTGCGTTTTCTTACAAACTTTTTGCTATGTGTAAATATAACATGAATAAATAAATATTGGGTTAAAAACCATTTAGGTACATCTACACAGTGGAATAGCCCCTTGCCACAAAAAAGAGGGAAATCCTACCCACCACAGCAGCAGGGAAAGACCTGGAGAGCACCAGGCCAATCGAAATAAGCCAGCCAGACAAGACAAGCACCACACGACCCCACTCACTCGTGAAACCTAATGAACAAGACAGACCAACAAACAAAACAGAAAATAAATAAAAAATAAACAATTAGGTGCTTTCCATTCGAGGCCATATTGTATTCTCCCCATTGTTAACATTATCTATCATTGAAATGACCGCCAGTTGCGACCTAGTCCGGCTCCTGGAGCTGTCTCTCGCGATACGCAGCCGGTATCGCGATACCGGCCGCCTCTCGCGATACCGGCCGGCCTATTGCGATACCAGCTGCCTATCGCGATACCGGCCAGCCTATCGCGATACCGGCCGGCCTATCGCGATACAGGCTGCCTATCGCGATACCAGCCGTCTATCGCGATACCGGCTGGCCTATCGCGATACCAGCCGTCTATCGCGATACCAGCCGCCTATCGCGATACCCGCTGCCTATCGCGATACCCGCTGCCTATCGCGATACCCGCTGCCTATCGCGATACCGGCCGGCCTATCGCGATACAGGCTGCCTCTCGCGATACCAGCCGTCTATCGCGATACCGGCTGGCCTATCGCGATACCAGCCGCCTATCGCGATACAGGCCGCCTCTCGCGATACCGGCCGCCTATCGCGATACCTGCTGTCTATCGCGATACCCGCTGCCTATCGCGATACCGGCCGTCTATCGCGATACCGGCCGCCTATCGCGATACCCGCTGCCTATCGCGATACCGGCCGGCCTATCGCGATACAGGCTGCCTCTCGCGATACCGGCCGCCCATCGCGATACCGGCTGTCTATCGCGATACCGGCGGCCTATCGCGATACCCGCCGCCTATCGCGATACCGGCCGGCCTATCGCGATACCCGCTGCCTATCGCGACACCGGCCGGCCTATCGCGATACAGGCTGCCTCTCGCGATACCAGCCGTCTATCGCGATACCGGCTGGCCTATCGTGATACCAGCCGCCTATCGCGATACAGGCTGCCTCTCGCGATACCGGCCGCCCATCGCGATACCAGCTGTCTATCGCGATACCGGCTGGCCTATCGTGATACCAGCCGCCTATCGCGATACAGGCTGCCTCTCGCGATACCGGCCGCCCATCGCGATACCGGCTGTCTATCGCGATACCGGCCGGCCTATCGCGATACCGGCTGGCCTATCGCGATACCGGCTGGCCTATCGCGATACCGGCCGCCTATCGCGATACCCGCTGCCTATCGCGATACCGGCTGGCCTATCGCGATACCAGCCGCCTATCGCGATACCAGCTGCCCCTCTCAATAGTTCCAGGCCGGGTCTCTACCTCTCAGATAAGTGGCTGTCCATGGAGATAGTGTCTTTCTCTTGCGATAATGGTTGCCTCTCCCATCCCCATCCCTATTTGGCTTTGGGGAGCAGAAACCCTCCTGAAGCATTAAGGATCTGCGTGACCATGAACAAGCGGCCTCGTTCCATCCAGGACCACGTTTCCTCATGTATACAACGGAAGAGGTTGGCAAGGTCACTGCTAATACTCCCTTTAATTGAAAAATATGAATCTATGAATTATGAGATGGATTGGTTTGGAATGAGAGGTACTTTTCACAAAATAGGTAGATTCCCATAAAAAATAATTTTAACTTACGCCATGAAATAAGACAGGAAAGGAGATTAGTGGAGTTAGGGCAACCTGAGGTTGTGAAAGAACTTAGTGCCAGGAGCAGCAGGAAGATTAAGGTGGTTGTAGTGAGGTGTGTGGACTGGGGCTGAGAGAGATGGAAGATGACAGTAAGCTTCTCTGCCCCCAGTTGTTTCAACAGGGACAAGAGATTTGTTATACAAAGAAATTGCACAGCCCTGGCCGGTTTTGCTCAGTGGTTAGAGCGTTGGCCCTCAGAGCAGAGAGTTGCATGTTCCATTCTGGTCAAAGGCATGTACCTCCATTCATCCTTGGCCCCGGTTAGACTAACCAAGGCAGGGTAATCTTTTGCCAATGATTGATTAAGGGGTGGCGTGTGGCATGGGACCCAGTTCTGACCTATAACTTAGAAGAGGGTGTTTATTGGGGTGTTTTGGGAAAGATTTTTCTTCCTGATAAAAATAGACACTGAAGGCATTTCTTTCCTGCCTTTGGACGTGGTCATGTGAAGAGATGTGTGGTACCATGGCAGCCACCTTATGGTCATGAGGAGAAAGGCAAAAACATCTCAGAGAATATGACCCAGAGCCCTGACGTTGGCGAGCTCATGATTTCTCTAACTCCAGTCTTCTTGTTCTCAGAAATGGTTAACCCACCTTATTTAAGGTTTTTCGTTATTTGCAGGCAAAACTATACCTTCTGATACAAAATTGACCTAACCCTGTTAAAATGTGTTCACTGTGGAATCACACAGTACCAAGTTTGAATTATGGTGCTTTCAGCTAACAGCTGTATGAACTTTATAGATCATGCTTATCCCTGCTAAGCTTCAGTTTCCCATCTCTCAAATAGGAGTGATAATGGATTCCAACTCACTGGCTTGCTGAGAGGATTAAACAGCATGCTGCATTTGAAGCAGTTCACAATGCTGGCCGCATGGCGAACACGCAGTGGAAGTTAGCTATTTTTCTGAGAGTTTTGATTGCTATTACGAGGCGTGTGACAGTGACATGCAGCTCTATGGCAGCTCCATCCAAGCAAGTTAGAGAAAACTAAGCACTCTCTTCTGGCTTTTGTGCCCCTGATCAGCACTGTTCCACTCTCAAAATGGCCCTTTACTTCCCTCCTTAATTGCTGCAGAAGATTTAAGAACAAAGGACTCAGAGGTAGCTGTTCATTGGAGGATAGACAGAGCTTAGGGGCTGGCGTTGTGCATATCGCGATGTGTTATTAAAATGGAGATTGTGGGAGGTTCTGGGCTTCAGCAAGATACAAGGACATCTGGAGATGACAGGAGGTTAAGTTTTTGATAGATAGATGACTGAAAAGATCGAGTTGGAAAAGTGTAGTAGACACATAGATGGGCATGAGCAGAGCAAGAGCAATGGGCTAGGTGCAGAGGGTCACCAGGGTGAGAGCCTTGGGTGCCTAGCAATGGGCAAAATTCACTCTTAAGCATTAACCCCTGCTGATGACATCTAGGCTTCAGCAGTGTTTCAGCTCCAAGCCCAGAAAAGCAGCAAGACCAGGTGGAATGATGTCATGGCTAATATCTGGACCACATGCAATGACTAATGAATGACCTCCTCCCTGGTGCTGACCAATCGGTGGAGACCACGACCCTAAAGAGACACACCTGGGAAATTTGGGAAAGATGATGAATATTCTATTGAGATCCTCCCCTGAGACCTCAGATAAAAGCCCTCAGGATGGAGGACCCTTTCTACGGAGCTCACTTGTGCCTTCCTTTCCTCACCCCCTTCTTTCCCCAGGGTATTCTCTCCCCTCCCTCTCATTCTCCCTCTCCCCTCCCTCTCCTCTCTCTAAGCTCCACAGACCCTTCTTTTCTGTAACTTATTTTCTGAACACATTTCTTCTACCTTGTGACTGTCTAAATAAACTTTCTCTTATAAATTGAGTCTTGACTGAATTCTTCTCTTAGCTAGAACTCAAGAACTGAGGTTGCTGAACCAAGGTTAACACCTGGTGCCATTTTCCCACCACTAACAGGAAGTATTTGAAAATTGATTAAAAATTAAGGAGATCAAAGTAATATCTGGCAGTGCTTGTCCATGTTATTTAAGTTCCCAAATTGTTGAGTTTTGGTAGCTGCATTTTTCGTCCTCACTTTAATTTCTGTGTTTAGTCCTGGGTAAATAACCGAGAGTAAAATGGTACAAGGAGGAGGGTTTAGGAACAGTTCTTCCTGTCATCTCTATGCCCTTTTTTATTTTTTCATAAGCTCCTGAAATAATGTTGACCCCAATAGAGGCTCTTGGTTTGATGAGCTGACACTACAAACCTACTACGAGGAAGCCTGGAGTGTGAAAAAGTAGAAGCAGAAGTTCTCCAGCTTTTGCTTCCAAGTGGGATTCAGCCAGTGACTCTGAAAGCCATGAGCCAACAGGGGACCACCTCAGCTCCTGTTCCTGTGTGCATCATTCCCTCTGTTCTCAAGGATACAAGGGGTAACTAGCAGTTTGGTTAAACACTCTTTAGCAATCTTGATATAGAGTCCCATGATTTTAATGCTATTTCACTACAAAATGCAGCTTCAAATGTTTACAGCCATCTATGTCACCTTAAGATTGCATAAAGGGCCCTGGCCAGTTTGGCTCAGTGGTTAGAGCATCGTTCCTCGGACCAAAGAGTTGTGGGTTTGATTCCGGTCAAGGGCACGTACCTCCGTTGCAGTTCAGTCCCCAGCCCTGATCGGGGTCGTGTGGGAGGCAACCAATTGATGTGTCTCTCTCACATAGATATTTCTCTCCCCTCACTCCCTCCCTCCCTCCCTCCTACTCTGTCTGAAGATGAATGGAAAAATATCCTTGGGTGAGGATTAAAAAAAAAAATAAAAGATTGCGTAAGCGTTACCCATAGTACTTGTTAAGAATGCAGATTTCAGGGAGACTCTACTTAAGAACATTTGTATGAGGCCCCCAAATCCACAATTTTCAACAAGCATCCTCAGTGAATCTAATACAGGTGGTCCAAGAACTACATTTTTAAAAACATGCTCCAAGTACCAGGCCTGTCTTCCAAATGTCTTTTTCTTCCTGACAACTCCCACGATATGTAGCAATAATAGATGCTACTGTTAAATAATTACTGAGAAACTCTCTTTAAAAATTAAACGTAACTGGGCAATGTTCCGAAATTGGAACTTTGCCTTGGAAGACTAGAATACTATCAGGAGGAACATGCTTCTCCTGGGAAAAGCCAACACTACTGAAATACTCAAGGACCAGCTAATGCTGCCTCCTCAAACCCTAGTGCTCATTCAGAGAAGACGACTCTTTGAAGTCAATGGCAACTGCTCAGAGCAAAGTGAGTGTGGGAGATGAGACCCACAGTGGTCAGAAAAGACATTCAGGTACATTCAACAAATCAATTAATGAATGGAGTGTTATACTAATTTGTTTATAGACCAATAAAACTTCAGTAACATGGTAAAGAAAGAGATCCATGCCTTCCCCTGTATTGGGAGTCCCCATTTGCAGAGTTGTGATTGGAAGCAGTATGCAGGGAGACTTCTGGCTGATTGGTACTCAGTGTGTTCCCAAGAGAGGAGGTAGGAAGGGAGGAGAGGAGGAGGAGGGGCTTTCACCCTAAAGCATCATCACCATACAAACTTGCACAGAGAGCTTTCTCCTACAAATTTCATTATACATGTGATGAAATATGTTAAATGGGTGCCAGAAAAGACTGAGACTTTAAATCTCTTTTGGACATAGACTCATTTTACTGAAGTTATGAATTATTTCTCCAAAAGGAATGCAAATAAGCATTTCTATACCATTTCCAAGATTCATGGACCTCCTGAAACTCACCTGTGGACTCCAAAGGAAGAATGTCTGCTCTAGAATAAATATTGCTGACCCTTGAGATAGAAGTCAGGGATAGGGTAATCCAATACAAATGAGATTTTGGTTGAGTAAAGAGTTGATTTCACCATAGCCTCTCTGGAGCCAGACTACTTGGTTGGAATCCTGGCTCCACCCCTCCTGCTCCCCCCGGCCCCCAGCTATACAGCACAGAGGCAGTCCACCTCCCTCCCTGTGGCACAATTCCACATTTCTAAAAAACACAGATATGGTTATTGTAAGGAATGAATGAGAGAATATGTGTGAAATTTTGTCAGGCACATAAAACATTGCCGATACTATTATTTTATTCCTTAATGAATGAGGCCAACATTGACCACTTACCCAGCCAGTCTTGCAAGAAAGCTTAGCATTATTATTGAAATTCTTACTCTTTCATACATGCTGCATTTTGTCAAATAGAATAAAAGCTCCATGAGCATTTGATTTTAACATTTTAGATCCTGTGTTGCATACAGAGTAGATACTTAATAAAAATATGTTGAAAACAATGAATTTGGGGAAAGAATTTTACTAGGCCCTCCCTAAATGTTCTTCTAATCTTCCCTTTATATCTTCATCACCACTGCTTTAATTCAGATCCCCCTCATTCCTTATCAGGACTTTCAAAACAGCCACTGCCTACCAAAGCATGTCTGAAAGCTGCCTACCCATTGGAATCACTTGAGGGGTTTTTAACTATAGATTCCTGGCTTCTATGAGATGTACAGAATCAGCAGCTCTGAAAGGATTCTACCAAGGAAAGTAAAATATTTTCAAAACTTTCTCAGGTGATTCTTAAATAATGTTAGTTTTGGAGCTACTGGGTAAGGTGTAAATTCCTTATCCTTTCATACAGATCCTGTACCACTGAGTCACTTCTCTATACTTCCCCAAGTGCTACCCACCACTCTGCCATATGCATCCTATGGTCCAACCAGACAACACACCTGCCCTGCTTCCTAGTGCCCCAGTCTCTCATGGCTGTGCGTGGTGCACTTCTGAACGCTGAAAGCAGAGACCAAGTTTTTGTTTGTTTTGATTAAAGTCAGATGCCAAAAACTATTTTCCTTCCCAGATTCATAACCCCTTAGTACTCTCCAACAAAGTCCCAGTTTTTGGTCTTCAACTTTTGGCTCATTGGTAGAGCAAAGATGATATTCATACCCTGAACCAAATACAGTAAACCATATTTTATTTATTTATTTTATGTCAACTTGAGATATACTTTACATATGATAAAATTCACTCTATTAAAGTATAAAACTCACTTTTAGTATATTCACACGTTTTTACAACTATAACTATTATCTAATTCCAGAACATTTTTATCACCCAAAAGACACTTTTTATGCATTACAAATCACGCCCTATTCCTCATCCCCACCTCAGAGCCTCGGGCAACCACTAATCTACTTTTTGTTTCTATGGATTTGCTATTCTGGACATTTCATGTAAATGGAATCATACACTTATATGATTTCCAACTTCTTTTTTCTGTTTGTTTATTTTATCTCTCACTTTCATACTAAGTCAGGCTCTCAATTTTGTTTGGCTTATATATTTATAAAACAACAGATTTTACATTAAAAAATGACTAATTTTGACTTCTATAGAAAAATAGAAAGAGCTAACCATACTAGGGCCATATTTATTCCTGTGAGTAGAGACTGTCCATTTTAGATAGAACGTGTATTCTACTGGTATCCTATTTTATTCATTTATCTATCAGGCTCTATAGGCATTTAGGTAGATCACTTACTCCACGTTTCTCTGTCATATGTTTCCAGTCACTTAGAAATCCTTTGACTTATACTTCTGGACACAGGGCTTATCTTTGAAGATACAATATTGGCTCGGTTTTTCTTTCATTAAATGCTCTCCTGTCATCAAATCCTTTTGTAATACAGCTGTCCTTTTAACAAGATAGTGGAAACAAGTTTTATGACCATTGAAATCCACCAAAGACAAGATATTATTTGGTATGTTCCAAAGACATGCACTAGTAGAGATAATTTCAAGTGTTCTATGTCATAAATCTAGTCTTGTACAAATTAAAGAAATTTAAAGCTTTAAGTTTTTCATGTATCATTTTGTGAGGTTTGAGTCAATTAACACTTTCTAAAGATAGAGTTCTCTTTTTATATGTGGATATGTGACTCAATTATATGTTGACAACTTTGAGTTTACAACATGATAAATGAATTTTTTCTTTATTTTTTTTTAGATGAAAGAATTGATGCAATTCAGTAAATACCATCATGGTTAAAAAAAACAATAGGCCACATCTTATGGGAAGACCACTTGGCTGAATGTCACAGGAGCTAGATTTTAGTTCATTGACTCATTACTCAACCGCAAATGTTGATTGAGCCCCTCCTTTGTGTCAAGCTCTCTTCCAGGTACTGTAAGCGATCAATCAACCAAATAGGTCAAGTTTATGTTTTCAAGGAGCTTAAATAGTGGGGAGGAAAAGGTAAAACATTATACAAACAAATAAATATGTTAACATATGTTAACATTGGCTTTGGGAAAACAATTTTATATTTGAGACTCAGAGTTTGCATGTATGAAATTAGATTGTTTAACCCTAATTTTCTCCCACATCTGTAAGTTAATGTTCTACTTTAGGTTTTAATTTGTTTTTAATCATGCAAGAAAGTGTCTTGACTGAGTCTGGATGTCACATAAGGGTAACATTTAGTGGAAAAACCTCTTGTTGTGGTTTGTCTGAGACAGTATCTTGAGGGACAGAAAAGTCTCATAATGATTTTTAAATGGTCTGTGACTGTATGATGGAAATAGCTTTGTATTTATCTAGGGATTTTCTATGTTTTAAAACAAGTAAGAAAAAAATTGTGTTCATTTTAACATAACTGTGTGCCATTCCTTCAGCCATTCATTATAGTACATACATTTTAGTATCTATTATATGCTGGGCATTGAGAATAGGGTATAATAAGAGAGAAAAGTTTTGTCTTCATGAAATCTACATTTTTAGATAGAAAGGTTATTCCATAAACATAAACAAGTAAGTAATATTTCAGGTAGTGATAAGTGCTATGAAAAAAAATAAAGTAGGGTAGGAAATTAGAGAGTAATGGAGGAACAAAGAGGTTTATTTGATTTAATAGAATTTAGTAGAATTTAAAGGGAAGACCTCTCTGAGGCAGTAATAATAAGGTTGCCAGATAAAAAACAGGATGACCAATTTAATTTGAATTTCAGATAAATGACAAATAACTTTTTAGTATAAGTATATCCCATACAATATTTGGGGTACAATTATCATATAAAATTCATTGCTTACCTGAAATTCAAATTTAACCAAATATCTTACATTTTTATTTTCTAATATGACAACCTTAAACCTGAAAATAGTAAGAAAAGTTATATATTGGACCTAGGGGGATAGATTTCAAGATAAAAGAAACAGAAGTGGAAAGTCTTACAGTAGAAGTGAACAAGGCAGCTCAAGGAGCAGCAGGAAAGTCAATGTGGTTGGGTTAGATTGAGGGAGAAAGTGAATGGCTATTTGTGTTGTAGATAGAGGCAGAAGCCATTTCATGCAGGCCCATTAAGCCACTGTAAATAATTTGTATTTTACTTAATGAAAAGTCATTTAAAAGTTTTGGGTAAGGGACTTCCGGTCAAGATGGCGGCGTAGGTAAACGCGGTATCGCGTCCTCCCACAACCACATCAAAGTTACAGCTAAACTACAGAACAACCATCATTCAAAACCACCTGACATCAAGCTGAATAGAAGTCCTACAACTACGAAATTAAAGAAGAAGCTGCATGGAGACAGGTAGGAGGGGCGAAGGTGCAACGGGCTGGTCCCACACCCACATGTGGCGGATAAAAATTAGGAGGATACCTAGGCTGGGAAGGTCCTCCCTGAGGACTGAGGGGTCCCCATCCCACACCAGGAGCCTAGTTCAGGGTTCCAGTGCCAGGAAGAGAAGTCCCCATCACTTCTGGCTGTAAAACCAGCAGGAACTGAGGCTAAGGCTGCTGGAGCCCCAGGCAGCTCCTCTTAAAGGGCCCACGCATGGATTTACTTGGACTCGCACCCTCCAGGCTCCAGCATGGGGGAGGCAGCTTGAAAGGCACCAGAGGAATTGAGCTGTTTGGCATTGAAGCGAGGGCTGGAGAGGCAGCTTTCTCATGGACAGACGTGCTATCAGAGGCTTTTGTTCCTTTGGTGAGCCCTTCCCTGGGACGGCAGATGCCACCATATCTGGGACTCCAGCAACCTGGCTCACACTGTTTGCCCCGCCCTGGTGATTCCCTCACAGGTGCCTTTTAAAAGGGAACTTTGATCTTTACCAGATCACTGCCTGCTTCCACCATGCAATCTTTATCTTTGCTTTTGGTGTAATAAATATGTTTTCCTGTACTGAGTAGGTTTTCCTAGCCGCAGTGGTGAGTTGTGACAAGGCAACATGTTTGGAGCAATGTTTGAGTCATAATAGCATAATATCAGGTACCAATGACAAAAAAGTCTGATGTGCTGAGTCATGGTGATTTGGTGATTCTCTAGTGAAAAGGATATGTGGGGAGCTTAACTTTCACTTCCTTTCTTTTGCTGAAATAATCCTGGAAACACTGCCACATGATCACCTTTAGTTCACTAAAGCTCACATTTCGGGTACTTCTTCCTCTTACATAACAAAACAGCAAAGCACACGGTAGGCTGGCGTATCATTGGGATGAACTGAATCTGCCTGGCTGCTTTGAAGACTCTGGACTAGATTTGCCTGGGAACCTTAGGCAGGGGTGATGTGGAGGAGCTGAGATTGATGCTCAGACATCAGGACACAGAGATTTAGACAAGTGAGTAAAGGAGAGAGAGGAAGAGAGAGAGAGAATAAGAGAGAGTTGTGTGTCTGTGGGTATCTGTGTGTGCCTTTGTTTCTTAACCTCACTGCTGGTTAAAAAACTTACTCAAGCCCTAGCTGGTATGGCTCAATGGGACCTGGTCAGGGTGCGTTCGAGAGGCAACCAATCAATGTGTCTCTCTCACATCAATGTTCCTCTCTCTCTCTTTCTCTTCCCCTCCCTCCTTCCCTTCCTCTCTCTCTAAAATTCAGCAGGAAAAAAAAAAAAATCCTCAGGTGAGGATTAACAACAAAAAGAAACTTACATTTGAACACAGTAGAGGCATTTCAAGTTGCCTTATACAAATAATAACTTTTAGGAGCCAGAGAACCTGTTGGAATACCAATAAGAGAGCTCCAGTTTAGGTGATGATAACCATCTTGGTAATAACAGCAAGGTCCACCTGGCAAGACTGGTTATTTGGGGTAGAAGTGGTGGTGACAGGTGGGGTGGAAGAATCAATTGAGACTGTCCTACTGGGGGTGGTAGAGTTTGAGTCACCCTGTAGTAGTGTGGTAGGCAGCTAGACAGACATGAGCAGAGCAAGGACAATGGGCCAGGTACAGAAGGACACCAGAGTGGAAAGCCCTGGGTGCCTAGCAAAGAACAATTGTAGGGTGGGACCTTGTCCCCAGGGTGAACTTTCCTCCCCTAGCATATCACTGGTCATGCAGTTTGGACCCCCTGACCTTTCTTCCCTGGAGATAACATCTAGGCCTCAGTTGTATTTCAGCCTCAGGCCCAGAAAAGCAGCAAAACCAGACAAACAATGCCACAGCTGACCTCAGGACCAGCTACATTGAATGATAACCCCCTACTACTGCTGCTGACCAATCAAATCAGTGGAGACCCCCACCTGAAAGGACAAATCAGTGGAGACCCCCACCTGAAAAACTGCTGAATAGTCTATTAAGATCCTTCCCTGGGACCTCCCTTAAAATCTCCACCCTTAAAACCCTTAGGACAGAGAACCTAGCATGCTCTGGGTCCTCCCAGGAGCAAGCCCTCCCCTTTCCCTCCCCCTCATCTTCCCCATCCCCATCCCCCAAGGCACATCACCTTTACCTTCTTCACTTCTACGCTCCAAGGGCCCTTCCTTTACCTCTATAACTTGTTTCTTAAGCCCATTTCTTCTACAAATTACTTCTACCTCTGTGATTTTCCAAATAAATGTTCTCTTATACTTGGAGTCTTGGCTCTGAATTCTCTCCTAGACAGAACTCAAGTACCAAGGTTGCTGAACCCAAGTCCAGTCTGACCCCATGGGTGTAACAGCTGGTGTGTTCCCGCTGCCTACAACAGTAGGACAATGCTAAAAATGCCAAGGAGCATCATGGGTGGTCCAGGATCCTCTCAGGAAAAAAGAGGGGCTGGAAGGCTGGGAGCTCCAGGAGGTCTACTGAGTGGAATCCCATGACTCAGCAAAACAAATTTTCATCACCTTATGTTTGTTACCCTGGGCATTCGTAGCTACTGTTGCACCGGACTGTAGCTATCTTCCTGTTCCATTGGATTGTGAAAGGGTTAATAATGTTTTAACAAAATTAAACTCCATTCTGACCAGTTATTCCTGCACATAAACACCTGAGCAGTTTTCTAAAAACCCTGGGACTGACACCCAGAGGAACCATAAAGATAAGGGGTTAATGATGGCCTTGGGAAACTCGGAGGGACCATAAAAAAGAAAGAGATAAATGATGGCCCTGACCTCTGCTGGAGCAAACTCCTTACCTCTGAGACAACTTGTATCAGCCCCAGCACCAATTAAGTGGTGCTAAGAGAATGTAGGGTTTTTTTTTTTTAATGTAGTTTTTTTAAGTTTCTATAGTTTGCAACTATAAAACCCAGAAAACGAAGAGATTCCAATGCTGAGCTCGAAATTTGTGACTCAGCCCGCCTGCACCCAGGTGTATGCAATAAAGCCATTTGGCTCTACACTGGCCTTGCATTGTGGATATGATCTCCCGCCAGCTCAGACCTTTCAGATTGGAAGTTCCTTGACTGAAGGGGCCGAATTGAATTCATCTTTATCCCTAGTGTTTAGTAAATGTTTTTGTTGAATTGGTGAATAAATCCACCTACCCTCTACTTTTCATTAGAACTCTGAGATGGGATGAAAAACAATTAGTGTCTCTATTTGTGTTTTGTATTCCTCCTTCAGGGCTAGAAACGTTCGCATGCAGAGTGAGCGCAATGTGTTAACCACACTGCCACAATTACTATTAATTCCTAAGTTTGCTTTGAATCTTCATATGCACAAATTTAACTGTGGTATTTTTATCTGGTCACAGTCCCCTGGTTTCTTCTTTTAATTTTAAATATACAGTGTGTCCTTTGCATGCCAGTTTGAAGTTTTATTTCTATGATCCCCTCTATTTTCTGTACAAATGTTCATGTTCTTCCTATTTCTTATTTCTTCTGAACAGTATCCCAATGACTGAAGTCATGACAGCAGTCCTTGGGAGCTGATTAAAAAAAAAATTTTTTTTTCTTGATTGGTTTTAGAGAGATAGAGACATCGATGAGAGAGAACATCGATTGGCCGCCTCCTGCATGTGCCCCACTGGGGATCAGGCCCACAATCTGGGCATGTGCCTTGACTGGGAATCGAACCGGCAACCTCTTGGTGCATGGGTCGATGCTCAACCACTGAGTCACATTGGCCAGCATTGGGAGCTGATTTTATATTTACAGCTCTGTAGACACAATCTCAGACAGGGACTATGTAGCTTGTCTGTAGTGTTCCCTCTTTACTTAAAAAATATCCCTATCTTGACCTCACTTCAGTGTCCAATTACCATTTCATTTCCCACAACTATCTGTAACAAAATGTATAGAGTGGGGACTTCTTCATTTTCTTCCCACCCACCTTCACCTTAACTTGCTGCCTACTGCCTTTACCTTCACCATTTATCAGAACACATGTCTTTTTCTTAAACCTTTGGTGCTTTTCTTCTGACCTTGATCCAGCGGGCTGTTTGCATGCCCCTCTTTCATGCTTACTTAGTTGGTTTAACATTGTTTAACAAAGCAAAAACAAAACCCAAACCAAAAGCTTTCCTTCCTTTGAGATAGTCTCTTCTTCCTGATGTCTGTGACCCTGAGCTTATCTGCATGTTTTAACCCCTCTGGTGAATGCCTTAATGCTGACTTTTCATTGTCACACTGGCTGTTAACATCCTTCAGCTTTCGAGGTAAGCCCACGACTCTCTTCTCCCTGTAGATCCACAACACCCCATACGCTGTCCACTCCCAGCTCTGCTCTGTAACCCCTCAGGACACTCTTAACTCCACATATGCTCTAGGTTTTCTAAACCCATTTAAAAATGTACATCTTCAAGGAAACACTTATCTTAAACTTTCCCTATGATAATAGCTTTCTTAGGGCTGTGTGAACAGTGTTTTTCCTGTATCACACCAATTTATCAGCACACATATATGTCTTTGAAAGGATCCTCAAGCTTTTGTTTTTTTTATGAATGTGTATTGCTCCCCGAGACCCTTTCTTCTATTTAGGTATTTTCCAGGATGCATATTATTCCTACACAGTGAACACTAGTTAAATGCGGGTAAAAGTGGATAATAATTAAAAACGTAATATTTGCCCCTGCCAGCTGAGTAAATATTTAACTTATTTAATATGACTCTGTGACAATTTGTCCAGACACTGCCATTTCCTGCTTTCAGGGTGCTGACTTGTTCCTGTTGCTAACTTGTTGCTGCTCTGGTCTTTTACTACCTGGCTCAGATGTGGAGGATAGGGCTTACAGAGTGGAGCAGGACACTCCTCTCATGCATTTTGTTACCTACATTGCATGCCAACCTACCATGAAGACCAAGTACTCACCAGGCTGAATGCTTGTAAAAGAGGTGATGAGGTTTATTTGGGAAAGATGGAACCCACTGCAGCCTCTCATGCTAGATTGCGGGGGTTGAAGTTCAAGTTTTAGCTGTGTGATTTTGGCCCACTTACTTAACTGCTCTGTTCCTCCATTTCCTCTGCTGTAACATGGGGGTGATGGTAATTATATTGTTCTCCTAGCACTGTTATGAGGATTAAATGTAAGCAGCAGGGTAAGCATTATGGAAGGACTAGTCACCTCAGCCACAACTGGTTTACATTTGTCTTAAATCTTTGTATGTGCATGTGCATTCAGATAAAGATTTGTGAAAATGAGTTGTTGGGTTTATTCACCCTTAAGGATTCGTTTCTGGAAGGTTAGAATAGCACACAGCAAGTTTTATCTGCACAGGTAAAGAATCTCCAGAAGGGGTTGAGAAGAGTGAAAGCTAATTCCTATTCTACAGCTACTCTGCACTCTTCACAACTGTTGATGTCAACACAAAGGCTGAAGAATTACTCCAGATTAGAGGAAATTGGAGAAGCATGTCGACAAAGTACAATTCGTGGTCCTGTGATAGTTCCTGGATTGCTACAAAAGACATTAGAAAAGCTGGAAGAATTGGAATACAGACTGAGACAATAGTGATTATTGTATCAATTTTAAATTCATGATCATGATAACTGTAATGGGATTGTGTAAGAAAATGCTCTTATTCTTGTATATGTGTGTATGTGTAAGTGTGTGTATGCATGGAGAGAGAGAAAAAAGAGAGAGGTGAAGAAAGATGGGGAAAGTAAATGTGAGAAAGTGTTTACATTCAATGAATCTGAGTTATACAGGCTTCTTTCTCCTATTTTTTTCTTTCTTGTATTTTGCAAATTTTCTATAAATTCGAAGTTATTTAGAAATAAAAAGTGAAAAAAAGAGTCCTGTGATTTGGAGACTCTGTTTTCCGATTTGAAATATGGATGAATAGGCCCGGCTGGTGTGGCTCAGTGGATTGAGCATTGTCCCATGGACTCAAAGATCCTGGTTCGATTCCCAGTCAGAGCACATGCCCGGGTTGCGGGCTCAATCCCCAGTAGGGGGCGTGCAGGAGGCAGCTGATTGATGTATCTCTCTCTCTGTATCTCTCTCACATTGATGTTTCTATCTCTCTCTCCCTTCCTCTCTCTCTGAAAAATCAATGAAAACATTTAAAAAAAGAAATATGGATGAATTTTTATTTATGGTCTTCAGGAATGATGACAATATTTTCTGAGATGTAAATTGGAAAATTTTGTCTGAGGAATCTCTTTAAATATTTTAATATAAAAATCCTCTAAAGATGACAAATTAAGGGGCAGTAATGGATATACTTCTTTTGAAAAGAATAAAAATATATGAGAAGAAATAAAAATGTAATAAACTACATTTATTGGTTAATAGAAGAGTTGAATTGTCATCTATCCATTTTAAAGTTGTTGGTATATATTGATTCACTTGTATTGTTTGAAGAACTGTTTGCTCAATAACTAGGTTTCCCTCCAATTTTTTTGCAACTATCAGAATAATGGAATCGAGTTATTGTTGAAACTTCCAATTCATCTGACGTTCTTAACATAAAAATGTAAATGTTCTTAAAAATATATATTCTTAATATAAAAATACCTAAAAATGAAAGGACAGTGTCATGTATTTTCTTTAGTTCTGAAATAGTCACATTCATCGAATAAAAATCTCTAAGTAAATTTTATCATCTGTGATATATAGTTTGTGTATGTGTCATATTCAGCTATTAAGTTCTTTTTAAGGTATGCTTTTATAATGCAAAGTTAATTTAAAATTATATTATCAAATAGCAGGGAATGTTCAAAACATGACTTCCAGTTTAAAACAGAATGTTGTCTGATGCAGAATTTTCTAATTTTATACATCCACGATCTCCTCCAGACACTGAAAAATGATGAATCTGCACAACAGTGACACTGAAAATGAAGTTTGAGTGACAGCCAGATTCTGAGAGGAAACATCGTTAAGTGGAAATCTCATGGAGCTCAACCAAGAAGCCCTGTCAGGAGCCATCAAAGCTTTGCCCCAATACAGAAAATATTGCTGGAGGTTGAGAGAGGCTTCTGCCCCCTTCCCAGTTCAGAAACTCCAGACCATTATCAGCCAGAAAACAGGGCAGCTGTTCTGCTGCTGTGAAGGTTAAAAGTAAAGGGGTAGACTTCTGGTCAAAATGGCGGCGTAGGTAAAGGCGGTATCGCCGCCTCCCACAACCACATCAAAATGACAACCAAACTGCCCTGGCCAGTTTGGCTCAGTGGTTAGAGCACCAGCCCACGGACCAGAGAGACCCAGGTTCAGTTCCCGCAAAGGGCACGTACCTTGGTTGATGTGTCTCTCTCACATCAATGTTTCTCTCTCTCTCTTCCTCCCTGTCTCCCTCCCACTCTATCTGAAGATAAATGCAAACAAATGTCCTCGAGTGAGGATATAAAAAAAAAAAGACAACCAAACTACAACACAACCATCATTCAGAATCGCCTGACATTGAGTTGAATGGAAGTCCTACAACTATGAAATTAAAGAAGAAGCCACACCCAGACTGGTAGGAGGGGCGGAGGTGCGAATGGGTTGTTCCCACACCCATTTGTGGTGGATAAAAATCAGGAGGATACCTTGGCTGGGAAGGTCCTCCCTGAGGAGTGAGGGGTCCCCATCCCATACCAGCCCCCCAGCTCAGGGTTCCAGTGCCAGGAAGAGAAGTCCCCATCACTTCTGGCTGTAAAACCAGTGGGAACTGAGGCAGAGGGAGGCTGAGGCTTCTGGAGACCCAGGCAGTTCCTCTTAAAGGGCCTGTGCACAGACTTACGCAAATTTGCTCCTCTAAGCTCGGAGGGGAGGCAGCTTGAGGGGCACCAGAGACATACAGGGAAGAACTGAGCTGTTTGGCCCCTTGATGAGGGCTGGAGAAGTGGCATTCTCCTGCACAGATGTGTTCATGGAGGCTGATGTTCCTTTGGTGAACTCTTCCCTGGGGTGGCAGATAGCTGCTATATCTGGACTCCAGCAACCTGGCTCACACTGTTTGCCCCACCCTGGTGATTCCCTGAGGCTCCGCCCCACCCAGCTTTTGGGCCCACCAAGCTGTTTCCAAAGGCTTTACCACAGGATTGGCCTGTCTTGGATCCTGCTTCAGAGTTTCCTAAAATCTCTCAAACAAGCAACATCTGGTCTCAGCAAGCCCCATACCTCTCGTTAAGTCGCCCCAGGCCTGGCACTAGAAGCAGCCAGCCTTGGGTCACAACTTGGCTTTTCCTGGGCACCTCAAGCCCAGCACAAGAAGCAGCCATCTGCAGATCACTTTGTAGCTTATGCCAGTGGCCCCGGATAGAACACAGGCAGTGGCTGACCTTGCCCCAGAGCCAGCACACCCACTGGACAGCTTCAGACCACATCGAAACACCAGAATCCAACCACTTCTACAAGTGACACACTCAGTGAGCAGACTCAGTGGGTACCAGAGCCCTGATGAAGTAAGTCTTGCTCTGTGTGGTGGGCCATTACATAGCTGATCCTCCAAAGTAGTCAGAGGTGAGTGGTCAGTGGGCACAGCCAGGCCTTGCAGCTGATCAGCCTGAGTAAATCCCTCCCATTGATGTGCCAACAGTAATCAAGACTCAATTACAACAGAAGGGTGTACAGTCCACACTAGGGGTACACCTCGAGGGCCCAGCTGGGGTGATCAGGGAGGCTGTGCCACTGGATCCTACAGGACACCTACGACAATAGGCCACCCTATGAAGCCTAGGAGACACAGCAACTCTACCTAATACTTAGAAACAATCACAGCGAAGCAGCCAAAATGAGGAGACAAAGAAACATGTCCCAAATGAAAGAACAGAACAAAACTCCAGGAAAAGAATTAAACAAAATGGAGATAAGCAATCAATCAGATGCAGAGTTCAAAATACTGGTTATAAGGTTGCTCAAGGAACTTGGTGAGACATTCAAGGAACTTAGTGAGACCTTCAAGGAACTTAAGGAGAACTCCAAGGAACTTAGTGATAACATCAACAACATAAAAAAGGACCAGTCGGAACTGAAGGCCACACTAACTGAAATAAAGAATAATTTACAAATAGTACAGTAGGTAAAGCCAAGCAGCAAACCATCGATTTGGAATATAAGGAAGCAAAAAACACCCAATCAGAACAGAAAAAAAAAAAAAAAATCCAAAAAAATGAAGATAGTGTAAGGAGCCTCTGGGACAACTTCAAGCGTGCCAACATTCACATCGTAGGGGTGCCAGAAGGAGAAGAAAGAGAGCAAGAAATTGAAAACCTATTTGAAACAATAATGACAGAAAACTTCCCTAACTTGGTGAAGGAAACAGACATACAAGTCTAGGAAGCACAGAGAGTCTCAAACAAGATGAACCCAAAGAGATCCACACCAAGACACATCATCATCAAAATGCAAAAGGTTCAAGACAAAGAGAGAATCTTAAAAGCAGCAAGAGAAAAGCAGTTTGTTACCTACAAAGGAGCTCCCATAAGACTATCAGCTGATTTCTCAAAAGAAAATTTGCAGGCCAGAAAGGAGTGGCAAGAGATATTCAAGGCAACGAAAAGCAAGAACCTACAACCAAGATTACTCTATCCTGCAAAACTATCATTTAGAATCGATGGACATATCAAGAGTTTCCCAGAGAAGAAAAAGCTAAAGGAGTTCATCACCACCAAACCAGTATTATATGAAATATTGAAGGGTCTTCTTGAAGGAGAAGAACAAAAATATGGACAATAAAATGGCAATTAGTACATATCTATCAACAATTGAATCTATAAACAAAATGAGCAAGCAGAACAAAAACAGACTCATAGATTCAGAGAACTTTTTGTTGCTTGCCAGATGGGTAGGGGCAGGGGGGATGGGTGAAAAAGATGAAGGAATTAAGAAGTACAAACTGGTTGTTAGACTGATGAACCTCAAAGGGAAAGGGAGAGGGAGGGCAGGATGAGATAAACCTAAGAACTTCTATACGTATATGCATAACCAATGGATACCGACAATAGTGTGGGGAAGGAAGGAGGGGGGTAGGATTGAGGAAGAGGGGGTCAATAGGGGAAAAAAGGGGGGACATCTGTAATACATTCAACAATAAAGATGAATTAAAAAAAATAAAGGGGTAAACAAAATAATCCCCCACCCCCAAAAAAAAAAGAAGAAGGAAAGAGAGAAAGAAGCAAATGGAAATGACATTAGTGTCACTGAAAGCAAAATTTAATTGTCAAAAAAACAAGGATCATTTCATATTGATAAAAGATATAATCCACAATGAAGATGTAAAATTCATGAGCCATTGTAGTAATATAGACTTAAATAAGGAAAATAGTCTCTGGAAAATCAAGGAGAAATTGACAGAAATATAATTGCTGTGAGAGGCACTAACATACCTTTCTCAACATTTGGTGGTTACTCACAAGCCAGTTTGAATGGGTTTTCACTGGCCAAAAATGGAAGATTTTGAGCAATAGATTGAAACAGCACATATATTTAAATCTATGAGTTCATGAGAAATAAAGAACTCGTGGTCACCTGTAGAGGATTGTGAGAATTGGTAAATACAAGGAGAGGATCAAGCATTTATCCTTCCTTTCTTGTACTAAGAGTACCACAGAGCAACCAAATAGTTGACGAAGGGAAGTTTCTCTATCATAGAAGTATTCCTGCTAATAAATGAATAAGGAGTGAGAATTACAACACTTGTATATTAATGAAATAATGAACTTTAGCTAAATTTCTAACATCACACAAAGAGAGACAGCTGGTCATTATATATCCGCTCATGAAGAGTCCTGTCACTATCATCAGTGATGTCTTCTTGCTAAAATATCCAAATATTATCACAGTGTACATCTCAGAATTTTCAAATGAGTCTTCTTAGAATCAAAATCAAATCTTATTGTGAAGTTAAATTACTGTTTTTCTACCCAATCACTTGAAAATAAAGACTATGATATCATTAGAAAATCCTGGAAGAACACAAATTTCCCCAATAGTGGGTTCTCCTGGTAAGTGATAGGATTTTCTTTTTAGGGACTGATACAGAGATACATCTATATCTGTATTTTTTACGATGGAAAATTTCTGTATTTTTTAAGATGGAAAATTGCTTGCAAGTTTCTGTTTATAGGCTTCTAAGACTTCACACATATCCTAACCCTCCATTTAATAAACTACTTTTGTATTTAAAAGATTTTTCCCAAATAAAGCTTTAGTTTTATCAGCTGTGTGGTCTTGATACCAATAAAAGCAGTCACCTTGCAAATTTCAGGAACATGTAGCTCATAGGTGGATTTAGCACTCACAAGTTTAGATTTTCTAAGTCTTACTTTTTAAGTATTCTGTCCCACATTCTGTAGCACTAAATCATCAAAATATCCCCCAAACTCCAGTGTTTTGGCAAAATATATATATTATACATAATACATATTAAACTATTAAACCATTTACTAGTGGATAGCTGCAGCTTAATCCTTTCAGGGAAAAGATGTAAACACACACACACACATACACACACACACCCCTCAGAATTAACACCCTGAGAGTTGAAGAAGCTGGGTATTTATTCATCTACTTTATTTAGCCATTGATTAAGGGCTGCTTCTGCAGCATTAATTGCCTGGCACTTCTGTCCTTCCAACCTTCCCAAGTGAGAGGAGAAGCCTTCCATGGTTCAGGGGAAAAAAGCTTCTTGGCACAGAGAGGCAGCTACTGACTCTGCAAGTTGGGCTAAACACAGTGAAGGCATGAACATAGGCGTGGGCACCAATGGCATCCACAACATGCACTCTCTCTTTGCCCTCTGTGCCATTTACATGGTGAAGAAATGGAATCCCTGTCCTGTAGAACTTCCAACATTCTGGATTTTGCTGATTGCATCCACATAGTGTCTTTTAATGTTCGCCATCCCCTGTATTTCCTCTGTTCTCGCTTTCCAATGGACAGTTTGTTGTAGACTTAATCACTTAACATTCAAATAGGCAAAGCTCAAACTGGAAGTAGTAAAAGGTTAAACATTTTATGTTTATAAAATTCAAACTATATTTTCCCTTATCTGGTTAAAAATTGGCACCAAAGTGACCAAATATAGAACACAATTTTTGTTGGATTCTATTTCATAGATTAATCTTTGTTTTCCACTTTTTTCAACTATGTGTAATTTATACTATCAAGCTATATTTTAAAAATGGCCTTCAAAGTGGACTTTTGTTCTTTATGAAAAATGGTGTGGGAATAACTAATTAGTGAACGTGTTAAATTTAAAAACTACAACAAACTAAAGTTGACATAATAACGTGCACATGTATTGGTACCCTCACATTAACAATCATAGACTTTATTTTCTAAGACATTTCAGAGAATGAAGTCCCCAGCCACATCATCAGCTAAATTTATTCAATTTTACTGTCTGGATTTGGCTGTTTAGCCTGTATGGTTAAAGCTTAATAAGTTTTCTATTTCTTGGAATTAAAAGTTATTGAATGAACAAAATTAATTTCAATGAATGATGGATTTAAAGTTTTTGCTAACAAAGAGTCAAATAGATTTATTAGAAGCTTAAAAAAAGTAATTTAATTTCCCTAACATGTTAAAAGATATTTTAGTTCACCCAAAGAACTCTGAATTGGGTAAGCATTTAATAATGAGAATGACTTCAAGTTTTCTTACAACTCAGTATATTAAAAATCAGCTGAGATGTTAATTCTAACATCATCAAATTGTAACTGCCATGAACTCACACATCTTTTTTTCACAATAAAATGTTATTTGTAGAATTTCAGTTTTGATCTTTATGCAGAATTGTGCTGAGTTCTACTGCTCACCTTCCTCCAGCCTTCCTGCTGAATGGCTCCCTGAACCTTCTCTGAGGCTCTGAGTCCAAGTAGGCGTGTGAAAGCACATTTGGCCAATGCACTGGGGTGGGAGGGCACAGAAGTCCCCTCTGAGCAAAAGTCCTCTATCCTCTGCCCACTTCTCAATGCCTTGTAAACTGGTCCTTAAACTCCATGTGCTCTGGACCCACTTACAGTAGCTCTAAGGAGACAAGTACTTAGTTACCTCGGGGAGGGGCAAGAGGAGGCCAGGATCCTTGGGGTGTGTTGTGTGGAGCTGGTGCCTAGCCTGGAGCTTTGCATTTGTTGTCTCATTGGATCCTGTCAACAACTCTACTCGGGAAGAAATACCCATTTTATACATCAGGAAATGAAGGCCCAGAGAAGGCATTGGGCTACTTAGCTGTGCGCTGTCAGCCTGTCTAATCCAAAGCGTTTCATCTACAACACGAACAGTATGAACTAGTACCGTCCACAGTCACATGGCAGTAAGCAGAGCCTTGAGGAATGGGCCACAGCCACCAACCACTGTGTGCTGACCAGGCCTTCAGCACAAGGGACATAAAGTAGCTATGGGCTGGGGTGTGGGGCACTGAGAGAAGCTGGGGAAAATTAGTCTTTCAAACTTCACGTTCCCCCTACTGCCAGACCACGTTGGAACTTGTTTTATAGTAGAAATTAGGGTGCCAGACTGGGCCACAGAGCAAAGGTGTTTTTGTTGAAAAGCCCAGGAAGTATTACTCACATGGAACAGAGTCTTTTCCAAATCTGGGGTCTTTTCTTTTGTGGGCTCTGTTGAGTGGAGCGTGCATATTTGGGAATATACTTTCCACAATTCTCCATGCTTGATTCTATTTTTCCTCTCGTTATTTAGCATCTGATTTTCCTTTGCTCCATCCCAGGGAACCAGCCAAAGAAGCCAAGCAAAATACCCACTCTTATCCAGAGCTGAAATGTTCAGATACGAGTGGATGGCTCTTTTAGGTCAGAGAGTGTAAGATCTGGTCATAGTCAATCGAGACAGTGCATCCGTGGTTCCAGACACCAAGGTGACCTCTCTCTCACTCTTCTGCTCCCACACGGTGCTCTGATGGTCAGAAGGGAGAAGGCAGGTGATGGGCCTGCCAAAGCTGTTGACGGTCTCCATGTACTCCTTTTCAGCATGACCTAGAAACAAGGATCGTTTGTTTGCAAGGACTGAAACTAGCTCCAGTAAAAGGGGTTTACTGGAAGGATGTGAGTAGATGTCCTGAAATAGGAAGTGAGTCTGGACCTCCTGGGAATGCTCCCTCTCTCGCTTTGCCTCCCAGATGGCGGTTACAGCTGCTGTCCCCTACTTCCTAGGACTGTCACAGTAATGCTCTCCTAGTGACTACAGTGCTGTAATAGCCATACAACTGCTAGAGTTTATTTAAAAATATATTTTTTTCTTTATTGATTTTAGAGAGAGAGAGAAACATCGATGAGAGAGAACATCAAGTGGCCGCCTCCTGCATGCCTCCCACTGGGGATTTGGTCCACAACCTGGGCATGTGCCCTGATCGGGAATTGAACTGGTGACTTCTTGGTGCATGGGACAACGCTCAATCACTGAGTCACACTGGCCGGGCTCGAGTTTATTTTATTTTATTTAATTTATTTTTTTTAATAATTTATTTTATTATTAATTTGTTTTTGTTACAGATGTTTTTCCTTTTTTTCCCCCATTGACACCCTCCTCCCCCTCCCCTTCTCCTCCTCCCCATCCCTGTTGTCCATGTCCATTGGTTATGCACCCATGCACATAGGCTCTGTGATTTATCTCTTTCCCCCGCCTCCCCCCCTCCTCTGAGGCCCGTCATCCCGTACTCCACCCTCCATGTCTCTGGGTCAATTTCGTTGTTCAGTTTGCTCAGTTCTCCTGTGTGTTGCCGGTTTCCTCCGTTGGTGGGGGGGTCACCCGGCTCCCCCGCTCCGCCTGGGCTCCCCCGTGGCAGTGGCGTCACGGCTCCTCCGCCCTGCCTGGGTTCCCCCGTGCTGGGGGGGTCGCCCGGCTCCCCCGCTCCGCCTGGGCTCCCCCGCGGTGGGGGCGTCTCCCGGCTCCCTCGCTCATGGGTTCCTCCGTGGTGGGGGGGTCACTCAGCTTCCGCAGGCGCCCCTGGCTGCAGGATCTCGTTTCCTTTCAGGCAACAAGGAGGGTCCTGGAGGGCAGTATGCCGTCTCCATTCTGCTGCTTCTTTAATTTCGTAGTTGCAGGGCTTCCATTCAGCTTGATTTCATGCAGTCTTTAAGTGATAGTTATTCTGTGATTTAGTTGTAACTTTGATGTGGCTGTGGGAGGACGCGGTTCCGCGTCCACCTAGGCCGCCATCTTGACCGGAAGTCCTAAACTATTCTTTATTTCAGTTAGTGCCTCCTTCATTTCTAACTGTGTATCCATCATTTCTGACTGGTCCCTTTTTATGTTCTTGAGGCCCTCACTAAGTTCACTGAGGTTCTCACTAAGTCCATTGAGCATCCTTATAAGCAGTATTTTGAACTCTGCATCTGTTAGGTTGCTTAACTCCATTTCACTTAGTTCTTTTCCTGGAGTTTTATCTGTTCTTTCATTTGGGACCTGTTTCTTTGTCTCCTCATTTTGGCTGCCTCCCTGTGTTTGTTTGTATGTATTACTTAGCGAGAGGTGTGGGGCTAGCTGAGACCAGATGTTGCTTGTTTGAAAGAATTTAGGAAAAGCTGAAGCAGGCTCCAAGACAGGCCAATCCTATGGTAAAGCAACTGGCAACAGCTTGGGTGGGCCTGAAAGTTGGGTGAGGCGGGGCCTCAGGGAATCACCAGGGTGGGGCCAACAGTGTGAGCCAGGTTGCTGGAGTCCCAGAAATGGCGGCGTCTACCGCCCCAGGGAAGGGCTCACCAAAGGAACAAAAGCCTCTGATAGCACGTCTGTCCAGGTCTGTTCAGGAGAAAGCTTCCTCTCCAGCCCTCGCGCCAATGCCAAACAGCTCAGTTCTTCCCCATATGACTCTGGTGCCTTTCAGGCTGCCTCCCCCGCGCTGGAGCCCGGAGGGAGCGAGTCCGAGTAAGTCTGTGGGCGGGCCCTTTAAGAGGAGCCGCCGGGGGCTCCAGCCGCCTCAGCCTCAGTTCCCGCTGGTTTCTCCAGCCAGAAGTTCTGGGGGCTTCTCTTCCTGGCACTGGAGCCCTCAGCTGGGCGCCTGGTGTGGGACGGGGACCCCTCAGTCCTCAGGGAGGACCTTCCCAGCTGAGGTGCCCTCCTAATTTTTATCCGCCACACGTGGGTGTGGGACCAGCCCGTCATGCCTCCGCCCTCCTACCAGTCTCGATGCGGCTTCTTCTTTAATTTCGTAGTTGTAGGACTTCCATTCAGCTTGATTTCAGGTGGTTCTGAATGATGGTTGTTCTGTAGTTTAGTTGTAACTTTGATGTGGTTGTGGGAGGACACGATACCACGTTTACCTACGCCGCCATCTTGACCGGAAGTCCCTCGAGTTTATTTTTTAAACGGGGTTCCATTTTAGCCAAGGTCTTATAAGTTGTTTCAAGGGATGCTATAAAATATTTGCAATAAAAGTCATGTGAATTCACAGTCATTAAAAAAAAAAAAGAAAGAAATGAATTGGTGCTGTATATTTTTCATTTAAGTGCAGGAGTGGAGGCTGTCATAGCAGGACTTGACAGTCAAGTGGATAATGGTAGGGTGCCAGGATTCCAGGGCGTCACTGTTGGAGGTGTCAAAGAATCCGTTCCTCCATGAGGCATGTGGCTTCGAGCCAGTGTACCTCATAATTCATTCTTTCTATTTCCTCCTCTGTTCCCTGCCCACTTTGATACTGTCTCAGTTTAACCAGGGGAATGAAGCGTGTAAGGTATTTCTGTTTATCCTTTAACATCCAAATAGTTACATGCTGAGATTCATGGTGACTTGTAAGGGTTGGGTGTGCTGTTCTGGTTCTTATCAAGCCTGCTCTTCATCTTGTATCAAATATTCGACCAAAGGTCGGAGTCCAGAACCTCAGGCTGAGATGGTAAAGCGGAGGGTTGTAAATAGCCACACAAAGAGCATTGCACCTACAGGGATCTAGAGAAGGGACTAAGATTAAGGAAATGAATGGCAAATTTGTTTTCAGTTACAAGACATAAAAACAGTCGCCCGGCCGGTGTGGCTCAGTGGTTGAGCATCGACCCATGCACCAAGAGGTTGCTGGTTCGATTCCCGGTCAGGGCACATGCCCAGGTTGTGGGCCCGATCCCCAGTGGGGGGCATGCAGGAGGTGGCCAATCGATGTTCTCTCTCATTGATGTTTCTATCTCTCTCTCCCTCTCCCTTCCTCTCTCTCTATAATCAATAAAGAAAAAAATTAAAAAAAAAAAGACACAAAAACATAAAAGGAGTATTCAAGGGGATGGATAATGGTTCTCTGGTAAATGACAGGTTGGTCACTTCTGTTCCAAAGGCTCCGGCCCTAACGTACTGTCTATACTACTGTTATAACTTATGGTAGGTGGGACCCGATGAGTCAGGCATATTTCTGGAGTGTCTAGACAGCGAGGACACTGGAAGTACTAGGATGGTCAATACTTTGATCAGGTTAGATAAAGAACACTCAGGGACACAGAGATATGGAAGAAATTTTCTACTTTTCTAGGACAGGACGGTGTAATAGATGACAGCACGCATTTGGGTGAATCCCTCCAGGTAGGCCTGGGGGAAGTTCATGCCACCTGGCAGGTGGGTGGGAGGTTTCACTCGTCCTAAGTGTCCTTCCAGGGCCCTGCATCCAGAGCCTTTTAGTTTTAAGACAAGAGTAGGACCAACATTCCTAGCCCATTTTTGAATGACCCCAGAGAACAAGGTAGCAGAAGGGAAGATGCCATTTAAAAAAAAAAATACTATTTTTCCTTTATTGATTTTAGAGAGAGAGGAAGGGAGAGGGAGAGAGAGATGGAAACATCGATGAGAGAGACCATTGATTAGCCACCTTCTGCATGCCCCTCACTGGGGATTCGGCTCATAACCTGGGCATGTGCCCTGATCGGGAATCGAACTGGCAACCTCTTGGTGCATGGGTCTATGCTCAACCACTGAGCCACACTGGCTGGGCGAAGATACCATTTTTTAATCCACCCTGAAAGCCTCCCTAAAGCCCCATTAGTGTCTCAACTGTTTGGTCTAACAGTGCAAAGTGCTGTTTTCTTTTTAACCTAAACTTAATTGATTAATTGATTAATACATTGATTGATCAACACTGAGTATTTAAACACGAAAAAGATATAATCATAAATTTTTTAAATTAATTTATTTATGTTACAGATATTTGTCCTTTTCCCCCCATTGACACCCTCCTCCCTGCTCCCGCCGCCCCTTCACAGTATTGTTGTCTGTGTCCATTGGTTATGCATATATTCATATAAGTGCTTTGGTTTATCTCCCCACCTCCCCACCCCTCCCTTGAGGTTTGTCAGTCTGATCCCTACGTTTATGTCTCTGGGTTATAATCATAAATCTTAAGGAGCTCATAGTTTAATGGGGACTATGAACAGATATTTATGATATTGTGTGATAAGGGCAACAATAAAGCAAGGCATTTGGTGTCAGACAAAGTGTCCCTGGGTGCCCTTTACCAGCAGGCCAGTAGGGGCCCAACCCCAGTAATTCTAAATGAGACCTGACTCTAAGGATCACAGATGATCTCATATCTGGAACCATACCCACTGTCTGAAGTTTCCCAGTGGCTCCTGAGTGATCGGTCTTGTCCCTGCAGGCCCATTCATTATTATTCATCCCACATTGCTACTTCTGGAGCAGACACCTGGCAGGTGGTGTCAGGAACAGTACGGCTTGTGTTTGCCCCAAATGCTCTTTGAAACAGGCCTGTTCCCAGTCTGGCTGTTGCTGGGGAACTGGCACCTTTGCTTCCTGATTTCTATCACACTCTCTGCAACCCTGTCTCCCAGGGCCAGTTGGTTGAAGAACTCAGAGGGCAAGAAACCAGTCATGGAGAGTCCTGAGCTCATGAAATCAGCAGGAAACAGTCAGCGCATCTTAACCGTGATAATCTAGCAGCACATGAAAAGAGATGATCCTTGCTATGAGGGACTGTAGTTCTGCTGGATAAATACGCTGTCTCTCACTGCTAGCAGTTCTTTCTGAGCTAGTATGTGGAGAAAAATAATTCTCCCTACATGCAAAATTATAAAAGGAATACTGTTAAGAAGATGAAAAAAAAATGCTTCTGTTTTAGACAAAGCTTGTGACGGTTCAAGGATCACCTATCTGTTGGACAAACAGTTTCAGTGGCTTAAAAATAAAATAAGAAAAATAAATACAGGGATTCTTGCTTTCTCACTTCTATTTAAAGGCACATTTCTCAAGCTTTTCTTCTTCACCTGAAAGCAGGACTTGAGAAATAGTTAAAAGAGATACTAGACGAGACTCAAGTTCTACCAACCTGAAGACAAAACCTGCTCTCAGAAACAGATGCCGGGTTCCAGAAGCTCTCTGAATGCCAGGAAGCACTGAAGAAACTGTGATCACTGACTTAGACCCTGACAAAAGAATAGCTAACCTGCGTTAGGTGCTTATTATAGTCAGGTGCACTTCTAAGTGGGTGTATATTCGCTAATTTATTTATTTTCGTGGGACACAAGGGATTAGCAGACCCTTCAGTTTCTGTTATATTCTAAGATGAAGTGCTCATGGAAAGACAGGTTCAACAAAAACACAAACAGCCAACACATTACACAGAAGTCCCTGAGGCTCAGTGGTGGAGAGTGGACATCGTGCTCTTAGGCAGGAAAGGATGAGGTCAGAATAGACGGGGACTGATCAGATCTGACACTGTTGCCACAGAACCTGGGTTATTCAAAGAGGATCTGATGGGAAGCCAGGCAGACAGGTCCACTGAGCCATTCATCCGCAGGGGTAGGCCAGAAAGGCAGTTTGCGTTGAGAATATGGGCATGCCAGATCAGAGCCAGAGGCCTGGGAATGGGGCACAGAAGCCTGCAGAGAGGCCTCAGCCCCGGGGACATGGTGGGTGCTTTTTATAGAGCACTGGTGTCTGGGGTGCACGGGAGGACCCTGTGAAGAGGTCTCCAGCAGTATTTGGGTATCTTCTCCCAAGGTTTGGTGACTCAGGCAAATGCAAGAGTGACAATAGCAGTCATGTCAGGATTGTATCTCCTGCTTCAAGCCTAAGGATACACTAGACTGGGATTCTGATTCTTTCTTTTTTTAATCATCACCCGAGGATATTTTTCCATTTACCTTCAGATAGAGTGGGAGGGAGGGAGAGAGAGGGAAAGAGGGAAAAAGAGAGAAACATCAACGTGAGAGAGACACATCGACTGGCTGCCTCCCGCTTGACCCTGACCAGGGCCAAGGATTGAACCGCATCCAAGGTACATGTCCTTGACCGGAATCGAACCCATGCCCATGACTCATTGGTTCAAGGGCCGACACTCTAACTGCTGAGCCAAACCGGCCAGGGCAGGATTCTGATTCTTAATAGTACTATTTGGCATCCCTAGTCTCATGATTACTAGGGGTTTGCAATAGTTTAAACCTTATCTGGTTTGTACCAATAGGTGTTAATGTCAAGCTTTTACCTCTAAGCTCATAAACTCGTCAAAGAAATGGCAAAGCCAAGAGACTCCCGGCAAGTTGCTACTTAGAATCCATGTGTCGGCTGTTAGGTGTCTTGTGGCATTTTTTCATTCCTAACTCCCTAAATCTAAATAAAGGGTGGGCAAACTTTTTCTGTTAAGGGCCAGATGGTAAATATTTTAGGCTTTGCTGGCAACACTCATTTCTGCCATTGTAGTGGGAAGCAGTGATAGACAATAAAATAAATAGGCACGGTTGTGTTCCAATAAAACTTTATTCACAAATCAGCCAGCAATCAGATTTGGCATGTGGGCCATGGTTATTGACCCAGGATCTAAATAAATGAATAAAGAAATAAGTTTCATGGTTTCCATGAGCGATTTTTTATTTTTAATTGTCTTCTCCTAAAGGATAGGGGAAAGAAGGGACCATTTTGCCTGTATGGAACTATTAATCACTGTCATTTCTTTAGTCTTACATTTGTAACTTTGGAAGCTAATAGCCTTAAACCAAACTTCCTGCCTACTTTTAAGACACAGAGGGGCTGGAATGTGTTGTCCCAGGTTTTATTTATTTATTTATTTATTTATTTATTTATTTATTTATTTTTTTATCCTCACCCGAGGACATTTTTTCATTTTTTGTTCAGATAGAGTGGGAGGGAGAGAGAGGAAGAGAGAGAGAGAGAGAGAAACATCGATGTGAAAGTGACACATCGAGTGGCCGCCACCCACACGACCAACCAGGGCCGGGGACAAACTGCAACCGAAGTATATGCCCTTAGCAGGAACTGAACCTGGGTCTCTCTGGACCGCAGGCCGACGCTCTAACCGCTGAGCCAAACCGGCCAGGGCTCCCAGGTTTCCTTTAAAGAGGGGGACCCCACCTGGCCAGTGTGGCTCAGTGCTTGAGCATCAACCCATGCACCAGGGGGTCACCAGTTTGATTCCCAGTCAGGGCACATGCCCAGGTTGTGGGCCCGATCCCCAGTGGGGGGCATGCAGGAGGCAGCCAATCGATGTTCTCTCTCATTGATGTTTCTATCTCTCTCCCTCTCCCTTCTTCTCTCTCTGAGATCAATAAAGAAAAAAAATTTTTTTTAAAGAGGGGGACCCAAGTTGCTATTTCTTCTCTCCCATCTAGTGAAGTTCTTTGTACCTAGAGGCCTCTGGTAAGAGTTGAACAACTTCTCTCAGATGGCCTGTATTCTTTATTTCCCCCACTTCTTTGGCAACAATGAGCAACTAAACTGCCTTTGTAGTTTTACCTTCTTCAGGGTGACTTAATTACATAGTTAATAGCTAGAAAGACAAGGCAAATGTCTTTTCTTCTAAAACCTTGAAAAATACCCAAACAGAACTTGAGTGAAAACCTACTCGAAGAATCAAGTCCAAAAGTTAAACATGTTTGCTCACCTTATCTAAGGAATGAAGATGTTCAGATCAACAAGCAGAACTTAACTCTAAATTCTTTTTCAGCAATTAGCCAGTTCACCACTTGTTATTGGTTGGATTGTGGCCTCCCAAAAGATATGTTGAAATCCTAACTCCTGGTACCTGTGAATGTCACCTTAACTTGGAAATAGGATCTTGGCATATGTAATCAATTACGTTGAGGTCATTAGGATGGGCCCTAGTCCAATATGACCAGTGTTTTTATCAGAGGGAAATTTGGACATAGAGACACACACAGAGGAGAACTCCAGGTGAAAACACAGACACACAAGGAGATAGAAGCAGAGATTGGAGTGGGATAGCTACAAACCAAGATATGCCAAGGATGGCTGGTACCTTCCAGAAGTTAAGAGATAAGCATGGAACAGACTCCTTAAGAACCCTCCAGAAGGAGCCAACTTTGCCAGCACCTTGATTTTGGACTTCTAGCTTGCAGAAGTGTAAAAGAATATATTTCTGTTGTTTTAAGCTACCCAATTTGTGGTAATTTATTATGGCACACCTAGCAAACTAATATTCCACCCGTGGGCTGACATAAAACAGTAACTCAAATTCTGTAGAGTGTTCCCCTCTGTAAGCATCTTCTTCTAATTAGATACCTCAATAATGGAATAAACTTAACAATCCTGTTATCATATGCACAGGCTACCTTCTGGTTTTATTTCGGTTTATCTTTCAGATAATCTGGGACTCTTCAACTAAAATGGAAGTGATCATTGTAATACTTTCCCTTGTTTTGTTATATAAATTCAGAGCTGATGCCAAGGGCAGTTTGGCAAGCTGTCAGCAATGGATAATATGACGGCATGGTGCTACGAACTCATGAAATACAACAAAGCTCTGTATTGTCTGAATGTATGGCTCATGTTCACATAACTGCTTTTGTCTTAGCCCGTGCCTGTCAAGGGGTACTTCTCTGCTATCTTTGTTTTCCTTTAGAGCTTTCCCCTCTAATTTGATCTGTGCTTGATGATATGGTTATAAAGAACACCAGGTACCTGGTATAGCAGACTCACACATTAGCACTGCTAAAGTCATTCTGCAATGTTCCACTGTTACAATGGTCCCACTGTAGAGCCAAAGGAAAGAAATTTCCCAGGAAGAAGAAGAATAGCTAACATTTGTCGAGGGACTGTTGTGTGCCAAACGCTCTTCTGGGTGCTTGACAGAAGGAAACTTTTCATTCTCACAAGGACCATCCCTACGAGGCAGGTGCTATTGCTATTCTCACTTGACAGCTAAGAAACCTGAATGACAGTGATAAGTAAAACTTGCCCCAGGTCACAAGGCTGATGAAGTCCAGGGCTAAAATGAACCCAAGTGGTCTGGCTGCAAAGTCTTTAATCATTACTCAGTTTGCTTTCTACCTGGGAAACACCCTCATCCTAGATCTAAATGTTGTAATATTTTATTCACTGGAAACCAGTGTGTTTTTTAAATGCCCTTTTCAGCAAATGCAAACGTTGGATCTATGTACTTGCCCCAGGTTGCAGGATCACCTTTGCCAGAAGGGGACTGAATTAGGATGGCCTCTGGGGTCCAGCTAGGGGATTTTTTTTTTAAATTGGAATATGTAATAGATCTTTGGATTTTTGAATGATCAAAGTCATGTGGGCACCATTTTTAAGCAATTTCATTTTCTCCAACTGGGCTCACTCCCTGAAAATATCACAACTTTCTCAAAAGTAAATGTTTTATATTTTATCATGTTATCATACAACAAAATCAGTGATAGTGACCATTTGTAGGTCTGCGTACATGCTTACAGAACACACATTTGTGGGGGAGGGTGTTAGAGACCCAGGAAAGAGAGGGCTGGAGTCCAGCACCTGTTCTGAGGAGCTCCTGCAGGCCAGCAGGCCTACGGTTGAGGTGGTCAAGAGGGAAAAGGATTAAGGATGGGTCAGAACTGCTCCTAGGGCAGGGGTTCGATCCCATCACCCCAATACCTCCAATCCAACAAAAAATATTTTAAACTCTTTTAACTATTCTAAAATGATTTTCATAGATAGTATAACCTACTTATTATACACACAATTAAAAATCAATATGATGCCCCAACGGAAACATAAAGAAGAAATAAATGGAGAGTAAATGGAAATTAAGTAGTTTGATATTTATTGTTCGGGGCTGACTACAGTTAAAATTCTATGATGAGTCAAATGCTTGTACCCACTGGCAAACTCCGCAAATGTGCCACCTCTAAGTAGGTGCTGACTCACCACAGAAGAGGTGAATAATCTAAGTAAAGTAATAATCTTCCCTGATTAGAAAAAATAGTCATCAACAAAGCAACACACAATTTTCCCTCTATTTTAGTGTCCTTACTGGGATACTCAGCCTAGATGAAAACCAAGCAAAAAATACTGTGTTAATATGAAAAATAAAGTTGGGTCCTGGAATCGTCACCTACCTGAATTAATCCGACAGTAAGCAGGATATGGGGCTATTCTTTGAGCTGTGGGACCATCCATGCTTTCCAAATTATCTACCAGATCTGACCTTCCTTGTTTTCACAACATCCTCTAGGGGTCGCAGTGCTCCAACTGACACCCATCAGGCTAGTGCTTCCTTATTCGCAAATCTCTACTGTGCCCATGTCCTGTCTCTCTGCCTCTCTCCTCTTCCTCCCCCTCTCTTCCCTTCTCTTTCCCTCTACTACCACTCTTCTTTACCTTACTTGTTCCCTTACCTTCTCCCTCACTTGCTCTGCTTTTCCCAGTGTCCTCTTCCTTTCGCTTTTCATCAGGGAGGAGGTGATGGCCCTCTTCTAGGGGCAGAGTTGAGGGCTCCTTGTCACTCATGCAGAATGTATCTCATAACACTGCCAGCTGCTGACCTCCGGGCCCCGAGCCTCCTGACACTGCACATTTGTGAATGCTCTCTCCTTCTCTCTCTCTTTGTTTTTCCAGTTTCCACATTTTGATCTGTAATTTCAACTGTATAGGTTAGAAAATACTGTCTGAGGAACCCTGTCATATCAGAGCCTTAACTCTTAGTATAGCTTTAATGTAGACTCGTAAGCACCAAATAATGGCTAAAATGTATTGCTTTCTGTATGACCAGCATTATGCCATGGGCTTTAATATGTACTGTAGGCTTTCATTTTTTATTCTATCCCCATGTTACACATGAGGGACCAAGACTTGAAGAAAGTGTATGATAGGCCAAGCTCGCAGAGCTCATAAATGGCAGAGCTGGGATGTACTCTTATGCACTAGGCAAGGGGCGCTATGGGCCAGTTCCTATCCTCAGAAAACTGGCTGCCTGGTACAGGATGAAACCCCTGCATAGGAACAGAAGACAATTTGACAGCTAATATTTATTGCCACGTGTCATCAAGTGTTCTTTACATACATTATCTTATTAGTCTTTTTACCACCCTGTAACGATCCTGCTAATATTGCCACCACCGCCTCCCACTTACAGATAAGAGGCAGAGAGGTTGCTAGGAAGTAGCAGGGCTGAGATTCAGATACAGGCAGACTGCCCTGGGGCCTGGGTTCTTATCCACTGTCTAAGCCCACGGACTTCTAGGGAGGGAGATGTTTCTGGCAGCTGAGATCAGGGAGCATTGGCATTTGAACTGAGCTTATGGGTGGGAGGAATTCCCACAGATGGAAATGGGGAAGGGTATTCTGTGCCTGGAATGGCTGGAGCAGAACAGCAGCAGGAGAGCCCCCACCGGTGTGCTGACCATTGGGAGGAAGATGGGAGCCTGGGCACAAGGAGGAGAGGCAGTCAGTCAGGCAGTGCTTTCTGCTTTTACATATCGGAGGCCTGAGTTTTTTCCAGTTGAGTATTAAAGAGAATGAGCTTGACTGTTCAGCATTTGTAATTAGAACAAATATATCTCTATCTGTTCTGGACAGCTATTAGAATAGTTTGTTAAAAGGCCCCGGTGTCATTCCGACTTGGCTTGGTGTGCACTGTGTGTGTAAAGGAATGGTCTGAATTAGGAGCTGGCGCTCGTCCTGATTCCGCCCTGTGGATCCTGGGCTTTCTTACTTCGTCTTCCTCATTCTTCTGCCAGTCTGGGGTCACAGCTTATTCCAGCTTATCCTGGAAAGACATTAGGAGGCCAAAGAGGAAACAGATGTGCAAAACTTCAAACGAAAGGTGCTTTGAAAGTCCAAGAAATCAAGTATTTTTATTACTCTGATTCATCTGCTTACTTAAGACACCGTAGTTATGAATTATTATTGGCCACAGGCAATTCAGTATAGAAATGTTGTGACCTAGATTAATTGATAGTTGTCACATACATGATCTCATTTAATCTTTACAGTTGCCCTATGAAGTAAGCGAATGGTTCTGATTAATGACCATTTTTACATTTGTTTAGCAAATGCTGGACCAAGGTATAAAATCCCAGTCTTCCAACTCTGTTTAGAATCTACTTTCCAAAGACCATAGAAGAGGCAATTAGGCGACAACCTTAGCTAAATTTTGGGCAAAATTCAGGAGAGGCAAACTTATAAACGTTATAATGCTCTTTGAACATAGTACACAATCCATAGTAACATTGAATTTCTAAATCTTTTTAAAAATTGAGCTGAAAGTTTGCCTCTTTTGCTTTGACTCCTCCAGATAGGACTTGTCTCTCCTGCAGCAATCCCATGAGGCTCTGCACATACCTCTGTGACCACATGTATTGTGTCATCCAGCAATTCTTTGTTTACACGTCTGTCTCCCCAGCCTCTTCTCCCTCCTCTCCCATGGTCATCTTGAGTCTCCGGCACATAGCAGATTGCTAGACATAACAAAAGCTCAAGAACACTCTTTATTTTTTTCATAAAATAACTTATTTTGATTCCATAAAATTTAGAAATATTTAAAGGGAAAAACATATCCTCAACAAAATAAAGGTTAAAAAGAAATTCAAAAAAGAAATAAATGGTTGCAAAATGTCAAATCTTCTAACGTAATCTATGAATTAGTAATAATAAAACTATTACTGAGTTTAGCTGGTGGTAGTATTGTCATTTGTGTGTGTGTTGTTTTAAAAACAAATAAAAAAATTTGAGGTAAATATTACTTTTACGAGTTCTAGTAACAGCTCTTAGAATATAGAAATGGTCTTTATTCTTGCAAATGTCTCCACCTGGTCATGTCAAAGTTCATTAATAGTTAAGTAAAATGGACCTTTAATTTCAAGCAAAATGTAATATTTATATGATCTATACAGGGTCCACTGAAGTGGGAATAATGTATGCATAAGAATTACAACAAACATCTATACAGAGGTGGGCAAAGCAGGTTTACAGTTGTGAGTACATGAAAAACAGTTTATTCTTGTATTATTATTTATTAACTATTGCATTATTATTACAATGCAATTGCAAACCTAATTTGCCCACCCCTGTATTTTAAAAACACTGCTTCAGGAATTATAATGGTATCAGGGCAAATGTAGCATCAATTAATAATAGCAGCTAACCTAAAAATAGAGAAATCAAAATGACTTAGAGAGGGAGAAGGCAAATCTCCTGTGGCCACGGATATTTGGACTCAGGTGCTTTTCGAGCTGAATCAAAGCTGCATGTGACCCTGGATTTCAGAGTCCTCACAGCTCAACCCTCCGCCTACCTGCAATTCTTTGACCTGATAATGCAGGGGATGCCCCGATTCTCTCAGGTCTGAGCCCAGGGCTGCTTGTTGAATGGTGGGGCATTAGTTTCCTAGTGCTGTTGGACAAATTCCCTCAACTCAGTGCCTTCAAACAACACACAGTTATAATCCTATAAATCCTATCTTATAAGCCTTTCTTTGGTCTGCACATGGACACTTATACCTCAGAGCCAGCAATAGTTCAGTGAATCCTTCTCCCACTTGGAAGCTCACTTGCTCTCGCTCTCTGTCTCCAGCTGGAGAAATTTCTCTGCTTTTAGAGGCTCAAGTGATTGGATTGAGTTCACCTGATTAATCAGGACACTCTCCTCACCTCAAGATCCATAACCTTAATTACACCTGTGAAATCCCTTTTGCCATGTAACACATGTACACAGGGTCCAGACATTAGGGCGTGGACATCAATCAGCCCATTACAGGGCTGCTTGGGAAAACTGGAATTTAAACTCTGCTACAGCCAGTTTTTGCCTGTTGTGGCCTTTCTCTCTCTCTCTCTCTCTCTCTCTCTCTCCCACCCTCTCTCTCTCTCTCTCTTTCTTTCCTTTTTTAACTTCTTTTTAGCTTATTGAGCTTTCTCTCAGTTGACAAAGCTGCCAACCAAGTTTTCTTAAGTTTTTTCCCCACGGGAGATAATCACTCCAGCTGTCGCAGAGGGACGCTGTTCGTTGCCATCCTTTCTCTAGGGTCTTTAGCCATCTTCCTGGTGGAGGCGTCCTTCTGGTTTATACTGCTCATGCTTTCCTGAACCTTAGGAAGTGTCCCCTCTATTTCTAAATGACCTCCTTGTTCCGTTTCCTGTCAAGTTTCATCCCATATTCTTGATACAGTTCAGGTAATATTTGAGGTTTCAGCTGAACCTCACTCACCTCTGGGCAGGGACAGGGGCCTGAAGAGCTTCACCAAAGGCACCCACTTATTGAGCTGGATCTCAACGGAAGGACTCAGGAGAAATCAAGGGGAGCTGACAATATCTTAACATTTTGTGGATTTTCAGTGAAGCCAGTTTGTCCCCATTCAATCTAAGCCTTCCTGGACGGGGTGACACTCCTCCAATGGCACTGCCACCTGCACATGGCTCCCGGGGTTGCCTGGGGTTGGTCTCCAGGCCACCGCATCACCTTCAGAGGTATGCCTCTGTGGCACGCCTCTGAAGTGTGGGCAGGTCCTTCTTTCAGCCGAATTTGCCACCATTAATTAACGAATTCATTCATTCATTTTTACAACATCCACTCTCCCAGCATCTCTGGCAAACTCGGGCCCAGATCCTTCCTGTCCATTACCCAGGACTCTGATGAGTGACTTCTCCTCAGTATCTTTATCCATAGGGACAGGAGATAACCATCGATGGAGGCCAGTCTGGAGACTCTGAAGGGTACCTGGGTTCGAGCTGCAGGTGCTCTGCTCCCAGGAGTCCCTCTGTTTATCTCTTATTCTTGAATCAGGAAAAGTCTTCTGGGTGATAATGGGTAGGCTCCAACTTTCTCAGATTCCTCCACTGGTTAGGACCGTAGCTACCCTCAAGAGGTATTTAAAGAAATGAACACTACCTATGAACGTGTTTAGCAATCACGTAAGGGAAGGTCCTGGAACCAGCATGGATGGCTATTAATCTCAGAGTGCAAGCATATGGCAACGTGAGATACAGACATGGAAAAGTCTGCGTCTGGTCTTTGCTGAGGGTCACACTGAGCTGCAAGCTGACTCAGGGGCATCTTTTAGGTCAGCAACATGGCAGAAGACATCAAGACCCCAATTAAGAGCTACCAGACCACCCCTTTTGACAGCCGCGTCCTCAACCAGAACCAGACAGGAACTGCTGGCAGAACTACCTGGACTTCCACTACTGTGAGGAGGAAATGACCACTAAATGGGGTGGTGTCTTCTGTGCGAATGGTACCGGCATGTGTACAAGTCCCTCTGCCCATGTGCTGGGTGTCCTCCTGGGATGAACTTGGAGCAGAAGTCACGTTTCCTGGAAAGTTCTGAACTGGGTCCACCTCGCCTCTCCTCTGTCCTCCACCCTTCTCCCAGGAAGGTGAAGGGGCACCTGGGTATATCCCACCCTGGGGATCCTGAATCACGGCTTAACTAATACTAAATGCTTGTTGGAAAAGTGTCAAAAAAAAAAAAAAAGAGAGAGAGAGAAATATCTACATCTTTGTCTCAGTCTCTCTCTCTTTATATCTATCTCTACCTCTCAGTCTGCTTGGGCTGGGGCTGCTGTAAGAAAATACCACAGACCAGGTGGCTTAATCAACCAACATTTGTTTCTCAAGAGGCTGGAAATCTGAGATCAGGCACCGGTGTGATCCAGGACCTGGGTGAAGGCACTCTTTCTGGTTTATAGATGGCCGTTTTCTCATTTGTTCTCACATGGTGAAGAAAGCTAACTCCCTTTCTCATCTTATAAGGATACGGATCCCATCATGGGGCTCCACCCTTGTGACCTAACTCCCTCTAAAAGGTCCCTCTTCCAAATACCATCACATTAGGGTTTCAACATGTGAATTTTGAGGGGACACATTTAACCGTAACTATATAACTAGATAAATACAAAACCATATATATGTATGTAGAAAACAATGTATAGGACTGGTTTTAGCATTTAGCTGGTGTTTTAATGTTCTCGCTCTCTCTATATATATTAAAAATTTGAAAAAATACATATTCTATCAAATGATGTTTGTATGTATACATACTCATCTAAATATACTAAATACATTAAATATTTACACTAAATATTTTTTACTAAATAAATACACTAAATAGACACTTGCCAGCTAAATGCTAAAATTAGTCCTAACCTACTTTTGAAGATTTGTCAATTATAGAAAGCATGCAAATTTAAAAAATTAATGGGGAAATAAGTATAAAATATTATTAATCTTCTGAGAGATTAAAGATAAATGTACAGTAAAGGTTGGATTGGATAATTCTGTCCCCCTGTGATGTTTCTTAGCAATGGAATTTTTAGATTCTGGCTGGTTTGGAGAAGTCCTAGTTATCATGGTTGTGTACTTGACTGTGCTCACCTCCTCTTAGGGTAAAGGAAAGTACTTTGAATATAGTAGATGTGCAAGAAGTATTTATTAATTGAATACACGAATAATATTGGAATAGTAATCTAGCAAGCAGTAAGTCATGATGGTTTTATTTCTTCATTCATTCACTCATTTACTTACTCAACAAAAAGTATTGGTCCCCTGGTATTGTACACTAGGTATTGTTCTAGACAAGGGAGCAGTGAACAAGACAGGCAAGGTGGACCCTTAAAGGAATATATTCTAAAAGGGAAGGCAGAACATAAACAAACTAGCAAGAACATATCCAGAAGTGGGAAGCTATGATGTGGTGACGCGGGTGAGTGGGACCAGGGAACAGGGGCTGCCCGGCAGGTGCTGTAGTTGCAGAGAGTTGTAGCCATGGCCAGAAGCATAGTGCTGAAGCCCTGAAAAGACAGGAAGCACCGTAGCCACTCTCTTCTGCCCTCTGACTTTCTGATGCCTCCCATTGGATAAATACAACCTATGGACCAAAGTGTGAGTTTAGATGATGCAATCCTTGGGGGTCAGCCTCCCAGAGCACAGAGCAAGGCAGAGGAAGAGAGAGCATAATCAGTGGTTTGAGACTGAAAAATAAGAGAATAATCTCCAGTTATAGTCAAGTAGACAACTTTTACCACTTCTGAGCTCCTTGAGGACAAGCTCTAATTTGGGTCTACCTTTCTCTGCCTCATGGGACCCAGAGAGCCCCAACTGGGCAGGAAGTAAATTTTGTTCATTTATTTGCACTTTGTAGAGTTGGTTCTACCAGATCTAAATGATAAATGAGAGTGCTTTAGGCATCAGAGTCTCCCTGCAGGTGAGGGTGGGAGCTTCTGCTTCTTTACTGGCCCAGGGTATTCCAGCTGGGTGCTCGGTGCATGTTATGTCCAATGATCATTTCCTAAATGAGGAAAGAATTATTTTTGCATACAGAATTTCCTTTGTTAGTCGAATGCAGAACTGTGACAGATTAAAACATTTCTCCACTTGGAAACACTTCATAAAGGTTGGGGAAGAAGACTTGGGGGACAGATGACAAGCATTTCAATTTCCTTCTCCCTCTCTCCCAGAGGAAGCTTCTCTGACGGTGATTACAAACAGATGCATGCATTTCCTCTTTTAAAATCTAAACTCTAGATAATGTTCTCTTCTCCCAAAACCATGTACTGGGAACCTCCTCATAAGGCTGGAGAGGAATCAAGTCACAGATGTACAATTTGCAGTTAATATTGTTTAGATGAGTAAAATCAAAAAGAGTTTAGAGTATTTTAGAAGTAGAGGGACAAGAGACCCAGTAAACAGGAGATCAGGGGGGCGGTTCTGATATTAGATGGATTTCCTTGCTGGCTTGTTGGAAGGAGTTTTATTTTTAATTAATTTATTTATTTTAAAATTTATTTTTCTTTATTGATTTTAGAGAGAGGAAGGAAGAGGGAGATAGAGAGACAGAAACATCGATGAAAGAGAATATCGATTGGCCACCTCCTGCATGTCCCCCACTGGGGATCGGGCCCACAACCTGGGCATGTGCCCTGACCGGGAATCGAACCAGCAACCTCCTGGTACATGGGTCAATGCTCAACCACTGAGCCACACCGGCCAGGCAGAAGGAGTTTTATACAAACACTCAAGGCTTACAGGACACATTTAATGTATGCTGTAGACCTGAGAGCTCTGAATCGAGAAAGGCTGCAATAATTGTCTGGACTTGTCCTTCAGAGGGGAAAGGGCAAGACATACTAGGGAGCTGAGTGCAAGTCCTACAACTCAACAAAGCAGGGAAAGGAAAGCACTTGCTATGGTGTGAAGCAATTCAGAGGGCTGTGGCTGAGGGGAGGCACCTTGTCTGGGAAGCTCCTTGCTCCCTGGACAACTACAAAGGAAGATGAGAGCCACAGTGTCCAAAATGTAATCATTCATTATGTGGAGAAAATGCTAAAAGAAAACTTTTCTTTTTCCCCCAGCTCCTTTGCATGTGGTAAGGCCATATGCCTAGTGCTGGTCAAAGTGCTGTGGGTGGAATTGACAGAGATGGCTTCCACACCTGGGCCACCAAAAACAGATCCTGCTCAGTTCCCCCCTCTACTTGAGGGCAGAATATCCCCAAGGTGGAAAGAGACAGACTGTCTGAATGTAGAGCCTATGGTGATAACCTAAATGTGAGCACAGAGCAAAAACAGCCAGATGAAAAAGGATAGGTTCTCCATTGATATTCTTGCCAGTGGAAATCGTGTTCATTCACAGAGTTGCAAGGAAAGCAGTCCAGGGACCCACATACCGGAGATGACAGCATGATAAGATTTATTTGGGTGGAAATAGAAGGCTGCCCCCAGGTTCCCAATGTCTCATCTCTGACCATCCGTGGTAAAAGTCCAGCCTTGTCTTCATCAAGCCCAGAACAAAGACCAGTGTCCAGAAATGTGGTCCCATATTAAAGCCTAATTCTTTGGAGCAGGAGGTCTGCCATGGACCCCAGGCGGCTGCTAGGCCCGCATGGCTGCTAGGAGAAACAGGAGAGCTCATGGCCAAGCGTGCGTTACCCAGCCAGAGAGAGGGATCTTCTTCGTTAGGCTGATTATATTAATTATCTCAGGCTTAGGATGGACCAGGTGCTTCTTCAAACTAATCAATCAACTTCCCAAGCTTTTGCGGGCTGGCACTGGATCCTCTCTTTAACCAATCTATTTCCTAGACCTTCCAGGGTTCTGTGTCCCTTATCGGATCCCATCCTTTTCTCAGGCTAGACAGACAGACCTTTATGGCCACAATCTCAGCTCCTTCTGTGCATGTGCTTACCTCCCTCTTTATTTTATTAATTTATTTTTGTTACAGATGTTTCTCCTTTCCCCCCATTGTCACCCTTCCCCCACCCCCTGCCCCGTCCCCAGTTTTGTTGTCCATGTCCATTGGTTATGAGTATATGCGTACAAGTTCTGTGGTTCATCGCTCCCCTCCCCTACCCCCTCTTCTGGCAATTGTCAGTCTGTACCCTACTTCCACGTCTCTGGGACTACTCTGTTCCTCACACTGTTATGTTTGTTATAGTCCAGAAATAAGTGAGATCATATGATATTTGTCTTTCTTTGCTTGGCTGGTTTCACTTAGGATAATAGTTTCCAGGTCCTCCCATGTCGTCGCAGAGGATAAGAGATCTTTCTTTCTTACAGCTGCATAGTACTCCATTGTGTATATGTACCACGGCTTTTTTATCCATTCGTCTACTGATGGACACTTGGGCTGTTTCCAGATCTTAGCTATTGTAAATAGCACTGCTATGAACATGGGGGTACATATATTCTTTCTGTTTGGTGTTTCAGGCTTCTTAGGGTATATTCCTAGAAGTGGGATCACTGGGTCAAATGGTAATTCAATTTTTAATTGTTTGAGGTAACACCATAGTGTTTTCCATAGTGGCTGCACCAGTCTACATTCCCACCAGCACTGTACTAGAGTCCCCTTTTCTCCACACTCTCGCCAACACTTGTTGTTTGATGCTTTGTAGATGGCGGCTATTCTGACAGGTGTGAGGTGATACCTCATTGTTGTTTTAATTTGCATCTCTCTGATGATTAGTGATGTACAGCATTTCTTCATATGTCTCTTGGCCATTTGTATGTCCTGTTTGGAGAGGTGTCTATTTAGTTCCTCTGCCCATTTTTTTAATTGGGTTCTTTGTCTTCCTTTTGTTGAGATGTATGAGCACTCTATATATTTTGGAAATTAATCCCTTATCTGATATATCATTGGCAATTATGCTCTCCCATACAGTGGGTTGCCTTTCCACTTTGATGGTTGTTTCTATTGCTGTGCAGAAGCTTTTGAGTTTGATGTAGTCCCATGTGTTCATTTTTTCCTTTGTTTCTGTTGCTTTAGGTGATATATCAGTGAAAATTCTGCTGCGTATGATGTCTGAAATTTTGTTGCCTACATTTTCTTCTAGGATTTTTATGGATTCACGAGTCACATTTAAGTCTTTTATCCATTTTGAGTTTATTCTTGTGTATGGTGTAAGATGATGGTCTAGTTTCATTTTTTTGCATGTAGCTGTCCAATTTTCCCAACACCATTTATTAAAGAGGCTGTCTTTATTCCATTGTATGTTCTTGCCACCTTTGTAGAATATTAATTGAGCATAATGTTTTGGGTCAATTTCTGGGTTCTCTGTTCTATTCCATTGATCTATGTGCCTGTTCTTGTGCCAGTACCAGGCTGTTTTGATTACAGTAGCTTTGTAGTATAACCTGATGTCCGGTATTGTGATCCCGCCTACTTTGTCCTTCTTTTTCAAGATTGCTGTAGCTGTTCAGGGTCTTTTTTGGTTCCATATGAACTTCTGAAGCATTTGTTCTAGTTCTATGAAATATGTCGTTGGTATTTTGATGGGGATGGCGTTAAATCTATAGATTGCTTTGGGTAGTATGGACATTTTAATGATGTTAATTCTTCAAATCCATGAACAAGGTATGTGCTTCCACTTTTTTATATCTTCCTCTATTTCTTTTTTCAATGTCCTGTAGTTTTCTGCAAATAGGTCCTTTACTTCTTTGGTTAAGTTTATTCTTAGGTATCTTAATTTTTTTGCTGCGATGGTAAATGGGATTGTTTTTTTAGTTTCTCTTTCTGTGAGTTCATCATTGGTGTATAAGAATGCCGTCGATTTCTTGACGTTAATTTTGTATCCTGCTACTTTGCCAAATTCATTTATTAAGTCTAGTAGATTTTTGATGGAGTCTTTAGGGTTTTCTATGTATAATATGTCATCTGTGAATAATGACAGTTTCACTTCCTCCTTTCCAATTTGGATCCCTTTTATTTTTTCTTCATGTCTGATTGCTGTGGCTAAGACTTCCAGTACTATGTTAAATAAGAGTGGCGAAAGTGGGCATCCTTGTCTTGTTCCTGTTCTTAAGGGAAATGCTTTTAGTTTTTGTCCATTGAGTATGATGTTGGCTGTAGGTCTTTCATATATGGCCTTTATAATGTTGAGATATGATCCCTCTATTCCCAAATTTCTGAGCATTTTTTATCAGAAATGGGTGCTGGATTTTGTCAAATGCTTTTTCAGCATCTATTGATATGATCATGTGGTTTTTATCTTTCATTTTCTTTATGTGATGTATCAAATTTATTGATTTGCGTATATTGTACCAGCCTTGCATCCCTGGGATGAATCCCACTTGGTCATGGTGAATAATTTTTTTGATGTATTGCTGGATCCGATTTGCTAGTATTTTGTTAAGGATTTTGGCATCTATGTTCATCAGGGATATTGGCCTGTAGTTTTCTTTCTTTGTAGTGTATTTTTCTGGTTTTGGGATTAGAATTATGCTGGCCTCATAAAACGAGTTTGGAAGTCTTCCTTCTTCTTGAATTTTTTGGAATAGTTTGAGGAGAATGGGTGTTAGTTCTTTGAATGTTCGGTAAAACTCGCCCGTGAAGCCGTCAGGGACTGGGCTTTTGTTTGCTGGGAGAGTCTTGATTACATCTTCAATTTCCTTCGTTGTTATTGGCCTGTTCAAGTTTTCTATCTCTTTCCGATTCAGTTTTGGGAGACTATGTGTTTCTAGAAATTTGTCCATTTCGCTTAGATTGTCGAATTTGTTGCCATACAAATGTTCATAGTATTTGGTAACGATCCTTTGTATTTCTGTGGTGTCAGTTGTTACTTCTCCTCTTTCATTTCTGATTTTGTGTATTTGGGTTCTCTCTCTTTGTTTCTTGGTGAGTCTAGCTAAGGGTCCATCAATCTTGTTTATCTTTTCAAAAAACCAGCTCTTTGTTTTATTGATCTTTTGAATTGTTTTTTTGGTCTCCATGTCGTTTATTTCTGCTCTGATCTTTACTATTTCCTTCCTTCTACTTGCTCTAGGGTTTTCTTTTTGTTTGCTTTCCAGTTCTTTAAGTTGTGAGGTTAGGTAGTCAATTAGAAATTTTTCTTCTTTCTTAAGGTGGGCCTGTAGTGCTATGAACTTCCCTCTCCGAACTGCTTTCACAGTATCCCATAGATTTTGCGTTGTTGTGTGTTCATTTTCATTGGTTTCCAGAAATTTTTAAAATTCTTCCTTGATCTCCATGGTAACCCATTCATTGTTCAGTAACATGCTATTTAGCCTCCATGTGTTCATATGTTTTTGCATGTTCTTGTTGCAATTGATTTCTAGTTTCGTGCCGTTGTGGTCTGAGAAGATGCTTGATATGATTTCAATCTTCTTGAACTTGTAGAGACTTAGTTTGTGCCCTAACATATGGTCTATCTTTGAGAATGTCCCATGTGCACTTGAGAAGAATGTGAATTCTGCAGTTTTGGGATGTAATTCTCTGTATATATGTATTAAATCCATTTGATCTAGTGCTTCATTTAGAGTCTCTGTTTCCTTGTTGATTTTTTGTCTAGATGATCTATCCAGTGATGTCAGGGGGGTGTTGAAGTCTCCTGCTATGATTGTATTGCTGTCGATTTCTCCTTTGAAGTCCTCCAGAAGATTTTTAATATATTTTGGTGCTCCTATATTGGGTGCATATATGTTTACCAAGGTTATATCTTCCTGTTGGATAGACCCTTTCAATATTATGTAGTGGCCTTCTTTGTCTCTAGTTATGGTCTTCAATTTGAAATCTAATTTATCAGATATGAGTATTGCTACCCCAGCTTTTTTTTCCTTTCTGTTTGCTTGGAAGATTTTTTTCCATCCCTTTACTTTCAACCTATGTGAGTCTTTTGTTGTGAGGTGGGTCTCTTGTAAGCAACATATGTGTGAATCATGCTTTCTTATCCAGTCAGCTACTCTGTGTCTTTTTATCGGAGCATTCAGTCCATTTACATTTAAGGTGATTATTGATATGTACTTATTTATTGCCATTTTTGTACAGTGTGGTTCTAATTATCTTTCTATTTCTTCTAATAATTATAGCAGTCCTTTTAACATGTCTTGCAGTGCTGGTTTGGTGCTAATATATTCCCTTAGCCTTGTTTTGTCTGGGAAGCTCTTTATTTGACCTTCTATTTTGAATGATAGCCTTGCTGGATAGAGTAGTCTTGGATTCAGATCCTTGTTTTTCATGACCTTGATTACTTCATGCCATTCCCTTCTGGCCTGTAGTGTTTCTGTTGAGAAGTCAGATGATAGCCTAATGAGGTTTCCTTTGTAGGTAACCTGTTGCTTATCTCTTGCTGCCTTTAGGATTCTCTCTTTGTCTTTGATTTTTGGCATTTTAATTATTATGTGACTTGTTGTGGGCCTGTTTGGGTTCTTCTTACTTGGGGCTCTCTGTGCTTCTTGAACTTGAATGCTTTTTTTCCTTCATCAGGTTAGGAAAGTTTTCTGTCACTATTTCTTCAAATATATTCTCTAACCCTTGCTCATTTTCTTCTTCTTCGGGGACTCCAATAATGCGAATGTTATTACGTTTCCAGTTGTCCCACAGTTCTCTTAAGCTATCTTCCTGTTTTTTCATTGTTTTTTCCTTTTGGTTTTCTGATTGATTGATTTTTTTCTACTCTGTCTTCTAATTCACTGATCCGGTCCTCTGCTTCCTCTACTCTGCTGGTCAGTCCTTCCAATGTGTACTTTATTTCTGCTATGTCATTCTTCATTTCCACTTGGTTGGTTTTCAGTGTTTCTATATCTTTACTCATGGTGTTGATGTCCTTACTCATGCTGTTTAGTTTCCTCAAGATCATGGCTCGGAACTCTACCTCTGATAATTTGCTTAGCTGCATTTCATTTATCTCATCTTCGGTGGAGTTCTCTTGTTCTTTCATTTGGGATCTGTTTCTTTGTTTCACCATTTTTGCTATCACAGTGGGTTTTGGAGCCTGCCAAATTTTCCCTGTGGGTGTTGGTGTTCTGCTATTTGTGGCTCCCTCTACTGTGTTTGGATGAGCGTGGAGGGCCCTCCTTCAACACCACTATCAAGTCTCACTTTCCTGGGTAGAAATGCAAGCTCAGGAAAGGTTTAGTTATGATCTAGCTTTTTGCCTGGAGGCTATTAGCCTCAGTTACTTGAAAAGCCTTAGGATCTCAGTTGAGTGAGAACCTCCCTCAGATGTTTACAGTGTAAGAGGATTTCCGAGGGTGGGGCCGATGCTGGTTGTTAATGAGCCTCAATTTGCATTTCTTTACCTCTTTACCTCACCTGGGAATCTCCGAGGGAGGGGTTGCCACAGCTCCGGGAAGGAGCAAACTTGGCTGCAGGTCTGTGCTATTGGGAAGGAGGGGCTGGCCACCACCGTCTTTTGTGGCCACAGCTCAGCACAAACTCTGAGGGCCCTCCAAATCCCAGGTGTCCCCTCAGAGTTCCAATCCAGTCCGCCCTCCCTCTGTCGGAGCCCCAGGTGAGTGGCTGTGGCTATTTAGCGCTCTGTCCCGGCCCTCTGCACTGTGGAGCAGCTGGGGCTCTTAACCCCGAGGGCGGGCGCTGCCGCCACCGCTCCCAGCCGAGGCCGCCGCTCCCAGCCGAGGCCGCCGCTCCCAGCCGAGGCCTCCGCTCACAGCCGAGGCCTCCGCTCACAGCCGAGGCCTCCGCTCACAGCCGAGGTCGCTGCTGTCCATGGGCTCCCAGCCCCCCACCCTCACGTGCCTCCGCAGATCCTACCAGGCTCATTCAGTGTCCCTGGTTGTATGGTCCTCTCCCGCTGTTTTTCTGTTGCTTTTTCCTGATGATTTGTCTTTATTTTAGTTGTAATTCCCATTTGATCCTGGGAGATCGTCTGTGTAGCTTCCATTCACTCCACCGCCCAAAAGAGAACTCTCTCTTTGTCTTTAATTTTTGGCATTTTAATTATTATGTGTCTTGGTGTATGCCTCTTTGGGTTCTTCTTACTTGGGGCTCTCTGTGCTTCTTGAACTTGAATGCCTTCTTCCTTCACCAGGTTAGGATAGTTTTCTGTCACTATTTCTTCAAATATATTCTCTAACCCTTGCTCATTTTCTTCTTCTTCGTGGACTCCTATAATGTGAATGTTATTATGTTTCCAGTTGTCCCACAGTTCTCTTAAGCTATCTTCCTGTTTTTTCATTGTTTTTTCCTTTTGGTTTTCTGATTGATTGATTTTTTTCTACTCTGTCTTCTAATTCACTGATCCGGTCCTCTGCTTCCTCTACTCTGCTGGTCAGTCCTTCCAATGCGTTCTTTATTTCTGCTATGTCATTCTTTATTTCCACTTGGTTGGTTTTCATGGTGTCGATATCCTTACTCATGCTGTTTAGTTTACTCAAGATCATGGCTCTGAACTCTACCTCTGATAATTTACTTAACTGCATTTCATTTATCTCATCTTCGGTAGAGTTCTCTTGTTCTTTCATTTGGAATCTGTTTCTTTGTTTCACCATTTTTGCTATCACAGTGGGTTTTGGAGCCTGCCAAATTTTCCCTGTGGGTGTTGGTGTTCTGCTGTTTGTGGCTCCCTCTTCTGGGTTTGGATGAGTGTGGAGGGCCCTCCTTAAACACCACTGTCAAGTCTCACTTTCCTGGGTAGATTTGCAAGCTCAGGAAAGGTTCAGTTATGCTCTAGCTTTTTGCCTGGAGGCTATTAGCCTCAGTTACTTGAAAAGCCTTAGGATCTCAGCTGAATGAGAAACTCCCTCAGGTGTTTATAGTGTGAGAGGATTTCCCGAGGGTGGGGCCGATGCTGGTTGTTAATGAGCCTCAATTTGCATTTCTTTGGCTCTTTTCCTCACCTGGGAATCTCCGAGGGTGGGGCTGCCACAGCTCCGGGAAGGAGTAAACTTGGCTGCCCTGTGTAACCGGGAAGGAGCGGCTGGCCACCACTGTCCTTTGTGGCCACAGCCCAGCACAAACTCTGAGCGCCCTCCAAATCCCAGGTGTCCCCACAGAGTTCCAATCCAGTCTGCCCTCCCTCTGCCGGAGCCCCAGGTGAGTGGCTGTAGCTATTTAGCGCTCTGTCCCAGCCCTCTGCGCTGTGGAGCAGCTGGGGCTCTTAACCCCGAGGGCGGGCGCCGCCACTGCTCACAGCCAAGGCCACTGCTGTTCGTGGGCTCCAGCCCATCACCCTCACGCGCCTCCGCAGATCCTACCAGGCTCATTCAGTGTCCCTGGTTGTATGATCCTCTCTCGCTGCTTTTCTGTTGCTTTTTCCCGATGATTTGTCTTTATTTTAGTTGTAATTCCCGTTTGGTCCTGGGAGATCATCTGTGTAGCTTCCATTCACTCCGCCGCCATTTCCAGTCCCCTTACCTCCCTCTTTATTAGTTTATCCCTCCCTCAGTAGTCCGTGGTTCCCTAGGGAATGTGTGAAGCTGTAACTTCCTAGCAAAGCAAGCAGGTTCAGCGTCCGATTCAGCTCCCCAGCCCACTCCGCTCAACAATGTCTGATTCACTTTATTACTAACTAGCTACCTATGCTAACAATATCACTGGACATTTCCCTCCTTTGGGGACAGGTTGCAATGGTGGGGATGAGGGTGGAGTGAAAAGAAATATTTATTATAATCAAGATCTTGCTTCTTCCATTTTAACATAGTCCCCCTTCTAGGCTAAATAATAGTACTTTTCAAAGGCTTTCTTTTTTTGAAGATTGCAATCACTTCTATGGCTATGATTGAATATCAAGGCAACGTCTGAATGGTAATTTCTCCAGAATGAGTCAGCCTGGCTTCATAAGACGATTCCCTGAACAAGATGAGGCGAGAAGCCATATGGGCTCTTTAGGCTAATCAGAGGCTAATTCATCTCTCCAAAGTTTGGGAGAAAGTGCTTCCCTTCCTCGCTACCCCCTAAGGAACGTGTGTGGTCTGAAACGGGTGGGAGATTGGCACTGGCATAGGAGTAAGGTAGTTTACACCTAGGTTCATAAACCAGCCTGTGACTGTGGCTGGAAAGGAAAACAAAGGGGCCGAGTGGGGTGTTTCTAGGTGCTATCTGTTGGAATTCCTCTTTCCTTCAAGGCCTGTTCCCCCTGAAATGGACCTTCTGATGCACTTCCTTGCCACCCTGATGAGAAGAAAGCCTAGAGGTGGGTCTGAATATGTTTTAGTCTCCAGCCTGTCCACCATGCTTGCCAAGTAGAGCATGTGCAAAATGGTTCCTTTGATAGGTACTGGAGTGCCATGGATGTAAGTAGTGCCATTATTTCACACGGGTCACGAATTGGATAGATGGATTGTGTGTACATGTAGGAGCGAGTTTAAACCTGCAGTGAAGCTTGGAGCTATGTGGGAGCTCAAAGAAAACTTAAAGGAACTCTGGGGCAGTGGGCAGGCACGCTCAACACTGGCGATGGGGCACCCACTAGTTTCTGTGTGGGGGATAACCTCGTCTCTTTAAATGGTAGCAAGACTTGCCCTGGCTGGTTTGGCTCAGCGGTTAGAGTGTTGGCCTGCGGACCAATGAGTCTCGGGTTCGATTCCAGTCCAGGGCATGGACCTCAGCTGCGGTTCGTCCCCGGCCCTGGTCAGGTCGTGTCACAAGGAGGCAACCTGTCCATGTGGCTCTATCACATTGATGTTTCTCTCTCTCTCTCTCTCTCCCTCCCTCCCACGCTATCTGATAATAAATAGAAAAATATTGTTGGGTGAGGAATAAAAATAAATAAATAAATAAATAAATAAATAAATAAATAAATAAATAGTTACAAGACTTGGAGAAGTGTAAGAAAAAGTAAGGCTGCCATTTAGGATTTTCTAGAAATGACGAAGATGGCCTCAACTAAATGTTATTATTTAACTACTAAATCAGATCAAAGGCTGAGATTTTACCTTGGTTATATGTCATTTACTCCTTTGGAAGGTGAGGTAGAGGAGAAAGGCCACGAGGATTTGTCTATACAATTTCATCTCCTAAAAAGTCGTCTCCTTGCAAATGATGACGAACCCGAGTCTGCCCGGGCTGGCTGTGGTCAGCATGGAAGCGGGACTAGAAACCGCCCTCCATCTGTGCCTTCTAAGTGTTCAGTGCTGAGATAGACCAGACTTAGGCTTTTGTCTGAACTGGCTTTTGTCCGAGTTATAAACCAAGTCACTATGGATGTTTTACACTTTCTTCTTTCATTTGTCTTCAAGCTATTGCAGCAGCTTTTCAATATTTGCCATTTCTTTTGTTGTTGTGTTTTATTTGGGTGAGTCATCACGAAAACCAAATAGAGGGGAAAACCCCACCCCCGATCGTCACAGAAAGACACTTCAAAACTGCCCCGTTTGATCACTGTCGAGCTTTGTGAAAGCAGCTTTATTGATGGTGATGAGGTTATAAACATCACATACATTTTAACTTGTTGTTCCTTATATAGTACCAGAATGTTTTAAGCAAACAAAGAAATTTCCCCCCAAATTTACCGAGTAAATACATTTTTTAGGAGTTTCCAAGGCAGGTATTTTATTTCACATTCACTGAGACGGAAATTTAAATGATCTTTACCCTCTGAATGTGCTGGAGGGTAAATTTTTAATATTTTTCTTATAATTACCACGGAGGAGTGTTTAGGAAACTAAGCTATAGTTTTTACGGGTATGAAAAGAGATACTGAAACATAATTCCTTTTAATGCTGCATTATGCTAGGAACATAGTCACCAGCGGCTGGGATGGGGATCTAACTCATTCAGAGAACATTGATTCAGAGAAGAATTCAGAGATTAGAGAAATCCATTCCTCTGAAACACAGGGAAAGTTTAATTAAATGAATTGATTTTAGTTTCTTTTTTTCTAGCAACTTGGATGAATTCTGAAGATATTTGGTCAGGATAACCAGCAAAAAAATGAACTTTGAACACATATTTCCAGGTAGATCTCTATTTACATGCATGCTTATAAAATACACTTACTATGCTTGCTGCTCTGCCCTTCAATCATAGAGCTGTTCAGTACAGTCTCCCTTCCTTGTTACCTCAATTACACCTCCTCACTCACAACATTCCACTACCATCTAATCATTGTTTAGAATTATACTAATCTGTACCACCACTGACTTTCTACTCATCACCATTCTTACAACCTAGGAAGTAAAACTAAAACTCATTCAATGCCACTGAAAGCAACTAAGGCGTCAGGGATGACAACTGGGCACCAGGAGCCTAACTGAAAATGGACATTAAAGTCTGGCTTCCTGGAGACTTTCTGATCAGGTCTCTGGCCCATTCAGAAAAAGAGAACTTGAGTGTCATGTCAGCAGCTGGGTAACAGGCTATTTCTCAGATACACTGAACTGGTACTTTTATTTAATCACAGGGCTCTGGCATGACAAAAATTTCAGAAAAATAAAAGGAGGTACAGGGTTAGATCCTAAGACCAGGGAGTGTAATTGAATGTAAGCTTCAAACATAATAAAGTGAAGTAATTTTCCAGTTGGGTGACATGGAGAAACTGTCTTAAGTTTTTTAGGAGCAACTGCTTCCATTGTTGGGTCACTTACACATGAAAGGTGACACACAATATCTGGATTCTGTATACTTTCATGTCTTTTGGTTGTTAGTGCAGGAGGTTCCAAGATATAAAACTTTCACCAATCCTTATGTTCCAATTTGTTGTGTCATAAATTCCAGCATGCCAAATTCATACTGGTCTTTATTTATTGACATAATTGTTGAAGCAAAAGATAGAACTGCAATGTACCCAGGAACCTGGTAAGCTCAGAAATGTGTATTTTCTGAGTTTTCAGACAAACGATGTAGAAAACTCATTAAATGGTCATTTGAAATGATTCTTCCAGCTCTGACATGTCTCCAGTTTCATTTCTAGAAAGCCACTGCCAAGTTTTTGCACCACCAATCTTATCCAGATTCGACAGATGAAAAAGCCTCTATGTTCAGCATCTCTCTTCAACCCTCTCTGATAAAATGTCACAATTGATTGATTCCTATTTCATTCTAAGCCTTAGGTCCTCCACGCTACAATACTTCTAGGATTTCAATGGGAGACACATCTATTAGTGTGCATCAAGGAATTATTTCTATTTGCCACTTATGATCTGTAATCCATAATAAATCACCTTTTTTTTTTTCCTTTCAAAATTAACAATATACTATAGGCTTCTCCAGTGCGTGAGAATATATATTTATACCAAACTAAAATATGTTACCGTTGCCTCACATAAGCTTTGTAAGTTGTGGCCAAAGTAATTTATTAAATATGAAAAGTTTATTTTACCAATGATGCTGCAAGGATAAAAGATGATCTATGTTCGCACATTGGTCATTTGAGAGCTCGGTGACTTAACTCGCTCCACAGACTAGTTCCTCACACAGCTTTATTTTCTGGTCTGGGTGGACAAGTCAAGGGAGCAGGTGCCTTTAGGTCTGTTCTGCACTTAGAGAAGCTCCTCATGCTCTGTGTGGGGTGAAGAAGCAGTCCAGTGGTTTTTTAAAAATTAATAATATCTTGCACTTAACTTAGTGTTTTAGCCTTTACCTGAGTGTTACCATTAAATGCACAGAGATTGAACTTTTCATAAGGGGCAATGAGATAAAATTGTTCCACAAAGTGTATTACATGAACCACTTTTCACAGTTCGAATAAAATATTTTAAGTATAAATATTGTAACTCGAGCAACAACCTATCTACACAAGGTGGGAGAGGATGGGATTAATAACAACCCAGTTATATTTCCATATAGTTCATGTTTAACCATTTAAATAGTTTGTTTCATTTTTCAAAATCCAATTGCATATAACCCATAATTGAAAGGCCACTTCCTCTCCAAAACAAATAAACTATCAAAGAATAAAGTGATAAATTATAAGAAAGGAAAATATGTATCATTTACTACATTCATTCCTTTGCTCCAAAACTTGGCAAACATGTAAGAAAAGTGATAGCAAGTGGATACACTTTAATTTGCAAAGCTAATTTGGAGCAGATGAAGTTTAAAATATATACTAGAATAGGCATATATTTTTTTAATCTTTCCACGTGAAATGAATGTACTAGATTTTTCATTAAGAAACCAGGAGGACTGCTATGAAATGAGGAACAGTGGCATTTACCAACAGGACAACCCATTCATCCTGTTATGACCAAATCCAAGAATTCCAAATGTTTCCTTCATTTCCATCTATGTAAAAGACTGGGAGAAATAAAATTATTGTTATTGGCTGCATAACTTTTAGGCTATATAAACTTTAAGTTAATGATTCTTAAGGACATAGTTTTATTTGGTTTTCTTCCGGGAGCTTACATGAGGGTCAAGGTTGCTTTTAATCATTTTGGTATAGGTTTTAGGGTGAGAGTAAGACTCCCTAGGTACCTGCAATTCCTTTAATAGGGAGCATGGGTCAAAGTGCAAATAATTCTACGAGAAACGACAAAATGATTAAAATTTACACTGTAAACGAAATGACTAGTATCAGTTCCTTCTTTGAGAGCAGAATTTTATGATGGAAATACACTAGGGCTTGAGGCATGCTGGAAGAAGGGGCTCAGGGATAAACCAAAGGTATCACCTTGACAGCCCCTAGGTAGAATCCCGTTACTTTCCGGTCAGACTTTGTTATAAGCTTTAGGACGTTGTCATGGGATGCCTGTCAAAATCCTTTACTCTGTCATGTACAGGAAAGGAAACTGCATTGACATGTAGAATTAAATCAAGTCTTTATGGATATAGAGTTCCATCTTAAAATAAAACCTATCAATGAAAATTTTCAACTTCCTAAAGAAAAAAAGAGAGAGGTGAATAAACTTTGTACGTGAAATCACTTACTCACCTAAGTGTCATGTGTACTAAAGCGCAGAGGAACATCTCAAATGTGGGTGTAACCGCTATGCGTTTGGGAAACGTGCCACGATGGAAGAGTGCTCACAAACGACTTCTGTCTGCCCCCTAGTGGCCGCTGAAATAAATTCTATTTTTCTTTGTTGGCTATGGCCCTGAATTATGCGAGCGAGCGAGAGAGAGAGAGAGAGAGAGAGAGAGAGAAAGAGAGAGAGAGAAAGGAGGTAGATAATGCCATACCAGGAATTTAAAACCATCAAGACGTATGCCTCGATACATTTTAAAATAAAATCATTGTAGTAAATGTTATATATTTTCCTTTGTGCTAACTCAAAGGTTAACCACGAATAAATACTTGTTCTTCCCTCGTCCCTGCATCTACCTGGGTTCAGATACTGACTGGCACGGAGGACACCGAGCTGGCTCGGGATTCCCGGGTCACGTTGTTGGGCATCGAAAGGGTACAGCAGGATACGCCCACGGTGGCCTCGGGCAGCTCGTCGTCCTCTGTCCACTCGTTGAGCTCAGGGTTGAAGCACTGGATGCACTTCTTGTACTTCTTCTCGCCCTCGTTCCAGCCGCCCACCAGGTAGGCGCGGCCGTGCAGCGCCGAGGCGCCCGCGGTGCTCACACCCACCGGCAGCGGCGCCGCGTAGCTCCACTGGCGGGTCGCGGGGCTGTAGCACTCCACGGTCAGCACGTCCACGCGCTCCCCGCGCGGCTCCACCTGGCTGCCCCCCATCACATACACCCTGTCTCCCAGCGTGACGGCGCAGTGCCAGCCTCGGGGCGTGCTCAGGCCCGGCAGCTCCTGCCACGAGTCGCTGGCCGGGTCGTACGCGCACACCGAGCGCGAATACGCGTTGCTGATGTAGCCGCCGGTCACCAGCACTCGGCCGTCGGTGACCGCACTGGCGTGGCAGCAGCGCGCCACCTCCAGGGGCGTCTTCGGCTGCCACTGATTGGTGGAGGGCACGTAGCACTCCATCGAGGCCAGGCTGCCTTCTATGTTGCGGCCGCCCACGGCGTAAAGCAGCCCATTGAACACGCTCAGGCTGAAGTGCGTGCGCTTCTGGTTCATGCTGGCCAGGTGTATCCAGGTGTTGAAGCGGGGATCATATCTGGGAATGGCAGAGGAAGTGTGACAGCCTTGTTGGTGGCAGCCAGGGAACCCATGTTACTCCACAAACTATAACATGAGACTTTTGACACTATCCATGCAAGGAGGCTACTGATAAAGCGCAGCTCCTCACCTGGAGGCTGGCGTTTCTCTTTCAACCAGTAAAAAAGTGTGACACTTGTTAAAAGCAAGGCAGGCATTAGTGACTCCCCTCCTCCTGTTTATTAATTTACTTCCTTTTTGGGGCCACTTGGAGAAGACCCTACAGAGACAGGTCTGCTAATCCCCTTTCCTCCATATTCAAATATCCATTATCCAGTAGGATCTATGAAATTTCGTGTGGGGGAGGGGGTGGAAACTGGATATTGGTGGCAATCAGAAAAGGGAACACTGACACATTAAAGTCAATTCCACATATCTTCAGACACCAACCATCCCTAGCTCATTCTCACTGCTTAATTAAGATAGGAGTTGACTAACTGGATTTCTCTGTTTCTCACAACCCCCTCATACATCTATCCTGGCCATTGCAACAGTAAAGCTAAGTTACTCAACCAAGTCTTCTATCATCTGTTTAGAATGAGATCAATGGGACTCGTGTCCAAAAGCGTTAACAAAACCTTAACTTTGGATACTTCTCTATTTTCTAGCACTTTTTAGTAGGTAATAATTTTTTAGTGTAGGGATATATTTTTTCAGCATTCAATATTACAGTAATTATACCATAAGCATTGAAATCAATACTGCAAAAACAGTGACTTGAGTACTAATAGTTGAGTTATCAATGGAGAAAATGAGCAGTTACAGTAAAATGTGCTTTCCTGTTTACATAGTTTCGAAGTATTGTAAACACAGAACTCATTCCATCAGCTTGATGTTCATTCATCTTTGTCCCATTTAACGTCTAAATCAAAACTTAACTAAAGTTATATATTAAAGACTAAAAATCAGTTAATTGTTTGAATTCATTTAACACACAATGAAATGAATTTTTTTCATCATATACTGTACAAATTTTCAGATCTTACTCATTAGTTATATTTGACTTTGAAAGTATGACTTCCTGAACATTTCATATATATGGAAGTTTAACTTTTTAATCATAAATATATAAAAATAATATGGCACTGGAATTCCATTTTCTGAAGAATTTATTATATCTTTTACTCTTTCTTCATGCTCCAAAAATACTGACATTTTCTCTGTGATTTAGTCTTCAAATAAGTATTTTAAATTAATTAGCTGCCACATTTCTAATGAACTCAGTCTATTTGCCAATTATAAATCTGACAGTCATCAATAAGTCACTTAAAAATAATGTTATATTACTTTAATCTTTCTTACCACTTAGTGTTAAAAACTAAATTTGTACCCAGTGTCTTTCAGAAAATCAGTATATTGTGAAGAGCCCCTGACTAGAAATGAGAAAATGTAGATTGCCACTTAGTAGTGGTATAACCTCTCTGGGTATCAGATTTCTAACATGTAAAGTCAGAATAATCCTATCTTTTCTCCTCACTTCACAGGCTTATTCAGAAATCTACAGTACATGAATGTACTTTATATAATGTGAAGTGTTGTGTATATATATAATGTGGCATTATTATTATTATTAATTTACTGAGCTAATGAACTAAGCTAATAGGCATGACTAATTTACTTCTGTCAGGGCACTTTCCTCATAATATTGAACCATTTCAGTTCCTAATAAAGGATGAAGTACCTGCAGAAATTGCTGACTGCATGCTTGGCTTGATTCCTTGCATCATTCTGGTCTTCACCACCAGCCACATAAAGAAATCCATCCATCACAGCCACACACTGATTAAAACTCTTGGCTGGCATTTCTGTGAGCTTGCTCCATCCATTTTCAGGGTCTCTATACAAGACATCTCTACTAAGGGACTTCTCAGTCAGGCCTGGTCGTCCCCCAACAGTGATGAGGACCCGACAGCCCCCGCGGATTCTTGTGCGCCTAGACTGCAATGTGTTTTGATGATACGGAAGTAAGTGGTAGTTCATAGCATCCACAAGAAGTTTGTGACAATCAGCATCTTGCATCATTCTTGGTACAGACTGAACATAATTGACCAGGTCTTGTGCAGAGATGGTACCAAATCTAATATTGCTCAAAAGATCTGCAGCATATTTCATTCTCTTTTGGTCAAATTCTAACCATTTCATAGCAATCTGGAATGCTACTATTTCAGAAGGCAACTGTAAGTCGTCATCTATAAGAAGTTCATTAATTTGCTCAAATGTAAGTTTCATAAACTGATCTGACTCTGCAAATTCAAGGAAGTTATCCCGGATAAATTTTTGGACTGCTGCTTTTGCATTTTTCAGAGAGTACGTTTCAGCAATGTTAACAATATACATGCAATTCTCAACACTCATCTCTCGTATCAGAAAATCACTGCACATCTTTACAAGGGTGTGGATCTGAAGATAAACAGCAGCAGAAATAATGCTTCCTATTGTATACAAGGAGAGAGTCAGCTTTCCAGTGTAAGCATATGCAATGACAGTGGCCAGGCCCAGGGGTGAGATATCATTGAGATCCACCCTTTGAGTAGATGGATCTTTTTTTAGAATGTTGTAAAAGTACTCACTGCATGAAGCCATCACTGACTTGTGAACATCAAAGGATTTGGTTTTGGTGCCAATGACTAAGTCACAAAGGAAGCTCTCTTGCCGCATTTTACTTAAACCTTCCAAGAGGTTGGGGCCATAAGAAGCATCTGTTAATTCAGAAGAAATGCAGCTAAGGCCATTGCCTCCCTCTAGGAGCCCATTCAAAGCATTTAGTTTGTTTAGGGGGCTGTCTTCTACAATTATGGTCATCTCATTGATATCGCCTTTGTTCTTTCTGACAGTCTTCTTTTTGGGGGCCATGTCGGCAAACACACGGTCACAGGCAAGAGCTTGCTAGAAAAAGAAAAAAAGGAATAGTGTTATTATTTTTTAAATATGTTTTATTGATTTTTTTAGAGAGCGAGGAAGGGAGAGAGAGACAGAAACATCAGTATGAGAGAGAAACATCCATTAGCTGCCTCCTGCACACCCCGCCCCCCAAAAAGGGTGATTTTGTAGAGGAATTAGGAGTTTTAAAATTTTTCTTTCCTTTAATATTTTTAAAATATGTTTTTATTGATTTTTTAGAGAGAGAGGAGTGGAAAGAGAGAGAGAGAAACATTGATGTGAGAGAGAAACATCAATCGGCTGCCTCCTGCATGCCCCACACTGGGGCTCAAGCCTGCAACCCCGGGCATGTGCCCTGACTGGGAATTGAACCGGGACCTCTCAGTCCATGGGATGATGCTCAGTCCACTGAGCCACACCAGCCGGGCAAAAATTGTCTTTTTAAAAACAATCTGATTCGGTGGCATTCTATGTACAAGCAAGCTGCAATTGGTACTGCCCAGGGCAGCTACAGGAGTAAGGACTGCTGCATGGAAGAGGATAGAGTCTTTGGCAACCACAGCCACTGGAAAGTACGCTGGGAATTCTGGAAAAGAGAGATCCCAAAAGAAGCCCAGTGGAAACTTAAAAATTCAGGAAGAAATGAAGAGCATCAGAGATGGTAAATATAAGAAACTATTTTTTCTTTAAAGTTCTTTAAAATACATGTGGCTCTTCAAAGCAAAAATGGTAACATTGTCCTATGGGATTTCCCATGTGAGTAGATGTGGTACAGGTGACAATGACAGCACAGAGCTCGGGTGATGGCGGTAAATGAATCTGTACAGTTGCAAGGCTTCTATATTTTATGTGAAGTGGTACAATATTAACTGCAGAGACTATGAAAAATTTAACTTTACATATTGTAATCGCTAGGGTAGTGCTGTCAAGTAGAAATATAAATGAGCCACATATGGATTTAAAAATTTCCAGGAGCCATACTAAAAAGGTAAAGAGAAACAGTGAAATTAATTTTAATAATATATTTTATTCTGTGTCCAGTAGTTTTGCAGTAAACATCTTTGCCCTAAGCATTTTCTCTGCAAACATTTTTCTGTATAACTAATTGGCCGTAGGCAATTTTGCCATGAAGGATAAAATAACTGATTGACAGTTTGGTTTCATTTCTCCATTGGGAAAGTTTTTACATACTCCTTTTTTTTTTATATTACATAAATCTTAGCTCTCATAAAGGTCTGTACACTGACAGGTAGATCTAGTGGTCTTAAAACTATGCCTAAAGCCAGACTGCAAAGCTACATGTAAAGCCAGCTTTTATACTATACTGGAAAATGATAATGTATCAATTTTTACAAATCCTTCAGTCAGCACAGTCATCCCGCCCACTCATCAAAACCCAAAGTATGCCAAGCTATGGCAGATATCAAAGAGGCAGCTACTAAATCACAACCGTCTTCAAAAGCATTTCTTATCTTCTTTAGTTAGAAACTGATACCTTTCTCAATAAAGGAAGAAATTGTAGTGAAAAAGAAAAGAAGTAAAATACTATGAATGAAAGACTTCAAAGACAATATATTTTCATTTTTTGCAATAAAGTCTTTTATTTCATCACTAATTTTTCAGGTTTCATCATGTCCTTTTTACTGTCCTTTTATATTTCATTCTTTTACATTTTACATTTATCCTCAGACAGACCGGGAGGGAGAGAGGGAGGAAGAGAAAGAGAGAAACACCAATGTGAGAGAGACACATCGACTGTCATTCTTTTATATTTTACTGTGAAGTTGCCTGATGGTCAATTAGTTCTGTGGCCAAGATGTTCACAGTGAAACTACCTAGAATAATTTTATTCAACTTACTATTCACAAAATATCATTTCAAAATGTAATTGCTATAAAATTATTAATGTGATATTTTACATTTTTTTTTAAATACTAACTCTTCAAAATCCAGAGTGTGCTTTATACTCACAGCAGAGCTCATTTGGGACTAGCCACATTTCAAGTGTTTAATAGCCACAGGTGACTGACAACCATGGCATTGGACAGCAGAGCCCTAGAACAACCACTTAAAGAATGCAAAGCATATCTGAAAAGCCAATAGATAAATTTAGATGGAATTCAAAAGACAGCAGGAAAGTTGGAACAGAGGAATAAAAATTAGAGGGGGCAAACAAAAATAATTTAATGGTAAACCTAAATCCAATTATATTAATAATTATTTTAAATGTTAATAAATGAAACATTCTAATTAAAAGGCAAAAGCAAGATGCCTGGCCGGTGTGGCTCAGTGGCTGAGTGTCGACCCATACACCAAGAGGTTGCTGGTTCGATTCCCAGTCAGGGCACATACCCAGGTTGTGGGCCCGATCCCCAGTGGGGGGCATGCGGGAGGCAGCCAGAGATGTTCTCTCTCATATGTTTCTATTTCTCTCTCCCTCTCCCTTCCTCTCTCTCTAAAACTCAATAAAGAAAAATAAATAAATAGAGGCAAAAGCAAGACCCAAAAATACATGCTATCTACAAGAAACTCACTATAAACATAGAGACACAGGTAGGTAAAAAAATAAATGGGTAGAAAAAGATTTACCACAGAAACAGTAGACATAAGAAGACTGGAGTAACTATATTAATATCAGATAAGATACACTCCAAGAAAAAAAAAACAATTACCAGTGATTAAAAAGGTCAAATCATCATGAAGATATAAATAATCATAATGTGTATATGCAAATACCAGAGCTTCAAAATATGTGAAGGGAGAAAAAGGCAATTACTCAGTTGTATATGAAAATGTTAATAACTTTCTCAGCAACTGATAGAATAACTAGAAAAAATTCAGTAAAGGTATAGATGATCTGAACATTATTAATCACCCTGACTTAATTGATATTCTAGAACATCAAGTGTATATGGTACATTCACCAAGACAAATTCTGTGCTGGGCCTCAAAACATGTCTTAGTAAATGTAAAAGCATTGAAGTCATATAGAATATGTTCTCTGATCATAATGTAATTAAATTAGAAATTAATGACAACAAACTATCTAAGAAAACCACCAATATTTGCATATTAAACAATACACTTCTAAATAATACATGAGTCAAAGAAGAAGTTGCAAGGGAAATTAGATAATATTTCAAACTGATTGATAATGAAAATACAACATAAATACCAGTCCCACTACTTATCTGAAGTGTGATTTGCCATAGATAAATTATCTAACTTAGAATCTCTACGGACTTATCTCTAAAGTGAAGATAATAACAGTGCCGGCCTGCAGGGTTGTCAACGAAAGCTCAGTGAGGAAATACACTCACAGCATTTGGCAGAGTATCTGGCAAAAAGTGAGTGTTCAAAAAAACTTGAATTGTTTTCATTAAAATCAACAACCCTTGTTAGTTGTGTCTTTGGGAGTAAAGGAAGTAACGTGTTAAGCTTTGGGGTGAAGCAAATCAGAGAAATCTTTCACACTGTGGAGAAGCAATCATAAGGAGCATGGGACAAGCATTCAAAGGGATCTAGGTTGAGAACTGGCAAACGGTGACCAGGAAAGATTTCTGGAATATGTAAACATTTCTAAGGGAATTTTGAAAATACCAGGGAGAGAAATGGAATTTGTGCAATTATATAGGCCAAGGAACAGATTATTTTTATTTTGATATAAATGATAGGGTAATCCTGGAAGTTTGGAAAACCTGGGATATTTTGTTATAGGTTGTATAAGCAAAACAACAGATTACATGGAATAGAGCCTGGACTGAAAGATTCAAATTAAAGGAACTAGTTTGATGGGGTGGTGTTAGGATGGGAAGGTTTGCTGGTAACAAGAATCTTGCCAGTCTTGGTACCAAGGGGTTTATAAGAGGAATAGGTACAAGAGGCAGAGGTCATTGGAAGTAGAAGAAATATCTCATGCTGAAGCAGGAAGGCATGACTCACCAGAGTGCGTGCAGACTGAGATGGCTGAAATCATGAGGGAGACAGTTGGGCAGGTAATATTAGGCCAATACATACAGACTGTTGTGTGCCAGGAAGGGTTGGAACTTGATAAGTTAGTATGTAATGGAGAAGGATTCAGACATCTCCAGGAAGGAAGAGGTCAACCTAAGTGAAGTCAGTAAAAGTTCTTCCATGGCCTTCCTTCTCTTATTTCCTGTTGCTGCCTTCTCCTTCCTCCATTGTCTGGCCTTCATGCCTTTCAATTCCCATGGAAACCCTCATGACCCTCTCTATCTGAATTCTCTTGCCCGTGTCGCATTTCCCCAGGGCTCTACTAGGGAATACATTAGCTAGTCTGTCAAATGATCCAAGCTAATCAATTAATGAGCATATCTAGTCCTCTCAGATATGCACATTTTTTGGTGGATTTTTTTTTTTTTTTTTGGTCAGTGTCCTTCTATGACTCACATACAAATTTCTAAGAGTAGCCACTGTGGAATACACACACACGTGGGTGGGCAAAAGTAGCTTTACAGTTGTTTGTATGATAAATAATACAATAATTAATAAATAATACAAGAATAATAATTTTGCATACTCACAATTATAAACCTACTTTTGCCCACCCCTGTATATATTTTATTCTTTAAATAATATTTAATTTTAATAATACTATTAATTAATTTTTTAATAGTATTTTTAATATCTATTTTTGTAAAAGAAGAGAAGGCTTTCAGAGCCCTCAAAGTCTCTGCCAAAGTAGCTAGCTCTCTCTAGAGGAGGTAGAGGGAGAGAAACTGGCAGGAGAATATTGTGATGGAAGGAGACTAGATTTTAGATGATGAACACACAATACAATATACTGTTGATTACTATATAATTATATACTTGAAGCCTATATAATTTTATTAACCAATGTAATGCCAATACATTCAATTTAAAAATGAAAAAGAAGCCTCACTCTGTCATCACAAAAATAAAAAATAAAAGGAGTGAGTAGGATGTGAGGTTCTAACCTAACCATCTTCAGATTCCTGATGAATTTTTAATTAATTGCCATAAGTAGGAGTGACCTATAATCTCAAACATTTAGTAAAATAAATTCATTGTAAATATGGCAAAAAAGAGAGACTGTTAAAATCACAGCCTGTGGACAATTTCCTTTCCTGGTGGCCATATTTTTCCAGACATGTGTATAAATTTTCTGTCTTTACTGGAGCTGCCATGACACTCTGTTCCTAGATTTGCACCTTGAAGGTGAGGCTGTCCATTCACCTGCCCAGGTGTTCTCAGTGTGTACCACGTTCTTCCAGTAAGGTCACTGCAGACCCCTCAGAGGGGTCTGAGGATCAGGACCACTTCTTTGCAGCTGGGCAAAGCTCTGATGTCCTTTAGGCTGCAGAGATGTTCTCTGGCTCTGATAGCCTGATAAATACTCTTCCACTGGCCCTGCTCTTCCATTTCCTGCAGCCTGCTTCGGGCTCCAGACACTGCTTTTCTCAGTTGAGGGAGGACTGCAAGCTAGTGAGAATGGTGAGGGCAGCTGCCCAGTGTGCTCCGGGCCCTACTGCAGAGAAGACTAGCTTCCTCATTATAGGACCAACACCCAAGAGGCTCTGTTCTCACTAGCAGACAGGGAAGCCTTTGAGAATTCTCCAGGCCTCTCACACTGGAGCCTTTCTGGAGAGTACACACACAGGTATGTCATGCTGGCACACACACACACACACACACACACACACACACACACACAAACACACACCTACCATGTCACTTGATGAACCAGCATTTTCCCACAATCACATTTAAATGAAGAGAAAGGGCCACCTCAAAAGGAAGAGGTTATAAATATGCAGCCTAGAAGCAGATGTGTGAAAGTAAAGTAGAACAATTTAATTCACCTCTATTTACTCATTTGGTGATGGTGCTGGGCTTTGAGGTTGATTGTATGGGCTAATAGAGGACAATTAGAAAAAACCCCTGAATATTTACAAAAATGTATTACTCAGTTACTAGGTCATATGTAAGTATATAGTCAAAAGCAATTTGTACAGGAACTCTCGCCGTTTTTCCTACAATTATACAAATGTTTACTGTGCACCCCTGGGCCATATTATTAGTGATCACCAGTGATGGTCACAATGACAGTCAAAAGTGGCTGGAAGGAAAAGGTTACAAAAGTGATATATATGTTCATATATAACCTAGAGTATAGCTAGACATTGAGTAATAAAATTTAAAAGCATTCCATTCTTATTGATTCAATTATATATTAACTGAAAGTTGGAAGGAAGTTTTAATTATCATTATTTTTTAAAATATGTTTTTATTGATTTTTTTAGAGAGGAAGGGAGAGAGGGACAGAAACATCAATTGGCTGCCTCCTGCACGCCCCCTACCGGGGATCGAGCCCGCAACCCAGGCCTATGCCCTGAACGGGAATTGAAGTGGGACCTCTCAGTCCACTGAACCACACTGGCAGGGCTCATTGTTATTTTTTTTTTAAGTTTATTTATTTTTTAAACAAGTGAGTGCCTTGTGGCCAGCTGCTCAGGGAGTCTCCGGGCTTGGTAGCCCAGGCAGTCACCATGGCTACCATACAGAAGGGATGGCTTTGATTGGAGTTATGGTCTAGATGAGCGGTTCTCAACCTGTGGGTTGCGACCCCTTTGGGGATCGAACGACCCTCTCACAGGGGTCGCCTAAGACCATCGGAAAACACATATATCTGATGGCAATTCATAACAGTAGCAAAATCACAGTTATGAAGTAGCAACGAAAATAATTTTATGCTTGGGGGTCACCACAACATGAGGAACTGTATTAAAGGGTCGTGGCATTAGGAAGGTTGAGAACCACTGGTCTAGATGGTGAGGAGCACAGCCTTGACGAGTTGCCCATGGCTGGGAGAGTTTTAAGACGGTTTCTCTGTTTTTGCTAAAGCACAACAAAGGGCTGGATTCTCCTTCTCAACCCAGGGGGCTCTAATGAGTTGCCTTTGGGGTCAAAAAGAGGAAGATCTATACAGAGCACCCCACCCCCACTCCCTGGACTATTAGTGGCTTGCACTTTTCACACGGCCCCTACCATAGTAGGGCATGGTGGAAAGAGCAGGTCTAGCCACAGCAGCTGAGGTTGTGTAATGGGATAAGCAGCCATTTGGAGGCATTTCAGTCCCTTCCCTTTTTTGGGTGAAAGAAGAGACTTTGCACAGGGTGCAGAGGGTTGTAGAAGGCTCCCTATGCTACCAGGGCTATCCCTTCATTCTGTGGAGGGCACCCAGAGAATTCTCCTTCTCTGGTCATGGACACCCCAGCCTCCTCCCCTCTCTGCCCCATCCACTATCACCCAAAGCAGCTTCTTGGGTCTCCTCCATTAGAAACTGGGCAGAAGGGTAACAGAAATGCAGTTCCATGCTTTCCTCCCACTGCCCACTGCAGATCTTGGCTCTTATGTCATTTCTATGATGACCGTGTCATGTGTTCAACACCCAATTAACAGCTGGGCAGTTATGTGAACCACCACATTTTTTAACATCTCTTGTGTTTGCCAAATTTAAATATGTTAATAAATAATTCCTAAATATAAATCATCAAGCATGAATCTATATTATGTATCAAAAGTAAATTGTTACCTCCATTTCTACCTAAAAGAATAATTATATAGCTAGCATTTATTAATTGAGGGCTTACTGTATGGTGAGCCCTGGGTAAGTATTTTACATGATTTTATTTTTTTAAGTTTAAGCATCAGTGAAATCCTAAAATGTAGGTTATTTTAAGTTCATTTTACAAATGAAGAAATTAAGGTTCAGAGAGAGTTTTAAAAATGCATCAAAGGTCACACAAGGTCACAATCAAACCCAGATTGAACCCTGATCCCCTATATTATCTCCCTTAAATCCAGGGTAGGTTAAAATCTGTAGCAGAAGATAGAGACTGAGTGAGGTAGGACTAAGGTTTTAAATTCAAAATTTGGATATGGAGAACATGAACTCTTTATAGCTCCAAACACTGAAATAAATGAGTTGCCCTTTTAGACATAAGATGGCCCTGCCAGTTTGGCTCAGTGGTTAGAGCGTCGGCCCACGGACCAGAGAGTCCTGGGTTCAGTTCCCACCAAGGGCACGTACTTCTGTTGCAGTTTGTCTCCGGCCCCAGTTGGGGTCATGTGGGTGGCAACCAGTCCATATGTCTCTTTCATTGATGTTTCTCTCTCTCTCTTCCCCCCTCTCTCCCTCCCGCTCTATCTGAAGATAAATGCAAAAATGTCCTCGGGTGAGGATAAAAAAAAAAAAAGAAAGAAAGAAATCCACAGACTCTGTTTATCCCCAAATAAATTTATCTTACATCTATTTTCTTTTTTTTATCCTCACCTGAGTTCATTTTTGCATTTATCTTCCGATAGAGCGGGAGGGAGAGAGGGGGGAAGAGAGAGAGAGAAACATTGATGTGAGAGAGACACATCAACTGATTGCCACTCACACAGACACCAACCGGGGCTGGGGACAAACTGCAATTGAGGTACGTGCCCTTAGCGGGAACCAAACCCGGGACTCTCTGGTCCGTGGGCTGACTCTCTAACTGCTGAGCCAAACTGGCCAGGGCTGTGGATTTCTTAATCCTATTAGGGGTAGTTCAGATATGAAACTCTAATAGATGGGTAAGCCAAAAATAGAAACAGGTTCAAGGAGGTCTTGCATGAATTTGTTGACCAGAGAATAAATACTTCCTTAAAAGTATTAGGTTGACTATGGAATTAATCAATTTTTGTTTAAAGACAAATATTATCAAATTCTTACAGTTTAACTTAGCTAGAGGTCTGGGCCTGACTTTTATCGATAAAGTGTACAGACAGACTCTTTGCATCAATTTAACTTCTATTTTCTAACCCTGGATATAGGATGCAAGGACCTAATGCTCAAATTTTTGGTTTTGGTTTAGTTGAAAATTTTACTAAAATAGCTCTTTCTCTTTCCTCGCCTGTTTTGTGTGTGTTAAGGTTGGGGGGTGGGTTTGGGGGGAGAGAGGATTAGAAATCTAGTTTTTTTGTTGTTGTTGTTAATTCTCCCCCAAGAATATTTTTTCTGGGGTGGGAGGGGAGAAAGACATCAATGTGACACCATATGTCCCCCCCACCCCCGAACAGGGAGGAAATTGAACCTGCAACCCAAGTACATGCCCTTGACTGGGAATTGAACCCGGGGCCCTTTGGTACGAGGGCTCACGCTCTAACCACTGAGCAACACTGGCCTTTTTAAGACTAATGTCTCTTTGGTTGTCATAGAACTGAAAATTGGGTTTTAGTGTTCGCTTTGCTCTAACCAGCCGATAGACCTGTAGCAATACATTCAACCTTTTAGGATTTCAGTTTAATTACCTGTCAAATGAGGAGATGTGTACCTTTCAGTTCTAAAATTTTACAGAGTTAAGAATAAAGAGCTGGATTATGCTGCCAGAGTTGTCTGGTCTTGTATGACTTCTACCCCCAATACAGCCTTTTAAGAACCCTAGAATCAACTAATGACCAGACATGGATAAACCGAGACAGGGCATTCTTCACCTGGAAGTCATGCATCTGGGTCTGGGTGGCCAGATTTAGCAAATAAAAATACATGATGTCCAGTTAAATCTGAATTTCAGATAAACCACAAATCATATTTTAGTATAAGTATATCCCATGCAATATTTAGGACCTATTTATACTAAAAACTGGTGTGTGAGTTATCTGAAATTCAAATGTAGCTGGGTGTCCTGTGTTTTATCTAGCACACTTTTCTGGGTTGCTGAGTGCATGAATTCCATGACATTTTCTGGAATACTAGGAAACACATTGTGCATGTGTGTTTATGTGTGTTTCTCTGTAGCGTGGGCCCAGAGCTTTCGTGGGGTTCTCAAAAAGGTCCACAAACCACAACAGATCCAGAACCACTGGACTGAGAATGATGCTGCCACGAAATGGTAACATAACTCTACCCTCTTCCACGAGTGGGCAAGTCCACGTGAGAAAGTCACTATTAAATCAAGTTCCTCCTGGCTGAGACAGATCTCAGATGAAAAGCTCCTAGGACTGATCATAGAAAAGAATTGTCACTTTGTGTCGAAGAACATTCTTTTTCCCACTGTCCTCCACCCTTGCCTCCTGGGAGAGACTACACAGGGCAAGCTGCAAAGCCATGTGTGCTACAGTGTCACTGTCACTGCCATGCCAGAATGAGCTGGGGTCCCAGAATGTCTTCCTGCCAAAGGGGCGAATCAGCTGCCCGCGCTCCCTGCTCCGGCCGCATTCCAAGCGCTGCATCTGTCCGGGCTCATCAGCGCCGATTCCCGGAATAGAAACGCTGCGCCCTGCTCCGCTGCTTGCCATTTTAAGTTAAGTCCAACATGGGGAGGGGTGGGGGGAGATTCCCACTTTACTGTTTCATTTCCAACATGATTTCTCATCTAAAACCCATATCTGTATAACCGTAGGTGCACATTTAGAACACAAACTTGTTTTAGAGTTAAATTATAAATTTGTTCTTTTTTTTTGCAGGGGGATTTCTATTTTATCAATAGGTTATATTTATGGAAATTTGAAGAGTTCTCTGATTTTTTTTGGCTACCAATTTCAATTGCATTTTATCTAAAGTTATTGGGTACCAAATGTTTACATGGCTCCTGATAAAAATGGAGAAGAAATCTAAGCTTTGTGAACAACACCTAAACATTTTAATTTTCCCCCTCTTCTCTATAAAATAGAAGAAAAACATACCTCAGACTTGAGAGATTTAAAATTATTGTTAGTAGTTACAAGTAATTTTACTATTTTAAAGCACCCTATCATGCATTTCTCTGACTATGTAGGACATTCACCTAATGTATTACATTCCCTCGATTTCAAGAAAACGGTTTCTGGCTCCCAAATTCGGATCAGGGACAGGAACAGTCTGACCCAGCTGTAGACACCTTCAGTGAAACAGCTCTGCAAACACTCAGACCCACCACCCTCTCCCACCCGCAGAGTCAGACACACCACAGAATCTGGAAGAGAGGAATTGGAGAGTGTGGCCCCAGCTCCTTACCCTCCTGTGCTGAGTGGTGTCCCCGACTTGTGATGATGAAGTGTCAGCAGCAGGCTCCTCTTGGGAAGAATCTATGGAGAGAGAGAGAAGGAGAAGGAAAATCCAGTGGGGAGCCACCAGCAGCCACCTGACAAGTCCCAGCAGCAATTTTTAGAGTGACCCTTTGCAGTCCCACAGGCTAAAACAGCTGAGCCTGCGCTGTGGCCCTGGCAGTGTGAGCCCTCCTCTCCCTCTTTGGCCTTCAGCTTCAGGCCACCCGGGGGCAGAGGGCGGAGCTCTGGTTGGAGGAGAGAGGTTGGGTTTCTTAACCTGCCCAGTTGTTTTTTTGTTTTGTTTTGTTTTGTTTTGTTTTGTTTTTAAGAGCTCAATCAACCTGGGTGAGAGGAAAGAAAATTAATCAGGTCGGTATTTAATTGTTGGGAGCAGGGATCAGAACACATGTACTTGGAAGGGAAAGTTGTGGATAAAAAATTAACTTCTAGAAAGGTCAATAGCCTGGTCACCTCAGGTCCTTTGAGAAGATTGAGTTTATAAATAGACTGTTCTTCAGAAGAAGAGCACATGTTTAGGAGGACAAGGTACTGTCTATGGTACCTCACATATGGCACTAGCATTATTAGAGTCAACGTCTAGTCAATTGAGTGAAGTTCACAACCAGTCCTTGATTATCCAGTGATTCATAGGGAGGTCTAGGATCAAGACACACTCTAGCACACATGCAGGCTGAGAAAATATCTACTTTGGCAACACTTCTTGTGAAAAAGAAATTCAGGTTATAATTGACCACAAGCTTTTAATAGGCACCAAGAGTGTGAAGTGGCTGCTAAAAAAGTTAGCTTGATATTAGGTTGCAATAATAGAAAAGTAGATCATGGACAGTAAATGTTCTGGGCCTGCCCCTGTGGCTCAGTTGGTTGGGTGTCATCCTGTGAACCGAAGTGTTGCTGATTCGATTCCCCATCAGGGCACATGTCCGGGTTGCTGGCTAGATCCCCGGTAGGGGGTGTGCGGGAGGCAGCTGATCGATGTTTTGCTCTCACATTGATGTTTCTCACTCTTTCTCCTTCTCCCCGTCTCTCTCTCTCAAAATCAATTTTAAAATCTTAATAATAAAAATAAATGTTCTGGCTATTCTTCATTAGTCAGAACATATGTTAAGTATTGTGTTGACGCCTTGGCATACTGAGAAATTACTCTACACCCTGAAGGAGATGGCTGGAATGAAGAGAACTTTAGAGCTGTGCATAGTGGGACCATTTGCAGAAAGGCAGGACTAAGAGAGAACTTAGGACACATGACACTCCTGCATGCTCGTGTTTTGGGGGCTGTTGTGTAGCAAGGAGATTCATTTAAAATTTTTGTAGCTGAAAGTTTCAAAAATTAGGCCCAATGGGTAGAAATTCCAGGGAACCAATTTTAAAGTAAGAAAGGAAAACTCTAATGATAACTGGGTTCTAATGATAAATATGGGTTCTAATGAAGAAAAGGGGCCAGTTCCCAGTGATTACTGGGATGGAAGGAAACAAAGCTATGGGGCTGGGGTGACACAGAAGGGACTCTCGCTCTGGCTGGGCACTTGCACTGAATGATCTCTGATATTTTTCCATCTCTAAGACTATGTTTTGACTTCTAGTTCTTCTGAAACCTTTCAGCTCATTGCATAGCATCTTAGTGACCACTTCTATTTGAATCACAACCTGCTTTTTAGTAGGGAAAACTATTTTGAGTGTTTTTTTTTTTTAATTCTTTGCTTCCACCCGTAGACTTCCAGCCCAGAATGCATCAGAAGTAAATCACAAGAGTTCTTAATTCTGTGGTTTATATAAGCTAATAAAGGATGACTCCCAAGGGCCCCTTCTTATTTCCACCTCCTTGACTCCAGTAAAGACCCAGAGCATTCAACTCTATTCTTACTGTGATAAAAATCAGCCTTATATCAGTATTTAAGATAATGATAAATGATGATGGAAAGGGCTTTAAAAGAAATGGGTGTTGGAACCAACACTCTTGCCTTCAAGGGTTCAAGATCATTAATTTCAGTTTTACTGGAACAACATTGAAATACTCCTTTCAATAGAATCTTATTTGAGGCAGTGTTATGAACACAATTGGAAAAATAAATGGCAAAAAATGGAAAATCTAAGAAATATTTCAATCAAAATCACATTTACAGAGTAGCTACCATATGCAAGCATTCAACTTCTGCTATCGTTGATATGCTGGAAATACAGGGGGCATGAAACATGGGTGGAAAAGGAGCCTGGACAATATTCTGTAATGTATAGCAAGAAATTTGATTTTTATCCTTAAAGCAATGGGGGTCCACTTATTAAAGTTTGTGTTTTTTAAACATGTGCCATGATGAGATTGGCATTTTAGAAAGAATGCTATGGCATTTGGGGAGTATAACCTCAGCAGAATTTAGAGTTTTATAAAAATATTTAAACTATTAGATAAGTTATTAGCAAAGACTGGGAAAAAGTAGGTGGTGTCAGTGGAGAAGGTATCAAATTGTCTAGAAGGGTGAGGGAGAACCTGGGCTGGAATTACCAGGCAGGATAGGAGGCCCACTTGAGGATAATGGCCATGACTGTTGGTCTGAGACCTGTCAGCATGATGGTATTTTTTTTTTTTTAAAGCCAAATTCACTGCAGAGAAACCAGAGTTGGATTTAACTGAAGAAGGGATTCTGCAAGGTGGGCAATTTGTTTTCATTGTTAGTCCAATCTCTCCTTCAGCAACTTCCCACTACCCTCTGCCCCAGATTCAAATCCTTGAGGGTGGGGATTGTGGATCTTTATCTGTTTTGATAAAATTGATGAATCCCAAATGCCTAAAACAGTGCCTGGCACATAGTAGATGATAAATAATTGTTCATTAACTGGATAAAAGAAAGGATGAATGGATATTGAATAAGATGAATAAGGTGAAGTTAGAGGACAAGAGAGTTGAGGATGTATACCAAGAAGTATTATAATGGCAGATGTAAAAGTGAGCTAAATGAAGTAAATGAGGTCCTGAGGGCAGGGACTCATTAGTGACTATAACCCAGAACCAAGAGAATGCCTAGCATATAGTAGGTACTCAATAAATATTTGTTGAATAAAAAAATAATACTGACACACAGTAAAATACAAAGATGGAAAGTATTGTGATTTTTTGCTTTTTACTTATTCTAGTTGCTTCTTATAGCAGTTCACAGGGACTCTCTAGCAAAAATAAGTGTCTTTTGAAAAAGTTTTCATAGCTGAAAGAAAAATAGGACAATAACCCTTGGTCCTCAAAATATACCCCTCTGCCGTAGATTGCAGCTCTGGTAATTCAGCACTTTCTCAGTTCATACTACCAATAGGAAGTCAATTAGAATGCTGCTTCTCAAACTTTAATGTACATAGGAATAACCTGGGGACCTTGTTAAATATTGATTCTGATGAAGTATGTCTGGAGGGGGGGCTAAGATCTGCTTTTCTAAAAAACTCACAGGTAATGCTGATATTGCTGGTCTAAAGACCACACTTAGAGTAGCAAGGGTTTAGAGTGCTTGGCTACAAAACATCTGAAGGGAAAGGGTTTGTTAAAAAGGCAATAGAAGCCATTCCATCCGAATACACTCACTATTCCAACACCAAACCTTCAAATCTACTTGGAAGAAGTCTCCAACCTTTCCTTCTTTGCCTTGGTAAAATGGAACAGCCCTCCTTCTAAACCTAGCCCCTCCCCTAGTGCTCTTGATTACAGACACAACCACCTGTGCAGGAACCTTGCTTTTTCAGTTCTCCCCACTCCCCTGTACCCACCCCTCCATATATGCCAGCCGATTTCCACCACTAATGCTACTCAGGACTTTCCTATTTAAAACAAATACAACAAACAAAACTTTTCATTTAGCCTATAGTCTTTCCCCTCCAGTGAATCCATATTTCTCTCCACTTCTTCGGGCGAACTTTCAGATGTATTATATGTATCTCCACCTGCTGCCTCTATCCTGTTGCTTCCCATTTCCCTCTCAATTCAACCCAACCAGGCCTCCCTATTTGCCCTTCTATCAAAGAGGATTGGCCAAAGTCATAAATAACCTGGAGTCACTAAGTTTTTCTTGGACATTTGCCAGTGCTGGACCTTTCAGAAGTATTCCACACAGTTGATCAATTGCTCTTACTAAAAATGCTCTTTTCCCATTGGTTTTTGTTTTTCTCCAAATGCCTTGGTTATTTCTTCTTATGCTCCTTTCCTAGTGGAAGGTCTTCTACCCAACTCTTGAAGATTAAAATACTTCGGAGCTGTCCTAGACTCTGTTCTACCCTCAAAACTGCATCTGGCAGATGAGCTCATACACTCTTCAATGTCTCACAGGCTCTTTAAACTTATTATTTCCAAGACTAAAGTCACCCTTTCCAAAAGTATGTTCCTCCTGCAATAGTCCCTTTGATAGTAAATCAGCAGTCACTCACCCATTTCTTTAAAGGGTAAATCTGGGATCATCATCTACCTCTTCCTCACCACCCTGCACTCCCATCTCCACATCTACTTAATCACCATGTCCTGTTATTACACCTGTAATTTCTCCCCCACTGCTATCATCTGGTCCAAGACATCATTGCTTCTCACCTGGACCAGTGCAAAACCCTCCTAAATGGTCTTCCTGTGTCCACTCTTGCTTCTCTGCAGTCCATTTTCCACACAGTGTAACCAAAGTGATATTTTCAAATGTGATTGTGTAACTCCCCTACAGAAAATTCAACAGCTTTGCATTTCCTTGGGATAAGATTCCAAATCCTTCTCTGGCATACAGTAACTCTCAGCCACCTGATTCTCATCTACATCTGCAATCTCTTCATGCTCTAGCAAAGCCAGCTCTCTCCAAGTGCTTCAGATATGCCACACTCACGGTCCTATGTTAAGGTCTTTATTTATTTATTTATTATTATTTTATTATTTATTTATTTTTTTTATTAATTTATTTTTGTTACAGATGTTTCTCCTTTTTTCCCCATTGACACCCTCCTCCCCATCCCTCTACACCTTCCCCAGCTTTGTTGTCCATGTCCATCAGTTATGCATACACGCGTATAAGTTCTGTGGTTTATCTCTTCCCTCCCCCCCACCCCCTCTTCTGAGGGTTGTCAGTCTGTACCCTACTTTCACATCTCTGGGTCTACCCTGTTCCCCAGACTGTTATGTTTATTATATTCCACAAATGAGTGAGATCATGTGATATTTGTCTTTCTCTGCTTGGTTTGTTTCGCTTAGGATAATACTCTCGAGGTCCCTCCATGTCGTCTCAAAGGATAAGAGATCTTTCTTTCTTACAGCTGTATAGTACTCCATTGTGTATATGTACCACAGCTTTTTTATCCATTCATCCACTGATGGGCACTTGGGCTGTTTCCAGATCTTAGCTATTGTAAATAGTGCTGCTATGAACATGGGAGTACATATATTCTTTCTGATTGGTGTTTCAGGTTTCTTAGGGTATATTCCTAGAAGTGGGATCACTGGGTCAAATGGCAATTAAGGTCTTCATTCTTGCTCTTCCAACTTCCTGAGAAGTCTTTTTCCTCATCTTGATGAATGATTCCTAACTCATCCTTTGCATTTTAGCTTAAATATCACTTATGCAAGAAATTCTGGCTTAAATTTTATCCCAGGTTCTGTGCTTCCACAGTGCCTTATATTTCCCCTTCCACGTCACAATTCGACAACTCCTTATTGGATAATAAGTGACACAAATAATGAAAGCCAGTATGTATTGGTACTTATTCTGTACCAGGTCCCTGTGGTAGGTAGCTTCCAAGATGACCCCAAGTGATCTCTGCCTCCTGAGATTCATAGCCTTATATAACCTCCTTACATTCAGTAACTTATTTCTTAACAATAGAATTCCTCAAAGTTGATTCCTGGGTTAGATTACAAAAGATTCTGACTTCCATCTTAATAGCAGGCTTTCTTCCTTGCTGGCTTTGACGAAGCCCAGTGCCATGCTGGAGATGCCCAGGCAAGGAACAGCCAGATAGAAAAGCCCGTAGTACACAGTCCCCCCAAATAGTTGAATCCTGCCAACTACTGCATGAACTTACAGCTGGATCCTGCCATAGATGAGCCTTCAGATGAGACATCAGCCTTGGCCAGCACGTTGATAGCAGCCTCGTGAAAGGCCCTGAAGCAGAGGACCTAGTCAAATTCTGCCTGGATCCCTGATCCATGGAAACTCTGAGATACTAAATGTATGTTGTTTTAAACTGCTAAGTTATGTAGCAATAGGTAACTAATACAGTACCCTTCTAAGAGCTTTTCATAACATCTTTATCAGATAGGATTCCTGTTTTACAGATAAGAAAACTGAACCAGTTTTAACTTATTCTAGAGCACATGCTGGTAAGGGATGGATCCAACATTTGCACTCACGTTGTCATGCTCCAGAGGCTGCTCTTTACTTCAATTGCATGAAGGCAGTGACCATGTCTGATTTGTTCAAAGCTGAGTCTCAGTCAACAATGCAGTGTTTGGCATGTAGTAGTACTCAAAAATTGGTTAGTTAATTGATTACTTCATTGGGAAAATTGCTAAATGAACGATGAATGGAGTTTCTATTGTTCATGCAAGGGAATTTTATAAAGTATTCTCAATATGATTGTGCCTCTTTGGTCTCAAAGGCTTCTTTTCATTTTGGGGTATGGATTCTCCAGATGTGCTAATCAACTGAAAATTATAGGTGCATTTCATTCACTCCTCTCCTTTTTCTGGAGTGTTTCTTTGGCCATCCAGCAATGGTTCTGTGGGTTGCCAGTATCCTTTCAATAGGTTCCTTTCTTCTTTAGTTACTCAGTAGACTAGCTCAGGAGCTCAGCTCTTCTGCATAACAGAATGAGGGGAACTGAGGGTGAGAGACTGAGAGGAGGCAGCCTGGAAAACAGAGAAGCAGAGAGATGGTGGGATTCTTGAGGGAGATAGGGGGCTGTGCTACATCACACAAAGCTGTAGTGCGGATGGCTGAAGGACCTGTAACAACAAAGGTGCCTAATGATCCATTTTCACCTGTTTGCATTTCTGCACAGTCAACCCTCTCTATGGCACAAAAGTTTCAGTCCAGTCCGTTTACATAAATGCGTTGCATAGGTGTTTTCCCTGCATAGGAAATCAATGAAGTCACCTAGGTTGGCACAGAGTAGAGAGGACAGGAGAGCTGTGGAGATGGGCTGTGAGGGCGAATTCAATAGAGCAGGAACTTGGAGTCAGAGGTGACAGACATGACCTAAGGCCCTGGGCAATTCTCTGCAATCCTGGAGAGGACATGGAACTTCCCAATGGCTGTGACTTAGAAAGGTCAAGCTAATTTTCTTTAAATATCAAAAAGGCCTGGAGATCATAGATGACATCTGGGTCACACCAGTATGAATCTATTTGTCTTCACTCAGAAGGACTGGCTCAGGGATCAGTCCCAGGGAACAACAAATGCTGTTTCCATCTTTATGTGGGGGCAGTAATTTTTGCCTGCAAGGGGAGCTGTGAGTGACTCCACACAACAAAAGGGATGGGCAGAGCCAGGAGAGTCCCCATGCCAAGAATTTGCAGATAATAGGCTGGAAGCATTGCCTTTTCAAGGTGAAACAAGGGGATATGTTTTATTATTCAAACACACAGATTTTAAGCAAGAAGCATTGACTACAATATGACCAACCCAAAAGCAAAGGTTTGTTCAAAGGACCCACCCAACTTTTACTTTTGGAAAATAAACAATGAAGTCAATCAACGAAGAAAAACCTTCCTGGAAACTGCAGTTAACTCAGTGAATTCAGACAGCCTATGCCAATAGCATCCAGAAGTGGCAGCTGTGCTTGGGTTACGCTCAGTATAGTTAAGAGGTTCTTGACGTAAGAGTCACTTGCAAGCCACATGCTCTGTTTTGACATTTTAAAGGTGGCAATGCTGTTTTGGACAAGACACGCTTGCAAAGGAGAAAACATGTTCATTGTAAGCACTTCTAAAAGTATGACGTAGTTTGCAAAACACAGAGCACGGTTCTCCAATGGATTGTAAGTATATAGTCACTGAGGGTTGCTGTTAGGTATCAAATAAGAACAATTCACATGTGAAAGCCAAGGACTCACTATCATTTGCTGTGCTACCACTGACAAAGTCAGTCCTTCTAAAATGTAGAAACCTAGCCTGGCTGGTGTGGCTCAGTGGTTGAGTGTGGACCCATGCACTAAGAGGTCGCCAGTTAGATTCCCAGGTCAGGGCACATGCCCAGGTTGTGGGCCTGATCCCCAGTGGGGGGCATGCAGGAGGCGGCCAATCGATGTTCTCTCTCATCGATGTTTCTATCTCTCTTTCCCTCTCCATTCCTCTCTCTCTAAAAATCAATAAAGAAAAAAAAAATATTTTTTAAAATTTAGAAGCCTATCATGTAGAGAACTTGCTTTCCTGGCAAAGTAGTTGGCTTAATAAAAGTTAGGGATCATACTGAGTTGAAATAATATAACTTTCTTTATTGACAGGTTTTGAATGGTGCATCGTCTCCATCAATTATCTGCTTCTCATAGACTCCTTTCCTGACGTCCCACCTCCCGTTGTCCTATCCACCTCCCAGATTGTGTTACGTGCCCATGTTCCTGTAATGCCATGGGTATAGCTGTCTCTCATGGCACCACATAATAATGTGGCTTTCCTGGAAAACAAGGTCCTTGTAGTGTCCATTAAAAAAAATTTCTATACCCACATGGTTCCTGGTACGTGGACAGTGCTCAAGAAAGTTTGTCACTGTAGGAATGACACTCTTGCATTAATGACACTAACTCTGGAATTAAACAAGACCTCAAGGATTAGTTCTCCTTCTTCTCATTAGTTGCACTGTCAAATTACCTTAAAAAGTTAATTGAAAGACTAAAAATTCGCTCTCCCTCATTGCCCTAGAAAGTGATGGTCCTGTTCTATGTTGCCTGGCCACACTTTCCCTTTTCACTCACCCAGCTATTTGAATTAAAAAAAATTTTTTTTTCTTTATTGATTATAGAGAGAGGGAGAAAGAGATAGAAACATCAATGAGAGAGAACACCGATTGGCCGCCTCCTGCATGCCCCCCACTGGGAATAGAGCCCACAACCTGGGCATGTGCCCTGACCGGGAACCGAACCAGCAACCTCTTGGTGCATGAGTCGATGCTCAACCACTGAGCCACACCAGCCAGATCCCACCCAGCTATTTGTCTGAGCTTCGGCTGCATTAAAATATTTCTCCTTTGCCCCACCATAATCAAGAGCTATTGTCATTATGGAAAATTTATAGAAGCTGAAAGGAAAGATGTGATCCTTTAAAAAAAAAGTTTTAGCAATCTTTTTTTTTGTTAATTCCTGCTCCATTTACTTTCTTTTTAAAAGAAGGCCTGCAAATCATAAAACCTCGAAACCATAGTAGCTTGTATTTATGCAAGTTGGGGTCAATTATATATTGTCTTAAAATAGATTTAAGCTACACAAGTTATTTCTAAACAGAAGAATTTATTAAAATTATGTTCTGAAAACTTGATGGCTGGCTGTGAATTCTCTCAGGCAATAGAGTGACTCCATGTGGAAAACAGCTAGAAAGAATATGATGAGCAAAAACACAAAATACTATAGGTTCCTTATTCTGAACTCCATGCTCTTTCTATGTTAGTGGTCCCTTTATGACCTCATTTTTTTTTTTTTTGGCACTTGAGTTTGGATTTGGGGGGGGGAATGGTTAAAGTATTAATTTGACTCCCACATCCTGGTGGGGAGGGGACGAGTCGGGACAGGTGTGTAGGTCCCGCTTCTCCCTGTCGTTGAGGTGGCCTCAGTTCCAGGTTCCGTGTCTGCCCGATGCTCAGTCCAGGCCGCTGGCAGGAAGACTAAGGGACGAGGGAGGGCCTGTCCTGCCCACCCTGCCCCACAGCAATGACCTCATCTGCTGCCAGATGCTCCCAAGGGGAGCCCCAGGGCACAAAGGTCACAGCCCACACGCAGTGTGATGACAAGCAGAGGTTAAAACTGTGTTGGCGTGGTCGCCCCTCCGGTGTCTGCGGCCTGCTGTGCCTCCGTGTGGAGAGGTGGCCGAGTCCCAGAAACAGCCCTTCCCAGTCCCCGGTTACGCATCACCCAGAGCCTGGGGGAGCCTCTCTGCGCCTGTCCCGCGTGGTTCTGTGATGCTCTGCCCACACTCGCCTCCACAGGAGAGAGGCTGAGGGACGTTGGTGGAAAGGGCTGACTGACCTCAGGGCTGTCGCCTTTATGACCTCATTGAATGCATTTTTCCTTTTTCCACATATGCCAATCAGGCTGGGTCCCAAGCAGACACGAAGACAGGCACAGCAAGAGGTGACCCATTAGTCAGGATGGAGGCAAACTGATGAAAACAAGGCACAAGAATTCCACAACTCTCTGTCTTAGACCATTTAGGGTAGGGGTACCTGTTTCTGAACGCCAGAGGACTCAAAACTATTGTCCTGTGGGCTGAATTTGGCCCACCTAAGGATTTTGTTAGGCTTTTACAGTGGTTTCTATTTTTTATTTTATTGAGCTAATATTTTTAAATAAGGGAGTTTCCACGGAAGTATACATGTTTAGCTTTTCATAAACAATCATTCAATCTAGCAGCACGGGGCTTGTGTATTAGACTAGAGCATCCTTAGCAACCAGCCCCCTAACCACTTCTGGTTTTGCAGTGACAGGGACTTCTCTGCAGCGCCCAGACCTTCTTGCTTTTTCCTCCCCCTAGAACTAGCAACTTTTATTTATGTAAAACTCAATGTCTCCCAAAGTATGTTCTGTGGTACCTTCGTTCCAAGGGATGTTAAAATTGGTGTTACATTACACAAGCAAATTTAGTAGTCAGTTATATACACATTTATCAGCAAAGATAAACTACTATTTTTTGTTTGTTTTTAATGATAAAATGCAGTTGTGTATTACTAATCTCTAAGAGGAGGATTAATAATGTAGTCTTTTCTCATATATATTTGACCACAAACCTATTTTCATGGGACTAGCCCATGGTACAAGTGTTCTACAGAATAACCTTGAAAAATGCAGACAAGAATTCTTAGGGATTTCTAACTTTATTATTTTGTCTTACACTATTCTTAAAAAGTCGGTCATAAAGTAAAGCAACCTGCCCAAGAACACAGAAATTGTGGCTGTGATGAAATTGGGTTGGAATCCCAGATTCTAGTAGTAGCAGGCTGCCTGCGGACTGTTTCAGAGAGCATATCATGCACTCATCACTAGATGTTCGGAAACGTTCAAGAATAAGCAGTCTTGGTTTAATCTGCGACACTGGAGGAGGAAAGTGTGATCACTTTATGAAAGGAACAGCAATGTTAACATAGAATCGATAACAAAATACATAATAATCATGAAAACAGGAGGTGACAAAGAGATTAGGGAGGTAATTAATGGGGATTAGCCTTATTTTCATAAAAAATGAAAGTACTGTTTCTTTTAATAGTCACATTTTATATCAGAGTATAGTATATGTTATAAGAATACCCTTTGTAGCCCTGGCCAGTGTGGCTCAGTTGGTTGGGCATCCTGCAGTGCACTGAAAGGTTGTCAGTTTGATTCCTGGTCAGGGCACAAGCCTGGGTTGTGGGCTCGATTCCCGGGAGGGGACTTGCAGGAGGCAGCCAATCAATGTTTCTCTCTCTCTCCCCTTCTTCCTTCCTCTCTCTCTAAAACTCAGTAAAAATATATTTAAAAAAAAAATATATATATATAATATGCTGCCCAGCTGGTGTGGCTCAGTGGTTGAGTGTCGACCCATGCACGAAGAGGTAGCTGGTTCGATTCCCAGTCAGGGCACATGCCCAGGTTGTGGGCAAAATCCCCAGTGGGGGGGGGGGGGCATGCAGGAGGCGGCTAGTCGATGTTCTCTCTCATTGATGTTTCTATCTCTCTCTCTCTCTCCTTTCCTCTATTTCTAAAATCAATAAAGAAAACAAAAATACCCTTTATATAATATAACAAGCCATATAATGGTTTTAGTCTAATTTCTATCTCCTGTCAAAATTAAGTTCTAATTAATGGAAAATTGAATAGAAAAAAAATAAAATTATTTAATATCATAATTAAATCAGCATTATTAGAGACAGGCAGGATAGTTAATAAACCTCCTTTTGTACTCAGAATTTAATGTTCAAGTATGTATATGTATGTATACTAAATATGTATACTAATGGGGATTTCTAACTATGTATGTATATTAATGTTTTGGGTCCATTTCAAGAATAATAACATTGTTATCACCACTATTAGGTTAGGAAGGTAATACAATGAAGGTAGAGAAAGCTTGGAAGTTAAAAAGCGTATGTCCCAAAATCCCACCCTCATATCACAGGTGTTATCAACATTTATATTTCCTGTCAATATTTGTTCATGACCATTGTATTTTTACCATTATAATCATATCACACTTATAATTCTTTACTGCTGTTAAAATATACATAACATAAACTTATCATTTTAACCATTTTTAAGTGTGTAGTTCAGTGGCGTTAAGTACAATCCCATCGTTGTACAACTGTCACCACCATCCGCTCATAGAATTTTGCACCTTCCCAAACTGAAACTCTGTTCCCATTAAACAGTAACTCCCCATCCCTCCTCCCCACCGCCCCTGACAACCACCATTCTCTTCTTGCTTTTCAATAAGTGAATTCTTTTACCTATGGAGAGTAATTCTATTCTTAGAAGCTATATTGAAAGCAAATAATCATTTATGATTTTTTTGGTGACTCAGTTATGCTCATGTATCCAAAATGGTTAAAGTTTTATTCATTCACTTGTTCATTCATTCAACAAAAATGTGTCACATCATGTTTTAGCCTGGATTTCCCTGAAAGCAGAGCTTGAGACGGGTAGTGTATTTGGGAAGTGATCCCAGGGAGCAGGAGTGAGAGGCCAGGAGACTGAAGAGGAAAGAGGGAAAGACAGTTGAAGGATGCATTAAGGTGTTGGCCAGCACTGTGGGCTGCTGCGCACCAACCCCCTGCACCTCCTGAGAAGCTTTCTGAAGTGGATCTCACAATTGTTCACATTGGCCAAGGGCACCTTGTCCACCTCCCACCCCCAAGCATTAACATCCTGCACTCCGGGTTACTCATGCTTGTGTGTCAAGTGGGTTCTCCCAAGAATCCACACCTTGGACCAAAGAAGCACCAGGGCAGGAAGGGAGAACCATGTGGCCAGGGCCCAGGACTGACAGATTACACCTGCAGAGTGGAGAGAAGCTTGCACAGAACTGCGGGCTGGGCAGTGGCTAGAGCAGGAGGTGGAGAGAAGGTGTGATCACAAGGCCTTGAACTAGGTGCTGGACTGGACCCACGGTGGTAAGCCAAAGGAGGCATAGGCCCCCTCAGGGAACTTACAGACGCAGGCAGGTGATAGTGAAGAGAAGCACAGGGGCAGCTGCAGAGCTGTTAAAGCTGGAAACTCATGACCCCTGCCCGTTACGACTGCACCATCCAACCACTTGAGAGTAGCCTCGGGGCACCTGTACTAGGTAGGCAGAGGGGTGGATTTATGGGGGCACGGGAAGTCAAAGACCCTGGCCTCATGGATCGACAGGGAAGGCAATGACAATCTAATATTTCCCCCCAAATAACTAACTACCATTGAGATGGGTGCTAGAATGAGAAGTTTGCCGTCTTTTGGAAGACATAACAGGGGTTCTGGTAAAGCTAATTAGTCAGGGAAGACTTCTTTAGAGAAATGATATTTAATCTGAGACCTGAAGGATAATATGCTATTAAATAAGCATTAATCAGCTACTATGGCTCAGAAGCTAGGAATACACTAGACATGATCGTCTCTTCCCCTCAAACTGCTCACAGTCCCACTGTGTGGACAGATGAATGCTGAGTACACAAGCAGAAAGAGGCTAACTACTATCAAGCGCAGTGGAAACCCAGGGCACTGGCCTGAGGAAGCTGGTGAAGTTTCGACACAGGAGACAATGTTTGGGAAAGTCCTGAAGTGGTTGGAGGACTTGGCCAGGTGAACCAGGTAAGGACACCATTAGTGTGTGTTTCTCCAGTGGGTGGAGGAGATTGCAGGGCATTTTTGGGAGTCCATCGTGAGAATTTTAAGTTTGCCTTTTACTTTGAGAATGATCTTTGTAAAGTTAGTTAAGCATTCCTGGATTATCTGTGTGACCCACCTTATCACTGGGACCTCTGTACAATTCCAGGGCCTAATGTGTTTCTTATCACAGGTACCAAGAAACAATGTTTTAACCATCTGTTGCTACGCAGGAATTTGGGCCTAGGATGTGGAGAGAGTCAACTAATATCTAGGTTCAAATTTCAAGACAAGTAGGGAATTCAGTTTTTCATGTGAAATATTCTAATATTTAAATGTTGGAAACTTTTTTTAAAAACATTGTCCATGTTAACAAGATAAAAACAGACCACAGGTTTGCAGCTCCTTCTCCCAGTGTCTTTGGACCTTGGGGTCATTAATGAGGCTCCACGATCCACCTAATGGCCACATAGCTTCACTGCAGTTCGAAGGGCTGGAAGAAATTTGCTTCTTGCAGTGCTAACCCTAACATAAGAGCTGAGCAAATAGGACAACAAGAGCCCAAGAGGAACTCAGCAGGAAGAAGAGGTGGTCTGGCTGCTGGCCTGAGGTCACCCAGTGGGAGGTTGGCTCTGGAGAAGTGGGGGTGAGGGGGTGACCCCCACCAGGACCCGGCCATGCTAATGTGGTGCTCGGCCTTGGGAAACGTGGCTGAGCCTGGGATTGTGGACTTGGAGAGCAGCCCCCTCGTTGCTCCAGCGAGGGCATTCTCGAGGAGCATGTCGTCATGTGGCCACGGCCAAAGCAACGATGGTGATGGAGATGTTGGAATTTCTCGTTTTCTCTGCCAGTTAGTAGGTGTGATGCCTTTATGAGTGATAAAACCCTTTTGATTTGGAAAAGCTGGGTGTTTGGATGAGGAGAGGGCTAAAGAGAGAGAGCCTGGATTATGGCAGAGGCTGCCACTCAACCTCCCTTAACATCTGTTTTTCTTCCCCTTACTAGTAGCACTACCCAATTTTTAGCTAGGCATGCTGCCACCTAGAAAAGATATTCTATTTCTCAGCTTCTCTTGTGGCTAAGTGCGCTATGTCACTAAGAGTCATTTAAAGGGCAGAGAGAAACTGACTTCTTAAAAAAAAAAATTCAATGGTGCTGATAACTTTATCTCTTTATATTTTAAATCAACAATCAGTGTGAAACCTCTAAGGAAATTAACTAGGTAATCCCCAAAACTAGAATAGCAGAGCAACAGAGTCAAAATTTTCTCCATTGTGCGATTTGCAAAATTAATAGTTGAGCAGGTCATGTGTCATTTTTTTCCTTCTCTGAATAAAGAAGCTACTGTTTGTCTTATGTCTTATTAAAAGCATTTTCTAATTATGGTACAGAATCTCCTGAAGAGGTAGGCTTACAAGCTAGAGAGACACAGACTCCAATCAGCAATGAGCTGACTTGAGCAAGAGTACAGACAACAGCCATAAGTTTAAAAATGGCTCTTGCCACATCCTAGGTGGTTTATGACCATGTCCCTTTGATAGAGTTCAGAGCTGTAGCGTGACACAAATTAGTAAGTATTTGGCCTGACACCTCTTAAACAATTGTTGTGAATATAGAGCAGTAAGGAAAGCTAAGCCTACTCCATTCTTATGTATTTTCGATGTTTGCCATACCAAGTTTTAACGGACATGAGAGCATAATTTGAGTGACTGTGGACATTCAAAGTCAATCTCTACACTAATAGGACCCCCAGCCTGGCTTCCTTATCCATCTACCCAGACTTGTTCTGACAGATGTTTCAAGGATAATCTGAACGATGTTCATGGAAAACAGCATTTCTGTGAAATATCTCTGCAAGGCGGACTTCCTCCTGATAGCTCACCCTCCTACACTTAGCGTCCCCATGTACAGTAGCAACTGGGTCCACAGTCGGTCAATTCATTTGAAAAATCATTTCCAGGTATCACAAGAGTAGTTTCTGTCTCATTTGGAGAGAGGTATAAGACCAAAACATAAACTCATATTCCAAAGTGTCCTATGTAAATCAGGTGGCTAAAACCTGTTTTTGTGACCCTTAGAAGTAATTTAAGGTGGAGCTAGGAGGTTGCAAAGAAGGCTAGAGATCAAAGAGACAGGACCCTTACGGAGAAAGTTCTCAGAGACCCATGACATTTCCCACTTCATTTTAGTTAGTGGAGAGGTGCACTTCCTCCCTCTTCAACCCAGGTGGGAAAGGCTTCGAGGGGGTCATTTGAGGAGCTTGGTCTGGGTCATCTGGAATTCAGTGGACTAGTGTCTGAACTCTGGGGATGGCTGTTCAGGTTGCACAATTCTAGAGGGTGTCATTCACATAGACAGCAATGTTTACAATCTGCACGGCTGCACTTGGAGACCCTGGGTGTCTGACTCTCCAAGAGACAAGCTACTGTGGCCGGAGCTGCCATTATGCAGTAGCAATGGGACAGGAGTTGAGAGTTTTTCTGGTTGGTTGTGTAGGTTCATGTGGGGTAGCTGGCCTGGAGCCTTCTTAAGAAGGATCCACTCTGCCCCCTACCCCCAAAAAAGGGCCTTCTAGAGGGTTGCTCAAACTAGAAGCTGAGGATTGAGCAGGACACTGAAAGCAAACAGGCAGAGGAGTTATCACTCTCACTTAAAGTGGGGATTCTCAGTGGGGAAAAGTATCTCACAAGAGAGTCAACCCTGAACATCCACCAAGTCCAATGAACAGCAATGCCAGATCACAGAGAAACCATCCATGGAAGACTGTGCCCTTTGTCCTAACCCGCTTGCCCTGGGCCCAACCTTGGAGGGCTTGGAAAGGCAGCTAGTGAGGGGGGGTGTTGGAAGAGGAAAGATGCCAACCTGCTCTAATGGCCCCTGTGCCTCTGACTCCCAGGACCCCACCCCAGGCTTCTTGGCTTGAATCAGGCCTCAGCTCAGGGAAGTGAAAATATTTGAAATTTGTTTATTACACTACACTGAACATTTTGATTACTAAAACAAGACTTCCTTAAGACCAAGGTGATCTCAGGACATTTAATACCTCAGAGTGACTGGGGGAGCTGTTTGAGACTTCACACAGGGACAGGGAAAGAATCAGCCCATTCAATGGGTCCAGAGCGGGAGAGGTTGGAGAGAAGACCAGGATGTTTCTCTTGGTGCCTGCTGAGGCTTTGTACCAAGCCTTCAGTAACCAGACCACAAGGGAAATCTGTAAAACAAATGCCTCTCCATACTCAAAACTTTTTACTTTGACTTAAAACGTAGAAATGTACACTCATCTCCAATCTTTTGATGCATGCAGAGCCAAGGCCTCTATGTGGGCACAGGGGATGGATCTTTCTTAAACTCTCCCATAAAACATCAACAGTGAGTTCCAATTTTGGTTTCCTTACATTGGAGTAAAAACTTTAAGAAACTTGCAAAGCAACCTGGATAGAGTAATACATGTGTGTGATTTCTTTTTTCTTGTGTTTTACAGTTATCTCACCCACACCCAATGTTAGAAACTTGCATTTATCGCGTCTCTGACAGCATTCAACTTAGCATTTCATAGAAACAGCTTTCTTTCTGTGCTCATATTTCATCGATTTACATAATATTTAATTAAATTAAATTATGTAATTCAGTAACAAGTACAAGTACTACTGGCATAAACAGATTTGAGAACACACTCAGCTGCCTCTTGGTAAACACAGTTGAACTTGTGGGAGGAGAAGCCCGGGGAGGAGTGGCGGGGGGTTGGGGGTGGGGGGAGTGGAGAGTAGCTACTACCATGAGCCTTTAAGTATCCTGAGCATTGGTCTGTACAGGGTGGGGCAAAAGTAGGTTTACACAAAACACAGAGTTATAAGTACACAAAATACAGTTTATTCTTGTATTATTAATTATTGTATTATTTTCCATATGAACAACTGTAAACCTACTTTGCCCCACCCTGTATATCTCTCAGAGATGATGGAAAGCACAGGCTTCTCCGGTGAGTTGGTGAGTGGAGGCCAACTGAGTGATCCTCCACCTTCGAGGTACAAAGATTGAAGCAGCCAACACAAAAAAGCTACTACTTACTGGGAAGCTGCTTTGTGCCAGGCGGGACACTGGGCACTTCACACACATAAGCTGTTACCTTTCACAGATATTCCCCCTCCCCCCATTTCATAGTTGAGCAAAATGTTTACTCCAGGTTAATAAGTGAAACAGTCAGTGCTTCTCAATCTTTAATGTACAAGGGAATCACCTGGGGGATATGATTTAAATGAGTATTTTGATGGAATAGGTCCGGGTGGGGCTGAGATTCTGCATTTCTAACAAGCTCTCAGATGCTGTGGATGCTGCTGGTCTGCAGACTACCTACCCCCGAGATTCTGACTTGTTTTGGGATGGAGGCCAGGCATCTGAAAGCTCTCCAAGGATCTTCTATAAACAGAGGAGAGGTGGTGGGTAGCTTGGACCCCACTGAGAGCCGGAAAGTTGAGAAGTGAACTGATATAGAGATACTTAGTTTTGAATACTTGAGTTAAAACAAACGGTGCATTTACACAAGGGAATACTATGCAGCTGTGAGAAAGAAAGATCTCTACCCTTTGAGACGACATGAAGGAACCTGAAGAGTACTATGCTAAGTGAAATAAAACGATCAGAGAAAGACAAGTATCACATGATCTCACTTATTTGTGGAATCTAATGAACAAAATAAGTTGATGAACAAAATAGATCCAGAGACATGGAAGTAGGGAACAGACTGACAAACCTCAGAGGAGGGGGTTAGGGGTAAGGAAGAGATAAAACAAAGAACTTAGATGCATATATGCACAACCAATGGACACAGACAACAGTGTGGGGGTAGGGTGGGCGGGGTGAAATCTAATATTTGTGAAAGGTAACTGAGCTTATATATGTGAAGTGTGGGAGTGGGGAGAAGGGTGTCAATGGGGAAAAAAGGGAGGGACATCTGTAATACTTTCAACAATAAAGATAAATAAAATAAAGAAGAGATATAACAACTGTCTTCAATCATAAAAAAAGACAAAAATAATACAGTTTAAAATAATATAGAAGTTTATAAAATAAAAGGTAAAATCTTCCATTCTTCACATATTATAAAGAATTAAAAAAAAATCAAATCCAGCCCTGGACAGTTTGGCTCAGCGGTGAGGGCGTTGGCCTGCGGACCAGAGAGTCCCGGGTTCGGTTCCTGCTAGAGGCATGTACCAAAAAAAAAAAAAAAAGAAAAGAAATCAAATCCAGCTGTCTCTGCACACACTGATGCAACGATTTTCTAACTCAGTGATGTATCATGAACTTCTTTTGTCGTCATTCCATACAGGTCTACTTTGTCCTTATTGGCACTGCATTGGATTCCACAGCTCGGCTGAACCTTTCAGTATCTTATCTCACCTGTCCCTCCTAGGTGGACATTCAGTTAACTCTGATTTTTCAGTTTTGCAAATTATGTCTTGTGCACATTCTCTGGGTATATACACAAGTCATTCTTAGAATAGACTTCTAAATGTGGAACTGCTGGGTTATTTAAATAACCATTCTCAAATTGCCCTCTAAAAGGTTCACTAATTTAATTACACTCCTACCATCTCATACAAAAATGCCTCTTTCTTCTACCACCTTGCTACTACTGGATATTGTCAATCTTTTTGATATTCACCAATCGGATATATGAAAAATGGCTCTCACTGATGTTTTAATTTGCAGGCCATGATGAATGACAGGATGACCTGATCTCCCTATTAGACTTGTGTTCTTTCTTTTATGGATTGCCTGTCTATATCCCTTGCCACTTTGGGTTGCTTATCTTTTTAAATTCATCTTTTGTCTACTACATATGCTACAAATATTTTCCTTCCAGCCTACTGTTCATTTTTCAGTATGTTTTATATTTTTCAGTTTGTTTTACAGAAGTTTTCCATAAAAGAGCCAAGTCTGTCAATATTTGTTCACAACTTCTGAGTTTTTTACTTCTTATTTAAGAAGGACTTCCTCATCCCAAGATTTAAAAGTATATCCCTGGTTTTTCTATCTACTACCTGCATAGATTTATCATTCATTAATCAATCTGATCAGTAGTCCATATGTGAAGTATATATCTTATTTATGACTTGAAGAAAAGCTCTTATGTTGTCACTTTTATATCTAGATACCATTCTCAGCACTATTTGTTGAACAGGCATTATTATTCTGGGATTTGAAATGGCTCCTCTATCATAGAGTCAAATATACAGGCTGGTCTCCTTTGATCTTTCTCTTTTTCTTTCCTCTGACTGTCCAAAGCTGTTAAAATTTCTGCAGTTTCATAGAATTTCTGGAAAGACAAATCTTTCCTCATTATTTAGTTTATCTTCTTTTTAAAAACAAGTTTCTTCACTACTTTTTTTTCCAGATGGATTTGGAATTCCAAATTATCTTCTCACTAACGGGCAGGGCAGAAATGCTAATGTAACTTCTGTTTCTGAGAATTTGTTCTAAAACAAATTCTCATTGGACTTTTTACTGAAATTTCATTTTAATGGTCCACTAATGTGGGAAGAATTGACATTTTTATAGTTGAGTGTTCCATGCAGAAAGAAGGTATTATCTCTTCATTTATTGATATATACTTTATATTTTTGTTGCAAACATAGATCTTGTAACATGTCTTGTTAACTTTATTCCTGGGTGATTTATATGTATCTTTCCAAATCATCATTCTAATAGATTACCGATGGTATATAACAGCTACTGATTTAAATATATTTATCTCCTAATTATACAGCTTATCAGACTCTTATAAGGTCTGATCACTTAATTGATTGTCTACAGAGCTATAAAATTTTGATTTGACAAAATGCATTTAAAAGTTTCTTTGTTTCAACTATGAAACTAAAAAGTACTCAATAGAAAAAATTAGAAGTGTAGGAAAAAATGACCCCAACAACCAAGGACAACGATTATCATTTTACTTGTATCTGTTTTCATTCTTTTTACATTTCCATAGCTTCTTCTACATAATTTTAACCACACGATATAATTAACTGAGTGTATTTTTTTTTTTAAAGAATACATGTATTCAATATGCCAAAACCATTTTACTGGGGGCTTCTGTGTTTGATAAGGAACCCTGTGCTTCTCACTAACGGTCAGGGCAGAAATGCTAATGTAACTTCTGTTTCTGAGATTATCACGTTCAGTTCTTTTGCTGCCAGTCCGGCTTGCTGGCACCCATCCCACTCGATCGCGGTCCAGTGCAGCGAAGACCTCTCTCCCTCGCACCGCACAGAGCCTCTGACCTCACTGCACACTCAGCCATTCCGTTTCAGGCTGGGTGATGTGCGTGCTGGGAGTGCATCATTCCACTTAAAAGGCTGACTAGATCACAGTCAACATAGTTGAGATTTCCAAAAACATTAAAAAACAAAACAAAACCTTTCTCCTGTGGCTCTCAAACAAATGTGTATATGGTTTGAGTTTGGATAGGCTGATTTGCTTTCTTTTGTATTACTTTAAATCGGATAGTTGCTCATTTTGTTACCGGTAAGGATTGCTCTTTCATTCCTTCATCTGTCTACTCATTCATCTCACCAAAGAGGATTTCCTTGGCCTGCTTACATGAAATAGGAATCCCCACCCTATGTCCCTGGCCAGACATGCCCCTAATATAGGCAGGGCCGGGGCAAGAGTATGAATGGAGGCCCACACATATGTCTAAGTATTTAAAAGGTCCAGCAGGGCCCTGGCCAGTTTTGCTCAGTGGTTAGAGCGTTGGCCTGCGGACCAGAGAGTCTCAGGTTGCAGTTTGTCCCTGGCCCCCCACTGGGGTCGTGTGGGTGGCACCCAGTCTCTCACATCGATGTTTCTCTCTCTCTCTTCCCCCCTCTCTCCCTCTCACTCTATGTGAAGATAAGTGCAAAAATGTCCTGGGTGAGGATAAAAACAACAACAACAACAAAAATAAAAGGTCCAGCAGGGCTCCATGCACACAACTGTGAATATCTGAGTTCCAGGTGGGCGTTACTCCTTGGCCCCCAGACTCCCAAACCTGTGAGAGGGGGCAGGGCTGGAGGAAAGCAGGGGGCCTTATAAGGTGGGGGCCCAGGTCCTCTCTCGCCTGAGCCCAAGGATGGTACTGCTCCGTGGCACTCTCTATTCCCCTTATTCTGCTTAATATTTTTCCATTGCATTTGTTCCTCTCTGACATTTCATATTTTTCTTATTTATTTATTTGTCAGTTTCTTATTAAAGTAATCTCCACGAGAGAGGAACTTAATTTTGTTCACTGTTTTATTCCCAGTGCCTGGAATGCCTTGAACGAGGTAGGTGCTTAATTAGCATTTGTAGAATGAACGATAAAGTTTGAACTATTTTGAATAACATACATAGTGTTAGTGGAGGGGATCACGTGAAAATCACATGTGAAAGATAGCAACAGACAATGTAAATGAATATATCAGCAGGACTGTGCACTGTATTCTCAATCTCTCTGTCTCTGTCATTCTTTAGTTAAATGCCCATTTCAATGTAACACATAACTGTTGAAGTTGTGAGACTCATAAATAAGACAATATATAGGTCCAGCCTGATTATTTTCCAATTGTTCCAATTCATTTGCTAAAATGTCCAAGCTTCCCCACATATTAGAAATGCTTCCTTATTAAAAAAAATTAAATTAACATAAAATGATTCTCATAAATACAATGTTCTATTGATCCATGCATTTATTCCTAAACTAAATACTATACTGTTTTAATCGTAGCAGCTTTAGAGTGTTTGATATCTGGGATGGCAATTGTTCCTTCACTATTTTTCGCTGTCCGAATATCTTACTCTGTTCTTGTGAATTTTATCTTCCATACTGCGAACTTGATCCTCCATATGAACATTTGAACAATTTTGAAAAATTTCATAAGACAATTCTCTTATAAATTTGATTAGTATTATATTTACTTTATTGATTAATTTGGGAAGTATTGACATATTTGAAGTCTAAGTCATCAAATTCCTTCATTTAGGTCTCTTTTCTATCTTTCAATAACATTTCTTGATTTTTTTTTCTTTTTTTTTTTCTACATCGATGTGCATCTCTTGGAGGTGTTATTTTTGTGGCTTCTAAAAAACTATCTATTTTTCCATTACTTTATTTAGGTGATTGTTGTCAGTTGTAATAGATATTTCTAGCCACCTCCCAATATCTCTTCATCTGTCTTCCTTTCCACCCTTTCTTTTTCCTTTCCAGCTGAAAGATGACCTTTTCTATGTTCCCTTGGCCATGTGACTAAGTTCTGGCCAATGAGATGGCAGTGAAAGTTTGATGTAGGACTTTGAGGAAGTCTCCTTCCTACAAGGGAAGGAGGGAAAGAACCCGTCTTTCATTTTAACAAGAATGTCCTTATTGGAGGTAAATGATTAACTACCTTGTTTTTTCTGCTGAAGACTAGTTTTCTCTAGTCAGGTGTTTTAAGTATTTTGAACTAATCATAATTTATGTTTTTCTAGAAAATTATCTTAAAAACTATACAGGTTTTTAAGTGAATTGACTGTAGTGTGCTCTAGTAATTGTTTTATTCCTGTAGCTAGACTCATTTCAATTCCTAATGTTGTTTATTCATTATCTCTCTTTCGTTTTGTTTGCCAGATTAGATTGGTCTATTTTATTTCTCTTTTCAACATTTGGTTTTTTTATTCTTCCCTTTACTTTATTTTATTATTTTTTCCATGACCATTTATGCCCCATATACCCTCTTCCTTCTACACCACCCTCTTCCCTCACCACCTACCTCTGCAATTACCACACTGTTTGCTCTTTAGATTTCCTGTTTGGTTGGTTTCTGCCTTTATCTTCTTTTTTCTTTCTTTCTTCCTTCTTTGATTTTATTTGTTGTTATTTTTTAGTTTCTTGAATTTTGTGCTGGATTCATTTGTTTTCAGTTTTCCTTATTTTCCAGTACATACAGTTAAAGCCATACACTTTCCTTTAAGTATGATTTTGGCCACATGAGGCAGAAGATGTGAAGCACTTAGAAAAGTCCTGGCACATAAGGACTTGGTACCTCTTCTTCAAAGTGTGTGTTTATGTACCATGCAAAGTCTTTAAAATGAAAAGAACTGCTTAAATTAATATTATCTTGTCTTGACTAAACATTTTCTTAATGATACTTCCATATTTACTTACTTTTCTTATTACCAAATTAAAGAAGAAATTATCTTTTTTTAATGGTTATTTATTTTATATGCTTTTTAAATCATTAAAGACTTTTTTTTTTTTTTTTTTTTTAGAGCAGTTTTAGGTTCACAGCAAAATTAAGAGGAAGGTACAGAGATCTCTCTTATACTCCCTGCCCCACACATGCATACCCTCCCTCATTACAATGTCCCCCACCAGAGTGGTACATTTTGTACTACACTGACACACTGTAATCACCCCAAATCCATAGTTTACATCAGGGTTCTCTTGGCTTTTTACATCCCATGGGGTTTTTGTTTGTTTGATTCTTTTTTCTTCTCAACCTTGGCTGCTCTTTAGAATTACCTGGGAAGCTTGATACCTGATACCGTGACTTCAGCTCATACCAATTATATCAGAGTCCCCAGGCGTGAGACCCAGACATCATGTATTTTAAAGTTCCCCAGGTGATTCCAAGGTACAGCCAAGGTTGAGATTTAAACTGATCTTAATTCTCTGTCCCCTGTCTCCCAATCATGAACTGTAGCTGTTCAGAACTGCTAAAAGTATAATAAAAATGAACAGATGTAAATGTAATGCAGAATTTTTATACTTTATGTAACAGTCTGGCAATCTTTACTCACTGATGTCAGAAATCCATAATATGTAATTGAATATTACGCTAAATGTATATTTATGTCAAGTTCCTTAGGAATTTGGCCAGCTTATCATAGGGAAAAGACATTTAAAGGGAGGGTGGATTTTCAGACTAATTCAGGAAAGCCCGTATAACCCACAATGTAGCTGAAGCAGAATTTACTAGGCACAATTGAATTAAAGAAATGGTTTATTTTCTTGAAGGCTGATGATAAAGCAAAAGCAGTTTTAATGAGAAAACAAAGAGGCAAAGAGAGTTGGGTTTTCCAAGGTACTTTACTGTATAATTATTTTCCTAGTCTTTGGAAGGGGCATCATGGTGTGGATAAGCAGAATGACCAGGCAGAGCTGGGAAGTCCAGGATGTTAAATCCAGCTTGATTAACTGCCATTTAAATGAATTTGGGCAGATGTCTAAACTCTCTGAGCCTTAGTGTCTTTAAATATAAAATGGGGACAACCTACCTCGCAGGATTCTTGGAGGGGTTAATTGGCACTAAGTAGGTAGGTGATAGAGTTTCCATAAGAGATTGATTACACTGCTTGTTATTTATCATTATATTAAACTCAATACTCTGCTTTTTCTTTGCTACAGTAGTATCTCCAGGACTACTCATTAGCCATGATGAACAGTTGTGTCACCAAGAAAGAAGAACAAGATGCTGTGGCGGTTGCTGTTGATCTCAAATCAGTTAGTGCTACTTTGTAGCTAAGCACTGAGAGGCACTGTGCAACCACACTTCCATGTGTAACCACACTCGTGTGTGCAGACTCTTTAAAGGTGAAAAGTCAAGTTACACACCTTTGTGATATCTATTTTTTTTGTAAAAGTTTGTATACATTGTATAAGGCATGTAGACAGCCTTTCATTTTTCTGATTATTTTTCTGGCCAGTTTGAATCCATAGCTAAATATGCCTAGAGTAGGTTTTTCTCTCATGTTGCAACAAAGGAGAGTCATTCTGTGAGTAGTAGAAAACTATTATTAATATATATCAGCAATTCAGTCTGACTGTAAAGCTGGACAGATGTGAGGAAAGCGGATGCCATCCCAGAGCCGTTGCAGATTCTCCTCTAAATTAAAAGCAGAGTAAGGTATAAAGGAACTGCGTCTTTACATTTGCACATAGGATTTATAGGAGAGACAGAAAGATTTAGAGACTTTCTTAGTGGCTGAATTATAGTAATTCTAGCATTGGGTTGCAATATGATTTAAACAAAAAAAATTTTTTTTAATCCTCACCCAAGGATATTTTTCCATTTATCTTCAGAAAGGGGGGGGGGAGAGAGAGAGAAAGAGAGAGAGAGAGAGAGAGAGAGATCGGTGGGAGAGAGACACATCAACTGGTTGCCTCCCGTACGACCCCAACCAGGGCCAGGAACGGATCCTCAACCGAGGTACGTGCCCTTGACAGGAATCGAACCCGAGACTCTTTGATCCACAGGCCAACGCTCCAACCGCTGAGCCAAACAGGCCAGGATGCAATATGATTTTTAAAAAATATGTCTTTATTGATTTTTAGAGAGAGAGGAAGAAAAAGGAGAAAGAGATAAAAACATCAATCTGGCCCTGGCCAGTTTGGCTCAGTGGTTAGACTGGTGGCCCGCTGACCAAAGAGTCATGGGTTCGATTCCAATCAAGGACACGTACCTTAGTTGTGGTTCATCCTTGGCCCTGGTCAGGGTTGGGTGAGAGGCAGCCAATTGATGTGTTTCTCACATCGATGTCTCTCTCTCTCTCTCTTTCTCTCTCTCTTTCTCCCTCCCACTCTATCTGAAGATAAATGGAAAAATATCCTCAAGGGAGGATTTTAAAAAAACAACACAGATCGGTTGACACTCAATCACTGAGCCACACCAGCCTGGCGCAATATGATCTGGAATGCAGTAGCCATGTAAAACCCTGGTCCAAATTTACATGGCTAATGAGCTTTACTGGCGTGAGTGAGTGGTTGTGGCAGAGTCTGAACAGTTTACTCTCTGGTCCTTCACCAAAATTAGTTGCTGACCCCTGGACTAGAAAAGCATGCAGGCAGCTCTGGAGAAAAAGGCTAAGAGTATTGAGAGCCTAAAACATCCCAGCACTGCCCTAGACCCTTGCTCATTCATCATTTCATTTAGTTCCAATAAGCAGGCAGGGAAAAAAAAAAATTGTTTTTCAAGACTAGGTCAAGCCTGCATGGCTAGTCAATATAGGGCGTGAATTATAGTCCAAGTCAGTCTGATGTGAAAGTTATTTTATTTCTTCCAGCTATATTTCTTCCTTGTGGGTGTGCTATGTAAAAAAATGAAAAGTCAAATTTCTGTGTTTATGTACAATGAGATATAGCCCAAGCTCAAGAACACTAATAGCAAGCATTCAAGCAAAGACAGCCACGAAGAATTGAAGGCAGAGTCTTAGACTGATGTTAGAAATAAGGATTCTAGAACCTTGGTGAAGTGGGAAGCAATCACTAGGATGTGAGTTCAAGGGCCCGAGGGTGAAAGTGGGCTAGGGCTGGGAGGCAGAGGAGGACGCACTGGAGTTCTCCTGGGGTGCTCCAGCTTCTAACCAGACTGATCATCAATATGACCTCTGCAAGCCCAGCCAAAGGATCCTTCCCTTAGACTACTAAGGGGTAATTGACATGTCAGCAATTCTATTCTAATCGCTGCACAAAAACATCTGTTGACCACAGCTACACATTTTCCTTGCTTTCACTCGGATAGCAAAAACCAGCTAGACTACATGGGAAGTCTTGTCTATGTCACTGACACTGCAGCTGAGACAGGGAAGCTCTTCTGTCTTGGCCACAGTGGGGACCTGTACCTTAATGAAGTCACTATGCATGCAGGGTCTGAAACTGAACTTGGGGGTCTGAGGAACGGTATTTCCATGAGTTTACCTAGTGGTGATCAGGATTTGATGGCAAGATTCATATTAATAAAAGCCAGCTGACATTAATCCTATTAAAATTTTATAACAGAATGAAACAGAATGCTCATGCCTATTGATTGCAATCCATATCCTCTTGATCCTCTGGACATTATTCTTATTTTGCATCCTTCTAGAATGCATGTAGACTCTCACCCTTCTGTAACACACTTGCTGTGTGAGTGAGGGCTCTGGGTCAGATCCAGGGTTAATATTCTGGTTTCTTTGCTTTCAATCCCTATGACCTGGCCTAATCGCTTTAAGCCTCAGTTTCCTCATCTGTAAAGTGGGGATAATAATAGTAACTACTGCACACTATTGTTATTGTGAGGCTTAAATAAGGAGATACCTGAAAATAATGCTTAATGCAAAGCTTGGCACATAGATACACTTTAAAATGTTAGCTTTATATAGCTTAATATTACCAGCAGCTTTACATGTTATCCCTTAGGATAGGATCTCTGATGGTGACTATTTTTCTATAATATTAATTCCTATAAATCTCTGAAGCTGGAGTTACATTTTTTAACATATCTTAAAATTATAAAGTATTTCCTATGTGTCTGGAAGTGAATATATGCTTGTCTTCCATTTAGATAAGTAATAGCACTTAGGGGCAGTAATTTTCTATACATTATCCCTAATCTCTACAATAGTTCTGCAAAATGGTGGCTGTATTCACAATTTCTCATACATGGAAACTAAGTCAGAGGTGAGAGGCTATATATTAAAAATGTTAACAACTTTGGGGGTTTGGGATTATTATTTTTAACCATTTTCTATATTTTTTGATATTATCTGCATATTTTATAATGAATATGTATCTTTTTTTGTGATCAGAAAAATAAAAAAGCTATTTCCCACTGAAAAATAAGAATGTTTGAGGTCACAACCAGTAAATGGGGTCAGTTGGTTTTGAACCTATCTCTGGTAATAAAGCCCATGTTCATTCTTTCTCTCATGAATTCAACAACTATTTGTTGGTTGTCTCCAGTGCAACATGCCAGACACTATTGTAGGAGCAGGGAAAACAAGGATCAAAATGGGCAAAATAATCTGCTCCCCGGGAGCAAGCAGGGGACAGAGAGACAATAAGTAGTAAACAAACACAAGTCATATACCAGATGGTACTCAGTGCTATGGAGACAAGAAAACAGAACAAAAGGGATAAGGAAGCACGAGGTGAGCCAGAATTAATCAGGCCTCTGATTGAGAGTGATCGCTTCGTGGAATCAAATATGTGGAATGTCAGACAAGTTAATTATTTGCATTGTTTGCAAATGCTTGTATGGCTGCCATACAACTAACGCAAAGTCTGATGTTTAGCATTTCCCCCATTCATCTGCAATGAGCTTAACAATGCTTATAGAGAATATGGTAGATTTTAAATATAGTTTAAATAAATTAGTTATGTGTATACTGTCCAAATCTTCTTGAAATACAAATAAAATCTAAATGCCAGCATCGAAATAATAGTCCACCCAACATACTGACTGTCATACTCAAAATAAAACCTAAATTCTGAATGAATGTGTATTAAGAAGGGCCAAACCAAGAAACCAGTTATTGAAAAACTTAAGTCTTCACACTCCATAGTCTTAACTCAGGTTATTTCTTCTATCTCATGCAACTAACTCCTGCTCCTTTTATAAGTATTGATGATTACATTTTAGTCTACACAAAAGAATATATTGGGGGGGGAGTTAATGAATTGTTAAAAAAAGACTAAAGTATGCCTTACTTGCATCGTATTGGCCCTTATTGCAAAGTCCATTTGAAAGGTTCATATTGAACATGTTGATATGCATTGTTTTCAAATTTATATTTGCACATATATAATCTATTTCTGTAAATATATAATACATAAAACTCTTATATGCATGCATACACACACACACACACACACACACACACACACACACAATTTTTACATATTGAGCATGGCATATTTTCCTGCCTCCAACTCAAAACAATTTAAGTGATATCCAAACCATTTTAAATTGTCCATAGAAACCATGCAATGAATGTGACTAGAATTTGAGGAATGCAATAAGGACACTGTGGCAGTAACATGATACTAAAAAACACCAACGTGTACATAGAGTTGTATGTATAGGGTTGGGAGATGAAAAAGTTTATGGAAAAGGTCTTTTTTGGTAAGATTTGTCTGAGTTTTTAAGTTAATGCCAAACATTAAAACTACAGTAGCACAAGGCTATTGTCATTTGGAAGTTGGATCTGAAAAGTTTACCTTTGAAGTGCAAATTTTAATTCTAGAGTGTTCTTAAAGAATCAGATGAAAAATATGAGATGTTTCCGTTGTTTATTCTGGTAAGGCAATTTCAGTTTCTTTTATATATATATATTTTTTTTAATTAATTTACTTTTGGTACAGATGTTTCTCCTTTTTCCCCCATTGATACCCTCCTCCCCCTCCCTCACCGCCCCATCCCCAGTCTTGCTGTCCATGTCCATTGGTTATGAGTACATGTGTACAAGTTCTGTGGTTCATCGCTCCCCTCCCCCACCCCCTCTTCTGGCAATTGTCAGTCTGTACCCCACTTTCACGTCTCCAGGACTACCCTGTTCCTCAGACTGTTATGTTCATTATATTCCAGAAATAAGTGAGATCATATGATATTTGTCTTTCTCTGCTTAGCTTGTTTCGCTTAGGATAATAGTTTCCAGGTCCTCCCATGTCGTCTCAAAGGATAAGAGATCTTTCTTTCTTAGAGCTGCATAGTACTCCATTGTGTATATGTACCACAGCTTTTTTATCCATTCGTCTACTGATGGACACTTGGGCTGTTTCCAGATCTTAGCTATTGTAAATAGTGCTGCTATGAACATGGGGGTATATATATTCTTTCTGATTGGTGTTTCAGGTTTCTTAGGGTATATTCCTAGGAGTGAGATCACTGGATCAAATGGTAATTCAATTTTTAATTTTCTGAGGTAACACCATAGTGCTTTCCATAGTGGCTGCACCAGTCTGCATTCCCACCAGCAGTGTACTAGAGTCCCTTTTTCTCCACACCCTCGCCAACACTTCTTGTTTGATGCTTTGTTGATGGCGGCTATTCTGACAGGTGTGAGGTGATACCTCATTGTTGTTTTAATTTGCATCTCTCTGATGATTAGTGATGTTGAGCATTTCTTCATATGTGTCTTAGCCATTTGTATGTCCTGTTTGGAGAGGTGTCTATTTAGTTCCTCTGCCCATTTTTTAATTGGGTTTTTTGTCTTCCTTTTGTTGAGATGTATGAGCACACTATATATTTTGGAAATTAATCCCTTATCTGATATATCATTGGCAGTTATGCTCTCCCATACAGTGAGTTGCCTTTCCACTTTGATGGTTGTTTCTTTTGCTGTGCAGAAGCTTTTGAGTTTGATGTAGTCCCATGTGTTCATTTTTTCCTTTGTTTCTGTTGCCTTAGGTGATATATCAGTGAAAATTCTGCTGTGTATGATGTCTGAAATTTTATTGCCTACATTTTGTTCTAGGATTTTTATGGATTCATGAGTCACATTTAAGTCTTTTATCCATTTTGAGTTTATTCTTGTGTATGGTGTAAGTTGATGGTCTAGTTTCATTTTTTTGCATGTAACTGTCCAATTTTCCCAACATTATTTATTAAAGAGGCTGTCTTTATTCCATTGCTCTTGCCACCTTTGTCGAATATTAATTGAGCATAATGTTTTGGGTCAATTTCTGGGTTTTCTGTTCTATTCCATTGATCTATGTGCCTGTTCTTGTGCCAGTACCAGGCTGTTTTGATTACAGTAGCTTTGTAGTAAAACCTGATGTCCCGTATTGTGATCCCGCCTACTTTGTCCTTCTTTTTCAAGATTGCTGTCGCTATTCAGGGTCTTTTCTGGTTCCATATGAACTTTTGAAGTATTTGTTCTAGTTCTGTGAAATATGTCATTGGTATTTTGATGGGGATTGCATTAAATCTGTAGATTGCTTTGGGTAGTACGGACATTTTAATGATGTTAATTCTTCCAATCCATGAACAAGGTATGTGCTTCCACTTTTTTATATCTTCCTCTATTTCTTTTTCCAATGTCCTGTAGTTTTCTGCAAATAGATCCTTTACTTCTTTGGTTAAATTTATTCCTAGGTATCTTAATTTTTTTGCCGTGATGGTAAATGGGATTGTTTTATTAGTTTCTCTTTCTGTGAGTTCATCATTGGTGTATAAGAATGCCGTCGATTTCTTGATGTTAATTTTGTATCCTGCTACTTTGCCAAATTCATTTATTAAGTCTAGTAGATTTTTGATGGAGTCTTTAGGGTTTTCTATGTATAATATCATGTCATCTGTGAATAATGACAGTTTCACTTCCTCCTTTCCAATTTGGATCCCTTTTATTTTTTCTTTATGTCTGATTGCTGTGGCTAAGACTTCCAGTACTATGTTAAATAAGAGTGGTGAAAGCGGGCATCCTTGTCTGTTCGTGTTCTTAAGGGATGCTTTTAGTTTTTGTCCATTGAGTATGATGTTGGCTGTAGGTCTTTCTTATATGGCCTTTATAATGTTGAGATATGATCCCTCTATTCCCAAATTTCTGAGCGTTTTTATCAGATGGGTGCTGGATTTTGTCGAATGCTTTTTTTAGCATCTATTGATATGATCATGTGGTTTTTATCTTTCATTTTATTTATGTGGTGTATCACATTTATTGATTTGTGAATATTGTTCCAGCCTTGCATCCCTGGGATGAATCCCACTTGGTCATGGTGAATAACTTTTTTGATGTATTCTGGATCCGATTTGCTAGTATTTTGTTTAGGATTTTGGCATCTATGTTCATCAGGGATATTGGCCTGTAGTTTTCTTTCTTTGTAGTGTCTTTTTCTGGTTTTGGAATTAGAATTATGCTGGCTTCATAAAAGGAGTTTGGAAGTCTTCCTTCTTCTTGAATTTTTTGAAATAGTTTGAGGAGGATGGGTGTTAGTTCTTCTTTGAATGTTCGGTAAAACTGCCCTGTGAAGCCATCCGGGCCTGGTCTTTTGTTTGCTGGGAGGGTCTTGATTACATCTTCAATTCCGTTGTTATTGGCCTGTTCAAATTTTCTATCTCTTCCCGGTCCAGTTTTGGGAGACTATGTGTTTCTAGAAATTTGTCCATTTCGCTTAGATTGTCAAATTTGTTGCCATATAAATGTTCATAGTATTTGTTAATGATCCTTTGTGTTTCTATGATGTCAGTTGTTACTTCTCCTCTTTCATTTCTGATTTTGTGTATTTGGGTTCTCTCTCTTTGTTTCTTGGTGAGTCTAGCTAAGGGTCCATCAATCTTGTTTATCTTTTCAAAAAACCAGCTCTTTGTTTCATTGATCCTTTGAATTGTTTTTTTGGTCTCCATGTCGTTTATTTCTGCTCTGATCTTTACTATTTCCTTCCTTCTACTTGCTCTAGGGTTTTCTTTTTGTTTGCTTTCTAGTTCTTTAAGTTGTGAGGTTAGGTAGTCAATTAGAAGTTTTTCTTCTTTCTTGAGGTCGGCCTGTAGTGCTCTGAACTTCCCTCTCAGAACTGCTTTTGCTGCATCCCATAGATTTTGTGTTGTTTTGTGTTCTTTTTCATTTGTTTCCAGGAAGTTTTTAATTTCTTCCTTGATCTCCATGGTAACTCATTCATTGTTCAGTAACATGCTATTTAGCCTCCATGTGTTCAAATGTCTTTGCATGTTCTTGTTGCAATTGATTTCTAGTTTCATGCCATTGTGATCTGAGAAGATGCTTGATATGATTTCAATCTTCTTGAACTTGTAGAGACTTAGTTTGTGTCCTATCATGTGGTCTATCTTTGAGAATGTCCCATGTGCACTTGAGAAGAATGTGAATTCTGCAGTTTTGGGGTGTAATTGTCTGTATATATGTATTAAATCCATTTGATCTAGTGCTTCATTTAGAATTTCTGTTTCCTTGTTAATTTTTTGTCTAGATGATCTATCCAGTGATGTCAGCGGGGTGTTGAAGTCTCCTGCTATGATTGTATTGTGGTCAATTTCTCCTTTGAAGTCCTCCAGAAAATTTTTAATATATTTTAATGCTCCTATATTGGGTACATATATGTTTACCAAGGTTATATCTTCCTGTTGGATAGACCCTTTCAATATTATGTAGTGACCTTCTGTGTCTCTAGTTATGGTCTTCAATTTGAAATCTAATTTATCAGATATGAGTATTGCTACCCCAGCTTTTTTTTCCTTTCTGTTTGCTTGGAAGATTTTTTTCCATCCCTTTACTTTCAACCTATGTGAGTCTTTTGTTGTGAGGTGGGTCTCTAATGGACAACATATATGTGAATCATGCTTTCTTATCCAGTCAGCTACTCTGTGCCTTTTTATCGGAGCATTCAATCCATTTACATTTAAGGTGATTATTGATATGTACTTATTTATTGCCATTTTTGTTCAGTGTGGTTATATTTTTCTTCCTATTTATTCTACTAATTATAGCAGTCCTTTTAACATTTCTTGCAGTGCTGGTTTGGTGCTAATATATTCCCTTTGCCTTGTTTTGTCTGGGAAGCTCTTTATTTGACCTTCTATTTTGAATGATAGCCTTGCTGGATAGAGTAGTCTTGGATTCAGATCCTTGTTTTTCATGACCTTGATTACTTCATGCCATTCCTTTCTGGCCTGTAGTGTTTCTGTTGAGAAGTCAGCTGATAGCCTTATGGGGGTTCCTTTGTAGGTAACCTGTTGCTTATCTCTTGCTGCCTTTAGGATTCTCTCTTTGTCTTTAATTTTTGGCATTTTAATTATTATGTGTCTTGGTGTGGGCCTCTTTGGGTTCTTCTTACTTGGGGCTCTCTGTCTTCTTGAACTTGAATGCCTTCTTCCTTCACCAGGTTAGGAAAGTTTTCTGTCACTATTTCTTCAAATATATTCTCTAACCCTTGCTCATTTTCTTCTTCTTCGGGGACTCCTATGATGCGAATGTTATTACGTTTCCAGTTGTCCCACAGTTCTCTTAAGCTATCTTCCTGTTTTTTCATTGTTTTTTCCTTTTGGTTTTCTGATTGATTGATTTTTTCTACTCTGTCTTCTAATTCACTGATCCGGTCCTCTGCTTCCTCTACTCTGCTGGTCAGTCCTTCCAATGTGTTCTTTATTTCTGCTATGTCATTCTTTATTTCCACTTGGTTGGTTTTCATGGTGTCGATATCCTTACTCATGCTGTTTAGTTTACTCAAGATCATGGCTCTGAACTCTACCTCTGATAATTTACTTAACTGCATTTCATTTATCTCATCTTCGGTAGAGTTCTATTATTCTTTCATTTGGGATCTGTTTCTTTGTTTCACCATTTTTGCTATCTCAGTGGGTTTTGGAGCCTGCCAAATTTTCCCTGTGGGTGTTGGTGTTCTGCTGTTTGTGGTTCCCTCTTCTGGGTTTGGATGAGCGTGGAGGGCCCTCCTTAAACACCACTGTCAAGTCTCACTTTCCTGGGTAGATTTGCAAGCTCAGGAAAGGTTCAGTTATGCTCTAGCTTTTTGCCTGGAGGCTATTAGCCTCAGTTACTTGAAAAGCCTTAGGATCTCAGTTGAATGAGAAACTCCCTCAGGTGTTTATAGTGTGAGAGGATTTCCCAAGGGTGGGGCCGATTTTGGTTGTTAATGAGCCTCAATTTGCATTTCTTTGGCTCTTTGCCTCACCTGGGAATCTCCGAGGGAGGGGTTGCCACAGCTCCAGGAAGGAGCAAACCTGGCCACCGTTCTGTGTGACCGGGAAGGAGTGACTGGCCACCACCGTCCTTTGTGGCTGCGGCTCAGCACAAACTCTGAGTGCCCTCCAAGTCCCCACAGAGTTCCAGTCCAGTCTGCCCTCCCTCTGCCGGAGCCCCAGGTGAGTGGCTGTAGCTATTTAGTGCTCTGTCCCAGCCCTCTGCGCTGTGGAGCAGCTGGGGCCCTTAACCCCGAGGGCGGGCGTTGCCGTTGCTCACAGCTCAGGCCGCTGCTGTCCGTGGGCTCCCAGCCCCCCACCCTCATGCGCCTCTGCAGATCCTACCAGGCCCATTCAGTGTCCTTGGCTGTATGGTCCTCTCCCGCTGCTTTTCTGTTGCTTTTTCCTGACGATTTGTCTTTATTTTAGTTGTAATTCCCCTTTGGTCCTGGGAGATTGTCTGTGTAGCTTCCATTCCCTCCACCTCCATTTTCTCCTCTCCGATTTCAGTTTCTTAACAGCAAATATCACGAGCCTATTCCCATATACAAACCACTAGCATGGGAATGGAGATGTCTTTATCTGTGAATTGTCTAATACTCCTCTCCACTTCCTTTAGTATTTAAATTAGTTGAACCATCTAATTAAAATACAATTAAGTACTTCCTTTATCCTAGTCATTCTCTATCCTCCTAGTTCCCAGATGCCTTGGAGGAAGCCCCATATTCTAATTACGTTTTCTAGGCCTCAAATTTGAGGCTATTGAGGACAACCTCTGTGGTAATAAAAGGAACACCTAAGGGGCACTTTTGATCCTCCATCTCCCCCCTCCCCCCCAAATGAATGAATATTGTTCTGGAGCATGAGATCCAGAGGTCAAAGTTCTCTCTGAGGGGATGGCATTCAGACTGAGCAATGAATGACAAGAAGGAGCATTGTGGAAAGGTGTATTCCAGGTAGAGGGAGCAGCGATCTCTTGTCCAGCAGGTGGCTCTCTCCTGGGAGGTCTATCAGAAAGACAGTCAGTCCCAGTGACCTTCCACATTCCCCTCTCTTCAAGGGATATTTATGCCAAATGGTGGGTGTATAGGGCACTGCTCTACTGCCCCCTCTCAGCTCTGCCATCTCTCTCAATTCTCCTTTCCCTTGTTCAGGCTGGGATAGATCTATATAAGCAGAGGCAAAGAGAGGCAAGACTCCCTTCCTGTCCAGAGTTTGAGGAGAAGAAACCCCTTCTCCCACCTGGCCATGTTCTTATACTCATGTCTGGGGGTAGGGCTGGGGTGCAGGGAAGAGGAATTGCTGGTTCTGGAATTGGTGCTTCTCCATCAACCCCGTGGGGAGGCAGCTGGCTCCAGCTGCTGGACGTGGCAGTGCCTTTTCCCTTGTCTTTAGGCCTTAGCAGAGTCCCCTGCAACAGGAAAGCATTCACCTGATACCTGATTTCTCTGGTACAACAGCTGTCATCTTGGGAGCACTGCAGGGTGAGATCTAGGGTGCGAGGAAGCTTTTGTGTCGCTCAAGCCCTAAAAAGTAGATAACTTTCCAATGTAGCTGCTGTCACTCAAGTGACCAGCGCTGGGAGTGAACTTGCGACACGAGCCTAGGCTTCCACCTTTGCTCATATGGAAATGAGTAGAAATGCCTGCAAATGGCAGCTGAAAATGTTCCAAGTGTAGCTGAGGCTTTTGCCATTTTTTTTTTTGTTGTTTTTTATCCTCACCTGAGGACATTTTTTTTTTTTTTTGCATTTATCTTCAGATAGAGCAAGAGGGAAAGAGGGGGGAGAGAGAGAGAGAGAAACATCAATGTGAGCGAGACACATCGACTGGTTGCCACCCACACTTGGGACTGGGGACAAACGCAACCGAGGTATGTGCCCTTAGCAGGAACCGAACCCAGGACTCTGTGGTCCGTGGGCCAACGCTCTAACCGTTGAGCCAAACCAGCCAGGGTGGCTTTTGCCATTTGAATGACTGTATCTGTTTATCTGAAGAATCTTAAAATGATACCCCCCAGGAAGCAGAAATATTTATATACCTGAATAAGTTGGGGTTCACTGGTGAAGTAAAATAACCAAATTTGTGAGTTTTAGAGCCAATAATGGTCAGAATTTGGCGAAGTTTTCATTTTGTTTTTCCTTCAAGCTAGTTAAACAGGCTTCACTTGTCTTTTGCCTCAGTTATAAAGGGTTTCAATTTATTAGCATAACTCCATGTGACTGGAGATTCATTAAGTGGAGATCTCAGCAGCAGTTTTGGATATTTAAGGACACCACGTGGAGCATACTCAGACCTGTCTGTATCCACAAAAGCAGCAATGAGAGCAATTGGTTCCAAGGAGCTGATCAGACTGAGTCCATCCCCTACTTGTAGACACCAGAGCAGACACCAGGAGAGTCCTTTGAATGGGTGCCTTCCTCTCTAGCAAATAAAATTTTCAACCGAGAGAAGCTGAGCTGTGCAGCTATACAGAGTTTGACAAAGGGCAAGAGAGTCCCAAGCCTTACCCTGGCTATCTCCTATGAATTTCTAGAATATTACAAATTGAGAACTCAAACTATTTGCTCACAGTTGGCATGAAACTAAGGTACCTTCATTTGTTGCAAATTGCCTGCCAATGCTAAAAAAAAATTATTTTTAATCAGTAGCTTAGATGACTTATTAAGTAGGCTCTCATTTAAGCTGTTTAAAACAACCATACTAAAATTAACCAAACAGTCATGTTACTTTCAAAGTAACATGCAGTAAACGATCCATAAATATATGCAGAATGAAAGAACAAAGCTGCCTTTAACAGATGTTTATAAGGTGAGTAGGATTCTGTAAGGAGAAGATTTGAAGTGTTGTTGGATTTAATGCTGGTGATTTGAAGGTCTGCTAACAACAGCTCCTGTGATACAGCATCCATTCAGTCCCTCCATCCAGAACCCCAGAGTAATGTGGTATCAGGTAAATGCTTTTTCTTGTTGTGGGCAATTCCGCTCCTTACCCTATCCCCACTTCTTCAAATCTATCAGCAAGTCCTGCTGGGTCCACTTCCAAAATATAACCAAATTTGTCTACTTTCTCCATTTCCACGGCCCCACACAACTCCAGTCGCTCTTAGCTGGTCTCCCACCGACTGCTTCTACTCACACCCCTCTCAGCAGCCACATATAGGCCAGGTCTCTGCTGACAGCCCTTCACCGGACCCCCCTCGTCAGAGTTCACTGGCTCTTTGCAGTCTGGCCTCTGTGTCCTTTTCTCGCCTGTTCTTGTGCCATCTGCTCCCTTGCTCAGTACATTTCAGACACATCGGCCTGCTTTCAGTTCCTTGTGGCCTTCGTATTTGCTGTTCCCTCTGCCACAAATGTTCTTTGCGTGGCTCGCTGCTGCTTCTCACTCAGGCCACAACTCAGATGTCATCTCCTTAGAGATGCCCTCCCTGGCCTTGTTTGTCACTACTCACTCTTTGTCAAGTTTCCGGTTATAAGAATTATCATAATCTGTTGTTCTTCATTTGCTAACTGCCTCCCTCTTACAGAGGCAGGGACTTGATGTGTCCTGTTGACCACAGTATCCCCAGCACCCAGTCCCGTCTCAACTGATAATTGTTGAGCAAATGAAATGGATGTTACTTTTCTCCTGGATTGGGACCTAAAAAATTCACAAAAGTGGAACATGTGACAGCTGAAAGAAAACAGAGATCATGTCCTCCCATTTCTTTACTTCGGGTTGGGGAAGGCTGGAGTTCTGAGGTGACTTGCCCAGCAGCACACAGCTCCTCAGGGGCAGAGTCCAGAATGAAGCCAGGGCCCGTGACTCAGTCTGGTGCTCTCTCTACAAAAGCTGCGGACAGGGCCAGGCTCCCAAACAACTGGGTTTTGTGGTTTGGTGAATGGTACAAAGGAATGTATGATCAAAGGTAGAAGGAGAGCCTGGGAAGAAAATATGGTAAGACCTCTTGCAGTAACGGGGATAGGTAACAAGATCCCATAATAACAAATAAAGAAGACTATGTGTGTGGAAAGAGTAGTCATTATTATCAGCAATGGGTTCTACACCAGGGGCCCCACAACAGGCAAGGTGTGTGGTGGCTGCTGGAGGACAGTGTTGATGAGGAGGCACATGGCAGGCTAGAGAGGGCATACCTGGCCTGCAGACGCTCACATTCACTTCTTAAACGCTGTCTGGACAAATATACACTTGTTGTGGGTTTGCATTCAGCCAAGGGGCAGTCAGTTTGAGTCCCCTGACATAAACTCTCAGAATCTGGTTGGTTCTTGGGTTATACCAAATGCATAAGGAACTTGAATTGTGGTCCAGTGCTAAGCAGCTCTACTCTGATGGGAGAAATGACAATAAAAGCCACTGGGTTGCTTCTAAATCTAAGTCATCTCTTCTTCCTCCTAAAGCCATGTCCAGGATTTGACAAATAAGTGACTGTTTCAAGCAGAAAATGAGTGGGGAAATGGTAAAGAGAAGAGGGAGTTGGCTTGCTGGCTAGTACTATGCACTCTGCACACACACACACACACACACACACACACACACTCTCTCTCTCTTCTTTTTTTCTTTATGTGAACTCCAGTCTATGACACATTATGTCTGGGCCATGAAGATTGCCAAATACTCTGGAAAGAGGTCATCCCTGGTGCTTGGGGTGGGATCCAGAATTTGTCATTGGGTTAGAAGGAAATTTAGGATTGAGTTGGAGAGCACAGGCAATGAAAATAGTCAGGAAAAGGGGCAGAGGCAGTCACATCAAGGATGGATACAGTGAGAGGAACCAGACTGGTAGTAACCCTGCTTTCAGTGAAAGGGTCTTTAAAAGGTGAAAGACTGCTGAGGGTTTCACCAATCAGTCTACTTTAATGATGTTTAGCTTATTCTCCCTACGTGATAGACTACAGAGGGTATTCTGGATAAAAAAAATAAATGAAAACCAACCAACAAAACACCTTTTCTAGGAACCTACTGAGGTAGTACCTGCTTTCTTTGTAGGTCAACTTGACCCCAGTGGAATTTTCTAAGACTTGGCTTAGTTTTAAGCCAAGACTTGGTGGGAAAATGTTTGGAGTACAATTGAACTTCCTCTAACTCATTGCATTGGTTGACAAAGATCACTGCTGTTGGCTACATTTCAATTCAATTAATAGAAGAAGAATGTCTTTAATAAACCAGGAAGGAGGAAAGTTAGAGTAATGGTTGCTTTATGGTAGCAGGAGCTGCTCATGCCAACCTTTCCTCTCCTGCTCTGCTCCCTAAAATTATACATAGGCTAGCTGGGTGGTCTTTGTTCTTTCTTTCATTATCCATTTGACAATGCAGATCAGAGGGCAGGCTCTCAGCCCAGTGAGTAGGCAGTCCATGTGGAGGGGTAGCCTTTTGTGGGCTTCATAGCCCAAGAAGGATAAGGAGATCTGTCCATCCTGGGGCAGTATGAGCTGGGCACTCAGAGCTCAAGCACAGGGAAGATGGCATCATGTGGAAGAATACAGGCAGAGTTCTGTTTACCGAGAAGCCAAGAGCAATAGGAATGTATGATCAAAGATACATTAGCAATAGGACTCTAAAGTCTAAATACCATTTTCTACGAAAAAGTTCTTTGGAGAAATAGCTGATTCCAGGGCTAGGGCAAGAAAAGTACAGCCAGAAATTACCATGTTTTTATTCACTTTTTTTGGAGATCTTCCACCACTAGGATGTTCTCCTAGAACAACCTGTTTTATTTGTTCTTCTCTGCACCTCTAGCCTAGCACACCATAGGCTCTCAGTATAAATATTTGTTGAACAAATTAACGAATAAATGGCACTTTCACGTTCATCTTTTGGATGCTTATTTTAAAAATACAGAAAGCTTCAGAAAACTTTTACTTTAGATCATGAACTAACACTTCCATGTTTAATATTTTACCAGGAATTTTATTTTCAGCCAATTCAATAGTTAGAGTATGACCCAGATCCTTGATCAGATGCATTGAATACATGGGGGAAAGAGGGAAATGACAGAAGTCAACATTTTTTTCTTTCTTTATAAAAGTATTAAAAAGTTCTCCAAAATTTTAATTTTAGCGGTAAGCTAAATAATAGTTTAATTTTTCTTTAATTCAATTATCAGTCTGGGCCAAGAGATTTCCACGGTATTTTTTACCTGCTCAGTCTTGTATATTATACAGGAAGCTCCTTTATTTTTCAAAGTCAACTGTCCATTGACAATGCAGGTGTACTGGGGGAATAGGGAAGTGAAGAAGCCAGAATGTGAAGGGGGGTCTCACTAGAAACACACCTGTTCCAACTTGCATTCCCTCTCTGGGTTTATGGCATCGGTATATATATATTGGTTCCTCCCTCTCCTTTATGCCTCCCACAAGACACCCACATACACACAATGAAACATCATTTTATCATTCTTACCTTTTAAATATATCATCTCTGCTGGGGGCCAGCAACCCACTCTCAGCAGGGCCCCATACTTGGGGTTTAATGCTCTGCAGTTGTTGTCTTACAAGTCTTAATCATTTTATCTTTGAATTTCTGTTTTACAAATGAAGTCTAATGGGACAATGAAGCATGTTCCAGGGTCCTTGGAGCCTCAGTTCACCAGCAGTCCCGCTTCCTGCTGAGCGCACGCTCCTGCTGTTCCTTAGTGCCGCGGTGCTTAGCCTGCTCAGCCTCTCCCGCCCAGGGTCCTGGGCGCAGGCCCAGGGAGAGTGGTGGTCAGGCACATGCGCTCTGTGGCACCTGGGATTGGGAGGTGTGGTGGGGGGTGGGAGTGGTGGCTGCTGTCCCTGTCCCAGGCTGGAGGCCCTTGATGCGGTTGGTGGTTGGACAACTGTAGGTGGCCTGTTGATGGGAGCAAGCTTCCTGCCTGTGCCATTCAGTACTGAGCACCTCCTGGCACCGAAGTATAAGATTCTTGGGAGTTACCTGTCTGGTGGGGGTTGGGGCTGCAGGCCAAGGGTAAGGACAGACACCTGCTTTGATATCTCTGGAACCCACCTTGATGTGGCTGGTGGGAGGGGGAACCCAGCAGCCATCAGGCCCAAGCAAACACCCTTGCCCCACCTCTAGAATGAGGCCCCTGGGCATCTTTGACCTTCTGCCCTCCCCTGGGAGTATCTCACAGGGCACCCTCAGTCTCCCAAGAACAGCTTGTGCCTGGAGCAGCCTCTTGTCCTTTTTCCAACCTTCCTGAGTCAGACTTGTATTTGTCTCTTCTGGCCAGGTTGAGGCACGCTGCAGAATCAACCAAAAATTCAAATTGTGTAATATCGGTGAATCTGCATATGAATTAAATTCTGACACTTGTATTTAAACTGGCATTGCACAGTAAAAGATGAAGGATAACATTGATTCTAAAATGTAGAATTTAATTTTTCTCTGCTGAGAAAGCTTTAAATAACAAATAAAAAAAAATACCATGACAAGTTGAGAGGGGTGCAGGGCTCTGGAAGGAAGGAAAAAGCTTTATATGTACCTTTCATGCCACTTTCCCTGAACAAGGAGCCCTGCCTTTCCATTTTGCACTGGGCCTTGCAATTATGTAGCCCATCCTGTCCTGGCCTGGTCTTCTCCAACCCCATGGCTACTTCCCTGGTTCCAGCAGGTTCAATGGCCTCTTCACTATCTCGCGGCTTCCTGTCTTAATGCCCTTCCACCTCAATGCTTTCTCCAGTTTGCAAAAGCAATCTAAAAATGCAGATTTTCCTTGTGTCTTCTCTGCTCTGGTTAAACCACATAATAACGTATTAGTAGCCTCTCCAACCCCATTAGTCTCCAGTGTCCCCCTGTGCTTCACTCAGAAAATGTCTCAGTGCCTGTGCGTTCTGTGCTCTCTTGTCCCAGCTCTGCCTCCTCCCCTGTCTAAGTACTCATCCCAATTGTCCTTTACTTTTTATTTATTTATTTTTCTTGATTTTAGAGAGAGAGGAAGGGAGAGGGACAGAGAGATAGAAACATCAATGAGAGAGAACATCGATTGGCCACCTCCTGCATGCCCCCCACTGGAGATCGGGCCCACAACCTGGGCATGTGCCCTGACCAGGACTCAAACTGGCGACCTCTTGGTGCATGAGTCAACGCTCATCCACTGAGCACACCAATCAGGCATCCCTGACTTTTTATTAGGAGTGCACCCTTCACATTTCAGCTCAGGTGACCTTACCCATAATGCCTTCTTGGAGTGCTCCAGATAACGTTAGTCACTTACCCCTTCTCTTTTCTGAACTGAACTTTGTAGATTTCTATTGCAGTATATTTATTACATTGCATTACCATTTTTTGCATTTCTTTCTCTTTCTGGGTTAATAGCAACTTGAAGGCAAGTTCTATTGATTTCTCAATATTCATTAATTAATTTATTCAAATATTATTTGTTGAGAGTCTAGCATGTCCTAGGCACCTTCAGGCAACAAATACAGTGAATAACAACAACAAATTTGTGAGTTCATGGACCTACAATTTAGTCGTGGAGATAGAACATTAACAAGTAAATTGCATGGTCGATTAAACTTCAACAGAGAGGTGTCTGGAGGGAACTTCATGGGTGTCTGATTTCGTTAGGGGAAACAGGGCTGGAATTCCTGAGAAAGAGATGTTGAAACAGAGAGCCGAAGGACGAGTATGAGCCCACCAGGCAAAGCCTGGGGAGAAAGATTCCAGGAGGAGGGAACCACATGTGCAGATTGTGTGGTGGGAGACGCTGGGGGAAATGCAAGGAGACCATGGAGCTGGAGCTGAGAGCGGGATGAGAGTGAGATGAGATCAGGGAGGTAGGTGGGGCCAGATGCTGTGCAACACGAGCACAAGGAGTCAAGAAAAACAGACTAAGCAGCATCATTTGAGCTTACTTTTCAGTGGTAGAATGAAATAGACATGTGGGTGAGAGTGCAGGAAACCAGAGTTCTATGATGCTGGAGGACACCTTCCAGAGGACAGTGAGGCAGAGTGTGTTACAGGCCTTCCCCCAACACCCTTTGACACAGCAGCTGTACTTCTTGGAACTTCAGCTAAGGGAATGATCAGAGAGGGCACTAGGACAGTGTTATTTAGACTTTGCATGGAAGAGAATTTCACAAATGGGAAGTCGGTACTTCTATTCCTGAAGGAGCTCCTCTCAATTTTTCTTCTTGAGTACACACATCAATTTATTTATTTGAATAGATGTGTTTTTCTGCTCAGGTTCATCCCAAAGTATGGGGGTGGGGACGGCACATTCCCTTCACTTCAAAAGAATCACATGATCTGTGCTCCCTCTGGCAGCACATAGACTAAAACTGGAACGATGCAGAGAAGGTTAGCATGGCCCCTGCACAAGGGTGACATGCACATTCATGAGGCATTCCATATTTTTGAACATATATGCATATATGCATAACCCACAGACACAGACAATAGCCTGGGGAAGGCCTGGGGTAGGGTGGGGGTTGGGTAGAGGGAGTAAAAAGGGAGAAAATGGGAGACATTTGCAATACTGTCAACAATAAAATTTGAATTAGTTAATTAATTAATTGTTTAAAAAAAAGGAATCACATAATGTAATGCCAGTGGAAAGGCAACGCTGAATCATTTGGTTTCCTTAGAGAGCCGTGGCTTGATGGGCTTCCTCCTCACCACAAATAAAACACCTTTCGTTTGGTCAGTATGTTAGTTGATGCCGAAAATGATAAGACCATTTGTTAAGAATGTACCGATTTTTTTTTTTTTTAATTAATCCAAACCACATGTCTCTGTGGATCTTGCTATTTAAGGTGCCGCTCAGGAGTCACAAATCACCGCCTGTCCGTGGCAACTGTGTTCAGTCATGTGATTTTGCAACATGGCAGCTTGGATACCGCACTGCTTATGCCAGCAAGTGAGATGGATCCATTTTCTGTCTCCAACACGGTGCCTCTGGCAGATGGATGACAAGCCTCCAGATCCACAAATGTGACTTTTAAAAAGTGATTTAAAAGGAGTTCCGTGCTTTTTGGAACATCGTCAAGAAGTAGGGCTACCAACCCTCACCTTGGAGCAGATACATCCGTGTTAACATTCAGCATCATGGGTTTCAACAGAGTTTAGCAAACTGTAGATGAGCCCTAACTCAACCCTAGATTCAAGAACATAGATTCTGCCTGCTTCCAACATATGCCTAACCAGCAAGAGATAAATTAACTTCTCTGCGCCTGTTTCCTTATCTGCAAATTGGAGATAATAACAGTATCCTCCCATCAGGTTATTTATGGGAATTAAATGAGCTAATACACAGTAGGTCCCAAACAATGTCAATTATCTCTATCCACAATAAGGAGATGCCATGAGAGATGAATTTTACCAAATGAAAATAAATCTTGAATTCACTGGGAGAAAAATGTTGTTATTTAAGAATAGGGAAACAGATCTCGGTGTACACTTGAATCTCCTGCTTCAAGCAGCCCAGTCTTCGTGTTGCCAGCCAAAGAGGGACAGAAGCAGAGTCACAGGCTTTGGGCATGAGAGAAAGGACGACGCCGTGGAGGCATGGGGGTGTGAGAAGTGGCCAGGACTAACAATATTGTCCTGGTAAGTTTGTGAAGGCAAATTTGAAGGAAGCAAACTTTGACTAGACAGAGATAATGAATGGTATCTTGGAAGAAGTCATCTCTAGATAGCCCCGGGCTCCATGATTTTCCAGCAAGCACAAGCTTCCAAAATCCTAGTCTTCTTCTGAACAGTAGTCCCTCCTTAATCCACAGGGGGTATGGGCCAAGACCCCCAGTGGATGCCTGAAATCGAGGATTGTGCCTAACCCTACTATATCATGTTTTTTCCTAGACATACATACCTGTGATAAGTTTAATTTATAAATTAAGCACAATAAGAGATTAACAATAACTAATAATAAAATAGAACAATTATAACAACATACTGTAATAAAATTTAAGTGAATGTGGTCTCTCTCTCAAAATATCTTATTGTACAAAATATCGTATTGTGCTGTCCTCGCCTTCTTGTGACGATGTGAGATGACACAATGACTGCGCCATGGGATGAAGTGAGGTGAATGACGTAGGCATCTGACGTAGCATTAGGCTACTGTTGACCTCTTGGGGATATGCAACAAGCACGGTCTGGCTTCTCTTGGGCATATCCGAATGACCAGCATTACTATTCTTGCACTTTGGGGCCATTGTTAAATAAAATAGGGTTACTGGAACACAAGCACTGCGATACTGGAACATTTGATCTGATAACTGAGTAACTAAGGGGTGGGTCACCATCTACAGCGTGGAGACAGTGGGCAAAGGGATGATCCACCTCTCGGGAGGGACGGCACGGATTTCATCACGCTACTCAGAATGGCGTGCAATTGAACACTTAAGGATTTTTTATTTCTGAAATTTTCCATTTAATATTTTAGACTGCAGTTGACTTTGGGTAATTGAAACTATAGCAAGTGAAATCGGAGATAAGGGGAGACTAGTATTAGAGGGTCTGTCTTCTCCCTGGGGTTACTTGATATCCTTCAGATGGACAGTTTGTGGAGGTTCATGCACAGACCCTGAGGTCAGAAATGCCTGGATCTGTGTCCTGACTCTGCCATTCTCTTAGCTATGTGATCTTAGGCAAGCTAATTAACCTTTCTGTGATATTAATTATATCTACCTCATTCAGCTCCTGTGAAAGGAGATAATTCTTGTACAGCATTTCACCATTGACTAGCACTTCTAGAATGCTAACTATTATTATTCACACTGTTATTTCTTTCTTTATTCTTCATTACCTAGACCCCTCACTATTTTTACAGATGCTCTGGGTTCTCTTTGTCCTTACCAAACCTGGCACTCAGGCTGTGATTTTGCTAACATCTTCTAAAACTCTAGGGTCTGCCATCATGACCCAAAGTTAGCTGCTGAAATGGGTGCCATGATAATGAAAAGGAATGTCTATATTGTCAAATGGAACATTAACATTTCTGCAATGACATCGAGGCTAATACTATTTGAGAGCATCAGATTTGGAGCCAGATGGACCTGGGTTCAAATTCTGACAGCTTACACAAATGTACACACATAGTCTCTCTATGCCTCAGTTTGCTCATCTGTCAAATTGGGCTACAACATCTGCTCAATGAGATGTTGCTCCACCCTTCTCCACCCTGTTCTGTGCCCCAGAAGGCATTACTAAGTACCCTTGCCCTCTGCTTTCCGTATGGGAGCACCCAGTGGTCAGTTCACAGCCTGACTCCCGGGAGGCCACACACTGATTCAGACTTTTTCAGACAAAGCTCTAATGTCACTGCTGAGCACAAAAACTTGCCCTTGGAGGAAGTCTATATTTATAAACCATAATTTAACATAGTTCCTGATCCAACAGGCATGTAAGCTCCATCTCCTCTATTCCTCGTGATGTATCCACGTGCTGATGAAACCAAGTCACTCACTCGCTATTTCCTGAACACGTCCATGCAATTCCCTACCTTCGTACCTCTGCCTCTGCTGTTCCCTGCAAGGTCCTGCTGTACCTGACACAATGCTACCCTTTGCTCAAGGACTGGCTCAAATGCCCTCAAGGCATCTCCACCCCACCCCCACTCCCAAACACAGGAAATCAGTCTCTTGCAAGAACTCCCACATCACTGTATGTGTGTATCTTTCTTTCTGCACTGTATCACTTCCTGCTTGTATTATAATTGCATGTGTTATTTCCCATGTTGTTTTCTAACTTCTGTAGGGAAATGTCTGTGTTTTACTAATCCGGTAGCCCCCACCATTACTCACCCACAGAGGCTGCTCAATAACCACTCCATGAATGACGTGTGTGGCTTTTGTTGGTGAGTGAAGATCACAAGCTGGTTGAAAGAGTGACGTAAGCTCGTGTTACGGATGTACTGATGCCACACTTTCTAACAGGCACTTCTTTGGGGTGTTCTCCAGTATCTAAGTAAAATAGATAAGGAGTAAATTCATCTCTAATCTCTTTTTTGAATCATTGCTACTTATAGTTCATGACAAAACCCTGTCTAACAAGGCTCACTAGGGGCACCCCTGCATGAATGATGATATTCCAGAACAGATGGCAGACCTGGGGGGCGGGGTATGAAGGGGGAGTATAAATGGAAATTTCCACTCTCTGCCAACGGGGGAAATAGAATACATCCTCTACGCTGGTATCTTTGCTTCCCCTCTTCACATTAGGACACACGGTGATGAATTAATGTTTATGACTTGATTAACTCAGCCAAGATGCATTGATGTATTAAATTTGCACCATGTATCCTGGCACTGCCATGTGCTTTGGAGGATACCAAAGACTGCAGGCAGGGTCTCTGCCCCTACGTTATTGCTCAAGCTTATTTGATCTAAACATTACCATCCGCAGCAAGGGTGCATATGGACGGGTTCATCACTTGACAGCTCTCTGCCCTAAAGCCATTCATGACTTGAAAGTATTTTAATTTGAGTCACATTATGTGAGCCAGATTCTCCATGCTTGAGTTATTCTCTGGGAAGAAATAAGGTTCTTTTCAAGCCACCGGGGTAAAAATAGCTTACCATGGACTTTGAGTTGAGGCCAAATAGTTTACCTCCGAAGAAGCAAGTTTCAATGACTACCTGCCTTTCTGACTCCAACTGGCCCTTTCTTCTGTCCTTCATCTCAGAAACTCACCCTGACACTGCTGGACCTGGCCAGCTGAGGAAGTGCCCGAGGGTCTCAGACCCTCTGGGTGGACTGCCGAGGCACAGGGGGTCCGCCCGCGGGAGAGAGGAGCAGGTTGGTTACCAAACACCCAGAGAGTGGAGTGCACGCCTCATTTTCCCCGAGTTTCCATTTAACTCGCGGTCGAAATTGGTTTCCATCGTCTATGACTTTGGAATGAAGAAATAAAACTTCACATTTGTAAAGGTCACTTCATCTACTGGTAACCGATGGACTCTCTGTCCTCGTTTGTTCGTGGAGCAGCCCACTTCTCAGGGTGGCCGGGAAGGTGCGTGGAACAGGCTCAGTTGCGGTCCAGCGAGCGCGCACATGGAAATCCTAGGCGCACGGATAAAACGCACCGCTTGCCACTGTCTCCCTGCATTAACTCCTTGAAAGCAGAGCAGGCGTTTGAATCCTCCTTGTTGACAACCTAGCACGAGGCATAAAGATATTCTTTAATTCTATGAAGTCGTTGACACTGTCTGATGACGTAGGCTAAAGAAGTCATTTTTAATATTAACTGCTATAAATTAGTCCTCTTCCTTTGTTGCACCTACATATTTTTTTGTGATTGTCCCTCAGTCCAGCACCGGCTGATTCCAGAGAGGGGGCCTCCCTCTCTCAGCCAGCGGGGCTCCTCGAGTACAGCTGCATTCAGAGGGGCTCCGGGAGGGCCCTGGTGTTCCCTCACTTGTAGAGTTTTTTGGTCACGGAAGAACAGACATCCACTCTTACAGCTGCTCTCAAGGCCCTGCCCAAAGGGAAGCCATTCTAAAAATAGAATCAAAAGGAACAAATGGCCTGTCTGATAGACTATTCTGAGGGGCAGGAGGTTGCAGGATTCAAGAATGAAAGTATGTTATCAAGTAAATGAGAAGCATAAGGAGTTTGGAGAAGTTTGGGGTGTTGTTATAACAAAAAGGCCCACCTGGCCAAGTTCATGGCTAGGTGCTGCCTGGAGATACTAGTTTACACACATACAATTGCCAATATGAGATACAACCTTACGTTTTACTTGATGCTTCCCATATACCGCAAGGGCCTTGGTTTCTTAGGGACACAATTTTAAGTTTTCAGGGTAAACTCCAGGCCTTTAAAATGGTGTCAGGGACCTCTAAGTTTTCTAACTGTTCACAGAACAATGACATAGGTCCCTTTTCTCCCGGGGACTTCTGGTATTACCAGGGTGCAAACTGAGTTGTAGCCAAATGCAAAGTGCTACCCTGGATTTCATTCATGAGCTCACAGCCCAAAGCCTTGCCCAGTAGCTCCTCTCATTCCTGTGGACATCCAACATCCCACCTCTCTCAGTAAATTGGAGGTGATGTACATGAGACGTAAGCAAATCAAACAGGAGAATGAAATACATAGCATCTGAGTGGACTGATGTTACTCATGGAAGCTCCTAGTACCACATCTGGGGCCACTGTTAACTTTTTAAATGTATGTTCTTACATAGGATTTTTCATAATTATAGATGTAATTATACTGTGTATAGAGTTACAGTTATTCTTTTTGCCTTTTCACTTATTTCCTAAGTATTTTCACCCATATTATATTCATTTCATCTTTCAAATTACTTTGCTACATAATATGCTCATGTGTAAAGGAGAAAATAACACAGAAATGTATAAATTAAAGACTCCCTTCCTTCTGTATCCTACACCCAAGAGGCACTAATTCTGTGTATATTCTTCTAGAGCAGCGGTTCTCAACCTATGGGTCGCGATCCCTTTGGAGGTCGAACGACCCTTTCACAGGGGTTGCGTAAGACATAACAGTAGCAAAATTACAGTTATGAAGCAGCAACGAAAATAATTTTATGGTTGGGGGTCACCACAACATGAGGAACTATATTAAAGGGTCGTGGCATTAGGAAGGTTGAGAACCACTGTAATCTAGAGCTTTTAATCTATGAGGGTGTGTATGCCTGTCTATGTAAGCATGTTCTGCATAGAATGATTTTTCTTTACATAAGTGGGTCAAACTAAACATAAGGTTTGACAACTTGCTTTTTTCCACTTAACAGTCTGTGTTGAGTTGTCCAATTTAGCAAATAAAAAATTACAGGATGCTCCATTAAATGAGAGTTTCAGATAAACAATGCATTTTTTAGTGTAAATAAGTCTCAAATATTGCATGAGACATATACTAAAAAATGACTTGTTGATCTCACATTCCATTTTAACTGGGAGTCCTGTCTTTCACACTGCAAACATGTTTCCATAGCTACGTTTAGATGTCCCTCCGTTTCTTTAAGCTGTTAGCATTCCACATGCCTAAATGTGGCCAGATCGTATCTCTTGGTAGTAGAATTAAAGGTAGTTTTTCTCTTCTTATTTTTCCTCATTTGTCATTATCAGAAGTTGATCATTGTGAGTGCCTCATAAAGAGAGTAGGCCCTGCTAACTGGAAGGCCTGTTCGTCTATAGAGCACCCTGACTGGTGGGGCAAGGGGAGCCTGGGAGGGAGAATGTGGATCATTCGGCTACTCTGCTCTCTACAGCGGGAAGGTCTCAGGGCAATCCAGAAGGAAGCAGGCAAAGACACCAGTCCAGCACTCAGAGGGTCCCACACTCTGGTGACATTTTCACACTCTTCTAAGTCATCCTTTATTGTCTGTGACTGATGGGGTTGGCAGAATCTGCCAGGTGGGGTGCCCTGAGCCCAGACCAGGACTTGTGTGGAACTCCAGCTTCCCTGTGGGCCCTGGCCCCAATTTCTCCCTTTAGGGACACTCTCTAATCCTCTACAGTGGTTGACTAGACGCCCTGAGGAGCTTGGGAGACTTCATGCCTATGCGGGCCTTGGGGCCTGGCTCTAGTTCCAGAAAGGAGGCTGCCCAGTAGCTCATCTCCACTGTCCAGCACAGTAATTCTTACACAGAATTGCATGAGATTGGGCAGCCAGAATCAATTCTCAGTGATTCACATTATTGATCTAGACAAGGCCTTGGCAGAAAATATTTGTCCTCTCTCACCTACCCACCCACCCTAGGAGTGGCCCTGGAGGACAAAAGTGAGAGGAAAGGGAAAGTAATGGGAGAGCTGGAAAAAATAAGGTGCCATGTTGACAAATGACCTGAGAGAAACTCAGAAACCCAGCTGAGAAGGATTTGGGAGAATGTCTAGTAATAATAATATATATAGTACTATATATAGTATATAATATATAATAAATGATAGCTAATAAACAGTATCCTTATCATGGCCAGGCATTTAGGAATTCTGCATATACTAACTTGTTTAATCCTCACAGCCCTAGGGTATAGGAGCTATGATCACCCCAACTGACAAAAGAGAAAGGGGGTGAGGAAGGAAGGAAGGCCCAGAAAAATCAGGCAACTTTCCCAAAATCACACAGTAGCTAGGAAGTGGTAGAGCTGGGGTTTGGCTCTTGCATCCGTGATCCTAAACACTTAGGTATACAGTATGCATCTAAGAAGAAGTTTTAAGTTGTCGACTGTATGGCCGGGGATATGAGCACTTCCCATTACCCCCAACTTTCCAGCAAACCCTACTATACCCATGAATGACTTATTTTTTAAATTTTGCTTTGTTTAGAAATCGGTAAAGAGGTTGTTGCTTGTTTAGATTTATAACGGGAAGAAGCAGGAACGTCTGGGCAGCAATCAACATGTGACCATAAGACTTTCTGGAGTCCAGAGACATCTTTGGGAAGGTTGCGTATCAGTCAGGGTACCAACGGGGAAAGAAGACATCCTCCAGGGGTTTAACTGAGAAGAGTTTAATGTGTGTGTGTGTTTGGGGTGTGAGGGGTCAGGTGTTAAGAGAACCAGCAAGGGAAGGTGAAGCCCCCAGGGACAAGCAATACGGAGAAGCCTTTATACTCCTAGTGCTTAAGGGGCAGAGGGAGAAAACTGTAACTTCAAGACGGACGCTGCCTGGAGCTATGACTGCAGGACATATGGCTGCACAGGGAAGCAGCAGACGGAATGAACAGCTCTTCCTCTTTCTATTTCCACTCTGATTTCCTGCAGGCGTTTCTTTTCTTTTTTTTTTTTAAACTGAATTTATTGGAGTGACATTGGTTAATAAACTTATATAGGTGTCAAGTGTACAATTCTATAGCACATTATCTGTATATTGTATTGTGTGTTCACCACCCCAAGTCAAGGCTCCTTCCATCACCATTTATTCTTCATTTACCCTCTTCTACCTCCCCCCATCCCCCTTTCCCTCTGGTAATCACAATACTGTTGTCTGTGTCTAGGAGGTTTTTTTTTTCTTTTGCTTAATCCCTTCACCTTTTTTTACCCAGACCCCCAACCCCCTTTCCCTCTGACAGCTGTCAGTCTGTTTTCTATCTATGAGTCTGTCAGTATTTTGTTTATTAGTTTACTTTGTTCATTAAATTCCACGTATGAGTGAAATCATATGGTACTTGTCTTTCTCTGGCTGGCTTATTTCACTTAGCGTAATATTCTCCAGGTTCACCTATGCTATTGCAAAGGGTAAAATGTTCTTCCTTTTTATGGCTGAGTAATATTCCATTGTGTAAATGTACCACAGCCTTTATCCACTCATCTACTGATGGGCTCACTGTGATTTTAATTTGCATTTCCCTGTTTATTCCTTCTAGTGTATTCTTTATTTCAGATATGGTATTCTTCATTTCTGATTGGTTCTTTTTTATGGTGTCTGTGTTATTTTCCATGCTATTGAAGTTCACACAAAGTGCCCTGAGCATCCTTATAACCATTCTTTTAACCTCTGTATCTGGTAAATTTCTTGCCTCCATTCTATTTGGCTTTTTTTTCTGGAGATTTCTCCTGTTCTTTCATTTGGGGTCTGTTTCTTTGTCTCCCCATTTTAGTTGCCTCTTTGTGTTTATTTCTATGTATTAGGTAAATCTGCTATGACTCCCAGCCTTGGTAGGCTGACCTCATGTAGTATGTGTCCTGTGGGACTCAGTGGCACAGTCTCCTTGATCACCTGTGCTGGGTGCTCCAGGAATGTCCCTCCTATTGTAATTGAGTCTTGATTGCCATTGGCCCATTCATATGTGGGGTTGACCTTTAGGCTGTCTGACTGTGAGGATCAACCCTTTCCCTTTGGATATGCTGATTGTGAAGCTAATTAGATCTTGCTCTGATTTTATCTGAAGCTGGCCACTGGGTGTGTTGGTTCTGGATCTCTTGGGAGGGACTCTGGTGGAGACCAATGTCAGATACTGCCTGTGACGCCCTGGGCAACCTATTTGGAGCTACAAAGCAATCGACCATTTGTGGCTGCCTCTGCTGGGCATGGGTATATGCAGGAAGGACCAAACTGAGCACGGAGGCTAGCAGCACCTGGCCCTGGGGCAGGTCAGCAAAAATCCCAAGTCACCCTGAGATCTGCCAGCTGCCTGTTAGACTCAGTCACTGAAAGAGCCTCTGGCTGTACTCAAGTTGCATGAGGTAGGTTCTCAGTGAGTCATCAGGTAGGGGTGACTGGAGTTCATTAGGTTGATATAGGTTCAAACTCAGTGCCAGTGCTGGGTCTGAGGTCACTCAGCAAATGTCCTGAGATACACCAAGTCTAGCTGCTACATTGATCGCACACCTTGTGGTGGGGAAGGGTATCGGGGAGTCATTAGGGTGAGGCCAGCTGCAATTGTTTCTATTAGCCTAACCCAGCCAAGAAGCCAGAAGACAAGGACCCTGTAAAGGTCATCCTCCAAGAACATAGAACAGGCAGAAAATGGTGGAGAAGAAGAAGCAAATAAAAATAACTAGCACTGGAACTGGTGCTTCTACAAGTTCTGAAACTGGAGGTTCTAGAAAATTTCCCCATCTTCTCAAGGAGAGAGACCCCAGCTGGTACCTAGGTTATATTCATCTTCTGATATTTCTACAATGAAAATGTACATGTGTGTTTGTGTGTGTCTATGGGTGTGTGTAGAAAGATGGTAGTTTGGGCTTGGGTTCAGGCTCTGTCTAGGTTGGGCTTCAGATATTCTCAGATTTCACCAGAAGTTCAGATATATTGTAGGGAGACTGAACGCCATGGAAGGATGTGCTTGGCCGACCCCAGGAGCCTATGCACACCCTGAGGTCTCCCTGTGACTAAGAATACCTCTTGTGCCTGCTCCAGTCAGGGTGCCAACCCCAGAGCTTTACACCCAAGTCATCTGGCTTCCTGAGGACAATGGCCAAGCATCACTCAGCTCTCTAGTGTCTCCCCATCTCTGGACTGGGCCCACCGTCAGAGGGGCTCATTCCACTAGGATGTCAGTGATACTAACGAGTAAAGCATCTGAAAACTATTTCTGGGTGTCAAAGTGTTCTCCAGAAAGCTGCACAGCTCATGTAAGGGACACTACTTTATGACTCATTCTTTTAAAAAAAGTTATATAATGTCACTTGTAATCTTAACTTGCTGTGTAAGTGACACATGATTCTCATTGGACTGGTTCTTTTAGGTGAAATCTTCATTGAAAATAGTAGTTGCGGTTTACCTCCACCCCCCCAACACCCAATCTTCTGAGGGTTGTCAGTCTGTACCCTACTTCCACATCTCTGGGTCTACCCTGGTGCTCAGATTGTTATGTTCATTATATTCCACAAATAAGTGAGATCATGTGATATTTGTCTTTCTCTGCTTGGCTTGTTTCGCTTAGCATAATACTCTCCAGGTCCCTCCATGTCCTCTCAAAGGGTAAGAGAGCTTTCTTTTTCACAGCTGCATAGTATTCCATTGTATACATGTACTACAGCTTTTTTATCCACTCATCTACTGATGAACACTTGGGTTGTTTCCACATCTTATATGCATGTATGCATAACCAATGGATATAGGCAACAAAGCTGGGGATGGGGTGGGGAGGTTTGGGGAGGAGGGTGTCAATGGGGGAAAAAGGAAAAACATCTGTAACAAAAACAAATTAATAAAAGTAATTTTTAAAAAAGAATAAACTTACTTTCCTTTTCCTCTTAAAAAAAAAAAGAAAAGAAAATAGTAGTTGCTTTTACAGTGTCACTAGCCTTAAGACAAAGAGAACTTTGGGGAGAGTTTCTTTCAGAATAAATTTCTTTTGCATAGGCCTTCATTTATTATCCTAAAAATTCAAGAAGATCGACTTGTTTGGACTCTAAGAAATGTCATTTGAAATCAGAATTGCTACCTCTTGGAATAGGGTCACTGTTACACGGATCACAATAAGACGTGACTGCCATCTTGTGGTTTTCTCTATACCTTGTAGACCTGAGGATTTGAATAGAGAAAACAGTTAACAGCTTTTTGGAAGCAAACTGTTAAAGCCATAGCAACTCATTTGCAAGAATTTATTTCACCAGAAACTGTCAGGTATGTGTTGGCCGTCCTGTCATTGGAAGCAGAGATGACGATTTGCTCCTTGAGGATGGAGAAATGAAGGTTTAGCTGGGTGTGGATTTTGTGGGGCAGGCTTCGTCCAGACAGCAGGGCAACATTGGAGTCTCGTTGAAGCCTTCTAGAACTTTCTGCTATCACTTTAATCCATGTACGCGGGTGTTTCACTTGATTCTGACCTGAACTTCTGCTTGATGCTGTGAAAAACCCATGATCTCGTGGCTAATGAGATGTTCACAATTCTGTGGCATCATGTGATGCTGTACTGTGTGATCTATGATATTATCTTCAAAAGTGTCCATTCATTCTTAGCTTTTTCAGAGCAGGAGTGTTGGCCCTTTATGTTAGGGACTTACTGCCTTTTTTTTTTTTTAAATCCCCTTGTCTTTCAGTGCTCCTTGTCATCTTGGCTGTGGCACTGTGGTTATTTTAAGGTCACTGTTGCCCAAATGCTTCTCAGTGAACTGACCCAGCCTCTCAGTACACCTCCCAGGCCCAAGAGACCTCCCAGGGGACAGAGAGGGGCAGAGCAGGCCAGAGAAGCTACAAGCGAGAGGATGAAACCAGGTGTTCTGAAATGCCCTCCCACTAAAACCGGCCACGTGAAGGATAAATTACAGCAAATGTAACTTTCAAAGTACCACTGTACTTCCAAGACATTAAGGCTATCCTTAAAGGCAAAAACCTTAAATATAAAACAGAAACCAGAAACTAGCATGGAAGCCAGGGCTGTCCTGGGAGCCAATGCAGAGCTGGTCTATTATGCTCTCGTGCATACTTCCTACACATTCCTCTCAGACAATGTCTGTAAATGGAAAAATGCCAGTGAAATGGAGAAGTCTCTTTGGCTCATACATGATTGTCCCCCACTCACCCCATTTTAATGAACTCAAATGCATAGCAGAAATGAGGAGTACAACCTACCGTATTTAAATAAACTCACTGGGGTTCCTGGAGATTTCAGCCCTCGCCACGTGCAGCCCAGAAACAGCCTGAAATACCTGACAAAGAGGCTGCCACCAAGTGGTGGAAGATGTTCATTCCTGCTCTGCCGTTCACTTAAGTAGAACCAACCTTTGCACTTCTAGTGTTTAACCTTTGGAAATTTCCTCTCTTTTGAAATGAAAGCTCAAATCTACAACCATCCATTGAACATTCCGACTGGCTGCCTGTTACTATTCTCCACTAAATAAGTAGGGGTTGGAGCTCACTGGGAGCCCACTCCTGACTTTTGGAGAGAGGAGTTCGGTAACTCCGACGTCTAGTAACCATTAGATGAGTTGAGAGTCCTTGTAATGTAAGGCAAGAAATTCAACTCAAACTACTGGCTTACATCCAATATTTGAATTAATTTGCTTCTGCAACTAGGAAGTCAGCTCTGGAACTGGTCTCAAACACTCCCCAGCGCTCAAGCAATGGGCGGTTGGACAAACAGGGAGTCATAAAGCTAGGTTCGCTTTGTTGCTCCCTTTCTCTTGCTGAGTCAGAGGTAGCCTTTCCCCAGGGAAGAATCAGGATTGTTACAGGAGGATTTTTTTTTCTATTGAAAACCACTCGATGTGTCTCTCTCACATTGATGTTTCTCTCTCTCTTCCTCCCTCTCTCCCTCCCGCTCTATCTGAAGATAAATGCAAAAATGTCTACGGGTGAGAAAAAACAAACAAACAAAGACTGCAGGATCAAGTGCAGGCACGGGGGACCCTGTCACATTTATACTCAAACCAAATTTGAAACCCGAGGTACCATAGTACGCTTGAGTCGTAAACAAGGTCAGGGAAAATCTTGTTCCTTATGCATTGATTTGCTCTTGAGAAAGGCCAAAGGCTTTCAGAGCAAGTCTGAAGAATGAGACTGATGTCCTGATCTGGAGAAGCTGCAGGAATACCCTGTGCCTGGCTCTGTTCTGCAGGAGACTAGTGATGGAACAAACTGCGGGGAGACTTTAAAATATAGTCTTTGAAGAGTAGGTCCTTATCTCCCGCGCTTGTTCATTTAACAAATTCATCTTAACAGAATACAAAAACAAAACAAAACAACCCCTCCCCCCTAAATTTTGCAGTGATTTTTCTGACCAGTAGAAGGTCCTGCACTCTGTCCATTCCTCATGTGCTTCAGGACTCTGGGCAGTGAGGCTCTGGGTCCACACCTGCTACCATAGGCCAGGCCCCCTGATATTTCAAGTCCCTGGCACCATACATAGTTATCACAATATTATTGGCAGTATTCCCTATGCTGTGCTTTAAACACGTACACAACCACAGAATGAAAAGCAGGGCCACTGCAAAGGGCTCCAGGAAGCATCATTCGCCCTGGAGTCGATGAGCTCTCGACCAAGCAATAGTTAACAGTGATTTTTGAGGGGAGGCCATACCTCTATATTTCTTCTGTGCATTTTAAAGTTTTCTGTGGTTGAAAGGTTTTTATTTTTCTAATGTGAGAAACACATTTTAAATTTCAAAATAAAACATTTGAAGTAAAACAATAAAAAGAAGTAACTAATAAAAAGTTCCTTCCTACCTCAGCCGGACACGAAATCTCTCAGTTGGACTCCACAGGGCAGATACCCTTCTGGTGGCACCTCAGAAAGAACGAACTCTTCCTCCACCATCCATGCTCCATCCTTTGGTTACAGAGGGCAGAGGAGCAATAGGGGCGACATTAAGAGTACCATCAATGCACAGATTACCAACAGCTTGGCCTGGGGTCATGGCAAATATTGGTCTTGAGAAATCACGGACACTCAGAGCCTGCAGAGCCCACCTGGGCCTGAGCCATGTGGACAGAGGCTCCCCTGCAACGGGAAGAACAGCTGAGATCCCAGCACTGGTCCCCTCACAGTGTGTCCGCAGTGTGTTCCCACCTTTCTTTGGTTGTGGGGGTCAGAGGCGTGAGTTGTTCTGCTCCCATGGAGATGCAGGTGCCTGGTATTTCTAGAGCTATCTCTAGTTCCTCTGCCGAGGACCCATCTGCACAAACTAAAACTACATGTTCATTTGTGAGTGGGTTTCTCTTCCAAAATGCAAACATGACATCCCTCACATTAAGGCTAAGCATTGTCATTCCCAGTGAATCCTACTAATGGGATAATCTCTTAACTACCACTGAAAATCAGCTTCAGACTTGCATCTGAGTGTTTGAAATCAAAGCAGGAGGTCACTTTGGGGTTTAGGCCTTGCTGATCTAGAGGGTGTTCTGAAAGACAGCTTTCTACTGGCAAGACCAAGGGGAAGCTCTAAGGAGCAGATGAAGTCTGCTGGAAGAAGGCAGATGGGCAGAGTCTAAAGAAAACCTTAGTTTACCACACAAAAGTTTTTGGAATATATCCCAAACCTTTTTTAATTTTTAAAAATAATTTTAAATGATTTTTGAGAGAGATGGAGAGATGGAGAGATAGAGAGAGACAGAGGGAGAGAGAGAGAGAGAGAGAGAGAGAGAGAGAGAGAGAGAGAGAGAGAAACATCACTGTGAGAAAGAAACATTAATTGGTTTGGTTGCTTCCCACATACGCCCCAACTGGGGATCGAATCCACAACCTGGGTATGTGCCCTAACTGGGAATCGAACCTGCTACTTTTTGGTGTATAGGATGATGCTCCAACCAACTGAGCCACACTGGCTAGGGCCCTAGTCTTTTTTTTTTTTTTAATTAATATAAAATACATGTTGCCCAGCCAGTATGGCTCAGTGGATTGAGAGTTGTCCCATGGACTGAGAGGTCTCAGTTTGATTCCCGGTCAGGGCACGTGCCCAGGTTTCAGGCTTGATCCCCAGTGAGGGGTGTGTAGGAGGCAGCTAATTAATGTTTCTCTCTCACATTAATGTTTCTATCTCTCTATCCTTAAATAATAACGTATTTTAAAATATATGTATAATACAAAACTGACCATTTTTACCATTTTTAAGTGACACACAGTACATATACAATGTTGTGCAACCATCACCACAATCTAGTGCCAGCGCAATTTCGTCACTCATTGATCAGTCACCCCATTCCCTCTAACCCCAGCCCATGCAATCACTAATCTGCTTTCCATCTCTATGTATTTGCCTCTTCTAGATATTTCATATAAATGGAATCATACACTATGTAGCCTTTTAAAAAACTTTTCTTTATTGATTTTAGAGAGAGAGGAAGGGCAAGGGAGAGATAGAAATATTGATGAGAGAGAACATCGATTGGTTGCCTCCTGCATGTCCTCCACTGGGGATCAGGCCCACAACCTGGGCATGTGCCCTGACCGGGAATCGAACTGGTGACCTCTTGGTGCATGGATCGATGCTCAACCACTGAGCCACACCGGCCAGGCCTATGTAGCCTTTTGTTTCTGGCTTATTTCATTTATCATAATGTCATCAAGGTTCATCCATATTGTAGTATGTATGAGTATTTTCTTCTATTTTATGGTCAAATAATGCTCCATTTTGTGGATATACCACCATTTCTTTATCCATTCATTAGCTGATGGACATTTGCATATACAATTGTGTTTAATTCGTATAGAGGGAAAAAAGGTATTACAAAAAACAAAAAAGCAATAATAGTGGCATCTGAAGTGAGGGCAGTCCTGTGGGACAGAGCCCTGAGCATGTGGGCTCTGATACTAACTCCAGGCAGTTTGCATTGGAATTGAGTTGAATTGTAGGAAATGCAGTTGGTGTCCGAGAATCAGAGAACTGGGTAAGTGGAGAAAAAAAATCCTTCACCATCCCACAAAGACATTCAGAGTAAGAACAAGCAAGTAACCCTCTACCTGGATGTCATTTACTGGTCACTTGTTGTTCCAGTCAAACCTGAGTGCCTGCAAAGTACCAAAGTTCCAGTCTCAGATCTTTGCTCCAGGATTTGAAATTGGTGATTTTCTTCCATCCCCCACCCCAGCACCTGAACTCTCTTCCTACATGAGAATTCCACACACAGAATCTTGGTGGGAAGCAGAGACCTTGTCCCTCCATAAAAGAGGGACACTCATGTCCCCCAACATTCGTGCATGAGGCTCCACCAGTCAGGTGACCACATGCTGGATTCTGACTCAGGATGCGGTGACAGAGAGGCTGGAACTATGCCGAGTGCCTTTGGCAGGCGTGGCGGGAGTGGCAGGAACAGTGTCAGTTGCCAGGAGCAGCAGAGACAGCAGTCTTAGCCGCAGGACCCAGGGTCCAGCACCCAGGGTCCAGCATCAGGGGAGTCAGGGAATAAGCACTGACATCTGTGCCTAACAGGTTCCTCTGTGGGACGTGACCTGGGCTGGATTGTGGATCTGTTCTTGGATGTGTGGCCTCATGCCTGTTCTGTGGCTTTCCCCAAAATACTATTAGACCCCAATATTTTATATATATATATATAATTGAGATTCCATTGTTTGCTCCAAAAAATATATCTGGGGAACAGTTTCAGAGAGCAAGCATTCAGAGATTTTATTATGCTGACCCATGACCCACTTCCTAAATCTTCCATCTGACTCTACCCCGTGGTAGAATGACATGTAACTAACTCCCAACATCATGTGTCATAACTGACATTATATGCCCTCCCTTTTCTTTCTGAGGGGAAAAACAAACAAACACCTTTACATGTGGATTTAAGACCCCTCCCCACCCTGAGCTCTGTCACTAACCTCAGTGGTTCCAGTCTGGCTGAGCCCCAGGATTACTTGTGGTGCTTCTTACAAAACCCCAGCCTCTCCCAGACCCACCTCTCAGAGGATTAGGCCCCAGACCAAGAATCACCTGTGTGGCACTGCAGGCGCGGCTGACACACAGACAGGGAATCCTGGTCTGGGTTCATGGTACTAAATGTGGGGTCTGAACACCAGCAGAACCAGCACCTTGCTCTAAATCAGATTCTCGCACTCTGCTCCAGACTTTCTAGGTTAGCAAGATGTCCAGGTCATTCCTACGCACAGGAAAGTTGGGGACTCTGTGGTCGGCATACCTTCTAGACGTGAAGTTGGTTCTGGTGTGAGGTCTGATCAGATCACTCCGTACTGGGTCCATTACATGTGTCACTTCCCAAGTCTATTTCTCCAGCTGACATCTCTCCTGATCTCTAGACTCATCTGTCCAACTGCCAATCTGACTACTCCCTTGTATTTCTAAAAGACATTTCAGCTCCCGTATCTCTTTTTAAATTAATTTATTTTTGTTACAGATGTTTCTCCTTTTTTCCCCATTGACATCCTCCTCCTCATCCCCCCACCCCGTCCCCAGCTTTGTTGTCCATGTCCATCAGTTATGCACACATGCATATACGTTCTGTGGTTTATCTCTTCCCTCCCACCCCACCCCCTCTTCTGAAGGTTGTCAGTCTGTACCCTACTTCCACATCTCTGGGTCTACCCTGTTCCTCAGACTGTTATGTTTATTAGATTCCACAAATAAGTGAGATCATGTGATATTTGTCTTTCTCTGCTTGGCTTGTTTCACTTAGGATAATACTCTCCAGGTCCTCCCATGTCGTCTCAAAGGATAAGAGATCTTTCTTTCTTACAGCTGCATAGTACTCCATTGTGTATATGTACCACCGCTTTTTTATCCATTCATCCACTGATGGACACTTGGGCTGTTTCCAGATCTTAGCTATTGTAAATAGTGCTTCTATGAACATGGGGGTACATGTATTCTTTCTGATTGGTGTTTCAGGCCTCTTAGGGTATATTCCTAGGAGTGGGATCACTGGGTCAAATGGCAATTCAATTTTTAATTTTTTGAGGTAACACCATAGTGTTTTCCATAGTGGCTGCACCAGTCTGCATTCCCACCAGCAGTGTACTAGAGTCCCCTTTTCTCCACACCCTCGCCAACACTTGTTGTTTGATGATTTGTTGATGGCGGCCATTCTGACAGGTGTGAGGTGATACCTCATTGTTGTTTTAATGTGCATCTCTCTGATGATTAGTGATGTTGAGCATTTCTTCATATGTCTCTTAGCCATTTGTATGTCCTGTTTGGAGAGGTGTCTATTTAGTTCCTCTGCCCATTTTTTAATTGGGTTCTTTGTCTTCCTTTTGTTGAGTTGTATGAGCACTCTATATATTTTGGAGATTAACCCCAATCTGATGTATCATTGGCAGTTATGCTCTCCCATACAGTGGGTTCCCTTTCCATTTTGATGGTTGTTTCTTTTGCTGTGCAGAAGCTTTTGAGTTTGATGTAGTCCCATGTGTTCATTTTTTCCTTTGTTTCTGTTGCCTTAGGTGATGTATCAGTGAAGGTTCTGCTGCGTATGATGTCTGAAATTTTGTTGCCTACATTTTCTTCTAGGATTTTTATGGATTCACAAGTCACATTTAAGTCTTTTATCCATTTTGAGTTTATTCTTGTGTGTGGTGTAAGCTGATGGTCTAGTTTCATTTTTTTGCATGTAGCTGTCCAATTTTCCCAAAACCATTTATTAAGGAGGCTGTCTTTACTCTACTGTATGCTCTTGCCACCTTTGTGCAAATATTAATTGAGCATAATGTCTTCGGTCAATTTCCGTATTCTCTGTTCTGTTCCACTGGTCTATTTGCCTGTTCTTGTGCCAGTACCAGGCTGTTTTGATTACAGTAGCTTTGTAGTATAACCTGATATCCAGTATTGTGGTCCCACCTACTTTGTCCTTCTTTTTCAAGATTGCTGTGGCTATTCGGGGTCTTTTTTGGTTCCATATGAACTGTTGAAGTATTTGTTCTAGTTCTGTAAAATATGTCATTGGTATTTTGATGGGGATTGCATTGAATCTATAGATTGCTTTGGGTAATATGGACATTTTAATGATGTTAATTCTTCCAATCCATGAACAAGGTATGTGCTTCCACTTTTTTATATCTTCCTCTATTTCTTTTTTCAATGTCCTGTAGTTTTCTGCAAATAGGTCCTTTACTTTTTTGGTTAAGTTTATTCCTAGGTATCTTAATTTTTTTGCCATGATGGTAAATGGGATTGTTTTTTTAGTTTCTCTTTCTGTGAGTTCATCATTGGTGTATAAGAATGCCGTCAATTTCTTGACATTAATTTTGTATCCTGCTACTTTGCCAAATTCATTTATTAAATCTAGTAGATTTTTGATGGAGTCTTTAGGGTTTTCTATGTATAATATCATGTCATCTGTGAATAATGACAGTTTCACTTCCTCCTTTCCAATTTGGATTCCTTTTATTTTCATGTCTGATTGCTGTGGCTAAGACTTCCAGTACTATGTTAAATAAGAGTGGCGAAAGTGGACATCCCTGTCTTGTTCCTGTTCTTAAGGGAAATGTTTTTAGTTTTTGCCCATTGAGTATGATGTTGGCTGTAGGTCTTTCATATATGGCCTTTATTATATCAAGATATGATCCCTCTATTCCCACATTGCTGAGCGTTTTTATCAGAAATGGGTGCTGGATTTTGTCGAATGCTTTTTCAGCATCTATTGATATGATCATGTGGTTTTTATCTTTCATTTTATTTATGTGGTGTATCACATTTATTGATTTGCGAATATTGAACCAGCCTTGCATCCCTGGGATGAATCCCACTTGGTCATGGTGAATGATTTTTTTTGATGTATTGCTGGATCCGATTTGCTAATATTTTGTTAAGGATTTTGGCATCTATGTTCATCAGGGATATTGGCCTGTAGTTTTCTTTCTTTGTAGTGTCTTTTTCTGGTTTTGGGATTAGAATTATGCTGGCCTCATAAAACGAGTTTGGAAGTCTTCTTTCTTCTTGAATTTTTTGAAATAGTTTGAGGAGAATGGGTGTTAGTTCTTCTTTGAATGTTCGGTAAAACTGCCCTGTGAAGCCATCCGGGCCTGGGCTTTTGTTTGCTGGGAGAGTCTTGATTACATCTTCAATTTCCTTAGTTGTTATTGGTCTGTTCAAGTTTTCTATCTCTTCCCGGTCCAGTTTTGGGAGACTATGTGTTTCTAGAAATGTGTCCATTTCGCTTAGATTGTCGAATTTGTTGCCATATAAATGTTCATAGTATTTGTTAACGATCCTTTGTATTTCTGTGGTGTCAGTTGTTACTTCTCCTCTTTCATTTCTGATTTTGGGTATTTGGGTTCTCTCTCTTTGTTTCTTGGTGACTCTAGCTAAGGGTCCATCAATTTTATCTTTTCAAAAAACCAGCTCTGTTTCACTGATCCTTTGAATTGTTTTTCTGGTCTCTATGTCATTTATTTCTGCTCTGATCTTTACTATTTCCTTCCTTCTACTTGCTCTAGGGTTTTCTTTTTTTTTTGCTTTCTAGTTCTTTAAGTTGTGAGGCTAGATAGTCTATTAGAAATTTTTCTTGTTTCTTGAGGTCGGCCTGGAGTGCTATGAACTTCCCTCTCAGAACTGCTTTCACTGCATCCCATAGATTTTGTGTTGTTGTGTGTTCATTTTCATTGGTTTCCAGGGAGTTTTTAATTTCTTCTTTGATCTTCTTGGTAACCCATTCATTGTTTAATAACATGCTATTTAGCCTCCATGTGTTCAAATGTCTTTGCATGTTCTTGTTGCAATTGATTTCTAGTTTCATGCCATTGTGATCTGAGAAGATGCTTGATATGATTTCAATCTTCTTGAACCATACTGGTTGGAGTGAGGGGGAACTTTGCAAGGGAGCAAAACGCTCCAGAGCTTAGGACGCAGTCCCATTTATTAGCAGTTTCGTTCCCCCAGGTTACAAGTGGATTTATGTAAATTATTTCCTTGAGATGGCATCCCTGCAAATCATACAGCCTAGCTTTGTCTCTTGCTTTTTACTGTGAAGAGACTTTGAAGCCAGAAGATATTTACATGCAAATAAAGCACTCAATGCACCTAGGCTGGAGAGAACATTAACACAATGGTGTAAAATGTCCATCTTCCAACCTCCAACCCCACATCTGAGTGTCTGTGCACCTTCTGTAGTGCATGTGGTTCACTAAGGCCTCCACCGCACTCTCACCTCTAGCTCATCCACCCCAATCTACATGACATGGTAGATAACCTGAACTGATGGGATACTCTGCAGGACGTCCTGGGGATCCAGACCTCTTAAGACTACAGTATAGAGAGCAAGAGAGAATATCCCCACAGCAAACCATGAATAGATGTTGGCAATCATTCCAATGCCACTTTTCTAACTGGAATAAAAATGAATGAATTTGGGAAGGGGGTGGGGCAGTAGGGGTAACCAGGGAAGGGGATTATGAGGTATCAACTTCCAGCTATAAAATAAGTGACAGCATAGGGCGGAAACACAGTCAATAATATTGTAATGACTGTGTCGTGGCAGATGGTTACTAGACTTACTGTGGTGATCACTTCTAAGTATATAAATGTTGAATCATTATGTTGGGCACCTGAAACTAGCATAATATTGTGTGTCAACTACAACTAAGCATGAATTTAAAATCCAGAAGGCACCCACCGTGTTAACACCCCCACGGGTGCCCGTGGGCTCACTGACCTGCCACAGGGTGGTCTCACACCCAGCACGGAGGCTGCAGGCAGGCGATTCTTGGTCAAGTCTGGGGTCATCTCACACCTTTTTAACCTTGTCAGGTTTCTGCAGGGACAGCTTGTGAATGCTTGGAGATAACAGTTAACACCAACCCTGCCCCTGCTTCTGTCATGTCTCTGAGGGTGCTGCTCACCCCTATAATACCTGGAAAACCTTCCACAACACCTGCCCCTGGGACACAACATCATTTCTGACGTGGCTGGGATGGGGCAGTTTCCGAGGTTTCCTTTGCCCTTCAGCACAATCAGAGACCTTACTCCACAGGTAGGGACCCAATGTGAGGGTCACTTCACCTGCCGGGTGTACTGATGTTGATTCTGTATGTGGAAAATGGGGCAATAACCCTGGGGTTCGTCTGTGGACGCAGCAGTCACAGTGCGAGCCGGGCTTGTGCAGGACTCTGGGTGTCGCCTACACCTGCGAGCCCCTCTGTAATAGGGCAGTAATGATGCTGTGAGAATCGGTGTCAATGTCAAGTCTAACCCAATGTGCAATACTCAAAGTCTGGCCCCTTCTTTCTCCCTGGGGCACAGTCACCCGAATCAATGGCTGTAGGTTCCTTTGCAGAAAGGCTGAGGGGATTGTCCCAGCACTTACTCCCCATGGTGTCCCAGGGGCCTTCTTCCTGGGGATTTGGACACCTCTTCAGTCAAAGTGTTCTCAGTCTGAAAGTTGGCTCAGGCCTGGGTACTGAGCAAGGGATCCTGATTTATTTTTCTTTATTGATTTTAGAGAGAGAGGAAGGGAGAGATAGAAACATCGATGAGAGAGAACATTGATTGGCCACCTCCTGCATGCCCCCCACTGGGGATTTGGCCCACAACCTGGGCATGTGCCCTGACCGGGAATTGAACTGGTGACCTCTTGGTGCACGGGTCGATGCTCAACCACTGAGCCACACCGGCCAGGCAATTCTTGCCTTTTTATTAGATATTAAGCAGCACCCTGTGGACTACCCACCCACTAGGGTCTGAAGGTCTGTGTCCCTCCAAAATCCATATGTTGAAATCCTAACCCTCACGGTGATAATAGTTGGAGGTGGGGCCTTTGGGAGGGTGGAGTCCTCATGAATGGGGTAGTACTTTTGTAAGAGATCTGAGGGAGACTCCCTCACTCCTCCCTCCTCCCCCACAGGAGGTCACAGCTAGAAGGCATCATCTATGAGAAAGCAGGCTCTCCCCAGACAACGAATCTGCCAGCACCTTGATCTCCATCCCAGCCTCCAGAACTGTGGGAGGCAGATTTCTGTCATCTATAAGCCACCCAGTTATGATACTCTGTTACCCGAGGGCACCTCTCCATCAGCTTCTCCACAGCCCCCTGCAGGTCAGGTGCGCTCCCTGGCTGCTCCCCTGGGGTGTTACGGTTGTTGTGGCTTCTGGCTTTGGCTGGTTAACTGTCACCACTTGGCCTCTCTGTCTTCGGGGCCATACCCTCCCCACAGTGTTCATGAGCCAGCTCTGGGACCACCTTTCCTGCTGTCACCCCCGCCGGCAGAGGACACAACACCGCACACTATCAGTGATGCAGATCCCTCTCCAGCACCTTCCCAATGGCGTTGGTGACAGGTGAGTCTTCTGCGCCCTCTGGTGGAACACAGTCCTCCAGTGGGTCTTCTGGCCTCACATCCTCCACTATCTGCCAGGGCCACTGTGTCATGTCTACCTCGTTGACAGCTGGATATTATTTTTTCCAGGTTATGAGGTGCTACTCCTACAGTAAGTTTGCCTCATGTCCTGAGTTCTTAATAAACCCATGTTCTGAGAAAGTGCCTCCTAGCCAACACATTTTTGTGTATCCAGTCTGACCTCGTGGCCCCTTGACTTAGCTCCCTCAGAATCCAATGTCAGAAGTGCTCCTTGGGCTCCTGCAGGTATGTGCTGGCTACTTCTTGCCAAGCGACCCATTGCTTCCTGGGGTGAGACCTCAGCAGCATCTTCCAGCACAGCGGAGGCACTAACCATTACTAGAGAAGGCCGAGCCCCCTCTGCACGCCCAGGGCACGCAGAGGGCACCATCAGGATACACCTGTTCCAGTTCACAGAATCCTGGGTTTTCCCCACCAGGACCCTGGCATTCACATAACAGGCCTGCCTTGGCCGAGTCTCTAAAAATCTCTAGAGTTCAGTGACCCTCAGAAGAATGTCTTCAGCTGCCATTTAGCTCTACCTGCTCTCCTGTGTATGAGATCAATGTTTCTCTGTGAGCCCCTGCAGAAGCTCTCACACGAGCCAGCAACGATTTGTTGACAGGCCTCAGATTCTTGTTCTCCTTCTTAGGGCATCACTACAGGCTGCAGAACTGCAGTGCCTTGGTAGGCTCCCCTCCACCCAGTGCTTTTCTCAAAGGCTTCTATCCGCACACTTCTGACTGCATCCCCCAGACAGGACATTTTCCTCAGGCCACGCCAGGGCCGCTCTCCACGTGCCCCATCCACCACCCCGTTGGATCGATCCCTTTATCATTATATAATTCCCTTCTTTTTGGAGAGGGGGTCGAAAGAAAATGTTATTTATGTTTTTACAAAAAAAAAAGCTATAGAATGTAAAACGCCGTACAGTCAGGTGGAACTGTGAGGCACTGTTTGCTTCCTTTTCTTAGAAGAAGGGAGTTATGTGGAGAGTTCTCTCATTTTACGCCCGTTCTTCCATGTCCAAGGTTGAAGACAGGTGAGACTGTAGCGTGCACCACGTCTTCGGAACAGATAAGCCATTTAGGCCACTTTTCTTCCAGCCTCAGCAGCATGGAAAAAGTCTCAGTGGGCTCTATGACTCCACAAGAAAGAAGGAAGCGATTCATGATATACCAACCACTCATCCAGGGATGAGTACAGTTCCATTAGTGGATTCAAAACGTTTGCTTCCTCTTACTGACCGTTCACTAAACCCAAGCGTGATTCACAGGGTAGCATCTACACAATATTGTCCTTCCTTAGAAGAAAAAGAATAAAAACAAAACAAACAAACAAAAAAACACGTGTCCAAAGGCTTCTGAGAAAGAACGAGTTCTTTCTCTAGGAGAAAAATCCCTCTTCTCATCCAAAATGTTAAAAAAAAAAAATCCCTCCTCTCATCCAAAATGTTAAAATATATATTTATACAGAGACTGTGATGGCCTATTTACAGATGAGATTCACCTTGCGATATTTTGATTTTAAGCTTCTTTATCACATCAAAGGTTTCATTGCAAAATTGGACCTTTGTTCTTATCCAGTTAATCTATGTTTAGGATGAGCCTTTTCACGATATATATAGTTAGCATTTCTTTCATTTCAAATTACAACACATATTTGGGATTTATTGCTGCATTCTCCACTGTGCTTATGATAGCGGCTAAAACTGGAGGACATTAATAAAAACAAAACACCGATGTCACTCATACTTGCTATTTAGAGTCTTTTTGTTGGGAAAAAAGGTAAAGAATTCACTAATACTACCATCTAAGCACCTGTTTCAAATTAAACATCATCCTTCGGCTTGCAAAATAATTTATTTAAGCAAGTGGCAGGAGAAACATGTTAGTTGTTCTTTCTTCCTGGAGAAGTTGGCAGGATGACTGCGTCCTAGGAGCTTCTCTGTGTTGGATTTGAGGGGCGGGGAGAAACAGCCTTTCCAATCCATCCAACTCACGGAGGTAAAGTGTAGATTAGAGACAGTGGTTGGATAGAAGACGCAGGACTACCCACTCCAGGAGACAACAAAGGAATACTTGCTAAGTCCTGATTTCAGAAATTTTTATTTTCGAGATGAATGTAAAAGCACCTAGTCGTTTGGGACATATTTCTGTGTCTCCTCATTTTGTTTGACGTTCTGTGTATTTTTCTATGAATTAGGTGAAATAGCCATCTCTCCCAGTCTTGAAGGAGTGGCCCTGTGCAGCAGTTTCCTTGTGGAGACGGATGGTGGGTGCTGGGCACCCGTGGCAGGCTGGCTGGTGTGGGAACTGAAGCAGCTGTGCAGCACGGTGGATCCCGGGGGCAAGCTGTGCCAGGCCACCCTGGTGGGCCGGCTGGAGCTGGAGCTGGTGCAGGCTGTGGGGCCCAGGGAGGGCATGCTGCACCAGGGCCATCTTGATGGGCCAGCTGGAGTTAAAGGCGACTCTGGCATGGACCATATGAAGACCTTGGGGCAAGCCAAGCCAGAGTCACCTTGGCAGACCCACTGGACGTTGTAGCTGGAGTGGGCACAGACTGCTCCCAGGCATGAGTTGCACGAGGGCTGCCTAAGCCTGTTGGCTAGAAGTTGTGGCTAGAGCAGCACGAGCTGTTGGGAGTCCTGGAATTAAGCCACATCAGAGTCTGGAGTTGCAGTTGGACAGGCATGGGCCACACAGAGTCCTGTGGGCCAGCCATCAAGCTGGTGTGGGCCTGGGTCACCCTGAATAGCTTTTTGCATGAAATATCTCTTTCTATCCCTTCACTTTCAGTCTGTGTCTTCTTTTAGCTTTGAAGTGTCTCTTGTATGCATCATATGGATGGGGCCTGGGTTGTGTGTGTGTGTGTGTGTGTGTGTGTGTGTGTGTGTGACTCCATTGAGCCAAGCCTAGACAGAGTGCTTGGACTGTGCTCCTGCCTGTTCCAGAAGTTCCAGAAGTTACTCTCCCATTTACCAAACACTCTAGGGTTAATGAATGGATTTCCTTTCTGTGTAGTCTAGAGGCCCTTTAAACCTCTATTCTTTTTTTTTTTTTTTTACTGAGGGGCAAGCGATGGAAAGAAGATATATCAGTTAGGGCTCATTGAGTTGCAAGTGCCAGAAAAACCCAACCCAACGGGCTTTGAAAAACAAATTTTAGGCTCCCTTATAGCAAAGTCCAGGGGCAGCCTGGCCACAGGAATAGCTGCACCCAGGGCCTCAGGAATAGGTGTGACTCTTTCCGTCTCTCCACTCTGCTCTCCTCCATGATCACGTTGTTCTTGAACTCCACATGTTGGTACAATAGTTGCCTGTACCTCCAGGCCAGTATCCTTCCAGGTTACTGTCTGCTGGTAAAATAGCTTATTTTGCTCCAACAGTTGAATAAACAACAAACTTAGTCCATATTTTCCTTGTCCTGAATTGGGTCACATGCTCATCCTTGAGCCAGTCAGGTAGCCAGGAGAAGGGAAGGGCTGAGTGGCTTAGGCTTGGGTCACAAGGCTGCCCTGGAGTTGGGGGTGGAGTCAGACCCAGTGGAATATAAAGACAGAGCGGACAGGTGAGTGGATGCTGGGCAGCAATGTAAACCTTTATTCTTTTGCTTTGCCCCAGTACAAGTGATTCTGCGTGTGGACCCCTCGGTGATACCTCTCCCCACTGCAGGTCACTGTGTTGGGCCGGGGATCTTATGACACCACGTCTCTCCTACACGTTTCAACATGGTGCCTCTACTGTTGGTTGGGCAGAAGCTGCTCAACTGGCCCCCTGCTCTTCTGCAGGGGCCACTGTCATGTTCACTGCAGGAAAGTTTCATTCCTCAGTTGTTCAAAGCAAATGTCACCTTTTACCTTTGGTTTCTACTGTTCTCCTGGTGAAATTCCAAAGGAACCTTCCTTGCTGGATACTTGATTCTGCGCTGTTCGATGAGGAGCTCTGGTCACTGACTGCCACAGCTGCCCGAATGCGGAGCCCCAGCATCCTGTGCTTGCGCGGCGGCTCTGCCCCGCCCTCTAGTGGCTTAGAGGTGCCAGAGCAGCGGCTCCTCTGCCTTTCGCCGCAGGAGGCTGCCGAGGCTGAAACTTTCAGCCTTCGCTATTTCTCAGTAGAGCTCTGCTCGAGTTCTTGCTCGATGCCGCTTCCTTGCCAAAAGAAGATCAACTTCAATGGACAGCAGCTGTCTTGGGCCAGAGTTTAAGTCAAAGTGCCCAAGAAATGTAGGACATCTTGCTGCACAGAACATGCCGCTTTGGAGTAACGTGGGATCCAGCCTCTTGCTGTGAGCCTCCGATTCAGCACACTGCAGGAGGGATTGCAAGCTGTCCCAGGGATGTGGCAGGGCCAGATTCCTCTTCCTCACCACCGCTTGCATCTCTATTCTCCTCGACCACTCTGGCCTGATGGGAAATGTATCAGTCAGAGAGAGCGAGCGAGAGAATCCAACCTTCCTCTGTTTGTTTGTTGTTGTTTTTTTTCTCTGTTCAGGTTCTCAGCAGTTTGGATGAAGCCCACCCACACTGGCAGGGCAATCTGCTTCACTCAGTCCACCAAATCAAATGCTTATGTCTCCTGGAAGCACCCTCACAGACACCCAGATTATTTGGCCAGATTATTTGGATGTCTCATGGCCCAGGCAAGTTGACATATAAAATTAACCATCACAGAGAAAATTTATTTGAAAGACAAAGGAACATGACAAAATCAAGTAATGTGTTAGCATACTAATGAGAGGAGATAAATGTTAGCAAGAGAGTCTTGTAGATGCTCTAAGATGAAGAATTCCAAATGACTGTACTTTGTAAGGAAGCACATTGTGATCTGCCACCCACAGTGTAGGATGAAGCCAAGGGGGAGCTTCAGAGGCTGGAGCATCTTCCCCTGCTGTTCAGAGGTGAGGCTGGGACCCCCCAGGGAAGAGCAGAGCAGTACACACAGCATTCTGAAGGGAGGAACTGTCAGATGAGGGGGAGCTCTAGAAATTAAACGGTGACTCATGAGAACAGTGAAAATAAATATTTTGCAGCATTCTCTACCCTATTCATTTTTTTAAAAAAAACAGTATTTTCTTTGTGATAACAGGTTTTACCTATAAACCACTCCAGGTATTGAGGGTGGAAGGAAACGTTACACAGAAGTTTCAATTCATTCCCAGGGCTCAAGAGAAGAAAGTGGAGATGCCCATATCCTAATTGGAATTTTTCGTTTCCCCTATGAAATATGATCAGTGTATAACTCAATAGGTCTCCACTCTGATTTCATAATGTAGAGATTTTTCAAAAATTAAATCAGAATGAAGGAGGGGCGGCAGGGTTGGACATTTGTGTTTTTCAGAAGCTCCCCAAGGGAGGGTGTAGCCAGGACGGAGGACTCCTGTGTTAGCACGTAGGACTCCAGGCATACAGTGGGACGAAGTCAAGGGGTGGAGAGATGTCTAACTGTACAGGTCTGCCCAGCATTTAGTCCTTACTTAGTTCCTTGTAACTATCTTTCAACTGCGCCTTTGGAGAGAGCGCTTGAAAACTGAAGTGGTCTGCTCCGCCCTCTAGTGGCGGTCATGTTGCAGAACACCTTCAAAGATTATCTGGGAATTACTGTGTAAAAGCTCTCCAGAGGGGTACTGGAATCCCAGCCTGTATAATAACCTGTGCATTACATATCCAGTAGTTTTCTCAGCCTTCTTTTGCTATTTTCTATGAAAGGTGTGTGATCCTTTGGTCAAGGGTCTATAGTCATAGTCAGCAGGAGGGCCTCCCAGAAAGGGAGTGTGTGTGTTTAAGAATAGACTCCTCACCACACTAAACGTTAGGGTCGCAGCAGCATCCCATAGGCCACTCTAAATGTTTTCTTTATTCTGTGCCCCAGATATTTCCCCATATGGTATAAGGACACGTGTGCAGATCAAACTTGGCAAGGCGCCAGGTATTATAGTCCCTTAGGGTAAAGATTCAAATAGAAGTCTGCTATAACGATGCAAGGTAGCCCAATACAACTGACCCACTGTGCACCTGAGGCATTTCACCAAGCCTCATTAAGTTAAAGAAAGTTATTTTTGTTTCTGAGTTTTGTTGTTGTTGACAGTGGTGGCGGTGTGGTATTTTTTTGTTTGTTTGTTGGATTTTTTTTTTTTTTTGGAAAGCCGTTGCTGGGGCTTTGGGGAAGAGATCTAGAATAGTGCTGAAGCCAGCAGCTTTATGGAGCCAACCGCATGAAGTCTGGTGATAAGGGGAAAGGACATTCTGATTCTGATTTGACCTTTATTTTTATTTTTTTATATTATTTTATTTTATTTTTAGACGGGAACTATGTAGATGAGAGACAGAAAGGGGGAAGAACATAGTATTTGCGAAGAGTGTAGGCCCACTGCCCATGAACAGCGCTGGTTCCTGCGAGCTTCCTGCATTTCATCAGCCAGTTGCAGACACTTTCTCCAAATCGCAGGCACTTGTTCGAGTCCTGACAATGTGGTTCAGGAAGCAATTTGTTGTCATGGTCTCTTTTACAAAATGATGATACTTAAGAACATCTTGTAATTAGGTCAAAGGAAAACAGTGTTTATTCTAGGAGCTGAGGGTCGTCTGAGTTCTAGTGAACCCGGTGATTGATTCACTAATGACAAGTGTCTGCTGTCAACGAAGACATTAAAGCAGTTCCACAGTAATATTCTGCAAGGGGCCTCTTTATAACAGCAAGTCACGTAGGCAAACGATGATGGCTATCCATGCTCTACTTCAGTCTGATAAAGTATGTACCTATTAACTGGATTCTTCTCACCTGAAACCCACTTGGGAGAAAATAGAGACTTTCCCAGCCAATGTGTCTAGTGAGGGCCCTGGAAACAGGCAAGCATTCACGGGTAACAATCTTAGACCATGCATTTGGAGCAAGTACAAACAGTGGGTCCTGAGAGAGAAAGCTGTTTTCACTGCTGGATCACAATCGGCTTCTCCAGAGCCTCAGAGCCGAGTCAGAACAGGCCACTGGTGTTGGGAGCGGTGCCACTGGAACAGCGATCACTGTGGTTTGACATAGTCATGGGTGAGCACCACGGATTGACATAGTCCCAGGAGTTACGAAGGCCTCCATGGTTTGACATAGTCCCTGGAGAAGTGGATTCACTGCGTGCCAGGAATCACGAAGAACAGTGGCTGAAGACAAAGGCTAATAAGAAAAATAAAAATGCAAGATGGCAACTGAAGGAGACTAATCTTTGCTTTCTCTGTCTATCTGTTATCTGTCTGTTAGGAATCATTATTGGAGTAACATGTAGATGATTAATAATATAGACGTCAGAATAGACTGCAGAAAGAACAGGCAAGAAAGTAATAAGAATTTAAGATTAGAATGTAAAAGCTTAAAAGGATCTTAGATAAGAGAAAAAGTCAAGGTCTATGAGTAAGTAACAGAAATTGAAATAGAGGGTCTGGGGAAGGAAGAAGTTAAATGAGACATTGTCTGTGTAAATATAAACAGGAAGGTTGCTAAGCAATGAATCACGTGGTGAAAGTAATTGTAAAGGTTAAGAGCTGATACAATGTCATTGTTATGTCTGGATGAAAAAGTGAAATAGTTAGTGATTAACTCTGTACCAATACCTAAGAGCTGTGTAAGTGGAAAAGAATATCTATACATACTTGCTTAAAGGTCAAAAGAAAAAATGATGCGTAACTTGTCATACAGCCTGAAGATATAAAAATAAAGATTCTGCTAGTCTTAGGCAGCAGAAGGATCAAGCACCTTCTGACTCATGTCTCCCTTCTCCTCGCCGACTCTGTCCACACCTGAGGGAAACCCTGGACCTGCTGAGGCGGGACCTCAGCACACCGGGAACTGTGGCTCCACGTTAGGCTTGAATTTGTGGTTAGACTTTGACTGAAATGCTAATTGTGGAGGGAAATCTCCTTGGGGATCTTCAGGGTTCCACTTTGTCCTAGCCCCAGGGAGATTCAAATGTTATGACAGTTATGAAGTCTTGTTCTGGTAAAACTCCACAATCATGTGAAAAGTGTCAAAGGAGATTAATTAATGAAAAAAAGAGAACTTTACATTGCACCTCAAAGTTGAAGGCTAAAATGGAAAATTAACCTTAGTTGCTCCTGTGTGGCAGAAATGCTATGTATCCAAATTACTCAGTCTGTTCTTTTTTCTTTTTTATTTTTTTGAGGTAACATCCTCAGTCTATTCTTGATAACACATCAAACACACACACACACACACACACACACACACACACACACTCACTCATTAACCTCTGTTAGTCTTTCTAGCAGAGTATGTTTCCTTCCTAATGTTTCTTTATGTGGGAGGCAGTTCAAGGAGGGAAAGGATTGATTGTCTAAGTGGAGGAAGTAGACTGTATTTAAGAACTTGAATCCTTTTGCCAAAGGCATATACCTGGATACAGTATGGCTCTGACCTCTATAATTAATCAGTAAGTTTAGATGTGAACCCAGACCAAGCTGTCATCCTCAGCGTCTCCCTTTCCCTCCTGTCCAGAGGCTCACCCTCATTCCTGACTCTCTTCCATTACTGTCCCCCTCTTGAAGGAAAGATGATATTGGAATCATTTTCCTTCTTTATCTGCTTCTCTCGGGTCTTGACTGGTAAGAAAGGAGTGGAGAAAAGACCACACAGATAATCTAGCTTTGAGTTTGGGAGATTCTCTCTAATGCAATTCATTGTCTGAAGCCTGTCAAAGAATCTCAAGAAATCTTCCACTTTCTGCCCAGTCTTTAATCTCGTTGTAAGATAAGAGAATGTCAAACATGGTTATTTTCCATTTTAAAATGTGGGTTATTAAGGCTAAAATTCTGAACAGGGCTGGCCCTGAGTGAAATTGTGAAATAGGTATTTGCTATCTTCCTTCGCTTGGCTTTTGGCCCCCTCTCCCCTCCCTTTGATTCCTTTTCCTTTCTTGCTTAGTCAATGCAGAGCTTTCCAAGAGAAAACGCTCAGCTAGTTCTCAGCCCTTCCACTGTCCACTCTTCTGCTGATCACCAGTTAGGTCCTGATGCACACTGCATTTTACCAAGGGGTCTTAGTTCCTCACAGTGACAAGCTGGAGCGTAGGGACCCTCTGTGTCCCCTAGGATCATGCTCCTGTAGGTAGAGGCTGGCTTGAGATGAATATGGTCCAATTTTCCCTGGAAAATTAATTCACTTTGAAAACCTGTCCTAGGGCTCTGCTCCATCATCAGCATAACTTGCAAAGGGGATTTTCTTAACAGAAGATTGACAGTAGCTACCAATGTGACATGTCCCTGTCTAAATTTGCTTTTCAATCTCAGAGGGATTTCTTACTGTTTTACTCAGACAGGTACTGTTTTCATAGGATGCAACATTTGCCTCAGATAAATTATTTTTGGATTGGTTTAAATTAAGGAACAAGCCTGGGGGTACAAGGATCTCGGTTCCCATTCTCACCTGCCACTTGGTAGCTGTGTGACCTTAAGCAAGTCGCATCCATTCATTCTACAGAAGTGGGAGTGTCTGCTTCGCTCTGGGCCCTGGGATGGAGTGGGGAGGAAGGTGCAGAAAACCAGTGGGAGAAACAGGCCATTCACTGTGCTCTAAAGGAGGTCTGTCCATGACACCAGAGCAGAAAGGAAGAACTTCTGAGTCTAAAGGAGGGAAGGACCTTTAACAAAGAGGCAGCACTTCAACTCCAGTGTGAAATGCTTTGTCACCTGCACTAGGCCACACGCTTTTTGAGAGCACCGTATTGGTTTGGAAATTATACGTTTCATTTCTTTCTTTTTTTTTTTTTTCTTTATTGATTTTCTAGAGAGAGGAAGGGAGAGGGAGAGAGAGATAGAAACATTGATGAGAGAGAACATCAATTGACTGCCTCCTGCATGCCCCCCACTGGGGATCAGGCCCACAACCTGGGCAAGTGCCCTGACGGGGAATAGAACCAGTGACCTCCTGGTGCATAGGTTGATGCCCAACCATTGAGCCACACCAGCTGGGCACGTTTCATTTCTATTGGCTGTGATCATTACAATTTGATCACCCATGTGAAACTTTCAAAGTCTAAAGTTAACAAATGTCTCTACCTCCCCAATAATAGACAGACTTGAGAGCACTCTAAGTCTGTAATCTCCTCCATCTTGTAATTCCACCCTATTTTTATAGCCACAAGTCAATCATTATTATGTTGCTTTATATGAGAAAGGCCTATTTAGAATCTTTTAACTATTGAGTAATTTCTTTGCTTACCTTATATATATATGTATATGTATATATATTTGCATCTCACTACTTCCTTCTGTGTTCAGTTGTGTTCTATCTGAAGTAGTGGGGTCTGTTAGGGGTGCACTGTCAATTATAATTATTATTTTAATGATAGTGGGGCATATAATTGTAGGTTGATGACAATCTTTTCTCAACCTTGAAGATATTAGTGCACTGTCTTCTGGCTTAGTGTTGCTATTGAGAATTCTTTTATTTGTTTATTTATGTATTTATTTTTAATTGAATTTATTGGGGTGACATTGGTTCACATAGCCATACAGGTATTTCTTTTTTTTTAACTCATGTTAATTGTTGAATGTATTACAGATGTCCCCCTTTTTTCCCCATTGACCCCCTCCTCCCCAATCCCGCCCCCCTTCTGCCTTCCCCACACTATTGTCGGTGTCCATTGGTTATGCATATATGCAAAGAAGTTCTTTGGTTTATCTCATCCCGCCCTCCCTACCCCCTTCCCTTTGAGGTTCATCAGTCTAACAACCAATTTGTACTTCTTAATCTCTTCACCTTTTTCACCCCTCCCCCCAGCCCCCACCCATCTGGTATCCAACAAAAGTTCTCTGTATCTATGAGTCTGTTTCTGTTCTGCTTGTTCATTTTGTTTGTAGATTCAATTGTTGATAGATATGTATTAATTGCCATTTTATTGTTCATATTTTTGTTCTTCTCCTTCAAGAAGACCCTTCAACATTTCATATAATACTGGTTTGGTAGTGATGAACTCCTTCAGCTTTTTCTTGTCTGGGAAACTCTTTATATACAGGTTTCAAGTGTACAACACAACAAGAAGTCATCTGCACACTACATCGTACTCCCACTGCCCCAAACAAAGTCTCTTTCCATTCCCATTTCCCCCACTTTTGCCAACCTAGTCCCCACCCCCTCTTTCCCTCTGGCTGTCACCACACTGTTGTCTGTGTCTATATATATTTGTGGGGTTTTTTTTTTTTTTTGGCTAATCCCTTATTTATTTGTTTTCAGTTGTGATATAATTGACATATTAGTTGTGGGTGTACAACAAATGATTCAATATTTGTATATATTGAGAAATGATCACCACAAGAAGTCCAGTTAATATCTATCACCATGCAAAATTCCACATTTTTTCCTTCTGATGAGAATTTTAAGATTGTCTCTCTTAGCAACTTTCAAATATACAATACAGTATTATTAACTATAGTCTCTATGCTATATGTTACATCCCCAGGACTTATTTATTTTATAACTGGAAGTTTGTACCTTTGACCATCTTCACCTATTTCACACCCTTGAATCCCACCTCTGGCAACTACCAACATGTTCTCTGTATCTATGAGTTCAGTTTTTGTTTATTTTTGTTTTTTTAGATTCCACATATAAGTGAGATCATACAGTATTTGTTTTTCTCTGTTGACTTATTTCGCTTAGCATAATGTCCTCAAGGTCCATCCATGTTGTCATAAATGGCAGGATTTTTTCCTTTTTCCTTTCCTTTTTTTTTTTTAATCCTCACCTGAGGATATTTTTTCTATTTATCATCAGATAGAGTGGGAGGGAGAGGGAGAGAGAGAAACATTGACGTGAGAGAGACACATCGACTGGTTGCCTCCCACACGACCCGACCAGGGCTGGGGACTAACTGCAACCTCCTTACATGCCCTTGACCAGAATCGAACCCACGACTCATTGGTCGACGGGCCAATGCTCTAACCGCTGAGCCAAACAGGGCTCTTTTTTTTTTTTTTAAATAGTGAATAATATTCCATTATATATCTATATATATACACACACACACAGACACACACACACACATTTTCTTTATCCATTCATACATTGAAGGACACTTTGGTTGTTTCCATGTATTGGCTATTGTAAATAGTGCTGCAATAAACATAGGGGTGCATATATTCTTTCGAATTAGTGTTTTGGGTTTCTTTGAAAATATACCCAGAAGTGGAATCGCTGGGTCATAAGGCAGTTTAACTTTTAATTTTTATTATTATTATTTTTTATTAATTTACTTTTGTTACAGATGTTTCTCCTTTTTCCCCCATTGACACCCTTCTCCCCCTCCCTCCCTGCCCCGTCCCCAGTGTTGTTGTCCATGTCCATTGGTTATGAGTACATGCGTACAAGTTCTGTGGTTCATCGCTCCCCTCACCCACCCCCTCTTCTGGCAATTGTCAGTCTGTACCCTACTTCCACGTCTCTGGGACTACCCTGTTCCTCAGACTGTTATGTTCATTATATTCCACAAATAAGTGAGATCATATGATATTTGTCTTTCTCTGCTTGGCTTGTTTCGCTTAGGATAATAGTTTCCAGGTCCTCCCATGTCGTCTCAAAGGATAAGAGATCTTTCTTTCTTACAGCTGCATAGTACTCCATTGTGTATATGGAGTACCAAAGCTTTTTTATCCATTCGTCTACTGATGGACACTTGGGCTGTTTCCAGATCTTAGCTATTGTAAATAGCGCTGCTATGAACATGGGGGTACATATATTCTTTCTGATTGGTGTTTCAGGCTTCATAGGGTATATTCCTAGGAGTGGGATCACTGGGTCAAATGGTAATTCAATTTTCAATTTTTTGAGTTAACACCATAGTGTTTTCCATAGTGGCTGCACCAGTCTGCATTCCCACCAGCAGTGTACTAGAGTCCTCTTTTCGCCACACCCTCGCCAACACTTGTTGTTTGATGCTTTGTAGATGGCGTCTATTCTGACAGGTGTGAGGTGATACCTCATTGTTATTTTAATTTGAATCTCTCTGATGATTAGTGATGTTGAGCATTTCTTCATATGTCTCTTGACCATTTGTATGTCCTGTTTGGAGAGGTGTCTATTTAGTTCCTCTGCCCATTTTTTAAATTGGGTTCTTTGTCTTCCTTTTGTTGAGATGTATGAGCACTCTATATATTTTGGAAATTAATCCCTTATCTGATATATCATTGGCAATTATGCTCTCCCATACAGTGGGTTGCCTTTCCACTTTGATGATTGTTTCTTTTGCTGTGCAGAAGCTTTTGAGTTTGATGTAGTCCCATGTGTTCATTTTTTTCCTTTGTTTCTGTTGCCTTAGGTGATATATCAGTGAAAATTCTGCTGCGTATGATGTCCGAAATTTTGTTGCCTACATTTTCTTCTAGGATTTTTATGGATTCACAAGTCACATTTAAGTCTTTTATCCATTTTGAGTTTATTCTTGTGTATGGTGTAAGCTGATGGTCTAGTTTCATTTTTTTGCATGTAGCTGTCCAATTTTCCCAAAACCATTTATTAAAGAGGCTGTCTTTACTCCATTGTATGCTCTTGCCACCTTTGTCGAATATTAATTGAGCATAATGTTTTGGGGCAATTTCTGGGTTCTCTGTTCTATTCCATTGATCTATGTGCCTGTTCTTGTGCCAGTACCAGGCTGTTTTGATTACAGTAGCTTTGTGGTAAAACCTGATGTCCAGTATTGTGATCCCGCCTACTTTGTCCTTCTTTTTCAAGATTGCTGTGGCTATTCGGGGTCTTTTTTGGTTCCATATGAACTGTTGAAGTATTTGTTCTAGTTCTGTGAAATATGTCGTTGGTATTTTGATGGGGATTGCATTGAATCTATAGATTGCTTTGGGTAATATGGACATTTTAATGATGTTAATTCTTCCAATCCATGAACAAGGTATGTGCTTCCACTTTTTTATATCTTCCTCTATTTCGTTTTTCAGTGTCCTGTAGTTTTCTGCAAATAGGTCCTTAACTTCTTTTGTTACGTTTATTCCTAGGTATCTTAATTTTTTTGCCGCGATGGTAAATGGGATTGTTTTTTTAGTTTCTCTTTCTGTGAGTTCATCATTGGTGTATAAGAATGCCGTCGATTTCTTGATGTTAATTTTGTATCCTGCTACTTTGCCAAATTCATTTATTAAGTCTAGTAGATTTTTGATGGAGTCTTTAGGGTTTTCTATGTATAATATCATGTCATCTGCGAATAATGACAGTTTCACTTCCTCCTTTCCAATTTGGATCCCTTTTTTTTTTTCTTCATGTCTGATTGCTATGGCTAAGACTTCCAGTACTATGTTAAATAAGAGTGGTGAAAGTGGGCATCCTTGTCTTGTTCTTGTTCTTAAGGGAAATGCTTTTAGTTTTTGTCCATTGAGTATGATGTTGGCTGTAGGTCTTTCATATATGGCCTTTATTATGTTGAGATATGATCCCTCTATTCCCAAATTGCTGAGCGTTTTTATCAGAAATGGGTGCTGGATTTTGTCGAATGCTTTTTCAGCGTCTATTGATATGATCATGTGGTTTTTATCTTTCATTTTGTTAATGTGATGTATCACATTTATTGATTTGCGAATATTGTACCAGCCTTGCATCCCTGGGATGAATCCCACTTGGTCATGGTAAATAATTTTTTGATGTATTGCTGGATCCGATTTGCTAGTATTTTGTTGAGGATTTTGGCATCTATGTTCATCATGGATATTGGCCTGTAGTTTTCTTTCTTTGTAGTGTCTTTTTCTGGTTTGGGAGTTAGAATTATGCTGGCCTCATAAAACGAGTTTGGAAGTCTTCCTTCTTCTTGAATTTTTTGGAATAGTTTGAGGAGAATGGGTGTTAGTTCTTTGAGTGTTCAGTAAAACTCCCCCATGAAGCCGTCCGAGCCTGGGCTTTTGTTTGCTGGGAGAGTCTTGATTACATCTTCAATTTCCTTTGTTGTTATTGGCCTGTTCAAGTTTTCTATCTCTTCCCAGTCCAGTTTTGGGAGACTATGTGTTTCTAGAAATGTGTCCATTTCACTTAGATTGTCGAATTTGTTGCCATATTAATGTTCATAGTATTTGTTAACGATCCTTTGTATTTCTGTGGTGTCAGTTGTTACTTCTCCTCTTTCATTTCTGATTTTGTGTATTTGGGTTCTCTCTCTTTGTTTCTTGGTGAGTCTAGCTAAGGGTCCATCAATCTTGTTTATCTTTTTAAAAAATCAGCTCTTTGTTTCATTGATCCTTTGAATTATTTTTTGGTCTCCATGTCATTTATGTCTGCTCTGATCTTTACTATTTCCTTCCTTCTACTTGCTCTAGGGTTTTCTTTTTGTTTACTTTCTAGTTCTTTAAGTTGTGAGGTTAGGTAGTCAATTAGAAATTTTTCTTGTTTCTTGAGGTGGGCCTGTAGTGCTATGAACTTCCCTCTCAGAACTGCTTTCGCTGCATCCCATAGATTTTGTGTTGTTGTGTGTTCATTTTCATTGGTTTCCAGGAAGTTTTTAAATTCTTCCTTGAACTCCATGGTAACCCATTCATTGTTCAATAACATGCTATTTAGCCTCCATGTGTTCAAATATCTTTGCATGTTTTTGTTGCAATTGATTTCTAGTTTCATGCCATTGTGATCTGAAAAGATGCTTGATATGATTTCAATCTTCTTGAACTTGTAGAGACCTAGTTTGTGCCCTAACATATGGTTTATCTTTGAGAATGTCCCATGTGCACTTGAGAAGAATGTGAATTCTGCAGTTTGGGGGTGTAATTCTCTGTATATATGTATTAAATCCATTTGATCTAGTGCTTCATTTAGAATTTGTTTCCTTGTTAATTTTTTGTCTAGATGATCTATCCAGTGATGTCAGTGGGGTGTTGAAGTCCTCTGCTATGATTGTATTGCCGCCGATTTCTCCTTTGAAGTCCTCCAGAAGATTTTTAATATATTTTAATGCTCCTATATTGGGTGCATATATATTTACCAAGGTTATATCTTCCTGCTGGATAGACCCTTTCAATATTATGTAGTGGCCTTCTTTGTCTCTAGTTATGGTCTTCAATTTGAAATCTAATTTATCAGATATGAGTATTGCTACCCCAGCTTTTTTTTCCTTTCCGTTTGCTTGGAAGATTTTTTTCCATCCCTTTACTTTCAACCTATGTTAGTCTTTTGTTGTGAGATGGGTCTCTTGTAGACAACATATATGCGAATCATGCTTTCTTATCCAGTCAGCTACTCTGTGTCTTTTTATCGGAGCATTCAATCCAGTTACATTTAAGGTGATTATTGATATGTACTTATTTATTGCCATTTTTGTTCAGTGTGGTTATATTTTTCTTCCTATTTTTTCTACTAATTATAGCAGTCCTTTTAACATTTCTTGCAGTGCTGGTTTGGTGCTAATATATTCCCTTAGCCTTGTTTTGTTTGGGAAGCTCTTTATTTGACCTTCTATTTTGAATGATAGCCTTGCTGGATAGAGTAGTCTTGGATTCAGATCCTTGTTTTTCATGACCTTGATTACTTCATGCCATTCCCTTCTGGCCTGTAGTGTTTTTGTTGAGAAGTCAGCTGATAGCCTTATGGGGGTTCCTATGTAGGTAACCTGTTGCTTATCTCTTGCTGCCTTTAGGATTCTCTCTTTGTGTTTAATTTTTGGCATTTTAATTATTATGTGTCTTAGTGTGGGCCTGTTTGGGTTCTTCCTACTTGGGGCTCTCTGTGCTTCTTGAACTTGAATGCCTTCTTCCTTCACCAGGTTAGGAAAGTTTTCTGTCATTATTTCTTCAAATATATTCTTTAACCCTTGCTCATTTTCTTCTTCTTCGGGGACTCCTATGATGCAAATGTTATTACGTTTCCAGTTGTCCCACAGTTCTCTTAAGCTATCTTCCTGTTTTTTAATTGTTTTTTCCTTTTGGTTTTCTGATTGATTGATTTTTTTTCTACTCTGTCTTCTAATTCACTGATCCGGTCCTCCACTTCCTCTACTCTGCTGGTCAGTCCTTCTAATGTGTTCTTTATTTCTGCTATGTCATTCTTTATTTTCACTTGGTTGGTTTTCATGGTGTCGATGTCCTTACTCATGCTGTTTAGTTTCCTCAAGATCATGGCTCTGAACTCTACCTCTGATAACTTGCTTAACTGCATTTCATTGATCTCATCTTCTGTAGAGTTCTCTTGTTCTTTCATTTGGGATTCGTTTCTTTGTTTTACCATTTTTGCTATCTCAGTGGGTTTTGGAGCCTGCGAAATTTTCCCTGTGGGTGTTGGTGTTCTGCTGTTTGTGGCTCCCTCTTCTGGGTTTGGATGAGCATGGAAGGCCCTCCTTAAACACCACTGTCAAGTCTCACTTTCCTGGGTAGATTTGCATGCTCAGGAAAGGTTCAGTTATGCTCTAGCTTTTTGCCTGGAGGCTATTAGCCTCAGTTACTTGAAAAGCCTTAGGATCTCAGTTGATTGAGAAACTCCCTCAGGTGTTTATAGTGTGAGAGGATTTCCAGAGGGTGGGGCCGATGCTGGTTGTTAATGAGCCTCAATTTGCATTTTTTGCCTCACCTGGGAATCTCCGAGGGAGGGGCTGCCACAGCTCTGGGAAGGAGCAAACTTGGCTCCCGTTCTATGTAACTGGGAAGGAGCAGGCTGGCCACCACCATCCTTTGTGGCCGCAGCTCAGCACAAACTCTGAGCACCCTCCAAATCCCAGGTGTCCCCACAGAGTTCCAGTCCAGTCTGCCCTCCCTCTGCCAGAACCCCAGGTGAATGGCTGTGGCTATTTTGCGCTCTGTCCAGCCCTCGGCGCTGTGGAGCAGCTTGGGCTCTTAACCCTGAGAGCGGGTGTGGCCGCTGCTCACAGCTCAGGCCGCTGCTGTCCGTGGGCTCCCAGCCTGCCACCCTCACCCTCCTCCGCAGATCCTACCAGGCTCATTCAGTGTCTCTGGTTGTATCGTCCTCTCCCACTTCTTTTCTGTTGCTTTTTCCCGACGATTTGTCTTTATTTTAGTTGTAATTCCCGTTTGGTCCTGGGAGATCGTCTGTGTAGCTTCCATTCACTCCACCGCCATTTTCTCCTCCTCCTTAACTTTTGATATTTGAGGTATCTCCATACTGTTTCCCACAGTGGCTGCAACAATTTACATCCCCACCAGCAGTGCCCAGGGGTTCTCTTCTCTCTACACCCTGAGAATTTTTATATCAATCTATTTATTATTCATCTTATGTAATCTGACTTTTCCTTCTCACTTTTGCCTGGTATATCTTTGTCTTTGATATTCATCTGTTTCATTCCAGTGTGTTTAGGGACAGATTTACTTTTATTTATCTTGATCAGAATATCTTGAACTTTTTAAAACTGACAACTTATGTGTTTCATAGATTTTGGAAAATTTTTAGTCATTGTATCTTCCAATATTGCTTCGTCCTATTTTTGAAATATAGTTTCCTTCTGGAACTCCTATTACATACCTTTTCATCTTATCCTCAATGTCTCTTCATCTCTCGTCACTTTTTCATCTCTTACTCTCTCTCTGATCATCTTCCAGTTTGCTAATGCTCACTTAGCTCTTTCTAGTGAGTCTATTGAGTTTTTAATTTCAGTGAATGCATTTTTCATTTCTCAGTGTTGTATTTTTTTACTTTTGTCATTTTTGCAGTTTTATTTTCTCCTGGTTTTTAACTGTTTTATGTCTTCAATTCTTCGGCATTTGGTCATGCTGTTTGGGGTGTCCACTGATCTCCTCACTGTAGCTTGTGTGTTTTATAATTTTAGACTGCGAATTTACACCCAGTGAGCCTTTATCAGTGCGCATCCTGTGAGGCCTGGACTAGAGATATGGTTCTTCAGCAAGGATTTATAGATGCCTCAGTCAAAGGCCCCAGGGTAAAAAATTGGGATCAGTTTTTACATAAATCGCTCAGATTGGGAGTTCTTAAACCACAAGTGCAAACCCCAAACCCATGTGAGGGCAGGTCTTGATTATGAATTCTCAGAGGAGATGTTCTTTTTTCTCACTCAGACCCAGACTGAAGTACACAAACTTCCTGGTCATCTTCCAGTGAGTTGATGTATTCATTTATACGGGCCTCTCAATGACTGAATATAGAGCTCTTCAGGTCCCATTCCAACTTCCAGCCATAGGTGGAGCCACGTCTCAGCCTCCATCACCATGTGTATATTTACACACCAAGCATGGGGCTATTGGAATGACCTGGTCTTCCCCTCTCCCACTTTCTTCCGGGACACCACCTGCTCACCTCTCCCGTGCTGCTCTGGTTTTCAGTTTTAGCTCCTGAATATTTCCCATACTTTCTTGTAACCTCAGCTATGCATTTAGAAGTATGTTTGGTATAATTCCTCCAGCATTTTTAAGACTTTAATCATTGTAGGCTCTACACTTTTCTATGTTGTTAGAAATGTGCATCCTTATGTACTCTAAGGAATCGATAACAAAGGAAGTTTAACTGGATGAAATCATTTTCTTAATTGAAAGAGTGACCATATTAGCTGGCTAATGTGCTAGAGAATTAGCCATGGTTAACATACTACTACTCAAAAAATTGAGAATGGGAGACTTGAGTGAATAGAGAACAAAACTAATGCCTTTTGAGAAAAGAGATAATCAAGTGGAAAATTGTGCAGCTGAAGGGGGCCTTGGAGATTCATTCACCCATCCATCCATTCATTCATCAGTTTACTATAACCCAGAAACTGCTGCGGATATAGTTCCTCCACTTCCAAAGCTCATATTCTGTTTGGCAGCATCAGGACACAGTGAACAGTAAACAAATGATTAAGTGATATAGTTGTAGATAAAGTTGGTGACAAAGGCTGGGAGAAATAGAGATAAAGAAATTGGGAGGTATTAGCTTCCATGAAGAAGGGACCATTGAGCTGACCCTAAACAATGAGAAGGGGCCAGCCATGAGGAGAGCTAGGGAAGAACTTCCAGCATGAAGACATTGCAATTCAGCTAGCAGACAGCATAGGGAACCTAAGTGAGAAACCAAAGCAGACGAATGGTTCCAGGAACACAGAAACCCACTTTGCCACAGCTGGCTCCAGTTGGGGATCTGATTATACCTTTTCTGTTCTCCAATCCCCAGCCTTTCACATGCCTTTAATCCTTCTGCCAGATGTCCTGTTCAGCCTCATCTTTAAGCAAGCTGCCATTTACTACATCAAATCATTCTAAGTGCCCACATGAGCCATGAGAATACCTAGAACACCTGCTTCTGGGTATTTTGGACCTCTTGCTCCAAATACTCAGAACCTCTGCAATTAATGACTCTACCTATTCCTGCACCTGTTGTTTTATACAATTCTGTCTGTGTTCACTCGAATAACCACGAATTATGTTCTGGTGTAATAAATATAAAATTTGCTATTATGGTTTTAGAAAACAAAGAAAGTGCTTGATATGTTGACAGAAAAACCTTTAGCTTTAATTGTAAAATTCCCATGCTCTTTTGCTATGTATAGATTTATACAGTTCTGCTTTAAGTAATAACAATAAGAACAAAGATATGCACACATGAGCACACATATGTATTTATATGATTAATAACTGTATACTCTTAATATTTTTACAATTATTACTTACTTGATTTCACTTTATCTTCATAATAATCATGTGACATAAGTAGTAGTATTTCCCTTCTTTTACAATGATTTAAAAACTGAGTCCTAAAAAAGGTCTGCTTTGTTCATGACATCTCAACAGAAGATATTACTGAGGAATGAGGACGGGTAACATGTGTAGTCTGTCTCTGTACAAAATGAACAGCATCAACATTTATCCTTTGATTTGTATCAATTCCACACTTTAAATAGCTATGTAATTCCCTACCATTCGTAGGAAAGCTGCTATGCATGAGTTTCCTTTTAAAACAAACATTCGTTGACCAAGATTCATTATTGACTACAATACCAAAATTTAAGTGTCCATTTTTAATAGTTGGACACACATCATTTTATTTCTCTATTGTCTGAAGACCTTTCTATAGAAAGTCAGGGTCTTCACACAGTGTTGCCTCACCGCTGTCGCCGTCCTGCCCGTCCTGTCAAACTCTTTCATACGCACTTCAGGACAAGCTAGAACACAACCCAGAACTGAAAAACTTTCTCATGGGTCTGCACTGCATTTTGCGTTTTGGGTTTTGTTTTACTCCCTCCAGTTAAATCTCTTTACTTCCAGTCCTTGATGGCAATGTACTCAGGTCCATGCTAGTGTTCCACAAAACACATCCATCAGGAAAAGAAACTGTTATGGAATCACACAAGTCTGATTTCTACCCATCCCTCTGAATAGCTAAGCTGTGGGAGGGGGAAAATTACTTAAAACAAACATTCGTTGACCAAGATTCATTATTGACTACAATAGCAAAATTAAAATTTCCATTTTTAATAGTTGGACACATATCATTTTATTTCTCTATTGTTTGAAGGCCTTTCTATAGAAAGTCAGGGAAAAATAGCTCTTAGAAGTAATGATTCAAATATAAGGTCCCCCAATCATCCTCTTCTTAATAAGTTTTTAGTGTCCTGGAGACACATAAAAATCCCAGTGGCTACTGCTACATTGTCACTCGATTGGACAAAATTTTAGAAACAGAGAACGACACTTGTCACGGAGAAACGAGAGAGCAGTGGGTGGGGGTGTAGTTACTAGGCTGGGTTGGCTGGTAAAACCTCCTACATTCCTGCATCTCCCTTAGGGCAGAATTTTGAATCTTGAATTATGGGGAAATAGTATAGAAATCAGGAATTTTCTAAACTAATAATAGCTAATGTTTGCTATGTGACACGTATGTAGCAAGTGCTTTACATGTAATCTCTTGTCTAATCCTCGCAACAACCCACGAGCGGGTGTCTCCATTAGCCTTTGTTCACAGGAGAGGGAATGGAGGTGTGGCGAAGTTAAATACCTTGCCCAGCGTCATACAGTCAGGAAGAAATGAGGCAGGGTTTGAACCCAGACAATCTCACCCAGGGCCTGAGTACTAATCACCAATAAACGGAACGTTGTTTGCCCATTATGTGCAGGGTATATCTTTCTGGGTGTATGCTCAGGACTCTTACACTGTAGGAAAGAGGGAGGTCAAGAAAGGAGGGATGATGCAACGTCCAAAATCCTCTGCCTGGTCTTCACAGCCCTCTATTTTGTGGTCTAACGTACATTTCTAACCTAATCACCAACCATCTACCATTTTCTTACCTGAAGCCTGAACACATTGTGATGTGTCTAGAGAAGCTTGCAATGCAGTTCCATGCCTCTGTTTACCTGACTGTACTATGCTCCTTTCTGTGCCCCGCGCAAATCAGGTTTTCTCTAGGGGAACTCTAATGTCTCTCTGTGGAGCTCTCCTCACACTTGAACTCACAATGTTCCTTCCCTCCCCTTCCAATAAGTCCTGCCTGCCAGGTATTATTCTGTATGCTCCACATCTAGTCTGATGCAAGCCTTGAGGACACCCAGAAGTGTTTCAGGGAAAGGGAGTGAACAATTCAAAGGCCCAAGGCAGGAGTGTGTTAAGCATCTTCCACACCACAAGGAGGCTAGAGTAGCAGAGCAAAAGTGAGCCATGTGCGTGCCAGCCATTTTCCCTTCATCTCTCCAGGCTCTCCTTGATAGCTCAACTCAGGCTTGCATAGTAGAGTGGTGGTTTGAAATCTTATGCCATTGTTTTTAAACATCACATATAACCAACACTGGCCAAAGTGAGCACTGAAAGTAGAGGCAGGTTGGACCCTCTCAGGCTGGCATGGAAAAGACAGGGGGAAGTGATTGGGACTCAAAGGAAGAGAAAAAAGGCACAATTTTTATCTACACAAATGTGCAGAATCAATATGAACTAATGAGAAGAATCCTTATATAGTTCTATTCAAAATAAAGAATCAAAGAGGAGAATCTAACAGGAAGATAAAACACACTTTGTGTTGACATAACAACATAACCTGAAAACATATAAGGTGAGATTTTCAGAACTAAGAGGTAAAATAGACAAATCTATAATCATAATGACAGATTTGGTTAAAAAAATTTTTTTTTCTTTATTGATTTTAGAGAGAGAGGAAAGGAGAGGGAGAGAGAGATAGAAACATCAATGAGAGAGAACATCAATTCGCTGCCTCCTGCATGCCCCCCACTGGGAATTTGGCCCATAACCTGGGCATGTGCCCTGACCGGGAATTGAACCAGTGACCTCTTGATGCATGGGGAGACGCTCAACCACTGAGCCACACCAGCTGGGCATAATGACAGATTTTTAACACACCTCTTTCATTAAAGGATATAAGTAGAATGAGCAGGAAAAAAATGTAAAAATACGAGAATTTGAACACGATGAGCAGATTTGACATAATTGATATATACATAATGAAAAGTGCACCTAAAAACTGCAGACTACATATTTTTTCAAGTACATATAGAACATTATAAAAAAAATTGACCATACACTTGGCCGTAAAGGGAGTCTTAACAAACATCAATTTGAAGTAATGCACAGTATGTCCTCTGACCACAATGTAATCAAGCTACTAATAAATAACAAAAATAGCAATACAAAACCCCCACAATTTTAGAAATCTGTAATACACTACTAAATAACCCAGTGGCTCAATGGTTTGATTCCGGTCAAGGGCATGTACCTTGGTTATAGTTTGGTCCCCAACCCTGGTCGGGATCATGGAGGAGGCAACCAATCGATAATCGATGTGTCTCTTTCACATAGATGTTTCTCTTCCCCCACCCCCACTCTATCTGAAGATAAATGGAAAAATATCCTCGGGTGAGCATTAAAAAAAAAAATCAATGTAATTCACCATAGTAACAGATAAAAGAAAAAATATCATATGATCATCTCAATAGATGTAGAAAAAGCTTTTGATAAAATGCAACATCCACTTATAATAAAAACTGTTGCCTTCCCAAAGTTATCTAGAAAAACCCACAGGGAAACATCATACTTAATAGTTGAATATTGAAAACTTTTCCCCTATATTAAGGAACAAGACAGAGATGGCTACTTCTATTTGACATTCTATTAGAGATTTTAGTCAGTGAAACAAGATAAGAAGAAAAATAAACCCTATTATGATTGGAAAAGAAGAAATAAATCTGTCATTATTCATAAAAGATTATTTTATTTGTAAAAAATGCTAAAATGTTTACAGATAAGCTATAAGAATTCATAGGGAAATTGACAAGGTCATTGAATACATGACCAATAAACAAAATCATGTATTTTGTTCCTATACATAATTCAATTTCTATAAACCAGCAGCAAGCAATTAGGAAATACAATTTTAAACATAATACCATTTATCAATAGTATTTAAAAATTATATATTTAAGAACTAATCTAAAAACAATGTGCCTCTACCCAGAACACTACCAAACATTGTTGGGAGAAATTGAAGAAGAGCTAACTGAAGGAGAGATACAGCATGTTCGTGAAATAAACTGATAGTCACAATTGTTGTTTTCTTTTTTTTAACTTATCTTTATTGTTGAGTGTATTACAGATGTTCCTCATTTTTCCCTCATTGCCCCCCTCCTCCCCATTCCTGCCCCCCTTCTGCTTTTCTCCACACTGTTGTCTGTGTCCATTAGTTATGCATATATACATATAAGTTCTTTGGTTTATTTCTTCCCACCCCCCAACCCCCCTTCCCTTTGAGGTTTGTCAGTCTAACAACCAATTTGTACTTCTTAATCTCTTCACCTTTTTCACCCCTCCCCCCAGCCCCCACCCATCTGGTATCCAACAAAAGTTCTCTGTATCTATGAGAATGTTTCTGCTCTGCTTGTTCATTTTGTTTGTAGATTCAATTGTTGATAGATATGTATTTATTGCCATTTTGTTTGTTCATATTTTTTTATCTTTTTCTTCAAGAAGACCCTTCAACATTTCATATAATACTGGTTTGGTTGTGATGAACTCCTTTAGCTTTTGCTTGTCTGGGAAACTCTTTATATGGCCATCGATTCTAAATGACAGCTATGCAGGATAGAGTAATCTTGGTTGTAGGTTCTTGCTTTTCATCACTCTGAATATTTCTTGCCACTCCCTTCTGGCCTGCAAAATTTCTTTTGAGAAATCAGCTGACAGTCTTATGGGAACTCCCTTGTAGGTAACTAATTGCTTTTCTCTTGCTGATTTTAAGATTCTCTCTTTGTCTTGAACCTTTTGCATTTTGATGATGATGTGTCTTGGTGTGGGCCTCTTGGGGTTCATCTTGTTTGGGACTCTCTGTGCTTCCTGGACTTGTATGTCTGTTTCCTTCACCAAGTTAGAGAATTTTTCTGCCATTATTGTTTCAAATAGGTTTTCGATTTCTTGTTCTCTCTCTTCTCCTTCTAGCATCCCCAAGATGCAAATGTTGGCACGCTTGAAGTTGTCCCAGAGGTTCCTTACACTATCCTCATTTCTTTGGATTCTTTTTTCTTTTTGCTATTCTGATTGGGTATTTTTTGCTTCTTTATATTCCAAATCAATGGTTTGCTTCTTGGCTTTACCTACTTTACTATTGGATCTGTGTAAGTTATTCTTTATTTCAGTTAGTGCCTCCTTCATTTCTGACTGGTCCTTTTTTATGCTCTTGAGGCCCTCACTGAGTTCACTGAGGTTCTCACTAAGTCCATTGAGCATCCTTATAAGCAGTATTTTGAACTCAGCATCTGTTAGGTTGCTTAACTCCATTTCACTTAGTTCTTTTCCTGGAGTTTTGTTCTGTTCTTTCATTTGGGACCTGTTTCTTTGTCTCCTCATTTTGGCTGCCTCCCTGTGTTTGTTTTTATCTATTACTTAGCAAGAGGTATAGGGCTAACTGAGACCAGATGCTGCTTGTTTGAAAGAATTTAGGAAAAGCTGAAGGAGGATCCAAGACAGGCCAATCCTATGGTAAAGCAACTGGCAACCGCTTGGGTGGGCCTGAAAGTTGGGTGGGGCAGGGCCTCAGGGAATCACCAGCTCGGGGCAAACAGTGTGAGCCAGGTTGCTGGAGTCCCAGATATGGTGGCATCTGCTGGCCCAGGGAAGGGCTCACCAAAGGAAAAAAAGCCTCTGATAGCATGTCTGTCCAGGAGAAAGCTGCCTCTCCAGCCCTCGCCCCAAAGCCAAACAGCTCAGTTCTTCCCCATATGACTCTGGTGCCTTTCAGGCTCCTTCCCACAAGCTGGAGCCTGGAGGGTGGGAGTCCGAGTAAGTCCGTGCGCGGGCCCTTTAAGAGGAGCTGCCGGGGGCTCCAGTCGCCTCAGCCTCAGTTCCCGCTGGTTTTTCCAGCCAGAAGTTATGGGGATTCTCTTCCTGGCACTGGAACCCTGAGCTGGGCGCCTGGTGTGGGACAGGGACCCCTCAGTCCTCAGGGAGGACCTTCCCTGCTGAGGTGTCCCTCCTAATTTTTATCCGCCACACATGGGTGTGGGACCAGCCCATCGCGCCTCCGCCCCTCCTACCAGTCTCGATGTGGCTTCTTCTTTAATTTCGTAGTTGTAGGACTTCCGTTCAGCTTGATTTCAGGAGGTTTTGAATGATGGCTGTTCTGTAGATTAGTTGTAACTTTGATGTGATTGTGGGAGGACGGGATACCGCATTTGCCGCCATCTTGACCGGAAGTCTCTTTTCTTTTTTTAAAATTATTTTTTAAAATTTATTTTTGTTTACAGGTGTTTCTCCTTTTCCCCCCATTGACACCCTCCTCCCGATTCCCCCTCCACCCCATCCCCAGCATTGTTGTCTATGTCCATTGGTTATGCATACATGCGTATAAGTTCTGTGGTTTATCTCTTCCCTCCCCGTCACCCCCTCTTCTGAGGTTTGTCAGTCTGTACTCTACTGCTATGTCTCTGGGTCTATTTTGGTCATCAGTTTGTTTTGTTCATTATATTCCACAAATAGGTGAGATCATGTGGTATTTGTCTTTCTCTGATTGGCTTGTTTCACTTAGGATAATACTCTCTAGGTCCCTCCATGTCGTCTCAAAGGATAAGAGATCTTTCTTTCTTACAGCTGCATAGTACTCCATTGTGTATATGTACCACAGCTTTTTTATCCACTCATCTATTGATGGACACTTGGGCTGTTTCCACATCTTAGCTATTGTAAATAGTGCCGCTATGAACACAGGAGTGCATATATTCTTTCTTATTGGTGTTTCAGGTTTCTTAGGGTATATTCCTAGAAGTGGGATCACTGGGTCAAATGGCAGTTCAATTTTTAACTTTTTGAGAAAATACCATACTGTTTTCCATAGTGGCTGCACCAGTCTGCATTCCCACCAGCAGTGTAATAGAGTCCCCTTTTCCGCACACCCTCGCCAGCCCTTGTTGTTTGATGAACAATTGTTGTTTTCTTACCACTCCCAAAAGTAGTGGCTTAATCAGTAACCATTCTATCATTGCTGATGATACCAAGGGGTGCCTGGGGCTCAGGGGGATTCTGCTGGCCTCACTTGGGGTCTCGCATACAGCTGCAGTTAGACGGCAGCTGGGAATGGAGCATTGAGATGGCCTCACTCACTGAGACCTTGGTAGGGCTCAGCTGGGATGACTGGGCTTCTCTTTCTTTTCATGTACTCCTGGCTTTTTTCCTCTCCACACAGCCTTTCTCTATGGACTGTCCAACAGGAATTCTGAACTTATATGGCAGTCCAGGGACCCCAAAAATGTACAAGTAGAAGCTGCCTGGCCTTGTTAAGGCTTTTGCTCAGAACTGGCATGCTATTACTTCTGCCATATTCTTTTTTTTTTTTATCCTCACCTGAGGACATTTTTTCACTTTTTGTCCAGATAGAGTGGGAGGGAGAGAGAGGAAGAGAGAGAGAGAGAGAGAGAGAAACATCGACGTGAAAGGGACACATCGAGTGGCTGCCACCCGCACGACCAACCAGGGCCGGGGACAAACTGCAACCGAGGTACATGCCCTTAGCGGGAACCGAACCTGGGTCTCTCTGGACCGCTGGTTGACGCTCTAACCGCTGAGCCAAACCGGCCAGGGCACTTCTGTCATATTCTAATAGTTAAAGCAAATCTCAAAGTTAATCCAGATTTAATCTGGAAGAGGACTGACCACATAAGGGCATGAACACTGGGGGGTGTGGTTCACTGGGAGCCATCTTTAGAGATTAGCTTCTACACTATACTTTCTAGTCTTCAAGGATTCACATCCCTCACAGGTAAATACACTTACACCACCCTCTCTCTGGACCCTCAAAGCCTCATCCCATTATGGCATCAGCTCAAATCATGTCATCTAAATCATGTTCAAATTCAGATGGGACTCCTCAGATGTTTTCTCTCCGGTACAACTCTTTGGGTGTGTTTTCTAAGGCACAGATACTGAATGGTGCAGATTGCAGATCAAAAAGCTAAGTAATTTCTGCCCCACCCCACCACAACACACACATATACACATGCAACACACATTCACAAGATCGGGGTAGGATAACCAAATCAGACACTTGCATTCAAAGAGGGGAGTGACTGCGGCTGGTGTGGCTCAGTGGTTGAGCATCGACCCTTGCACCAAGAGGTCGCCGGTTCGATTCCCAGTCAAGACACATGCCCAGGTTGTGGGCCTGATCCCCAGTGGGGGGCATGCAGGAGGCGGCCAATCAATGTTCTTTCTCATCGATGTTTCTGTCTCTCTCTTCCTCTTCCTTTCTCTCTCTCTAAAACATCAATAAAGAAAAAAACAAAACAAAAGCAAAACAAAAACAAAGAGGGGAGGGACTAGAGGAACACACCAGCCAAGGATCTAAAGCAATTCCTGAACACACTGGGCACCTGTTGCCGACCCAGCCTCTTGGCGTAGTTCTCCACGGCTCTTTGCTGCCCCCTCTGGAGAGCCTGCTGAGGCACCCTGCCCTTTTCATTAGGAAATGACCCATCTGCCCCTAAGAAACTTTCTTAACCTGCTTTCTTCCCATAGAAGTTTAATGACACAGAAACCTCTTTGCATTTTGAAATGTCTCTGCCTAAGCTGACACAATTCTTTAGAAAATTTTGTGGGTTTCTGATGTATCAAATGATAAGCTTCCTTAGATAAGTCTCTCCACTTTTCTGCTGCACTTATCTATTGCTCTGTAATAAACTCCCCAAACTAAGTGGCTTAAAATAGCAATTTATTTCTTATGATTTTGTGGGTTGCCTGGAAAATAATGATAAATTGGACTACATTAAAGTTATAGAGAACCACTGAAAAAAAAAATCAATGGGACTGATAGCCTTAGAAAAAAGGGGGAGAAGATGTAAACAGGCAATCCAGAAAACTAGGTATCTGAATGGCCAATAAATACATAAAAGCATGCTCAGCTTCATTAGTCATTGGAGAAATTAAAATGAAAACTACAATAATACCACTGCATACCCCCAAAATAGCTAAAATAAAAAAGCTGATTACAAGCAAAATTTGTACAAATTGTCTGTACTGAAGTTAAACATATCGCATACTTTATGACCCAGCAGTTCCACTTTTAGGTATATGTCCACCAGAAATGCATACACAGTGTATCAAAAGACATGTGTATAAATGTTTGTAGCTGCATTTTTTTTTTTTTTAATCCTCACCCGAGGACACTTTTGCATTTATCTTCAGATAGAGCAGGAGGGAGAGAGGGAGGAAGAGAGAGAGAGAAACATCATGTGAGACAGACACATCGACTGGTTGCCACCCACACGACCCCAACCAGGGCTGGGGACAAACTGCAACCTAGGTATGTGCTCTTAGCGGGAACCAAACCCGGGACTCTCCTGTCCGCGGGCCGATGCTCTAACTGCTGAGCCAAACCGGCCAGGGCTGTAGCAGCATTATTTTTAATGCCTCAAAGTAGAAACAACTCTAATATTCATTAGCAACTTAAAAAAAACAATAACAACAGATCAACACATGATGTAGTCATAAATGTGATAATATACAGCAAGGAAAATTAATGAACTGCTATGTAAAACAATAAGGATTAATCTCACAAATATAAAAGTAAGCAAAAGCAGTCAGGCACTAAAAGTGCATACTTTTGCATGATTTCATTTATATAAAGTACACACACACAAAAAGGCAAAACTAGTTAGTAGGGAGAGGGATAGTAACGTTCTATTTCTTGACCAGGGTAATGGTTACAACATTTGTTCTTTTTGTAATAATTCACCTAAGCTATGCACCTTGAACAAAAGTTTATTTTCAAAAGGAAGAAATATTTTAAAATTTTAACTTACTGGAGCATAAAACAATCCGTTCTCCCTGGGAGAGGCTTCCCAGCTGAGTTATGAGTGAGGAGGAAATGTGTACCAGGAAGAAAGTTTTCTGGGAATATGAATTCCTTGAGCCCAGGAATGAAAGTGTGACACCGTTTGCCATACATCGGGACTCTGCAAGAAACTCCCTGTGATGGGCAAGGAGGCAGGGAAAGTGAGGTGGAAGAGAAAGGAATGGCCCATGCCAACTAATTCAGATTTTATCATGCTGCTCAATGGAGATATCGAGAGGTTCCAAGTGTGGAAGCACAGGTTATGATTTGCATTTTAGAAAATCAGGCTGACTGCAGGACAAATTGGTGGGGTTTGCCTGGTAAATTGCGTCTAACTCCATACAGCTTCTTCTGAGTTCTCCTTTCACCCAGCTCCAAAGGCTCAGGGAACGAGGGGCAGATCATAGTAGCTCCAGAATACAACGCTGCTCACTGAGGCCTGCTCAGTCTCAGTCTGTCCTCGGTCATTAGTGCTAGAAAATCCCTAGCCGACTGGAACTAGATGACAGGCGCAGAATTCTCCCTGAAAAATCGCTCTACTGAAGTGTCTTAATGGTGATGACTGAATGATTGTCCAAAAACCGAAATACCAGGAGAGACACACGTACACTGAAGTACCTGCCTATGCATTAATTTGCGACAACCAGCTTTTCCTGTCCTTCATCAAGTCAAAACTAGCTATTCTTAGGCTTTTCCTCATCAAAACCAGTTGTACCTGTTATAACACTTTACCTCCTCTAGCTCGATTGGTAAAGACATATTTACTCCACAATTGCAAATTGAGAAAATCCACCTTGATAAAGTCACACCAATGGAAATCTAACAAACCACTATTAATCAGAGAAATGCGAATTAAAAGGAAATATTCACAGCTATCAAAGTGGCAAAGATCTAAGAGTCTTATAATGTAACAATGGGAAAAAGGAAACTCTTACGCTGCAGGTGAGATTGGACATCGATGTGACTAGTCTGGAGTGCGGTTTGTTAATACCCCATACAGCTGAAGAGGCACCGATAGCCATCAGACAGAAATGCCACTTCTAGGTAGAACCTGTGCAGAGGTTCTCAAACTGCCTACGATAAAAACCAAGTCTGTTTTTAAAATTTCAACCTGTTGAGGTGCAATAGTTTTGTAAAATAAAAATTAATAAAACAATTAAAATTTTATTTATTAAAAATTCTTTTTCTTTATTGATTTTAGAGAGAGAGGAAGAGAAAGGTAGAAATATCGCTGAGAGAGAACATCAATTGGCTGCCTCCTGCATGCCCCCCACTGGGGATCAGGCCCACAACCTGGGCATGTGCCCTGACCAGGAATCGAACCTGGTGACCTCTTGGTGCATGGGTCGACGCTCAACCACTGAGTCACACTGGCCGGGCAACAACTAAAGTTTTAAAGCAGACATACAAAACAAAAGCCTGAGTACTTTTTTAATTATTAGATTTAATAGACATAAAAGTACTCAGTAGAATTGCTTTTAAATTTTCTAAATGCTTATTTTCAATGTCTGTACTTATCTGGTCATGAACTGGAAGTGGCGTGCTGTGCGTACTGTGAGGGGTGCTGCCGTAGGCCACTGCAGCCCACAGGGACAAAGAGACATATTTAAGGAAGAATGTTCACTGCAACACTGTCATACACGTAAACTTTTAAAAACTCACTGTCATAGGGGAAAATTATAGTCATGCAATGAAATTCAACACAACAATGAAAATGTGAATGAAATAGATTTACACATATTAGCATGGATACATCTTGAAACTAAAACATTGAGAGAAAATATTGTCAAAAGAACATTTCTTGTATGATGCCATTTATATAAATTTCAAAAACACTCAAAGTGACCTTATAGAAAGGTCTGATGGATACTAAGGAACGGGAGATTACACAGCAACTCCAGGTTCGTAGGTTTCCTCTAGGATGTGTGAGAAGGAATGTGAGACCTGGGAACTTCGATTTTATAAAACATCGAAACAGATATTGTATAATATAAATATTTATTAAATCTTGGTATTAGGTACATGGGTCCCCTGTTATTTCCTTTTTAAAAATATGTTTGAATTACTTCATGATTTTTAATTTAAAAAGGCAATGAAAACTTTTCAAGGAAATTAACTACATCTTTGAAAAATTGAAACAGTTTTAAGTGCGAACGTTTATTTGGCCAGAACACATGTAGCTTTGGAAACATAAACTTAATTTAGAGTTGAGGTTCACAGAATAATTGAGGGGAAGGTATAGAGATACCTCATAGGCCCCGCCCCCCACCCTCAGCTATGAGCACCCCGCTGCAGAGCCCAGAGTGGAACATCTGTTACAGCTGATGAACCTCCACTGACACACCACTCAAAGTCCATACTTTAAATTAGGGTTCACTCTTGGTGTTGTTCATGCTATCGTTTGGACAAATATATTAATTATGTAGTTTTCGTTTCAAAGTGGAATTTTCCACAGACTTAATGGCATAATGGGAAAAGCTGCTCCCTTCTGAACACAGAAAACTGTGTCCCGGGCCTAACTCTTCCTGTACTGATCTGTCTGACTATCAATGTCTCAAATTACAGAGGAAACAGGTCACCTACACCAACCCCTCATTATGAAGGAAACCAGCTCGGACACACAGTGGGTAGACCACCGCCACACAGTGGTTGTTGGTGAAACAAGACTGGAGTTAGACATTTTCTTCATTAGGAAAGTCACACATCATTGTGAAACAAACAAACAGACGGAAACCGTGGTATTGCAACTGCTCCTGGCATCTCCAAGTCTTGGCTTTCACTCCATGCAGCGCACACTGCTGCTTCTTGAAAACTCAGCTGAAGGATCTCTGACCCAGAGGAAGCAGGGAAGGAGCACTGTCTGTGAGTCAGCAGGTCTGGGAGTGAATTCCAGCCTCATCCTTTGCTGTGAGCCGTGTGACCTTGGGCCCACGTTTACTTATGTCTAAGTAGGGGGAATAATAAATTACAGTCACGTATACAGTCCCTGGCACATGATGGACCCAAAGAGTGTCTAATAACTTATTTTCTTTCGCCATCCTTAACTGCTAAGGCACAAAGCATGAATGAAATGATTCTGTGCTCGCCTTGAGGTGGTAAGGCAGACATGTGACAAATAACCGCAACAGAGTGAGACAAGGACCGATCTAGATACATTCTGAAAACTCTGGGGAGATTGAAAAGGCAGCAAGGAACTACTGTGCTATATTGCCATTTAACAAATCTGGATTTCAATGTACAGTCGGCCCTCGTTTATCGCGGTTAATCCGTTCCAGATTCTAGCGGTTGCACCTGGCGTTGAAGGATTCCTGGGGTGCTCGAATACATAGGCCTACAGTCCATACGTGCAGTAATTTTAATTTTAATTGTAATACAGGGGTGTGTAATTGACTCAGACAACTGAGTGTGCGCTGTATCATTTTCACTGTCTCAATCAACTTTTTAATGAATATATTTGAAAAAACCGTGACAGAGTGAAGCTGCGAAAGTCGAAGCGCGAAGTGGTGAGGGACGACTGTATCCCCTTATAGAATGGTTGTCTGCTTAGTATTCTCCTGATTCAAAAGTGAGAGCATAAAAATGAAAGTGTTCTGCATGTCATAAAGCATTATACTAATATGAGGCATTTCTCATTCTGCCCTCCCATATGCCCCCTCCTCAAGAACCATGTGGTAGGGAGACTGATGGCCTCTCAAAGATGTCCACGTCCCTATGTAACCTGGCAAGGAAGAATTAAGTTTTCTCACCATCTGTTCTTAAAGGTCAGTTTGGATTATCTGGGTGCGCCCAGTAGAAATACAAGCATCCCTTACATGTGGAAGAGGGAGGCAGAAGTTCGGAGTCAGAGAAAATTTTGAAGACGCTCCACTGCTGGCTTTGAAGAGAGAGGGAAGAACCACAAACCCAAGGAATGCAGTTGGCCTAGAGGCTGGCAAAGGCAAGGAGACAGAATCTGCCCTAGAGTCTCCAGAAGGAATGCAGCCCGCCAACAGCTTGATTTTAGCTGTTAGGCCCATTTCAGACTTCTAACCTCCAGAACTGGAAAATCGTACCTTTGTGTTGTTTTTAAGCCATTGAGTTTGAGGAAAGTTGCTTACAGTGGCAATAGGAAACTAATACAAACCACAGCCTCAGTTCTCTCAAGACTGCAGCATGAAGAATGGGTTAGTGCAGAAGGCAGCACAGAATGTGAGTCCTATTTTTCTTCTTTTAAATGTCACTGTTATCAAACCGGAGACACTGGCTTAAAGTGGCCCCTTCATGGTCTATCAGGAGGATGAGGCCTTTCATTAAATCTCTGGATCCATCTAGATCTGCCTGCAAAGGCTGTGCTCATTTCTATACACTAACAGCCCCGGTATATTCCATGATGGACACTGAGCACAGGTCCCTCAGAACAGTCCCGACTCCTAGCCCTCATTCCTTTTAGGCCACATACTGTGCACCAACATTTCTTTATTTCTCCTGATCTGTAGTTTAGATGTTTAGATCCACCTGAAAAACTTGTAATCACCTCTCAGGGTATAGATCCAAGGTTCTCTCCTGTGGTAAATTTAACTCTGGGTCCTGGTTCTTCACTTCTCGGTGGTAGCACCCACAGTCACATCATGGAAAGGCAGAGTGTACCTCCCTCTCCATCAACATTGGGCTTAGCATGTTACTTGCCTTGGTCAATGGAATTTAGTGACCACAGCAAGAGCAAAGACTTGGACTGCTTCTGCACAGGTGGGACCCTCTATGTCATAGAGTCTATGAGAACATGGTCTGATCTGAGGAGGATGAGAGCCACGTGGAGCAAAGCTGAACCCAATCTGCAGATGGAGCCTGGAGTCAAGCACAGCCAGAGAACTGGCCATGATCTTGCAGACCATGAGCCTGCAGATTACTGTTGGAAGTCACTGTCTTTGAACAATCTGTCCCACAGCATTACTGTGGCAGTAGCTGACTGATACACCTCCTGTATGAAAGCTTTTCGAACTACTCTCCCCCAGTAGAACTGACCACATCCTTTCTTGTGCCCACTGTACTGTTAAAGATTTATGTAATATGTCTCCCTAATTGGACTTAAATTCCTTGAATAGTATACCAGGTGTTTGTCGACTTTTTATCTATGACTTCTAGCATAATGCTCAGAATAAGGAAGGCTCCTAGTACTTTTTTTTTTTTTTTAATGAAAAGAAACAATTAAATAGACAAATGAATGAATACAAGGAACACACTATTCCAGGTCTATGACCTTGAAGTAAAGGCAGTGAGGGGAAGGAGGAAATCACAATTAATGGGCTGCTGCAAACATCATTAACTACATAAGGGCCAAGCTTTGTTGGTTGACTGAATAAATCATATTTTTTAGGTATCCATAAAAGTTATTGTGGTTAATGAAACAAAAAATATATTTCAAAGTTACAAAGGTACAGTTGTTTGTTACTATGTATTTCCTCAAATAATGCATTAAAAAAGAACAAGTCATCTCATATGAGGAATGAAAAGTTTTGACATTAAAAAGAGGCCCACATTTTCCAAAATGTTGGGAACCACTGTCCTAGAGTATTCCATTTATTTATTTATTTATTTTGAGCTCAGAAATAAAATGAATGATTTTACTATTAAGATGTTCAACACAAAGTATCTCCAGGACTGATCCCATGTTTGAGTCCTGAGTAAGGATCTGTTCTGTTGCTGCTTTAGGGGAAATCCTGTGCTGACTTCTGCTAGCCTCTGGTTCGTCTTGTTTAGTTTAGTTGTCAGTGACTTAGACTATTCCTTTTAAAGATGTCACGGAGCATTCTTACTGTGCTGAGGCTTTCTTGCTTGTTGCCTGGTAATCTGTGAAACAGTGACTTGGTGGGTGTGTCTGTCACTGTTCTCTCCTGAATCTCCACGTTACTGCACATTTACATCACAAGGGCAGGGCTACAGTCAGACTGCAAGACAGCTCAAAGGAAATTATAAGCTTTCACTCTGTCTCCACCGTTCCTATCACAAAAGCTGTCACATTACTGCATTTTCCAGCTCAGCCTTGGGTTGTAATTATAGTCATTGCCATAGGACTTCTTTCAAAAGAGAGGCTTATTTACTAGGGAGTAAGAATTGAACACTGATAGTTGAGAACATGAAAACTGCACAGTGAATGTGGCAGGGACTTGACTTAAACCATGTGCCTTTGTCCAAAATAGTTATAGTAGCAAAGAGATTTCTGTGCAGCTGTTGAAGCCCTTTCTTTCTCTTTAAATATATTTATTTTCTGCCTGGCCAGTGTGGCTCAGTGGTTGAGCTTGGACTCATACACCAAGAGGTTGCCAGTTCGATTCCAGGTCAGGGCACATGCCCAGGTTGTGGGCCCAATCCCCAGTGCGGGGCATGCAGGAGGCGGCCAGTCAATGTTTTCTCTCATGGATGTTTCTATCTCTCCCTCTCCCTTCCTCTCCCTCTAAAATCGATAAAGAAAAACTAAAACAAAACAAAACAAAAACCTGTTTATTTTCTTTCATTCTAATTCACTTAAAGGATGACATCTCTAATCTATGGGTAGAATACCAGATAAAAATATTTAAGGGTTCAAAGGCATGTTATGGGGACTGAGAGTGGAGGTTGGGAACAGGAAAGCAATAGACCCATGGTGACTTCACGTAGAATCTCTGTCTACTCACAGGTGATGTTCACTGTCTTGACTTAAGCCATGAAGCAGGCATAGCTCTTAGGGCTGATAGACTAATAGGGAGCTCTGGAAAGGATATTAACTAAGTATTTGTTGATGAACATGTATATGAGTAAATGAATGAATGCTTCAGCTCATCCTTCCCACTCATGCTCCCTCGAGCACCTCATACTTCTGCAGCAGTGAACTGCTGGCTCCGTCCCAGACATCATGCTTCCTCTTGCTGTAACTTCTGGCAGCCTTATCTCCCCACACAGCCCACTACTGCCTGGCAAGTTCTACTCAACTTTCAAGTCATGACTCAAGCTCCATGCTCTGGCAGTACTTAATAATGCACATAATGGCACAAAACTCATTATGTCGCAGTTCTCCCAACTCCAGTGCCCGAACCATGGCTTTTAATCACTGCAGCTAAGCAGCTGTCATGATGCCTGACACATCCTAGGTATTCAGTAAGTGACCACTGAACAACCTTTATGCGATTTGACTTTTCCAGTGCTTTCCAAATCAGGATATAAATTCCTTCACTGGAGAAAACCTCTACTACAATTCTTTACTTATATGTCTTCCTTCCCTAGAACACACAAGCTCACCCTGGCCCAGAATGGATCAGGAGTAAGACACAGGTGTGCTGGGGTTAACAGAAGGGAGGGAAGACCATTCAAAGATATTTAGCTGGGGATGACATCATCATATCTATCTGTGGGAAAGAAACATTATAGTGTAGAGGGAACAACATTTTGAAGTAGACAAGAAGGTCATTGTGATGGTCCAGAAAAAAATGATTACAGATTATTACAGATATTAAGTGGGATCAGGGCAGTGGGAATAGAGAGTTGGGGTTATATATTATGCATTTCAGATGGCAATTATAGGATTTGGTGGCTGACTAAAGACGGCACAAAGGATGAAAGAAGTCTAGCATGACTTTAAGGTAGTTCGCTCAGGCAAACTGAGTGTCCTTCAATACAGTGAGGATTAGGTCCAGCGAAAGGGAGAAGGGCCCTGAGTTCAGTGTTGCTTTTCTTGCAAACAAGGAACCTGTGGCTCATCCAGAAGGTAAGTATCAACCAGTAGGCAGTGTTGGAGCTGAGCAGAGCAACCTGGATTGAAGATACAGATTTCAGAGTCATTAGCAAGCAAGTGGTAGTTGAAGGTTAGGTGATGACTTACTTTGCCCGGGGATAGTGTGTAGAGCAGAGATTCCAGGGGGCTGAGGTAGGGAGGGGTTACCTAGGAGTTTCCCTACCTGAAACTTTCAGGGAATTGACTTAAATTACATGCCTGTCCTTGCTAAGTGTGTGGTAGCAGTTTTAAAGAAGTGAGAATCAGTGAGAGTGCAGCACCCTCCCCTGCGGGTGCTGTGTAGAACTTGGAAAAGCTCCCTGTGTGTGTCTGATATTATCTCCCATATTGTGAACCACTGTGCAGCATGCTTCTGTAACGCTGGATACGGCTATTTCATATCGACTTTCCTGGTAGATTCGGCTCCATTGGAGGGCAGGATTTGATCTTGCTCAAATCCCTATCCTGGACTTAGCATGGTGTCTGGCACACAGGTATCCAAATGTTTTATGAGTCAAATGATCTTTTTTGTTGTTGTTAATCCTCACCTGAAGATATTTTTCCATTGATGTTTAGATAGAGTGGAAGGGAGAGAGAGAGAGAGAGAGAAAGAGAGAGAGAGAGAGACATCCATGTGAGAGAGACATCCATGTGAGAGAGACACATCGATTAGTTGCCTCCCACACGATCCCAACCGAGGCCAGGATCAAACCTACAACCCAGGCATGTGCCCTTGACTGGGAATTGAACCCGAGACTCTTCGGTTGGTAGGCCGGCACTCTTAACTGCTGAGCCAAACCGGTCAGGGCTCATATGATCTCCTTTATTGTTGATTTCACGAGGTGTGGTTTGTCACTGATATTTGAAATGTGAGAAAAGGAGGACTCAGTGGTTCTGCAAATAGCTTGTCCCATGTCAATCCGGTTTTCTTCCCCTACAGCACATCACCCCTGCCCATTCCTCAATCTGCCAGCACCACCAAACAGCAGGGTAGGAAAAAAATCTAACAACTGCAACAGGCTGTGGCATTTCTGGGAAACCCTGTTACGTTGAACTCAAAGAACTGCCAGCTGAGATGTGGGCAGCTCGCCTCTCATGTGAGACTCCTTGAGGTATCAGGTGGAAGAATGTGGAGCAGGGCTACTTCGTGTCGGGCTCACTGAAGAGAAACACTCCGTCTAGATGGGAACATGAAGAAATGACTAACTGAAGGAAAAGCGTGTGTCATAACTCTTGATAAGCCTCGCCCCTCTTATCTGATTCAAAGAGGAGTTTGTTTTCACATGCTTCTCCTATGAATACCATTTTTTTTCGAACAGGAAATTAAAATCTTTGCTGCTTTTTAAGACTCCTCTGAACCAGACATTTGACATGTGGGTGCTGTGTTTAATATCAGAAACACGCGCTAAGAAAAAACGAAGAAAATGCTGAGAGAAAAGTGGGGGGTAGAGAGGAAACCCTGCGATGGAAAAGTGCAGTGGGGAGCAGGATGGAATTCTGCTGCTCTGTGGTTTCTGAAGTAACAGCTCTGGCTTGTAAACACCTCAGACTTACCAGGTCCCCTTGGCTGTCAGCTGGCCAGAGCCCTCCAGGACAGCTGCTGTGGAACACCTGGCAGCAGAGAGCCGACAGACCTGACAGGGGGAGAGGAAGACCCTGAAAGGCCACAGAAGCTAGGGGAGCTACCTCACCAGGTGTATGCTCATGAACTATGATTCTGACTGGAGATGTGTCTTTGTGAAATGTTTCAATTAGGAGGAGGCACAAAACACCAGGAAAGGAAGGGGAAGGAATTCCTTCTCTTTTGCTACAGACCTGGTAGCCTTCTCAGAACTTCCTCAACTTGAACTAGTCTGGACTTCAGGGTTCTTTGCTGATTCTTTGCCTATAATGACTATTTTGGGAGCTATTTATCTTGACCCTTTGATTTAAGTCTGTAAGAGGCAAATAATACTTAACATTAATCGAACATACTGGCTACCTTAAAATTGTTATTTCATTTAAATCTTATTACAATCCTGTATGGCAAGAACTATTATCATCTCCAGGAAAACAAAGATTAGAAAGTCAAATGGTGTGTGTGTGTTTTTTGTTTTGTTTTGTTTTTCATATTCACAAAATCCCAAGACATAGAGCAGAAATTCAAATCCAAATCTGTCTAAATCCAAAATCTTCCCCCAGAGACAGCCTGTCTCTCATGAGGCCCAGAGTCATGGCTTGGATGCTGTCTTCCCTTCAGAGTACCTAGCGTGGTAACTTGCACATGGTGAAGTGCTCACATCTTTATTCAGTTGATCTTGAGTTTGTCACTCTTTCTCTGAGGGTGTCAATTTTTACTGAGTTAACCCCAAGGTATGAACTGAGAACATAAGTTATTAAGGATCAGATGCAAATCTTGTCTTCCTCCTGAGATTCTCTCCATTGCCTCGTCTCTCTCTCTCTCTCTCTCTCTCTCTCTCTCTCTCTCTCTCTCTCTCACACACACACACACACACACACACACACACACACACACACACCTACATTCCACTCCACTCCAGGTCTGGATGAGAGGCCGCCACTCAGGACATTGGACCTGGCTTCCTGGGAGCATCTGAAAAGCAGATAATACTGAAATGTGGGGTAATTAGGTTCCCATGAGATGAAACTCTACCGAGGGTAAGTGAGAGAGAGGAGGGAGCCAGACAGATAAACACAACCCTTTCTGTTCTTGTAACCTTTTTGGAGAAAGTCCTTAATGCTAGAGAACAGAACCACACTCAGCAAAGTACTGAGCCTTCTGCGTTGGTTGGTAAGTAGATGCCAGCAGGGCAACCCTCTGCTTCACATGGCCTTGCATTTTCCCTTATCTCACTTCCTTATTTCCTCACTTGCACTGTCCCCAGCTTGCGCCTCCCAAGTAAAGGAGAGCAGGAATAAAGACAGACATTATCATCATAATGGGAATAATACAGGAAAGTCTAACAAGCATGTACTTATATGGTCCTAGCAGCGGAGACATGAAATATTTATAAAGAAAAAAAGAATGATGCCACATGTAGCGATTGGCAAACTCAAACCATAGTGGGAGAGTTTAGTACAGTTCTTAGAAGCTGATAGAAAGATTTCAATAATTCTTCCTTAGAAGGTGAAGAATCAAGAAAAAAAAACTATACCAGCTTAAAATGAGAAAAAGATGCAAAATATCTTTGAAAACTCAAAGGAGCCTGGGATCCTATGAAACAATCACAACACAATGTCTATAGAAATGTAGGTTTGGGAGTTCAAAAAATACCACATTTTAGGACATGTCAGCTTTATAAGTAAGAAGAGCTGAGTTCTCGAAGTCAGGGTCTTCCTTAGGGCAAAGCAGAGGTGACTACAGCACCCAGATGCCCGTGCCCAGGTGCTCACTGGCCACAGGCTCATGGCTCCCTTTACAGGTGAAAGTTCCCCAGGACACTAAACACTGCTGGTCAGAGCCCACACTGCTGTCAGGCTGGCAGGTGGGCCTTTGGAGATCTGTGACTTTGCCCCAGCCTCCCTCTCCTTTAACTACCTCCATGGGACAAATCTCTACTTTCCAAGCAAAGTTCACGCAGAGTGCTTGGAAGAACTGTGAGAAAGTTGTCTGATGTGAATGCTTTTCCTGAGTTTTGCATTTGAGATTCTTGGTGGTCTTTTCAGAGTGAATAAGCATAAGATTTTTCCCTGTCACAGTTTCTCTCTTCTACTATATATTCGGTTACTGTTAGTCTGAATTCCTTTCTCCCACTGGGAGTCTTCCAGGGACACATTATGTTAATTAAAAAGAAAACTTCATTTTTTCTCATTATAAAAGTAATACCTAACCTATTCATTGTAGGAAAAAAAGATGATTTACTTAAATAAAAAAAGAAAAAGAAAAAATAAAACTCATTCCTTATCCTACCATCCATTTTCACATTTTATTTTAACCCTGTGACAACTTTTGGAAGCTTACTGCCTAGATTCTCCTGAGGTTCTTAGGCCTGGCCTTTTCCTCCCCACACTGTCTTTGCTTTCTGTCCTTCTTGCCTCACCCCCTCCCATTTCCTATATATCTGCCAATTCATGACAAAATAACAAATAGCTTGCCAAAATTAAAAAGTTAGGTGTAATAGATTAATAGATTCACAGTGAAGATATGAATTTGTCCATCAAATTTAATATAAAGGTAAATACTAGCATAGTCATCTAAGGTACGAATTGGGTGAGAAAGGGGAAAGAATCAGTTCTTGGGGTTTCCCGAAAAGCTCACTTTTCCCCAGCTCTGGAGAGTCGACAGTTCAGATCTCCCTAGAGCAAAGGCTGTCTTAGAGGCTGTGCTCAGATGGTGATGGCACATAGCATGCGGGCAGCACTTGTGTGCCAAGCCCTAGAATAATTACTCTCCATGCATATTTTTTAAGATATATATTTTTATTGTTGACAGTATTACAGATGTCCCCTGTTTCCCACCCTCTTGCCCCCTCCACCCAGCCCCTGCCCCCCTGCCAGGCCTTCATCACACTATTGTCTGTGTCCATGGGCTATGCATATATGCATATAAGTTCTTTGATTAATCTCTTCATGTCCCCATCACACCCCTTCCCTCTGAGAGCTGTCAGTCTGTTCCATGCATCCATGTCTCTACATCTATTTTGTTCATAGTTTATTTTGTTCATTAAATTCCACATAGAAGTGAGATGATGTGATATTTGTCTTTCTCTGGCCAACTTATTTCACTTAGCATAATACTCTCTAGGTCCATTCATGTTGTTGCAAAGGGTAAGAGATCCTTCTTTTTTTACAGCTGCATAATATTCCATTGTGTAAATGTACCACAGCATTTCTAACCACTCATCTACTGATGGGCATTTGGGCTGTTTCCAAATCCATTCATATTAACACATTTAGTGTTCACAATAATCCTGTGACAGGAGCACTGGTAACAACACTCTCATTTTACAGATGAGGACACCGAGGCACAGAAAGATTAAATGACTTGCTCAGTGTCTTGAAGCTAATGAGAAACAGAGCTGGGATTTGAACCATGGCAGTCTGCTTTCAGAGTTGCAGTTTCAAACTACTCTTCTGCTCTGCATCTAAAGTGCTTTCATATCCCGTAAGCTGTGGTTTCCACAGCATGGGATGCGAGAGACCACTTTAGACTGTTCATGCAAAATTTTTTAATACCATGTGTTTACTTTAATGTGTGTTAAAAAAAAATAGCTTGCATAAGTGTGATGTCAGAAATGTTCTTTACTTGGGATAAAGTTTAAAAGTCCATTTCAGGGGAAAATATTAAGTAAATAACAGTACACATGGTATGTAAAGGATGCAAAAGTAATAAAAGTGACATGCTAATGAAATCTGGGAAACGCTGTTAATTTAAAAACCAAGATCCCACCTCCAATTCAACTCAGCACCTGGGGGAGATTTCCTGGCAGAGTGGATGAAAGATGTGGGCTCTGCCTGGCTGGTGTGGCTCAGTGGACTGAGCGTCAGCCCATGGACTGAGAGGTCCGGTTCAGTTCCGGGTCAGGGCACATGCCTGGGTTGCAGGCTCAATCCCCAGTGGGGGCGTGCAGGAGGCAGCCAATCGATGTTTCTCTCTCACATAGATGTTTCTATATCTCTCTTCTTTCCTCTCTCTCTAAAAAATCAATAAAAACATTAAAAAACAAAAGATGTGGGCTCCAGTTCTTATCCATGCTGTATCCTGTTAACATTGTAAGTGAAGCTTCTCTGGTTGAACATTTTATTTTAAAGCAAAACCCTTAACTTTCCCACAAAATATAATCCTGTTAGCTTGTTAGACATTGTCTGCCTTGAAAAGTTGCCAATCTAGGTTTTCTGGACTAAGTGAGGCTCCACCCAAGGGGTAGCTGACAGTGATTCCATTTCTAATCTTTACTATGTTTTTATTACTTTCAGAGAAATAGGTTAGAAGTTATACAAGGCTGTGTACTGTGGTTCTTAGAACCAATGCCTTGGCTACGGGCTGGGCTGCATGAGAGGCGTGTAGGGACACCCCCTCACTGAGGTGCCCCACAACCTGCCCCTACAGGAACCAGGGTTGGAGGGACAGGGTTTGGAAATTCAGATAGCCATTTGCAGTGATAAAATCAACTGCCCTTCCTTTACATTTATGCACCAATAACTGGATGCCATAATCCTACAAAGCTCTTGGTTGAGCTTCCTTATGACAATACAGGAGGCATTTTGCTCTCTTGTCCCATTACAGGAATAATAGACTTTTATTTTAGGAAATCCTGAATACATTCATTGTTCTGATACAGTAAAACTTAGAGCCCAACTAGAAGCCCTCTGCCTTAGTAAGTAGCAGCATTCATATGTCGGATAGGCTGTTCTTTGGCTTCAGTTCATCATCATTTTCCACTTATTTTTCATTTGGCTTATTATCTTCATTCTTTTATTCAAGATTTTATTTTCTTCTATGGCACATGTATCTGTATAATCCACTTTATATCTTATATGAAATAGAAAAAAATGTAAATATATAAAAGTATTATTCCCCCTAAGTGTTAAATAGACTGTGACACAAATCAGTGAAGACAGGGAAGTTGTAGAAAATGTTTTTTGACTGCCAATCACGATTAATTTGACTTTGTGGGCCAGACCTCATTGTGAGTCCTCTCCAGCCCCGCTCCCAGACTTACCGGCTCACAGTGCATTTGACGGCATGCTTTCCCTTTTCTGCTTTAAGTCTCAATTACAGAACTAACTGCCTGGTAGAAAACCCACACAACTGATATTTTCCATGTCTGTTTTAGACTCGGTCTGGATTTTGTGGTAATATGCATGATTCTCTTGTTCATGGTCATTCTAGATCATAGATCTACTTCAAGTTAAAAAAAAAATTGTTGAAGATGCTTTGGCCCGGTAGCTCAGTTGGTTAGAACGTCATCCCCATATGCCAAGCTTGCAGGTTCGATCCCTGGTCAGGGCACATACAGGAAACAGCCAATGAAGACATAAATAACTAGAACAATAAATCTCTCTCTCTGTCTCTCAAATTGATAAAAAAATTTTAAAAATTGCTGGAGGTCACAATGCGAAGAAAGAAGAAAACCAACGTACTAGTCAAAACACTTTCCTGAGACTTGTAAGCGAACATTTTTGCCATGTCCTTATAAAGCTATTTTTGGTTTAGCCTTTTAATTAAACTGTCATAAGTACTTTTTACTTATTTTATTTTTTTAAATTTCATTTTCAATTACAGTTTACATTTAGTAGTATTTTGTATCCGTTTCAGGTGTACAGCATAGTGGTTAGACAATCACATACTTTACAAAATGATCCTTCTGATATTTCTAGTACCCACCTGGCACCATACATGGTTATTACAATATTATAGACTATATTCCCTATGCTGTACTTTACATCCCCATGACTATTTCGTAACTACCAACCTGTACTTTTCAATCCCTTCACCTTTTTTTACCCAGCCCCCCAAACTCCTCTCCTATCTGGCAACCATCAGTCTGTTTTCTGCATCTAACAGTCTGTTTCTATTTTGTTCTTTAGAGTCCACATATAAGTGGAATCACATGGTATTTGCCTTTCTCTGTCTGACTTATTTCACTTAGCATAATACCCTCTAGGTCCATCTATGCTGTCACAAAGAGTAAGATTTCAATAATTTATTATGGCCAAGTAATATTTCCTTGTATATATGTACATCTACTTTTTTTTTTTTTTTTTTTTTTTTTTTTTTTTTTATCACTCATCTATTGATGGGTCCTTGGGTTGCTTCCATATCTTGGCTACTGTAAATAATGCTAAAATGAATATAGTGGTGCACATATCATTTTGAGTTAATGTTTTGGGTTTCTTCAGATATATACCCAGAAGTGGAATCGCTGGGTCATGAGGCAGTTCCATTTTTAATTTTTTGAGGAACCTCCATACTGTTTCCATAGTGGCTGCACTAATCTGCAATCCTATCAACAGGGCTCGAGGGTTCGCTTTACTCTGCATCCTTGCCAACATTTGTTGTTTGTTCATTTATTGCTGATAGCCATTCTGACAGGTGTGAGGTGATAACTCATTGTGGTTTTAATCTGCATTTCTCTGACTAGTAGTGACATTGAGCATCTCTTCATATGTCTCTTGGCTATCTGTATGTCCTCTTTGGAGAAGTAGCTATTCAGGTCTTCTGCCCATTTTTTAATTAGATTTTTTTTTTTTTTGGTGTTGAGTTGTATGAGTTATGTTCCTTATAAATTTTGGATATTAACCCCTTATCAATGTATCATTGGCGAATATTTACTACTGTTCAGTAGGTTGTCTTTTCATTGTCTTAAGTACTTTTTAAAATTCCTCCTCCAGCCCGGCCAGTGTGGTTCAGTTGAGCGTTGACCCACATACCAAGAGGTTGCAGGTTCAATTCCGGATCAGGGCACATGCCCAGGTTGTGGGCCAAATCCCTAGTGGGGGGCATGCAGGAGGCGGCCAATCGATGTTCTCTCTTATCGATGTTTCTATCTCTCTCTCCGTCTCCCTTCCACTCTCTCTAAAATCAATAAAGAAAATAAAAATTAAAAAAAAATTCCTTCTCTACCCTCTATCCATTCTGGGGATTAAGAGAAGTTGCACATGCACCTCAAGGTTTCAGTGACTACTACTGGCTCCAGTTTTATCTGTCATGGACATAGGGAACTCATATGTGGCCCCCCAAGGACCTATGAACCACCTACTCTGTTATAAGGATTGTTTAAGGATAGAAAAATAGGCATTAGCTTTTATTAGATTCTTAAAATGTTATCAGTGGAAGTGGGGTTTTTGCGATGTCTCAAGGAAAAGAATTTCCTGAGACTCGCTTCGGAGGACGAGTAGTATTTATTGGTGTGGAAATATACCCCTGGGTTTCTGATGTCCCATTTTCCTCTGTTCCTACCATGGAAAAAAAATCCAACCATGTCTTCAGCAGGGTCTGAATAAAGGCCACTGCCCATAGTTTCTGTTCCAAATTCAAGACCAGGCCAGTACAGCATCCTGCGTGTGGAGTTTGCAAGGCCACGGGCCAGGCGGCTGCTAAGGCCACATGGCTCTGGAGAGAGAACGGGAGAGCACAGGGGCGAGTGTGATGGAGCAGAGAGAACGAGCAAGAGCAAGAGGAGGGGACTCTGGGCATTTTAACCAGGAGCTTCTTCAAACTTACCAAGTAACTTTCCAAGAGTTTGCATGCTTCAGATGGGGTCCCACTCCTAGCCAATCCATTGTTCCCCAGGCTAGACTGACAGGCAAGCACCACCCCTACGTCTACTGAGCACATGCCTCTCTCCCCCTGCTCCCCACAATAACTCAGAACCCAATGGGGGAAGGGAGGGGTGGTAATCCCCATGAAGGAACAATCCTGTATGAAGCTGCAGCTTCCTCTGAAGCTTCTCAGGTGACTACGCCTATAGTGTCTGACTTCCCTTCACTTTCTTTCCTTTATTAATATTAAATAGCTAATTGCAATGATAATAAAGGGAGTGTGACTGAAACACGGACTCAGACTCGCTCTGAGAAGCAATTTAAGGAATTTTATGCTCTCTCTCTGCAGTGTCCTTAGCATCCCGTCCTTGGGCATCAACCAGCAGCACTCTCACTCCCAACTCAATTCAGCCAACATTTCTTAAACTTCCTTAACCTGCAGGGCACTACCAGGCTCACTGGAGAAACCAGGGAAGTTCTAGTCTAGTCCAGGTCTTATAGGAGTTACAGTCCGATCAGACTTTAACGTGCAAGAGGATCAACTAGGGATCTTATTCAATAGCAGATTCTGATCTAGTTGTTGTGGAGTGGGACCCCAAATTCTCCATTTCCTTATACACAGAAAGAATAGTTATTAGTGCTATCAAATACTTAACACCTGTGCCTGACTTTAAGCGAACAAACTCAATGGTGGCAAATCTGGATTTCCTAAACAGGTAAGCCAGGAGCCTGTCATTTGCTGTAGTAAGGAATGCACCATTTACTACATCAGTTCCCATACTTGGCTGCAAGTTGGAATCACCTGGGAATCTTTAAAATCTGATCACTGGCCTCCACCCCCAGACACACCGATTTAAAAGGGTACAACAAGGGCAGGACATGGAGATTTTAATACCCCCTCCCACAAGTAATTCTAATCGAGAACCACTGATCTAGTAGCTACCATCATCTTCGCATCTCATAAAAGTGATTAGCAAACTTACGATAGAGAAACTTGATGTGCTTCAGTCCTGAGACGTCTACTGGCAGAGATTCCTGAGCTTTCAATTCAGACACTTTATACTCATTTTCTGAAGTTTCTCTGAACCCTTTTCTGGGACTTGACTATTATATTTTCCTACTATGAAAAAGGTCCATCTTGATAGCCAAGCACAGCCAGAATGCTGGTGGTGGTGAGAACGGCACCAGGTGTTAGACCAGTGGGGTCAGACCAGACCTGGGTTCAGCAACCTCAGTACTTAAGTTCTGGCTCGGAAAGAATTCAGAGTCAAGACTCAAACTATAAGATAACATTTATTTAGAAAATCACAGAGGTAGAAGAAGTAATTCAGAGAAGAAAGGGGCTTAGGAGACAAGTTGTAAAGGCAAAGGAAGGGCCCTTGGAGCTTAGAAGTGAAGGTCAAGGTGATGCACGTGGCAGGAGGAAGAGGAAGGGGAGAGGGAGGGAGTGAGCTGGGTTCTCTGTCCTAAGGGTTTTTGTGTGTTTTTTTGTTTAATCCTCACTTGAGGATAATTTTCCATTTATTTTCAGACAGAGTGGGAGGGAGGGAGAAAGAAACATCGATGTGAGAGAGACACATCGTTTGGTTGCTTCCCACACAACTCCGACCAGAGCTGGGGACTGAACCTCAACCGAGGCATGTGCCCTAGACTGGAATTGAACCCGAGACTCTTTAGTCCATGGGCCAATGCTCTAACCACTGAGAAAACTGGCCAGGGCCATCCTAAGAGTGTAAGGGTAGAGATTTTAGGGGAGGTCCCAGGGGAAGTTCTCAGCATATTTAGCAGCTTTCCAGGTATGTCCTTTTAAGGTCAGAGTCTCCACTGACTGATTGGTCAGGGCCGGGCAGGGTGTCATTATTCAACACAGTGAGTCCTGAGGTCAGCAGTGGCGTTGCTTGTCTGGATTTGCTGCTTTTCTGGACCTGGAGCTAAAATAGAACTGAGGCCTAGATGTTATCTCTAGGGAGACGTCAGGGGGTGTTAACCTAATGACCAATGATGTGAAAGGTCAGGGGGTCCAAACCACATGACCAGTGATATGCTATGAGGGGAAAGGTCACCCTGGGGATGAGGTTCTACCCTACAATTGTTCGTTGCTAGGCACCTGGGGCTTTCCACCTTGGTGACCTTCTGTACCTGCCCATGCTCTGCTCCTGTCTGTCTAACTGCCAATCACAAAAAGAAATTAATTATTTAGGGTAACAAAATCTATAGTGTACGTATAATCCTAAATGGTACAAAGAACAAATAGTTCAAGGTAGCATTAAGAACTGTTTTGTGAACCAACACAATGAAATTTTCCTACTAAAATATGTAGGATCCTAAAAAATGGGTTCTGGGCCCAATTTCCAATCTGTGTGTATGTGGGAGGAGGGTGGTCCCTACACCAACAAGCAGTTCTCGATCCCAGCTGAGTGGTCCACATTCTGCCGCTACCTGCCTGAGGACCGCATCAGGTTCCACAGGTTCAGGGATCAGTCCTACAAACTTCTTGTTTCCAACAAGCTCCCGGCGATGCCAGTGCTACTGGCCTGCAGACCACACTTGGAGTGGAGAGGATCTAAATTTCCTCATCTGAAAGAGCGACTTTATTCCCTATTCCTGCTCGGGGCTCTAACGACACCTAGTTTTTCTCTGTAGCTCCTGTCACACTTCCAATCGATTGTATCTTCATTACAAATTCCAATGAATGCTAAAACAGCGTACTAGGTGAGAGGTCTTTGGAGAATAATATTTACATAGTGCCTAAGTATCACCTTACAAGTTACTTTAGAAAGAAAGAAAGAAAGAAAGAAAGAAAGAAAGAAAGAAAGAAAGAAAGAAAGAAAGAAAGAAAGAGAAGTCTTTTTTCTTCATTTAACTCTCCCAATATATTTTTACATATTTATATACTGTAATCATATATCAATGTACTGATGTAGTTCTCAAACATACAAAAACAAATCTAAAAGAGTGAGATAAAAATAATTAAAAAAAGTAATTAAAGATTTTCCTCCTCATATCCGAAATTATTGTCTTTCGTGCACACTACAGAAAGCGTCAATTTAGTCTATTATTTTCTGCCTGGAGAAGACACAAAAGCCCAAGCATTTCTCTGAGTTTTGAACTTATTGGCCAAAGCAAAAGAGATAAAAGGTACGGTTGAACGCTTGAGAAGGTTTCAAGTCTTACAAAAGAATATCCTTCACACCACTGAAAGGTGAAGGTGAATCTTTCTGACTCCAAGGGGCCAGTTGTGTTATTTCCAATCTCTCTCCATCTCTAGAGATGTCAGATTGGTTACGATTTGTATGCTTTTCTCTCCAGTCCACGTTTTGAACATGTTGCTCCTTTTTGCCATTTGCTTTGTGTTTCATGCCATTCTGTTGCATTTCCCCTCCATTCCCTTTCCTGGACTTTTACTCCCACCTCAAGCTGGTTCATTTCACAGCAACTTGTTGCATTATCAAGACAGAGAAAGTGGGCCACTCTTCATAGAACAGGATAGAGAGAGGGGACCAGAGAAGGCATCTAAGGCTGTGATATACTTAAGGAGTGAGAGATTAATGCTTTGTTTGCTTTTTTCAAACCTGTCTCTATAATTGAGGAATCTGATGGTTACCACCTTAACCAAGCAACCACATTTAGTATCACTAATCTCCTGCAGAGTTGTAAAATGAAGGACACAGCATCACCTGTGAAATACACTTACCAAAAATGCTTAACTTGAATCTAATCAAGTCTTTATAACTAATTTCCTTTTCATCGGAAATACAACAGATAAAGAAACAAGTAAAAATAACACCAAGAGGAAAGAGAGATAGATCCAGAATGTAGGTCTAGTCTCTGACAAAACCATCAGAAGTAGCAATAATAATAATAATACATTAACCACTTTGTTGCCCCAAATTAGAGAACTTGTTATTGATGTTTCCAGTTGTGATGGGTGAATGGCAACACCTATATTGAAAAATCTCCTGACCAAAAAGCTATATGTCCTTAAAATATTTGATCATATTTCCTATTATTTTTTCTTTCCTCAATATTTATGAAAAGTCTTATCAAAATATATTTACTTTGTTAAATATGTATATCAAATAATATAAAAGCTTATAATGAAATATAGCCATTCCTTGCACTCATCCCGATACAGCTACCTTTAACTCTTTCGGCTATTTTTCTTTTTTTTTAATCCTCACCTGAGGATATTTTTCCATTTATTTTCAGAGAGAGTGGGAGGGAGGGAGAGAGAGAGAGAGAGATATCGACGTGAGAGAGACACATCGACTGGTTGCCTTCTGCAGGACCCTGACCAGGGCCAGGGACTGAACCGCAACCGAGACACATGCCCTTGACCGGAATCCAACCTGTGACTCTTTGGTCCAAGGGCCAACGCTCTAACTGCTGAGCCAAACTGGCCAGGGCTTGGCTATTTTTTAAAAATAGGTATTGTCAGATCAAATAATGTGCTGTTACTATACTTTCTTGGTTTATCAGTTTGAGACCTTCTGCTATGACAAATGAAGATTAGGAGGTTAAAGACCATATCCCCTGACAGTTGGAGGGCATTTTTCTATTGTTAGGCATTGCTTAATTTTCAGATTCTTTGTTGTGAGAGTTTAGAAATACTACTGATTTTTGCTTATTGGTTTTGTATCCTGCAACCTTGCTGAACTTGTTTATTAGTTATAATAGTTTTTTAGTCAATTGCTTACCATTATCTGTATATAAGATTGTGTCATCTGCAAATAGACTCTTCAAACTTGAATAATTTCAATATCCTTCCATTTTATTCATTTTAGAAGGATCTTTTAGGAATCAATATCTTATGTATAAAGATGCTCCCCCCACCGCGGGGGAACCCAGGTGGAGCGGGGGAGCCAGGAGACGCCCCCACCGCGGGGAGCCCAGGCCGAGCGGGGGAGTCAGGAGAAGCCCCCACCGCGGGGGAACCCAGGTGGAGCGGGGGAGTCAGGAGAAGCCCCCACCGCGGGGGAACCCAGGTGGAGCGGGGGTGCCGCGACCTCGCCACCATGGGGGAGCCCAGGCGGAGCGGGGGAGCCCGGCGACCCCCCCACCAACGGAGGAAGCAGGCAACACACAGGAGAACTGAGCAAACTGAACAACGAAATTGACCCAGAGACATGGAGGGTGGAGTATGGGATGACGGGCCTCAGAGGAGGGGGGGAGGCGCGGGAAAGAGATATATCACAGAGCCTATGTGCATGGGCGCATAACCAATGGACATGGACAACAGGGATGGGGAGGAGGGGAGGGGGAGGGGGTGGAGGGTGTCAATGGGGGGAAAAAAAAGGAAAAGCATCTGTAACAAAAACAAATTAATAATAAAATAAATTATTAAAAAAAAAAAAAAAAAAGATGCATATACCTGAAGTTCAGTAATTCCTTCAATTTACCTCTGGCTTTTCTCTGGTTCAGTTAAAACAAAATCAGATCAAACTACATTTTCTTAGAAAATATCATGTATAGTATTATCCTACACTTATAAAATAAGTTCTGCTCATACCTGTTTATTTCTTTCAATATCTACATTGCTTTTATATCTACTATCCTTTTGTCTCTCTATATGCATAGAAACAAGTCTGTAATAATGTTTACCAATTACTAATGCAGGTTATTTCTGGGTGGTAGGAGTTGAGGTCCTTTAATACTTCTTTTAAAATTATTTTTACTGATTGATTTTTTTTTTAAATCCTCACCTGAGGATATTTTTCTGTTTATCATCAGATAGAGTGGGAGGGAAGGAGAGAGAGAGAGAAACATCCATGTGAGAGAGACACACCGACTGCTTGCCTCCCGCACAACCCAACAAGGGCCGGGACGAACCACAACCGAGGTACCGTGCCCTTGACCGGAATCGAACCCCCAACTAATTGGTCTGCAGGCCCATGCACTAACTGCTGAGCCAAACCATCCAGGGCATTGATTGACATTTTAAATAATGAACACGTAAGATTTTAAAAAAGTCAATAAAATGCAAAAGCAAAACTCACCCCACTAACAGAGCCCATCAACCAAACAATCAAGGTTGGGACTACGGTGAAGCAAGTGAGGAGCCTATGGTGCAAAATTTCGGGAGCCATTCTCTTGCAGGGTCATCAGGTCTGCTCCATGCTCCTCACTTTCCTCACCTGTCGTCCTGAGCAGCCCTGCAAACAATACAGGGAGAACGGGCAGATCCACGTCGGTGAAGAATGGCGTTTGGAATTCTGGGTAGCCAAGTAAAGCATACTCTTCTTATAGTAAATGATTTTTTGGGGGTGGGGGGTGTGGGGGGGTGGGGGGTTAGTATTTTTAAACACTGTCTGCAAAAGAAATCATAGTCTTTACATTTTCAAAGTGTAATTGATCAAACACTCTGAAACTAACCAACACCTAGTCTTCCCATTCTTTCCTCTCCCTCAGTTCAGACATGAGTGCGTGTGGCAGGCTCTGGCTGTGGGCAGCACTGAACCGGCGGCTGACGTGGGCTCCTCCTTCACCCAGGACTTTCCTGATCACCTTGGCTAAAGCAGCACAATACCCTGCTTTGTTTCTCCAGCCTGTTTTCCTGTGTCATCATCTCTTCAGCAGTAATCACATCTCAAATGTATTCACACTTTATGTATGTAGTTTTATTTTGTATATTACACGTAGATTGCCTGTCTTGCCTTATTAGAATACAGGCTCTACAATGCGACAGCATGATGACACACAATAGGCTTCAGGGAGTGTTTGCTGATGGAAGAGTGAATGATTTCACTCATGTATTGAATGACTATGAACTTGATGCTCTTATGACAACACGGAGATGAATAAAATGAGGCCTTTGCTCCCTACAGAGAGCGTCCATCCACATGCCAGCCTCACGCCCCGCCTCTGCTCCCAGATGTTCATTTGCCTCACACAGTCATTATCTCACAAACACATACCTATGGTTTTTATCACCCTTCCTTTTCTCATATTCTCTCTCTCTCTCTTTTATTGTTTGTCCTTCAACTCTTGCCCAGTTATTGTAGGGAAATATTTTTCCTCCCTTACAAAAACACACTGACTGATGAGCATAAAAGGTGGTACTGGTAATCATGCATTCATTAAGAGAAAGTCAATCATGAAGAAAAAAAATATTATTAATTGTGAACATTTATTAAGTGTTTAGTATACACCTGACTCTCTGCCAAACAATTTACATGCACTTCCTCATTCAGTCAGTACAGATAATGGAATGATGGCGGCAAGAACTAACTTGTCCGGGTCACAGAAACAACACCTGGTCTTAACCCACGTCAGTCTGATTCAGAGCCCAGGCTCTACCAGGGGCAAGAAAAAGATAGCTGTTCATTGCTAATGCAACCACTCGGGGGTTTTCCCTCCACCCCTTCCCACACCACAGACAGTTGCTCTCTTCATGTTCCTGTAGCACTCTGCTCACACCCTGCTTCAACTCTCGTCACATAAAATATTAGGTGGGTACATTTTCACTCATTGCCAGTGTTACGAAGTATTTCTCTCCTTTCTCATTGCTAGTAGGGTTGTAACAGAAACAGGAGCTACACATATATAATATATTATATTATAATATAATATATAGCATATGTATTAATGTATACATTAATGTATACATTAATACATATGCTATATATTATATTATAATATAATATATTATATAATACATATAATATATAGCATATAATATAATATATCATATATTATATTATTAATACATATAATATATAATATATTATATATGTGTAATATATATATTATCAGAGTTCAAAATCTGGTGTTTGCTACTTATTAGTGGTATAAACTGGGGCAAATTATTTAACCCTTCTGAACCTTAGGTTACTCAAGTGTAATGTGGGAACACCAATGCCAGTGCTACCATGTAATGAGAATTAACATAAGGTGTGTCTGTAAGGCGCCTGGCACAGTGCCCAGCACAACACAGGCACTCAGTAGGCACCCTCATCTTGCTCCTGTTCAGTCCCCTTGACGACTTTGATTCTGACTCTTCTGCTGTACTTTACATAGCGTTTTAGCTGTTACGTGTTACCTGTTATGGTCGGCATTAGCTAGCTATTACTGTGCAAAAAATTAGTCCAAACTTAGTAGCTTAAAACAACAAACATTTATTATCTCAAAGTATCTATGGTTCATCTATGCTTCAAGGATCCAGGAAGCTTAGCTGGCTTGTTCTGGTTCAATCTCTCAGGAGACTGCAGCCAAGATGTCAACTGGAGCTGCGATCATCTCAAGGCTCAAGGGGAGGATCTGCTTCCAAGTTCACGTGTGTGGCTATTGACATACTTTCAAAGATTTGCTTCCAAGTTTACTCATGTGGGTCTTTCCACAGGGCTGTCACAGCCCATGGCAGCTTGTTTCCCCCAGAGCAAGCAATCCAGGAGAGAGCAAGAGAGAGCACCCAAGATGGAAGCCATAGTCTTTTTGTACTCACACCTTGGAACTGGCATCACATGACTTTTGCTGTCATTTTATTCATTAGAAGCAAGTCAATAAGACCAGCCATCACTCAAGAGAAGGAAATAATGCAAGAGTATGAATACAAAGATATGGAGATTACTGGGGCCATATTAATCTGCCTACCTCATGGTTTAAATAGCCTGACAAAGCTAGGCTGGGGATTGTTAGTCCTGTCTTAATATAAGAAACTTACACACATTGGGAACATAAATATTGCTTAGCAGAGTAACTCACAATATAAAAACAATGATAATAATGCCTTCTTTTGCATAGTCTTACAAGTTATCACACCACCTGTATCTTTTAGTTTCCATTCTATGCATATGTATACTTTTCCTGTGAGTTGGTATATTTCTTAAAAACCATTTCCCCTTTGGCTCTCTCCTTGGTACATTTTCTATGTCCTCCTCTTTGATCTATAGAAACACACACACTCCAACTGTCTTCTTCAGGAAGTACCAAAGTCAGGTAGGTAGTCTTGGTGAAATATAAATACCACTGCCAGCCCACCTTTGAAAGGCAATTTATTTATTATTCCCAACTAAGTACAGTGGACTCCAGCCACCTTCCCAGGGTGAAGTGTCCTGCCTCTGGATGGTCTTGTCTCCTCTTACCCCTTTCTCCTGCTGGTTGCCCTTAGTTATGGCACTGCCTAGTTGCATTAGCTTCCCAAGAGGGAATGGCACAGATCAAATTTTGATATTTGTATCCTTTCATGTTTTAAAAAAGGATTATATAGAAACTAAAATATATATGCTGTAACTAGTAAAACATATCATAAATACTAAATAAGTATAAATATTAAATTCTGATTGTATAAACATTAAAACATGTATTTTATATAAATATTATCTGCTTGGGGATGAAAAAGGTAGATCTAACAATGATGGTTTGACATTTTGTGCTCTTCCATTTCTACGAATTACTGAGAGTCTATTTTATTAGAGACAGTATTTAATTACTGGGTTGTCTGTGACTGCCAGTCACTCTATTAAACTTAACAGTTTCTAGTTTTGAAGTGTTCTTTCTCAGTAGAGAGAAATGAGGAGCCAGATGAACAGGTAAAGAAAGGAATATAAGGGGCTATGGACAGGTAAATATTCTGAGGCAAATAGATTTGATGATGACAGTTACATTGAGAAGAGAAAGAGAAAGTGATCATGAAAAAATTGATGTGCACTGGCTGTGAGTCATAAAGAGAAATGTTTACAAAAATGAAAACCTGAGAGGATCATTTATTTATAATGGACTTTGTGCCATTTACTTTTGCTGAAAGGCATACTGGGCAGAACATTTTGAGGAAGAAGAATCATAGCCCTTTTAGAGTTGTCAGAGACTTTATAGACTTTCCTATCCCATCTGCTCAGGTTAGAGATGAGAAACTGAGGCATGGAAGAGGTGAGTCTTTTGATGTCCTATGTTATTTTGTTGAAGAGCACAACTGAGACTCACTGAATTCCTAATTCAGTGGCTTTTGTTAATAATTGTACTTTATGGTCTGGAAGAGAATTGGTTTAAGTTTTTACTTATAAATATGAAGTTTTTATTTTCTATATCACTTAAGACATTTAGAAATCTGAAATAAGCTTGCAAAGAAAGCTTTCCTAATATTCCGTGTTCATGATTGGATGAATTATTATTATTTTAAAAAATATTTTATCTTTATTGATTTTAGAGAGAGAGGAAGGGAGAGGGAGAGAGAGATAGAAACATTGATGAGAGAGAACATTGATTGACAGCCTCCTGCATGCCCCCCACTGGGATTTGGCCCACAACCTGGCCATGTGCCCTGACTGGGAATCGAACTAGTCAGCTCTTGGTGCATGGCTCAGTGCTCAACCACTGAACCACACCAGCCGAGCTGATTGGATGAATTAATACTGTTAAAATGTGTAAACTACATGAAGTAATCAACGGATTCAATGCAATCCCTATCAAAATTTCAATGTCACTTTTCACAGAAACAGAACAAAGTATCCTAAAATTTGCATGGAACCACAAAAGAGCTAAAATAGCCAAAGCAATCTTGAGAAAGAAGAACAAAGCTGGAGGCATCAAGCCTCCTAACTTCAAGCTATATTACAAACCTGTAGTAATCAAAATAGTATGTTATTGGCATAAAAACAGACAGATAAATCTATGGAACAAAATAAAGAGCCCCCAAATAAGCACATGCATATATTGTCAATTAATTTATGACAAGGGAGCCTAAAATATACAATAGGAAAGGATAGACTCTTTACTAAATTGTGTTGGAAAAGCTGGACAGCCACATGCAAAAGAAAACTAGACACTTATCTAACACCATACATAAAAATAAACTCAAAATAGATTAAATACTTAAATTTATGACCTGAAATGACAAAACTCCTAGAACAAAACATAGAATGTAAGCTTCCTGACAGTAGTCTTGGCAATGCTTTTTTAGTTTTGACACCAAAAAGAAAAGGCAAGAAAGCAAATATAAACAAGTGGGACTACACCAAACTAAAAAGTTTTTGCACAGTAAAAGAAACCATCAACAAAATGAAACGGAACCTATGGAATGGGAGAAAACATTTGCAAATCATATCTTATAAGGAGTTACTATCCAAAATATATAGAAAACTCATACAACTCAACAGCAAAATAGGGAACAATCCAATTTAAAAATGGGCAGAGGAACTAAATAGACATTTTTCTAAAGAATACATCCATATCTCCCACAGATACATGAAAAGGTGCTCAAAAAATAATTAATCATCCAGGAAATTCAAATCAAAATCACAAATCAAAACCACAGTCGAAATTACACCTGTTACAATGTCTATTATAAAAAAGAAATAACAAGTGTTGGCAAGGATATATAGAAAAGGAAAGCCTTGTAAACCGCTGGTGGTAATGTACTTTGGCACAGACACTATGGAAAACAGTATGGAGGTTTCTCAAGAAATTAAAAAGAATTACCATATGCTCCAGCAATCCCACTTCTGGGAATGTATATACAAAGGAAATGAAAACAGGATCTTGAAGAGATATCCTTATTCTCATGTTCATTGTAGCATTATTTATAATAGCCAAAAGATGGACACAATGTGACCGTGGTTGGATGGGTAAAGGCCGTGTAGTGTATGTGTGCAATAGAATATTATTCAGTTACAAGAAGAAAAGGAAATCCTGCCATTTGCAACAACATGGATAGACCTTGAGGGCATTATGCTAAGTGAACTAAGTCAGATGGAGAAAGGCAAACAGTGCATGGCATCATTTATATGTAGAATTTTAAAAAAGGTCAAACTCATAGAAACAGAGAGTAGAAAAGTGGTTTCTAGGGACTGGAGCAGGCAGGAAGGGGAATGAATAGAAAAAGGTTGGTAAAAGGGTTCAAACTTTCAGTTATAAGATGAGTAAGTTCTGAGGATCTAATGTCAAACATAGTGACTATAGTTGATAACATTGTATTATATAATTGAAATTTGCTAAGAGAGTAGAATGTAAATGTTCTCACCAAAAAACAAACAAAAAACCCACCAAAAAAACCAAAAAGTATGTAAAGTGAAATATGTGTTAATTACCTAGATGGAGAAATCCTTTCACAATATCAAATCACCACAATGTACACTTCAAATACCCTATAATTTTATATGTCCATTATACCTCAATAATGTTGAAATTTAAAAAAGCTTTCTCAGTAACTTCACAATATTTTATTCTGACAGGGCTTAAAAGCTGTTATTTCATAATCAAGTTCACACCAATTTTAGAGATGATGCAAACTTAACTGGAGAAATATGACATCTTTTAGGTTTATTTTATTTAACTGATCAACATACTAGTATTGGTAGTGGTATTTGATTGTCTGAATGGCAGCGCTCATTCTCAGAAGCACAGTTCTGCTTATTAATATCTTTTTCTCTTATTTTTACAAAGTAGTGAAGACTAAGCCTTAAGTGAAGATTAAGCTTCAAGTGAAGACTTAGTGTCCATATTGATTTAATTTATATTATAGGACCCATAACTATAAAATAAGAGTGTTATAAGAAAAAGCTGGACAATATGATCTTCAGTCTTTTGTGGATCAAGGTGGAAAAGAAATGAAGCACCTGTGTTTACTTAAATGACTAATACATTTTGATCAATTGAGATGATGTATGTTTATGGCCCTTTTAAACTAGAAATCATTCCATAAATGTAAAGCACTGCTACAACCTGAGAAAGGCTCCTTGTGAACCTCCTCTGGGCATCACCCCACATGTTTCTGTTTCATTGGGGAAGGACACTGTCAAGCAGAGACCAAGGCCTGGAAGACGGTGGATTCCATGGCAGGTGCTAGTTTTGATTGGGCCCCTCGGGTGTAATCTCTTTCATGTTCAAATACTTTACAGTCTTGTTTCTATCAATCCAATTATTTATATATTGCTTAGCCAAACAGACTACACACACGACATCCTTTTGGCTGGTGACTGAGAAAGGAAGGTGACAATGACTAATGCCTAATGTGTAGCTCTCTGTGGTACAGAAAGATCTTTTCATGACATTAATCCACAATATTTTCAACAACTTTTCAAGCCTGACATTTTCCGTCTCTTTTCTACTGTAGAAATAAAGAAAACAAATTTTGGAATTAATATGATTCACTCAAGATCTCATGCCTATTAGCAACAGACGCAAAATTTCTATGCAAGAGTATGAGTTTTTTTTACAACACCCCCACACGAGAGAGAGTGTTTGGCCCATTTCCACCGCGGCAGAATGTTCAATATTTGACTCATCATTCACACATTTATTAGGAGATTGAGAAAAACAGAAAAGCAGATGAAACTCGGATTGCTCATTTGTAACTTCTCTGAATGGAGGAGTTGATTAAAATCTTTGTAATGTGAAATTTTGGATTGTTCACATACTATCACAATCTGTGAAGCTGAGTAAATACATGATTATAATAAAAAGCAGGCAAGTGTTTTTTTCTTTCAGTAATGACTCAGAGATTACAATCACACCCCTTCCCATAGATAACAATGATAATGTTGGAAAAAATGTTTTTTAAAAAACTATCTGAAGGCACTGGAGAGTGACCAAAAGACAGCAGAAACGGAAGGGAGTCTATGCTTGGAATAAGAAACTAACAGTGAGTTTTCTGTTTTTATGGTTTTGACATGCATACACCCACTATTCCCCACTATGTGAAAGAGATAAAATTTAACGTATAAATTAAAACAGTTCATGTTTCGAGCAGTCTGACTGACTTGAGGATCCATAGATTAGAGTTGGGGTGACCATAGTAGTTGGAAAGTGAGAGGGGAAACCTCAGAATGGATCGAGTAAGTGGACTCTCCAAATTCTGCTTATAAACCCCATCTATATCTCTGGCTGACCCTTAATTATGCATATGTAGTTTAGTTTCCAAGCAGTTCAGTGAAGAATAAAATAATTGAAAACAAAATTTTAGCTGCCATCTACCACAGAGTAAATAAGATGCCATAGACTGAATATTTGTGTCCCCATACCCCCAAATTTGTATGTTGAAATGTCATCCCCAGTGTGATGGTATGTGGAGACAGGGACTTTTCTTTAGTGTTTTCTTGGTTCTATTTTTAAATTTTCTTTTTCGTTTGTTTATGAAAATGTATTCTTTCATGGTAATTATTTATTTGTTTTTCTATATGCTCAATGCTATACTTCTCTGAATTGCCTACAGATAGCTTTGCTCTTCATCAAAATACTGATATAGACACAGGTCTCTAATTGTAATAAAAGAATTGCACTATGTTAATATTGTAAATACAAAGATTTTGTAGATTCTGGTATGTCTTGCATCCTCGAAGTTAACTATCATATCTGTACAAGGCCTAAGATTACTTTTGTGTGTTTTTGTTTGTTTATCCTCACCCAAGGATATTTTTCCATAGATTTTTAGATGGAGTGGAAGGGAGGGAGGGAGAGAGAGAGAGACAGAGAAACATCGATGTGAGAGAGACACATCGATTGGTTATCTCCCGAAGGACCCTGACCAAGGCAGGGATCAGACCTGCAACCCAGGTACATGCCCTTGACCGGGAATTGAACTCGAGATCCTTTGGTCCACAGGCCAATGCTCTAATTGCTGAGCCAAACTGGCCAGGACAGATTACTTTTGTTTTAAGCATGCATTAATTTTTAATTAATGTATTTATATATTTATGCATTATATAGGGGATTATCTTAGTGGTTTAGATTCTATTTTTCAATTCCAATTTATTTTCAACAGTATTTTGTATTAGTTTCAGGTGTACAGCATAGAGGTTAGACAATTATATATTTTACAAAGTGTTCTCCCCGATATTTCAAGTACCCACCTGGCACCATCTATAGGTATTATAATATTATTGAGTATATTCCCTATGCTTTACTTGACATCCCCATGTCTATTCTGTAACTACCAATTAGTACTTCTTAATCCCTTTACCATTTCACAGGCTCCCCAAACTCCCTCCCGTCTAACAACCATCAGTCTCTTCCCTACATCTATGAGTCTGTTTGTTTATATTGTTCTTTAGATTCCACATATAAGCTAAATCGTATGGTATTTGTCTTTCTCTGTCTGGCTTATTTCACTTAGCATAATACTCTCTAGGTCCATCCATGCTGTCACAAATTGTGAAATTTTGTTCTTTTTAATGGCTGAATAGTACTTAATTGTATATGTACTACCACTTTTTTATCCACTCGCCTATTGATGGGCACTCAGGTTGCCTCCAAAGCGTGACTATTGTAAATATCACAGCAATGAACATAGGAATGGACATATTCTTTTTAATTAGTTTTTCATGTTTCTTCAGCTATATACCCAGAAGTGGAATTGCTGGGCCATAAATCAGTTCCATTTTTAATTTTTTGAAGATCCTCCATACTGTTTTCCATAGTGGCTGCACTAATTGGCATTCCCACCAACAGTGCATGAGGGTTACCTTTTCTCCACATCCTCCACAACACTTATTGTTTGTGAATTTATTGAAGGTACCCATTCTGACAAGTGTAAGGTGATATTTCAATGTGGTTTTAATTTGCATTTTTTTGGCAATTACTGATGTTGAGCATCTTTTCATATGTCTATTGGCCATTTGTACGTCCTCTTTGGAAAAGTGTTTACTCAGGTGCTCCGCCTATTTTTTGATTTTTTTTTTTTTAGTGTTGAGTTGTATGAGTTCCTTATAAATTTTGGATATTAACCCCTTATCAAATGTATTATTGATGAATATCTTCTCTCATTCAGTAGGTTGTCTTTTTGTTTTGTTGATGGTTTCCTTTGCTATGCAAAGACTTTTTAGTTTGATGTAGTCCTATTAGTTCATTTATTATTTTGTTTCTCTTACCTGAGGAGATATGTCAGAAAAAAATATCACTAATAGAAATGTTGGAGATTTTACTGCCTATGTTTTCTTCTCAGAGTTTTATGGTTTTGAGTCTTATATTTAAGTCTTTAATCCATTTTGAGTTTATTCTTGTATATAGTATTAAGAAGGTGGTCTATATTTATTTTTATTTTTATTTTTTGCATGCATCTGTTCAATTTCCCCAACACCATTTGTTGAATAGACTGTTTTTACCCCATTGTATGTTCTTGCCTCCTTTCTCTTATATTAATTGACCATATAGCTGTGGGTTTATTTCTGGGCTCTCTATTCTGTTCCATTGATCTGTGTCTATTTTAATGCTAGCATCATTCTATTTTGATTACTATAGCCTTGTAGTTTAGTTCAATATTAGGTAGTGTGATGCCTCCAACTCTGTTCTTTTTTCTCAAGATTGCTGTGGCTATTCGGGGTCTTTTGTGATTCCATGTATATTTTTGGATTATTTGTTCTAGTTCTGTGAAAAATACTACCGGTATTTTGACAGGAATTGCATTGAATCTATAGACTGCTTTGGGTAGTATGGACATTTAAACATTGTTAGTTCTTCCTATCCAGGTGCATAATTTATGCTTCCATTTATTTGTATCTTCTTTGATTTCTTTCTTCAATGTCTTATAATTTTCTAAGTACAGATCATTTATGGAGGTAGGAACTTTGGAAAAGTAATCAGGTCATGAGGGTAGAAGCTTTATAAATGGGATTAGTTCCCTCATAAAAGAAACTCAAGAAAATTCCCTTCTAATGTGTGAGGTCACAGTGAAAAAAACATCACCTATCAACCAGGAGATGGGTCCTCACCTGACACAAATCTACTGGTTCCTTGGTCTGGGACTTCCCAGCCTCTAGAACTATGAGAAATAAACTGTTGTTTCCAAGTCACCTAGTATATGGAATTTTTGTTATAGCAACCTGAATGGATGAAGACATAAGAGTTTGAAGTTTGATTTCATCCAACCTGACTATGTGCTAAAACAAAACAAAAATTCAATACTCTTTGGAGTAATATAATAGAATCCAGAGATTCTACCATTCCTAATGTCTAGGATACAACTAAAAATTACTGAGCATATGAAGAGATGGGAAAATGTGACCCATCCTTAAAAGAAAAGGCACTCAAGGGGACTAAATCTGAAATGACCTGATGTTGGAATTAGCATATAAGGAATTTAAAGCAGCTATTATAATTATGGTCAGGTATGTAAAGGAACACTCAATGAATAAACAAAGGAAAAGAACCAAATGGAAATTATATAACTAAAAAATATACTATCTAAAATTATATTTGGTAGGGGCTTAATAGTAGCCTCAGATGAATCTAGGTAAATATATTATCCATCTGAAGAACAGAGAGAAGAAAACAATGGCGGGGGGTGGAAAGCAGAGCCTCAAGTAAAGGTGGGACAATATCAAAAAGTCTAACATCTGTAAAATTGGATTACCAAAGGAAAAAAGAGAAAATGGGGCAAAACATTTTGAGGAATTAATGGTGAATATATTCTAACTTTGCTGAAAGTTATGTTTTTAGAGTCAAGATTCAGTAAACCTCAATCAAGATAAATACAGACATATACTAATCAAATCGCGAAAAACCAAAGATAAAGAGAAAATCTTGAAAGCAGGCAGAGAAAATAAATGACACGTTATATACAAGACTGTACCAATTTGAAATTATTGCTGACTTCTCATAAGAAACAATGAAAATCAGAAGAAAATGGATCATTTTTAGAGATCCATTTTCTGAAAGAAAAGATTGTCAACTTAGAATTCTATATCCACTGAAAATGTCCTTAAAGAATTAAGAGCCCTGACCGGTTTGGCTCAGCAGTTGGAGCGTTAGCCTGCGGACCAGAGAGTCCCAGGTTCGGTTCCTGCTAGGGGCATGTACCAAAAAAAAAAAAAAAAAAAATCCTAGAAGAAACTAGGTAATAAAATCTCATTAAAAAAAAAAAAAAGAATTAAGATGAAATGAAGACACTTCAGATTAAAGAAAACTAAGAGACGCACTGCCAAAATATCTTCACTGGAAGCTGAAGAGAAATGAAATCAGGTAGGAATGAAGAACACTGTAAAGAGTAAATATGTGTGTAAATATGAAACTATTTCTAATTTCTTTAAAATACATATAACTATTTAAAAAATTATGACATTTATTGTGGAGTTTATAACACGTGTAAATGTAATACATATAAAACAATGACATAAAAGACCAGAGAGGACCTAGACGATTACAAGGCTATTATGTTTTACATGTATTGGTATATTTACTCTAAATTAACTGAAAATTTAATGAAGCATTAAATCCCTAGAGCAATGACTACAGTTAGCCAATAGACAAAAGATGGTGGGAAAGAAGATCAGAAAAACAAAAATCGGATGGTACAAGCAGAAAATAAATTATAAAATAGCAAACTCAACCCAATCATATAAATGATTATATTTAATGTAAATAGGCTAAACATTCCAGATTTAAAAAAAAAAGGGATGGAGGATTGAATTTTAATTTAATAGTAGAGAGAAATCAAGAGATTTTAGGATAGTGACTTGGGTTTTTATCATAAAGTTTGTTGAATTCTGAACTAATTTACCCATGAGACTGTGTAGGCTCTCAGGTTTCTTGAATGGTTTGTCGTTCCCTTAAAGCAGGTATATATAATCTCTGGACCATATGTTTAAATTCAAGTAGAGATTGGGGTCAGAGTGCTTCTTCTCCCAGAGGACTTTGGGATACTTATGCATATTTCTTCCTAGGATCCAGCATTGCATATAATAGAATTTCATTTTCCTGTTTGACTTGCATATAAATACCTCAGAGAGTTACTCAAGTGACCCTTTATAGGACACAAAAGATCAGCCTCTCTAGATTAAGAAAAAATATACTATGACTCTAAGAATTTCCTTAATAACTGCCTTTCTTCCAATAAGGCTGAACCCAGTGCGTGGCATATAGTAGGCACTCAATAAACAAATAAAACAATATGACCTAGCCCTAGAAGTAATTTACAACTGCCTGTTGGATACAATTACCTGTGTACTATTTGTTAACTTTTATTTTTTAAAATATTTTTCTTTATTGATTTTAGAGAGAGAGAAAGGAAGAGGGAGAGAGATAGCAACATCGATGAGAGAGAACATCGATCGGCTGCCTCGCGCACACCCCCAACTGGGGATTGACCTGCAACCTGGTCATGTGCCCTGACCGGGAATCGAACTGGCGACCTCTCGGTGCATGGGTCGACACTCAACCACTGAGCCACGCCAGATGGGCCTATTTGTTAACTTTTAAAATTTATTTATGTAAGAGTTTTATATAATAAAAGGCTCCCACTTTAAGTGTATAGTTTGATGAGTTTAATAAACATATATATCCATATAACCACCACCACAATCAAGACATAGAATATTTCCATTACCCCAAAACAATCTTTCCCCCATTTCTCCCTAGTCGTGGCTTCAGGTACCCACTGATCTAGGTCTTCACACTTTATATTAGTTTGCATCTTCTAGAATTTATATATATATCTCACATGGTATGTACTCTTTTGTGTCTGGCTTCTTTTGCTCAGCATAATGTTTTTGAGATTCATCCTAGTTGTTACACGTATTACTAGTTTGTTCCTTTTTATTGTTGCTATTCTGTTGTCTTGTTATAGTATACTTTGTTTATTCATTCACTTGTTTTTTAAAAAAGGTTTTTTTTAAATTTATTTTTAGAGAGAGAAGAAGGGAGAGCAAGAGAGAGAAACATCAATGTGAGAGTAAAACATGGATCGGTTACCTCTTGCACACCCCCTACCAGGGATTGAGCCCACAACTTGGGTATGTGCCCTGACTGGGAATCAAATGGGCAACCTTTCCATGCACGGAGGATGCTCAATCAGCTGAGCCACACCTGACAGAGTTTTTCATTCATCTTTTGATAACTCTTTGGATTGCTTCCAGTTCTTGACTATTATTCACAAAATTGCTATCAACATTTGTAGACAAGCCTTTGTATAAACATATGTTTTCATTTGCGTGTGTGTAAATACCTAGGAGTAGAATGACTAGATCATCAGGGTAGATGTATGCTTATAAGAAACTTCCAAATTTTCTGAAAGTGGTTTTACCATTTTTCACTCCCACTAGCAATGCATGAGTTCCAGTTGCTCCATATCTTCACTAACTGTCCATTAGTCATTCTAATGGACAGGTGGTAGTGTCTCACTTTAAAATTCACATATTCAAATCTCGGAATCCCCATTCTGCCTCTATCTTACCAGCTATCACTTTGGACTTTCAATTAAAAAAAAAAAGAATGACAACAATCATGTTAAAAAACATTAATAAGAGAACAACACTAATTTAGCATTTATTGTTCTCCTAACCTCAGAGTGTAAGCTTCACGAGGGCAAGACCTATCTGGTTCATTGTGTCTAGCACAATGCATGGTACACAGTGTACACATTTATTAGTTATCTGTTGCTATGTAATAAATTACCCCACAGCTTAGCAGCTTCAAATAAACATTCATTGTTTTGCACAATTTCTAAGGGCTAGGAATCCAGGAGCAGCTTAGTTGAGTAATTCTGGGTCAGGGTCTATCATGAGGCTTGACTGGGGCTGAAGGAATGACTTTCACGATTACTCACTCACATGGCTATTGGCAAGAGGTCTCACTCAGTTCCTTGCTGGCTGTTATCAGCAGTCCTCAATGCCCTGCCATGTGAACCTATTAGGCTGCTCAACACAGTATCTGTTTTCCCCAAAGTGAGTGATTGGAGAGACACAAAGATAGAAGTTGATTACACAGTCCAATCAGGAGACGGGAATGGTTGGGGGCCATCCAGAAGGCTGGCTAACACAGTGCATAGTGAATATTGATTGATTGAACCAATGTGTACCTGACATTCTGCTAAGCATTTTACTTATATCATCTCATTTAATACTAACAACCCATGGACCATTGTCCTCGTTTGAGATTGATGAAATGGAGGCTTATAAAATTTAGCAGCCTGTCCAATTTTACAAAGCTATTAGGTGGCAGAGCCAAAATTCAAAGCCAGACCTCTCTGGCCCCAAAGACTGTGAAAAATGGTTCACACTAAAGATGAATGGCCTGGCCGGTGTGGCTCAGTGGTTGAGTGTCGACCCATGCACCAAGAGGTAGCCGGTTTGATTCCCGGGCAGGGCACATGCCCAGGCTGTGGGCCAAATCTCCAGTGGGGGGTATGCAGGAGGCGGCCAATCAATGTTCTCTCTCATCGATGTTTCTATCTCTCCCTCTTTCTCCCTTCCTCTCTCTCTAAAATCAATAAAGAAAAAAAAAAGATGAATACATTGCACTACTCCAAAAAGGAATGGATTTAGATAGCCTTTTAAATATTGTTTATATTGCATATAAAATGCACTTGTATATGGGAAAGAAACTAGAAATTATATCAACAGGGAAATCTTAACATTCTGCAGGAGGATAGAAATTGGTTCTCTATTCTCTAGCTGACAAGGTATTTTCATTTTTTTCTCTCTTACCAGACTAATGTTTCAAATTCTTGGCAGATCCTTGGAAACAAGGCAAGTCAAGAATTCTGCCACTGACTTCCACAGAGTGAACACGGGTTTGCTGATTATATAGTGTGCATATGGCACTGTGGTAGTTACAGGGATCTACAAAGCAAGTTAGACTGTTCCTGGTGTCCAAGAGGTTACAATCTCCTTGGGATTAAGGTAATAACACAAGAAAGTGTAAACACCATGGAGAGGCACACAGGGAATGCTTAGCGAGGTTTGGATTTTTCAAAGGACCAGCCACATCTTTAAAACACATTTGGCATTTATTAAAATAACTAGTGTGATCATCTCTGGAAGTCAGTCGAAGATTAAGATGAGGGAGTCTGGCTTCCTTCCTCCCTTCCTTTAAAAGCAGTTGGAAAGTTTTCAGACAGTGGCTTGCTTACCACGGCAGACACAGACTCAGTCAGGAACCACAGCTTTCTACTAAAGGTGGCACAAAATGGGTTTCTGGAATGCAAGAATAAAGGAAGAGTGGCTAAGATTCAAAGTCCAAATAGCCTTTCCTGAGAATGCGGGAATCACACAAGCACAAACAAAAGAGAGTGTGAAGTGGTAGGGCAAATCCTAGCAGAGTTGAAATCGAGAGTCCACTCCGCCCCTCACCTGAGGGGTGGGTCGGGTCGGGGGAAACTGTCCTGTGCACAGTTGGAACTAAGGGGAGAGTTTGTGAAGCCACATACACTTTGCAAAAACTTGTTTCAGACCAAAATTTACTTTGGCCACTGAGCACGCTCAACTTTCAGTCTTCCACAGAAATGCAGATTCTGTGGCTCCAGATTTTATCTTTAGCAGCTGGAGTTAGGAATGGGGGTGTCCAGGGCCACAGGTGGAATCTGGCGTTTGAGTACATTCCAAGAGGAAAGTGTGAACATTAGGCGGTGGCTGAGAGGGGAGTCACAAATCCATCAATGTGATTGGCTTTGACCTGGTGGGCGACCCTTCAGGAAGGGGCCCGTTTGGTTATTGCGAGATAGTGAGTTCGATACAGAGTTACAGGAGCAGAGGGGCAATTCAGGGTTCTGGCCCTTCTTCGTGGGTATGAATCCGGGTCGAACGGATCGTCGTCATTATCCATTCCCTCCAGGGTCCTCCCAGCTACTCCTTCTTGGACTGCAAAGAACTATTTGCAAGGGACTAGGTGTTGGTGAAGACAACAGGATGCGCACCAGGCAGTCCCCGCGCGACCTGCACCACCTCCACCGCTTATCCCTCTACACCAGCCCAGACTAGTCGCCAGGGGCCAAACATCTGGCCAGGCAGAACAGGCTCAGAAACTCACCTTTGCCAGCTCACTTTTATATTTGGGCTCCTGATGGGGTGCACCCCCATCTATGAGAGTCTCGCAGGCTCTCACTTTTCTGCTTTGGTTGGCAGGAGGATTTCCTTTTACTATGTATACAAACAACGATTACTGAAGATGTGCTCCCAGGTTGCACAGCCTGCAGGCGGTGCCCGCGGACCAGAGGGCACGGCAAGGGCCAGGCCGCCGTGCGGGACCCACCCCCTGGAGCTTCTGGGAACAGCGGGCACACGAGTGGCCCAGAAGGCAGCAGCCAGGGCGGCGGAGACCCCTCACAGCCCCGCCGCATCCCGGGCTCCGGCGCCCACTGCGCGCAAGGTACGCTCCGGGGCGGTCCTGCCTGACCCCGGAAGAGAAAGTTGTTTTGGGGAAGGGGAGCGCCCGAGGAGAGGAGAGCGAGTTAACTAAAACTAAAAATCGAAGTTGTCGTGCTCCCCGCAGGCTGCCTCTCCCATGCCTCATCTTTGCACTCGTCTCCTGCGCAGTCTGGCTTCCTCAGAGGGCCCGATGCTCCTCAGGTCCTACTCTCAGTAGGGGGACAGTGAGCCCGGGGTCCGCAGGTTCCACGACCCTCCCGGGATCCAGGTCGCTGGGAAAACCCGGAGCGGAGCATCCCCGGGCGGGGAGACGCCCTCGGCGCGCGCCCACTAGCGCGCATGCGCAGTCGCGCGAAGGCAGCGAGTAGGAAGCTCTGCGCGGCAGTAGCAGCAGCGGCGGCGGCGAGACTGGAGGTGGGAGGGGACGCACCGGCTGGCGGGCGGGGGCGCTGGGACAAGGCTGTGGCTCCCGCCCGAGGTTCCTGGGAGCGTTTCGGGCCGCGAAGGTCCGCGCGAGGAGCGAGAGAGCGCAGGAGCCAACGAGCGCGGAGTGGGCAGCGGGCGGAGCGGAGCCGCCGGGCGGAGCGGGCTCAGAGCCCGGGTCTCCGCGGCTCGGGACCCGGCGGCGGGGGTGGCGATGTTCCACTGCATCCCCCTGTGGCGGTGCAACCGTCATGTGGAGACCATCGACAAGCGCCACTGCTCGCTGGTCTACGTCCCCGAGGAGATCTACCGCTACGCCCGCAGCCTGGAGGAGCTATTGCTGGACGCCAACCAGCTCCGTGAGCTGCCCGAGGTGAGTGCCCGGCCTCACCTGAGCGCCGCCCTGGGGGAGCGCGGCCGAGCCTGGCCAGTCCTCGTCCCCTCCTCTTTCGTATCCTCTTGTCCCCTCCGCTCTCCATTTGTCCCCCTTTCCACCTCCAGATCGGCCGGTAGGTCCCGCAGGAACCATCTCTACCTGCATTCACCTGCTTCTTTCACCTTTTACTCTCCTCCTCCCTCTACTCCCCGTAAAAGTTTCTTTTCATTTTATACAAAGCGACTTGATGTTTTCCAGTTAGTCCCTAGAGCTTGTGCGATTTGGGGAAACATTCTGGCCCGATGAGTAGTTTAGATACACTTCTAGGTACTAACACCTGGCACTTTTGCCCGGGCAGGTAGGGAGCCAGGTGGGTCGGGCAGTTTCCTGCTGGAAGGACCTAGCAGGGCATCCCGCTCCCGGGGCCCGCCCCCTCGCCCCGCATTTCCCGAGCACTGGCCGGGTAGTGCCTCCCCTTTGGCCAGGGCAGGTCCTGGAGATTGTGAGCAGAGCGCGAGTGAGCCTATCTCGGCATCTTGCGAGGAATGTGCTCGGGCCTTATCGCGGTGTATCGTGTTTGGAAGAGCTGTAGCTTGGCCGGCCTACCTTGGCCCCAGGAGCGGCCGCGAGGTTTAGGGGTGGGGGTAGGAGGCAGGAGAGATGCGTCTGGGGAGCTGCGGGCAGGTGCCCAGGTGCTCGCGGCTTGGACCTGCCTGCGTGGACCTGTTGTGTGCAAGCAGCCGCGGTGAGCGTCAGCAGAGGCTCTGCCCCGCGGGCCAGCCCTGCAGCCGCCTCTCCCGCAGCAGCCGCAGTCAGCCTGCTGACTTCTGCCCTAGCAGTGATGCGTTACCTCCTCAGAGTTGTTTACATAAACTAATCAGTATGCTGCGGCCGAACTTGTCAAGCGACACAAACTGATGGTGCTTTAATGGAGGATCAGGACTGCAAACTTTTAACCTTGGAGCTTGCCTTAGGAACTTAGCTTGAGTAACCCTTAAGGAGGAAGGTATCCCAAATCCAGGGATGTGCAGGAAGTCAGTGTGCAATAATCCAAAGGTGTGCAGGAAGCAGGGAGGCTTCTGGGAGTCAGGAGAGGACCTGGAGGCCTGAGGGTTGGAACTCAGATAACTTGCTTGTCATTTAGTTAACACAAAGCCAAGACATTGCCACAGAAATACTAGTCAAATGTTCAGGCTTGTTAGAATGACCTGATGTGGTCTCTAGCGCTGACAGAGTGTTTTAAAAAGCAGAACTGTGTTTCTCTCAATATTTCAAGTGTTGTTATTCTTCTCGGATTAATTTTCCTTGGTTCGAGTAGAATTGATTGGATGGTTTGCTCTGTGTAATCACAGGGATTATCCTCACTAGGATCTTTGCAAAGCCCCCCAAGCTTTATTTAGCTTAGAAGCAGAAAAGCCATCCAGTTCCCTCAGGCATTTATTATTTTGCAGGCTCTTTCAAAACACTTGGTTTTGTCTGGCCTTTAGCTTTCTTAAATTTGACTTAAAAGTCATTAGCTTACTTAGTGCCTTAAGTTGTAATAAGTTGTAGGTGTTGTATTGCCAGAAATATAGAATGTATAATTTAATACTTTTCAAGAGCTTCAGAATGAAGTTATTAAAGATTGAGTGAAAAGCTGTTAAACTAGTAAATATTTCAGTGCTCTTTGTGGTGTTTTTGGTTGTTCAGTTTCTTTTATAAAACTGGAAAATTCCCTTTGACTAGATTGCCTTGTCACTCCCTTCTGCAAAGGTTGTGGGTTTTCCAGTAATGTTGGAGATTTCAGCTTGGTATGGGAATTATGGGTTTTGGAAATGTCAGGTATTTATACTGATCCTAAATGGAAACTTCTGAGAAGCTCAATATACAATCTGATGGCACTCTGTAAAAACAGTAAATAAATATGTTTTTCAAAGGCTAAAGGTGGTCTTGCTTATGAGTAATTAAGAGCTTCTACAGTTCTTAAATTTTATAGTTTTTAGGTGGTGTAAAATCTATTTCTCCTTGATTTATTGTATGTCTGGGTGCCTGGGTGCGTACAAGCCAGATATGAACAACCACCTTGAAAACACACATTTCATTCCCAGTTCAAGTCTTTCCTTGGGCCATCTGATCTTTCACCTCTGAGATCTGAATGACTCATTAGCACTGCTCACTGCTCTCCCTGCCCCCTCCCCCAACCCCTATCTCCTTACCTGCCATATCACCAGTGGGCCTCTCTTGCTGACAGACCTCCAACATCCTTGTGGTAGTGGCCATACGGCTTTATATTCTCTCTCTAATTTGTTTGGAAGCACAGCCAAAGGGGAATCCTGTACCCCCTACCTCAACAGCAAAGATACATATACTCTCCAGGCTTCAGCTTAATGAAAAGCATGTCCTCTACACTGAAAGGTCTGCAACCTCTGATTTGCTCCAACCCCCTCATTTTACAAATTGAGACTCAGAACTGAAGTGACTTTTTCAGGTCTGTCCAGCTGGTTAGATAGAGTCGCTGGTCGCCCTACTGTACACGTGTCCACCAACGATAACAGCTTTGTCCAGCCTAGAGGGAATGTGGCCTCACACCCATGACACCCTCAGTTATTTAGCCCCTCCTGTTTTACTCATGTCATTAAAACTGGGCCTCAGTCAAATATTTATTGACCCTTCGTTATCTGCTAGTTGCTGGGAACACAGAGATTAAAGAAGGTACGATTCCTACGAGCTGTTCACAGCTTTGTGGGGAGACAGATAACTTCTAGTACAGATGTGGTAACTGGTGTGGAGCAGGCACCACAGTTATCAGACTTGATGGTTACTTACCTAATCTTCTAACCTTTTGGTGAACCTGCACCAGCCATCCTCAGCAGTGGTTCCACCCCGTGATAGCTTCTCAATGCTGCTTTTCTGTAGGGAAGGTTAATAGCACTCATCTTAAGTCTGGCCCCAGTTGGATGCTAGTCTCACCATCCTTTTCCCATCCAACTACTTCTCTCCACCTCCCCTAACTCGACCCCTTTGTTAACAGAGAGTCAGACTTGAACCTCCTTGAGGTGCCCATGTGTTTTGCTCACCTTTGTGAGCATAGAGCCTAACACCTAGTAGGTCCTGCTTAATAAAAACAGCTGTGTCTGATGCAAATCTTCCGCTGCTTCATTCTCTTCCCTTAAGCATATCACGGCTCCAGCATCTATGCTTTTCTGATATACTCGGAAAATATTCAAGTTGGAAGCAACTTCAGAAGTAAAGGTCATCTAGTGGTGACGTTTTGTTTTTGCTACAAGATCCTTGCGTTCCCCTTTGTACATCCTCCGTGTGTTTGACGTCATCAATTTTCCCTTCAGTGTGCACTGATTCTCGAATACCTTTAAATATGTGCTTTACTGTCACCTCTCTGGCACCAGTACATGTGCCAAGTCTAAGAGGCAGCAGATATTTTGAGTGAATGCTTTCAAGCATTTGTAGCATAAAAACTGTTTTTATCTCCGCGCCTCCTCTTAGAGTTCAGTTAGGGTTCTTTCCGTGATTGCCAGATGACATTATTTCAAACACCAGCCCCTTCCCATTGTCCTTTCTCATATCCTGCTTTATTTTTTCCCAGCTTAGAACACCTATGACAACCTGACTCCAGACTCTGTACTTGCTTACTTTGTCTTTGTCTATCTCCCCAGCTAGAACATACGCTCCATGAGAGCAGGGATGCTGTGTTCATGGCGGACCTAGGACAGTACCTGGTACATAGTGGGTGCTCACATGCTTGTTACACAAATGAGTCCTTACATGGTGTCATGGGTAGGCTGCCCCTGTTTCTTAGCCATCATAATTCCCCTTCCCACAGTCTAACTTCTGTACACCAATCTAATGAAATTGGTAATAACACAAAGTCAGTCGTCTTGTCTTGTCAGTCTTTGTTCTCTATCTCTTCTGTGCTGGAGACTTTGACCTTCTTATATTTTATTTATTAAAAAAAATTTTTTTTCTTTATTGATTTTAGAGAGAGAGGCAGGGAGAGAGAGAGAAAGATAGAAACATCGATGAGAGAAAACATCGATTGGCCACCTCCTGCATGACCCCCACTGGGGTTGGGCCCACAACCTGGGCATGTGCCCTGACCAGGAATCGAACCGGCCACCTCTTGGTGCATGGGTTGACGCTCACCCATTGAGCCACACCGGCCGGGTGACCTCCTTATATTAAAAAAATTTTTGTGAATGTGACTTCAACATCTCCAGCTGTGATCTGTTAAGATCATATCTATCCCCACCTGGAATTGTCCCTTTAGTCTTAAACCCGCCATGCCTTGTCTCCTGACCTGGCTTCTTTTCCCATCAGTTTCACTTCTGAAGGATGGGACAGCCATTCTTCCAGTCTCCCAGGTTCATGGATTTACCTTCTCTCCATTCATCTGGTCACTAAGTCCTGTCATTTTTTTCCTTCAAAATGCCATTTTTCCTCTCTCAGTCTCTCAGTCCCACCTGGCTGCTCTCCCCTGGATCCTGCTGTCCATTGCTGGTCCTCTTCTGCCGAGGCTCTTAGGGCTTGTCGTGAGGAGCAGAGAGTGGGGTGCTGGAATGAGTCCATGTGCAGTGCCACCACTTGGATGCGTTCTTCAGGCCTCGGTGTCCTCACGTGTGAGAGTAGTGCCCACTTTATAGAGTTCTTCTGGGGATTGCAGAGAGAATACCTTCAAAGCCCTCATAGTTAGGTCTAAGTTGTCTAAGCTCTTTCTGGATGCTCTGAAGACACTTTTATCATAAAACATTTTTTTCTTGAACTGGAGTTTGAAGACTCTTTTTCCTGGGAGTTGGTAAGTTATTTTTTTAAAACCAGAATTAAATTTTTAATATTCTTTTAAATCGTAATTTAAAAAAAAATCATAGATTCTGTAATATCTAGATGACTTTACAAGTGAGAAGTACCATAAGGTGGCAGTGCCTGTGTTTGATTGAGCACTGCTTTGATTGTCTGGAGTGAAGGGCGGGGGAGAACAGATGTGGACTTACTACAGAAATCACGTGGTTGGGTCGGATGGTGGCTGGAAGTTGCATGAACAGAGGTTTCATGGCAGTTCATCAGAGAAGAGTGAGGACTAGCTGAAGGGGTCACAGAGCCCACGGTGGTGTAGGCAGGCAGAGTTTCAGGGAACCTGCTCTGAGGTGTTGTGTTTCATACAACGTGAGCAGCCAAGCCGAGTCTGTGAAATTGCATCACCGTCATCTGTCATGTTAAATGAATGTTGAGTTATCTTTTATTGGTTTTTACCAGATTTTTTAATTGCTTCACCTTATAGTTTTATAAGAGTTAAGCATAGCATACCTAGTTTTGTATTTGGACATACTTAAATAACATTGTAATAAAAATAATTTACTGCAAAGCTTAGGAGGAAGGGAGTCCAAGAGAGTACTTACCCTTTATAGTGGTGATCCACACATTTCTTAAGTTAGGGAAACAGTTCTCATTTCTCAGATACACTGTTGTTATTACACAGGTTAGCACTTAATTGTTTTCTGGTTCTTTTATGTGTTGGTGCAATCCCCCTTCGTCTTCTCCTCCTTCACCCCTGCCCCCTCTCCTCTCCTTCCCCCTACACTTTACAGGCGAGGAAACAGACCTACAGAAGTTGTAAACTAAGAGTCTCTTTGATTAAGAAACATTTAATGAGTATCTGCTATATAGTAATAATAATTGTAATAGCCACCACTTACTGAGATTTTACTGAACTCCAAACATTGTATTAAGTGCTCTACATAAATTATTTCCCTTAAACTGAATAACAATTCACTTTAGCCATTATAATTTCACTTTTGCAAATGCAGAAACTGAGACTTATTTAAGAAAGTTATTCAAGAGGCTTGTTTAAGAAACTTGGTCAAGTACAGCATAGGAAATATAGTCAATGATATTGCAATAGCTATGTATGATGCCAGGTGGGTACTGGAAATATCAGGGGGAACACTTTGTAAAGTATATGATTGTCTAACCACTATGCTCTACACCTGAAACTAACACAAAATAGTATTGAATATAAATGTAATTTAAAAAATATTAATAAAAATGAAAAGGCAAAAAAAAAAAAAAAAGAAAGAAAGAAAGAAAGAAACTTGGTCAAGGTCAGTTCTGGAGTGAGCATGTGATTCCAGCCCTGCATGTACGTTCACGACCTGGGAGCCCACCTGGGGGCAAGGAGGCGTGGCAGTGTGACATGCTAAGGAGGGAGCCTCTGCAGACTCCAGTGCCGGCTTTGAGGTGTCTCACATTCTCTGGGGAGCTGAGGGAAGGCTTTAGAAGTGGTGACAGTCACACTAGACTGAAAGGAGGAAAAAGCATGTCGCTGTCGCCCAAACCATCCCTTTCCAGGTGGCTAGAATGAGGGGTGTCTGAGTGGTTGGGAATTTTGCTAAGGAGATGAACCCTGTTCTGTAGGGGGAGGTGGCCCTGGATGGTGTGTAAGCCGAGGTGCAGTACAGTTAGACCTCTGTTTTAGAAATACAATTCTGGGTAGCAGTAAGGTGTGGAGTCAGGGAGACCTGTCAGGAGCCTGCTGCAGTGGTCTAGGCCAGAGGAAAGGATACGGCACCTGTGGGATGAACGGAATGGCTTTGTCCAAGATGTTCACATAGGGAGTTCTCTGGTCTGGTGCTCTCTCTACCGTGCTCCTTCCATGTCATGCTGACCATCCAAGGCACTTCATCAGTCCTTGGGGGACGCCAAGTATGAAGCATTGACCTCCTTTTTGTGGGCATGTGTTCCTTGATTGTGGGGTATGTCTGCGTTCAATTTGTGGATTGCTCGCCAAGACATGGCAAGTTTTCTATGTAGCATTGGCTCGGGGAAGATGGACAGCCAGATGTGCTATGGATGGGAAACGTTTGTTTATTTTTGGTTTCCGACAGATGTGTCATCAAGTTTATAAAAACGCACCCGCAGTAACCCTGGTAGCCCTGTGGGTTCTCTTTTTCTGAGTACTGTGATTGGGTACACTATATGTACTGTGTTGTGGACTTCACTGTTATCGTCCTCTGCTGATGCTTTAAAAGACTAATACTTGGAGCATTTCTGTTATTCTAGAGTAACTTGTAAGTCAGCTCGTTGCTGTCATCATGTCTTTTAAAATAAATATCTCAGTTCTTTGAGAAAAAGTATAACTATTCACTTAATAAAACTTTTCTAGACTTGACAAAGTTGAGTCATGCTGGTAGACTAGCAAAATGAGCCCGTGTCCACAGTTCCCCTCCCTTCTTCCCAGGGGCTTCCCGTGAGAAGGGGCACCCCAGCCCCTCCCGAAACCTTCCCGTGCGTTATCCTCTGTGCCGGAATCTACAGCTTCACACGGATTCGTGGGTACTTGGGATTTCCTTACAAAGGACCCATTACCACAGACTTGAAATCTTGAGGGTAAAGCATAGCTGATGTTTACTCAAGAGGGTCAGAAATAGCGATGTAAACCTTTCTTACCCATGTTGGCAAAGATCCCAGCCGTGATCCTGCCATGCCATGGGACAGAGGCATTGGGCTCCTCGGGTGAGAATCTGGTGTGTGCGTCAGGCTTCTCAATGCTCAGGGACAGTTTGCTTATTTTAGGACTCTACCCAGAACTCAGAGCTAGAAATGCTTGTCCTTTACTTCATGTGATAGTTATGAGGGATGCTGAGATCATGGGCCAGATCTTAGTAAATGCATAGAAGAAACTTCTGGATGTCCATTTACTTTCCCTTGGCTATTATTTAGTGGACAGGAATGGTAATTTACTATTGCATGTGGTATTTTAGGAATCTAATGGTGTGTGTGTATGTAAAATACTTTATCTCCTAGCAGTAAGATGGACTATTTAAAAAAAAAATCTTTATTATCATTATTTTGAAGAATTCCCTTATCTAGGCTGTAACTTCTAGATTTTAGAGAAATTGACTCAGTTGGAAGAAGTTTGGCATTTCTGTTTCCAAGAACCCGAGGGCATGGATTTGTCATTTGGTGGATGGAAGGAGGTACCACATCTAATTACAGCATGTTCCAGGCTGATTCCTAGACAGTATGGCCAGATGAAGAGGACTCTGTCCACCCTCACCACTCCAGCCACCTTTCTTCCCACAGTCCACACCCACTTCTTGGGAAAAGGTCATCATGAGGGGGCTGCCAACTGACTTGATGTAGAAACCAGGAGCTCAAGTCTGATGAACAGTTGTGAAGGCCAGAGAGTAGTTTCTGAACCTCTGAGGTCGTGATGGCTCTGACTGCTTGACCTGATTTGGAAGATTCTTGATTTGAGAAGATGCCGAGACCCCTGAGGCTGATGCTGTGAGTGCAGCCGGCCTGGCTCTGACCATGTGGCCTTGTTTTTATCTCATTACAGCAGTACTCTGTGTCAGACGCTTAAAACAATTCAAAGACTTTTTAAAAAGTGACATTTTCTCTGATTCCTATTAACAGTTTTGGAATGTATCCTTTTAGATTTGTTTTCTCTTCATGCACCCCCATATGTTTATTATCGTTCAAATGAAAAGAGGACTCCTACTATGTAAATTGCTTTGCCACTTGCTTTTTTTTTTTTTTTTTTTTTTTCAATTTCACACTGTGTCTGGCGCATCTCCATATCCGTATGTACAGAGGTATTTCAGCATTGATGCTGGTGCTGTAGTATTCCATTGTGTTGGATATACCACAACTGATTTATTTAACTATTCTCGTATTGCTGGACGTTTAAATTGTTTCTAATGTTTTGCATTGATGAACCATGCTGGATTAAATGTTCTTGTACATATTACTTGGTACACCTGTGCAAATGGTTCTTTAAGATAAACTTGAAGAAGCATAATTGTTGGATGAAAGAGTATTCACTTGACAGATTTTAATAGATGTTACCAGATTGTCAGAGATCTTTTTAAAAGATCTAGAGATTATAGAAATCTACTTACTTTACAGCTAAGGGAGCGAAAATCTAAGGTGTTAAAATGATGTGTCAAGGCAAAATGAAAACATGGGCTGTTATATCTCCAAGTCCTGTGATCTTTCTGGGGGCTGGAAAAAAAGGCCTGGAGACTGATTCTGTCATTTCTTCTTCCTTTATCCTTGACTGCGACTCTTTTTCATTGGCCTGGGCAAGCCCTCGGGTAGGCTTTCATCAGTTAATCAGGTATTTGTTCCAGTCTTTGGAAGTCTGACATCTAATTCTTACCTTCAAGCAGCCTACATATTCTCTTTAGCTGGGGAGAGGAGTTTTGTGTCATGGAATTCGTAATGTAGCCAGTATGGGTGTGCAAACCAAAAGTTGCTGTGTGCTCTTGGAGTAGGCTCTTTGGGGCATCAGGAAGCAGGACTCTGGTTTTCACTGCAGGTTGGTTCAGATGGGCTGGGCAGGGGAGGGCAGGCACTGCAGACAGGGAGCTTTTGTGAGGCAATACTATGTTGTGTTACGGAGCAGAGACCCTCACTGGGTTGACTTGGTTCTGTTTCTGGAACAGAAGGGCAGGACAGTGTGCGGGATGTGGAGGGGGGACATGAAGCCTGGGTGATAACTTGGTGTGACGACTGCATGGATCAGCCCCTCCCTCTGTCCTTCTACTGAAGTGTTGGTCCAGGCCTAAATAATTGGCTTGAAGAGAAAGGATGTATAATGGTTGGGAGATTGATCTCGTAGTTGTGACACCTTTGACAAGTAACTCAGCCTCACTGTGCCTCAGTTTGCTCATCAGTAAAAAGACGGTAATAATAGTTCCTACCTAATGAAGGTGTATGAAGATTAAATGAGTTAATAGGTATAAAATGCTTGGAACAGTGCCTGTTATATAGCGAGCACCCACTAAAATTGATCTTTGTTGTTGTCATTCTTGATTGTTTTGTGGTAAAGGCCCGAACTCCTTCCTTCTTGTCTCCTTCAAATCCTTTCTCAGTACTTGGTTAGAGTGATCTTCCTAAAACACAAATGTGATGGCGTGACTTCCTGCTGCACTGGCTTCTGACACCCGTGGGATGCAGCCTGGCAGCATTTTGTCCTCTACCCCTTCCACCTTATCTCCCACCTCTTTCCAGCTTGCACCTTGTGTTTCAGCAACAATTAGCTGTCCTTAGTTACCGACATATCGTTTCATGCTTCTGAGTCTTCCTTTTCCTTCCTCTGTCTACTGCCAGTTATCCTTTCTTTACTTCTTTGCCTGGCTCATTGTTCTTGGTCCCATGGGACCCAGCTTAGGTGATAACATTCCTCGGGGAAGTCTTCCCTTACCTCCTCTCTGGCCTCTGGGGGACACCTGTGTCACTCCTCTTACCTCTTTGTAATGATCTCTGTCCCCCATCAAAGTGAGCTCCTTAAAGCAACACACCTTTTCTTTTTTGCATTCCTGCTGCCTAAGAGGGTGGTTGGCAGAGGGCAGGCATTTAGTATGTATTTGAGCAGCATTCTTGGGGAAGTTTCCAGCCCTGTTGGAGAGTGGATTTAGAAATGGGTTTGAGCCAGACCTCTCAGTGAGAGCTTGAAGATTACTCCAGGAAGAGCTGGGCTTTCATCAGTCCTTGGGTGTGTGGTTGGCATCATGCTGGAGTGAAGTCAGCCCTGTGTTCTTGTCCTTGTTCTGTTCAACACTAGCATTGTGACCTTGGGATGGTGTCAGTGATGTTCAAGGTCCCTTTGAGTTCTGACCTCTTTGGATGCTAATTTTATGAAATTTTTATGACTTGATGCCACAACACTAACCTCTGTCACTTGTGCACGTGCTCTGTGAGGTTGCTGGGTGAGGTTTAGTGGAGCCACAAGTCTAGGCTTAGTCATTAGAATCAAGGATTAGATAATAAGGAGAAGCTGTTCCAAATACTTAACCTCCTGTGGTCAGTAGTTGATTCCCAGAGCCAATTAAGGGAAAAAGATCAGCAGATTTTCGTTGGTTAACACACACACACACACACGCACACGCACACGCACACACCCTACCTCCCCTCCCCCCAACAACTTTTGAACACTGACTTCTTCCCTCTGTGTATGTTGCATTTTCCCAGCTTTCAGAAGTGAGGTGAAATGAGCAACTTGGCTAGGACTTGTTGTCTCCTTGTTAAATGAAGTCAAGCAAATCAGAGGTGATTGCTTCAAACGCTCACTGGGTTGATTCAAGTACCTGAGAGACTATATTTTGGGAAACTTAGTTTGTAGACCTATGATTAAGAATACTTATGGGTTGCCCTGGCCAGTTTGGCTCAGTGGTTAGAGCGTCAGCCTGCGAACCAAAGAGTCATGGGCTCGATTCCAGTCAAGGGCATGTAACTTGATTGCAGTTCGATCCCCAGCCCTGGTCGGGGTCATGCAGGAGGCAACCAATGTGTCTCTCTCACATCGATGTTCCTCTCTCTCTCTTTCTCTCTCTCTTGCTTCTCCCTCCCTCCCCCTCCTCCCATCCCTCCCTCCCTCCCTCCCTCCTTCCCTCCTTTCCTCCCATTCTATCTGAAGATAAATGGAAAAATACCCTCGGTTGAGGATTAAAAAAAAAGAATACCTATGGGTTAATGGCAGACTAAGGTGGCTTCTCAAGGAGTATATGAGGATCAGAGGCTACACCTTTCTGCTCTCCTGCTGACTAGTTGGCTTCCAGACTAGGTGCTGGTGTCGGGCTTCCCTGGCAGCACGATTCAGGAATGGGGACGGGGGCTAGATCTCTGTGGGTCCTGGTCGACCCTCCCTCCTCCTTCCCTGTTCACCTCACATATTTATGAGTGCTCTCTCTGCTTCTGGAATAGTTCTGTCCAGCAAGGCAGATATCTTGCCTTGTCCTTATGGCGCTTCCATTCTAGGTAAGGGAGACAGCTAGTAAATAGATAGGCAAATAAGAATTTCAGGTAGTGATAAAAATTATATATATATATATAAATTATATATATATAATTTATATTTAAAAATTATAAATATATATATTTATATATATATTTATAATTATATAATTATATATATATAAATTATATATATTTATATATATATTTATAATTATATATATAAATATATATAAATATATATAATTTATATATATATAAAATATATATATATATATAAACAAAACAGGGAAATGACATAGAGAGAGAGAGACATGAGGAGATTTCTGTTGAACTCAGGGAGGGCCTTTCTGAGAAGGCAACATTTCCCCTGATGGGGTGAGGCAGCCGTGTGAGTGTGGCGGAGGTCCTTGCAAAGGCTCGGGGAGGAGCATGGCCAGTTTGCAGGCAGAAAGAGGGCCAGTGCAGCTGGAACACTCTGTGTGACAGGGAGGGGAGTAGGACATCAAGGTGAAGATGTTGGCGGGGCTCACCTATGCGGCAGTTGGAGACCCCGTGAGGGGTTTGGATTTTTTTTGTCTGTTGAAGTAAGGGTTGAGGTGGGCAGGGGGTCGTAAGACCATAAGCTGTCTGATTTGTGCTTTAGAAAGTTCACTCTGCCTGCTGGTTAGAGGTTAGTCTGCAGGGAAGAAGAGAAGGAAGTGGGGGACCTGCAGAGGAGGCTTTTTATTGACAGGCTCTAGAGCAGAGCTGACTGTGACTTGGACTAGGATGGTAGCATGGGTAATGAAATGTATCTGGGGGTACAGGCAGCAAGACCTGCTGATGCAGGTTTTTGGTTTTAATACCTGGGGAGATGGCAGAGTCATTTACCGGGTTAGGGAAGACTGTAGGAACTAGTAAGTACTGGAGTTGGGGCATGGTGAATGTTTTTATGAGATCTAGAACTTAGGAGAGGAAGCCTGGGTAATGGTAATTATAGTAAAGACAACAAACGTTTTTTGAGCAGTGTGCCTTCACTGTTCTAAATACTTCCATGATTAGCTCGTTTAACCCTCACAACAACCATAGCTTCATTTTACACAGAAAGCTTTATTTTACCATTGAGGACACTGCTGGGGCACAGAGATGAATCAATTTGCTAAGGTCACACAGCAGAGCTGAGGATCAAGAGCCATTATTCCTACCACAGGGCCTTCTTTCCTCAAGGTCCGACTTGGGGAGACCATGTTGTCTGCACCAAAAGCCACCTGTGAGCCAGGAGTTGTGTCTGTTCTGTGAGAGGGAACAGAGATACCCATGACTCCTGGGTTATTTTTGCAGTGTTAAGGAAAAGAGTACTGAGCTGAAATATCGTTTTAAGAATTAAAATATTAATGTGCTCATGTAAGCATAATCTTTCAAAGAAGATTTGTGGTACCCATTCTTTGGTGTTGGATTTTTTCACCTGTAGAAGTAACTTATAGCTGTATCCTTGCACACTCTTAAAAGCACATCTGTTTGGGAAAAAGAGGGGAGACTTACTGAATATAATGAGCACTGGTCTTATCATAGCAGGGCCCCCATTGTAATTCTGCTCGTAATTGTTCTGCTATTACACTGTTTGCCTCGGCTGTCAAAGCATGATATCACGGAATTAACTGATGAGGCAGTTATTAGTCTTGACTGTAAAGGTCAGTATTATAAAGAGGCTCTAATGTACTTTCTGAGCTATACATACGCCAGTACCGCTGCAAATAAATGCTAACAAGATTAAATTAATAGAAAATAAACATTTTACAATAGATTCGCTTATCTAGTATCATGTTACGGTTATTCCCATACCTGATTCATGATAGAACTTCATTCTAAAGTAGCCACAAGAGCTCTGGCCAGTGTGGCTCGGTTGGTTGGAGCGTCGTCCTGTACACCGAAAGGTTGCAGGTTTGATTCCTGGTCAGGGCACACACCTAGGTTGCAGGTTGGATCCCTGGTCGGGGCCAGTACAGGAGGCATCCTCTCTCTAAAATAAAAAATAAATAAAAATAAAATAAAATAAAGTGGCAAGAGAAGGGACGGGGAAAGTGTTAACAGATGCCCTGCGTCTCTGGTAACTAGTGGTTCACTGAAGTAACACCAAGGCCAGGATCAAAGCTATTCGGCCCCTACTCTTCAATCTTACCCATCCCCAGCCCTCTTTAGTAACTGACTGTCTACAAAGAAAATGTGTGTGAAGACATCTTATAAGGTAAAGATGGCAGAGGGTTAATGCATGTGATGTGCAGTTTATGTGGGCTTTTAAAATTTATATGTTCTAGAAAGTTTTATTTCAATGTTCAGGTTTAGGTTCGAAGTGAATTTGGTCCAGGAGCAGTGTCAGGTGACTTCTGTGGTTGTGGTTTCAGTTCATGGTAGTTCCCCTTATGGAGGGGGATGGGGGGTTCAGCCTTGGAGAAACAGGACCCTGCATGTTTGCAGTACTCTTGACTGCAGATAACACATTTCAACCTAAACTGCCTTAAATGAAAGAGGTATTTAGTGAGTTCACATAGCAGGAAGCCTGAAGGAAGGTGGTTAGGGTTGGCAAGCTGGCAGTGCTGGGCACTGGTGTGACTTCTGTGGGACTTGCTGGGCCTCTCTCCTCCTGCTGTTCCTCACAGGGGCATCCCAAGGAAAAGCATAGAGTCCCAGGGCCAGCCCCAGCCTTTTATTTTTCTTCTCTAGTGAGAGGCAGGTAGGCAAGGAGGGCATAGCACAGAAATAAGGAGGTTGGGAATAGATGTGGGGTGCCATATCTGCTTATTTTCTAAATTGTTAAATTCCAGTGTACTTTTTAATAGTTAAATTTCTGTGACTCAGTGGTCTCATGTATTGCAGACCTCTGTGGCTTTGTCAGTGCTGTGTGCTCTGCTGGGAACGCTCTTCTCCAGTGCAGATGCCGCCGCCTCTGTGAAGCCCTCCCAGATCTAGTCACAGCCAAGTCTATGTGCTCCTTCAGCCCCTTGCAGCTCACGTCTCTCATGCTGTTTATCAGGCTCCGACTTAGCTGTGCATCAGTTTGTTCCCCTCAGTTTGTCATCAGGGATTTACTTTATGTGTCTCTGTCCCAGGTATTAGGGAATTCTGGGGCCTTCTTCACAGGAAATGCTTAAAAAATGTCTGTTGCATTGAAAAAAATTTTTTTTGTGGCGTAGTTTAGATGCATAGATCCTCAACTATTTATCATTGTGCCCTGGCATGAGTTACTCGGAGGGTCTGATGATGCCAGCAGTACAGCTGCAGTCTAGTGCAGTCTGAGCGCGCTGCCTCCTGCCCGGGGAGCTGTGTGTGGCCGCAGACGCCTCACTGGCTCCCCTGGGCATGTTACATTTGTTTGCTGTCCACCTGAGAGGGAGGGGTGGTGCTGGCTGACTCAGCTTGTCCTGCTGGCAGAGGGTCAACAGTAGCTGGGAAAGATAACACACCATTAGTCATGTTGACAGAAGGAGGGCTCCTCTCCCTCTGGCCTCTTACTAGAGGTGTTAATGAGGAGTAAAATGGCCAAAAGGCAGGAAGTGTTTCTGAAGCCCTGGGCCTGGGCTGCCCACACACTGAATAACCTGCCCTCCCCTTGGGGGAGTAGAATGAACTCTTAGGTACCATTTTGAAAAAAACCAATAGTAGCTCTTTACTGACTGCCTGCGGTATTCCAGGTGGACCACGAGGAATTTGTTTGGTCTTCACGTTAGCCTAATATGGGAGGGTTTTTGAAAGTCCTGTTTTAGATGAGGAAACTGAGGCCCAGCTCCTTACTAAGGTCACTCAGGTGGGAAATGACCTGGCTGGGTGGGTCAGACCCCAAAGGCTGATGCTTTTCCATGCCGTGTGCAGACTCCCTCTGGTGGCACCTTGAGCCCTCCATGCAGCTGACACGCGTGGAAGGCCTGCTGTGTTACTGAGCACTGGGAATGCAAAAGTGAGCGTGACAGGCCTTGCCTTTAGGTGTCAGAGTTTAGTGATGGCACCAGACACCTGAGCAGATTGTGAAGATGTCCGGGGTGTGGAGCTGGCAGCATGGCTTCCTAGAGGTGGAGGGCAGGGGCACAACGCAGCGATGCTGTTGGAAGCCTGGGGTCTAAGGGGAGGGTGCCAAGGACCGGCAGCTGTGAATGCCAAGTTAAGGAGCATGGCCTTGATTATGTAGATGGAGGTGTGTCTTCAACAGAGTTTAAGTCTAAGAGTATCTTGTCAGGCTTGAATTTGGAGAGCTCAGCCTGGTACCAGCTTGTGGATGGATTTGAGGGGAACAAGGTTGGAGACGGAGACGATTTCAGAGGCAAACAGAGGCAGGCTTTGGTGATTGACTAGACTGGAAGTGGAGGGTCTGGTGGTTTCAAGGGTCAAGGATAACGGTTTTCAGTTGGAGTGACTGGGTGCCACCCTCAGGATTTGAGGAGCAGGGGAAAGGATGCATGTGGATAAATAAAAGATCAAGCCTCGTGGCTTTAGTTTTTTTCAGTGAAAGATGAGACAGGGCAGTCTGCTAGGAAAGGAGGTAGAGGTTGAACAGGGGTGCCTCTGGGGTGGTGAAGGTGGAGAGGGAGCTAAGGGGTATTGCCAGGGTTGGTGTGAATTTTGGGTGTTGCCACTCCCCCCTTTTTTTCTCTAGAGTCTTTAACCCTGCAGGCTTAGGACAGAGAAAGGTGGATTGTGGCAACTGGTTCTACCTACAGAATAGAGAGGAGCAGGACAACATGGTATGAGTCAACTGAGGTTTGTGATGAACAAGTATTTGGGATGCTATTTAGGCAGAGAAAGAAGGGAGTTTCAGCAAGGGGTGGATGGTCACAGAGAAAATAGTGGGAATAAGGCCATGGGAGAGGCCATGGCCAGATCCGGAATATTGGAGTTGAATATGCGTGAAAGGAAGCAGCTCTGGGTGAGGTCAGTATCCCAGGGTGTGACCTGGGAGCGGATGGTGACAGGCAGTGGGTGTGGAGCACATCAGTCCCAGGATGCCCTGCAGCTCCTGGGCTTGCTTGTTGGATGGATCAGCTCCATCAGGGGCCACAAAGTCAGACACCCCTGTGGCAGGGGCAGGTGGGCAGTGTAAGATGCGGAGGTCTAGCTGTAGGCAAACTGTGGCAACCAAAGGGCACATGCCTCATCTGAAGAGGACAGCTCCACCCGCTGCCCTGTCAGGTGGGGATGTGGGCCTGCTCTTACTGCTTCACTCAATTGTTTTGTTCCCCTGGAAATCAGGATTTTTATGTGAAGTCTCTCCCCCCTACCCTTTTTTAAAGCGTTGGCACCTTATTCAACACTTTGAAAAACGGGCTGCGGGCTGTACGAGTCAGTGTGTAGATTGGATTGGCTGTGTGGGCTGCCTGTTTGTACCCTCTGCTCTGCAAACACTGTGACAGTTCCTAGAACAGTGGCAGGAGCTGGGACCTGGGTCCCAGAGCCTTGCTAAGTAATGCCTTACCTTCCTGGTCATCCTGGATGGAGGTTTTAAAGATAAAGAGCTAACTAATTGGTTTTTCCGTGGGCGCTAATAGGAGGTGATAGTAATCTGAAGCCTGTGGCTCAGATGGACTGCAGACTGATAGACGGTTGCCAGCTCCTTCTCCAACTCCCGCATCCTCACTCCTGTTCGCTATGGAGAGAGCCTCTCGTTGGCTCTTCTGTTTCTTTTTTTCTTCCTTTTTTGCTTATTTATAGCAAAATATTTATATTTTCTTTCTTTAGGCTTTTTTTTCTCATCTCTTCTTTCCGTATTTACTTCTCTTTCTTCAATTCATTTTCTTTTCTCTTTTAAAAAAGACTTTTATTTTTTAATTAAGTCGATGCACAATATTATATTAGTTTCAGGTGTACAACCCAGTGATTAGACATTCTGGATATTTATCTGAAGAAACTCAAAACAAAAATTCAAAAAGACATATGCATCCCTATGTTTTTTGCAGCATTATTTATAATAGCCAAGATATGGAGGCAACCCAAGTGCCCATCAATAGATTGGTGATAAAGAAAATGTGGTACATATACAATGCAATATTACTTGGCCATAAAAAAGAATGAAATTGCCCTGGCTGGTTTGGCTCAGTGGATGGAGTGTCGGCCTAAGGACTGAAGGGTCTCAGGTTTGATTCCCAGTCAAGGGCACATACCTGGGTTGCAGGTTCGATCCCTGAACCCAACTGGGGTCGTGCAGGAGGCAACCAATAGATGTGTCTCTTTCACATCAATGTTTCTCTCTCTCCCCGTCCACCCCTTTTCACTCTCTCTAAGAAAATCAGTGGGAAGGTGTCCTTGGGTGAGGATTAACAAAAACAAAAACAAAAACAAAACAAAACAAAAAGAGAAAACTTACCATTTGAGACAACATGGATGGACTTAGAGGGTATTACGCGGAATGAAATAAGCCAGACAGAGAAAGACAAATACCATGTAATTTTACTTATATATAGAATCTAAGGAACAAAACAAATAAACAAAATAGAAACAGACTCATAGATACAGAGAACATTTCAGCGGTTGCCAGAGGGGAGGGGGGTAGGGGGCTGGGTGGAAAAGGTGAAGGGATTAAGAAGTACAAATTGGTAGTTGCAGAATACTCACAGGACTGTAAAGTACAGCTTAGGAAATACAGTGAATAATATTGTAATAACTATGTATCTTGCCAGGTGGGTACTAGGTTTATCGGGGGATCACTTCAATTCATTTTTTTTAGCTCCAGTTAGCTGGTAAAAGTAATGTGTAGGTCAAATTCTTTTTTAGTATTGATTCAGTATGATTTTATATTCTATCTTCTTTGATTTTAAATTTGGTAAATTGACTGTGTGACTTGTGATTACAGGTAGTGAAATTTAGACATTTGCACATCGAAAGACATGTTTTGCCCTTCAGATTAGTCACTTAGTGGGTTTTACTCAAATTTCACAGTACTGTGTATCCTCAGGGCACCGACACATTGCTTTGAACATCACATGTGTTTGCAAATCTTTGTTCCTTTGAAAAGGTACATTTGATGTTTGGGACAGGCTAAGACCTAAGTCTAAAGAATAAGGTTACGGATCAGTCTTGGAAATGCCATAGTCCTGTGTATAAAGGAGAGGAAGCACCGCCACTTTCTGTGGTAGTGCTCGGCAGTGAGTCTCCGAGGAAGCTCCAGACAGGTGCACGGGTGTTTGAACCACACGGCCCGCTTGGGTGGATGTCACTCATCCCTACATCCCCAGCACGGCTTTAAAGACTTTGTTTCCAGACACACTGTATTTGTTAAGTGGCTAACAGTTAAACATTCTCATTTCAAAAGACGTTTTAGTTCAACCTTTACCTAGTCTCTGGGAGATAAATGTACAATTTCTGTTGGCCTTTGAAAGACTAAAATAGACTTTGTGATCTGCATGACTGTCTTTCTGGGCTTGCTGAGCTTTGGAAACTTTAGGTATAGGTTCCCTAAGAGATGACTTAAAGAATGATGCATGTGGTTGAATGCCGGCATCGTTGTTGAATGGCATGTACATACATCACGCTCACTGCCAAGCCAGTGTATGTGTGTCTGTTGTCTGTCTGTGAAAGGCCAGGTTGCTTTTCTCTGGCCGGTCACTGGTAGGACCACCACAGTGCTTAAAACTTGGTTCTTTATCAGATGCATCTGGGGAGTTTTTTTTAAAACGTAAGGATCCTGGAGCTCCCTCTCCAGAGATTCTGATGTATTACACGGGGTGGTAGGTGGGACCAGGAATCTAGTGTTAGCAAGTGCCTCTGGTGAGGGATGCTGGTGGTCCTGTAGCCACACTGTGAGAAACACTGGTGTCGTGGGCTTTTGGGCTGACCAGACTTAGGTTCATGTCCTAACTCCACCCCCTGCTGATTAAGTGATCTTCCAATGTTAGCTAACATCTCTGAACCTCAGTTTTCTCATCCTTCAAGTCAGCAATGTTCATCTGGTGTGCTGCACGGATTTTTTTTTTTGTCCTCACCTGAGGACATTTTTTTTTTCTTTTATCTTCAGATAGAGCGAGAGGGAGAGAGTGGGGAAGAGAGAGAGAGAGAAACATCGATGTGAGAGAGACACATCGACTGGTTGCCACCTCCACAACCCCAACCGGGGCCGGGGACAAACTGCAACCGAGGTACGTGCTCTTAGCGGGAACCGAACCCAGATCTCTCTAGTCTGTGGGTCGATGCTCTAACCCCTGAGTCAAACCGGCCAGGGCAGAATTTATGAAACATGCAGTACCCGACTATTAGGTCAGAGGCACTGACCTCTTTTCCCTTAGACTGTCAAATAAAAAAACAGCTAACACAAAAATAGCCTTCTGGTGTGAATGCCCCGTTTTGAACCATAAATATACATGTCATATAATAGAGTTGCATCTTCTTGGTCACATTGCATAATAATGTTGCATGTGGTTAGTTAATTCCTGGTACCAGAAATCCTTGTGTACAGTATAGACACCTGATTTTTAAAAAAGTCACTTTGGAACAAAAAGGGTAGGTAATTACTATTATTATTATTATTTTTTTGTAAATCAACCAAACTTATACCTATTTTTTTTTTGTCAGATTGGCAAAATATATATTTTTTGGTGTGCCACAGAATTGTAGTCATTAGTTTGTGTGTGCCATGAGATGAAAAAGGTTGGACATCGTTGCTTTAAGTGAGAAGAGTAGTACCATCAAGGGACGGTGGTTGTGAGGATTGCGTTTAATGTACATAAAGCAACCAGCACTGTTTGGCACATGTCATTATGTTAATTGCCTGTGGTTGGAAAAAAAGGGTCCCTAAGCCTATTCTTAATTTCTGGCTTATTTGTCACCAGGGAGAATATAACTAACCCCTGAGGATAAGGATCGCATTTATAATTTTCCTGTGCTGTAGACCAGCAATTTTCGACCCCTTTCATGTCATGGCACACACAAACTAATTAGTAAAATTCTGCAGCACACCAAAAAATTTATTTTTTGCCAATCTGACAAAAAAAAAAAAAAAAGGTATAATTTTGGTTCATTCACATCAAATGGCTATTGTTATGTTGTCATTTTTTAATAATTTGATAATCTAAGGAAAAAGAGGTCAGTGTCCCTGACTAAAGAGGCATGTGGGTTGAAAATCGCTGCTCTGGAGTCCAATATTTTCTGGGGTGCATGGATGACGGGGGCCCCCTTGTTCTGTTTAACGCTGGTGTTTATGGTGTAGTATGCAGTTTCCAAGGCAGTCTACCACGGGCCCCTTAATGGGCCACAACTTGAGGTTTGCCTTTCTCTTGTTCTCTATTCTGCTCTGCCTTAGGGCTTCTTCCTTCTGTGTACTTGCATGTACACACACACGCACACATACACGCACACACGCAGAGCTGAGCTTGTTCTGAGGAACTGTATCTGGGGCCTAGTGCAGGTGTAGTCCTGCACTGTGGTGACAGTTGTGCATAGATCTAGCCTGCCAAGGCAGAGGGACTCTCTAGTTCATGAGTTGGCCTCTGCTTATTGTGCCTGTAGGGAAATTTAAGCATCGGTTTCATTTGGCAAATGTGGGTTAAGTTCTCCTTTCCCTGTGTCCACAGACACGTGAGATGAGTCGTCCCTATGAAATTTTTGTTTTGGCCACAGTAATCTTGATCTTCCTGGAAGATGGGCAGGCTAGTTTTTATAAAATGTTTTGTTTTTGTTTTTAATGCTAGCGCTGAAAAATAATGCCTTGGTTTTGGCTCATGGTGCTGTCTAAACAAAACACTTCCTGTATCCAGGATATAAGCAGGTTTAACGAGTACCCAAGCATGTTGCTGCTTTTAGTTTTCCTCTCCCCTTTGTAGCTTTTGAAGTGGAATAACTCCGCATTCTTTGCTTGCTAATCATTTAAAATTTTAATTGGAAGTTTTGCTTTTATAATGTGAGCTCCACTGGCAAATGCATGAAGGTGTGTCTAATGTAATTCTAGTTTCAGAAGCAGATTTTCAGTGAAAGAGGCTTTAATTTTCAATGTCTTTGACGCTGCTAGGCTATTTATTAAATATTTTTAGTGTACAAATTATGGTGAGCATTGTATCAAAGGGCACATTTATTTATTTTTTCTTGTTTGTTATGATTTCTTATTCTTGGCTTGGTAATTATATTCAAGATAATTTAGGCTTGGACTACAAAATAGATGTTGGGTCCATGTTCTCTCTGTATTATGCAGTAATAATTCTGTGTTCATTCCATGATTGAATATATACATGTATTTTGGAAATCAATTCCCTTGATATCTTTCCCTTGAATTTTATGCAAGGGAAATACCTGAGTAAAGTGAAATCATTGAGATGGAAATTCTAAGTGCCTAGAGACTGTATGTATGTATCAGCGAATAGCCTTTTTGTGTTCATTTTGAGTTACCAAAGTCAGAATAGAGCTAAATTTGTAGTCATTGCTCTTGAATATAGCTTTATTACAATAGAATAGATAAACAGTATATTGAAGTACCTTATTCAAAATTTTAAATATTTTCTACGATACTTTGTAAACTAACGATGTCTTTGAAAGTAACCTCATGAGGACAGGAGGGAAGCATAATGGACACTGGTACCTACACCCGTTCCTTCCTGTTTTCTTTGATTCCTCCACTACTTGTTGGGAATGTTTTTATATGTGCTCAGCAATCTGAAACAGTCTGAATGCCCTCTAAACATCCAGTTCTCTTCCCCTTTAAACACATTTCAGCATGTTAATATTGTATTCATAGATTATGACAAAAAAGGTAGCCAGAAATTGATTTAGTGCATCAACTTTTAAGCTAAAAAATTCATTTGGGTTGATATTTTTGATACTGGCAATCAGTTTTGGAGGGGTGGGGGTTTGCCCCTGACTATTAAAATGGTATTGATGCTTGTTTTTGAAACCTTGACAAATACAGAAATGTTTAAAGAGGCAGAAGGAAAAAGTCACCCCATAATCCCACCTAAGAGTTCCACCTCTAATTTCAGTCTGAGGTAGTGAATGTCTAATGCCTCACCTGCATACCAACTCCTGAGTGAGCCTAGAGGGCATCCTTCACCCCTGAGCATCCTAGCTGCCACCTGGTATTGTGAATGTCTAGCACATAGGTCTTTTTCTCTACCGGACTCTGAGCTCCTTGCCTTAATTTTTGTATTTCTAGAATTGAGGGTAATGTAGGAACTTAAAAATGATTAAGTTTAAACTAAATTGCATGCACTTTAACTTCACATTATTTAATTGCGTATAGCCAATGCTAAATGGTCGACATGCAATGGAGTTACATCCTGATAAACCTACCATGTAAGTTGAAAATATCATTAAGTTGAAAATACATTTAATACACCTAATCTACTAAACACTGTAGCTTAGCCTAGCCCACCTTAAATGTGCTCTGAACACTTACATTAGCCTGCAGTTGGGCAAAATCATCTAATACAAAGCCCGTTTCATAATGAAGTATTGACTATCTCATGTAATTTTTATTATGTGTATAGCTTTTGTACCATCATAAAGTTGAAAAATTAGAAGTTGAACCATTGTATGTAGTAGGCCAACTATATTTATTTTTTGGAAATGTCTACTGATATTTTAAAGAGAATTTTATACTTTGTCTGGTCCGCGGGCCAATGTTCTAACTGCTGAGCCAAACCGGCCAGGGCAGAGAATTTTATACTTTGAATGTGTAATATGTGGACATGATAAAACATTAAGACAATGCAAAAAGTGTATAATGAAAAGCAGGTGTGTCTTTTATGCGTTTCCTGGCCTGCACTTTTCTGCAGAGGAGAAAGCTGTTTTATTACTTTGTATCTTTCCAGAGATAGTCTGTGGATATACAATTGTTGATACAATTACCTTTTTGAAAACCTGCCTTTGGGATGTAGGACAGTGGTGGACATGAATGGTATGGCCCTTTTGGAATCTGTTCTAGCCATATCTATTAAAATTGAAAATCTAGCCCAGCAATTCCAGTCTGGCATTCAGTTTTAAAAATAGAAATACCAGTGTGTCAAGATATATATGGAAGGATTTTTATTAATGCATATTTGTGGTGGCAGAAAAAAAAAAAAGAAAAAGAAAAGGAACAGGAATTAAAAAGGAACTAAAGTGAATGCGTGTCAGGGAAATGGTTGAATAAATTGTGATACATACATGCCTTGGCTGTGGTAGAGCCCTTACAGAGATGAGGGAGAGCTTTATTAGTTGTCATGGAGGAACATTCTCCATGTATTTTTATGTAAGAAAAGAAAGTTGCAGATAATATTGTATATTATCTCCTTTTTTACAAAACATTGATATACTGTGTGTGTGTGTGTGTGTGTGAGAGTGATGTTATGAGCACGGAGAAAGATATAGGAGGGAGGAGTTAAGTAAAAAATGCTTTCTAAATTAAGTTTCTTCTTCTTCATCTTTATTTGATTTTAGAAGGAGAGAAAGAAAGGAAGGGGGCGGTCAATTCTGTTGTTCCATTTATTTATGTATTCATTGCTTGGTTGTTGTATGTGCCCCGACCTGAGATCAAAGTCGTGACTTTGGTGTATCGGGATGACAGTCTAAGCAACTGAGCTACCTGGCCAGGGCTCTTCTTCCTTTATTTTATTTTTATTTATTTATTTTTTTTGGTTAATCCTGACCCGAGGATTTCCATTGATTCTTAGAGAGAGTGGAAGGGGGAAGGAAGGGAGGGAGCGAGAGGAAAGAAACATTGATGTGAGAGAGACACATCGATTGGTTGCCTCCCGCATGACCCTGACTGGGGCCAGGGGTCGGACCTGTAACTCAGGTAAACACCCCTGGATCAGAATCGAACCCATGACCCTTTGGTCATGGGCCAACATTCTATCTGCTGAGCCAGACCAGCCCGGGCTCTTCTTTTTTATCAATTGTGCCCTCTTCTTTGCTGAAACAGGCATCATAGTCATTGAAGTGATTTGCCAAATTTACTTCCTTTCACTTCTAGGAAATGGTGGTGGGTCCTTAAATCCGCACTTAATCTCATTTCATAAATGCTTTATCTTTTGGGGTACGAGTCATCCAAGACAGAGCATAGGAACTTATGTGGAGCAGCTAAATGCTTCAGTTTCAAGTTGTAGGGGAGGGCACTGGCCCGGCCGGCGGCTGTGGGTGCAGGACCACGGCGGACTGGACAGGCAACTGCGCTGCAGACTGAGGCTGGGAAGTGGCCCCAGTGACTCACCTGGGGTATCATCAGAGGCTGGATAAAGCTCTGTAGCGTTAAAAGAAACAAACAAAAAACAATTTCTGAGAGCTGTGGAAGAGAGAGACAGGTCAGATGATAATGGATGTCTTGACAGCAAGGGGAGTTAAGTGGCAGAGTGATGAGATGGTGAAAGCTAAAAATGGAAAGGCAGTTTGGAGAAACAGTGTTCAGATAATCTTTTCCAGGTTTATATCTCAAGACATCTCTTTGTTGCCGTTTGTTCACATTTATCTTCCTATCCTTCCCTGGATTTATGCTTCTGGAAGGAAGAACTGGGGTGTGGGAGGTAGATGTCCTCCAATGGGGCCTTGAAAAGTACTTGAAAAACACATTATGTACCTGCTCTCTCTCCACAGAGGTGCCTCAATGCTTACTGAGTGAGTGTGTAGTAAGTTCTGTGGGAGAAGTCTAAATTGTTATTAGCAGAACCCTACATTATTTAGTCTTGGATTGAGAAGGTGCTTTAAATTAGGAGTTTAAAACATCCACTCTGGACCAAAGACCAAAGAGTCGTGGGTTCGATTCCTGTCAAGAGTATGAACCTCAGTTGTGTGGTTTGGTCCCTGGCCCTGGTTGGGGTCGTGCGGGAGGCAGCCAAACGATGTGTCTCTCTCACATTACTGTTTCTCTTTCTTTTTCTCTTTCTCTTTCTCTTTCTCATTCTCTTTCTCTGTCTCTCTCTGTCTCTCTCTGTCTCTCTCTCTCTCTCTCTCTCTCTCTCTCCCCCTCACACTCTTATCTGAAGATGAATGGAAAAAGATCCTCGGGTGAGGATTAAAAATAATAATAAAAATAAAATAAAATAAAATAGAATGCAGTATCCCAAATGAAATTACCAGCCAGGGCAGAGAACCATCACCTCCCTCATTCTGGGCATAATACTTTCATGAATGCAGTCTTAGAGCAGATAAAGGAGCATAACTACTGGACTCATATTGAGCTTATAGTTACTATATCTAGTTTGGGGACTAACTCTTGGGCCCACATTAAGCTTTATGGGTAAATCCACCCAAGTCTTGTGCAGGCATGCTGCCTTTGTGCCAAGTCTCCATTATTCTCAACAGAATTTTAGTTTTTTTGGATCCAAATGTAAGACTTCACATTTCTCAGGGCTAAATTTAATCTCACAAGATTAGCACATTAGCTCTACTGTAGCTGCCTGTAAAGAGATCCCCCCCCCCCCCCGAATGTTCATACAAAATACTGGTTAGTTTCAGCAACCCTGAACATGAAATAAATGTCATTAAATGGAAAGAAGGTAGGTGCTGGAGACTGAATTTAGACTCCTGTTCTGCTGTTTGTTGGCTTTGACCTTCAGCAAATTACTTAACCTCTTTGAGCTTCCATACTCTTTTCTAGGTATAAAATGGAAAAATCTGTCTCACAGCCTTGTAAGGATAAGGTGAGTATACAAAGTGGGCCAAAGTAGGGTTAGAGTTGTGAGTATGTGAAACACAGTTTATTCTTTTTTAAAAATAAAATATGTTTTTATTGATTTTAGAGAGAGAGGAAGGGACAGGGAGAGAGAGAGAAAAAAACATTTAGGAAAGAGAAACATCAATCGGCTGCCTCCTGCACACCCCCTACTGGGGATCGAGCCTGCAGCCGGGCATGTGCCCTGACTGGGAATCGAACCAGCAACCTCTTGGTGCATGGGATGGTGCTCAACCAACTGAGCCATACCGGCCAGGTCAGAGTTTATTATTTTCTTCTTTATTTTTCTTTTTTGAATCTTCACCCGAGGACATTTTTTTTCACCAGTTGTAGAGAGAGAGAAACATCTATTGGTTGCCTCCTGTATGCGCCTTGACTGGGGATCCAGCCGCAATCTGAGTATGTGCCCTGACTGGAAATAGAACCCACGACCCTTCGGTGCATGGGCTGACACTCTAACCAACTGAGTCACACTGGCCAGGGCCAGAGTTTATTCTTGTATCATTATTTATTAATTATTGTATTATTTTTCAAATGAACAACTGTAAACCTACTTCTGCCCCACATATGCATGTAAAGCATCTAGCACTGAGCTTTGCGTGTAGTAGGCACACTGATCACGAATATCAGTTAATATCATTAGTTAGAGTACTGAATAGTGTGAATGAAGCTGTGATCATACCCTTGTCATCATTCCAACAGGTTGATAAGGAGCCTGCTGGTGGTCAGCTTTCTTTGAGTTGACTTTGTTCAACCAGTTTTGAATCTTCCCATTTTATCCTTCAGCTCATGTCTCTCTATTTTGTCCAGTAATCCATATCGCGAACCTTGGTGAATTGTAGATGCTCTATTTAAGGACATAAGAAATTATTCATGATGTAATATTATATGAAAAAGGCAAGACATTGAAGTGTACATGTAGTGAAATCACAGCTTGGTAAAAAAAAATTTTTATTAACATGCAGTTGATATGACCAGGGGAGAAAAGAGCAAGGCAACACACTAGAATGTCAACACTCATTCCTGGGGCCCTGTGGGCTCCCACTCCTTCGAATCCCACAGTGGCAGCCACAGTGAGGATCTCCTTACGGATCTGCTGACTAAACTTTGTCCGGGTGCCAGAGCTTGTTCTCTCTTTATCCTTCAGAGAACACTTAAGAATGTGCCACCTGCACCAAGCTTTCTTTGAACAGTTGAAAGCAAAACATTTTTTTTCCCTTTTACTTCATGCCTGTTGTAATATGCAGAGCTGACTGTTCAGCTTTCACCACAGAAAATCATTTGTGTTAATGCTGTGTATCATTTGAATGCCCTGTGGGTCTGTGTGTGTCTGCCTTGGACCCTGAGCAACGTGCCTTGCTAGCAGTCTGTTTTTTTCTTTATGGACGGAGACAGATATGGGCCCCAGGATAGGCACTTTGCCTTCATAGGCCCCTTTCTTCATAATACTACCAATTATGTTTTATGACAGTGATAGACAGATATTATTCAGGCTGGCTTCATTATCAGTACATTTATTTTCCTCTTTTGTTCTTAAAAGAAATGAAAACATTTTTGATGGCCCCCTCCAAGTGTCCTGGACCTTCAGCACTGTGCCTCCTGTGCCCAAAGGTGTTCAGGGGTCCATCCTGCCCAGCACTGAGAACCCCTGTTGTACTTCAAGGTGACATGATTTATGATGGTGGTGCTTCTCTATTTTGTATCCTCATTTACTCTGAGAGTTTTGGATGGCCCCGAATATTATCTGAGAAGTAATCTCTTGCTTTTCTTTTCTTACTGCATCCTTTCTGCTCTTTCCCAGGCTATTGTGCCTTGATAGCCCTTCTCTGATTCTCTGCGGATTCCTGCACTGTTAAAAGATGGCAGCAAAGGGGACATTGTTTCAGCAGCTGCTCTGGCCTGTGTTATCGGGGCTGCATTGTGAGACTGACTTTGGAAGGACATCAAGGTTAATACTTTGCTTTCTAATGCTAGGCTTAACATTTTTTTTAAATGTTGTGAGATTGTTCTGTTTTTCTACTTTTTTGAATAGGGCCAAAGTATTTAGGCATTGTCAATGACTATTTTGAAATAAAGCTTGTTAGAGAAAATATAATTACCGTATTCATCATGAATTGAGAGGCTGGTTTCTCTTTGTTCTTTCCCCAGCTGGATATTTCTAGGTTCTGTAAGAACAGCTCATCCACAGTGAGTGTCAGGTGGCTAGGAAGGAGTACAGATCCTTGACGAAAAGAACATAGCAATCGAGGGAGGAAAATTGCAGAGGTGTTGGGGAGGATACAGCAATAGCAAGGGCTCAGATGCCAGAGACAGACCAAGGAATGTGGTTTAAGCTTGCCTCTTGAGTGTTTAAACAGATGGGCAACACTAAAATAAAGGCCCACAAAAAGCCAGAGAAAGTGCACTTGAATGAAGGATACCCTTGGAATGGAAGAGGTCAAGGAGAAATAAGACAAGATTTGTTCCACTCGGCTTACTGTAGCCTAACCCAGGAAGGTAGTTTTAACATTTTGAGAGCCAGGAACATTGTTGGCATTTCCATTATCCTTGTAAGTAAGTGACTTGGAGCAGTGAGAGCATGTCTTCCTAGAGGTTGCCAGGGAGGGCAGGTATCCAGTGCTTGTGTGATTGCCTGGCAGGTGGCCAGGTCCTACTAGACATGTGGCTCACTGCGGATTAGCAGGCAAATGGCCACCTCATCTGTCACTGGCAGAGTATTGAAATCTCATTGACTGTAACTAACTACCCTCTCATTCCATTTGTTCATTCTAGGTCCTGGCGGAGTATGCTTCTTTATAATTCGAGGAAAGAATGAATGGCTACACAAAAAACTCATTTTCTGTGACTTCCTGTTCTTGCAGACAGTTATCCTGTGTTTCCTCTTGGGAGATGCGAGCCTATTTCCATGGGTGGGGAAGGCTTAAGGCGGGAGCCTCCCACGTGCTAGAAAGAGTGTTTGAGCAAACACTGTTGGATGATGCATCCCTGTGACTCTTCCAGCTCAGCCATCACAAATATACAAAAAATGATGGAACGCTAGGATGCATCTCCCCAGTTCAAAATTACAGGTTTTCTGAATTCTCCATTTCCCCCGGTCTTCACTGTGATCGTGTCAGGGTTAAAACTGTGGCTAGGGTGCCCTGCGGCATCACAGGGCTTCACTCCGACGTGCATTCTCACTCATAATGCTGTTCTCATCTGTGGTTTTTAGATTAAAAATAGAACGAAGACTTCTATTAGCATGGAAAATATTGATAGGAGTCAATTAGAATTCCACATATAGAAGTTATTTGTAACTCATGAGGGGAGAGCACAAGTCCTTTCATAAAGAACTAAATATATGCCAGCATGTATCCTCGTGATGAAGCCAAACTTTTCTCCTTCCTTCCAGTGCTATGTTTTTACTTCCTGACTTGGTCAGTGCTTCCTTTATTTTTCTTCTAAGTCACCAGGGGATGTGACTTCATGTTCTAACTTTTTGGATGCCACCTTCTGCCCCCACATAACCTGTAGATTGCTTTACTGCTTCTTGCAAATACTGGACTTGGTGCTAGTTAATTATAGGCCAGAGTGCATATCGCAAGGTGTTATCTAAGAACCTTGGTGAATTTTGAGTGGGAGGAGGAGAATTCAGGGAAATTGAGCTTGCAGAACCTTAGGATCAAGAAGGCACTTTCTAGATGAACCACCCATCTGATTCACCAGTTCCCTTCACAAAACCATGCTAAGTAGTCATCTGGCCTGTGCTTGAACAGAGAATTCACTGTATCCCCAGGAGACACTGGAACATTTTTAGTTCAGTAGGTAGAGGGACATCTTTCTTTCATTAGTTTCCTTCCATTGGGTCGTACTGAGCAAGTCTCATTCTTTTACCTTGTGACAGGTCTCCAGATATTCATAGGCCATTTGTTGTTCTCTGCAAATGTTCTAAGTCCCTTTCAGTTCTTCATGGGATATGACCAATGTCACCGCTAGCCTTGCTGTTCTGGTTACTCTGTACCTGGTGTTTCCCGTACTCAGTTTTGCCTGGCGGCCACACATGGTACAGAGCGTGGAGTTTTACTCAGACGTTTGATTTGAGTGGTGAACCTTCGTGATGGCAGTAGGTTCCAAATGTTGAATAGGCAGTGGAGGAAGAATGTGCTTTGGGTGTGGAGTTTTGTGGGTCTGTGTAGAGGAAAAAAAATCTTTGAAAAGTGGTTCTAAAATGTGGCTGCCTTATCTTAAAAATAGAATGATCTAGAAGTCTGCTAATTTGGACAGCCAGTCAGTCTCTCTAGGCCGAGGAGGCTGGATGCCACGTTAACCTACCCCTCTACTGCTCAGTGAGCTCTCTCTGCTGACACTCTTCTATAGAGTAGTGCCGGGAACTGGCAGACAAGTCATTTGTGTGGACAGTAGGGAGTGTGATAAACATTATAGATGTGCTTTCTTTCCCTGGAGGTGCAGAGACAGGGTAGGTGGCACTCTCCAAAGTTGATAGTGGCTTCAGGAAAGATAATTTTCGACCAGCAGCACTGGCGATTGTACTGTGTTGGCATTCAGAAATAGAGTGGTGGCCAGTGAGGAGCTGGAAGCCCTGCGTGCGAGCAGGCGCAGAGCTGGTTCTCAGGTCAGTGCTGCCCTCTGACCAGCTGGTTTCCACAGCTCCCAAACCAGGTCTGCACTGTCCCTGAGATGTGGCTGCTCATCGGAGTCACCTGGGGGACTTGATGAACCAGCATGCATCGGCCCCTGCCAGGCCTGCTGGATCCAGCTCTCTGAGGGTGGATTCCAGGAATCTGATGCTTATGTAGGTCAGAAGTGGTTCACAGGGGTAAGTGGGGGACGAGATGGGCCAGCTTTCAGGGCCGTAGACAAGATAATCTAAGCTATCCTCCAGCTCAAAATTAGGATTTTTGTATTCTTCTGACCCTACTCTCTGTCCTGTTATAGTTTGTGTTGCTACTGCCTCCCTGTTCTGTTGCTGTTCTCTCATTTTCCTTCTCTGGGTGTTGCTGGCTTCTACGCATTTGAGTACCGTACTGGCTGAGCGTCCTGAAGGATTTTGCCAGCAGAGGACGGGCATGATCATAGTTGCCTTTCCTCTCCTTGCTCACCTGCGATGACCTCTCTCTCCAGCAGTGTCCAAGGAGCACTCTAGGTCCTGGGCATCCTTTCTCAGGGACTCTGGGGCTGCCACCCCCTGTCACCAGCCGTCTGCCTGCATGTGTGCTTGCTCAGGGGTGATCTTTGTTTGTCCAGACTGCACAGCCTTCTCTCCTTTGGACGCCTGGTCACCACAGCTGCAGTTCGTGTGCCTTGGGAGAGACCCGCTTATTTTAATCCTAAAAAGGCCAAACCTTCTTGCAACCTAGAGCCTCATTTTGATTTATGTTTAGGATGCAGGAATCTCTTCTGTCCTTTAAGTCGGCTTGAAATAAGAAGGGATATCCCACCACACTGTGGCGAAAGAAGAAAAAAGAACCCCCGACAGTCGCCACGAGTACCATGTTCAAAGTGTGGTTTGATTTGGCGTGCTGTTCTGAAGGTGCCCATGGGTGGTTGCTCTAGCTTTCAAGCCCATATCACGTGTGTACCTGTTCCACATGTAGCAGGTCTTTGCTCAGTTCACAGAAACTATAGGGCAAGAGTGTGGGGTGAGGGGGAAGCTTTGTATCCGAAGTCCAGAGTTACTCACTAGTTTATCACTTTAACCCCGTGCTCCTCGACCTTTTTTCCATTGTCACCCTCTCATGCTGCCCCGGCCTCTTTAGGCATATTTTCCCCAATTGCACCTTGTATCATGAAATTTTAATACCACAGGTGTACTATGGATCACAAACCATTGTGATAGCTAAAGCTTTTAAAACATCCCTCCATTAATTTTCACCCCTTTGGAGACTATATCACCCCTTGCTGATTCCAATATGCAGCCAGGATTGAGACTCAGTGATCAAACCCTGTGTTTCCAAAACTTGCTTGATCAAGAGACTTAGCTGGGAGCACTTGTTAAGCCATCAGATTTCCAAGCCCTTCGTCCTAGAGATTATGTCTTCACAGGTGTGGGGTGGGGGCCTAGGAATCCACATGCTTAGCGATTGTCCCAGTAATTCTAAACATTTGGTGGGCTGGGTTCTCTGCGTTCTGACACAGATGCTGCTTTCTCCCCTCATTTTCCCAGCTAGGGGTTGTAGGGGTGGAGATGGGGTTGCCTGCAAAGCACAGATGTGCTCTATCTTGAGTTAGAACTTAGAACTCATTTTCTAATAAACATTTTAATTAAAAAAATAGTCAAAATAGTGTCATGCTACTTCCTTGGACAACTGCACATTGAATATCTCCTGTGTAGTGTAACTGCGCTAGGTGTTTTGAGGGACACGATGGTGTGTATAATGTATTTTATGGCCACAGGGGGCTTATTAATCTAGTGAAGGAGCAGAGGTGAGTTGTTTTGGAGAAGCAGTTCTAATTTTTCCCAGGTGATTGAGTGGCATTTGAGAATGAGTCAGATGTTGATAACTGGAGAACAGCGTTGGGGACAGAAAAGGCATGATGAATAGCTGGTGATTCAGTGGGGCTAGAACATGGGGTGCATGGCCTGTGGGTGTGGAAACTGAAGTTAGAAAGGCCACTGGGGCAGTTGTGGGGCAGAGGTTAGACAGGACATGGGACTTGCAGCCAGAGAGTCTGGGTTTAAGGTGTGGCTCTGATGCTTTGCCTGCTGTGTTGCCTTCTAAAGTTCAGTCCTTGATGACTTATTGCTCACTGGATGGTTGTGTTGGTGGCATGAGATATGACAAAGTACCTACAAAAATCTTGGTGATATTAGAATATGCTGAGTTAGGAGAGCCCTGAATATGAGACTGAGTATGTACTTTGCTCCATAACTAGTGGTCAGCCATCGGAAAGCTTTGAAAAGACAGGTTTATACTGCTAGGGGTCGAGTAGACTTTAGTAGACTCTCTTGAGGATTTAATCACAGCATGTAATGTTCTTCTTATGCATGTGGAAATATATTCTGAATGCTTGGAATGTAACCCACTGGCGAGTGGGAGGCTTTCAGTTCAAAGGCCAAGAAAAAGAAACATGGGTAATTTGTCTCACCTGCTTTCCTTCCTTTTTCATAATTAGAATCTCAGGCAGTTGGCACTGGAAGGGAGCCCAGAGATCTAGTTGAGTCCGTTTGCCATCTTGAGTGCTCAAGGCTTTGCTGCTTGTTATTTGCAGGGCCAGGACTAGAGGAGTCCTGCCACAGGGCAGCACCCTGGGGTTCTGAGGCCATCCCCTGAGGGGTTGGCTACTCAGAATGGTCTCCATCTTCTGTGCACAGCTGTCCCCTCTCACCCTGTGTCTTTTTGTGTCCAGGTCAGGCCCACCCCTGAGTCTTGACTTCTTTTTCACTCTCTGGATTTCTGAGCTTCGCTGAAGTCCTTCTAGCCCTTTCAAGTATGTTTTTAGTTCCCTTTTTTGCTTTGTTTTGTTTTTAATGATTTGATTTTGAACTACTTGTTTAAAAAATTCACTTGCTATGTCATGATAGTAGCTTGAGTACTTTGTATACTGTGGGTCACTGGACCCGCTCACTAGTCTTTAAGGTCTCTTCTTGAAACTATTTAAGCATTTGGTCTCAGCACTTTCTCGATTTATGTGTCTGATGGTTTTTGTTTGCTTGTTTGTTGTCCCTCTCTGCTTTTGAAAATGAAAGAAGACTTAAAAGTCTTGTTTAGCTCTATCAAAACTATCCTAGGGCAGCAAAGTGTTAAAACTGGATCTAAGTTTCTTACACTTGAAGAGTTTTAGTAGCTGGGACATACAGGCGTGCGTATTATGTGGTGACCATAGTGGTGACAATTATTGCTAACATCCATTAAGCATTTTTCATATGTCAACCATTGTTTTAAATTCTTTACCTGTATTCATGCATGTAATTGTTGCTGCTATTCTATGAGGGATAGGTGCTGTTATTACATACCCTGTTTTACAAATGAAGAACTAAGGCACTGAGAGGTTAAGCAACTTGCATGAGGTCACACAGCTAGTTAGTAAATTGGAGAACTGAGATTACAGACTTTGGACTCCATAGTGCTTCTTTGCCCTGCTGTTTACAGTAGACAGGGAGGGATTCTGGATACAAGTCTGAATCCTGGCCTGACACATCTGTGTAAACTGGGCCCAGGTGTGTAACCTCTGTGCTCCAGTGTCATTTATCTGTGAAATCAGAGTAGCTGCCTGGTTTGGGGTTGTTTCTAAGATTAAATGAGGTAGTAAGTGCAGAGCCCCTAGCCTAACACCTGGCACATTAGAAACATTTCTTATTATTTTAGAGCTGCTTTTGTAAAATGTAAAGTGTTGGAAAGTTTTTGAAACTAGATTTTCAGAGTCTGCTCTAGTCATGTAGCAGTTTAATTTTAAATTGCTTTCACTCATGCATACAAGATAGTCTTTCTTAAAAGAAATCTTTGATGAGTCCTCAGCCAGGAATACCAGGCTGTTTAAGATGCTTTCCCAAGGGAGAAGTTGTCAGTGGTACCAGGTCAGCCCCTACTGGTGATGATATCTTATAGTGAGCCATGACATGGGGTGAATGAACTGTACATATCTGAGTAAAACTCTGGACTCTCAGCTGGGAATGGGGGGCCTGGGAAGTGGTAGCACAGAAGCTCCAGGAGCACAGAGATGCTTCAGGAAACTGCCCTGGGACCTTGTGGGCATGGTTCATGCCGCGGTGTTTGGGTACTCGGGGCTGTTGCTTGTCTCCTGGACGTCCAGGAGCTGGAGAAGTGCTGTTGACTCTCATCCTTTACCTTGAGACTTATGTTTGGGAGTATCCCATAGGATTCCTACATCCCCTTTTTCTTGAATGTTCTTTCTGATCACATGTCACATAGATTTCCAACTGACAGTTCTCGAGGTGATACAGTGAATAAGTACTCAGGACAGAGTCTTCATCCCAAGGAACCAGCTGGTCGGCAGCATGGGCACACTGCAGAACTTCTTTGAGGAGCTTAGTCGCAAGGAAAGAATCATGTCCTCAGACAGATGCTGTGCTTAGTGAGTGGAGTGGCTTGTTGTGTGGCCTGCAGGCCACCATCCGGCGTTGCTGTACATTCATCTATTAGATGAATGCTAGGAATGTCAGTTTGGCCTCTTACCTCGGTTGCTGGTAAATAGTAAAAATAAAATTTAAAGAATGTCAAAAAGAGCAGCTTCAAGAAGTGGCTTCGAGAGACTTTTGCCCGTCCTCGTAACAAAGAAAGCAGACTTGTTAGACTTGAGCATTTAATCAGCTGTAACTGCAGACCATGGAAGCTCAGCCTTTTCTCTTTTTCCTTGAACAGTAGGGCAATTCAGAGCATTTTCAAAATTAGGCCTTGTGTATGTGGTTCTTCATCTGGATTAATGTTAGAACTTAATATTTAGTTCAGTTTGTGGAGCTAAAATGTGACGATCAGCATGAGATCTGTTTTGTTTTTCTAGAACTGTTTGTGAGTTGCTAGGGATTCTACTCAGTTTTTCCCATCTTGCTTTTCACGTAACTGTTTTGGTCAGCCAGTAGGACACAGTGTGAATTTAGTATGTGTGAGAAATTTAAATATGAGAGGAGATTTATTTTGAAGATGCAAGGCTGCTCTTATAGGAGCTATAAACACTTGGAACACAGGCCTGTCTGGGTGGAAAACACGCTTCTCCTAAAATTACTAAATTGCACCATTTGAATCTGAAATTGTGATTACAGAGGTGCAAAAATATATATTGTAGCTCATGTGTATATGAGAAAATGTTTTTTGTTTGGGGGGGGGGTAAGTTAAGCCCTTCTGTACTATTAAACTCTACCAGTGATCATTATATTTTTAAATGCCTGAAATCTGATGAGGGACCAACAGTGATTTCTTAGTCTAGGCAAAGACCAAGCTACATATTTAAATTGTTTGGAGGCTTGTGGGACTTCAGGAGGTATGCATCAGATGCTTGGATTATTTGTTCTGTTAGTGTTTGCTCTATTCTGCTGCTTGACCATGCACTCCCTCCTCTTTTGGAACAGTGCTTTGGCTCTCCCTTGAAACAGACTCCAAAATAAATACAGTAGCATCTTGACTACCACGGCAGGGCTTAACTCATCCCGAAGTTTGTTAGAGATGGAGTCTTGGCTGCAGTATGTCATATCAACTGGTTCCTCTCCCGCCCTCAGGATCTCTTGATAAATGGTTTAAAACAGTTTGGTCATCTTCAGCATTATTGAGCATAAGAGACAAAGCCCTTTTCTTTCCCCTTTACTTATGATTAGTATGCACTATAAGTGCCGCTCAGTGTTTCCTTAGAAGATTATGGGCCATTCTGGAATGATCGTAATCTGGTAACTCAGATTAATTTGGTAAGTGCTGTGTTAGTAACTGAGTCCCTCCGTTTCTTGCTTGTTATCCAGAAGGATCAAACCGTGGCTAGGGCATATTAATTTATTACGTTAGGAGATGAAAAACATTAATAGGCAGTCCAAGGTATTCTGTTTATCCAAGTGTTGCCCAGATCTTTTTCTTAGCTGAGCCTGTTACTTCAGAAGAACTCAGAGTGTTGATTCAAATGTTGGTGTATTTCCTGTGAAAACTCAGAAGCAATCTTCCTAACATAGTTGCTCTGAAGAACCCATTTGTATTTGATGTCTCATAGGAATCTTATTGCTGTGGTATGACTGACCATAAAACTGCCTAATTGGCTTTTTTCCCCCTGAAGGAGCATAACAGAGGTAGTTTATGAAGTCAAGAGACATTTATTATTCTTTCTTAGCATTTTGTGCCTCATCTATGATGATTCACTTTCTCCCTCAAAGATTAACTTGTCTTGTGTCAACTCCTGGATATCCCTCGAGAGGAAGGACTGCATCTTGTTTGAAGAATTTCCCCTCCATTTTATTTTATTTTTTATTTGTTATTTTTTTATTTATTTTTGTTATAGATGTTTCTCCTTTTTCCCCCATTGACATCCTGCTCCCCCTTCCCTCCCCACCCCGTCCCCAGCTTTGTTGTCCATGTCCATTGGTTATGAATACATGCATATAAGTTCTGTGGTTTATCTCTCCCCCCACCCCCTCTTCTGGGGATTGTCAGTCTGTACCCTACTTCTACATCTCTGGGACTACCCTGTTCCTCAGACTGTTATGTTCATTATATTCCACAAATAAGTGAGATCATATGATATTTGTCTTTCTCTGCTTGGCTTGTTTCGCTTAGGATGATAGTTTCCAGGTCCTTCCATGTCGTCTCAAAGGATAAGAGCTCTTTCTTTTTTACAGCTGCATAGTACTCCATTGTGTATATGTACCACTGCTTTTTTATCCATTTGTCTACTGATGGACACTTGGGCTGTTTCCAGATCTTCGCTACTGTAAATAGTGCTGCTATGAACATGGGGGTACATATATTCTTTCTGGTTGGTGTTTCAGGCTTCTTAGGGTATATTCCTAGAAGTGGGATCACTGGGTCAAATGGTAATTCAATTTTTAATTTTTTGAGGTAACACCATAGTGTTTTCCATAGTGGCTGCACCAGTCTGCATTCCCACCAGCAGTGTACTAGAGTCCCCTTTTCTCCACACCCTCACCAACACTTGTTGTTTGATGCTTTGTTGATGGTGGCCATTATGACAGGTGTGAGGTGAAACCTCATTGTTGTTTTAATTTGCATCTTTCTGATGATTAGTGATGTTGAGCATTTCTTCATATGTCTCTTGGCCATTTGTATGTCCTGTTTGGAGAGATGTCTATTTAGCTCCTCTGCCGCTTTTTTAATTGGATTCTTTGTCTTCCTTTTGTTGAGTTGTATGAGCACTCTATATATTTTGGAAATTAACCCCTTATCTGATGTATCATTGGCAGTTATGCTCTCCCATACAGTGGGTTGCCTTTCCATTTTGATGGTTGTTTCTTTTGCTGTGCAGAAGCTTTTGAGTTTGATGTAGTCCCATGTGTTCATTTTTTCCTTTGTTTCTGTTGCCTTAGGTGATGTATCAGTGAAAATTCTGCTGCGTATGATGTCTGAAATTTTGTTGCCTACATTTTCTTCTAGGATTTTTATGGATTCACGAGTCACATTTAAGTCTTTTATCTATTTTGAGTTTATTCTTGTGTATGGTGTAAGTTGATGGTCTAGTTTCATTTTTTTGCATGTAGCTGTCCAATTTTCCTAGCACTGTTTATTAAAGAGGCTGTCTTTACTCCATTGTATGCTCTTGCCACCTTTGTCGAATATTAATTGAGCATAATGTTTTGGGTCAATTTCTGGGTTTTCTGTTCTATTCCATTGATCTATGTGCCTGTTCTTGTGCCAGTACCAGGCTGTTTTGATTACAGTAGCTTTGTAGTATAACCTGATATCCGGTATTGTGATCCTGCCTACTTTATCCTTCTTTTTCAAGATTACTGTGGCTATTTGGGGTCTTTTTTGGTTCCATATGAACTTTTGAAGTGTTTGTTCTAGTTCTGTGAAATATATCCATGGTATTTTGATGGGGATTGCATTGACTCTATAGATTGCTTTGGGTAGTATGGACATTTTAATGATGTTAATTCTTCCAATCCATGAACAAGGTATGCGCTTCCACTTTTTTATATCTTCCTCTATTTCATTTTTCAGTGTCCTTTAGTTTTCTGCAAATAGGTCCTTTACTTCTTTGGTTACGTTTATCTAGGTATCTTAATTTTTTTGCCGTGTTTTTAGTTTCTCTTTCTGTGAGTTCATCACTGGTGTATAAGAATGCCGTCGATTTCTTGATGTTAATTTTGTATCCTGCTACTTTACCAAATTCATTTATTAAGTCTAGTAGATTTTTGATGGAGTCTTTAGGGTTTTCTATGTATAATATCATGTCATTTGCGAATAATGACAGTTTTACTTCCTGCTTTCCAATTTGGATCCCTTTTATTTTTTCTTCATGTCTGATTGCTGTGGCTAAGACTTCCAATACTATGTTAAATAAGAGTGGAGAAAGTGGACATCCCTGTCTTGTTCCTGTTCTTAAGGGAAATGCTTTTAGTTTTTGTCCATTGAGTATGATGTTGGCTGTAGGTCTTTCATATATGGCCTTTATCATGTTGAGATATGATCCCTGTATTTCCACATTGCTGAGCGTTTTTATCAGAAATGGGTGCTGGATTTTGTCGAATGCTTTTTCAGTGTCTATTGATATGATCATGTGGTTTTTATCTTTCATTTTGTTTATGTGGTGTATCACATTTATTGATTTGCAAATATTGTACCAGTCTTTTATCCCTGGGATGAATCCCACTTGGTCATGGTGAATAATTTTTTTGATGTATTGCTGGATCCAATTTGCTAATATTTTGTTAAGGATTTTGGCATCTATGTTCATCAGGGATATTGGCCTGTAGTTTTCTTTCTTTGTAGTGTCTTTTTCTGGTTTTGGAATTAGAATTATGCTGGCCTCATAAAACGAGTTTGGAAGTCTTCCTTCTTTTTGAATTTTTTGGAATAGTTTGAGGAGAATGGGTGTTAGTTCTTCTTTGAATGTTCGGTAAAACTCCCCCGTGAAGCCGTCCTGGCCTGGGCTTTTGTTTGCTGGGAGAGTCTTGATTACATCTTCAATTTCCTTAGTTGTTATTGGTCTGTTCAAGTTTTCTATCTCTTCCCGGTTCAGTTTTGGGAGACTATGTGTTTCTAGAAATGTGTCCATTTCACTTAGATTGTCCAATTTGTTGCCGTATAATTGTTCATAGTATTTGTTAATGATCCTTTGTGTTTCTGTGGTGTCATTTATTACTTCTCCTCTTTCATTTCTGATTTTGTGTATTTGGGTTCTCTCTCTTTGTTTCTTGGTGAGTCTAGCTAAGGGTCCATCAATCTTGTTTATCTTTTCAAAAAACCAGCTCTTTGTTTCATTGATCCTTTGAATTGTATTTTTGGTCTCCATGTCATTTATTTCTGCTCTGATCTTTACTATTTCCTTCCTTCTACTTGCTTTGGGGTTTTCTTTTTGTTTGCTTTCTAGTTCTTTAAGTTGTGAGGTTAGGTAGTCAATTAGAAATTTTTCTTATTTCTTGAGGTAGGCCTGGAGTGCTATGAACTTCCCTCTCAGAACTGCTTTCGCTGCATCCCATAGATTTTGTGTTGTTGTGTGTTCATTTTCATTGGTTTCCAGGAAGTTTTTAATTTCTTCCTTGATCTCCATGGTAACCCATTCATTGTTCAATAACATGCTATTTAGCCTCCATGTGTTCAAATGTCTTTGCATGTTCTTGTTGCAATTGATTTCTAGTTTCATGCCATTGTGATCTGAGAAGATGCTTGATATGATTTCAATGTTCTCGACCTTATAGAGAGTTAGTTTGTGCCCTAACATGTGGTCCATCATTGAGCATGTCCCATGCACACTTGAGAAGAATGTGAATTCTGCAGTTTTGGGGTGTAATTCTCTGTAGATATCTATTAAATCCATTTGATCTAGTGCTTCGTTTAGAGTCTCTGTTTCTTTGTTAATTTTTTGTCTAGACGATCTATCCAGTGATGTCAGCGGGGTGTTGAAGTCCCCTGCTTCCCCTCCATTTTAAAACCTTGCATGTTATAGGCACATTATATGTATAATGCTTGTTACTGCTATTAAATAGCTTGGATAAATTGTATTGAATCCAAGACAAAATGCCCACTAAACAGAATTTCATCCTATTTGAGTCATGTAATGCTTTCCTGAGTACAGTGTATGAGAAGTTCAATCTTATTGAAAATCCCGTGTCAAAGTGTAAGACCACTTTAATAAACTTAATTGAATATCTGTTGGATTTCTTGTTGGGAGAACTTTTTTTGGGGGTATGTAAACTGGTTATACCTCCATCCTTCAAGTTTTGATTGAACATGCAGTTGGCTTAGGTTTGAAAGGAAAACATCTCTTTAATGAGATAAATAGAATCTGGTTTTCTGTGGTACAAAAACAAAATGAAATAATCCTCAGTCATTGGGCTTATGTTCTTTTTTTCTGACCAGATTTACGCTTTTAAAGGAGTTCTTTCCCTAAAATTCCTATTACACTTTAAAAAGCAAAATAGGGATTATAGTGTATATACAATTTTACATTTTTTCATAGCCCTAGAACACATGTATATATTATATTATTAAATATTATTTACAAACATGATTTTTAATGGCCATTTAACAGTTCATTGCATGAATTTACCATCCTTCTTCTACTGTTACTATTTCAGGTTGGTATCCTTTTCTCTGCCTTGTCATATTTGACCCTTCCCTGTGCTAGGCCAGTCCTGCTCATTCTGTCTTGTCAGTTTTCCACCTGTGCCCTCAATTCGTTCTCCCATGTTCACGGCTTGTTCCGCATTCAGGTTCTCAGTAATGGAATGCTGTCCTAATCCACCTTACTGTCAATAAAAGCTTCTCTTCTCCAAACCATTGCAAATACCACTAGCAGCCTTATCCACTCTTCTGATCATAGCACAATAACTAATGCATTCCTGGTTTTGATTTTCAAAGTGATTCACCCCTGAGCTCTTTTAATTTGGAGGACTGAGGGTATTCTTGGGGCATTAATGTCTTTGTTAGAGTTCATTAATGGTGACAGCTTGATAATGTATAAAAGTACCTTGAAAATATTTAAAAAATTAGCCAATGAGAGAGGATAAAACTATTTATTAGCGGAGGCCAGAAAACAGAAAAATTGGAAAGGGTAATATTTTAAGCAAAGTGAATTGTAAATATCTTTATTTTAAATGCTCAAATAGCCTGGCTGGTGTGGCTCAGTGGCTGAGCATCGAACCATGTACCAAGAGGTTGCCAGTCAGGGTACATGCCCAGGTTGTCAGCCCAATCCCCAGTGGGGGCCATGCAGGAGGTGGCCAATCGATGTTCTCTCTCATCGATGTTTCTCTCGCTCCTTCTCCCTTCCTCTCACTATAAAACCAATAAAAAGAAAAAAAGATTTAAAAAATGCTCAAATATATGTGCTAACCTCAGTGGAAACTACTTTGCTTCTCTGAGATTTGATTTACCTCTGACTTTTTAGGGCCATGTAAGGAAAAGAATCAGTACCCTCTTCTTTGTTGCATAAAAAAACATTACCTGGCCACTGAATTATGAATGGATTAAAAATTATATTTTAGAACAAGAGACTTTTCCTCTGATCTGTTTCTTTTCCCTTTTTTGGTCTTATAAGCAAATAAATAGTTAAGAAAATGTATTTCTCCCTGCTTCACATTATAGAGGAAGTGGTTAGTTTTATTGAGGGATTGAACCTTTTATCTCATTTATCTCATTTCGTCTTATGTGTTATGTGACCCATGCAATAGTGTATGGATGTAAGCTTTCTATTTTGTGAACCAGTGTTTCAAATTCTTAAGTATTTGTGACTCTTTTGAATTATATTCTCTGTCTGAAAATAAAAATTCAAATTGCCACTTGAATGGACAGTGTAGTTAGCCATTTTTGAATTTCACTAGGACTGTCCTGATGCTGGGTGATTGATATCTCCTCTTTTGCCTCCAAACCTAGACCAAGCTTTTTTTTTCCTTTCTTTATATGCCTTTTTGCTAGGTCATATTATAAACTTGTATCAAATTTCTGTCTACTGCTTTCTCTGTTTCAGCCTTCCCCTTGCTTAAGGCTTTCTCTGCAGTTAGGTCTCCATGCCCATGATGCTTTAGAAGTTGATTCATTTTCTCATCTGTCTCGCTTTCTTTTTTTTCATGTGTACTCTCTCTGCCTGGATCGAATTGGCGGTAACCCTGTTTGTGCTCTTACGTGCACGTTTCATTAGCATGCTTTTCTTTCCCTCTCAACTCATTAGTCAAGGCGGAATGCAGGACTGGCACAACTGTAGCTGTTACTCTTTTTCTAGCCTAAATTTCCCCCTTCCCCATGACTTTGCTTTACTCCTGTTACTGGAATATGGTTTCACTAGTGTGTTTTGTGTGCCAGACAGTTACCTGAAAGTGTGTTCCTCTGTGATCCTCCAACATGGTTGTGCTTTGGGATGTTCCTTAAAGAATGGTATTACCTGGAACCAGTGTCAGGGAACCCATTACACATTGTTGACTCTGTTTTTTTCATCTGTTGACTGGGGAAACAAACACTTGACCCCACTAGTGCATATAGGATTTCAATTAAATAAAAGTGTTCAGTATTCCTAGTTTAGTCTTTTATTACCAGAAATGATTCCTTCTTCATTAGTTGCCTACCAATTCTATGCATGATTTTACATCTTTGAGATCAATTCACACACCATATTAAGTGCACAATTCAGTGGTTTTTAGTATGTTAGAAGAGTTGTGCAGCCATTACCACAATCAATTTTAGAATGTTTTCATCACCCCCAAAAGAAACCCCATACCCATTAGCAGTCATTCCCCATTTCCTAGGCAACCGCTAATGTGCTTTCTGTAATTTTTAAGCATTTTAACCCCAAGCTTAATATATTATGTGCTAATAGAATTTTCATTGTTTTTAAAGGTATATTTTGAAATGCAATCTTATAATTTTTAGAAGTAAAAAAAGCCCTTTGGTCATTTAATGTTTATTTATTTATTTTTTTACACAAAGAAACAGAGGACCGGAGAAGTGAAGTAATTCACCGAGGGACATTCCCATTCCACACCTCTTTACCAAAACACACTTTAAAAAGTGTCTTATTGCCCTGGCTGGTTTGGCTCAATACTTAGAGCATCGGCCCTTGGGTTGAAGGGTCGCAGGTTCGATTTCTGGTCAAGGGCATGTACCTGGGTTGCAGGTTCTATCCCGGTTCCAGTCAGGGTCGTGCAGGAGGCAACCAATCAGTGTGTCTCTCTCACATCAATGTTTCTCTCTCTCTGTGTCCCCCTACCCCCTTCACTCTATCTGAAAAAAAATCAGTGGAAAAATATCCTCAGGTGAGGATTAACAACAAAAACAAAACAAACACACAATAGAAGTGTCTTATTAACACTTATTTTATCAGTTTTTATTTTTGAGTTTTTGCTAAAACTCTTTCAAATTCAAATTCTGGATGTGAGATATTACTATTTGAATTCTCTGCATTGACCAATGATCCACCATTTTTCTGTGAATATTTCTTGGGCTTTTCCCTCTATCTATAATCTTCTCATGTATCAGAAATATATCTTTGCCAAAGTTTATTTGGTGTACTATTGTATTTTCTGTTTAAATTTCCTTGAGAAAAGTCATTACTCTGTGATCAACCATAGAGTTTCCTAGGGTAATCTATCTTGTGTTTCTCTCTGTGGCATACTTGAGGTTCCTACCTCATTTTGTGGTTGACTATTTAATCTGCCAGATTTCTCCCATCCCATGCCTCTTTTCAGGGTGATTTTTGCTGCTCCTTCTATCTACCAGTAGAGACCATTTCTCCACTTCCCCGAATGTGGCAGAACTGATATTATGCAGCTTTCAAAGCCTAGGCCCTAAGAGTCCTGGCAGCCTCTTCCTTTGCCCCTTTGAATACTCCTCAGAAAGCATCATCTAGGGAAGATGCTCTGTCATTAGGGAGAGGACAAGAGGCCTTCTCCTTGTGGAGGACAGATGAGCTTCAGCTGACAGTTGGCACTAATTGCCAGACTGTAAGAGTGAGGCCCTTCTGACCCTCCATCTGTATGCAGTTGCATGAGTCAGCTCAGGTGACAGCAGTGGAATTGCTCAGCCAACCCACAGAAATGTGAGAAATAAAATATATATAATATACATACGTGTGTGTGTACAATCTTCTTGAGTCACTAAGTTTGGGATGTTTGTTATGCATCGAAAGATAAAAGCTAACTGATACGTGTAGGTGTTAGCATTGTGGCAATGTTGAGATGATTAAAGAATGTAATCCATGTAAAGTCCTTAGTTCACTGTGATCAAAGAATGCAATCTACATTAAGTTCTTAATTCCCTGCCAAGCATAGAGGATGCCTCAATGAAGGTTAATGGCAATGTCATCATAATGGCAATAGCATTGTCATTTCTGATACTGTTGTTTCAGTTTCTGTGATCACTTTACTTCTCCTCCTCCTCCAGATACAATGCCATTGTTTTCATTGTCATTAAATCTGCTGAGTTAAAGCAGTGAGTTTCAACCTTTTTCATCTGTGGCACACGTAAACTAATATTCTGTGGCACACCAAAAATTTTTCTGCTGATCTGACAAAATATAGGTATAATTTTGAATCATTCACAGCAGACCGCTATTGTTGTGTTGGCTGTTATCATTAAAAAAATTTTTTTTCTTTATTGATCTTAGAGAGAGAGGAGAGGGAGAGAGAGAGAGAAAGAAACATCGATGAGAGAGAACATCAGTTGGCCACCTCCTGCATGCCCCTGACTGGGAATTTGGCCCACAACCTGGGTATATGCCCTGACTGGGAATTGAACCAGTGACCTCTTGGTGCATAGGTCGATGCTCAACCACTGAGCCACACCGGCCAGGCAGCTGTTGTCATTTTTTTATTTGACAGTATAAGGGAAAGAGGTCAAGTGTCCCTGACTAAATAGTCAGGTATTGCATGTTTTAAAAAGTCTTGCGGCACTCCTGTGCCTCTTTTGGCATACTGGTTGAAAATCACAGGGTTAAAGAATTTGACCTCTTCGGTGCAAATTCTCTAGTATTTTCCTTCCTGATGAGTTAAGTAGTTTTAAAAACTTTTCTTATTATGAAGTAAAATACATACATAGAAAAGTACTTAAGGTCTAAATGTGCATCCTATAACTAATCATAAAATGAACACCTGTAACTACTGCTCCTGTTAAGATGTTGAACATCGCCAGGCCTGCAAAAGCCCAGTGCATGCCTTCCTGATCACAGTCCTCTCCCTCACACCAGATTTTCTGCTCGTTGCTAACCTGATTTTATAGTGATCACTTCTTTGCTTTCCTTTATAGTTTTTGCCACCTCTGTGGGTATCTCTAAGAAAAAACTGTTTAGTTTTGGTGATTTTCCCCAACATTATGTAAGTAGAATAATGTCTGTATTCTTTTGTGTCTGGCTTCATTTACTGAATGTTGTTTCTAAGGGTCCTGCATATTATGACTAATGGTAAGCTTTCATTTTCATTGCTGTTTAGAATTTCATTGTAAGAATACTCCTCTTTCAGATCTTCTATTGATGGGAGTTTGTGTTATTTATAGTTCTGGGAAATTATGAATAATTCTGTCAAGCACATTCTTGTATGTCTTCTGTAATAACATGTGAGGGATTTTTTTAAAAGGTATATGCATAGGACTTCTGGCTAATAAAGTCACAGTCACTTTTTATTAGTCTTATATAAGAGAATATTGCCAAATCATATATACTGTAAAAAGTGTTAATCTTACCTCTGGATTGGAACCATTGGTTGACCATATCTTAACCAAGGAGGTTCCCCAAAAGGGCAGTTCAGGTCAGTGGGGACAGGAGTAGGACTGTGATGAGAGTTACATAGGATGGAAAGGGGTCAATATTTAGTTGAAGGGTCTGAAAGTCTCCAGAAGAGAAATCTGTGAGTAGATTTGGTGTCATTTATAGCTTGGAGTCAAACAGTTTTCAGGAGTTTAATAACACTTTTACACTATTGCCCTCTAGGTGAATCTGTGACAGTGGTTTATGTTTTCTCTACATTATGGAGGAAACATTTGGGCAATGAGGGGACAATTGACTGATCCTGGGCCATAGAGTAATAACAAAGGACACAGCTCTTGCTGGACTGAGATTTCCTTATGTCCCTTTCTAAGGAGAAGAGAGGTATTAACACTGTATCAAAAGAGAAGGAAAAAGAATCTTGTCAAAAATGGAGATTGGGAAAAAGAAACATTTTTGTTCAGCCAAGATAAAGACTCTATATCTACTACAAACAATGGTGGCTCTAAGAAGACTGGGGTGTAGCCTAACGAGCCAAGGCAATTTGGGTTTCTTTGCATATAATTGTACAAAATGTGCTCTGCGGGGGCCAGTGTGCTCTAATCAAACATGGTATAGTTGAAGAATGGTGTCTGTGTGTTCTGTCACATGATCGCTCTGTGCCGAGGCGCCCTGCCAAGACAGCTACATGAATCGTTCTTCATGTGCCCTGGCTAATCTCAGAGAGAAAGCAGAGGGTTTGTGGCTTGTTGAGTTTTTTTCCCTTATGAGAAAGTTGAAAACCTGAGGATTTAATAAAGTCTTAGTGGCACTGTGTCAGTCTTAGAAGAAAATAGTTAATTTAAAGCATTTGGATACTAAATTAAGATCCCATCAGGATAATGAGGGAAGGATTGAGGAATTACTGTTTTCATTTGGGGACCCTGCAGATAGGGTTGTTTTTACATCTGGCATGTGCTTCCCAAGTAGAATGAAGTAGTATTTGTGACAAGCTGTGTTTGAGGATGCTTTTAACACGCAGAGCACAACTTAAATGTGCTTGCTGTTATGATTTCTCTTGGATGTGGGGATTTGTAGGCTGTCCTTTCCACAGATATAAAACTAATTTATTATTCACTGTAGATCTAAGTACCTTATTGACTTGATTTCTTGTATTATTTCTGAATGGTCCCTGAGTGTATGGAATTGGTGATGGTTTTTGTGCTGTTGCTATTATGCTTTTCCTGGAAAACAAAGTGAGCTGTTCATGCTTGAATAAACACATTGATGCATTATGAAACTGTCAGACTCTTTGAAAATTGGCATAAGCTTAATTATTCAAATATGTGGCTCTTTTGAATGGCTTTTGTGCCAGCTAATGCTTTAGTACAACCAGCATAAAGACATTTCAGTACCTTTCCTTAAGAAATTAAATCTCAACTGCATGATTAAAGAAATCCAAAGGATTAGTTCTTTTGTTGAGCACCTTCATTATAATATACAGCTAATTGGTAGCATTCATTTTCAGGGATTCATAGTTCATTTTATTTCAAAATCTCTTTCTTTTTAAATAAAAACTTAAGTTATTTATGCACTTTCCTTATCACCTAGCATAACTTTCCCCCCTGTGTTTTCTTCCTGTCTGTCAACATGCACACATATACTTGTTTATATGGTGTACCTGTAATTTTGTTTCCTTTAAAAATTATATGTGCATTGTAAATCTTTTTCAAGTCCTATGGCCTTTATAGTAACTGTTTTTATTGCTTGCTTAATATCAAATGATTTATTAACATGGCTAGTCATTTCCCATATTTGACATGTATGTTTTCTATTTTTACTGCTAATACGAAGACATATCATGGATTGTAGCTTGTTTTTTTTTAAATTTTACTTTCAATTATACTACAAGGACAGTGTTCAAAAGTATCATTATGTCAGTGGACTTGAAAACTTATGTTTTATTGGTTGCCCAACTGCTTTCCAAAAGATGGTGTCTGTAACAGACTGATGGTTGCCAGAGGAGAGGGGGTTTGAGGGACTGGGTGGAGAAGGTGAAGGGATTGAGAAGTACAGATTGGAAGTTACAGAATAGTCACAGGGATGTAAAGTACAGCATAAAGGAATATAGTCGATAATATTGTAATATCTATGTATGGTGCCAGGTGGGTACTGGAAATCAGGGGGAAATCACTGTAAAGTATGTGATTGTCTAACCACTATGCTGTACACCTGAAACTAATACAAAACTATATTGAATGTAAACTGTAATTAAAAAATTAAATGAAACACCAAAACAAACAAACAAAAAACAATAGATGGTCCTTTTTTTGATCATGTAAGTACACAATTCCTTTTACCAAATAAATTTAATAAAATAAAAAATAACTTATGAAATATTAGCATTCTTCAAAATTATCATTTGGAACACCCTGTTCTCTTAGTAGAAACTTTTTCCTTTGTAAATAGAATTTCTATTTTTAGCAAAGTAATAGATGCAAATTGTTTTAAAAATCCAATAAACCATATAGTGTACAGTGAAAAACAGTGGCCCCTTGCCCTCCCCTTTTCCACTTCATTTTCTGGCTTTGAGAACCCTCATCTCTTGGCTGTTTCTACTGATATTTGCCTCTGCTTGCTACATGGCTTGCTTTTACAGTTTGATTTTTGTTTTCACTTTATAGTTTTCTGTTGATTCCCTTCTGTGGAAGGTGAAACTTTAGTACTTAGAATTTCTTTGCCATCCTTTCAGTAACAACATAAAATAAATTTTGGTTTTATCAATATATAGATATTAAAGAATTATGACTGTAAGTATTATTTATATTATGATTATATCTTCTTATAATTTAAGTATTGTTGGAAATTAATAACTCCCTTCTTTTTCCTTGCTTTGTTTTCTCTATTCCTATTTCTCATTTATCACCAAACAAATCATCTCACTACTTCCAAACACATCCGATAATCCTTTAGATGTGTTTTTATTTTTTTGTTTTTGTTCAAAACTTTCCTTTGGGAGCCTTTGTGTTTTCTCCATTGTGGACTGGTTGCTATTCGGACCTGCTTGCTCCGCTGACATCTTGGAATTCCTTTCACTGTTTTACGTTGGGCGTTTTCATGGTTTCTCTTTCTGTTTTGTTGATTGTCTGTCTTCTGGGTCTCAGGTTCTCCTCCTTTAAATTTACTTTGAGAGACCATGCATATCTGAAAATGCCTTTATTCTGTCATCATATTTGATTGATAGTTTAGCTGCGTATGCAGTTTAGGTTGGGAATGTTTTTTTTTATTATTAATTTTGAAGGCATTGCTCTATTGCCTTCTCACTTTCAAGGTTGCTGTTGAGTCTAGTGCCATTCTGATTCCCAATTCTTTGCTGCAATTCCCCACCCTCCCATCCCCTGGTTTCTGGAAGCTGAGAATCTTCTTTCTGAAGTTCTGAAACTCTGAAATATTCCTTGGTACTTGTGTTCATTCGTTTTATTGGCCACATGGTTGGCTCTTCCAACTGGAAGTACATGTTCTGCAGTCCCCTGTGTTTTTTCTCTTTGGATGTCTACTAGTTGAGTGTAGTACCTTGTAGACTGACCCTCTGGTTTTCCTATCTTTTTTCTCCCATTTCTCCATCTCAGTGTCTTTTTATTCTACCTTCTGAAAGATTTTCTTTAATTTTCACTTCTTTTATTAGAATCTTTTATTGATGCTATAATAAGTTTTAATTTTTAAGAGCTTATTTCTTCTTTGAAGCTTATTTTTTATGGCATTATGTTGCTTCATCTTTTCTTATTTCTCTGAAGATATTAATTATATTTTTGGTTGATGAGATTTTTTTCTGTTCCCTGCATCATATTTGTTTTTTCTGAGGTGTGTGTGCTTGCACACTTTCTTATTTGCATGTTAGGGGCTTTTCTCAAGTGTCTGGAGAACCGTGGCTCTTTTTATTTATTTATTTATTTATTTATTTTTATTTTTATTTTTTTTTATCCTCACCCGAGGGCATTTTTCCATTTTTTTGTTCAGATAGAGTGGGAGGGAGGGAGGTGGAGAGAGAGAGAGAGAGAAACATCGACGTGAAAGGGACACATCGAGTGGCTGCCTCCCACAGGGCCCAACCAGGGCCGGGGATAAACTGCAACTGAAGTACGTGCCCTTAGTGAGAACCGAACCCAGGTCTCTCTGGACCGCAGGCTGACGCTCTAACCACTGAGCCAACCCAGCCAGGGCTCCGTGGCTCTTTTAAAATGAGAGATGCAGGTACTTGAAGGGAAAAAAAAGATGATTGGAAACTGTATACGTGGGTGGGGCTTGTTACATGGGGCATCTCTATAGTATTATCTGCATCTGTATGTCTGTCCTTTTGTCTGGGAGTCTGGCTGCGGGGAAAGGCGGGTGGAGTTTCACTGAGCAGGCTTTGACTCAATCCCACTGTTTTTAGTAGGGTGCCTCACCCCTGCTTTCAGCTGTGCTTAGAGTCAACTCTTCCAGAAGGGAGATTTCCAGTCTCCTGCCTTGGTATTCAGGGTAGAGAAGAGAATATGGAGACCGATCTATTTTTTACATATATATTTTTTCAAACAGTTTCTTTTCCTTTAGAGGTACCTGGACCTAATTTCCTATTGTCTACTCCACAGGCTTAAATTTCAGCTTGTTTTGTTTCTTTTGTTAGTTACCATTTGTTTGTTTTTTCTAGCTTCAAGGATTTTGTTGCACATCTAGTTTGAGTTCTTGTCCCCTCTCATTTTTAATTGTCTTCATGAGTTTATCCCATATTTTCATGTCTGTATAAATTCTTTTAGTGTCATTTCAGTACTGTTTTTAAAAAGTGTGGGGAAATAAGGAATGTGCTCAGTCTGCCATGGGTAATGGAAGTATCAGTGCGAGCTCTTTTTTAGATTTGTCTAAATAATTTTTTCTCCATGACACATTTGTGGGATATTTGCATATTTTCTGATGCACAGTAATTTATTTTAAAAATGTCATTAAAATGTTTTATTCTAATTTTTGCATGTTTATTTAACATTGCAGATTTAACACCAGTTTTCATAAGTAGAAATGTGACTGTCTACTAGATAGCTTGAAGGACTACTTTTTATTCTCATTGTGTTACTTACTCATTTTAAAAAACTTTTAACTTTGATATAATTAATAAGGGAGTTGCAAAAATAGAACAGAGACCTCTTTTGTACTCAGTTTATCCCAGTAGTAACATCTTTATATGACTATAGTACAGTATCAAAATAAGGAAATTGATATTGGTGCAATGCTCATTAATTTTTAAAAGACATACTGCTTTAAATTTTATATTGGGCAAAAAGTTTACATTGCAAATATATATGAGACCTATGTGAAACTGTTTTGTTTTTCAGCAATTTTTCCAGCTAGTCAAATTACGAAAGCTTGGACTTAGTGATAATGAAATTCAGCGGCTCCCTCCAGAAATAGCAAACTTCATGCAGCTGGTGGAACTTGACGTGTCCCGAAATGGTAAGAAAAAGATTCCTCTGGAATTGTCCATCTGTCTCTTCTGATGCTGGGGGAGATTTTTAATAAATGTAACTTGGATAAATGTTTTTGGAGGTAGTTTTCCTGATGGTTATGGGAAAGCTACGTATAAATTTTGAAATTAAATTAATGCCACTATCGAATAGTTTAGTTAACTTACAGGTACTTACCCCAAACTTTTCATAACACAGTTTTTAAATGATAACTTTCTCAAGAGTTAGAGTGTTGTCTGAGAAGCTATGTAATCTGGCTCCCTCATTTTCCCGAATGTGACATTGAGGGCTGGTGGTGTGGTCATTTGTCCAGTACTTAGGAATTGCTGAGGCGAGGGGACACGGCCCTGGGGAGTGACCGTCTTGTCTGCCTGGGGCTCGGAACCTGTCTTGCTGCAGTGAACAGACCTGCCTGCTGTTCAGGCATCTTCTGCCAGTTTAATTTATTTCTAATTAGGCCACTGGCGGGCCTGCCCACCGGAGTTTGTGGTATATTTAAGTGAGTACCCTGGTTTAACCTTGTGTTTCATGGCCCTTAGAGCACTCCCTGAGTGGGTTGGTGACCCTGCTTGTTACCGCATATTTGTTTAATTACTTTGAGTTGAAGTGGCAGATCCCAGTGGTCCTGTCTTAAGTGATGGGATTCAGTTCTTGCAAGGGCTTTGGTATAATTTCCTCTGGACAGGCCCCAGTATACTCAGAATTATTTATGAAAATGATCATCTTTTTCTTTCTCTCATATTGCATACCTGTTTTGTTTTTGTTTTCCTGTAAAATTCTCTAAGTTTCTTCTCAATAAACATCAGGTCTGGATCTTTCAGTATATCTCCTGTCTTCCACAGAAACTCCAAGGCCCAGATACAGTATTTTGGGGAGGTGGTCATTGTTATAAGGCAGCAATGATAATCAGTACTTGATTGAAAACATGAAACAAAAATGATTGTACTCCCCACTTTTAACAGCTTTTAAATTGCTCTCATCTTTTACATCCCATAAATTGGAAACTTTCCTTAGGCTAAGCCATATGTTTCTTGACATAGGGTCTGCTTTTATTTTTCATATTATTTCTCACTTTGAAGTACTGGAAAAAGTGAAAAAATATTTATTTTGGGGGGCATACTTTACCGTGGCTTACTTGTTTGCAGGGGACCGAGATCTGCTCAGGGAACTGGGATTTGATGGTAAGGATGGGGGTGGAACTGACATTCTAAAAGCGTCAGCATGGAGCTCACATCTGACATCACCTTCGGGTGTCCTGGCCTCTATCTTAGTGTGTCTCCTCTGTCTGTGGGTGCTCCGTTCTTCTCTCCCTGCCCACCTGCTCTCCTGGAACTGGCCTCTCCAGAACCCATTTGTCGTAGTCTGTCTCTACGTACTTTTTGGCTTCTGTGTCTGCTTGACAAATTTCTCGGTGAGGAATTTGTCAAATAGATCATTCTTAAGCCAATCATAAGCCATAAGCCACAGGTCACTGGACACCCTAAAGATTGACTGCCCCAGGACAGGGGTGGCCAGCAGTACAAAGCACGGCTCTGTCCCTCAGCCCAGCACAGACTCGGTTGGTGAGCGCTTTCCCTTACGTTGGAGTGTGTAGTTGGAGCAGACGTTGGAGGCCAGAACTGCTTCTAAGGCTATCCTGTATCACATTTATCTGAGGAATATACAACTCAAACTGCTCTCTCTCGCCTTAGCCACGATCTCAGCTATAAAGGGTGTCTGGCTATTATCTCTTCAAGGAAGCTGTGACTTTGTAAAAGGGTCACTCAAATAATAAAATCAAAGAAATAAAATAACAATTTTGAAGTTGGCATTAGAAAGGGAAATGAGCAGGGGTCCAGAAATACTTGAGAAAGAGTTGAATTTAAGTATTTGGGAGGAGAGAAAACATAGAGCTTGAAAGTTCTCAGTTGCATTGTTATCATCATCATCATCATCATCATCGTCATCATCATTATTTTTAATCCTCACTTGAGGACATGCTTAGAGAGAGTAAGAGAGAGAGAGAGAGAGAGAGAGAGAGAGAGAGAGAGAGAGATGTGAGAGAGAAACATCAATCAGTTGACGATCAAACCTGCAACCCAGGCATATGCCCTGACTGGGAATTGAACCAGCAACCTTTCAGTGCACAGGACGGTGCTCAATCACCTGAGCCACTCTGTCGGCGCGCATTATTAACTCTACTGGGGTGGACGCTCTGTAGAAAGTCGACATTGTTGGTCGCTTCTTGACTAGTTCCAGTGTTGACTATTTCTTTTCAAACATTTGTACCTAGAAAGAAGGACTACTTGCCTCTGTGTGCATTTATACTTTCCAGCATGTTGATAAAAGAAGCTATAGGCTTTCACTGAAGTCAGTGTCAGGACACAAAAATGTTCTCTTTGGATACTTCTCCTCTATTTTATCCTGTCCTCATTCTCAGCCTCCTGCACGTGGGGGTTCCTGCAGATCTCTTACCTTCTCTGTAAGACCCTTTTAGAAATGCTGATGGGTAACGAAGTTACCACTGTTGGCGGAACCTTGCTCTGGCTCAGTAGCATGCAGGTGTGTGTTTTGGGGGGCAGGAGTTGGGGGCAGCATGGAAGAGGATGGCAGGGTCAGGGCTTTCTTTGAGGCTGTGAACAAACTACAGAGATGACAGAGCAGAACAAGGTCACCGTTCATTCTAACCAACCGGAACATGGGTCTTGGGCTAGTTCCAGGTCAGGCAAATCTCACTGTGCCTTCTCTCATTGTTTTACAGATAAAAATCACATTAATGTGAATTTCCTAGGCAGCTGAGCAGGTAACTAAAAGTCACAAAGTCTACAGTCTGACAGTCAGCGTGAGCACCTCTCCTCTGTGTGGGTGCAGGCACTGGTAAGGGCTTGGGGCTTGAGCCCGGAGGCCTGTATGAGCCTCTAGTCTTCTCTACCAGCTGAGCGGCCCGCTCCATGATTAGAGGTTGTTTCTTTGAGTCCCTGCCCAGGGCCCTAGCCAGGGCTGGCCATTGCCATGGTAGGACCTTTATTTGCTTCTTTAATTCCTGGTGTGGAATTAAGCATTACTTGACCATGGAGAAGGAAGGCAGGATGCTGACCGCTTAAGTCCATTGGATCAGTGCTTGTCAAATTTGAGCATGCAATGAATTACCAGAGGATGTTGTTAAAAACGCAGATTCTGATGCATTACGTCTAGAGTAGGGCTTGAGATTCTGCGTTGCTGAGAATCTCCTGGAGGATGCCAACCTGCTGGTCCATGGAACACACTGAGTAGCAAGCTCTTAGATGTCATCGCCCACAAGTCCCCTACCGAGGTTCCTCCAGCAGCTTTGGGTGGTCACGAGCACAAATGCACTGAGCTCCTGGCACCCCTGCACCTTCCCATGGGGAACGCAGGCAGCCTTCAGGATATTCCCGGTTAAGGGTGAGATGCTCGAGCTGACTTAAGCTCAAGTTGGCTTTGATTCTAGCAGCAAAAATTAGACCTTTCCTGATTTTCCCTTGCTCAAGTGGTGGAAAAAAAGACAGGTTTTGTGTTTCTCTCAAAAAAATTTTTATTTATTTTTTGGTAAATGAGGAGAGAAGTTTCTACAGGCTCATTTCCTTGGCCAAGAAGAGCTGCCAGGACCTCCAAACCCTGACTTTTGTGGCTTTGTTTTCTGATATTTCAGGCACAAAGTCAAGGGAATTGTGTGTTGTGTTAAAAAAAGAGTGAGCTTCGGGAGAGAGGGCAATGCTTACTGGTTATATATAGGCTGTGGGGACTTTTTCTGAGGTGAGAGTAGAGGCTTGGGACGAGCACAGTGTGTGCACTTTTGTCGTCAGAGTGGCTAGATGTGCTGTGCAGAGAGGACCCTAGTGGGAGCCTGGGCTCTGCTGCTCACCACCCGCTGGTTTTGGACAGGCCCCACCCAACAGTGCTGGGCCTTGTTCTCTGAAGGAGTAAGACAAAACCCTACTTCCTTACAAGCCAGGGAAAGGCCAGGAACGTGACTGATTTCTCATGCCCTAACTTGGTGGGTTATTTTTTTAATCAGGAAAATAGCTAAAATATTTATGTAATAAAAGGAACTGTTTCCCCTGAACATAGATTGAAGGATGGAGTATATGAAATTGGTATCCAAATATGCTGTTAAAAATGTCTGAAAAAGCATACAGGCTTTGCATTAAGGTCTGACGCAGTTTTCCATGGTGATGTGCACACACCTTAAAGCCTGGACTTTGTCTTTCTCTGCTCACTGATTCTTAGCTGTTCGAGAAACATTATTCTGGGTATGCAAGAAGAGTTATTATTCTGTAGTACTATCTTTTATCCAGGAATCTAGGGCAGACTTTCTCAGTGCATAATGAATCCTGCCAGAAGGCTTAGTAATTTGAATTTTATAGTCTATGCTGTAATTTGACTTACATCACAGTACTGTATCATTATCCATTTAATTCAGTTTTTCCCAAAGTGTAAGGCATACACCACTGGTACTGCTAGAGATGATTGTAAGTGGTACTGCAAAACAGCAGTTTTTAATGTAGAATCATTGTGAGAAAGTTACCTCTTAAAAATTAGTCCTTTTGGTGGCCTTCTGTAAAATTTCCTGACACTATATTGTATTTATTGTTACATTTATCTTTTGTATCTTGGCGTGATAGCTCTTACTCATGTTAGCGATTTAAAGAAATTTGCTTCCTTTAAAAAAATCTTACTCAAATTTTAAAAAGACAGTTTAAAAGAATGAGGGACATGATACAGAATACACATGCTATACCACCAGTGTGGCAAACATGGGGAAGGTGAGACAGGGATGGCTGAAGTTAAGGAAGCACTAGTTGCTAGTAGCATATCATGCCAATGAGGCCATGCATTTATTTTTCTTACAGTGCAAGTAGAATTGCATTTAGAAAAACATGGCCAGAGTCTGCACACCCTGGCTAACTACTTTGCAAACTTGCGTTAACAAGCAACTAAAAGATAGTTTTAGTACAGCTCATCCCTAGCACCAGGACAAGGATGAACAGCCTGTCTACCAATAGGGTCATCGTGCCACAGAGTCTGGAGGCTAGACTTTGATTAAAGGCCTGGGTTAGTTGGTTTCTGTCCACCCATGAGATGCCGGTCAGTGTCTGTGGTCTGCAGCTATGGGTTGTTTAATGAAATCTAAAGCCAGTTTTGAAGCCAGCTGAAATGACCTTGTATAACATCGTCTTGGTGTTTCTGAGTACGCCCTGAGAAAGCAGCTCTTTCTGGCGAGCAATAAATCCAGTGTAAAGTAGAAGTCTTTCTACTTAGTTATGAACAGTTAGCTTTTTTTTATTTTTTAATTACTACTTATACCCATGCCACCAGTGTGGAAGAAGCCAGTTTTTACCCCTGCAGACTTCGTACTTGCCACAGTCGAGCCATTGTTCTCTCCTCTCTCACTGCCCAGTCCGAGCGCAAGTTCAGCGCTCTGTTTAGTGCACTGCTCCAGTGGCTGGACTTAATATTTCGGTGGGTGAGTTAGTGACTGTTGAAATGCTACCGGAGGCGTGCCATGAAGCAGAGCCCCGCGGAGCCACTCGGCCTGTGGTTGGAGAGCTAGACAGTTTCCACCCCACGTCTGCTTTCTTGCCTTTGCAAGTACTGCCTCTGCCCTTTTACGGGCCCTTTCTCTTCTTAACTTTTACCTTCTCTTTTGTCAGGAACAGAGGTTAATGTAGAAAAAACATTGCCTTCTACTCACATTTTTAATTGTAGATAATATTAATTATTTTAAAACTGGAGGTGGAAAGAGAGGGGGCTTCTGTGATATTTTCCAGTCACCTTTCCGTGCTGCAGCTTTTCCAGGGAGCAGTGTTTAACTAGGAAGATGTACAGAAACCACGTTAGACACTGAAACTGTTGGGATAAACTTGACAAACAGATCTCTCCCCATCTTTTTTGGACTATGTAAAGAAACATCAATGATATTTTAGCAAATAAACCTGAAAATCCATCCCAATTTAATGTTACAGATTGTTAAATCAGAAGGGAAATTCTTACAGCAATGCCTACTTAAAATGTTTTTGGAACTCTTTTAGATTAGGTATATTATTTTGTCTATATTCAGACCAGTAGTTTCACTTTTTAGAGTGGATTTGTTTTTAAAAACAACCAAACATTGCCTGGCCGGTGCGGCTCACTGGTTGAGCATTGACCCATAAACCAAGAGGTCGCCGGTTTGATTCCTGGTCAGGGCACATGCCCAGGTTGTGGGCCCAATCCCCAGTGGGGGGCATGCAGGAGGTGGCCAATCGATGTTCTCTCTCATCGATGTTTCTATCTCTCTCTCCCTCTCTCTAAAATCAATAAAGAAGAAAAAAAATTTAAAAACAACCAAACATTATTTAATGCCAACTTGGGTAAATAAACTAGGGCACTGAAAATGTCATGGTACTGAAAATCTGCCTCAGATAGCAATTTCAAAAAGTGAGTAAACTATTGTTACTTTTTATTATGTTAATATGCTTAATTTTATCAGAAAAATTGTGACTATGCTGAATAAGTTGTAGGTTTATATAACTTTCTTTCTCTCCTGCCTTTTTTTTTTTAATTAGCAGTTTTATAATAGAGATGGTAACCTCTAAGTTTGAAAACAACACCTCTGCATACATTTTTTTAGGTCAACAAGCTCTTCAGTTAGTCCCAGGTTCTCTGAATGCTTTGTCTATTTTAAGTAGCTCCTTATCTTCCTCCCTTCTCCCTCCCTACTTCATTCATTCACTCAGTCTTTACATGCTATGCTGTGTGTTATATACTGAATTTTAAAACAAAACAATGATGGATTTGCACAGAATAGGCTAAGTTAGAGAAGCAAAAATAACTACAGTGGCTTCTGAAATAAAACAAAGTCCCAACACGTGGGATGACAGTTTTTCTCGCTTTTTATTTAGACAATTCATGTAGGTATAGGTTTGACAATTTCCAGCTCTGACAGTGATTGAGAATGAGGGCCATATTGCTTCATTTTGATTTTGAGGTCACCCGTTTTGTCATGTGAATCTGGCTTGAGCCAAGTGATGCGGAGCCTCCAGGCGACTGAAGCCTGATGGCATCTTTGTCAGGACGGTGACAGCAACATGCTGCCGTGACTGCACACAGTGCTCTGAGCTCATGGACCCAGGAAAGACACCTCTAAGGAGGGGTGACGGAGCCAGGAAGGAGAGAGTGAGTGAGTAGCAGTACTGAGAACTGCAGCTTGAGGGTTACATATAGAAATTAGTTTATTTATTTATTTTTTAATCTTTTTTTTAAATCCTCACCCGAGGATATTTTTCCATTTATCTTCAGATAGAGTGGGATGGGGGAAGGAGAAAGAGAGAGAGAGAGAGAGAAACATTGATGTGAGAGAGGTGCACCGACTGGTTGCTTTCCGCACAACCTCGACCAGAGCCGGGGACCAAACCGCAACCAAGGTATGTGCCCTTGATCCGAATCGAACCCGCAACTCTTTGGTCCACAGTCTGACGCTCCAACCGCTGAGCCGAACCAGCCAGGGCATTGATTTTTAAATTAGTTTTATAAGTGTTGAATAAATCCTCAATCTAATAAATCTGCTCCGTGCTAATAATGAATTAAGATTCTGAATTCTTATTCAGTCTTGGACCTGGGGCTTTTAAAAAACAATGCTTACAGTTATCAACTATATTTCAGAATTACTAATATTTTTTTACTTGAAGCAAAATTGATTGAGCAGTTACTCTATTTGTGTAAGGCTCTTTGCTGAATTCTTGTGTCCTCAAGTAGGTAAATCTACAGGCTCGACAGATGTGTGAGGAACTGCACATGGACACCTGTGATGCTGTTTTATGAATGGAGTGCCCAGGGCATGCAGAGACGTGTCGGGAACTGTGACGGATTTGAAACCGGCTTGAAGGAGGGATTGGAGCACTTTGGGCTGGTGGTTGAAACCAGGCAGGCAGTCTTTAAAAATTCTCATACGTTAGTTGTAAATTTGGAGGGAGTTCATGAGTGGAATCCTTAACTGAGTGTCATTGTTATTGGAAAATTTTTTTCAAATGTTTGTAATAGATTTACAGAGTCAACAATGTCATTAAAAAAATGAAAATATCTCAGTGCTTGTCTATGAGATATTCACTGAAAACTTTGATTCATAAAAAAGAAAATCAAAGAAGCAGCACCTAGTGCGTAACACTATATGAGTTCTCATGGGATTTTTTTCTTTTTTTCTTGTACAGTGGACTGCTACTGTGTTGTAAAGGATTTGCTCTGCCAGGTGAAATGCTAAGCTTTTAGCTTTACTCAAGATAAACGAACTATTTTTTTTTTAATCCTCACCTGAGGACATTATTGCATTTATCTTCAGATAGAGCAGGAGGGAGAGAGGGAGGAAGAGAGAGAAACATTGACATGAGTGAGACACATCGACTGGTTGCCACGCACACGACCCCAAATGGGGCCGGGGACAAACTGCAACCGAGGTACGTGCCCTTAGCGGGAACCGAACCTGGGACTCTCTGGTCCGCAGGCCGATGCTCTAACGGCTGAGCCAAACTGGCCAGGGCTAGACGAACTATTGATTAAAAAAAAAAAAGAAGACAAAATCTGAGGAGCTCAACACAATGAGGAACTTTATGACTGCTCAACTTACAGTCCAGTTTGTGTGTGTGCGTGTGTGTGTGTGTGTGTGTGTGTGTGTGTGTGTCGGACAGAGGGTATAGAATGGGGAGGTGGCGGGGAGAGGCTCTGCTCTACACAGTCAAGAATCTAGGCGGCTTCCTTCTTGTGATGCTACATCTTCATTTCTACTAGTGGACTCACAGGTTCTTCTGGAAGGGGGAGAAAATTGGGGGTTGTGCATAGGCGATTTTTGTGGGTCATGTACATCATTTCCATCCATGTTCTGTTGGCCAATGTTATGTCTTCAACTTAACTGAAAGGATCTGGAAAATGCAGTTAACTATTTGTACATGAAGATGAGAAACCTGGCTGTTGGTAAGGTCATAGCATCATCTGCCACATTGGCATTTAATTGAATGCTGGAGTTGTATGACTTTATGTTACTGATCACACACACGCGTGTGCATGTGCGATATTCTGTTGCACTGTAACAACTTCCCAGTGAGTGACACATTTATAGGGAATAGATGTATGCCCAAAGAGGACAGGATAGCCTTTCTTCCCACATCTGCACAAAAGTGTATAAACTCAGACATAGATTAACATGATTGATGGACACCAATTTGCTAATAGTTAGCCTAAGACCTATGTAAGTATGCATGATGTTTTTTTTGAATTTTTGGAATCTGCTTTAAAGTATGTTTTGAAAATTAAAGTTTATGTTTACAGAATGGTTGTTGAAGCACTTGCTCTAGGTAGTATGGCATCATTAAAGGTTTTCAAGGCAGAAATCACCATCTTGGACAAGTTACTTAACCTATCTGGGCCATCTGTAAAATGGGGATTATACCAGCACCTGCTTCATAGAGTTATTGTGACTCTTAAAAGAGACTGTGTATGTGAGGTACTTAGAACAGTGTCTTGTACTTAATGGACAACTTCTGTAATTAATCCTATTATTGTCTTTCATTTTGGGTTATGAAGATCTGAACTAGGACTGTGAAAGTAAGAATACAGGTTGGGGGTGAGGACACAAGTAGGTTTGAAGGATAGAGTGAGTGGTACGGGGAAGGAGGTTGCAACCTGAGGTGATGTGTAGATACTGAGTACCATACACCAGGCACTGTGCTGCTTCATCACATCTCTGTTTTAGCTAATCCACGTACTAATCCTGTGAGACGGGTAGAAGCATCTCAGGATGACTGATGAGGAAACTGAGGCTTGAAAAAGTTGTGATGTGCACCTAAATCATACTTTTCGATAGTGGTGGAGCTGAAATAAGAAACCCAGAGGAGTGGCACTTTTAGTTTTTTTAGAGCATATTGAAGATGATAAAAGTAGGGCTGATAGTTTTAGTCTATGTTAGAGAAAGGATGGGATAATATTATGAGTAGGTATTTTCTGAATTTGGAGATAAAAACGGGAAAATCACTCTAAGCATTTAAACTTACAGAAATCTTCATAGTGAGTGAATTGAACCACCTGTGGATGGGGTCCATCCTAAGCGGTACTTTGTAAATCTTTTGTGGCCAGAAATGGAATGTCACCTGATGAGAGAGAGTAGGGCTTTCTCAGTAAGCTCTGGCGTAATACTTCAAGATTGGTGAGTTACCAGAAGTATACAACAAGGAAAACCAAAAACTAAGTTTTACCTTCGAAAGAAAAGTAGCGAAGATTAGACAACACGAACGTCACAGGTCCCTTTGAAGCGGGTGTAGCCCTCCCTTACAGAGATGGCTTTGTCACCTCTAGCTTTAGTGGTTGAGACCATCCCATGTTCTTTTCTCTGGATGTGAACATTCCCAAGCACTGTGATATGGTAGTTCATTCTCGATATGGACGTTGAAGAGAGGTGACATGCTGACATCAGTACCCAGTTCCACTGGCAGTCAGATCAGTCATTTGAATTTCCTTAGTGTGGTACACATTTTTATAGCCTTATCTTCTCTGAGCAAACTGTCACTGACCTGGCGACTGGGTGGCACTCCACTGATTAAGCCACGGGCTCACCTCACCATGAGGTTCTATCTGCAGCTGCCAGCAAGTGTCCCTCTTTGAACTACTACTTTGTAACCTTGAGTAACACTGATTTAGCATGTTTTTCTTTTTTCTTGCTGTAGATAAGGTGGATTGCACTTGACCTATCCTGAGAAGACCAGGAAGAGCACCCTGAGAAGGGTAGAGAAATGAATTATTAGAATCAATTCTTCTCTGCTTATGTTTTTTAAAGCACATAGTTATTGTTGACAATTAATAGTGAAACATAAAGAAACACTGTTGAAAAGCCAAGAGAACTATGTAAATCTTTATCATTAGAATATTTACTGGATGCTTACTCTGTACACCTGTGAGGCTAAACACTTCCTGTGTATTGTCTCATGAGAAGTAAGCTTGTGTCCTCTTATAGGTGAGAAAACCCAGTCTTAGGTTAAAAACTTGTCTTTGATTGCATGGCTAGTGAGTAGTAGTCTGGTATTTGATCCTAGGTTTGTTAGACTCCAAAATCACGATTCTCCCTCTCCAATATAAAAATTTTATATCCTACTACCTAGAAATAATCATCATTAATGTTTTGTGTATTTTATTTATCTTTTTTCCCCTTTTGTTAACTTTTTCACAAAATTGGAAATATACAACATGTAAATAACTCTTTTATTCACTTAATGTAGGTTGTGAACATTTCCTATACTATTTTTGTTAAATACTTCAGTGTTTTAAAAAGGCAGTTTAATCACTGAATGTTACGTTTTTCTCTTTCTGGTGACTATATGAACTAATCTGTGACTTCAACACCAACAGGAAGCTACAGGTTTCAAAGGTAGGATTCGTATAAGATAGGTAACCGAAGAGACAGGGGAATTTCCAGAAGGATGTGATAAGTCCACAGGTCAGAGTGAAAGAAGAGGTGACTAAGCAGTTTAGAAGTCTCTATCTGATTTAGGATTCTTGTGTTGAAATAACTAAGAAGGCACAAATAATTAAGAAGGCACAACTACCCCCTCGGGCCATGTGGTTACATGGGGCATTCGGAAAGAATGTGGGCAGAAGCAGACCAAACGTAAATGCTCAGCTGCTCTTAAGGCGTGTGACGCAATCAGGTCTTTGTTTACCTGACATATATTTTGTTTGTGAAGGTGCTTGGTGAAAGTACCATTACACATTAATAGTTGGTGTCTTGAAGTATTTAACTTTGTTGTTCAACCTTTGTTGGATGATGTTGCAAAATGTTAAATAATAGGCCCTCCGTTTGGGGAGGCTGACGAGTGGTGGGTCAAGATGAACAAGTGGGTCTGAGCAAATTAGACAGAAGTGGGAGAACCAAGTGCCAATAACTTGACATGTGTCCACAACAAAAGGCAGCCCAGAGCCGGGGGGGGGGGGGGAGGAAGCGACCAGTAATGCTGGAGGGGCGAGGGGGCTCAGATCTCTAGGCAGAGGCCTAAGCTAAGTCAGAGGCAGCAGGCACCTAAGGGAACTGAGGGAGTCATTGGCGCTCCTCACTCTTCATCTGAATGGACTGTGCTATTTACATCAGGGCCTGTCTGTTTAACTGGCTGGGAACAGAGAGGACACAGCACGGCAAGGGCTAGACCACTTTGAAGTAAGCTGTAAGTTGAGTCAGATGCCATGGGAATGTGCTTTCTCACAATCACAGGGAGCACCTTTGTTTCAAGAAGGGCCTGCTTGCCCACACTCCCCCCGACACACTTTCTGTAAGATCCTCACTCTGTCTGGGGGCTTTGCACATTGGTAATTACATCAAGGTCCCTGCCTTTGGCTTTGGTCATGGACTGGTCAGCCTTAGGTTTGACCAGTTGGAGCACAGCAAAGAGATCTCCTTGTAGGTCTCTGGCATTTCCTGAGCAGATGCTGTAGTCTTCAGAAGAGCCCTTTCCTATTGCCAGTTGGATTTATTCTTATCTCCAAAATCCCTCTTTGCTGCGCTAGCAACTGTTCTGTCCTTTTTAAGGGATCCAAATGCTAAGAGATAAACCCCAAGAAATGTTCTAAATGAAGGCAGCATATTTCATTATGGAGAGTACAACAAAGCACTGTGAAGTCTTGGCTAGAATGGATGTTTCCCTGAGATAAGGGACACGGGCAGGAGCAGCTTTTTAGAATGGGTTGTATTCATTTCTTGATTATTTAACCAGCACCAGGAAGTTGATGTCTGTGCTAGGAGCCAGAGGTAGCAAGTCAGTTCAGTGATGGCTCTCGAGGGGTTTAGGGCACAAGGGTGGAAGGACTAAATCCATCTGTGATGACATGGCAGGGTTGGAAGTCCTGGAGGAGGCCGAGGGTGGGGCATCTTGATCATTCCTGGGGGAAGGAGGAGTATTAAGCTTCCTGGAAAGATGACATTTATTCAGGCTCTGAGGAACAAGTGGCAGGTAGAAAGAAGTGTGGGGAAGACACTTCTGGGCAGGTGAAATAACATGAATATATGTCTGAAGGTTGAAATAGCATGGTGAATTTGGGAAATGCAAGGCAAGAGATTTGAAACTAGAGAGGTGGATGGCAGTGAGACCATGAAGGGCCTGTGTGCCTGGCTAAGGAACGTTTCCTTGAAAGCTGTGGGGAGCCTGGCGCCAGCAGGGAGCCTGAAGTTGATGGAGGGCAGGATGCAGGCCAGGCATCCACGTTGAGGATGGAAGGACTGCAGGGAGAGCAGGAGAAAAGGAGATGGCGGACCAAGCCTGAGGGTGAGGGGGCAGGGGGAGGGAGAGGGGGAGGGGAAGGTCTGGTCTGTGTAAACACCTACTCCCCAGCACCGGAGAGATACGAGACACTGAGGAAAGTATCAGTCTGAGGGGAAAAGATGAGTTTGTTTGTTTGTGGAGGGTGAGATGTCCTCGGGATGTGCAATGGAGATGTTCAGTAGGTAGCTGAATGTAAGGGTCTGAGGTCAGGGGAGAAATTAGCAGGAGGTAGTGATGGGAGTCATCCTGGTGTGGGTGATGGTGGAAGCTGTGGGTGTGAATGAGGTCACTCAAGGAGAAGGATAGGCTATGGAGTTGGAGGGGCAGATGAGCACGCAGAATACCATCATTTAAGGGAAAGCAGAGGAAGGGGGGCCCTTGTAAGATTCTGTGGAGGACCAGCAGGAGGATTTGTCCGCAGTGTTGACTGGTATTGTAGAAAAGGGCCAGCAAGAGAATGGCTGGCTGAGCGGTGTCATCACGTTAAACGTCAGAGAGGTGATGGAGGCTGTGGGCTAGAACTCAAGCTTGCAGGTTAATGGATGAAGTTCTCATGGGTGAAACTGTTCAGGCACTGGCTGCAGAAAGGCAGGACCTGGGGGAGCAGCATTGTTAAAGGACTGATGAAGAGAACTTGAGAGAGACTGGGAAGGAACAGGCAGAGAAACAGAAGAATCACAACAGCTTGACCATGGACCTAAATGCAGGGAAGCACGTCCTGGAAGGCTGCACTGTGAAAGGGCAGAGCGGTCAGTGGCGTGGACTAAAAAGTTTCCATCGGGTTTGTTTGACATCTGAGAGGCTATCTGTGACAGCAAAGGCAATGTCAAAAGTGGTTCACAGCACACATTGCTTGTTGTTGTTTTTTTAATGCTTTTCCCTGGACTCTCTTTGAGAGATCAGAGGAAGACTTGAAAAACACCAGCAATCACCATTTCCTGGTGGAAACAACAGCAGTCACCGTTTCCTGCTGGATGGGCCAGTTCTGGAGGATGTGAACAATTATGAGGATGGACAGCTAACTGAGATATAATTAATGGAGGAGTTTCATAACTCCAGTCATAATGTGTACATGTTTGATCAGTGTCTGGTGTGGAAATGAGCCATCCAGGCATTGCTGCTGCCATGGTGAGGCAGACCCAGAAGGCAAAAGGTGGGGTATCCAGTCACCGATGTTCTTTTTCTTGAGTCTGGCCAATAGCAATGGTTGGGACCAGAGAGGACTCTGAATGTGTGAAGCCTGGTTATTCCATGTTAAGGACCAGAGACAGACAATGTTCCTTCCTCCCAGACCCTTTAATGATTGTGTTTTACCCATTTTGTTACCAAGTTTATTTAACCTTGAGATTTTTTTTTTTTTAATTATAAAAGCAGAATATGGTCATTATAAAAAGTCAATGGAGGCAAGTAAAGGAAAAGTCAACAACCTGCCCTTCCCACTTGCAGACTCTCCCCACCCTGGTTGAGGTGGCCAGTGTTAGGTATCACACAATATAGTGCTTATTAATAATACATTAATAGCAATGTTAAAATATTAAACATAAATTAATATTAAATATTAAAATAAATGTAAACTACTATAAAATGCCTTCATGTTAAAATATAAAATATAACTATAAATTAATATTATAATTAAATTAAGATTAAAAATATGCCCCAATATAGGGCTTATTTTCAAGCTACCTCTTCTTCCACACTGGACAATGAAATTAGATAGCAGCAGGCAAACACTGTGTCTCTCTTGTTCACCTTTGTCGTCTTACCTTCAGCCACACAACCTGACAAGTAATCAGGGTCCATTCAACATTTGTTGTTTAAATAATCGGATAAATGAACAAATGAATGAAGAGCGTGGTCTCTTAGGCTTTGCCATTGCAACTGTTGCTTCCATCCCTTCCATTGTAACTTCAGAGAGAAACTGGATACAAGAGGAGAGCACCGCTTTTTGTCACTTTTTTATTTGTGGGAGTACTAATTATCCGGAGGGTGCTGGTGACAGGTCTGCAGCCCCTTCACCCAGCCTCGAGGTGCAGATTTCCTGAATTATGTGAATAAAGTTAATTCAGAACCTGGCAGATGACAGAGAACAAATCAGAGATGACTGGCCTAGCACTTCCACGGAATTATAAGATGTGATATTTATAATGCATTTTAAGTTTTTAAAAAAGTACATTAGGACGTCTACATTAAGTTTAAACAGTCTAGAAACTCCCCTTGTGTTCTCTGCATGTGAGGCTCTGGGATGTTATCGTAAATATAAAAGAAAGGAAGAATCCTATCCAAGAGATGACAAGCTACAGTCTACTCCCAGGGACGGTCAAACCGTGTGGGCAAAACCACGTTTGTAGTTTAAAAGGGCAGATGGAGAAAACGATGACAGAGTTCAGTAAATCAGAATGCCCTGCTGGTTGTCAGACCACAGACAAAGGAGCTTTTAGGTAGGATGGGAGCAAGAGTTTTTTCTGCTTAGAAATGTGCACTTTAGATGATGGTCTTTCTGCCTGTGCTGGGAGTGTTTCTCCAGGTGGCTCTGGGACCATGCACGTTCGAATCCTTGTTAAAATTGCCGATTTCCACCTTCCCCAAGGACTACTCAAACCAAATATGATCAGGATCCCCGGAGCCTGTATTTCCATCTCCAGGAAAACTGATGTCAGTTAGAATTGGAGCTAGGAGCCACTCATATAAGAACCTAACAGAACCTAAACAACTCCTGCCGGGGTCGAGATCTTACACAACACTTAGGCCACAGGATGTCTTACAGGCCGGCCTTTCTCATTGTCAGCTGAATCCACGGAGTAATGGCTGAAGTACAGAAATGATTTTTGCCCAGTTCAAAATTCGAGCATCTAATATAATAACCCGACTCACACATCAGCATAAACAAACACTTCACCTCCTCTCTCTGTTTTTGCCCTAAACTGGGATGGGGGTGGGTACTGTGAGGATTGCTTTAGGACGTGGAAATAGAACCAGACTTGCCATAATACATCATCCTCAGAGTGAGATTCAGCTGAAACACAGGGTCTATTTTATATTGCTTCCCAGTCTTGACATTTCTATACTTCATAGAGACAGCGTTTGTTATGCAAGATTTTCTGGAAACATTGAGCTAGGAGAAATATGCATTGTAATTCTAAGAAAGAACTCCAAAACATTCATCCAGTGGCAACGCTAGAAGGTATATCCAGGCTTCATAGATGAATACTTTAAGGGGATACTACCAATTTTAATGTGTAAGTCCTGTTGTGTTTCTTTTTAAGGGGTTAAGTACATTATAAATGTCATACCTTTTCATCTGTCAGGTGACAACTTATAATTTTTAAGCCCTTCAGCTCTTTTTCTATAGTATTTCTTTGAATAATATAAACATGTTTTCGAGGTCTTTTTAGAATACTGTTTGTACTTTGTTTTCTAGTTTAACCTTTTTTAAGGGTTATTTTAGAAAAAGTGTACTTGTGTTATAGGCAGAGGGATTTCTTAAAAAATTGATTTTATTTGAAAATGGGCAGGAGACAGTTAAGTTAGATTCAAACAGTCCAGTCCCTGTTTCCATCTTTCCCCTCCCCTTCCCCCCAGCAGAAACAGCTTCATCGTGGAGGTAAAATGTGGATGGGAGTCAGACACACAAAAATGACCGGAGCCGCCTCAGCATTGGTTCTTAACCTGGCGGCATGTCACATTCACCTGCCGTAGTTTTTTTTTTTTTTTTTTAAAAGATACTGTTCAAGTTCCACCCCGAGCTGATGTATTGGAATCTCAGGTGCTGATGGACCCAGATGGTTCTGATGTGCAGTCAGGTCTGAGAACCAGTTAAGTAAAACTTAAACTTAAGTTTTCTCCAGGGCAGCCTTCAGACCCTCTTTCTCTGAATCTCCCAAGATTGCTGGGTTCAAGTGCAGACTCCTCCTCTGGACCTAGACCTGGTGAATCAGTTGCTAGGAGTGGGGCCAGCCCTCTCAGCAAGTAAGTGCTCTAGGTGATTCCTCTGTACTCTGACATTTGAGAATCCCAGCCTCTGGGATACTCAGTGGTTTTATTAGACCTGGACTAGGGATGTGCTTTGGAAAAAGCTGGTGAGAACTGTTGAGAATCAGTGTTTTCTGGCCAGTTTATCTGGGCCAGATGGCTTTTCCCTGCACTTCTGGAGAACTGTATTGTTCACTTCCGGCCCTGCACCCTCTCATCTATTCTGTACTTTGCCCAGAGAGTGTTTTTAGGAATCTGAGTGACTCATTCTATCCTGTGGTTGAGTCTATTAGTCGACAAACACTGTGCACGGTGTGGGAGTGTGAGGCGAACACACAAGTTTAGTACGATGTTTATCCCAGCTGACAAGAATCACAGGTTCTGTTTGGAAAGATAAGATATACTTAAAAAGGTAACATATGTCAGCATGGAGTCAGGCCCATAGAATTCGCTCAGAGGAGTGGGCCTGACCACGGGCTGATTTGCAGTTCAGAGGTTAGATTCTTGTGGAGGTGGAGGAGACTTGGAGGAGGGAGAGTTGAAGACTTGATTTCGGGATCAAAGCATTCATCCATTGGAAGACTTCATTTTCCTAGAGGATTTTGATACATAAATACCAGTAGTTGTAATTTTGTCCATATTATATGAGAATAACTAAAATGAGCTGTAATTTTGAGTGAATGAAGTAGCTGATGAATAAATACAAATATTGTTTTTTAGTTTTTGGTATTTAGTTGCTCTTATCTTGAGTTTTAGGTAGACATTATTCAGAATCATATATATTTTGATTGGGGAGCAGGGTAAGTAAAAAGAATGCCAACTGTCCATGATTATTTTTTTTTTTCTCCTCCATATTATTCGATACGAAACCTAACATTCAATATTCTGTACTTTTTTTTTTTTCATTTTCTGGTTAATTTTTTTGGAATCAGTATCTTGTACCTCACGACATGTTTGTGTATATTTAGCCAACTCTGCTGGGGAGGAAAAGCTGAGGCGTAAGGGTTATTTTGGTAATTGTGGCTGGATTAGGTGAAAACCTTCTGAACCGGGAAAGCTTTTTTTGAGCACAAGTGCCAAGACTCTAAAATTAAACCGACAAAGGGCCCCTCTGTCCCGTCTTCCATCCTGCGCCGTGCGGGGACACCCATGTCAGCCCTTGTGCCCTGCCTGTGTCTGCGCCCTCCTTCTCTTCACAAACACTGGGGAGGCTGCTTGGGCAGGAGCTACACTTCTGTGTACAAGGCTGGCTGCCACCTGGGTGAGTCTGTGGTGGTTGGAATAATATGATAAATGGGACGATGCCTTTGAAAAACATCTCCATAATAGCTTTTCCCCTCCGCACACCCAGAGGAGCAGCTGCGGACGTGGGTCATGCACTCATATTTCGTCTGGTTTGACAATCCCAGATATTTTTAAGCAGGGTTGAGTCAGGCAGCCAGCAGCACAGCATTCAAACTGTCTTAATCAGTCAGCCCGTTTGGCACACAAGGACCTTGTTTTATCCGAGTAGTAAATAATTCTAAATGAAGCAATATGTTGTACTGAGTATGCCCAAAGTCTCAACATTCAGCGTTTTACTACAGCCTGGCAGCATCTCTTTCTGCATGCGTGTTCTGTTCACAGCTAGTTGTTTATTTCTTGTAGCCTTTGAATTCTGTCTCTGGCCAGGTCTCTATTCATGGTTTTTATACATAATGGGATCCTACATTCCATGCCAATGTGACCTTTCCCAACCTCCCCGCAGCACTGCCTAATAGATGCAGTGTTCTTTTTTTGCTGGGAATGTTTCATACTATAGCAACTCGTTTCCTTCTTAAAACCATGGGATTTTGCCATTGGCCTGTGCTATGGATTGCTGGGTCTCACCCCCTCACCCCGTGAGCCTGCTCTCACTCCATGTGCTGCCCTCCATGTCCCGTTCCGAGCAGTAAGCTCATTCTGGGAAAGAGCTGCCACAGCTTTCCTCCACCCGACTCCTAACAGCCTCTCTGCTCACTTCGCAGATATTCCAAGCAAATCAAACCCAAACACAATGACCTTATTCTCCTCAAGCTGTAAACCCCGTTTCTCTCCCCCTAATTGCCAGACATACTCTACCCCAGGTTCTCAGGCTTTTAGATTTAATAGAGCAGTATAATTTTTTAAAAAATGGGATTTGACACAGAATTGCTAATTCTTTATTTTGATAAAAAAGAATATCACTATAATTTAGTAAAAGACAAAGAGATTTCAGCCCCCCAGTCAGGATATGCTCTGATTAAACAACAGTTCTTTTAAATAAATAAATTAGGCCTGACCAGTGTGGCTCAGTTGGTTGAGTGTTGTCCCATGCACCAGGAGTTCGCAGGTTCCATTCCTGGTCAGGGCACATGCCCAGGTTGCAGGCTTAATCCCCAGTAGGGGGCATGCAGGAGGCAGCTGATCGATGTTTCTCCTTCATCGATACTTCCATCTCTCTCTCCCTCTCCCTTCCTCTTTCTGAAATCAGTAAAAACATATTTAAAAAATAAGTTAATTAATTGGGCTTTGTGATGGGAGAACTGTATCACCTTCTTTCCATTCTCCTCGTCTTGCCAACCATGAACACTGTGTCTCAGCCTAGGATTTGACAGCTACTGTCTCATCTCCCTCCCCTTTATCCACTGGCGTCCCAGCCTTTGTGGTTGGCTTCCCCTCCCACCAGTCTGTTGGTGTCCTCTCGGAGATGGCAGCAGATTGCTAATAGTGAAGCCCACATCTTCCTTACCTCTTGGTTGCCACGTTGACCAACCCTCTCGGTGACAGTCTTTGCTCCCTTGTCTTCTTATCTCTGCTCCCTCAGTTCTCCTGCCCTCTGCCTCTTGGGTGCCCCTGTCCTCATAGCAGGAGATTCACTTGCTTCCTGCCCCCTCAGACTGCGTCTCCACCCCATCTCTGTAAAATGACTGCCACGTGGTATCTCAGCTTGTGTTTCTACCTCTTCTGTCTCCATATGCATTTCCTCTGGCATTTCTCATCCTTCCAGCACATTGGAGCTGATCGAACCTGACTCTTCAGGTCCTCAGCAGTTACTTCCCAGTCTTCCTCGGCCGTGAGGCAGATGGACTGGAATTTCAAAGCTCTGCTCTTCCACATGTCAGCAGAGTGACCTTGGAGAATTCAGTTAATGTTTCTGAGTCTGCTTCTGCATCTGTTAATGGGACAACTGCTATCTCAGTGTTTGTGTTAAGGATTAGAGATGATGCATGCAAAATTGCCTGTTGCAATACCTGGTATATAACAGGGCCTCAAAAATGCCAGCTCTCCTGACTTGGAGCCACATGGTCGAGTGGTACAGCAGGGCTGTGTGTGGGGGAGGGGCCATTCCTGCCACCTTTCCTGATCTTGAATCTGTCCCCTGCTATTCTCTCAGTGCCTAAGGCTTTCCACTTGTATCTAAGGTCCTTGTGACAACAACTGTCAGGTGACTAATTTCAAAAGAGGCTTCTCCGAGAGCAACAGGCAGTTAGGTAGCAATGTCAAATCTTCCTCTAAAGTAGAAGTACTGTGCTAAAAAGTATGAAGTGTGCACATGTTTGAAAGGTGTGTGTGTGTACGTGCATACACTTGATACCATGACAGCCAGCTGGGATGTAGGTGCCAGCTCAGCATTGGGCAGGGTGAGGCCTGGTGCACATTTTCTTACCAGCAGTTGCTGTCACATTGGAGAACTGAGTGTGTGAGCAACTATATAATCCACTGAGTTAATGCTTCTCTAACAGGGGGTGGGTGGGGGGACGGTGTTGGGGGAAGAAGATCTAGTTCTTTATAATCTTGTATTTTGCTCTCGCATCATCCACAGCATTTTTACATTGTTAAATATAGAAGGTTCTCAATATAAATGTTGATAGTTTCCAGGAGAAAGGAAACCCAAATGGGTGTACTTGTAGGTTACGTCTTAAACATTTTCTCTTTATGGACCAGAAATACAAATGTAATCAAACTCTAATTGGAAAATCGTTCATCTTGAACAGGTCTTAGGATGGTTTATTGAATGCTGATGCAGAGTTTTGGAAAGATTAGTGTGTAATATCCATGTGCACACTTGTGAACTGCTGGGTTCCTTCCTGTTAGAGTTGTCTTTGACCCTGGATCTCTTTGCCGGGCAGTTTGTGGGGTGGTTTTCTTGGTGTTTGTACCACTTATTTAATCTATATTATTTTCTGTGTGTCTTTGATTTGGTTTAACATCAGCGAAGTGGTATTGAGGTACTGTCCTCAAATTCTTGACTGTTCATGCAATCACACATTCCTTTGTCTGAGATTGAGTACCAGTAACAAGAGACTTACGTAAAGACCCATTTCTTTCTTCATTAACAGAATTCTTGATGATATTTTTTCCCTCTGGTCTGAATGCATGTTGGAGGTGAGAGGAGGCAGGAAAACATATGCCCCAGGCTCCACATGTTGACATAAAAAGTGACCCACACTCAACAAAACCAATCGGTACCAATTGGGGAGGTTTGCCTTCTACTCCCTCTTTTACTCCTTTTCACTTGTGCACTTTACCATGTTACCATGCACATGATCTCCTTCTACCTCTCGTAGCCCTGGTTAGTGGATGAAGCAAAGAACCCACACATCCCCTCTTTTGAGGATATGGAGGCTCAGAGTAGTTGAAGTCTACCTAAGTTAGGTGAGGAGGCTGGCTCTGCAATCTGTGTTCTAATTCCAAGCCTGGAGTGGTGCATTCGTGTTGAACTTCTGCTAAGGGCCTGCACCGTGCTAAGTACCGAGGAGACACTGGGGGATAGCATAGATCTGATCCCTGAGTGAGTGAAGGATATATCTGGTGGGGCAGCACGGTATTGGGAACATTTTATATACTTTTGAACAAAGTGCTTCAAAGAAGTATTGGGCACTATGGAAGGCCTAATCTCGATTTGAGGGGATTCAGGGAAGATTTAATTGGAATTTTAGGACACCATATTGCCTTTTTGTTGATAGTGCTAATTAACTTCTTTCTTTTTGTAAGAACTACATTAAGCAAGAAATATTTTAAAATTATGTACTTAAGTGGTACACCTAATTTCAATACGAAGTCAGTCAAAAGTTGATAAAGATTAGCCACACCACAGAACAAAATTTTAAAGTTTCTCTTATTACTTTGATATTTGTATTGTGTTATCTTGAAAATGAATTTTTAGTTTGGCTTTGCGTAATGAGAAGACTTAAGTAAAAGACACGATTAAGTCTGTTGTCAGAGGTCAGGCTGGGATGGTGCACTTCCCCCTTGGCTCCCCACCACTAAGCTGCTGATCGGGACAGTGTTATCCTTGGCTTCCACAAGTGCACACGTCAGTGGCCTGTAGCAGTAGGGCACTTGTGTTGTTTTGTGGTTTCTCTTGACCTCACTCATTCTTTTTTAGAGACAACATAACTTTATGATGAAGAGTGCAGGCTCTGGGGTGAGAAGACCTAGGTCCAAACCCTGGCCCTCCCACTTAGTAGCTGTGTAAACTCGGCTAGACCCTTACCATTCAGTGCCTCCATTCCTCATTCAGAGAATGGAAATGATAATGGTAACTTTCTTAGAGTTGTTTTGAAGATTTAAATAAGTTAATTTGTGCAAAGTGCTTGCAATCATGCCTGAGACTTTACATGTTCAATAAGCATCAGCTGTTGGCTGTTTTTCGAGCACAAGTTTTTAGGTAAAATCTCCTCTGAGTGCAGTGAGTTTGGAACCTGGGGAAAGAAACTGGTCTATGCTTGGACTGCATCCAGAACCCTGACCTTGTTAGCACCTTGGCTAATTAAGCTAGCACAGTCACCTTGCTGTGGGGTTAGTAGTGCTGAAGCAATAAGAGTAGATGATTACTTACATAGCTCTTGCCTTGTTTTTAATAACAAAATTTCAACTTACTAAACTGTCCATATTATATGTCTTGAGGTTTAAAATGTTATTGTTTGCAGCTTTACAAAAGGATTAATAGATGGAGGAAATAATTTGCTTTCTTTAAGCTTTCCTAGTCACCTTTAATTTGCTATTTCCAATGCTATCAAAGGGAATTAGATCATTTTACAGAATAGCCACAAAAATATGTAAAACTTAGACAATCATATACTTTATAAAGTGTTTGCCCAGACATAAGATTGTCTAATCACTATGCTGTACATCTGAAACTAATAGAGAATAATATTGAATGTAAACTGTAATTGAAAAATAGAAAAGAAATGTAAGACTTGTTTTCTTAGCATTTCACGGTACTCTCAGTGTGTTGCCAGTGGAAATAGAATTCTTCTAAGGCATCGGAGGAAATGCATTTCAGGGATAGGCGCAGAGGATTTGCGGTATGGAGGCAAGATTTCTTGGAGCGAAAACAAAGGACTGCCCTGAGGTGCACCATGCCCGGGTCCTTCCACAACCAGGCGGCTCGGCTCGTTCTCGCTGCGGAAGTCCAGCCCCTGGGGCTGCAGGCCCGCTTTGTCCCCACCAAGCCCAGGAGGAGGCCAGGACCCAGAGCTGCCTTGCCATTAGCCCAGCACCCGAGGCTCCAGGCTCTAGCAGTCCAGCCCTAATAAAGGGAGTGAGCGGGAGCACCTCGGGCCTTTGTTAAGCTTTGGTTGTATTTCCTTTGGCTTGGGCGAGAGCAGGCTTTCTTTCATACTGTCCAATCCTTTCCTGGATCTTCTCAGGGGTATGCTGGCACCTCTCCTGTCCAAGCCCTTTCCTGGATCTTCCAGAGTTTCGTGCCCTTTTCCTAACCAGTCTTTCCCCAAGTTTTTCCCAGGTTTTGTCTTCCCCCGTCATGGTCGCCATTTTGGCTCCTACCGCGCATGCCTTATAGTTTTGCCACCTCAGCTGGCTTCTACTGCGCATGCGCTTAGCAGAAGGCCTGCCCCCTGCGCCCCATCTTGCCTTCTGTGCCTGCGCTGAGCAGAGGGGTTTTTCCCCCTTGTGTTCCCTCCTCTGGGCCATTCAGGCTAACCGGCTGGTTGTTCCCCGGAGATTAGAAAGCTGGTCTTTCCTGCCTGCTCAGGGATCAGCGTCCCTTTGGTGGAGGATGTGGCTGTCCTCTGGGGTGTCTGTGAAGCTGTAGCTTCCAGACTTAATCAGGCTTAGCCAGTTTTGCTCCCTTTTGTTTTGTTAATACCTAACTAGCTGCCTGCTGTGGAGAGAACCTAGTATTAAAACTTGTTAACATCAGATAGGTCTTGAACCCAGGAGAAGAGATACTTTTATATAGAACAAGAATAAATGCCAGTGAGTAATTTATTCGTAAAGAACTTACTGCGCTATGCGTGAAGCTGTGATCATAGACGGAACAGGCCGTCGGGGCGCACTCCTCCAGAAAGGCAATACCTCGGAAGTTTCTAAACACACAGGCTTGGAAGCACCTGAGAGGTCACTTAGTCTAGTCCAATCTGCCTTCATCAGCCTCAGGAGAGGGGCCCTAAAATGGCAGTATCTTTTCAGGAACAGGCTTGATCTACCTTGAGTATTCTGGGCGTTGTGGGAAGACAGCCCTGATTACTTATAAAAGAATCTAACTAAGCCTGTGTGTTACTGGTGTGGGGTAGGGGTAGGTGAAGGTGGGATCTCATCTTGATGTGTTAAAAATGGATGCTGGAAAAGAATATGAGTGCCAGGAAGGGCAGGGAATGTTCTTTTAAGTCACTTTTTCAATGATAGTATCTGTGGTGAAAGCCATATTCTCTCTCAGAAACCCTTGGGATAATGGAGCCAGGATTGTTGTCTGGTAGTGTTGAAAAGATTTTTGAACTGATAGAGTTTAGGGCTGATTATCTATTTCCTGTATACCAGCTGTAGTAATGGTTATATTGGTATACTACAGACTTGGTACTTTTATTTTTAAAGTATAACTACATCTCACTAATTGAAAGCAATTTTGATTCAGAAATAATGATAGCTTAGAGTGGGTCTGAATTAAAGGCTATCTTAGGAAAGTTATAGGGAAAACATTACTTAGTTTTACAGTCATTCTCAGACATTTTGTAAATATCAAATTTGTGCCTTTATTCTTGCACATACATGAGACAAAGCCAATTTAAATTTATGAAAAATATGATTAAATTTTTTTGTTTTGCCTTCTGTAGAAGCTCTAAGGCCAGATAGTGAGAAGCTAGGAAAATTCCTTGGCAAGTGGAATGGGGAAACTGAGACAGCTGAACAAACTGCTCAAGCAATTTATAGCCAGATACAGAAGGTCACCAGGGAGGAAAGCCCCCGGTGCCTGGCAATGGGCAAAACTGGTGCTGGACCTGCCCCCCCCCCCGGTGGTGGTCTTTACTCCCCTGGCACATCACTGGCCATGCTGTTTAAACCCCCTGACCTATCATATTGCTGGTTGTGTGGTTTTAGACCAGCACGATTTTTCCTCCTTAGAGATAGCATCTAGGCCTCAGAAAAGCAGCAAAATCAAGTGAATGATGCCAGGACCAGCTGCAGTGACTAAGGATCCCCACCCTGCCTGGCGCTGACCAATCAGTAGAGACCACGACCCTGAAAGAGCATACCTGAAAAAGCTGATGAATATTCTATTGAGATCCTCTCCTAAGACCTCCCCTAAAGGCCAGCCTTTAAAAACCCTCAACCGAGGGAACATGCCTGCACCTTTCCCTTCTCCCTCTTCTTCCTCCATGGGCACGTGTCTCCTAAACTCTAAGGGACCCCAGGAGACTTACACCAGGGGAGCAATGCAGCAGCAGCTCATGCTGGGCTAACCCTTGAACCTGTCCCCAAGGCCCCTTTTCTCTGACTCTCCAGTGAGCTGACAGCAGCCCTGCCTTGACTCACTTCTTTCCCATAATGTTTCTAGGAGCCAAAGCAGCCCTGCCTCGGCTCTCTCCTCTTGCTGCTTCTGTCCTAGGTCCTTCCTTGTTTCACTGTCCCCAGCTTTAATAAACATACTCGCAAAATCATCTGGATTCCATGCTGTGGAATCTTTCCTGCATGAAGTCAAGAACCCACACACTACAGGCCAGCCTGAGGCAGACCTGCTTCAGGCCTGGTCCCTTTTTGGTAACAGCTTGAACTAAGCTGGATAAAAAATTATATATATTTATTGTATTATTATAGTTAATACAACAGCAAAACCCCTTGAAATCTTCTCATCTCTATTAATAATGCTTCTTTTCTTCAAATTATTTGGCCTTGAATGGGGCCTACCCAGTGTTAACAAAAGAGGTTAAATAGAGTGTGCCATGTGCTTTTATTTGTGCTCCTATCCTTTATCCTATGACAACCCTAAGCTAGAGGTATGATTATCTCCACTTTATAGAAGAGGAAACTCCTTGTCTAACAAATTAATTGTAAACAGTGCAGTGATCTGCTATGTTTCCAGCTTTCTCTCCAGTCACTACCATATTGATACCCTCAAGTTCAGGCAAACCCTTTCCTCACCTGTGTCCAGTGTCACATTCATGCCTCTATACTTCTCTGCTCTTATTTATTTGGTCCAAATGTGTTCTTTGTCTAGCAACCCTTCTCTGAACTTCTGCAGCACTTAAAGTATGGTATGCTGGGGTTGTTTACCCCAGCAATGGTCCATTTGTCAGATATAGAAATTAAAGCTTAGGTAGGGTAAGTTGTTTGCCCAAGAGCGCAAACCCAGTGGAAAAGTGATGCTGGTTGCTCTTATGGTTGTTTGGATTTGATGGAGGACAGATTGGAAACAAGGAGAGACCCTTTAAGATAAGGGTATTGTAGTCATCTAGATGAGAGGGGCCTAAACTAGGTTGATAACAATAGGAGTGGATAGAAAAAGACCTCTAGGAAAAATAATCAGAGAATGTGAAAGGGATTTGGAAATTGGGTGGATTGGTAAGAGAGGCTTCAGTGGACAGGATTCAAATTATAATTTTTTTAATGAGGTAGGTGGTCAGCCTAGGCTTCATTGAAAAGGTGGTATACACACACACACACACACACACACACACACACACACACATATGTGTATATATATAAATTATACATATATAAAAATTATATGTAAATTATAGATTTATATGTATAATTTTTCATATGTTTAGTTTTAATATTCAGTTTTTTAAAATATATTTTTTATCAATTTTAGAGAGAGGAAGGGAGAGGGAGAGAGAGAGAAGCATTGATGTGAGAGAGAAACATTGACTGATTGCCTTCAGTACATTGCCCATCCAAAGACTGAACCCACAACCCATGTAAGTGCCCTGACCAGGGATCAAACCAGCAACCTTTCAGTGCACAGGATGATGCTCACCCAACTGAACCACTCTGATTGGGCTCTCAATTTGTCCTAAGCAAAACATTTGGAAATCAGTTAAAGGGGATTTCAGCTGGCTATAACCTACAAGATTTATATTTTCTCTTGTAAAAGATCTCAGACACTAAGCAGTTTTCTTACCAGTAAAATAGAGGTAATACCCACCCTGTAAAGATATTTCTTAACTTAAAGGAGAGAGAGGGACTGTCCTTGCAGAGGCTTAGAAATGCTAGTTTCCCGTTCATTCATTCATTCATTCATTCATTCATTCATTCATTCAGTGTCTGTGGACTGCTTATACTTAATACTGTGTCAGCTTTGGGCAAATATTGTTAGGGACAAGGACAATATGGTTTTTCTTCCCAATGAGCTTAGATTTTAGTAAGGGAGATTGACAATCACCAAACAATTATTTAATTAGAACTATAATAAACCTTACAAAGGTGAAGCCCGTGGAACTTGAAAGCAGAGGAATCCAACTTAATCTTGGGGCCCAAGGAAGGTGTCCTTGAGGATGTGACATTTTAGCTGGGTATTTAAAGATGAATAGATATTCCCCTTCCTTAGTTGTCTATTCTGATGTCTTTAATAACCTAAAGCAAACCAGTAATCAGAACTCTTTCAAACCATACTATTATAATACTTCCTTGTCGAAAGCTCTTATTTTTTTTTTTTTTATAAGCAAATTCATTTGTTTTGGTCAAGTCAGGAACATGAATGTGGTGGAAAGAAATGGCCTTCTGTTTGCTGATCTGCTCCTTCTTCTGTGTATATCAACAGGTTAGCCTAAGGAGAAAATGCCTTCCTTTCCTGTCAACCAAACCTCTTGGTCAGCTCTGTCTGGACTGAGTGTTCTCTGGCAGTTACTTTTGTTATCCTCAGATCCCCAAATGCCAGACTAGCCCCTACCAGAGCTTCTTCCAGCCAGTATTCACTTTCCCTTGGTAGGCGTACCTTCCCAAGTTTCACTGAAGTTTCTGATGCTCTGAGAAATATTAAAGACTACCTGACTGACGTATCTGTCTTCTGTCTTTGTTTCCTTGACCTTTATCTTGGATAGAGCAGCAAGCTGCTATAAACTTTGTATTTTGGTGTCCCGCTTGATCTCCTTCCATGGCACTGGCGAGGTGACAGGTGCAGCACTTGCACTTGTTTTCTGTCTTTTTAAAAAGTGCTCATTAGGGCCTGAAGTAGGTAGTGGTGGAAGAGGGACCATGGTGGAGTGAGCAGGCCATCCAGCACCTTTCAGATCAAGGCCAGCATGGTGTGTCATGGCCTCATTTCCCTGGATAGACAGCAGTGCTAATCTTCTAATGGGTTCATGAATGGCCATTCATTCCTTTTACTTTTATTTAAAGGTCTTTTTTTTTTTTATTTTAGAGAGAGAAGAAGGGAGAGGGAGAGAGAGATAGAAACATCGATGAGAGAGAACATCGATTGGCCGCCTCCTGCATGCCCCCCACTGAGGATCAGGCCTACAACCTGGGCATGTGCCTTGACCAGGAATCGAACTGGTAACCTCTTGGTGCATGGGTCGATGCTCAACCACTGAGCCACACTGGCCAGTCAAGGCCATTAATTCTTAAGCTGACAGTGCCATGATCTCAGTGTGAGAGGGCCAGTACTCAGAGAAGTAGACCAGTAACGATGGGCAAGTCACTTCATCTTTCTGAGCCTCAGTGTCCATTTTGTACAATTATTTATAAATTAAAATAATTTATGTTGAGATTAAATAAGGGAATGTGTGTAAAAGAATCTTGTGTTTGTACCGCAGGGCCCACAAATGTTTGTGTCTTAAAATCCATTCCAGCCCTGGCCGGTTTGGCTCAGCGGTTAGAGCGTCGGCCTGCGGTCCAGAGAGACCCGGGTTCAGTTCCTGCTAAGGGCATGTACCTTGGTTGCAGTTTGTCCCCGGCCCTGGTTGGGTCATGCGGGAGGCAGCCACTCGATGTGTCCCTTTCACGTTGATGTTTCCCTCTCTCTCTCTTCCTCTCTCTCCCTCCTTCTCTATCTGAACAAAAAATGGAAAAATGTCCTCGGGTGAGAATAAAAAAAAAAAAAATCCATTCCAGACTCAGCTGTGGATTACATATATATATATATATATATATATATGAAACTAGGACCATACTGTTTGTTCTTCACTACCTTATATGACCATGCAAGGCAGAGAACAGTGTGAAGAGAATGCTAACACAAATTTAAACATTTTTGGCTTTTAAATTTGAACTACAAGCTTTTATGTAGCTTCTGATTTATTTGCAGATATTGGACCAAGGTGTCCATTTTCCCCTTTATTTCTGCCTTCTCCCTGCCACCCCCAATTTAGAAATAATAGGTATGTTTTGACTTAGCTTGCATTTGTCGAACTGGTGGAAGAAACAGCATGGAACCTGGAGAACCTTTTTTATTTTAGCCCTTCTTAATGTGTCCATAATAAACGTATTCCTGAAATTAAATGGAATGAACTAACGTTTTAAAGCCCTAAAAGCTATATAACCTTAGGTTTTGTACCAAGAGAAGGTAGAATTAAAAAACACCCACAATTTTGGTCATTTCAAAATCACAATATTTCGTTACCAGTAAACATGGGGAAAAATATTCAGACTCTTTAGTAATAAAAGGAATATAAAACAAAATAACAAAATGTTGCCAGACTGGTTTACCAATAACATTGACAGTTTTTTAAATGTAAGCGAAAGAAAGGAGGGGAGAGATGTTGAATTGGGCACAGTACAAGCTGATCGAAGTATCAATATGTATAACTTGCCCTCCTCTAAAGGAGTTTAACAATGTTTATCAAGTGCTCTAGGGGTGTTAATGCCTTTGACACAGTAATTACAGGAGCTTATCCTAAAGAAATAATCAGAAATGGGTATAATATAACATCCAGAACTTGGAAACAACCTAAATGTCCAGCAATGAAGGATGGATTAAATGAAGTATGAGATTATATGCAGTGGGTTCTCCTGTTGTTAAGAAGGGAAACTATTTGGAAAAGTAATGACAGGGAAAAAGTTTGTAAAATAATGTGAAGTGAAAATAACAAACCAGCATGAACCTAGTATTTTGAAATATAATTTATTTATACACACATGCAGTGTGTGTGTGTGTATGAATGACAACTAAAACAGTATGTCAGAATAAAATATCTCTGAGGAATGGGAATGTTGGTGGTTTTTATTTTCTTCTTTGGACTTTATTTTCCAAATTGTTAGGTTTATAACCAGAAGAAAATCTGTTAATTTAAAAATGCGTGCTTTAAAATCCTTTGTACTGACACAGTCTATGAAACGTAAGGCGAACAAGCCGAATGGGAATTGTAACAGAATGCCATCAGTGACTTTTGGTAGTGATGGCACTTGGTGTTTGTTGTTGTTGTTTTTAATGTTTTCTTTAATGTGCTTCTGTTACAAAGCACATTATTTTCCATTAGGAAAGCAAATATAAAATAAATGTAGAAAAATACTTTAGAAATTTATGTCAGATTTAATAGAGGTCATAATTTTTAGGTAATCCCTTATGGCTGTGGTCCATCCTGAGGATGAGGAAAATTGTTAACAGTGGTGGTAAATGATAGTCTCTCTCTCTCTCTCTCTCTTTTTACTTCTACAGATATTCCTGAAATTCCAGAAAGCATCTCATTCTGTAAAGCACTGCAGATAGCTGACTTCAGCGGAAACCCACTGACTAGGTAAACTCTCTGTAGTACTAAGGATACCTTTTGTGAGAACCAAGGGAAAAACACAACCAGGTTACCCATCTTGGGGTTACCTAGATGGATACTGTCTTTATCAAGGATGGTCGACCTTCAAAGACATTCATTTATGAATAGCACTGTATGATGGAGAGCACATTATGCTATTGGCGGACATTGAAAGGATGCTAGGGGTTTCCTGGAGGCACGCTGGAGTGCGCAGAACAGGAGTGAGGAGTGCATTTCTGAAGCAATATGCAGAATTGGAGTAGTTTATAAAGCCTCTATTGATCCATCTTATCTTGTGGGATAAGATGAGTTCTAAACGCCCATAGAGCTTAATCCATAGGTATCCAAGGAGAAGTCTTATTAGAGATATTTTTTTCTGCTCCCGGAAAGAAACATATTTAGTATCTCATCTTTCCTCTAACTTGTTTTTTGTTTGTTTGTTTGAAAACAACTTTACTGACCATTATTTTCATACTTCAGCAATAGCTGTGAGGACTTCTTTGGGTTTATTACTCCAAATAAAGCCACCTTTCACTCTTTTACTACTGAGTCCAGCTTTGTCCTTCCTGGGTATAGCTGAGTGGTGTTATTGTGAGCCCTTCACTGTGGCTCCTGGCTCAGTCTTGAGCCCACTCACTGACCACTGGCTTTCAAGCACCTGTGTGCGCACACAACAATGCACAGAGAGCCCTTGAGAGTCTGTTCCGGAGGCTTCTCTGGGCCAGGTGGGTCCATTTTCAAGATTTCTCAAGACTATGTAAGCAGCCCAGGAGAAAGGTACACTTCCCTTTCATCCCCTCCCTCCCCTTCTTCCCCCTCCACGTTTTTTAAGGAAATAGGAAGATCAAGAGTAAATTAAAATTTGAGATTTGTCTCACCCATTTCAAGATTGCTTGGGACTTCTTGGGTATGGGATGCTGGGGAATGCTCTATTTAATTTTGTTTTTTTCATATCTGCATATTTTCAAGAAATAAATGTGTTTTTAAAAATATTTCTGGCCTCCCCCCTTTTGAATTTCAGTGATTAAGTTACTAACAAAATTTATTAATTTATTTTTTGTTAATCTTCTTCACCCAAGTATATTTTTCCATTGATTTCTAGATAGAGTGGAAGGGAGGGAGGGAGAGAGAGAAACATCGATGTGAGAGAGACACATCGATTGGTTGCCTCCTGCCCGACCCCGACTGGGGCTAGAGATCAAACCTGCAACCCAGGTACATGCCCTTGACTGGGAATCGAACCCAAGACCCTTTGATCTGCAGGCCAACACTCTAACCGCTGAGTCACACCGGCCAGGGCAGCATATATTTATTTTTGTGAGAAACAGTGCTCCTCTAGTAAGTCTGACCTAATAGCTTTCTAACTTATCACTGTCCCCAAGTCTTGTCCTCTTTATTAACCATCTTCCATGCAGTTGTTCCTCTTCTTCAAGTCTTTCAGTAGCTCCTGTTCCTGTAAGATAAAGTCTGAGCTCCTTGATGTGCTGTGCAATCTCCCCCACCCCCTGTCTGACCTTGGTCTGTCTTTGTGCCTGCATTGCCCTCAGTTGCCTGTGTCAGACATCATGCTGTGCTGAAGTAAAGTGCTGGTAGGTCGTTCATTTCATACCTGTCTCTTTAGATGATGCCAACCCCTTCACCCTCCTTTAAGGTACAGCTCGAGCATCACATGTCTTAATTAATCCCATGGTCCCTCCTCCTCTGGTCTTCATAGTCCTCTGTGTATACTAATTTCATGACACTTGAAATTTACATTTAAGTTCTGCCTTTGACCAGGACTCCCAAACTAGACTGAGAAAGCCTACTTGTATTCCTCTATTATTTACTGATATTTTCCCAACCCTACTGTAATTTCTGGAATGGAGTAAGCATTCAGTAAATGTTTGTTGAACTCAGCTAAACTATTTATCCTTAAGGCAGTTAGTTGAATTAGGCAGCTGGGAAATATTCATTATGCTGCCCTTGAGTTTTTTTTTAACCATTCAAATACTTAATCCCCTTTTCTACTTCTTTAGCTTTCCTTTTCTAATGTCTGCTGACTTAAGAATTTACCATTATCTTAAAACTCTCTCTCCTGCCACACACCCACATTGTATGAGGATTAACTGGGTTTTACCTGGGCCTCATGTTTGGCAGGTTTCTTAAAGTAAAGCCCTTTTAATTTGGCAGGTGCGCTGTTTTAAGAATTAAGGTGATAGTTGTGAGTTGAAAGGACCTTAAAATTATTTAGTTTGGCCTGCTTATTTTGTGGCTGAAGAAAGTGAGGCTCAAATAATTTGAATGACCTTTGAGATCACGAAACCTGTGAGCAGCATCTCAAACTAGAAATCCTTGCTCCTAACCTTCAATCTCTGCTTCCTCAGTATATCATGCCAGTTTGGCTGTTAATATTAACAACCAGTAAAAGGCAAACCATCCATTTAATAATACATTTTTCTTATAGTTATAATCATTTTAACTAGTTTTAAAATTTTTAAATGATATATATTTTCTGGTAAAAACACAGGCAAAAAAGACAAGTTGCACCATTTTAATTGAAATAAATAAAAGTTTTAAATAACAAATTTTACCTCTGTTACCCTATGGAAGAGGCTTCAACTTTGTAAAAACCATTACTAAGTATGTATTTCAATGATTAGGAAAAATCCAGTTAATGCTTTCACCTTGCAGGGCCTGGGTGTGGTGTTGAAGTTTGGAATTATCTATATTAAATGTCAAACAGTAACTTAGGATTTGTTTTTCAGAAAACAAACCTGGAAGGAAAAAAAAAAAATACAAGATTCTAATATAGAGACTCTCACTGAAACGAGAAATTCTCCCCCTGCCCTCCCCTCCCCCCATAAGTTCTGTGTTCTGTTGTCTACATTAACTTTATGTATAGGGCCCTTTGGCATTTTAGATGCAATGAGGTATTTTTGCGTTTAGTTAGGTCCCCCCCCCAAAAATACTGGTAACCATAGAAATATTGAAAGTAAACTTTCTTTGTAAGTTTATAAATGATTTATTTTGAAACTTGCTATTTGGTGGAGTTTAAGAGAAGTATGAAAAATGTCCTTTTGTGTAGAACATAGTGAAACATAATTATCTCAAGTGATTGGCATTTCAAGTCAAATTAAAAGAAAAATATTAAGAAAGTAGCAGTTGGCTGTTAGCTGATCAATTCTAAGTAATTCATAGCTTAGCTCTGGGTATTATAAGCTATGGGAAAAAATATATTGAAGAGCTGTCATGTGTTTTATTATAATCGTGTGGGCTAGAATTTCTCTTTATTTTCTGCTAATTGATAGTTTTTTCACTCTGAGGCACTTTTAGCTGCAGCAACTATCATTTTCTTTTATACATCACTCAGTAGTTGAACATTTTCCCCTCTTTATTCTTAAAGCTTGCATATTTTTTCTCTTTATTTCTGGATCACCTATCAACAAGTGCTTTTTTTTCCCTTTTCTCTTAAAGCATCTTATTTATAGAAAGGCAAGGCAAATGTGCTATGCATAATGTAATTTTTAGGAGGTTATTTCAATTAGCATATAGACAAGATCATTATAATTATGTATATATGCACTTTTATTTTTCAGTTAACAACCTCTTTTGTTTGTTTTAGATTACCAGAAAGCTTTCCCGAATTACAGAACTTGACCTGTCTTTCTGTAAATGACATCTCGTTGCAGTCCCTACCTGAAAATATTGGCAAGTAAGTTTTTATGTGAAGTTTGTGGATATTAGGGCAAAAGGGCACCTATGTCATCCATTCCACCCTCCTTCCCTTTTAAATTCTAGTTTTTCTACTCAGAAAGCCATTTACTCAGTCTTCACTTTCACCCTCAGGAAAGATCATAGCCAGTCTCCTGTGTTTTTACAACCAGTTGCCCCTAAATTTTAATGGTTGAAAGGATGTTGCTACTTGCTACTAGTGAAAAACCTAATTTGTATGGAACTTCTCTTTACATCGATGGATTATGAAGTGTTTATGCCAAGTGCCATGTGTCATGTAGGTGGTGAGTAAAAACTGGGAGACACTACCACTCTCGGTAATGTTAAACCATGTCAGGGAAGGGGGCCAAGAAGGACTCCATTGAGAACTTCGAGAGCGTCCCCTGCACAGCAGCTGTGCTGCCAGTGTGTGTGCTGTCGCCTGAGGATGGGGCTGAGAGTGGAGTGTCTGGGAGAGGCTGGAAAGCAATGGGCATACTTTCACGGTGCTGGCTCGAGGTGGGGGAGGACAGCCATGGCGAGAAAGAAAATCCTTTGAGGAAAATACGTGCTGGTGAATAAGTGTTCTGTTCTGCATTTCCAGAGAGGAATTAATTGAATTATCTTAGCAGATCTTTTCCATGCCTCTAGGACATACGGGGGGTTAAATCAGGCTGGTGGCTCCTGCTTAACCGTTTAAAATAAAAGCCCAGCATGGCAGGCCTAACCTGGTGGACCCCTGTTCCCTGGTGTCGTAAAGGATTTCCTTTGTGTTTACCTGTCCTGCCTATATTCTAAGACAAAACAGAAACTTGCTTTTTGAGAGAATTAGTGTATCTGACAGATGTCTGTTTTATAAAGCTTCTCTTTCTAGAGGTGTTGTACAGGAGTTGCTAACAGGCAACTTTGCCCATCCTGTCCCTCCTGTGTAGGTGGAAGACAGCTGGCTAACCGAGTGTCAGCCAGCGAGTCCATGTTTCCCGAGGTGCACACTGACTTTTACCCTTATGCCAGCAGACTGCCTAAGAATCATGCCCTTTAGCTCTTGGGAGGGGAAGGAGATAAGAAGCCCACGTCAGCCCTGAGTTCATGGCATCAGCTGCAGAGGAAACAATAGTGTTTTATTGTGGCTTCATGCTCTTACACTTCACTTTTGCTGTGTTGGGTTTCACATGTTTCTAATGAATATACAGGGTCAGGCAAAAGGAGGTTTATAGTTGTATAATACAATAATTAATAATAATACAAGAATAAACTTTCTCGTGCTCACAGCTATCCTGTATTGCCCCATCCTGTATTAGTCATTTAAATGCCCTCCTCCTGCTCCTCCGAAAGATAATTCCCTTGTACCTTTCCTCCCATTCTTTCTCAGCCTATCCCTGCCCTTCAATCCCTGATTCATGAGAGAAAATATGTTCTTATTAAACCAGGGTGCCCCTCCCACTCCTCACTGCATTATTTAGTGGAAAATGTTATTTAATAATCATTTTAGAATAAATTACAATTTATCCCATTTTTTAATTTCATCTTTTCTGATAACATCCATACGTATTTTTGTCCATGTCCAGATTTCTCCGGTATCTGCATTTTCCACAAGTAATAGGGTAGTGGGGTTTTTGTTTCTTGTTTTGATTTTAGATTTACTCAGCTTGTGTTACTACTATAGCCTTGTGTATACTGATTGTTTCCAAAATGACAGTCCACTTTGAGCTTGAACCCTGTGCGAATAATTACCCAGAAGTAAGAATATGGGATTGGGTGTGTGTGTGTGTGTGTGTGTGTGTGTGTGTGTGTGAGATACATGAATCAACTGACTCTTACTAGGTTAATTAGTGAAAGTAAATGGGAAATGGAGAGTTTTCTGTTCCTGATTGTTAATAATTTTTGCTACCATAGCAAAAGACTTGATTTCTACGTGTTGGATCTAAGATTTATGCGTGTTAAAGTGACAACCTGTTTGGGCTCAGTAGAAAGAAACAAGCAAAGAACAGACTCTTTTTGGAGAAGATGGGCACCTCTGGTTTCCTAGATCATGCTGAAAAGATACTTGAAAGTTGAAATGGTGAATTGTTGAGAAAATCTGATATATGCATAAGTATGCTACATTTTAAGCAAATCATTATTTGAAACTTAATTTTCCTCATGGCAAAGATTCTTCAGTTTCCCAAATGGTTTTTTTAGAGCATTTAACCAAACCAAACTTCTCACAGATAGTATGGTTTTGTGAACAAGGCACCGGTATTTGATATTCCAAAAATTTCAAAAAGATAGCTGTCAGAGGGGAGGGTAGTTGGAGAGCTGGATGAAATAAGGTGAAGGGATTAAGCAAAAAATCATATATATAACACATAGACACAGATAACAGTGTGGTGATAGCCAGAGGGAAAGGGGAGAAATAGGGATGGAAAGAGACTTTGTTTGGGCTGCCGGGCACACGATGTGGCGTGCAGGTGATGTTTTATTGAGTCGTACACTTGAAACCTCACGCTGGTTGCTCTGCTTGTATTCCACCGCAAAGCATTGTGTTCACATCTTGTACTACATGACTACACCCAGGTAACCATCAGTATGGTTACTTTGATAAAGCAAGTCTTTCAAATAGTAGAGTCTTTATAATACTTTGTAATGACCTGAAGAATGATCACGAACATCTTTTGAACCACACAGAGGCATACTGGCTACCTGCTGCAAAAATCTCACATTTTTCTTTTATTAAGATAAAAGTGTCCCCAATCTGCCCTGGCCGGTTTGGCTTAGTGGTTAGAGTGTCGACCCGAGGACCAAAGAGTCGTGGGTTCGTTTCCGGTCAAGGGCACGTACCTTGGTTACGCTTTGGTCTCTGGCCCTGGTTGGGGTAATGCAGGAGGCAACCAATTGATGTGTCTCTCTCGCATCAATGTTTCTCTCTCCCTCCTACCCCCCATCTGAAGATAAATGGAAAAAAAAAAAATCCTCAAGTGAGGATTAAAAAAATCAAATTGAGAAAAGTGTCCCTAATTTGCTGACCCTTTTCTGTGATGGTGCATTAATACCTTACTCAGTCCTTCAAAGTAAAAGTGAATATTTAACAATTGAATGAGAAACTAACTCACCTTTATTGGACTTTTTAGAAACCCTTTGTTAAAAATACAAAAATGCAACACTTTCTCACTAGTATTCATGAACAAGTTATTGACGGCAGGGAAGATGGTAATTTATCAGTGGAATTTCAACAAAGATCTTTCCACAATCAGAAGACATTTTAAAAAATTAGCATGATGATTTAATAAGCGTAGCTGATGATGCTGTTTTTTGAATCAGTGTAACTTGTAAAGTATCTTTTTTATCTGTTACAGCCATTAAACCAAGTATCAAAACATACAATTTAGAAACTGTTGTGTGGTCCACAAATGTAAAACAAATGATTGAATACATAATACAGTATTTTCATTCCTGTTGCTTTCACTGAGTGCCAAAAAGATTTTTGTATCTTTCATAAAATATTTTTCTTTTATCTTCTTAAATTTTTTGTTTATATATATTTTATAATATATATAATATATTGGTACATAGTACTGTGTGCCAATATATTTTTAAAAAATAAAAAGATTATGTAGGTATACTCTTACATGTATAGGGACCATCATTCTAAAATAGAATATTGATGTCCCAACCAGTGGTTCTCAAATTCTGCCATGTTGGCCCCCAGGATTCCACTGAAGTCACTCCAGGGCATTGTGGAGGGTGAGAACCAGTCTTTTGGTGGGTAGTCCCTGCTGATTTATTTTTGTGACAACACAGCTCTGTTATTAGCTTAAAATTTTTTTTATATTGGTGTCACCTATAATATTTGCTTTAATTAAGTGTGCTGTAAATATTTTTCAAGTTAAGTTTGGAGACCACTGTGTCATATGTGCAATAGGACGTGTTTGTTGTAGCAGCACACAGTTGTGGGTTTTTACTGTGATGTGGGTCCCACTGAACACTGCTGAAGCCCAGCAGAAAGCTTCAGAGCCTTTCGTGGAAGTGACCTTTAAAAATAGTTACCTGCCTTCTCTTTCCAAACTGACTGAGATTTTTCCTTACTTAGTGATAGAAAAATCTACCTCTTTCATCAAGCCTTTTGCAATGATTGAAGAGTTGAAATAGATGGCAAATTTGCAGTTCCCTGACCTTACCCTTTACTTCCCACATAATAAGCACTTTAGTCCTTTGTACACAGAAGTCTGGTTGTTCAGTGTTTAATTGTGTGTATGTAATTAGTGTGTGCATCTGGATCACCTTGTACTCTGAAACAGTCGGGTTCTTGGTTGTTAAACTCTGTTTGCACGGAACCTGGTGTTGCTCTGATATATTGGAAAATACCCATGACAAGGCACACAGTGTTACCTCCTACACCCTGCTAACTCCTCACCTGCCGCCACAGGTAATCCAGGTAAGTTCTGGAGCTTTGTACTAAGACCACATTAGCCTGTCCCTGCACACTCACTTTTTCTGTTAATGCTGTACACTTAGTTTGTGTAAAAAGATGATGTCAGGAAGCAACCATGAAAAATAAAAACACCCTGCTTTCATTTGCTCTGAAACCTTCTAATGAAGAATGATTACTGTCCATTAATATTGCTTAATTTCCCCAATATAAGGAGATATTAGGGAGAGATTTTAAAAGTATGTATTTTTAGGGAGAAAATACCTTATCAGAAGAGTGGATAAGCTTCTTCCTCTTAATAAGAGTTCTGGCAGTTATCGCACTTCCTTTTCTGCTTTTGTTGCAAAAAGCTTAAAACTAACTTCACTGGTCAGTGAGAGCGGCCGTGTCAGTTTCTCTGTGGCCAAGGGAAGTAAGGCCTGGGGGCAGAGGTGTTGCCGGCATCTCCAGTGGGGTGGGTGCTCTGTGAGGCACACAATTGTCTCAGCATAGCCCCTGTTCTTGTAAGGTTAGCAGTAATCACCCTGAGCTTTGTTAGCTTTGTCGTAAAAGGGGGATAAGTACTCTGCCCAGGTTTGTGTTGCTGGTGGGTGGTGGAGCTGGGATGTAAACTTAGCATCTTCCTTGAGGAAACTGTTTTCTTTGCTGCATGTTGCCTCAAATGAGCACATCAGTTTCTTCCTTCCTCCATGTCCCTAATTTTCTATGGGACTTTTTGCATATTTGCACTTTTTAAAGACCTCTTTAAATCTCTATTTAAAAAGTTGGGGTATACTTAAGTAAATGACTTTATATTTTTATCGCTGAAGATGCCAGTTAGCATGGCAGGGCAGTGGTTGAAGAGGGGGGACGCATTCCATAGGGTCTTGGAGAATTGAATTCAAGTCTTGGGTAGGCTCTAGGAAGACTTTCTGAATAAAATGAATTTTTCAGATATGCCCTTGAAAACAGTGCCTATTGAACAATGACTTTTTATTGTACAATCACTGAAAACACTTGGAAGATTTCACTTACAGCTAGGAAGGATAATTTTGCTTTGAGACGTTTTTAAATGCTGATACAATGAGTGAATGACTTTGTCTTCCAAAAGAGCATTTTAAGACTGAAAATATTTTTCTTGAGATCAGTTGTATCAGTTTGTACTCAAGTAAATCACACACTGCATTTTTTTTTTTTTTACTTTTAAAAACTGAGCCTACAGATGGACATGATCTTGTATATAGAGAATCCTAAGGAATCCACAAAAACTATTAGAGCTAATAAATGAATTCAGCAAGATTATAGTATACAAGATTATACTGTTGTATTTCTATTAGAGCTAATAAATGAATTCAGCAAGATTATAGTATACAAGATTAAATCTGTTGTATTTCTATATATTAACATTGAACAATAGAGAAATTAAGAAAAAATGCTATTTATAAAGCACCAAAAATAATAAAATACTTAGGAATAATTTTAACAGAAGAATGTATGTCACATACACAGCAAACTACAAGACATTGTTGAAAGAAGTTAAAGAAGATCTAAATAAATGGAAAGACGCCCTTTTGTTTATGGATTAGAAGACTTTATATTGTTAAGATAGCAACTCTCCAAACTGATCTACAGAATCAATCCCATTAAGATCCTACCTGGCTTTTTTGCAGGAATTCCTGAGTTGATCTTAAAATTCACAGGGAAATATAAGAGACCCAGAATAGCCAAAGGAATCTTGAGGAAGAGCAGCAAAATTGGAGAACTCACACTTTCAGATTTCGAAACTTAACTACAAAGCTACAGTGATCAAGACTGTGTGGTCATAAGGACAGACGTACAGATAAGTGGAATAGAATTGGAAATCTGGAAATAAACCCTTCCACTTATGATTAATGATTTTAACAAGAGTGCCAAAACAGTTCAATGAGGAAAACTAGTCTTTTTCAACCAAATGCTGTTGGGACAACTGAATATTCATTCACATGCAAAAGAATAAAGTTCACTCCTACTTCTTACTGCATACAAAAAAATAACTGTAAGTGGAGCAAAGACCTAAATGTAAGAGCTAAAACTCTCTTAAGAAAACATAGGGGTAAATCTTCCTGACATTGGATTAGGTCTTGGTTTCTTAGATATGACACCAAAAAGTCCACACAACAAAAGAAAAATGGATAAATTGGACTTTAGAAAAGTTAAAGACTTTTGTGCATCAAAGGGAACTATCAAGAAAGTGAAAAGACAACCCACAGGTGGGAGAAAATATTTGCAAATCATAACTGATGAGGGTTAAAACCACCATGATATGCCATTTTACACCTGCTAGATGACTGTAATAAAAAAGATGAATAATAACAGATGTTGGTGAGGATGTGGAGAAATAGAAACCCTCATATCTCCAAGAGAATTGAAAACATGTCTACACAGAAACTTGTGCACAGATGTTCATGGTAGCATAATTAATAATACCCAAAAGGTGAAAACAACTCATTTTAATCAGTCAATGAACTGATAAAACGTGGTGTGCTATATCCGTATAATGGAATGTTATTCAGCCATAAAAAGTAATGTACTGATACATGCTACAACATTGATGGACCTTGAAGACATGTTTCGTAAAAGAAGCAAGGCAGGCTGTGGCCAGGTGGCTCAGTTGGTTGAAGCATCGTGCTGTACTCCAAGAAGGTTGTGGGTTCGATTTCCAGTCAAGGCACACACCTAGGTTGAGGGTGCAATCCCAGTTGGGGCACGTGTGGGAGGCAACTGATCGATGTTTCTCACATGGATGTTTCTCTCTCCCCACCTTCCTCCCTCTCTCAAATCAATAAAAGCATGTCCTCAGGTAAGGATTAAAAAATAGAAGAAGGCAGGCAGAAAAGACCATGTATTGTATGATTCTGTTTATATGAAATGTCAGTGTAGGCAAATCCATAGAGACAGAAATTAGGTTAGTGGTTGCCAGTGGTTGGGGAGGGCTGGAGGAGGAGTAAAAGGAATAACTTCTGATGGGCATGAAGTTTCTTTTGGGCTGATGAACATTTTTTGGAATTAGGTAGTGGTGATGTTTGCACAATCTTGTAAATATACTAAAAAGCACAGAATTGTGCACATTAAAAAGGTGAATTTTATACTATGGGAAATATAGCTCAATGAATAAAAGAAAAGGATGGACCTGAGGCAAACTTGAAGCCTGGTACTGCTGAAGGATGATACTGTACCTGAGAAACCGACCTACTTTCTTCTTCCCGGAAATACTCTGTAATGTAGCCTTAGGAGTAATGTGCTGGGGTCATTTTGTCTCAGTTACTTGTGCCTGGTGACCAGGCAGGTACACGTCCCAGAGCCTCCAAAATGTTCAGGTGGTATGGAGTGGCAGTGAAGGCTGGGAGGACACAAAGACCCCACTGGGAGCTCAGGGAGAATTTTGAGGATCTGGGAAACCTCTACTTTAGTCTGGGAGCGTGCTACTTTCTCTCTTCTTGGTGTTTCTGTCCCCATGAGGTTCCATATCCTTGGCCATAAAGGAAAATAATACCTTTAAAAAAAAACAAGTTAACCTAAATATATCTAAACATCTCTACTCTGTTTATTTGAAATTTTTTCCCCTAAAAAAATAGCATTTTTTAAAGGAGAAGAAATACATGTAATGGACTGGCACAGTACCCAAAACATAATTGTTAGTCACAAAATGGTGATTATCAATAAACATGTAAGTATGACAGTCTGCTAATAGAAGTAGAGCCAGTCGATAGCCCTGGGTTCTCTGGCAGATTGAAGTAGAGCGTGTGGATCTGATTTTGTGACTGCTACCCTTGGGGATGGTGACCCTAATTTCAGTGGCCTTGAACTCATTGAGTCACGTGGCCTTGTTGATAAGGCCTCGGGCTGGGCTGCTTACCTTTATTGTATTAGTGCATGCTGCCTACGAGGAATACATTTTCTTCATGAAAACTATTGTCGTATTTAATGCTATTTTTTGAGGTCTGGGAGTTTCTAAAACAAAAATAAAAAATTTTAGAAAAATCTCTGGAGCAAAGCCACCATAAGGAAGTATGTAACCAGAGAGTTCTTAAATACTAATTTTGTATTTAAAAAGCAGAAATACTATGAATGTATAAGCAACTTCCCGTCTCCATCAGTATTGTTTTCCCCAAATAGCATTGCCATAAATATTAGAGAGTTGATTTTTTAATGGCAAAGTGTGCTTGCTTGCTTGGGCTACCTTAATTTGTTTTATTCTTTACTCAATGATTTTGGCCACCAAAATGGAAAATAAAAATCCAAGTGGATTAAAGGGGTTTTTTAAAATATAGTGGAGAACAGATGTAAATTCTTTAAAGAAACCACTCACCCATCCCCTGAAATAGAATCCTAAAAATACAGTTGGCCTACATTCTGACTTGGAAGAGTATTGCTTTCGTCCTGCTATCATGAACTGTGTAAAACATTAAGCTTTAGCTGAGAAGAAAGCCTTCAACACAGTCCTTTCCTGCAGGAGCTTGTTAGGCTTTGTTTTAACCCTGTTTCGTGATAGAAAAGGTGGGAGTGACGGTGAGAAGAGAAAACCATGTCTTTGTGGGAGGAGGACGAGGTCATTCCAACAATGCTGCATAGAAATTTAATTTGCCAGAAATTAAAATTGAAAGATAAAATAGCTGTTAATAAGGGAGTGTTTAAAAAAAATTAAGGTATATATAGACAATGAGGTATTATTCAGTTGTATGGTATGCACAGGGGAGAAGTGAGACAAAACTCTGTTCAGTGAGGAAAGCAAAGTGTTGATGTGTAGAGGGTGCTACTTTCCATGTGCAAAGGTATATTCATACCTGCTTGTCTTTGCATAAAAGAAAACTCTTGGGTGAATGCTGAAGTAACTAATAGAAAAGGTGATTTCCTGTGAGGAGGGTCTCGGTGGTGGGAAACCTGATAGATGGGGGACAAAGATGGGAGGAAAACTTATTACTGAATACTTTGTTTTACATATATATTAATATAGTACCTATTCAGATAGTTGACTTAACACCTCAAGAAAGAGACTGCAGAAGATAGCGATGAAAAACGCAGATTCCGTAGTGAGTCCTGGCTTTGTCATCTGTTGTGTGAGACCTCATTCAAGCTCCCTGTCCATCCTTAGTTTTCTCATCCATAAAGTTAATTTTTGTGAAGCACTTACAACAATATGTGTCATATAGTAAGCTGCTGACATTACTATTAGTAGGAATATTAAAGACTGGTAGTTATTTTCCATCTCAAGTGTTAATTTTTGTCACATTTGTAACAGTATTAGAAATACCCGGTACTTTCCTTTTGTCACTGTGATGTCATGTTGTAGCTGAAGAGGCTGATAAACACATGTAGAGTTTGGGTTGCCTTGTCTCTCTTGGTCTAGTGATTAAGAGCCTGGCCTCTTAGCAGACAGAATTGGGTTCATTTCCCTCAACACTTCTCAGCACTGTTCTTTTTTAGGTGCTGTAGAGATGCAAAGGTTTGCATTGAATAGGTTGCTTTGGTGGGGAGGGCAGTGTCCTGAAGTCTCAATTGAAGATGCTATATTCTGAAAGACTAGGAAGGGAGATCATTCATTCATTCATTTTAAATTAATGTCTCTGGTCTAAATCTGCATTCAGGCAGATCCCATTTTACATCATCTGTTACTAGAACAGTCTGGAGAACCACAGTCTGGGGTGGCCTGGTGGGATTCTGCACTTGGTCTGGAACTAGCCTAAGCAAGACCTGATGAGCACCAAACCCGTGTTTTCATTCTAGAATCAATTAGTGATACTCTGAACTGAGAATGACTGGTCCAGAATATACCCGAGGTTCGGGCTCCTATGAGAGGTGGGAGTCCAGTCAAAGCTGTTTCTTTCCTTTCTATTCCTTGTCCCTCTCATTGGTCACCAGTGTGGACAGTGTGTGGTTAGTTAAAAGCTGGCCAGTGCCATAGCTCACCCTCTGCAGGGCCTGTTGTTGGAGGAGTTTTCTGTACTGGGGATGGCTCCTGTGATTAACAGCATCTTTTAGCAGTCTTTCAGGCGACCCCGACTCAGAGTACACGCACTTATACTGTACCAGACTGTGCTCAGGAGCAGGGGTTGTCTCAAGGAACAGGCACAGGGCTGGCACTATACACTAGGAGGGGAAGTATATTATGCCCTACTTGCCGTAGTAGATAAAATTATGTTCATTTTAGGGGAAATTGAGATTCAATGGTGAAGCATCTCTGCTGGGCAAATTCAGCTGGTCAGTGAGGGACAGGCCAGGACTGGAGCCCTGGCCTCTGGCCCCCGCCTCTTGGACGCTGCATGCTCTGTTCAGAGGGACACTCTCGTCCATGGGTCCATAGAGTCTGATGACAGTGTCCGAGGTCTTCGTTTTAAATAGTTTAAAATTCTGGGGAAGCATTACCTGAGAAAGGCTATTATTTTATATTCTTTGTTTTAAGTTAATGTTTGAATTTTGAAAGATTACAAAAAAATGCTATTTGTTGTTGTAACACCTGGACATTCACTTTTTCCCTACTATCCAAAAACAATAGAAACGAAGGGGTTTTGTAGCCAGACCCTTTTTACTTACAAGGACATTATATTTGGATGTTAACATAGTAGGGGTGGGAACTATGCATTTAACCTAACGGGACGTTATTATTCAGTTGTGTATGTCCACAAGTCCGTTGGCGTTTCTGCAGCATTTTTGCTCAAGAATTATTTGCTTAGTAACTGTGACCTATGCCTTTTACCTTCAAGACACAATTTAAAGATAATTTAGAAATGCGCATTATATTTTCTAAAATGACTTAAACCAACAAAAATGCCAGTGTCCTTGCTGTGGCTAACAAGGTAAGATATATTCACCCCAATCTGAGAGGTGTTTTTAAAATTGAAATGATTCCGGAGAAGGGAGTGTCCAGTTGCTTGGAGGCGGTGAGCAGGAGGCCTGCAGTGTGGGCTTGCAACCCGATGAATTGTAACTTTGCCACTTTCTAATGGACCTCACACAAAGCCTCACATTCCTATTGTGTCATCCTGGTGCTGATTATTATTAATTAAGAGATGATGCCAATAAGGAGCCCTGCTCAGCACCTCCTGCCGTAGGTAGTGAGCAGGTGCCTCCCAGCCCCGTCCCTGTGTTTCAGGCAGGTGGCCTCAGCAAAGGCTACAGACCTTCATACAACACTCAGCACCCAAGGTCTGTAAAACTGCTTTTTAACATGCTCCATGATGCCCAGTGAGTCAAATTTTTGAAGCAAAGAAGGACATTCTCCTCATGTTAGTGGATGTCTTTAGTGTGTCATAATAGGTCTGCAGGTAATGAATGAAGAGATAAAATGACAGTTCTGTCACTGATTTTAAAAATATAAATGTGAAAATAGCCAAATAATTACCACCTCCCCAAATAAAATTGGGTAGGGGGTTACATGAAAATTTAAAACTGAAAACAAAGCCCTTTGTTTCGAAATCTTTACTTTTACAGTGCCTTTTAAAATCTTACTTACCACCCTTACCTACCGATTGCTTTTATAAGTAGGTACTGGGTAGGGGCCTCACCTCTCTCTCCCTCCCATTGTTATTTCTTCTGTGTAAACACGTAGCTCTGACATCCCACCTGGTTACATTTTATCTGGAGAATGTTATTAAATTCATAATTACTTATTAGCAGGGATTTTTATTTTTCAAAAATAGTATATTCTAAAGAGTTATTTGTTTGACTTGCTTTAATTATGAAAACTATTATTCAGTTTTCTAAAATTGGAGGAGACACAGAAATTGCGCATGTCATAGTATAGTTAAAATACATTTTCAAGCAAATGAGCTTTAAGGATGTAAATATACTGCTCATGCATATCAAGTTCACATTTTCCAGCGTTATGAAACCAGCTTTGTTAGTACCCATAATTGTGGCTTGTATGTTGGAAGGAGAATAGAGGATTAAAGCAGATTAGATGTTGGGATAAAGTCTGACTCCTGTGTTCTGTGTGCTCACACATAAAAATTCTCCAAATCTGGATGTTACTATGGTGATATTAGCAAAAACTTGAGCTAATACTCGATCAGTATAGAGCTTAGTGCCTGTTGTAATAATAGACAAACTCAGACGTCTGATGAATCAATTTGTTGTACCACCACTTGGATGGTGAGGTTTCTGGTGATGCAGAATTGTCACCCTGATAATCAGTGTTTGGGGAGAACACCTGTCTCCTTTCACAGTGCTCCTAATAGGCATGGATTGTACCCAACAGGCAAGAGAATCTGCTGAAAAGAGTACCATTCTGGGGTTTAATAGAAATACAAGCAACATTATTATAGCTGCATTTACTGAGTCAGGCTTGTGTTCCAGTGCCATGTGAGGTGTGCTATTACATTTTCCCTGATGCATTTAAATCCCGGTTATTCCCATAGAGCTCCTGCCACTTGCTCTGTGAGTTTATGATCTCAAGTAGAGCACTTGGGCTCTGGACTGAGATGCCCACTACTTTCAAACAGACATGGTCTCTCGCTGATGTTTGGAAGAAGAGCTCTAGCTCCCTGAGATTACTGTTTTTATGATAATGGCACATTTTTGACATTCTGAAGTCTAGGAGCACATTCTGCTTCTGTCCTGGTCCTGGGAGTGGTTGTCTTTCAATGATTACTAGTGAGCTATTTGCACATATCAAAGGAACAAGGTATTTGAATGAGGGTGCCTTATAGAGATGGTACTACTCTTTTTCTTTTAAAATTAAAATTTGAGAGGTAAAGATTATGCTGTTTTTAATGGGGGTGGTGGTGATAGTTTTCCCCTGGGAAGTGATGTACAGGTTTCATTAAGAGTTGCTACTTATGGAGTGTTTGTATGGGGAGGAGGAGTAGGAAGAATCTCAGGAATTTTCCTTATACTTTTTTCTTCTGTTCTTTTCTAGTCTTTATAACCTGGCTTCACTGGAACTGAGAGAGAACCTTCTTACATATCTTCCTGAGTGAGTCTCTGGGGAAAATAAGAGGGGATTTTGTACCAAATGAATTTCTTCAAGCATAAAAAATAAAGAAAGTACCAAGTATTTTGTCAAAAAGAGATTCTGTGTCTTAATGGAAAGTTTGGGAGATGCCAGCCTTCTCTTAATGGCCTTTCCTATGCAGTATTAACAAAATCCAAATGAATCTTATTTTTGCAAACTAGTTTTAAGTGAGGAATACCACCTTGCTGGGCATTTATAAGTATTCTCTAAGAGTTCTTTTTTTTTTTTTTTTTTTTAATAGCTCTCTTACCCAGCTACGGAGACTAGAGGAACTTGATTTAGGAAACAATGAAATATATAGTTTGGTAAGTCTGTGTTGTAGAGTGATTTGCATTAATTTTTTCTTACTTATGTACACAGATTTTGAAGGGTATCTGTAGGGATGCTTATAAACCAGTATTTCCATGTATATATAGCTTGGCAACATTACAGAATGTGCTACATTCACATGGGTTAAGATTGTGGTTTGCAGGTGTGGAGGGTCAGGACTAGAGATGATGGGCATGTGGAAATGACTGGTATTCTTGAAGAGTGTTGGGGGTGCTTAATTTAGGAAGGGGCTTGACCTTGGAGAAATGCCAACAGACCTCCTCTGTTGTACCCAATAATTAACTGTTGAAATAGGTTTCTTTCTTTCTTAATGGAGGACTAAAAGTTGGATTTTTGTTACCATAACATTACTGTTTTTGTTTTAGCCAGAATCAATCGGAGCTCTCTTACATCTAAAGGATCTCTGGTTGGACGGAAATCAGCTGTCAGAATTACCTCAGGTAAGTGGCAAGTTCACATTTTCTCCCCCACACATAAAGCAGTAGCCACCACCACCCTCCTGTCTTCTCTGCTTCAACGTGAGATTTTCTATAAAAGGGATCTTGAAAACCAAAAACTTTGGTTGAAAAAACCTCAACCCACTATTTCTAAAGATGGTAACTATATCCTTTAGTTTGTGAAGTCTTAATCCTTGCTACCCATACGGCTTACTTCTAGCCCAGCAAATTTGTAAATTACTGGGACCCCGATTCTGATGGCATGCAGTTCTGCCACTCTTTGCGACGTGCCTTTTGGGCATACTTTTGATCACATTTTGCCCTGTAATTGATGTAAAAGTAATATTAAAAGTTTTTATTTCATAAATGGACATTTTCCTCTTATGTTCTTTTCCTCCAACTATTACCAAATTTCATTCTCTGGTGTATAGTACAGCCAATCTTTAAAGTCAGGATGGATTTCAGGATGGTCCAGGTGCTTGTATTTGAAAGTAATGCTGAGGCTGTCTCTGCTCGGCAGTGAGAGCCAGTGTGGCAGGCTGTGCGGGTCAGGTGGGGAATGCCATGCCAGCGCAGGGAAGTCCCGACACTAGGAAGAAGCACCAAAGTATCTATTTAACTGTAGTAGTGATAGCACTGGAGTTTCCATGACATCACTACGGCTGCTGGAACCAGGAACTAATCTGAGTCTGTTTCTGAGGTCTTGGCTGCATTTGGGCAAAGGAAAGGACAGCTTAGCAACTGGTGCGGGTGAGGGTTTGATTAATACTTAGATTTCTCTAGGAGAATATGAGAAATCCTGATTTAGAGAATTCTAGTTACTTTAGGAGTGAAAAGATGGGGGGAAAATGCCAGGAAGTTGTCAGGAAAATAATAAAATGTCAGCTGTTAGACAGGAGCGGGGAGAATGTATGTGTGTACAGATGTGCACAGATGATTCTGTGCAAAATGCCACATCCTGAACACAAAGAGATGAAAATACCAGTGATTGTGTTATAAATGGTTCTTTAAACGTCCCATTTGGTTCTCTTGTATAAACTTCTGTTCATTCGGGTCTAAACACATCAAACAGCCTTAAAATAGAATTATTTTCATCTTCAATGACAGAAAGAAAAGGATACAATGACATCATTAAAAGGAATTAATGAAGAAGTAGAACTTCAGGGTTCTGGTGTGAAATGAGTAGAAATGTAGTCTGGTTTCTTGTAGACAGGAAATGTAGGGGAGGGTCATAGGGTGCATATTTGCTAGGAGATAAGCTGGAAAGAATGGATTAGACCAAATTAAATACAAATTGAGGAATGTGTAGTTATGTAGACATCAGGGAGCCACTAGACTTTTTCTGACTAGAGGGGTGGTCTGCTCGCATGACTAGAGCTAGCGATGTTTCCAGGAGGGAAATACGGAAGCACAGTTTGCAGGACAGACCTGGGGAGAGAGAGGCCGTGAGGCAGAGCTAACAGGCCAGGTGAGAGGGTAATGAGAGTGGGAATTTGAGTAGCAGTGGAATGGGAAAGTGGAAGCATTTATAAGAGAGAAAGTGTGGATTTTTGTGAATGGAAGGTAAGGTAACTCTTGAATAGACTGCTAGACTCATTCAGGTACTTGTCCCACTCCTGGGTGGACTGTTTTCCTCAAAAGCACTATGCTTCTCTTTTCTCTTGATGTTAAATATGTCAGTGGGTCTGTATGCTCCAGTTTTTCTGAGAAGAAGCTGCATTGGGGTTTGTTATAACAAGTACTACCTGTCATTGGAGATAAAAAATAGATGGTTTCTTAACAGAGAAAAATCTTAGGGTCCCCCTGAAGTGTAAGCTGGTTACTAAGTGGTTGATTCCAAACTTGGAGAACTGGATTCCAGCCTCCTTTTTCCTCCTGATGGTGTGACCTTAAAGTCATTTGTTCTCTCTTGGTGCCAATCTCTTCATCTGTTAAGTGAATGATTCCTTGGCTGCCTGAAATTGGACGACTTGGCACCCCTCCCGGCTGTGTGTCTGTGATTCATACAGCTTCCCGTTTTCATTGGAAGGGGGTCTGGAAACTTACTCTGAAGAAACATCCTTAGGACTACTTTGGGATTTAATTGCAAAATATCACTGTAACAAATTCCTCTGCTATGGCAGGTTTAAGCCTGAGTTTCTTTTTCTGTGTCACCGATGTAGGAAATAGGAAATCTGAAGAACTTGCTGTGCTTAGATGTCTCTGAAAACAGGCTGGAAAGACTTCCTGAAGAAATCAGTGGCCTGGCTTCATTAACAGATTTAGTCATTTCTCAGAACTTACTAGAAACGATCCCGGATGGCATTGGTACGTATTGGAAAGAGCTAACTACTAACGGGGCTGGCTGTTTTCTCGGGTGTTTGGAGGACACTCTGATTCTTCAGTCACCACAGTCAGGAGCTGGGGATGTGGTTCCTTCAGTTTCCTTGCTGCTTGTTTATTTTTAAAGAAGGAATGCAAAAACAATACAATTTAAGTTTCTCTATATTCAAGTAGGTCCTTCGCCCTGGTTTGGTAGCAATTATAGGTATTATTACTTATAATTGTTGACTCGTGTCTACTTTATCCACACCTTGTCTCAATGATTTCAGTAGGGATTAACCCAAATAATGGAATGTGTTTCAGGCATATGAGCAATCACGAAGACATTTCTACTTGAGCATTCTAAATAGTTTAGGACAAAGTAACTTTGACCTTATTGCATAACCTGGGAAGGGCTGTTCAAGGTGGCACGGAGTCCTGGAGTTGAGCCTTTTCTGATACGTCGAGAATAATCTTTTACCTTAATTATTCTACACTGTTTTCTTTAAAAAAAAAAAAAAATTAGTGCAGACATTTCCTTTCCCATAAAGGAATTCATTCGCGTTTGAGAAAATAAATGCAAACAGAAGGTAGTCGCAGACGTGGACTGGTGGCTCCGCTGTAGCAGCGCCGCCGAGAAACCGGAAGGAGCTGCGTGTAACCATATAGCTGTGTAGCACTGCTGTCTTTGACCTTCATTTAACTTTTAGTCAAAACATCAAAGAAAGCCTTTGAATGATTTTCAGTAGCTGGAGAAGCTGTGTGACAGAGGACCCCTTCCTTCCTGGCATGTGGTCGGGAGGAAAGGGGTCACCAATAAAAGCACCTCGGCAGCAATGTAGACATTGCCTTTTGGGGATCTGGACTCGAGGCACACATGCTCACCGAGAATCATACGTGGCATCTGAAAGCCATGTAGGGAACTGGGGGTGTTTGAGTGCTTGTAATGGGAAGAAACTGGAGGCATGGAGACAGCTGACTTCAGGTGTGCGAAAGGCTGTCCTGGAGGAGGAGATTTATTACAGCTTCCAGTTCAGACGGCGAAATGCAAGGACTGTGAATCGCAACTTAAGAAAGAAATTTCAAAGGAATATTTGTTAGAAATGAGTTTGGGCTGCTTCGTGAGGAAACGAGCACCCTGTCCCTAGAAGTATTCCAGGGGAGGCGGCTAGACCACTTGCCAGTAACGAGAAGGGAGGCTCCTCTGTTGGGGTGCGCTGTGTCCGGGTGCGAATCGGTGTGCCCGCAGAGCATGCCAGCTGTCTCCTGTCAGGACAGGTGGAAGCCCTCTGGGAACAGTGTTTGCAGGTGATCCGTTATGCTAAAGAAAGAGCTTAAGGTTAGTTCTGCTTTGCCCTGTGGGGTCACACAAGGCAAGTTAATCTTTTCGACATTTCCCTTTCTCCAGCTTTATGTCTCTTTTAAGTTAGAGGCTGCTCTCCGACTCTCCTGGGGAAAGTGTTAATCATGCCCGGCACTCTAAGTAGATAACAGGCCATCTGCTCTGAAGGCTGAGTCCCCTGAGGTGCAGTTGAAAATGAGAATCTGAATGATTTAGGATTTTCTTCACTCAGTGGGGACTCGTAGGAGGAGGAGGCTGCAGTAAACACCGTCTTCTTTTCCGTGGCCTGAAGGCACCCAGGAAGTCCATCTTCCTGCCCTGAGTGGAGTGGACTCAGCCCTGGATGGGACTTTTCAGAGATGACCGTCTTATTCGTCACGTGCAGGCACGCGTCCGTGTCGGGACCTTCACTGAGTCTGCTTCATTCATAAGCGATAGAATACACTGCACTTGATTGTCTTTTGATTTTAGGAGGGAGGATTCTTGGAGTAAGACGAAAGTGTCTCCTCCGTACACGAAAATCTCCCGTTTTTAAAGAGCCAGCTGTTTGTCTTCTTTAAATCTTCTTTGATATGATATTTTTAGGTAGTGACATTTTAAATGAGTTGCTCTAACTGCTGACTTTTTTTGATGTTCTGAACAAATTATTTTAACTCCCAGCCTTCTAATGATCGAAGTGAGAGGGATGTAGTTTCACAATGTAAAAAGCTGGGCGAGGACAAAATGAATAACTATTTAAAACACGAAAGAACAGCAGATAGGAAACACTAAGTGATGATAAAGAAAACAATTGTGACTGTTGAGTTTAAATAATGCTTTTACAGGAAAACTAAAGAAACTGTCGATCTTGAAGCTGGATCAGAACAGACTAACACAGCTGCCTGAAACGGTTGGGGACTGCGAGAACCTCACAGAATTAGTTCTCACAGAAAACCGACTCCTGGTGAGTGGCTCGCACATTCAAATGGATATTTATGACACTTATTGGGGTAGATTCTACTATTTGTAATGTGGGTGGACTAAGTGGAAATTTCCGTATGTTACATCCAAAAAAGGGACTCGGAAAGCAAATACCGCCATGAATAAAGGTGGTTGGTTTTTATCCTGCGGAAGTGAAGAAAGCGGAGGCTCAGTTTCCCTGTCAGAGCGTGTGTACCATGTGTGCTCACAATACGGGGCTGAGCTGACACCTGACGACGGGCCACCAGCGAGGGGAGGTGCGCTGATGCCTCTGCGGCGTCCAGACCTGCAGAGGAGACACCGTTCTCTCTGGTTCTTTAGCGAAGGGGAAGAGTGGGAGAGAAGGAGAAATGGTGGGTGGCCAGGGAAACCTGGGGGGACTTGGGGGCCGAATGCTCTTTGTGAGCAGCGAGAGAGGGGTACCTGCTGGGCTTTGAGCTGTGGTCTCACCGTGTCCTAGACATTGAGGGTGGAGGCGACTGCAGGTGTCCTGCGCTTGGACCAGGCTCCCCGTCCTACCTGGGCACAGGCCTGGGCCTGCACACCTGCAGGGGGAGGGCAGCAGGGTGACAGCACGGCTCAGGTGCCTCCTCACTTCCTGCTGCTGCCTCTGCTGTCACCAGCCCTCTGTCTGTCCTTCATCTCCTCTTTCCCTTTTCAGGCCTTGTAGCCTCTATTTTTTTCTTTACTTTCCTTTCCTACCTTTCTCTTTTGCTGTCTTCATTTTGTCGCTTTATTATTTACCCTCCTTTTCTTTCTCCCTGTTCCTCTTTTTCCCCCTTCCTTTTCTTCTTTCTTTATAAAGAGTAAGCAATGCTCTTTAGTTGAAAACAGCAGAAAAAGACGAGAGTTGATCAAGGACAGAATCAGGGGAGAGCACAGTGGCATCTCCTCGAGCAGCTCAAGCTGACCCCTCAGGCAGGTGTGTCCGGGGCCTTCCTGCCCTCGTTTGTGGTTTTAGGCTGGCCAGTAGTCACCATAACAAATGTAAAAATACCATTCACCCTCGGATTCCTTGAGAGCGCTCAAGACCGCCATCCTGTGGGACCCCGAGCTCCACACAGCAGCCCGTGCAGCCCTCTCTTCCCCTGGGTCCCGGCCCCTCCGCTCAGGGTTCTGATCCCCTGTCCAGCTCTGTGGCTTCCACAGTCAGCCAAGCAGTCCCGTCAGTGTGGCCCTCAGAGGTGCACGCAGGGAAGGGGTGAACCTTGAAGATGATTAAATTCTCACTTGAGTGGAAGCGTCATTACCTCTTGACTGGGTGTTTCTCTGTTTCCAACAAAAGTGCAAAACATTTAAGTGCACACCCCCCCAAGTGAAATTCACAAATATCTGACATTCAGGAAGAACTGTTTCTTCTGTTGCTGGATGAGGTTATGTTCTTTATGTCTTTGAAAAGATCGGTTTTACTGTGCCATGTTAAAAATATGTGTTAATAATAGAAATGTTATTTTTAACAGACCTTACCTAAGAGCATTGGAAAACTTAAGAAGTTGAGCAACTTGAATGCAGACAGAAATAAATTAGTGTCTTTACCAAAAGAGGTATGTGCTTTCAAAAAAATAATAATAATGATGATGATTAAGAAGTAATAATAACACAGAAGGGATCAAAATGTCAAATACTTTAAAAAGACTTGGGTGGTGCTTTTTAAAGGCATGAACTACAATCTATGAGTACAGAGATGGTTGGAGAACTCATTTCAATGAATGACCTTCAATAACCTTGAAGAGAGGAGGGGGAAGAGAGAGCTGGACGTTTTAGGCTTGGCCTACAGAGAACAGTGACCCGTCAGCAGAGATGGGTGATTGGGGAGTTTGGCAGAGGATGTGGATGACTTTGGGTTTGATTGACTTTACTGTGAAATTAAACTGCCCCCTATGCCATGGGGATGATAAAAACGGGTCTTGATGCAGCGCTGTTCCGGACAGAGACTGACCCTGGGCAGGGTTCATGTCCGGGAGAGCGAATGAACTCTTCACTGAAGCATCCACATAGAGGAAGGCAAATGGGGAGCTACAGCCAGATTTTCAGAACTTTTTTTTGTCCGTGCTTCCAGCAGAACGGAGGCAGTCGCGGTCTGTTGTGGACAGGAGCCGTGTGGACTTGGAGGCAGTTAGGTTCTGGCAGGGAGGTGGAAATGCCGAGAACAGAAGGAAGCCCATCACGTGAAACAAGGAGGCCTCTAGTGTGTGGTTTAAAAAGTCTTACTTTCTACTGGGAACTAGGAAAACGTGATTGGAGATGGGCAGTGTGTTGAGCTTGACTTTTTATTAACACAGCCTGAAGTTAAGTTTAAGCCGCCAGCTTTCCCTCCATCAGATGCTGGTGAGTCCCCTCCCCTTCGCCAGGGTCTCACCTGGCACATGTGGGATTGTGTGACGTGATCCCCGGCCAGGTGCAGTTTCTTCTGTATCATTCTGTTTGACACTTTCCGACATCTGTCTGGAATAATTTCAAAGCTGCCACCTAACCAGCTAGCACTTGAGGGGTTCGTTTTTTCCGGGGATACTTCTCAGGGAGTGTGAACTTGGCCAGATTTCTTCCTTCCTGTCCTCATCTCAGTGCTCCCTGGGTTTGATGGCTGGCGGCCCTGAGTGGTGGAAGCACAGGGATATTGATTATAAATGTGACCTTATTCTGACCATCCTCAGTCTGAACACTGGCATCTAAACAAAACTGTTCTCAGCTGTTTTAAGTCTACATCTCAACCCATGTTCTCACTGAATGCTCACAACAGCTCTGAGGGTCATGGGGATTTCCTCATTTCACAGATGAGGAAACAGGCCAGCGGGGAGCTCCCCACACTAGGGCTCAGGTAGCTCGGGGTCTGTAGAACTGGGCTGCAAGGGTGCATCTCCCCACAGCAGCTCACTGCTCCTTCCCCGGCCAGCAGCAGCTTGGCCGCTCAGCGCATACGGATTCAGCCCAACTTCTTCATCTGGGCGACCGTCAACAAAGAGAGGTCAGATTATCTTTAGTTTGGACGTTTTAGAAAATTCAAGGTAAATACTGAAGAGAGCATTTTATTTATTTATTTATTTTTTAAATCTTCACCCGAGGCTATTTCTACATCCATCTTCAGACAGAGTGGGAGGGAGAGAGAGAGAGAAACATGGACATGAGAGAGACACGTCAATCGGTTGCCACCTGCACGACCCCAACCGGACGAACCGCAACCAAGGCACGTGCCCTTGGCCAGAATTGAACCTGGGACTCTGGTCCGCGGGCCGATGCTCTAACCGTTGAGCCAAACCGTCCAGGGCCGAAGACAGCATTTTAAAGTATAATGTTACTCCCCAGTGTCACGCCCACCCCAGCTTCCCTCTCCCTCTCTGCGATTCTTTCTTTCAAAGGAACGCATTCTAGACAAGAACTTGAGAATTTTATTCTTGAAGACGATCAGCATCATCTTAGCGTCAGCCCTCTGTTCTCTTAAGAGAGTGGAAGTTGCACTCCGTGTTTCTTTTTAGAGGGCTATACCTAGTACCTGCTGTGTGTCGGCATAAATTTACTAGAAATAGTTTTTCACGATTTGAAAAGTAAAAGTATTTCTAGCTTCAAAGCATTTTAGTTGGCTATCACATTTTATCCATTTTCTGAGAAATGATGATTGGGTTTCTGGCATCTAGAGTTTGATAAAGGAATGAAGACTGTGCCTGTTCCTTCAGCTGCCTGATAAAGCAGAAACTGTTTAGGCTTTTAGGAGCTGGGCCTTTTCTAGCATCCCTTCACTCCTGCTCACACACACTTTGCTCCAGAGCAGGAGATGCACGGAGCATGTCTTCAGTCCTGCTGCAGGTCATAGCTTGGTAACTGGCAGAAATGGTTGAGTGCTTGCCTCTGACCATCGAGGCTGAGCAGCCGAGCCACTGAGGGCCTCCTGACCTCGAACTGCGTCCTGTCGGTCTGGGCTGCGTCATTGTGTGTGAGTCTCTGTGCATTGAGTGTGCTAGGCCCTGTGACCCTGTGTGTGTGTGTGTGTGTGTGTGTGTGTGCATGTGTGTGTGTGGAGGGAGGCTTTTGCCCAGTGACCAGATGTGTGTACTCACTCTGTCTCCATACCACTTGATCAAATCCTACACTTTCCTGATAGGATTCTTTTCTTTCCAAACTTTATTACTTAAAAAATAAAAAAATGTTATTACTTTCTTTTGAACAATTAAGTTATAGGCATGACACATCTAACTAGAAATGCTGACCAACTCAATTTATATGCCAAATATACTTAGTTGTATTCATTGCCATTGGTCTGGTGTGCTGTGTAGTTCTTCCTAGTTTTTATCTTTTTAAAAATTTGATGGTATTGTATATTGTCAGTTTTATAGCACAGCTTCTTAGTCTAGAGCAGCATTTATTTGCATTTTTTTCCCCAAATGGTTGAGGGGAAAATGTTTGTACTGTGTGGGTCACAATAATAGATTGTTTGTGTTTTGTGGTGTTATTCGTAGTAAACATTTGCAAATCAATGAATGTCTCTTGTTTTCTTAATTGTTAGCTGCTTGGAAATTTAGAAAAGTCAGGTAAACTTGTTGTCTTGTAAGTATTGTTCAGACCACAGTTGCATCTCTAACTTCCATTTGCTTCATCAATGCATGAAGATTCAAATCCAGATCGGCTACTGCTTTGTGTGTACTTCATCATAAAATAGTGGACATTCTCCTCTAAACTCAGTTTTGTTTTTGTTTTTTGTTTTTTAAATGACTGCATGGCCTGGAACCTTATTTTGTTATGTCAGATTTGTTCAGATTATTTTTCTCAAGAGAATGCTTTTCTGTGAATTACAATTTAAGTTAATCAGAAACTCTCAAAGGCATAGCTTGACAGCTCATCTGTCTTCACTAAGTCCTGGTTTGTTGGCACCATTCTCTCTCCCATGGAAAAACCGGATTTTGCTTTGTTTGCTAAATGCAGCATGCTTCTGATTTCTCAGGCAACTTATTTGTATCTTTATTTCTCATCCTGTTGCTCAAGTATGTTTGCTTCTGGGAAAAGGAGGTTCCCTAAACATCTCATCTTTTTGGTAGAGGGAAGAACAGAGGAGACGAGACTGTGTTGTTGTGTGATTTGTGGATAGACAGGGAGTTGGTATATGTGTGATCACAAGTATGACAAAAGACAGCTAGCCAGTCACTTCATAGTATTCCCCAAAAAATCTTAACTTTAAGTGGCCTGGACCATAAAGAGTTTCTAGCTGAAAGAAATTGAGTATATTTCCAAGATTAGACCCCTGTGTTTTGTCTGCATTAAGTCAAAATGGTAGTGACCCCAACTACATCACACCTGTGCAGCCAGATGAGCCAGATAGGATTTGCAGATTATTCATCAGAGCCTTTCTTTATCAGGAGATCTGTCAACATTAATTACCCATAAATAAATGTGATGTTCAGAAATGTCTGTGGTGGTCAAGTATTCATTTTGTGGATAGCTTTCTGCCTTATTATTACAATTTAAAATTATTTTAGTGAGTAATTTAGAATATTCCCATCATATTCTAAATGATTTATTGATAAATAAAAGATAATTTAAAACCTAACAATACTAGAATAGAATATAGTTAACCGTTGGATTTCAAGATGGAGAAAGCATTCCTAAACTTGAAAGAGGAAATGAGTCATAAAAGAAACAATTGATGAGTTTCTCTATATAAAAATTAGATTTCTGACTTTTTTTTTTTAATCCTCACCCGAGGACATTTTTGCATTTATCTTCAGATAGGGCGGGAAGGAGAGAGGGAGGAAGAGAGAGAGAGAGACACATCGAGGGGCTGCCACCCACACGACCCCAACCAGGGCCAGGGACAAACTGCAACCGAGGTACATGCCCTTAGCAGGAACCGAACCTGGGACTCCCCAGGACTCTCCGGTCAGTGGGCCGACACTCTAACCACTAAGCCAAACTGGCCAGGCAGATTTCTGACTTTTAAAGAGGTACAGACAGCCTGGAGGCAGGTGACATTTACAATATTACGAATGAATGAGGTCTCTCCTTACTCTGTTGGAAATTTCTCATATCATTGAGAAAAAGATGTTCCCACTATAGAACAGTGGACAAAAATGAGAGCAAAGAACTCTCCTCCCACAAGAATCAGTAAGAGATTCATAAAAGAAAAAAATCGAAGTGGCTATAAATACAAAAAAGTTTTAGCTCCTTCAATATTCACAGAAATGTTAATAGGAACATTTTGACCTATCAGATTTTCAAGATTAAAATAATAATAATAATAATAATAATAATACCAAATGTTGGTGAGTCTACAGGAAAGTGCATATTATTATGGAAATATAAATTATTATGGCTTCTCTGGTAGGGAATGTGATAATATTATTAAAAACTTTAAAAGTGTGCATACCCTTTGACCCTGCAATCCCACTTCTAGGACTTCTACCCTAAGAAAACAGTGATGGATGCACACTGAGACGATGCGCAAGGATGATGTTGCAGACACCATGCCAAGCACGTGCGGGGGCAGCTGGCATATGCTGGGCACTGTCAGCGTTCCTGCTTGTTCTTGTCTCGTTTTCACAACAGTTCTGTGTGGTTTCCAAAATATTTATGAAGTAGGGAGCATTAGAAAAATATGCCACAGATGATGATGGAAAAGGCAAAAATAAGTCTTTGGTTTCTAAAATTACGCATCATAATATTTCTGTTCAAACTGTGTTTTGACCAGATTTTGCATATTGTACATTTCCCTTTCTGCCAATGAGAGGTGGGTTCAGTTCTGTTATAAATAACGTCGAAAGGAAGATACCGAAGGAAATGAAAGCTCCTTTATACTTAAGACAGGCTTTCACAAAGTAGGATGTGTAGGCAGACAAAGGTAGGCTTTCTCTCTGGGTCATGGAAGCTGCCTGATTGTCTTCTCTAAGGTAATGTAACCTGGAGGCAGTTAATACTTAGTGAAAGTTGACCTGACCAAAGGTTTGCTTAATGGTCTGCAGGTCCCATCTCCTTGAGATGGATTAGATCAGTGACTGACCGGTGAGGACAGTATCATCTTGACTTGAGACACAGAACAGCTAAACAAGGATTTTTAGTTACATTCTGTGATTCTCGGAGGATCCAAGTACATACAACCCCTTGGATTCTGGGAAGGTGCTATTAGGTAGTTTAAGGGAGGTTTAAAAATATCAGCTTCCTTCATGACTGATAATAAGTTATTTAAACAGTGACTCTGCTTCCCAGAGTTTTTTTTAATCCTCACCCGAGGACACTTCCATTTTTTTATTCAGATAGAGTGGGAGGGAGAGAGAGAGAGAAACACCGACATGAAAGGGACACATCGAGTGGCTGCCTCCCGCACGACCCAACCGGGGCCAGGGACAAACTGCAGCCGAGGCACGTGCCCTCAGTGGGAACCGAACCCGGGTCTCTCTGGACCACAGGCCGATGCTCTAACCGCTGAGCCAAACCGGCCACAGCTGCTTCCCAGAGTTTCTAAGTGATAAAGAGATTTTATCCCAATGGCCACTTTAAGGAATCTGTAAACTCTGCTTCCTGAACCCAAAAGAGGAAGCAAAAATACATGTGAATGATACATATATTGTACTACTAAACTCGTGTCAACAACTCTTCACTAGTATTGACACAGAATGCCCTTGTGACACACTGTCAGGGAGACAGTTTTTTAGGAAGTTCGGGTGCATCCAGGTCCAGCCTAGTAGGCACTCGGGTGGTGATTGAACTTTTCATTTGGATGTGGAGTTTTCAGTTCTTTGAAAAACAATAGCTACCACATTTATTTTGGCAGCAGCAGTAGACAGGTTCTATGATAGGTGCTAAATTATATTTGTGGTTTCATTTAATTTAATCCTTATTGTTACTTTTGGTTAAAGTAATATATTCAAACCCACAAAACATGATCAAGTCTGAATTCTCACCCAGGTCTGTGTGATCTCAAAGCATGAACTCCCTGCCATGTACCGCATTCCTCTGCCGTCTATGAAGAACTGTCTTTTGAGTTATGGGTCTGACTGCTTGGTGATCTTTCCTAAAAGCCAGAGGTCGGTGCTGTCCCTTCCTGGCTGATTTGGAAAGAGGCTCTGTTTGTGTGCCTGGGACAGCCTGTGCCCTGGCGAGTGATGAAGGCGTTCCTAGCATTCTGCAACACCCTTTCTTTGTTGGCTTTGTTTTCCCAAAACCAGGGACAATGGAGATCAGGGGGCCACCTGCTGTGACAACCCAGAGGGCCCAGGAGGCTCTTGAATACAGTTGCTTTCCGTACTTGGACATCTCTAACGGGTGTGAGGTTAGAGAGGGAAAGGGGAAAAAAAAGAGACTATAAACAGTAGACAGCTCACACACTCCATTGGGAGCTCACATTAACCCTCCCCCCCAAAGCTCAAAGAATGTTCACTTCTCCAGGACTTTTATTGCTCCTACAACTTTTAGAGCCCTCTCTGATGCAGTTTAATTAGTTAATTAATTAACTGTTTTGAATATATGGTATGTGCACGTGATACAGTTGGAAGTGTTCGCACAGTGTAGTAGCAGGGCTCCAAAACAGATAGCCTGCAGGCGGCTGGGACAGTGGACAGCTTCATGACCAAGTGCCCTCAACCACAGTGTAGCCTTGTCTCTGTCCACCCTCCAGGAGCTTATTGTCCCGGTGGAGGGCCATGTATGAGAGTAACTGATAGGATTTGCTTTGCCTCCCTGGAGGAGGACGGTAGGGCTGAGGAGGGTCCAGCCTCAGCCATGTGCTGACCTGCAAGGCCTCCCTGAAGGCTAGCAGCACCCCCTCTGAGCCCGGACTCTGGTGCAGATTCTTCTTCCACACGAAGTGGGGTTGGGGGGGTCCCCTCCCTGAGAACTTTGTGTATTCCTTCCCATGAGTAGCTTTTCACTGGGATCACCTGCATTTATCCGAGAGAACTAATCATGTTGATCCTCAAAAGATTCAGGGTTTCCATTTCTTCCCTTCCATGTTATTTCTGGGCACCCAAGTGAAACTGATGACTGCCTTCATCAAGGAAAGGAAGAGTGGCTGGCCCCACAAAAGATCCCTTTAGGAAACGGTATTGGGACCCTCTATTCAATATAAGAGAGGTCACTTAAATGATTCTTATTAGAAAAAATGGCTACCCATAGCCATAGATAATTACTTTAAGTGGCAGCCTTTCACTAGTAAGTTAATAAATATAAATATATAACATACCTAAATGAGAAATGTTGGTAGGTAGATAACCTTCACAGGTAAGAAGATAGGATGGGTACTAAACTTACCAAGCACTCTGAGTACATACAAATGGGCAAATTAAACAGTAACTCAGTCCAAGGATCTGGCGGAGGGTTTATGCAGACCATAATTGTGACAGAAATGCAGAGAGCAATGTATCCGTGTGGACCAGGGGGTCCTGGAAAGACTTTATGGAGTAGAGGATGTTCAGCTAATTTTGGGTGATTGGTAAGATTTGGAGAGATAAAAAGAAGAAATAGTTGAACCAAAAATGTAAGGTGTACCTTAGAGGACAGTGAGTCAACCAGTGTTGCTGGGATGGGGAATATGAATGCTGGGCAGCAGAGGGGGCAGTCTGAAAGCCTTTGTGCATATCTGGGTGTTTTCCTGGTGATCGGAGACCAGTGTTGGTCCATGCTTCCTTATGTTTATTTTTCTTTTATATCCATTATGGTTAAATACTGTGGTTAAAGATACTATTTCACAATCTTTATGTTAACTCCAAAAGGAAGATGTGGTAAGATGGCGCATCAAGGTAATTATGTAGTAATTTCATAAGTGTGCAGTCTGCTTTTTAAGATGTATACATAAACTAAACACATACATAAATAGAAAAGGTCAGAAGATACATTCAGACATCATTGAAGATTCAGTCAAGTCTCTGCCTCTCCTCAAGTGGAAGGCTCTGGAGTACTTTTCCGTGTGTCAGAGACATCAATAGGTTCCTTCATGGGCCTTTTCTAGCAATTGCTGTTAGTCAGGATAGCGAGCCCAGGAAGAATGTGGCACTGTGTGGAGTCCTGCAGAATGCTGTGTCTGGGATCCGGTTACTTTTTATGCCCTTGGTGTAGCTTTCCTGACGGTGGAGACTATAGCCAATTTGTTCAAGAGAATCATTGAATTCTTTTGTGTTTATGTTCTTTGTTGAAGGCCAGACTTACACAAAGCTCAGCTACCTTTGAATTACTTGCTTTAAAAAAAAAAAAAAGGAAATGATCACCAAATTTGGTGTGGTTGTAGATATTCATATATGCTTTCAGCAGCAGGTCATAGCTGAGGAGATTAATGTATGTATTTACCAAATTCATTACTGGCTAAAATATTGCTGAATTCCGTTGGTCAAAGGAAAATGAATTGACCAAATTAAGTTGTGAATGGAAGCTATGGAAAGTTGTATGGTAGAAATTAATGTACTGTATCATACCAGATGACCCCCCCCCCATTTCTTTTTTTTTAATAAACTGAAATACTGAGAACACTGAAGTTAATGTAATGGACAGGTCTTCAAAGGTGTGTGTATGTGTGATCTTTGGCCTAACTTTTTTTTTAAATTATGTTTTTATTGATTTTTTTAGAGAGAGAGGAGAGGAGAGAGAGATAGAAACATCAATGTGAGAGAGAAGCATTGATCTGCTGCCTCCTGCTCGCCCCCTACTGGGGATCAAGCCCGAAACCCAGGCATGTGCCCTGACCTGGAATCGAACCGGGACCCCTCAGTCCATGAGACAACCCTCAATCCACTGAGCCCCACCAGCCGGGCTGGCCAACCTTTTGGAACTAGAATTCTTAAACCCTCTATATGACCAAATAATATTTGTCTGGACCTGTGTTCTTGGTGAAGGTATTTAAAAGATATAGTTGTATTAGATAGCAGTGGAAAATGACTCCTTTCCAGAATGAAATTTCTGGACTGAATTGTTCATTTTCTATATTTGATTTAGAACATGTGTGTTTAATGTTTTGCAGAGATTTTTATGAACACATTGGACTGCTCAGTGTTTGTATGATTTAAATTAAGCATAGTTGGTTATTAGAGACTTAAAATCATGTGGTATAATTTTATGCATCCTTTTCATGCCATTTGATAAACAGGCCCACCATCATTTTCCAAAACCAAAAAAAAAAAAACAAAAAAAAAACCCTGTAAACAAGTCGTGTTTTCCTTCCTGTTGCAGATCGGTGGGTGCTGCAGCCTCACTGTGTTCTGTGTGCGTGACAACAGGCTGACGCGGATCCCTGCTGAGGTGTCACAGGCCACAGAGCTTCACGTCCTGGATGTGGCCGGGAACAAGTAAGCACGTTCTGTTTGCTTTATCAAGAGAAAGAAACAGGTTCACCCACTCCAACCTTTGCCATGCATCTGCCACCTTGCCTCGCTCTGTCTGATAAAATAGACACCGATTAGTGCAGCGACCCAGGCGCCAGGAAGTTCTTAGTCCAGGTGCTGGAGCGACTGAGCCAGGTGCAGTAGAGACGGTCAGGGATAGCCTGGGCATGGGGGACTTCACAGTTAAGTGGACGCTTCTGTGGACGTGCTTCCCAGAGCAGCAGCACCGTGATGGAAGGGAGGGAGCAGTGCCTGGGAACCGAGAGACGTAGGCTTCACCTCAACTTTTATAAGTCAGCGTGGGCTTGAGTGAGTTAAACTAGCTTTGAACCAGGGGTCTTGAGATGCCGTGCTGGTGACTCTGACCCCTCTGAAACTGTAGACAAGATTGCATCCGGGGACACTTTTCTGGTGGGAGGATCCGCAACTAATGTCAGAATTGCCAAGTGCGTCATAATTTAAAAAAAAATGAAGAGTCACAGACTGGAATCACAAATGCAGCATTTCTCAAGTGTTGGGGTCAGAGGTCGTGTAAGACTGCTCACCAGTTTCTGGAATATATCTGTTCTTCACCTGTGTAGAATATTGGTTTGTTTCAGCCATTCTGAACTAATTTCATCACCTCAAATGTCATACGCACTTTCCTCCCCCTGACCTGTAAAAGCTGTTCTGTCTAGCTGGGACCCTCTTCTCTATTTCCCTGCTTTTATTCTTCATCACTTATACTTTTATTTTCTCCAGAAAGCATTCCTCTCTCTGAATCTGTACTTTTAATTACCCCAGCATAGCACTGATCATTGCCTGTTTGCATGTGTGTGACCCTCCCAACCTAACGTTTCCGGGAGGTGGGTGTCACAGTGCCTTGTCCCTTTACAGTACCTGGCGCCTAGCAGGTGCCTGGGAAAGGTTCAGCGTGTTAGTTTTGCAGCATGAATAGCAGGACATTTCAAAGTGCCTGTATCACAACCTTCACTGCCAAGAGGAATTAAGAAATGCTTTGGTCTACTATATAGTTAGATAGGAGAAGTGCTGAACCAGGGGGAGACGACCCACACGTCTGGGGGTTGAGTCCTAAGTGCCGAGGAGCTGCTTCCTGAGGTCAGGCTCAGCCGCCATCTTTCATTCCTGCTAATGGGTTTAGACAGAGTGCTCACTGAGCAGCACTCAGCAGGGGCCTGGAGGTGACTTCTTCCTCCAGGAGTGCTCACCCTTCTGTAGTTAATGCTCTCAGGACATCTTGATGGATTCTTTAGATCTCTCACTGGCGACTGAAAACTCAGGGTTAATTAGAGTTGACTGTTTCGAACTGGAGCTTGAGAAGGGTGGTTTCCTGCCCTCTGACCTCCAGCAGTAGAAGCTCAGTGACTCCAGCCCCTCCCCCCCCATTCTTCCCACACTGGTGAGTATGGATTCGCACCGCTAACCTTGAGTAGAAAGATGGTTCTGGTGTCTAAACACTGGTTCTCACATGAGTGAAGGCCCCATTCTCCGGTTCCTGGAAGAAGGAAAAGTTAAGTTTTTATTATGCGTGGGCTGGGGTGGGGAAAGCCAGTTAAAATGTCGAGTTACATAGCTGTCATCTGAGTCACTTAAGTGTGTCATTTAGTCCATGTATATATAGATTAATAACCAAATTTTAAGCCTATTAAAATATTTAATTACTACTTATTTTAAAGTATCAGTATAGAAACTAATAATAAAAAAAAAAAGGACTACCACATCAGCTTTTTAGCTTGTAGAATTGTCACACTATGGGAAATCATACCAAATGTGAGAGAAGTTTCTGCTTATTCTCTCAAGCATATAAAAATAGCAGATGGCACAGGAGATTACATCTTAGTTTCCAAAAACTTTCTCTGATAAATTTGATACAGTGAGTTACAGCAAGGAGGACTACAAAATGCCACTTGGACAGTAGGCCATCAAACCTTCTGGTATAGCAACAGAGCAGCTGTCTTGTAGCATCAGGTACCCAGGGACACAGAAGACACATTTCTTTATTTCTCAGCCTCTCTTCCATAGGAATATCCACCAAACACACAAAATGAGTGTTTGAGGATCTTCCTTGTAGTATCAGTAGTACCAAATACTAACAATGACTGTCAATGGGGAAATAATTTACACCTTTGCATTTTATAATACAAACAATTAATTTACAAATATTAAAAGATACCACCTCACAACTATCAGCATGGCTGTTATGAAAAAGATAAGAAATAACAAGGATTTGGAGAAAAGGGAACCCTTGTGCACAGTTGGTGGGAATGGAATCTGGTACAGCCACTAGGGAAAATAGTATATGGGGGTTCCTCAAGAACTTAAAATCAGAACTACCATGTGATCCAGCAGTCCTACCTGGGTATGTGTCCAAAGGAAATGGAAACAGGATATCAAAGAGATATCTGGACTCCCATGTTCTTTGCAGCATTATTCATAATAGCTAAGATATGGCTAAGAATCTATCATTAGAATATGTGTGGGGTGTGTGTGTGTGTAAAATGGGATATTAGTCATGAGAAAGAAGGAAATTCTGCCTTTTATGAAAACATGGATGGACTTTGAGGGCATGAAATAAGTCAGATGGAGAAAGACAAATGTTGTATGATCTCACTTACATGTGGAATGTAAAAAAGTTGAACTCATTGAAACAGATTGTAGAATGTGGTTGCTAGGGGCTGGGAGGGGTGGTGGGGGAAATGGGGAGATGTTGGTCAAAGGGTGCAAACTTCCGTTATAAGGTAACTTAAGTTCTGGGGATCTAATGTACAGTATGGTGCCTGTAGGTAACAATACTGTATTATATACTTGAAAGTTGCTAAAAGAGTAGATCTTAAGTGTTTTTACTACACACACACACACACACACACACACACACACACACAAAGTGGTAATTATGTGAGGTAATGGAGGTGTTAACTAAGCCTTCTGTGGCAATCATTTCATAATATATAAATGTATCAAATGTATCATGTTATACACCTTAAACATACACAATGTTACATGTCAATTTTATCTTAATAAAGCTGGGAAAAAATAAAAAATATGAAAAGACAAAACACAATACAATGGTAAAGCTGTGTTATAAAATACTGAGCAGTTAAAGAATGAGGTATTTCTCTGCAGTGACACAGCAGGCCCATGATACCAGTTCACAGAGCAAGTATACTTAGTGTTTTCATTTTTGTTCACATTTAAAAAAAAACTTATCTATGTAGTACATCAAAATATTGATAGTAGTTCCCCTAGGGGAGGGGCAGGGGTTTGGGGTTACAAGGGGCTTTCACTTTAGATATTTTAGTATTTTTTTTTTTCACTGATTATGTTCTCTCGGTATATCTTTAAACATTTCTGAAAACTTTGCTCAAAACTAGAAGTTCTAGTAGGAGGTAACACGCAGATGAAACTTTAATTGTAAGAAGTATGCAACCACCAGGGTACTTGGTATTACATTCTTCAGTAGGCTGTGTTTAGTTCTTAAGTAAACTTGACAAGCAGTTGCTGTAGTAGTTGAGGTGGGAAGGTCACTTCGGGTTGGGTTGGTCATGGGCATAACTGGATACAAGAGGCTCACGGTTTGCTTCTTCATGTGCTTTTGTCCTTGTACCATTGATGTAAATAGTAAGGATTGGCCTTTTATTTCGGGGGGGGGGGTGTGTTCCTAAATAGAACATGGAGATGTGTACAATGGAGCTATGGTTTCTCGTGTTGATTCTGTAGTGTACAGAAGGTTCCAGAATAAACCAAAAATGTATTATTAACTTGTCTGGAAAGCAGGGATATATAATATCTATTTATCTGTTTTCCACTTGTGTGTGGGATGGTTCACCCCAGAGAAACAGAGGAGTGTGTGTGTCTATTTCCCCAGACTGCAGAGAGTCAGCAAGAGGGTCAGCCCAGCCTCCGGGGTATGTGTGCAGACGGGGCAGGAAACAGGGCCTTTTTTTCTCTGACATCACAGGAGCACCTCTGTCCACAAGACACTTGTGAACAGGCTCGAGTGTTCTGAGGGCTCGGTCAGCAACAGCCATGTTCAAGCTGGCCCGTGTAATCTTTGCAGGAAAACTGGCATTTCAGGCACCAGATTAATCTTACGTGGCTTGGTTGAATGTGATTATAAGATCTGTTATAGAGTCTGGTAACCTGTTTTAGCTTTTACCATATGAGTTTGTCATCATTAGAAGCTGTTATTTATTATTGATGCTCTGTCTGGCCTTTTATTTATACCTTTGCTTTAGCATTTAGCTAGGAAACCAGTTATTAGTCTGAGACGGTATGATGACTGCGTTTGAGTATCTGTGTTTTGTGCCAGCTTTCAAATCTCGATTTTTTTTTTCCTTTATGTTCTCGTGATTAAGAAAGGTAGAAATGCTGGCTATAGATTTCTCGAGACTTGGAACATTCTGGAGAAAAAGGAATAGGAACAGACTTTCAAAGAAAGGATCCTTTTGTTCAATAACATGAAAAAGAGTTTAATGTACTTTAAGGTTTCATAGTTATAAGGATTTTTTTTTTTATAAACCACTGTCACAGTGCCTGGCAAATACATGTCTCATGTCTTTAACTTCCTTGCATTTGCGTGTTGACAACCTGTGGGCAGAGGGAGAAATACTTGTTAAAAGCATGAATGACCTCACTTGCCGCTCCCCTTGGGGGGCAGAATCTCAGAAGGGGAGGTGGGGTTGGAATGTGCTGTCCCCTCAGATCCTCCGGGCATCCCTCTCACGGCCTGAGCGTCCATTTCACTGCACTGGGTGGATTCTGGGATTAAAAAATACATATTTCTCACCCAGTTGGCACTCATTAGTGAAGTACTGCAGTGTGTGATGCATAGAGACTTTTCAAGGGTGCTTAACATGCACAGTTCTCATGGGTGCATCGACTTCAGGACCTGAGTCCCAGGTAGACACAGTTCCTCTGTGCTTTGCACCTAGTACACATCCGTGGGACGCGTCAGTCTTCACTGGACTTGCTGTTAGGAAAAGAAAATAGTTTCTCCTCTTCATGATTCTTACACTGAAAATCTTGGCAAAACACATGAATTGTTCTTATGAAAATGTTGACAATGCATTTGTTAATATTCTCTATGCACTCTTTGATAATTTTTTACTTCATCTGTTCAAGTAGTTTAACCAGTTTGTGCTTACATTTTCCTTAGATTAGTTTGATATTATCGGAGTACACCTTCTCTTCATATCTCTACAAGATGTTCTAGTTTATTTCCATCAGTCTGTCGGTTCAGACTGGTACACAGGCAGAGCTCGGTGATCACTGTGGGTTCGGTTCCAGACCACCTCAGTCAGATGGGTATTGCAATGAAGCGAGTGTAATCTTTTTGCTGATGGAGGCTATTGCCTTCAGTGTGCAAAAAACACGTCTGTGAAGCACAGGAAAGTGAGGAGCAGTGAAACAGTTGTGCCCGCATGTCTCATAATACAGTGCTGATGTGCTGGCGGGATGTATAGGCCGATCTCCCCCAAATGGTGACAGGTAGGTGTACACTTTTATAAAAGAAAGAACCTCAGGAATGCATGCTGTCCTATCATTCTTTATGGGATTAATGGGCCAGAGATTTCTTGTAAGAAAATTTGCCTCATATAGTAGTAGTTAACAGAATGTGATTAGCTTACGAAGTCACTTCTAAGACCGATCCACACGTTAATATGTGGAGTCATCCTTACAGTGAAAATACTTGGTCAAATCTATCCTTAGGTTCTTTAAACCTTGACTTTCTGGTATCAACATGGGTCTGGTGGTTTTCAAAGTGAATTAGTAACTTGTATAAAGCATTGTTCTTACTAAGCAGTGTTTTCATCCTCGGCACTGTTAGCATTTGGGGCCGGATAATTCTTTAAATATTTTTTTAATTGATTTTTTAGAGAGGAAGGGAGAGAGAGATAGAAACATTGATGTCAGAGAGAAGCATTGATCGGCTGCCTCCTGTACACCTTCTGCTGGGGATGGAGCCCGCAACCCGGGCATGTGCCCTGACCCGGAATCCAACCAGGGACCTCTCAGTCCATGGGATGGCGCTCAATCCACTGAGCCACATTGGTTGGGCAGGGGCCGGAAATTCTTTGTAATGGGGCCTCTCCTATGCATTGTAGGATGTTTAGCAACATCCCCAGCCTCTACTCACTAACTGCCATAGCACCCCCCACCCAAATGTTTAAGACATGGCTGGATGTCCCCCAGGGACAAAATCACGCCTGGTATAGAACCACCACGCTAAGGTCATCTTTGGCAATTACCAAGTACAGGGTTTCCGGTAGTGATCTTGACTGAATAGATCTGACTGGTTACAGCTGAGCTGTGAAATATTTTGTGCAAACATAAACATGAAACTAATCTTTAGGTGTCACATTACAATTTTTAAAGTGCTTTACAAATATACTGTCTCTTTTGAAACTGAAACAATCTGATATGGATATTAATTATCACGTAGGAGTCTGAGAAGTGGGAACTTCTCGAAACAGAAAGATAAAAGTTTAGGATGAATACCTAAAATAATCTCCCTAGAGAAAGCAAATGGAGTCCATGAAAAAAATTCTTTTAACCTTTATTTTAACTGCAACTTAAATTCTTCAGCACCCCATGCATCTCCTCCTTCTCATCCTGATTTGCTCATGGAAACAGGTAATCCCACAGGCTCACACCAGCCCGTGGGTGAAGGTGTTGCCTTGGGCTGCATAGAAACTGCTTCCACAAGTACACTGACTTTGTTTTTCTCTTTCAATTGAAACCTCCCGGTGCAGGACAGAGGGTGTGTTCCATAATTCCCTCATTGTCTGCCCCGTGGCCTGGGGGTGCTGATGAGCAGGTGATAGCACAGAGGGGAAGCACAGCTACCTAATGAGTCTACCTGCATAGCATAAACCAAGTATCTTACTCTAAACAGAACATCTTTTTAAAGGTTTAGCTCACTCGGCCAGTGTGGCTCAGTGGTTGAGCATAGACCCATGCACCAAGAGGTCGCCGGTTCGATTCCCAGTCAGGGCACATGCCCAGGTTGTGGGCCAAATCCCCAGTGGGGAGCATGCAGGAGGCAGCCAATCGATGTTCTCTGTCATCGATGTTTCTATCTCTCTCTCCCTTCCTCTCTCCCTCTCAAATCAATAAAGAAAAAAAAAATTTTTTTTAAAAAAGGTTTAACTCAATCCCAGGAGGTTGCTTTTCATTTTTTTTCTGTTTTTATTGACAGAAATGGATTTGATTACAACTTTTGAGATCCTGATTTCTTCTCTTGTTTTAAATTAGGTTGTCGCATCTGCCCTTGTCTCTGACAGCCCTGAAGTTGAAGGCTTTGTGGTTATCTGACAACCAGTCCCAGCCTCTGCTCACGTTCCAGACGGACACAGACCTCACCACAGGAGAGAAGATTTTAACCTGTGTCTTACTTCCTCAGCTGCCTTCTGAACCGACTTTCCAAGGTAAGTTTAGGGACCATATTCTTTTGGCCACAAGAATTAGCAGGAGTTACCATCTCACCATCAGACCACTTAACTCTCACATGTGACCACATTTTGTCCATTTCTGCTCCTAGAACCTGTCCAGGTGAGGTCACTGTGTGTCAGGTGAAGTCACCTCAGGGAAGGTTCCCCTGCACCTTTGCAGAAAAAATACCACTCACACCTATTTATCATGGCTGAAGTTCCTTAAACAGCCTGTAGGTTTTGAATGATAGCTAAGGATGGAAATACAAACACTCCTAAACAAGGTAATAGTCACTTAAAACCCAGACTGATGGTTTGGAGGATTCCTATTGAACACCAGTGGCAAACTTTTTGAGCCAATGAGTTGTTTTGAGTCATTGTACGTTTGTTTTGTAAATTATGTGTGATTTAAAAAAATACTCACACAAACATCAAATTGCTATTATAAATCCTTTGCTAAGAGCTGATTTTGATGGAAGAGAACTAGAGTGTTCTGGAGAGCGGGAGTCCCCTAAGTGGAAGGTCACCAAAGCCACCTTGCCGTTCCCACCCTTGTTAGATGAGTTTTTAAGATCCCAAGAGAAAAATGTGGTAGAATGTGTTACTGAGGCGAGCATTAGTATCCAACAGGTGCAGCCCCATCAAGTACTAGTGTCCAAAAGGTGCAGCCCCATCAAGTACTAATGTCCAATAGGTACAGCCCCATCATGTACTAATGTCCAACAGGTGCAGCCCCATCAAGTACTAGTGTCTGACATGTGCAGCCCCATCAAGTACTAGCGTCCAACAGGTACAGCCCCATCGTGTACTAGTGTCCAGCACGTGCAGCCCCATCGTGTACTAGTGTCCAGCACGTGCAGCCCCATCGTGTACTAGTGTCCAACAGGTGCAGCCCCATCGTGTACTAGTGTCCAGCACGTGCAGCCCCATCGTGTACTAGTGTCCAACAGGTGCAGCCCCATCGTGTACTAGTGTCCAACAGGTGCAGCCCCATCAAGTACTAGTGTCCAGCACATGCAGCCCCATCGTGTACTAGTGTCCAGCACGTGCAGCCCCATCGTGTACTAGTGTCCAACAGGTGCAGCCCCATCGTGTACTAGTGTCCAGCACGTGCAGCCCCATCGTGTACTAGTGTCCAACAGGTGCAGCCCCATCGTGTACTAGTGTCCAGCACGTGCAGCCCCATCATGTACTAGTGTCCAGCACGTGCAGCCCCATTGTGTACTAGTGTCCAGCACGTGCAGCCCCATTGTGTACTAGTGTCCAACAGGTGCAGCCCCATCGTGTACTAGTGTCCAGCACGTGCAGCCCCATCATGTACTAGTGTCCAGCACGTGCAGCCCCATTGTGTACTAGTGTCCAGCACGTGCAGCCCCATCGTGTACTAGTGTCCAACAGGTGCAGCCCCATCGTGTACTAGTGTCCAGCACGTGCAGCCCCATCATGTACTAGTGTCCAGCACGTGCAGCCCCATTGTGTACTAGTGTCCAGCACGTGCAGCCCCATCGTGTACTAGTGTCCAACAGGTGCAGCCCCATCGTGTACTAGTGTCCAGCACGTGCAGCCCCGTCATGTACTAGTGTCCAGCACGTGCAGCCCCATCGTGTACTAGTGTCCAACAGGTGCAGCCCCATTGTTCACTAGCATACAACATGTGTAGCCATAGCACTCTCATGAGAAAGTTAGTGTGTAGAATAGAATCATGAAAAAGCACACTACAAATTATTATGACATTCTGCAGTGAAACAGTAAACATATTAATTTAGCAGATATTTTATATGATCTCAAATAGAATTATGCACCATTGAAAAGAAGCAGCAACTCTGTCCCAGGTCTTTTTCTTTTTGTTTTTAATATTTCACATTACTACATAGCGATTGCCAGTCACAGGAACCCGAGGTCCCTGCTGACATGATCTTTGTCATGACAGAGAACCTGCCTCGCTGTGGTGCACTGGAGAGCTTGGTGAGCGACGTCTCCGATGAGGCCTGGAACGAGCATGCAGTAAACAGAGTCAGTGCAATCCGGTTTATGGAAGATGAAAGGGATGAAGAAGACAATGAAACGGTATGGAAATGGAGATGCTTGGCCGCCATGGAAGTTCCAAATATAAAAGCCTTCTGAGATTAAGAATGGCACCTGATAAGGGTTTCTTGTATTTTCAGCTGGTCTCTTTTCTGCTTTGCCTTTAGCATTTTAGAATTTTTAGAATACAAAACTAGGTACTTCGAGGTATGGATTCACCAGATGTGTTTAAGGCAATCGGAACTTCTGTGTTTTTTGTTTGAATGGTTTATGGTGCTTCTTTTTCTTTATTTGTGATAGTTTCCCTTCCCACCCCCACTGTTCTCCTGAAGTTGATTTTTCTTTTTTGCTGTTCCCAGTGAATTGTCTCTCCCTGCCTTCCACCCCGTGTCACAGGGTCAAGTTGACTCCATGCACACTGTGTGATGCGATGCAGCTTGCCTTCTGTTGTCCTGGCCTTCTGTCTCTTCTTTGTGTTCCCATCCTGCTCTTCACCTTTGTGCAGAACGCTTGTGACCTTAGTTGGATTACTTAACAAGTTTTCAATCAAATCAGGAATAGATTTGAAAGAGCCTCTCAGCCAGCCCATCTCCAGGAGTCAGCGACAGTCGTGAGCTCTTCCTACAAGTCGACTCTGGCTTCTTAAACTCCTTGTGAATTGAGGTTTTCATAAGCAGAGCTTCGAGGGAGTACTTGCAGCCCTCAAAACAAAGGGTGGTTGTTCAATTATTATCTGTTATTCCAGCTGTCACCAGACATGATTTTATCCACTTACACTAATAGAGTGCGAAATAGGAATCAGGCCTGACAGAATAATCTCGATATAAATGACTCTGTAATGCTTATCTCATGACTTCTGAGAGTGTGATGTTTCTTGCCAGTTACTCCATTGCCTCTGTGGCGCTCTGCTTTTATTAGCTGACGTTAGCTCCTCCTGAAACTCCTGTGCAGACTGTTTAAAAGATGTAAATGCTTTCTTATGAGCTAACGAACATGTCACATCTGAAATAATGTAATTTTTAAAATATTGCCCCTGCCCTGTTACTTCACTGTAGCTCTGTGGTCTTCATCAGGAGAAGGTGAACCTTCTTCAGCAGGTCATATAAAAGGCACACACAGCAGCCAAGTAAGAAAAGAGGTCCTTTTCTCTGCCTCCCTTCTCTTCAGCTCCCACGCCTCAGGGCGTGCAGGAGGCCAGAGCCACTCGGTAACAGAACATTAGAGTGATTTTCATTTAGAACTTTTTACTGCTTCATCTTTTTTTCCCTTCACACCCCACAATTACATCTTGTAAATCTCTTACTTTTTTCTCACAGTTCATGGAACATTATTATTGCAGTAATGCCCTGTTTTAAAAAGTATTCATTTATTCCGAAAGTAATCCTCTATCTTGACTTGATGAGTTCTATGCAACACTTTCATCTTCATTAACTCCTAGGAAGCAGTTGGTAAGTGCTCATAGCTCCACAGAAAGCTTTTCCACCCCCTCTAGCTCATACTCTGTGAGAAGGTAGGATTTGTATTGGAACGCTACCGCCCGGAAGCTGCATGTTTGAAAGAGAAATGGAATAAAACTGAAACACTCACTCCACTGTCTGTTTTTAGAGAACACTTCTGAGGCGGGCCACCCCACACCCAGGGGAGCTAAGGAACATGAAAAAGACAGTGGAGAATTTACGGAACGACGTGAATGCTGCTAAAGGACTGGATTCCAACAAAAACCAGGTCAATCATGCCCTTGATCGAGTGACCACTTCCGTGTAGAATTCCACCTCCAGGTTTTACCTCCCGTGTCTTCCCCTGCTGTTGAGATGTTCCATCTTGCGGAGGAGCCTCCTGGGGCCCTCTGTCTGCACCAGAACCCCTGTGCACTGTGCATGGGCTCCCCACGGCTCCTCACGGCTCCTCACGGCTCCCCACGGCGCTGGCGGGACGCTGCTCTCTCCAAGGAAGTGCCTTACTCAACCCGTCCACCAGTGCTCTCCCAGCGTGACTTGGTTCCTTTTCCTAAACCTCAGTTGTTTGTACTAAGTAGAATACACTACTGTAACATCTGACCTTTGTTTTTGTCTTATGTTGGGGCAAGGGAGCACAAGAAGGGGAGTTTTATCCTCGTCCCTCCACGAAGTGCTGGAACATTTTGAACCCAAGTTCTCTTGGACCTACTGATGAGAGATAGTTTTATGTATGGGGAAAATCGATACTTTTTTAAACCTTTTTGGCAGCTCAGATGGTGTAAATTTAAAAATTTTGTATAGATATTTCGTAACAAAAAAAATGTATTTCTTTTTTGTTATTTTATCTTGAAAACGGTACATATTTTAGTATTTGTGCAGAAAAAAAAAAAAACCAGTCCTAAAGTATTTGTTTTTATTTGTACCATCCACTGTGCCTTACTGTGCCCTGTCCTGTCAAACCATCGTGCACCACGGCGTCCTGAGCAGGGAGACGAGACGAGGAATGCGGTACTTTTTAAAGCAGTGTTGGATTTTAATTAGTGACCTACCTGGTGAATTTGTTTTTAACCAAAAAGAAGAGTTACCACTGATTTGTAAATTATATTGGATGATTTTTTAAAAGATAAACCAAAGGATTAGGCTGCTAATATTTCCTTTCTTGTACTTTAACTTTTTATAAATGAGTGTCTCATAAATGAGTGCAGTGTCTAAGGGTTCCTACTCAGAAGGTCTGTGCCATTTATAAAATAAAACAGAACAGAAAAGCTCAAAAAGAGAAAGCTGGTTTTGAAATTCATGGGTAAATAAATTATATACTGCAAAAGAAAGTATGATTTTACTGAAGAAAGCTTTAAAAGTTTTATATTGAGATATAAAATCACAATAAAGCAAAATAACCTACACCATAATAGAAATGTTGCTATCTTTATAAGTGCAATTTAATTGTAAATAGAGTTTGAATCAAAGTGTAACAATATTGCTTCAAGTTTTAATTTTAATTCTTCCAATTTAAGGAGTGTGGGGTATATTTTGGTGTGTTTCCATTGATTTTTTTTTTTTTTTGTCATGATGTGATAAAAGAGAATGAAAAGTGCAAGTTATTATGTGGTATCTAGGAAAATTGTGTTGTGTGTGTGTTTTTTTTTTCTTCTCTCCATGAAATAAAGTCACCCTGGACATTAGCCATACAGCTTTTAAAATTAATTATCACCTTGCATAGTCACATAAAGCAGGTGGCCGAATTTTTTGACAGTGCGCTCCCTTCCACTAAATATCCAACCTACTGTTGGTTTGAGTTCACTGCCCGGGGACTCGCAGTCGCTGGTCCTTCTCCATGCCGGACAGAACCCAGACTTGCCTTCAGCAGGCTCATAACTTGGCTGTGGCATCTGGCCAGCTGGACTCCTTAGAGACCTGTTTTCAATCAACGAGACACGATACCCTCTTTCACTACTGTGCATCTACTTACTGGATTCACTTTTCTTTTTAAGTTGTTTGTATATATGTGTATATTTTAGAACTCTTGAGTTGAAGGTACATGGCGTACAAATGGTTTCTGACTTGTCAGCTTTGTACCTTGTTCTCTAATCTGGGTACCCATCTTCTTTTCTTCATTTTAAGATTTTGGCCAACTCTGTTTTGTTCTGTAAAGGTGATGTCACTAACTCCTGGGCTGAGAGATAAGCACATTTGTTTTATTTAAGGAGAGCTCTCTTGACCCTGAAGAACAAATAGAATTTCCATAGTGGTTTTTTGTTATTGTTGTTTCCTTTCATATGAAGCCCACACCTGACTAGTCACGTGAGGATGGTTTTAGTGAATTAGAGATGGACAGAATAGTGTGTGTTTAAATTTTTCTGGGAAGTTTTACATACCTGATTGTTTCCTTTGGCCTATCTCCTATACTTCGCACTTGCCTGGGTTTTTTTTGTTTTGTTTTGTTTTTTATTTTCAGTTTTTGAGATTGTTTTTTCCCCCTTCCTTGAGAGGGAAAAGTTACTTTTAATTGTTTATTGTGGGTGACACTGCAATGCTCTTTACCTTCAGGGTGTTGGGACCAGACTTTCAGCTTCATCATGGAAACAGCACCACCTACCAGACCCAATGGGAGGTCATGCCAGCCTTTTCCAAGGAGCCCTCTCTTGTCATTATAAGGAAAACTTAATTACGTGAAAGGACACATTTCCCTTTGAGGCTAGTGCTGGAAGTCCTGGACCCTTCCTAGGGGACTGTATGACACAGCACTGTCAGCCCCCACCCCAGTCTGGCCCTCCCTCCAGGAAGGGCAGCTGTGACTGCTGCCTGTTTATCTTGTGGGAGTGACAGGTGAAAGGAGGAAAGGTTAGCACGACCTGTTCACCCACTTTTCTCATAGCCCCTTATCCTTATTTTAGCAAGGAAATTACACTTATGTGGATACAATTGTCAACATTTAGAGGGGGTAAAATAATATCATTGATGGTGAAAAGACGGACAGGTAAGAAAACTAGAACTAGTATTTGCCTGGATATTTTTTTTTTTCCGGAAAGTTTGGAGGAATGATCTGGGCCAGCCCCACCTGTGCTCCTGAAAGCTTCCTGGTGAGACGTCACAGGTGAGGCAGCGTGGACGCGTCCACACCAGCCGCTCACAGCAGCCCCGCCCTCTGCTGTGAAACCGCCGCACCTGGGAGGGCACGCCCAGTGGACGGGTGGAGGCCGGGAGAATTCCTGTCTGTCAGAAAGTGGCTCTGAGCAGGAGTTCCAACCTTGTAAAAGTGACTGACACCCTGCCAGGGCGCGGGCTGGTGTGTGGCAAGGCCGCACACACACGGGCTTACTACAGGGAGGGGAGGAGGGATGTCCAGCCCCCTGACGTCCATCGAGAGTGGTAATCTCCCGTCAGCAATTTGTGTTGACGGACCTCACCCAACTTTCCAAAGAGCCAATTAAAAAAAATTTAGCGAAACACAAAACGTTTTATTATGGATAATAAACATACAAAAGCAGAATTATACAATGGACCCCCTCACACCTGTCATCCAGCTTGAACAATTACCAACACAAGGCCGATACTAAGCCATTTTAAAGGAATCCAATTAAGTTTTTAAATGCATTCCCAAGAAGACTGCACAATGGATTAATTTAAAAAACTCGGGAAAAGCAGAGAGCAAGTACGCCCTTTAAAGTAGCACTTTGGGGTTAAAAGTGTTGAGTCAGCATGGCACAGCTGTTGAATCATGGGGGCATAGGTTTAAATCCAGGCCTGCCCGTGGCTTTGGGTAAGCTACTTAACCTCGCTGGCCTTGGGTCCTTCACCTCTACAATGGGGCAGTCTGACCTCTTCCAGGCTCACAGTGAGGATTCACTGGGGTACACTGAACCAGCTCCCAGGAAGGGAGTGGCTGCTATTATTACAGGTCTGGAGGTTACTGTAGTCCTGGTACCAGGGGCTCTGCAGTTCCCACCTCAGAGCGGGCAGTATTTGACCACTGGGTAGTGTCCATTAGGAGCAAGAGGACACCTGCTAGTCTCTGGCAGATACCTAAAAATTCACCTGTGCTACCATATATAGACCCTGAGTTGTGTAACAGGTGGGGGACATTTTAACGTGTGAGGTCGGCTCACTTAATGGTAAGGGTAGTGATGGTCTCATGGTCATCCCTTCACTGTAACTGGACTTGCTAGCTAACTGTCCTCAAGGTAAAGCTAATTTCTACCAAGAAACTCTTGAACTCTTCATTGAGAAAAGGGTCTCTCTGGGTTTCCACACAATGTCCCCCTCTTTGCCAGTGTTCGAGGATTTGGTCTATTGTGCTCATTTACTATCTTATCTCTAGTTCACCTTTGATCACCTCTTGCTGTGTTCGGTCTCCGGTCTCCTCTCTGTCTCACAGGGAGACCTCTGAGGCTTTTATGACATCAGGAGAGGCAAGTACGCTTAAGAAATGGGTCACCCACGGAGACACACCTACTGGGTAAAATAAATGCATGCAGCGGACTTGGGGAGCAGAGAGGACACGCCCATCTTGCTGCCCTGTTTTCTTTTTTAAAAGCTGACAGCTGGCGGGAAAGGGAAACCAACCAGAAGAACAGGATCTGGTTGCTTTTGTTCCACAGACAGCATGAGGGTAGGAGAAGAGAAGAGTTTTGCACCTCACAGCTGGCCAGAAGGATGGTGATATTTGACACTGTGAGAGTGGGTAGTCCTGAATTTCACCCAAGGGCTCTTGTTCTGATGGGGCAGGGGTCTGATTGGGTTGATCCTCCAAGGTCCTTCTGAGGCATCAGCATTTGATTTCTAAACAAGTACAGTTGACCCTTGAACAGTGTGTGGGGTAGGGACCCTGACCTGCGTGCAGTCAGAAATTCACCTCCTTTTGACTACAGTCGGCCCTTTGCATCGGCGGATTCAACCAACCAGGATTGAAAACAGTATTTTGGATCCTTGGTTGGGAATCTGTGGTTGGGAATGTGAAAACACTGTTTTTGGTCCCAGTCAGTAGAATCTGTGGATGGGAAACCACAGATAAGAAACCCAGGGATACAAAGGAGAAGGGCTGACTCTTTGTTGAAAAAAAAAAATGTGCTTATAAAGTGGAACCATGCAGTCCAAATTTGCATTGTTCAAGGGTCAACTGTAATGAGCTGCCCCTTGGTGCAGTAAAGTATGTAGTAGTTGTAGTGCCTGCTATTTAACTGAGCATCTACTATGTGCCACACCCCGAGCTAACTGAATGCAGTCGCAGTTTTCCAGACCAACCACATGAGGTAGGTGCTGGCATTTGATCTTTGCAAAGGAGAGAATTAAGATTTGATTAGTTTTAATAACTTTCCCAAGCTCAAACAGTGAATAACAAAGTTGGAATTCAAATTCATACCTCTGTTAACTAGAGTCTCTGATCTCAGTTACTCCTAATTTTGCTTTGCCCCCTCCCTCAGCTAAAATACTGTGAACTTGCAGTGAAATTTAGAGTTGTGTTTATGGTAGTGGTGGTTCTGTTTTAATTGTTTGCAGTTATTTAGGCCTAGGTTATGAACAAAGCCTGGCATGGAACTTGGTGGAACTTGACCACCACATATGCAGACTGGGGCCTTCATCTGTGTCCTGCTGTGGTAGCAAAGGCTATGCCTCTGCCCAGCCCAACCCTCCCACCAACCCCTCCCCCTGCTCACCCCATATCATGCCCTGTGGTAAGTGCTGTGAAAATGTTCCTTGGACCTTTGTTCTACCATCTCACACTGCATGCAAATCTAAAGAAACTTGGGAGATAAATTATATGCTTTGTGGGTGACCAGAAAAGAGGATGCTTTTTAACACTGACTGAAATGACAGTTTGAACCGGCTCTCTGAGAGAGCTTTAACTTGCTCCAGAAATTGGCAGTTAGCTCTAGAATGAGCTAATTCATTAGGAATGATTTTTATCCTTACCACCTTTAATAGCCTGCCCTTGGAGAGAAGACAGATAATGAACACTTGGAAATCAATAGTGCTGCAACCCGACCTCAGTGCAGTTTGGGGGAAAGGAGAAAGCTGACTCGCGGTGTATTATTTAAGAGCCTCCCTTTCAGAAGCGTTGCTGTGGAAGGTGTGACCAATAACGCTCGCTCCCATTTAGGAACCATCGTCAAATCAAAGCGGCAGAAACAGAAAGTATAGGGAACGTGTGTGACTAAGCAGTGTTTAATTTTATTTGAAACTGGCCCTGGTTGCAGAAAGAGAAGGCCTAATTGCATTCTTCACGTGGCTAGCACCAGGCATAATACAATGATACCCTATACCCGATACCATGTAAATAGACTCTATAAACACTTCTCTTTAGGTCCTTTTCTCAAGGGAAGTCACAAATGAGGTCTTACTGCTTGCAAAGTGTTGCCTTGCCCAAGAACCGAGGGCACAGCGCTTGCTGAGCACCTGAAAGAAAGGGCTTTTCTGGGAGACACTGTTCCTGTGTGGACCCCAAGGGTCCTGCATTCACGTTCACACACCTGCTGCTGCTTCCCGCCCTTCCTCCGCTGTAGGTGTGCGTGCTTGTTTGTCTAAACCTAGATTAGTACCTCTCGGAAAAACAAAACAACACACTTACTTGTCTGGGCATTGAGTGTTCTTCGTGAATTTTTGTCCTGCCCATTGTTCCAGAGGCATAATGGGTGGGGCGAGTTTCGGCGTTGGTTTGGAAATTTCGAGAACAGTTCGTGGGCTGGGTCTGTTAGGTTGGGGCTGCCCTTGGTTTTAATCATTTTGGAAAGTCTGAGGTCAGGGAGCTTTGCCATAGATGACTATGGGAATTGTTCTGTTCTGGCTCTGCCTGATTTTCACACGAGACAGGTGCGCCTGGGAGGCATTGTGGAGGGCCCCACAGATGTTAGGTAACTCCCATCCATGCTAAAAGGCGTGCAGTGTAAAATCAGCAGTTAGATGACATGAGTAGCTGAGGCACCTGTCTGATGTTGACTCCCTCCACATCCATGGCTGCAGGACTTCATGCCCCCCACTGATGTCCACCCTCAGATAAAGGTTGTGCACCCCCAGGTTGTGAGGGTGGAAGCAGTCCTACTTCTTCTTGGAAATCCGGGGCTTGTCACCTACCTGTGGTAACTTTGGGGCCAATTGCCTAACCTCCTGTTCGCCATCTCAGAATAGCAATGTCATGTCCCACGTAGGTTGCTAGAAGAAATGACGTCAACAGAATAGGATGATGTCCTTGTGTGGTTGTTTCCTCTATATACAGCTCCTTGTGATCAGATTGCTCTGCTCCTCACAGAGCTGGATGTTGGGTGACCAGGAAAATCCGTGCCCGGGTTGCCCTGTCTCTCTTCTTAGCGCTTTGGGTTAGTTCAGGGCTGCTCAGTGGGTCTGAGCGTATTCTTGCTCACCATCCTATAACCTGGCACCTATCTCATCTTAGCAGGTTCTTGGAGAACGTCATTTCATTCAACGTTATCTCCTTGTAATGTTGATGAGATGCCATAGGAACACAACTCTTATTTATGTTGTTATAAGTTGTTTAAAGTCACAGAAGCTACTGAGACATTAACTGAGTTACGGCATTTACTTAATTTTGTGACCTGGAGAGATTTTTCTTACATTCCCCAAGTTTCAGTTAACTCTTCTTTAAAATGGGAATAATATCTACTCCAAGAACTTTTAGAGAATTAGGTGACAAAGATGGCACATAGGCGTTCAGTAATTACCAGCTCTTTTTATTTATTTTTTAAATTTTTTTTCTTTATGGATTTTAGAGAGAGAGAGGAAGGGACAGGGAGAGAGAGAGACAGAAACATCGAAGAGAGAGAACATCGATTGGCCGCCTCCTGCATGCCCCCCACTGGGGATTGGGCCCACCACCTGGGCATGTGCCCTGACCGGGAATCAAACTGGTGACCTCTTGGTGCATGGGTCGACGCTCAGCCACTGAGCCACACCGGCCGGGCATCAGCTCTTTTTTTCTATCCTGAAATGTGTGCACAGTTGTTCCGCACGTGGGCAGAGGAGCATTTTGGTCTCCGTGGCCAACTGTGGGACTTTCGGCTCCTCTCGTTAACGTCCATAAGCTAACAGGAGCAGAGGAAGTAATGACAGAAGTGGAGCTATGCTTACCTGGGGTGAGCGCCCACCAGGAAGGCTGTTGCCTGATGGCAAGAACTGTCTTCTTCACTGGTGTCTGTGTCTGACACTCGAGCCCCAAATCTCCAAACTCAAAATCTGCTGTCAGAACTGGGATGTTGGAGGAAAGCTGTCAACCACGGTGCCTCTCAAAATTTCAGGATCCCGGACCTCACCTGTGTTCTCCAGGCCCTGCAGCCGTCCTTTCGTGTCCCCAGAAACTGAAGGTGATTCACTCAAATGTTCCAGGTTTCTTTCCATTGCTCTCCCCAAATCCATTATGCCCCTCCTTGTCACCTCAAGGATGCTCCTCAAAGTGGATGACTAGTGTGGAAATGTAGTACCGTAGAGATCGACACATAAATTTTAGGTGATTTCTGTTTTCATCGTCTAAAGCAAAATTAGGTATACTGTAAAACTATTTTTCTAGAGATCCGAATAGTAGTGCCAATCATTTATCGTATCATTTCCAAATAAGGTGTGCGTTTCTAAGACTGTTTTGATGTAGTGATCACTGTATAAATGATGTCCTTCTCTGAGCCATGATTGGATATGGAAACATTATAAAATTTTAAAAATAATATTCCTATTAAAATACTCAAGTGTAGAGGTCCTTAAACCCGGCTCACTGCCTGTTTTTGTAAATAACATTTTGCCAGCACACAGCGTGCTTATTTGTTTATGTACGGAGACTGAGTGGCCCTCAAAGCCTAAAGTACTGTATTTGGCCCTTTACAGAAAATGTTTCTAGGGACTTTTGCTTCCAGTCAATAGGTCCCACGTGGTAGTTTTGGCCACCAGAGGGCGCTGGATGTACTGCCTGCTTATCACAGCCAGACACCCATCTGGACACCCTGGCTTCCCATGGGGCTGGGCTCAGAGCGCCTGCACCTTGGTTCCCGTCACCAACAGCATCACCTGTCCTGCCACTTGCTCTGCCCGCGCTGGGGTGCTCTGCAACGCATGCCCATGGCCGCCCCTTCTCAGACTGCTCAGGGGCTGGGGCACGCCCTCGGCACCTCTTTTAAAAGGGCCCCATTACCATTCTAGGTCTGGCTGCACAGTATCATTACGTGACTTGTAGTCTCCATTATTTAAAAATTTGTTTTTCTTCCTTTATTGATTTTAGAGAGAGGAAGAGAGAGAAACATCGATGAGAGAGAACATCAACTGGCCGCCTCCTGCATGCCCCCCACTGGGAATCGGGCCCACAACCTGGGCATGTGCCCTGACCGAGAATCCAACCGGTGACCTCTTGGTGCATGGGTCTACGCTCAACCACTGAGCCACACCAGCCAGACTAGTCTCCATTATTGAAATCGTTTAGCATCTTGTTGGAAAAGCTCCAATATTTGAAAACTTGTCAAGGCAGCATATTTAGATATGGTCTGAAGTTCAGCCTTGTTTTATGGAGGAAATTCAGGCTTTCACACGTGAACCGCCGTCTCCATCCCCCACTCTGCCTACCGTGCAGTGTCTACGCTGGACTCTCTCTCATCCTCAGACCTCGCTTCTTGGTCACAACTAGCTCTTCCAGCTACTCTGCTGACCCTCTCCGTCTTAGAGCTTGCTCCATCAATGAATCAGTGATCCACTTTGCCCTGTATCTTTAGCGGCTTCTGTAAACTTGTTTAAAACATCTTAAATAAGCAATAAACCTTGATCTTAATTCCCCTCCACAGCAACCTGTTTCCCCTTTTCTCTGCCAAGGTTCCTGAAAAGAGGTCTATTCTTGTTCTCTCCCTTTCTAAATGCCCACACACTTCTCCACCCAGTACTGTGGACACTCCTCCAGTACACGTGGGAACTACTCTCCCCAGTCACCAGACTTGCTATACCTGAGAGACACTTTTCCCCCCAGCATTATTGAGATACAGTTGACATATAATATTGTGTAAGTTTAAGGCGTACTGTGCGTTGATTTGATATATTTACATATTGCAAAATGAATGCTCACTACCTACCTACTCTAGCATTAGTTGATGGACAGCTTGATTCAGCTCTGGCTGCCACTGGAAAGGAGGCATGAACCTGGGCAAGGTCATTCCTGGGTGGGGTGGGGGAAGGACAGGGACTCCGGAGTGAGCAATCAGCACCTAAGTCCTCCTGGACAGCTGGGCCACGAGCACCTCAGCTCTGAAAGGGGCGTTGGTGCTGGTCACTGGGACACCCACGGCAGCAGTGGTGTCTACTCCAGTGATCTTAGACATTCTGGTGATTTTTCTAAGTATTTGTTCAATTTTAAATACTTTCTCTTCTGGAGCTCAGTTTTTCCTCACCCCCAGGACTTACTCATAACTGAAAGTTTGTAACTTACTTTTTGTTAGCATTTATTGTATCTCGTGACAGGAGATTAGGAATCACTGATTTATTAAATTGGACTGTATCCTGACTCCAAATGCCCTAAATTGTCTTCTGAGCCTGAAGCTCACAGTTTATCTTTTCCTCTTCTTTCTGGTTGTTACAGTCTCATTTCTAACCCAGTGAAGGCCTTCTCTGTCTCCCATCTCTTAAATCGGGAATAAACCACGATGATACACTTTATTAATGACTTTAGGGAATCCAAGGCTGGAGGGGTCAGATTAGCTTACTTTTTCTTAGAGAATATTTGAAAAGAGATTTTACAAAATAGCAGATTGTTGCTCAACCTAATATTTCCATTAGTCTCTGTTTCTACATCATCAGCTTAAAAAATACAAGGTCAGTTCAGTTTGTTCATTAAATTCTACATAGAGAGCAAGCAGACAGCGCTGAGGTGGGGGGTGGAAGGATTGAGCAAAAAAGAAAAAAATAAAGAACTCGTGAACATGAACAAGAGTGTGGTGATTGGGGGTGGAGAGGGATGGGTAGAGGTGGAAGAGGGTATAGAAGGGATAAATGGTGATGAAAAAAAGACGAAGTCAGATCATGCTTTCAGCATTCAGCTAGAGATGTGCTAGGAAAAATAAAGACACGATCCTTTCCGCCTAAAACGCCTTCAGTGGCATGGCCCTTCTGATTCTCATCAGCTATTTAGGGTTATATTTCATGTACATTTCAAACAATGCCATCTAAAATCGTCTCATGTTATGCACAGAAAAATTAAACAGTTCTAATCATCCCCAGGCACACCCAAAAAAGCTTGCTAGCAGAGTAAATTGTAGATTAGATTTGTGCTATTTTCACTTCATAGCAAAAGTTATCTTGTACACAAAAATAGCAGCTCTCCTCATCACAGCCCTGTGACCCACACTGTTGTTTATGAGCATCGGTACTTCTGCAAAGAATTCTCCTGTAAGACAAATTCGACATCTTTTGTTTCCACCCCGTAATGACGTTATGCCAGTGTTCACCACATGGTGCCGGTGCTGGCAAACGTGCCTCCGATGAAATGTGCAGGTTGCCAACAGCTGCCGATGTCACCGAGGAGAAAGTTCTCTGCAAAATATTAGCGCCGATGCTTCGAAAATACAAGGCAACAATAAAACAGGTTCCCTCTCCGATTACAAAGCATGCTGCATAATCAGAAAAGGCTAGTGGAAAAACGTTGGCTTCTGTAACATCAATCCTACCCTAATGAGGCGCCGAGGTTACAATGCTTGTGTGTTAACACAGTCTGGGAACACCTCTCCAGAATGTAGATGTATTTCTACGGAACGTGGGAACTCGGAGGATGTGTGTTTTGAAGTCAAGGACTCTTTGAGAATACATCCCTCAAAATCAAGCATCAGCCTTTATTTTACAGGTGCTGGCATTTTTGTTTTATTTGTGTTGATGTTTCAGTTTTTATGATGGTGCTAAATCCCTTAATTTGTCATAGATTTTAGGCCCTTTGTAAGAGGAGCAGATGGCTTGGCCGGTGTGGCTCGGTGGATTGAGCGTCGTCCCATGGACTGAGGTCCCAATTTGATTCCCGATCAGGGCACGTGCCCAGGTTTCCAGCTCGATCCCCAGTAGGGGGCGTGCAGGAGGCAGCTGATAGATGTTTTTTTCTCTCTCTTCCTTCCTCTCTCTAAAGAATCAATAAAAACATATTTAAAAAAAAGAGAGAAGATGCAGTAGTCAGGAAAGGGCCCCAGGATGGAGGAAGAAGGGTGGGAAGAAAGGAAAAGAAGTGAAGGAAAGGACAGAGAAGCTTGGGGACCGGAGTGGTGGGGAGTCCTAAGTGACATACTGGAGACCCAGAAGAGAAACTGTGGGAATAACAGCGGCTGTGTGCCCAGTGAGGTAGACTGCTTGGCGGAGAGAAGTCTGACCTGCGTTCAGATCAGGCTTTGCCCCTCACCATCCAGCTGAAGTCTGTCCATCAGTCAACTGGTATTTACTGAGTTCCTTTTATATCCTGGGCTCTGTTTCACACTGGAGATAACAGTGGGCAAGCAGACAGGATTCCTGCCCTCCTGGAAACTGCTAGTCTTGTTATTAGAAAAAGAAAAATAATGTTGAGAAGAACAAAAAAGCTGCAAGGGAGAAATCGAGGGTGTACGGGAGAGTCAGAGAAGGCTTCACTACCTCAGTGACGGTGTGAGGCCTGGGGAGTGTCCCTGACTGCTTCGAGGCTTGGCATCTGCACAGTGAACATGGCAGTACTTATTCCACGGGGTGCCATAAGGACTGGGAACAGCAGATGTAGGTTTGGGTAAAATTTTATTTTTATTTTTATTTTTATTTTTTTGTTAATCCTCACCTGAGGATATTTTTCCATTAATTTTCATATGGAGGGGGGGAGAGGGGGAGAGAGAGAGAGAGAGACATTGATGTCCGAATGACCCTGACCAGGGCCAGGAACGAACCTGCAACCCAGGTACATGCCCTTGACCAGGAATCAAATCTGGGATCCTTTGGTCCACGGGCCAATGGGAAATGAGAGGGCCAATGCCTTAACCACTGAGCCAAACCAGCCAGGGCTTGGGTAAAATTTTATTTACAAAGCAGGCACCATCCAGATTGGGCCCCCAGGCCGCACTCCACTGACCTTGACATCAGAGGCGTGTGTCCAGTCAGTCATCAGCAGTCTGCTCGCTTTGGCATGCTGTTTGTATCCAGACTTCGAGGACCTCACCTCTCCTCCATCCATTCTTAGTTGGTTATTGAGTAGTCTTTAAAATGTAAAGAAAAGCTGTTTTCTTGAGTATGGATAGAGTGTTGATTTTCTGGCTCATTTTCTTCCTTTTTCTGTTGAATAAGCAGATACCTCAAATATAAAACCCCAAATAGTCAAATTTTTCTCCACACCCCACTCTGTAAATGTGTTTCTTTGTGTGTGTGCGTGCATAGGTGTGTGTGTGTGTGTGTGTGTGTGTGTGTGTGTGTGTGTGTGTGTGTGTTCAGTTAATAGCACTGCCACACACTGAATTATCTCAGCCGGAAGCCAGGGTCACCTCAGTCCTGCCAGCAGTTCTATCCCCTTAACCTGCTCTGTCTCTCCATTCCCATGGCTCCATCCTGGTGTGTGCCCTCATTCCTGTCACTCAAGATCAGGCTGAGATATGTGGTCACCATGAGCAGGCAAATGTCTGGAGACCCTTGTAACTGATCTTTTACTTTTCTGTTCAAATTTTGTAGAGGACAGGGCTGTATGGAAGAAGGTGGGGGGCGGGGGGTGGGAGAAGAGCTCTTGGTGTGTGTAACTTTTGTAAAATCTGGAGCAATTCCATGCTGCCCCACCCTCCCAGACCACTTAGCACAATCAATGTCCAGCAACAAGCTCAGAACACCTCCCATATACTCCTGAGAAGGCAGATTGTAGCTCAAGCATGCACCTCAGCGATCCCATTACACAGCAGCTCTCAAAACACTTGTTCCAACTCTGCTGACTCCTCTCACTGAGAAGAGTTTGGTTACATTTTGTTTTCTCCATCTTTTTAGCACCTGGAGCAGACCGCTAACCTGTTTGCTACTATGCATTCTCCTGTTTTATTATTTACTGTATTTCATACAATCTAAGTCACCATCATTATAAGGTGCATCATATTTCATCTTACCCCTAAGAAAGAAACGACACCCAGTAATTGGGAGTCTAAGAGGTAGCCCCCAAACTACTGTGAGATAGCCAAGGTCTGCACCTCAGTGAATGGGAAATGAGAGGCACACCTCACACACACCTGGGGGCAGGCAGGGACCATGTCCCCCACTGGTGGAAGGAGGAAAGAGGGCATTTTCCCTTGAGAACTTGAACCAGGCGCTATTATATTGATCTGTGGTCTGAATTCATACTAACTGAGTTTTGAAACAATCTCAGGCAGGGAACTTAATTTAAAGTAGTCTCATGTTGAGAATGCCCCTAGATTACTGGAAGAAACATGCAAATCAACTCTGGAAAGGTGCAGCTTTGACCCAGGCTGACGGTGATTGCGAGTAGAGTGCTGATTATGAGGATGTGAAATGTGAATATCTATGTGTTGCAGAGTAGATGAAATGTGGTAGTGATGACTTTCAGTTGGCCCCATGGCCAGGTGTCTAGAGATTGCATTTCCCAGCATCCTCTGCAGCTAGACAGCATCAGGTGACTCTCTGGCTCAGAGAAGAGGCTGAGGCTCTCTCCTACCTATTTCCCTGCAGTAACTTTCCTGGACCCAGTGTGGAAGGTCCATGTTGAAGATGGCTGAGCTCACCACCCCACTCTGGGTCCCTGGGTGACCTGAGGCACAAGGACATCTATTTGTCCTAGACTAGAGGTTGGTTTGATAGTGAAGTGTCAGATAGTAAGTATTTTTAGGCTTTCTGGCTATACAGTCTCTGTTGCAACTATTTAACTTGGCTGTTGTAAAGGGAAAGCAGATATGGACAATATGTTAATGAATGGGTGTGTCTGGTTTGGATAAAACTTTATTTACAAAACAGGCATCAGTCAGCGGACCCCTGCCCTAGACCATCCACACCTGTTTGCTGTGCTGTGTGACACCTAGAAACATCTATATTGATTAAGCCACCATATTTTGGGTTTCCTTATCACAGCATCTTAGCCTGTGTACGAATTCGTGCAGTTTTCATTGTGGACGAACTCTCCAAGCAGTTTTTCCACTGGCCCGGTTCTTAATCTGGCTCATCTCTTACCCAAATTCGCAGTGGTCTTCACTTGGCATTCCTGCTTCCAGACTCAAAACCCTGTGTGCCAGTCTCCAGCCCGCCACCAAGATGGACGTTTTGGAAACAAATGTCTTGTTTGTTGTTTTGCCCCCTTAACATGCTCCATGTTCACTCATTGCAAAGGGTGAAATACACTCTCGGAATGCAGGAGACCCTGCTGCAACTGGCCCCTGCCCACGTCTTGAACTTTTGCAGCAGGCACGGTTGACCTTCCAAGAGGGTTCTGTTTGTGCGGCCCCCTCTGGCTGCAATGGCCTTTGCACCAGTCTCCCGGGGCACTGCATCACCTGTCACGGCTTGGGCCGGGGGCTCCTTCTCTAGCAAGCCCTGCTGGGCTCCCTGACAAAGAAATGAACGGCTGTGAGCAGGGACCCTATGTTGTTGGCTTTCATTCCTCTAGGATCTAGCACAGAGCAGCCTTTGAACGTGCTTGACTGCGTGAGTAACTCTTTCCTCCTCTGTCAGTGCTAGTAATTAAATTGTTCTCTTTACCTATGAAAGATCTAATATTTATAAAATCAGAGAGTGGAACAGACCACTTCATATAGAAATGATAAAAAGAGCACCATGGACTAAGTATATTGCTCAAGGTTTATTTATATTTTATTTATTCATCTTCACATCCCACCTGTTGTGAAATCTTATCCCTCTGAATCCACTGACACCTTTTATCTGTATCAGCAGCTAAAATCCTTTCCTGTGTCTTGACTCAGTTTTGCATCGACACCTGCAGTGCTGACCTTGAACCACTGCTACCCAGAGCACCTCCTGCTTCTACCCGATGATGGCGTCGTTTCTTTTCTGATATTATTTGCCCAGCTACCCTGCACACATGTCTCATTTCCTCACTCTTTACCTGGTGAAAGGGATGTTCAGTGAAAATTTTGCCTCGGATCCTAAGACAATGAACGTGAATGTGAGCTGTGAAAGAGAGTGTGCTCTTTCGTAGAACTTGTGAAAAGTTAGTGGTTTGGAGCTAGACTGATAACTTCTCAACCTCATTTGCTCAGCACCAAGGATGTGAAATGTTGGGAGATCAGAGAATGGGCAGGGTAGGGGGTAGATAGACAGAGGTGTAAGTGTGATGTGAATAGCCCCCTCTCCCACCAGCACCCACCAAGAAGGATGGGTGAGGGGTATTTGCCCCGGTCGTTCTTCAAGTGCTGCAAAGAGGGCCTCCAAAAGCACCACCCTGGAGAGCTGGAGAACTAGGTAAGTGCCTCTTAGAGTCACAGAGTCAGGCGACTGAAGACAGGCGCCCCCCACCTAGAGAAAGGTAATGTCCAGCTGGGCAGCTGCGTGAGGAGAGCTGCTGCGGGGTCTGGATGGACCGTACCTCCCAGAGTTTGTCAGTTCTCTCCTGGATGAGATCCAGGTGCTGCTGAGAGGCGCAGCCTGGAGTGATCTCAAGCCTTGTCCCAGGGCCACCTGCACAGCTTATAGCTCCACGGGGATAAGCTGCAGAGGGGAGTAGATTTCTCGGAGCTTCAAGCAGCCAGCCAGGCTAGAGATGCATGTGCCTGAGTCAAGAGAACTGGAGGGGAAGGTAAGGGGGTTTGACAAAACACCCACAAAAGCACCATTGAGAGAAACAGTCTGCTTTATCCATTCGCCAGGCCCAGAGCACAGGAAGCTGGCTGGCAGGCAGCACTCTCCTTCCCCTATCTCTTCCTCTTCCTCCACCTCTCACAGGTCTTTCTTTAACACTGCAGGGGCAGTCCAACAGGGGAGCCAGCTGGAGGAGAAGGAGACAGGCCGGGGTGGGGGTGGGGCAAGAGGACAGCTGATTTTTTCTTCAGGTTGGTCTCCTGCTGGGGTGGGGGTGGGGGTGGGATGCGGGGAAGGGCCTGGAGTTCACATTTCTGCATTTTGGACGTCTGCGTTAGGGGTGGGTGACCAGAGACATCAGAGGGGTGCTGGATTTGCAAGGCCGGGAAGAAGAGGGGGACAAAAGCTGTTCTATGCTATGTCTCCCCATGTCAGGCTTGTTTAACAAAACCATTCAATTTTTCCTGCCTATATTTTCAACTGGTGAAGGCTATGAAATATTTATTATTATGATGTAAATAATAATAATAATATTTACTATTTTAACTAGAAAAGACTGTGGAATATTTCATTTTTGCCGAAATTAAAAGAAGAAAAACTGAGAGGCCAAATGCTATGCATTTGGAACCGGGGAATGAGGGTGTATTTGCTAAAAGTGAGAAATAGAACACAGGGCCACACAGAACCCAGCCTGTTGTCTCATCGCCTACACGCTCACAGGTTCCCAGAGTGCTGCCCCGATGTGTCTGTCACCTTCAGCTGTCTCTGGGATTAGGAGTCAGCTTCCTTTTGCACCCCTAAAGGAGAGCACACAGAATGACTCTCTTCCCAGTCTATTCCCTTGTGAGAATCCTGTGGACATACAGAGACATTTAGTTAAGATAAAACCCTCCTGAGGAGGTGGGCTTTAAATTGCAGGTTCTCCCTTAGGGAAGGATCTTGATTTGAAAACCCTTAAAATTTTTTTTATTTGTTGATGAGAGAGAGAGATAGAGAGAGAGAGAGAGAGAGAGAGAGAGAGAGAGAGAGAGAGAGGGAGAAAGAGAGAGAGAGAGAGAGAGAGAGAGAGAGAGAAAGATCCATTTGTTGTTCCATTTACTTGTGCATTCATTGGTTGATTATTGAATGTGCCCTGCCCGGGGATTGAACCCAGAACCTTGGGGTATTGGGACAATGCTCTAACCAACTGAGCTACTCATCCAGGGCTGATTTGAAATCCTTTTTGAAGCCGAAATGCCCCAGAGGATAAAGTATCTTCAGACTTAGCTGTGGGTGGGCTGTGAAGGGAGCCGTCTGGAATAGCACAGCTGAGCTTTGCAGGCCCCACAGCTGTGGAAGTGACTGTGATGTCGGCAGCTGTGGCATCACCTTCGTTTTGCCACAAATCATTTGCAGAATGGCTTCCTTTCACAACAAGCTCTGTGTGGAATAAATCCTCCTGTTGCTATGGAATTAGAAATGGGGAAGCCTTGGTTTCAGGACTGAGGTCTTGATTTTAGAGGGAAGACTCCATGGAAGTGAGGCAGAGCCCAGCCAGTGTGGCTCAGTGGCTGAGCATCAACCCATGCACCAAGAGGTCGCTAGTTCAATTCCCGGTCAGGGCACATGCCCAGTTGTGGGCCAATACCCAGTGGGGGGCATGCAGGAGGCGACCAACCGATGTTCTCTCTCATCGATGTTTCTATCTCTCCCTCTCCCTTCCTCTCTCTCTAAAAATCAATAAAGAAAAAAAAATTTTTAAAAGAAAGAAGTGAGGCAGAAAGGATCGGCTTTGTGAAGGGGTTGCTCAGTTGTACCCCGAGTGTGGCCGCCTTATCCATGGGCCTCTGAGATGCAGTAGGAGGCCTTTTCTCCATCCAGGATGTTGCTTTGGGGACTGGCCAACATCCATCCTTTATAAAGCAACTCCTTTACTTCGAAAATTATTTTTATATCAATAAATATATAACACAAAAAGTTTACATATGTGTACATTTAAAAGAATAATAATAGAAATAAAATGAGCACTCATACATGCTATCCAGCCTAAGAAACAGAACATTGCCAGTATTTTTGAATTCCTCTGTGTGCCCTAACTCACTTTCTTTCCCTCTCTGCACTCCTCTCCAGAATCTTTCTTTATCAGTCCCTTGCTTCTACTTGACATTTTCCCACACATGCAGACATCACTAATCAGTACCGTTAGTTCTGCCTGTTTTTGAGCTTTATATAAATGCAACTATGGTCTGTATTCTTGTGTATTGTTCTTCCACACAATTATATATTTGAGCTTCCTCCCTATTGATGTGGGTAACCGTCCTTCCTCTCCTCCACTGTGTCATGTTCCGTGGTCTGAATGTAGCAATGTGTATATGTTAGTTCTATTCTTTTTTATTATTTTTTCCCTTTATTGATTTTAGAGAGAGAGGAAGTGAGAGGGAGAGATAGAAACATCGATGAGAGAGAACATGGATTGGCTGCCTCTTGCATGCCCCACACTGGAGACTTGGCCCACAACCTGGGCATGTGCCCTGACCGGGAATCGAACCGGCGACCTCTTGGTGCATGGGTCGACCCTCAACCACTGAGCCACACCGGCCGGGCAGTTCTATTCTTGATTGATATTATGACACTGACTTTTTTCTATTATGAGTACTGCTACTATGATCATTCTTGAACATGGATTCTTCAGTACGTCAATAATAGTTTCTGTTTGGTTATAATTTTTGGAATAGGATTACTAAATAGTAAATTATATGTATGTCTATTTTTACTAGATAACACCAAAATATTTTCCAAAGTAGTTGTTCCAATTTATAAGCACCCTGGCAGTATACAGGAGTTCCTGCTGTTGCACATCCTTGGTTACCATTGGTGCTATCAGACCTCACAGTTTTTATTAATCGGGTGTGTGTGAAATGATATCTAATATTTTATTTGCATTTTCTTGGCTAATGCAATTCCTGATCTAATAAGGCTGACTATCTTCTCAGGAATTATAAGTATTCTTTTCCCTCTTCTGTGAAATTCCTGTTCCCATCTTTTGTCTGCTTCATAGGGTTCATTTTCCTTATTGTGTCAGAGGTGTTCTCTGTTTGTAATCTTTTGTTAAGTGTATTGCAAATGTCGCCTCCTAGTTTGTGCCTTCTCTTTGCACTTTCTGTATGGTGTCTTTGATGACTAGGATGCACAGAGTTTTAAAAATTTAATGTAGTCAATGATACCAATGCATTCCTTCATGATTTGCATTAAGAAACCCTTCCTTACTCTCTTAGTGTGCCTTTAACATTTCCATTTCTTAATCCATGTGCAGTGTGTGTGTGTGTGTGTGTGTGTGTGTGTGTGTGTGTGTGATTATGCTTGTCCAGTTAGACAGTTCATACTGAATAGGTATGCTGGCACCAGGATTCAGAACAAGAAGCAGAGCACATCGGGGCATCTCTTCAGTGGGAGTCCACTCAGCCCTCCAGTGGCTATTCTTTAGCCCTGTGGCGACAGTTCAGATACGGAGAAGGACATCGCACTGGCCTAGAAGCCCCCAGGCTCAGTAGGAACCAATAACTCTTCTAACTATGGGCACAGCTTTCAGGTCCTGGCAAGGGAAATGCCTAGTTATAAGTTACGTGGCATCAGGGAAGTTCCCACAATATATTTATGGTTCATTCACAGTCTTCCAGGACAAATACAATTTATCAATCAGGGCTCATTTTTATCATAAGTACTGCTGCCTTGCAACACAGCTAAAATTCTATCTTTATCAGGTTTCAAGGTAAACAGAAGAGAAAAGATAATCCAAGGCCAATTTCTTTTGTTGAAGGAGAAAAGGTTGTGTTGTGTTAACCCTTTCCCTTTCCTCACTGTGTGTGTCTGTGTGTATAGAGTATGGATAGGAATCCATTTACATTCGTTTGCTTTTTAAATGTTATTGTTCAGTTACAGTTGACATTCAATATTATTTTATATTAGTTTCAGGTGTACAGCATAGTGGTTAGACAATTATATAATTTACGAGGTGCTCCTCCCGATAAGTCTAGTACCCGCCTGGCACCGCACACAGTTATTGCAATGTTATTGACCATATTCCCTATGATGTACTTCATTATTTTCCATGTGGATAACAAGTTCTTCCAGCACCATTTGGTGAGTAACTCAACTTTTGCTCACTGATCTGCAACGCCAGATAGATCATTATTTTTCAGGTTTTAGTGCATATATGAGTCTGTTTTATTAGCTCTCTTCTTTCCCTATACTACCCTATACTACCATATAGGTCTACTTAATACAGTGCTATCACAAGCCTCCATGGGGAGGTCAAGTCTGCTTATTTCTGCATATAGGTCTTGTTTATTGTGATGGCTTTTTTGATCTGTCAACTTAGCTAGGCTACAATCCCTGTTATGCAATCAAACACTAATCTAGGTGTTGCTATGAAGTCAAGTTGCAGGTGTAATTAAAGCCCCTAATCAGTTGGCTTTAAGGAATATTATCCTGGATGATCAGAGTGGGCAGGATTGAAGCTGTTGGAAGGCCTTAAATGTAGGACTGAGGTTTCCCCAGGAGAGAGAAGAAATTTTCCCTGTGGATGACAGCTTTGGCCAGTGCCTGTGGCTATATATATATTCTGCTTCTCTGTTTGAACCTTGCCTTATATATTCTTTTTCTCTTCTATTTAAAAAAAAAAAACAACAACTTTTTTTTCTTTATTGATTTGAGAGAGAGAGGAAGGGAGAGAGAGAGAGAGATAGAAATATCAATGAGAGAGAACACTGATTGGCCACCTCCTGCATGCCCCCCACTGGGGATTGGGCCCATAACCTGGGCATGTGCCCTGACCGGGAATCGAACTGGTGACCTCTTGGTGCATGGGTCGATGCTCAACCACTGAGCCACACTGACTGGGCTTCTTCTTCTCTTCTTTATTTCATTTAAATTACAAAATCAACTTGTCAAGTTGCACAGAAATACGTTTGGGTTTGATTTATATTACAGTGAATCTATATGCTAATTTAAGTGGAATTGGTATCTTTTTAAAATTGAGTCTTCCTATCCATGTTTTTCTACTTATTTAGATCCTTTAAACATTTTTCCGTAAAGATTTATAATTTTGTTTAAAAAATCTCATTTTTGTAGTGATTACAAATGCTATCTTTTAAACCTCTTATTAAATAAGACATATATAAAAAATTACACATCTTAACAAATTATTGTAAAGTAAATCCATGTAATACTACTCAAGTTGAGAAATAAAACATTGTCTGAAGCTTGCTGAGTGCCTCTCTCTGTTCAAAATCCCCTCTCCTTATTCTGATATTTATATCAATCTCTCCCTTTCTCCCTTCTCCTTCCTCCCTCCCTCTCTTCCGTCCTTCCTTCCATAGCTTTGCCACTTCTGTAAGAATTACCAAATAATCTGGTTTAGAAGCTTATAGAAATGGAATCATCCAGCAGGTATACTTTTGTGGATGCTTGATTTATGACCCAGTGCGAGGCCATGTTATTATTTAACCTGCAACTCCTCCTGGTGAAATAAATATTTTATCTTTATGAAATATCCTTCTTTATCTCCTAAATTCTTTTTTTTTTTTGCCTTAAAGTCTACTTTGTGTGCTATTAATATATCACACTAGCTTTCCCCCATTTTTTTTTTTTTTTAACCTTTCTGAATTCCTACTCTTGGGTGACCTCTTTGACTTGCTGTCTTTTCTTACATCTCTGCCTAGACTCCTTTACTATTTTATTGCTGTCCAAGCTAGAAAACATTATATATTTTGTATAGATTTTCAGTGGTCTTAAGTAGGAGGGTTAGTGCAAGTTAACCTCATCTGCCATTATCAGAAGTGGAGCCTTTTCTTCATGGCTGGCTTGTAAAATTAAATAGTGTTTGTGTATTGATCGTATATCCTGCAGACTTGCCAAACTTTCTTATTAATTCTAGCATTTCATGTATAAATCCTTTTGGGTTTCTATGTAGATAATTATATTATCTGCAACTAGTGGGAGATCTCATTCTTTTCAATCCTTACAACTTGAATGTCTTTTCCTTGTCTTTCACTGGCAAGTACCACTAATATAATAAATAGAAAATGGTAATATTGGGCATCTTTTCTGGTTCCCGATTTTAAAGGGAATTCATTTAATTTTGCTACTAAGCAAGGTATTTGCCACCGTTTTTTAATAGATAAACTTTATCAGATTAAGTAGGTTCCCTTTTATTTCCAGTTTGCTAAGAGTTTCTATTTTTTAAATCATAAGCGGTTATTGAATTTTATTAAAGGCTATTCTGCATCTATTATGAGGATCATATGGTTTCTGTCTTGAATCTGTTATTATAGTGAATTGTATTACTAGATTTTTCTTTTTTAAAAATATTTTTTCTTTATTGATTTTAGAGAGGAATGGGGGAGAGAGAGAGAGAGATAGAAACATCAAAGAGAGAGAACATCAATTGGCCGCCTCCTGCATGCCCCCCATTGGGGATCTGGCCCACAACCTGGGCATGTGCCCAGGGAATTGAACCGGTGACCTCTTGGTGCATGGGTTGACACTCAACCAGTGAGCCACACCGGCTGGGCTGTTACTAGATTTTTCTAATGTTAAACCAGTTTGCACCCTTGAATAAATCCAACTTGATCGTGATGTATTATTATTTTTATACAGTTTTTGATTTTGTTTGCTAATGTTTTGTTTAATATTTTTGCATCTATGCTCCTAAGTGAACTGGATTTTAACTCTGTTCTAATGTTGATGTCTTGTTTTGGTATCAAGTTTATAGAGGCCTCATAAGCGAGTTGGGAGTGCTCCCTGTTGACCTTTATTTGAAAGAACTAGGATAAGCTTAGAATTATCTGTTCCTTGAACACCAGGGAGAGTACATTTCTTAGCCATCCAGGTCTTGAGTGTTCTTTTTGGGAAGTTTGTAACTATTGGTTTAGTTTATAGGCTGGATGGCCAGTCATGAAAGACTCCTGCCAGGGTTGTGCCTACTGTGTTAGCAGAGCCTGAGCTGTCTGACCTCTGGCAGGCTCCTGTTACCTGGCTGGCCAATCTCCCTCCCCAGCTTTCCCAGAGGAAAAATCCACGTGGGCTGCAGCTCCCCCAGTGGTCACAGATGGGTCACTCTGAAGGAGAGCTTGTTAGTGGTGGGCAGCCACAGCTTGAGGGCACCAGCGAGGCACTGGCCAGCTTGCTTGTGTTACAGCACTGTTGCAAGGGTGTCATCTTCCCCAAAGGGCTGTTGGCTTGCTTGGTCAAAGGGAAATGAGAGGACAGGGAGTAACCAGCGGGAGCCAAGGCGGGCTGGCTGGTGGGTGAAGGGCTGATGGCTTCCCTGGGAAGGCTGGGAACAGGAGGGGAGCCAGTAGCATGTACGTCCTCGAGGCTCACTACTGTGCCACACAGTGACAGTGTGTGGCTAGATCAGGGGAAATGCCCAGGAAAGAAGTAGTGGTGGCAGGGCCTGGTGGAGGGTTACCTGGCCAGGGTGTGGAGTTCAGTGCAGCAGCTCTTTATCAACAAGTAAGGAAGTTCTTCAAAATTTTAATGTCTGTTACAGCTGCTCTACTAGGCACTGGCTGATCACTGCATATGTGTTTCTGGATTTTCTTACTTTTTGAAGGTATTTTATCATAAGCTTCTGGTTTCATTATTCTGTGAGAACTTAGCTTTTAGTCAAACTATAAATTCTTTGTAGATAATTTGTCTTTTCTCTTTAACAGTGTTTAAGATATTTTTCCTCTTCTGGTGTTTTATAGTTTCATGATGATGGTATTTAAGTGCTATTTCTTTGTATTTATTCTGCTTAGGTTTCCTGATCTGAGGATTGGAATTGATCATCAATATTAGAAAGCTGTCAGCTATTATCTTCTGAATATTTTTCGTCCACATTCTCTCAGTTACCTTCTGGATTGTATATGGTATCTTCTCACTTTCCTCCCACTTTTTTTTAACACCTCATTTCTCTATGATGTCTTCTGGGTAATTTCTTCAGGTGTAAATTCTACTTCATTGATTCTCTCATCAACCATATCTAATGTGATATTTAACCTATATATTGAGTTTCATTTCTTTTTCAGAACTAGTCAACTTTGATAATCTCTTGTTTCTTCATATTTCAGTAATCTTTTGTTTCTTTTAAATCTTAAACATGCTTATTTTAAATTGTCTATGCTATTTCCAGTCTTTGAAGTATTTATGGGTCTGCTTCTGTGACTTATCATTTTGATGTTTCTTACTCAAGATGGCTTATTGCCTCTGTGTTTGCTGATTTTTTACTGTAAGGTCTGATTCTCTGCAACTTCATCTGTGGGAAATCTTTGAGATGCTGAGTTTGAAGTGCTTGGACCAGGGACCTGACCTCTTTAAGCAAAATTTTTATATTGGGGGTTTGGTGGTATCACACAAGTAGTGTGAATTCCATATCCAAATCCATTTGATTGCGAGCTTGTAGTTAATAATTCTCATGAAAAGTTTACCTCCACTCCTACCAGTGTACCCAAAGGCAGGTAAAAAATAGCCAAGTAATAGATTAATACCTGCTTTCTTTATGGGAGAGAGAGCCTGGAGAGGCTCTATTTTACTCCTTGTGGATGTCACCCTTTGAGAATCTCAGCACTGGGAGTCAAAGTTCTCATATCCAACCTTCTAACTCCCCACCTGACTTGGGTTTGACATTCTCCAGAACCAAATTAACCATGTTTTTCTATGTGTTATACCAGGTAAGGTTTCACCTCCTGTCTGGAAGTCGTATGCTGAGGATGGGTGTATATATTAAAAAAGAGTCTTTGTTTATTCTCTTCCTCCTTTGCCCGACCCCACCCTTTATCTGGCAGGTTACAGGGCTCTCAGCAGAAGTGCTGACTCTCCCCCTGCCTGCCAGCTCTTACCCAAGAAGAGTTCAAGTAGCTAAAATGAAAGGACAAGTAATCACTTAGGTAATTATTTAAATCTAACAGACTCCAAAGATCCTGTTCATGGCAACTCATTATAAAACACACAAATAATATCTACTATGTATTTGCACAATGTCCTAAGTGCTTTATAAATATTAACTCCTTCAATACTTGTAATAACCACATGACCCATTTTTTAGGTTCCCATATTTGTACCTGGAATGGACCAATGTGAATAAGAATCTTCACTAAATTGGCCAGTGAATGGATTAGAGACAGGTCAGTAGCTGTTGGGCATCCAGCAGCCTGGTGCTGCATGAATTTTAGGCGAACAGCTTTTTGATCATTTGGGTAAAATCTATTTTGAACTATTTGATCTTTTCTTTATTTGCTATGAATCTTTTCATTAACTTTTTATTATCTCCAAAGAATTTTTCTCTGACTAAAGAAGGATATTTGTGATTTGATGATGGTTAAGAGTCTAGACAGGATTTGACATAAACATATAAAGTATTCCATTCTTCAAAACTGCAGGAAATAAAATCATGTTGGCCAACCTGTAATATGACACAGAGCAATCTAATTCCTGTTTTTAGGAATCCTTGTCCTCCCAGGAAGCTAAGATGAACATTATATGATTAGTAACTTATTCACTTATTGTACAATGTAAGTGAAAACATTTTAAAAACATGTAGCCAGAATTTTACATGGCTGTGTGTATTTGTTAAAACCAATCAAATAGCAAACCTAGAATCTGTGCATTTCACTGCATGTGAATCTTACAAAAACAAAAACTGTAAACAAATATTGAATTCTAGTGGATGGTATATATGTAGGAGCATTTAAGGTGAAGTAAACTGATGTTTATAACATACTTGGAAATATATTTTAAAAATCACATGGATTGATAAAAGAACAGATGCGTAGATCAGTGATAAAGTGAACACAGAAAAATGTTAACAGTGGGACAAACTAGCTGGTGGGTATTTGGTGTCTATTGTGTAATTCTTTCAACTTTTAAATATATTTCAACATTTTCATAATTAAATGTAGCCAGCAAGGGGAGAAAAGTAGCCATGAATAGATCCCTACATCACTGTAAATTCTTTTCAAGTGTCTTCCTTCTTCCTTTTGTCAGCAAACATGCCGAATGTGATGTCTGTCCTCTCAGCTAGCTCACCAAACACAGAAAGCGAACACACAGACAGGAAATAGGGGCTCCCTGAGTTACCAAACATGGAACTGAAGTTATGAGCCTGGAACACCCTCATAAAAGGTGCAGCTATTCATTCGATGGTTGTATGTATCCAGCTTTGCCCTCAACACTTTCAGATGTCACTCATTTGAATCCTCACAGCAGTGTTCTAGGTTGGGGAAGGTGGAAGGCATTGTTTTCATATTACAGATGAGGAAACTGAAGCTAGGGGAGGGCAGTTCTCTTCTGGATCTTAGGAGAGCAGAATGATGGGAGAAAACAACCAGAAGTTAGGTAGCAGCAATAGCCCAAATTTGTTCAACATTTAAAAAGGCTTTAACTTCTAGCTTGTGATTATCTTTTGAGGAAATCAAACAAAAAAGAGAGAAGGGTCACAGATTTTAGGAGCCTGGAGCTTGGAGCTCGGAGCTTTCTAAGATGGTCAAAGGAAGCAGTCATTGATTCATTCATTCAGTGTATATTTACTGAGCACCTACTATATTCCAAGTATATTTCTAGTTGTAGGGACTATAGCACTAAACAAAACAGATAATGTCCTTTGCGTTGTGGACATCCTAGTGGGTATCTCAAAAGCTAGTGATGGACACCTTCAGTGCCAGGAGAGAACACTTTGTGAGGTCATGTAGGAGAAGAACTTGCTTGTCCCCCAGGTTATCTTTGTATCCTTAGGACCTAGCACTGAGCCCACAGATAGTGACTTATAAAATCAGATAAAAGCCTTCAAAGGATCTAATCATCCAAAAGTTTATAGTGCTTTATATGCCCATTTGCCACGCGTCGTTAAAAATAAAACAATACAAAATAGAAGCTTATAGGTGAAAAGCTGGTTAAGTTTCGATTTTCCCCATGATGATTATATTTCTATGAAATAGGAAATCCTTTTCTACCATAGCCTGACCCATGCGTTCTCTGTTTATGTCCTTTTTTTTTTTGCTGGTTCTCTAGGCCTGGGTATACTGTGCCAGCTGGGTAGTCCAGCACTGTGACACCCACACCATGTGCTCATTAGAGGAAAAAGTAATTTTAGAAGGGATTGACGCTCCCCCAGCCCTGGGAGTGGTACTTGCCTAATTTCAGCTCCACCTGAAATATCTTTTATTGTTATCTAGACACATGGAGCATCGCATCTCATGAAAGCCCATCTTTGCTTGAAATACTGGCTATCTTCTGTGCATTCCATCATTTTAATAGTTTGTGTTTTTATTGCTTTGCACGGTTTACCTCAGTCACGTATGAAAATCACTCTTGGAGAAGCTCCGGTGGCTTGCTGGTTTCCCAGGGGAAGAGGCATTGTTTCCATCACACGGAAAGAGGGACGCGCCTCTCATTTCCTTCTCCGTCCTGTATGTAGTTTAGCTGCCACATGGAGCTGCCAGCCGTATTCTAAAAAAGCTATCTTTTAGTTTGGATATTTTACTTTTCTTATTAGTTTTTTTGTATTCCTATTTTTTTCAGAATGCTGTTTCAGTATTTGATTACTGTTGCTTCAGAAGTATGTATGAGGTCCAACCCAGTGGGCCGGCCTTCCCCTCCCCTCCCCCTCCTTCCCTGGACACTCCCTCCATCCTCCCCGCCAGGTGATTTCACAGTAGGAGGAGCCATGCTCTTTCACAGGGTTCACCTGCTGGAACTCAGCCCAGCTGACCAGAGATGGAACCAGAAGATGCAGGGATCAGCAGACGTGTGTTTTTGAATGACCGAGATACAACTCCCCGGGTGATGGCCACGGTTGTTTTCCTCCCAGGGAGCTGGGAAGCAGAAGCCTGCCTGCTCATCTCCACTGGATACGGTCCTGTCGGAAGCTTGTGTGGTGGATCCCTTCCTGAATCAGACTTTAGAATTGCAGTGGGGTCGTAGGTTGGCCCATAATTGCTTTAGTTTGAGAGGTATCCAGAGTTGAAACTGCCCGAAGAATCCCTAGTTATCAATGTTGTCTTTGATAGGGAGATTACATTGTTTTCCCAGAAACTAGAATATGCCATCCTCATTCTACAAAGAGGTGTATAGGCTAAGCGATAGCTAGGAAAAGGTTTTTTTTTTTAAAAAAAAACTTGAGTAGTGCATACAACTCTTTAAAAACATTTCCATTTGCCCATGTTGGCTAAACAAGTTTTTATTTTAATGTAATTAATATATAAAAAATTAAACTCATTAGATACTCCTTATGTTTATGTGTTATATGACTAGAAAACCAAACCAAATTCATAAATTAAATAAACAATACTGTGTGAAATGAATAATAATCACACTTGTAAAGCGTTTCCTATGTGTGAGGTGCCATCTCAGTGCTTTAGTCTATTTAGCTCATTTAATTATCACGGAAGCAGGCACTGCTCTGATCTCATCTGGTTTACACATGGGAGACTGAGGCACGCAGGCCACTCGGCGATTAGGTATTGGAACTTCACTTTGAACCCATGCAGTTTGACTTTAGGAAACGTGAGCTTAACAATTCTACTAGGCTGCCTCCCTAAAAGCCAGTGAACGACATTAAAGTGATGGATGACATTGATCAGTTAACAGTAATTTGCAGGTAGTTTACCTGGGGAGGGATGTATGTGCGTGTGGACTTGATTCTCTTAATTTAGAGCATAATGGACCATTACCCAAGTCATCATCATGACTCCTGCCATTCCTTCCTCCCCTCCCCTCCCCTCCCTTCCCCTAGCTCTCTTCTCTCTCTCCCTTTCTTTTTACATAATGAATGTTTTAACCACACAGCTGTTTTTTGGATGAGCCAATTTAACAGTGCACTACAAAATACAATTCTGTAAAACTAAAAAAATTTGCTTCATTGCATATTTACTTATTAAACTGATTGTTGATGAACTTTTGCAAGGTGGTATGAAAAATACATGATCCGAGGAATGCATTCCAGACAACTGCTGTGGGTTCCTTCGATTTTAGGGGCTTAGACTAACCAGGACAGCTCACTTATCCTACCATTTTCTTTCCCTCATTGAACTGCACGAGGAACCTTCATCTGTGTTCTCGCTCAGCCTTCCTTGGGCATCATGTAATCATAAAGATAATCACAGGGGTGGGACAGCTTGGGGCATATTGCATTAGTAGGTTGCCATGCAAATTCTCCAGAATTTGCTTATGTTCAAACTTTTTAATCATCTTTGAGCTAAAAACTCAACTTTAAATTTCTTAAAAATGTGTGATTCCCTCAAAAATATATTCACAGTGGTCTAGGGGCTTCAGTTTAAGAACCATTGGGCTGGGGGTATGTCTTACAGACTGGAATTCAACCTAATGCTGAAAGGAATGTGGGCAAGTGGAGGGGCTGCCTGGTGGAGACCTGAAGCTTTGCACACTGTTGGTGAGGCGACCACTCTGGAAGCAACTGTGGGATGTGGAAACTCCCACATGAACTGCTCAGGGCTTCCTGCTTCAATCTCTTAACAGTAATGTCTCTGGGCCTGTGGGTGGGGATGGTCTTGCTTTGTTAAAGATTGCCAGCGTATTGCTGCTAAAGGCTCGGCTTCAGCTGCATTAGTTTGATCGAATGAATCTGTGGGAGGGACTCTGCCTGGGTGTTTACCATGGGAGCCCCAACTTCAAGGTGTCGTGTAAAAGGAGGGGTGCTGCTGGTGAGGATGCCCGGGGTGGGATTGTTGGAGGTCACTGGCCCACATGGTTTGCCCTGTCACTGCTGTGTCACCAGTTCTTGGCTGGGCTTTGCACACAGTTAGTGCTCAATGACTCCAGGTTGAGTGATGAAATGCCATTATTCCTTTTAAGGTCTGGAGAGACATTTTTAGTTCCTCCATGGAACAATATAATGTCATTTATACATATGATCGAGTGATTTAATAGCCTTGAAGGACTTGTTCTAAAAGATAGCCTCTGAAAAATGGCAGAATACGTTATTTTGTTTGTGTGATCAATGAATTATTGTCCTTTTTCCCCCTTGTCAGAGTTATTGGCCATCTGGACGTCTGTTTTACTGGGCATTTCCTTTCTAAGTGCTCCAAACTCTTTTGGCCACAGCCTCAGCCAGGCTGTCAGTACTCTCCACACAGGAGGGTTTCGGGCAATCTTTCCTCCCAGGGTGTGGCCAAGATCTGAACTTGCCAGGTTCCCACTGGGGCTCATTACGGGGAGAGGAAAATTTTCAGGGTGGTTTTTGGATAAGCTCAGCTTAGCTAATAAAACATGGAAGGAAGAGTCAGTCCTGAGCAAGAAGCTGAGGAGATAGAACTCCCACATGAGAATGTGAGAGAATGTTACCTTTAAAATGCAGTATACTAGGCTTTTAGAATTTTAGTTTTACACCCTTCTTTTTGCAGTTTATAAAATTAAATATTAACTAAAGAAATGTGTTTCTAAGTCTTGTCCAAAAGAGTGTGCTGTGACGATAGTATTGCCTAGCAATCACTTGGAGTTATTTTCCCCTGCTGAGTGCTGGATTGCATTGATTTTCTCCATCCTCTCAGGACTGGTCCCCTCTGTGTTTGATAGTGTGTTGCCATGGAATCGTTGAGAAGGACTTTCTCGCCAATGGGGCCCGTTAATGGACTTTTCTATTCTCAGTATCAAAAAGGGAGTGGAGAGGAAAAATATAATTTAATTACTCAAATTAATTGAATAAGTCCCATGAATGTCAAGGAAATAATGACAAAGATACTTGCATGCAGAAGAATTATAAATAACCCTTTGATGAAATGGTATTCATGTACAGTGTGCTCCTCTTTGTGCACTGACATTTATTTATTTGTCTTCTTAACTTTGGATTAAACTTTCCAACGTTTGATCTAATCCTGGAGTTTGCCTTAGAGAATTTCATCAGAAGATTATCTTCTTCCTATCAGATTTTGTACAGTCAGTTGATATAGCATTGTTTCTCATAGGATATGACTCTTGCATTTAAAGGTGCTTTCTTTATAGTAATTAACATTTTTTCTATGTATCCTAAAGAACATTTTTTTTCTGCTGTAATTATTATTGTCAGCACTGTCCAACTTTTAAAACTGTTTACTGATTGTTTAAGTAGATGGCTTCTCATTTTGGTAACTCTAGATTTAGAAATTTTACAGACACGTTTTGGCAAAATCCCTCCAAATCACTGTCTTCTCGAATGGCTTAATTCAGTTTACCTTTTTTTGGGGGGGTGGGGGGGGTCTCTATATCCTACATTAAAAGACAGTTAAGCCTTTAAATTTGAATGTACTAAAGAAATAGCATTGCCTACGTATCTTTCTTCAAGACAGGGGGAGCCATGGAAAGGAGGACCATTTGTGAGGGTCACAGTGTTAGAATGTTTGAAGAGATGGCAAGAGTAAGATATGGCAAAGAGTGAAAATAATCTATTAAAGAAGTTCTCTATGTCTTAGAATATTGTTCACCAGCAGGGTGAGCAATATATTTTTAGATGAATGTCATCACTCTGCTTCATCATCTTTTTAGAATCTATCACCTATTTTTTTCTCCTAAAATCTAAAGCATAGCAGTACCTTGGTGATCTCTTGGCTATTGGAGTCAACAGCAGTGACCCAAGAAATCCCTGGATAGTTTTTCATGAGAAATCAAAAAAGCTCCAGGCAAAGGGATCGTTTTGATTGTGACCAACAGAGAGAGGATACATTAGGTTCCAGACACATCTCTGGAGACACTCAAGGTTATGAATATCCCACAAGTGACAAGCAAATGTAGCAATCTTTAAAGGTAAAGGAATCCATTCAGAAATATGTTGACATCTTGCCACTTAGAAGTATTCTTGGTGTATGTGTGCTGTGGTGTGTGAGTTTAAATTACACAGTTTATCCATTACAATTGATTTCTCTGAACCCACATATTTAGAAACTACTAGTTATTCTCAGTCTTCAAAAATGAAAATGTTTTAGTCTGGTGGTATAGTATAGAGAAGTTTATCTTGCACTCTAACACTTGAAGTGAGGTTCTTGGGGTTTTGTCTCCATTTATACACAGAAACACATCATTTGTCTATCACTTTGCATGCATCTGTCTAATATGGGTGTGGCAAGGGCAGAGCTAGCTCAGGAGATGGTGGCTACGTCTTTACCTGAGATCTTTTACTGATTGGCTGTGTGTCCCAAGGCAGGTGCCTCAACTGCTCTGGACTTCAGTCTCTGAATCCATATGGTGTCTAAGTCCTCTTGGCATTCCCAAGTTTCATAGATCATCACAGAATCTGCAGTAAACAGGAATTTCTCAAGTTTGTATAGCCCTAGAACTGCCAGTCATTTAGAGGAGCAACATACAGGATGGTGATTGTGATAGAAAACATCATTAATTTATGAGTCGTATAAAAAATGTTCAGAAATCCATGCATGGGCTGACTTACATGGTTGCTTCGTTTCCATCATGGTGGTTTTGTGCTCTCTCTGAGGAAGGTGCTCTAGACATAAGGGCCTCTGAAAAAGTTTTTAGGTCTCAGAAAAATGCTGACTTAACTACAGGGAGAAGGGACAGAATAACCTTTTGTTACTTCTTTGTTAAATTATTTGTGACCAAAGATTAGAGAGGGAGAGGGAGACCATTTTTGCTGCTGGAATCAAACCTAATGTTTTTATTTTTGTTATAATTTTGTTGTTGTTGTTGCTAATTCTCACCTGAGGATACTTTTCCAATGACTTTTTTTTTTTTTTTTTTTAGATAGAGTGGAAGGGAAGGAGAGAGAGTAAGAGAGAGTGAGAGAGAAACATCCATGTAAGAGAGACACATCGATTGGTTGCCTCCTATACAACCCTGACTGGGGCTGGGGATGAACCTGCAACCGAGGCACATGCCCTTGACAGAGAATTGAACCCAAGACCCTTTGGTCCATGGGCCGACACTCTTAACTGCTGAGCCAAACTGCTCAGGGCGGTGTTAAAATTTTTTGAAAAAATTTTGTTCAAATTTTCTTTTGAATACAGTATTTACAGTTATTTTCAGAATTTTAAATTGAAACAATCACTCACTATGGAAAGATTAATTTATACTGAATGAAAACTAAAGCAATCAAGAGAGGAATGCATGGGAGGAGATTCAAGGAAGGATGGGAGTACTCTCTTGGTTTTAGAGATGATACAAGTTTTAATATCAATCAAATCATTTTCTTCTATATTATAATGAAACTGGCTAGAGTTTTTTGAGACAGGTGGTGATACATTTGGTGATCAGTTTGAGATGGAATAAACCTTTTGGAAAGCAACTTGGCAACACGCACCAATAACTTATAAAATTCATACCATTGGACCTAATAATTCTACTTTTAGAACTCTATTCTTAGGAAAAACTATTAAAAAATGGAGAAAGATTTATGTTTAAAGTATGTTTATTGTTAGGCTATTTTGAATATCAATCAGTTCCCTGATGTTCTGAGTCTGCTCCTTTCCAGGCTAGGTTCAGTCATCTAGTATTACAATTGTTCTTTTGCAAATAGCTCCCTTCTTCTTGTCTGCGCTTCTTTTAATCACTCATTTGGCAAACCCTGACACTGAATGAACCCAACTCTGTACCTAACCTTGTTGGAAAGATTCACAATTAGGCAGAATAGTAGCACTATAAATTGGTGCTTACCAACCCCAACACATAAATGCTTATCTCCAGCCCTTCCCTCTCTCCAGAGCCTCAGATCCCCAGATTCAAATACCTCCTTGACAGAGCCACTTGGCCATTCACTAGTGCCCAGGCTTGACATCATCCCCTTCCCACCTGCTCTTCTTTTAGACAATGCTGTTCCACACAAAGAAAATAACGACTTCCTTAATATCTTAGTGAATTTTATTCTAGGTAAATTATAGCTATTTGTGAAAAAAAAATTACAAATGCTAGAAAATAAAACAACTTAGAATCAAAGAAACTCACGGATATTCTTATTCAAGTTCATGACTTGGGTTGTTGGCAGAGTTTATTAAGCTTCTAGTTTAATAAATGCAAATGTTGGAAATGACAAAACATGGACCACTCTATTAAGAGCTAATAGTGTACCTGATGGTAATTTTAATATTATTTAAGACAATAAAAAGCAGACCCTTGCCAGTTTCCTAGGCTTTACACCTGTAATTTAGACAAAGCATAACAGATGTGGAAAGGCCTACTTCTCAGAGGAACAGGTTCACAGAGAGTCTCATTTACAGAAATTTACCTGGGATCAGTAACATTAGCATAGACATTCTGCTTATGTTCATATATTTTAAAAACACCCTGAGGCTTTCAGAGAAAGCAATTGCCTTGGTTTTGTGTGGTTGTCCTTAGGGAGAAGCAGGGCTGATATTTGAACATTAACACACAGATTCTCTTTTGAAAAGTAGATTAGCTCGAAATTCTGAGTCAGAAACAATTTTCTAGCTCAGTGATTCTCAGCTTCTCAAAGTATGAGAATACCTTTCTAACATCCCCTTCCCATAAAACAAAGCAAAATTAAACCAAAACCCGTACAAAATCATGGTTACTGTTGTGTTTTCATTTCTTTCAACTGAGAAAGTAAAGTGACAAAACATTTCCATGAATTTGGTAATTCTCTAGGAAACTTGTATTCCTTTCTTTCCTTCCTCTTGCTTTTCTTCTATATTCATAGTTACTTTTTGGTTATATATTTATTTGATATGTCACCTCAAATTCTTTGTGGGAGGACTGTACCTATTAAAAAGAAATTAATTTAGTAATTCCTATTGGGTAACATATTTTTTAAAATTATGAATAATTTATATTTAAACTAGTTAAAGCTATACATGCAGATAGTTTAGGAAGTCAGACAATTCAACAGGGCTTGCAATAAAAAATATCAGTCCACTGGACACCTCTATTCGCTCTCCCAAATTTTTACTCCTCAGCAACAACTTTCAACTAATCGAGCTGTTTTTTGATATTGATTTCTGTATCCCTATATAGTTGATGTTGTCACCTTTTTGCTATAACTTTAATATTACGAAACCTTTGCTGTTATAGTCATAATGTATTGACTGATTTCCTTGCTTGATACTTCTTCTTTTGACCTAGCCTACATATTTACTTCCTGCCCCTCCCTCCTACTACAGCTATAGAAGAATTTTGCTTAGATCAATATTCAGTGTTATTTGATCATAAAAATGCTATTTTACAGAAAAGCCAAGGGGCATACTATGGTTACGTTTTCTCTCTTGTAAATGCTGTATTTTCCTTAGAATTGATAACTGTTTTCTCCATTATTTTATATGCTTATCCCAATTCAATGCCAAACTCTCTGTCAGTTGTCCAAATATAATCATCCCCATTAAGTTATATCTGGTTATTTTCTTTAAAAATTTTTTTCTTTATTGATTTTAGAGAGAGAGGAAGGGAGAGGGAGAGAGAGGGAGAGAAACATTGATGAGAGAGAACACCGATTGGCCGCCTCCTGCATGTGGGGATTTGGCCCACAACCTGGGCATGTGCCCTGACTGGGAATTGAACCGGTGACCTCTTGGTGCATGGGTCCATGCTCAACCACTGAGCCACACTGGCTGGGCATATCTGGTTATTTTCTTGGACAAAGCCCTCTTAGTGCTTTCCAACTTGTTTCAAACTCTCCTAATTACTCTCAAGACCTGCTTCAGAATAATCTTCTTGGGAGTTCTTTGTACCATCTGCCTAGGGATTTTCTTCACTCTTATGTTGGATTTTCTGCTTTTTGGTTCCCTTGTCTGCCTGTTTCTTGGTGTCCTCCCATGTTCTGGTGGAACACATCCTTTGATAGTTTTCTGAGAAAAGTGTATTTGAGAAGAGATTTTTCATATTTACATAATCAGAAAATATTTTTTATTTCATTCAAACTTTTAATCAATAGTTTGGGTATGTAATTTGAAGTTAAAATCTTTTCCGTCATAATTTTGACTGCTAGTTTCCAGAGTTTCTCTTGGGCAGTTCAGTGCCATTCTGATTCTTGATCTTTTGTGTAAAAAACAAAAACAAAACTTGAAGCTTTTAGTATCTTTTCTTGTTTCCTATTTTTCTGAAATTTCACAATGATATGGCTTCATGTAGGTCTTTGTTCATCTATTATATTAGAACTTTGTGCACCTTTCAATGTGAAAACCAATTTTCTTCAGTTATGGGAAATTAAAAAATGATTATCTTAATTATCTACTCTCTTATTTCTCTGTTTTCTTTTCTGTTATTTGTATATTTGACCTATTGGACTTTCCTAATTTTCTATTTTTCATCTTTTTGTTTTACTTTCTGGAAGATCTGTCTTTTCTTCTAAGTTTTTAAATTTAAACTATTATATTTTTGATTTCTCAGAGCTCCTTTTTGTTCTCTCACATTTTTTATAGTGTCCTATTCTTGATTCATGGATGCAATGCATTCTCTTATCTTTTGAAGATATTTTTCATATTTTTGAGGACTTTAAAAAATTTCTATATTGTATCTGTGTCCTATAAGTTACCTTTTTCTTGTTATAAGCCTTGGTCTCTGTCTTCCATAGAAGATACTTTCCTCCAATGTCTGCTCCTTATTTGTCTGCCATTTTTTTTTTCTAGTGAGTGTGGCTTATTTTTAATTTTTAAAAATTTTTATTTATTGCTTTGAAAGAGAGAGAGGGAGAGAGAGACACACACACACACATTAATTTGTTGTTCCACTTACGCATTCATTGGTTAATTATTGTATGTGCCCTGACTGGGGATCAAATCTGCAACATTGGTGTATCAGGATGATGCTCTAACAACTGAGCGACCCAGCCAGGGCTGTCTGCCTGTGAGGGGCTGGTCGCCACGTCTGTCCCGTGAAGCAGTCTGGTCATGTCAGTACTTTAGAACTCTTCTTTTGGGCGGGTCTGAATTTCTAGAGGAGTTGCCTCTAGTTTTCTTCCTGGAACGTCTGCACTCAGTTTCCAGTAGCCTGGGAAGGGAGTGTCTCACATTTCATATGTAAGCGTCTGCTTAATTTTACCCACTATGGTTGCACAGGATAACTTTTCTTAGGTTCTATAAGTGTAAAGAGAAAAGGAAAAAACCTCCAAGCCCTGAGTGAATTGCTATGGTCACCCTGAAAATGTAGCAGGGACCCTCACTCAGAGTTTGGTCTTGATGGTGCCAGGCACACACTAAAGGGATATGAAAAGGGTTAGTACTCACATTCATGGGGACTACTGGGGGGCACGGAGCAGGGCAGGTCTCTAAAGCAGGTTCAAAATGTTTTGAGAGAGTAAGGAAAACAGACTGGCCTGGATTTTTATATATATATTTAAATATGCTTTTTATTGATTTTAGAGAGAGAGGGAAAAAACACAAAACATTGATGTGAGAGAGAAACATTGTTCGGCGGCCTCCTGTACATGCCCCAACTGGGGAACCCGAAACCTGGGCATGTGCCCTGATCAGGAATCGAACTAGAGACCTTTCAGGGCACAGGACGACACTCAATCAACAGAGCCACACCAGCCGGGCTGGCCTGGGTGTTTATTGTGGTTAGGGGGTGGGCTGAGAGAGGGTTCACGTGTAAGAGGATTGGCGGTTGCAGTCTCCCACCTGTGCCAAGGCAGGGAGCACCAGGCTCAGATGACAGCCCAGGGGAAAGGGAGGGGTGAGGCTTGAGAGCTGCTGGCAGTCCAACATCAAACATGGAGTCAGGATCCTCTTCACAGGAGTGCTCCGAACAGGGGGCAGAACAAATATTTTAAGAGTGGCTTCCATTAGTAGAAAATGTTACTAGGGGAGATCGTCGTACACAGGTCTACGATACAGAAAACCATTAAAAGTTCAGTTCTCCCATTGTATGGCGAATGATAAGGCCAGGAGCTCGTAGGTAATTTTATTGATAGAAAAAACGTGTTTCAAGCAGTGCCCTTCAGAGTGTGGCAGATCACCAGGAGCAGCTCCTGGGAATCAGTTACAAATGCAAATCCTCAGCCCCACCTCAGACCTCCTGAACCTGAAACTCTGGGGGTGGGGCTCTGCAATCTGTTTTAACAAGCCCGCCAGGTGATGCTACCACATGCTCACCTTTGAGAACCACAGGTGGAGAGTGTACGAGTTCAGACAAGCCTGGGAAGGAGCAGGAGAACCTAATGGAACAGCATAATGAAGAAATAGAGTTTAAAATTTTCCACTGGCAGGTGGAAGTGATGGGTCACTGTTCCTGAGAAGGGCAGCCAGCTGGGAAGTTTCTGCAGAGAGGAGAGGACCCCAGCACCACGGCAGAAGGCTAGGGAGGGAGGGAGAAGAAAGAGAGGTGTGAAAATTTCCAAGAGGTAGGGATGGCCAAAGAACTCTTAAGAGTGATGATGTGTGATACTCTGTTGTAGGTTTTCTGTGCTATAATATCCTTCCCTCAGTCACAAGTCTTCAATAGAAGTTACTTATACACAACCAACTTGTGTGGAGCAATGGAGAATGAAAGGGTTGCCAAAGGAAAAAAATCCACCGTCACTTTGTAGAAAGTACACCTTTTACTTATTTCCTTACCGATGTTTGCCACAATGCATTCAGTTTCCCCTGTCTGACTAAATAAATGAAGTGTTGGAGTATTTTTAGAATTTATGACAAAAACGTAGGCATATATATTTTTAAAAATTTTGTTGCTTTGGGCATCTTATGTTTTAAAAATAGAAATGAAAAATCATTGGTATGCATTTGATTTTTCTCCTTAAAAATGGTGTGTGATTTCCTTATAATAGAATAAACCTATATCTGTAAATATCTGTATAAATTATCTATAGTATCTACATTTTCTTTGAAAATTGTTAAAATGAAGTCTTATTTCTGTAGACAGGTGTCATATGTGTGTCTAGAATACTTTCCCCCATATTTAAAAAAAGTTAAAGATTCTTATTAGGGAATACTGTAAAGTAAAAATAATGCAAAAAATGACTGATGTTATCCATAATAACACATCTAGAGATGGGCAGAATCATGTAGAATTTAGAACTGGAAGAGACCCTTGGTTGTTAATCACACACCCCCACTTTACAGAGCCCCCTGTTCTCATAGCTCAGGGCCTTTACCTGCACACATTTGCTTATTGATTTAGACCAAAGCTTCAGCATCAATTGTCATCCTCTGTCACCTTGAGTACTTCTCTACCATGGCCATTGTGGTAGGAAAAAAAGTCAAAACTCCTCCCGTGAAGAATCCAAGCTCTCTTTTCTAAGTGTGTCTTTTTTCTTAGTATCCATTAAAACATAGTATCTGCAAACCCTGCTCTGTGAAGCCATCTGTTTTTCCAGATTCCATGATCTTTTCCCCATAACAACTTCATAACTCCATCCGCCCTTATGAGATTGGATGTTTTCCGTTACCTCAAAGTCCAGAATGTAATTCGTGTTTTCTCCTCCCTGCTCCAAAATGAGGTCAGCTGTCCTGATCAACCTACTTGTGTTCCTAGCATCATTATTCTTTCTGTCACTCATGCTATCAACCACCTCCTGCCCCATCTCTAGCCTGTCACCAAAGCCAGTTGATAGTTCTTTCATGAAAGCACCTGGGCTGAGTGTTTCCTCTTTATTCCTCATCCTCTTGCACCTGGATTATTGCAATAGTCGCATGAATGGCGTCCCTGACTTGAGCCACACCTCACTTCTAAGTGCTGTAGAATTAACCTTGGGAAAGACTCTACTCTTACTCTATCATTGTCCTGTTCAGGAATCCTCAGGGGCTTCCCGTTGTCCAAAGGGTAAAGCCCACAATCCTTGGCCTGGTGCCTCGCCCTTCCACGCTGGGCTGTCCATCCTTCAACCTCAGATCCCCCTATTTTCCAATGGAAAAAAAATATATCACTCTAACTAAGTTGTCCTGTCCCATGTATATGGCTCCTAATTATATAATAACGGTGACTCTCCATTAAGCTGAGCGCCTACTGTGTGCCCAGCATTGTTCTAAGCTGTTCTTCATTCATTTATTCACACAATAGGATGAAGTAAGTAGAGTTAACAGAGAAAACAGAGGCATAGACGGTTAAGTAACTTTCACAAGGTCACAGGGTGGAAGAACCTGCATTTAAATCCAAACTGCCTGGCTCAGAATCTTCCCTTTCATCCACTCATGACTGCCTCTCGGTGTGGACTGCCTTAGGTGGTTGTTCCACGCTGCGTTTGTGTGTGCACATGTTGATGTGTGCTGCCTTCCCAGTTAAACTGCATGTCCCTTGAAGGCAGGGACCATAACTTATATGCATGCTCCAAAAGGCCTAGCAGAGAGCTGTGTGCTTAAATAGACACTGAATGTGTGAGTTGAAAGAATTATGGAGCCTTTTGTTTCCTTCCTGAGATGATACGGCTAATTTTCACTCACTGAAAAGGTAGGTTCAAAATCAGATTCCACTAAGTCATGACACAAACTTAAGGGGTGAGCCAGTGTCCTGGCCTCCTCTCTGGGGTTCAGCAGAGTCTGATCAGGTCACAAAGTACGCCACGTGAAAGTCGGAAAAATAATGAGGGCTTAATGAGCTCGAACGCCTCTCCCTACTGTTTGCAGGGGAAAGTGAACTTGGGTAAGCCCTGCATAAAAGCAAATAGGAATTAACCAGCCTTGACTCCGGAAGTTGCAGCTGAATGACCAACAGTGAAAATGTAATTACTCTCTCCACTGTTTTTTTCCCTCCTTTGAAGCCAAGTGTGAACTGATGGAAGGAAGGTTTGATAAAATGTTTGTGTGTTCTCAGGGGGCTTCACTGACAGGCTGTTCAAGGAAAATTCCACAGAAATGCCTGGCGTCCCAGGAGGAGGCACACAGCCAAAGGTTTGGCAGAGAAGGTACGTTTTTTAACCCACCGAATTGTATCGTATTACACACTTACTTAAACCTGTGTCACACGTTGTATCTCTTGATATTCTTCTCCTCCTAGAATGAAACGTCTTCAGCAGTTTTCCCAGATTACCTTAAATTATTTATAAGGCTATGCAAAATGAGTAAAATTGTCTTTCTTAAGAGCCATTCACTTTTAAAAAGTGGATGTGGGTCTCACATTACATGCTAATTGAGTGTTTCATAGCATTTTCTGGTATTTTGCAAGTGCTTTTATAAGTGTGAAGAACTACTTGTATTTATTGTGTCATTATTATTAACCTGTATCAAAATTGCTTTTGGCAAAGCTGTTGGAGACACACACATTTTTTTTTATTTTTATTTAAAAAAAATATTGTTTTCCTTTATTGATTTTAGAGAGAGAGGAAGGGAGAGGGAGAGAGAGATAGAAACATCGGTGAGAGAGAACATGGACTGGCTGCCTCCTGCACGCCCCCCACTGGGGATTGGGCCCACAACCTGAGCATGTGTCCTGACTGGGGATCGAACTGGCGATCTCTTGGTGCATGGGTCGAAGCTCAACCACTGAGCCACACCGGCCAGACCACACGCACACTTTTAAAGAAATACACGATCCTTTATTTCAGGTCATGAACTAGGCCTATTGGACATAGTGTTGGTTGGAAAACATCCTGGGCCTGGTTCCTGCCCCGAGGCATTTGCCCTATAGTTGTGAAGGCCAGACAGGGGTCCATGCCCACCTCCTTCAGCAATGCATTCTTCTTTCAGACCCTTGATAATGTTTACTCTATGGGACAAGACACTTTTTCGCATTATTTTCCCTCTCTTGACCTGGGAGGCTATCACCGCCAAGGTTGCCATGGGTGCTCGCTCACTGTGCACCAGCCGGCACTTGGCAAGGCTGCATCTTGCTCAGCCTGCACATCCACCCAGGGTGCCCTGACCACCGTGTCCAGGTGAGTCTTGCAGGTTGCCAATCTTATTTATTCAGTTTTCTTTTAAAAAATAAAAAGTAGCCCTGGCCGGTTTGACTCAGCAGTTAGAGCGTCAGCCCATGGACTGGAGAGTCCCGGGTTTGGTTCCCACTAAGGGCACGTACCTCGGTTGCAGTTTGTCCCCGGCCCTGGTTGGGGTCGTGTGGGTGGCAGCCACTCGATGTGTCTCTCTCACATCGATGTTTCTCTCTTTCTCTTCCTCCCTCTGTCCCTCCCGCTCTATCTGAAGATAAATGCAAAAATGTCCTTGGGTGAGGATAAAAAAAAATAGTAACAAGTAAAATTTATCTTAATAATATATTGTACTTAAGCCAATACATCCAAAATATCATCATATGAGTCACACAAAATTTTAAATTTTCTAGTGGCCACATTTGTGGCTCATATTATCTTTCTTCTGGACAGTGCTTTTTTTTAGAAGTTAATCTGATAGGGAGGCAGACATGGAAGCAAATCATTAGAAGTGTTTCAGGGAGATATGTATGAAGTGTAGTGGAGGGTGTAGCCAATTTGCTGGTGTGCTCAGGGAAAGATTCCAAGAGGTGGATCATGACATGAATTTTAAGTGAATAAGATTTCTAAAAGCAAGCTGGAAGGGGAGTCGGGCCAGGAAGAGAGAGAATTATGCATACGGCAGGGAAGAGATTGGTTGGTGGCTCTATGAAAGCATCTACCTTTAAGGGGGACCGGGAAAAAGAGCCCAGAAAAAGTAGCAGGAAACTATACATTTTTTAGAGTATCCCATGATATACATAAAATTGCGTGATACTCATTTAGAACGTTATTATTTATTTGTCTTGTGATCTGAATGACGAATTACTTTTCTTACACAAATTACTCAAACATCGTGAATGTATTATCTGAAGCACCACCAGATGGCACTGTGCACTAGGATTGAAAAGCAGGCTGGCATAAAAAAGGGGCAATAACCTAAAATTTTCAAGAGTACTCGTGTCATTTTTGAGGATGTCAACTCAATCTATGTGTGTCTATTTACTTATAAATTATATACCTGATGCTGCACTAATATATTATGTCAATTTAAGACCTACGTATAGAAAAATTGAAATATAAAAGGCTCTGATCAAAATAGGAATGAAGTTCTAATGTCTTTTCCTTCACTTAAGTGGACTATTTGTGTGTGCATGTCCCTGGGGTATGTTCTTCACACTTTGAAGAACACTGGTCTGTTTCATGGATTTTATTTTTATAAAGGTAGTGGTAACACGCAGAAGTCTAAAAACATTTTTGCTACACATGGGATTAAAATATGCATTACAGTTGCATACCGATCCATGTACAAGCACTGAAATTGAAGCCTAAAAGGAAAAAAATGTCAAGACTTGCTGGCTTAAGGATCTTTATATTTTTCAATTTTAAACCAGATATGATCTAATATATTTTGTTTAAAACTCAGAAATTAATTTTTTAGAAAGGTAACAATAAACAAAATAAAACAAAGAATGGCTATAGATGATGTAAATAGATTAGTGGTGGTGCCCCATGCCAAATAAACGTGTAGAACTGAGTTTAGAAAAAAAAAAAACACATCCCAAAATACCTAAAGCAAAGGGGAACCTTATCCTGACTCATTTAGAGGAGTGCAATTAATTGCTTTTACCCTAATTTCATAGAACGGTCTCTATAGGAGGTTTTTGATTTGTTTTCTAAATACGATGGACTTTTGGATTTTGGATTTTGGAGAACAGGTGATCCTTGCTGGTCAGGTGCTCTCCTCAGTGATCCTTGTTGATCCCATCAGCTTGTGGTGGAGGCAGTTTGGATCCCAGAGAGATAAACATAAACCCACTCCTGTGATTTGGGGTGGGGGTCAGATTTCAGAGAATAAGGATTATGAGGTAGGCAGGGACCCCAGTAGGCATCGTCTAGAGAAGGACAATTCCTGGTTAATTACACTTGTGCAATATTTTAAATCTTTTTTGTGAGACATGCACAGTGTGGTACTAATAAGGAAGCTGGATTTAGGAGTTAGCAACCTCCATACTCACAATGATACTCTTCTAACCAGTTTATTCCTCAGTCTTAACTCACCGAGATTCAAACACAGAACAGACTGGTTGACTAAGATTATATTTCTGGGAGAGGTTGCAACAGCATTTAGGTCAGGTATTAAATCTAGGTTTGGCACCATGGGCTTTTAGCACAAGTGATGCCATTTTGGGCCTGTGGTTTTTTCCCTGTTAACCTGGTTTACCAAAGCAAGAAGCAGAATTTAGGGAAAAAAGTAACTGAACACTGACTGAGGCCAATGAAACCTCTATTTTTCTCAACCACAAACCGGTGGTAGGCAATTACGCTGATAAGTAGCAATAATTTCTTGTTTAAATCTTTGTATTGTCTATTAATTGAAGCACACTTTTGAAAATTTTTGGCAATTACCTTTGGAATGCATTTTTTTTTTTGGTTTGCTTTGGTCTTTGCAAGGAGCTGAGGAGTTGAATTTACAGCTCTCCTCACTACTAGCACTTTGCTGAGTGAGTCATGGCCAAGGGATTGGGGTTTGGCCATCCCAATGGTATTGAATCTGGAGGAAGTCAACATCCTCACGGCTTTGGGGGTTGGAGTCTGCCATAATGAGGTGAATGGAGGACTCTGTCGATAATTTTTATTTACTTAAAATTCAAAACAAGAGGTAATGAAATAAAAGAGACTTGATGAGTTAATTTTTGCCCCACAGGAAGGCCCTGTCTCAGAACCTAGCTCACCTAATTCTGATGACTCAACTCCCAAGGGTGGCTCATTTCGGAAAGTGAATCGTAGTAACAGTAGGTTACACATGTAACAGGAAAAGATGACCTCTTGGTGCTGTATTTAAGCCAATGTTTTACCACCTTTTCTGTCCGTAATGGCTCAGATATGTCAGATTAGGTCAACACAAAGAACTATACTTTTCTGATGAGGACATTGTCACCATATTAGCTTCTCTTGCCCTCAACTGTGCTACAGATTCTTGAATTTCCCAGACTTTAGATGAAAGAAAAATGCAGTTGCAGTTAGTTTTGTTAAAAAAACAAAATTCGTCCCAGTAAATCTGAAGATTTAATGGCTTTACTGAATCGGGCCACATCCTATCCAGCCAATGGAAGGTGCTCCACTGAGCTGCATGCAGCAAGTGAGACTTTAAAGACAGGTGGAGGGTGGAGGACGTTATTAGCAAAGAATGCATGGTTTCAGGCAAGGTCACCCTTTTATTATTAAAATTTTTTTTTTGGTTAATCCTCACCTGAGGATATTTTTCCATTGATTTTTTTAGAGAGAGTGGAAGGGATGGAGGGAGGAAGAGAGAGAGGGAGGGGGAGAGAGAGAGAGACATTGATGTGAGAGAGACACATCAATTTGTTGCCTTCCTTATGTCAGGGTCAGGGATCAAACCTGCAACCCAGGTACATGTCCTTGACCCGGAATTGAGCCCATGGACCCAACTGGTGCTCTAACCCGGCCAGGGCAAGGTCACCCTTTTAAGGGGAATGGAAGAGGTCTCTCAGGGCTTTACCTCCTAGTGCTGACCAGGAAGTGACAGGCTGGCTGGTTGAAGGTTACATTTCTAGGGGAGGTTGAAACTGTAATTAGGTTAGGTATTGTCTTGGTTGACTAATGTGGAGCCTTAACACAAGTGACTTCATTATGCACCTGTTGTCTCTCTTTTTAAAACAAACAAACAAACAAACAAACAAACAAACAAACAAACAAACAAACAGCCTTAAGGGGCTACAGTGCCATGGCAGGACTTCTAATAAAAAATATAAACATAACACCACTTGTGTGACAGTGTTTTCATGGCTTTGTGTGTACCTTACATGAGTGTCGTATACTGATATGTGTAATGTCACTAGACCAAACTCCATTAGCCTTGCTTTTAGTTATGATTGATTGATATTAATGCCTTTTCATTGTCCTCCTGGTGTAACTCAGGATAAAAGCTCTAGAATTTTAGTATCAGTCTATGACACATGTAAGAACTGAGCTTTTAAGATCAAGCAACTTACTAGGCAACATATAATTTTCAACATGATAGTATTCAACAGAGCATACTCTGTAAATATTCTTTATTGTATTTCTGTGTTCTGCAAACTTCTTTTGGGATAAGGCATTGATATTAATGAACAATTTTATTTATATATCATGTACATCTATAAATTATTTAAATGCATCATAGCTTTATTTTATTATGCAATCAAAATATATACCAATAATAATATTTAAAAGGATTACATAAAAAATAAATATAAATCAAAGCTCTGATCTTTTCTTCTTGCCTGTCCTGGAGTCTGTGTTCTCTGCTTGGACTCTGCTGAGGTTCATAAACTCAGAACTAGATCTACCTTTTACATGGCTATGCAAATAAAAACAAGAACCAATGTCATCATTCTGGAAGGAACTTTTTAGTCTGCTTCTCCAACTTCTTGTCTTTTAGGCACAATTATGAGATTATTTTTAAGGTGAAAATCAATTCTATGTAGTCCTCAAAGTTCTAAATTTTAAAAAAATTTGCTCAATCATGTGTGTGAATAGGGTTATCCCAAATAACTGGAAAAACATACAAGTGATGACATCAGTCTGTGAATCATGCCCTGCTGTGTGGCCCTCTGTCTCCATGGAATCAAATGTTTGCTTGAGAGCTGGTGATGCCCAGGACCTGGGAAAATGTATCTCTGTCCAGGATCCCTGTTCTGTAGCCTGAGTCATGTGCACACAAAACCAGGGGATGGTTAGGACTACACCTCAGACCAAGGATGGGACCTACTCACAGAAGCAGCTCCATTTGGTCCCTCTCTGGCAGCTCCCATAGCCACTCCTGGTCCACAATTAAAACCGAATGGAAAAATACATTCATTTGTTTTTTTCCTTGATAATTTGAAACTAACCTGAGCACAGTTTGTTCAAATGAGGAACAGAAAGGGCATTCATTTAAACCAACATTGAGAGCCAGAGAGGAAACTTGTGTGCCTAACATTTCCATTTGCTGCTGCTGTTTCTAGGCCTTGTTACCATGGCTTCTGAGAGCTTTCACCCAGACGCCAGGGGGACTGGGTCCCGTGGGATGCTTTCTCCGCTTGCTTGCAGGTGGCCCTTGTTCAGCATCTTTCTCTTTTCCAAGGCTATTTACTCCTCACTTTTTTAAAAATTTAATTTCACCTTTTCTTTCCTGTATAGCTTAGAAAGTTTTATAGTATTTCACAGATATCACTTCATTTGATCTTCCTAATCCTCCACGGTAGATAGAATAGCTTGCTGGTGTCTCCATTTTATGGATAAAGAAACAGAGCCTCAGAGAAGTTCAATGACTTCAATAAGCTGCAGAGCTAGGAGAACACTGGTCCTCTGATTCTCCCCAAAGAGTCAGAAAATGATGGCACAGGGAGTATATTCGGTTAGAGCATTAGGCAGACTCAGAGCAATTCTAGTTTATTTTTATTTCAGCTGAATATGTTGCAGTTCATCTATTGCTGTCCTGGAGTTCATTTAGGCAGAATCACCTGGTCCCAGTATAAATGCCTCGCTGCATTTGAATCCTTCTCCCAGCAGAACTCATTACCCTAATGCCAGGAAATTGATTATAACAGAAGTGTGCAGTGACATCTTAAGAAACCCCCTTTTAAATAAAACTATTGGAAATGTGTCCTCACTACAGAGGACATTTAGGTGCCTTGTGGAGGGACTGTCAGACTGTACAACCTCTTGCCACCGGCTGTCACAAAGATAAAATTGACAGCTTAAGGGACCAGCCAGCTAAGTGAGATATTTAAGCCAACAAACAGCTTAAACATTCTTGGGTTATTTTGCTCTATTTTGTTTGGGGAAAGTGAATGATTTCCCTCTTGATTCCTAAATCAAGATGTCTTTGACCCTGTCTGCGTTGGTGTTTGTCTCTTTGTGCCTGGATCTGCCTTTTTCTACATCTACTCCCAGCTGTCTGTCTTCATCTCTTTCGCTCTTACTATATTTCCTTTTTTACCCTCTCCTATTTTCTTTTATAATATCTGCCACCTTGATTTGCTATAAACACTTAGTTATCCCTAACAGATTAAAGAATCATATAAATGAGAAGGAAAATTTAGAAGAGTTTCCTTTAAGAAATTTTAATCATTCTGTGTATGAGATTGACATTTATTGACATGTTATAGACTCCACATGTATAAATGAAATATACTTGTGTCTCGCTCACAGTACCTCTCTTGCAAAAATGCCCTAAGGTATTTCTTGCCAAATAACTCTGCAATTCTAGATCACATATATTTGCATAGATAGTAATAGAATCTTGCAAAATGTGCCGTTTCCCAAGAGCGGCTGCGCTGCAGGAGGAGGCCAGCAGGTGTCAGTCTCACTCAGTAGAAGAACTGAGAAGGGCTTCCGTGCAGTTTTTCTTTAAGACTGTTTTTTTTTTTTGAATGAACTTTTTAAGAACCAAAGTTAGGTTCCTGTCTGTTTTAAGCAAACTCTCTGTTGGTTTAAAGAGAAAGTATAGGATCTCAACCCTGTTCCACCACACACCCAAAGTGGTATCCTGATTGATCTCTTGTTAAAAACGCAGCTGTTGGATTGAGAGTTCACCTCATTATTGTCTGGGCATCTGAGCATCAGTAAATAGGTGATTTAAATTTTATTTTTACTTGCAAGGTGATTGACTCATGATAGCAGACGGAGCTCCAGTAGCATGACCCTCGGGACATGTGCAGCTGTATCCCAGCCCCTGGAATTTTGGAGTTACTTATCAGTGCACCAACCACCAACCACACACCCTCCCACCCCACCTTCAGATGAGAAAGCAGAAGTCTAGGCAAGATGTGTTCAAAGACTCGCAGCTGTGGGGAAGAGGGTCGGCGTTAAAACTAAAATCAAGAGCCAGAGGAGCTGGGTCTTCCACGGCCCGAATGAAAAAGCTGTTATTTGAGTCTAAGACTAGCATCAATGCTGTGACCTCGGGGATTCTGGCGTCGTGCTCGGTGTCGCCTTGTTCAGACTGAGAGGGAAAACGCCACGTGAGACTGGAGTGGACTGTCACACCCGTGCCTGGTCACAAGTGACTATCTTCAGTGTGATCCCCATAGCGCTGCATGACCCTCGGAAAGTGCCGGCCCATGGCGGGATGATACAGATGATTATGCTGGAGCAGGGAAGAAAATCCTAGGGACAGCGTGATTGGGGAGGGGTTGTTTCGCTCCTCAGCGCACAGCCCTGGTCTCCTAAGGCCGGCAGCCGCCTGTTGTTTCCATAATCAACCGAAAACCACTTATCCTTGTCGGTGGGGAACTGGCTAGAGAGCCAGGAATCACTCGGGCTCGCTTTTTCTAGCTCCTGAAGGTGTCTGAAGATGAGGGACGCCCTGCCAGCCACTCCCTGCCGTTTGCTATGGGCTCCAGGAATCTGGAGCAAGCTGCGGAGGCCACGGGACAGACGCGAAATGTAGTTTTCACCCTGGGAGCAGGAAAACAGGCTCAGCAAACATGGGGACCACCTCAAGGCAGGCCTCCCTAAGAATGCATCCTCTGAACGGGGTTTAAGAAGGTTAAATTTTTTTGTTTATGTTTGCAGTTAAATGGTATGTCTCTACAAAGCAGGGGATGCAGGTGTCTTTGATAGAGGCAGCGAGGTAGTACCCTAGTCTGGCCATTTGATATCAGAGTAGGAGAGGGACACGGAGGAGTAGTGGGAGGAGTAGTGCCTGGATCTTTAAGGAGGAGCTTGCTGGCCAGCTGTGGGGAGTGCAGTCAGCGGACAGCCCATGGCTGTCCTATCCTTCCCTGTCTACCTCCTCTGCAGAGAGCCGCTCCCTCTCCCTAGGCAGCCCACCTCCAGTGACCGAGGTGGGGAGGGGTATAAGGCCTAGCCAGCATTCCACCCAATGTGGGCCACTTCTGATGGACCCTACTCACCAGAGCTCCCACCGGGCTGGGCCAAGGCTTGTTGGGCATCGAAGTTCCTCTTTTTCCTTTGCCCTATCCAGCTTTGTCCTCTACCTTTCATAGGTATTGATCCCAAATCCATCTCAGCACCTGTTTTTGGGAAACCCAACCTGCAACAACTGACCTATCTCTTCTGCTTGGAGAACTTTATGCCCCAGGAAGGCAAATGCCTAAAGGTCCTTTGTGATAATTGAACTTTTCAGTAATGATTACATAAAAAAGAAAATATTTACAAATCTCAGAAAAGAAAAACTAGTGATCTAGAACTAATACTATAAAATAGTCAATTGTTATAAATTGACTCTGAACGTAGTCCACTTAACACTTTTTACAATGAAAGGAGAAGGTTCTTGAATTTTTGATTTATGATCCCCCCAAAAATCACACAGTGGAGGTTTTCACATCTAGTTCCTCATTGATGAATGGCCCCCATTTTTTCCACATGTTTCTAGTTGTGCTTTGTGGCTCCATCAACCTTGCTAAGTAGTTTCAAATTACCAAAGCATTGCTTTGCTCTTGTTGGGGGTGAGGTCAAGGTTCACTCCTTAGTGATTTCTTGTAGAGGGGGCGGGGGAGCAGGGGAAAGAATTGGGTGGAGAGAGTATCTCTAGGGCACCAGGCTCTTTTCTGTTGCTCTAGCGATGTTTCCAGAGATTGCTGGATCTGTGCCTGAGCCTTTAATTATCTAATTGTGTAGTTTAGAATCTAATGGATTGGGTCAGGAAAAGAAAACATCTGAAGGAATAAGTAACCTCACCTTGAATATGCTTCACAGGTGATGGGCAAGGTGTATTCATGGTATTGGTAAATTTATTTTTGAGTTGGTAACATGCTAGATGTAATCTAAAAAGTAACAAACATGAAATCTGAGAAATGTATAATTTAAAAGGTACAGAGATTTAAAGCAACAATTCAGCCCAAGTCAGAATTAGAACAGTTTTTAATATGATCCCAAAGGGTAATATCCTGGATCACACAGGGGCTGAATTTTGTGTGTTTGTTAGGATTAAGATAACATCTTGTTCTTATCTGTATTTCAGGAAGCGTTCTTATTAGAACCATCTCCTAGAAGAAAGCAAGTTATATTAAAAATATTGAAACACGAGCCAGTTTTCAGTATTGCAGAATGATGAAAAAGCAAATATATGAATCCTGAAAAATTTAGTGAGAGTAGACACTTAAAAAAGAAAGAAAGAAAGAAAGAAAGAAAACATAACTAAGAAGAGTTGGCTTTTATATCTGGAATCAAGCAATTTTCATAATAATATATGGATATAGTTATGTCACAAAAATGTGGTGTAGGTTTTACTCAGGAAGTTGTTAAAGCTGTTTTGCTTTCTCTAACCTGGCTCTCTTAAATTTCATCTGATGATAAGTGAAAAGAAAAAATTCACCAACTTCTTACAAGATGAAACTCTCCTTTTCCTCAGAGATGATTGAAAACACTTCAAATATTGTCTCCCTGTGCCACTGATGGAATGGTCTCTGATACCTTTGCAGGATGTTTAACCCCCAGATGGGAGTTGTATCTATAAATTAAGTGGCATTGTTTTAGGTGTGCTCGAATTGCCAATGCAAACATTTCCTCTGTTGGACTTGAGGTTCTCATAGCACCTCCTGAACAAAATATACTGGATTTAAAACCAGTGGCTCTCACCATGTGTGGACTGGGCTTTTTGGCTGGATCCATACTATGAAAATCAGAGAGCACTGAGTCTTAGCTGGGCTCTGAGCACAGATACCTTTTTCCCCTTTCTCACTTCACTCTCTGACCTTTCCAGTGGTTTCTGCTTTGCACACTCATGGTTTCTTCTTTTATTCTGCCCTTAGTGTTGATCTCTGCTGGCTAATTTTTTTTTTTTTTTTTATTTGGAAAGGGTTTTATTGATATCTCTAATTCAACACTGGCATCTAAACCTAAGAGAATTTAAACTTATATGTATTTTCAGTCAACATATACATAAGCAACCTGCAACCCTTGAAATAATAAAATTACAATTTTAAGTGAATATGTCTTATGGGAGTAGTGTCTCGTGAATAATTTTACATATTTTCCTCTGAATGTTGTAAAAATGACACAGCAGATTCATCACAGTAGTGGAAAATATTTTGTTACCTTACTGCAGTGATTTCCTTATGCTGAAAAGAAGCTATTTCAAATGATCTTTTGTTCATTTTATTTATATGACCTTGAGACTTTTTAGAATGAGAAGAGATCTAACAAAAATCTAGACCATATGCTCATTTAACCATTGCAAAAAGAGAGATTCAAAAAGTTTTTAATTTGCCAAAGTTAACAAAGGTAAATTACAGCAGTGTGGGAATTAAAATGCCAGGGTTCTGGTGACGTGCCCTGGCCACTCTACCTTGCTGCTTCATATGGGATAAAGTTTGTGAAATTCTAAAACTCTTTCAAAAATCTATACTACAGACAAGTTTCAGGTGTCACTAGTAAGGTGTCATTATGAAAAACAAACAGTACTTCAAAGAGGTGTCTAACTTCTTGAAAGTAATTTAAATGTCTGTCTGTCTTGAAACCAAAATACGGAAAATTCTCGTTTCTCTTCGGCTTTAGGTTAAATCAGAAAATAATTGAGAGGTTTTTCTTGTTGTTGTTATTTTTTTTTCGTTTTGTTTTATTAATTTATTTTTGTCACAGATGTTTCTCCTTTTTTCCCCATTGTCACCCTCCTCCCCATCCTCCCCACCCCATCCCCAGCTTTGTTGTCCATGTCCATCAGTTATGCATACATGCGTATAAGTTCTGTGGTTTATCTCTTCCCTCTTCCCCCACCCCTCTTCTGAGGGTTATCAGTCTGTACCCTACTTCCACATCTCTGGGTCTACCCTGTTCCTCAGACTGTCATGTTCATTATATTCCACAAATAAGTGAGATCATGTGATATTTGTCTTTCTCTGCTTGGATTGTTTCGCTTAGGATAATACCCTCCAGGTCCCTCCATGTTGTCTCAAAGGATAAGAGATCTTTCTTTCTTACAGTTGCATAGTACTCCATTGTGTATATGTACCACAGCTTTTTTATCCATTCGTTCACTGATGGACACTTGGGCTGTTTCCAGATCTTAGCTATTGTAAATAGTGCTGCTATGAACATGGGGGTACATATATTCTTCCTTATTGGTGTTTCAGGCTTCTTAGGGTATATTCCTAGAAGTGGGATCACTGGGTCAACAGGCAATTCAATTTTTAATTTTTTGAGGTAACACCATGGTGTTTTCCATAGTGGCTGCACCTGTCTGCATTCCCACCAGCAGTGTACTAGAGTCCCCTTTTCTCCACACCCTTGCCAACACTTGCTGTTTGATGATTTTTTAATGGCGGCCATTCTGACAGGTGTGAGGTGATACCTCATTGTTGTTTTTATGTGCATCTCTCTGATGATTAGTGATGTTGAGCATTTCTTCATATGTCTCTTAGCCATTTGTATGTCCTGTTTGGAGAGGTGTCTATTTAGTTCCTCTGCCCATTTTTTAATTAGGTTCTTTGTCTTCCTTTTGTTGAGTTGTATGAGCACTCTATATATTTTGGAGATTAACCCCTTATCTGATGTATTATTGGCAATTATGCTCTCCCACACAGTGGGTTCCCTTTCCATTTTGATGGTTATTTATTTATTTATTTTTTTTGCTGTGCAGAAGCTTTTGAGTTTGATGTAATCCCATGTGTTCATTTTTCCCTTTGTTTCTGTTGCCTTAGGTGATGTATCAGTGAAGATTCTGCTGCGTATGATGTCTGAAATTTTGTTGCCTACATTTTCTTCTAGGGTTTTTATGGATTCATGAGGCACATTTAAATCTTTTATCCATTTTGTGTTTACTCTTGTGTATGGTGTAAGTTGATGGTCTAGTTTCATTTTTTTGCATGTAGCTGTCCAATTTTCCCAACACCATTTATTAAAGAGGCTGTCTTTACTCTATTTTATGCTCTTACCACCTTTGTTGATCTCTGCTGGCTAATTTTTTTTCTTTCATCCTATCATTCCTGGGTTTTATTTGCCTATTTGTGTGAATGTTCCTTTTTAAAAAATTATTATTTTTAATCTACTGGAAAGAATTCCTACCATGCTCACTTGAAAGTGCTAGTGGCATTTTTTAAAGGTCTTGATTGGACTTAATCCACATTCAACTTGCTGGTATTTTACTTAAAATGAATGTTATTGTTCAGCTTTATCCTCTCTAAAAAATAGTAGGGAAGGGAGAAAAAAAAGAACAAAATTTTTAGCAATTACTAAATCACAGGGAAAGGTTCTTAATAGGTCACCTGGGGATATCTAGGGCAATTAGGAGTTGTTTTTCTTCTCATTGTTTTTTTATTTTATTATATATTGAGTATCATTGGCTCAGAAGTTTTCAAGTCCCATCAAAAATGTTCTCGTTCTGTCAAAAAACATCAGTTCATCTCTTCATTGTTTCCTTTGGTCTACCATGCTAATGTCCAGAGGAGCCATAAAGAGACTGTAAGGAGACCTCAGTCCTCTGTATTTGACATTAGAATGTCTTTATCAGGTATGTGTGACTCTCGTCCTCACAGTAAGGTATTGATGTTAAGAAAGAGAACCCAAAGGAGCAACATTATCCTGGGGCTTCACTGTCAACAATCTGCAATGTAAGAACAAAACGGAACCTATGAATTTCACCTTTGGAAAGGTGACTCCTTCCTGGAGAACTTGGCCCTCTGGGCTTTGAGTGAAGAGTTCCGGATGCTTCAGAGATACAGGCTCTTTCTCTAGACCCGTGGGATAGCTCGTTTCACTCACTTTGATTTTTGCCACCTGCCATAGTCTGACCTTTAGCTTCTAATCTAAGGGCACATCCAAATCTTTTTTCTCTCTGTTTGTTTCATCTAACTTTCGGCAAGCGTACTGAGAGAGCGGCATTTTTAATACATAAGTGTATTTTACCATGCACAGAATGGTGGCTTTTTTCTTTTTACTTATCATGTATTTTCCCCTTTATCGTGAAATTCACTGGTAGGGCATAAGTATATATATATATATATGTGTGTGTGTATATATATATATATATATATGCATATATATATGCATATATATATGCATATATATGTATATATATGTATATATGTGTATATATATGTATATATATACACATATATATATGTATATATATATACACACATATATATGTGTATATATATGTGTGTATATATATATATTTTTTTAATTTGGAAAGAATTTCAAACTTACAGAAAAGTTACTTTAATAAGAATAGCACAAAGGACAACAGTTAACCCTTTACCCAGCAGCATCTATTGTCAACATTTTATGCAATTTGATCATTTGTGCACTCTCTCCTCTTTCTCTCTCCCTGTGTGTACACGTGTCCACACACACACATATGCATATATACATACGCATATGTATAATAATGTATATATATACACACATAATATTTTGTTTCTCCTAAAGTATTTGAGAATAAATTCCACACATCACAGCTCCTTAAATAGGTTAGTGTTTTTTAACAGATAAGGGCAGTCATCAACTTTGATAATATAACATTAATACTCCTATCTCATTTGTGTGTTAATTTTCCCATTGCCCCAGTAATATTCAGGGTTCAGGGTTAAGTCCAGGGACAGACACTGCGTTTAGTTGCTATGTCTCTTTGATCTCTGAAACATTTTCAAGGCCTTTCTTTGTCCTGTATGACACTGACATTTTTGAATCATGAGTTCGCGACTTTTTAAAAACAGGAGTCTCTTCCTTTCGAGTTTGGCTGATGTTTGGTTGTGATTAGACTCAGGCTGTGCATTCCTGACGGGAATACTGTACACATGACATTGTGTGCTTCTTAGACAGTCACATCTGCAGGCACCTGGTCCATCTGTCCCCCCCCCCCCCCCCCGCCCAATGATGTCAACCTTCATTCTACCTTAGAAGTGTTGTTCAGTGTCTCCAGTACATATTATTATTTTCTCCCTTCCAACTCATAAGCAGTTTGTGGGGAAACATTTTGGAACCATGGACATATCTTGCTCCTCATTAAATTTCCCCTTAGATTTAACATCCATCATGGACTTTGCCTGGATCTGTCTTTGTTATGATGGCTACACTGTGATTATGGTCCGCTTCACCACTCCCTCCTATTTACCAGTCGGCATGCCACATTCTACCATGTCCAAGAACCCTCCCTTGTCCCTCATGTATGCGCTTCTGTATTATCTGCATGGAATCCTGGCCTCCTGTTTCCCTCCCCAGCACTCCTGACCTCAAATGGTCTATAAGTATTTTCCTTACTTAGTTGAGAGCTCAGATTGTCCCAGATTTGGCTGTGAGGGTCCCTTCAAGCTAGCTTCACGGGCCTATGTCACACTTCCATGACTCTTTTGAGCACACTCTTATCTTCTGGTGTAACAAAGTGTTCCAGGCTCATCTTATAGCTCCTCTTCCCCAGTCCTGCTTTCAGCAGCTGCCGCAGGACCCCTGGTTCCTTTCAGTGGGAAATGGAGTTAGAGATCAAGGTTTGTGCACTGGCTGTGCTCATTGCTCCTGGAATGCCTCTGCTTCTAGACCTTCTAGTGGACAGAGCCAGGAAATGTATGCAAGCACACAATACACATATGTAGGTACTTATGCACAGACAGACACACATATGACGTGCAGATGGACATACATATACATATTTTAGATAATCTGAGTCTACACCAATTTCTCTGATTTCAGTTTCTCTTTCTTGCCTTTTCCATTCCATGTTTACATGCCCCTTCTTTCACAGTGAGGATCCTGGCTTCCAAAAGCACCACTGTGGACTCATTTGCTTGGTCCCAAAATAGATCTGAAATACTGTCGGAATACCTTCATTCGTGTCTACTACAGAACACAGACCTAATGAAGAGTCCGAGATCTTCAGTTTCCAGTCTTCCCATCTCCCCATCTTGCCCAAGATGGAAGGCATGGAGGGCAGGTAGTCAAAACTGTGTTTGTAAGTAACTCAAATTTGCTGTTGATTTTTTTCTTCCTACATTGTGGTTACGGTATTCATATGAAATATAATTGGGTTAATTTGTTTCAAGTTTCTTTGTGTTTTAGTTTTTCTTTTATTCACTTACTTTTTAAAAAATCCTCACCCAAGGATATTTTTCTATTTATCTTCAGATAGAGAGAGAGAGAGGGAGAGAAACATTGACTGCGAGAGGAACACATTGACTGGTTGCCTCCTCCACAACCCCAACAAGGGCCAGGGACGAACCGCAACTGAGGTACATGCCCTTGACTAGAATCGAACCCTCGACTCATTGGTCCGTGGACCAATGCTCCAACCACTGAGCCAAACCAGCCAGGGTGATTGACTTTTTTTTGAATGTCAAATATTATCATGTTCCCAAAAGTCAAAACTTATGAATAGGTACACTCAGGGAAATGTCCTCCTTCCTCAAATGTCCCTTGTACCCTCTTCTCCTTCACCCCCTATAGCCCTGGCTATGTAGTCAGGGCACTGACCTCTTTCCCTTAGATTGTAAAATTAAAAAAATCACAACAGCCAACATAACAATAGTCATCTGGTGTGAATGAATCAAAATTATACCTATTTTATTTTTTGTCAGATGGTCAAAAAATATATTTTTTGGTGTGCCACAGAATTTTTTTTTTTTTGGACAGGGAAATTTAAACTTTGGATATTCGTTATTGTTATTCACAGAGTCCATTAGTCATACTCCTACACAACAATCTCCCTATTGATAATCTCCCTCTGATTGCTTTGCTGCTGGGACCAATGTGGCTTGCACTGACCAGAGTACACAGAATTTTAGTAATTAGTTTAGTGTGCCATGAGATGAAAGAGGTTGAAAATCACTGCCCTATAGGTAACCAACTTAATTGTTTCTGTTTTTTCTTTCCTGTGATTTTTTTTTTTTTTTTTTTTTTGGTAGGGGAAAAGATAAGCAGATATATGTATGTTTTCTTATTTCCTCTTCTTTCTTAAGCAAAGTCAGTGGTACTAGATATACTCTTTTGTGCTTTGATTTTTCACCTTGCAAGATCTCTTGTCTATCACTCTATATCAGTTCACAGATAGCGTCTGCATTCTTATTTATTTATTTATTTTTACAATGAGATCGTATTCATTGTAGCAGAGTTCATTCAGCAACCTCCCAGGCTTGGATGTGTAGGTCGTTTCCAGTATTTGGAAATAACACATATTGCTGCAATGAGTAAACTGATGCATGTACCTTCTACCTTGTTGGAGGGATATCTTCAGGATCAGTTGCATATGTAATTTCGTCAGATATTACCAAATTCCCTTCCACAGTGTTCGCATCATTTTGTCTTCCCAACAATAATGTATGAAAGTACCTGTTTCCTCACAGTTTCAGCAACAATTGTATTGTTAAGGTTTTGAATTCTTCCCAGTCTAATGGGGGAGAACTATATCTCATTGTAGTTTAAATGTGTGTCTTCTCTTATTATAAAGGAAGTTATACATCTGTTCAAATGCTTAAGAATCATTTTAATCTCATTTTGTAAGTTATCTGTTCATATTTTTTGCCCATTTATCTATATCATTTTTGTTCTTTTCTCCCCCTCAATTAAAAATATCTTTTTACTTTTAGGAGTACTAGCACTTTATCTGTGATACATGTTGCAAAAACAGTTGTTTTTTGGTATCCACAGGGGATTGGTTCTAGAATCCCCTCTTTTCGTCCCATGTGAATACCAAAATCTGTATGCTCACGTTCCTTGTACAGTTGACTCTTGAAAAAGGCCAAGTTTAGTGGCGCCGATTCCCTACACTGTCAAAAATCTGTGTATAAGTTCTGACATTCCCAAAACTTAAATACTAATAACCTACTACTGACTGAAGCCTTACCAATAGATAAACAGTTGATTAACACATATATTCTATGTTATATGTATTATATACTATAGTCTTACAATATAGGGAGCTAGAGAAAAGAAAATGTTACTAAGGAAACCATGAGTTTTATGTTTTTGTTTTCAAATTCTCACAAATCTCCAAAAAATTTTCCAATATATTTATTGAAGAAAAAAATCTATGTATAACTGGTCCCATGCAGTTGAACCCCATGTTGTTTAAGGGTCAACTGTATAAAATTCCCAAGTGCAGATCGAAAATACTGTTTTCCATTCACAGTTGGTTGAATTCACAGATGCGAAAAACGGGCACTGACTATATTTTATCCTGGTTTGTACTTTCTATGTGACTTTATTTATTTTTGGCCTCGCAAAATTCTTAATTTTTATTTAGTTAAATTTAATATGCTTGTTTAATTGCACATTGATTTTTAGTCACAGTTACAAAGATTTTTCCTACGTGGGTTATAGAGAAACTCACTTTTATTTTTCCCCCTGGTGCTTGTATAATTTTTTTTACATTTAGATTTCTGATTGTGAAATACTATATTTATATATACAGTAGGTACTTGCTAATATTTGGCCCTGGTTCCTGCCAATATTGAATATTTGTTTTTTACTGTGGTTCCTGACATAGAATTCTGAAATCCCTTGGAATTCCCTGGGTAATTGAAACGTCTTTTGCTCTAACGAGGTGACTCTTGGTGGGCTCCTGGATGGGAATTTGTCACCGGGAGGACCAAGCTATGATCAGACACTTGCAGCTTTCAGCCTCACCCCTCAGCTGCCAGAGAGGGGAGCGGGGCTGGAAATGAATTAATACATGATAATGCCTATGTGATGAAGCCCCATAAAAATCCCTAAATTATGGGGGTTGGAGAATTTCTGGGTTGGCGAACATATCCACAAGCTGGGGCGGTGGCACACCCCAAATCCGTGGAGACAGAAGTTACTGTGCTCAAGACCTTCTGGAACCTGCCCTATGTATCTCTTCATCTAGCTGTTCATCTGTATTCTTTAAAACATCCTTTGTAATAAATCAGCAATGGTAAGTAAAATGTTTTCCTGGGTTCTGTGAGCTGCTTTAGCAAATTACTGAACCCGAGGAGAGAATTGTAGGGACCTCTGATTCGTAGCCAAGTAAGACAGAATTTGAGAGTAACCTGAGAACTACGACTTACGACTGGTGTCTGAAGTGGGGAGCAGTCTTACGGCTCTGAGCCCTTCACTTGTGGGGTTGACACTAACTCCTGGCACTCAGTGTCAGAATTGCTCGGTGTGGAAAACAGTACGTCTGGTATCAGAAGTATCATGGGTGTGGTGGTAGTGTGAGAGAGCAGGAAAACGGGGTTTTTTCCTGTTAGTTTCACTGGTTCATTTGGAATGTATTCATATGCGTGGTGTGAGGAATGGTTATAATTCTTTTTCCAAGTGGCTGATCAGCTGTTCAGCATCACTTAGAAAAAGGCCATTTGCTCCAGTGACTTGATATACCACCTACATCATGTGCTATATTCTATATGTAGTTAAGCCCTAAGCCTCTGCAGACACTATATAGGTGGATTAAGTAAACCCTCTCATCAAGTCAATGGCCCTCTATAAAAGAGGAGTTTTAAAATTAAAATATCCTTTACAGATTTTGATACTAACCTCAGTAGATTGTCTGAATTGGTGTCACAATGAGAGCAGTAGAGGGTTGTATGTCCCTAGCACCAGTTCTCAAGCTGTGTAAAAGTGCAGATTCATGAGCTCTATTACTAAAAATTGTTATGTAGAAGTCAAGGGTGGGGCTTGGATATTTCATCTCCCTAATAACCAACATGAGTGGATGGATGGGGGAGGGGGTCACTGGATCCCTTTTTGAAAAGAATAGGCTTAGAGGAAGGGGACAGCCTACATGGAATAACTGTCCAATGCTGTGACGTGGGACAAGTAACAGTTAAATTATTCTGAGGATGAAGAAAGGAAATTTAGGCTTTCCACTACACTATATACAGAATGTGAGAGTTACCCAAAGAGCTAGACATTTACTACTAAAGTAAATTCACATTTGGTAATCTTTTCATTCTGTAGATTCTATTCTCAGTTGTCTGGACACAAGATTTAGGTCTGTGATTCTCAGACCTTTTTAGTTTTACATGTTGTTCAGGAAGATCAGGGCTCCGGGTGACTTGTTTTTGTGATAACGCTTCAGTTGGGCCACAATGATAGGAAGGATGTTCTGATTTTCTAAAGTTAGGAATGAGATTAAATAAGTACCTATACTTATAGTTTAATATATGCATTTTAGGGTGGAAACATTAAGATTGCTCCATACACTACCTCCAACCATCTGGAAAATTAGTAATTCGGAAATGTTCTTTCTAAACCAGGGACCTCAATGGTTGAGCATGGACACAATGATTGGTACATCTCCCTACCAAGCTTTGAGCCTGCACATTTGGCCATATTGTGTGTCCAAAAGTATAAGAAATGCTTGCTTCCATTTTCTGGGGCTGAACCACTGAATCTTTTTCATCCAGATTTATATTCATCTGCCCATTCCTTTGTTTTACAGAATAGAGTCCATTGTGGTTCTAATCTCTGTTATGCATGTTTTACTTCTTTTTATGAATAAAAACCCAGGCTCACAGAGCACACAGGTGCACATTTTACTACAAGATAGTAAAATCTCAGTGTGCAGGCACCTCATTCCAAGTATGACCTTATGGTTCCCCACTCTTCGCGGTTTTAAAATTTTATGTTAACTTGGAATTATGAACAGGGATTTTTCCTCTTTCTGTGAGTCATAGGAGTCCATAGCAGCCATAGAATTGCTAAATGTGGAAAGGCCTGTTGGCAAAAATTTTAATATCTTCCCTTTGGTTTTGTCTGGTTTTCATCTGTATTTCATAACACAGAATGGGATGATTTTGCTTTGGTGAAATCTGACTACTGAATGATGCTTGCAAATAACACATTTATCAATTAGCATTTGGGATTTTTAAAAAGTTAAATTTATCTTTACTATTGAAAGTATATACAGATGTCCCTCCTTTTTTCCTCCCATTGACCCCTTCTTCCCCACTCTTGCCAGCCCCCCAACCCCAGCCTTCACTGTACTATTGTCTGTGTCCATTGGTTATGCATATATGTGTATAGGTTCTTTGGTTTATCTCTTCCCACCACCCCACCCCCTTCCCTCTGAGGTTTGTCAGTCTGCTCCCTACTTCCATGTCTCTGGATCTATTTTGTTCATTAGATTCCACATATAAGTGAGATTATGTGATACTTGTCTTTCTCTGACTGGCTTATTTTGCTTAGCATAATACTCTCCAGGTCCTTCCATGTTGTCTCAAAGGGTAAGAGATCCTTCTTTTTTACAGCTGCATAGTATTCCATTGTGTAAATGTACCACAGCTTTTTTATCCACTCATCTACTGATGGACACTGGGGCTGTTTTCTGTTAGCTATTGTAAATAGTGCTGCTATGAACATAGGAGTGCATATATTCTTTCTCATTGGTGTTTCTGGCTTCTTAGGATATATTCCTAGAAGTGGAATCACTGGGTCAAATGGCTATTCCATTTTTAATTTTTGAGGAAGAACCATATTGTTTTCCATAGTGGCTGTACCAGTCTGCATTCCCACCAGCAGTGTACTAGAGTCCCCTTTTCTCGCCAGCACTTGTTGTTTGATGACTTGTTGATGGCAGCCATTCTGGCAGGTGTGAGGTGAGACCTCATTGTCATTTTAATTTGCATCTCTCTGATGATTAATGATGCTGAGCATTTTTTCATATGTGTCTTGGCCATTTGTATGTCCTGTTTGGAGAGGTGTCTATTCAGGTCCTCTGCCCATTTTTTAGTTGGATTCTTTGTCTTCCTTTGGTTGAGTTGTATGAGTACTTTATATATTTTGGAAATTAACCCCTTATCCAACGTATCATTGGCAAATATGTTCTCCATACAGTGGATTCCCTTTTCAATTTGAATAAACCATTTTATAAGTAACTTCACATTAGTGGCTCTTAAAGAGTATATTTTGAAAGGAAAACTGTGTTTGGCATTGAGTACTTTGAGGTTCCTCTTCAGTTGATAAAAATCTAAACAAATAGTAATGTGACCTTTTAATGTACAGGTGAGCCCTTTGGGTCCCAGTGCTTACTATCATATGATACACAAAATAATGCACATGTCAGACATTGCCAATGAAATCTCAAAGTCAGATGGACATTCTCAAAGAGTTCCACACTTTCATTGTCTTACTGGCCCTAACTGGATATGTTGTCTCCTTCCCCCGTTCTAATGCTTAAAGCATTTGCCCCATTATTTCATTCATACTTTAGTCACATCTTTGTTGGTAATTACGTTTATTCAATTACTCATATTCTCTGGTGATTTCTGGCTTTTGGCTCACCATTTTTTCCTGGTAGCCTCCTTATTTTACTTTTGAAATCCCTACATCTCATCTGTCAGCAGCATCTGCATATCTCAAAGGTACCTCAGATTATCCTGATATCCTTCAACTCAGAAGAGGACCCTGACCCAGTATCTCAAGACCTAGGTGACTTCCAGACGGAAGATGGAGCCAGTGATGATGTCTCACCTGTTCAGACTGTTCGCAAAATGCTTTTGCACTCATCTTACTAGTCTCTCAGAAGAACTATTTAATATACTTGCCATTTATGTTGTTTGAATATTGTACTTGAGTCATATTGCCTTAGTCATAGTCTAATAGGTTGTTAGAAATTGTTTTATACAGAACAAAAAAATAAATCCAACACTATTTAGTTGTCTTTCATTTGCAGATAATTGAAATTCAACTTAAAATTATATAACTTGGAATGAAACAGTCTTTTTTTAAAAAAAAAATTATTTCTTTATTGATTTTAGAGAGAGAAGAAGGGAGAGGGAGAGAGAGATAGAAACATCGATGAGAGAGAACATTGAATGGCCACTTCCTTCATGGTCCCCACTGTGGGTCGGGCCTACAACCTGGGCATGTGCCCTGACCAGGGATCGAACCGGTGACCTCTTGGTGCATGGGTGGATGCTCAAACACTGAGCCACACTGGCTGGGCGAAACAGTCTTAATAAGATGAAATTGTTGAAATATTAGAAATTTCCTACTTTTAAGTGTTATTTCGTAAAAACTAGTCATATTTGATGACTCTAAACTTCAAGTAACCATGGAAGTGTTTTCATTTATTATATTCCACTGAACAAAAGTAGCTGACGTAATTGGATAGTGGTTAACGTAATTGTTGCTTTATTCTTTTGTATCCTGTATAACCAACTCTTTGCTTTATGTGCAAATGCCCTGGTTCCTAAAGGCCATTCATTTTCTGCTGAAGTAAAATACTTTTTCAATATAGTGACTAACTTTGAATGAACATGCATTTTTTGGCAGGGAGAGTGCAAGTAATAATAATTGAATTTATTATGTGTAGTTTTTTTTACTTGCAGGTGCTTTATTAATTCACACATGGTATGATATCTTTTATTCACCTTCACCAGAACAGATCTCTCTTCTTACAATAATCTTTCCTGAGTAAATGCTGTCGTTTAAAAGGAATTTTAGCTTGGAATTTAAAAATAAAAAAACATACATTTTCCTCTAATAAGTCCAGACATTATTGGATGGCAGAGTTAGTCCAGTGATTCAATGATGTCAGGGTTGACATCTCTGCAACAATTTTAGCCTTTTCCTTAGGGTCACAACATGGCTGCCGTCAATCCATCGTATCTGCCTTCAAGGCAGGAAGAAAGTGAAAGACTTGCCTTTAGCTTATAGTTTAAGAAATAGACATGAAACTATTTTTAGGAGAATCTATAAACTGAAAATAGGAAGTGTTGTAGCTTTTAGAAAAATTTTATCTTTCAAATTGGTTATCTGAAAGGCTATAAAATACATTTACTGCATTATTATTTAGAATATATTAATTTAAGAAATACTGAGCACCAACCATATGCCAGACAATGTTTTAAAAGTTGAGACACTAACTCTAATAAAACAGAGATTTTGCCTTCAGGTATCTCCTAGACTCATCGGGGAAAAATGCGGGAAAGCAGACAAATACAGTCCTGTGTAACTGATAACAGCAGAGCTTAGCACTCACTGCAGTGTGCAGGATTAGGGTTTGGAGTTGCTAACTGGTACTTGGAACAGAGAGACCTGACCTGAGATCTGGAGCATGAAGATAAAATAATTGACAAAAGTGAGAGGAAGATATCATCTGGGAGGAAACATTTTCCCTTCTTCCCTTCTGAGTTTTTTTGGCTGGTCTCATAACTGCATTGATACAACATAGATTAACAGAAGAAAATGAAATTTAATTTCAGACATACAGGAGCCCCAAAGTTACAAAACTTCAAGAGGTAACCAAAGCAGGCAGCTTTATTCCTTTTAATCAGGAAACAATAAGTTTGTGGAGGACTGACAAAGGAGTTTGGTCTTGAGATAGTAAATTAGTGAAGTAACAAGGTTTGTTTATGCAATATTCTCGGCCCTGAATTCCCAACCTCTGGTGATAATGCATTTAATCTTCCTGGCACAGGGAGGGCACCCTAACATGGGAGATGTATTTCCTGCTTTCAGGGGGACCAAGGAGGGCCAGAGTATCCTTCTTGTACTGCTGTTTCTTAATAACTTTTTAAAAATGTTTTTTTTTTGTTTATTAATTTTAGAGAGAAAGGGAGAGAGAGAGAGAGAGAAACATCGATGAGAGAGACCATCGATTGGCTGCCTCCTGCATGCCCCCCACTGGGGATCGGGCCCACAACCTGGGCATGTGTCCTGACTTGGAATCGAACCGGCAACCTCTTGGTGCATGGGTCGACCACTGAGCCACATGGGCAGGGCCGTTTCTTAATAACTTTGATTCAAAATAATCAGTATGCTGAAGTGGCATATTTGGAGGGTCTACTCTGTTCTCTTTCAATGTGGAGAGTATCCAGGCATTAGGACCAGTGTATGCAAGTCCTGGAAATGTCAGAGTGCATGGTTTACTCAAGATCTAAAATAATTCTCTATGGCTGGGTCATAGGCATGAGGGTTGGAAATTTAGGCAAACATTTTACTCAGGACTTGACACTTCATCCTATGCTTGGTAATTATGCTGTAGTCATACTGTCAGCTGATTCTATTTCCTTAGAACTTAGTTTTGGTTTCACTACCTGGAACCCATGGGCTAACAAGTCAAATATTTTCTTATGTTAACATTGGTATTCAACAGAAGCTGTATAAAGGTGATCTGTTGATATGCAGACATAGTTAGATTTGGTCAAGAGAGAAACTTGGGTGGAAATACAGAGGTGGACATCTACCAGGTACAGAGATGAACAGATGCAGAAGTACCTGGTGGTTCCAGTTTGTCCTCACTATCCTTCACTAGGTAGCCCCTTCATCTTCCTGGTCACTGGACCTATTGACAAGCCATGGCCCAGGGACACCATCAGATAGATGGCTTGTTTCTCAGGTCTCCCTGCAAGCTTTGACTTATCTTCTGGGGTCAATGCTTCCTGAGCACTGGTTAATGACTCTCTGTCCTCAAATTCTGTCTTCTAGACCTTTGCTTCCCCTGTTTCTCTTGTAATTGTGAAAACTCTAATTCCTACAGTAAATCCCTTATTCCCATAACACTTATAGTGGTTCTGCTTCCTCAACTAAAGCCAATTTCTGAGCTCATCCATTTTCTTTCCCAGAGTGAAATTCTCATAATGTTTTGACCCAGTCATCCCCATTAATCCTTGATCCTCATCATTTATCTTTCAAAACTCCCACTTTTCAGAATTCAGAACTCTGACTCCTTGAGTCCTGCCCACCCTGGGCATACTTTGCCCACACCTGAATACTTTGGAGTATGAGGCCTCTGCTCTGATCCACTCTAACACAGCAGGTTAGGGTTGGACATGCAGCAAATCTTGATTCAAATTCTTGTTCTGCTCCTTTCTATCTGGGGCCTTGGTCAAGTTATTCGACAATTATTAGGCACAGCTTCCTCACTTGCAAAAGGGAGATGATAGTCACAGCTATGTTATGGAGGTGTCAGTACAAAGCTTTCCAAAAATTTTAACTTGCTTTTTCGTCTTTATTTAGCTGCCAGTCCTACACTGCCCTCCATGGAGAAGAAAGGTGTGTCCTCATGGTCCTGGTACTTCACTTCCTCCAGCACCACATCTCCCAGTGGAAAAGACCAGTGTATGAAGCATGGATTGAAGCACCGAGATTGGGGTAGGAGCATCTTGGCTCAGGGGCAAAGGAATGCTCTTTCTTTTCATGTGGGTGATTTTTCTTGTGAGTGATGATAGTTAAGCCACAGTAAAAAAAAAAATGCTGACGTTGATGTTAATTACAGATTTGAAGAACGGACAAAATGAGAGAAATTTTAAAAAGGGACTTGACTATATAAACAATACTAATGATAGATGCTTATATCCATGGCTTATGATTTATGCCTAGTAATTAGTATGCCACGCAATGGCAGTGATGCAAGTCATTAAATATATCACACCACTGACTTGTTTTTTTTTTCTCCTTGCAACAATAAGTTTCTCCATGGACACTTAACCATTACAGTTTGTTGTTCAGTTAGCATGTTCATCTGCCAGCAACCTAGAACAATGAGAGGGAAGGCAGTTCCCACAAAGATAATGCTAATATGTAGGGACCCTTTTTTACATTTTATCCCCCAAACTCCTATGGGAGAGTTGTTATTCTTATTCCATTTTTTTCAAATGAGAAACTGAGGCTTAGGGAATATAACTAAATGCTTAAAGCCATAAAGCCATAAATTGGATTTAAATAATATTACGTTCCAAGCTTTTATTAGGACCTATGTGGCAAAGTGGATCTGCTGGGAGACGTTCAGTGACACACATAAATAAATGTTTTATTAATGACATGAAAATGTGAAGACAGGTGGGTTTGCACAACCAGGGTTTGCAGATCTGGCCTAAGTCTAGATCCTGGTGCAAGGGTGCAGCTGGTTATTTGCCCCTGGGTTCCGATTTCTTCAGATGTTTTTGTTTTTTGACATTTGTGTCTGCCTGCATCTTAAAATGTGTAGGCTTCCTAAAATCTCAAAATTTTTAAAAATAATTCTTTGGTCTCTTTAGCATGTTCTAGCATCTCTGAGCTACTCAAATACCCTAGCACTATTTTTAATATTTCACAGATATTGTTCTGTTCCAAGCAAATAGATTTTAGTGAAATAATTCAAAATAAAGAAATAGCTCTCTGGACACCAACCTGCTCACCTCAGATTTGTTTGAAATCATTGAACATAGAAACAACCTAAGGGAGTTAGGGTTATGGTCAGGGTTGTGGCTTCTTCTGATTGGTTGGTGCTAGGGTGGGATGATCATTGCATCTGGTCCTGAGGACAGCCATGCATTGCTTCATCTGGTTTCACTGCTTTTCTGGGTCTGGAGCTAAAACACAACTAGGCCTAGATGTTATCTCTAGTTTGACTGAAACTCTGTCTCTGGGGTTAACAGACCCCAGGCTTTGTTCCTAAGATTATTTGATGATGATTAGAACCTCATTGTCTGGAGAGCTTAATGATTAAGGAAGAGAGTGGATAGACAGAAAGGAGAAGAGGTCATCTTAAAGAAATGAAATTTCTGCTCGGATACAAGGACCTGTGGGGTGTATCATTGAGGGAGATCCAGAGCTGTGCAGGGCAGCCCAGAGTGGAATGCAGTGATACTTCTCTGTTTCTACTGTGAGGACTGTTATCCTTTCATCCTTTGCATAACAGTACCCATAGGGACAGGACTACACAGCAGTAACTTTTCATTTCCAAGTTTTGCACCATGCTTGGAAGCTAATAGGTGCTCAATCAATGTCGGATGAATGAAGGGTGGTACAAAGGAAGAATGGCATGTTTGATCCTGTAGGAAAGGAGACTTGATGCTGACTGGTCAATGCCTGGTGATTGTGTCTCAACAATCATAGAGAAGAAACCATGTTTGCACTCATATTGCCTTAAGAATACCAGTAAATGTTGTCTATTTTAAGTTTGCATTATGGCAAATTTGAAAATATGATAATACCTTATGTGGGTGAGAGTATGTGAAAGACACACTTATGTAACCCTTTAGGAAACAAATTAAGCAGTATCTATCAAGAAAATGGATAATGTTTTTCTTTATTTAATTAATTTATTTTAAAACATATTTTTATTGAGTTTATTGGGATTATGTTTGTTTTCTTTAATCTGGCAAAATTCAGCATCTGGAAATCGATTTCAGTGAAATAATTCAAAATAGAGAAATAGCTTTCTGGACACCAACATGAATCAGGTAATCCTCTCTCCTAGGAATTTAGAATTGGGGATTCAGAAAAAGCAAATCAGTTAATAAGCATGGATTGAGGGACAGCAAATTTTGGACTGGAGGTCCAGAGAAAAACTGGTTTCTGATCACTTTCTTGTTTCTGGTTTTAGCCCTGATGAGGCCTGGCTTAGTGTTCTTATAATATATTATTATCATTAATTTTTCTCAAGATCAAATGGGTAAATAAGATGCCTCTTTTGGATATTTTTTAAATATCCAAAAGGAGCAAGCATTACTCTTAAAATATTACTGTAGTAAACATAACAATTGATGTATTTTAAAAACAGTAGATACTTTATTAAGAGCTTTGTTGATACGCTGTAATAAGTAAGAAGCATGGGTCTTTCATGGCCACAGAATTAGTGTTTCTTCTGGTTCTGTGTTTCTGATTTTTGGGAAGTTTGATAATTTTATTTGCCTTTAACCTACAGTGGTTTGTTATTTTAAGCAAACTTAATATGACCAATTTCAATTATAGGAGGTAAAGGAGAGAGCCATCCACTGAGGCGGTTGTACCCTGCCAATTCTCTTCACTTCTGCCTTTGTCTGACCTCTGTTCCTGACTCTTGGCCAGACCAGACAAAAATTATGTTTGCCACCACCCAACCATTAGAAATGCTCATGGATAAAAGCAGTAGTAGCAGAAGACGTTGTTCATAATAATCAATAAAAATACAAGTTATAATCCAAATTACACTAAAAATTATAAACATACAAAAAAAAAAAAAACCTGGAAAGAAATATACCTTAATATTAACTGTGGTACATTTGTATTGTAGCTTTACAGAGAATTTAAATTTTTCTTTTTGTGCTCTATTGTATTTTCCAAAATTTCTATAGTGTATATGAATTTAGCTGGTAATAAAATGAAAAACAAGTTAAATTTTTAATGAAAAAGTAATTACTTTAGTCACCAAAACAAATCTTTTCAGGCTTCTCTCCTGATTATATCAGGTGCAAGAGTTTACAAAGGGAAGGAGGAAGGAAGGACGAATAACAGAGCTTGGGCTGCCTTGGATGCTCTACTTTTGGGATTCAGGCCATCTGGCTGCTTTCTAGGGGAGCATTTATCAGGAAGAAGTGGACTGGGATTTGTTTCCAGTCTGGAGAATCCAAGGATTAAAGCAGGTAGTGGCTGAGGGCTCTGGCTTAGGAGTAAATATTAGTGTTTGACCTGGCTTTACTCTTTCCTGTCTGTGCGGACTTGGAAAGTTGCTTAACCTCTGTAAGTCTCAGCTTCCTCATCTGTAAAATAATATAGTTCCCTCATGGGGTTGTTGATGGCATAAAATGAGATGGCGTTGTATCAATCACTTAGCAGGGCCACTGGGTCCTAGGAAGTGGTCACGATGTTTTTTATTATTACTGCTAGGAGATAGACAATTCCTCCGTATGTACTCCGTAAATCCCCCATTTCTACCTGCCATTCCTCTAGTACACAGTCCACATTCTGATCTCCGTTGTTTTCGTTTACCACTGCCATGTCATTTCCCCTATATCTCTATCAATTCTAAAAGGAGTTATATCAGTGCTTCTTAAACTTGAATGCCCATAGTAGTCACCTCTGCTTCTTGTTAAAATGCAGATTCTGACTCTATAGGTCTGGGGTGTCTTTCAAGATTTTGAATTCCCCCCCCAAAGTGACTATGCCATTTAATTTATTTATTTCCCCAGTTTTATTGAGAAGTATTTGACAGACATCACTCTATAAGTTGAAGGCATACAGCACGATGGTTTGGTTTATGTATACTGTATTGTGAACAAGGTTTTGAAATTTTCACAAGCTCCCATGTGAGGTCAACGTACTGTCCCAAGGCCTCTTTAGTGGTAAGAGTCAATCAGGATGGCTGAGCTCAAATCCAACATCTGTGTGAAATCCCTCTGTCCCCAGTCCGAATGGCCCTCTCCTTCCCTGCTCTCAAAGCACATCATTTATACTCCTAACTTAGCACGTATCACATTGAGCCTGCCTAGCTGTGTGGCTTGCTCTGTGAGATTCTGTTCATTCGTAACTAACTGTCGAGTTATTGAACCGAATGAGCGAGAATGAAACGATATCTTAAAAATAACAGTGTTTTCTTACATGTGTCTTCTCTTGGAAACTGTCAACATAAATCAATGCGATCTGTAGAAATAGTGAAAGAGGGTATCTAGGTGAATAATTCCCAAATGGCAAACATATAATATGTATTTTTCTATTTTTAAAAAAATACGTCATTGAAGGCAGAGTGGGATGATATACTTGGTGGAATGACAAAGTTAATCTGGGATGATATGTTTTCCACAGATAACCAAACAAATGGGTAATAATTTATTTTTCAAGCTCCAAGGCTCTTGGCCATAGTTTAAAAGTAGCATCTTGATCCTGGCCAGGTAGCTCAGTTGGTTAGAGAGTCATCCCAATATGACAGGATTGTGGGTTCCATCCTTGGTCAGGGCACATACAAGAATCAAAACCAATGAATTCATAAATAAGTGGAACAATAAATTGATCTCTCTCTCTCTCTCCCCCCCCTCTCTCCCTCTGTCAAATCAATACGTGAAATTTAAAAATAAATAAATAAGAGTAGCATCTTAATAAGGCCTGAGGCTACAGTTAGATTTTGTAATTAGTGGTCTTCGGGGGTGATGTGGATTCACTACTATTCAGAGTAATTAGGGAAGAAAATGTATGGGACCTGAAGAAGGTATGGTGGAGATCTGCTCTCTCTGATATTTCCTGATGGCTGAATAGTCAGGGAATTGCCCTGCTTGACCATGGAGTTCATTCAACATTGCCATGGCCACGTGCTGCGTAATTCTCACTTTCCTTCTCTGGAGCAATTGACATTTAATTTCAGGAGGACTTTCAATTTTATTTAAAAAGTCCAATCAATACAAATAGAAGAGAAACTCCATTTTCAGTAACCTTTTACTCCTCTGCCACTGAAGTCTTTAGGGAAGCTTAAAGAATTTCCATCAGTAAGCTAAAAATAAATTGTTGGATATATTGCAAAACTCTTTTCAACATTGGACTCCAAATCCCCACTATTATGAAGACATTCTTTCAAGAAATCACTTGTGGAAACTTAGCAACTACAGTGTTCGTGAAGTGGTTCCAGCAGGGATGTGGTTTATGCCTGGTATCCAGCATTAGTTACAGAGTAAACACTATTTTCCAAAGACTGACAGGGTCAGCTGCTCTGGGAATGTGGCCGGTGACCTCCCTGCTGCGTTACCATCCTGCAGGCTGCTTCCAAGTCCGTTGAAAGGTGAGCATTCCTTCTGTGTAAGTGCGGACTGCTTTGGAGCATGTTTCAGCTTCAACTGATAAAACTGAAAGTATGTCCTGGGCACACCGTCTCAGAAGGCACGGGGCTGTGACTTTGGGGGCAAAGTGATTTGTTGTGTCAACACAACTGCAACTGCTAAGCTGCTGAGCTACAGTGTTGAACCTGGTTGCTTTGATTAAATCGTAAAGACACAGGGAAACTTAAACTTCTAATTGCTTTCTCGTTAGAAATACACATTGTCATTCTAATATCCAGAAAGCAAAGTTTTCCATTTTCATAGTCCTTTGCCCTGAAGTCTCGCCAGTTTAACTTGGCTTGTTGTCTTCACTTCTAAAGCAGCAATGTTATGAAGGTGGTTAGTGAGCGAGTGTGTGTGTGTGTGTGTGTGTGTGTGTGTGAGAGAGAGAGAGAGAGAGAGAGAGAGAGAGAGACTACTAGGAAGTGTATCTACTATTCAAAGGGCCTGGAAATATATTGAGTGTTAACAAATGCAAGAGCAAAAGCCAGTTCCACCCAGAACCTCTGTAGATGTCATCATGAACAAGAGAAAACATGTCCAAAGTCTCTTGGAAATTGTAGACACTGAGTGTATAATAGTTGAGAAAATGGAACACAGAGGACTTGGATCCCAACTGGTTTTAATCAGCCTATGTGCTATAAACTCTGGAGGTATGGGTTTAATTTCATGTCAGAATCATTTTTATTTACACATTATCATCAATGCTGATATATTAGTTTTTTTTTCTTTAAACCTCAGATTTTATTTTAGTAATTTTGTTGAAAGAATTGCATTTTTTAGATGCCCACATTAAAAAAGATAGCACTTTTCAAAGTTCTCCCAGCTCTCACTAGATTGAAGTATTTTCTAATGCTCCAAACAAATGCTCTGCTATCCAGAAGTGATTTTAAAGAGAAAATGTTCCTGCCCTTACATTGACTACAATGTCTTTTCTATAGTCATTTAAAAAATGAGGCCCAGAACCAAACTAAGGGGACAGATAGTATCAGAAGTAAAACCCATCACATTCCAGTAGAAAAGGTTTCTGTTTCACGGAAGAGTGGTAATTACAGAGGAAATTTGTTCAGCTGTCATTATTGTAATTATCATATACTGATTTTGGCGGGTTTGCTTTAGTGTCCACTTGGCAGATTCAACTTACAAAAAAAATACGTTTATTACAGAGTGACAAACTCAAATTTAAGAAATTCCTCCATAGACGTTATCTTTCCACAAGCCGTCAGCATGTATGTGCCATAATTCCCAGTACCCCGTACCTCTGGCCTGCAGCTGCCCATAAGGGATGCTTAAAACTGGTGATGGTGGGAGGTGGAGAGTCTTCCTGTGTTTGCCTGTGTGCTAGATAGATGCCCACACAGACGGGAAGGTAAGAGCCAGAAGAGTCCACCGCCGTGGCGTGAGAGTTCACAGTTGCCAAAGCTGATAAATAGACTCAGATAGGGATGCTGGGAAAACCAGAAAATTCTAGGAATTCTTTTCTGCCTTTTGTTCTTCACTGCTACCACCCACCCCACCCCAGCTGACTATCAAACAGAGCCTTCTCGGCATACATTTTGAACTAAGAACGACACAAATAGGTCATAAGTGAGCTGCTCTGGTGGGAGCATTTCTCAGAGCTAGGTCTGAGCTGGGTTTGCATTTGGCTCTTGGATGCCACAGGAAATACGTTCCTGAGGTGGATCTTGGAACGGGCTGTGGCACCTGGAGGCATGCGCTGCGTGTAGCATCCTTGTCCACTGCTAAATGGGGGAGAGGGTTACAAGGGCTGCTGACTTGACCATGGAGAGCTTATATGAACCTTGAGGTGCTATGTGGAATGAGAAGAAACCTATATAAAAGGCACTCATTGTCTCAGAAGAGGGTCCCTGTTTAATAAAAAGATATTTATCCTTGGAAAATATAACGTGGAAGGTCCTCAGTGTCTACACCATGCTGTACAGATTGTCATCTTATTTTTTTTTTCCCCCAAAAGGAAACAGCATTTGTTTTTATGCCTCGTGGTTATCTGTCTACTGTGTATAGTTTTAGAAATAGAGCATTTATCTGTGCTTTTGTTTTAGAGGTGAAAGTTCTTTAAATGGCAGGTGTAGGGAAATTGCCACTACTGACAAAAATAAAACCAAAACTACATCTACCCTCTGACCCAGTGGATGAACAAGCCATTTTAGTAGTTGTGAACCAGACTGTCCCCCAGTGTTTGAGTATAGACACAAAATCTGAGCCTCTGAGATCTCAAAAGCCACGTATCACTCACAAGTGATGCAAAGCACACATGCAAAGGATCATGCAAAGGAGGAGGTGGCACTCTTTTGGAGCAAATATCATTTGCTGAGGGTCACTTGTTTCAATTTTGAATGGAATGATTGCTTGCCTACTGTAGTGTAGATTTTAATTTCCTGTTTGGAGTGACCCATTGTGCATATTATATTCCTGGAAAAAAATAATACATTTCTAATTTAGAAAGGAATTGTAGATCATCCTCTGCTATTTTTTAAAATAATAGATTTGTTGAGATATTCTCATATACTTACTCTTTTAAAGCATACATACAATTCAGTGATTTTTAGCATGATCTTTCTGTTTTTATGGATTTGCCTCTTCTGGACATTTCAAATAAATGTATCTTATAATATGTGGCTTTTTATGACCAGCTTCTTTCACTTATCACATTATCAAGGATCGTCCATTTTGTTGTATGTATTAATGCTTCATTCTTTTTTATTACTGAATAACATGCCACTGTATAGATATATCACATATGTTTCACCATTCACGTGTTGACAAATGTTTTGTTGTTCCCACTTTTGGACTATTATCAATAATGCTATCATGAACATGTGCATACAGGTTTTTGTGTGGATATATGTTTTCAATTCTCTTGTGTGGAATTGCTGGATCATACGGTAACTCTCTCTATAAAATTCTGAGGAACTGTCACACTGTTTTCTAAAGTGGCTATTCCTCTAAATAATCTTACCAGCAATGTATGAGAGTTCCAGTTTATCCACGTTTTTGCCAAAGCTTGTTCTGGTCTGTTTCTTGACTTTAGTCATCTTGGTGTGTGTGTGGAGTTCTCTGGTTGTGGTTTTGATTTGTGTTCCTTGGTCACAATTTTGTTGTGTGTCTCTTCTTGAGCTTGTTGGCCTTTTGTCTTCTTGGGAGAAATGTCTATTCAAATCCTTTGCTCATTTTTAAATTGGTTTGTCATTTTTATTGTTGAGTTATAAGAATTCTTTATATATTCTGGGTACAAGTCTCTTATCAGATAAATGATTGGCAAACATGTTCTCCCATTCTCTCTGTTAATTTTAGTGCCACATTTGTTAGGACTTTGATGGTATATTTAGGGGTGATTTTTTTCTGGGTTAACTTCACATAGCCCAGGGAAATAATGGCAACCACTTTTAGTGAGAACCTGCCTGATGCCAGACACTAGGTTAAGTTCTTTGCACTATTTTCACATTTAATTCTTGTAATAAAATTAAGAGGTTGGTATCATCGTTTTATTTAAGGGAAAGGGATCTGAAACTCAGAATTAATTTGCTCAAAGTGACCAAACTAGAAAGTGGCAGAATCTGCAAATGAATCCAATTCTTCCTGCTATTTATTTCTCCTTTAATAGTTCTATTTGTAAGATAAGTGAACAATCAATATTCTATTCATCTATAGTATGATTTGTGTCTTATACATATGCATTTTTATTTCTCTGTTTCCTACCTAAAGTCTTATAAATAATAATATATCAAATGTCTTAAGTCATATTCATTTGATAAAATTCCCTCCTGTCTCACCTCTTTCCTTCTTTGCGTTTTCTTTCCTCCCTCTCCCTCCTGACCTGTTTCCTTTACAAGAATTTATTTAGTGCTTACTCTGTTTTTCGTGCCTGGATAAAGTGATGACTAAAGCACCCTCTGGTGCTTATACTCTAGTAGCAGAGACAAACTACAAATAATTAGATATGGATAACTTTGAAACATTATGTGAAATAATAAAATACCAGAGGTGATAAGTGCTATGAAGACGACAAGAGCAAATGAATGGACAGAGGGTTTGCTGCTTTAGACAGGGTCATTGGGGAAGACTTGGATGAAGTGAGAAGGGGGATGCATGACTGTCTGGGGAGAGAGCACAGCGGTCAGAAGAAGGAACATGTTTGTTGTGATTGATGAACAGAAAGGGGACCAGTGTGGCTCAGTTTCTTCTGTTGGCCCAGTAAGTGGAGGATGGCTAGCTTGTGCATTAGCATCATTTCTTTTTACATGTAACAATTTATTGGTACCTATTGAGGATGGAGAGAAGAAGGTCAGGTTAGTATTACATTTGCACATAAAAGAATGATGATGATTGAAAGGAGAATTGCCACAGTGATGATTATAATCTTAAAAAAATTTTTTTTCTTTATTGATTTTTAGAGAAAGAGGAAGGGAAGGAGAGAGATAGAAACATTGATGAGAGAGAACATCTATTGGCCGCTCTTGCATGCCCCCCACTAGGGGTTTGACCCACAACCTGAGCATGTGCCCTGACTGGGAATCGAACCAGCGACCTCTTGGTGCATGGATCGATGCTCAGCCATTGAACCACAATGGCCGGGCTGATGATTATAATCTTTTTGAAGTGTTTCCACCATATACTCTCCCAACAATCTTTGTTTTTTGGGAGTCTTTGGCAGTTTGGAGATCGTCTGTTCTGTCACTTAAGATATTCACTCTTTGCCTTCCAAAATTTTATCAATATTTTGGGTCATAAGATTTTTCACATCAGTTACTTGACTCCTCGGCATGAATACTGAGCTGTCATCTTGATTTTTATTGTATTTTATCAGTCTTGATGTGGCTTCTTTATATTCTTAGTTGAAAGACTTCTAGTCAGCTAGATTTCAGATAGTTCTGAATGATGGTTGTTCTGTAGTTTAATTGTGATTCTCATGTGGTTGCGGGAGGTTCTGAAAATAGTATGTACCTACGCCCCCAACTTGACTGGAACTTCTGCATGGGCATAACTTTACTCAAGGAAACTTGTTCTTAAAACATATCTAAAATATATTTAAACATATATCTCTAAATGAATAGAGTAGGTAGCATTCACCATTCAGTGCTGGTGCTATCTCCCCACTGTCTGTGTTATGCTGTGAGGACATCATTTGTTCAGAGACTCTAAAGTGCACAGTGGTTAGGAACGTGGGCCAGGGGTTAAGTAGCACCTATTTGTTGTGTAACTGTGTCTTATTTTTTCGACTCTAAAGTGGGTGTATTAGTTTGGTAAAGCTGTGGTAACCAGTACCACAGACTGGGTGACTTAAACAACTGAAATATATTTCCTCACAATTCTAGAGGCTAGAAGTCTAAGATCGTGGTGTTGTCAGGGTCGTTTTTTTCTGAAGGCCTCGCTCCTTGGCTTGTAGATGACCATCTTCTTCTATGTCTTCCCTCCATGTGCATCTTTGTCCTAATCTCCTCTTACAAGAACACCAGTCATATTGGATTAAGGCCCACCTTAACAACCTGACTACCTTAATTACCTGGTTAAAGACCCTATATTAAAATATAGTCTTATTCTGGGATAATTGGGGGTTAGGACTTCAACATATGAAATTGTTTTTTGGTGGGGGACACAATTCATCCCATAAATGGAGAAAATAATAGAGTGGTTTTGAGAATTAATTGAAATAATATATGGAAAGGCTTCAAGCGGTTCCTGGCACATGGTGAGTGCTATGGAAGTGTCTGTATAAGAGTGTTACTACCCTACTTATATCCAGTTATGCCTGCAATATGAGTTTGTTAAGGAGAGAAATGTAGACATTGTCTCTTTTATTATTTAAAAACATCTGCCTGTACCCAGGATCATCTTCACCCATTATCGGTACTCAGTACATGTGTGTTGAATTGCAGCTTTAATCCCTCCCAGTACCACTATTTTCTTCTTCTCCAATCAGCTCTACAGCCCACCATTCCTCTACTTTAACTGGATCCCGAATCCCACCTTTGGGCATAAGACTAGTTAGAACTGAGTTTCCTTTTGCAGCCATAGTATGCTTTTTTCCCCCTAGAGATATTTTGGAGGTTCCATTCATGTAAAATTTCACTGATTGCCTTGCTTTTGACACATGCCAGTCTTACAATCTGATAAACCTAGAAGACTTCAGTTTTCAAACTTGTTAGGGCAACAGCGAGCATGGAGGGTTCCCTTTTTGGAATTCAGAGTTGTGCCAAGAGGGAAGCACCTTTTGCCCATGAGTCTAATATAGGGTTTTTGAATTTATTATGCTCAAGTAGGAGTATTTAGGCTCAGTTCCTACTCTGTGTTCACTTCTGAGATCCTCAGCCTGTCCATCATGATGCAGAACAGGCTTAGAGCAACCCTGCCTGACCACAGAGAATCAGCTGTAATCATGCTGAAGATAAGAGCTTCAGAATACATTTCCTAAAATGTTCTTAAGAAATAAAGAAAAACCTGATAGGAACTTTGAGTTAGGGTCAGAAACAGGTGCTAAAAGAACATTTTATTTATTATTATTATTATTATTTATTTTTTTATCTTTATTGTTGAATGTATTACAAATATCCCCCTATTTTTCCCTCATTGACTCCCTCCTCCCTGCTCCCACCCCCTCCTGCCTTCCCCACACTATTGTCTGTGTCCATTGGTTATGCATATGTACATAGTGAAAGGACATTTTAAACAGGTTGACGAATTAAGCCAACCCAGAGATCAGTCTTAGCTGACTCTGAAAGCCATTTTAACTTTGTATTGGCATCCACATATCTGGACTGCTGTAAAAACACCAGGGAGAGTTAATTACCAGCACACTACACAACTATTTTTCTTTAAGGCATGGGACAATTTCTAAAGAATTCGGAAAACATTTGTTGCATTGGAAGAATGAATTCCATCTCTTATGTCAGAACTTTGTTCCCAGTAGAAAAGCCAGAACAAAATCAGTTTTTGTGAAAAGAAACACGACTTTTATTTCATGGTGTTTCTAAACATCATTTGCCAAATTCTTATGGAACAAAATTGACAACACCCTTTGAATATATGTATTGTGTGTCTTAATAGTTGCAATTAGTTATCCTTTGCTCTCTTCCTTTAATTGACTTTTAAAATTTTTGAGCTACATAATGATGCATAAATGCCTGGACTCTCAGGACAAACATTGGAATTTGGAAGAATAAGACTGGCTGATTCATATTTGCTATATGGCTATCACATTATTCCTTTTAAAACTGATGTGTTAGGTCTGTATTCCAGAGTGTGTTTTATTCTACTCCAAAGGCTATTCATGAATTCTTTGACGGGGGCTGTTTGTCAGACACATCTTACTTCGTTCAGAGAACCTAACCTGTTGGAATATTCTCCTGTTGAAGAGTTTGCTTTTATATCTGGTGACATTTATCTTTATCTAAGCCCAGCTGCCTGACTTCTCTTCAGTGCTCTGTTTATGGGGTTTGAACATCTATAAATGGAAACACTAGCTAACCAGAAATTATCGCCAGGGCTTCCTGATAGTGTCCTGGGCTTTCACGACTTGGAGTGGCCTGCAATATCTAACATGTAAGCACGTCAAATCATTTTCTACACTGAATCCGAATCTCTCCTTTTCTGTTTCTCTCTCTCTTTCTCTTTCAACATGGAATTTGAAAAGCATGAAAAAGGAAGCATATTAAGTAAGAATTTAGAGGAGAAACTGACGGTAAGCTCTGTGAGATTTAGCATATACAGATTTATAAAAAGCAGCTGTCACAGGTTGGAAAATTTGTGTTAGCCAGTCTGTATTTTCATGTTTTTCTGGTCAACAGCCTTGAAGTTGAGAATTCTATGGACTTTATTAAAAATAATGTAATAAAGTTGTTAAAAATTTGCATTACTGGAATGTGGGCAAATTTGATTTAGTTAAATGATGTGGTTTACCTTCATTTTAAAAACCAGAATCAATATATTTTGAGCCCTTGTTGTGATTGCCTGCTACTGGAACATTATTGTATTTATTGATATAAAGCTTAGCAAATGTTCAAAGTCTAATTTCTCTTGGGGATACTAGGAATCTATGTCAAGGAAAATATATAAGTATTATAGAATATTTTAATGTTCTATGGAATAAGTTAATGAACTTCTAATGTAAGGATAAAATTTACACAAAGTTTTAATTTTTTTTGCCATAAAAGTTGTAAAAGTAACTTTATCTTGATGCTAAAAAGTTAAATGTCAATAAACTAGAGTTTTCGCCTATATTTGCTCAAACAAATATACTCTAACCTTGAGTAGAATCGTGGTTCACCTGATGAGTGTAGAAGTCTAATTATGTTTGTAAATTTAACTGTGGCTACAGAGTTAATGTTAGAACAGGGCATGGCTAATTTTAATTGTACAAGTAGCAAAAAGTAAAACCATATCGACTATAAAACCGTGGTTTCTTAAACTCATGAGAATGTATTATTCTGGATGTCTGAGATTTATGCACTATTAATGATATTAATATGTGGATTATGAAGAAAATAACCATATTGGGTTGAAACTCTTAAAGTATATTAGAATTTCAAGGTCTTAAAGAAATATATTGGATAAAATATAACATTTCCTTAAAGGACTCAGGTCATAATTTTGAATATCAACTGTGGACCGCTGTTCCACGTGGTTGTCTAAACATGCAGTGTTTTGCCTTTTGACTTTTTAAAAGCCACGTATTATTGTAGAACTAAATTAACCAAGGATTTTAAGTCAGAAAAGTCTAGGTGAGAATTCTCACCTCAAAGCTTCTAAACGTGCGACTGTGGAGTTTCATTTAAGTCTTCTGAGTCTCAGTTAACATACTTGTGAGACGGAATAGTAATACCTAATTTGAAGGCCGTCATGAGGATTAAAAACTATAATGTATGTGAAATCCCTAGGCTGAGGCTGTGATTTGCAAACTGTTTTCGGCCTGACTTTCTTTGAAAGTACATACCCAAAGTTTATAAATATAGAAAGAGAATAAAATACAAATGTAGGTATGCTAACCATAAAGACTTACTTAGCCATAATAAAACCTTTATGGAACCAGATAGAGAGTAAATAAATACATAAATAAAGAGATGCTATGTATTAGTGTGAAATTTGACCCAGATCTTCCTGGCAATCTTTCACAGGAGGTTTTGCAAATATAGTGGACATAGGGCAAGTGAACAAAAGTGAAAATGATCTCTTATTATTTGAAGTGATTTGATGTTATAAACATTTCACTTTTTGGAAGGTCAGAGTTTCTGCATGCCTTCTTCTACCTTGAACACAGCTATCAATCTGGAAGTGAGAACCTCTCCTTAGAGAAAGCACAAAATGTATGAACATTCTCTGGAGGAGAGGCGTAGGGTTCACCTCTGATTAACTTCCAGAAGGTTGGAGGGAAATGTGGGGCAGATCAGAAGGCATGAGAACATCCAATCTGCACTGAGAAGAGATGGTTCTCAGGCAGGGAAGGAACACATTCAAGTTCCGTATTTGGGGCAATTGTCCATACAGACAAAGAGAACTAGGTCCATAATTCAAACACCTTTCAGATATAGGAATTCTGATGATGCTGTTAGCTTATGTTCAGTATCTCTATTTAAGAGAGCTGAAAAACGTATATCTGTGAAAATTTTCAACAGACATTATTTTAGTTAAACATTTTGTCTGTTTATATGAATAAATATTTCAAAAATTCAGCTCATGGAGCATTGTATTCCTTGCTGATACCAATATAATATAGTATGATTAGCTAGATTGCTGAATATAGTTTAAAATGTATTTTTTTGGAGTTCAGTAAGTTCTGAAAATTATTAAATTTACTATAAATAGTAAAGTTTGTAAAACTATGGTTTTTAAAAGAACAGAATATAAAAATATTTAAATATACATATATTATAATACTGTTGAATTATAATATGCATATTGTTTAAAATTCAAGGTGTACTTATAAAGATCTTTATTATAAACAATGTTATAGTATATATCACAAAATTAAGCAATATGCAAGGTTGGCTTTGTTTGCAAAACATTTTTAAGGTAAGACGTATAGCAAGTAAGAAAACCAAGAGTTGGATTTTAAAAATTCATCAGTTCACTCTATCCAAAGATACAGACAAAAATAAAGTGGGTTTTTATATCTAATATGAATCGTATCTTACATGGATGAGTGAATTGCTACCTTTAGCTTCTGACATTTTTGCACTGAATTTGTTGCTCTTTGGTAATTAAAAGTAGACTCCTGGGTGCTTGACAATTGAAGGTGCCACTTTTATATCCATTCATCAATAGATAATCAGAAAAAAAAAGTGTGATTCTCAAATCCTTCAAAATGTAAATTCCTCATACATTGGTGGATATTATCCCAATTTATCAAACATGAAGAAGAAAAATCAATTAGCATGGACTTAGAAGGACCTTTCTACCCTTTGAAAAACCAGCATATTAAGCCATGTTGAATATTTAAGTAAAGCCTGACTCTGCAAAACCAGATTACACTAAAAACAATTTTTGTGGAGGGTGGGGAAAGGGAGGGGATTATTTTGTAACAATGTAGTTCAGTTTTGTTGATTCCACAATAATTGGTGTTTGTGATGAATGGATTTTTTGTTTTTCCTGGTCAGCCTTGAATAACCATTGTATCATGTGTCTCCCAAAGTATGTTTCTTGGAACTCTGATTATCCAGCTGCTCCACAAAAAAGATGTTCTGGTCTATTCTCAAGAACATTCATGAAACTCTGTGTAGGGAATTCACTAGACAGTATATTTCCCCTTGGAGACTCATGCCGTATTTCAACATACGGAAGGTTATGAAACATTCTGGAGGTTAATCTAGTGTTTGTTAAAATCCTTATCAGTATAGTGCTTTATAATGTGTGTGTGCAATGACAGTGACTATTTTAAGTAGTGTTCTCTGGAGCACACTTTAAAATGATGTGTCAACATGTTAATTGTCTGATTTTATTTGTGAGTTGTATTTTCAGAATAATGATACTCAGAACAATAAATTAAGGCTTACAGTAATTTGTATCTATAACTTGAAGTTATTTCTGAAATAATTAAAAAATAATTACCTTTCTATTTAGTATGTTTTAACAAATAAGTACAATTAAGCCAAGAAATTCTGGCTACTCTCCAAACCCTTTTTCTTATAGATTATTAAACATATCAACAAATAATTTCACTTCCATTTATCTTCAACTTTAATTTCTCAATGCAAAGAAAAAAAATCATGTATTAATATAGTAAACATGATCATGCACCTCAGGGCATTCTGACATAATAATGGTTTCTCTAAGAGATGTTAAGAACAAACAGATCTCATGCATAAATCTAATAATTTCTATCACATTCATATAATATGTCTCAAGAGACAATTCTAATTCCCCAAGTAATAAATGTCAATAAATATCACAAAAATAATTATAACAAGGGGATGTCATCCAACTCATTTTATATTGAGGTTTGGTAGGCACAAATCAACACAGTAGACAATTTCTGAATGTCATAAATATTACTTTATTGAGTAAAAGTAACTATGTGAGCTTGAGAAAGAAATGATATCATCTGACGGTTTTTTAAAACAGGGTGTCTCTCATATTAGAAGCTGAAAACATTTTAAATAAAAGAATTTTTACTTTTTACATTTAAAATGTTATTTTGAATTTGATGGTGAAAGACTTATTCAATGATATGTAAATTTACTTATGATCTTCTCACGATCATGCCACTTCATTTTAAGTAGTACAATGAAAAAAAATTTAAGAAAATACTGTGAGTAAAACATAAAAATACAGAAAATTATGCATTTAAAATTCTGTGATATTTCAGTGAAGAGTAGCCCTTTAAATAAGGTTAAATTAACTATTAATTCATAGCTTAAGTAATAAAAATAAAATTAATTATTTACTCATAAGAGATCTATTGCAAACAAAAAACATGGACCAAATAAAAACATCCCAAATTCATTTTTCTCAGATAGATTTGCAACAGCAGATCTGTAATTATTCATCAGAATGTCTTAACCAAGGAAACAGTTGTAAAGCATTTTATGCATTCACATATTTTATCCCACCTTGATATTCACTTTTGGAGGAGGTCATAGAGAGGATGTGACCACTGGTTGACCATGAGTTGGACCCTGGGCAATCAGAGGTCCTCACCTCCTGTCCTTGGAATGTATATTTTCCCCACCGTTCCCACAGTAGGAGCTGTTTTCAAAGACACAGCCATGAGGGTAAGGTATTGTTGAGAACATCTGGATGGCTTAGAGGACTGAACCCAGTTAAAACCTCTATGTAAACTTTTAAGATTCTGGTAGGCAGGTACAGAAATCTACTTGTCATGTGGTTGTCCATCATAAGCTTCATATGGAAGTTCCCTTGCTTATTAGTCCTACCACCTACCAGTCTGGAGTGGTCTGCTTTTTATGTCTCTCCTTGCTGTTCATGTAAGGGAGCCCGTTTCAAATTTCACCCAGGAAGCTCCCAATGTTTGAACCGACAAATACATCTATATTTATTTTTCTAACTGTATCTCACTAGAACATTTGATGACAGGTACTCAGTAAGCACTGATATATCTGAAGAAAACATTTATACTGCTGTTGTTTCTTATGTATTATTTAGAGATTATTTTCAGTATGGCATGAATGTTGTTTTTGATCTATATACAACTCCTGACAAGATAACATCATATAATAAAATAAGTGGTAAATTTAGGGTCGTAAATCTCTGGAGGTAAGGTGGTAGATCTATGTATCTTTATATCATAATTGGTTGCCCTATATCTTTAATAAACTAATTTTGGTAGATCAAAATGAACGAAAGATAAAAACAAACAATGACATTTTTTTCCTTTGGCATTTGATTATTTTATTTGGAAACCTCCTTCCATTTCTCTGCCACTCTTAAGTGTGGACTAATGACTCTTGCTATGTTCTGGATTTTACTGATAAAGTTGCGTTGAATGCCCGTTTTGATGATAGAGGATGTGAGTTCATTTGTCCCCAAACTTGACGTTCCTTATGCTACTGGCTCAGGTTTGCTTTTATGGGAGAATGGTAGGCATTTGGGCATCTTTAAGAATGCTGCTGGTCTCTCTAACATGTTTTTGGTGCTTACTGTGCACTGTACAACTCTATTTGGCACATCTCCAAGGATGGCCCATTCATCAATAGTATATTTTGAACTTATTATTCCCTTTTCTCCATAGAGGACCAGAGCTCTGTAATAAGTTGACATTTAAAATACTCTGTGGAAATAATTATTAAATAAAAACAGATGGGCAGTAATGAACAAAATTTTATGGTTAATGTCTCAATAAGTATCCTTCAACTGGAAGACAAGTGGAAGAAATTCAGAACTAGAATTCCCTGAAGTTCTGAACTCAGTGTTGCTTATAAAGTTTTAGTATGACTAATTTAGTCCCCTTTCTCAGGGAGATAAGAACTCTCTGATAAGTCAATAAATTGGATATAGAGTTGATCAGTCTGCATCTGGTATTAGAAAGTTCATTGATAATGTTTTCCAAAGCATTATTAGTAATAAAAAGGTTCTGGACTTACTCCAGCTGAAGACATTTAGTTGGAAAGAGTAACCACGAATCCTGATCAGTTGGCAGGTCAAAGTGAAAAACTAAATAATTGGTCTTAAATCTTTTTTACATAATAAATAATCTTACCGTAACCTCTTTTCAGCCTCCTTTTCACAGAGCCAGTAACAAATAATTATTTTTTAGAGTTAAAAGTTTTTTATTTTTAAAATTGAATTTATAAAGAACTTATAAAAATACCAAACAAACAAACCCCAAAAACAACAACAACAAAAACAAACAATCCAATTAATAAATAGGCAAAAGACCAGAATAGATGCTTCTCCAAAGAGGACATACAGATGGCCAATAGACTTATGAAAGGATGCTCAACATCACTTATCAATAAATTTTTAAAATTACCTGAAGAATCTGTAGCATGAAATTTTAAAAAAGGAGGGAGGAGGTGAGATGTCAAGATAATGGTGGACTATGGGGATCAATGGGAAATTACTAAGTAGTGGGAATTGAAATCTTAATGGGCATAATTGCAGAATAATGAGTTCTGCATAATGTAGAATGATAAATTGCAGAATGATGATAATGGAGAAATGATGAGTTAGTGTAGGTGAGTGCATGCAGGTGTTCTGAGTACCATCCTGCATATCTGTGAAAACTGAAACAAGGAATCTGTGCCTTTGGGATGGTGTGTGTGTGCGTGTGTGTGATGATGAGGACTTCTTCCAAAGAAGAGATCTCTAGCTTTTCCTAAGTGCCATCTAGTGTGGTAAAAAACATGTTGTATCTGGGTTTAGGAGACCAGTGTTGGTGTTAAAGTTGTGTTTGTGTGACCTCTGACAAATCACTTAACCTTTGGTTTCCTATCTGCAAAGTGATAGGTTGGGTTAGATTTGCAAAGATTGCTATGCTCTTAGAATTTTGTAAGTCTGCAGAAAGTGTCCTTTGGTTGTGTACTTATTAAATTCTTTCCATGCCAAATAATGCCGATTTATACAAACATTAGAAACCTTCAAATAGTTAATATTTTTGTGTAATCGCTGACCAAATGTGAAATAAAAATCCTTGTTATTAGATTAAACCATTTTTGTGGTATAGAAAGTTTACAGTTTAGTACTCATCAGTTGAATTGCATATATTTTCCCTGAGAAACAACAAAGATTTGAGAATTGTATCATGGGTGAAAATTATGGAATATATGAAGAAAGTAGCCTCAATATTAATATTGAAATATTATAAAAACAAAGCATTCTATTTTCTCAAAATACTGCATAAAGTAGATGCTGTGTTTTCACTAGGAATAAAAATGTAGAAAATACAAGATCAGTGTTTTAAACGTTATTTCTAAAATGGTTTCTTTAACTCTTATTCATTCCTTTTTGTAGTCCTCAGTACTCCCTGCTATGTACCTGACACAGATATCTCAGTCCCTTTGCAACTCTAATTTTAGTCCCTTTGCATCGCTGAAGGTTGGGGAAAAGTGGACTGTGTGGAAATGGCAAAATCCCAGCCACCATTTCCATTTTTCTTATTCCTTTAAGAAAAATAAGGGCCGTGTGGGAGGTGAAAGTAAAGTGAAACTGATAAGGATCGAGATTTCAACTTTATGGTTCAAACGAAGTTCTTGGAGCCATCCGGTCCTTTGAAAACCACTGCTGATTAAAGCAGTGTCTGCTGATAATGTAAGTCTGAGATGCACTGTTTCAATGGATCTTTTGATACAGCTCTGTGTGATGGTGAATAACAGAAGGGAGATGGATGGCAGGCTTCAACCGAGCTGAGCGTTCGCAGTGACATTTATAACACACTGTACGTGCAGCGAAATATTTTCTAGGTTCTCATTGTGGGAATTGCAATTACATATCTAGTTGTTCCGTCCCAAGTATGGCTCCCCTCAGGGAATGACAAATAGACTGTTGTATTAGTGATGTAATTGCGTAGAGTGCCAGGGGCTTTATTTTGCTACATGATCTTCATAAATATAAGGAAATGATTTTTTTTTTAAATGGTGAGAGGATGTCTGTGGTTTAATTGCTGGCCTTTCTCTTTTATTTATAACCTAAAAATGTCTCGAGGGGCCTTTCATCAATTTTCTTCTCAGTTAATGGGCGTTTTCCTTGCATGTGTAACTTCTGCAAAAGACGTCACCCTCAGCTTGTTCTCCGAAAAAGGCCTCATGCCCTTGTCAGAATGTAGCAATTCAGAGACCACCTCGTGCTTTTAAATACTAACTTGATGACATTCATCTCAGGAGCAGATGAAAGCACCCATAGGATTGCTTTCCTGAACCTGTTATAATTTCTCTGGGATATCATGTCCTAGTGGGAGACGGAAGGAGGAAAATGTCAGCACGAATTAATAAGCTTATCACAGAGAGTTTTTTTAGAATGTGTGAAGAAAATACGAAAAATAAAATGTTTTCATTCCTATTTTGTTTTTCCAGTTGAGTTCAGCTTTCAGTCTAGGAATTCTTGCATGTTTTGTTGTTCTATCTGCTTCTTATTTATCTATCCTGCCTTCCAACCATCCATCCATCCATCCATCCATCCATCCACCCACCCACCCACCCACCTATCCATCCATACTGGGAGTCCTTTGCTTGCAGCTTCTTAGCCTCTTGGCTGCTGGTGCTCCTTTGCATGGGGTGTGGAAGGATGTAGGGGATGTTGGTCTTAGAGGTTTTCAATGAATTCTTTTTTGCAATCCCACCACAGTCATGCCCCGTATGGAATTTGCCATCCTTGACTCTGGTGCGCCCTACAGGGCTTGGAAAGGCATTTATTAGGGCCCCTTCCTGGCCATGACTCTGTTTCATCTAGCAATAAACATCCATCTCCTTTTCATTTTCCAGGAATTTATAAAATGCTTTTCCATGTCAATATTCCTACCCTGCCTGATCTCTTATTGTTGTGGATATATTTTTAAATTCCTTTACTCTCATTTTAATGGGGTCAAGAGAAGGATATGAGAGAAGCGGATGCGTTCCATCAGTCATCTTGAACGAGAAACCCCTTGGTTTATTTTTAAATTTCTTCCTTAATGCGTTGTGTTTTCAGTGGTTGGTTAGTGTTGTGGAACATTCCCATTCTTCAATGAGAGATAAATGGCATTATGTGGAACTATTGCGTAAGCGCTGTAAAATGGCATGACAAAAGAATTCTGAGCATATAACTGAAAAAAAAATTCATGCCATTTTTAAGTTTGGAAATTGAAAATTAAGAAAGTGATAGTTTTTACCCTCCTTCTTTGTGCCAAAGTGATTTTGATGGTTAAATGCAAGGACTCTGGGGTGAGGGTTCAAATCCAGGCTCTTGTGTGCTCAACCTACACGAGCTACAGTTTCCTCATCTGTAAAATGGATATGACTTGCCTCCTAGGGCTGTTACATAGACTGAAATGACAAAATCTTTGAAAAGTGCCCATGTAGAACTTCCGGTCAAGATGGCGGGTAGGTAAACACGGTATTGCGTCCTCCCACAACCACATCAAAGTTATAACTAAACTACAGAACAGCCATCATTCAAAACCGCCTAAAATCAAGCTGAACGGAAGTCTGACAACTATGAAATTAAAGAAGAAGCCCCATCGAGACTGGTAGGAGGGGCGGAGGTGGATGGGCTGGTCCCACACCCACGTGTGGCGGATAAAAGTTAGGAGGACACCTCAGCTGGGAAGGGCCTCCCTGAGGACTTAGTGGTCCCTGTCCCACACCAGGCGCCCAGCTCAGGGTTCCAGTGCCAGGAAGAGAAGTCCTAACTTCTGGCTGGAAAAACCAGCGGGAACTGAGGCTGAGGCAGCTGGAGCCCCGGCAGCTCCTCTTAAAGGGCCCACGCACGGACTTACTCGGACTCACATCCTCCAGGGTCCAGCATGCGGGAAGGAGCCTGAAAGGCACCAGAGTCATATGGGGAAGAACGGAGCTGTTTGGCATTGGAGCGAGGGCTGGAGAGGCAGCTTTCTCCTGGACAGACGTGCTATCAGAGGCCTTTGTTCCTTTGGTGAGCCCTTCCCTGGGGCTGCAGACAGCTGCCATATCTGGGACTCCAGCTACCTGGCTCACACTGTTGGCCCCGCCCTGGTGATTCCCTGAGGCCCCGCCCCACCCAACTTTCAGGCCCACCCAGGCTGTTGCCAGTTGCTTTACCATAGGATTGGCCTGTCTTGGATCCTGCTTCAGCTTTTCCTAAATTCTTTCAAGCAAGCAGCATCTGGTCTCAGCTAGCCCCACACCTCTTGCTAAGTAATACATAGAAACAAACAGAGGGAGGCAGCCAAAATGAGGAGACAAAGAAACAGGTCCCAAATGAAAGAACAGAACAAAACTCCAGGAAAAGAACTAAGTGAAATGGAGTTAAGCAACCTAACAGATGCTGAGTTCAAAACACTGTTTATAAGGATGCTCAATGGACTTAGTGAGAACCTCAGTGGATTTAGTGAGGACCTCAGTGAACTTAGTGAGGGCCTCAAGAGCATAAAAAAGGACCAGTCAGAAATGCTGGATGCACAGTTAGAAATGAAGGAGGCACTAACTGAAATAAAGAATAATTTACACAGAATCAATAGTAGAGTAGGTAAAGCCAAGAAGCAAACCATGGATTTGGAATATAAGGAAGCAAAAAACGCCCAATCAGAACAGCAAAAAGAAAATAGAATCCAAAAAAATGAGGATAGTGTAAGAAGCCTCTGGGACAACTTCAAGCATGCCAACATTTGCATGTTGGGGGTGCCAGAAGGAGAAGAGAGAGAACAAGAAATTGAAAACTTATTTGAAACAATAATGGCTGAAAACTTCCCGAACTTGGTGAAGGAAACAGACATACAAGTCCAGGAAGCACAGAAATTCCCAAACAGGATGAACCCCAAGAGGCCCACACCAAGACACATCATCATCAAAATGCAAAAGGTTCAAGACAAAGAGAGAATCTTAAAAGCAGCAAGAGAAAAGAAGTTAGTTACCTACAAGGGAGTTCCCATAAGACTGTCAGATGATTTCTCAAAAGAAACTTTGCAGGCCAGAAGGGAGTGGCAAGAAATATTCAGAGTGATGAAAAGCAAGAACCTACAACCAAGATTACTCTATCCTGCAAAACTGTCATTTAGAATCGATGGCCATACAAAGAGTTTCCCAGACAAGGAAAAGCTAAAGGAGTTCATCACCACCAAACCAGTATTATATGAAATGTTGAAGGGTCTTCTTGAAGAAAAAGATAAAAAAATATGAACAAACAAAATGGCAATAAGTACATATCTATCAACAGTTGAATCTACAAACAAAATGAACAAGCAGAACAGAAACATTCTCAAAGATACAGAGAACTTTTGTTGGTTACCAGATGGGTGGGGGCTGGGGGAATGGGTGAAAAAGGTGAAGGGATTAAGAAGTACAAATTGGTTGTTAGACTGACAAACCTCAAAGGCAAGGGGGATGGGGGGTGGGAAGAAATAAACCAAAGATCTTATATGTATATATGCATAACCAATGGACACAGACAACAGTGTGGGGAAAGGCAGGAGGTGGGCGGGAATGGGGAGGAGGGGGTCAATGGGGGAAAAATGAGGAACATCTGCAATACATTCAACAATAAAGATAAGTTAAAAAAAAAGAAAAGTGCCCATGTATAGTAAGCACTCAATAAGCAGTAGTCATTAGAGTAAGGAGGAAAACAGTAATGCATGGTTACTTCTTGTATCTGGAGTAACCCTGGCCTTCTGATTGCTGTTTGTTCTCTTCAGATCACATGTGATTTCAAACTATTAGACCAGAGGTAATGCTTACTTTCCCACTAGAAAGTGTGCTGTCTTCAAAACTTTGTTAAGTTTTAATTTTATATCTGTCCTGTGAAGACTGACAGAGATTAAAAATAAGAGTGTTTATTTTTTTTATTTATTTTTTATGATACTTTTAATGTATTGTTGAATTTTATTTGCTAATATTTTGTTAAGGATTTTTATTATTTATTTATTTTTTTATTGTAATTTTTTTTACTAATTTATTTTTGTTACAGATATTTCTCCTTTTCCCCCCATTGACACCCTTCTCCCCATCCCCCCCCACCCCGTCCCCAGCTTTGTTGTCCATGTCCATTGGTTATGCGTACATGCATATAAGTTCTGTGGTTTATCTCTTCTCTCCCTCTCACCCCCTCCTCTGAGGGTTGTCAGTTTGTACCCTGCTTCCACGTCTCTGGGTCTACCCTGTTCTTCAGACTGTTATGTTTATTATATTCCACAAATAAGTGAGATCATGTGATATTTGTCTTTCTCTGCTTGGCTTGTTTCGCTTAGGATAATACTCTCCAGGTCCCTCCATGTTGTCTCAAAGGATAAGAGACCTTTCTTTCTTACAGCTGCATAGTTCTCCACTGTGTATATGTACCACAGCTTTTTTATCCATCCGACTACTGATGGACACTTAGGCTGTTTCCAGATCTTAGCTATTGTAAATAGTGCTGCTATGAACATGGGGGTACATATATTCTTTTTGATTGGTGTTTCAGGCTTCTTAGGGTATATTCCTAGAAGTGGAGATAAGGGGTTAATTTCCAAAATATATAGAGTGCTTATACAACTCAACAAAAGGAAGACAAAGAACCCAATTAAAAAATGGGCAGAGGAACTAAATAGACACCTCTCCAAACAGGACATATGAATGGCTAAGAGACATATGAAGAAATGCTCAACATCACTAATCATCAGAGAGATGCACATAAAAACAACAATGAGGTATCACCTCACACCTGTCAGAATGGCCGTCATCAAAAAATCATCAAACAACAAGTGTTGGCGAGGGTGTGGAGAAAAGGGGACTCTAATACACTGCTGGTGGGAATGCAGACTGATGCAGCCACTATGGAAAACACTATGGTGACACTTCAAAAAATTAAAAATTGAATTGCCAGTTGACCCAGTGATCCCACTTCTAAAAATTAGAGTGTTTAAAACATGATGACTTTTCTGAAAGACACTATGACCTAGCCTTAGTGGAGAATAATTATATTACATGAATACAGATACAACATAGATATAGGACTTAATGGCTAAATTGTGAGTTGTAAATAATTAGGACCATACCTAATATGTGGCTTATATTATTAATAAAAATATACCCCAAACTGCTAGACTTAACAAGACAGGATATCTGTAGGAGGGGGAAAATATAGGTAAGTAGAAGGAGGTTTATAGAAGGGATCCTGTGTATGTGTGTGTATGCATGCATGTGTGTGTGTGTGTAAAATGTTCAAAAGATGAACATAAATATGGTTAACACCACTATCTGATTTTTAAAAGTTTTGAATCCAAAAACTATTTATTCTGTACAGTACATCATGATTTATGTCTTACCTTCATCTGGAATTTTTCTTCTCTGCATGTAAGATATTTTCCTGGGAAGGAAACACTTATAGTAGTTAGTTTTTTATTTAAGAATTTTTCTATAAAACATACAGTTTCATATACTACAAGTAGAACTGTAAATTAATGAAACTTTTCTGGAACCTAATATGCATCAAAGCCTTAAATACTTATATACTTACTGGCTGGGTAATTTTACTCTAGGATTCTGTTTGAAGTGAAGAAATATGCAAATAGTTATAATGATATTTATTACAATGTTTTTAATAAAATATTGTTCATAAGTAAAAATAATGGACAGAGTAGGGGAATTACTGATCTATAATAGCATACAAAGAAATTTAAGGGCAATGATATAGTGGACAATATACTACATTTTTTTCCTATAAAAATACAAATGTTATGCAAAAAGGAACGATTCCTTTATGGACCCTCTATATTGGCAGAACATTAACATTCAAATCAATGAATATATTTGTGTAGCACATCTCTTATGGCAAAACCATAGAATCCTAATAGTCCAAACAAAGGCAAAATTACCATGGGTTGAATTGTATCTTTCAGTTTTGCTAAAATTTCAAATAGTTCACAATGACTTTTTTCATAATAACCTCACATTTTTATGATCCTGCTGAATTGATGAGGTTTTATCAGAGAAGAATGAAAGGTAAGCTGATACACAACGCTTTATTCTTCATCTAAGAGCAGATTTATAGACACCTTGAGTGCTTTCATCTTTTTGCCTAAACAGCCTTGGCCACCAGCAGACTGCACATTCTTCCAGGCCAGCAACTTAGTTTTCCTGGCACCTAGGCCTGTGTCTGATACATGGCAAACGGTACTCAACTAAGCCTAAACTGAATTCACTTTAAGGTTCAGCCACATCTGGAGAGCTGATGGTTTGGCACTTCCAAAGGATGGTTTTTAAGCAACATTGAAGAGCCTCCCAGGCAGAGATTCATTCCCCAGGTCCCAAGGGAAGAAATAGATGAACTACTTGTGTTGTGTGTTCAGAGAAAATGAGTGATCCTGAGTATGGCAGGCTGCCTCCTCTTCTGGTTGACTTCCAACTCAACCTCGTCAGTTTTTGTTTTTTCTTTAACCTCATCAGCTTTGCTCATGGGTGAAAATGGGGAGTGTTGTCTTCCATAAAATCTTTGAGCAGTGGAAGAGCACTAAATGCCCACTTGCGTGGTGCTAGCAGCTTTGACAGAGGTGTTAGCCTGTTCCATACAGAGCCCTGGACACCTTGGTGTGGCCATCGGCAGGCAGCCATGGCATTGGTGGCAGAATTGCACATCAGCATGGACAGTAGAAAGCCAGAATGTGGCAGGAGGAAAAGGGTACTCCATATATATTAGTCAGAGTTCACAGAGCAATGGAATAATTTTAGAGGTTATGGAAGTTTCTCAGAGTGGAGAGAAGTAAAGCCATAGAGATACTATTTTTAGTACCATTTTAAATGATTAATTTGACCTTGTTTTTGCCCCAGGAATAGGTTATATTTACAATTTCCTTGTGAAAAGTAAGTACTATAAAAAATGGCATTTAGGCCCTGGCCGGTTTGGCTCCGTGGTTAGAGTGTCTTTCCTCAGACCAAAGAGTCTCGGCTTTGATTCCTGGTCAAAGGCACGTACCTCAGTTGTGGGTTAGATCCCCATCCCTGGTTGGGGTTGTGTGGGAGGCAGCCAATCGATGTGTCTCTCTCACATTGATGTTTCTCTCTCCCACAATATCTAAAAAAATCAATGGAATAATATCCTCAGGTGAGGATAAAAAAAACTCAAAATGACATTTAGTATTAGATATTTTCAGATATCTGGAAACTACCTCTGGTGGTTATAATTAATGACATATTTAGGAAATCAAAATCTGAGAATTTTTATGTTTATTTTTGCTTAGATTCTTTTTCTTATCCTACCAAACTTCAGTGCTGAGAGGTAGATTCTTCTCTATCATACTCTGCAATAATAACTATAGAGTATGGATGAGGTAGAACAGAGTACTTGAGATACCTGGACATTTTGTGTATTTGTTTTTATAGTACCTGAGATGTGAAAGCGATCATTTTTGGTTCCCCCATGTATGGAAGTCTCCACTTATCTGTAGTTTTTGCTTTCCATGATTTCAGTTACCCACAGTCAACCATGATTCAAAAATATTAAATGGAAATTAAAGAAATAAATAACTCATAAGTTTTAAATTGCTTACCATTCTGAGGTGTGTAACGAAATCTCACGTTGTCTCTCAGGAGAGGTGGGTCATGCCTTTGTCTCCACCATGTAGATGCTCCTCGCAGGGTTAGTCACTTAGTAGCCATCAGGGTTCTCAGATGGAGTGCTTGTGTTCAAGTAACCATTATTTTACTTAAAAATGACCCCAGAGCACGAGAGTAGTGATGCTGGCAATATGGATATGCCAAAGAGCAGCCATAAAGTGCTTCCTTTAAGTGAAAAGGTGAGTACAGAATAATAAGATATTTTGAGAGTGAGAGACCACATTCACAAACTTTCATTGTAGTATATTATTGTAATTGTTCTATTTTATTATTGGTTATTGTTGCTAATCTCTTACTGTGCCTAACATATAAATAAACTTTACCACAGGGGATATATATATGAAAAAGCATAGTATCTGGGGGGCTCGGTCCTATCTGCAGTTTCAGGCATCCACTGTGGGTCTTAGAACATATCCCCTCAGATAAGGGTGGACTACTGTATTTAAATTTCTTGGTAAAATTTTAGATTGATACTTATCAACAATGGTAGGAAAGAGTGAGCCTGCCGCTATTCTAAAGGCACTGAGCATGCCAACATTTTTCTGAGAATGTCTTCTTTGTTGTTGATACTTTATCATTCACGAAGGGACAGCTATTGGTATTTTAATTCAGTAGTCCAAATAATTTAAGACATTATTCTTACGAAGTATTTTAATTGAATTTTTAATGTAATAGCGGGCTTTAAAACTAAATCTTTATTGACTGATAGTTGAAGAAAAACAGTAATTTTGCCTAAATGATGATAATATCTATGATAGCAGAGCATGTTCCTGGTCCCGAGAGGCAGGTGAAGCACTTCCCTTGCAGTCTTCACCATGGATCCTGGAGGTAGATGGTGTTATTCCCATTTTATAGTTGAAATAAGTCTAAAGTCAGTTGCCCGGGACATATAGAAAGGGAGTGGAAGAGTTTGACCTTGGAACAATCTCCAGAACCTGCACTTCTAACCACCCCTATACCCCTCTCACGACAGACCCAGAACCTCAGCTCCCCTTTTGTGGTGATTTTCTGTTTCCCTTTGTGTTCACTCTAATGTACAACAATTAAAAAGTGAAAGCTGGTATTTGCCACAAGGGGACTTTATTATTCTTTGTTTTTGAAAGATAAGACTTGAAAGTTTCAACCTTTTAATACATGGTTAGCTGCTGTCAGCCAGCCCCTATCCTCTTTGATACTATTGGTATTTATTTGCAAGTGTCAGACTTCTTTATGTGATAGGTAAATTCTTTATTCTTATTTAACAGGTGAATTTGTAACTTATTGTTCAAATGGGGCCTTTGAGAGTGAACGAGGGCCTTTAATAAGTACTTCAAGACAGCAGATATTAACCAGGATTGTCCCAGACAATCCAGGGCACATGGGTACACACTATTACACTTACTCATGAATGGAGACCAAGAAATCAATGATTCCAGGGATTACAGATGGATTCTACACTCTCTAAAAGTTGGAGGAGCCCTGGCCAATGTGGCTGCTCAGTGGATGGAGCATTGGCCCATGAACTGAAGGGTCACAGGTTCAGTTGCAGGTCGAGGGCATGTACCTGGGTTGCATGTTTGATCCCCACCCTGGTGGAGGCTCTTGCGGAAGGCAACCAATCAATGTGTATCACTTACATCAATGTTTGTCTCCCCCCGCCCCTCTCTCCCTGTCTCTTTCCTCCCTCTCCCCCTTTCTCCCTCCCTTCCACACTCTCTCTACAAAAAAATCAATGGAAAAAATATCCTTGGGTGAGGATTAACTTAAAATAAATAAATAAGTAAGTAAGCAAATAAATGTTGAAAGAATTCCCTAACAGTTAAATGTCATTTGCTTCTGTTTCTTAGCAAAAGGGACAGAGGATATGGACAACTTGAATCCACTCACTGATGTTCTTCTTAAGAGCTTGAACTTAGTTTTCCTTTTTGTGTATCATGCTGTATTTTATGTTAGAGGGATGATCTTCCATGTTATTGCTTCAGAGCTACAGAGTTATTGGCACAGCCAGTGCCCTTGACCATGAAGAGAGAGGGAAAACTCAGTCCAGTTTTCCCAAACATTGGCTAATTTTACTTGTGGAATGAGAAGAATCTAGTACAAGAAAGAGAAGGACCATAAACAAATAGATGAAGTTGTATCAACTTCCCAGTGCATAGAAGATTATATTACATTATTCAAAGGTGTGAAAATTTTTGTTCAAAGGTGTAAATGGTATTATTTTTAAAAAACATCATAAAAATTGTCACAAAGTTACCAGGGAACATTAAATGTTGCTCTTATCCCTGGCCTCTCATTGTCATTCTCTGAGTAAAAAATGAGTAAAACTTGGCCATTACTGGTATAAGTCACTCACCCTCCCTGGGTCTTCATTTCCTCACTGATAAAAAGAAAATATTGAACCAGATAATATAAAGTTCCCCCCGGTTTTGATTTATGTAATTCTTTACCCTCCTGGGTGGAGTGAGGGTGGAGCTGGTTCTTTTAAGTTCTGACTTGGGAGACATCATGCCCAGATTTCATGCTTCACCTATAGAAAGAGGCATGTCCAAAACATTTCTGGAATTTTTACCATGGAAAATAACTCTGTATTGTATACTTGAAATTTGCTAAGAGAGTAGAACTTAAATATTCTCTCTCACACAAAAAAAGGTAAATATGTGAGATGATGGATGTGTTAACTCAGTGGGGGAAATTCTTTCACAATGTGTACGTATATCAAATCACATGCTTGATATGTAGACTTTAAATATATTACAATTTTATTTGTCAATTATACCTCAATAAAGTTAAAAAGTATGTTCCTTTAATATTACCCTTGGAGAGTCACAGAAGCATAGTAATTATTTGTGGTATTTATTGTTCTCGTTCTTGGTTGACATGGGGCTATGAGTAACCAAAGATTTCAGGCACTCAGAAGGGGGTCTCTAATAGGTTTCATTATTTTCCCACATCATGTTCTGTCTTTGTTCTCATTTGATTAATAATTTAGTTGTGCTCTGAAAAGAACTGGTGATAATATTCACAACATTTCTATTATCCTAAGAGCTGAGGGTATGTCATACAGCTGTATCTCCACCAGCATTGATTCCATGTTTGGTGTCTGAAATCTTGCCCATTTTCCATGACTTTCCTAGATTAACTCTGTAAACCCAAATGGTTAAGTTGGTCCATATAGAGGATTTTTTCTCAAAGGACATTTGTAAGCCACTAAATGCTTTTGCGTGTGTGTGTGTGTGTGTGTGTGTGTGCGCGCGTGAGAGAGAGAGAGAGAGATAGGTGGATAAATAGATAGATTTAAAACATGGTAAAGTGGTTTTAATAGATGCCTCTAAACAATTATATTGTTTTCCTTCATGATTTTGGATAAAGGTGATGTTGCTGTGAAGTGGAAATGTCTATTAAAAGGGGAGATGTAGTCTGTTAGTCCTTGGGAGCCTTTGAAGAAATTTGTTAGACTTATTGAGAAAGCAAAAGTTAGCAGCCTAGGGGTACATTTTGATAGGGGAAAGACCATTCTGAAAGAGATTAATGGATATCACAGGAGAGGGTTGTGGGTAATGGTCCAAACACGGTTGACAGTGCTGAGTGCTTAAAATGTCATTTTGGATTTAGAGATGGACTCACAGCTCTGATGCCTTCTAGCTGTGGAGATGTCTTTGGAAACTTTTAGTGACCTCAATTTGCTTTTTTAAAGTATTGTTACCAATATCTACTGATAATACAGGGGTGGGCAAAATAGGTTTACAGTTCTGAGCATGTGAAACAAAGTTTATTCTTGTATTATTATTCATTAATTATTGTATTTCCATATGAATAATTGTAAACCTCCTTTTGCCCACCCCTGGATTTTTATGATTTAATGTGAGATTAAATAGTGACAACACCTAGATCAATGCAGAATGGTGTTCAGAAAATGCTTGTTCATACCTCAGCTTACTTTCTCATTCTTCAACATTCTATTAAAGGACAGCTCTGATATGTGGCAGGAGTACCCATACAATGAGCCAGAGTAAAAGGACATATTAGACTATTGAATATGCCCTCTGATTGCTCATCAGCAGACATTTGTTCTGTGATATGACCTCAGTCTAAATTAAGGTTTTTTGTTTCATAGTGAGGTTTTCTCATACTTATGGTCAGAAGAATTGAAGTTCCTTGAAAAGAGGAGGTCTTTTAAGGAGGAGAGAGTAGATCTCAGAAGCGCCTCATTCATTCATAGGGGTCTCTGTGAGACTGAATGAATGCCAAAAGTGGTTTGTGGATTACTGCTGGTCTGTGGCAGGCTTTACTTACTCTCGAGTAAATAAGTAAAGTAAGAACAATGTAATCTCCATAAAATAATTGCGTAATCTCAATATTTTATATTATTTCCTTCCTCAATTTTTTGGTTTTAACATTTTTGTAATACTTATGAAATGATGATGAATCCTTAAAAAACAATTATTGATCTGTGAAGTCCAGAAGTATGGAAAACCACTCCTTTTAACATTTCAGTCTCTGTTTTCAGATGTCCTTAGAAAGGTATTCTGGATTTTTTTGTCATTACCAAACTTTAGCTTCTTAGCTACAGTTTTATTTATATCCCATTTTCTTTTGCTTCTTTCAGAATCCTAATTTTCTTGCCTAGCAAACAAATCAGTCTTTCTTATATACAAACACTAAATTAAATTTTTTCTATTTTATCATTCTTTTACAAGGTATTTTATCATTTTGCAAGTAGGTACATTTACTTTTCATACTAGGAAATTAGATTAAAAACTTACAAAGGTTTGAGCACATATCATGAGATAGGCACAATCCTTGGGATTTTTATATGCATTGTCTCATTTTTACCTAATCACAGCCTTGCTTTATGTTTCCCGAGAATCTGATATTTCTTTTTCTCTTATGGAATTGGATATGGTGTGGGTGATAACTGAGAAGTTGTAATACATTAGGTGTTAAGAATGTTATTTTGGAAGGAGTTTTATTAATGAAACCCCTGGTTAAAGTTAAGATGGGTGTTTTATTAGTACTCAGCTAAGAGAGAATCTCAAAAAGATCACAGTCCCATCATATAAGTAGAACTCTTATTGGAAAATTTATCTGGTATGAATGGAAGATACATAAAAATAAAAATAATGTGTAAAATGGATTTAAATAATTTCCTTAGATTGACATTCTTTGGATCTTTGAGCAATAGAAGTCTCACTAATAAAGGGTATGACAAAGATTTGTATAAGATCTTTGGAAACTAGTATTTCTAGTAATTTAAGGTCACGTTATGTACAAAGTTTAAATGGTTTAAGTTTGCCTTTCATCTTAGTTTCTTGAGTAATTGGTTAGAGAATGTGGTACTGTTAATGACATTTTATGAACTTTGAATCATTCTCCTCTGAAAATTATGCTGGGAGCTGCCATTTAAAAACAAACAAACACAAACTAACTCATGAGAAATAAATATATTGGATTTAAAATGGGTGAATGTTATTGAACTGTGTTAATTAGGTTAAGGCTGATCTTAAAACCAGAGCTCACCTGTCTTTCAAAATGAAAAGTTCTTTGGCATGGTACAAAATAGGCAGTGGTGGCGGTCAGGTTTAAAGATGGCAAGAAATAACTATTGGTGACGAAACAAAATTAGACATTTTTTTTTGGCATGGCGCTGAACTGTGAATTTGATTTCAAATAAGTGAATAGATGTTAGCCCCATATGTAAACCTGCATGCTGTTGGTTTTCTCAGTAACCTAAACAAGCAAAATATAAACATTAAAAACACTTTATTTTAATTTTTCCCTTAAATCACCCAATTCTTCTTGGTTTTGTAGTCTATGAAGTGAAATTGAAAAGAATAGAGGTCATGTAATATATATAGCTAACATCGGCTATGTTGATCTCTTTACACATGTTTTGTGTTGTAGTGAGTTGTATGCCGAACCGTGTAGCTCTGCTAAGCTGTTGACCATCTTTACACCAAAACCAAATACTAACTACAGAATTCTTCACTTTCAGATAGCTATGGTATTTAAAAATAAGAACGTGCCTGCTCAGCAGATAGTAACTATGACAATGCAAATACAATGCATTTGACCTAAATGAGAATTTGATAGCTTAGGCACTTGTTAGCAAGTAATATTTTTGAGTTGAATATAGTATGTTAAAAAAATAAACTAAGGCACATCAAAAATGTTAAGAGTTTTTTGGAATAAAAATCCATTCGAATCAGGCAGTGTCAACCTGGAAGTGGTTAGGAGCTGTTCCCCCAACAGGAACTGGGAGAGAGACTTTTATAGTGAAGAGGCAGAAGCAAAGCAAGGACATAATTTGATTGGCCACAACTTAAGCAGTTGCCTTATTTGGGAAGCCTACTTGACTGTTTGTGATTGGTTGTCCTTAGGTTTTGATTTCTTAAATTGGAGGCGTTACAGGCTTAGGTTTTGGTTTGGCTACATAGGCTACTAAGGCATTGAAGCTACCTTAGTCTAATTGTTTAGCTAATTTAGCAATTAAAAATATTTCTTGAGCAACAACTGTGTATCAGGCATTGATCTAGGAACTGAGGATATAGAAGTGGGCATGACCAACCAGATCGCAGCTTTCATGGGACCAGCATTATAGTGGAGGGTGTTGAGAGAACTGACAATAATCTGTTAAACAAACAAATAAACAAGGTAGTTTCAAGTAACAATAAATAGAAAAAGGAAATAAAACAGGATGAAGAAATAGAGATCAATAAAGGTGAGAGAGTAAATGGTAAGATAGAGGTGACAGTGTAAACTTCAGGAAAGCCTCTTTTAAGAGCTGACCTTTGATGAAGAGAAGACAAGGGAGAGTGTACTCCACAGATAAACAGGCACATAGGGTTTTCAGCATCTTATTTTTATATGTTTCTCATTTTGCAAATGAAGAAACAAATTGTGCATGGTTGACTTGTTCAAAGTAGCACAGTGAAGAACTGGTGCCTTCTTTTCCTGAAGGCATATTTTACCCAGATTTTGTGTGTTTAGCTCTTGTGTTATACTACTTAGTAGAGATGGCCACTGACTGGAGCCTTACTTGATCTGGATAAGGAAACCAACCAACCAACCAATCAACCAATTCACCTTAGATCTAGTGGACAAAGGCCTGACCTGGGTTCTCACAATAGAGAGCCATAATTCTAGACCTGAATGGTTCACACTCAGTGCTTCCAGAAGGAAGGAGAGGTCAGATTTTGAAATATTAACATTCCATTTTACATAGCCAAGTCCTATCAACCAAGAGCAATTGGAAATTAATGAGTAAAATTAGAAAAAGAAACCACACTAAAGAAATCAACAAAGGACATGAGTCAGATCAAGAAATAGAAAATGCTAATGAGCATGCAAAAAGGTGTTTATTCTCATTAATTTTTAAAGATGTACAAATTAAGCCCTGACCAGTTTGACTCAGTGGTTAGAGCATCGGCCCGTGGACCAGAGAGTCCCGGGTTCGGTTCCTGCTAGGGGCATGTATCTCGGTTGCAGTTTGTCCCCGGCCCCGGTTGCGGTCATGTGAGTGGCGACCACTGGATGTGTCTCTCTCATGTCGATGTTTCTCTCTCTCTCTTCCTCTCTCTCCTGCTCTATCTGATAATAAATGCAATAAATAAATAAATAAATAAAATAAATAAAAGATGTACAAATTAAAACAAGTCACTGTTTTAACTTTTTATTAGCAAACATGAAAGAGACCAATAATATCCACAGTTGGTGATGTAACAAAATTTGAATGTAAATCTCTTATAGTTTAGTTGGACCACTTTTAACAAAATCTTACAGATTCCTTGTTCAGAAGTTATAAGGTGTAGTGAGTTGAGTAGTGCCTCATGCTTCCAAAAGATACATCTAGTTAGAAACTGTGAATGTGACTTTATTTGAAAAAAGGGTGTTTGTGGGTGTAATTAAGTAAAAAATCTCAAGATGAGATCATCCTGGACTAGGATGAATTCTGAATTCAAAAACAAGTGTCCTAAGAGAAGAGTAGCGAAGACAGCATGAAAGAAAGCCATTTTGAGGATGAAAGCAGAATTAGGGTTATTTTGCCACAACCAAGAAACACCTGGAGTCATCAGAAGCTGGAAGAGACAAGATTTCACCTAGAATCGGAGGGAATATGGTCCTGTCAACTTCTTGATTTTGGACTTCGGGCCTCCAGAACTGAAGGAAATATATTCCTGTTGTCTAAGCCAACAAGTTTGTGGTAATTTGTTATGGCAGCACTGGGAAACTAATACATGAGGCATATAAATCTTTCATGTAACAATATTTTGTAATGGCAGATATTGGAAATAATCTAAATGTCTGTCAATGTATGACTGGTTAACTAAATTATGTCATTAAAAATTAAGATCTAATTACACTGACAAGTCATCAGTAATATGTTAAGAAAAAGGTGTAAAAATAACAGATCTTGTATATATCCCCTATTTATTAAAAAATAAAAACAAAAACATGCACTTGTATATATAGTTGACATAAAGTGACTCTGAATGTCAGGTAAGTATTCATTTTTCTGATAGAGACAACAAAGTTTTTTTTTTTTTTTTACCTAACTTGAATATGTAAATCTTTAGGGATAGAGATGAATAATCAAGTCTACTCATAAATAATTAATTTAGCTGAACATGCATATTTGATAATATTTATAAGATAATAGTAACATATAAGATAATATAACATATACGATAATATTAACCTAGACAGATTTTTTTTTATACTCTTAATTTTTTTGCAATTTTATTCAAATTCTTGACAAGTTAGGAATTACTTGAGATCCTTTCAGGCTAATACATTTTCTTCAAAAAAACTGCTGCTCTAAATAAACTTAGTGAGTTAGTTTCAGTGGCTGAAAGGCACAACAAAGCTATGGCATCTTCCCAAGCTATTTGTAGGGGTGTTGTAGAGAAATCCGAGAGAGCATGATTACGGACATTAAAGAAAAATAAAATCATTTTAGGTCTGTACTCTACTGAGATCAGCCTGTTCAATAAACTATATATTCAGCATTTGTTTATGCATAAAAAATGTTTGGGAGGATAAAAACTAAACTCTGTCCAAATTAAGAGTGGTTACCCTGGGGAGTGGGATTTGTAGTAATCAGTTCTGTGTGTGTGTGTATGTGTGTGTTTCACCATTTAGTTTTATAGTTCTGTATTGTTGGACTGTATTAAATGGGTAAATATTATTTTTGTAGTACTAATACTATAAGTTTTTTTTTTAAAATTAAAACTTCTGCCAATCCTGCCAGATCCAGGCTACATTTTATCTGTGTCCATATTCTTATCCAGAAATATTTTTTCCCACTCAAATTTCCCAGTAGTTTTTTCATGTCTCTCATTTATATACTATAACTTCATAATGTGTGCACTTATCCTTTGCTAAATAACTAATTTGTTTCTGAGAATCCTGCAGCAAAGTAAAAACCTATAAACAAATACATTTGATAATTATTTTTCTTATTTTTTAATTTTTTTTACAATTAGAATACAGTGTAATTGACTTTTGTGTACAGTTCTATAAATTTTAACACATATATAGATACAAATGCACTACCAGTAGGACACAGAACAGTTCAATCACGTTAAAAAACTCCCTGTGGGGACACAATATGAAATTTCAAAATTGCCCTTTTGTAGTTACATCTTCTCCCTCCACCTAACCCCAAGCAACCCCTGATCTATTCTCCAGAACTATAGTTATATCTCTTTGAAAATGTCATATCAATAGGATCATGCAGTATATAACCTTTTGAGACTGGCTTCTTTCACTCAGCTTAATGTCTTTGAGATCCATCCCAGTCGTTGCATGCCTCAATGCATCAATATTTTGTTCCTTTTTAGTTGAGTAAGATTCCCTTGTATAGATGTTTCACAGTTTGTTTAACCATTCACCCACTGAAGGACATTTTGGTTTCCAGTTTGGGGCTATTATGAATAGAGCTATTATAAACATTGGTGTACAAGTTTTTTTCTTTGTTTTTTTGTTTTTTGTATGAATGTAAGCTTTCATTTCTCTAGGGAAAATAACTAGGAGAGGACTTTTTTGGGTCATATAAGTGTATATTTACCTTTATAAGAAACTACCAAACTGTTTTCTCAGAGTGGCAATACCATTTTGCACTCCTACCAGCAATGTGAGAGAGTTCTAGTTGCTCTGTATCTTTACCTTCACTTGGGTATTTTTGGCATTTTTCATTATAGCCATTCTTTTTAAAAAAATTTAACTAGAGTTGGTATACAATATCATATTAATTATATTAGTTTCAAGTGTAAAATATAGTGATTTGAAATTTTTATACTTACAATATGACCACCCCACTAATTCTAGTCATCTGTCACCATGCAAACTTATCACAATATAATTGACTATATTCACCTTTTTCACTCATCTCCCCCCTCCTCCCTTCTAGCAGCCATCCTTGATTTTCTGTTTCTATGAGTCTGTTTTTGTTGTTTTGTTTTTCCTTTTTTAAAAAAATTATCTTTATTGCTGAAAGTATTACAGATACCCCCCATTTTTCTCCCCATTGACCCCGCCCCACTCCCAGGCCTTCACTGCACTATTGTCTGTGTCCATGGGTTATGCATATATGCATATAAGTTCTTTGGTTAATCTCTTCCCACTCCCCCTGCCCTCTGAGATTCCTCAGTCTGTTCCATGCTTCCATGCCTTTTCTTCTTTTTTTTTTTTCTTTTAGATTCCAAATATAAATGAAACCATACAGCATTTGTCTTTCTCTGTCTGCATTGTGGCCATTCTAAGAGGTGTGTGCTGACATCTCATCATGGTTCCACTGCATCCCTAATAACTAATGGTATTGAACATCTTTTCATGTGCAGATTTGCCATTTGTGTACCGTTGGTTAAGTATCTACTCAAGTGTTTTTGATATTGCCAAAGTATTTGGTCATTAATTAGTTTAAACCAGTGTTTTTCAACACACCCACTGTTAGTGATTTGAGTAGTATACAGTCGTCCCTCGTTTATTGCGGTTAATCCATTCCAGACTCTAGCAGTTGCACCTGGCATTGAAGGATTCCTGGGGTGCTCGAATACATAGGCCTACAGTCCATACGTACAGTAATTTTAATTTTAATACAGGGGTGTATAATTGACGCAGACAACCGAGCGTGCGCTGTATCATTTTCACTGTCTCAATCAACTTTTTAATGAATATATTTGAAAAAAACCGTGACAGAGTGAAGCTGCAAAAGTTGAAGCACGAAGTGGCGAGGGTTTTATAGGCTGTCCTATTTATTACAGCTGATTTATATTCCCTGGTTGCCGGGCACAGGATGCTTGAAGAATCTGCCATTATGATAATCAAAAAATTCTCTCATACATTTCTAATACTCACTAGGAGGATGGTACCACTTAGTGAAGACCACTAGCTTAGAAATTAGGATTTTTCCCTGTTGCTGGAATAAAGTCAGTTTCCCATAGTTCCCATGGGTTTATGGGGGAAGGGTGGCTAACTTAACAATATCAGGGTTCTTCTAGAGAAAGAAGGGGAATAAATGCTAATCAGAGGACTAGCAGTTTCCACTGGGATTTAATTCCTTTTTTAACAGTCTATGGGTCTCTGGCTTCCACTTACAGCCTTTTAGTGAATAAAGAACTGACAACAATCTCCTTAGATGTAATAAACATTGTCCGCACCAATCCTCCTCACCCCCCTCCTCCTCCTCATCGTATTAGTTAGTTCTTCAAAGAAGCAGAACTGATAGGCTATCTCTCTATATAGATATAAAAATATAAGAGGAAATTTACTATGGGACTTGATTCCCATGATTGTGGAGGCTGACATAGGCCATGATATGCTGTCTGCAAGCTGGAGAACCAGGAAAGCCAGTAGTATAATTCAGTCCAAGTCTGGAAGCCCAAGACTAGGAACTCCAGTATCCAAGAGCAGGAGAAGGTAGACATCTTAGCTCAAGAAGAGAGAGAGAATTCACCATTCCTTTGCCTTTTTGTCCTGTTGGGGCATTCAAATGATTGGAAGATGCCTGCCCATGTTAGTCAAAGCCAGATCTTCTTTCCTTAGTCATCAGATTCAAATGCCAATCTCTTTCAGAACCACCCTCTTAAGACACACCCAGCACTGATATTTTACCAGCAACCTGGCGTCCCTTAACCCAGTTCAGCTGACACATAAAATGAACCACCACAGGCAGCTCATGTTCATCTTCATCATCCCTTAGTAATGAATTTTTAGCTGGCTTGAGAGGCAAGGAAAGGACCAGGAATAGAAAAGGAGACATGAAGAAGACACTAGGTGTCATCTGAAAAGATGTAGAGCCACTTATATGTATTCATTATAAAATGTAGACAAAAGTCTCAAGGCCTTTGGAGACTTTCTCACAGTGTGCTTGCGTAGCACCCAACTACACCTCACCCCTAAATGTTTAGACCCAGTGCTGCTTCCTTCGAGAGATCCGCGAATCAGGAGAGTGGAACAAATACCCCCAAGTACTTTGTATAGCCTAATGCTTTCTCCTCCAAGCTAGACATTTTTAGAAAATGTCTTAACTTTATCTTAAAAAAGGAATGTGCATTTTTTATTTTATTCTATGATGTGTTTGTATTTGTTTTAAATGAATGAGAGTTTTAAAATTGATGAAATGTTTCCAATGAATAAGAGTTTTTACCAGTCACCCTTGTGGTTAAAATGTAATGAATTGAAAAGATCAAGGTTGAAAAATTGAGCTGAATCGAAGAAGCTTAGCACGGCATGCCAGGTTCAGCATCTATGTAATTTCTCTTCTTGGTGTTTGGGTTTATTCCAGATGTTTTTATTTTTGCCCACTCCCAACCCTCTCTAAGGAAAGCTGCTCTACCCACAGCCCAGTGACTTTAATGTTTTGTGCCAAGTATATTCTCCACCCACCTCTATGCAAAGCTAACTGAGGCAGGGACCCAACCACCTTAGAGCCAGCACAGCGAATGATGTCAGGCAGAGAGAAGGGCTGGGCTCTCTCTTAGAATTCAGGACTAAGATGCCATTGAGTGGTAAGTTACCCTGTAGAAAGAAGTGGGGGAGTTCCATGGGAGAGAAAAATTGAGTAAGTAGCAGAGTCCACAGTTTTACCTAACTTAATATGGCAACAGTGTGTGGAATGGAAACTGGAATTGGGGAGCAAGTTAGAGCCTCACTCAACTAGAAATTGTGAGGTGAAAGTAGACTGGAATGGGGTATTGGCCATGGAACCAAGGAGATTCAGATCTATGGGAAGTTATGTGTTTCGCTACTTGATCTCAAAGAGTTACCAAGAAGATGATGACTTAGTGCTTCTTTCTTCTCTTGCAAGTGGAGTAAAGGCCAAATTTCTTGGACTTTTGAAAAAGAACACTTACATTATCATTCTGTTGCTGGTGCAGATTTAGCAATTCACAGCCAAGAGTAAATAGTCTGGTCATTTTAGATATTTAGTCTTATAATTTGACAAATGTGCCAATTATCTTGATCTGTGGTTCCTAGTTCAAGAATTAAAAGCTACAATCAATTTAAAAAGGTGCCACAATTCTTTAGGAATGAATGAAAACAGAATGCCAAGCAGCCTGTCCTCCAGTCCCTGTCTGTAAACAGGATGTGTGCTATTGGTGTGAGGAGAACTGCGATTTCCCCCATGTAAGTCTGATTGCTCTGGCCCAAATGAAACACTGTGTGTCTCAGGATCTCTCAATCTTGTTAAAATGTACACCTCAGTTTTGTTTTTGTTTTTCTTGATAAATTGCAATGTTTGAGAAGTATTTCAAGCAAATGGGCTCATGCTCATTATTGTTCAAATATGTAGGTCAAAGACATGGCTGCTTTGGCCAATTTTTAGGTGTTTGAAAGCAATCATTTTTATTGGTGACAGGCTTTTTTCAATATAACATTATTTCACAAAAAGACCTTAAGTTTTATTCTGAAATAGGTAATTTGTACTTTCATTATGATGCCTTTGAGGGGTACTGCTCAGTGAAATTGATGCCACATGTATTAGAAAGAAATAGCAAGAGCTGACCAATAGAAAGGACTCAGGGAACCATCATTCCTATTTAAGGTTTTCTCTAGCACTGCCTAGGTGCATTGGCTTTCTTCCTATCTAGAATAGGCAAGAGTCGAATAAAATTTCACATCGAGCTTGGGTAACAGGAAATGGCTCATGGGATTATACACAATATTTGACATGTAGGGAAGTCTAGATTTTTATTTTCAAATGTTATTTTAAACAAGGCTATTTTAAACTTGGCTTCACATTGTTGAATTACACTTCCCTCATTAGAAGTTCGTGCGACACGGTGACACAGTGTGCATGACCACATTTTGAGAGCTTTATACTTCTCAAGGAATATGCTAGTGGCACAGATATAAATTTGATTTTCCTGTGAGTCATCATGACCTATTTTATTATGCAGGTAGATTTGCCATGGATGTTGAAAGAACAACAGCATATTTGGCAGAGACCTCTAATTTTGCGTTTCTTTAAGGTCAGCTTATTTAGTGTCAGGTTTTCTCTAGGCAAGATTATTAAATGCGGAAGCTGGTATTTTTATCCTCCCCTTTTTTGACTACCTGTCATTGGTGGCTATATTTTTCTTCCTTCTAGTGTCTTCAGAAATTATCTCCTCTTTCTCAAGACTCTCTCAATATCTGCTTTTCACAAATGTTGACTAACCTAATTTATAGTAACTTTAGCTGGTGACCAATAAAAGGCTATCCTTAAGGCATAGGCATTACTTTTATTTGGACTATTATTTATAATGACAAGAAAACCCATTTCCCCCCCTTCCTATAATTTATTTTTTATTTTATTTTTTATTTTAGAATATAGAGAAAATACAGTCAAACAAACAAACAAAAATTCTCATGATTCCAGTTCTCCAAGACTACCTCTGGTAATTTTGATATGTATTCTTAATATAACAAAGTGGAATCATCTGGTGTACGATTTTTAAACTGTGCCTTTTTCTCTTAATATTTGATGATTTTTTATATCATTAAACATGTTGATAAGCCATATTTAATATTTCCATGGTTTTGTATGACACGACTGTACCCTAAGTTATTTAAACAGTCTACTATTATTTGACATTAAGATTGCGTCCATTATTTTGCTATTATAAGTTGTCAAAATTAACATTTTTTTAGCTTATTTCTTCAAATATAATCATGATCATAGGGGAAAAACCTTATATATGAAACCTCATTGTGAATGAGCCAGGGACAGAAATTTCTTGCCTCTTGAAATCATATCTATGCAGCCATTACTCTGCTTGCTGCTCAGATAGCGTTGTTTGTCAGCCCTTGAAAATTAACTAAAATTGAGCTAATTTGGCACTCACTGAGGGAGAAAAGTACTAGTAAGTAGTTGAAAGTTTGGAAGTGCTTTATGTTAGATTGAAAAAAAAAAAAAGCAAATTATCTGACCCATATTCAACCCAAATAACTATGATGTTTGGAAATACTGCAATAAAACCAAGTTTACAGCATTTGGAATTCAATACAGAGTCTTTCCCATGAAAGTTACTCATTGCCAAATTATTCATGATTCTAGAGTGGTTTCTCTGAAGCTGTGATTGGTGGTCAGCCTCAAAGTTACATGACAGGTAGATCAGAAACTTTGCTTGAGATGAGTGGAGGGGAACTGGGAAAGAGAAATGGTCAGTGAATGCAAAGATGGGTGTTGCCTGGTGGGTGTGGCTCAGTGGACTGAGCATCTTCCCATGGACTGAGAGGTCCTGGTTCGGTTCTCGGTCAGGGAACATGCCCGGGTTGTAGGCTTGATCTTTCTATAAAATCTACAGAGATGAAATCTTTTCCCCAAGATCACACAGTTTGTCACATATTGGACACAAACTCATGACTGTTTTTAATTTCTCTGTTTCAATGAGCTATACAGCCTTCAAGGGATTATACAGTAAATAATCGGTGAGAAAGTGGGCAGCAGATTGGACTCCTTTTGAAGAAGCTTAGCTTGCTATTGAAGAAAACCATGAGATTCCTGGAGGAGCAAGAGAGGTGGTAACATGGAAGAGAGGTACTTGCAGAGATAGGTATCAAAAGAGGAGCCCTTCCCAGTAAGAGTCCAAGGTAAGGTGATGTCTATCAGTAGGTGGCAGAAGTACAGTGTATTGAAATAAAGCCCATCTTTTTCTGGAAAGTTCAGGTTCTACCTTGAGATCAGAGTTCTAGAAAGGTTATCAGTATCTATGTTCCCCTTTAGGGGACGTAGAAGAGACTGAGTTGAAGAGTACGATGCTAAAATCATCAAGGAAGGTGGGCAGTTGTCCTGTAGGCAGAAGATGGCCGGTCTGTGTCATCTGTCATGGCTGAGAACAGGTGGTCCTGTGAAAGTGGACTTTGAGAGAACAGAGGTTATCAGGAAATGGCAGAGAGCCGTGATCAGAAATCAGGAATTGAGGGTGCCTTAATGTGCTTCCAGCTTCCAGTAGGTATGTGCTCATGAAGGAGGGTGATGAGAAAGTGTGAGACCCACTGTTTTCCGTGACTCTAGTGGAAAGATGTTTAGGGGAAAGGGGGCCTTGAGGAAGGGGGAAGGTTTCAGTTATTGGGGAGGAAGTAAAAGGACAGTTCAAGGCGCAAACTAAATATAATTTTCCCCTCAAGAGAAGAGTGTTTCCACAGGGCACAGACGAAGGCGCCAGGCTGAGCCTTTGGTGGCATGAATATGTTTTAAGTACTTGTGGTAGGAGGTTGTGAACAGACTAGTTAGTGATGGAGACAGGGCAAGATGGGGAGGAGTACTGAACTGGCTAAGCTTTAGACACAATCCCTCTTTCTGAAGTTTCTGAGTTGAACTTTTGGTCTTTGCAAACCACTCTTCAATAGCCAGGACTCAGGACCAAAAACCACTCCCAGAGAAAGCAGGGACAGTAAGGAAAGGAAATGGGTGTTGTCCTTGAAAAGGAAATATTAATGTTGTCCTGGGTTGTCTGGGTAGTTGTAGACTTTCCTTGAAGTTCCATGGAATAAAAGGACAAAATTTGTTGAAAACGAATTAGACATTAATGTCTTAAATGTGGATAGATATAGCCAAACATTGAATCCGGAGTCTCAACCTAGGCTGAGTTAGAATCCCCTACGGGCTTTTAGGAAATACCCGCAGCCCACCAAAGACCAATGAAAAGCTACTGCTCGTGGCTTGTCTGGTATCAGTGTTTGAATAGTCCACCTCAGGTCTTCTGATGTACCGTGAAGGCGGACAGCGTCTGCTTATATGAACAGCAGGAAACCAGGAGCACAGCTCAGTCAACCTTTTGTTGATGTGAACCTACCTGTGTGCTCACACTTCTGTTGGGTCAGGGGTCTAGTGTCATTGATAAGTCCTGGCATCATCTGCTGCTGATGCATTGTTAAGCTATGGGAATGTGGACACATATGCTGGATTAGTGTTGATAATATTTGTTTGATAATCAATATTACATTGTGCTTTATCTCCCATGAAGATAAATGTTAGGTGAAGAGAAGGACATTGGGAAACACCCTATTGACTTGTGAGAGGGTGAGGCATGATTAAGATACAGGCTTAGCATGTAGAGAAGTTTTCTTACTCTCTTAGACCTTCTATAATGAGCAGCTAAGCACCACCCTCCACCCTCAATCACAACTCCAGGCCTTATCTTTAATTCAAAGTTATATAAATTAAGCTCTTATATAAGTTACATTTTGCATACAACTAATAACTTGATGTCAGTTAGTTGTAGTTTCAATGAAATAATCATTGAATAGTTTTGAAAGGTCCTTGTGAGGTAATATCCAAAGGAAATGAAATAGTTTAATCCCTTTATTCTAGTTATTTAAAATATATATTGTCTGACATTTTATTTCAGCAAAGTTCAACATTGCATGTATTGTAACTGAAATGTTGATAACTTAAGAATTGTCTCAGAATTAAACAGGCAAATTGAAATTTGACTGTGGGTTTGTGAAGGGTTTGACTAAATTGTGTAGTATGTGGAGAGGGTTTCCCACATGGGAGCTCTTATTTTAGAAACAGAGAGCATTCACTCATTCACTTCCTCAGATTCTTTCTCAGTCAACATCTGAATCTCAGTGTCTGCTTTAAATTCACTTTCTCCCAGGTAAAGAATTAAACTTCATGTGTGTGTGTGTGTGTGTGTGTGTGTGTGTGTGTGTATGTATGTGTGTGTATACTTTTTCTTTTTACTTTAAAAGAATAATATGTATGCTCAGCTTAAAGCACAAATAACTAAAGGGAAGAAAATGAAAACACGTTGTAATATGTATACTTTTATCTTATTACCTGGCTATTTATTGCCTTGGAGTATAAGCTCCTTGCTTTACACACACACACACACACACACACACACACACACACACACACAACACAAGCACATGGATTAATTCTGTGTATATTGTTTAGTAACCTGTTTTTCCCCCCACTTAACAACATATATGGACACTATTGTTCTCATTAAATATTCTTCTGCAATGTGCATTTGTCTGGATAGTACTGATATTATAATTTATTTGACAATCTGCTGCTTAACATGTAATTTATAATTTTGTTTTTTATTTTTGCTAATATAAACAGTGATGGGCTGAGTATTTTTATAGTTCAATTCAAAGTTTTTAATGCTGAAACATGAAATGGTGGAGGAAGAAGTTGTGTTCTGCCCCAGTTGCTTACCATAGGTAACGTAGTGTGTTTTTAATATTCTGATGAATTGTACGGACATACCCTAAACTTCTCGGTAGTTTGAGAATTCTGAAAGCCTACTGAAGACAATGAGCTCTTCTCTTGGTATTCTTCACCTAACACTAACTATTTTTATACACTTATCTTTTTTTATGTTTCTATTGATTTTTTAGAGAGAGAGGAAGGGAGAGAGAGATAGAAACATCGATGTGAGAGAGAAACATGGATCAGCTGCCTCCTGCACACCCCCTACTGGGGACTGAGCTTGCAACCTGGGCATGTGTCCTGACTGGGAATTGAACCAGAACCTCTCAGTCCATGGGACGTCGCTCAATGCACTGAGCAACACCGGCCAGGCTATATACTTATCTTTCACATTTACTCTTATGGATCTGTGCCTGCTGTGTTTACCAAAATACCCTGAACTTTCTAGTTTCTGTACTCATGCTGCTGACCACCTCTGGCAGCTTTTGTCCCACCACATGTCCAACTCAGGCTTTTGAAATTCAACTCTTCAGTGAAGGCAGCTCAAAGGTCACTTTTTCAAGAAAGCCTCCCTTTGTCCTTCAGGAGGAATTTATTTCCATCTCCTGTGTGCTCCTTGCTCCATGCCTCTTTTCCCCACAACCACATCCCAGCTTCAATGTGGACTCAGTGCTGTCTGGTATTAGTATTACTATGAAGTATTAACATTTGAAGTTATACCTAGGTCACATTTGAAGTTATTTAATAGTTAATATGTAGTATTAACATTTGAAGAGCTGTCCTATAGTAAGTATGTTTTAGTCGTCTTTGTTTTGTTTGTGAAAGGTAGTATAGTGCCTTTCAGGTGCTTAAGATCAGTGCACCATCTTTGTAATAAATGGCTTAATATTTTAAATTTACATGAGCCACTTCATTTATTTTATTTTTTCAAAAATATTTTTATTGATGTTTAGAGAGAAGAAGGGAGAGAGTGAAACATTGATGAGAGAGAAACATCAATTGGCTGCCTCCTGCATGCCCCCTACTGGGGATCGCAACTTGGGCATGTGCCCTGGCCAGGAATCTAACTGGCAACCTTTTGGTGCATAGAATGATACCATACCGGCCAGGGCTATTGTTTTTTGTTTGTTTTCTCATTTTTAATGCAGCACAAAAGCAGGGAATGAGTAGTAATAACAGAAGCAGAAAATTCTAATCTGCTGATTACCTAAATCTTGTTTGAAAAAGTACAAAACCCACAACATACAAACTACCCCTAAACTCAACTTGAAAACAGGATCTTCACTTTTTCCCCTCATTACTTGTTCCTGAGAACTTCTAGTGTCTCTCTTAGGCCTTATTTTTTCCTGATAGTGTTACCCATATTATAGATAATTTTGGGGGAATGTAACTTGTAACAGAAATAAAATCTGGATTCTGATCTCAGGTATGCAAATGAAGAACACTTTGCTTGTAAGAAACATTTTAAATGCCCTGAGTCCCAGTTTCTTTAGAAAACAAGGGAACAAGAATTGGTCTTTATTGTATAATCTAACTATAACAGCCTATAATTTTTAAAGCATGGAGATATATATATATATATATATATATATATATATGTTTATATATATATATATAACAGTTTTATAAAATGTTATATATATATATATATATATATATATATATATATATATATATATATAAAATGTTTTAATGAGCACTTACTATAGACTAGGCATATGCCATACATTTTACATCTGTTTTTTGGTTTTGTTGCTGGTCACAGAAATTTGACTTAACTTGCTTTTAATGAACAGGAAATTATTGGTTGGTATAACTGGAAAGACTTCAGGTTTATGGATTTAGGCACAGCTGAACTGAGGAGTTCAAATGATGTGTTCAGTGTTCTGACTTTCTCCATCTCATTGCTGTTCTACCTTTCTCTGTCTTCGGGCTTCTCTGTGTTGGCTTCACTCTGAGGTGGGATCATAGGATACTATAGAAAAGATGGATGGTGACAGTCTCAAGCTAGAAAATTAGGAGTGAGGACTCTAACTTGCCAAGTTTAGATGTAACGCATAAACTTTTGCCCAATCACTGGGTCCTGGAGAAGAATGATATAATCATCCTTGGCTGTGATGAATGTCAAACTGGGTGCTTGTGGGACAACTGTGATAAATAGCCACACTGGAACCAATAAATTGGAGTAGGAGGGAAAGGAACAATGAAGTCAGGAAAGTATATTATGCTCCTATCAAAATCATGATACTCCTGGGGTAGAAGAAGCACTTAAAATTAATCTATCTGTTGTTCAATCCATTGAAAGCATTTATATTTTTTCTGCAATTTTGGAAAAGAAGGAAAGATTTAGGTTATGTTTAAATAACACAGATTTTAGAGATAAATAGCATTTTTATTTTTAAAAGACAGAGATTTATTTTTCTTTTATACAAAATAACAGAAACAGTAAATAATTATCTACACAAAAATGGATGAACATTGTGAGTAATGTTTATACAACGTGTATAAAATTCCTTGAGTTGTAATCACTCGTCTTACCACACATTCAAGAATGCTCTCTACTTGCTGTTTCTTTACAGACAAATGAGAAGAAAAAGAAATTCTTAAAAAGAGGAGAGTAATGGTCCCAGATAGAAATATGAGAAAACACTGTGACACATTTTAAGTGTAGACTGCTAGAATGAGAAAATGAATTAGAGGGCAGAGGTGAACCTTGGCTGGGTTCTAAAGGAATCTGACATTTATTTCACCAAATAAGGGATAGCATTGCAAATGAGGGCTCATTTACGCCCGTCTACGTGGACTCAAGAAGTAATGTAAGAGGAAGGTATGTGGATTGGTGGCTTGTTGGCATGGTTGGAAAATAAATGAATAACGTATACACCGGTCACTTGGAGCATGATTGCCTGCTGGCTGTGGGATGGGTGCTCCAGAAAGTGCTTTGTACACATTATCTTCTTGGGGCTCTTTCAAAAGCCCCATTTTCCACTGAAAGGACATGACTGAGCGCAATAACCATGTGCCAAGGTCACAGACCTAGAGAGTGGCAGTACCAGGACTTGAACCTGGATCTGAGCCTTGACGCTGTGTCATCTCATGGGTTGAATCATATAGAATTCCTATTTTTGTGGTTCAAAACAGTCATATATTAGCTATTTCATAATATCAAAGAATGTTCTTGGCGCGAGAACTTTGAAATATCGAAGGGATGATCTTTCTATTTTTCTGCCTTCAAAGCCTCATGTGAGAATAGTAAGCATTCATGATGTTTCTTCTTTCACAGTTTAGAGAATATATCTTTCTTTTCTCCTAATTCTCATTCCAGGCAAATGCAATGTGCAGCTTGAATTATTGGTCATACTCACCATAGGCAGGGACATGTGGAAAATCCTATTATAAAGTTCAAGTGACGTGATGATTAATTTCTTGATTTGCCATAGCAGGTGGTCATGAAATTAAAATGGAAGAAAAAAAAAAGCCAATTGCAGAATGCTATTATGATTACTAGTTTTGTGACCATGGGCAAGTCACTGAATGTGATTCAGTCATAATAAGCTAATATACCTTGTAGACTTCTTGTGAAAATTAAATTAGAAAATGTAAGTAAAGGGCTTAGCACAATGCCTACCTGAATAACATTTCTCTGTTATTATTAGTTGCGCTTTATTTTCAGATTTTTTAGTGTGTATTTGAGCATTGTATCCACTGGGGATATTTTGAGATGGTTTGCTGATACAAGTCCACTAGTGGTTAATATAATAAATAATACAGGACTTGAAATGAAGGCTCCATAAAGCACTCCCAGGCTGTTTAAGCCTTTGCTCTGCTATCTAAGCCTGTGGTGCTGTTCATGACCAAAGCTTATTGCAGAGTGTAAATTTTACTTAATGGAAAGCATCCAACTTTGATATCTTAGCTGAGAGAAATTTAGCCACGGGACAGTATGCTCTGGAATGTTGCCTATCGACAAATTTGCCCTTTCTCACAAAAAGACCAAAGTAGTGAAAGTTCTCAGCAGTCATAGCAACTTGTTAAAAGCCTGTCCCTCCTCCCCTTGCTGAAAGGCTCCTTCTTTATCAGCGCCCTCTCAAGAATTTACACGCCACAGTGAGTCACGCAGCAAGTTCCGCGCTTCCCAGCAAGCAGCTTAGAGTCAGGTTCTGCAGCTATTCTTAGCTGCTCCCCACCCTGTAATGGAAGATACTGGATGAACTTGCAAATGACACACTGTACTGATGACAAACAGGGTGGGTTGTGTCAGATTGAGTTTCCAAGTCTCTATTTTCTTTGGTGTAATAAGGACCGGGGTAGGAGGGAAAGGCCAAAAAAAAAAAAAAAAAAAAAAAAGTCTTCCTGAGATCAGCACTGGCAGCAGAAACATGCTTCTGTGCAATTCTCTGCAGTCCACACTGTTCCCAGTCTATCACCAGGGTGAACTTTACAATATCAAAGCAGGTACAATCGATATTTCACTTACAAGATCTCACTGTGATTGTGAATAATTCAGAAATGGTGGCTTTGCTTTTGAACGGTAAGTGGAACATTGCATCATCACATGCATCAAGAAGATAATATATCCCCTGGCAGCTTGGACATTAAAGTCAGCATACACATAAAAAAGGGCCTTTTCTAGTGAGGTAACTGTTCCCACCTTTCCCTGTTCATTTCCTCAAGAAGCCAGATGTTTCCTCAAGCAGAAGAAATGCACATACAGAGAGGGGCAAAAGTAGGTTTACAGTTGTGCTTATGGCAAATAATATAATAATTACTAGACAATAATACAAGAATAAACTGTTTTGTGTCCTCACAACTGTAAACCTCCTCTTGCCCCACACTGTATAGTCATTATAGTGCTTATTAAACGGTATCGTCATTCTTTTTATATGTCTGTTTCCTGAGTATACATTTTTGTCTGTGTCCTTAGCATGTAGCATAATGCCAGACACATAGTATGTAATAGGTACCAATATGAATATACAAGTATGAGTATATGTATTGGAAATGGGATCACATTATGTGTGTTCTTTCACAATCTTACTTTGAATATCTAACAAATACTATGGAAATTTTGCATTCCATTAAGTATGGAGATATGTATTTTTCATATATTTCCTTTTACAGAAGAATCATAATTTATTTACCCAATTCTCTCTTATTGGACTGGTTTATAATTATTAAACCAACTATAATTAAACCAACTAAACTAATTAAAATAGTTTATAATTATTAGGAAAAAGGTACATTACAGTGTGTTTTAATTCAACCTCTCTTCACTTATTAATTCAGTCAGCAAATATTTACCAATTACCTCCTCTGTATCAGACACTGTTTAAACTCTGGGAATACTACAACAAACCAACATTTTAGTGAGAGTAGAGAAATAATGAGCAAAATAAATTAGAAAAATATATAATATGGGATCAAGCTAATCACTTATGATCTGCCACTTTTCTTTATGAGCGTGACACATGAACAAATATGATTATTAAATATATATGTTCATTGCCTAGATTAGCACTGTCCAATATAAATATAACATAAGGTATATGTGATTTTGTAATAGCTGTTGGTAATCAGTGTGACTTTACATAGCTGCCTTAGATCTCTGGAGTCTTGCAGATGTCCTCTGTCTAGCTAATCCTTCTAGGTTGCTAGTGACCATCTCTATTCCTGTTATATAGGACTGACTGACATGACAACTGGATTGAGCAAACAAAGGTATGAAGAGTCCCTCAGGAGAAACTAAGGCAGTGTGTGGAAGGACACAGAACATGTGAAATTCCTTAATTAAAAATGTATTAACTTCAAATAATTGTGCCTGTGTTACAAATAATAGAAACCCTTTACACTTTTTGTAATATGTATATATATTTTTTCCAAACGTGATCAGAACTATGAAGAAAAATTAAACAGGGAGCACTGGAGGGAAAATTTACATAGAATGACATTTGAGTAAAGACCTGAAGGAGAAGGGTCCCCGCTAAGCTCTTTAAGGGCGGAGATGATGTCTCTTTGTTCACTGCCATCACAGAGCTTACAATCTAAGGTCTAATGTTACCTGGGTTATTTCCAAGTTGTGAGATTAGGACAGTCTTTTTTTTTTTTTTTTCTTTATTGGTTTTAGAGAGAGAGGAAGGGAGAGGGAGAGAGAGATAGAAACATCGATGAGAGAGAACATCAATTGGCTGCCTCCTACATGCCCCCCACTGGGGATTTGGTCCACAACCTGGGCATGTGCCCTGACTGGGAATTGAACTGGCGACCTCTTGGTGCATGGGTCGATGCCCAACCACTGAGCCACACCAGCCGGGCTAGGACAATCTTTTGTATTGCGTGTGTGTGTGTATATGTATGTGTGCGTGTGTGTATAAAAACATATATGTATATAACATTATATATAAATATTAAAAATATATACCTCACTATTTTCAAACTTTTCCACAATATGCCACTTTTATAACAAGAAAACAATGACACATTAACTTAAAAATTCTATCTTAAATTATTTTGTTAGCATATCACACTGTGGACACATGTCATGGTTGTAAACCACCTACCCCCTTCCTCAGCCTCGTTCATGTGAACTGCTATTGAACTGAGACTCATCCATCACACACATAGGAAATCCTTTCTTTGATCTAAGTACAACACTTTGTATTTGCGAGTTAACCAAGTTTGGGAAATTGTAAGATTTCTTCGAAAAACTGAAATGGAATGCACTGTACAGCAACTTGAACAAGAAAGGTCAAGCAGACCTTGGGGAGCAACTCATATAGGCTTCTGCTCATTTCTTCCATCTTCTCTCCCCTGTTTTGGGAAGATGTTGCTCTCTCTCTTTGTTGGAGGTCATTTTGCTCCCTCCACCTCTGATAGATTGCCTATGAATTGATGCCCTAGGGCATATTTGCAGAAGTAAATACTGGGAGACCCAGGAATGAGAGACTTGTTTTGCTTCTGAAAGAATGCTTCTATATTTTTGTGTAGTGTGTTTTTAGTTCACTCTGTAATACTGAAAATGCCTCAATCTTTTATACGTAGAAGAGTGCTAAAACCAATCTCTTGAAGCTTACCGACAAGAATGCCTTTATTTCTACAACTATTGTCTATGCTGATGTAAAATTCCTAGCTCTTTTTAGTGAAACATTTTTCTTACAGAGTGAATAAGAAAAAAGTTTAAAAAGTGTTCTCAACTGAAGGAAGAAAGAAAAGAATTTGCTTAAAGTTCATAATATTAGCTTTATTCCATCCTACTCTTTGCATAGAAGCTGATATATTCCAAAGCGTTTTCACATCTTTCCTGTGATTTTCACAATGCTCTAAGGTAGGAAAGTTATTTTTATACATGTTTTATAAATGAGAAAACTAAGACACAGAAAAGATAAGAAAGTCGCCCAAGGGCATAAAGTTAACATTTATTGAGTACTAACCTGTATCAGGCAGGATTCTAAGTACTTTATATATATTCACTCATTTACTTCTTACAATAGCCTGGGTGGTTTTGGTATTCCTTTTATCCTGATTTTTCAGAGCAGGAAATGAGGCATCGAGAAATGAAGTGACTTGCTCAAGGACATGCTCAGCTAGTTATTGGCAGAGATAGTATTTAATGCTGGTTCTCAACCCAGACACTGAAAACATGGTTCAGTACAGCTGCTCCACCAGGTAGTCAGGAGCTTGTCATGGAGTCTGAGCCCTGGAAGGTCTCTAACTTTAGTAGCTGCAACCCTGGTATGAGTACAGCCTTGGGGTATAGCAGTAAATCAAACTAATCTTGGGATTGTCATAACTATTATAGTGAATGCACAAGAAAATATATTCCTAGCAACTCTATTACATTCTGTTGTCCATAAAGGATAATAAATTAATAAAATACCTGTAAATTTGCATTCATAGGGATAATACTCTCTTTTATGGCAGCAGGACCTGCATTCTTAGGAGATGTTGAGAATACAGGTCTCCACAAACTTTCTTCCTTCCTGCAGAAATCTCTTTATGACATTTGTGACCAGTGCTAACTGATTTCTGCTTGGGCATACCTAGCCATGGCAAGTCCCTTAATATTTTGAGGCAGTTTGTTCTATTTGGGGATAAGTAATTTTTGGGAATTTAATTTATATATATCTCCCATAAATATATTTTTTATAGAAATCTATGTCCTAATTGCATTAAAATATTTTGCTTTAAGGATTCTAAGATACAGTATACAACTTCTGCATTTAAATAGAGCTCCAGTTTTATCAAGAGAATGCAGGAGAGCTTTGCAAACTATTTGGGACAGGGAAGTAAAAATAGAGAATCAATGTTTAACAAATATATTAATAGTTATTAACAGGAGAGAAAAATTTGACCTGTAATAATACATTACATTGTGTTAACTTCCATAATTTCTTCCACTTTACCTCTTTCATTGTAAAGCTAGGTTATAGTAGTAAGACTAATATAAGCAAATAATTTTATATTATAGGCTTGGAACAAAAAATAAAATTACATTGTGTGAGGACTGTGTATGTGTCTGAGTATGTGTGTATTTTAAAGGGGATGAAATGAGAAAGATGTAGAAAATTAAGTGGGCAAATTAATTGAAAGGCTATTTTTATACTTAGGTCTTTCCAATGTCGAAACTTCAAGTGTTAAAATTCAATTTGGTAAATAATTATTAAGCATCTTCCAGGTGTCAGATTCTGTGTTAGGTACTAGGGAGACAATGGTAAAAACACGGACGTGGTCTCTGCCTTTAGGTCACTGTGTGTGTTGGGCATGTTCCTGCCAAGGGCGTGAGTGGGCTGAAGTGGAGGCACCATTCCCTTTGATAAGCCTGTGCCTCGGAAGGGGCTGCATCTGCCTGGGGAAACGGGGACCTTTATCTAACCAGCACAGATGTGCTATGCGGGCTTAGGGCCATCTGCCTGCCTTTACAGGGCTTACATTCTAACAAGAAAGGCAGTCTTTATTATTTATTTATTTTGATCATGAATCGATGTAAATTCATTTTTGAGGAAAGCAAAATGACCAGCATGGATGATGAAATGCTTCAAGCACTATAAAATGTACTGAGTTCCAGAACCAGACACTTTTGTATAAAATGTCCTTTGGATTCATTTCCCCATGATGATAAACAGTGGGAAAAATGTACTAAAAATACAGAAAAAATATATTCTGAGAAGCATATTAAATTAGAGAAATGATAGTGTCTTAACAGATTCCATAAAAAGACTCGCAGAAAACTTGATACTACTAGTATGAAGCTTAAAATCGCGAATCCAGCTATTTTTTGCCTAAGAAGAAACAACTAAAAATAGCATGAAAAGTTGGGAAAATATTTCAACTAAAACTCCTAAAACAACTCCCCAAATCATACTGGCACATATGATTAAAATGAGATTTCATAGTGTGTACCCTTATTTGTTCTGATAACAAGCTTGTCAATGGTCTATATATCCTCCAGGGCTCTGTTCAAAGTAACCCCTCCAAGAAGCCTAGAAACTTCTACTTTTATCTTGAGGCTTCATCTTTTACTATAATTTAGATGTTCTGGGTCTTGACATTTTTATTGTTATGTTAATAATATTGATTCTATTTCCTGGAAGCCATTTTACTATTTGTATGAATAAATTTTAACATATATAATATGTGCATATTAATCATCTGAAGATGTTGATGTGGGGATTATATTCTTTTGTTATTATTATTTTTATTGTGAAAGTATTACTGATGTCCCCCTTTTCCCCCCCATTGACCCCTTCCTTCTGGCTCCCACTCCCCTCCTGCTTTCTCCAACTTAATGTCTGTGTCCATTGGTTGTGCATATATGCATATAAGTTCTTTGGTTTATCTCTTTCCACCCCTCCCACCCCCTATCCCTCTGAGGTTTGTTAGTCTGTTCACTACTTCCATGACTCTGGATCTCTTTCGGTTGACAGCTTATTTTGTTCATTATGTTCCACAAATAAGTGAGATCATGTGATGCTTGCCTTTCTCTGACTGGTCTATTTCACTTAGCATAATACTCTCCAGGTCCCTCCATATCTTCTCAAAGGGTAAGAGATCTTTCTTTCTTACAGCTGCATAGTATTCCATTGTGTAAATATACCAGCTTTTTTTATCCACTCATCTACTGATGGGCCCTTTGGCTGTTTTCAGGTCTCAAACTATAAAGCTTCTGCACAGCAAAAGAAACCAGCATCAAAATGAAAAGGGAACCCACTCTCTGGGAGAACATATTTGCCAATGATACATTGGATAAGGGGTTAATACCCAAAATATATAGAGTACTCATACAACTTAACAAAAGGAAGACCAACAATCCAATTAAATGTGGGCAGAGGACCTAAATAGACACCTCTCCAAACAGGACATACAAATGGCCAGGAGACATGAAAAAATGCTCAACATCTCTAACCATCAGAATGATGCAAATTAAAATGATTATGAGATATCAACTCACATCTGCCAGAATGACCGCCATCAACAAATCCTCAAACAACAAGTGCTGGCGAGGGTGTGGAGAAAAGGGGACTCTAGTACACTGCTGGTGGGAATGCAGACTGGTGCAGCCACTATGGAAAACACTATGGTGTTTCCTCAAAAAATTAAAAATGGAACTGCCATTTGACCCAGTGATCCCACTTCTTGGAATATATCCTAAGAAGCCTGAAACGCCAATCAGGAAAAAGGCAGTCTTTAAGCAAATAACTATGTGATTAGTATTACAAAGGGGAGGCATAAGACACAAAGCTATTTAATTTTGATCCCAAGGCCAGGAGAAGCCTCCTTGAGAAAGTGACCTTTAAGATGAGCACTAAAGCACATGACTAGGGACTGAAGCCACATTTGTTTAGATGAAAAGAACCAGCTTCCTTATCCATGCCTCACTCAAAACTTGCTGGTGACATTGGCCCCTCAAACAAATATCAAATATTGGCTGAAAGACAATTGCAATTCACAATTAGTTGAGGTAGGAAGCAAATTATCCAGGGGAGGATAAAGACAGATAGGAGAAAAAGGAGGGAATACAGAGAAAGTTATATGGATATTGACTAACCTCCTTCTTCCACAGGAGTAAATTGGAGCTCAAAGCTCTGTAGCTAAACCTGCATGGTTCCAACAACAGCCAAGGAAAGTGCCACAAGATAATAATAATAATAATAATAATAATAATAATAATAATAATATAAAACATTTAGAAACTGATGTATAGGTTGGGTATACTTTTTTAAAGGCAGGGAGAAAGAGAGAGAGAGATAGAGAGAGACTATTTTGACTATTGTATCTTCAAACATGTGAATCAATGTATTCAGACACCTTTCTCTAGGAACCTAGCTGGCTTTTTCTCATTTCTCTCTGTTCCTTTCAACTGAATGTGCTGGTTCTACTTTTTTTGGATGGAGTAAAAAATTACACTCAGGCCTCAAATCTATCTGATATTTGAACAGTTATCAGTAAAATGTTACTTTGATTTGCCTTTGTGCATGTTGCTCCCTTGGAACTGTCTGGAGTTGGGATAATTGGCAAAACTCAGGCATTCTATGTGCCTTGCCATAATACTATTGAAATATCACCACTAATTCTCACTAATACCTCCTCTTTCTTCTCAAAATTGAAAGAAGTCAAATAGATAGGGAGGAAAAATACTTGAGTAAATAGGATATGAATTAAAATTTCATGGCATTTAATAAAACTTTGGAATGTGAGTGTCAGAAGGGAAATAATCATCTGCAAATTTCTCATTTTAAGGAAATGATACAGATATGAAGGTGCAGAGTCACTCAGTGAGAGAGTGAATGACCCTGGATTCACCAGTGGGTATTGTTCTAAACATCCTGCTGACCATAAGTAACAAGTCAGTATTTTGGCGTGTCTGAAGGCTAGCATTTCTTTTTAAAAAAAATTTTTTTTTCTTTATTGATTTTAGAGAGAGGAAGGAAGAAGGAGAGAGAGATAGAAACATCGATGAGACAGAACATCAATTGGCCGCCTCCTGCATGCCCCCCACTGGGTATTGGGCCCACAACCTGGGCACGTGCCCCGACCGGGAATTGAACTGGTGACCTCTTGGTGCATAGGTCGACGCTCAACCAGTGAGCCACAACGACTGGGCAAGGCTAGCATTTCTTTTAAAAAATTTTTTTTTATCCTCACCCGAGGACATTTTTGCATTTATCTTCAGATAGAGGGGGGGAAGAGAGAGAGAGAGAGAGAAACATCGACGTGAGAGAGACACATTGAGTGGTTGCCACTCACACGACCCCAACCGGGGCTGGGGACAAACTGCAACTGAGGTACGTGCCCTTAGCGGGAACCGAACCCGGGACTCTCTGGTCCGCAGGCTGACGCTCTAACCACTGAGCCAAACCGGCCAGGGCAAGGCTAGCATTTCTTTATAGTGATTGGTTATTTAGTTAATGGTTGCTCAGAAAGAAAAAGAGTAGTAGAATATGTCTAATTTTGTTATCTATCATGGGCTTTGGTTTTAAATGGAAAATCGCCCCACGGTCAAATTCAGTTTATTTTCCCCAGTTGGCATTTCCTTGTCTAGTTCTCAAAATATTTTGAACCTTGTTGAAAATAAATCTCGTTCATTCATAATGGATATGTATTGATTTCCCTCAAAGTCTGTCTGTAAAGTAGACTTTTGTTGAAAGATTTTTAAGATAGTAAACTTAATGCTCTTGTATAATAGTATTACAGTCACTCTATAAATGCAGAGAATTAGAATAGTGTAAAAGTGGAAAAAACATATTAAATTACTATGTGTCTGGAGAAACCTTGTGTAGTTTTCTCTCAGAAATGCCTAGATACCTCTTAAGCCACTGAAAGCTATAGTTACCTACTCTACTTTTTAAAGATGACAGTGTTATATCTTAAATGTGGCATTCTTGCCAAAATTCTGAAGTGCTTCACGCTGAAATGACATTTTCCTGAATCACAGTTATTTTAGCAACTCTTTCTCCTTAACGAATTCAACTGAGATGTAAGAAATCTTAGGGAAGAAGTTATTACGTGTATTGCAATTTGAACTTTCTCTGTTAAAATCAATATTCTTAAATGTTTCCAAAGGGCCAGGTAAGAGAAAACAGGAAGCAAAACTCAGCTGGATGAGAATGTTTGTTGGCTACGTGTTTAGTGATTATGTAGGCAGGTGGCAGTTGTGAGATGTGACTCCCACTTTGCATTCTGACCTGAGTCGTGCTATCTCACTTACTATGCCTCTAGTCATTCAGCTGATACATATTTTATTTTATTATTTATTTATTAAAATAGTTTCATTGATTTTTAGAGAGAGAGAAAGGGAGAGGGAGAGAGAAACATCAATATGAGCATGAAACATAGATCAGCTGCCTCCTGCACGTCCCCTACTGGGGATTGAGCCTGAAACCCGGGCATGTGCCCTGACCAGGAATTGAACCGGCAACCTTTTGATACAAGGGATGATGCCCAACTAATTGAGCCACATTGGCCAGGACTAATACATATTTAATGCTATATAGAGCCCAGCCAGTGTGGCTCAGTGGTTGAGCGTCAACCCATGTACCAAGAGGTTACCAGTTCGATCCCCGGTCAGGGCACATGCCCAGGTTGTAGGTCAAATCCCTAGTTGGGGGCATGCAGAAGGTGGCCAATTAATGTTCTTTCTCATTGATGTTTCTATCTCTCTCTCCCTAAAATCAATTTAAAAAAATACTATTTAGATATCTTGAGATAAAAATTAAGTCTATAGAATGGGGATGGGAAACATTTTAACTATTAAGGGCAATATATTAGTCAAGGGTTATATAAGTAACAATTGTTCTAATTTCTTACTTTTGGAACTAGCTGCAAAAGAGAATAGAGAACAAAAATTATTCAGTAAGGATAATAAATTAGCGGGAAAGGTGTTAGAAAAAAGGAAAAGCAAAAAAGGAGGCTCAATCACAGTATGAGGATGGAAAATAGACAAATAGAGAAAAAATTATATACATATGTTTAATTTAAAAACAAAACAAAAAACAAAGCACTTTAGAGACCAATGCATATTTAGCAACTATGCCCTAGGAAGACAAGCAGGTGGGGTTAAAACGGAGGCGAGATCTAGGGATGTTGACAAGGGACATGGACCGAGGTTTAGACTTTCATCAGTTCTTTGGCTAAAGAATTTTAAATCTGTGTTGCGTGTCACAAGTCTAGCCATACTCAATGTGGACAATGGCGGAACATTTACAAATGATCCAAAGGGGTTGAGGTATCTAGAACACTTGAAGCAGTCATCTACAATTTGCTCATTTTACTCATCTAAGCAGTTTTCCCTACTTGCTTTTGTTTTGTAATTATCTTGCCATCTGAGAAGAAAAATCGCTGGTTCAGGAAGGAAATGGAGGGAGGAAGATGGACATGGCTCAGTTAACTGAGCTCCTTGCTCCGAGGATAAGGACATATAGGTGGTGAACAGCACTGAATCACAGAGAGTGGAGTTCTAGCCTGTGCCTTCCAGCTGCGTAGTTCTGAGTTGATTATTGCAATGGGACCTTATTTCTTTTCCATAAATGCAAATAAAACCTTGTCTTACTGGATTTCCTTGAAGGTCAAATGAGGTACTACATGTTCTTTCCTAACTGTAAAGAGGACAAAATAAGAAAGTAACCACTGTCTCTATTTCTTTTGTGTGAGAATCTTTTTAAAAAATTAAATGTATTGGGGTGACATTGGTTAATAAGTTTATATAGGTTTAAAGTATACATTTCTATGATACGTGATCTGTACATTGCATTGTGTACCCATCACCCACAGTCAAATCATCTTCTGTCACCATGTATTTGGCTCCCTTTACCCGTTACTACCCCCTATTCCCTACACCCTGGTAACCACCATGTTGTTGTCTGTGTCTATGAGTTTCAGTTTTATATCCTGCATATGAGTGAAATCATATGGGGTTCTTAGCTTTTTCTGACTGACTCACTTCACTTAGCATAATATACTCACGGTCCATCCACGTTGTTGCAAATGGCAGTATTTTATCTTTTCTTATGGCTGAGTAGTATCCCATAGTATATATGTACATCTTCTTTATCCAGTCCTCTATCACAGGACACATTGGTTGTCTCCATGTGTTGGCCACTGTGAATAATGCAGCAGTGCATATAAGGGTGCAAATATCTTTGTGAATAAAAGTTTTTGAGCCCGGCTGGTGTGGCTCAGTGGATTGAGCGTTGACCCATGCACCAAGAAGTCACTGATTTGATTCCCAGTCAGGGCACATGCCAGGGTTTTGGGCTTGATCCCCAGTGGGGGGCCTCCAGGAGGCAGCCAATAGATGTTTATCTTGCATCAATGTTTCTCTCTCTCTCTGTCTCTCTCTCTCTCCCTTTCCCTTCCTCTCTCTGTATAAACATAAAAAATATATATATTTAAAAAAATGTTTTTGACTTTTTCAGGTAGATACCCAGAAGAAGGATTGCTGGGTCATATGGTAACTATATTCTTAATTTTTTGAGGAACTGCCATACTGTTTCCCATAGTAGCTGTACCCATTTACATTCCCACTAGCAGTGAATAAAGGTTCCTTTTTCTCCACAACCTCTCCAACACTTGTAATTACCTGTCTTGTTGATAGTAGCCATTCTAACAGGTGTGAGGTGGTATCTCATTGTAGTTTTGATTTGCATTTCCCTAACAGCTAGTGAAGTTGAACATCTTTTTATATATCTGTTGGCCATTTCTATGTCTTCTTGGGAGAAGTATCTGTTCAGATCCGCTGCCCAATTTTTAATTGGATTTTTTGTTTGTTTGGTGTTGAGTTGTATGAGTTCTTTATATATTTTGGATATTAACCCCTTATTGGAGCTGTTGTTTGCAAATATCATCTCCCATTTGGTTGGTTGCCTTTTTGTTGTTGTTGGTGGTTTCTTTTGCTGTATAACAGCTTTTTAGTTTACTATAGTTCCATTCATTTATTTTTGCTTTTACTTCCCTTGTCTTTGGGGTCAAATTCATAAAATGTTCTGTAAGACCAAGGTCCATAAGTTTAGTACCTATGCTTTCTTCTATGTAATTTATTGTTTCAGATATTGTATCTTATATTTAGGTCTTTGATCCATTTTGAATTCATTTTTGTACATAGGACAAACTGTAATCTAGTTTTATTCTTTTGCATGTGGCTTTCCAGTTTTCCCAGCACCATTTATTGACAAGGATTTCTTTTCTCCATTGTGTGTTTTTGGCTCCTTTGACAAAATTTATTTGCCCATATACATGTGGTTTTATTTCTGGGCTTTCAATTCTTTGCCACTGGTCTGTGTGTCTGTTTTTCTGCCAATACAATGCTGCTTTGATTATCATGGCTCAATAGTATAATTTGAAGTCATGTAGGATGATACCTCTGGCTTTGTTTGTCTTCCTCAGGATTGCTTTGGCTATTTGGGGTCTTTTGTGATTCCATACAAATCTGATGATTTTTTTTGTTCTATTTAAAAAAAATGTTGAGATTTTGATGGAGATCGCATTAAATCTGTATATTACTTTGGGTAATATGGTTATTTTAACTATGTTGATTCTTCCAATCTATGAATATGGAAAACCTTTCCATTTCATTCTCTCTTAATAATGCTTTGTAGTTTTCAATACACAGGTCCTTCACATCCTTTGTTAAGTTTATTCCTAGGCATTTTATTCATTTTGTTGCAATTGTAGAAGAAAATTTTTTCATTTTTTTCCTGCAGTACATTATACATTGATTTTTGTATCTTGCAACTTTATTGTGTTTGTTATTGTTTCTAATAGTTTTTTGGTGGAGTCTTTAGGGTTATCTATATACAGAATCATGTCATTTGCAAAAGTGACACTTGTACTTCTTCATTCCCAATTTGGATGCCTTTTATTTCTTTCTCTTGCCTGATTGCTCTGGCTACAATTTCAAAAACTATGTTGAATAAAAGTGGTGAGAGTGGACATCCTTGTCTTATTCCTGATTTTAGAGGAAAAGCCTTCAGTTTTTCAACATTAATGTTGAGTTCTTCACAAGCAAGTGGGGTTCATTCCAGGGGCACAAGAATGGTTCACCATATGCAAATCAATCAATGTAATACACCATATTAACAAAACAAAGGATAAAAATCACATGATATTATCAATAGATGCAGAGAAAGCATTTAATAAGATACAACATCTATTTATGATGAAAATATTTGATAAAATGGGTATAGAAGGAAAGTACCTCAACATAATAAAGGCCATGTATGACAGACCCTCAGCCAATATCATACTCAATGGTGTCATCATTATTCCACTGTGCCCAAGTCTTTGTACTAGGCTCCAGGCTCTAGCCTTTGAAGAATTTATGTAATTTCAGAGACAAAGCATACAAATTGAAATTAAATGACATTGAATAAATGACATCTTTTATGGATTAAACATTGTGCTAGTGTGAGAATATAAAAAACAAGAGGATATTGTCCCTGCCCTCAGAGAATTTACACTGGAGAATTAGTGTAAAAAATGATTGCAAGTTGTATTGTAATAATATTACCAGTGCAGATAGGAAAAACAAAAGAGAAGTGATCAGAGTGTTGCATTCAGGGTTATAGAGGACCATTTTAGGAGTGGGAAGTGAGGCAAGTCCACTTAGAAGACCTGGTCCTGGTAGAAGAGTTGCCTAGAGATTTGACAATCCCATTACTCTCTCAAGCTGGTTATATCTGTTTTTTTAAAACTACTGCCTTTTAAATATTTTTGCTTTGAAATGTACTTATTTTTGCTCTACACATTTTAAATATTTAATTTTAGGAGCATTCTTAAATCCTTTCTAGCTGACCTGATTTTACATTAGACACCTTTGTGATCAAAAAGGAAATAGCATTCAGAGACATAAATTCTAGTCCTTCCCTATCTGAATGGCAGGGGCAAGTGAACCAAATCAGAGAACAAATTACTTCCAATATTAGACTTAAGTCTAGACTTCTTTGTAGTGTTCCTTATGTCCAAGCCAAACACTATTCTAATGTATTAGTTCACCCAACAAGCTGTTCTTCCGGACTCTGTTATTCTATTAATGATACCTTATTATCCCAACTGCAATTTTTACTTCCCCTTTTTTTCTGCCCCTCCCTTCAGCTGTCAAGTTCTGACAAAACTTTCTTTAAAATACTGTTTGAATTCTATCTATCTATTATCCAGAGCTAGTTTCCTGGGATATTTTAAGGGACTTTTGCAAATGTCTCCATTACACTGTGCATGTCACAGCCAGGTGAATAGCCTTAAAAACATCTTCACAATAAGTTAGACTATTTTATTATTTAAAAACTTTACAGTTTTCCTCCATGATTAAGTCAAAACTGCTCTAGACTTTAAGATGAGCAAAGGTCTAAGCTAGTCTACAGTTGCTCACTTTTCCAGAGCCTTTTCTGTGACCTGAAATCAGAGGCTCTTTAATTTCCTTTCCCCAGAAGTGTTGGTCATAGAATGAAGGAGGAAGAAGAGAGAGGCTAGCAATTCTGCTCTAAGCCTCTGTTAATCCTGGATTAACTTTAATATCTATTTCTCCGTTTTTTAAAGTGGAAAAAATAATAAAGGAAATTATCCATGGCCATGGGTAAACAAATGACAATAGGGAAAAAGTCAAGTTTAAAATAGCCTTTTCATATATTTTTGAACAGAGATTAGATCTTGTGCCTGCCACATAGTGGGTGCTTAATAAATGTTTGTTGAATGGATAAATGAATGGTGAAGGCCAGAATTAAAATGGGTCAAATTGTGAGGCCTTTTTCTTTTTTTCCTGATTCCTCAGTTCTCCACCTTATCCTCCTCACCTCATTTCTCTTTTAACTTGTGAAATTCTACTACTCTTTGCATCAATGTGTATGCATATGTGTGTGGGTATGTGCACTTTTAAAAATAATTGAAGAAAAAGTTACATTGGAAGCTTACCTATTTTGTAATATTTACAGAAAAATTTTGCATGTGATAAAATATTATGACTTTGGCATATTTAACATTAGTGTGCTAACTCTGTCTATACAATTATTTTTTTTTTGTTTATAGGTATTGATGTATTGCAAATAAGTATTAAGCAATTTAAACCATTTAGACTTACCTAGTCAGTATTTTTATGGTAAGTAAATTTGCTCAAGATAGATTCACCCTAAAAAAGTCATAGCTTTTTAAAAATAGGCATGGTCAGATGGGTGGGGGGAGGCAGAACTAGGTCAGTGGTGTGTGCGTGTGTGCTTTCATAGTCTATAGAATGAAAATCTTGTTCCAAATTTTATTGCCTGAGACAGATATCCGTGCTTAGAGTATCCGGTATATCCTTTTAGAATTCTATGCTGAATTTAATTGGTACGAAGAGTTAGAAAGGCCATTTATAGGTTTAAATTAAATAATTTGTTAAATCAAGAACTTGCAATACTGTTTCCTTGGAAACAAGTTAAGCCTACTTTAGAACTTGTCCCTTGTAAGGATTCCCCTTGCTTGAGGTTATAGTATTGATTAGTTCTGATTTTCCAGCTATAAAAACTATTTGTTTTAGTTTGAAAATAACACAGGTGTGGGAAGATAATTTTGACTTAAAGAACAGAAAATCATAAAAATAAGAGATTGAGAAATTATGGCCTAATTTGTATGTACTTTTCTATAGATGTGTGTGTTTAGCCTTAGTCAATCCCCAGGGTCAAAAGTTAACAGTAAGATACACATTTACCTGTAGTCCGGGGGATGTACTTAAATTTATTCAATTCTGGGGAAAGGAGCATTAGAAAGCATTAGAAAGAAGAATTAGATTTTCATAGTATCAGGTCACTGGCTGCTGATGGCTAAAATAAAGCATCCTGGTGGCTCGTTTCCCAGTACTATCGATGATTAATACGATATGGGTATTTAATTTATCAGCACAGTAAGGAAGAGTGTGTGATACAAGAATCTTGAGACTCTAAGTCTCTTTGAAAAGCCTCTAAAACTTTGGCAACAAAAAAAATATTTCTCTCCTTGTATGAGTTAAGGTCAGCTTGTAGTTTTTGGAACTATAAAGAAAACTGGCGTGGAGCTGAGCAGAGGGGATTTAGGAACACCAGGGACAAAGGAATTAGTTCACATTAAATCAAATAACTCATCTTCAGCAACTGAAAATTTTGTTGTTGTTAATCCTCATCTGAGGAATATTTTTCCATTGATTTTTAGATAGAGTGGACAAGAGGGAGGGAAGGAGGGAGGGAAGGAGGGAGGGAGGGAGGGAGAGAGAGAGAGAGAGAGAGAGATCAATTGGTTGCCTTGTGCACGACCCTGACTTGTGCCAAGGATGGTGCCCTTGACCGGAATCGAACCTGTGACCCTTCTGTCTGTGGGCCACACTCTAACCGCTGAGCCAGACTGGCTAGGGAAAGACAGGATTTTTAACAGGAGAAAAGTAATGGCTGAAGAGAGGTAGTATTGAAAGTGATTGAGCAGCTCTTTTATTATTTATTTTATTTTTTATTTTTTTCAATTACAGTTTATATTCAACTTTATTTTATATTAGTTTCAGGTGTACAGCGTGGTGGTTAGACAATCATATGCTTTACAAAGTGTTCCCCCCTCTGATATTTCCAGTACCCACCTGGCACCGTACATGTAGTCAGTATTAGTGACTATATTTCCTGTGCTGACATTGACATTCCCATGACTAGTTTGTAACTATCAATCTGTAGTTCTCAATCCCTTCACCTTTTTCACTTAGTCCCCCCGCCCCGCCCCTCTTGAGTAGCTAGCTCTTCATTTAGATGGTAGGTATATACATTCTGGTTCTGCTCAAACTAGTAAAATCTTGGACAATAAATTTCTTTGTTCCTTGGTTTCTGTCTCTGATGGATATAAATGTGCCCACGAAGTATGATTATTGTGAGGCTAAAATGAATCGATCTATGATAAACACCCAGAATGGGGCTCAATAAATGTTCATTGTGTATTTCTTATTGTTATTAACTAAATTATAAAGAATCGTTTCTTATCATATCAAAACTACCTCTAGTTGGATCAAGGAAAAAATTCTTTTATTTTTTTTAAAAGAGGATTTAGATGCATATTCAAAGATAACTGTTAAATGTGCAAAGGGAATTGCATCAAGGAGGAATGCTAACTAAGTCATTGCTTCTTCCCAGGAAAAAATAATCACAAAATTCTTAAACTAAGGTATAAATGCATTAGAGAAACCAAAAGGAAGAATATACCACTGAGATTTATGATTAAGTCCAAGTGAGATTATGGAATCTGGGATGCTTCAGGCAGGTCAATCTTAGAAAGGATTTAAAACCACTGGGTTGAATTTGGGTGCCCTTCATTCTCTTGGGTTTCCAGCTATTCCTTCAAGAGGCTGCCCACACCCTTCCTGGAGCAGCCAGTCCAGGCCACCTCTGCTTTACTTAATCACTCTCACCTTGAACCTTTTGCAGTTTTAATAGCTGTTACTTATTTAAATAATTTTTTTCAATGATAGAAAAATGGATTTCTGACTCTGATAAGTGTATGTGTACTTTCCCCCCACAATCTCTTCCAGTTTGCATACAACTGGAATTGTAGGTAGTTGTAATAAAAAGACATATATATTTTGTATTTGTTTTGTTTACTCAACATAATTTTTTGTATTCTTTCTTCACTTATCTTAGCTCTAGAATCATTCATCAGACTTCCATATAAATCTCAAATAATTTTCCTATTATTGACTGTTTGGGTTGTTTTTACATTTATCCTCTTAAAATACTCTTATAAATGTCTTTGCTATTTTTATTTTTCATTTTTCCATTATTTATTTAGAACAAATTCCAAAAGTTAGATTATCAAGTCAAAGGCATAAACATTTCTATGTGTCAGGTCAATGGCATAAGCACTTTTACGTATCAGGATACATGAGCACACACATAGCCAGATGTCCCTCTAAAGGTAATAAGCAGATTTCTATTTCTGTCAGCATTTAATGTGTGTAATATATTTGGCTCATAAACCCCCTTTATCCAAATTCCTGAGGTTTGAGGAAATAAATAATTTGACTAGCTCAGATTGATGTATGAGTGACTGGTGACCTTTTTTTCCTGATTTTAGAAAGAAATTCTAAGTAGTGTAAGTGTGTGTCTATGCACATATATGCACCAATTTGGGGATATTTGGAGGCAAGAATTCTTTCTCTGGTATTTTGATCACACCGTATAGCAGTGTAAAACATGCTTTTTAGGGAGGCCAGTTTAAGTAGAATTTAGGTAGACAGTGACTGAGGGAAGGCAATAGATGTTTCCCCCAGCATTATATTATTATAACTTAATGAGACAGAGATTGATTTGGCAGGTGATTTGTTACCTCAGCAAACACTTCTGGAACCTCTTGTATTTCCAAAGCACTGAGTTAGAGTTAGTTTTGCTAGAAAATAGCAAAAACCACACTCTTAGCCCTCAGTGACTTGTTAGTCAAATAAGAGAGATAATATATAACCACAAATCAGTATAAGACTAATTAGAAAGTGATGTCTTATCCAAAAAATAATGTGGGAGTTAAGTAGTATTTTTATTTCCATTTAAGGCCAGTGAGACTTGTGTTCAAAACTAATTACGTAAGCTTCTTGGCCTTTATCAGTGGCACTGATACATGAAAATATTTGGGAAACTTCATGAAAGTCCGACATCCTTGTGGGAAGAAAACACACTATAATTTACCAAGCACATTTATTTATCAATGCATAAACTCTTCTGGGGAAGAGGGAGGTTGAGATTAATGGGAGAACAACTTATAAAATATTTACAATTTCATGAGTTGACATTTGATCTTTAGCATGACACTAAGATTAATTCAGCATATAGTATGTAGTTGTAGCAGAATTAATCAAATATACTACAATTGATAAAAGGAAGAAAGAGATGGACTTTGATGTACCATTTAATTGTTGTCATTATCTCAAATGATCAGTGAGTTCAAGAAAATACACTTGGTTTAGAAATAAAACAAAAGGAAATGTGTAAAATTGGCAGTTTAATTCTTTCTCTCAGAATCATACCTTAATTGACCTTCAACAGCTTCTGTAGAATTCTTAAAGTAGCAGATTTTTTAGAAATAGACATAAAAGTTTGCATTCTTTAAAATCATCAGCTTGTTCCAGTTCACTTTTTCGAATTATATTTGATCCCTTTTTCCATTGTGGCTAAATTTTACTGTCTTCTTCTAAACAGGCAATCAGCATTTTGAGATTTTCTTAGGTTGAAGTGCTAATCACCTGAAATGAATCCTGTGCTTTAATATTCAAGTTATAAAGTTAAAAGCTGTCCTGCACATAGCCGGTACCTTGAAGGCTGTAGGCAGAGATTGGGGAAATCCAGGATGACACAAAACTTCGAATATCTTTATTATAGTAATCAGGACTGGCATCAGTGATAAGAATCAAACTTTATATAGTTTAGGTCAGAACAGTATTTTATTGATTGACACATCCAGGCCCAAGTTGAATCCAGATCTCAGCTGAGATATTTGAAGCTGGGGTTTCTAGTAGCCAGGTTATTGAGCCTGGACACTGAGTCCTAGTTCTTTCTTCCTGTCACTTTCTTTCTTTCCCACAGCATACTGGGGTTGTCATGTGGATGGAAGCATGCCGTCAGTGGCTCCTGAATTTTATGTCTTAAAACCTGGCCATCCGCGGTGGGGATGGGCTATGACAATTCATCCCTCAATTTAGAACATCCAAAAGAAGTTCCTATTGGTCTAGTTAAGGTCAAATGTTAATTCTAAACATGGTCTCCTGAAATAATGAATGGAACGCTTTCTATCAGAAGCAATCTTAAACCCTATAAATGAGATTTTTACTTTGTTCTCATAAAAACTCTATGAGATGGGAATATTATAATTTTTATTTGATACATGATAGAATTGAGGCTTAAAGAGTTAGTTGACTTGCCTAAATTCACCAGCTAGTAAAGCTCAGAGTTAGGATTTTGCTTGCAGGTTTATTTTTCTCTAGAGGCCCCACTGTCCATTCTTCATCATCTGTCTCTGTGATTAAACCCTCTGAGCCAGCTGTGCTTCTCCTAGTTCATTGGCAGGTGGAGGGACCAAGAAGAAACATGTCAATTCCCCGAGTAATCAGAGTGGAAGAAGGGGCTGGAGGTAGAGAAACATCTTAGAGGACAATATTAAAGACGTCCTCTATATTTTTACTGTCCCCTACAGAGACTAATGTTGATTGTCCTGACTAATAAAGGAACCCATCTAAGTTCAGCAATGTGTCAAGTGTCCAGAGAATCTTCGTTGTGTCTCCATGTCTTCAGCCCAGAGGTCACAATTTCGCTTGAGGGTTATTTTATATTTTTTTCTACCATTTTATTTATTTATTAGAACTAGGGGATATACAGGGTGGGATAAAAGTAGGTTTTCAGTTATGAGTATGTGAAACACAGAGTTTATTCTTGAATTATTAGTTATTAATTGTATTATTTTCCATATGAACAACTATAAACCTACTTTTGTCCCACTCTGTATTTGTTTCTTCTTGAGATAATTTCATTATTCAGCGTATGTGATCCTTTCCTTCCCAATAAAGTGGATTAATCTTTCTCATTGGGATGTTTATAGATAACAAATAGAAGAAATATATTTACATACACATGTTCAGGTGAAAACCTTTACAGTTGCTTGCTGACGTAAATGATGCTTCTGATTTCAAAATTAAATAAAATACTAAAAAATTTAAGAAAATAAGTTCTGTATAAAAAAAGATCAATTCAGCAGTATTTTTATTTTAAGCATTAATAGACTGAACCACAAAGTAAGCTTAAACTATATCTTATTTCTCTTTGGTATTGTAAAGTTTCATCAATATAGTTCTTTGGAAAGTTGTGAAAAAATAATGGCAAAATGCAAAGTGGTTACACTACAATCATTTTATTTTTGTTTGTTTTGTTAAGCATTTTATCTTTGAGACAGTGTGTCCACGCTAGTTTCTCATTTTGTTTCATTTCCTACCCCTTCCTTGTGGAGGTAAACCACACCCAATGATTGCTTTGACTTTTTTTCCTTATGCATTAAGGGAGGGACCATTCCTGCCATCTATGCAAGATTGCTTGACTGTTTTACCAAGACACAGCAGTCCAACTTATCCCCAAGTCATCTCCATGCCTCATTTATCATTTTTGTTGTTTCTCCTTCATTTTTTTCAGATATTTACTATCATGCTGAGACTAGCCCAGCTTGATATAGTGTCAGATTTTCCATTTCTTTTCCACCTTCTCCATGATTGATATCCTAGATAATGGCAAATTGTTAAACTAGATTGTTTTAAACAGAGATTCTCTGCTAACATTTTGGTCACATAGATATAGTAGGCATATCTAGCCAGTGATTTTCAAGCTGGCAGTTTCTGTGATGTACCTCTAGGACCATGTTGCTTCTTTTGTTTCTGGAAAAGGCATGGTTTGTCAAATTTATTACATGCAAAATTTGTTTTTTAACCTTGAGGAACCCTTTGCATGGCTATTATGATGTTCTGCAGTCTTTCACTGCCCTGGACAAAGAAAAAAGAATGTGATAAATGAACTCATTACATGAGGCAGGGATTCCTCATCTTTGTTGAACCAGGCACCCTTCTGTTGGTTTGAGGAAGCTGATGGTCCCCTTTTAGCATGTTGCTTTTACATGAATAATGTAAAATACACACATTAAAGGAAACCACTTGAGTTGAAATTGGGGCATCAGCATATTTTTAAAATGGTGACAGTAATGTATGCTTCTTCATTCATTCAATAACAAACTTTGGAGATGAGTCTAATAACTATCATAATTTCAAAGTAGTGACCCGTGATTTTGCTATATCTGTAACACTCATAATGTTTTAAAAAATCCATGATTTTTATAGGTATCAAAGTCACAGATGGTGCTAATTCTACAGAGGGTGAGTGATTACATTCATAGTTCAAGGGAATGTTAAATTTCAGTTAGAAATCAATGGAAAGATAATGTAATATTTTCCCCATGATGGATCACTTAAATTTTATCCATGGACTTCTTGGAAAGAATTAAGATAAACACTTTAGACAGAGTTAAGAACCTATGCTATAATTTCTAGGACTTAAAAATTTTTTTTTATTAAGATATAATGAGATATAACATATTGGATTCAGGTATACGACATAATGGTTCGATATTTTGTATACATTGTGAAATGATCACCACAATAAGTCTAGTTAATATCTGTCACCATACATAGTTATAACATTCTTTTTTTTCCTGTGATAAAGACTTTGAAGAGCTATTTGCTTAGCAATTTTCAAATATGCAATGCAGTATTATTAACTATAGTCACTATGCTGTACACTACATCCCCATGACATTTATTTTATTACTAGAAGTTGTACCTTTTGACCCTCTTCACCCATTTTGCCCACCCTTCCCCCTTCCCCCTAAAGCCTCTGGCAACCACCAATCTGTTCAAATTGTAGGTGACTTAATGTGTTACTTCTCTCCTAGGTATTTGTATTTTAAAATAAGACCTTCAGGGAGAGAGAAAATAAGTTTATAATACATAATGAAACTTCAAGCACTGCATGTCCTCTTTTATAGGGATGTATATATTTTGCTGTAGCACTGATAAATGTTTTAACAAACACGACAAGCTTAAACATGCATGGATGCTGCCTCTATCAATGTTGTCACTTCCATAGACTATAATCATATTTGCACACTATTTCTAATTCCAGAAACTTCCTTGGGAACAATTTTTTTCTCATCTTTTAAGTCCATGATAAATGATTATCTTTCAATAGCAGATTTCATTTTTAGAAGGTCATGATGAGTTAACCTATTTAGGATTTTTTATTTTTTAAAGATGTAACTTTAGCCTTGGCCGGTTTGGCTCAGTGGTTAGAGCATCGGTCTGCAGACCAGAGAGTCCGGGTTCGGTTCCCGCTAGGGGCACGTTCCTTGGTTGTATTTCATCCCCAGCTCCGGTTGGGGTCATGTGGTGGCAACCAGTTGATGTGTGTCTCTCACATCGATGTTTCTCTCTCTCTCCATTCCTCTCTCCCTCCCACTCTATCTGAAGATAAATGCAAAAATATCCTCAGGTGAGGAAAAAAAAAAGATGTAACTTTAAGGCAGTAAAACTAGTTTTATTTTTTTTTCTATAAATTAGTTTTTAAGTTAATTCTAAGGGAGAGTTAAAAAATATTTTCGAGGAATGGTAGAAACATTAGATAGACATACAAACTCCCCAAGGTAAATTCTCTGTAGGTAAAATTCATATGGATATATGTTTGTTTAAAAAACCTCTTAGTTCATGAGCCATGTGTTGTAATTTGGGAGGAGAAATACTCTCCTATTGAACTTCAAATCTTATGATTTAGGCATTTGTCTTTCTTGCTTCAGCTCCTTCCTTAAGCTCTGCCACTTTCCAAATGAAGTGAAGAACTGCTTATGGTAGAGTCCATTAGGAACTGTTTTCTGGAGTTTCCTAGGATTCTGCAGCTTAAAGCCCGCTGCGATTTACCTTGAAACGGCACTGCGATACTTCTTGAGAAGTCTTAAGCAGAGCAGAAATAGTCTTGTTTGAATCTGTCATCAAAAGCAATCTTGCTCCCCTTCTCTGAATATTTCATGTAAGTGTATTAAGTGATTGTCTTCATTATTCTCTGCTTACAGATGTCTGAGTAATAAGCAGCCCGTAGATACAAATAGGTGCTTTCCAAGCATTCCTCCTTTTCTTCACCCTCAGAGGTGGCTGTTGACTTTGTCAGCTTCTGATGGGCACTAGGAGCCTTGAAATCTCTGGGGATGTTTGCCATCCTCTCTTGACCTTACCACAGATGATCAGAGGTGCAGTGGCTGCAGTCAGCACTCACTCCCTTCTCCTGCCAAGGGAACTCAGTCTCTGTCACTGTTCTCCTGTGACCTTGCCCAACCTCTAAACTGCGTCCTCCTCTTCTTCTAGTGGGGTTGGCCCAGAAGTGGGGGTAGGAGAGCAGGGGAATGGAACTTGGAGCACCTTTTTTTCAGTCATTAGTTTGTTGCTGGATAATTGAGTGGGTGGAATTTCTCTGTCACTAGTGGGAATAGGGTTCTTGCGATAGCTTGAGAAAAAGAATTTTCTAAGACTTACATGGGAGAATGCGTGATTTTTATTGGCATGGAGTTATACCCGTCAGGTTGTAAAGTCCCAGTTTCCTTAAGCCAGTCCTGGAAGACATGCAGCTAGGGTTTCAGCAGAGCTAGAAGCAGGGCCAGTGTCCAAAGTTTTCATTCGATGGTGGAGTTGAGCTTGGTGTAGCATCAGACTAATTTTAGTCCATCTGTCCCATGGCCATGTGGGTGAATGCAGGGGAGTGTGTCCTCTGCAGCAGGAGTCCCAAGAGAGCAAGAGGGCCAAGAGAGAGAATTCCCTTTGTTCAGGAGTTTAATATCTCAGATTTTGTGCCTTTGCAGTGACCATGCCTATTTTGGCCAATTATCTGTTCCTAGGTGTGATTGACAGGTAAGTACCTTCCCACATCACTCAGACCTTGTTGGGCCTGCATCTAAACTGCCTTTGTCCAGTGCCTTCCCCCAACGATCTGCAGGGAATAGACCTGGAGAGTGTTAAATTGCAGCTTTCTGGAAAAGCTGTATAAATGGCATGTCTATATGATCTAGGCTCCTTTTTGATCTTTTCCTGTTAAATAATAACAAGGTTATTATAAATGGTATCAAGTCGACCCTTACACATCTTGACCACTCCCATATATCAGTTTTCAGCTTTCTGTAGTTGCTTCTGCAAGGATATTCCATTCCAATACCTATTAAGTTGTATTTTTAGTATGATAGTTCCAATTTTAGAAGTTCAATGGGCTTTGTGAATTTTACTGAGAATTTTAATACATTTTACTGTATTCTTATAGAAAAACAACATAAAGTATTTTGCAAGCAAATTTTCTGTATCTGTAAATTGATAATTACTGTAGTTCACTTTTCCTTTGGTTAGTCCTAACTGCACTATTTTAACCAATTCTTGTAAACCAGAACACTGAGTTCATGGGCCCTAGAATTGTGGTTCTAAAATTTTAGAATTTCCTAAAAGCTTTTTAAAACATAGATTGCTGAATCCCACCTGCAAAGTTCCTGATTTAGCAAGTCTGGGGTGGGATCTGAGAATCTGCATTTCTAACACATTCCCAGGTGATGTCATGCTGTTAGTCTAGAAGCAGACTTTGAGAACCACTGGACTAGAGGACAGCCCACAGATCTAAAACTACTATTTATCTCTGTTATTCCTAATATAATTTGAATCTCAAAATTTCCCAAGAATATGAATTTTAAATTCCTCCAATAGAGACACAACTAAATGGAGGTGTGTCCAGGCTCACTGGTAACAGATTTCATATAATTACCAAAATTTAGGCTTACTATCAGATATTAACTCCACAATTTATAATAAAATTTTTTTGTAAGCTAGCAATAAATGGGCTATTATTTATGAATTCATATTTTAATCTGTAATAAACCAAACAAAGTTTACTTTTTTGTTGTCAGTTTTTCTCCCAGCCATTTCTTTGGATTTTGAGCCACATTTTCTTAAGCAATGTTTTTTGTTTTGTTTTTTAACGGTTTTAAAAACTAAATTTCCACCAAGTTTGTTATCTTGTTAGTTTGAAGTTATGTGGGTTTTTTGGTTTTTTGGTTTTTTTTACAGCACTATTGATAAATGGCTTCCAGTATGTGCCTGCTGTGATAGGTGAAAAATGTAATTGATTTTATAGTAGTGCTGAGTGCTCACCTTTGTGACCTGCTTACACTTTGCAGATGTGTGAATTGATTTGGGATGGGAGAATTCTGCTGCTAATCATCAGAAGCCTTCAGACTTGGCATTGCTTTTCTTTTCTTGAGGAAAAATGAAATCAAAGGCATAACGTGTTTTTTTTTCCTGCTGGCTCTCTGTTCTCACTTTACAAAAACAAACACCTTTTGATCATGGTACAGGTATCTTTGTTCAGTTGTCTTCCTGAAAGATTGTTGATGTTGATATTTTAGGTAGAGGAGGTTTATACATAAGTGAGAGTAGCCTGAGTTTGGCTTAATTTATGCAAATTAATGGGTGTGTCTCTCTGTTTCAGTGTCACTAGGTCTGCATACTGTAAAGCATTCACACAGCTGGGGAAGCAGAGTGGCATCAAAGAGTGAGCCCAACCTTGGGGACATCAGTCTTGAGTTTAAAGTCCAACTGTATCATTTGTTAGTTAGGCTACCATGGGCAAGTATGCAGTTTCTTTGTCTATCAAATAATATGGAGCCTGTGAGGGATTAGAAGCACTAGATGTAAAATAGCTGGAAGACAGTAAATAGCCAATAAATGGACGAAGTTATTTTACAGATAGAAATTCTTAAATTTACTCATAAATTTCAAATTTTCTGAATTCTTTATTTGTAAAAGCACAGCTGCTCTATTTCCTTGAGAAAAATAGTCCTAAGTCCCTGAATAATAATCAGAAAAGTGTCTGTGTGCTGCTTACTGAATTTTTACCCAAGGTGATTTATGCTTATTTGTCCTTCCTTTTGGAGATGAATTTGTGTTTGGTTTGTTGAATTTTAATAACCACATCAGAACTTTTACCAATTTGACCAAATTCTTTCAAGCAACTTTTAAGTATGTAATAGTTATAAATAGGATTGCTGTTATGAATTTGATAAACACTAAAAATCCCTACCACCTTGCCTAGTACATACCATTTACTCACTAAATATTAGTGATGATTGTTAGTAACTGTAATATTTAGAGTATCCAGCATACATGTTTCCAGACTGTTAATGTTTTAAAAAGTAAAATGCTGTTTTATTTTCTGACCACCACTTCTATGGGTCCAGAGTCAGGATGCAAGTTAAGATATCACTTTAGAGACTTCTCACAAAAAGCTATTTTCTCTTTTATTGCCTTTGGCCTCCTGATCTCCCAGGCTACCTAGGCAGTTTATCTAATGACTGATCACCCAACACCAAAGCTGCTGCCTCTCAGAGTCTTCCCTAGAGTCTGCCAGGTAATGCCCATAGGTCAGTCCACAAAGTCAACCCAGACTTTCCTTTGTCACTCAAGTTTCACCACACTTAAAAAGGGGAGTTTGAATCTATATATCTCTTCATTCCAGAACCATTTTCTTTTCTTTTCTTTTTATTCACAAATGGTACAAAGGGCAGGAGGAAGTTAACTTGGATCCCAATTAAGATCCCATATATTAAGAATAATTAACGGGGTGAATTATTTCACTCCTTTTCTAGCCTAGGAAAGCCTCCTGCTCTGGTGAGCATGAGTACGAGCATGAGACATGTCTGATATCTCTGGAGGGGCATTTACTCTCTGAAATCACCCTTCCCCTCCTCCCACCATGCTCTTGGAATCAATGGATGACAGGGGTGGCTTAGGGTGGGGAAACCTAAGACCCCACCCTATTATCTCCATTAGGCTTCCCAAAGCCAACCCCAAATAGAGTGGAACCTCAGTTTTTGAATGTAATTCATTCCAGAAGGCTATTGGAGAAGTGATTTGTTTGAAAACCGAATCATTTTTCCCATTAGAAATAATCTAAATTGAATTAATTCATTCCAGATGCCCAAATGATTCCTTGTTTTAATCTTTTTTATATACAGCACAAGTCTAACCTACTGTGTAATCTATAAACAAACACTTCTTTTCTTAAATTGATCGAACCACCCCCTACAAACCTTAAATGAATCACTGTCTGCACTTGTTCTGGGGGTGTCTTTCAGGAGGTCAGCAGGCAGCCTCTTTGCTTTTTCACATATCACTTCCTCGGAAATGCTGTCACAGGCTAACTGCTTTTTGTTTATCCAAATCAACAACAGTTTTTCTACCTCTTCAGTTGCCTGTGATCATTGTTTCTTTCACACCCTTAGCAATGTCAGCACTCTTGATGGCCTCTTTATGTTTTAAAATGGTGCTAATTGTCCATTTTACCAGCAACAAAAGCAAAAAAAAAACCCCAAACCAAACACAAAAATATTCAGTGCACAATTTTCTGAGATGTAAATAAGGCAAGGTTTAGCTGTCAACTGACTCATACTGGCACCTTCTCGCCTTTGTTTGTGGCCTGAGAGCTGTTTGTCCTGCTGATGGATCAGCATCAAAGGGCTGTCGGGTAGAGCACTGAAGTTTTGTTCCACAACCTAGACATTTCTTTCCATGAACAACTTGGTGGAGAACTGAATTGTTCAAGATGGTGAAACCGGACAGCATTGGGTCTGGGCTGCCTGTCACCACTTGAGCAAATTAAGCAGAGACCAAGTTGAATCGAATATGAGTGTTTATTCCAATATTGCCAGCGGTGTGGGAGAGCAGCCAGGTCATCCTGCAAAATTCTGCCCTGCACTCCCTCCATAGCCAGTTGCTTCTATTGGGTATTACATGGGGAAGTAGGCAAAGGGAATATTAATGGGTAAAAATGGTTGGAGAAGTAGGTAAAGGGAACATCAGTGGGTAAAATGGTTGGGGAAGTAGGCAAAGGGAAACATCAGTGGGTAAAACAGTTACAGATTACAGGCACGGGGGAGTATTGTGGGCTGAGAAGTGTGGGCGGTCTCCTGTGCACCACCTCCTAGACTTCAAGGTTGTGTCTTTCCATGAAGTGTGCGGGGCAGTTCTCAGGTGAGGAGAATGGACAGCATTCCCGAGGTAAACTCCCAGGTGTGCAGCTCCCAGCCAGGTCAGAATGGGCTTTCTTTAATCAGAGCAAATCAATCACAACTAACAGAGTTAAGGATGTTCAACATTTCTTATAACTATGGCTAGCACCCCACTATGATCAGTTCTCCATTATTCTTTCCTGTCAATGGGAGATGCTGGAGAACCGAGGTTTAACTGTAAGTATAAGTCTAACTAAAAGTTATGTGCTGCCCTGGCCAGTTTGGCTCAGCGGTTAGAGCGTCAGCCTGTGGACCAGAGTCCCAGGTTCAGTTCCTGCTAAGGGCACGTACCTTGGTTGCGGTTCATCCTCGGCCCCGGTTGGGGTTGTGTGGGTGGCAACCAGTTGATGTGTCTCTCTCACATCGATGTTTCTCTCTCTCTCTCTTCCTTCCTCTCTCCCTCCTGCTCTATCTGAAGATAGATGCAAAAATGTCCTCGGGTGAGGATTAAAAAGAAAAAAGAAGTTATGTGTTGACTGCAGCCATCAGTGATGTGTGGTCAAGGTGTCCCTTCAGCCTGTCTAAACCAGGCTGATGTCTCTGGGCTTTGCCTAAGCAGCATTGGATGCCAATGCCTTCAATGTCCTCCCTTTGACAACTGCTGTAGTGAGAGTTTGGACTTGTGCTTTGGAAAGGCCGCTTGACCACGTTTCAGGAGGAAAGCATCTCTAGGGCACTGCAAGTAGGATTTAATTAATAGAAATGCAAGGTAACGCACATGTTTTCTGAAACGAGGCACATCTGTAGCCAATGTTTGAAAGATTTCCTGCTGGAAATTGATTACAGTCCAATAGATTGTCTCTGGGTGGCTTTTTTCCAGGCTTCAAAGAATAAATTTTGCACAGCATCCTGGAGGCACAGCCGAGATCATAGCCTGAATACACTTTTATCTTAAACAGCCCTGCGTGAAAAATGCGCATCCCCTATATTCCCCAAATGAAAGTGTTCCTGTCGATGATCATGGGGTCTGGTTGGTATTGTTTCTAGAATTGATTTAGGCTAGTGTTTTCCGGGGGTGAGGGTGGGATTTGCCAGAAGCTAGCACTTGAATGGATTTTTACTTTTAAAAAGATAAAAGGAGAAAGAAATCCAACTGGATTGTTAACCTGATACTTACAGCAACTGGATAACTGTTTCCTAGCTCCTATCTACCAGGAGCAAAGGGCTGAGGTGAATAGCCCATCGAGAATGCCTCTTGCGTTAGAGTGGAGAGAGCCTCTTTCATCAGATTCCTCCTCCTGCTGCTTTGCTAAATAATCCAACTCTATGTCTGGCAGAACACTGACATTTACATTTTTATTGACAATGCCTTAGACTTCAGTCTCTCTGCTCCATACAAAACCTGAATGATCAAAACTAGCATACCATCCTAATTATATTCAAATCAGCCCCAAGAGGGTGATCAGTCCCCTTGACTGGTGTTAAATGTCTGTTTAGACCAGAGGATGGCAATCCTTTGTGTAAAGGGCCAGATCGTCAATATCTTAGTCTCTGTAGGTGTAACGATCTGACTCCGTGGTTGTAGCAGAAAGACAATACAGAAAATGAATAAGTGTAGCTATGTTCCAATAAAACTTTTTCCTCCAAAATAGGTGGCAAGCCAGAATTGGTCTGTGGACTTTAGTTGCAGACCCCTGATTTAGACCATTTCTAGTGAATCTATAAAAAGTAGACTGTATTCAAAGCTTCCATACTCAAAATAATTATCAGGTGTGATCTTGCTTGAAAAGCACACCAAAGTTAACTTTTCCTTAAAAAAGTATAAAGGGCAAGGGGCTTTGAAAAGCACACCCTCTATAGCAGTGGGAGACGGTGCGTCTTACTAATGCTAGGAAGAGGCAAATGCCATCTGTCAGAGCACACTGATGGAAACAGTGGGACCAGGAGCTGCAGAAGCTCAGAACACTGATCTTGGCACAGCATTTAGAAAGTTTGCGAGGAAGCAGATGCTTTGAGAAGCAGATGGATAAAGTTCAATCAAGAGCACTGATCTTCAAAATACATGGCTCACGACCTATGTTTCTTGCCAGACATATAGTTGGGTTATTTAAACTATTATTGAAAATGATGGAGCATTTTTTCGTTAGGGAGAAAATAGCTTTACATGGCAGGTAAAAATGAACAGTTTTCTAGATCTGGAACCCACTTTGCTGTGGGCCAGTGTGTTCTCATTTTTACTCGGCAATTTAACAGAAAAATGGAATGGTGACCTGAATAAGTTATATGCCAACATGACCTACTATCATTTTGGCAGAAATGTTTCAACTGGCTCCATTTACCACTCCGGACAGGCCGGGGGTTCTGTGTTGTATCAAAGCTGCTACCTTTGATACACCGACTGCTTCTAACTTTCACCAATTAGGTTAACAGTGTTTGAAAATGGATTTGTAATCAATTCATTTTCTCTCTAAAAACTTGTGCTCAGAAAGTACCACACAGGTAGTAAGTAGTCAAAGGCGTTCTCTAGCACTTTTTACAGTTTTGCCAGATTTAATAGAAATACAGGAGGCCCTGTTAAATTTGAACTTCAGATAAACAACAAATAATTATTCTAGTGTATGTTGCATAAAATATTGGGGACATATTTATACAAAAAAAATTTTCATCCGCCCGGCCAGTGTGGCTCAGTGGTTGAGCGTCAACCCACGTACCAAGAGGTCACCGGTTTGAGTCCTGGTCAGGGCACATGCCCAGGTTGTGGGCCTGATCCCCAATGAGGGGCATGCAGGAGGCAGCCAGTCGATGTTCTCTCTTATCGATGTTTCTGTCTCTCTCTCCCTCTCCCTTCCTCTCTCTCTCTAAAAATCAATAAAGAAAAAGAATTGTTTAAAAAAATTTTCATCCTAAATATTTGTTGGGACATAACTATACTAAAAACTTATTTGGTGTTTATCTGAAGTTTAAATTAAATGAGGCATACTGACATACTGAAACGTGTTCCAGTAAACAGAGTTTTGTCTAAGTGCAATGTTTTATATTGGGTACTATTACAATTTAAAAATGTGAATGCTTCTTGTAGATAATTCTTAATGCCTCATTGGTAAATTTGTCTTTGTTAAGTGTCTACTCTTAAAACACCATTTTTAATGCAAATGTGGGAAAAATGCTTTTATTGTCAAGGGTATGTTTTTTAAAATTCATGTTGGGCAGGGAAATTTTCAAATGAGTTTACTTTGTGTTTTAATGATTTGTTTTTTGTTGTTTCATTCTAAGCTTTATGGTATGTTATTTGGAAATTAGAGATGAGAGAGAGAGGAAGAAGAACGAGAAGGAGAAAAGAAAGAAAGAGAGAGAGAAACAGAGAGAGAGAGAGAGAGAGAGAGAGAGAGAGAGGAAGGAAGGAAGGAAGGAAGGAAGGAAGGAAGGAAGGAAGGAAGGAAGAAAGAAAGAAAGAAAGAAAGAAAGAAAGAAAGAAAGAAAGAAAGAAAGAAAGAAAGAAAGAAAGAAAGAAAGAAAGAAAGAAACTAATACTCACCAATACTCTCATTATACAGAGGAAGCCACTCTAAACATTTTGGGGTTTATTGGTCTAGACTTTTACATATACGTATGTATAATAAGTAGAGAAGCCGAAGTGTCTTAGATGTTTGAAAGCACTTCAACCCTAAAATGTCACCTTTACTGTTAATTTCCAAATAAACTGGCTTGATTCTCCTTCCCCCATATTGTGAGAAGTCCAGGGTGCCCAACGTATTCGAAAAGATTCACCCAAAGCGTGTAGCCTCAGTTGTGCATAACCTCTTGCTCCCCATTGCTTCCCTCATGGATCCTCAAACATCCCTCTTGTTGCCAGGCTTCCTCTTTTCATTGTAGTTTCATATTAGCAGTTGCCCTTCTTACTGCATTCCTACAAATACCACTGACACGGAACTGCCATATGGAGTTGACTTTTACTAAAAGTTAGAGAGTGAGTGGAGGTAGATTACACAGTGCAACACTAGGTGGAAGGAAACTTGATATTGAGGACTAGACATCCTGTTCCCAACTTTCTCTGCCATCACTGACTGGGGGCTTTTCCACTTGGGCTCTGGCCACCTACCTGCATGTAACTGTTAACCCAATACGTCCTCCCCAAGACTTCTGCTTGATCCTCTTTTCATTCTAGAGCCCTGACACACCCTTTCCCTAACTGCCTTTGCTTCTTTAGATTCTAACCCTGAATGTTTTTATTACTTTTTTCATGTTTTCATGCAGTACACCTAGTAGACTCTGTTTAAATTTTTTTCTTTATTGATTTTAGAGAGAGAGGAAGGAAGAGGGAGAGAGAGATAGAAACATCGATGAGAGAGAACATCGATTGGCTGCCTCCTGCATGTCCCCCACTGGGGATTGGGCCAACAACCTGGGCATGTGCTCTGACCGGGAATCGAACCGACAAACTCTGGGTGCATGGGCCAACACTCAATCACTGAGCCACACTGGCCGGGCAAGACTGTTTAATCACCTCTCTGCCCTGGTCTTCTCAGAGAACTTAGATCTTCTCAGACAAAAAAAATCATATCTTTTATATATTTATATTCTGACTTTTACAACCAAGTCAGATTAAGCTCCTTTATTAACCTTTAAAAATCTATCTATCTCTATTTATATCTACCTATATATATTTTTTTGGTCTGAGAAATTTTTTTTGTATATTATATATAATCTATCATAAATATTCATCATGAATATATTTGTATAACTCATTGTGTAATATTTTGTTTGTCTATCTTTTTCTCTCATAAGGCTATGAATTCAAGTGTGAGCAGGAACAGAATTTATCATTTTTATTTTCTTAGTCCCTGGCACAAAGATGACGCCCAGCAAAATTGCTTGAATTGACTTAAGAATGCCACTTAATTTAACAAGAGTGTTATTGTAAATTTGAGCTTTTTACCTAAAATTTCAAAGCATTTTTTACTCAATTTGAAAGCATTTTTTCAATCTTAGTCATGTGATATATACATATATATTTATATACATACACACATATACATACATATCACTTGAAAGAATGACACTTTGTAACCAATTCAGATTAGGTCCTTTTATTAAACTTTAAAATAGGGCTTCCCTCAATTTCTAGGCAGAGTTTCTATTAGAACACTTCTAAGGTCACGATAGGTTAATATATTCAGATGGGATTGAAATAACAGATGCATTGCTATTTCTAGTTCTAAGCTGTTGGGGAAGCAGGGAGGAAGGAGGCATAATTGTACAAGCTTTGTCATCTTTACAGCTCATCAATATCAGCAGCTGACACAGGCAAGTGTTTGCTAATGAATTCTATTGGCTGACACTGACTTTGTGGTTACAGCCATTGCTTCCTTGACATCTCCTAGACTGACATGTGGCACCAGGCTCCATGCACAGCTGGTACCTTGGACTTGAACGTACTGTGAGTTCTCTGGCATTGTTAGTGCAATTCCTTGTTATGGTCTCCATGTCATACCTTTGACATCTATAATAGCTGCGTTTCATCTTTGTGTTTCTTGCTGTGTATCACAGTAGTAATGTTTTAGTTGATGGGACTTCTTATAGTGGCCATAGGTGACATGTTAAATTAGCTTTGGACTGATGCATGCTCAATTTTCGAATTGCTCAAGGAAAAGTTGATTTTAGTAAAACTTTATATAATGAGAAGCAATTTAAGTAAATTATGGGTTGCAGTGAGAATCATGAATTTGTAGAACTGCTTCTTATGTAAGATGTGACTTTTTAAGACTAAGCTTGAGGTTACATATTTTTTAAAATTTTAAGTAAGAAGAACCTGGGATCATAAAAAAAAAAGTATTATGATTTGAATGATTTGTTTTAGAAATATGTTTCAAAATGCAATTTTAACTTGTTAACATATTCTTAGTTATGCTGCATTGGGATTACAAAATACAGAAACCACAATTCTCACATTCCCCCTTTGTCCTTTCTTGAACTTCTCTCTCTCTGTGTCTCTACCTCACTCTTTACCTCCCTCATCTCTCATCTCTACCTCTTCTGATCCCTCCCTTTTCTCTCTTTCCTTACCTGGCATCCAAATATTCCTCCACTCTTCAGGTGAAACTTAGCACTCAACTTTTAAAGTTTTATTACCTGTTTCCATTGCCCCCCCGCCCAGTGTCCTTTGAAACTAAGAATTATCCACAGTAGTGACTGGAGATAAGATTGCTATTTATGGTGCTGAACATGATTACACTTACTGTTGGGTGTGTCAAGTCTACGGTGATGGACTAATAAATGGGTACTGAATGTTCCTGCAGCTTTTATTTGCGAGGCATTGCTCATGCAATCAGGGTCACATTACCTAGCTGTAAGTGAAATAAAGCAGGGAGAAGAAGACTTATCTAATCCACCATGAAGGCATTCTAGAGTGACTTGATTGTTTTCTCTACTTTCTAGCAGGCGGCTATGTGAACATGTGCAATAGCTGGGAATTTTTGTGTGTGTGTGGAGGTGTTGATAAGAGAGAAAAGTAGTCTTTGCCTTGCAAATGCAGTCTTCTTTTTTTCCTTCTAGAATAGAATTCTTCAAATTGGGAAGATTGGTACATTTCATTGACTGTTCAGCTGTAACTGTTCACTCTGTCCTTGTTGTAAAGGCCTTTTCATCTCACAGTCGAGGGAACAGTTGAATAGTGAATTTTTATTCCAGAAATTCAGCAATTGTGAATTTCTGTAAAGTTTTGTCTCTGCCTCAGTTATTTTCTGTCTAAAAGTTATATATGTTAAGACTTGAAGGTTTTTTGAGGTGATGTCAGAAGTTACTCTAGAAATATGTTCAGCTTCTATAGCAAACAGCCACTTCTTGGGAGACCTAATAGCATGGATAGATCTGATTTCTAATCCACTGCACTTATCCTGTAGATAGCTTTTCACTAGCAATTGCATCTATGGGAAAATCTTCATGTTTAGTAAATCACAGACTCTAAATGGGCATTCCTTACATGGATAACTGAGGAACATAGCCAGGTTAACTTGAACGTAACATCTCCCCCCTACTCCTCTCTCCTGACTCCAATCTCAATTTCTAACTGGCTACTGTCCCAAGTGGCATAGGATAATGGTTAAGGTTATGATGCCATGGAGTCAGAAAGACCTGGATTTGAGTTCTAGTTCTATCATTTGCTGGATGTATGGCCTTCTGAGAGGTTCATTTTTTAAAAAATTATTGACTTTATTTTTAGAGAAATTTACCTTCTAATTTCATGTTTCTTATGATATCATGATTATTATCATCATCTCTGATCATGTCAAAATTCTGTGGGGAAGGTGATTTGAAGATAGCAGGCGTCTCATTTGTAGCTAGGGTGCTGGTCAACAAAAGGAATCAATGATTAAAGGGTGGAAGCCTAGCCCGGCTAGTGTGGCTCAGTGGTTGGGTGTCAACCCATGCACAAGAGGTCTCCAGTTCGATTTCTGGTCAGGGCACGTGCCCAGGTTGTCGGCTGGATATCCAGTGAGGGGCTTGCAGGAGGAGGCCAATCGATGTTTTCTCTCATTGATATTTCTATCTCTCTCTCCCTCTTCCTTCCTCTCTCTCTAAAATCAGTAAAAATAAAATAAAATAAAATAAAGTAAAATAAAATAAAATAAAGGGTGGAAAACTAGCAGGGTGAGTATTAGCAGTTTTACAAGGACAGCTGTGTGATATCCTGTGAGAAGCCTTCACCTTACCTAGTACAGATCTGTTTCTTTGAAGAGACCATTGTATATAATCTCTTATGGTTGTCCTCACATTAAGCATCAGCTCATGCTCATTTTCTTATTCAGGTCCTCAGAATTCTAGCCTCATCTCAAGGCATCTCCCCCCCCCCTCCCCCCTTGGCAGTCTCATAACTTATTAAACTTTATTTTCCTTTATGTTGGTGACTTCTAAGTCTACATTTAGTACTCTCACCTCTCCTGAACTCTAGTTGTACACTTCCAGCTGCCACCTGCAGCCTAATAGCACCTCAACTTTATTATCTCTATAATAAAGTGATTTCTCTTATTTTTTGCTAGTGGCATTAGTGTGTCTCAAATCTATTTTTTTTAAATTCCCAAATAGAAGAAGTTTCTAAGTACAATCTCTATTTTTACTTTTATTATATATACATATTTTATGTCCTTAATGGACATTCTCAATGATTCAAAAAGTAGGAACATATATCACATATATTCCCTGAAAAACTTACTAAGAAATATAATCCAAGTAAAAAGAATTAAAATCAGGAGCTGCTGTGGGATTTATGATAGGAATTGAGTGGTATAAGCATTTTAAAATTTAAATATATATAAATATTAAATTGACTGTGATTATGAAACCTAATGTTAAATTACATTTTTAATACAAAAGATATATGATTTTAAAAAATAACTATAATAAATTGGGACAAAAATTATCAGAATATACAGATCTGTGTTTTTGTGAGGTATACATAGGTAAGTTAGAAAAAAGAAAAGATGTAAAACCTTTCTCATTTTTTATGTTAGAATTGGTCTCTGGATACAATTTCATGTCCTAAGTTGGTAGATTAAAATATATTTGCTTAAGCATATGAATATAAAGTGTACAGTCACCCTGTAATAGAAGCTAAAACAGACAATAATATACCTTCCAAGTTATCAGAAAGAATAAAATGAAGGAAAAAAATATATGCACTGCAAAGCACAGGAACCCCCCCCCCCAAAAAAAGAGGAAGTATTAAAGTATAAGATCATAAAAATATGTGCTAAAATATTTGTTATAGCAATACATATAAAGGGAACAAATGTCTTCTTTAAGGCCCTCATGAAATCCTACCACCTAAAAAATAAAGTATAGATTTCTTAGGCTGCATTCCAAACTCTCTGTGTTCTCTCCTGAACCCATTATGGCCAGACTGAACTACAACTCAGAGTCATGTGTCCTAAGTCCTAGGTAAACCGAACTACTGGCTGTTTTCATGCACACACCATTTTCTGGCCATAGCCCTCCTCAGATTTACCACCTTTGCGTGTCTGTTCATTTGTTTTCTATCTGCACTTACTCCTTGATTAGGTGATGTCATTCAATCTCAAGGTTTTAAATGCTCTGTCTTGACCACTCCCACATTTATATTTTCAGACAAAACCTCACATTCAAACTCCAGACTCATATACCCTACTTCTTACTCAATATCTTTACTTGGATATCTAAAAGACCTCTCCCACTTAACAAGTTCAAAATTCAAGTCCTTTTCTTTCTCAGTGAAGATACTTTTTTTTTTTTAAATTATCCTCACCCGAGGACATTTTTGCATTTATCTTCAGATAGAGCAGGAGAGAGAGAGGGGTAAAGAGAGAGAGAGAAACATCTATGTGAGAGAGACACATCGACTGGTTGCCACCCACACGACCCCAACCGGGGTTGGGGACAAACTGCAACCGAGGTACTTGCCCTTAGCGGGAACCGAACCCGGGCCTCTCTGGTCCGCGGGCCAATGCTCTAACCACTGAGACAAACCGACCAGAGCTCAGTGAAGATTCTTTACATTTTTCCCTTTTCAGTTAAAAGCAACTCCATCTTTTTTTAGTCACTCAGTTTCAAAACTTTGGAACACTCATTAACTCCTCTCACCTCCCATACCCCACACCAGTCCATTAGCATCCCTGTGGTTCTCCTCTCGAAACAAATTCAGTCTCCTCAATTCTTACTTCCTCTACAGTTACTACCCTGATCCTAATTTAATCTTTTCTGCCTGGATTTAGTGCAAAATTAGTACCTCCTCTTGTCTCTCTTTGCTTCCACCCATGTTGCCCTATTTTTAAAACATGTTATACCTGATTATTTAGTCAGGACACTGATCTCTTTTCTCTTAGATTGTCAAATAAAAACAATTGTAACAGCCAACGCAACAATAGCTGTTTGGTGTAAATGAATCAAAATTATACCTATTTTCTTTTGCCGTGTTGCAGAATTTTAATAATTTGTTTATGTGTGCCATGAGATGAAAAAGATGAAAATAGCTGCTCTGTTGTCTTTTTTTTTTTTTTTTTTTTTTTTAAGTGTAAACTTTTACTCTCTTGCAAAGTTTTAGATTCTTCCATCCCCAGACTTTCCCAGGGCATCTTGTCAAAACAAATCAGTTTAAATAAGCCAATATGATTAGTGTCTATTGACCAATGATTATCCATATATCTAAAATAAAGTGACAGTTCGGTTGTATTTTTGCTTCAGGCTAACAAAGGATTCATTACTACACTTTGATAATTTATATTTGTGATTTGTTAGAACTAAGGTAATCATATTTTGTACTAAAATGTTTTAATATAGATATTCTTTTCACATTTTTACCTTTTTATATTTGATATTAAAAGTATCAAAGCTACAGAAAAGTTTCAAGAATAGTACAATGGAAAGCAAAAATCCTTCATCTAGATTCGCCAATTATTTATTTTTTTGCCATATTTGTTTTATACCTCTATATTTATCATCTGTCTATCATCTATCTATCATTTTTCTTGAACAAATTGGGAGTAAGCTATCAACATCATGACATTTCATCCTTAGTACTTCAGCACAGATTTTCAATTAAGAACATTTTCTTCTATAACTCTACTACAGTTACTGAATTTAGGAAATTGAGCATTGATCTAATACTGTTTTCTAACATATACTCTATATTAACTTTCTCCAGAGTTACTACCCTGATCTCAAACTCATTCTTTCTCTTCCCGATCCATTCAAAATTAGCACACTACCCTCTGTAATACAAAGTGGGGCAGAAGTAGGTTTAGAGTTGTGAGTACACGAAACACAGACTTAATTCTTATTTATTACTTATTGTATGTTTTACTTACTGAATTTTTCATATGAACAACTGTAAACCTACTTTTGCCCCACCCTGTGTTGTCCTTTATAGCATTATTTCTTTCAATCCAGAAAGCAATCCAGGATCATGTGCTATATTTACATATCATGTCTTTTGATTTTCTTTATATAGGATAGTTTCTTATCTTTTCTTTGCCTTTTCTGATATTGACATTTTGAAGAGTGCAGAATATTTATTCTGTAGTCCTTTAATTTGGGTGATTTTTGCTTGTATCCTGATGATTAGGTTCAAGTTATTATTTTTGACCAGAATGAGATATAAATCAGATATTCTTCTTATCGTATTGTATCAGAAGGCACATGATTTCAGTATGTTCATTTAATGTTGATGGTAATGGACACTTGGTTAAGGTGGTATCTACCATATTTGCCCCTTTGCAATTAATACATAATCCATGAGGAGATATTAAATGTGCTTGTATTAATCTTTTTTGTTTTTCTTCTGTGGTTATGTTGTTAATTCTGTATCTGATTAAGTTAATTTGTTTTTGTTTACATTCACTTTTAAGATCCCCTCCATTATTGTTGATTTAATTTTATCTTTTTAAACATGTAAAACATTAGCATGATTTCAAAAGTCAAAACTATACAAAACAGTATACTTTGAAATGTAACACCCTCCTGTATTTTCCTTCCCTTCCCCACTTTAAGTAATTACTTTATTTCTGTTTTATCATTTCCTGTTTTCTGTTCCTAATATAGCAACCAGAATGGCCCTTCAAAAGAAGCATAGTGAAATCATGTTACTGCTTTGCTCCAAAGATTCCAGTAGTTTCTCATCTCACTCAGAATAAAAGCCAAAGTCCTAGTGTCCGACAGGACCCTAGTAACCTGGCCTCTTCCCAAGCACTATTGTCTCACCTCCCAGGGCTCTTCCCCAGGGTCACTCGTCCTCAGCCTTACAAACCTCTGTTCCTCAAGCATGACACATATTTTCCCATCTTTGGTTTTGGCTTTTGCTGTTCCTTCTTCCAGGAGTATAAATATATGCATGATTTATTTCCTCAATTCCCTCAAGCGTCTTCTTTTTATTTCTTTTATTTCTTTTATTAATCCTCAACTGAGGATATTTTTCCATTAATTTTTATTTTTATTTATTTATTTTTTTTTATTTTATTAATTTATTTTTGTTACAGAGGTTTCTCCTTTTTTCCCCATTGACACCCTCCTCCCCATCCCCCCACCCTGTCCCCAGCCTTGTTGTCCATGTCCATCACTTATGCATACATGTGCATAAGTTCTGTGGTTCATCTCCTCCCTCCCCCCCACCCCCTCTCCTGAGGGGTGTCAGTTTATACCCTACTTCCACGTCTCTGGGTCTACCCTGTTCCTCAGACTGCTATGTTCATTATATTCCACAAATAAGTGAGATCATGTGATATTTGTCTTTCTCTGCTTGGCTTGTTTCGCTTAGGATAATACTCTCGAGGTCCCTCCACGTCGTCTCAAAGGATAAGAGATCTTTCTTTCTTACAGCTGCATAGTACTCCATTGTGTATATGTACCACAGCTTTTTTATCCATTCATCCACTGATGGACACTTGGGCTGTTTCCAGATCTTAGCTATTGTAAATAGTGCTGCTATGAACATGGGGGTACATGTATTTTTTCTGATTGGTGTTTCAGGCTTCTTAGGGTATATTCCTAGAAGTGGGATCACTGGGTCAAATGGCAGTTCAATTTTTAATTTTTTGAGGTAACACCATAGTGTTTTCCACAGTGGCTGCACCAGTCTGCATTCCCACCAGCAGTGTACTAGAGTCCCCTTTTCTCCACACCCTCGCCAACACTTGTTGTTTAATGATTTGTTGATGGCGGCCATTCTGACAGGTGTGAGGTGATACCTCATTGTTGTTTTAATTTGCATCTCTCTGATGATTAATGATGTTGAGCATTTCTTCATGTGTCTCTTAGCCATTTGTATGTCCTTTTTGGAGAGGTGTCTATTTAGTTCCTCTGCCCATTTTTTAATTGGGTTCTTTGTCTTCCTTTTGTTGAGTTGTATGAGCACTCTGTATATTTTGGAAATTAACCCCTTATCTGATGTGTCATTGGCAATTATGCTCTCCCATGGAGTGGGTTCCCTATCTGTTTTGATGGTTGTTTCTTTTGCTGTGCAGAAGCTTTTGAGTTTGATGTAGTCCCATGTGTTCATTTTTCCCTTTGTTTCTGTTGCCTTAGGTGATGTATCAGTGAAGATTCTACTGCGTATGATGTCCGAAATTTTGTTGCCTACATTTTCTTCTAGGATTTTTATGGATTCACGAGTCACATTTAAGTCTTTTATCCATTTTGAGTTTATTCTTGTGTGTGGTGTAAGTTGATGGTCTAGTTTCATTTTTTTGCATGTAGCTGTCCAATTTTCCCAACACCATTTATTAAAGAGGCTATCTTTACTCCATTGTATGCTCTTGCCACCTTTGTCAAATATTAATTGAGCATAATGTCTTGGGTCAATTTCCGGATTCTCTGTTCTGTTCCACTGGTCTATATGCCTGTTCTTGTGCCAGTACCAGGCTGTTTTGATTACAGTGGCTTTGTAGTATAAGCTGATATCCGGTATTGTGATCCCACCTACTTTGTCCTTCTTTTTCAAGATTGCTGTGGCTATTCGGGGTCTTTTTTGGTTCCATATGAACTTTTGAAATATTTGTTCTAGTTCTGTGAAATATGTCACTGGTATTTTGATGGGGATTGCATTGAATCTATAGATTGCTTTGGGTAATATGGACATTTTAATGATGTTAATTCTTCCAATCCATGAACAAGGTATGTGTTTCCACTTTTTTATATCTTCCTCTATTTCTTTTTTCAATGTCCTGTAGTTTTCTGCAAATAGGTCCTTTACTTCTTTGGTTAGGTTTATTCCTAGGTATCTTAATTTTTTTGCCGCGATGGTAAATGGTATTGTTTTTTTAGTTTCTCTTTCCGTGAGTTCGTCATTGGTGTATAAGAATGCCATTGATTTCTTGACATTAATTTTGTATCCTGCTACTTTGCCAAATTCATTTATTAAGTCTAGTAGATTTTTGATGGAGTCTTTAGGGTTTTCTATATATAATATCATATCGTCTGCGAATAATGATTTCCATTAATTTTTAGATAGAGTGGAAGGGAAGGAGGAAGAGAAAGAGAGACAAACATTGATGTGAGAGAAACACATAGACTGATTGCCTCCCGCACAACCCCGACAGGGGCCAAGGATCAAACCTGCAACCCAGGTACATGCCCTTGACTGGGAATTGAACCTGCAACCCTTTGGTCCGCAGGCTGATGCTCTAACTGCTGAGCCAAACCAACCAGGGCTTAAGCCTCTTCTTCAAGGAAGTCTTCCCCATTTAATCTGTTTAAATCTATTTTACTCCCATTCTTGGACCTTCTTGTACTCTCTATCCATCTTCCATGCTTATTTTTTTCTTAGCACTATCAAATTCTAATATGTAATATTAATTTTATATATTTACTATCTGTCTTTCTCCTCTGGGATAGAGGCAACAAGAGGGTAGGGGTTTTGTGTATTTAGTGCACTGTTGTGTTTTCAGGACCTAGAAGAGTGCTTGGCACATAGCTATTGCTCAGAGCAATATTTACTGAACAAACAATGAATGAATGAACATGGTTGAGGAGAGAGCAGTAGGGAATGGCCTTTGGAAGGTCCATACCAAATAGCATCAAAGTGAAAGCAATACACTGTGGCTGTAACACTTCTGCAACTGTGAGGGTGGAGAGTGGGGAGGTGCTACAAATCTGCCTTAAGGATGTAAAACTGCTGAGGAGCTGGAAGTTTCACATTTATAGCAAATAGCTTTGGGGTTTAGATTGTTTATTAACAAGAATGAACTGAATCAATTCATTAAGGTGGGTGGTTTGAGAGAGGGAACATACTTTAAGTAAAGAAAGCGTTATTTGAAGGAAAAAAGGAAATCAGGAAGGAAAAATAAAGCAAATGGGATTGAATACAATGGAAGGGGCAAAGGGATCAGACAAGTAAGGAGACCCCTGAAAGCTGCTGGGGGCTCCTCCTGAGTGGTCCTTCTTCACCCTGGGGCAGCAGATCCCAGAAGTGTGTGGGTGGCAGTGAGAAGAAAGAGAATCCAGCTCTCAACCCACATGGGAATGTTTGTTGGGAGAATATTACTTCGCCTAAATAAAAGAAAGCAGATGTGGTTATGATGATGCTGCCATTCACTGAATCGATTAAAAAGAATTTAAAAAGCACAAAATAACTTCAGAAGCTTATGAAGAAAATACCTTTTTTAGGCTCTTCTACAGTGTGAGATCCTTTCCCTTTGCCAGAAGGCCTGTCTGCCAGTCGGCAAGCAGACTTTCTGTAGGGCCTGAAGCTGTACTTGGGGAATGCGTCCAAAGGGAGAACATCTGGGTGGGCTGAATGTACTCTTTATTGAACTCCACTTCCTGAGCTGAGCAGCTCCCGTTGGGAGTCTTCAGAAAGGGTTATGGTGTTATTTTCACGTTAGCTCTTGTTCCAAAGATAAAACACGCATATTCTTATGCTAATGTGTTTTCCAAACTTCACACATTTAGTTTAAGCCAGGTGGTTTTGGAATTGAGGTAAAATAGTTTGTCTTTTCTGAAGAAAATCTGAGGTAGAGAGAAACTTCTGAGAGGGCTTTGAGGCATCAGGTTCAGGGAGGAAGAGGTGAGAATATGCCCTTAGTGGGAGACCTGAGAAACAGGGCAAGGCACACGCATTTGGACTGGCAAAGTATTTTATTCTTCTTTGCTTTTCTTGAGTTTCTGTGGCAGATGAGACAATCTTGAATGCCAGAGTTGAAAGGGGCCAATGAATATGAGCAGCCATAAAGACTGTCATTACTCAACCTTATACATGAAGATAAATGTCACCCATCCCACTGTTATTGGTGAAATGGAGAATCCACCAGTGGAAGTGGGGGATCCCTTTCCCCACTGAGCGCTGGGGGTCAGGGATCTTATGGTATCTCGAGAGAGAGAATTTTCTGAGACTGATAGGGAGAATGAGTGATTTTTATATGAGTGGAATTACATCCTTGGGTTTGCAAAATCCTGTTTCCCTTAATCCAGTCCTGGAAAATGTGCAGCTGGGATTCAGTAGAGCTAGAAGCAAAGCCAGTGTCCAAAGCTTTCATTCTGTGGTGGAGTTGGGTCCAGTTAGGCATTAGGCTAGTTGCAGTCCATTAGTCTGTTGAGCGTGGAGTCCACAAGGCCAGGTGTGGAAATGCAGGAGTGTGAGAGCTCCACAAGCCAGAAGACCAGCGCCAGCAAACAAGAGAAAGAACTCCTCTGTTTGGGAGCTTAAGTATCTTAAATCTTCCCGTGCTTGCAGTGTCCACATCTACTCTGGCCAATGACCTGTTCCCAGGTGTGAACTGACAGGCAAGTACCTTTCCTATGTCACTCAGACCTTACTGGGCATGAGTCTATTCTCCCTATGTTCAGTCCCTCAGGATCTGCCGGTAACAGACCTGGAGAGTGTTAAATTGCAGCTTCCTGGCAAAGCTGCACCAATGAATTCCTATATTATTTGGTCTTCCCTTTGCTCCTTTCCCCTTATTAATAACAGCATCACAACCATCTCCCTAGCCCATTCTTTAAATTACAGAAGCATCAAAGAATGTCTTGTATGTTAGGGTAAATCGGCTTCTCAACTTTGGTGGGTGTTGTTTACCAGTCCCTATTGGGCTCAAAAAACATTGTCATACAAATCAGCTACCATGTTTGAGTAGTTTAAATTATTCCTATTGTGGTGGTCTCAAAGTGAGTGAGCTCATCACAGTGGTTGTGCAAAGCAATCCGCATGGGGAGAAGTTATTAATCTGTATTAATTTTTATTTTCACTATTTTAATTTCCATTTAGATTCATGTTTTACATTATATATCGTGCAGGAGTACATACATAAGATAATAACTATTCATATAGTGGAAGCATGTGCTCAAATTATTTTATTGGTCAGTGCATGCTCCAGAAACCTTAGAGACCACTGTCTCAGTATGGCCTTTGATACCCTTACCTCAGGTTAAATGATCTTTATGTGCTAGTACCTTGAGACAGAGCCTTCCCCCTTCAGCAAATGTTTAATAAACACTTAAGTGCTTCTTGTGTACTCAGCAGGATAGAAGACGCTGACCCACACTGGTTGTAATTTTCTTTGTCGTTTGTAATAGGCATGCTCATTATTATGTTATGGCTGATAATCCCAAAATTTTAAAGGTATTTTTTTAAAGTAACATTTTTCCTCCTACAAGTTAAAAAAGAATTTGGAGGCTAATAACAAAATTTAAACTGTTTCTAGTGGAACCTAAAAAACAGAAAGAAAATACAGCATTGAGACAAACTTATTGTATATTTTTAAGAAAAAAATTGTGCTTCTATAACAAAAGTACATTTAAAAGTACAACATAAGTATTTTTCTTTTAAAGAAATGTGATTTTCTCTGATCGTTTTATTTGTATTAGTAATAAAGTGACTCAGGATTTAAAGAAATATATTTGAATTTGCAGAGATTCTTATACATTTGGCCATACTGAGTTACATAACTCAAAGCATTAAAAAGAGAAGTCCTTTTATAATAATAACAGTTCAACAAGGCAAAAATACCTATTTTCAGTATGTAAATACTATTGGGAATTAATTACCTTAGCTGAGCTGGAATTTTGGACTGCTTGGTCTTTCATATCACCTGAACATTGTTGTATCTCAAGGCCAGAAGATAATTTTACTCCCAGGATTTGAAGCTGTGCTTTTCCTTTTAATGGAGTGCAGAATGTGATTGAACACAAATTTCAGGTCTGAGCAGTGAGGATTAGCTGAAGGGCCTGGATTTAGGATGGTCTCATTTCTAATGGACAGCTCATGCAACATGAATTCTGAGACCATCCTTCACAGAGTATTCATACCTGACCATGTGTCTTTCTGGAATCAGAATTAGAATGCCCTTGAAACAGCATCTCAAGAAACCAAACTAAACACTGTCCTGTAATGCCAAATATTCTTGAAGAATTAGCTAGCCCTTGAATTAAACTCAAATATTGAGTTAATTTTTAAACTAAAATCTGTATTGAACAAACATTTTTAAAAGTATTTAGTTTGAATTGCTGCCAAACTTCAACATTTTCAAAAACTATGGGACTGGAACAGAACTAGGCCATCAGTATATTCTCTGAATTAAATTGGATTTGACCCAGTACGTTTGTCTTATTTCCCTGAATTAAACCTCCTTATAGCAGTAGGGTCCTCATGGTGCCCACACCACCATTACCAATTTATCATTAATCTTTGCTGACAGCACCTCTGTTTACTAAATTTTCCAATAACCTTGTCTCTCATTTGGAAGAATCATTCTTAGAGAGATGAAAATCAGTTGAATAATCTATCAGTTTTTATTTGTTTTCTGATTCTTTATTTCTTTTCTTATGCTGTTGCATATTAGAACTATGAAGAAAAATGAGCAGTTCTCAAAATTCACCTTCCTATCATCAGATGGAATCTGATCCTGGAGGGATATATAAGATTTTTCTTCAACTCTTCCTCGGTGATAATCCCCTACCATTTCTCCTCTGGCAGAAAATGCTGAGACCACTATATCAAGTATATCAACTATTTTATAATGATGTGTCGAGATACAAAAGTTATGCACAACAATAACATTGAAGATACCAATTCTCTCTTAGAGTCAACTACATTTACGAATTACTCAAGCCTTCTCAGGAAGATACTCACACATCCATAGTTATCATGTTTGACAGTCTTATTCTAACTTTTTCACTTTAATTTGTTTTTATTTTCACTTTTTATCCAGAACAACTTCCTTTGACCATTAAATTATTAATCCTTCTGACTCGAAGACAGTCAATTTAACCCTCTCAATTGGAACAACTAGTTGGTATGGGCACCAGTTGTGTGAAGGACATTCCATCTAGGTTAAGTGTTGTGTGTGTGTAATAAAGAGGGAGAGGGAGAGAGAGAGAGAGAGAGAGAGAATCTTACACACACACACACACACACACACACACACACACACACACACACACAATGAGACAGTGCAGCAGATGATTTTGGCATGTTTGACTTTCTCAAGCAATCCTGATTTTCCAAGTCATGGAGTCATAAAGCGATCTGCAATTTTGCTGAGCCCCAACTTGAATTCCATGTATTTGAAGTTAATATAGGGCAGCAAGTTACTTGGCTAGAGCAGGGTTACTCAGCCTCAGCACTGTTGACCTTTTGGGCCAGGTAGTTCGTTGTTGTGAGAGGCTGACCTGTGCATCGTAGGATATTTAGAAACATTTCTAGCCTCTACCTACTAAATGCCAGCAGTACACCTCTCCCCCATTTTGTAACAACCAAAAATGTCTCCAGACATAATCCCTGGGGGTCAAAATAGCCCCGGGTTGAGAACCACTTCTGGGTTGATAAATGAAAGTTAGGCAATTGGAATTTGATTCCTGGAAACACACTCCTTTCATAAAATTACAAAATTGACTTAAATTTTTGATTTTTAAATACATTACTAAATACGGAAAACTAAATACTGTAAAATCTATATTCCTTTTTAGCTGAGACCTCTTAAAATCTTATTCAGTGAAGTTTGCATTAATACTATCTCTTTTTCTATTGAGTATCAGTGTTTCCAATATAGGCATTCTTTATTGACATTGTTTAAGAGAATTTTTTTTAAATTAATTGAATATAGAAGAAAATAGAGGATGGAAAGATTTTATTCAAAGAATCTGGCCAGGAGACTGTTTGGATTAGCCTTGTTTATAAGATAGGAGTAAGGGTGTGTTTTCAAGATCTTGTGGAAGAAAAATGAGTGAGTTCCAAATAAATGGTAATTTTTATTACTGCCAATGAAATCGAACTATTCCTCCACTGAGGAGAACAAGCAAATGACTTGGCTGTTAGTGTCTGGAAACAGCCTCAGCGCGCCTACGATCAACTCATGATCCTGCTAAACCCCAGGCCTCTCGTTATAGGTTTCTTTTTATTATACTCACACCTGTTGTTTCAGAACTTGTAAACATTCAACACATTCAAATATTCCTATTTACTCTCTCATGCCTTTGTACTAAACTAATTTCATGATTTCTATTTTTTAATTCTTCAGTTTTCAGAGTCATTACTCTATTCAGCAAAATTGGCACTGAACTGAGCTTGTGTTTCTGAATACTAATCCACAAAGATAGTTTTCAGAAGGGAAATTGCAGCTAAGTGAAGCACTGATAATTTGTCAACCTGGATTTTTTACAACATGACTTGACTAGGATCTGGAATTAAATACCCGAGAGAGAGGATTAAAAATAGAATGGGTTTCAATTTCAGAAAGTGAATTCTTGCAGTGTCTTTCCTGTCCTTTTCATTCAATTTATCACATACCCTGGCACTACCATTTCTGCAAATGAGGCAGTGTTTCCTCTGGGGCTTCCAGATTAAAATGGAACCAAAAGGGCTGAATTCTTTTGGCTGGATTTTCCTGCAGACTGGTGAGTTTCCATCTCAATGCAAATTGTAACATATTGGCTTAGAACTAGCATATACAGTACCCTTCAAATGGAAACAAGAACTGGAAAGTTTCACCCTTCTTACATATTTTGGTATATGTTTGATTCATTTCAATATGGTCTCATATTTGATGGGCTATGAAAGATCTTATCTGGTCGTATTTCATTTATATGTAGGCAAATAGTACCATAAGAATCAGGCAGGTTTTTCAGAACTTATTTCTTTGTTGATCATATTTTTCCAATCAAAATATATTAATATAGGTATAATTATACCTATAATGTAGCAAAAGTATTACTACTATTAATATACTAAGTGTTATACTAATGACATAAATAGCATTACAATAGAATTCATAACATAATAGAACATAATTCATAATAGAGTGGTTATAGTTTCTCAATAATCGCAAGATTTTGAGATGCTGGCAGGATTTATAAGAAATATAATTCTATTGACTTTCAATCACGTCAGTGTATAGTTTGATTGGTTTTACTGAAGTGAGAACAGGTTATAGAGTTATTGAATCTTAAAGCTGCACAGAGCACTCAGATCATCTGGTCCAATAGTTTGCAAATTCGTTAACTTCAAATTCTGTGTATGTGTGTGTGTATTCACAGAAATCTAAAAGAGTCTCTGAAATGGCACTTACTCCGATATTTTCTATTAAATTTGATTCTGTTCCATTCTACTCTTCTCTTTTCTAATCCATTTAAAAATGCTGAACGGGACTCCCCACAGTCATAACTTGTGGTCTGCAAAGCACTGGTCTAGTCCAGGTCAAACAGCTCATTAGCAGCTAAAGCAAGTGTTCTTTGAAAAACGCATACGGAATCTCAGAGTCCAGTCATTTAGCATTTGGCCCTTACAAGATGATTGATCGCTAGTTCAGAGAGACTTTCAGACTGCTCTGGTGGAAATCAGAGGCGAGCATTACCCACAGGACATGCACATGCACCCTTGCTAATCTCTGTTACTGGCCCCTTGGCACACCGGGCCTGAGAGACCTGACTTGTGTTGTTGGCTTTTAGTTACCTTCGTATCTTTGGCCCGGTGGTGGGAGAAACAAAAAAATTCCTGAGTTTGGCTATTTACAACTCTGAGTCTTGGAGAACCCATGTGGACAACGCAGCAGGAGGAATCTCAGGAGCCGGTGCTGGAACTCCCTGCTCTCTGCTGGGCTGCCGGCACAGTGCGCGCTGTGAGCAAGTACCTGAACCTTTTGGGACCTTAGTTTTTCTCTTCTGCAGCATGGGGATAATATCACACCATCTTTCCTCCTAGGCTTTTTGTGAGAATCAAATAAGAGAAAAGAATACATGCTTTTGAAAGACCGAAATGATACATACATAAAGCGTGTTTAAAAATATGTCCCTATTTGTCAAAAATCAGGTATAATTTTTCCTTTATTTTTTAAAAATAGAAAGGCATGAAAATGATTACATAGGATTGTTCTTGTATTTCATCTGAAGAAATCATGTTAGTAAAATCAAAGGTTGGATTTGCTGTTATATTTTTTTCATACATAATAAAGGAAACTATTAAAATGTTTATAAGTATATCTCTTAAAATAACCTTGAGTAAGAGCCAGGGGTACATGGGCCGCACTCTGGGACGTGATGGTGAAGCGCAGGCGGTGGTTTGGTGATGGTTAGCCCTAGGCTCTGACCCTGCCCTCTGCTGCATGTGGTCCGCCCCCTGTGTGACTGCAGACAAATTAGTCAACCACCAATGGGCTTGGCTTCCTCACTGGAGAAATGAGAATGTGCCTGCCAACCTCATAGCTTGTAATGACATTCATGAGCTAATGGAGGGGCTGGTAAACGAGTGAGTGCTAGCTGGTTATACCTGGCCCACCATCTGATTTTGTAAGTAAAGTTAAATGACATCACCAGCTAGCCCATTTATTTGCATATATATGTTTATCCTCACCAGAGGACATTTTTGCATTTAGAGTGGAAGGGAGAGAGGGAGGAAGAGAGAGAAAGAATCATCGTCGCGAGAGAGACACATCAACTGGCTGCCACCCATACAACCCCAACCAGGGCTGGGGACAAACTGCAACCGTTATGTGCCCTTAGCGGGAACCAAACCCGGGTCTCTCTGGTCCGCAGGCGAGCTCCAACTGCTGAACCAACCGGCCAGGGCTATTTGCATATTTTCTATGACTGCTTTCACCCTACAGTGGTCGAGTTGAGTAGTTGTGCAGAGACGGTATGACACCAAAATATTTGTTCTCTGGCCCTTTGGAAAAAAGTTTGCTAATTTCTGAGAATTATCTGATAATGAATGTGAAACACTTGCCATTTCTGGCACATAGTAAATACCCAAAGAAGCATAATTACTTTTATTATATAGTGGTAATGGAGATTAAGAAGACATGAATTATGATAATACTGGTGATAATAGTAACAGATGACAATGGTGTTAATAGTGATGATGATGATAATAATAATAATAATGTGTATATATATATATATTTTTTGTCTACCAGCCAAATTCTATTACCCTATTATAGAAACCACTCCTCATATTGCCCAAATATCTAACACTTAAAAATGTTTTCTTCCCTAGTATTAAACTTATGTTTCGGGAAAGGATCTGAACTGGCTATGGGGTACAAGAATGATGCTCTGGACATTTTAGGCTTAATCAGCAAGAGTGGGGAGTTATTTTGATGGGAAATCCAGACCTGTTTCCTGTCCATTTCTGTGAAATGTGGCCACTAATCTCTTCATACTTATTTTTTCATGAGGGATTTTTGTTTTTTCCTAAAATTACATAGTCAGTGTGTACCAGAGGCCTTCACCTGTGTGGGGCTTTGAGATGAGTCCTGATCATTATTTTCCTGGATCCCAAGTGTTTCCTGGGAAAAATATGCTTATCTTGTCTGGACCTTTCTTTCTTTTTTTCTTTTTTTAAAGATTTACAAAGCTAAGAGAAGGAGGAGAAATAAGAAATAATTTTTATTCATAATTTCTGGGCTGTAGGATACTGGTTTCCTATAAAGTGGATAATATTGCTGTATCTATGGCCAAAATATGTAACCTATTCTTACCATACATGGACCCCAAATACGTCTCAAAGTAGAGTCTCACTCAAAAACTTAGCATCTGTTTTTTTTTTTTCTCTTCTAGTTCTAAATTCACAAATAGGATCTGTTTCTCCCTTGAAAGCAGTTTCCCTGGCAACTAAACCACCCTTGTAAGATCAGAGCAGTTTGTCAGTTTGACTTTCTGACAAGGCCTTCTGGCTCAGGGGGACGGAGAAAACAGCATCCAAACACAAACATTTCAGAAACCCTCAAGTAGGGAGTTATAAATGGAAGCTCCATGTAGGTGACTTTTCCATAGACTGTGTGTCAGTCCCCAGCATCCCCACCCTCCCCAACCAACCAGCAAGGACTGCGATCTGTTGAGGTAGCTATCTTTGTAACAGAGAACAGATGGGAGTGATTCTTCAAGTGGCTAAATCACCCTGAAGATATATTCTGGGAAACAGCGGGTAGGAGAAGATACAGGGAGATTTGCAGCAGGCAGCCACACAAAGTGAATTCACCTTGTGATTGTTCAATCTTATTTAGCTCTAGGCTGAAACTCAGACACATCCTGGGAACACAGACATTTGCTCCCTCTACTCATAAAGACCCAAGAAAGTGAAAGGATGGGTTTCAACTAATCCTCAGACTGGCTTATTATTTATTACTATTATTATTATTATTATTTAGTCCTAGTGCTTCTTCCCCCTGTTGCTGTCCTATGTATTAGTGACCAGAGGCAGAACCTCGTGCAATTCTGGGGTTCTTTCCCCTCCACAATCTTATTCCAGTTCCTGCTATAACTAGGTTGCATTTGGGAGGGGACAGAATGATTGCAGTAGGAAAGAAAGGTAAATAAGACAGTAGGCTGCTTTCATATGTCATTTCCTACTCACCCCCTCACAAAGGGGAGAGACACATTTATGAGACTCTGTAGGGACCCCCAAATGAGCTTAGAGTGAAAGAGAATTGGCGCATCTGAGAGAAGAGAGGTAACAACAACAGTGGATGTTTAATCAAAGAGTTCTCATAATGAATCCGCATTCATGATCTCAAGATAAATAGTGAGTTTTCCTCCTTGGAAGATGTTCCCCAAGAGCACAGTGTTTCTCACAGGAATCAAGTCAAATGGGCAGCTCTCCCCCATTAGCTTGTACTTCAGATGGAATGTGTCTGGAGGCCCTGGCAACATCTAGTGCGGTGGTAGGCATTACATGGAGTTCAATAAAAAAGGCATGTTCTGCAAAACAAGGGACTTGAATCTTTCTCAAAGTCAGTGCTGGATCCAGGATGCAGGAGGAAAATGTTTTGAAAAGAATTTTTCTTATACAAGAACTTTTCAATACCCCCCCTTTTTTTAAGGGCATGAGTAGTTATCTCACGAACTTCGTATAGATTATATTTCTTAGGTAGGCATAGATGAGGTTTTAAAGAAGTATTCTGTAAATATCTATCAAACACCTATTGTGGGTTTAGTATTACAATTGGTGTTTTGGGAAAAGAAGGATAAAATCTAGACACATAAAATCTAGCCCCTTCCTTCTCACTAGTGCTAATTCCTCATAAACCACTGGCATCCTCAACTTTGTCTTGGGATCTGTTTCTGGAGAAACCACGCTGAAACACCTGGTTATTAATTATCTTGCAAATGATTCAAGAGACATGATTATCCTATGGGGATAATTGATGATGTAGAACAAAATATAAGTGGTATAACATTCAGATGAGAGAGAGAGAGTTGAGCACTTCAAAACCGCCATATAGGCTCCTGGTAGATCTGAAACATTTTTGTAGAGCAAACCCAAGATACTTGAGGGTGAGAATAAAACACAGAAAAATAGAGTAATTTGAGCCAAAGCATGTTGGGAGACTGAAGAAACCGGCCTGGCTGGAATGAAGGGCACATGTTAGGACAGAGTTAGAAATTAGAATGTTGTTAATTCACTTAAGATTAGATCTGGCTGTAGACAAGAGAGAAACCTCACAATAGATGCTTACTTCTCTTGCACATAAAAAAAGTTCAGAGGTTGTCAGTCTTTACTTTGATTGGGAGCTCCTCCTGCCAATTCAATCATCCTTCTCTCATCTCCAGAGTGAAACTTTTATCATCAGCATCTAATATGGCTGCTGGAGATCCAGCCATCACATCCAAATTCTGGAGAGCAGAATGGAGGATGAAATAAAGAAGGGGATTATATGCCAGCTGGTGTGGCTCACTGGTTGAGCATCGACCCATGCACCAAGAGGTTGTTGGTCCGATTCCTGGTCAGGGCACATGCCCAGATTGTGGGCCTGATCCCTGGTTGGGGCAATGCAGGAGGCAGCCAATCGATGTTCTCTCTCATCGATGTTTCTCTCTTTCTCTCCCTTTCCCTTCCTCTCTCTCTAAAAATAAAGAAAGAAAAAAATTAAAAATAAGGGCATTATACACCATTTTAAGGAGACTTACTTTTAATTACATCTCATTGGTCACAGCTTAATCACATGGCCACAGTAACGGAGCTTTAGAATATAATCTTTTCTTTTTCAAAATTATATTGACAATTTTTATTATTTAAAATCACTCTAAACATGTATTTTAGACTTATAAATAGACATAAGAGCAAAGACATGTCACTTTATTTCCCTTAAATACATTATAAAATAAAATATTTAGTTGTTTACAACTACATTTAGAAAGATATTTTGTAGTGCTGAAATTTGCCTGAAGCTGCCCAGAATATAACCTCTAAACTAGGCAACAACGTACAAAATTGAGAAAAATTTCAATTACAGTTGAAGAATATATTGCCATATTTTATTTCAGATGATAGAAACAAGTGAGACAAAATAATAAAAAAGCTAAAATCTGGAGTCTTGAAAATGATGGTGGCAGTAAAATATTTCTACAAATTATGGCGAAGAAGAGAGATTTTATATATGTGTGTAAAATGTCAAAATATTTTTGGACACGTTTAACTGGGCATTTGTATTAATGATCATCTAACATGATGAGTGTTTTCTACATACCAGGCACTTTGTGAAATACTTTGTTGTATTATTTAATGGAGCCTGTCAGGTAGGTTTTCTAGATGATCTATTACAGATGAAGAAATGGAGATTTTGAGAAGTTAATAAATTGATCAAGGTTATGGAAATTGGTAAAGGGTAGAACCAAGCCTCAAGGCCATGTTTGCCAAGCTCCCCAATCCAACCACTTGCACTGTGGTGCTTGTGTTAGAGCCATTAGGTGAAACAGCAAAGAGGAGAAGCTGGGCTCGGGAGAGAGGGTCAAGGTGGAGGTGCGCGTGGGGAGCCAGCTAGTCGCATGAGTGTTGGAACCATGAGAAGAAAGGGCAACTAGTAGGCAGGAGAGACCTCGGGCAAAGGGAGGAGGAGCTGCTAAGTCCTGAGTCTCTGGACTCTTCCTCTCAGAGGAGCGAGAGACACAGAGGAGTGACTGGGAAGAGCCAGGGCAGGGAGGGTTCAGAGAAGATGGGGAGAAAGACTTTTTTGATGATGAAAGGAGCCAGCAATGTCATTAACACAGAATTTTAGAAAAACATCAATGATATGAGCAGTTAAGAGGTCATTCATTGATTACCTTTGAAGAGTGTTAGAAGCGGCTGTGGAAATCAATGGACGAAGGAAGAAGTAATAGATGAACTATTAAAACATATATGGTCATCCTAGTTAGTAACAGCTGATAGTAACAGTTAATATTTGTTGAATGCTCACTCTCTGCCAGATACTATTCCCAGGGCTTTTGTGTACTAATTCATCTAACCTCAACCCTATGAGGTAGCTACTCTTATTATTCATGTTTTACAGATGAGAATATTGACGTAGGGAGAGGTTAAGTAATCTGTCTAAAGTCACACAGCTTTTAAGTGTCAGAGTTGGGATTCAAGCCCAGCTTTTTGGCTGCTGAGTTCATGGCTAGTAGTCTAGAAAAGCCAAAGTTTTCTTTAAAAGAAATGAATTAGTAAAAGTCCACAGATTTTTTTTTCCCTGAGATAAAAATCTTGTATACATTTTCATAGGAAATGTTGAGAGTACTTAGTGATTATTCATTCTTCTTTTCCTAAAATACTCTTTTGAAGAGGGATTGATTTTTGTTTTATTTTTTCCTATGACAGTTTTTAAAGGAAAAATATTTTAAAAAATAATTTAAGTAAAATTTGAAGTTCTGAGGGAAAAAAAATGTATTGCATTTTTACTAGTAAACTTATTGAAATAATTGCAATGATGCTTTATGGACCTTAGTAAATGTCTCTAGGAAGAAAGAGGGCATTCTATCTTTACAGCAAAACATTTTAATGACTGTGTCCTGCAACAATAATTTTTTTGTGTCTCAAATTCCTGTGTGCCTACAGACTGCTCAAATGAATGTCATTGGAACCTCTAGAACTTATTTCCACATAGTTTGATGGCTCACCCATCTCCTACACAGTCACATGTTGATTTGAAAAAAAAATTATATATATACATAGCTGGACATCATACAGTATGGGCAGCGGAATCTAAGACTTACAGATTGCCAGCCAGCTCAGCATCCCTAACCCTGTCCAGGTAACCAGATTTATTAATGTCAATACATGCTTTCAAGAGACTGAGAAGTGATTCTTAAAATATTTCTACCAAGAACACTATAGTTCGATTTCTGAGTAAAATAGTGCTGTGATATTTAAAACCAAAGACTTGAAAAGTGTTTCTGTTTTAGAATTTGCTGGTAATTAGAATAGGCAGGTTTGATGGGACTAGGTTTGCCTTTCCATGTAGATTTATCAATTAACAAAATCATCAGTGAGGATGAAGTTTCAGATGTAAACTATAAAGGAAAAAAAAGTTGAATAGAAAAATAAATACTGATTTTAAAGAAAAAGTAGTTTAGAGTATATATTCAGTAACAATATTTTTATGAAATTTTAAAAATGGTGATTATGTAACACATTTATTCATTTTAAGTATATATTTAATGTTAGGGTGCTAATAAATTTGGGCAAGTCAATATTATTCCATATAGCTACAATAAAAAGTAATCACACTCGAGAGCTTATCATATGGTAGGTATGATGTTAGGAATGTCCCATGTGTGATTTTATTTAATTATCACAAAATCTCTATGAGTTAGCTAATCTATTTTCCTTATGGAAATGAGGGAACCATTTTTCGTTGTAAACTTTCATTAGACTCTATTGTAATCTGTGAGCAAGTCTGATAAAGAGGGCTCTTTTCAGGTGAGGTTGCTATTTCAGTTTCCCTTTCATGATATACAAAATTCCTTTAAGTGATCTATTTTATTAACTTGAAAATTTTTCTCTTATATCCTGCATATGGTTACATCCTTATATACAGTGAGAAGAAAATAAATAAAAATGTTCTCCTCATATTATTGCTCCTTAATATCTTACCTTTGAAATAGGAGCCATTTCTGGCTTAGGGAGTTCTCTGTCACCTAAAGTGATTCAGTCAGAGAAGTCCCAGTGGAAGGTTAAATCCCAGTTGCAGTGACTGATTTACCACTAAGGTGAGTCGTGGGAAGAAAAGCTTTGTGATTTATCTCCTATTTCCTTACACTTAACCCATAGCACCTTTGTTTCTTACCTCTTATGCTTTCCAGCGTAGGCATACACCATTCATTCATTCAACAAATGTATACTTAGTATGTACTAAATGTTAAGCACTAGGGATACAGTGGTGATCGGGGGGGAAAAAGCATCATTCATTTCTATCTTCATGGATAGAATGGGTTCCAGGACACCTACCATCCTGCAGGAATGTATTGGCATACTGGGTGAAAATTACTAAGTGTCAAATCTAAAATGAAAAGGAACAACTATCCCAGTGTAATTCGTGGACCTGCAGCTCCATACCCACTACCTTTTACAAATGCATAGGCACCTTCCTTCAAGAAAAGCCCTCCGTCTAGTTGGTGATGGGTTCTGGAGGATAGGAAGCAAATGTTGCATGTGCTAACTTGCTACTCCATTTTTGGGGATCTCCTGATGAGTCTGGTTTGTACAATGTGGGCAAGTCACAGGGTTCGTAAAGGATCTTTAGGATGATGATAGACAGGGATTAAAATGGTTAAAATCTGCCTTTCTGTTTTGTTTTGGAGTGAAGGGGAAGCAAATGAGGAAACTGCAGGTAGACATGATAGTATTTTGATACTTGTATCAATTATAGTTTTCCTTGAATCTCATACATTTAATCTACCCTAAAACAGGAGAGAAATTAATATTTATCACGTGCTTACTATGTGTCAGACTATACATTAGAGGTAATATATGTCATCTCATTTAATTTTCATATTCATTCTGTGATATTTGAATGTTATGCCCACTGTATAGATGAAGAAACTAAAGCTCATAGAATTTAAGTAATTTATACAGTATCTTCAGTTAATTATAGGTAGATTTATGATTTGAACCTGATTCTGACTTCAAATTTAATTGTTTCCATTAGTAGAATTAATAAGTTAGTGGTATAAAACATAGGTTAGAGCTCACACATTACTTCAGATGTTTTTAAAGATAAATATTATTTATTTAATATAATGAAATACTTATTATGAACATATTTAGTTATTCAACAATACTTTTCTGTGTCTAAGCTGTCCTACCCACATTGAAATTTATGTAGCTGTAGCACTCATATCAGTGACATTATGCATTTTTTGGTGATATCTCATTTTAAAGTTAAGTTGCAAAGTAACCATGCATTGTTTTTATAGCTAGCACTGACATAAACACAGTAAGAGAATAACAAGCATGAAAGGTAGAAAAATCAGAGTATGTAGTCACATTTTGAGAATGAATACTGGAGACTTGGGAAACACGTCTATCAGAGCCCAGTTTATCTTTTTTTTATTTTTTTTATTTTTTATAAATGAGTATTTCTAAGGTAAGGTTGGCAGAAATAGTCAGCAAATAAGAATCAACATCAAATTGAGTTCTGGCCAGGCAGACTTGAGTTCAAATCCAACTGCATCATGGGCTGTTTAAGCAAGTAATTTAATCCTCCTGAGTATCATTTTTCTTACTTGTCTGATGGACATCATAATTCTTGTGCTGGCTTGTTGTTGAGAAATACAAGAGATGATGCATATTAAATATCAAGAGAAGCATCACATAAAACTCATTAAATGGTGTTTAAACATATTATATGTAGGACAAAATCTGTTCTTGGGATGAATGGGTGCAGTGTCTGAGGTAGCCAGTGTGACAGTCCATGGCTGTCAAGAGTGGAAGCAGTGATCTAGATAGAGATGCTTTTCCCATTTTAATTCACGCACCCTGGCCCCTCACACACCCTTTTGATGCGGATGCCTTCCATACACTTCTAAAACATTCACAGCTTTGGCATTTAGTGTGGGTTGCTATTTTTATACATGCTCTATCTTCAAAGTAACAAAATTATTCAGTGATTAAATCACTCATTACTCTATGGACCCTGATACCATATGTTTCTTGAAGACAGAAATCTCTCTTGCCCTCTCTGAATGTTCCATACAACTATCATGAATGCACACAGTCATTCATCTATTTAATGGACATTTATTGAACCCCTACTATGTGGTAGGCACTATACTAAGTGCTGGGGGTACATCAGGGAACAAAGTAGAAATTTCCTGTGGTCCTGGGGCTTATGTTCCAATTGGGGAGCCAGATACTAAAGAACTCACTATACAATTATAGAAATTTAATAGCAACAGATGCTGTGAAGAAGTACAAGGTGAGAAGAGTGTACAATAGGAGTTCATATCTAACCCATGGAATCAGGGAAGGAGTCTTTAGGTAGTCATTTTATGAAGTACATTGTGTGTCAGAAATCTTGTCAGTCTCATGATGCAAATGGAAATGATTCACCCTGGAATCTCTGAGTTTCTTAGAACTCAGCAGGGTGAAGAGGAATTAACTAGGGAGAAGATGGCTCAGGAGCACCCTGGCAGAGTAAGTAGCATGTCAGTCATTCGTGTCGGTCCATTTTATAAAAGATAATACAATGCACCCTGGCGGGATGTGCTCAGTGGCTAGAGCATTGGCCCTTGGACCAAAGGGTCTTGGGTTTGATTCCTGGTCCAGGACACATACCTGGGTTGAAGATTTGATCCTTGGCCCTGGCTGGGGCACATGCGGGAGGCAACCAATCAGTGTGTATCTTTCACATTGATGTTTCTCTCTCTCTCCCCTCCTCCCTTCTACTCTCTCTAAGAATCAATGCAAAAAATATCCTCGAGTGAGCGTTTAAAAACAAAAAAAGATAATACAGTGCCTCGGCTAGTGTGGCTCAGTTGGTTGGGCATTGTCCCATGCACAGAAAGATGGCCATTTCACTTTTCTTGTCAGGGCACATGCCCAGGTTGTGGGCTTGATCCCTAGTCAGGGTGTATGCTGGAGGCAGCCAATCGCTGTTTCTCTCTCACATTAATGTTTCTCTCTTTCAAATAAATAAAAACACATAAAAAAATGATAATACACTAAGCCTCTCATATCATCCCTACCCCTAACAAATACCCTATTTATGAGAAGGGAGACATAATTGTTATTGAACTTAGGTATTGTCAAACTTCCTATGTAGAATGTTATATTATGCCATTTTAACCTCACAACAGTATTAGTATTGAGATATTATCACAGAATTGTAAATATAGGCTGACTATGTCTTGGTTTGCCCCAAATAGTTACATTTTATGCAACTATTGTAAAATTGTCCTAAAGTAAAATTACTAATAGTGTCCCTGCCCCCTTTTCATACTTGAGAGTGTCCCAATTTGTATGAGAAATTCTATGGTCATAAATGGAGCTCAGAGAGATCAAGAATCTGCCTTGGGTCACTTACTAATGAGCAGCGGAGGGTTGGGAACACCATGCCAGTACTCTGTGACCTACAGCCCATATTCTCTCTACTGTACTGCAAACACAGTTAGTTACTTCTACCCTTATATTGCTCTCTAGCTTATTCTTCCAATCTAAGGCAAAACTGACAAAAACTGGCTTTCTGACATCTGCCTTCAGTTATTCTGTTAAGTCATGTATTTCTATAGAGTAGAAATGATTAATTAAAATAAAATATAAAAATATATATTAACCAGTAGATATTCGTTTGATATGCATGTTTTTACACATATTATTTGGCCTATTCTTTATGTTACCCAAATATGACGAAGACAATTTAAAATGCAATTGCTTCTGAAAGTCAAGATGTGACTTCAGTGATAAAACATTGGTTATTGATCTTTTCTATGACAGTATACCCTATATGTGGAGGAGGTTCATGACTTACTCTGGTGGGCAGAACCTGAATGTAAAGAAATTAAAGCTTTTAAAAATAATCCCTTTTATGTTTGAGCCATTTTAATAACACATTTTGGCACAGTTTTCATCATTGTTAAAACTGAATAATACAGATGACATACTTATCTCTAGAACATGATGAAGGCTTCTTGAGGGCATTCTTCATATGTAAATATATCTGAAACATAAAATAGGATGTTATTGTTTCCCCTTATATTTTAAATAAAGTGCATGTAAATCATATTATACCAACAGTTGTATTGGAAATAAATATTACTTTCTCATGTTATTTTATGAAATTATGATATAAACTAAAGATGCTAGTATCACTCTGTCTAGTTACAAAGAACATTTTATATACTTCATTCTAGGCCAGAATTTGTTTCTCTTATGAGGCATATAGAACTGATCCACTATGGATCCTGGCTGGTTTTGCTCAGCATTAGAGTGTCAGCCCGCGGACCAATGAGTCATGGGTTCGATTCCAGTCAAGGGCACCTCGGTTGCAGTTTGTCCCCTGCCCTGGTCAGGGTCGTATGGGAGGCAACCAGTTGATTTATCCCTTTCACATCGATGTTTCTCTCTCTTCCTCTCTACCACTCTATCTGAAGATAAATAGAAAAATATCCTTGGGTGAAGATTAAAAAAAAAAAGCCCGGCCATTGTGGCTCAGTGGTTGAGCACCAAGGACGCCGGTTCAATTCCCAGTCAGGGCACATGCCCAGATTGTGGGCCAAATCCCCAGTGGGGGGGGGGCATGCAGGAGGCAGCCAATCAGTGTTCTCTCTCATTGATGTTTCTATCTCTCTCTCCCTCTCCCTTCCTCTCTCCCTAAAATCAATAAAGGAAAAAAATTTTAAAAAAAAGAAAGAAATGATTCACTATGGAATCTCCCAGTACTAGGATTAAATACTGTGTTTTATCCCTAGCTGTTTGCCCCACACTTTATTAGTACCTCTTTGGACATGTTTTGAGATCTTCTAGTTAAATCTTCATCTACTTATTCAATTCATATTCTTGTGCTGTTGAATTTGTTATTCGTGAACTGTTGGCACAAGTGGGTTTACAGTTGGTAGACCTGTAATAAATATATCTCCTTCTTTCTTCCTCCCTCCCTACCTCCCTTCCTCCCTCCCTTCCCCCTCTCTCCCTCCTTTCCTCCCTCCCTCCCTCCCTTCCTTCCTTCCTTCCTTCCTTCCTTCCTTCCTTCCTTCCTTCCTTCCTTCCTTCCTTCCTTCCTTCTTCAGAGAACATCCGCTAATATTCATCTATTTCACTGTGCTCTCTTCCTAGCCCAGATCATGAATAGTGTTTTATTTAGTAACTTTATGGAAATGTTTTTGTTTGTCTGATCAAAATACCTCCTTTTCATACATCAAATATCATCAAATATCACAGCAGAAAGAACTCTCTATAGGACCATCTGGTTCCAAGGTTCACACTGTGAGTGGGATGGTTTTGTGCAAGGGCTTCTGTGGCCAAAGCAACATGAGAAACTGTGGCAAAACCAAGCTTGAAAGTCTTCTCGACTGTGAGACTCCCCAAAAGGAATATATGGAATATGCCAATTCTTACATTTGTTTGACCACGGAATCCCTTTATCACTATTCATCTTGTGAGGCTGATCTTTTAAACAAGGCACATTGGGTAACACTGATCTAGAATCTTGTTTTATAAACAAATTGTCCCTGAGAAGTTACTCAAGACCGCAAAGCTAGTTGGTGAAAATCTGAGACCAGAACCTGTGTTGTCTGCTGCTGACCTGGATGGTTGGACATTCCCTGGTTTTGAGCATCCTACTCACGAGGAGCTCTGAAACTGGCATCACCCTTTAGAGTTGTCCCTAATTGGAACGAGAGTGCCAGGCCTTTACATGGATGGATGCACCAAGTAGCCATTGGATGCAGGCTGCCCCTAAGAAGGGAGGTGAGTTTGGGCAAGGAGCAGCTCTGGGAGAGGACTGACAGCTAAGCACGGCCACAACACTTCCAGCAGCTGGAGAGTAAATAGTCCCTTAGCTTAAAGGGACAGGATTGATCAGAGCATCCACCACAGAAGGTGAAGTAGAAGCAGGGAAACTAGTTAGGTGGAAGCGATTCATAAAGGAGATGATGGTAGGTTCTGCAACTAGGATGTTAGAAGTAGAAGTAGGAAGATATATTCATTTTCTGGATTTATTTTGAAAGGAAAGCCAGCAAGATATGCTGATATATTGATAGGGGATTATGGGAGATCAAGAAATAAACAACCTAAGTCCATTATTTTTGCCCTAAGTCATGAGAGATGGGTACAACTCTATGCTAAAATCAGAAAAAAATTGGGGTGGGGGTGGGGAACAGTTTCAGGAGAAAGACATATAATTCGGTTTCAGATATCTATGAGATGGCCAAATGAAGATAGTTGGATATACGAGTGTATTATCCAGGGAAGCCATCCAGGCTGGGTAATTAAATTTGGAACTCATTGGCTTATAAGTGCTAGTTAAAGCTATGGGACTGAATGAGATTATCCAAGGAGTGACTTCTGGGCAATTTCAAAGCTTAAGGGTCAGATGGCACAAAGCAGGCAGAGAAGGGATATCCAGGGTATAGGAAGTGGACCAAGAGGAAATAAATGGTATGACAGAAACCAAGCTAAGAAAATGATTCAATAAAGGGAGAGTGACCAGCAGACACTATTCCTGATGAATAAATGTTTCTTATCATTTTCTCTGTTCCCCTTTCAAATTCTACCATGCTTAAGGCCTATTCATTTCTTCTGAATATCTAATTATGTCAAACAATCTCACTTAGGTGCTAGATTTTTTTTCCCCCCAGTATTTGGAAGCTTCAGGTTCATTTGAATTAAGGAAGGTTACTAGAATTCTTTTAACTAGGATGATATATCCCAAAGAGAGGAGAATCTATAAGTCATAATCACAAGAGTAGAAGCCATCGAGATGAGACCGATACTGATGTCCAATACAGATGAGGCCAAACTTAGGCTGCGATAGAATCTCATGCCTCTTTGATGAGAGGTCAGAATTCACTTAAAATATCACATACTCAATTCTGAGTCTGTGAATTGGGATGGCCCTGATTGAGATTTCTGGAATCACCTATTACCCTGGAGATAGGGGTCCAAACTCCTGGTGATTCACATCTTCAAAGGAAAAACATCACTCAGGGCTAAGACAGAGTAAGTCCCATTGTTGGTCACTGGAAACAGGAAACACTGGCTAAGAGTGAAATATCCCTGGGAATGGCCCAAGATTATTTTGCCATGCAGCCTATATTTAGCATATCACCTTGGACTAATTTCTTCTTCACTCACCACTTGTGTAACGTGTGAAGGTGTCTCATTCATGAGACTGTCACCCATATTGAGAATAGGATCCAAGTCTTCTTTATCCTGATGTCTCCTAGAGCTTCAGAATAGTGCCTGGCAACTCAATAGTTGTTTATTAAGGCAAATAAATGGGCTTTCTAGTACCTTCGTTTATCAAGCACAGGGCACAAAGAACAGACAAATGGACACCCGGGTAGCCTTGGCAGCTGGATCTATTTAATTACATGTTTCTTGGCAAACTTTTGTGGACTAATCTATTTTTTTCTGAAATTTGTTTTCCATGTCAGGAAGAGAGACTATTTGTTCTGTATTATTTATTTAAAAAGCAATATCTTAAGAGCCTTTTGGCCGGAAGGTATTGCAATAATATCTGTTTAGTAAGAACGGTGAAGGATGCTCTACTTCAGCCATCAATAATGCCAGATTTTAAAGAGAATTCTGGATTATATTTGCCTGTTGTAAATTTTGAGAATGATTTTCTTTTGGAAAAAGATTATTCAACAGAGCAATTTGTGCTCCTTAGTTGAAGAGAGATCATTAAACGTTTGTGTTTATAAAATACTTCAGGGTCTTTGGCAGATGCTAGGTGACCTTTTAATCCACAGGAAAAGTGGTTGCAATTAGAGAATAGACCCCTCACCCCCTCCATCCTATATAAGTAACTTACTTGCTCTTCATCATCCAAGACTGGGGCCTATCTATGTGTGTGTGTGTGTGTTTCTTAACCATATTCAAATGAAAATGGTTTCTATAGAAATTATCCTAAATACATGTTTTTTCTGAGGCTATATGTAGTTACTACCCAGATGGCTGATGTATGCTGTTATAATACGTGACTATTATGTGTTTTTTAAAGTAAAAATTATGACTTCTATCTATATAACAATCTATAACACCAACAGTTATTAATTAATAAAATAAGGGAAAGAAAATGATTAGCAAAAAGTTGCCAATAAGACAGAGAAAACAGCAAAATACAAGGTGGGGCAAAAGTAGGTTTACAGTTGTTTGTATGGAAAATAATACAATAATTAATACATAATAATACAAGAATAAACTGTTTCACATACTCACAACTGTAAACCCACTTTTGCCCCACCCTGTGATTGATTTATTTGGTTTTCATGATGTAAATGATTCAAGGAAAAACTTAAGTGGGGCAAAAGATAAGGGCTGAAATATTTCCTCTCCCAAATGTGATTGTGCCAACATGCTATTGCTTTCTTTTGGGGGAGGCAATGAGAGAAGATCAGAGGGTGAAGGACAGAATAAGCTACTGGAGAACTTTGTAGTTGTTTGCACCCACTTAGAATAAACTGATTGAGTCATTGACAAAGGATGAGACTGTTACTTCCCATTGGGGAGCCATACACTAGAACTTTGAGATGAATGGTCTCTAGAGTTTGTTAATACTACTCTTTGATGTTTGGATTTATATATACATATAATAATAATTATATGTATAACAGATAATAATATATAAAAGAATATATATTCTTTCTTCCTATTCCCACTGATTAAATGAAAACATCTTAATTCAAGATCTTTGATGATCAAGACTTAACCTGTGTTTCTAGTCTTATTCTCCTTTATTCTCATTTATGTTATTTACCAATCGTAATAACAACAGCACCAACAGGTGTAACATATATTAAGCATTTGCTGGCACAGAGTTAAGGCTTTACATGCTGAATTTAACTGTCATCCTCACAAGAACTCTGTGAAAGAAGTACTGTTTTTATCTACACATCACAGGTGAGAGGACAGAGACTTTGGGAGGATTAATATCTTCCCCAGGTCCCGTAGCCAGTATACAACTGACTCCAGGGTCCTTCACTTTTCAAGGACATCTGCTACTCCCTGCAGTTCTGATAAGTGCCTTCACTCAGGCTTTCCTCTCTTCGTGAAATGTGTTGTTATTCTGCTTTTTTACAGCTCCCCATTCCCCCATCTACCTAAGTGCAGTGCAAATGCCACTTTCTTCTTGAATTCTTCCAGGTGGCTGTGCTCTCAGCATGCTGGAAAATTCCTCTAAGTTTTCACTACTCCTAGTGTCACAGACCGGCAACAGGGCATCAATGGAAATGCAGAATCCGAGGCCCCACTCCAGATGTCCTCAGTCAGAACCTGCATTTTAATAAGATCTTTGGGTGGTTTATGGGCAAAGTTTGAGAACTGAAACATGGGACTTTACTTTTTTTTTTTTTTGCTTTATACCTCTGTTATTTGTATACCTGTTGTATATTCTCAATTGGACTATAAGCTCTTTGAGGGTGGGCGGGGCGATAGTATATACTTTTAAATATATATAACATAGAAAAGGCACATAATGTTTGGTGATATAACAGAACTTATATTTTAAAATTTAGATAATTTTCTAGGTCAAAATGTACTGTGTTATTTGGGATATTTTCCCCCAGTGTGCTAACAGAATCACTCTGACAATTAATTTACTTGTAATTTTTCCACAAATTCAGGCTTTTGATAACATTAAAACTGTTAAGGGTCATAATCTAGAACCTCCATTTTTCCCCGTATCCTTTGGTCTATAACCTGCTCTTGGGACACAACATCTTTCATTGCTAAAGTACAAATATAGATATTACAGATTTGGAGATAAATCAGTACTTAGAAAATAGAAATATTGAAAGCTGAAGACTCCAGTCGGTTTCATGTGTGAAGTTTTGAGGTTTGTTTGTCTGCATCCAGGACACTCATTGTTCTGCGAACCTTGGAATGGAATTTTGTTTTGACAAATGCTTGATTCCAAGCTTTATTTTATAGCTAATTTGTTGACTAGCAAGACCTTAGTCACTGCAGATGTTTCTGTATCATTGTTTGCTATTTATAGGCCAAGGATCAATAATCCAAGTTATTTATTTTTTTGAAATGATCACTGTATGCTTTCTAGCTTTTTATTTAGACACAGTGTTTGCATATATTTATACGTCTAAATGTTCTCAGGAAGTGTGACCAACTGATCACTGAGACTGGCAGATGCTCGGGCCTTTCAATCAGCTTCTTGTTGCTGTACAATCTGGCGTCTCTGATTTTTGCAGACTATGTCATTGGAATACATGCATGGAAAGAGGGCAAACACGTATCAGTGGCTCTTTTCTTCCTTCTGCTGGCTCCATTTCAGCAGTCGGTATGACCTCTCATGAAGTTCCAAATGTAAAAATTGTCTACGCAGAAATCTACTCTTTGGAGCTGACAAAAATCCTTCAATTCAGGGAGGATTACCTCTTTTTAGAATTCTTTTTTTTTTCTGCGTGAGTGTGTGTGCTGTTTCAGTGAGAGGCTCCCTTCCCACCTCATCATTGCTTTGCTCACTCCCTTATGTGATGAATCAACGCTTCCAGAATAGGGGCTTCCAAGTGACTGCCGGAACTATTACTTCCAAATGAGCTCGTGCATCTTACCGGGGAGCGTTCAGACCACACCCCAGGTAAAGGAAGTCTTTCCTTAACGCTTTCAAGAACTTTTAAAGGCTGTGCACTGTGGTATTTGCTGCAAGAGGGCTTGAGGGAGAGCTGCCTGGGTGTAGATAAATTTGTGTATCAAAGAGAAATGTTATTTGCAGTTTCTGCAAAGGCAGAACTGCTTACTGGGGAACCAAAGAAAATGCTCAGGACTGCCCTTGGCGTAGTGCCAATGCTAAGACACCCTGGAACGTCTCTTTGCAACAGGAGGCTAGTGGCCATCTGTTTGTGAGAACACCGGAAGAAGAGGAGAACTTTTAGGGAAATAGGAGAAAGGAAGGCAGGGCACCGGCACCGGGAAACTGAGCAAAGGAGCAGTTAGCCTTCCTGACCTGAGGGAAAACAAGTTCTTCAATTATTTGGCAGTCTGGTGAGAAAGTGACAGTCTCAGAACTTGCAGAGTGCTTGAAACCATTTAGGAAAATATTTTAATCCTGTCAGCCCTAATTTCTATTATTAAAACAGTTTTCCGAGGATAGGAACGGAGATGTGATTATAAACGGCATTGACAACTGAAAGTGTTAATTGGCATTTAACATATGCAGTGGTATTAACATGCATCTGTTTCTGCTTTGTGTGGAAAATGGTTTTTCATCACCATAGCGATTCATTCCTGGGCTCCATTGGAACTTGGCCATTGTATGAGGTAAATCGCAATTATTATTATTTTTCTTTCCCGAATAAGGAATTCAGCAGTCTACCGGCTAACATGTGGCTCTTCGTCTAAATGTAGCTGGTGTAATTTCAAATCCTTTTCCAACTGAAATTCTGTACAAAAAAAATTTTGTACATCCTTGGTAAGATAAGAGGACGCTAGGCAAAGGCAGAGAAAAGAGCCCCATTCCCAGCTTAAAAGCAAACCCCAAACCATTGCCCTTTTTGTGGTCGCTCTTCTGAGGAACGTGTGTGGACAGGAATTCATCCCTGATCTTGTTCTCTAACAGTAACCTAGGAAGACAAATACGTCTTTAGTCCTATTCGATTTTCCATTTCTATGTTATTCTTGCATGACATCATGTATTAATTCAACTAAAATGGAAAAAAAATTATTCTTCTGCAACGTGCGAAGAAATTTTATGTAGGATGTGGATACTTCTATAAGAAAATATAACAAAGTAGAAGGAAATAACTTTGCTTCTTTTCAGTTGCTTTCATTGTCAACATGTGGTTATGTTCAGACACTCCTTGGAGGGTAATTGTTGTAAAAGCACACCTTATTCATTGAAGCATCAGTTTTCATTCACACTGGTGGAGATCTATTTGCATTTTATAAAGATTTAAGTAGTATTGAATTACACAGATTGTGCAAGGCTTTTGGAGAAGTAACTTTTCATTATATGCTTTAGAAGGCAAAGCCACTTATTCTTCATAATGGTTATATGTATTTCATAACAGTGGGGTGCTTATACTGAAGACTTTGCTATATTAGTATTTAAATTTCATTTGGAAGAAACCTAAAATAGATCTATAGTCATCATGTGGGGGGATAAGGGAGTCCTACAGAACCTGGGGAGAAAGTCACATTGTCACCAGTTCTTTGACTTCTAAATGAAAATCTGTGATGAACTATCTGAACTCCTCCCAGTCATTTCCTTGCTAAAACCACTCTCCATCCGTCATGGTATTGATGAGATTAGTCATGTAAAGAAATCTTCCTGGAAAATAATTGATGCAGAAAGTGTGTTTATTATTCATTGCTGATAAGACTAGTGGCCTTTCCAAGTCTCACAAAGGATCTAATGTTTCTTCCTACAAAAGAAAGCATTGATTTATTATTTTCTGATGATAAGCTGAAACCTGGGAATTATAACATGACTGCAATCATGGAATAATGACAAATATCTTTCAAGGCTGAAAAGAAGGCTAAGAAAGAAAAGTTGGCCCAGAAGCGTTTGTCTGTGTATTTTACACCCTCTAAGGAATATGCATTGTTTTTATAAAGCATAGATTTTTTTGTTTTTTTAGTTACCAGAAAGCTATATCTACCTTACAGTAAGTGGCCCAGTATTGGTCCATTAGGTTTGTAACTTCAGCAAAATCTCCTACAAGGAAATCCAGTCCTCTTTGTTTGATTTCATGATCACAAAGAAAATATTCAATTAATAATCTAGTGTCTCAGGTATCCTGTTCCAGGTAACCTCTGACCTCAGGCTCACCTTGAGCCCCCATGTTCTCCATCGTTCTCGCCAGCCCAGTCTTTCTGTCACCCAGGCTATCTTTTGTTTTCATGACGCCCTGTTAACATTCTTGTTTCCTGGTTCCTTCACCTTCACAATCTCAATGTCCTTCCTACTTTTTCATCTCAGAAACTCAGTCTCAAGGCCAAAGCTTAGATCTTATAATCATCTAGAATTACTGTACTTGTAAACCTTAAACTCTCGCAACCATACTATGACCCCAAGCCTTTTCCCCAAATACTCACTATGCTGTCAAATCTGTTTTTGAGGCATAGGACTTCTAGTCCCTTGAATCTGAAGTCCCTCTTCTTTACCTGTGTAAACTGAACCTATCCATGATGGATCACTTAGTCTATTCTCATCAGTACTCTCAGTTTCCTTACACACACAACATCCATCCACTAAAACCACCTCCAAATGTCAGCTCTGCGAATGCTACAATTCACTTTCTCTGTTCCTTTTAATAGGCAGTTGAGCATTCCTGGGGAGACTATAAAAAAGCTAAGCAAATTTCTTCACTACACATTCATAGATTTACATTTGGGCTGGGCCCTCAGTATAGTCGGTCAATCCTTTTCTTTGTTTACAGTAGGTCCTCTTTCCTATTGCTGTCAATGATGTTCCAGGCTTTCCTACTTTCCTTAAAACCCCATGCTACCTTTACTTGTTCTTCCTTTGCTGTTTAATGGTAGAATCTGGAGGGTTCAACCTTGGACCTCTTCTTTTTCCGTGTGTGGTGATTTTATCTACTATGATTTTAAATACTATGTATATATTAACAACACTAATAATTTTATTTCCAGCACAGACTTTCTCTAAACTTCTTTATATACCTTTCCACTTGGATGTATATTTCAAATTTGATCTTTCTTTTCTTTTTTTTTCCTTTGACATAATTTTTATTTTATTTTTTTTCTATGATTTTAAAAAATTAATTTATTTTTGTTACAGATGTTTCTCCTTTTTGCCCCATTGACATCCTCCTCCTGATTCCACCCCCCCCCCCCCGGCATTGTTGTGTATGTCTATTGGTTATGCCTATATACATAAGTTCTTTGGTTTATATCTTCCTCCCCTCACTCCCCTCCTCTGAGGTCAGAGACATAGAAGTAGGGTTCAGACTGATCTTTATTTTCAAAGTAGCTTCACCTATTATTTTCCTCATCTAGTGAATAATAACTTATGTTTCAAAAAATATTAACATCAAAAATTGTGTACTTGCTTTGACTCTTGTCTATCTCTTATATCCTACATCTAATTTTCAGTAAATTCTAAAGTTTTCCTTTAAAATATAGCCAGAAGTTTAACACTTCTGATCCCCATTATTGCAGCAATGCAAGTGCAAACTACCATTTTCTCTCTCGTGGGTTATTGCAACAGCCTTATAGCCAGTCTTCGTAGCTTATAACTATTGGAAATGCTATATATTTTACAGATGTATTTTTTTTTATGCTGTTCAGTTCACAAGAATATAAATTCCATTAGGGTAGAAGTTTTTGTTCACTGTGATATCCCCAACCCCTACAGTAGTACCTCACATTTAGTAGGCATTTAATAAGACTCTGTTTAATAAATGAAAGTAAATGTAAGGAAAAATGTTCAAGTGAGGGTTGTTTTTAGTAGGAGCACAGTATCAGGACTGAAGGCCACATAAAAGGACAAAGATGTAGGTGTGTGTGTAGATGTGATGGGGACCTTAAAAGTTCTTCTCTGACTGCTTCAATTGTCTCAGTGAAATTAGAAACAAAGTCATCCGCTCAGAGGGAGACTAGGGAAGAAGATGTTGGGGGTTTGAAGAAAGAAGAAAGATGTGAGTTTTCTAGGCAAATGGAAGACTGAGTGGGCTATGGAACTATAGTATGATTATGGAACAGCATTGAAGAGCCTCCTGAGGCTCAGAGTCATAAAGTTGAGGTGAAACCAGTGAGCACAGAGTGGTTTTCCATAACCACATTTACCTTTCTAATGCAGCAGTAAAGGCCACAGGGTTTAGATTTAGTGAGGACTGTGATGATGAGATTTTATTTCCCCACAGGGATGATAATGGGAGAGAAGGTAAGACATGTGAGAGTTATGCATGGGAGTACTTGTGGTATATGCAGTCATTTGGTCAACACAAGCTTCTTAAAAAAAAGAAGTATGGAAAAACCTAATGTTGGAAAGATCGGTAGATTTTCATTCTGGTGGAGTCTAAGAAGTGTTGGAATTAAAAACCTGGAGTGAGTGGTATAGGAAAAAAAGAAGGGGTGGTCAGGGAATGAAAAAAACCAAATTACGGAAAGACTGTGGCTTTTGGTCTAGGCTAGGAATGTGAGAGGCAAGAAGAGTAGAGGTCAAGGCAGCACAATACAAGAAAAATTATCCATGGAATATAATATTATAAAAAGCATAGTGTAAGAGGGAGTGGACTGAGCCAGGAACTTAATCTTCAAAGAAAAAAGGGTTTGATTTGGGTATGGACACATGACTGCGACAAGGAGGGGTAGTTTGTGGTCTAGACCAATGACATGAGATTCAGAGCTGGACATTTTTAGGTAAGAGGAAGGAAGAATGGTCTGGAAACAGTAAAAAGGAGTAAGGAGCACACCTATTCCATGCCCAGACCCAGTGTGAGAGGAAACAGCTACCACTGAGAGAGCTTCTTGGAAAGGAAAGTCCTTCAGAGGGAACCATGGTTTAGTTAGAGCTAGAACTTTTAGGGAAGAGGTTAAGAATATAGAGGGTTTTGTGATGGCTGACTGAATTCCAGACAGTGTGCAGGGAAAATGTTTCAAGCATTGGAGCATGGTACAAGATGGGAATAAAAATCGGGCTGTGCATAGCATATAGAGATTGAAGGATGATTCAGAGGCCTGGATTTCTTCTCACAGAGACAGACATGATCCGAGTTAAAAGCCATGTTGAGATAAGGTCCAAGTTGTCCAAGGCACAGAAAGGTGGTACAACTTGAAAGGACAGGGGAGTAGGGATCTTTCCAGAGCATATCATATATTTTGTGACAGAGGCATGAAGACAGCAAAGGGGCAGTATTACTCTGACTAGATGGGGCTGCTTTTGTCATGACACTGATGATATTAAAACTGATTTCCCCATACCTTCCCACTTCCCCTACTCCATCAGATTCATGTGCTTTTCTTTGTCTTGGTTTATTTTTTCTGGGCTCCAAGGAGGCCCATGTTTCTTTTCTTGTTTCCCTAACTTGTTCTGCCTGCTCCTTCCAAGAACTTGCTCTGCTTTCATTCCCTACTGGTTCCTTCTTTCAGCCTACAGACATGTTCACATCTATCCCATTGCAAACCTATAGGCACCTCTTTGACTCTACTCCGCTTTCTCACAACTCGTCGTAACCTTTCTCTTTACTTCTCATCCAAACTTCAAAAGAGAAATATATAGCACCATTGTCTCTTTCTCCTTTTTCATTTAGTCCTTAGTCAATTACTCTTGCCTTTTTTTTTTTTTTTGGTACATGCCCCTAGCAGGAACCGAACCCGGGACTCTCTGGTCCGCAGGCCGCCGCTCCAACTGCTGAGCCAAACCGGCCAGGGCTTGCCTTTTTGTCTTTATCTCTAGTCTTGTGTCTTTCAAAACCAGAATTATCTGTCTAAAATTCTAATGGGACTGTGTCATTTCCCAATCTATAGTGTGTTAATGGTTCTCTATCGGCACTAGGTAGCACAAAAGGGAAGCTTGATCCACACCCCACTGCTGCTTTTTCCCACGCTTTCTCTCAGCTGTTTTTCTCAGCCTGGGAAATCCTTGTCTTCCTCCTCACTGGGACTTAAATTTCAGGTGCTTGCCTGGCCAGTGTGGCTCAGTGGTTGAACATCAACCCATGCACCAGGAGGTCGCCAGTTCGATTCCTGGTCAGGGCCCATGCCCAGGTTGTGGGCCCAATCCCCAGTTGGGACATGCAGGAGGTGGCCAGTTGATGTCCTCTCTCATCAATGTTTCTATCTCTCTCTCCCTCTCCCTTCCTCTCTCTCTAAAAATCAATAAAGAAAAAAAAATTAATTTCAGGTGCTTTTTCCATAGCTTCCTAGGTTGGGTAGATAGGTACCCCACATTACTTTTCCCTTAGTATTCTGTGCATACCCTTTCCTACTTGTGAGTGGTCCACTGACTGTTTCCTGTTCATTTTTGTATCCCTAGCTCCTGATTGACTGCCACATAGAAAATACTTCACAAATTTATTTTTGAATGAATAAAGAATGAATGAAAGAGAAAATATATCCTTTAGCAGACATTCACATCCTGATATCCAGAAAAGCATACTTCCTATTTTAAATCCATATTTAACATTCTCATTAATGATAAATGTTAAAAGTTTCTTGAGTGCTTGGTGATTATGAATCACACTGAACCTACTAACCCAGGGTTAAATGGATACAAGTCCATTTTGAAACAGACCAGAAGCTGTGTTTGTGATTAACCCACCGAGGCAGAGATGCCCAACTTGCCACCTGTTTTATTGTCATCCCCTACAGCAAGGTCTTCCTGATACACTATAACTATTTTTATAGCTGTTTTCTTTGGCAACCATACACATGATCACAGGACAATAGGCAACCTATCCAAATAAATGAGATAAATATCCTGGTGTATAGAGAAAAACTCAAGATAAACTTTTGACAGGACTAAAAGCCTAATTTATTGCATGTCTCATAGGTCTCTTCTGGTGATTCTGAAGCCAAACCTCTGATCTTCACATTTGTCCCCACTGTCAGAAGACTACCAACCCACTCTGAGTTGGCAGACACCTCTAAATTCCTTGTTAAAATTCCTGAAGAACCAAGTGATAAGAATCCAGAAACTGTAAATAGGGTAGGATTATTTTTATTCCTTTTTTATATCAAGCAATTAACATTAAATTATCCAAAATAATGACTTAAAATTTTGTGTGAATGTTTATTTTCTCTGCTTAAAGTGAGATGACTATAACATCTAAGGTTGACTAAAAATATACTTATGTAGCAGGAGCTTAAATGTTATCTAATCCCAGGTTCTCTCTAATGCATTATTCTCAACTTTTGAGTTGATAACCTATTGTTTGCCTCCTGCCACCTCCCTTTCTCACAAATGCATCTTAAAATAATAAAAAAAATTTAAAAGTTTAAATTTATTTTGAAAGAAAATACAAGTTAAAACAGCGAGGTGCTACTATTGTACATGTAATAAACTGGCAACATTAAAAAAGTGTAATACTCAATGTTGGGGCCATTGTGGAGATACATGCTCACATTTTGCTGCTAGTTTTGTGAATACGTACAATTTTGGTGGAAAACCTTTATCCACGATCATAAAACTGTTCATAGCCTTTCAATAACCCAACTCTTGGAAATGTATTCCAAAAAATAGGACAAAAAAAGAGAAATGTTATGTAGACAAATAATTAGGGGAAAATAAAAACAGCATAATACCAGAAAAGTTAAGAATATGATAATACCTCACCTTGACAAAGTTATAATTATAGTGATTATGTAATTCCATGGGAAATGTTAACCTTATAATATTACATGACAAAAATAGGTTATAAAATTATATTTATACCCTGATTATACCTATCTAAAAGGAGACCATGACTAAAAATGAAATTAAAACATAATGAACAAAAACCTAAAAATGACTTGTGCTAGCATAATGACATTGTGGGTAAAAAAAAACCCATTCTCTTTAAACTATGTTTTAATAATGTCTTATTTTAAATAAAACGTGACTAGGGGGAACTTTGTGGTATTCTTGAGCCAACTGGAAGGGCATAAAATAATCTGATTTACTCTGTTTATTTGAAAACATATTATCAAGCAAGTAGTAATATATCTGGGATTCTGGGATTTTCAATGCTCTCTTATTTCAGACCATTGGGGCCAAATTATTTCAGAGAAATCTTGAATACTACATAAGGCACATCTGGGAAGTTTCTTTCTAGTAGTACTCAACTACATATAATCTATTCACGGAGTCCTTTGTTACTAAGTGCTATGATTATGTGAGACAGTAGATATATGAACCAATTTTGGTTGCAAATCTCCAGAGCTTCCTAGGATGATGATATTCATCTGATGATTGCAATGATACACACACAACTACATTGTTAAAATAAAATTTAAGTTTTTTCTTTCTGTTTTTTAAATGGTTCAGTATTATAATCAAACGGGATAAATAATCCCTCATTTTTTCTATATTTCACAACTACTTACTGAGCACATGTTATATGCTTGGTGCTGTGGATTCTGACTGAATAAAGTCAACTCATAACTTATTTGTCACTGGGAATGCAGACAATGAAAAAACTGAAAAGTATATAATAAATTCTCGGATAGTGATAAATGCTGTCAAAATACAGCAAAGAAATAGAGAATGATAGACTAGGGGGGAATGGAGTTATTTTAGAATATTAATAATGTTTTTAGAAACTAGTTCAACTTTTGGTAAGTTTTTTACTTATTCTATTACTTTTCATAATAAGAAATTTGTTGTTGAATACTTCTATTTTTAATTTAAACTCCCTTCCAATTTGGGTTTTTGTTACTATATAGTATTATAGTTAATATGTGAAATGACTGTTATCAGTGAAATTCTAATCAGAGGTAATATGTGTTTTATCTCGACTATATCATCATCAGCTGAAAAGCGTGAAATGGGTGTGTAAAGTCAACTTCTTAGCTTAGTTACACCTAATTAATAGTTTGATTTCTATTCTGTTTTCACACACACAAAACACATACATACACATTATCATACATTAAATTGATGACCATAGTTGAAATTATTTTCATTTAATTATCATCTTTTCAATTTTGAAATAATTTTAAACTTAAAGAAAAGTTTAAAAGAAGAATAGCAATCATAATATGGTTATGAAAACCAAGAAAATCAACACTGGGTCTTTTAAACACATAGCTACTATCACTTTAGAACAGTGTTTTGGTAGTATGGTAAAGCTGTCTTACCCCTGGTCTTATAAACCTTCTATATATTCATAGAAAATCCAATGGGAAAAGATATAGAAGTATAAATCCAAATTAAGTAATAGTAAAAAGTACTTTGTGCTAAAAAATATGTATCTTTTTTTTTTTTTTGGTGGCCTATTCACAAGTTCTTTCCAATTAGCCTAGATTGTTTCGTCTGACTGTGCATTTTGTTCCAATTTTATGTTTCCTCTCAGACATTTAGAGAGATTAATATTATTTTAGAACCATTTAATGGGATTTCCTTTCTCCCCTGGTTTATACAGTATATACAGGTTTTTCTTGACCATTAACTAAACCTTTTAGCAGTCTCCCTTTGTTTCATAAATGTCTTCATGGAAAACATTGCTTTCCTCCACTCTTTTTACAAAGCCATCTCATGATTTGTTTGAAAGCAGGCTTGTTTGTTGATGTTGACTCTGAGCCCTACATTGTTTGAGTTTGGACCAGGACAAACAGGTGGGATAGTAAAAGTAAACCATTGACTTCAACCTAATCTCTCTTCAGCCAACATGATTTTTAAATATGTTTTTAGAAATTTTTGTCCTTAAGCAGGTTAAGCTTTTAAGTGTACATGCAAAAAAAGAAGCATGCATCAAACCAATATCAATGCTTTTATGTATCTACATTTATTGCAGTCTAATTTCAATGAGTACTTGACCTTGAAGGCTGGGAGCCAACAGGAGAGAGACCGAGGGACATTGACTTATCCTTCAGAGGTCAGCGGAAAGATTTCACAAGTAAGGGAAGTTAAAGCAAACGAACCTCGAGGAATGCAGCAAAGTGACCTCTTCAAAGCTGAATATGTCTTTATTGTGGACTCTGAAGGGGAAGAGGAAGCTACAAGCAGAAAAAGTGAACAAAACCCCTCAGTGGTCATGGGCACCACAGCTACTCGGCCCACATCTCTAGCAATCTCCCCCAGTCTGGGCTCTGATGTGGTGCGTCCCAAAACACGGGCAACAAACCTCCAGGCCCCATCACATCCTGAAATGCCTCATGGGATGGCTTCTCAGCAAAAGCATGGACAGGTAGGATTTTCTTCTTATAAGAAAAACAATAGTGTTTATATACCTTTGTTCTAGGCTGTCTGTAAAGAAATGTTACCTCTTCCTTTTGAACAATTCTTAGGAAGGTTGAAAATGGGAATTTCTTGGGAGAGAGTGCTTGGTGAGCTCGGTGTTTCAAGAGACACATTGCAAATAGGAGAAGCATCTGGTGAAAAGACATCGGTTGGATTTTAGATATTAAACACATTGCTTTTCAACTAGGAAAAGAGTAGTAAAAGGGTACAATAGGAAATAAAAGGGTGTAAGGAAAATAATTCCCCTCTGTGTGTCTTAAGGGAAATATCTACAGTGGTCCTGGATGTTTCCAGGGTGAGACTGGGCTCAGTGAAATGGAGAGACGATCCCATCCCAAAACTTAGCAGCAAGATTGAATGGTTTCTTTAAGATGGCCAGCCTTTGGTACAATTGGAGAAGATTTATGTCTGTGATGGCAAGCAAGAAATGTCAAAGAAAGAAAGTTAGAAAGGGATTTTGAAGAGACCAATAGGAAGATTTTGCCATTGATTGTCTATTTGTTGTAATGAAATTATAAGGTGACTTTAATAAGGTGTAGGTAGAATGTCAGGATTGCAGAGGCTGGCTTTGGAGTAGATAGTGGATGGGGAGTTGCCCTTGACAGTGAGCATGAGTCAGTACCAAGATGTCCTGTTTAGAATCTACCAGACCAGGCATTTACAAGCATCCCCAAGTAGTTGGGAGAACATTTTCATTGGTGAGTTGACCTTTTGGTGCTGCTAGACTGCAAAACTGCGGAGTAGGCATCTTATTTTTGGTGCCATTTCATCTTTATTTCTGCAGACTTCACTGCCTTCATAATGTTGAATTCGTATCTTCTTCTGGCATCTAGTATACTCATGCTGCCTTTTGGTGATAGAAGACTCTCACTGGACTATCCATACCCAGCTCTACTGGACTAAAACATTCATTTCTTCTTGAAATTTATTCTCAGCTAATTATTAGAAATTTTATAATCACATAATTAAACATACTATTCTAAGTAAGTGGTGATAGGCTTAAACATTTTTTTCTTGCCTCAGGAAAGATGATGGAATAACCAAGTAGGAGATGTGAGGTTTCCATTGTCAGTGGAGGGTAGTTTGATGGGGCCTCTTTGAAGAAGAACATGTTGGCGTGATGATACCAGATATAAATAAAGAAAAATATTCTCAATGAAACAATTTTTTAAAAATTTACTCTTTTCCCCAATGGATATATGTCTTCCCAAGTTGGTAATTTATTTTGTTTTCATGTGACTAAATATGTAGAGGTCAAACTGGAGACTAAACATACACTTTGGAATCTTTTTGCCAACATAAGTTAGTTAGGAGGTTATAGTTTATGTTATCAGAGCTCCAAATGAAAAGGCCTTAGGTCAACCTAATTCATTCGTAGAGGCTGAAAATGATGATTACCACTAATGGAGGATTACTGGATCCTGAAATGTTTGGAAATAACCATTGTTCCTGTTTCCATTTTCTTTAATAATTCATTTCAGTGATGAGCAGTAGGTCATCATGAAATAAAAATAAGATGAATTAAAAATAAGATGACTTTTACCCACAAATTTTAACTAAAGAGAAATGACCAGAGCATGAAAGAAGCCATTCTGAGAAGTTTAATGCAGTCTATATAGAAGGTTAATGTAAAAAGTCTAAAGACTATCCCGTGATTAGATTACTTGATGCCAACAACATTAATTTTTCAATTAGAAGTGCAGTTAAGTGATTTTCTGTTCAGCCTGGTAGAAATGAACCCATGTATAGAATTGTCTATAAATTAACACTATTAGTTAGTCATAATAATTTATCAAGCTATTCCTAAAAAAATGTCTTTAGTTCTTAGTTTGGACTTTAACCTTTTCATAACCTAACCTAAACGTCATTTTCTAATCACATCTTGTACCTCTTTTCTTCAGCTCTCCTAAATTATCAGCAAAGTTCACACTTTATACCTTTTCATCCCTGAGCCCTTGATTCCTCTGTATAAAATGCTTCTTTCTTCCCCAGACCCAAGGCCATTTTGGCCTAGGCTATTTGATACTCTAAGTTCAGCTCACCTTTTCCTAGAGAAATTCCCTTTGAAGATGGGTTTTTCTTTTTAATCTTTGTCATTTTTCTTATAGTTTTGTAGCCTTTATAAAAAACCTTCAATGTAATGCCTTTTGACTTGGTTATAATAAATTATTTTATCTTTCTTCCTCACTAGATTGAGAACAGCTTGAAGTCAGTCTGTCTCCTGTTTATTTCCGTATCGAAAGCACTTAGTGCAGTGTCTTGAACATAGGTGAAGTTCAATAAGTTCCTTTTCTTTTCTATGAATAGAAAAATATTTAGAAGTTTACATCCTTGAAGTTCTTTCTCAGATACTGACTCCTTCATGAAGTCTGCTTTGGTTCTTTCAGTGCAAGCAACTCTCCTTCAATTTAATTCTGATAGCTTTTTTTCTTAATATTTTTATTACAATTATTCTATTACAGCACATATTATAACTATTTAGATTCTTGCCTTATCTTCCTTAGCAGACAGTAAAGTCTTTACAGACAAAGACCCTGTTAAATCCATTTCTATTAGACATTTTGTTCCCTATAGTGGTTACTGTATTATCTTGAATATAGTCAGTATAAATATTGGGTTGAGTATATTTTTGTTCCAAATGTTTTTGTTGTAGTGGTATGTAGAATTTAAATTTTAAAGTGTTAAGTCAAAAGTAAAAATGCTATGTAAGCAGTTAAATTGAAATCCTCATAAATAAAATTCAGAAAAAAGTAATGTTTTTGAATGTTGGTGTAAAGGTGTAAGAATTGTCTTACCCAGGGATAGTATTAGAGTTCAATGAGAGGTGAATATACATATACAAACACAGGGTGATCTGTCTGAGAGACCTATGATACAATCTGGAGTTAAGGCAATGATAGTGGGAATAAAAAGACAAACTTATGGGGTAGAGTTAACTGGATTGTTATTGACAATATATGAAAAAAATCAACAATGCATGAAATTTATAACCAAGGAAATTAGATGAATTGTTGGATTAGTTGGGGAAAGAATAACAGGTCTTGGGAAGGGATTGGAAGAGGTAAGATATCTCAGGGGACTTTGAGATGCCTTGGTAGCATAGCATGACAATATCTAAAAGGAAGGTGGGAGTATGAATCTGGAACACAGGAGAGAGATGAGAGACTGGAGGTATTTTCTGCATAAATTGAAGCAATGAGAATGGAGATATTTACTCATGGAAAGAATGTAGAACAAGAAGACATAAGATACAAGCCAGGAAACAGTAAAATGTAAAGGGCCTATCAAAGAAGAGAAGCCACTGAAAGAGACTGAGAAGGACCAAAGAAGCTGGAGAGAGGGGTTCATGCAATGAAAGCTAAGCATTTTTCAACAAAAAGAGTAGTCTATGAACAAGGTCAAATAACTAAATATGTAATATTTAATTGAATTAATTGATTTTTTAAAAGGTAGTTCAGTCATATCAACTTGGGAATACAAAATAATAACTGATGACTTTTATAATAATAATAATATAATAAATAATAACTTTCTGGAAGTATGACATAGTTTGAGTACTGACCTAGGGTTATCAAATATGAAGCCCAATAGTTCTCCTATTTTTATGCTAAGAGGCCTTGTGGAGAATAAAGCTTTCCTTTAGAACATTGTACTTTCATATTTTCTAGCTGCCTTCCCAGGTTTTCATACTGTACACTTGCAACTAATTCTGCCAAGTGGGACAGCCCAGTTAATATATGATGCTGCTTGATTAGGGAAGAAGGGCATGTTGGGAGATTCAAGAAGCCCAGATCAAAGCTAAGGGAAGGATCAAAGGCCTTTTGTTGACATAGCTGGATATGAAACACTAGGAGACCCTGCGGGGAGTGTGTCTCCTGTAAGGCAGGAAGGTAACCTCTCTCCTCAGTGAGTATTAGCAGAACCAGAAGATGTGTAGGGATGAGGCCAGTCATGTGGGGTCTGACCTGGCCACAGTCTCAGTTTGGAATATGGGAGTCCTTTTACTCTCCTAGGTCAGCCCCTAGAGCCTTGTCCCCCATTACCTACTTAGAGCCACCCTCCTCTGTGTTCACACCTGTTCTGGGAGAGGTGGGATGAGGTTCCCTAACATCTGACTAGTTTAGCTTCAGAACAGGTACCTGGTGCCTCTTATTAAAATATTATGTAATATTATTTATTAAAATAATATAAAATTTAATATAATATAAAATAGTGTAAATGTAATACAAGAAAAAATGAAATATGAAACAAAATTCAATAAAACAGGCCCTCAACCCTGGCCGTTTTGGCTCAACAGTTAGAGTGTTGGCCCGTGGACCAAAGGGTTACAGGTTCGATTTCCAGTCAAGGGCACGTGCCTGGGTTGCAGGTTCAATCCCTGTCCCCATCTCTCTCACATCGATGTTTCTCTCTCTCTCTCCCTCCCTCCCTTCCACTCTATCTAAAAAAAATCAATGGACAAATATCCCCTAGTAAGGATAAACAAAAAAATTTTTTTAAATAAATAAAACAGGCCCTCAAAGCTTTTTAAATCTGGAAGTTAGGAGGTTATTTGGTGACTTTAATGAGAACAGTGTGAGTGGGGTGAGAGGGGCACAAATCAAGTTGAGAAGTGGATAGGTGATGAGGAAAGGGGAGCCATGCTTTGGAGGGATCACATGGGAAAACAAAAATGACACAGGCAACTGCCTGGCCATGTTCTTCTGGGTAACTACTTGTAATCATAAACCTTAGTTTCCTCATTTGTAAAATGGGGTGATGATATCAATCTTTCTTATGAAGATCAAATGAGATTATATATATTATATATATAAAATGAGATTTTATGTACTTATTTATTTATATTTATACATAAACTGTTCATAACAGTTCCTGGCCCATGATAAGTTCTCAACAAATGATTTACTATATTTATGAAGTCTGAGAAGGCAGCATGTTTTGGGGTATGGAGTAAGAAACATGTGAAGAGGGAGAGGTTTTATGTTTTGGTTCAAATGTAGCTTGTATGTAAGAACTGAGGAGAGACATGGAAAATAAGATCAGAAGAACTGGCTGAGGTCAAATAAAGGAGTTTCTTACAAAAATATTGGAAAATTTAGACATTAGCTCACATATTTATTAAGTGCCTATATTTCATGCATCCATGGAAAAGGAATACACCAATTTGGACAGGACATTAGACATAAATGTCTTCTGTATGTTCCTGAGGCTTCAATGTTATAATGAAATGCCCTATTCATACCAACACATTGTATGAGAATAGCCTTTATATGTCTCTTTCACTCCAATATATTTGTGAGCCTCATTATGACCAAAAAAAAAAAAAAAATCTTGCCTTCTGGTCCCCATCACCTAACACAATGCCTGGGACACTTGTAGGTGTTTAGAAAGTATCTGATGAGTGAATAAATGAATGAATGATCCTCCTTTTCACATGCCCCTGTGATATAAATAGGGAATAGACATCCTTATATGAACTGTCCTAACCCATAGCTGAGAGAAGACTGTCATAGAGTATGAAAGAGAGCCTAGGACTCCTGCCACATAGTTGAGCTCTTGCTCCCTATTTTTCTTATTAAAAAAAAATCATCCATACATAGATTTTGGCCTTAGAGAGTTAGAGATTGAAGACTTTGAAGAAAGCTGGGTTGGTTAAACTTCTATGTTTGAGCCTGCTAACTGCTGGGAGAATTAACTTAGAAGGACAGAAGTAGTTCCTGAAAAATGGCATTTCTATCTAGAGGCCGGAAAGTAATGTGCACATGACCATCATCTGGATGACTCTAGCTCTTGCAGAGCAGAGCTATGTGTGGCCAGACAGGAAAAGAGAAACAGAAAGAGAATCTGGCTTGCTCAAGGAGGTGAGAGGTGATCCATGTAGTAACTCAGATCCTGGGTGGGCCCTCTTGATCATATAATAGCCTTGAGGCAGTTAATGAGGATTAAAAATGTAGAGGCCCTCATTCTTTCAATTGTTATATACATTCCTGACCAAGTGATTTTTAAAAGTATATTTATTTTTGAATTTAAGTATAGTTGGCATACAAAGTTATATTGGAGTCAGGTGTATAATATAGTGATTCAACCTTACAATGTGATCACCACGCTAAAGTCTAGTCACCATCTGTCACCTTGCAAGTTTTTCACCATAATATTGAATATATTCTTCTTTACCTTTGAATAAAATTACCAGGGGGTGATTTCATATTTTTAACCACCTTTCTCTAGTGATCTTCCCACTGCTACCTCCCTGCTTCCCTTCTTGATTAGTGTGAGGATATGATTCTGTCCTCTTAACCTTTTTGTCACCATCTCTGGTGAGTGAGACGAGATATACTTAGAAGACTTTTTCTGACTGAGGGAGGCCCCAGGCTGTGCTCTGATGCTGGCAGACACCCTGTGATCCCTGCCTGGTGGCCTGTTGCTTCCTCTGGCTGAAATATCATTTGTATCATTAGCTCAAGGGACAGAGGAAGTACCTTTTTGGAACATCAAGTTGCTTTGACAATTCCAGCAGAAAGATGGAGCCTTTAGAAAGGAGGGTCTCCTGACTTGACGTCAGAACCCCACTTTTTCCCCTCTCTGGTGAGGTAAGACTGAATTGGCTATCAGAGTCACTGTTTCTCCACCTCCTACCCACCCTCACTCTCTGGAACAATCTCTGAGGGAGTGAAGAGGCCTTCTTAAGGTGACACTATGTTCCTGCTCTGTGTACTTTTGTTCCTACATTTACAGGTCACTTTGCTTCTTCATTCCTGCAGGAAGGCAATATGCATTGCACTAGACACTAGGGTAATAAACTTTAAAAGGCATAGTGCCTACTTTCAAGGAACTTGAAAACAGATGCTCTCGAATACAATGACAATGAAAGGTAACTCATTCAAGGACAATGGGAAATGTAGAAATGTAGAGGAGGACACCTGAATCAGCCTCAAACCTCAGAAAAGGCTCACATTGTATGAGCTGACATGTAAAGAATAAGTACAAGTTTTCTGGGCAAACAAGCAGTGCCTAAGCATTTCTGGGAATCGGCAGAGAAGTACCAACATGTAAGAAGAAGACAGTGAAAGAAGAGAAGGACTGAGTGATGAAATAGAGGCCACAGATAAAGCAGTTTTGAAAAGGAGGGAGAGATTGGAAGTGTCAGATTTAGAGAAAAATCAGAAAAGATAAGGGATTCAAGTGCCTGCTGGGTTTAGGAAATGATAAATCATTGTAGACATTGGTGATAACAGTGTCTGTGGAAGAGTAGAGGTGGGGAACTGTTAAGCGCCAGTGGGAAGTGTATTAGTTTTCCATTGTTACATAACAGATCTCCACAAATTTAGTGGCTTAAAAAAATATGTTTATTTATTCTATTTATTTTTCTCTGCTACTTTGATCTCTAACCTTTTGATTCACCTTTAAAGAACTCACTTGGTTAGGTCATACCTGCCCAGGCTAATCTGTTTGATTAACTTCAAGTCACCTGATTAGGAACTTTAATTACATGTGCAAAATTCCTTCAGCTCTGCCAGGTTCTATTAGTTAGAAGCAAGTCACAGCTTCCACCCGTACTCAAAAGGAGGGGATTATATAAGAGCAGGATTCTGGGAAGTGTCATTTTAGGGTTTGTTGGCCATGAAAAGGCAATCAATACGGTGATTGTATGGTACAGATGTAACTACCAAAACAATATGGTCCTGTAACTATGGGAAAAACAGGATCCACAAAGATCTTACTGTGTGTGTTTGCACACATTTCTAATTAGCTTTTGCTACTTAACAAGCCATGCCCAAATTCAGTGCTTGTAAACAATAGCCTTCTATTTAGCTCAGAAATCTGCCAGTCAACAATTTGGCCAGTTTTAGCCAGGTGGTTCTGCAGGTCTGGGTCAGGGTTAGCTGATCTTCACTGTGGTTCATTTATATTGATTGCGAATGGCTGCTGGGTTGGTTGGTAGGTGGTTAGCTGTCTGGTGGTTCATTGGCTGAGATGAGGTCTTGCATTTTCCAGCAGACTAGCCTGGGCTCATTCACATTATGGCCATGTTCTGCACTTAGCAAACCAGTAAGCTCAATGCACGCTGCTTTTCTAGCCACTGCTTCTCATATCATATTTGTTGATGTTCCACTGGGCAAAACAAATTATGTGACCAGTTGAGATAAAGGGGTAAAAAAAGGACTTTGAGAGCTAGTGAAAAATAAAAAAGGGTGAATACATAGCATATGAGAATAACTGATGAAATGTGATCCCTAAGAAGACAGGAACTTCTGTGATTCAGAATACAAAGAGAAAATTTACCTTTTAAAAAGTGAAAAGTCGTAATTTTTCTAGAATAAAGGAAAGAAAATGAAGATAGATAAAACAAAAATTGTATTTTCCTGGTAATCTCAGTTTTTCTTAGAGAAAAGGAATTTAGGTTGTCTGCCGAGTATGAGAGAATGGTGGGAAAAGGGTTTGTGGTGAGTGTTAACTTTCTGGAAGATCTGTTGTTTAGAACAGGAGAGACAGCTGGGGTCAAAATAAAAGAAAATTAAAAAAAATGCTGAGATGTACAGGGCCTAGCTGAGACTGCAGACCTTACATTTATGATGACACCAATCTATAATGCCTCACCTATCTGCTGTATGAATTAGAGAATGGTAATCCTTCTGCATAAGTACAAGGGAGTTCAGCCCCACTCTCAGCTGGTGCCCTTGTACAGAACAACTCTGTAAATTAAGTTCAGCAGCCCTGCCAATCAACAGCGTTGTATTCCAGTTTTTAGTACCAGCTTAAGTAGACTGGGTCTAGAAATATCATGGTAGTTAGTGGGAATGATTTAAGAATGAAGATTTGCCAAGTGGATTGCTAAAAGAACAAGATGGCTAGAATGTTGACAATACTAATAAGAAAATTGAGATTAAACAAAGTATTACTAAAACGTAAAAATGCAAAATAACAAGGGATAAGGGAGATGAGATTAGATATCAAGAAAGGACTCTGTCATGAAGGAAAGATTTTTAGTTCATGGTAGACACAGAGAAATTATTGATGACATCTTGAGCATAGATACATTTTGATCAGATTATAAAAGATCAATCTGATGATAGGTCAAATGGGGTGCAACTAGAGGTAGGAATACAAGAAATATTATTTAAATGCTCAGGTAAGAAAGGCTGAGTATCTGCCCAGTGACATCATAAGTGTCCATCAGTGAGAAGAGAACTGATCAACAGGTAAGTGTAGGAGGCCAGCTTGTCATAATGTCATGTTGTTTGTGAGAACAGAGGGGAATCTAGAGTTTCTGCTTTGCAAGACTGTACAGATTCAGGAAGAAAAGCACAACTATATGGGACCAACATCTGGTGCTGTCCAAATCTCAGGAACTATTCAGAACATCAGGTAGCAGCAGATCAATCACTCTAGCTTTTATTTGGATGCTTTGAAATCTCATAGACATATTAGGGGAAAAAATGAATATATATAGGAGAAGTTAATTTAGATAGACTAAAATTACAAGGCAGTTCCACAATAGAGATTGGTTGTTAAAAAACTTATGACTATCTGGCTGGTGTGGCTCAGTGGTTGAGCATTGACCCATGCACTAAGAGGTCACCAGTTCGATTCCCGGTCAGGACACGTGCCCAGGTTGTGGGCCTGATCCCGAGTGGAGAGCATGCAGGAGGCGGCCAATCGATGTTCTCGCTCATCGATGTTTCTGTCTCTCTCTCTCCCTCTCACTTTCTCTCTTTCTAAAATCAATAAAAGAAAAAAAAATTAAAAAACAAACAAAAAACTGATGACTGCCTTATATAGGATCTAAAGGTGGATTTATGATCCACTTGATGACAGCTGAACATCACAAGTATCCTCTGTTACTGAGATTATTGTGAATGCATTCCAGACTTCAGGATAGTCTTTCTAGGAAAAGAGAGTTTTGAGAATGACTTTGGAGGATGTGTGTAGTAAGAGGTATCAAGGAATCAGAGGAGGGGTTGGGATTGGAGTACATAGTCAGGGGTGGCTCAGAGAGGTGTTTGAAACAAAGGAATCAACAAAGATCAGTTTAGAAATAGTGGAGAAGAAGGAGAACTGGTTTGAGGGAGAAGGAATTAGAGTATCAATAACAAATTTAGTAACAAATAGCATGAGTAGTTATTAATGGGAAAGAATGAAGGGCTGGAAATAATTTATAGATATCAATAGAGAAGTAAGGGATTTACAAGGAAGAGGTAAAATAAAGTCTGGGCTACTTGACTAAGCAGTTGACATTCTTTCTTTCTGCATAAAATCAGTTCTGCATAGCTCCTCTTTTTAAAAACTTATTGATGAGAGGAACTCAGGACAATGAATATTTTTCATTAAAAAATGTGTTCTTCACTCTTGGGAATTTTATAGTACTATGGTGCCACATTTTTATATTAGTATAAATTAGAATAAAAAGCATCAGGATATATTTGCAAATTAGAAATGAATATATTACAAATACTTATTAATATGTTAAATAGAAAAATATTAAAACTGTAGATTAACATAAACAAGAAACATTCTTAGATTTTTCAGGTTTTTTCCTTAGAAGTTCTTAAAAATCAACTATTAAAAAGTACAATAAAATTCTGAATTACTTATATTAGATAAAATATGACTTAATATAGTAGAAACTTTGGTAATTAGAATCAATACTCTTGAAGAAGTTTGAGGGAACAGTCTTTTCCTCTGAATGCAGCCCTCAAAATTATAGCCCTATGATTTTAACATGGTAATTTGGTGGATAAACAGGATGAATGAATGAGTTTGTCATATAAATGGAAGTTATTTGAAAAGATGACTGAAAAGATCATGGGATTTTGGGGTTCTATGATTAATTTATAAAATTCTTTGCCAGAAAGCTATGGCATAGCATGAAAAGGCACCCTACCGGGTCTTGAAATTTCTTCATGCCTTCTGTGAAGAGAGACCATCTTTAGAAACAATAAGAGAAGACTTTTCATTTATGACTAATCACATGAAACAATTCTACAACCACTGGCTAAGCAGAACTGTTTCTAAGTAAAACTTATGCGAAGAAATTTTTAAGCTTTCTTTCTCGATTTGATTTAATTCTGCTTGATTTTTTTTCAATTATCCCTCGTTTTCAGATATTCTGGGTTATGCCCATGTACTCCAATATTATTTATTGTGGCAAGAATTCTGTGTTTCAAATATACACATGATTTACATATAAAAATAAGTGAATATTTTGGGTATGTTTGCTCAGAAGCTCAAAAGTTTGGGGTGAGTTGTTTGAATTTATTAGTTTTAAATATATTTTAGAACTCAAAACTATATGATATGAAAATCTTTACATTAAAGCTGATGGACACTTTAAACAAAACCAAGAAATATCTTTTACTGAATTTGTAAATCAATCTTTTATTAAGTTTAAATATTATGATCATACATTTCCTGCTATGTAACATGACAAATATATACCTATAAAATCACTTAATAAATATTCATTAATTCCCAAAATTCTTTGTTAACTATAAGTAGCTTTCTCTTATGGATCAATAGAATCAAATCAGTAATTTTGAAAGAAAACCTCTGTTTAAAAGATCTGACTTTAGAATCACTTACAATTTCAGTATTTGTCTTAAAGAACTGGATGGTTTTAAATAGCAAAAGAATACATGCACCCCGTTCTCTTGCAGGCCCCTGCCCATCTGGACAATGGTACCTGATTTCTGTATTTTCTTTTTATTTTATGTGGAATTGATGGGTTGCGTTGTTTAAGGCAGATTACATTGATAAAGTACTCTGGATTCCTTTGACAGGAAAGAATACATACGTCTTTCAGGGCAACCAAGTCCTTTGTTGTGTGTTTATCCTGGCAAGTAAATAGGGGAAATATTTTTTTAAAGCTACAATTCCCTCTGTTTTGGACTTTGCTTTCACTCTCTATTTATCACTGCATGTTGATATTGGGTGCTGCATCTTTTGAATTCTGGGTATTTGTTTAGGTTCACAATATAAAGCAGTAGTCCAAATTTTTAGAACTTCGAACTTTGAAGTATGTTAAATTTTTTAAGGGTTGTAGTCATTATTATTACATTATGGTTTATATTCTTACAATGGAAGAAAATCTATTTTATTTTCCAAGGTGAATTTTGAAATTTATTCTGATGGTGATTTAAATCTTTTCAAATCACACAATTCCAAATTAAGATAACTCTTTTAGATTTTGTCAATGAATTATTTTCTAAATGAAATATGCAAATACAACTTAATATTGATACTCATTCTGGGGAATAAATGAACTATTGTATATAATACTTCACAGTTTATTTACACTTGATTTCAAATTCAAAACAATGCCTCATTAGCGGAACAGAATTTCTTCCATTTTTATGGAGGTTTAAGTTGCCTCTTTTCATGTAAACTAATAAGACTGTTTGCATAAACACACAGTGCCAAGAATATTTTGATAGTTTCACAAATAACGTCCTATTACAATCTGTCTGTTTCTCTTTCCTCTAGTTAACTTCTTCTCCCACTACCTCTGAGCAGCTTGCCTGTAAACCACCTGCTTTCTCCTTTGTTTCTCCAACCACTCAGAAAACACCATCTGACCCAGTTCACCTCGGCGGAGCCTCTGTGCTAGAGGAGTTCCACACTAAGAGGCGGGATGTCAGTGGGGCCTTGGTGGAAGAAACAGCTACGTATTTTCAAACTACTTCTCACTCTTCACCCTTTTTTGCATCAAAGGGCACCTCCTCGACGTTTCAGTTTCCTCATTCCACTCAGTTATCAGGTTCAAATTTACCCAGTCCCAGTGAAGCAGATAAAAAACCTGGACTGACATCAGAAGTTCTGAAGAAGACGACATTAGCCTCACATGTCCTTAGCTCCAGAGAAAGTCTGAGCACCTCTTCTCCACGCTCCTCTGGTGTTTCTCTGAAGTCGAATTCAGCCTCGTACATACCAGTCCGTATTGTCATGCATTCACTCTCTCCAAGTCCAAAGCCATTTGCCTCCTCTCTCCAGGGCTCTTCGTCTACTCTCTGCAGCCCAGTGTCATCTAGTGGAAATCTCTCCAAGTCAGGGGTGAAATCCCTGGTGCCCTCCCGGCTTTCTCTTCTCACTGCCATCCTCAAGTCAACCCCTTCTCACCAGAGACCCTTTTCCCCTGCATCCTGTCCTACATTCTCTCTCAACTCCCTGGCTTCATCCACACTCACACTTGATCAAAAAGTAAAGCAAACCCCATCTACACCTAAAAAATCTCTCTCAAGTTGCTCCCTGAGAGCCGGGTCTCCTGAGCAAAGGGAATATCAGTGCTCTGAATTCAGCCCGCCATCCTTTCATGTACCTTTTTTCACCCAATCTGCTCCCCTTTCAAAGGCGCTCCCCCTTTCTCCCACAAAACACGAAAGTAGTAGTCTTTCTTCTTTCAATGTAGAGAAAACATCATCACCCACTTCTTTCAAAAGCAATCCTGCCCTCTCCTTGCTACAAACAAATACATCGAGTCCTGTAGTTCTTCCTCCTGTTCCACCAAGCTTTTCTCCTTTTTCTTGGAAGGGCAAAAGGGATGCTGACATCAAGGGTCCAGGAAAGCCCAGGAATATTTACACAGATCCTTCTGCTTCAGCCTCCTCTACGTTATCTTCTGCATATCCCACTAACCAAAGAGCCACACTCTCCTCTCCAGAGAAATGTTTCCATCCTTCCCCAGCTCTTTCAAACCTGATACACAGATCCCAGGAAGCATCACCACAGCTATCTGGCAAGGGGCAGAGTCCTTCTGCTCCTCTCTCACCTCCTGCCTCTAGTGCTAGCTCTGCCTCTCTTCCCAAATTGGGGTCCTCCCCTCCCCCTCATGCTAATCTTCCCACCCAGGCGCTCCAGCCCAGTCGTTCAGCACTGCACCCCAATTGTGGCAGTGGTACCTTGCCTTCAAGACTTGGGAAATTGGAAAGCTCAATATCCGGCCACAGGTCAACAGTTTCAACCCCTTCACCTCCCATCTCTCTAACAAGAACCAAGGAGTTGATTTCACCTTGTGCATTTTCCTTGTCAACAGACCCTGAAAATAAGAAACCCAAGGTATTTTGTGCATGCTGCATGGTGCATGCTTATCTTGAAATAAGGAAGAATTTTTTTGTTTTGTTTGCAGAGGTAGGGAAAGTCAGTAATTATGGCATTCATTCTGTTCCTGTAAGGAACTAGAGAAAGTGCAAGGGTGGGGGTGGGGTAGGGCTAAGATTTGGTATATTTGAACATGGAGATGAATTATACTCTGTCTAAAATTGTGCATGTTTCTGTGAAAATCTTTGATTTTGCAAATCTTTCTCTTATGATAGCTTTAGGCATAATATACGTTATATTATTAATTCCAAAAATGAAATTTAAAGAAGCTAGTTTGAGATTTGGGAATATGATACTTATCTAATTATTTAATAACATGGACTCTATTATCCATCAAAATATCCTATACTAATAGAATAGCAGACAGGATTAGTATAAAATGGAATATTATCTTAGATCTAGGCCCATATTCTTGCCAAGTCAATTTGAAAACTTTTTATTTCCTTTAATTCATTTATAATTATTAATTCTTTCACCTTTTACCAGGTTGATTTCTTTATTGCTCTTCATATCTCAAGCTAAATCAATATGGATTTAGCTATATACATATTGGGCAAATGGGAATAGAAATTTCCTTTATATGTGAAAATGATTTGATTTATAATAAACACTAAAGAAAATAATTATGAAATACAAAAAGAAGAGACAGGCTGGGTATAAGGAAACAGAATTAAGAAAGGAGAAATAATGGCTTTTAAATTCTCTGAAGCAACCCACTGAGCAGAGATGTGAAACTGGCATTTATTTTAATATGAGAAGGAAAATATTCGAAGGAGTGACCCATAGAGTTAATTTCTTCTGGAGAAAGGCATCTCTGCTGTTGAACATGCCAGCTTCTCAACTATTCTCAAATAATTTCGAATGTGGATATTATACACCCAGAATTTGGTCATTGCTATATAAATAACATAAAATTGTGAAAGTGCTTGTATTAAGAGGGAATTGGGATTTTCATTCGGTGCATGAAATAACACAGTTTTAGAGCTTTTAAGATCCATGGGATTGTGTGCAACTCGGTTTGAATGATGAACTTAAGATGGGAAAGATAAACAACCCATATGCTCTTGTTAATGATGTTGCAATATAATTCAACTTAAAAAGCATGCATTAAACACACACTGTATGCCCACAGCTATACTGGCTTTTTTGAGATGAGTGTGTCTATGTGCTTGTGTTGTGTTTAAAGAAAGTAAGAGAGAAATTTTTGTCTTAAAAATTTTTTATTCAGCAAAAAACAAACAAAAAAACTTGTACATAATATAGAGAAGCTGTATCAAGTTATTAAATCTACAACAAAGCTAGAAAATAAGTATAAGGAAATATTAACATAGTTTAATACAGGTTATATATAATTGTGTGCTGAATTTGATATAATACAAATATTACTGTGAGATACAGTTATTTTACATGTCAGGCCTGTCGAAATATTTAGGATTTATCTTAATGAAGAGAAAAAGAGTTGGTATTAATAACCTGACCAAATATACAGAAGATGATTCCAGGGGACTGTATGTGGAGACATGAGAAGATCAGCCTATCATTGAATAGTGATGATAATACTAATGGTGATTGGAGTAACAGATATCAAGTGCTTTCTGTGAATCAAGAAATATCCTAGTAGTTACACAAAAATAGTTAAAATTAATTAAAGGGACTATGTCAATTAATTTTTATGACCATATGAGAGTGATAATATTATTTTCTCCATTTTATACACCAAGAAACTGAAATTCAGTGAATAATTTGCCTGGGTCATATATCTTGTACTGGCAGAGCTGATGTGTATAATTAATTTAAGTCTACTGATTCTTGAACCAATGTTCTTTATTACTATGCTTTATTGCCACCAAACAAAAACTCATATTAATTATTATTTTATCTTTAATAATTCTCATGAAGGAAATTATTATTATGGAATAATGATAAGAATTATCAATTTATATAATATTTAGGTCATTTAAAAATGTATTATTAGAGATTACTAAATCCTTGTATTTTAAACTTTCAAAGCAAATGGAATAGAGAAACTTAAAAATTTTTTTTTTAATTTGAAAATCTTATTTATTTGAGGTAAAATGACCTAGTGATTATCATTTTAATATGTAAATGTGATTATGGAATTAATTTGTGGTGTATTAAAAAAACTGGTGATCTAAACATTACCATTTCCTGAATTTATTAACAATTATTTTTTAAACCATACTGCCATAGACTTAAATCATTCATTACCTTGTGAAGAGTGATTGTACTCCAGAGGCTTCTTCCAAGGGACTCTGTTTGTGGTTCACTTTGCTTCGTTCATGTTTTGTCCTGTTTTTGGAGAGAGTTGGAAGAGAATTGGCCTAGAGGGACTTTTGATAAAGTCAAGCCCTTTTTTTGTGCTAAAATCAAATTTGTTAAAGACCTGTTTTCCCACAGCTCACTTACTGCTCCCAATATTAAAGACTTTTTTTGATAAATTTGATGTAAATTAAAATATAAAAATATGAAGAAATTATAATTTATCTATTTTTATCTGTTGCTTTGAACAGAAATATGTTCTTTATAATGGGTAACACTTAAGATAACTTCTGCAAAAATAGTCACTCTCTGAGACATGCCATTCTTTTTCTATTTATTTCTTCCTTGCTTCTTGCTATTATCTCTCCAGGTAAAAATCAGCCTGCAGATTTTTTTATTGCAAACTATTATTTGCAGAAATTGTAACTTGAGTATAAAAAAATCATTAAAATGGATTCTGGAATAGATAAATCTTATTCCAGTTTCTTTTGATGTTTGACTAGTTTTTATTAAATTGCTAAGATTATTTTATAGGTTATTAGGAGAAAGTAGACAAAAGCTTTGGGATATCAAAGAATTTATATGCCTTTATGGATTGTTTCTTGTCTTGCTCCTTCCACTCTGGTGCAAATCTGAGCACAGGGCTATCTTTGAAATCAAAGAGCTTCAGATTTAGATCAGTTTCACTTCGTGCCAGACCCCAAAGGGGTCCTGGAATACAAATGGCCATCATATTAAAACATGAATACTTGAAGGACATTAGTTCAAAGTCTGGCCTTTGATATTAAAATAAAATGGAACAGTAGAGCATGCTGAGCTAAATTCAGGTATAAAATGAGTTTAATGTTTCTTTTTCATAGATCGAATCTTAAGTTTCTGAATCTGTTTGTATTCGTTTGATATAGTTGATATGTTTTAGTATCAGATGGAGTTAAGAATATTGTTTCACAGTATGATCATGGCCATAGATAGGATGAACATTTCCCTGAATGCTGCTCAGGCTATTCTTTGATCAATACTTATGCTGTCTGAGATAGTTTAGCCCCTTGGGAAAACCTGAATATCACAAAATTAATCCATGGAGTTGTATTTGGGTTTCAATATACTTCACCCTTATTTGTGAAACAGTTTACATTTTCTCCTAGTGAGTTATTATGAGTTTCTATACATTTTGCCACTCACCTAAGACGGTGGTGTTCCTGTGCTGGCCTTAAAGTTATTTAGAAACCTAGCTTATTTAAGGAATTAGTTGGGAGCTTTTTGGTATTTCATGAACTTCTAGTTCGTATTTTATTTATAAACTCTCATTCCTTTAAGGCATCAAAGCATTTCCAAATGTATCACACTGAAACTTGGTGGCAACAGTCTCTATGTAACTTTCTCCATTCCTGCTAATCCATATGTTATCTGAGAAATGAGCAATATGAAATGTACCTCCATTAGCTAAAATAGTTCATGTGGGTTCAAACAAATCACTCATATCATTCAATAAATATGTACTGGGTGCTTATGATGTGCAAGGCACTTTTCAAAGTTGCAAGGATATATTGCAACAAATAAAATAGCAAAAATGCCTGCTCATAGAAAGTTTATATTCTATGGTGGAACAGAAACAATCAACAATAACCCATCTCCCCAAATAAGTAAATTTTCATATGTGCTAGGAGGTCTTATGTGGTAATGAAAAGGATGGTGTCACAAATTAATATTGAGCTGTCAAGATAGGCTTCTTTCAGAAGGTGACATCCAAGGAGGTACTGCTCATAAGGGAGTATAGGCAGGAAAAATCCCTGAGGCCAGAGAGTGCTTGGCAGATACAAAGAACAGGGGAGCCAGTGTGGCAAGTGTGGAGGGGACGCTGAGGTTGTCAGAGCTCAATGTAACTGAGAGCTACTGTAAGCCTGTGAGGTCTTGCAGGCCACTTCTAAGTCTTTAATTTTTAATTTGAGTAGGTCAGGAAGCAATTGGGGTTTTTTGAATAGATAACTGACAGTCTTATCTATCTGGCTGCAGTGTTAAGAACAGACTCTAAGAGAGTGAGAGCGGAAGTAAGGAGCCCTTAAGAGGCTATTGCAGCAATTTAGGCAAGTGATGGTGTCTCTGGGAGGTTATAGCAGTGAAGGCAAAGATAATATTTCTGTATATATTTTGTAGGCAGAGTAACAAACATTCAGCAATCATTAAAGCCAGCCGTATGTGAAATGGTAAAACAGCCGAAACTACACATACATATCTTCTTGTTTTCTTTTTCTCTGTTTGTTCCACTGTCTTTTACTCTATGACCTCCACAGAGTTCCTGGTACCTTTCTGGGGATTATAGATTTTCCATGATTCTCCCATCCCTGCTATTGCTTGCTTCTACCTCTGTACTAACCAATGCTGTGGCCCATTCTCTTTGTTTCTCTCCAGCTAGGCTTTCTGGATTCATTTTAACAATGATTTACACTCAAGTGTCAGGGATTGCCAAAAGCTTCTTTTTCATCCTTGGGGAATATTTGCATTTTAATTGAGGGGGTGGGACTTGTGCTGTTTAACTCAAAGAAGATACTTTTAAAAAACAACAACAGCGATTCAAGGTCATGAGTTCAAATCTTGAAAGTTCAGATAATTGAAGGAAGATGACTTTCAGGAACTCAACGCACTGCAGATATCTTCAGGCATGCTTGAAAAGGGAAAGAGCGTCTCTACTGTCCAAGACTTGAACAGTAGTGAGGAACTAAAATTTTGGGTTCTACCCACTGTATGGGAGAGCATAATTGCCAATGATACATCAGATAAGGGGTTAATCTCCAAAATATATAGAGTGCTCATACAACTCAACAAAAGGAAGACAAAGAACTCAATTAAAAAATGGGCAGAGGAACTAAATAGACACCTCTCCAAACAGGACATACAAATGGCTAAGAGACATATGAAGAAATGCTCAACATCACTAATCATCAGAGAGATGCAAATTAAAACAACAATGAGGTATCACCTCACACCTGTCAGAATGGCCGCCATCAACAAAGCATCAAACAACAAGTGTTGGCAAGAGTGTGGAGAAAAGGGGACTCTAGTACACTGCTGGTGGGAATGCAGACAGGTGCAGCCACTATGGAAAACACTATGGTGTTACCTCAAAAAATTAGAAATTGAATTGCCATTTGACCCAGTGATCCCACTTCTAGGAATATACCTTAAGAAGCCTGAAACACCAATCAGAAAGAATACATGTACCCCCATGTTCATAGCAGCACTATTTACAATAGCTAAGATCTAGAAACAGCCCAAGTGTCCATCAGTGGACGAATGGATAAAAAAGCTGTGGCACATATACACAATGGAGTACTATGCAGCTGTAAGAAAGGAAAATCTCTTATCCTTTGAGACAACATGGAAGGACCTCGAGAGTATTATCCTAAACGAAACAAGCCAAGCAGAGAAAGACAAATATCACATGATCTCACTTATTTGTGGAATATAATAAACATAACAGTCTGAGGAACAGGGTAGACCCAGAGATATGGATGTAGTATACAGAACAACCCTCAGAAGAGGGGGTGGCGGGGGGAGGGAAGAGATAAACCATAGAACTTATACGCATGTATGCATAACTGATGGATATAGACAACAAAGCTGGGGACGGGGTGGGGGGGATGGGGCGGAGGGTGTCAATGGGGAAAAAAGGAGAAACATCTGTAACAAAAATAAATTAAAACAAACAAACAAACAAAAACAATAAATATAAAAAAAAAATTTTGAGTTCTATGTCCTCTGAATCTCAGCATAATTTTCAACTCAATACTTTCATTTAAGTCAAATATTTGCTGAACATCTCTTCTTGCCAGAGTGGTATTAGGTGTTGGAAAGAATATGAGATCTCCTTCTGTGAATTGGGTCAGGACTGCAGTTGAGCTTCCATCTTAGGGATATTCTGTCTCAGGCAGTGCAGGTGTGTCACTGAAGAGTAGAAAGTGTATGTTTGGAGCAATGCTCTCATCTCTGCTCGTTGATGCTTCTGGCAGGAGAAGTTGGCCATAGTGAAAGAGAGCCTCTTTACCAGAATTCTCTTTTTGTTGTTTATGTCATCTGAGGTTCTGATAGTCACCTTTATTTAAAGTGTAATCATGAGTTCAAATCCCTGATTCTCTAGGCAACTCATATACTTCACTTTGAGATCTCATGGGTCTTTGTTACTAGAGCCTGTCATGGAATTTTAGGCATCAGCAACAGGGCATAGGATAGAGGTGGGAAATATTTTCTGTAGGAGAAGGATATGTTCTTGCTATTCCCACCATCATATCCAGGATTTATATGGCAATATCTAGCACTGCTTATAAATAGGATTAACTCTGATAAACTTATATCCTAAAATACCATTTCCTTTTCTAAACCTAAACTTTGCTGTGCACCTGTCTGATATTTAAGACATATTTATTGACTTTTGAAAGCATATATTACAAATTGGAGAGATACAATAAGTATCATTGAATTTTTCACTAGATTCAGGGTCAGACTGGTCAGATCTACCTCTATGATTAGTTGATGGTGATTCCAGCCTGTAATACTACAGTTCTATTTATTCAAGTTATAATTACCTTAACTAGAGTGATTTGTAATTTTAAGCAAAGGAAGGGGAACCAATGAATTTGGTTTAATACCTGGAAGCCTTGGAATACTGAAGAAGAAATATGTCCCAAATTAGAATGTGGTTAAAAGAACCCAGAGGAAATATAGTACACCTAAAAGGTATCTCTTATGGCAACAAGAATGATTTTCAGACTGAAAAAAAAAAAGCTGTATATGTCTTAGAGTTGCATAAAGCCTGTGATAGATGAGGAACTAGAAAGATCACCTAGTTCTAAGTAAGTTCATATTTCCTGGTCTAGATAAATTGTGTTTGAGAACAGATGAAATTTCTACTTCTATTGCAAAACTATTGTAAATAATGGGAAATGAGAGATTTACCAGGGGAAAAAAGGTAAGCCATATGTTCCATTTTTCCAAAAAATGAAAGATAATTTCTGAAAATTATAGCCTATATTTTTAGTTTGTGAATGTTTACAAAAACAGTGATAACTGTAAGACAGGCATTTTCTTCAAGCAACAGACATTTATTTATTGAATGACTTCCAAGTTCTAGTTTTTCTGATATCTTTCACTATATCATGAACAAAAGGACATATGTGAAATGTGAACTCAGGTTTGTTCCAAGTGCTCGATCCAAAGCATCCCCGAAGTCACTCTCTAATTCATCACCTTATTTCAAATTTCTGCATATTATTGGTCTCTCTCTGACTTTTCATTTGCTTTCTTATTTGTTTACAGTTTGTCTCCATTTATTAGGATGTAAATCTAGAGAATAAAGGCTTTGTAAGTTTTGTTCACTGCTGAATCTCCAGTACTAAGAACAATGCATGTCACAAAGTACATACTCAATAACGTTTTGTTGAATGAATTCATGAGTTGAACTGCCATATCCAAATAGATTTATAGGATTGATTGATGTCCACTAGGTTGGTAGACAAGAGCTCTTTATCCCTGGTATATGACTTGAATGAAAATAAAAATGACATGCCTAACAAAACAGTCATGAAATAATATAAAATTTTTTATCTTCATAGTTTACAATGGCAAACCAAATCTAGTCAAATGAAATTGGATAGCGATAATGCCTAAAGTACTATTTTCGGATCTAGAGAAAAAAACAAACAAACATAACTACAGGATGGAGATTAACTTCAACAAATGTTTTAAAAAAAATAAAAGGATTAAGGATTTTAAGTGATAGCATGCTCAGCATGATCCAACAATATGAAATAACTCCAACTTCACTCTCCTGTATATTCTAAACTGAGCACAAAAACCAAGGAGACAATTCCAATGATTATAATCTTCATTGTATTAATTGACTTTCCTGTCAAATCATGGAGGTGATGATTATACTCTACTTTGTGTTAAAAATACACCTAGTTAAACACATACCTTTTCAAAATTTAAAGAAATGTTGGCAGAGTAAAATGGTGAGAATAGTGAGAATTCTTAAGTTAAGGATTGGTAAGGAGAGTTGGGTGGAAACCGCAATACAGCTAAGACGCTGAAGAGAGCTCTTACAATGTACCTGATCCAAGGGCAGAGAAATAGGACCAAGACAATAGTTGCACTGTATTTTGGCTAAATATAAGGAAGAATTTTTCACCAATTTTAACAGCTATGCTAAATGTGTTGTCTTAGGAAGTAGGCAAGTGTTCATGTGGTGGCTGAACAGAGGATCAGAGAGATTTATGTCTTCATGAGGGAGTTAAACCAGACGGCCTTCGATATCACTTTTGATTCTAAGATTCTAGGGCATGATATATGCATTAACAAGATACCTCTCTGTACAGGTTTTTCCAGCTACAATCTTCAGGGCAGTTGAAGATAGGAATAAAACATTGTAAATGATTATGCTTCCTGAAATGATAAGGCAAGGGAATATGGTGGACAGGTGCACTGTTGTTGAGCTGAAGTGCCTGCATTCAGATCCCAGCTATGACTCACTAGGTAGTGACCTTAGATAAGTTGTTTAACATCTCTGTACTTTAGTTTCAATGATCAAATGGATATACTATAGTTCTACCTAATAGAGTTGTTGTAATAATTAAATGAGATAATACACAAAAGCTTTTGAATGGTACCTGGCTCACAGTGATTGTTAGCTGTTATTATTATTGCAACTATTATTACAATTACATATTCATGAAGCCATCATGGAGTATTAATGATATATTTTACTCTGTATTATTTGTCTTTAGATATTCTTTGGGAGACTATAGAGCAAATATGGATATTGGATCCAGGCAAGCCTGGATGTCAAACCCGTTTCTACTCTTTCGGTGCTGTTTAATCTTAGACTAGACTACACCTGACCTCACCTTGTCTCTTTTTCCTAATGACTCTTTAGTTACAAGGCTTCTGAAAAATTAAAGAGACAATGTATATAAACTTTCCAGTAATAAAAGTCAGCTCATATTCCTTAAGAAATGACATTTTATTTTGTCTTTATCAAAATATGCTTTTTTCTGGAGACCACAGTAGTGCAGGGTGAATATAGAGACTTAGGGCTTGAAAGGGACCTGAGACTTTTTCCGGGTCTGGAATATTGATTTCTCTTACCTTCACTGCACGAGTTTGATGAAGGTTACTCAATTATATCCATAAAACTCACGGTTTTATTCGATTTGATTGTCCTCTCTTCTTCTGTAGATCCTTTCGTCTTCTTTTAAGTGGACTGAGGCAGCTGGGAGCTGTATGCAGATTTCCCCCTGACTCTGAGCCCCCGGGGAAGCTGCCTGAGACAGGGGCTTCCGAAGTGATAGAAGCCTTGAACAGAGTTAAGCAGCTTGGGACCCAGAACAGTATCAAAGCTGGTCTTTTGATTATGCATATTATCCTGATTTCTACAACTTCCCCATGTTCAGGCTTCTCCCCCAAATACTACATACATATAAACTATATTACTCTGAGTTGTACTTAAAACTCAGGATATTTTACCATTTGATTTATTAACATTTCTATATTAGAAAGTACAGAAGATGATAAGGTTTAAAAAATAAATTTAAAATCGAGAACTTTCTAGTTTTTCATTTTGGAGTTAAATTGATGGAATTCTATTTAAAATATGCTGCTTATTAAAATGCTACTAAATTTTATGTGTACTGATCTTTGTTTTTATGAATGATGTAAGAGAATGTATCAAATTCAATATAATTTATTGGCATAATATTTGTTAATTATGGCACTGAAAAATAACCACTTTCCTTTGAGAATCAAGAAAAACCAACCAACCAAACAAACAAAAAACCCTGACATTTAAAGAATAGTACTCCTATGAAGAAAGCTGCTAGTGAGAAATTTATATATAAATTTCTAGAGATTGATACTTTTAAGTTCTGAAACTACATTATCATATAATTGCCTATAATCCCTAGGCTGATATTTCACTACTGTGATAGTTGTTTGCTTCTCGTTCTAATTAAATATTAACATAGGGAGCTAAATTTTTCTGTCAGAAATACGTTGTTCAAGCATAATAACTGTTTTCTTCGTTTGATAACTTGTCATTTAACCTGGTAGAACTAGTCTAAAATTATGTCATGTTCTTCCCTCTTTTCATCTCCACTCTTGCTTTCTGGTTACCCATTCTAGCAATACAAGACCAAGTCAAGCTACAAGGCTTTTGCAGCAATCCCTACCAACACATTGCTTTTGGAACAAAAGGTCAGTGTTGGCTCAAAAGCAGAGTGAATTTTATGTTGCTAATGTCATTTTTGTTATGTTTTCTAAAATTTCTGTTTTAAAGTTCTGTCTTTACTAAAATAAAATTCTACTCTCATTTTGGGATGGTGTGAAGAAAACATCTTGATGAGTAAAACTGAAGACATCATCAGTCTATCACTAGAGGCTAGATATGAGCCTAGAGTGTCCAGTCCAATGTCAAGAAGCCCTGGGAAACTTAATTTAGATTTGGATAGATCCTTGTCCTTTGAAATTTTAGATGGTTGTTATCTTCAAGAGCTTCCACCTCTATTCTCATTGATCAAAAGAATAGAGGTAAAAGGGGGTTACATGTGAAACTGGCCAGCTTGGTCAAAACTCGGTGATTCATAGTGGTTTCTACAGTGTAGAAACATGTTAGCTGAGTATTCAACTTCGCTCCTTAGATCCCATCATGGGCAAAAACCTCTTTATCCATTCCTGCTGGCTACTGATCCTACCCCCTTACATGGAAGGGAGGACTGAGTTCACTTCCAAGGACCCATACTTTTGCATGGCTTCAGGGCATTTTTGCTTTGCTTTTAAGAATCATTAATTATGAAATGATAGGTTTCTGCTTCAGTAGGTAAATTAAATTAAAGCCTCTTGTTCAATACGCACATTACAGATGCTCAAATGAAGGCCAAATGAAGGATCATATCACAATCAAAGTGGAATCAGTCACCAAATCTATGAAATTATTCATTTTGTATGTTATTTTTATGATATTTATTTAGGTAATTTATCTCTTTGTGCGTTAAGCCCATTTTCCTCCCTGTGTAATTAGTATTACAAATACTATTATTATCATTTGTCAAGTGTTAATTTTTGCCAACCAGGTGGTATTTTGATTACTTGTTTATGAATCTACATTCTTGTTATTTTAGCATAATCTGGGGAATAAACCTTGTATGATCTCTTGTCTAAAAAGTAGGAATTGTTAGTGGGAAATGCTAAGTAGCATGTAGGTGAGCATTAGTGGGAAACATTTCTCATATCATGTATCTTACTAATTCCAAACTATCTACATGTAGTTGAGAATCTATGCTCTATATATCTGCATGCTTTGAACTGGGGGTTAGGGATGTCACTGCAAGGAGATTGGAAGCTTTTTCTATAGCTTCTCTCCTAAATTTCTACCTTTTATAACTCATTAAAGGAGGGGCGTAAAACTCTGATTTCAGGAGGCTTCAGAAGGACGCAAGAAGTGCCTCATTCTAATTGCCTGTTATTATGTTGAGTCACAGTAGCAGTGTTCCCTCACCACAGACTCTCTGCCTGTCTCAGATGGACATTTCTGAAACCAGGTCATTCAGTAGTCTCTGCCTTCACAGAAATAGGGGAGACTCTCCCCCAAAGCAGCCAGGCAAAGAGAATAGGGGCCTGTTGTGTCATGGTGCCCATTCCTTACACTTGTCCCATCTAACCTGGCATATTCTCCTGTACATGTGTGGTTCTACCATATAATTTTTTATTTAGAAAAATAGCAGTTAATTCTTCTTGAAAGGTTTTTTTTAAAAGATAAAGCTGGGTGTCATTATTGTTTCCAGGATTTCTGTCTACCAGCTCTCTTCTCTTGCAATTAAATGAATATTAGAGATTATAATCTATCAGTCATTAAAAATGTAGAACCATTAACGTAATTTCCAATTTCATTACAAACCTATCAATGTGTATGGTGGTATCACTGTATATTTAATCTAATACAACTTTATATGGGAGAGGTTTTGTGTTTTTAATTTTGAATAAAACATACTTTTAAGGAAATTTATTATTTTTATTTTTAATATACCAAAATATAAATATCATGATGCCTAATTTAAAATATTATTCCAGAGAGGATCGATTATTATACAACTAGTAATGTGAGTAATTGTCTCTTGGTTAAGATAAATTATTTTTGGACCATAAATGTTTTCACTGCTCAAAGATCTCATGACATGACTTGATGTTTGTTTTTGCTTTAGAGCCTTTGTATGATTCCACATGTTTTGCTCCTTTCCCATGTTATGTGTTCCTCAATAAGAAACTTTACTTTGTAAGAATTTTTAAATAACAAGAGTCTTATCCCAAGATGTTATGAGAGTTTATTTCCATTTTCACTAATATTTATTGAATAATATTGTGCTGCTTGTTTCATGCTTATAGTTTTTAAAATGTAAATCTGGTAATTTAGACCTTTCTACCCATCTGTTTATACCAGCAATTTTCTACCAGTGTGCAGCAAGAATTTTTAAAACATGCAATACCTGACTATTTAATCAGGGGCACTGAGATCTTTTCCTTTAGATTGTCCAATAAAAAAATGCCAACAGCCAATACAACAATAGCTGTCTGGTGTGAATGAATCAAAATTATATCTATTTTTTTTTGTCAGATCAGCAAAAATATATTTTTTTGGTGTGCTGCAGAATTTTAGTAGTGTATGTGGACCATGAGATGAAAAAGGTTGAAAATCGCTTGTTTATACAATAGAACTCATTTATGCTATTTGAATCACAGGCATTTAGCTCTAAATTGAGTGGGAAAATTAAGACTATAATAATCAGAAACATCTATTTTGGAAAGCATTAACATTTTAGAATATTTTCAATCACAGAAATATTTTTGAGATCCTTTTAATATCACACAGAACACTACCTTTAAGGTGTAGGGTGATAATGCAGTCTCATTATAATAATCGGTTAGTGTCTATGCTGTAGAATGCCTTGAAGATAGAACTAACATTTAATTCAAGTCTTAGTTCAACAATTAATTCTCTTCCCAGTCAGATTAAACCCATGGTTGACATTTTAGACAACATTCTGTTTTCTAGCATATAGTATAATTAGTGAGGAACCAAACTCACTTAAAAGTAATACTATTTTTAAAAGCAAGATTTTCTCCAACTACAGGCACCCCTTGTAATGAGACATTAAGCCATCATTGAATCACTGGATTGGTTTCAGATTTAATCACCCCTAAATGAAGCACATAATTTTCAAAAGAGTACATTTTGTTGGCAGGGGATATGAGGTTTCTGGTACTTCGGTTCTATAATTTATTTTCTGCATCAACACTGAAATTTATAGCTTATTCAGTATTCTATCTTTTCCCTCTATGTACATTTAGGAGGGAAGCATTTTTAGCTTAAGTCTTACCTAAGACCTTATAGGAAGAGGTAAATGTAATCATCTTTTAACATGTTTGTTTCAGGGTCTTTGGCTTAATTTGCTGCCAATAATCATCTCTGAGATTGAGATGAGGATGAAATATAAGTGATCATAAAGCAGGAACAGAGTCATCAGATTACTTTGCATTTGTGACTGTCCACAGGCCTTATTACAATATGTTCAACAATATGCTAAGCTCTGTAGAGAAAATGATTTTGATATGGATATTACTTTTTAGTTTCTGTGTGTGTACTGCTGTTCATTACAGAGAATGTTAGAAGTGTCTCTCTTATTGACTATGTTTTCTTTGTATCATCTGAGTCTGATAGCAACAGATAAAAAGTTAAAATTAAACTGAAGAGCACATATTAATATTCTAAATAAATGGATTATTATTTTCATTGTGCACTTGTGTTACGGAAAAGATGAAGGTGGGGATATTTCCATGAAATCACGTATTATTTTCTCTCAAGTAATTAATATTTTTCCATAACAGTATAAATTTTCTTCTTGAAAATAATTTGAATTCTTTGTTCTTTTCCTCACAAGTATTCCTCAGGATAAAATCAAGGCTATGATCACTATTGTTTTCCAACAAATGGCATTGCTGTCCCAAAATGGCATTTTAAAGATACATTTAATTCATAAGCTATGTATGTTTGAAAGAAAAATTCTAGAGGAGCTCAATTTTATAAATAGCATATATAAATGACAGGATTAATTACTTAAAATTTCTAGGATAAAGAATATTATTATTTTATTTATTTGGTGGAAGGAAGATAAAGAACAACCATTTTGAAGACTGTGCTATAAAAATAGAAACTTAAAAGATTTGAAATATCTCATCAGCTGTCAAATCAATTTATTCTAAGTTGCCAGTTTAATTTTTTAAGACATGAGTTGGTAAACTCCAATCTGATTAAACATATGTCTTTGGGTGAGACTATTTTAAGATCTCTGCATGTCTGAAAATTTTAACAAAATCTGATTGCTAACGTAGCATATGGCCTATACTAGAGAGACAGCTCCTAATTTAGATTAGTATAAATAGTGAATGTGTTCCCAATTTCTTTAGAAATGGAGAAGTGCCAGGACCCAAATCTATACTAATTGTTTCTCCTTAGGCAGTTGCCTACTGTGCAAACATCTCTTTTAAAACATTTAGCAAACCATGTTTAATTATGTATATTAGTTGTTTATTTTAATTTTTTTACCATGAACTATTTGAGAGAATATAGTAGATTTTTGCTAAATGTTTATTGAATAAAATTGATTTAGTTTACAGCTGGGTATGTCTCTAAAATTTCCAATTTTATTCCACAGGATTTTTAAAAAAAATTTTTTTTCCTTTATTGATTTTAGAGAAAGAGGAAGGGAGAGGGAGAGAGATAGAAACATCGATTGGAGAGAACATTGATTGGCCGCCTCCTGAATGTCCCCCACTGGGGATTGGGCCCACAACCTGGGCATGTGTCCTGACCAGGAATTGAACCGGCGACCTCTTGGTGCATGGGTCGATGCTCAACCACTGAGCCACACTGGCCGGACTATTCCACAGGATTTTAAGAGAAATTTTTGTTCAGAGGACTATAAAATTAAAGGGGTCTAGTGTATGACAGTTGGCATGATGATGATTAAGAATCTTCCTTTAAGGTAGAATAAGCCTCATCAATTCTTCTTCCATGGAAAAGATATAAGGGACCTTCTGCTATAAAGGAAGGAAGTTGCTTTTAGACTTGGCACAATGGCTGCCGTATTGACTGTTCCAGTGTATCAGACACTGAGCTGAATACTTTACTATCCTCACAACCCCATGAAGATTTTTATGATCAAAGATGCCAGCTGGATGCCCCAAAGCAGCAGGGCCAGTAAGTTGTTGAAATGGACCTCAGATGGGATCTGATTATCCCCTAGCCTTTCCCTGCTCACCACACAATAGCAATATGGACTAGCTAAAGTGAAATATTGAGGAAGAGATGATGATTTGGGATCCCTGTCTACAACACTTTAACAATGAAAGGAAATTGGAAATGATTTAGCTCTGAGAAGACTTTAGTGAGTGAGGAATTATAAAACCAGCCCAATTCCTTGAGCTACTGAAAGAGATGAGGTGAATTACATTGGAGGAGGTGCTGACTGGAAGTAAGAAACACCCTTCTGGTACCCTTGATTAAATGAAGGAAAAATATGGATTCTTCTGCCACTGAACCTTGATGAATGGATCTGAACTGTCTGTAATGGTTTGTAAAACTTCCTTTTCTTCTGTGTGTGAGGAACAGACATTTAACCTTCCAAAGATTTTGGGATTAAAAATGCCAAGTAGATTTTCCCAATTCTTGAAATTTTTAAACCTATCATATGACAATAATCTAATGATAAATATTCCTGAGTCTTTAAAGAAGCTGTACTTTTATGTATCTGGAAGCCCTTTGGTTTGTAGTGTACATTTCCCCCTTTTCTTCAGATTCAAATGCTGTTCAGACCTGAATCTCCAACTAGATAACCTATGTGAGATTTATTTTTCTGAGAATATCTTCAAGCCTGCAAATGGTTTTGTATTAATGACTAAAAAAAAACCCCCAAAGCTTTTGTAGCCCTCAGAGGATTTATTCCACCAAATGGCTGGGCAGATTAACAAAGTATAAGAGCATTTAGGTTCAGCATGAATCATTGTTTGGGATGGGGGGTTAATTTGATCCTTACAAAATATAGTAATTTGCCTATGAACTTTTTGAAACCCAATCTAATTAGATAGCCTAGGCATCACAAGTTTACAAGCCCATTTAGAGTATTTTTTCTTTGAAAGCAGTTAAGTTTCTATTTAGAGTACAACTAATATGTTCTATCTTGAGATATTTTTTAGAACTTAATCCTATTTCTAAAGAGAGTAGGTTAGACTGATTTAATATATCTGACTAAATATTGTTTGCAATTCCATCAGAGATGCTTCCTTTGCTGGGAGAACACCTATTACAGTTTATTAGCATATATTCCCATAAGGATTTAGATTTAAAATGCTTGCTTGTAATTCTTAGCTATTAATTAGTATTGAGCTCAAAAACTATTTTCTTTTAAAAGTCAGGCTTACAATGTCTCTTTTAAAAAACGAGCCTCCGAAGTTGGCTATCCCAAGCAAAATATCACTACTTTTTCATGAGAATATTTCTGATAACTTACATTAGTTAAGACTCTTTGAAAATAGAATTCAAAGCATGTCTCAATTATGCCTCACTTGCCTGTAGTACAATTTGGTAGAAAAATATATGTTTTTAATAAAAATCTTTTATTGGAGAATATTCTGAGAGAACTTCACTCAAAATGAATAAATATAAAGAAATATCAATACAGTCCTTCTGGCTAACTTGTGAAAAAGCAATCTATGATCATATTTCCTGTTAATGGAGATTTAATGTATTTAATTTTAATACATTTTTTTACTACAGAGAAAGAAACTACTTTTTATGGCTGCTAGAAGGAGTAGATCAAGATACTACATTTGATAACTTCTCATCAATAAAAAAAATCAATTCTACTAAATTGAAAGGCTATTTAATCTCAAAATAACCCCCTTCCAAATTTTAATGCAGTCTCAGTATTGTTCCCCATTTCAAACTTTCAGCACATTAATGACCTAACACCCATCATCTTCCTTAATTTTCTAATAATTCTGAGTAGTTTTTTTTTTCATACTTTGAGTATATTTCAATATATTTCATAGCTTAATGAAAGTTGTGTTTGCCTGTAATAAGTTCCCACAGAGTAACCAGGATATTAACCTTATTTGGTTTTATCTAAAAAAATATTCTCTCATTAAATTAACACTGATCACATGCTCAGACTTTGATGGTAAATAAATTTAATTGAAATATGGGAAATTATTTATTTGTTAGTTAAAATATTTAAAGAGTTTAAACTCCTTCTCTAGAGCATTTTACTGAGGAGTATAAAAATCACATTTTCCCTATGATTCATTTATTAATTTAATTTCATTTATTTATCAATTTACCCTTTCAATCCATCCTAAAGATCTTTACTGAGCACAAATCATGTGCTCTTTCCTGAGGCTACAAAAATGAATACCATATTTTCCCAATCGTATAGGACAAATGGTCCAGTATGAGGAGATAGAGTTGAAAAAGTAATTATGACTCAATATACTTAAGTTATGTGCAAAGTGATAGGGTGCCCCAACTTGACAAATGTATCATATAATTAGAGTAAAAGAGAAAAGGGCTAAGAATTACACCAGGCATTTTTGAAGAAAGGAATCTGTTGTCTGCTTTAGATAGCAACACTCACTATGAATTTATGTTATAAAAGTATACTATTGCCCTGTCCAGCTCGCTCTGTTGGTTGGAGCATCATCCCATACACCAAAAGGTTGTGGGCTTGATTCCTGGTCAGGGCACATACCTAGGTTGCGGGTTTGATCCCTGCTCCAAGCGCATATGGGAATTAGCCAGTCAATGTTTTTCTATCACATTGATGTTTTTCCCTCTCTGTCTCTCCCTCTCTCCTGCTCTCTCTTTAAAACATATCCTCAGGTGAGGATTTAAAAAAAGGATGCTATTGACACATAGAATAAAATGGAATATAGAATAGCTCACATCTATGCAAATGATAAATGAAACAATGTCAGTGGGAGGGGAATAAACCTATGAAAGATGCCTAATCTCAAAAATTATCAGGGAAATGAAATCTAAAACCAAAGAGAGATACTTCATATACATTAGGATGCTAACAATTTTTTTAATTTTTTATTTATTTATTTTTTTGGTACATGCCCCTAGTGGGAACCGAACCGGGGACTCTCTGGTCCGCAGGCCAGCGCTCCAACCGCTGAGCCAAACTGGCCAGGGGCTAACAATTTTTTTTAAGTGTGAAAACAAGAACTCTCATAAATTGCTATGATGAGTATGCAACTTTTCATTTGTTTTAAAGAACAGTTTGAATCCAGCAATACATCAAAAAAATTATTCACCATGACCAAGTGGGATTCATCCCAGGGATGCAAGGCTGGTTCAATATTTGCAAATCAATAAATGTGATACACCACATAAACAAAATGAAAGATAAAAACCACATGATCATATCAATAGACACTGAAAAAGCATTTGACAAAATTCAGCACCCATTTCTGATAGAAACGCTCAGCAATTTGGGAATAGAGCGATCATATCTTGATATAATAAAGGCCATATATGAAAGACCTACAGCCAACATCATACTCAATGGGCAAGAACTAAAAACATTTCCCTTAAGAACAGGAACAAGACAGGGATGCCCACTTTCACCACTCTTATTTAACATAGTACTGGAAGTCTTAGCCACAGCAATCAGATGTGAAGAAAAAATAAAAGGAATCCAAATTGGAAAGGAGGAAGTGAAACTGTGATTATTCGCAGATGACATGATATTATACATAGAAAACCCTAAAGACTCCATCAAAAATCTACTAGACTTAATAAATGAATTTGGCAAAGTAGCAGGATACAAAATTAACGTCAAGAAATCAATGGCATTCTTATACACCAATGATGAACTCACAGAAAGAGAAACTAAAAATCAATCCCATTTACCATCGTGGCAAAAAAATTAAGATACCTAGGAATAAACTTAACCAAAGAAATAAAGAACTTATTTGCAGAAAACTACAGGACATTGAAAAAAGAAATAGAGGAAGATATAAAAAAGTGGAAGCACATACCTTGTTCATGCATTGGAAGAATTAACATCATTAAAATGTCCATATTACCCAAAGCAATCTATAGATTCAATGCAATCCCCATCAAAATACCAGTGACATATTTCACAGAACTAGAACAAATACTCCAAAAGTTCATATGGAACCAAAAAAGACCCCGAATAGCCACAGCAATCTTGAAAAAGAAGGACAAAGTAGGAGGGATCAGAATACTGGATATCAGGTTATACTACAAAGCCATTGTAATCAAGACAGCCTGGTTCTGGCACAAGAAGAGGCATATAGATCAATGGAATAGAACAGCGAACCCAGAAATTAACCCAAGACATTATGCTCAATTAATATTTGACAAAGGTGGCAAGAGCATACAATGGAGTAAAGACAGCCTCTTCAATAAATAGTGTTGGGAAAACTGGATAGCTGCATGTGAAAAAATGAAACTAGACCACCAACTTATACCATACACAAAAATAAACTCAAAATAAATGAAAGACTTAAATGTGACTCGTGAATTCATAAAAATCCTAGAAGAAAATGTAGGCAACAAAATTTCAGACATGATACGCAGCAGAATTTTCACTGATACAAAACCTAAGGCAACAGAAACAAAGGAAAAAATGAACACATGGTACTACATCAAACTAAAAAGCTTCTGCACAGCAAAAGAAACAACCATCAAAATTGAAAGGGAGCCCACTATATGGGAGAACATAATTGCCAATGATACATCAGATAAGGGGTTAATCTCCAAAATATATAGAGTGCTCATATAACTCAACAAAAGGAAGACAAAGAACCCAATTAAAAAATGGGCAGAGGACCTAAATAGACACCTCTCCAAACAGGACATACAAATGGTCAAGAGACATATGAAAAAATACTCAAAGTCACTAATTATCAGAGAGATACAAATTAAAACAACTGTGAGGTATCACCTCACACCTGCCAGAATGGCTGTCATCAATAAATCATCACACAAGAAGTGCTGTCAAAGGTGTGGGGAAAAGGGGACTCTAGTACATTGCTAGTGGGCATGCAGACTGGTGCAGCCACTGTGGAAAACAATATAGTGTTTCCTCATATGATTAAAAATTGATCTGCTTTTTGACCTAGTGATCCCACTTGTAGGAATATATCCTAAGAAGCCTGAAACACCAATCAGAAAGAATATCTGCACCCCTATGTTCATAGTATCACTGTTTACAATAGCTAACAGAAAACAGCCCAAGTGTCCATCAGTAGATGAGGGGATGAAAAAGCTGTGGTACATATACACAATGGAACACTATGCAGCTGTAAGGAAGAGAGATCTCTTATACTTTGAGACAACATGGAGGGACCTGAGAACGTTATGTTAAATGAAATAAGCCAATCAGAGAAAGACAAATATCACATGATTTCACTTATTTGTGGAATATAATGAACAGAATAAGCTGATGAACAAAATAGACCCAGAGACATAGAATGGAGTATGGTTCAGACTGACAAACCTCAGAGGAGGGAGGCGGGGGGGATGGATGAGATAAACCAGAGAATTTATATGTGTGTATATGTAACCAGTGGACATGAACAGCAATGCTGGGGCTGGGGCGGGTTGAGGAGGAAGGTGTCTAGGGGGGAAAAATGAGAAACATCTGTAACAAAAATAAATTAATAAAAATTGAAGAAAACAATAAAGTAGGAAATTTTCAGTGGTGATGGTTGTATTTATATCCTAGATTGTGGAGATGTTTTTGTGGACATATAGTTATTTCCAAATTCATCAGTTGCATACTTTAAATGCAGGTTTTTGCATGTCAATCATAACTCAACAAAGTGATGAAAAAAACAATAAGAAACAAAGCAAGTTCCAGAAGCATATATTATACTTACACAAAATTAGAAAAATTGCACAAAACAACCTCATAGTATGTTGTTTGATGATGTATACATATGTGAATATGATGATGGAAAAATTAAAGACATATGTATGATGATAAACACAAAATGAATGAGAATGGGTACCTTTCATGAGGAGAGAGAAGAAGCAAGTAGAGAAGAATACATCCTGGCTTCTGTTATTTTGTGATATTTTTATGTCATATTCTCAATAGAGTGAATGCAGTGAACAAGAGTTACCTTATTCTCTCCATTTATGTATCTGAAATATACCACAGTAAATAAAAAGTATGTTCCATTTTGATAATAGTTAAATGTTGTTTGAGGCCAAGTGTGATGAATAAGGTAACCAAGACATTTTGAATATAAATGATTAAAAATTAAGTAAGTTTTTTTAATTCTATGTGCATGTTGTAAACTGGTCCTGAAACATTTCCTCAATAATAGTTTTTGCAAAATTTTGAGAAATGGCTACATCATTGTTATTTCTGTGTGTAGCTTCTCAAAGTGACTTCTTTGAAGGGAACAAGTTTCATCTGGATGTATAAGATGTCCAAATTCTAGTTTGTATGTTTAAAAACTCAGCCTCCGTTTTTTATTCCAACATCTTTTAATAGAGATATTGATTCCACAAGAGAAACTAGACAAATGTGGAAAATGCCTCCATGTCAGAGAAGAGCTCATCAAAGTATTCAAAGATGTTTTTCTTGGAAATATTGAGATGCATAGGGATTTCTTTGAAGATATTTTTCTACAACATTTATATTTGACTAAAAGCCTCACAAAAGAACTATTTTATTTACCACTAGGCACTAGATGAACCCGCCAAGGACAGTGTCTCCAAGGACAACACATTAGACCCACCTCTGGAGGTAATGACTTCATATTACCCCTGCTTTTGACATGCAATCCCAAAACTCATTGCTAACTCAGTACCTGGTTTCAATTCTTCCAGTTTTGTTTTCCTGCACAGCTCAGGCAGCAAACTGAAGAGGTCTGTGCTACCATTGATAAGGTCTTACAGGATTCCTTGTCTATGGTAATGCCTTAGACTAGAATGTGCAATTCAAACATTTGCTTCGCTTCTCTTCATTTGCCTCTACTTGAGTCTGATGCATCACAGGCTTGTCTTTTTTTATTTTCCAGCATTCTCCTCGTTCTCCTTCAAGTTCCCTACAGACATTGTTGGGTTCTGACACTATCAAAGTATGTATATGTTTAATATAATTTACTGAACCGTAATAGTTTCTATATCAATGATTTGTAAGCTGCAGGTCAAAGCCCAATAGTGAATTAGGAAATTAATTTAGTGGATAGCAACCAGCGTTTTATTTTTTGTTAGCAAATAGCATTTTAAAAATAGAATAGTAAGAATGTAAAATATCAGACTTTATTCTAAGTAGTGTAGATATTATTGAAATTTATTTCCACTTGTTTACATATACATATATAAGTATGTGTGTAAAGAGTTGCAAAGTGAAATCTGTTTCTAACTATGGGCCAAGTTAAAACCAACATAGTAGACTGTGTTATACGTTGGCATTTTCAGAAGCTATATGGAAGTAACTGCATGTAGAATTTGTTGCCTAATCTCATCTCAAACCATATCTTCAGTGCTTTTGTAATTCACAGCCATTTAGAATTGTGGAAGTGATAATAAAGTAGGCTAGAGCAGCATTAGTCTAAGAGCTTTAACGCAGGTATTATTTCTGGAATATATTTTCTTTTGGTTGACGAAATCTATTTCATTGTTCTTTGACCCAGAGGGATAGAAACCTGGATATTTTAGATTATTATAGTACTACTAAAGCATTAATTGTTACATTTACACAATTAAATATTTTCTTCTTATAATGTAGCCATTTTCATTTGTTGGAATAAAATGCTACATTTCCCACCTCACCCCCTTTTTTTTGCATGCTTAATACAGACCTAATAATCCAAATTTCAAAATGATCATGTTTTTTCCTTTATTGATAATTATTAGTTTTTTGTTTTTTTTTTTTGTCAGCCTTATAGTCTCTTTTGGAGTTAGTAAAGCTTTTTGCATGTCCTTTTTAAAAATTGGACACTGTGTGCATAAAACAGGCTTTAAATGTAGAAATTGCTTATAATTAGAAGAGTAATCCTAATTATCAATTGGACCGTTATAGACAAATATCCATTAATATTGGCACAGAAACCTAGTAACCATTGATTGTCAGTTTTAAAAGATTATATTTTAGCAGAGAGGACCTACAAATGAATAATTTTAATTTCTGTGTCTGTGTTTACTATCTATTTAGTTGTATATTCTTTGTCTTTTAATCTAAAAATATAAAACTTTGTTCACTTTGCCAAAGAAATACCATGTAAATTATAAAATATATTTTTTCTTATTTTATTTGTTGAACATATAAAAAATGCCCTATATTATATTAACAATACTGGGACTGTGATTTAAATAGTAATGTGTGAATAATCATCCTTATTATTGATTTATTTAACAAATACTTAATGCTAGTAGTATTTAGAAACATTATTCTAGGTCACTGTTATTAAGGCAATTATTTCATTCAACAAATATTTATTTATTAAGTGCCTACTATGGGTGTGGCATTGTGAGGCATTAGGGAGATAATGGTGAACAAGGCAGAGTCATCTAGAGGGCCATACTTTGGATGTAGTGATCAGAAAGTAGAATTCAAGCTAAGACCAAAGATGGAAAAACCCGACCATAGAAACATTAGGGAGAACAGCTTTCGGGCAGAGGAGCAAAGATATGCAAATTTCCTGAGGCAGGAGAGCTCTTAGCGTGCATGGAGATGAAGACAAGTGTGGTTGCAGCACAGTGAGCCAGGGGTGAATGGTGTAAAATGAGACTGAGAAGGTGAGCTAGAGACAGTGAAAATGCTTATATGCCATGGCACAAAGCCTGAGTTCCAGGAAAAACAGGAATACATACATATATAGGAGAAATATTATGATACCATTGAAAAATATCACAATGAATGCTGTGAGGAGGCTACTGAGGTCAGAAAGGCAGTTGTTGAAGTTGGGCTGGATAAGGTGGGTTCATAGGCAGAGAGGAGTGTGGGGGTATGAGAGAGAGATTTCAGACTTGCTGCAGGTTTGTATGAATGTGGTGGAGAGAAGAATCATGGGTCAGCTCTGGGTCTCTTCCTTGAGCACAGATGACTGTGAAGGAGGCACAGTGTGGTAGAGGAAAGAGAGTTGATGTTTATTTTGGACATGACTTTGAGGTGTGTTTCAAGGAGGAATTAACCCTATTCATCTGGAGGTAGTAGGAAAGGTCTGGGGATGGTCAACACCTGGATGCTGTGAGCACCCTGTACAGAGCTCCAAGGAATAAAACATTGCAGGACCAATGAAGGAGGTGGAGAAGAAAAACTCCATTGTAAAAAAATCAGAACAGTATGGTGTCATGGAGGCTACAAGAAGAGAGTATTGAAGAGCATGTAACTACAGTGCTTGCTGCCAGGAGGAAGAGAAAGCTAAGGCTAGAAAAGTATTTATTAGATTTGACATATATTTTGAAACTATATTGCTCTTTCTTATGTGTTGGTGCTCATTCTCATCTTTTTGTTTTTTATAACTTTTACTAGCATGTATAATCCTTTTGAACCTAAGGTTGTGTTTTCCATCTAGTATGAAAATAGTGACCTTATATAGATTATATATATACTTTTTAATTCATGTTTTGTTAGTTATTTTATTACTTCATTTTATGCTACTTTTAAAAATCAATTTCTGTTACGTTAGTTTTATCTTTCTGTACCCTCTTGTTTAATTTTCTTTAGGACAACATTTCTGGATATCACTTTCATATTCAATCTGAAGTTCTCTTTATCTGGGACCTTAAGCCATTTATAATTATTATAATTCTTATTATATTAATACTAATTTCTGCTATCTTATTTTATATTTTCTACTTAAAATGTTATCTATTTTGTCTTTCTTCTTTCCTTTAGATATTTGACATTTACTGGTTTGAAACTTTTTGAAAAATTTACTTTAGATTTTTGTTAGTTTTTATAGTTACACATAAATTATTAAAGACAATAATTATGTTTATTTTCCTATCAATTTTAAAGCTTACAAATATTTTCCCCCCAAATTAGGTAAGTACTAAAGCACTTTCACTTTTCACATGTTTTTAATCAAGTTACACACTCACACAGACATAATTTGTTAGTATATTTTGGACTTTTGTATTTGAACTACTATGGTTATATTTTTACTAATCTCTTCATTATTTAGATACTTATTCTTTATTTAGGTTCTTGTCACAAATTCATAGCTTTAACATGGATTTACTCTTTTTCTTGTTGGAATCTGTATTCAGCAAGGTCTGATTGTGTTGATTCTATGGCCTCTGTCCCTAAAAATGTCTTTTGTTTTGCTCATTCATTTAAATTACAGTTTCTCTGGACTTAACATTATAGATTCTCTCTCTTCAACACTTTTTACCCCAGGTTCTTTTACTTTAACAACATTCTTGTAAAATATTTTGTCAGCATGATTTTTACTCCTCTGCTAGAGAGTGGTCACTTTTAGTATTTTATCTTTATCTATGACCTGACTGGTGTTTCCTATAGTGTGTCTAGGTGTGCATTTTTTTTCCCTTATGTACCTGGGTTGGTACTCTCTTTGACCTTTCACTTGGGGTCTTTACTTTTTTCTTCTTACATTGAGGATAATTTTTAGTCATTTTTTCAAATGTTTCTTTCCTGCTGGGACTCTTACAACACGGATGTTATCACTTTTGCTTCTGTATTCCATCTCTCTCAAATGTCATATATTTTTTCAACTTACTGCTTCCTAATTCCTTCAAGAGGATTTCTTGATCTGCTATTCCAGTTCAATAATTTGTTCAGTGTCTATTTTGTTCTTCAATGCCTATGGAAATTTCTTTCTAGCTTATATAGTTCTTTTATTTCAAATCAGGTTTATTGAGGTATAATTTACTCACTGCAAAATTTACCCTTTCAGTGTACAGTTCTATGACTTCTGACAAAGCATACAGTTATGTGACCACCCCCACATCCAAGATACAAAACACTTCCATCAAATAAAAAAGTTTCCTTCTGCTCCTATATCCCTCTCTCCAACTCAAGTGCTGGGCAATCACCAATCTGTTCTCTGTCTCTATATTTTTGTCTTTTCAAATTTCATATTCAGTAAATAGAATTATACAGTATAAATTCTCTTGAGTCTGACTTTTTATGCTTAGTAGAAGGCAACTGATTCGATCTGTTCATATTTTTGCATGTATCAATAGTTCATTTCTTTTTATTGCTCAGAAGCATTCCATTGTGTGGTGGCACCATGTGTTTGCTGTATGCCAGTTGATGGACAATGGAGTTATTTCTGATTTGGGAGCATTACTAATAGAGCTGCTAAGAACATTTGCAAACCAGACTTTGTATGGTCATATGCTTTCATTTCTCTTGGGCAAAGACCTACAAGTGAAATGGCTCAACCATTATTTTTCTTTTATAGTATTTCCATTTTTTCAGATGTCCTATAAGTTTTCCATGGAAACTCAAATTTCTCTGGGCATATCAGCTAGCTTGGCTGTATATGTGTCTGATACCTGGGGTGGCAGGTACTAAAGCCTGGTTCCTAGGATTTCCTAATTCTATTTTTTGTTTGTCTGTTGGTTTGTTTTTTTGGTGAACAGGAGTTGTGTGTGTCTCCGAATATAGAAACTCCATAATATCAACAATTTCTCACTTGCCACTCCCTCCCTGCCTCAGTGACACTGTCTATCACCTTTGCCCCCCTGCACCTCTGCTCATGGCATTTGATAGTCCTCTTTTCTAATTTATGTCCCAGTTGTCATTACCAAGGAAGGGATAAAAAAAGGACTCCTCAGAAGCTGGCCAGGTGTTCAAACCTAAAATTAACTGTTCCCTTTTCCTCAGTCAGGCTGCAGGGCCACCTTGATGTTATCCTAGTAGATTCTTCTTTTCATCGTCTCGTCCCTATATTTTCCTCCCTTACACTGCCTCTTTGCTCTCTTTATCTCTGGTGATGAAAAGTGTTGTGAATGAGAAAGCAGAGACAGACTACGAAAACAAACAAACAAAAACAGCTACTTTGGAAGGTTGGGTTATGAAAGGGAGAAGGAAATTGGGTCAGTAGTGGGGTCAAGGAAGAATTTTTTGTCTGCTTTTTAAAGCTGAAAATGACAAGAGCAAGCTGATATGCAATTAGGGTTGATTAGGTACAGTGGGTGATACTGTTTATACAAAAGAAAACTAGAGCCTAATTCAAAGTGGTATCCTTTGATGAAAGGTAGGAAATGTCCTTGTAGCATTGTAACAGGCCAGAAAATAGAAGACATGACAGGTACAGAGGCAAGTATGTTAGTAGGTTGATGGTGGGAAATTGAAGAATTTTATAACTAATACTTTTAGTCATTTTATAACATCTTTCAGTGAAAAAAAAATAAAATTATTAACTGACATTAAAGAGGGACAGTCTAGGAGGGAAGAGTTTGAAAAAGAAAATATTAAAAAAAATAGTCTATGTATTCTGCTTTCATTTTTTTTTCATTTTCCCTCTTAAATTCCTTCCATTCAGGATTTCTCCACTGTGCTCCCCAAACCACCTTTCCCAAGTTTCTGGAAGTCCTCCCATTGCCATCAACTCAGTTTATAACTGATCTGAGCTGATCACTTCCTCCTCTTTGGTATACCAGTACCTTACAGGGCACTGCACTCTCTCAGTTTTCCCCTCCCTCCCTTGTCATTTTTATTCCTTACTCTCCTTTGCTGGTTGATCCTTTTCTCAAACTATTACATTTGGAGTACTCTGGGCTCAGTGCTTGGACTTCTCATTTCTCTCTATATTCATTCCTTTGGTGTTCTCACCTAGTCTCCAATTTATATTTCTAGTCCAGGATTCTCCCCCAACTGTCGTCTCCTACTCTTCATTTTCATTTAGTTCTAATAAATATCTTAAAAGTGAAATCTAGATATTCTCCTATAAAAACTATCTTAACCCTGCCTTCCCTTCTTCTTTGACAGGACTACAAATTTTTCATTTGCTCAAGACCAGAAACTTTGGTGTCAAGTATTATTCTTTCCTTTCTCTCACATTTGACTTCTTTTGTATTAGAAATCCTGTGGCTGTATATTCAAAATATATTTAGAATATGATTATTTCATATGTTATGTACTACTGAGCCATCATTGTGTTTTGCTGGATAGTACAGTAGCCTTTCCCCTATACCCTTGCCTCACTATAATTTATTCTGAACACTTGAAACAGAGGGATACTTTCAAAGAATAAGTCAGATTATGACCCTCCTATATGCCTTAAACCGGCAGTGCCTACATATTTGCCTCAGAATATAAACCAAAGTCCTTACAAGACCCCGAGGGGCCTCTGCAGCCTGTGCCTCTAACACTTACATGATCTGTTCTCCAACTTCCTCCTTTACCCACTTCACCCCGGTCCTGCTGGCCTCTTTGCTGGGCCTTGACTGTGCCGTGCTCCTGCTTTAGCACATGTAGTTCTTTCTCAATCAACTGTATAACTTTTATAGTTTCTAGTTCGCTGTAAAAATTTGCAAGCTTCACCTTTACCTCAAACAATATGGTTAAGTATGGTGGTTTTTCAGTCTGGTTCTAAGAAAACAAGTTTCTGGATTCTTTGTGGGTCTTTTTTAAATTTTTTTATTGCTGTTCCTTCTCACTCACATTGTCTTACCTCTTTGTTTTTCTGAATCTGATTGTGTATTGGATATTCTACAATCAACTTGAACATTTATTTGTAGAAATTATGTGAGGCCTCAGATGATATTATTTTCTTGTTGAGAGTCTTTGCTTCTGTCTAACACCAGGAGCCCTAGCAAAAAAGGATGACCTTAATTTAATCTAAGGTTTTAAGATAATTTTTAAAAAACAAACAATCATTTGTAGATGATTTGAGGCCAGCCTGAAGCCCATGTGAATCTTCTGGATCTCTTTTACTCCTGAACCTCAATCTTTTCTTGGCTCTGGAGAACCTGACTTTTATCTCGTGACACCTCTGAGAATGTCAAAAGTTTGGATCAGCTTCTCAAGCAACTCAACAGTATTTGCAAACACCCCCAAAGCAAAAGCATATCTCAAATGCCTGACTCTTCTCTGCAGACTCCCATTCTCTCTTGATCTTGCCCCAAATTCTTCACTCTTATTACCTCATCGATATTTTTAATACAACATTTTCCAATATTTGCTCAACTTTGTTATTATCTATTATGGCAAGATTGCTTTGAGTTCCTTAGCCACCATTCTCAAAGGTGAAAATTCATATAAGAACTTTTGACACTTGTTCCATCTTGCTGGAATGCTTTTTATCTAGATGCCCACGTAGCCAACTTCCTCACCTCCTTAAAATCTTTGTTCAAATGGCACCTTCTCTACAGGGATCATCCTATTTAAAATTGCAATCCCTCAGCGCTCTTGACTTTCTTAACATTTGGATGGTAGAAGTAAAGGTTTCCTTTGGAAGAATGTGCTATCCAAGGCTTCAAATTATTTCTACTCTTTTTTTTTTTATTTTTTTTATTGAGTTTGTCACATTCTAACATACAGTGTAATTTACTTATTTATTATTTTATTGTTTATTTTATCTCCTGCTGAAATGTAAGCTCCCAAGATGTCTCGTGTTCACTGATAAGTCTGAAGTGTGCAGAACAGTTCCTGGCATATAGTAGATACATAATCTTTTTTGACTAGATAAATGAATTAAATAGCCAATCGATCTCAGAAAGTGGGAAAATGAGCCTATAAGAGAAAAGTTGGGGGCTTGCCAGGAAGTATTGAATGCCCATTTGAAGTTGGTTATCACTAATCTGTAATGAAATCAATGAGTTGATTGAAAGGATTTCCCAGTAATATTTTGTTTCTCAGGTACAAGTTTAGAGAAAGTGGATGATAAAGTCCATCCAGGTTTTGTGTTGAGGGGGAGGGGATTCACAGGGAGAGAGACAAGAGAAATTAGGGTATAAAATGACTGAGAATATGCAATATATTTAAGCTGAGAGGTAATATAGCCCGAATGGAGCTGGTAAGGGTCAATGATTATGAAGCCCAGTGAGGCTGAGGCTGAAGAAATGTTGCATTAGGATATTTGAGAAATGAAGATGGTGGCTAGGAGGTAGAGTTCTCAGAGTAGGATGTTAGAAATTGAAATTTTAGAGGTTTCCCATTTTATTTGTGAAGGCAAAATATAGGAATGATCCTGGAAATGAATGATTGAAATGGAGTGGATGAGAATATCTTTGGAGTTGAATAGCTTAAAGAATTAAGAGTACAGGGACTTATATGTAAATTTTAAAGTAGCCAAAAATTATGTAAGGAACTATTATGATTCATGGATAAACATCAACAATAAATGAGGGGAAATTTACCAGAAAGCCAATAGATAACAGCAATGTAAAGAATAATAAAATGATATAATTTAATGAAATGATTTTCAAAGGAACAGGGGATTTTGTACAGAAAAGAGGCAGTAATTTTTTCTTAATAAGAAATAATAGGTGAACACTTATCCCAGAAGTTAAATCATTTAGTATTTTATTGATTACTTCAGTATTATAATTATTTTTATTTTTATACAGACATCTACAACTCTTCCGAGAGCAGCTGGTCGAGAAACCAAATATGTAAGTCCCTTCATAATTATACATACTGCTTTTTTAATGGGTGTACATGTATACTTTGGAGGCAATTTAATTATAGTCATCTAAATTGAATTCATTGATTTTTTTCATAAGTGGAAAGAGGTAAGATGGTATGATGGGCCCAGATGTGAAAAATCAGGTTATGTCAGGTAAGTTCACTGAATACATTCCTTCTTAAGTGAAGTCTAGTTTGATTAATTTTACTAAGTAAAGCAGAACGTCAACACTTGCTTTGTCTTTCTAATGATCAAAGCTTAGATGGCATTCTTGTTTCTGTACTGGTTTATTGTAGTAACTATACACTATTCAATTCCCATACCTGAGACACTGATTTGTCAATTTCTAATAGAATTGTCAGTTTAGTTGATTTTGACTAGTTTGTTGCTTTCTTGTATTTAAATGATCAAATAAGCCAATTTCCACTTATGACCAAAAACAGATTAATAATGAATGTGTAGATCCAGATTCCTACACTTGATTCATCTAATTATGAGAGCAGGTTCTGAATGTCCTAGACACACACACATGGCCTCACCCTATCCCTACCCTTTATTCACCTAGTCATTTATCATGTGGCCAGCTTCTGCTTCTGACCAAGCATATTTCAATAGAAATAGGATTGTCTCCTAAGCAAATGGTTAGTTTAATACAAATCATCAAACTATTTTATTATACATTATATTTTCTAATATATAATTTTTATCACCCTCATGAGTAAATAGTTATTAAATTCATGTTTTATGACCTACCTTTTTTGCGATTGATAAATTTCTGCCTTCATTTCAATCTCTGTAAGGCAAATAATAAACTGGGTGAAATTACAGAATTTTATCACATTCAGGAAATGGTGTTTACAGGACATGGGTAGGAACACTATTAGAGCATTTTCTAGAGGTTTGCACTGTTATTTTTTGTTATTATTGGGAGCTGTTTGGAGTAATACTTAAAAGACTGGAAGCATTTGGTAGGCTATCCTCAAGTTTACATCCTAGTGTTGCTGCTCGGTAACAATCTAATCCTGGAAAATCCCTTAGCCTCTCTGTGCCTTAGTGTTTTCATATATAATATTGTGATACTAATAACCTTACTTGGTTGATATAAGGCTTAGGTTGGTTAATGTATGAAAAGCCCTTACTGCAGCGGTTCTCAACCTGTGGGTGGCGACCCCTTTGGGGGTCGAACGACCATTTCACAGGGGTCACCTAAGACATAACAGTACCAAAATTACAGTTATGAAGTAGCAATGAAAATAATTTTATGGTTGGGGGTCACCACAACATGAGGAACTGTATTAAAGGGTCACGGCATTAGGAAAGTTGAGAAGCACTGCCTTAATGTATTTCTGACACACAGGAATTGCTCAATAAATAATAGTTCTTTTTCTTCCTCTTTTTATGCCCTTGTTTTCCCTTCATCTCTGCCTCCTCCCTTCTCTTCCCCCTACCTACCTCGGAAAGACTAAAAGCACCCTGCTTTAGCTGAGTTTCTTCATTCTTCATTTGGGTACAAGAAAAGAAAATATCCTAAAGATGTTTTGACTAATACATTCTACAAGAGCCAGACGTGGGAAAAAGTAGCTAGAATTTTTTGGCTCTCTCAACCTTTCTTTCTCATCTACTCCTACTTTTTATCAGAATTCCCCTGAATCAGACTCAGTTACAATAAGGAGCAGAAGGCTGATGCCTCTTCCCACCCCTCCCAGGGGGTGGTTATTTTGATAGGAATTGGAATAATTCTGGAGGGGCTTCTTCAGTCTCCATAGTTAGTGGTTATTTCAAATTATTCTTCAATCAGTTATCAGACTTACAGTCGGTTAACATTTGCCCCAAACTTTGTGAGACCATTTGAGTTACTTGACGTTTACATGGAATCATCAAACAGATTTAGTATAAAGTAGAAAAAATGCAAACTCTGATTTAGATAAGATTCTTGACTTTGATTAAGTTTGCTTTGTTGAATGAGAAGCTTTGCTTTGGACTTTCTTTTACAATATGACATTTGAATTGTTGTCTGTGACACCTCAAATATGTTCATGTCTTTTGAAAGACTAGGAGCAATGCTTTTCTGGTGGAAGGTAAAAACCAGTTCTTTGGTGCCAACCCATTATCGTTACATTTGTAAATATTTGGCTGCAATTGTTACATTTACTAAGTGATGTCTGATATACTTATGAATCAGAGAAGTCTACAAACTTTAACATTTCAATATTTACCACCTCTCTTCAAAACTTTGAAGAAAGTAGGCATCTTTACAAGATATGCCTGCTGGGACTTTGTGTCACTGACTTTGTAGAGGTTCTTAGATAAGACTCAAAGCAGGGATCATGCAATTTACCAACTCCTGCACCACAGAGGAAAATGAAGGGAAGACTTAAGTTAGATCCAAAAAGTTTTTAGGATATCCTTATCAAATTAGCACAGACCATTCAAAGTCCCTATTTCTGGGTGCTCTTTAAAAGTATAATGTCTATGAATCGACTGGTAGAAACTAGTCAGTATTTTCTAGCATCAGTGCTCATTTTTACAATTTTGTTGATTGATTTGACAAATAATTACTGTGTGTCTTCCATGTACTCACTGAGGAGTTACTGGGATGAAAGATGAACACAGTATGAGGGTCCCATTTCTGAAGCATATAATGGTGAAGATGGTAAATGATTAAAATAGTCAATGAGCAAGATGCTTTCTTATAGAAATTAGAGGAGAGCTGTCCAGAGAACTGATCGATGTTAAAACAAACTTATAAAGTTGTATCAGTGTATCAGTATGTCCACTGGATTTCCAAATTTTCTGAGATGATTATAAATGGTTTAACTAAATAATGAGAAATTGTATGACTAATTTGAAAGGCTGACTTTTCTCTATTGAAAGACAAGGAAACCAATGCAAGACAATTAGTTTTCTTTCTTTTTTGAATCCTTACCTGAGGATATTATTAAATTTATCTCCAAAGACACAGTGGGAAGGAGAGAGAGAGCGAGAGAGAGAGAGAGAGAAAGAAACATCGATGTGAAAGGAATACATCGACTGGCTGCCACCCACACGACCCCAACCAGGGCCGGGGATGAACCACAACCGAGGTACATGCCCTTGGCCAGAATCGAATCCAGGACTCCCCTGTCTGCAGGCTGATGCTCTAACTGCTGAGCCAAACTGGCCAGGACTAGTTTTTTTTTTCTTATTATTTATTGTACATATTGTTACATGTCCCACAGTGCTTTATAGGATGACCCAGAACAGTAAAAGTATCAGCAAGTCAGGTTAATTAAAGTCAGTTTTCTCCAATTATGGTATACTTGAATTGCAGGTTATTTTAAAGTGCAGTTGACCCTTGCACAACACAGTTTTGAACTGCACAGGTCTACTTATATTTTATTAAATAGTATAAGTATATTTTTTCTTCCTTATGATTTTTTAAATAACATTTTCTTTCTCTGGTTTATAGTATATAATACATATAGCATACAAAATATGTGTTAATCAACTGTTTAAGTTATCTGTAAGTCTTCTGGTCAACAGTAGGCTATTTGTAATTAAGTTTGGGAGGAGTCAAAAGTTATCTGCAGGTTTTTGGCTGTATAGGAAGTCAGCATCCCTAATTCCCACAGTGTTCAAGGGTCAACTGTGATTTGGTTCAGGTTCTTTTAAGTGTAATGGAATTTAAACTAGGCTAATGACATGTTCAGTGATCTCCACAGGTCACACATGTGGGATTGATTATATTAATTTATCATCAAGATTTCACGGTTTTCAACAGATGCCTAATTCAACAATAATAGTAACTAATGTTTTAAATCTTACCTTTCAAATGAGGTTTAACTATCTCATTTAACCTTACATCAATCTTATGCGGTGGATATTGTTATTACAAATCCCCATTTTACAGAGGAAGTAAACAAGTGTCAGAAGTCACAGTAGGCAAAACCAACCCAGGTCTTCCATGTGGCAAAGCACTTGACATTAATATTCGTGTAAACCTATAGAAGCTGGGGATAGTTTGTCTTCCTTAAATACTTTATCTGTAAGTATTTATTCTCTGAGTCTAACTAATGTCTTCATGCCCAATGACCTTCAACTTTGAATAAATAATTTTGTATTTGGTGACATCTGAAGATAATGTTTTACTATATTTCTACTGCTTTAAATCACTTGCCTATATGTAAATTAACTCATAATTTATCAGATAATTTATGAGTGATTATTTCTGATGACACTCATTTTTAAAGAGTTTCTTTCCCTCTATGTAAAGGAATGAATTTTCTATTTAAATTTCTATTTCATTCTTTTTTAACTCTATCATCTTTGGAGGAGAATGTAATTTTTTTTCTCTGCATTGCACTTATCTTTATAAATGTTTATTATTTTTTATCAACTACTACCAGTTTAAATTCATTTCATTCATGTGATTCAAAACCATAGTATACTCTTAATAAAGAGAAAGATCAGAAAATAGGGCAAGTATTTGGACCTATTACTAATTTATAAAAAAACCATTAGTTGAAATCACATTCTACTGATAACAGCTTATATTATAAACTGTCTGCATTTCATGAGTTACTTTAAATGCCAGAGAAATAACAGAGACAGGCTTATTGAATATTATATAATGTTCAGGTAAGATCTCATTTTAATGAGCTTGAGGGACAGAAAATGTCATTACAATTGCATATATATTGCTTTCAAAATATCACAATATATTAAAAAGTGTCAAACTTTATTAAAAATATTCCCCACTATATATACAGATATTCATATAAAGGTCATCGTCTCCAATTTAGCCAGCTCACAAACTCCTCTTGTTGCTGTGCCTGGAAATGTTGCTAGGCTGGCATGTTTCAGAGGTGATGTGCACTAACGTAGTCATAGATCTCAGGCTAAGAGGTGCCTCAAATCCAATCCACTTAAATCCAGACCTGGGTTCAAATCTGCTTCCATAGGATATAACCAGAGATCTGAAGAGTTACTGGAATAGGTGTAAACAATTTGAGCAAGAAATTCCACTCTACTGATCAGTCATCTCTTTTTTTTTTTAATGTTTAGAAATATTTCTTGGTATGCTCATGTGAGCATGGTTGAGGAGGAAATGGAAAGTAATTATCTGGGTTCTACTAGATGAGGAGGAAAAGAAAGGTTCGATGAGACAAGCTTTATGCCTTGTATCCTTCTCATCATCATTTCAGACGTCATCAAGCATGACGGTGCCATAATCTAGGCTGTAGAATATAGATCATGGGATTTTGTTTCACAGAAGAGACATTCCAATATTCATCTCTAATGTGGTTCTTCACAGTCGGCATTAACATGAATAGGCACGAATGACTAAAAACAGGCTTGTTCAAATCCAATTTCAAGTTTATTTATTTATTTATTTATTTATTTTATTTATTTTATTAATTTATTTTTGTTACAGATGTTTCTCCTTTTTCCCCCATTGACACCCTCCTCCCCATCCCCTCACCCTGTCCCCAGCTTTGTTGTCCACGTCCATCACTTATGCATACATGTGCATAAGTTCTGTGGTTTATCTCTTCCCTCCCCCCCCACCCCCTCTTCTGAGGGTTGTCAGTCTGTTATTTTTTTTTTTGGTATGTGCCCCTAGTAGGAACTGAACCTGGGACTCTCTGGTCTACAGGCCGATGCTCCAACCGCTGAGCCAAACTGGCCAGGGCCAATTTCAAGTTTATTTTTAAGAACTTCAAGTTGCTTCTCAATCTTAGTTTAGTTGACTGATAAGCTGTCGTTCATATGTAGCAGCCTCCTCCCTGCACTCACTGCTCCAATCTCAGCTCACCAAACAGTATTTCCTCATTTTTTGAGAATTACTTGTTACAATTTTGATAACATAACCATAGCTACAACATTTAACAAACATCATTAACCTGTATTAGGCAAGCAGAAGAAGGCTTCTCAAAATGATTGAGTTGGTTGAAAGAATCTGGTTTATATTCATGATAATACACATAAATCGGTATTTTTTCTTTGGTAAAGGATCTACAGTGGCTTTATGGATATTTACTCCACCCTGGGGTTCACATTTAATTCTGTCCTTCCTCTGGGAATAGTTTCTTGTAATAGTGATATTAAGTCCATTACATTAGATGAAATAAAAATGTACTGGGAATGTCTAAAGCATCTTATTGTTACGTCATGATCCCCAGTGAAGGAATTTTAGGGACTTTTGGAGACTGGATACAAAGTAATTTGGGTTTTCCACTAATTAAATTAATATGTTTGCTTGAGCATTTTATCTTTTCCCTATAATAGTTCGGTATTATTTAGCACATTTTACTGATAAATGTTAGCAATATACTTACATTGTGCAAACACTTTATTTTTAATGTGTAACCTCTTCTTTCCTATGATTACTGAGATAAAAATTTAACTATGTTTTGTTTTAGTCAAGATGCATTTAATTTAGCATATTTCACAGTAGGTATTAATTTAACTTAGGAAATTCATAGAGAATTCTCTCATTATTGCAATAATATAAAATTAACTAAAGGGAAAAACCTAAGATTTGAAAAGAAATCATGATTATTCATATTATATTATGAGGTTAAAAATGAAACTCTAGGTGAACAAAAAAAACCCACTGTTTCTGGAGGGAATAGGATTCTTTCATGGTATCACAAGGTACGCATTTCAAGCCTACATGCTTGCGAGGAGTTGAGGTGCAGTGGCAAGATTTATGGGAGTGAAAACAAAGCACTGTCCCCAGGTACACCATGCCCAATGTCTCATCCACGGCCAGGTATTTAATAAAGGGTATGCCTATGAAAACAGAAGAAAAAACAAAGGTTAATGACCAGAGCAAATTATAAACCAGTTTCTGAGTCTGTAAGGCTGTCAGTCGAGAAGATTTTTAACTGTAAGGCTTTTGCTGGAATGAGAGCTAGCAGCAGCAATCTGATAGATCCTCCTTGTCTGCAGTTCGAACATCTCTGATGTCATCAGGTGCTCAGGTTAATTCTGTGTGACATACATAGCCTTAGGAAAAAAAAAGTTGTAGTTCTCAATAATTTGAAGTCAAAGGATGGGAGAAAACTGAAACAGTTTGGAGGGTTGATGAAAACTAGAAGAATTCAGGATTCAGTTCAGTTTATAAGTGACAAATAAAGCTTTGAAGACGATTAACTCAACTAGAGTCTAATATCCATAGCCGGGCATTATGATTTCTACTGAAACACAATTACTCCCCCTAAAATCACCCTGATTTTTATTGAAGAGTCAAATTAAGATCAATTTAGTGCATTAAGTCCAGTTTCAAGTTGGCCTGATTATTTGCATAAACACAAGAATATCAATTGATCACATAGGCTCTTTTTTAAAAATATGCTTTTATTGATTTTTTAGAGAGACAGGAAGGGAGAGAGAGATAGAAACATCCATATGAGAAAGAAACACTGATCGGCTGCCTCCTGCACACCCCCTAATGCAGATCGAGCCTGCAACCCAGGCATGTGCCCTGACCGGGAATTGAACCGAGACCTCACAGCCTATGGGTCAATGCTCAATCCACTGAGCCACACTGGTCGGGTGACACATAGGCTCTTTTAAATCTGCTTTGCTGGAATCTCATAAGGAATTGCCAGATTGAGCTTTAATTAGCCTCTCAGGGCAAAAAAGCCAAGCCAAACAGTTGTTACCAGGTTCTGCCTGCAATACCTATAGGTTTGGATAGATTCCTCAAGTTCTTGGGTCCCCCAAAATGTCTTGAGGTTTTTTCCTTTGTTATCTGCCAGGAAAGCAACCTTCATTCCTTACCTGGAAAGTCTGCCATGAACCACATAAACAAGCAAGTACCCAGGCTATTTCTCCAAGGGGTTTTTATCAGCTTTCAAAGTCAATATTAAGTCCTTAAAGCTTTCTGATGACATGCAGAGTCCAGGCATTTCTCTTTCAGACATGACATTTCAGGTAAAGTTCTGGTTAATAAAACCACAATTGGAAACTGGTTTTATGTGTCCTTTTATTAAGAGAACAGCTTCTTATTGAATTCATGCAAACAAATATATTGCCATGAAAATAACAATACTCATTAAGAGTTGCCAAATTCTGGAGGGATCAGGTAGGGAGAAAAATATAAAGCAAAAGGAAAATCCTTGTCCTTTTAATAGAGTGGAAAAGAACCAAACTCCAACTCAGTATTAGACTGCTAAAAAGTAAGCAATTAGCATTATTTAGATTGGCAAACACATTTCACAACTTCTAGAAACACAGGCTCTTCTATTGGTAAATACACTTACACTTTGATGAGACATACTTCTAATAAGGTATATGACATTCGTTACCAGTTCCAATTTTTTTTTCTAGCTTCTCTGTAATAAAAAGCCAAAAGCAGATAAATTTAAGACTTGTCTACCAATCAATGTTTCAGAACTACTTCCCAGAAATGTGCATTCTAAAAGATGACCTAGATGAGAATTCTTGAAAAAGACCAGGTATTTGCATCTCAGAGGTAGAGGGAAAGAAATGCAAACTCCTCCTAGAAGGACTTGGGTTTCATAAAGCCAATTATCTATAACCTCTGTCCCTTTCCCTGGAACCCATAAAACAGACCTAGCTGCAAGACAGTATTAAAATGCATGATACCATTAACTGGCCAAATCTCCCCATAACCCACTTTATATTGGGGCTAGGCCTTGTTGCAAAAGAAGATTAGGGGCTCAGGGTCAAATTTCAGTACATACTCCAAAAGGGGTTTCCCAAGGGACTGTGATTGATGTGGTATTGCCCATTGTCTTTGGGAAGAGAGATTTCCTTCCTTGTAAAAGAGGAAGTACTTGGGTAGCTAAGGGAGGCTTGAATGTCCTCAGAGCTCTGCTGCCCCGTGTCACAGGACCAAAACCCAGGAGGATGTGTGACCCCATTTCTGACCTTGGTGTCCCCAGACCCGTGCAGACCCTTGAAGACCTGTGCCTTAACCCTCCTCCAACAGGGGTGAAGGCCTTCCTGAAGATTGCAATATACTTTTTGTCTGGGTATAGAGTGTTATCCCATCTTCTGAGGTTACCCCATCTTCAGAGTGGTGATTACGTACTGCTTAATTGGATTCACTCTACTCAGTCAGGTGGCCTTGACTCCACTCAGACCATAAGTATGGCCCTTTTCCTCAAGCAAGGCATCCCTGCTTGATGGCTTTCAGCCTTACCTGGCCTTGACAGAGGTTCCACCCCTCATGTCTGTCTGTGTGCCTAGTACCTCCAATGCCTTGGGTGGAAAACTTGTCCTATAACTCTGGCCTTTAGTAGTCAGGCTTCTGACATGTTTCTCTGCCTTTCACGTTCCCAGCAGCCCTGATGCTTCAAGGGTCCTAGTAGACAGAGGGCAGCCACCCCTAGAAGGAAAAAGAGGTGTCTGTTATGTCATTCCTGAGGCTCTCATGGAAATATGTTTTAAAAGACGGGACCTAGAAGGGATTAGAGAAGATCCCTGGTGTCCTATATATATTAATTGGGCCAGCCAGCCAGAGACAGCACCCCAGGCCCCAGGGGCAAATCTTGTCAGCCTTCTCTAAGAAGCTCATAAATTGCTGGATACCCCTGGGAATGAGAGGGCACAGGAGTGATGGGAAAGATTAACAAATGTTCAGTCAGTCTCAAGAATAGTTTCCTCTTGTGGAGGTTCTTTTAAAATTATTTTTCAGCGCTGGCTGGTTTTGCTCAGCGGTTATAGCGTCGGCCTGTAGACCAGTAAGTCAAGAGTTCGATTTTGGTCAAGGGCATGTACTTTTGTTGTGGTTCGACCCTGGCCCTGGTCAGGGTTGTGCGGGAGGCAACCAGTCGATGTGTCCCTCTCACGTCAATGTTTCTCTCTCTCCCTCCCCCCTCCCCCCCACTCTATATGAAGATAAATAGAAAAAATATGCTCAGGTGAGGATTAAAAAAAATAATAATTAAAAAAAATTATTTTCCAAAATAGTTTAATATAATCCTCTCCATTTCTGTAAGCACTTGCAAGTAAAGCCTTTCTATTTATTGTATACCTGCAGGAGCATTAATGAGGGCTGGGGTCTGGGAAGTTTTGGACTTGGAGGCACAATTTCCTATATTTAACTGCACAGCTTGGGGAACCTGGTGCCCTGGGCGCCCAAGCACATGGCCCCTGGCGTGCAAACAAGCCACAGTGGTTGCAGCAGGAGCAGGGAACTTGTGGCAAGCTCCGGGCCCCAGGTGGGCACTCTGACAGGCAGCAACCCCCACTGTGAGGGGCCCAGGCTGAGCAGAGGTGGGCCACAGGGCCATGTAATGCTGTTTGGCACCTGGGGCCACAGGGAGGGATCAGAGGAAAGGAGGAAAGTTCTGATCTGGAGCTGGAATAGGCAGGCAGCAAATCAGCAGGTGTAAGGAACAGACAAAAAATACCGGAGTGCAAACACAGGCAGCAGCAGAGGCAAGAGAGAGAAGTGAAGAAAAGACCTCCTAGCACAAGGGAGTAGAGGTCCCAGCTCCTGTAACACAGACTGCAGCTCCTCCTTGTCCTCTCGTGGTGTCCAGTCTGTTACTGTCCTTAGAAGACAGCATGTGGTTGTGGAAAGGATGGTTCTGCTGGGCAAGTTGGTATGCTTGTTGTGTCCTAGAGGTGACATATTTGACAAGAAGGTTAAAAAGGCATGAGCCAAAAATGAGTAGGAGAATTTTAGCAACTAACAGTGTAATGAGAGGTAAGAACCAGGTGATGGAGGAACTAAATTTACAGTGTCATAGATTAAGTTGGAGGAGGGGTTCCCTGGATGGAAGCGGTCACACTTGCTTGATGTCCTTCTTGTTTACCATACTCAATTCAAATTAGGCTAAGGGTAGCATTCTAAGATCTTCCTGAAGCAGTCCTTTTCTGTCCAGGAAAGGGGAAGCAGCCAGTCTGTTGCTGGAGAAAAGAGGATACTTCCACAGTATCACAGAAAATGCATTTCAGGGATACATGTGTAGAAGGATTTAAGGAATAGTGGCGAGATTTTTTGGCGCAAAAATAAAGGAAGGGCTTAGGTGATGTCTTATTCACGACCAGGTGGCTCAGCTCTGTTTGCTGTAGAAGAAGTCCAGCATCTGGGCCACAGGCTTGCATTGTCCCCACCAAGCCCAGGAGGAGGCCAGGACCCAGAGCTGCATGCCATTAGCCCAGCACCCGAGGCTCCAGCAGTCCAGCCGTCTCTGTTCCCATCCAGCCCGTGAGCACTGCCTTCAGCCCTCATGGGTGCTGAAGAGAGAGAGCATGAACAGGGGTGCTACCAAGACGGGCCTTTGTTAAGCTTTGCTTGTATTTCTTTGGGTTTAAGAAAGAGCAGGTTTTCTGTCAAACTATCCAATTCTTTCCTGGATCTTCCGGGATTTCATGCCCTTATCCTATCCGATCTTTTCCCCAGGCTTTTCTCCTCACCTTTATGGGCACCAGTTTTGTTCCCACTGCGCATCCCTCCTAGTTGAAGGACCTCCCCCATGCCATCTTGGCATGCCTCAGCGGAGGAATTTCTCCCTCACTGTTTATCCCTCCCCCCCTTAATCTGGGGGACCCAGCCCATTGTTCCCTGGGGAGATGGGAAAGCCAGTCTCTCCTGCCTACTCAGGGATTAGTGTCTGTTTGGCAGAGGGTGAGGCTCTTCCCTGGAGTGTCTTTGAAGCTGCCTCTTCCTAGTTAATCTTCTTAATTAGTTGTCTGGCTCCCTTCTTTTTCATTAATATCCAACTAGCTGCCTCCTGTAACAACACTGTGATGTACATTCTGGAGGTTAATTTTCTGCAACACAGAATCATCGTAAACCTCAGCTCACACTCACCTGGTCTGCAACAATTAGAGATGGGAGCACTTAGCTAAGATGTCCTGCTGCCACAGAGCAACCAGAAATGGCAGCAAGCAGTGACCATCCTGAAGAATGGCATGACACAAACAGTAGAACACACACAGGGACTGCAGGTGCCTCATCAGTATGTTTGGTGATTCACACGCCTATGTCCTTGGCAATACCATGAGACCCACCAAGTTTTCCATTTTCAGTATATTTCACCACTCAGAGAGTAAATCCCATATTGACACATCTATAATAAACCCTGAAATGTTTGCAGTTTTAAAAAGAATGGAAATATTTAGGAGCACAACTTCATTCTATTTTAGCTAAGTATAATTATAATTATGCGTCTGTGTATTGACTATTTCCCATGAAAGTGGAAGGCTTAGCTGATATAGGAACTCAGACTCCCATTTAAATGCAGCCACGCTTGCTAAAATATAGCCATTAAAATATGTCTATGTAAGCCAACCTAAAAAAAAATGAAAGAGAAACCTCTGAGTGCCAGAAATGAAGTGGGACTCCAAGAGTGTTAAGAAGAAGTTAAAACCTCTGATGGAGCATAAGTACTTCAGAACATAGGTGCTGGGAGCCAGGAGTCTAGGTTTTCACTTTGACTGCATAACAAGTCTAAGACCTGTAAAAGAATTCCTTTTGTGCATCCGGGAGCCTAGAAGGCTGGCCACATTGGACGTAAAACATGAAACAGCAAAAAGATAAAGCCATCTATTATCTTTACCCTGCACTCTTGGATAGTAAAATAGACATCCATAAGAAAATAGGTCCTAAACCTGTGAAATTTAAGATGGAGTGATATGCCACCCTTGAGGTTTGGAAATATCAAGGTGATAAAATAAAATGGAAACAGGTCCAGAGCCAGTAAAATTCCTAGGGCCCCAACAAGGGTGAATCTGAAATGTATTGCAGAGAGAGTTTCCCAATGCAGAGCTTCTGAGACACCTAAAGAAATCATCACCAGTTACCCTGACTAAAGATGAGCTTTAAAAAAAAGCTATAAAATGATGAAAGATTATCATGGGGGAGAGGCATGAGAGAGAGTCAGTAGATATAAGAAACAGGAGATTTAGCCATGAGGGAGTATAGAAAAATCTGGAAAGAATTTATAAATATATTTAAAATAGTAAAATAGTTAACAGAACTTATAGTTACCATAAAAACATATTGAAAAAGAACCAAATAGAACTTCTACTAGTTAAAAATAAATTTATTAAATTAAAGTTCAATTGCCATGTTAAACATACTAGTCTAGTTGAAGAAAAATTAATAAACTGCTGGTCTTATATATGGAACACATCCAGAATGCAGCATCATGAGATAAAAAATCTGAAAGGGAATTTTATAGAAATGGAGGATGGATTGAGACGATCCAACATATATTTAATAGAAGCTCCACGAGGTGAGATTAGATATAACTAGAGAAAGGTAACATTTGAAGAGATAATCACAGAGAATTTTCCAGAATTGAAGAAAGATATGCATACTCAGAATGAAGGACTATATCAAGTCCCCAAAAAGGATACAAAAATAGAAATCCACCCTCAGACACATCATAGTGAAAGTACAGAATGTCAGGGATAAAAATCTTAAACGCTAACTGAATGTGAAAACAGCTGATCCGCCAAGTCATGCCATTTAGACTGACAGCAGTCACAGAGCCAGAGCCAGCGGGGCAGAACCATCAGATGCTGCGGGACAATGACTTATCCTGGAAGTCTGTGTCCAGCGGGGCAGTACCATCAGATGCTGCGGGACAATGACTTATCCTGGAAGTCTATGTCCAGCGGGGCAGTACCATCAGATGCTGTGGGACAATGACTTATCCTGGAAGACTATGTCCAGCGGGGCAGTACCATCAGATGCTGTGGGACAACGACTTATCCTGGAAGTCTATGTCCAGCGGGGCAGTACTATCAGATGCTGTGGGACAATGACTTATCCTGGAAGTCTGTGTCCAGTGGAACTCTCATTCGAGAATGAGAACAAAATAAAAACGTTTTCAGGCAAAGTCCAAGACAGTAAGTTCTGAAAAAACTACTAAAGTATTTACTTCAGTAAGGAAGAAACTGAATCCACACTAAAGGAGTGAAATACAAAAATGAAGGAGAAAGAAATAATATCAGCCCTGGCAGGTTTGGCTCAGCGGTTAGAGCATCAGCCCGCGAACCATAGAGTCCTGGGTTTGGTTTCCGCTGAGGGCACCTACCTCGGTTGCAATTTGTCCCCAGCTTGTGAGTGGCAACCAGTTGATGTGTCTCTCTCACATAGATGTTGCTCTCTCTCTCTTCCTCCCACTCTATCTGAAGATAAATGCAAAAAAAGAAAAAAAAAATGTCCTTGGGTGATGATTAAAAAAATAAAGAAATAATATCGGCCTCTTTAAAACAACTTTAAAAACTAATAAATTAATAAAAAAAAATTTGTGATTGAGTGAAAGAAGTTAGATGCTTATATACCCATACAGGTTGTATGAGTCCATTTATATAAAATTTACAAACATAAAACTAACCTATAGTGTTGGAAATCAAGATGGTGCTTTCTTTTGCTGGGAACATGAGAAGAGCTTTGAGCTTCTCTAAATGTGTTAGTTCTAGATCTGGGTGCTAGTTACACAGTTATGTCTGCTTTGTGACAATCCATTGAGCTGTATAAATACCTTAAATGCAATTAAAAAAAAACTAAATCACTTTATTTCACAAATCATGAAAACTTTGGGGTTTCTTTTATATAAAGTTACTTATAGAAAAATATGTGGGTTTTTTGGGGGGGTTTTCAATTTGCATAAATAGATATAAATATCAAAAAGTATACAGAGGATGAAATATTATGTGATCTTGAAGATTTTTTTTTTTGTAATTTTCATCCAAGTACATACGTAGAGAGAAAAAGGGGATGGGGAGGGAGGGGGGGGGAGAGAGAGAGAGAGAGAGAGAGAGAGAGAGAGAGAGAGAGAGAAATAAATAAAGAGAAAGAGAAAGAAAGAGAGAAACATCGATGTGAGAAACATTGAATTGGTTGCCTTCCATATGCTCCCTGACTAGGGATCAAACCTGTAACCCAGGTATGTGCCCTGACTGGGAATCTAACTGGCAACCTTTCAGTGTACAGGACGGCAATCAACAAACCGAGCCATTCCGACCGGCACACCTTCAAGAATTTTTTCATGTCTTGTGATAGTGCTTATGCTAAGATGTTCAGGGAAATCAACATATGAAATATCATATTTACTATCATGTGAGCTGAATAAAAACACACAGGGGAAATATTGTAAGGCAATGTACCAAAAATGCTAGAAGTCATTTTTGGTGGCATAATAATATTTTTCCTTGAATTTTATACTTTTCCAAAATCCTATGATGGATGTATATTACTTTAATAATAAAACAACTTCAAAATACTTAGTAACATAGATATATTATTTTACTAAATTATGAATTTTGCTAAATAAATACCATGCTTTTATTTTGCAGGCAAACCTCTCTTCACCATCCTCTACAGTATCTGAGAGTCAGCTGGTAGGTATCCTCTTACTAAGTCATAGAACTATTTTAGAAAATTCTGATCCCTCAAGACAAATTTTTCTGATCCCCCAACCAAAAGTGAACTGAGAATAAATATACTACATATACTTTTGTTGGTTTCTTTTCTCATCTAAATTTACTGATGCTTTACTAAAGCTCCATGGCGGTTGTTTTGCAGGCTGCAATACACAAACCCACACATAGACCGTATTCGCCAGTAACTTGCATTCTAGTAGTGGCGTTAGAATAGAATTGGTGGGTTCAAAGGCAAGATGTTAGAATTGAGAGAAGGAAAGAGCTCACTTTGATCGGAGAGATAGAAGCGTCTTCAAGGGAAAGGTCATGTTAGATAATGTAGGATAGGTTCTGGACTTGAGGAAATAAGAAACAAGATATTTCAGACAGGAAGATTAGCATGAGAATGCTCTAGACTAGTGATGAGCAATAAAAATATAATGAGAATCATAAATGCAGGCCACATATGTAATTTAAAATTTGTTAGTATACTGCCACATTAAAAAAAGTAAAAAGAAACAGGTCACATTCAATATTATATCATTATATGGTCAATTATATATTATTATGTATTATATGTAATATTCTATTATATTATATATTCAAAAATATGTTTTACTTTATGGTATATAAATACTATCATTTCAACATGTAATCAGTATAAAATTGAGATATTTCACATTACTTTTTTTGGACACTGTCTTTGAAACTTGCTGAGTATTATTTTATTTTATTATTATTATTTTTTTAATCCTCACTCAAGGATATTTTTCTACTAATCTTCAGAGAGAGTAGGAGGGAGGGTGAGAGAGGGAGAGAGAGAGACACATCAACTGGTTGCCTCCTGCACGACCCCGAACAGAGCCAGGGACAAACCACAACCGAGGTGCATGCCCTTGGTCAGAATGCATGCCCTTGGTCAGAATCGAACCTGCGACGCTTTGTTCCGCAGGCCAATGCTGTAACCACTGAATCAAAGCAGCCAGGGCCTGCTGCATGTTTTAAATTCACAGTCACATTTCGAGGTTTCAACACAAGGACTAGTGACTACTGCCTGAACAGCACAGACCAAGACCCTGGAATCTGCTATTTATAGATGCAAATTTAATTAAATAGGAGAATTACTTTTTCTTAGCAAATTAAAACCATGAGATAAGCTACTAGTTAAGTATTTTCTTTACAGTTTTAGCTTTTATTGTTTATAATTGTAAATTCCTAAACAATAGGCACCTTCAGGAAAATTAATAAAAATTTCTAGTAAAGCAGTTTGAGACATTAAGAAGACAAAAATCACTGCTTAATCCTGATTTCCCCCCTTTTATAGCAATTGTTTTAGTGTCCTGCATCCATGACCAACAAGTCATCTTGTCATTATCATGCCACAGTGACAATATTTTTATATTGTCTGAAAAATCATAAAAGGGTATTTTAACTCTTAAAATATCTTGATTCAGTCAAACTGCTTGGGTATGTTGGTCTTCATATTATACATATAGTGTATCTATATGGAGTGTGTTTACATGCATGTGTATGTGTGTGTGATTTTAATGTCAGTTGGTTTAGAACAGTGACAGGCAGTAGAATATAGTTTAAAAAATACTGGAAGTGGGGGCCAAAGATCCACCTTATCCTTCTGCTCTGACACTAGCTACTGAACTGGCAGCAGATAAGTCGTGAATCTGAGTCTGTGCCTCAAACTCCTAATTGAACAATGAGAGCATTCTATTACATACTTTCCAAGCCTTTCTAGTGCTGGGAGTCTGTCATTATTAGCACAGTGAAGTGAAGGAGTTGCCATGGAAACAGGCACTGCAATAACATAATAAAGATGAACAGTTTCCCACTTTAGATATGGAAATATTACTACAACTATTTTAATATTTCATATAATAATATACTTATTTCTTGAGAGTAATGTTGAAAATCAAGAATATTTTTAATATCCTCATATATAATTGTACTCAAAAGCTTAAGAAATACAGATTTTAGATATTGAATGATTAAATATATATTTAGTTATATATAAATATTTATTTTCTGAGTATATATTATCAGACTGACATATATATGACAGCTCTTGATTTAATATTTTAAGAAACTATTTCAAAGAGGTAAATATACATAATGACTTCATAAAACGGAACATAGTAAAAACAACTCATTGTAAATATAGTATATAAACCTTTTCCTGCATAATAAAATAATTCCATAAATTTTATGTTTTGTTCTCTAGGGGGAAAAACACAAAGCATTGCTTTGACTGACTTTGATAATTTCTTTGCATTTACCTTGGACCATTTCTCTAAAGGATTCAAGGAATTTCTTAACCAAGTTTTAAATTAAATTTTAATACCCAAATGCCCTTGAGATATAAGTAGGCTTCTGAAGGGGTTATTATCAAGTAAGCTTATCACTTAAAAAAAAAATCTTGCATTGACACAATTATTTAATTCAATCACTTTGACTTCATTTTATGACAATAACCCTGTATTTACATTACCTGGGAATAAAATAGATTAGAAATAATTGCATGCAGGGATGTTATATGGCATTTTCTTTTTAAGGATTTATAATATTTTTACTTTAAAGTAAAATAATTTATGAATAAAATAATACTGTTTTTCACTTTTATGAATGGATTTCCAATATTTACCATCATGAATTCTCTTCAGGATTAAGTTCTGAATAATTTAAGTAAATAAGAATGCTTTTGAAAAACAAAACTATACACACACACACACACATATATATATATACACACACATATATGTGTGCTTATAACATACACACATATAGATACCATATAACAGGTAATTCTGGTATATTGTTTTTTGTTCATATATATGTATACTTGTATGTGTAGCACAGAAAAGCAAATTACTGGGAATATGTGGTAAATTATAATTAATTAAATCAAATAAGTAAATATGTTTTGTATAAAATAAGTAGTTGAAATTATTTGATTTCTATTTTAGGTGAGAAATACAATAAATAATATAATAATAATAATAATAAATGTAATGGTTGAAGCAAAAATATATAATAAATTGCTGTGGTAGCAAAAGCTTAATAAGAAGCCATTTTACTTTTTAAGGGTATATCATTTTTCATAATTTTTTTCTTTTAGATTTGGCTTATATATTTGCTTCTTTACATTGCCACTGTGCCAATTCAACATTGGAAAGGAAAAAAATTACCTGACCCTTACTTTTAAAACATATTTTCATTCTTTTCTCTGGAAGCCAAATTATTTAGTGGTGAGCACAGGGAGAATAGTTTGGAGGCCCTTATGAAACTAATTCACCAATCTGTGCCTCAGATTCTCTTTTTCCATTAAACAATATCACAGTACATCAAAACTGGAAAGAAACTTAGAGATGAGTATTGGAAATAACCATCTATAAAATGGAGATTGGTATACCTCCTCCAGCTCACCTATCAGAATATGTAATGTTACCAAGGTAGACCTATCCATATGGAAGGTGTTATTAGTGTACACAAAATCTCCAAAATATTATCTCTGAGATACTATGATTGACTTTTTACAGATAAAAACACAGACTCAAAGCATTTAAATAGATTATCTAAGATCACAGTATTAGTAGTCATCCTTGTTCTGTGTGATTTTCAAAATGAATTCTTATAGATTTTAAATAATTTGAAGGGAATACGAAAAGGTCAATGAATGAGTTGGGAAATTGGGCCTCTGTGAAAGTGTGACATTCATTGGACATCTAGGTCCAGCTGGCATTTTAGCATTGCCTGCAAAGATGTAATCACTTATTGAAGAAGACTGGACAGACTCATTAGGGTGCTGAGGTTTTGCACCCGTGGGTGGTGCTTCCCCTAGCATAATAAAGGGAGCAAAGGAAAGGAGGAGCTGGGTTGAAACTTCACATGCTTTCCTAATTTCTGAGCTACATCATCACAATATGAACAGTGGCTGGTGGGATCTCTTCTCTCCGGATAAGAAAACAGGTTGGGTTCTACAAGATGGGGAAGCTCAGTCTTCCTTTGAGGTAGGTAGGGGAGTATACTTTAGATGACATTTGGCTTTTGCTTTAGAAATTTCATGCCATTACAAAATCTTCATTGTTTCCCATGATGGAATACTGAATCTAGAGAGTACCAAACAATAAATGTAAAAAATAAGCCACATGGCCATATACAGGTAAAAGCAAATACAGTTTCCTGGAACAGTATAAAGAAGAGTGCTTAAACTTGCAGATACTTTGTTCCCCGTTCTGAATGCCAGCTGGTGTGTCCTGCTTTAGTGGTGCATGACTCATCCTCCTGAGGGCTCTTGAGTCTCTGTTGTTTAGAAAACGCGGCCCTGGAAGCTTTTGTATAGAACTGATGTCTTCTTCAAGAATAAAGGCAGTTTGTCCTTGACTAGTTTTTCCTTGACACAACATACTTAAATGCTACAGCATTTATCATATACGCCTCCTCAGGTTTGAATCATGCTATTGTTTTTTCTCTGACCATTGAAATATTTCAATCAGGCCAATCTGTGTTGTGTACTTTCCACACAATATTTATTGAGCCATGGGGTACGGTTTATAATTATTGAAATCTTATGTATGTTTATTTTTGTACATTTGCCATAGTGATTATAAATTTTATTTTGGAAAAAACACAAAAAAGGTACTTTTATGGATAGTGTAGAGCATGTAGGATTAACACTATATTTTAAATGTGAAAATAGAAGAAAATTTTTCCTTTCAAATTCCTTTTATGCTATGTTTTTTTCTTTACAAAGTTCTGTCAAGCATATTATCTCATTGGATTCTCACAATCACTTTGTCGGTTAGTATGGCAAGAATTGTTATTTTCATTATTCTGATGAAAAAAAAAAAAACCCAAAAACATGAACTACAGATATCTATAATACCCTGTCAACAGTCCCATGGCTAATGGGTGGTATAAAAAAATCTGTTTTTGCTTTTTGTTTCCCTCAGTCTTAAAAATTGTAGTGTTTTGAAATTTGAGATATTTCTTTGAGTGGGATAAAAAGGTTAAGAATTTGCTTTGAGGATATAATATTGTTTATTTAAAAAAATAATTAGAGCTAATAAACATTTATTAATTGAATGAATAAATCAGCTATATAATTTAGAGAATAATGCTTTTATCAACAATCTTGACTAGTAGAATGTTTTTGAGTTTCTGAGCTTGTTGCCACAGAAACTCTTAAAAAATAAGTAACACCAGAGAATAAAGACAAGACTGAAGCAGATGGTAACAGAAACAACTCTGGTGCATTCACAGACCCTTTGGATCTTTCAGATTGGTAGAATCCCTAGCCAGTCTCACAGAAATTTCTATTTTCTGTGTTTTATTACATTTTTGCTCTTTTATTACACATCTTATTTCATCAAAAGGATAAAAATAAGCCCTTAAAAACTGGGACCCTATTCTTTGATTTGTTTGTTCCCTCATCACAACCACCTCAGAACTTCTGTAGTCAAAGACAATTAAAAACACCAATACTAGTTGAAGTTACTAATTTATGAAGCCATTATTTTAAAATATTAGTAATGAACTTTCTAGGTCAGTACTGGCAATTAATTTTCAACTTTGGTCTCTAGCCAGAGGCAGTACTAACTTGTTGTCACAGAATTATGATTATAAGTTCCACAGGGCAGAAACAATGTCTAGTGTTTCAGTGGCCCGAGTAGCAATGTTGAAGTATAAGTGTATACTTGATGAGTTATAAAAACAAATAAATAGCAGACTCAGACCAGTGCCTTACAGGCCATTAAAACGTGCCCACAGGCTCTGGGGACTCCACGTACTCCATCTCTTGGACTTTCTCTCCCTCAGAACTAACAATAGAGCTAGATATAAGCTCCTGAGTTCCACCTCAATTTTGAATTCTCAAAAAATGACAACAGTATTGTCTTTTGGTTTTGAGTTTTATTTCTTATTACCATAAGCAAAAGGGGGCAGAAAATACATTTTGTTTTTAATGGAGAGGGTTAAATTTTCTAAAGTCTCTAAAGAACTGTTGTCTGGCCTTGACTTCTTATATTGATTAGAGTTGATAACTTCAGCCTTTTACTCATTATCATTGAGGCTAGAGTCACTAATCCAATTTCCTTTTGGTCCTATATTTGTGAAAGGCAGTGTGGATCTTCTATCCTATAGTTTCCTCTTCCTGGGTTATACTGTAATCAAAAGTTAAATCCAGAAAAAATAATTGGAGACCCCAAGCCAACAACTGATACTCGTTAAGGCCTCCATATTGGATTATAGCCAGCATCCTGGGCTTCTGCATGTCAATTAATTTATGCATTGTTCAAATATTTATCTAGTATCTCCTAAGTTTCAGACACAGTTCTAGGTGTTGGAGATACAGAGGTGAACAGAACAGTGATCTCTGGCCTCATAGAGCTTACAGTCTAGTGGAGAAAGCAAGACAATAAATATGAATTAATGTTGGATTGTGATAAGTACTATAGAAAAAAAATGCAGGTAAGAGGAACAGGTGGGGATTGTAATCCTGGAAAGGGAGAAAAGAGTTCCAAACAAAGCAAAGAGCAAGTGCAAACTCCTCAAGGAAGGGCTGTTACAGAGGGTGTTAGAGTGGAGTGAGTGAAGGGGTGGAAGGGCAGTGTGAACAATATCCAAGGCAAACTATATCTAGCCTTGTTTTGCCTAGAGTTGGCCTCTGTGTCTATGAAATACTGACTACTGAGTGACAACACATCAAGGTTCAGGGGAAAATTAGGACTAAACAAGAAGTGATAAATATAATCTAAGATTCAAGGCAACCATATCAAAACCAAGTAAGCAAATTTAAATGAATAAAACTCTGAGACTTCAGACAGACCAAGTCTGTGGACAGAGTCCAAGAAGAAAGCATGTGGGAAATCTGATAAAGTAGAAGAAATAGGAAGAGAACCATTATTTAAATAGTCAGATAACCATCAAATTCAGGAAACTCATAGGAACTAAGGAGCAGAGGCTGGTAGAGAAACAAAGATGATGCATCAGGAACTGACTCTGATACCAAAGGTACTTGATACCCAACTAACCAGAAGTGTCCTCTTCTGGTCTCATCCTGGAGAATGATGATCCCAAGAGAGGTAATCTGAGTGAAAGGCTCCAGGCCAGGATAACCCAAAACATCTGCCTGCTAGTAACACAGGGACCAGTGGTCATGTTTTCTGGCAGAGAGATTCTCTTAGCATGTCAAGCGTTCCGAGTCAGATTTCTTCTCTTTGCTCTCATCTTTCTGCATACTGCCACAAAGCTCAGCCCTTAAAGCTCCATGTTGATTTTAGAATCTGGTAGGCCCTGGGTACTGGTGTTGCTTTGATTTCCTGTCTCACAAAGGGGCAGGAGAGAAGGAGAAGGCACAGGAGTAGGAGCAGAAGGAAGGAGAAATGATATAGAAAGTCAAGAGGAAAAGAGAGGAAATCTGGACAACTTAGGATCATGACCCAGATATCAGGCATCTCCCTTATTATAAGTGGCTGCAGAAATCAGAAACTGCCTGGACTGTGTTCTTGTGTTAAGTTTACTGGAGGGATATTGCTCTTATACGTGGACTCAACTATGTGACTTCATGTATAATTGGATGTTAGTTGCTCATTTTTCCCCCTTGAGAGAAATTAGAGTTTCTAAGAGGGAGATATTTCTCAGCCTGGGGAAGACAGAAACTTTTCTCGATCTGTATTTCCCCAGTTGACATATATATAAGAGACAACTGGGAAAATATCGATTGAAAAGAGTGTTGCAGAGCGACATTTATTCAAGACCCGAAATATTTCAGGTGGTTTATAGAGCAGAGAGATAGATGTAGTCCCTTAAGGCTTAACTTGTGAGCCTCAGCATTGACTGAGGAGAGCTAATTTACTCTTTTCCGAAAGGAAATGGGGTGGAGAAGAAGGATTACAGCAAAATGCTTAAACAGAAAAAGAGTCACAATTTTTATTGAATTCTTGTTTGGGATGTTTTTGCAAACTTATCAATCATTTTGTGACATTTTACAGTATAACAAGATTTTGGTGTTTGTGAAACATCATTTTGAAATTGCCCCAAACTAGATTTCTCTCTCTCTCTCTTCCATCAAACTGACATTGGGTACAAGTTTATGAATCTTGAATGATTGGTCTATTAGCTAAAACTCTTTAATGGTAAATTACAGAAGTAAACTTGACTTCGAAAAAAAAGGGGGGGGGATCTAGTGTAAAAGAAAAGGGAAGTCTTAGGGACCCTCAGGACAAAAAATGCAGGTGGGCCCTAGGAATATTTTGAAATTCATTCTGGAAGGCGGCCCTCACATGTCTCTGCTCTCTGGGCTGCCTCTTCATGCACTTTGCTTTATCTTTCTTGATCTTATCAGATCTGTTTTATGGAGATTAATGCTTTCCCATGGCTTCCAAATTGACATGTTATAATTCCATTCTTCCAAAGTGACCACAGAGCAGTTTAAATACCTATTCTGCATTTGGGAGAAAAAAATCTGTTTGCTACCCACTGCTCACCCACTTAGATCAGAAGGCCACCCGGATTTCATCATACATAATGTGAACATGGTTTCTGGAGGCCTAGCTCTGTGGGTTTCAGGACATGAAGAGGGTGCAGTTTTCAGAAAAGAAAAGTTGTTGTGGGCTTAGTGAATGTGCCCAATTTGTCTATCCTACCATGTCCAGAATGAGAATGCTGCCAGGCACTAAGAATGATCTCAATAAATATATGTTAAGTGCAGTGGTTATTGACCTAATGCATTGGCAAGGAAATATAAGCACATGTTTGGTTAGGTAAATGAAGAAGATTTTGCATTTTGACCATCACAACAGTAAATCTTTATGAGTTGATTGCTGTAACAATTAACTAAAAACTTAAGTTGTATTAGTTAAAATCATTTGATTTCTAGGCTGTGTTTCTGTATTTGAAAAATTCTTTTAAAATTTAAAAAACATAAATATTTATGAAAACCTTTGAATGACTTAATAATACATATATTTATTTATTTTAATAGTGTTTATTTCTCTATTTTTAAAAAATATTTATTTGATGTTCATGAAGACTAAACCTGGAGTAATTCGCCCAGTACCTGTAAAGTCCAAAATATTACTGAAAAAAGAAGAGGAAGTCTATGAACCCAACCCTTTCAGTAAATATTTGGAAGATAACAGTGACTTCTTTTCTGAGCAGGTGAGTAAACATACAAGAAAATCTTTGATATTTCGATAAATGGCTATATATAATATAGAGATAGTTCTATGAATATAGTATGTGCAAGAAAATATTAATTTAATGGAGTATCCTTAGTAATAAAATAGGTCAATTTTTGCATGATATAAATAAATTCTTATATATTTCCAGGATGATATTTTGAAGTATTTCAATGTTTTTCATTTTTTTTCCTAAAACTTTTCTACATACTGCTGATATCATTCTGGGGACCAAGACATTACTCTCTATAAAGACATCACAAAGTCACTGGTTGGATATATCATATAGGTGTTATATTCTTATTTCTAAAATCCTTGAAGAGATGTAATATTTTAGATTTGGTTTATTAGTACGTTCAACAAAAGCTCTTTTGTCCTGATTCATATTAACATAGAGATGATGTGATCCCCTAGGCCAGTGGTTCTCAACCTTCCTAATGCCACAACCCTTTAATACAGTTCCTCATGTTGTGGTGACCCCCCAACCATAAAATTATTTTCGTTGCTACTTCATAACTGTAATTTTGATACTGTTATGTCTTAGGCGACCCCTGTGAAAGGGTCGTTCGACCCCCAAAGGGGTCGCGACCCACAGGTTGAGAACCGCTGCCCTAGACTGAGCAACACTAGATAGAAGATAGGTTCTCAAGTTATTTAAGGCTTTGTTGTTCATTTGGTTTTTGTGTAAAAATGATATACTATTTTCCTCTAGTATATCCTATATGTTGGAGGAGGTATAATGGAAGGTTTCCAATAGTGCTTTATTAGATATTTGGGAAAAATATAAAAATATACATTTATACAATATAAAACTTCATAAATTTATTTCAAAGAAAAACTTTATATATTTATTTGTCTTATTAAAATGCAACAAATAGCCTTGGCCAGTTTGGCTCAGCAGTTAGAGCATCGACCTGTGGAGAGTCGTGGGTTGGGTTCCGGTCAAGGACACGTACCTTGGTTGTGGTTAGATCCCTGGCCCTAGTTGGGGTCCTGTGGGAGGCAACCAATCGATGTGTCTCTCTCACATCGATGTTTCTCTCTCTCCCTCTCTCTCTCTCCCTCTCCGCCCTCTCCCTCCCTCTCTAGCTGAAACTCAATGGAAAAGTATCCTCGGGCAAGGATTAAAAAAAATGCAACAAATAGGCATGGGTTATATATATCTTAAACATTACATTAGTAAGCAATGTAAGTAATCCAAAAATATAGATACAACTAAGACACGTAAGATTACCACATTTGAAAATCTATAATAAAATGGTCTTATAAAGGAATATAAGGTGATATACTGTTTTTAAGTTTTAGTTTGAAAATAATAATTAACAATGTTCTTGAAAATATAAATGACATCTATACTCATGAAACGTAAAGGAGTATCTTATCTGCCACAGATGAGTTTTATAACCCCAAGCAAGTTGTTTCCTCTCTCTAGGCTTCAGTTTCTTAATGTATAAAAGGAGGCATTTGGGTCTGGTACTTTTAAAGGGCCCTTCAAATTCTAAAATTTGGGTTACTTAAAGTCTAAGAATGACTCTGACAGGATCTGAAGTACCTATATAGCCTTGAAAGAGTTCATTATAAATAATTCCTCATGATTAACTATAATTTTTATTTATAAAGCAGAGATGATGGTATTTTCTGTTTATTTGTATATACATTGTGTAGACTGACATGATTTTGATAAATTAAAAATTTTTAGAAAGCACTGAGGAACATTGAAAATGACAATTAGAGGAAATTATTTGCATTTAATGGAATACAATATAGTTCCCAATTTGAATTAAATACAGGGTTTTTTAAAACTAATTCCACACAAAACAAAAATGGAAATGCCTGTTAAGAAAGTTATTTCCATTATCAACAAAACACTTATTAAATATCTATTGCTTGTATGACACTAACCTTTTAGAGGTTTCATGAAACATTTTAGATAGTATAGGATCATTGTAAAATTCTCGGCGAGGGAAGGAGCAGAGATCATCATCAAGGTAAAAGCAAAAACGTGCTTTATTTTGGGCGCGTACAGGCTCTCGGGTGAGGTCCCTCGGTCTGGCAGCAGGTGGGGGGGGGTCACACCCTTAGGGAGGTGGGTGGGGATCTTTATAGGGGGTGACATCCAATCAGTACATTCCAAGTAAGGGTATGTGGGCCAATCAGCAAGCTTTGCATTGTTCAAGCTGGGTCCGTTGTGAGTCTTGGCGGGACCGGTTGTTTGTCGCCGAACCGTTGCTTCTGACACAGGTGCAGCAGGATGTCTGTCTCTGTGGTGGGAATTCGGAAAGCCCCGGGTGGGGCTGGCTGTAGCCCTGACCCTGCTTTGGTCCGACCCGACAATCATGATAAAACTTTATAAGAGCAATCTATTCTTATATGACAAAAATGTCAATAGTTAAAATAAATTTCACATATGATCCATGTAACTTACATTCTTCAAGATCTGGTCTAATGCTGTAATATAATAAATTTTCCTCTTGTATTATAATTTCAAATTTATACATTTTACTTTAAACAAGATTCTTTGTAGAATATCAAGTTAATCTACCTATAATTTATCACAATTTACTGCCCTTTGAAATAATAAATTCCATTTTCAAGCGTATGAAATTCTTGTCATTAACAGGAGTTGCCATTTCTTTGCTTTGCTTTTCCTGACTATATAGCAAGTTTAAAGCTTTGTTTATGTACAACATAAACCTATGCATTTCCTGATAATACGGTGAAAATTTGAGCTCCTTTGCAATTATTAAGGTGCTGCAGATATAGTCTTACTTATATTTTCTTTCAACCAATTTATTCTTGTGTGTATCCCAATTTCTGTGTGGAACGTGGGAAGTAATAGGTGTCTGCAGACTGTTGGAATTGAAAGAACTGCAGTGTACTACTTAATATTGAATTCCAAACATTCCCTGGTCTTATTCCTTGACCTTGCATGAGAGGAGAAATTGTGATAGAACCATGGGGTCCCTGCATAGTGAGAAACTCAACTTGCCTCTTTATATTGAGCTTAACTGCATACTTATTGGGACCAGAATCTGCAATGGAGTCAGATACCAAAGACAGCTCACAATGTAGATGCTTAGATCTACTTGAAAAATAAATTGAGTAATAACAATTTATAATCTCCACATTGCTACTTCATCAGAACAATTCAATAGAAGATTCAGTCCTAGTCACTAGTGTGTTCTCTTTGGCCACCACAGAGTAAATTGAATGGTTCCAAACTCAGCTGATATCACCCACCCATGCAATGGAAAATTCTTTAGCTAGAATGTTGGGCCAAATTGAAGCAGCTAACATTCACTAATCTGCCTGTGCTGAGGACAGTTCCACATGACAGATGTTGAATGAGATTGTTAAGTCAATAAATTTCCCCTAGCAACTTCACTGCCATAAAATATGATTTCAAAACTCTCTGTTGCAAAACATCAGACACTAAAGATGATGAGGCCAGACGGAAATGCATTTACTGTAGCTTAAGAAGGTACAACTGGGCAGCCTTTTGAACTGATAGAGAAATGAACATTTGCCTGGAAACAGCCTCTGAGTACTAAAAGGAAAGTTGGAAACCACATGCATAATCAAGCAATTGAGACTTATTAATTAACTACGTTTACATCAAAATGGCACAGGCCAGGAAGCTTCTTTCTGAATTAGGTGGATTTTTTTTTTTTTTTTTTTTACAAAAACTCTTCATAATGAAATTTGTTTTTCTATAATTACCTTTAAATCTATTATCATATCATTTTGTAGTCCTATTGAGTTACTACAAAATACCCTCACTCTCCACATATAGATTTAAAATTATAAAGTACTTTGAAGCATAGTTCTATTGATAATACAATCAATTCACTGATGAAAATGAAGATGCGAAAGGACTGAATGGTTTTTAGTTTGTCTGACTACATATGAGTTTGCAAAATATATTGATTGCTTTCTGGTCACTTAATGTAGCTAATTAAATAAAGGTTGATTTCTTCACCGAAGAGACTCAATATAAAATGTAATTGCAAACCTCAGTTATGTAAAATATTTTCTCTCATTCTTTATAAATTTGTAATCCAACCCATGATATTAGGTATGTCATTTTATTCTTAAAGCCCTACAGTAATGTATAAAAAAGGTTTGGGGCAGAATTAAAGGGGGAATATTGTTATTTCATGTGATTTTCTCAGAACTGTTTTCTTTCTTTCTTTCTTTTTTTATAAATGGGAAATAATGCTTCCCAGTACATATGCTTCTTAAATTTTATTTTCCTTCAAACTTGCTTCTCAATAGGGAAGATAATATGTTGATGTGTGAAAATGACCATTTATTATTCTTTCTTTTTTCCCCTGATTATTCTTAGCCATAAGACTTGCTTCTATTTTTCCTAAACTTTCTGTGCTTGACATTAAACTTTGATGATTATGTGGGTGATTTTCAGATTTCTAATGATTCATCAAGTTATATTTCTACTGTGACCTTCAATTTTAGTTCTTTATGTCACCCACGTATAAATATAACAGGGCAAATACTCACCTTTTTCATGAGGTGAAACTGACAATATTGCCCTTTATTCTGAATGACCTCTGGCTTTGCCACAAATTGCTACTTTTTCAACATTTGTTTCTCAATCAAGATAACTCATTGTCTTTTGTCATGAAATGATCTTTTATTAAGAAATATTTTTCAGATTAAAATGTTTAATGTTTTTAAGTCTAGGAATGATTAAATGGTTTGCTGAATTGTTTTAAAGGAGCGGAGGAGGGGGCACTGAAATTCCTTGTAGTGTTACATTTCTTTTAGAAGGGTTAAGGTCAGAGATTTGGCTTCTCCAACTTTTACCATGTTGTTTTTGTTTGTCCAAGTAATGAAATCCTTGTGAGTTTTTCTTTTCTTTGGCACCCTTGCTCCCTGCCTCTCTCCCTTCCTTCCTTCCTCCATATGTAATGGGTAGTAGACAATTTACAATAAACAACTTAAGTACTATATGTAATAGATACTTTATCATCAATACAATAAACTGTTTTCTTAGTTTTATACATATTTTAAAAATCATCCTATACAGTACTTGTTTTTTTCTCTAGGATATAATCAGAGAGTATCACTTCTCGAAACTTAGGATTTCATCTCTCCCTTTTTTAGGCTTTAGCTTTCTCTTCACCTTGTGTATGTGTCAAGGTTGGAAGATTGGAACTAAAGGATTATAATTTTCTGTTGCAGTATCTACGTTGCTGAGGGAGACAACTTTTCTGTCCGCCTTCTCTTGCCTTATGTAGGTTTAAGAATCTTAAAACACACAAAGACTTATTTGCTACTTCTATCATAATAAAGTGAATTGTGAATTATTCAATATTTCTAATAATTAAGCAACTGAATTCTAATAATTGGTGAAGCTCTGAAGCACTAGTTGCTTAACAAATACTTGGTGACTCTGTAGTGTCAGACTCTGCCCCCACCTACTGGGAAATAATGACAACCTGAAAGGTTTATGTATGTGTTCTTTTACATTTTCTTCACCTATGATGTCACCATATCTCTTTATCTAAGAGAGAGGGCCATTACTGTATTTAGAACTTATCACGGAAAGTGTATTACCCCAGTTTTAAAATAAGGACTTGTTTAAATAGAATAAACACTTCTATAGTAGTTTTATCTGAAAAATATTAAACAATAATGAGAATGCCTATAGAGATAAGGTAGCTGTGTAAAAATAATTTTAAGTAATATCTAAAGTAAATGTTATTCAGGGATTAGAAAGTTAGTTTTATTTGTTGGCAAGAAAAAATATATATATTTGTTCTTATGTTTTACTTCACAGGAGTCTCTATCCCAAAACTTCTCCTTGAACCTTGAGTCAAGGTCAGCCTGTGAATAGAACTGTAGGTAGTGACAATCACATGCTTTTGACATATTTTTGTATTATGGTATAGAAGACAATTTGGGTAAAACTAGTGCCCCTCTCCCAGGACACTCTCTACATTTTTTTCTCCCTCCCTCACTACACGGGTTTAATTCTACAACTGCCTGAAAATGATTTGAAGGATAGTTATTAATAAGTATCCATAGGCAATGCAGTCAGAGTGAAGGGTTTGTCATTTTGTTTTCTCTACTGAGCGCTTTCTTTGACTCATGAGTGGAGTCAAAGTAGAATAGAGGAGGATATAGTAAAAATTGGATGTATTATTTAAATATATGTGCTAAGATTGATGCGTTTGAAGCACGTTGTAATCTCTAATCATTGGAGATGTTGTTACATATTTTGAAGTGTGAGTGAAATTAGACAGTCTTTAAATGATGACAGATATAAAGGTCACAGCTAGGTATATGAGTTTGAAGATGAGTTATGTGAAGAGAATTCAGAACTTGTCTTCCTCTCTTTGATCCAAGATAAAATAACTTCAAGTAGGATGTATAGGCAGAGAAAGTAAATCCAATTGAGAAGAGCAACAACAACAAAAAATAATGCACAGGAGAGAATGAGGCAGAAAACTAAAACTGGTAAATAAACTGTTTTTGAAATTCCCTAAAATAAACAAAGACAGCTTGAGAAGTCCAGCCTATAGAAAACTGAAATCAGGCTGGTAAAGCAGGTCATTTAAAATAAATACTATATAGAAAAATCAAATCAAATTAAAGAATGTATTTTTCTTTATTTCTTTTTTTTAAAATATGTTTTTATTGATTTTTTTTAGAGAGACAGGAAGGGAGAGGGAGAGAGAGAAACATCAATTGGCTGCCTCCTGCACGCCCACTACTGAGGATTGAGCCTGCAACCCAGGCATGTGTCTGATGGGGAATAGAACTGGTGACCTCTTGGTGCATGGGTCAACACTCAACCACTGAGCCACACCAGCAGGGCCAAAGGTATTTTTCTTTATTTCAAAGGCTACCTGGAAATGAAATTCTGTAAATTCAAAATCAGTAATTCCTTAGGGATAGGAGAGCTGTAGGTTTTTAGAGTTTTTCAAAATAATGTTCTAATTTCCAAATATGGACATCTTAAGTGAAATTTAATCTATTGTAGGCCAGCCAGCCAAATATCATTTTGTCTTATGGACCTTTGGATCTTTAACATTTAAAAATAATCTTACTTTCCCTTGAAAATAGAAAACTACATTTGATAAGAAAATAAACAGCTAACCAGGAACTGGATTGTCAGTTACCTTTATCTAGTAGAGTTGAGAGGCTTAGCAAATTTACCTGCTCAAATAAAAGTAATTATATATGATATTTACTCCTTTGGGTAAGTTCAGAAAAATAGAGGTGTTTTACTCAATCTTTGCCTAAATAGTTTCCAGAAAGTATTAGACTCTCATGAATTGCATTTTGTCAAAAGACTGACCCTTTACAGGATATGGTAGGGTCAGGCTAGTTTCACCTTCCTATTTGAGAGCCTGCATTCAGACCATTTTGAATATGGTCAAAATGAAATGACCATATTCATTTTGATTTGTGATTGAACCAAAGGCAAACTAGAGCAGCTTGGTTTTAGATAAAGAGCCCTGCAATGTGGGTTCTAGTTGTGATTGTGTAGTTAACCAGCTCCGCCCAGTGCATTTGTGAAACCTGAACTTTAGTGATGAAATTAGGGTATTGGATTAGACCAGTGGTTCTCAACCAGGGTGACTTTGCTCCAGACATTATGGTTGTCATGACTGGGAAGGTCAGTGCTACTGTTATCCAGTGGGTAAGAGGCCAGGGAGATTGCAAAACATCCTGTGATACACAGGACAGTCTCCCAAAATTAAAAAAAAATGTGTGTGTGTAAAAAAAAAATACACACACACACACACACACACACACACACCCACCCACACACACACACCCTGCCCAAAATGTCAATAGAGAAAACTCCTGGACTAGACCATATCCTGGTTGCCTTTCAGGTCCAAGAACACTATGATTAATGAAGCTCAATACTGTCCTTGCTAAGGGCATTTTAGTTCAACCAGCATTGATTAGATGCCTTCTTTTTGTGTTTTAACTAAGAAAATTTCGTATTTGATTTATACAGAGTAGGTAAGTAAGCCTCCTTTTATGGAATTTCCCACATTCCATGTAGCCTCTACTCATAATGATGGCCTTGTTTGATAAGAGACATGCATTTTCATTGGCTCTGGACATTTCAGCAAAACTGTGGCTTTTCCATCTTTCTAGATTTTCTCTTGTCTTATTCCTTGTATTTCCCCAATTGTTAGGTATCAGAGCAGTCAACTAAAAGAGAATTTTAAGTCAGGCAGTCTGTATGAGAACTCTTAACACGCATGGTATTGGATTAAGTCCTTCCTGATACTGGACTTTATTATACATCTGCAAAATGTGGACATTGTATAAGTACTTTTGAAGGTAACTTCTCACCCTGAGAATACATTCTGTGTTTATGTATTTAAATATTATTGAAACCCTCCTGATATTTTACATTCTTGCATGATCCAAAAAAAAGAAGAAGAAAAATTGCAAGGATTACTTAAGACATAAATTTGTAGAGATGAAAAGTCTTAATCTACTGTTTAAGTCAAAATCATGACAAATAGTACCCATCCCCATGCAGTTTATTATATATATAATAAATATATATTATTATTATAATATATTATAATATAATATATTCTTTTCTTTTTGGACTGAGCAGTTTGGGATGTGAATCTTCTTTGATTTTGACTTTTTTCTTTCTTTAAAAATCACATCCTATTATTTCCTCTTTGTAGAGTATTGAGAAATCATCAATATAATATATTACCATTATTTCCCTTTGAATAATTTTGCTTTACTTTTCCTTAAACTAAAACCATGGTGTGTGTGTGTGTGTGTGTGTGTGTGTGTGTGTGTTTATTTTTTGCATTGGAAAATTTGACAACTATTTTTGTTGCAAATATCCTCAATGCTAAGTAGGCAACCTAATTAACAAAGATGCTTTTTATATGAAAGTGAAGATTCCTTTGCAAGTCCTTAGTGTTTCTGGATTTCCTATTTCTGCATTCTTTCAGTGCACAAGACACCATAATCACAAAAGACTTTAGGATAATCCTTGCAATAAACTTTGGAGATAATTTTTGCTTTTCTATCTCTCTCTGGGAGGTAATGTGAGACTGGGTGACAGGCTCTGTATAAGAAACATAATTTAGTTGCAGAACATCAGCCCTTTCACTTAAATTCCTTGTTAAGACAGTAATAGATTCAATGAAACAAAACCCCAGGATATTAAAAACTGTAAGATCATTTTTCCTTAAAATGTTAATGCTTCATTAACATGAACAATATGGATGCTGCATTTAATGCTCTTAAATATACAACGGTGTAACATGAAGGTGTTTGTAATGATGTAATATAAAACCTATCTGTATGTACACAACCTGCTGAAAATTTCAAAGTAGTAAAAGTGGTTTTTTGTTTGTTTGTTTGTTTTTTATTTTACAAAAAACAGTTTAAAGACATCTCTGTTTTTGGATCAATGAAATAGAAATTAGCTCATATTTGTGTCCACGGTATTTTAAGCTTTAAAATATTACCCCCAAATAATAAAATTATGGTCTTCTCCCAGCTGTCCTAACAAAGATAGAGGAGTTCCTGAAGTAAGTAGTGAGGGGCATACAAAGAAAATCCCATCTCCTCACAGTATGTCAGAGATCTACAGGTATCAGTCAAGTAATATGTTCTTTTTAAAATTTTTTAAAATGTTTATCCTCATCCGAGGACATTTTTGCATTTATCTTCAGATAAAGCAGGAGGGAGAGAGGGAGGAAGGGAGAGAGAGAAACATTGATGTGAGAGAGACACATCAACTGGCTGCCACCCACACGACCCCAACTGGGGCCGGGGACAAACTGCAACCAAGGTATGTGCCCTTAGCGGGATCTGAACCCGGACTCTCTGGTCCGTGGGCGAATGCTCTAATTGCTGAGCCAAACCAGCCAGGGCAAGTAATATGTTCCCAAAGAAACTTATTGTATTTGGACAATTTTCTACCATTTTGTAAAATAGAATAGTTCTTATGATCAAAGAATCTCTTACTGTTTTAAAGTCCAGTCAGTTTCCAAACTCTCCTTTCATTCTCAAAGTGACCTCTCTTAGGGCTCTTTTTCCTCCTTAGATACACCCAGCAGCTTTATTATTATTATTTTTTTCCCCTGTGGGTCCCATAGCAGACTAGACACTGAGAAATTTGTGAATCTTGTCATTTCATCCAGTTTTACTTGTGAATTCAACACACACACATCTCTTCTAATCTCTGATCTCCCCAGTTTATCAGGGATTATTTAAACCCCACCGACTCCTTGCCAGGACCCAGCCCAGTTGTGAAGGTATAGCACAGTGTGACCTTTCTCAGCCACATGCTGGGACTTCTCATCTCTGCTTCCCTCCATTTCCTCCATATTCTTCTCCCTTGTCTTTCCCCCTCAATATAACCACACTTTTTATCTTCTCACTTTGATTAATTATGTGTTCTTCCAGAGTTTTGATGTACTGGATCCTGGACTTTGGAAACGCACACGTTTTCTCTATCCCGTATTACGTCTGCCATGGGTTCCCAAAAGCAATTTTGAAACTCAAATTCCAAAAATGGACTCTTTCCATTTGCTTTGAAATTCTGCTTTAACTATCACCACCAAAACTCCTAACCTGAGACATGAATATGGAATTAAGCTTTGGCTGCCTGGGTTGGTGGAAGGACCATAATGCACAGGACTATAGGGTTGAAACACTGGAAAGTATTTCCTGGCATGCGGTCCTTGCAGTGCTGAGTAGTGCTGTGGTTTCCTGGTGGGTGGTGTCACTACTTCTCTCCACACTCACTCCCTGTCCCTCTGTTCATAGCATTTAACCATTTAATGTTTGTGCCAGTCTCTGCGATAGATATGGATGATGCCACAGGAGATAAAGCAGACAATTTCCGCGCCCCCTCCCCCCAACCAGAGGGCTTCGATTCTAGTGGGTTCCAAATATTCTGAACCTTGGTCACTGTTTCCTTTCTGCTACTCTTCATCTTTTCTGCAACCTTCAGTATTTCTTCACTTGAAACTGTCCCCTTCACACTCTGGCTTCCCACTCCATGTCCTGGTCCTCTAATCCATTTAGGGGCCCTATCCCGCTGCTGGTTACTGGAACCCTTGGCTTTCCTGTTTCCTGCAAAGGAGAGAAACATCTCGATCGAATGCAATGCACAGAACACGGGCTCTGTGTGATCTTGGGAAGATCAACTCTGCGCTTCATTTTATCCTAGAAAAATTGGGCTGTTAATCTCATTTCTAATGGTACACATGTTAATAACCATTTGTGAGGAAATCATTTCTAAATACTAAATGAATAGTGAAAAGGCTCTGGACACTGTAAAGGGAATGCTTATTTTAAATGTTAATTGTTATTGTTATTTCCTTTAGAATCACTATAACTTTGGAAGAAAGAGGTTGTCACCAAATATGTTCTCCTCTTTTTCCTCACCACTATGAGAAATCACAGATTCCCCTCTTATATATTACTTTCTAACTTCCTCAATATAAATTGCTCCTCTCTACCAAACTCATCTAGGTCAGCAACACAGGACAAGAAGGAACTATACTATACGTACAGGAAAACATAAAACAGCATTGTAACCCTCTAGAACCCACTGTGATGGATTATAAAGTATTTTCTTTTTCTTTTCCCTTGAGCATGTCTCTTTTAAATATCTTCACACTTGCCCTGGCCAGTTTAGCTCAGTGGTAGAGCATCAGCCCTTGGACTAAAGAGTCGTGGGTTCGATTCCGGTCAAGGGCACATACCTCTGTTGCGGTTCATACCCGGCCCTGGTTGGGGTCGTGTGGGAGACAACCAGTCGATGTGTCTCTCTCACATCGATGTTTCTCTCCCTTTCTCCCCCTCCCACTCTATTTGAAGGTAAATAGAAAAATATCCTCGGGTGAGGATTAAAAAAAAATTGAAATATCTTCACACTTATCTATGTTATCTGCTCTGTTAAACTTGCATAGACTAATCCAAAGCTTAGCTCCAAATTATATTTTAATCATTTATAACAGTATTTTGTGTAGAAGATTTGAAATAGCTAAGCATATGCTATCTTTTCTCATACCTCACAAATTCAAATTTTTTGGTTAAAATAAGGATTCAAAATAGATTGTGTTGCTTTAAATATGTCTGTTTTTAAAATGTATATGGATTCTTCAAAATTGGGGCTTTTAAGCAAGAAGTTATGCCATATGTTCAAAATTGAGAGATCTAATTTATCTTGGCTTGATCTTAATGAAATGTAGATTATTAGAATCTCTTGGTAATTTGGGGTTTCTGTGATAGCATCTGTAAAATGTTGATATATCTTTGGTGGAAGGAGTCACTCTTTAAGAGACACATCGTAACTGCTCTTGAGTTTATGACCAGGGTGTTGTTATAAATGAAAACTGTAGCAGAAATGCTATAACTCAGAATTTCAATTGTTATAAACTCTAGGCAGGAAAGGAACGCTGAAAGGAAATTCTCCATTTAAAAATAAGTGTTGTTTTACCAAAGAGTTGTGAAGAAGGGAGAGAGGATGGAGTTAAAGGCTCCGGTAATTTCACCCAGTGGTGCTCTGGGTTCCCAAAGGCACAGGGCCAGCGGGAGCAAAGAGAAAGTGGATTTTCACTCTTCATTTCCAAACCACAGGAAAGCAGGCAATTTTAAAATACCAGGATGCAACAAAAGAGTCTCAGATGTACAGACTTTAATAAAAAGAGCCTGTCATACCTTAAAATACCCTTTGTTAGTGTTGCAATGAAAACAGCTTTTGAAGTTAAACAGTGTGACTTGATGGCTGAGTAGGAAGTGGGTTTTTTCTAGAGTGGTAAATGCATCCGATATGGCTGTAGCGTTAATTTTCTGATGTCTCTGTCAATATTGAATGCGGCAGTATCTGTAATTCCTTAACAAACAGAGCTAAATTAATTTATCCACTGCATATTTGTCCGTCAAGTTTTTTCTAATGAACAAAGATATTATTTGCTCTATAAGTTCTTGTGTTCTTGAAATTTTGCAGGATATGATACTATAGTCAATCAAAATAAAAATCAAGCTCCTAAGTAAAGCTCATTTTATTTCGAGAAATTTGTTCTCTAAGTATTTTTATATTGAAGAAGATAATTCTTAAGTAAGTGAAAGCAATTTAAAGCATTTTATCAGAAATAACTATTGCATATCTCACTGCTAGAAACATGTACAAGACAATTTTATGATCCCTGCCCTCCCCTCAAAAACCTGAATATTAAAAGATTCATCTATTGAATGCTAAAGCAGTGTAGAATGTGGTTCATTGTTCAGGCATCATTTAGAATAGTGATCTCCAAAGTAATACGTACCAACCTCAAGATAATTCATTGGGGTGGAGTGGGATGCAGGTTGGACATCATAAAGATTTTGTTAGTGTTTTTTTTTTTTTAAACCTACAATAGAGGTCACAAACTCTGCCCTGATGCACTACCCATTCCTATAAATCAGTTTATTGACACACAGCCAAGCCTGTTCATTTATGTATTGTTTAAGGTTGCATTCACACTACCATAGTGGGAGTAAATGGGACAGAACATATGGTTTGCAAATCCTACAATATATACTAACTGTACCTTTATGGAAAATATTGGCCAACTCCTAACTTAAAATCATAAGACAGATTTTAAGCACTGCTGTATTATATGGGTTTACATTGGTCTCCTTTGTAGGTCTGAGTGCTCAACAGTCACAGCTCACCTATATTCTAAGTGAGAATTTCTGGGAGAGTGTCAGGGCTCTCTAACTGGGTGCAGTGGGCCGAGCCCTCAGTTGTCTAGTCCTTAAGCCAGTAGCAAGTTATTGCAGTTTATATGCCAGCTGGACATATAATTGATGATTTTAACTATTTTTTAACCGAAATAATCTTCATAAAACAAGCAAATGACTTGATTTTTTAAAATCTCCTGCAAAATAATCTAAATGGAATATATCACTACTAATATAGGCATAAATAACAAGAAATGCCAGAGGTGACAAAGTACTTGTGTCTGGTATAGGTAAGCTTGTTATCAGCCATAAATATAAATTATAAACACTGATAACCTATTGAATTTAACAAGAAATAGGTGATTTTTTTTTTGCAATTATTAAGTTGTTTGGAAGAAGATTTTATATCTACTTTCACTATTAATATGCCTAACCCTAAATTTATATTTTTGCCTTGAGTTTTAACTAATACTTGCATTTTGGCTTCGTAATTTGTGTGACATGTACGAAATAGGTGTCCAGGGCATGGAGAAGTTGTGCAATTTTCAATAATGTTTACTACTGAATATTAAAATATTTAAAGTTTTACTGAAGCAAACAATGAAAGTCTTTATGGGGGAATTTTTATAAAAGGAACAGAAAGAACCCAGTTTATTTGGGGAGATGTATGTTCTTGCTGCAGTAAACATTGTAAAATAATGCACAAGATAGCAATAGAATGATAAACTGAAATTCATTTCTTTTTGTCAAATACTGTTAGGAAATGCATAGAAAACACCTCTGAAGATTTCAAACAGTAATTAATGAGCAAATTACAACATATTGGAGTTTTATCATGCAGTTAGATCAAAGTATAGATTTAAAAATATTCTCAGTTTATAGCATCTGTGTTCTAAGGATGAAATATATGAAATGTGACATTTTAGAGGCTTAAAGGAAAATTAAGCCAGAGAAAATTTATTCACTAAAGAAAATGGCTTCTTTAATAAAATCACTGTTTTGTGGGAAAACTGTGAAGCTATAATCAACAATATATATAGTAGAATCAGAGTGCAGTTAAAACAACATCTACAGATAAGCTATGTTGACAAAGATATAGACATTTACATATAATTATATATAGTAAAGATTCTTATATATAGGAATAGAAATACAGGAATAGAGACATATATATCTTTATATATATATATGTCTTTACAATAATGAAATGGAGAAGGACCAAGAAAATCTTTGAATCATTCAGAGGTTCTCAAGTTATCTCATGAAAAAGTGTTTTAAAGACGGACAAACTTCAAAATGCATTATGAATATTTGTTTTTCAAAAATACAAATGGGGTTCCTGATTGGAATAGGACAGGTATGAAGTCAGCAATGAATTACATTTTGTCATCTTGATCTTCAAAAGCAAAAAGGAAGAGAAACAAAACCACAAACTCCTATTAAAACACAAACAAACAATTAGGTGACAACTAAAGGGCTGTGAAAGCCAGCACAGAGAAGGAGCAAGTGGAGGGAGGGTAGTGACCGCACAGGGCAGTCAGCCAACACCATGGGGTGCACCTTAATATGCACACCCCAAATCCTGGCTGTGTGATATACACCTTAATATACACACCCCAAATCCTGAATGTGTGGAATACACCTTAATACACACACCTCCAAATCCCTCTTCTCAGCGTGGGTGCCTATGTTGGCAACAGAGATCCCCTGACCTGATTTTGCTCTGAGAAACAGAGAGATGAGGATATACCTTGAATCACACAGCAATCATGTTGACAGGAGGCTTTCTTTTCTCTGTGGCAGTCTGGACACAGACAAGTTGCTATGTAAAGTACTGTGTAGCTGAGTTTTATTATTTGAGGAAAAATGAAGTCTAAATAAACTCACAACCCGAAGCTTGTATCTTTGAACACAAAGACAATCCCGGAAGTGGAACCTTCCACATATGAACCTCTTGCAAAAACATCTGGTCCAGGAAATATTTAGTTACTATGGAGATAAAGACTAGAAAAAAAAAAAAAAAGAAGAAACAAAAAATCTCCCAGACTGGATAACAAAGAAAATCAATCTTTATGTTGAGACTTTTAAGCAAAGTAATTGGGAACAGTTGAAGATAACAAAGTATTCCAGGTACTACAAACAAAAGGAGAGGAGGGGTTATAATCTTCAAAATGGGCAGGTTAAATTCAGGCCAAAAATTTCTTAAGACAAATAAGACCCCCTTATATGCTAAAGGATAAACTTTACAGGGAAAATATAATTATTAGAGTATATTTTTAATTTTTAAAATTTATTTATTGATTATAGAGAGGGAGGAAGAGAGAGAGAGAGAGAGAGAGAGAGAGAGAGAGAGAGACACATCAATGAAAAAGAACATTGATTGACTGCCTCCTGCCTGCCCCCTCAGGTTGTGTTTGACCCACAACCTGAGCATGTGCCCTGACTGGGAATCAAACTGGCGACCTCTTGGTGCATGGGTCGACGCTCAACCACTAAGCCACACTGGCTGGGCATTATTAGAGTATTTTAACATCAACACTCATAAGGCAAATAAAATATATTGATGATAAAATATTTTAAGTCGTTTTTCAATTTATGATAAATATAGATTACTAAGTAGATCAAACTATTTGACTAAAGAGGAAATTTAAAATAAATTTCTATATGGAAAACAAAAGGTAAGTATTGTCTATTAGAACTTATGGGATACAGTTAAAATAGTCCATGGAAGAAAATTTATAACTCTTAGTATGCTTAATAAATAAATAAGAGAATAAAAGTGAATCAATTAAATATTCAACATAGAAATTTTAAGGACAATAAAAGTTTCTGTGCATAAGTAAAGCAAAACAAAGGAACTTACTAGCATTGAGAAAAGATAAGTGGAAAACAGAAAAACTGTAGAAATCATAAATGTATACAATTTTTGAAAACAAATAAATAAAATAGTAACAGGGTAGTAACACCATTCCAGTATAACAATACTTTCAAAATTCTGAAGGAAATACTTTTGCTTGGAATTCTATATCCAAAAAATTAAAAGTAAGGGCAGAAGAAAAATTTTACCTGCAAGATGTCAAAAATTTGCTTCTAACACACCCCTTGTCCCAGGAAGCTCCTTTAGAGCCCAGTATATATGAGAGAAACCAAGAAAAGAAATATCTGGGGTACTGGAAAGAAGAAACCAAACACAAGAGATAGGCAAAGAAGATTTCCAGGATGTTGGTAAGGAGAATCACAGGATGAGATTTATACAAAGCATAGAAGACAACTAGCGCAGATTGGAACAGGTGCCCAGAGATGTCTATTTTGAGGCTGCCACTACCAAGACCCCTTTCACTTTTGTCCTGTAGTGTCAACCAGAGAGTGTAAGTGAGCCTGGCCAAGATTCTTAGCTCTCTTTGTTTTTTCCAAGTGTGGATAAAATTCTGTTCTCCTCCTTGCCCAGTTGCCTGGAGTAGCTGGCACCATCTGACCCTACCTATAGAAGTGTTTAAGTTTGACTGACTCCTGAGAGATGGAGGTTGGCTACAGCAATCCTAGAAGCATAAAACAGCAGCACAACCCACCACATGTTTTCCTCCTAATTGGTTCAACCTTGACCCTGTCAGATTCCCCCATGTAGGAAACCCTCTGCTTCCCATGGATCACTACAGGTTTGCCTCCTGATGTCTTCAGAATGGGTTCTTAAACTCTCCAAGAAAAACTGAAGCCAGAATATAAACCGAAGACTGTTCAGCTCATCTTTTCCTAGGCTCCTTCAACCCTCAACATAGTAAATTTATCACTATGTTAAGTGATTTAATATTTTAGGTGATATACCTGGAGCTTCCAAGAGAATCAACTGAATGACAATTATAATCAATGAGATAACTCAGTAATGCATCTTAGTAGGAAATCCAAAGCTTCCATGTTCTGACATAGAAAAATTTCAAAGCAGTTAAGTGGAAAAAATTCAAATAAATAAAATGCAAAATATTGTATATAGGGTGTTATCTTTTTTATAATAGTGTATGTGTGTCATGTGTATGTGTCAAATTATTTGTATTTGCTTGATATGTAAAATAAACACTTAAAGCACAAACCAAAAACTAATAAACATAAAACACATTTTGTCACCATTTCAAGGTATAGAGGGTTTAAACTCCTCAATTCTACAAACTTACATATCTTAGAATTATAATTTTCTAACCTGTTTAATTTTTTTGAGAATTTTTTAAAGTAAGTTTGCAAAGTAAGTTTTGAATCTATTGCTTTAAAAGTGGGGAGACATCTACTGATACAGCAAACACATTCAGCATAAATTTTAGAAAACCAATCAATGGCTTAAAAATACATGGTTTTGGCAAAATGAACTCAGCTTGAAATATAAGAGGTACTTATATATCTGCAAAAGGCAGCCCTTCTCTTTCATAGATATTTATGTAGAGAGTTTTGGCAACTTTAATTTGTAGGCTCAAGACTTCCCTCTCTTGTGGGTTCCTTGCTCCTTTCACATAATCTGTGGTCTTATCTGGTAGCTCCTACCCCTAGAGTTGTTGGCATTGATCCTATTTCCAGGTTAAAGACCCACTCAAGTTAGACCTCATTACCTCTCCTCTCTACAGTTGAACTCATCTGTTTGCTCTATCTTCACTTTCCATAGTAACACATTGCCTGGAATTAAAGACCTCATTCATTCATTCTAGACTTACCTATCCCTGATTCCTCAGCCCATCTCAACCACTTGCTGTACCATGAATTAAAACAGTATTTTTTCCCCTGATCATATATTGATATCCTCTGCGGTGCCCTCCCCTCTCTCCCCCAATTTCTCACACAGCCAATCACAAGCACCCTGAAATTAATTTACACTATTACCTCCCTCTTCAATGAACACTTTCTATTTCTATCTACCCCCTTTGGGATGAGCTCTCTTCTTCCTTAGACATTTCTCCTCTCAATACGTTAAAAAATAGCAAAACTTGGCACCCCGTAGGAGATACTGCAGGTATTTATTCAGTTCTGAAGAAGTGGCTGGAGGTGGGAGACTGACAGGAGTTACTGAAGGAGACAAAAAAATACACTATAAAAGCAGATGTCTTGTGAGGGAATTGAGTATGAGAAGAGGTTTTCTTCTTACTAGTAAGAAATTCTGACATGGCGTCTATAATATTTAGACTTAATTCCAAGTGAGTTTGACTTGTGTCCACTAACATACTCTTTATGCATTTCTTCTTCCCAGGATGTGACACTCCCTCACAAGCCTGTTTCTCTCCATCCTTTATATCAGACTAGACTCTATCCTCCTGCTAAGTCTCTGCTGCATCCACAGACCCTCTCACATGCCGACTGTCTTACCCCAGGACCCTTCAGTCATGTGTCCTTCTCACTGACTGATGAACAGGAGAATTCCCACACCCTGTTTAGTCACAACGCGTATAATAAGGTGAGAATTCCCTGCTGAAATGGGAATTATTCTGTGCTGTGAACCTTCTCTGTGCTTAACTTTTAAAACTTAAGTGTGGAGGAAACATACATTAAGAATATTTAAATACATTAAGAATATTAAATATTTGTATTAAGGCACATGACTTTGCAAAAGGATCATAATTAACCTTGGGAAATTATTAAATATTTGTTTTTCCTTTCAAAGTCATTCCCTGATTTGCATTCCTTATTGTTTCATGTTCTAACCTAGGGTGGAAATCCCAAGACATTTTCTAAAACCTTACAAGATGCCATTATTAATTTATCTTCTGTTCTTAGCTTAATGTCCTTAAAAAGCTTCTTTAAATTGCAATGCCTTGAGGAGGAAGCATTTATAACTGCAGCTAATGGGCAAAGCAATACTTAGAATTTCAGCAGGTATCTATAAAATGTGTCTAACTGCCTCATAATTTATACTGATGGGATACACAAACAATAATGAGATGTTCTGTATCTAAAAATATGCACATATATTTAAAAAACAAGCAAAAAATGTTTATAGTTGGCTTTGGGACACAATCGTAAATGTTCATTTAGAAGCAAGCAGCCAATACCATACCAGGCTTACCTATAAGTGCCCTTTGCTGTTCTGAGGACATCCTGGCAAGTACAGATTCTCAGACTCTGAACATTTCCTCAAAGAACTGACCTGTCAAAATCAATCTGCAATTAAATGTTTTTTGAAAATCCAAAATCTTGTTTAAAATAATTTATTTTTCAAATTCTCTATATCCTATGAAATATAGCTCTATACTTAAAAATCAGTCAAGGCCATATATGCCAGAATGCTGTGGGACAATATTACTTGGGCCCTTTTTATAAAAAAAAAAAAAAGATTTTCGTAAATCCAGTCTAAACACAGACAATTATCTAAAAAGTGAACACATTATATGAGGAAAAATTTGCTGTTTATATTTAATAGCATCTATCACAAATACATAATGAACCCTGAATTAAACTTTCAAAATATTCATTTTCTGCAAACAAAATGTTTTTGGGCAAAGTTCAGGATGACTGACATTTTAATAACCTTTGTTTGTTTCCTACTTTTGGTCTAGAAAAAAGGAAGTATTTCAGAGAAAATATATTATTTTTAATGATTCTATATTATTTAAAATTCTTCCTGATTTAATGCTTGACGACATCTATGAAATGCATTTATCTGTTAAATATAGTTAATAATTCTGCTAATAACATACCATTTTCTTATAAATTGTCATCTATGATTGGGTTATAATTGTATTTTATAGCTATTAATTGCATTAAATAGCTCATTTAAAAAATATTTTGGTGGTATTTTCTGGAACTATTCACGAAGTATCAAGACAATATTTCATTGTCTTGTGCTTGGTTGGACTGTGAAAAACAATATGAGGAAAGCCCTTTGAGGTTGGACAACTATATTCAGTCTACACAATCTTCATAATAAATTTCATCTTTCAGCATTTGAGATTTATCGACATTGAATAAAGAAACATTTATATTTGAAATAATAATAATAATGTAGTAAGACAATATTTCTTGATGGAAGATTCAATTGCTTAGTCTTATACTTCAATTGTTCCTATTAAAATTATAAATTACCCAATTTGATATCTATGTTTACTCATCTTGTGTTATAAATATTGGGCCAAGAGCATACTAAGTTATCAAGACTTGTCTTTTTTATTTGAAATAGTGTCTTGCCTGCCATTATAAAACATAATCTGACATCCAAATGAATTTTTCTCCAATACCATAATGTCATTCCCAGGCCTGATTTTACAGCTTTATCTGCTTGGTTCTCCAAACTCTAATCTTTTCACCATTCCCCCAGGAGAGCCACACTGAACTTGACTTAACTATCTTTGATGTTCCCTCATCAGTTGGGGGCTACAGAAGGTATGAACAGGTTTTATTCTCCTGTTGAATCTGTAGTGTGTGTACCTCTCTCTAAATCTTCATCAGATTCCACGTGTCCTAAATCTTTACCCTAATCCCTACCCTCTTCTCTTACTTTCAAGATAGAGCTCTTTTATATGATTTCATACCACATATGATGATGCTCAGGTACTTTCCTTTTCAACTTAGAATAAGCCAGTATATCCTCTTTCCCCCCCAATCCCATAAAAGGAGTCATTACTCTTTAATCTTTAAAAGTAATATAGCCCAGTGGATAAAAGCATGTGTCTGTATGTCTACATTCATTTCTTGATTCCACCCCTTCCAGGTAGTAATATTGGGTAGGTCATTTAGCCTCCCTGTACCTCCATTTATTGATTATAAAATGAGGATGATAATAGTATCCAACTTATTAGACTATTAGGAGTGTACTGATGTGTGCAAATCACTGAGAACAGTGCCTGTAACAGAACAAGAACCATCTAAGAGTTAGGTCTTACTATTAATAAGCCTTCCCAGTGTCATTCCCATCATTCTCTTGAATCTTTATTTGGTCTTTTGCCTTTGGACCTCTCTTCTTTGTGTGCAGAAAGCTCAAACAAGAAAACAAAATGAAACACTTGCCCGTCCTTTTCCTTAATGATACTGCAAACCAAGTAATTTCAAGATTTGCTATTTCTTCAAGTGATCAATAACTATTATCTCCATTCCCCATCCATATACTTTGAATCCATTTTTTTAAAAAAAAGCATTTATCTTTATGAACCCATTTTTCGAAGCATTCTTTCTTTCACCTCAACCACTCTACTAAAATTGCTCTCTCAAGCATAAACTGCTTGTCAGCAAACTATGCTGAATTTCTTCAGTCCTCTGTCTAACTTTTATCCCATGTAGCATTTGACACACTTGACCATAAACTCTCGAATCTTTCTCCTTGATCTGCTCTTGGGATAATACGTATACTTCCACTCCCTGATTGCTCCTTCTTTGTTTCCTTTTTGGACACTTTTCTTTCTCCACCTCCTCTGTCTAATTACCTCGCTTCAGATAGTCACCCACTCACAGGCTACCATGATTAATCTTACTACTGATAATTCTCAAATGTACATTTCCAATTCTGCTTCTCCTCTGAGATCCTGTTTTGTAACTTCAGCTGCTTGCTTGTCAGTTCCCCTAGGATGTCATATTGTCACTTCAAACTCATCATTTTTTTTTGCCTCCAACTAGTACTGCTCTAGTTTCCCTACTCCTGTCATTGATAGCGCAGTTCTCAGTCCCCAGCCTCAAAACTTGATTCATCTGTTATGCTTTTTCTGCTTTTTCCTCATAGCTAGTCATTCAGCAAGTTCAGTGGATTCTTTTGTTAAGTCTGTCATGTTGTATTCTCTCACTATTTTTTTATTATCATTTTACTTTACTTAAACCAATCTTCTCATTTCCCTCCAGGCAAGCTTTGGGGATTTCTTACTGTTCAACCTACTCATGCATTCCCTCCATATAAAATACCTTCCTGCTTTTTCTCCTTACTTATGCAAACCATTCTTGTGCTTTATGACCTAGTCAAATTATCCCTCCTCCTCTGTGGTTTCCCCATGTATCAACATTCAAAATAGTATTTTTCTCCATTCAATTTCTATAATCCTTACCTGTGCCAAGGTATCTCATGCATATAATAGATTACCTCATATTTATTTGTTGTCCTTGTCTTAGTGTTCATCTAGGATGTAACATGCTGATATGGTGTTTTCCACATTATAGATGTAGCAATAAATATATGTTAAATCCTAAAATGACTCACCTTCTTCAGTAAGAGTACAAGATGCTTGAATACTTGGGATTATTTCTGTTTTATGCAGAAACTAAATGTGAGTCAATTTATGGGTTAATCTATCAGTACATTGAGTACAATTTTAGTCCATTGAGAATCTCCCTCTTCTGAGGGCTACATCCAATTTCCAGCAAGCTTATGGAGTGCTTTGGCATTGGAGGATTGGTGGGGTGGGAATGTGAAGGCAGGAGGATCTGCTCTTTTTCTGCTGTATGTGGACTCTGGTATCCCCTGGGGTGTCCTCAGTCCTGTCTGGTGTATGACCATTAATCATATAATACATTGCTGCATTCTTCTTTCTTCACCACCAAGTCATGCCTTCTTTGACTCTAGGTTAGCTACTTCTGAGCCCCTATAGCATGCACAGGAAAGCATACTGGGAGCAGGTAAACTTTGTGAGGCTATCTCAGAACCGTCAATTTGGATACCCTACATATCCTTCTCTACTCTTCAGTTCCTACTCTCTTTGTTGTAGGGAACTCCACAAAAATTCATTTGTGAATTTGCCTACTTGCTAAAAGTTGTTTGTGACCCCAAAATCAATAGTCATTGTACTTTTATGGTCATTTGTGGACATGTGCCCAGTTGAGGTTGAACAAAGTGATACCTTGCTTTCTTGTTTCAGCTCTCATGCTGTAAACAATTGTCCTTTTCATATTCTATTTAGCATCGTGGGTTTTACATTTTTATGCTTGATGTTGTTGTTTTGCTCTTTAAAGGGGTGACAAAGCATAGTGCTAAAGTGCCGTCTAGTGTTTTTGATACTGGACACTAAATGAGTCCGAGAGTGCCTATCACTACTTGAGTCAAATTAAGCAGAGACAAGGTTGAATCATATATGAGTGTTTATTCCAATAATGCTGACAGTATGGGGAGAGCAGCAGGTGATCCTGAAAATTCTGCTCTGCCTTTTTCTGCCAGCTGGCTGATTATATAGGGAAGAGGGAAGATAGCTACATGCAGCTGCGAGCTGCAAGTATAACAGGGAAAGGGGAGGGGAGGGTCTGTAGTCTGGCCTCCAGGAGCTCAAAGTCTGATAACAGGGTGGCTAATCTTCTATGACATTACAAACAGTTCAGCCATTCCCGGGACCAGAGATGGTCAGCATTCCTGGGACAAAGTCCTGGAGGGGGTCAGGGTCCATGCACAGCACCCGAGTCAAAGTGTGTCCTGTCCTTGGTCTGTTCTCAAAATATATTTATTTTCTGAGTAATGGATTTATCTAGGCTCTGAGGCATCTTATCTTCCTACAGCCCTGTTTTTCTTCTAGCAGAACATCCTCCAGTTTCCCAGGGTCTGTAAGAAAACCTTTTATCTATAGTTAGTAAGGTGAATAATCATTAAACAACTGTGGTTCTATTCTCGTTACATGCTCTCCCTCTATCATTTTCTAAGTGTAAGAAGGCTGTGATGTGACTAACAGAGGACATATGCATCTCCGGTAAGCTTCCTTTAGACACAAGTTAGAGTGCTGTTGGCTGTGAGTTCAGTGTTAATGAATCAATAAGATATATTAAATAAAGTGTCTTTAAAAAGAAACACACATGGTACATGTACACAATGGAATACTATGCAGCTATAAGAAAGAAAGATCTCTTATCATTTGAGATGGCATGGAAGGACCTGGAGAGTATTATGCTAAGCGAAACAAGCCAAGCAGAGAAAGACAAATATCACATGATCTCACTTATTTGTGGAATATAATGAACTAAACAAACTGATGAACAAAATTGACCCAGAGACATAGAGGTGGGGTACAGACTGACAAGCCTCAGAGGAGAGGAGGTTGGGGGGGGGGAAGAGATAAACCACAGAACTTATATGCATGTATGCATGACCAATGGACATAGACAACAAAGCTGGGGATGGGGCGAGGGGGGATGGGGAGCAGGGTGTCAATGGCAGAAAAAGGAGAAACATCTATAACCAAAACAAATGAATAAAAATAAAAATAAAAAAGAAACACACAGCCTGGCTGGTGTGGCTCACTGGTTGAGTGTTGACCCATGCACCAAGTGGTCGCCAGTTTGATTCCTGGTAAGGGTACATGTCCAGGTTGTGGGCCAAGTCCCCAGTGTGGGGCATGCAGAAGGCGACCAATCAATGTTCTGTCTGATCAGTGTTTCTATCTCTCTCTCCCTCTCCCTTCCTCTCTAAAATAAATAAAGGAAACACACACACACACACACACACACACACACACACACACACACACATAAAACAAGGTTATATTCAATTGGTTGGTGAAAATGTGATCAGACCTGTAGAAACTCAATATATATTTCCTGTTGGAACAATGGTTCAATATTTTCTTTTTCTTTTTTTAAAAAATTAATTTATTTTTGTTACAGATGTTTCTCCTTTTTCCCTCATTGACACCCTTCTCCCGTGCCCTTGTTCAATATTTTCGATTTGTGTTTGCAATGACTTTATAGAACATAACAACTGTGGATAATGAGAATCCATTGTATCTTTGTTTGGGTTTCCTGAGAAAAGTATTCGTGTATTGGTGGTTAATTTGGGAGGTGGTTCCAGGAATTACCAGTTAGGGGAGTAGGAAACTGAGGAGAAGACATCTAATAATGGGTGTGTCATCAAGCAAGTGACTACTATGGGCAATCTGAACTTGAGTTTACTGGGGCATTTTGGGAGATAATAAAGAACACAGAGCTCAGAGTTAGGTGATCTGAGGTGGGGGAAGGGGAATCATGCCAGTCATCAGCTGAGGGCTGTTTCTGGGTAATGCGCATATTAATTCCCAGATAGAGCCTTCAGGCAAAGAGAAGCAAGGACAAGTATTTTGAAGTTCAGAGGCTGGTACTACAATGTCAAGGCCTGAGCTTACACAGGCAGGTAGTGATTTATATATATTAACAAATCTTACGTTCATGATCTAAATTTGAAGTCAAGGATGTTGCAAATCAAAACTTTGACTATCAAAATTCAAGAGAATTTTCTGTGTTTTTGATATATTATGCATTGGGCTTCATATAACTATGGAAACAATAAATAGTACAAAGGAAATGTGTGTCTAGGTATGTGGGGTTACTATCTTAAAATTGTGTCCCATCCATAGTCATTTTGTCAATTTCCCATTTTGCAATGCTTTTACATTTTTTAATTTCAAAGCTCATAAAGTACCATGCACAACACATTTGTTTATGTCTAGGTCAAGGCCTAGTGGAGTTCACCCTCTATTTCTGATAATTCAGTTCATTTAGAAAGATTACACTTCCTAAGCACCACTCATACATTGCCTTGGGAGTCTCTACTTTCTTGGCCCTCAGGTAGAAACCTAACATTCGTATAATGTACGGAAGTAGAAAGTTTATTGCTTTCCCTAACTTTTGTTCTTTTCTTCATCCTCTGCCTCATTTATTCTATCTTCTACTCTCAATCTTTGAAGTATCTGTGTCTTTTTAAGTCAATCACAAATTTCAGTTTTTCTGGATTACCCACTTCCGCATTCCAACTTAAGTACTCAACTTTACTTTTTTCTCTTTTCTTATCCAAAATACATTTTCTTTTTTTTATTTTGCACACCTACAGGTCATGTAGAGAGGAAGTTATCGCTTATCCTTGTGTCCCCTGAGTCTGCCAATTTGCACCAGCAACAAACAAGAAAACACATGGCCAGCCTATGAACAGAACTGGAAGGAGTGAGAACTAAGCCCTCAGAATCCAGATGACTTTTCTGATCTGTTGGCAGGAGAAAGGCCGGGATTTCATACTCAAAAAGGCTCTATTTACAGGGAAAGCTTGAGAGGTTTTACAGGAAAGAATAGAATCCTTATAGATACAGAGACAGCTTTGAAGCTGAAGGAGAAAATGCACAGTCATCCTGAGAACATCTTCTCTTTCAATTTCCAAAAATTACAGTATTAGGGGCCAAGTTGGTGACGTGCAGTCATTTTACTTCACTTCTTACACTATAGCTTTCACTTGAGAGCATGAAGGGGTTATTCATCTTTTACCTCTGTTCTTCCCGCCCAGCATCCCTCCCAGCCCTGACCACTCCTTCTCCTGCTCCCCCTTGCAGCCCCCCAGGCTGCTGAGGTCAGGGCAAGACTCCAAGGTTTCTCACAGACAGAAGAAGATGGATTTTGCTGTGTAGGATCACCATATGTTCTGGACAATTTTTGAATGTATACAATATGTGTTTCCCTATTTTTAAAATTTTATTTTTAAAAATAGTTTTTTTGAAAAAAATATTTTATAGGTCTACCAATGTAATAAACCATTTCAGTCAATAAATAAATATTTTTATAATTATATGATTTTAATTATTTTTAGTGCCCCTCTCGTTTAGAAATATCCTGGTTTGATCAGTAAGTATACCCAATGCTTACTCTACCTATAGTAAAATGCAATTAAAAGTCCATCTGCAGAATCTATAACAAGACATCGGTTGCTAAATTAATTTTGTTGAATAGATGGACTTTTTATGCCTATATTTGGAAAGTACTTCAAACTCCTGCTTTAGCTTCTTTACCTGCAAAATAGCAATAAAAATAGAGTCTCTGTCATAGGATTGTAACCAGGAGTGAGGGACACATACAAGAGAAACGCTCATGTTCCAACTTAACTACCCAGTTTTATGTATTTCTCAGCAGTCTAGCTATAATTTGTAGAATTTTGGTGCTGGAGTGAAGAGACAATCCATCAACCTGACTAGGACATCACTTTCGTTTAAAATGCCTTTTCATCCCTTTAAAGCTTTCCATTCATTCACATATGTATTCCCTTTCATTCTGATTACTCACTCTGCTTTTCCCCATACTAATGTCTTTTTTGTTTACACATTTTTTCCCCCGAAAGTTTTGTTATTTTGTGTGCATATAATTTAATTTACATAAATGCTTTGTATCACATACTTCACTCTTTTTCTGAGAGTTTCTTTTTCCTCATCCGTAATAGTAGGTTATTATGGCTTGGTTCCAAAACTCTTAATCTAGAATCAAAGCTGGGCTGATTGCATCAAAATTATGTAAGGAGCTTTAGAAAAATGTCAGTTTCTGAGATTCACTTAAAACTTCTAAACTCAGAACTTCCTCTGAACTGGGTGATCTGAATGTTTTTACCTCATCAAAAATGTTATGCTTCCTCTGTGATAGCAAACTTTTCCACTTTTGCTTCTTAAGTTCTCCAAATATTCAGCATGAGAAACGAACTTTAATATAAAACATTACTTCATAAAGGAAAACTGTTTATACTGACATGTTTATAAGTGCTTGATTATAATTGTTTTGGCCCCTCATAAAACCCCTAATAAGTAGAAGAAAATACAACTGTGAAATAGTATACATATTAACTTAGGTCACAGGATTTATTTTTTTATTAGAGTAAGTTATAAAATATTATGTTGATTTCTTAATCGATACTGTCCCCATGTGCTTGTAACATTTACATTTGGGCTGAGTTTTATACATCCAGTATTTATGGACTTACTGAATCTGAAAGTACATATTATGTTTCCAGTGCACTACTTCAATTATTTAAAGTCATTTTTTGAAAAAATATCACAGCTGCCAACATGTACTTTCTTATGATTTACTTATCAAGAAATTAAAGTGTCTGTTTCATAAAAAGAAATCTTAAAATATAACAATCCTTTATGTTCGAATTATGTTTTTACTGAGAAAGAGTAAGCATTTTACTTGAAATGTATTTTATCTTTATGATATGTTAACAGAATATTTACTGAGTTTTCATTAATCCCTCTTGAGATTGTAGATTAACAATAAAGAGAAAATATAACTTGTCTGTGATAAAAAAAAAAAAGGTGAGAGGAGAGTGAGCAAAATGGAGGTATTTTCACTCTAATTCCATCCATTATTTATCTTTACTGTGTAAAGGATCACTCCACTTATAAAAAGCCAAGGGTGAGACATCTGTTGGAATGGCAAGGGCACTTCCCTATTATGAATGAGAAACACACAGTTTAGGAATAGGAGGGAAAATAATTGTAATAGACAGTCAACACTTTGGGGCATTTGGGACCTATCATCTTTTATTTTCACACAGACTTTGGAACTGCTGATGAGGTTTCATGATAGTGTGGTGCTGTGTGAATGAGATAGGAGACAGAAGAAAGGAAAGAACCTTTTATGTCCAGGATGGGTGAGAGGGACCGGTCTCTTCATGAACTGGCTTTAGCTTGCTGCCTGCGTCACGAGCATCCTTTCTTTAAACCTTTAAAACTTGGGTTGACTTTTCTCCTTGACATTCTTTTTCTCCTGCTTATTTATTTTTAAATTTATCCCATTTGTACAGTTTATATTTTTTACGGTTATCGAGAATATTTTAAGTGGTATAATCATTGCATAGTTATTCAGAGAACAACTATTTCTGAATAACTATTTCAGAAATAAATATTTCTGCAAAGCTACAGAAATCCAATAAATGAATTAAAATATTCACATTATAGGCATATTCCCAACATGGGTTAAATTTTTAGTCACTCCTGTGAAAGGAAAACATTTTTTTGAGGTTTCTTCTGATGTTTTAACAGAGATCAACCAAAAGAATTTAAAGTAGATTATGACTTAGCTGGAAAATCTGAAGTAATTCTGAGGGGGCTTTGAAATAAAAATGTGTTTTTCTGATGTAATCCATAAACATTTATATCTAAATATGTGAAGAATATTTTACAAATATATTTGAAGAATAAAGCAACACCCCTTTGAGATAAGCAGGTTATACTTGTTCATAGCTTTAAAATGAGAAAATGAACACTAAGTTAGGTGATATGGTTCAAGGTTACACAAACCTTATCTAACTAATAACCTAATTCCCTACCAATAACAAAGAACATAGACTTTGCAACTTTTTTATTCCAACATTAAGTCTAGGAACCCTGGAGTCAGGAAGCTGACATAGGATGATCATTTATTTATTCATTCCACAAAGATGTATTGAGTATCCCATATTTACAGAGCACTGTGTCTGGGCTGAGCATGCACTGGCAAGCAAGGTCGTCAAACCATGAAGGGCCTTTGCTAGGGACTTATTCTGTATTTGGGAAAACAGAAATTAAACAAATAAGCAAAAATTTCTTAATGATAATTGTGACAACTGCCATGCGGAAGACAATCAAGTAGTTATGAGTGCATATAACAGGTCCTGATCTAGTCTGATGAATCAGGAAAGACTTAATGAAGAACCGAGAAGAAGCAAAGGTTAGGAACAGGCTGGGCATTTCAGTTAGAAGGAACAGCATTGGGGAAGGTTTCCAGGCAGGAAAGGATACGAACAGAGCAAGCTTGAGAAAATGAAAGAAGGCTGGCGTATTGGAGAAGCAAGTGAAATCAGGAAGAATAGTTTTAAACAAGACTGCCAGACAACTTCTGCATCCCCAGGCATAACGGGTTATTATAATCTGTGGCAAGAAAGCAGGGAATGAATTGAGGAGGAGTGGAAGGTCACTGAAATTTTGCAAAGAAAAAATTAATATTTAGAAAAAGTAGGAAACATGTCACTTACTTTACAGACAGCAATTTATTTAAATTTCAAAACAACCACAAAGTAGGTTTTATCCCCTTTATTTTACATATGAAGAAACTGAGGCTCAGAAACTGAGGCTCAGTAATTTGTACAAGATTGCACAAAACTAACATAGAAGCTGACACTCCACTGATTTTCCTTACGAAACTCCACCCCCTCCCCCCGCAAAGAAAATCTAGCCATGAAATGGCATCACCACCTTTGCCAACATCGCCACCTGGGAATTATAGGCTTTCACCTGGTCAAATGACAGTGCTGGACACCTGAGGACTGAGATTCACTGCTGAGGCCTACAGATGAGATTGCAGATGAGGAACCTGAAGACTAAGGGTATAGAGTGACCCCTACGGGCACGGTGTGAGGTATTGGCAGAGCCTGGGTTTCTCATGGACCACACAATGCTTTTTGCATTTCATCCCAGGCTCCAACCTTCTTTTGGCAGCCACACTTCCAAAGGTTAAGAGAACCACTATCCATCTACTACTCTGACAAAATTTACCGAGGGAGCCACCTTTACGGAAAAAAAAAAAGTCATCTTGAATTTTGGAGGCAAAACCTCCTTTTATCCTCCTCATTAATAATGTCTGTTGGTGTTCTGTCTATGTAATTAGAAATCTTTCTGTGTGAATAAACCAAGAAAATTTATTTTCTATCATCACAGAGATAAATTGCTTTGCTCTCAATCCTAAAACTTTCTGCCGACTTCTGGAGTTAATGGGAATTGGATAACTATTTCGATGTGGAAGAATAGAAAGCCTTCGAGGTGGGTGGAATAGGAGGAAAAGCTTTATCAACTCAAAATCGCTTTTTAACAGTGGTTTTTTTTTTCAGAAAATAAGAGCATGGGCACTATTGTTTCCAAATTGGATGAATTTGTATAATATGTCCATAAAGAACATTCTGTTCAAAATGACTAAATGCAAATTAATTGGACTTTTAACATTAAAAAATGAATGCCGAGGAGCAGGTATACTAAGAGAAGCAGTTCTGAGAAATGAAGTGTCAGTCATATTTACTTAAGTTCTCCACTAGAGGGAAAAAGAGGATGTTTCAATCCAATAGCTTTGATAGGCTGGCATTTGAAACTGGGCATGTTTCAGCTTCTCTAATCGCCACACATCATTCTTAAAACATACTTAATCTAATCACAAACAGTTGACTTAAATTTCTTCCAGGAAACTGAGAACAATCAATTTCTTATATATTTGTTCCTAAATTTATTTGTTGTCATCTAGCTGAAATTTTTCATTATAACACTTTGATTTTTTAACTATTTGCTAATTGGAAAGAGATGTGTGGTAGGAAGCAGGCTGGATGGCATTTCTAGTGAGAAAAGGATACTGGGAGGAAGATGATTTTTAAAGCTCTTGTAAAATAACTTGCTGGTCCCTTACAACGTATTGAGCATGCTTGTGTTTTACAGGCAGAGACCAAATAAATTGCCATTTGTTGGCACCGTGTGCAGATGGAGGCATTAAAGAAAAATGAGCTGCTTGTGTTTCACAGCACTCAGCTGCCCCTGCCTCTTCCCCTTCCCCATCGAATGGTGTCTTAGATCAGTTTTCTGAGAAGCAGAGCCTGAGGCAAGGGTTCAAGTTTTTCTGATTGACCAAGGGTGTGCTCTTCAGAGAGACATCCTGTAAAGGAGGGAGTCCTAATTGGGAACAGGAAGAGGGGTCTGGATCATAAATTACAAAGTTACCCTCCACTGGGACAAAGGAGATGACCTTTGATAGCCCTTATCAGCAAATCCTTGGCTCTGGGCCACGGTGTGGGGAGAGGATCAATCAACTCAGCTTTAGGACTTTATCTTAGCTGAGGGCATGGTCTGTGGAAGGAGGCAGTTGTGGGCCCTGAAATATAATGGAAACCCTGATGGCAGCATTTATCTTTACAAATTGAGTCTATATACATCTACATACATACAGATATATGTGTATATATAGTTTACCTTTGGGCACAGTTCCTTGTCTAATTTTTTAGTGCTATTGCTTTTTTGTGTGTGTGTGCGTCTTTTATACGACATTGATTCACATGATTCGTGTGAAATTGCCATTAATTCAACAGATCTTAACCCATGAAAGCATCAGTTTTATCAGTTTCCAATTCTTCAAACTAATTGTTTGTCTCATTGCTTTAATTTATTTTGTCCTTTTACACATTTCATGCAACAAAAGCCATCTATACTGTGTGTTATTTACATAGCCAAGGAATCTCTTGTTTTGAAACTTCAGGGAAGAAATTTCCTGTGTTGCTTCATCTTGCTTAATGTGACTGCTGTTTTTACCCCTTTTACTAAAATATGAACATAAAATTCTCTCCGATTGCTAAGTTCGTTGGAGTTCACCCTGTGTGACTGATTAAAATGCAACTCAGACATTTCACTTATAGCCATCAAATAATAATAACTATTTGCCCACATATAAGCCATATGCTCCATATGTTCTGTGATTCAAATAGAAATCTATTTTTTTGGAAGAAACATGATTGTGGGGTTGGACTCTTTCTCGTGTTGTTTAAAAATATTTATTTAACTGTTATTAGGTGCTGAAACACTTCCTTAGCCCTTAAGGCATTTAAATGAACTGTAAAGTAACTCCTTGCTCTCAAAATATTAGAGGTAAACCATTGGAAAATCTTAAAACTTTTTGTAATTGTATTATTAGGAATATATATGTTTATTATGGTCCTATCTCTTCGTATCCATTGTTGTTGTTTTTTTCAACCAATAGATAATTTTTTTTTGTTCTTTACAATATTTTTCTTAAATTCCACTTTAAAGATAAGATTGTCATTCCAGTTTTATTTTGGTTCATATTAGATAAATCTTTTTCTCCTTTTATTTTCAACTTTGTATGTCTTCTTGTTAATGTGTGTGTCTATTGTTGACCATATATTTTCTGATCTTGCTTTATTTTTAATCTTGAGAGACTGCTCTTAATGTATGCGATTATCTCATTACATGACTTTAATCTGCCATATTATTTTCCATTATTATAATTTTTTATCTCTCTCTCTCTTTTTTTTTAGTTTTGCATCTAGTAGGTATGGTTTTAATTTACTAGTTTAAAATTTATTCATTTTATTTTATTGTTATGATTGCCGCCCACTGAGGGTCCACATTCATGTTGATATACCCCTATCAATATCTGTATTTTCTCCTACGAAGGCAAGTCCATTGGTCCCTTCCATTAACTACCATCATGTGGATTATCCAATTCTAGATTTTTATTTCTGGCATGTTATGGTTATAATTTCTTTCTTTTCCATGGTCTTTCATGGATACTCTTTTTTTCTTTTTAGTGACAACAATGCTCTTACTCAGAGTATTTTATTACCCTACCTTCCTATATTTCTTGCTGCATCCTACTGTATTTATTTCTCTTACTTGAGTCTTTGATCCAAAAAAGTTTTTAAGTTAGGTCTTTATTTGGCAAATATTCTGAGGGCTTTTATGCCTGAGAATATATTTTATGGCTTTCACATTTGAATGACATTTTAACAGTTTATGAAATTCTAGGAGATAAAAATCTTAGACAAATTTGGTAGTATTATAAGCATTTTTATCCTAATTTTCAAAAGATTCACTCTTTGGAATGGTTGAAACCCACTAACATAACATAACATAACCACACACAGAGTTTTTCTATGGGCTTCTTAGCAATCTTCAAACCCTACCCTGACATTTGAATAAAGAAGTACCATGGCTGTTAGGATGTGTTTCTAGTAGGGACATAGCAGGGAGTAAAAAAAAAAAGTACAGATTCTCCAGAGAGTAGCTGGTAGATTGTAACAAGACTCAGGAAAGCAAGGCTGTCAGAATCCCTGAGGAATGGCTGCAATTTAAGGCCATGCTGCAGTGGCTGGCAGGAGAATACAGTTGAGAAAAGGGTGGAGGAGCAGGGGGCAGGAAACAGTGAGTGTATTGACAATTTAAAGTGGATAGCCCACATGGTGAGCATTTGGATGTGCCTACATTATTCTTGAAATGTAATCTGTATTGGGAGGTGGGTGATGGAGGAATAGGGTCCACTCCCAGGGAGGCAGGGTTGACAGGCACCATACCGGAGGCAGCCCTCCAGTTACCTGTAGACAGTCCTCAGCTCACCTGCCTACCATTATTCATACATCCTCTCCCTCTTCTACACCCTTCGCCCAATCATTCTCAAAGATGCTGGGAGTATAGTGTTAGGAGAAAACAGAGTGTGGTCTGATAGGGGCTCTCTATAGATGGGGGGCATGGATGCACCCCATCATGATCATGCCTGTTCCTTCTCTTAAGACACATTTTCCAAGCTTTTGTGATACATCAGTTCACATCTGTTGATACATTCCTGGGTTCTGGGATAGGTTTCTTGCAACTTGGGGTAACTGTTTACAAATTAGGAACAGTTTGGATGGGACTAAGGCATGCCAGGAATTGAAAAATATTTATGAAGTTGAGAATCTTAACACAGCTGTTTATTTTGTTATATGTCACATTGGAATAAAATGGCTAGTGTCCCTTATAGTCTATAGAAGAGAAAGAATGGAGAGAGAGAACAATTCCACCAACATTGTCTTTTGTGAAGAAAGTGACAGCTGGTTTATGATTGTACTCAAATTAGTATGATATTGAAAAAATTGAAAATGATGTTTTGCCTATAGTACTAAGCAACTGATTGTGTTCTCAAAGGTAGAAGAAAGAAAGAACAGCAAATATGCTTCCTTGTCAATTCTAATTTCAGTTCCTGGAATTTATTTTGAGTTCTAAAATGATGTTGGACTATAGATTCTGCTACATTTTCATTACAACCTGGGATCTGTGCAATGAAAAAAGTGAACGGCATAGTTAACCCCCCTGGGGAAGTGGTTTTCTAGTTAAGAAGCAACTCTAGATGAAAAATGTGAGTGAACATAGGGATGTGGTGTTTGTTTTTAAAACAAACTGAACACACAGTAGATGGAAAAAAAAGAATTCTATTATGCTGTCCTTTAGACGGTGGTCTTTGGAAGAGGTAATTTTAACATGTTCCAAGTCTATGCCTCCTGAAAGGAAGAGGAAAGGCCAAAAATAAAATAGTGTTCTTTGAGAATTTTCAGCCATATCTCAAAAGACTTTTTACAAAGATCAGAGCAGAAAAGTCTCATTTTCTTACTGGCATTAGACTAGTATTGGACTTATTGGAACTTAGACTGCAATGTAGTAATATTACCGATCAGCAGTTAACAGTGAGTTTTCTGTGGGTTTATAAAATGGTTAACATGTACCAGATTCCAACTGAGTGTATGAGAATACTCAGAGAATACACACAAGGGATGTTGTGAAATTTAATAGTGTTTATAAAAGCTCATACAAGGAGCAAAGTGGTACAGCTAAGAATTGATATTAAGGATCCCAGGTAGGATTTGATGGAGAGCTCATTTTACCACAGCTGTGCTTCAGTGCAGGAGATCCAAAAAGGAAGAACTTTGTTTTCTAAACAACGTCATGTATCAATCATCCAATTTTTGCGTAAGCATTACAGATTCATTGGATTATCTAAGTGGAAGAAGAACTAGAACTCTTCGAGTTAGGGCCCAGATTTGAAAGATGAGGAACCTCAGGACCAGAGACAGAATGGTTTTCCCCACATCATCTAGACAGTTCATGGCATAAACAAAGTCATAAAACTTGGGGCATCACCAAAAATAGATGCTGTACCTCTGACTTCTAAAACTAAATATTTAAGCTATTGATGTTCTGGAATAAAAAATATATATATTTCAGTCTAATGCAGATGAAATCTTTAAGACATATGCATAGATGTAGCATATTTGTGAGTCATTAAAAGCAGCTTTTTCCTCATAGCCCATATCATGAACTGTCCTCATTTAGGAGAAACTCAGAGCACTGCCCACATTTTGTTCCAAGGCAAAGAATGTTCAGTGATGAAATCAATCAACTAGTGTTTGGTGCACAAAAGCTAAGCTATCATGGGTCCTAACCTCCAGCAGCTCGCAATCTTTTTGGTTAAAGAGACAAACTCATTTAATAGCCTTCCTTCATTGAATAAGCATTTCCAAGGCTTACTCCTTTGTTTCCTAAGTGGAGCTGGTGCATGCAAAATACCTACCTATAGTTCTCCAGCCTCAGTTCCCTCCACTCTCACACTCATTTGCCCATTCTCTCTGAGTTTCCTCCCTGTCTTCCACTCAGCCTGCATTTCTTTTCAGCTAGTGACCCCGTATGCGTTCTCCAGTCTCCTGTATTGCTATTAGGGGGTTTATCCTTTATATTTCAGCCTCTTGGGAAGAGATTCTTTCATCCTTGTAGAGTAGGTCAGATTTATCTGTTATGAACATAGCACTCTGAACTTTTGCTTCAGAACACATTATTTTGTGTGTGTTTTTTCTAGATATTCCTGATTTTTATAATTAATTCCTGTCTCTCCTACTGCACTGCTCTCCAAGGGCAGGAACAATGTGTGTTTGTTCACTGTTATAGCTCTGACATCCAGCAAAGTGTCTGGGACATTTGCAGATACTTAATAAAAAAGATCTGTGCTGAATTATTTAATGATACAACTGCAGTACCATGTAATTGATCAGGACATTTTGAATATGGTTCATTGCAGTTGTAAATAGATAAATATTTGAAAAGCATCAACTGCATCAGTTCATACAAAAGTGTTGGTTACGGCCTCACTACTCAACCTGTGGTAGCATTAGCATCAGTTGAGAGTGCCTTAGAAATGCAGACTCTCAGGCCACTCTCCAGACCTACTGTGTCAACTCTGAAATTTATAAGACTCCCTGGGTGCACTGGTATATGTTGTAAATCAGGGATTAAAATCTCCAATGTTTTGTTAGGACAGATCCCCTAATGAGTGAAGGAAGTCAGATATATATGTATAAGCACAACAATAGGTGACCTCTGACACTTGCCCCCCTCTTAGTAGGCATGGTGGGACTGTGTGGACATGGAGAACATTAGTTTCATCTGAAAAGGGCAGGCTGCTACACAGATCACAATGATTGCAGAACTAGTGAGGCCTTTGAGCAGTTCAGGAGAAAGAAACACAAACTTGCAAGTAGAATTTGTAAACTCAAACACTGACAACGAAATTCAGTTCTTTTAAAACTTTTTTTCCCCCCTTCATTATTGATTTTTAGAGGGAGAGGAAAGGAGAGGGAGAGAGAGATAGAAACATCGATGAGAGAGAACATCAATTGGCTGCCTCCTTCATGTCCCCCACTGGGGATCGGGCCCACAACCTGAGCATATGCCCTGATCGAGAATCAAACTGGTGTCCTCTTGGTGCATGGGTCAATGCTCAACCACTGAGCCACACCGGCCGGGCAGAGTTCTATTCTTTTAAAAGCAGAAGAACTGTGAGAGTCAAAGAGAACACACATGTGTGACTGTTCTGGTTCAAAGGTCTCTAAGTTTACATAGTTTCATATAAATGAGGAAACTTTTAGGAATGCAATAAACACTTTCTGAACCTTCACAAATACAGACTTCTTTAATTCTGCAAGTCAGAAAACCCTCTTTGTTTTTTCTAAGCATTTCATTCATTCAGTGCATACTCACTTAGTGTCTACTCTGTGCTGAGGTGGCCCCATGCCAGGTGCAGAAGACCAAAGATGAATAACATAGACTCCACATGACTTCCCACGGCTTACGTCTCATAATGATCGCCTTATATTACGAAATGCAGTATTTTGTGTAAGGATGGCTACGATGATTTGTCATGTCTCTTTTTAGAGATGTTCTTAAGAAGGTTTCACTCTGGCCTCACAAATCTAGATGGGGAGACAGAAGTAGAAGGCACAGCTTATGTAGACAAATGGAGTAAAGGAGTTTTACGAGAGGATGTGTTTCAGCAGAAAACCAAACCAAACCAAACCCAAAAACAAACAGTCGCAAAGAAGTGAATTCTGAATAGCATGTGTAGCACCCTTGGCTATTTTAAAATGTTAACATTTCTTGCAACACTTCCTCCACTTCATAATTTCTGGCAGACAAGAAAACCTACTTCGTCTTCATGCAGAAGGGAGAGTTGTTTCACAAAAGCTAGAGCTTGGAATCCCATTTCTCTGGTAGATTAAGGATGTAAGCAAGTGATTTAACCATATTTTTCATTTTTTCTTTTTCTCTGGTTGGTTTGAGGGAACTTGATCCATCTTTATCAGACAAGTTCCTATTGCCTCTGGAGAAGCAGTGACATTTACAGGAAAGTCCCACACTAGTAGCAAACACTTCTCAAAGCTTTCTCTGAGTTTGGTGGCAGCTGTCATCAAATGTAATAAAAATCAACAGAACATTTTATTCAAATGCCACTTGTTGATGATCCCACAATGGTAAGTGAGCAAAGGTCCAATTAGTCTGTTACACAACATCTGGGACTGAAGTCTCCATCTGGAATTATAGTGTGTTTTGTCTCATTGCATCTGAGCTCTTTCCCTGTCATCAATTCTTCTATGCTGAATAACGTTTCGATGAAAAAAATAGTAACTTTTTATTTTATTGTTTTCAGACCAAATGCTCATTTGTTCTCCAGAGCACTTACCACCAAGTGAACAGGCGTAGAGGACTCTTTTCCTTCACTGTTCACCAACTCTCTCTCTATTCTCTACATAGAGATAGCAAGCCATTCACCTATATAAAATTTATTTTCATGTTTTAGGTTCATTGTTTCCATTCTGACTGTGAGATGATTTTCACACCATTTTTACTTTTCCTCCCAACTTAACATCTCTAGCCCTCATGCCTTACAAAATCTCTGTATTCAGCAGAGATATCAATATTCAACATTATTTCTCTCCAACATTTCCCAATTTTTCTTCCCTAATCAACAAAATACCAATGTGTCTATATCTTCACTCATCCTAGAGTGTAGGGGGCTAGTGTCACCCAGAAAAATCTGCGTCTATTCTCTTCTCTAAGGCAATGCTTTAATTTAGACCTTCTACTTTATTCTCTCTCTCTGATTACTTAAATATCTCCCACTTCCCTCCCCTGTCCATATTTTGCATGTCGGCCACACTGACTTTTTCTGAAATGAAGATCTGATCACACATGCCCTGTTCTGGCTTCTCGCTGCCTAGAGAGCAAAGCCCAGCCTGCCTATCTGATACATAAGCTTCACGGCAGGGTGTCTCTTGCCTGGCGTTTCATAGCCAGACCAGCCACTCCTGAAGTGCTTCTTATCTCTGAAAGGGACACTCTTCCCTTTCGTATGTGGTTTTTCCTTCTGCACAATGGTGCACACCACTCCCTCCCCCTGTCCCCCTCTCCTGTCTCCTGAGCATCTTCCCAGTGGCATATTACCACTTCACATTTGCTTTGAAAGCACAGTCTCTGGAGCCTGTCACTCTGGTTTCTCATCATGGCCGTGCCACTTAGAATTCTGGACCTTCAATAAGTTATTCGGCCTCTTAGTTTTAGTTTCCTCAACGGTGAGACAGGGTAAAATTAGTGCTCACCTCACTAGGTTGTTGTGAAAATAAAGCATACAAATACGTATAATGAATTTACCATATGTGAATATAATGAATGATTATGACTGAATCCATTAATACTATCACATTTTATTTAGTGGTCTTGGTCAGTTTGAAGATAATGAAAGACAAACCTATTGTTACAAAAGATCATGAACAGAAAAAAGCATTACAAAGCCAAATATAAATGCTTTGGGAATTACCAATTAATTAGAATCAGTCATTTTGTTTTCTCTTTTGTTGATTAGGATAATTAATACAGAGTTTTTGAAATTCAATATTAAAATGAAATAGATTTAAATGAATAAATATCTATATTGGAAAGAAGTATAACATGTAAAAGTAGATATCACATAATTGCTCAAATGCTTTTCTAATCTCAGTAAGTATTTTATTGGGAGTGTTCCAATATTTTCAAATTTCAGAATATTTATCCTATTCTATCTCAGGAGAGTAAGAGAACGAAAACTTGACATTGTACAAACTCTGATGATTCATATAATTACTGTACCACTTAGCCTAAGTATTCTAAAGATTCTGCTATCTCCAGGACCAATTAGCTGGGTCTGAGGTTTGGAGTGGTACAGAGGGTCTGATCTTAAGCCAGGCTTAGCATCTCAGGGGTCCTGATGAACAGGAGAAAATAGTTGCTTTCAGCTGATTTCTGGAACGCTGTTTAGATCTCTAGTTGACTCAGGAGTGAGATTATACTTTGATTTAAAGCAATGGTCTCAGGTAGTTAGAAGGAGTCCTGATGTTATGCTACCCAGAGGATTTCATAGTTGGGAACAGAGTGTAATTGCTGGGAATTAGTGACGCTATAGCTTTAACTAAAGGCAGGCTCCATTCTCGAAAATCTGCCAGAACCGAGGGAAGACAGAAAACGTGTGGCGGGACCTCCTTGGCCTCCCCAGCAGCCAGTGTTGGCATACTCCTGGGGCAAAGGATACATTTCTGGGATCCTCTGAATTGCCCTGGAAGATTAGGAGGTAGTCACTGTTCCATTGATTTATTGATCAATTAAGGACTCTATGAACATAAAGTGAAGGTGGGCAATTATTTCCTGATTTTCCCAGGTCAATAGCAGAAACAGGGAATGTTATTGTCAAAACAGGTATTGTGGTTACTCTAAAGTCAGAGTGAGGAGAGATGCTAAAAAAAAAGAATAAATAGATTTATTACAAATGATTACTCTCCCCATTTCCTGATGCGTGTCCCTCATTCTGTCTCTTTCTCTTGTATATCTATGATTTTCTTACATATTAATAAATTTAAGTGAATGGATAGTGCTCAGAAGAGGCATGCAATAATAAAAATTCTTGTATAAGCAGGAACCTCCTTCTGTTAAAAGTGTTACTATGTTAGAAACTACATTATAATAATCCTATAAGAACATCATCTGGTAAGATTGCAAGGATATAAAGTCCCTGTGTATTGAGATTATTAATGTTTACAGTAATGCACAATGCTTTCCATTCCAAGTAAGCACTTACATCTACTGATACATCTGTATTTACTGTGGGTCTGAACATGATTTATATCTTTTGCATTGGAAGTTTTCAATTTGAGGCCTATTATGAGAGTTAACACATAAATATAACTTTGTTTTCTCTTCATGATACCTGTCAGTGAGTTTTAATTATTCATTAATTCAATAAACTTTTAATAACTGTCTATATTATATGCCAAGTACATAGCATCAGGCTAAGACTGGGCATAGCATTTAGAGTTTATGTGGAATAGAAAAACAAATAGCATGGGGTCCTATGCTCAAAGTATTCACCATCTGCTAAAAATGGTTTCTATGTTAAGAATTTCTTCCTTTGTTTTAATATCAATCAAATTGTAATGTTTACATTTGATAGAATCTACTATGATCTGCAGTGGTATACTTATGTCATTGTTTCACTATTTAAACAAAATTTAAACATTTATTTCTCCTTACTTCTACCCCTCATCATATCCTGGGCATCTTTTCTGTGAAGCTGAGTCATCCAATGGTGGCTATTCCTGAACATGAAACTCTTGATTCCAAAGAGGTAAATGTAAGATACAGTTGGAGATCTAGTTATGCATATCCATGTAATATTAGGTCGTAGGAATAAACCAATCTAATTTTTAAAAGAAATTAATAAAATTGTGGGGTTTTTAAAAGAAAGAATTAACTGGCCCACTTTGTGTTGTTCAGAAGAATCTGGTAGTTAAATAGTACATTTTTCTGCTTCTCAGTGTGGAAGGTGGTACTAGAGGTTCCCTGTGGGTAGCACCTTGATCACAAACTAACTCCTATCCTGACTGTTTGTCTTTGTGATTTCCTCTTTGGATTCATTGTGAAACTACTGTTGTCTTCTTTTTCTAGAGGGTCAGTAGATGTTCCGTAATACTTATGGTGTATCTTCTGAGTCAGAGGTCTCAGTATCTCATGGTATCGCAATTTCTGGACCCCCAAGTGAATTTTGCATATGGCAGCTTGCATACAGACAGAAGCATACAGCTCAAACGTAACCTGTAAATTTCATGTAAATGTTTAGCCACTTTCAAACTTTGAGGTGAAAAACAAAAACAAAAAAAAATACATTAAAAAAAACTCTTTTCTATTTGTATAAATGTTATACCAAAGAAGAAAAATTCTGTAAATTTTTTTTTTTTTATCCTCACTGGAGGACATTTTTCCATTTTTGTTCAGATAGAGTGGGGGGGAGAGAGAGAGAGAGAGAGAGAGAGAGAGAGAGAGAGAGAGAGAGAGAAACATCGAAGTGAAAGGGACACATTGAGTGGCTGTTTCCCACACGACCCCAACCAGGGCCGGGTACGAATCACAACCAAGGTATATGCCTGTGACTGGAATCGAACCCGTGATTCATTGGTCCATGGGCCAATGCTCTAACCATTGAGCCAAACCGGCCAGGGAAATTTTTAAAAATTTTGTTATTCAAAAGCAAGAATAATTGAACAATGTTTTCTTCTTCTATATCCTCTCAAAGTGGTTAATGTAAAAAAAAAAAAAACTTTTTTTTTTTTAGAGAACTTATCTTTAAGAAACAAATAAGTGAGCTCACTCATTCATGTCAGATACCCTCACAAATGAGCCACACTCAATTTTTCAGCTTCGAATTTTAGGTATGGGGGGGATACATAGTACAAAAGAAATAGGAATAACAAAATTCCATATAAATTTTGAATTATTTTCCCAAAGTATTTTTTCCACAATTTAGGTTATATTTTTCACTTTTTATAAACTGACATCCATATTTCTGCAAATTTTAGAAGATTTATCATACAAGACCAATGTGCCTCTCCATTATAACTTTAGTCATTGAAATATAAAAGGTGTGTTAAGAAAGGTATGGATTTATATCCTTGATCATATCTCTGATTCTTTAAAAATAGGATTTTTGGTTCAATGAATATAAACATATGGAAGACTTTTGATATATATAGCCAAATTGCATTCCTGAAAAACTGTAGCAATTAATCCTACCAGAAGCCTGTTGTAATATCTGTTTCCGTGTACCCTTGCTGCATTGAGAATTATTATAACTGCCAATTTACTGAGAGCTTAATATATGCTAAAAGGTGTTATGCACTTTATATGCATTATTTTACTTATTCTTTGCAAAATATTGCACGTTAAGTATTATTATTATTCCCATCTTACAGATGAGGAAACTGAGGCTGAGCAAAATCAGCTAAAGTCAAATAGCTGGAAAGTGTCTGCACAATCAGGAATCCAGATCTGACTGCCTGAAGCCTATGCTCTTAAGCCCTCTACTGTACCCTATCTGGCTATCTTCATCTAAATTTCTATCTGTGTCATCTGAATCCATCTCCCTTTTGAAATCCTATTTTAAAATATTTGCAATTTAAAAAGAGAAATTATCTTTTGTCTTAATTTGCATTTTAAAAATTCTGTATTTTCTGTTATACTTTTGTCTATTTTGCTTTTGTATTAAGTTATGCATTTAGCTACTGGTATGGCAATATTTTTTCTTATGGCATTATAAACTCCCTATATCTATTAAGGATATGAACTCTTTGTCAAATGTGCTAGCCCTTTCAGTGTGATGGTGGCAATTTGTGTAAGAGTGAAAAATCAGACAACTCTATATGTCCAAAAACAGGAGAGTGGTTGAATAAATTTTGCACATTCCAGGTGAATGCATTAAACAAAAAATAAAATGTTCTCTTTCTTTCAAACAATAATTTTCTCAAGTTCTCATAGGCTATATCCATACAATAAGAACGTTTCTACACAATAATAGAAAATCAGTTGGTGGATTAAATAATGAAAGCATCCAGATGCGATGATGCTGAAATAAGAACTTCCGAATGTTAAGTAATGCTGGAAGACTGTTGCAAGAACAACAGGGTAGAGGTGGTACTGTAATATTTGCATTCTTTTGCATCGCACAATTTATCGTAACCCTAGAGACAAAACTTAAAATTCAGCTAGTAAGTAAGATTTAAAAAAATGATTTCAGCCCCATATTTGGCATATATGAAAAACACCACAAAAGAAACTAGAGTTTGAAGTTTAGTAATTGTGAGAGACAGTAAGTGAGACAGTGTTAAAGGAGATGTAAATAATTAAGCAAAAGGACATTTTATGTTTGCAGTGTTCTGTTTTACTTCTTAGTAACATCGGCACACTTTGAAGCAACTTAACAAATTGTACAGTTCCTATGATATGTGGTCAGACTGTAATATTGATCCCTGTTTTTTCCCCCAAACCTCTCTTTGTTATTTAAATACCTGCAAAGCATCAATCAAGAAAATTATGTTTTTATATAGCAGTTCTAGTCTTATGACTGTATGGCCTAAGGAGTAAAGCATTCCAGTTATCAACCCAGCACAGATAAACAAGTATGGAAGAACCCTTCATCGGATCTCAAAATTTACCTCTTACTTGTTCTCCGAGTTACTAAAGATAGCAGTCTGTCTTTCTTACTACTAGACTCACATTTCCTGTAATTTCATTATGCTGTTTGTAGATTCTAGTTTTTTTTTTGTTTTTTTTTTCAAATTAGCTTGGTGATTCATTTAAAACAAGCAGACCTCAGATTTATCTGATTTGACTTGTTCATTGTTTTCATAAGTCATATGATTTGTAAAGTACATTGAAAAAGAACTAACTCAAAACATTTCCACTTATCATCTAATTCATTGGTTGTCAACTCTGGCTGAACATTAGAATCTTTATTATAAAAGCCCCAGGAGCAGGGTTCCACTTCAGGCAAATTGAACAAGAAGCTCTGGAGGTGGACAAAGACATTGATTTCTATGTTTTCGAATCTTGGTGATTCAAATGTACAAAAAGAGTTGAGAGCCTTAAATTCTAGCTTCTTCATTGGCAGTTTAGGAAAGCCAATTAAATCAGTTATTCAATCATGGAAACAAAAATTTGAAAGTAAAAGCAGGAGAATTATTAAAAAATTCTTTTCAATGGATGCTTTGAATTGATAAAAACGTGGGTCACATATTCCTGTCTGTCATAAAAGTTTAACATGTGCTTTAACTTGTGTAGATTAATTTTGAGAGATATGTTCTACGTGGAGATTCACTATAATTTCTTTAGTAAAGACTGCGACTTTTTTTCTGTTTTCTTTGTATTCCACATAGCTTTGGAAAATACTCAGGCTAAGACTGGGCATAGCATTTGGTGCAAACTGAGTCTGTTGGCCGGTCAATTCCAAAGAATGTTTTATTTAGCATTTTATGTCACACTTGAAAAACAAAACAAAAAAACTTGGGTCATTGATGAATTCTCATACAGTAAGCAGATGAGATCCCAAAATAATCGATTTGACCATTGTGGTCATCTGGTTGATCAATTTTCAAAGAAGGTCACTTTCATAGATTTCAATTATTCACACCAATGCAGCAATCTCCAAGAAGGTATATAGCTAAAACAATCTAATTTCCAGCAAACTCCCTGCCTGAGATAAATGAGTTTTGAGTAGAATTTCTCAGAAGAAAATAAATTCTAGTAGCAATAATTATTTCTGATTATATCCATCATGTCTTGTGAATTTAGTAACTCTTTGATCCACAACCACTCTGTAACCCACCTCTCTTTCTACAGGTTTAATTGTGAAAGTTACACTGGGGGATGAGATGCAAACAGACCCTCTATCTTCACATCACCTGCTACATGCAGCCTTAGGCCCATTATATTTTTAACTTGAGGGTCAATTGATTTCCAAAACCATGATTAGATGCATTTGATTATGACCTTTCAGATCTACTTTTTATTAACACCACTTGAGAGCTAATCATTCACTAGCTGCCCATAAAACATACGCCTGGCAAATTCTTCTCCTGTTTTCTTATTCCTTGTCTTTGCATATTTTGATTAACGTTTAAGGGTTGGCAAGATCAGTTCTGCTGGAAAGGTGACTGTAAATGATTTGCTGCCTTGGTGTGTATAAACTTTTTATTGTGCTCATTTTATTTTGAATTCCAGAATCTCCATTGATGTCTAAATTTCTAATCTAATGGGAAAAGCATCTCATTCCCCTATCATTATTCTCCGGATAATAACATAGAAAAGAGAAAAAGAGTGACTTGTCCATGGAAGCCAGTCTCATTTTCTGGTTTGATTCAAGGGTAAAATTGAAATTACCAAGAAGAATGGGCTCACTTAAAGCAATTGCACCAAATATTATTTCTCAAAATCAAGCTTTGATAAATCTCGGATTGAAGAGTTCAAGGTTGTAATCTCAGGCAAGAACTTGGAATATGGCTATTATAATACTAACTGCTAATTCAAAGAAGATTTATATGCTTTGGTAGACAACTGGCTAGAGGGCCAGGGTTAACTTGTCTTATAAAGGCACCAAGTATGTGCATCTGAGTGTATAGCACCTTGCCCAAGCATATAGGTAGGCAAATAAATAATAAGGGAAGGACAACCCCACCACCAGATTTGGCAGCTGTGTACCCTGTCAAAAGGACTTCCCAGTGTTGTAAGCCCCAGCCTGTGTTGAAAAAATATAATTAAAAATAAAAACTCTACCAGTCCTGTCCAGTGTGGCTCAGTTGGTTGAGCACTGTCCTGTGCACCAAAAGGTTGCTGGTTCGATTCCCAGTCTAAGCACATGACAAGGTTGCAGGTTCGGTCCCTGGTTGGGGTACGTATGGCAGGCAACAGATCAATGTTTCTCTCTCATTGATGTTTCTCTCTCTCTTCCTCTCCCTTCCTCTCTTTCTAAAATCAATGAAAACATATTAAAAACACAAAACAAAAAACTTTACCAACCCAGAAGTCCTCTTCACAAAAGCAGTAAAGAAAGCAAACCATTTTATTATTGGATAAGCATTAAACCAGAGTGTGATATGCATCACAGACAATTGCTAAGAGATTGCAAAGTCAGGACGAAATCCCACTCTTCATATAGTGAAGCATATATACATCTTCTCAAGATAAATAATAATTCAATTCACTCTCAAGTAAGAGGGCTTGATATCACCATTTATCATTGCACACAATTTATCCCTTATCACCTGGTAAGTAGTGTGACCATCTGTGTCAGTTAACTGGCTCAACATAAAGGAAAAGTAAACTTCATATATCTTTATGACAGGAAGTTGTTTTATAACTTGGAGTCAAGTATCAACTAAAGTTGGGCTCTTACCCTCTCTCAGAATCTAGGAGATTGGGGTGCTATCTCACTTGGATGTTTACTTGGTTCTCGAGTCCTTGAGAAAGACTTTTCTGGGTCTTAAAGCTGGCAAACTGTCCATGTAATTTTCGAAAGGACTTATATGCACTTTAAAGAATGGAGAATTTATTCACAGTGACAAGTTTTCTAAAGTAAATGCTCTAAGAACAGAGGATGGGAAATCTCTTCCCTTATTTTAAGGGAGAATTAAGCCTCTTATTTTTAATGTCTATCTGTCCTTACATTTGGTTGACAAGGGGCAGAACTGAAATCTGAGAGAGTCTTACTCTAAAGTAGCCAATAAAAAGAAAGAAGCCTCACTTATTTTTCTTTTCTAGGGTCTTAGTTGAATCTACCATAGGAGAGGTGGGGGGTTGACAATTTTGGGGTCTCTCCTTTAAAATCACCTCAGTAAATTGATGTTGGGTTTTGTAGTATAGTGAGTCATGGCAAAGCTGAGCAAAAGTCAGGAACTGGAATGACTTACATTCCTCATGTGCTAGTTCTTCAAGATAAACACACAATATAAGGTCTACATTGATAATTGTTGGAGCTCAGGTCATCTAGTTATTAAATGTTTTTGACCCAAGATTCAATGTTATGTTTCCTAGAGTCCATCACACCTGCATTCTCTTTCTATCATGCTGTCTTTATAGGGCCTCAGTTACTAAATGTCTTATGCTTCTGGCTTATGGACAATACAGTTTAATGCTAGATCTTGTGTCTTTACACTGAAGTTAGTGATAATGTAAATGTCCAAAATACATTTTAAATCTTCCAGAAAAAAATAAATGTGTAGCAATTAATAATATTAAGATATAGATTTTTCTGGAAATGGCTTTTTGTTCTGCATGCATGAAGTCTGGTTTTATATTTTTAAGATCTACACATACATATGTAGATAATTTTGTTTTCATTTGGCAGAGAAGAGTATGCATAGAGGGTTTTGTATTAAAAGGGGATGGCCCTGGCCGGTTTGGCTCAGTGGTTAGAGCGTTAGCCCGCGGTCCAGAGAGACCCGGGTTCGGTTCCCGCTAAGGGCATGTACCTCAGTTGCAGTTTGTCCCCGGCCCTGGTTGGTCGTGCGGGTGGCAGCCACTCGATGTGTCCCTTTCACGTCGATGTTTCTCTCTCTCTCTCTCTCTCTCTCTCTCTCTCTCTCTCTCTCTCTCTCTCCCTCCCACTCTATCTGAACAAAAAAAAAAAGAAAAAATGTCCTCGGGTGAGGATTAAAAAAAAGGGGGATGATAAATCAATGTATACAGCACATTCTTTCATTAAAAAATGCTTTCTGTAACAATGGCTTAAAGTTTCACAATACTATATCACTTATTACCAAAAGTAAACTCTAACTAAAAATATTTCTGGAATTTGACTCCCTCCAAAATAATGATTTTCCTAAATGTCTTGGGTTTTTCTTTATATTTTCTTGTATCCAAAAAAAAAAGTGTGGTGTTCAACTGGCAATATATTAAAATACTAAGCCTTAACTGACAGATGCTAGTCTGAAAACAAGAATTTACTTATTTATTTTATTAATGATTTTCATCTTTCTTAAATGTCAACCTTTGCTTTTTCTCAAGTTATTTAGCTCTTTACCTCTATTGAGATTGGCAAAGGAAAGTAAAAAGTCCACAAAATGTCAAAAACCATGACTCTACCTGTCATAGCATAATGCATCATTTGGAACCAGCTGCTGAATTGTGATGCCAAACATTACTTTGCTCTGCCAGTGGGTTCTGGATGGCTGAGAAACAGTGCTGAGTTTGCCAGCATGGTGTCAGAGGATGACCTACCTATTCGTCCTCAATCGATTTACTTATTCATATAGTTATAAAATCTTATATCTGAGAGAATTTAGAAGGCATTTAATCCAATGTTTTATTTAATTTTATAATCCTGAATACTAGTATTTCCTTATATATCTTCTGTTTAAACTCTTCTGGTGAGGAGTCAGACATGATATATGTTTTAAGTATGGCTAAGACCAACTAATGACAAGAACAACAAAAAACAAAACATTGAAAGTCTAGGGCTTAATTTCAAATGCTGTGGCCTTGAGCATGATACTTAATCTTTTTCAGCCTCGATTTAATTCTCTGTAAAATGAGATCAAAGGATTACCGTGAAGATCTGCATTAATGCATATAAAGTGCTTAGCATATAAAATACATAGCACTTAATAATTGTTAGCCAAATCATGGTGGTTTCTTTAAATCTTTTGTAATACCAACTACTAAATGTTGGCAGTTTCAGTAAAATCTAAATGAATGGTAGCTTTTATTTGTAAGAAAGAAAAGGAGGACATGTAATTTAGTCATTTCCTCCTTTCATTCTAAAACTTCAGAGAATCCCGGATAGTGAAAGCTACAACTCACTTAAGTCATGACTGCTGGTTTTCTTTGGCCAGAACAAATCAGTGCAGTGAGAGAGCTACCCCTTTGTGTTAGTAGCTCTTTCTCTAACTCCTCTTTCTAGTCTAATAAATGCAGCTTCTCCCTAAATGACACAGAATGTGTCCATGTTTCACAATCCTAGGTAGTCCTTGGCCATGCCATAATCTGGTTTCCTGTCTGCAGAGAGCCCATGTTCTTCTCACAGCCAGCTCTGAGTCAGGGCTGCTTCTGACCACTGCTTCTTCATGCTATGATTCAGCCCAAGGCCAAGCAGGGAGAGTTGCCCCAGGAAAGCACTGACCTCTCTTGGTTTCCTCCAGCCGTTTGGAATGCTCCATCGTCAACCATGAGTTGGCAGCTGGAGTAAAGTTAAGGTCATTTCCTTCCAGTAGTGTCATTCTATTACATTCTAGCAGAGTAATATTTTAGAACTAAATTTATCTTTTGCCTTCATGCCCGACACTTTCTTTTATATTTTTCTCTTGTATTATATGATCTGCTATTACCTATCTTCATTCAGTCACATTTATCTGATCTATTCCAGACATTCAACCCCTGTCAAATAGAAACACACAGAGATTGGATGGATAAATAATTAGAATCACTTCCCTGCTACATAACTACATTATAAAGCCAATTGAATGAATATATGAAAAAAAAAGGCAAGACGTTCATTCACTGTCTCTGTCTTACATAATGTTTCATTTCGCAAGAGCTGGGACTTAATTCAATCCCAGTTCACTTTACCACCATGTTTTAGAGTTTACATTTTAGGAAACAGTGAGTCAATGCTAAAAGATAGGGAGGACAGCAGCCAAGTGATGGAAAGGAGACAATTGTGGGTGGGACATGGTGGTGCTATTCCTGAGGGCTGCACAGCCTTTCAAAGCGATGGTAACCCCTCTGCAGGAGGTCAGAATTGCTCTGCTGAGCTCTCAAGAGATCAGAGTCTTATGGAAAGCTAAGCTGCCTGTCTTTATTGTGCCATTAATTGTATAACAACAGCTACTGAGGAGAAAAAAATAAATAAAATTTCTCTAGGATAAACCATTTTTTAAAATATGACATGTTATGCCCAAATGTTAATGTATAGATTTTTAGGTGTGTGTTTTTTTTTTAAATGACTTATCTCCATCACCTGACTACTATTTTCTCTTATTTTTCAGCAATGAAGTTGGAGCAGAAGCTAAAAAACCCAGGCTACGCTAAAGCTTTTTGGAATGCTGGTGCTAATAGTTAATTAGATTTAACTTTTATTTTTTTTTCAGTATTTTCCCTTTAGCAGTGCAGCAGTGGAACTAAAAAAAGTTTCTTGCAAGCATAGAACATCTCAGTACTCCATGACACCAGCACAGGAGAGATTTACCTACAGCTTTTCGCACCACTGTTAGAGTTTTTAATGCCTTCTGTTAAGCTGACAGTAATACTAATGTGCCCCTGTAGTTAACAGCAAAATAAAGAAGAATCATGAGTTTTAAATAGAAGAATGATTGTGACTGTTTTTCAATAACAGTTTTATTTAATGCATACATTACTTACTGAATCAGGTTTTATTCCCCTTTTCTTCATTTTTATTTTTATTTACATGTAAAGAAAAAGAACCACAACTTTTAAAAAAATAAGTCTCAGCCTGCTTTCCAGAGATGTTAATATTGAGGAGTTCATTGGGGAGATCTTTTTTTTTTTCAAGAGAATTTTTCTTTTTCTTTTTTTTTTTAAATATGTTTATATTGATTTTTTTTTTTTTTAGAGAAAGAGGAAGGGAGAGAGAGATAGAAACTTTGATGTGAGAGAGAAACATCCATTGACTGCCTCCTGCATGCCCCCCACTGGAGATCCTGGGCATATGCCCTGCCAGGGAATCAAACCAGGACCTCTCAGTCCATGGGACATGCTCAATCCACTGAGCCACTAGAACTGGGCCATTGGGGAGATCTCGGACATGGGGAAGTTGGTACTTTGCATAACACACACTGTTTTCCTGTTCTGTCGGGGTTCTGCGCCGCCAAGACAGGCTATGTATCAGGAGCAGGCCAGTGATGTTGAGCATCGTGTCATTGCAATGTCTCCAACATTGCCACATGATTCTTGTGAAGCTATTTCAAAGTCAGTCCGTACTCAAAATCTTGTGAGTAGCAAAGACCGCAAGAGCAAACCCACACTGTGATGACAGTCCTGGGAGCCCACCCTCCAGCACACCTGATGCACATAGATGGCCATGTTCAGATTTTTCCCCAGTCATCACTCCAGTAGTCCTAGGCTTCTGTAAGTGTTTTCCTTCTACAGCCTTCTGCCCAGCCTGGAAGCCTAGGACAAGGCACACTAAGGAAGACTCTATTGCAATTCTAATAGTGAGCTCCGGGTAGTAGAGAAGCCTCCATGATGGCTGATTTACTTAACCTTTGCACATAACCCATGTTCCCTTTAAGTCAACTCTGTCTGGGTAATAGCTCCCTCAGACCACTGCTTCATCATCCCAACAGCTCCTTCAGGGCAAAGCAGAGAGAGTTGCCTATGAAAGAGTAACTAGCCTCCTTCATTCCTTACCCACCATTTTGGAGCATTTCATTGTCAGTCATCAGTTGGTACCTCGAAATGTAAAATTCTCATCATCTCCTCAATTAGTGGGTGAAAAGCAGTGGAGCTCCTCTCTCCTCTAAATAAAAACTTCTCCATCAACTTGGTAAATTGTGTGAATCATCACTTTAGATTATTGATAATTTCTCATATTCCCTGTGCTCTTATCATGTGCCAGGCATCACACCAAGTGCTTCACATGAAATTTGCTTTGACCTTCATAATGAGCCTGTGAATATTATTATTCATATTTTATGGTTACAGAAACAGGCTCCAAAAGATTAAATCAGCCCTGGCTGGTTTGGCTCAGTGGTTAGAGCGTCGACCTGCAGTCCAGAGAGGCCCAGGTTTGGTTCCCGCTGAGGGCACGTACCTCGGTTGCAGTTTGTCCCTGGCCCTGGTTGGGTCGTGCAGGAGGCGGCCACTCGATGTGTCCCTTTCACATCGATGTTTCTCTCTCTCCCTCCCACTCTATCTGAACAAAAATGGAAAAATGTCCTCGGGTGAGGATTAAAAAACAACAACAACAACAAAAGATTAAATCAAGCTAATAAGTGGTACAGGCAGAATTCAAATCCAATCAGATTCCAAGTTCAAGCCTTTTATTCAATCATTTGTTCATTCATTCATTCATTTTTTGACCTTGAATATAAAAGGTTGAGTTGATCACATTCCTCAGGTCATGGCAGATTGCTATTATAAGTTTGGGAAGGCCCCCTCCTGTGTAGTTTGATTCAATGATTGATTGGATGATCTTTTTTTAAATCATCACCCACGGATATATATATTTTTTCCATTTATCTTTACACAGAGTGGGAGGGAGAGAGAGAGAGAGAGAAACATCAATGCAAGAGAGACAAACTGACTGGTTGCCTTCTGTACGACCCTGACCAGGGCCAGGGACCAAACCACAAGCGAGATATGTGCCCTTGACTGGAATAGAACCCATGACTCTTTGGTTTGTGGGCCAATGCTTTAACCACTGAGCCAAAGTGGCCAGGGCTGATGAGATGATCTTTTATAACAATTTCTATCTTTCCTTCCCCTGCTATAGCCACACATTCTTATATATTTAATATATATTCTTTACTTATATATGTTTTGAAGATAAGCATTGTTTTTGTCTGTACATATATTTAATAAATGTAAATGTATTATTGTTTATATTCCTTTTTTTTTTCACTCAGCTCTATGATTTTTAAACTCTATCCACATTGCTCTGAAAATATCTAGTGGATTGTTTTCTCCCAACTGCATGGTGTGCCCTTATCACATTTCACCAACCTACTGGCCCCAGAGGTGGTGTTTCAGGTTGCTTCCCTCTATCAGGAATGGTTGTGATCTATGTTCTTGTATATGCCCCCATGTGGACCTTGGTGAGACTTTCTCTGTAATATACACTCAGGATTGTTTAATCACAAATATGAATGGACTTGACTTGACTAAATCCCCCCAGACTGCTTCTCTCTAGAATGTATGCCCTCATTTTTATTTCTACCAGCAATGCATTAGGCTCTTATGCACCCATATTCCTCTTTACCCTTGGAGGTCTGAGCTTTGAACACTAGACTAGGCTACACTATCATTAAAGGCAACTTTTGAGATGGGAAATTTGTTTGAATATGGTATCCTGTTCCTACTAAGTTTCTAGTTCTCAGAGACTTTCATACCCTTTAACTTAATTGCAGTTATTATTGTCTTCATTTCATTGATGAAGAACTTGAACCTGAAGGGTTATTTGAGAGTACCAAAGTAGTGAATTATAAAGCTAGTACAATATATTTTTTATTTTCCTATTATGTTATTTCAGCAAAACAAGCTGCATCTGAATGTCATGGCCTAATCTCTTTGTTCAGTTTATCAGCAAAGATCATAGTCTTAAGAGCATAATTACAGGAGGTCAAGTGTTGGTTGTGGGGAGAACGAAGACTTGGCTGCTTTTTGGGTTGGTCGGTACTAGCATTCAGTGGCCTGAGGAGTGAGGAACACAACTGATGTTTGTGAGGAGGAAGGACGTGGGAACATGTAACATGGAATAGACAGATGTTGAAGCTGTGTCTTTTGTTGGATTAGCCAGGAAGCAGATTCTGAGATAAGAGAGGTGATTACAAATAACACTGGTGATGAATGAGCTAGGGAAGGAACCAGTGAAGAATACATCAGAAAGTCAGCTACAGTAATGGGCAGCTGGAGCTCATCCCAGTGGGGAGTTAGGACACAAGATTGAACATGTCTCAGAGTTAATTCCACTTAGAGGAAAGGAAACTGGGGTAGGTATTCTAAAGTGTGACTAGCAACATTTACCTAGTATAGTAACTTTTCTCTTTTTAAAGCTTTTTTAAATTTAATTTTATTTTTTACTTTTCATCATGACTACCCAATAAGACCCATTATTTTCTTGTGAAATTTTAATTTGGAAAAAATGGAAGTTTATTAAATATTGTTCTTTATAGCCTCTGAAGTAAAGTGCAGGAATCTAGAGCTAACTGAAAGCTTAAATAATAAGGCAATATTCTCAGAATTTTATTTATTGGACAAGCAGAGATTCCACAAAAAGTAATGGGAACAAAAATGCTTCTTTAACTAGACTGCCATGGATTTCCATATTTGAAACAACCTTCATCTATTAGAAATTAAATCAGCAGTGTGAGAGGATAACTTGGTTTGTAAGAAGGAATGATTGTTTTGCTTTGTTTATTAGATTGTTAAGTCTGGAGGCCTTAAAATAATCAAATAGTAATTAGGAAATATTTGTTTCAAATATATATTACATTTTCAGGGCTTTCCACATATTTCTGTGGTATGTTCTAAAATTAAACATTATGTGCCCCTCATGTTTTAGAACATATTATTCTCAATTTATTTGACTAGAATTTTCAAATTTTCTTTATTTATACTTGAATGAACACACTTTAATTTCTTCATATAATGGTTTTCTAATGGATTAAAAAACATTTTTTTGCATCACTTAAGTACCTGAGTCCAGATTTTTCTTAACTAAAAACTCTGGGGATACATTTAAAAAAATGAAACTACACAACAGGCAGAGGGAGTAAATAATGTAAAAACAAAATAAAACAAAACAAAAAAATAGTATATTATCCAGGTGTCTACAGATAGTGACTCAAATACTGAACAGACTCTCCAAAGTGAAAATAGTAGAAGATTCAACTACAAAGAATGAAGACACTGACATGTACTATTTAGCCAAGAGCATTCTTTGTGAAAGTGCTAATACAGAGGCAAAACACTGGGCTATAATGGGGAAGGAACTGCACAATATTTCTCACAAGGCCTAGGAGGCATTTTCAAATAAATTTGAGTGGAATTAAATCACTGAAAGCAATAGGAATTCCAGTGATTTTACCAACTCAATTTTGGGTCACAGTTCAGTTTTTTGTTATTATTATTTTTTAAAATCAATACTAGTTTAGGTAAACATTGTAGAAATGGTGGAGAAATGAACAATAACAGCATAAGTTATTTTTTCCCTTGATGAACAGATAAGTATATGGGAAATTTTTTACTTGAGTAATTTAAGATTAGAAAAAGAAGTAGATTTTGAACAATATATGGTGGGCCATGCTCTGAATTTAAAAAAGAAATTGTTCAACAGTTATAAAAACTTGAGATAGATTCAACAGAATTTGGAAAAGTAAACCACCAAGAACTCAAGCTTTTGGTAATTATCATAATCTAGGTTAGTATTCCTGGGAAGAAAATGTCTTTCCTAGCACTTATTTATTTTTTTGCCTGAAACTAATGACATCTTCCTAAGAGGAAGAAAATTAAAATATGAATGTTTTCCTTTGACTTTCCAACCCTATTGCTAATCACAGATTTTACTCGCAGAAAAAGAGTCATATCTCTAAACAGAAATGTGTTGAACTGCTTCAGTGATTTTTGTTCAAGGACCTTCCCTGCAGTAGGATGAACAGAATTTTAGAGTATCACAAGTACAGTGTTTCTAAAAATAAAAGTTGAAAAATCACAGTTCCATTTGGTTTTTATCTTTACTTCAATACATTTCCCCCAATTTAACTTTGTCATGTTGATGAAACAATAAAAATGCATGTGAAATAAATCATTTGAAAGTTACATTTAGCTCAGAGCAGGACATTTTTATATTATTAGAATGCATTTTAAATTGCTGGTGTTGAATTATTTTTCTTGTTTTAAACTGGTGTAGAGCACGCATCCATCTTTGACACGCATACGCACACAAGGCACACGTGCAGTTACTTTCTCCTGAGGTGTTTGTTGCAGACATGGATGTCAAAGTGCCATGCATACATTCCTTCCAATTAAAATAATAATTATGTAAATATGTTGCTCAGTTTTAGAGAAATTGGCTCAAAATTTTGAACTTGAGGAGCAGAATAAATTTGGGAAAATGGGATTATGTTTTAGCACTGTGGGCCTCTTACAGTCCTGGCCATATCTATCTTTCAGAGTGGCCAAGACCACTTGTCTCAGAATGAGTGAAGATGCTTTATTAAAAGTCATTTTCTGATTCTTTTCCATGTCTGTTGAATTGGAATATATGAAGGAGGACCTGGAAATATGCTTTTTAATAGGATCTCTGGGTGATTTTATGCAGACAAACTTTAGAAAACCATAGATCCTTAGATCAGTATGGTGGAGGTAGATAAGTGGTAAGAAAAGGTATGTCCTATATGGGTAAGATAAGCATATTATGACACTGTTTATTTTAGTGGTGATGGGAGGAAATAAGAGAGAACTCAAATATTTTTGCATCTATCAAATAAGGGTGGGTAATGTAATTAAACTGAATACAATTATGCTAAGTATATGATAGAAATAGTAAGTGATCCAGAATTGGAAATATACTACTGAATTTTGCAGAAGAGAAAAAGACTCACCATTGGTTTGGTTGTAAATATTACTAATTTAGGATGAATCTCAACTCAAATATATAGGATAGAAAGTAGGAATAATTAAAGGAACAGTTTATATTGTTCTTTTGTTTTTCTTCTGTACATCAATTGGAACTAAGGAATGAAAAAACTAGCATCTATTATGAGACCCTGAAAGGCCCATCTGCATATGTTAACTCATTTTATTTTATCCTTCCCAAAGTCCTACAAGGTGGGCATTACTGCCTCAGCAATATGGGGAAGTAAACTGAAGTTGAGGGAGATTAAATCCCAAAACCAGGATATAGCAGGATTGAATTTGAATTTCAGTCTTTTTTGCTCCAAAGTTCTTTATACACAATAAGTGTTTTTTCGTTTTTCTCCCACTACATGCCAAACAGAAAACACTTGTATGGAAACACACATCTCCTTCAGTAAGGACATATCACCAAGAGCACTGAATGAATTTCGTAACAGGTGAGAACCTTTCCACCAGCTTGGGCTGCAGAATAGTTCACGTCTCCATCTGCCTCTGAATGAGCATGAATTGACATTGTGCTCTGGTTCCCCTTGCCCAAAGACTCCTTTATGCAAGCTGAATTCCCTTTTGGGAATCTAAGTTCTACTTCTCTCAGCCAGTCTTGATGGGCCCATACTTCTCAAGCAATTCTTCCCAGTTTAACAAAATCTGCCTCAAGGTGACTTGTTTCTTAAGCTATGAAGGACTAATGTATTCTTTTCATTTAAAAAAAAAAATGTGCCTCAGCACTCCATCATGATAAAAGAGGATTTAGAGGGAATACGCCTTTCAGCTGGTTCGCCAGCTGTCCATCACCCCTTTCTCTCAGAGTGCTGTACCACTCTGCTGCTGAAACTGCTGTTACACCATGCTGCTCACCAGTGTGATTTATTCACCATCTCAGAACACATTTGTTAAATCATTCTCAATAGTGTATATAGAATGCTTCCTCTAGTGAAGACTAGCTTGAACACATACCTATATGCTAAGAAAAATGCATTGCTCTCTCCAAGATTTCCGTGAATTCTCCAAAACTTATATTTCTCCTGACTTCCTCTAGAACAAATTCTCAGCTTCTGTGGAATATTCTTGCTCTACTTTTCATTTTGCTGCTACATTCTTAGAGTGTCCTTAGTGTGGGTCACAAACTGTTAACATGATAATCCCAACCTGAAAGTCCCCTCCAACAAGGTGTGCACTAGACATTTACTGGAGATTTGTGGATAATGGTGAGAGATGGGGGAGACAAGGAATGAGAGTAAGGTATCAAACGCCATTAAATTTGATTTTAGATTTCTCTATTCTTAAAAGGGAATGAAGCATTTATGCTAAATTGGTGTCTTCAGTTTCTACTTAATAGCTTTCAGCTTCTCCCATCCTCTGTCTCTTTAGCTCGCCTCTGTGCACATATCACTTCTTAATTTTTATGCAATTATTTCAATATCTCTTCCTCAGATTGTCTCCCTACCCAATCAAGGCTTATTGATTTTCCTAAATAAAAATAGTTTCTTTCCCCAGACCCCTTCCTTAGAGATAAAATAATAATATGTTAGGCCATAAGTCTACAGAAAGTAGCATTTAAACATTTCAGCTAAAAATCTACCACAGCTTCTTTTAGTCCATTACAGATAGTGACAAGTTAGCAAATTGAAATTATCACAGTAAAATAAATAAAAACAAAACCAAAACTATTGTGTTTGTTTACTCTGGAGTTTTTTGAGCAGGTGACCTTGTTCTAGGTTTTAGTAACTGGATACAGAGCTTCCATGACAGGTTGCTCTTCAGCCCTTTCACCTACTCAATCCTACGACCTCAGCTCTTCTTGGCCACTGACATATTCATGTTCTTCCTCATTGCTAGACCCCCTTCAAATTTGCAACTTGAGTTTGAACCACATCTTTGGCTCTGATATGATCCTTCCCTGAGGTGCTGATTCCTTACTCTATGGACCTATATTCTAGAAAATTTTCCATATTCAAGACTCTGAAGCAGCTGTGGAGATCTCAGGCCCAGGGCCAACCTATACAGGAAAGGGGTGGGAGTTCACTAACTTGAACCATTGGGGAGTCTCAGTTGGTGATTATGTGCTGGATAATAAGTTATGGTGAAGGTGACCTATGCTTTCCATGTGATCTTAGAAGTAGCTAGCAATATTGGGAGAAACAGTGAAAAGCACTGTTAATTGAAACTACACTAGACTTTCTGGAAAAATGCCCAGACAAAATTTCAGTTTCTATTGAATAGTTACATCAGTGTTGTGCTTAGAGGATTTAAATGGAGCAGAATATATGAGTCTAAGGGTGCATATCAACTCTAAAGCCTAAAGTCATTTTTGTTTCCTAAGACAACTTTTTAGGTTTATAAAAAAATACTTTATGTCAAACCATTTCCTTAGTAAGTGCTTTATCTCTACAATTAATAAAACATATAAATGGAATCCTGCTCTAACTGAATGGTCCTTTTAGCTTGCATCCTACTTCTATTTATGCCTAGAGCCAGACTTAACTCAGAAAGTATGCTTTGTACACTTGATAAGCTTCTGTTTTGCTGAATTGCCCTGGACAATGGGTTTTGGATATTTCCTGCAAAGAGAACTTCCCTTGTCTGTCAGGACCAGCCCAGATGCAACCTCAGTGAAGGTTTTCCTGACAAAAACTGCTCGGTCAACTCTCAGGGTATGAAAGCTGATTAGGTAGTCATCTCAGGCCTCTGCAATTGGCACTGTCACAACCTGTTAGCACCTTCACAGGATTCAGGGATGGGAGTCGGGTGGGCAAAGGAACAAAAGCAAATGGGTTGTCAAATCAATATTTCATTTTTATTCCAGTCACATTCCCCACTTCCCAACTCTCTCTCTCTCTCTCTCTCTCTCTCTCTCTCTCTCTTTCTCTCTCTCTCTTTCCCTCCCTCCCTCACATGCATACACACTAACTTAAGTAGGCAAACTCCTTTACATCATCATTAACAGCTATCGCTCTAGAATATTGTAAACTTCCTTTTGAATATTTAACTACAGCTCAATGAGTACCAGTGAGATTATATATGTAAGCCTTCATACAGATCCAAGCTGGAGAGGTTGAGACAACTCTTTTCAGTTAGAATGGCAAACATCTGACATCAGTCTTCTCCATCCTATTTTCTGTACTAATAGCAGAATTATTTTCTGATCATGGTCTTGAGCTATGGAGTCTAGGTTTGGCTTCAGAATCTTTCACTCAGGGTTCCAGGCAGCTATAATCAAATAGTTGTAGTTTATGTTCAAGATGAAACCTGTTATTATCCCTGCCCTGAAGTGTCACAAATTAATCCTTTGACAACACTTTTCTCTGTTCTCTTCTTTCTCCACCTCAAGGATCATTCTCTCTGTTGTCTAAACCAACTCAGATCCCCAGTACTCCCCTTATCCATGGGCAAGTGGGGTCCATTCCCTGGGCTCTGTACTTCAGGGAGCCCTGAGCTTTAGAGTACCTTCCTCTAAAATGTCTAAACCCCCTCTTTGGGTGCTGAATGAATTGGGGTCAATAGTACCATCAAAGTGGGGCATTCTGAGTTTGGACAAGGAACTTCATGGACCCCGTTTATCCCATTTAGGGTATATTGACACTTTATCCCATGCTTGGGTCAAACAGTACACTAAGATGCTCAGAGATTGTGCCTAGAGGGTTGTCCCATGGTCCTGTGGCTAGACACTAGTTATAGGAGACTTGTCTGGTGATTGGGTTACATTGTTGCCCTATGTGTTATTTCTTTCACAGAATCACACAAGTTTGGACCTCTACATGGTGCTGACATGCTGTTTCTATTGATTCAAGTTGCTTATATAGACAGAGGCTTCACAAAACATTGTCTGCAATATATTAACATGATGTATGTTCTACTGCATCTTTTCTTCCTACCAATTTCTTAAAAACCCTACTTCTTCTAACTGCTAAACAACAACAACAAAACCCTTCTTCCAACATTTTGCTTTCAAAATGAAAACTTACTTGTCCTGTTTCCTAGTATCCTTAGAACCTACTGTCTTTGATGGCTTAAGAAGGGGCATGGACCTAATTTAAGAGAAGTCTACTTAGGGTTTTCTAGTAAGGATTCCTTAACTCTTAAAAGGAGACACAATAGGAGAATGAAGTCAGCAAGACTGTGGAGTAGAAAGCATCATTCCCTCTTTCTCCCACAGAGATTCAATTCAACAACAATACCTGGATCACATCCCTTTGTGGAAAATCCAGAAGCTAGTTAGGAGTCTTCTGTACCCCAGGTGATCATGACATCAGGTTCATCAAAACTGGTAGAAAATTTATGGCACACTCTTCCTGGCATCGTGCCACACACTTTGGAGAAAATACTCAGCTTCTGGATTCTACCTGGGAAGGGAAAGAGAAAACGTGACCTTATATCCAACATTCTGACATTTTTGGGGCTGCTCAAGGAATTAGTTTCTGTCTTACCTATCCCAGAGCATGGATGGGAACTGGCATAATCTAAATGTCTGGGGGCTACTGAGAACAAAAGGAAACTGGATGGTGTGTGCTGCTTCATGATACAATAGACAGACACTAGAGGAAGCAAGAGGTTATGAGCTCTAGAAAACAAGAAACTGGCAAATTCTTTTGATTAGGAATCTACACATACAAATCCAGGGAAGGCATACAGAAAAGGTTTGAGGGGTCTCTAGAATCTCTAGCCAAAGTAATTGGTAAAGGTCTTGCTCTGTATGAAGCCATTTTATAAAAAATGGGAAAGTTGCTTGTTTTTGCAAATATGGGGATACCAACACAAATTTACAAGGAACATGAGAAACATAAAAAAATGGGCCAAAAAGGAACAAAGTAAATCTCCAGAAACTGACCCTAAAGAAATAGGTATTTAAATTATTTGAGAATAAAACCCAAAATAACCATTTAAAAGATACTCAATCAGCTCAGGAGTACAATGCATGAACAAAATGGGAATTTCAACAGAGAGAAAATACAAAAAGAGCCAAACAGAAAATTTGGAGCTAAAGAATGCCATAACTAAAATGAAAAATTCAATAGAGTTGAATTCAAAAATTCAACTCCAGATTTGATCAAGCAGAAGAAAGAATCAGTGAACTGAAAGACAGATCATTTGAAACTATCTGGTAAGAAGGGCAAAACAAAAAGAATGAAAAAAAGTGAGGGCTCTAAGGGACTGATGGGATCTCATGTTATGTGCTTCTATCACAATTTTAATAAGCAGATAGTTTATTTTTGTGACTTTTTACATTGATATGAGGAGACACCCTGAGCTACTGCAGTCATTTTGCAATACTAAGGAACAATGACATAGTAGAATGTGAAGAGAATTTTAATTACTGATGATGCTATTGAGTAGCCCAGATAAGCAACCCTAGAGACAGCATAGCATTTGTTAATAAAGTCATTTTATGTTGGATTTATGTTACTTACCACCAAAAGCATTTTTACAAATATACCATTTATAAAGATTTGTCCTTAGCAAATAGTAGTGACCTCACAGGGAAATACTTACATGAATTGGCGAAAACAACTTAAAAATAAAAAATGAAAAAAGACAAAATATTAAGCATAGAGCTAAGATATGACTCAGCAATTCCACTCCTAGGTATATATACAAAAGAAAACATATGTCCACAAAAAACTTGTACATAAATATTAATAGTAGCATTATCCATAACAGCCAAAAGACAGAAACAAAATGGAGTATATTCATGCAATGGAATATTATTTGGCAACAGAAAGGAATAAAATACTGATATGTGCTAAAGCACTAATGAACCATGAAAACACTATGTTAAATGAAAAAGTCATAAATGGCTGATATTGTATTGTTACCAGTGGAAGTGGGGTTCTTAGGGTGCCACTGGAATAAGAATTTTTGGAGGCCCCAATGGGAGGATGGGATATTGTAGAAAGTTTTATTTCTATGGAATCAAACGCCTGAGTTTCCAAGGTCCCATTTCCCTCAGTTCTACCATAGAAGAAGATGCATTTTGCTTTCCACAGAGCTAAAATCAAAGCTAGTGTTCAGAGTTTTCATTCCATATTAGGGCATAGTCCAATCCATTATCAGGCTAGCTTAGTTTGTGTTTTGTGCTGCAGTCCATCAGTCCATTATTTGTGGGGTTCATATGGCCACAGGCCATACATCTATGGAGGGAACACAGGCAAGAGCAAAGCCAAAGGAACCAGAGAGCCGAGAGAGAGAGAGAGAGAGAGAGAGAGAGAGAGAGAGAGAGAGATCCCTCCCTCTGGCCAGGCACCTTCCCTATGTCACCCCAACTTCACTGCACACGTATCTCTTTTCCCCTTTGTCCAGTCCCTTTCCCCAGTAATCTGTGGGGAACAGGCTAGTGGTTCCCTGGTGAGTGTCTGAAATTGCAGCTTCCTGGTGAAGCTGCCCAAATGACATGCCTATAATGTCTGGCCTCTCTTTTGTTCTTTTCCTATTATTAATAGCTAGCTAATTATAACAGTATCAGTATAATTCCATTTATATGAAATATACACAATAGACAAATCTACAGAGACACAAATTTGATAAGTGATTTCCAGTGGAGTGCTAATGGGTACGAGGCTTTTTAGGGGGTAATGAAAATATCCAAAAATTAGGTAGTTATAATGGTTGTACAACTTTGTGAATATACTAAAAAAAGGCCACTGAATCCTTTACTTTAAAGGGATGAATTTCATTTCATATGCATTATATCTTAATAAAGTTGTAATGGAGGTGGGGGGGGGGTGGATAAAACGATTCAAGAAAAAATGCCTACCAAAATTTTCTTTGGCTTTCTAGGCAAGGAAAGTACATGGCTTATGAGAAAAAGAAAATTAGATTATTATCTGAGTTTTGGATACTAATGTTGAAAATTCCAGAATTTCAAAAACAAAGATGGAGTACCATATTTAAGATATTCAAGAAAACGTGATCAAGAATTTTTTAGTCAATAAACTGTCCTTCAAGTATAAATGACACTGACAAACTGGTCAACATGAAAGAATCCAGGGGACATTGCTGTTGGGAGCCTTATTAAAAAAGAAATGTACTAGTGAATGAGCTTTGGACAACCAGAAATAACTGGAGAGCCATGGGAATAAAGACATGGGAGTAAGTGGTAAGTATTTGGTACATAGCAACTTGTACAGTTAAGGCCAGGTAAAGCTAAAAGCGAGGGAATACAGTATGCATATCTATATGTTTTGACAGTGTAGATACAGTAGGCCATTTTTTTTTTTAAAGCAGCAGAATGGGAAATATATGTGTGATATTCTGATTTATTATAAGACATACATATTTGGTCTTTGTCCAGGGTTTTTGGCTAACAGCTGCCAAAACCCTTGGTGTGGGGAGTGATAAAGATGTCTTTTGTTATGTTAATAAGGTGACTTTTGGAAAGAGTCCCAAGATGGGGACTGGTTGGCAGTGGAGCCAGCCATGTGATTAGAGGGTTGAAACTTTCAGTCCCATGGGGAGTTCCAGGGAGGAGAGAGGGGCTGGAGATGGAGTTCAGTCACCAATGGACAATGATTTAATCATTCATACCTATGTGATGAAGCCTCCAACGAAACCTGAAAGGTCTGGATTCAGAGAGCTTCCGAGTTGGTGAACACATGGAGGTGCTGGGAGAGTGGCGCACCTGCAGAGGCACAGAAGCTCTGTGCTCTTTCCCCATACCTTGCCTTATACATCTCTTCTTTTTGGCCGTTCCTGAATCATATCCTCTTATAATAAACTGGTAATCTAGTAAGTAAAATATCTCTCTGAGTTTTGTGAGTCATTCTAGCAAATTAAACCCAAGGAGGGGGTCAAGGGAATCTCTGATTTATAGTCAGGCAGTTAGAAGCACAAGTAATAACCTGTGCTTGCAGTTGGCATTTCAAGTGTGTGTGTGGGCAGAGGGCAGGTTTAGAGGACTGAATCTTAACCTGTGGAATCTAATGGTATCTCCATGTAGACAGTGTCAGAGTTGAGTTGAATTGTAGGACAGCCAGCTGGTATCCAGAGAACTGCTTGGTGGTGTGGAGAAATCCTCCCCACTTTGGATTTTGAACCAGAACCCTTTTAGCTGTTTTTAATAATGGTATTGATTGCAGGGGTTTTAATATTTTAACTGTTTTTAGTAATCATATTGGGTAATAGTATTATTGGTATTGTCATTCTGAAACTGTTGTGTGTGGAATGTGAAATAAAGCTAATGAGTAAGTGAGGAGTATTCCAATTCTATTAGTCCCTGGATCTTTGAAAACCAGATTCTTAGTGTGGGAGAAAAGTGAACACCCACAATCTGATTTTGAGTTGAAATATTCATAAAAACTCCTAGCTCTGTCCACTGAAGATACCCAGAAGCAATGACTGACCCAGTATCAATGGAATTTCTAGCAACCTGATTCTTGTTTTCAATACAATATCCCATCAAAAGAAACTCTGGCTTCCTGGACTAATAGCTGATTTACATTCTAGAGTAGGAAATATCCAAGATGAGCTGGAAAGGTGCCAGAGGCCACTGCAGTCATGTTGGAAGGACTCAGGAGCAAACTCAACAAGGCTCTCACTGGCCAAAGATGGAACACTTCAAATTTCAATAAAAATAAAATTAAAATGGATTAAAAACCCATGAGTTTATAATAATACTAAAAAGCAAATGTATCATGTCAGAATAGGACAAGAATCTAATTTGTTATCTTGAAAACTGGGTAAATAAAAGGCAAGATCAAGGTTTATTCTGGCTTTCCTATGTGAGTGGCAGCACTGGGCAATTCAGCAGTAAATGAAGGGGAACACTTCCTTATAAAATTATTCCAGCTAATACGTGAAAGTAAAATGATAGAACAGTAGCATTTTGCAACCTGCAATGAATTCATGGGTCTAGAACTGAGAATCAATGACACAAACATCAAAAAAGAGGAAATATTGGGCATCATGTGTCTTCTGATGAAAGAATATGTGACTAGCTGTGTTCTGTCAGATGGACCGAAGCTGATGTGATCAAGCCTCTACTTCCACCTGACAATTTCCAGGCAGGAAAGAGGAGAGAAGAATGTGTTGAATGATGTCATGAGGGTGCAGTTGGCACAATCCAGACTGTAGGAAACTATAAGACAAATAACCTGAGCTCTTCAGCAGAAATACTATAAAATAAATAATAACGAGAAAGAGATAAAGGAGGAGACTTTGTCTAATTTAATCTGATTTCTAGATTAAAATAGACTATAAATTTATGAGAGAAAAAGGCAAGAATAAAATCGAGGGGGTAGAGAAGATGCTGTGAGTGGAGGGTGGCTAGCAAGGTTCTGTCTTTTGACTTGGATGGTTCCAAAGGTGTTCACTTTATAATAATTCAGAAAGCTGAAAAAAATGCTGAGCATGTATTTGTAAATCCTAAATATATTATCCATCCATAACCCATAATCCACCTATTCTAATTATATCACCCATGTAATCATCTATCCATCATATTCTACCATCATCATAATAATAGTTAAAATTAAATGGATTCTTAGTAGATGCCAAGAGTTACTTAAAGTTATTTATTTACATGTATTATGCCATTATTTACTATTGCAGTTTCCATTTTACAAATGAGAAAACTGAGGCACATTGATGTTAAGCACAATGACTAAGTTCATGTAGTTACTAAGCCTCCCTGGAGGCTCATCTTTTTTACAGAAAGGAAGTTTTCTGGCTAACTCAGTTGGCAAAAGCAGCTTTAAAAGAGGAAGAATTTGCTCTGGCTGGTTTGGTTCAGCAGTTAGAGCGTCAGCCTGTGGACTGAAGGGTCATGTGTTCAATTCCTGGTCAAGGGCATGTACCTGGGTTGCAGGTTTAATCCCCTGCCCTGGTCAGGGTCATATGGGAGGTGACCAATTGATGTGTCTCTCTCACATTGATATTTCTCTCTCTCTCTCCTTCCCTTCCTCTCTACCTGAAAATCAATGAAAAAATATCCTCGGGTGAGGTTTAACCAAAAATAAAAGAGGAGGAATTTTAGGTTTAGTAATTTATTTATTCAATCATTTCACAATGTTTTGGTGAGCGTCTGTGCTGTGCCAGGGCTGGGCTGCAGGGGCACATGGGTCCTCACTCTCAGTCTCCCATGCTGCTTGCAGACTTGCAGTGGGACAGAAGGGACCACTGAGTGTTTTCAGCAGTGGGATGGGCATGGTTTCATTGAGGAATGGAAGGCAAAGCTGACACCAAAGGGTGAAGTACAGTTGGCCAGGCAAAGGAGGGTGGACTTAGGAGAGATCAGGTAGAAGGGCACCGGGGGCACAGATGAAGGGGATCCATTCCAGAAACAGTGAAAAGGGTTCCCAAGTTTCCCGTGTATTTAAATTTCAGCTCTTTCCATGCAGTTGCTATTTAAGGACGGCTGGCATTAGAGAAGCAAAACCAAGCCTAAGCTAAAACTAAATATTTGCATCCAAAGTGAACCTGGAACGAACTGAATTTACAACGAATGGAAATCTCATTCTCTCTCTCTCATTTTCACTGAATTACAGACAGACTTAATCCATGTAGGAAAGAGTGGGCAGGAGGCTCTGAACCCACCTGAACTGAAACTAAACTCTATGCAGGCTTGTTCAGTGTGGAGCCTGAGAGCAAATCAGCGCAGAGTGTGGGAGTTCATGGTGTCGTGTTTGTATTGTATTACTGAAGTGTCAGAGGAGAGGGTAACAGGTTTCCACCACAGAGGGTTTGGCAACTCTCCCTGTGTTGAGGAGGAGATCGGCCTTGGGGAACTGAAAGTTTCTCTCCAACTCATTTCCTAAAATAAGAATGGTAGACTATTCTCAGAGCTGAACAACTGTTGAACACAACTATTTTGTTACATCTGAGTACATCCGGAGGCTCTGAGCTGTGTTTTGATAACTTGCTTAAACTTGGAGCAGCTGATTTAAAGAAAGTCTACTCTGGCCACACGAAGGCCCACAGGTCCAGGAGCCCGGCCTGCTGGCACAGGCTTGCTTGTCCTCAGGCTCAGGTCTGAATGTGGTTGGGGCTCATCTCCCAACCACTGATGGCCTCATTTCTTCCCTCACAGGGACCTCTCGGTGGACTTGGTAGAAGTCAGGACACTGCTGCACCACTGATTCTCACTGTGAGTGTGGCCATGTCACTGGCCCCACTTGGGCTTCAGTTTCCTCATCTGTGAAATAAGGATTTCCTCCCCTCCCCCATCAAGTGACATCCCAGAACCTTTCTGAAATTTATGTTTTGAGATTCTCTGATTAATATGTACCCACCAATGTGTTGCTAAACAAAAGTGACTGAATGAGGTTAACCCTGGTCAGTGGGCTCAAGGGAACTGTGGTCAGAGCTTTCAAGTTCACTAACACTATTCGTTAACCCAGCTGTCCAAGTCCTGAGTTATATGATGTTATTTTCTAAGGCCATAGTCAATGGAATTTATGAAATACAAGGCAAGTACGTATGTCTTACAGATTCCATCACTGCACACAGTCACCTCCGTGGTCAGTCTTACTTTTGCCCTTCTACTTCCTGAGCTTTATTACCTGGGGCTTTCTCCCTTTTCTCTTCTGTCCTGATGCTACTAATATTTTCTTCACCTGTATGATTTACACGATTATTTGTACTCTATATTTTCTACCAAAAATCTTCAGAGCTTGAGGGTTTTTTCATATATAAACATATATATATATATATATATATATATATATATATATATACACACACATATATACATATATATGAGTATATATTACCTTTTTATTTATTTATGTTATTAAATGTATTGGGGTGACATTGGTTAATAGATTATCTATAAAATGCATTCCTGTGATAAAAACAAAAGGGCATAATCTTTAGACAAAGACTTGGGTTTAAATTCTCTCTCTCTCTCTCTCTCTCTCTTTTTTTTACTTATTAGAATTGATTTTGGAAAAGTTATCTCTCTGAGTCTCTGTTTGCAAGTCTGCTAAATGGAGATGCTATAGAACAGCGATTTTCAATCTTTTTCATCTCATGACACACACAAACCAATTACTAAAATTCTGTGGCACACCAAGAAATATATTTTTTCCCAATCTGACAAAAAATAGATATAATTTTTATTCATTCACAACAGATGGCTATTGTTGTGTTGTCTGTTGTCATTTTTTTTATTTGACAGTCTAAAGGAAAAGAGGTCAGTGCCCCTGACTAAGTAGTCAGGTATTGCATCTTTTAAAAATTCTTGCAGCCACCGGTTGAAAATCACTGCTATAGAATAAGTTCTAGTGTTGCTGTGAGGATGAAATGTGATAAAAAGTGAAAAGAGCTGAAATAGTACCCTATACAATGAAGATTAGTTTTCTATGCCTACTTCCATATTACCAAGAACAAGGCCCATCAACGTCTTTATTCTTTATTTGTCTTTTACTCATACTCAGCCAAATACTGCGTCAAGAGTAGCCCAAATGAATGAAGAAGTTCACCATGTACATGCTCATTTGTGCTCAGCAGGATTTGGTATTTGAGGTTGTGATTTAGAATATTGATCTTCTTTTATGTCTTCAATATCTATGACATACCCAGCATGTTTGGGAATTATAGTTAGGCTTTCCTCTTCCCTGTCTGAGCTGAACACGTATTAATTTATCTATCTCATACTCTCTTTTGTAGGAATTCCCCAGCCCTTCTACCTCCACACTGACCTGCCATCTACACAGCCAATGGGGGAGCTGTGGTGCACGTACAACTGTTACAGTGCCGCTCCCAGGTCACAATTCAATTACACAGAAATGAAACCCTGGCTCAAGAGCCTAGCTCAGTTCACATTTCATTGGTCATGATGGGTACATGTGTTAAGCTGGGCCAATAAACTTCCTCAGAAACTTGGGTTTTGATTTTCGAGAATTAATTCCATCTCCTGTATAGGTGGCTGGATATTGAAAATCTCAGAAGCTTTCAGAGCAATTTTCTACAGTGGATATAGGTAAAAATAAAAATGTGATTTGCAGTGAAGCGTCAAAAGAAGGAAATGCATGAAGGGAAATAGTGATGAGAGGGACTAATCTGAAGTCCTTCTGGCCTTGCAGTCCCCTGGTTCCATTGAGTCCCAAGGGCCACCTGTCCCCTGCCTAATTAAGCTCTCCATGAATCCTCCCAAAGAATGGATCTATGTTTGCTTAAACTAGTTCTAGTTAAATTCTGTTACTTGTAACCAAAATAAGTTTAACTGACTGATGGTGATATTAAAACTCATAGCCTGCTAGTCTGGGTAGCCACTATATCACTTAGAGGCAAATGACTTCTTTTCAAAGATTTCATTATGTATATATTTCCAACAGCATTCTTTACTCCTAAAAGTATGGCCATGTTCTAATGATGTTCAGATACAGGAGTTCCAATGCACTTTTAGCTTTGCTTAGACTTATTAAGGAGTGTGGTTTATTAGGTCCATTTGAATAAGTTGGGATATTTTGTGGACCCTTCTGTTAAAGTGTACCTTAAGAAGAGTTTGACTGGCTTTAAAGCAATGGGCTCTAAATGGCATTCAAGCACAATACTCTTAGGATCCAAAAGCAACTTCAGTGTGTGAAAACCATAATGCTTTCATCATGTTAAACAACTAGTTAGTATGTATAGCAGAGTGTTTCACAATAATAACCCAAACATCACTCAGATGTACAGAAAGAAACCAGTGTTGTACTATAGTACAAGCATGAATTCTAGACCGAATTGTCTTAGGTCAAATTATGATTTTGACACTTAGCAACTGTGTGACTTTGGACAAGTTTCTTAAATTCATTTGTAAAATGGGAACATTTACAGTAGTAATCTTCTAAGATGCTGTGAAGTGGTATTATATGTAAACATTCTTAAGTAGTCTGGCTCAGTGTAATAGCTCAATAAAGGTTAGCTATTACTTTTATTAAAGTTATATAGCCTTAGCCAGGTTTAGAAATTCTTATGTGCCTCAATCTCTAATTAGAATCACTATCTGGAAGTTATTTCTAATTCAAAGTCTAATTTATTTACTTATATATTTCTGTGTGCTGGTTAACATTATTTTTTAAATTGTCTGCAGAAAATAATTACACCTGTCAATAAAAAAAATAATGTTTTATTTTTGGGAGTTTAAAGTCTGGGATAACAGTGAAGATGAAGAAAATAATTAATGAACACCAAAAAGAAGTACATGGAATATATACCACAAGTGTGATAAAAATCACAGTGGGTTTTCTATATGTACAAGGATCTAGCCTATTTTTCTTGCACTAAAATATGTGGATTACTGGTGAAAACGAAGGAGACTGGTATTTCAGAGGATGAATTTCAGCTGAAATTAAGAGTAGAGGCAAGAGTTTAAAGAGACCAACAGATGGCGCTCTTCAGGATAGGAGCCGCATCACAGTAGAGCTGAAGTAGGAGGTAAAGAGGCGTCTGTCAACAAATAATGTTGGAGCACCTGCCATGTACCATGCTCTATATCAGTCACTGAATTTGAAAAGACGAATAAAAATTCGTACTACTGACAGGAAATGTACACTCTGAAGTGGCAGACTCATGAATAAATGTCATGGGGGACAATTCTTTGCAAATGTGAAACCCACACATTTTCAGATCCTTCTTACATGTGTTTCCTTGCAGCCCTCTTCCAGCTCAAGCTGTGCCACCAGGCTTCTGGCTCCAGGGAAGGAGAAGGAAAATATTGCTTAGAAAAGAGGCAACTCATTAGTCTTAGATTTTAAAGCTGACTTTCTTGACATTTCTAGAAGACAGTAGCTTAAAGGAGGTGAGATAAAAAATAATTTTCTAAATTGTTTTATCCTCCTTTACCATATCAAGAGATAAGCAAAAGACTGGAGTGAAGGGGTAGACTATGCCAGAGAAGGGGAAGGTGTAGAATGTCAGCTGTTGCCCTTGAGGTTGGTGAGTAAAGAAGAAGGTAAGAGGTCACACGGGAGAAGCTGAAGATCCCTGGAGGGATCCTAGCCTTTAGCTTGTTGCCACAATTGAATGGTCCACCAGTAATCTGGTGGCTGAGCAGTAGGAGGAATCCAGGAATCTAGGTAGAACTCTGTCTCCCCAAGGCCCATGTGCAGAACTCAGGGCATCCACAGGTTCCAGATCAATAGGAGGTGCTATTGGCCCCAGAAAGATAATAAGGGTTATATTCAGAATAATAAAACAAACACACAAAAACACTATGTATTCTGGGGTTCAAACCCAGAGTAAGATAACTGGGATCACACATTTTTATGGTAGGTCCCTCATGTCACCCCAAGTATATTTTCATTGCATAGCTGAGAGTACTCATGACCCCACTTTCCAGCAGGTTGTAATTCAGTTGGATGATAAGATTGCATTGCTTTGAGTCTGGTTAGGGTTCTATGGGAGGGAGGATCTATTTGCAGTACCCGTTATGGACTTGCCTAGAGGACTTCCTTATAGATATGACGTTCCTTGTTGACATTGAGACAGGCCAGTAAGCCAGGACAAGTGGAATAGAGAAACTGAGACAGATAGCTGAACAAACTCACAGAGCAATTACAGTAAATACAGAAGGTCACCTCCCTAGAAATAACATCTAGACCTCAGTTGTATTTTAGCTCCAGACCTAGAAAAGCAGCAAAACCAGGGGGGTGACACCAGGAGCAGCTGCAGTGACTAATGACCACCCTGACACTGACCAGTCAGTGAGGACCACGACCCTGAAGGAGCACAACTAGAAAATTGATGAATATTCTGTTGAAACCCTGCCCTGAGACCTCCCCTAAGATTGCCATCTGCAAGAGAGAAATAAAAGCCTCAAGTCAAAGGACCCAGCTCAAGATCTCATTCTCAGGAGCACGCCAGCACCTCCTCTACCCTCCTTTCCCCCACAGGCATGTATCTCCTAAACTCTAAGGGACCCCAGGAGGCTTGCAACCAGGGCAGCAATGGGCAATGGCAGTTGATCTCAGGTAAACCCCCTGAACCTGTCCCCAAGGCTCCCTTTTCTCTGACTTCTTAGTGAGCCAAAGCAGACCAGCCTAGGTTCATTTCCCCAGCCCTTTCTTGTTTCACTGTCTCCAGCTTTAATAAACGACCTCTAAAATTCACCTGGACTCATGCTGTGAAATTTTTCCTGCAAGAAATCAAGAACTCACACACTACCAGCCAGCTCTAGGGCAGGGTCCCCACTCAGGGCCGGGTCCCCTTTCCAGTAACAACATGATGAGATGTTCAAGTCCTTAAGAATAAGTAGGAAGTGGGCAAAATTAGGGAGGTGAGAGTGCATTCTGGGCTGCAGACACCATCCGAGCAAAGATCCAGAAGAAAGGACACATTTGGAGTGACATGAGCGTTTCAAATGGCCGCAGCACCAAGTTTGAGCAATGTGTTAGGTCCCCGGGACACAGACTCTGGGACACAGATGTCAGTGTAGGTCCTACACTGTAGGAGGTTGTGGGACAGTGACGACATCTGTCAGGAGGGACTGTGACTCACACATCTCAGGCTGTCCCACAGAGAGTTCTGGAACTGGGATGGCTCTTTACATTTGTCACAAATTGAAGCAAGGAGAGGGCCTTTGTGTTCTCTCCCGATCTTGGATAAACATTGCCCCAGGGGTGAAAGAATTAGCTTGGGGGAGACAGCTTCCTAGGGTTGAAGCCAAGTCCAGGAAAAGGGTTTCAGCTGTGAGCTATCAGCTGGCAACATTTCACTGGCTGGACAAACAAGTTCTCCAACACAAAGGGGGTTCTGGGGAGGCACATCACAGCTTCCACTCCAAGGCGTACATTTGCAAAAGATGAAGTTAGAGAAGTAAGCCCATACCAGATATTACAGGGTCTTATAAATCATATTTACAAGTTTGGGCATTAAAAAAAACAACCCAGCAACAACAGGGAGCTACTGAAGGAATTTAAACAGGAGGTTAAATCAATACAATCATGTTTGTATTTTTAAAAACATCACTATGGCCGCTGTGTAGAGAATTGATTTGAGAGGATACTGGAGACAGGGAGACCTGTGAGAAAATCACTGCTGTCAGCAAAGACCTGTGAGGAGAGTTTGAATTTAAGTGCAGGTGGGAATAAAAAAGTGAACTGATTAAGGAGAGATCGAGAAAGCAGGATTAACGATCTCCACTTATTAATTGATGGAACATGGGGTATCAGAAAGGTGGGTAAAGCCACAGTTTCTGACCTGAGAATCTGAAAAGTAGGAAATTGGGCCAAAGAGAATGCTCTGTGGTTTTCATTTCCTATTTCTTCTCTCTGGCACATGGACAACTATACTTGGCAACCCTCTTGCCTAGGAGAGACCATGTAACTATCTCTGGCTACTGAAATGTAAATGAAAGTCATGTATGTTACTTCTGGGATGAAGCAATAGAAACCTCGGTGCCATTCTCTAGTCTTTCTCTTCCTCTTTGGCAAGAAGCAGGGAGGCCACGTGTTGAGATGATAGAGCCGCAGAATGAAAACAGCTGAGGACGCCGGGTCACGCCGGAGCACAGGTGCTTTAGATCATTGCTCCGCCAAGAGAGGAGACGGTGTGTGAGCTGGGTGTAAACTTTGTATGTTATGCTTTTGAGATTTGGGGGCTATTTGTTCTCACAGAATAAGGCCAGCCTATCCTGACAAGTACTGGGGCATAGAAAAACATTGTGTGTGTGTGTGTGTGTGTGTGTGTGTGTGTGTGTGTGTGTGTGTGTGTGGCTCAGGGCAAAAAGAGAGGGGAGCGGAAAAGGCAGACTGCGAACTTAGTTTCAGAAATATTTAGTTAGTACAAGGTGACGGAGAGATATTTAAGTGGACAGGACCAGTATGCAGTTAAAACGTGGGTGAGGAATTTGAAGCAGACTCTAGACGGAGGATATGGATTTTGAAAGGCATCATAGCCAATAAATGAAGTCATGGGAGGGATGGGTTTCCAACACTCTGATCTAAAATGATCTGAGCCTATTTATTTTCCTGGTAGTGGTCTTTTTGGGTACATTTTAGAAAGCAGCAGAATTCCAGAAATCTTTGTTCTTTACTTTTAAAGTTGCATTATTTACTATATAGGTCAATATCACTGCACATTAAAAACCTATTCTCCCTTTTCCCCTACTTCATGACACTGTAGGCACAGGGTGCCCTGCTTGAATGTAAGAAGTGCCAAGTTCAACCTCAAAGAGCAGGTAAGTCACACAATTATCGAAAAACTCTGCAACCAGTTTCTGTTTTCCTTGAAGTGACATCTCAGATGTAAATTAGGAGTTGTTTTGAAAACTTAAAGGGACCCTTTGGTTACACAGATGTAAAATAAGTACCAATACATTATTGTTGACAGTTACAAAGTAATCTGAATGTTGCTGTTTTAGACACAGAAACCATGAGAGCTATTTGGTCGTGTACATTTTATATGATTGATGTAAATGCTGCAGATTCTGTTGCTTTGGGGGATAGAAATAGCAACAAACAGGAGATCTGTTATGAATTCAGCCTGCACCGTGCTTGAACTATTGCCTATTCTTGCTCAGATGTATGCTTGTATTCCTGGTTAACAGTTAGTCATTAATGCCTAAACTAACTCTGAGTTTAGCAACAAAAATATATAGACATGAGGTTTGCACCAAGTAGCAAGAGGGGCAGAAGCAAGGTCTAAACTCTTGATGTCCTTCACACAGAGAATCCACATGTAAGAAAATATGCTGGACTGGCATATTTATTATCATTTCGCTTATAAACTAAGTCACAGAAAGATTAAGTGACCTCTAAAAGAAATACACCAGCCCTGGCCGGTTTGGTTCAGCAGTTAGAGCGTCGGCCTGCGGTCCAGAGAGACCGAGGTTCAGTTCCCGCTGAGGGCATGTGCTTCGGTTGCAGTTTGTCCCCGGCCCTGGTTGGTCGTGCGGGTGGCAACCACTCGATGTGTCCCTTTCACGTCGATGTTTCTCTCTCTCTCTCTTCCTCTCTCTCCCTCCCACTCTATCTGGACAAAAAAAAATGAAAAAAAAAATGTCCTCGGGTGAGGATAAAAAAAAAAAAAAACAAAAAAAAGAAATACACCAAAAAAAAAAAAAAAAAAAAGGACCCAAGCCAGAGCCCAAGTTTGGTTCTTTTTTATTCCGAATTCTATACTTGTTTTTTTTTGCACTTTGCTTTATTAAACTTTGCAGGTGTGTTTTCTACAAACTGAAGGTAAGACCTTTCACTAGCAAAATGATTATGACTCGTTTTATTATGATACTCACTTTATTGAATGGTCTGGAATGAGCCGCTGATATCTCTGAGGTCTGCCTGTACTTTCTTTTCTTCACATCACTATTTTAACTGAGATTATTCCAGATGTGTTTTTATATCCCTCTATATTGTGCAAGGGATGTGTGCCCCCTCCCCCTCTCTCTTTCTCCTTAGAACTTTGGAACATTTTAGAAAGAGTTGTCAGTCTCCATTTCTTTTTTGTCTATGATAATGGAAACTCACCCACTCTCTGTCTTCTGGTGTTCACTAGAGTATCTCCTGAAGATGACTCAGCTTTTCCAGTCAGTTGAGGTCCCTAACTAATGGTGGGGAGAAAAGGACCCACCATATACCATCCTTGGAATAATGCACCCAAAGGTGCCTATTTCTGATGAGAAACCAGGAACCCTCTTCTTGTCTGGAACCAACATCCCTCCCTCAAAACACATGCATGCATCTCACTGTGTTTCATCTCATATTCCTCATTCTGTTCTGACTCAACATCATCTTTTTTGAATGGGTTATTATCACCATCTCTGTGAGTAAATGGGATATAACTACCCTGAGGATCCCTACTCATGAATACAAACTCCCTCCTATTCTACAAAGGGAAGAAATATGGTTGCTGAATATTAACAGCCCACTGGAGATTAGAATTTAAGATTAGACAAGATCTTAATAATGCATTTATTATCCAAAGGTAAATGATAGGAAAGGGAGGGACAGAACAAGGAAATAAATTAGAGAGGAAACTAATATATATCGAGTCCCTATTATATCTGATACAGAAACTTTACTACTTGTAAATTTTCAGCTTATGGGCTGTAACTATGTGAACAAGGTTATACTACAATTTAAAAAGCCCACAAAATTAGGTCATTTTAGTCATAATGTTTCTGGAGTCATAGACAGGAAGTCTGCCATGCGTGTGTTAGTTTTGAGCTAATTTATGATCATCATTAACCCTATCATATTAAGTAAGTGGAAAATAAGTGCCAAAAAGGAAAGACATAATGGGATGGAAAGTACAGATAATTTTTATAACTTAAGAGTGATAAAGACATGAATGAGTATTGCACAAGTGTATGGTATGACTCATTTTTCAATAGGAATGAATCCAAAGGACCTATCACAAATCATGAAGTACCTGAAAACCCTGTGTCTGTATCATTGAAATTAATAGGCAAGAAGTGAGAAAAACTGATTAAAAAAAAAAAAAGAAACCATTTTTGAGTGTGTGGCTCCAGCACGTATTTTTAGCCTGACTCTTGCTCATACAGTACCAATGAAATAATTTTGAGGGATAAGACCTGCAAGCTGGCCCTGGCCAGTTTGGCTCAGCGGTTACAGTTTCGGCCTGTGGACCAGAGTCTCAGGTTCAGTTCCCGCTAAGGGCACCTACCTCGGTTGCAGTTTGTCCCCGGCCCCGGTTGGGGTCGTGTGGGTGGCAACCAATCGATGTGTCTCTCACATGGATGTTTCTCTCTCTTCCTCCCTCACTCTCTCTCTCCCGCTCTATCCTAAGATAAATGCAAAAATGTCCTCAGGTGAGGACTAAAAAAAAAAAAAACCTGCAAGCTGACTTACTTTAATTTTTATAATTTTTAACTTCCAGGTGATTCTGATTTACAGCCCATGTGTGAATAACTGTGTTAGGAGTTCAGAAGTGAGGTGTTGAGTGTGCTGGTGCTGTGAGTATAAGATGATTGCCCCACTCTATTGGAGATTCCAAAGGCTCAAACCCCCTTGGAATTTTGCACATTTAAACCAGTCATGGGGTAGTAAATGCTAATATCATGTGCAAAGTTCCCTTTCCTCTTTTGTAGAGATCATTTAGAAAGTGGTTGTCCACCCAGCCAGTGTGGCTCAGTGGACTGAACGTCATCCCATGGACTTGGAGGTCCTGGTTCGATTCTCAGTTAGGGTACATGCCCGGGTTGTGGGCTCGATCCCCGGTAGGGGGCATGCAGGAGGCAGTTGATTGATGTATCTCTCTCACATCGATTTTTCTACCTCTCTCTCCCTTCCTCTCTCTCTCTAAAAAATCAATAAAAACTTATTTTAAGAAAAGAGAGAAAGTAGCTGTCCTATTCACACATTTTCATATAGGTAAAACAGTCAGATTTTGGAAAAGATTCCTACTTTAACCTAAATCAGTTTTAAGTTATTTTAGGGAAAATGCATCTAGGACCACAAGCTAAGACCTTGGAGTCCCTTTGGATTTTGAAAACATTGATTTTGATAGGTCTTTTGCAAACTAATCCTTTGCATGGTTCCAGGATTTTCTCATAGATTATTTTATTTAATCCTCAAAGCAACTCTATAAAATTGGTGTTACAGGAATATTTTGATATTTGAGTTAACTAAGCCTATAAGAAGATAACTTGACCAATGCCACATGGCTAGTAAGAAATATCAATCTGATTTTGATTTGAATCCAAAGCTAACAATAATTGTCATGTACCATGACATCTCGCATAAAACAAATACATGAGGGACACTTGGAATTGTCATGTAGTTTATAGAAAAAATAATAAACTTTCAATGGGGCCCATGAGGTTCTAAAATAAAATTCTTTTCAAACACATTTAGATTATTCAAATATCTTTTTTTAAAACTTTTTTTTCTTTATTGATTTTAGAGAGAGGAAGGGAGAAGGAGAGAGAGGTAGAAATATTGATGAAAGAGAACATCGATTGGCCGCCCCTGCAAGCCCCTCACTGGGGATTGGGCCCACAACCTGGACATATGCCCTGACCAGGAATCAAACCAACAACTTCTTGGTGCATGGGTAAGCGCTCAACCACTGAGCCACACCAGCCGGGCTATTCAAATATCTTATAGTGTCATGCTTCGCCTCTGTATGGTGATGGGTAATGTCATTCACTTCCATGGTTTTTACTATTAACTATATGTTGATGACATCCAAACCCACACTCTAGCAAAGTTGGAAGCCAATTTCTCATTAGACATTTCCATCTTGATACCCACCAGAAAATCAAACAAAAGATTCCAAAGTGAACTAATCTTTGCCCTAAACTGCTTCTCCTATATAGCTAAGTCTACTATCTAGTCACTCATGCAAGTAATTTGGAACTAACCCTAGGCAATCCCTAGTCCCAACATAGATGGGAGAAGAGCAGATCCCCAAAGGAAAGTTGATGCTGTTACTTAAAAAAAAAATTGTTGGGTGAGCAAAACCAACCACTGACTCATATTTCTTTTCAAATTTAAAGTCTATACTTACAATGTCCTTGTCACTCAAGTTTGAAAAATAATCTGACCCCTACCAGTTCTCAGTCTAGGAATTCTCTCTACTTTATGTGGCAAATATCCTATGTATTCTTTAAGACACAATGAAAATGTCATTTAAAAAAAAAAATTGCCTTCCCGAATTCCACCAGGAAGGATTGCCCACTACTTCCTTTGTGCCCTCATTAAATCCTCTGCGTGTCCCTGTAGTAATACTTATCAAGGTTGATTGCACAGATTTCTTTACAAGTTGGCTTCTCTGGCTATCCTGGGTTTTTCTTTCAGCACTAAGATATGTTTTATTAATCTGCACATCCCCAGAATACAGCAGTGCCTGGCATACATTTGAAGTTCAACATATATTTATTTTAAGTAAAAAATGAGTGAATAGAATCCTGTTTCTTCAAAGCATTAAATTGTTAGAAGCACAGAGAGAGAATGAGATGTCTCTTGTGAAATAAAGCATTAATTAAAATTTTTATTACCTCTAGAGATAGATTTTTGCATTTCCCATTGTCTCCTGTTTAAATACATTGAAATTAGAAGTTGGATGTGAAAGAAAATTTTGTTCTTACTCAGAAGCACAACTTTTTCTTGTAATAACTTTTTAACTGATAGCTTTTTCTCCACTGTAATCTTTTACTATATCCTTTGCCTTCACCCATGTTCCTTCTTTTTTATTTTCTTTTTTTGGGTAGGGGGGCAGGTTCTTTTTGGATCTTGTCCTTGTGAGGCTTGAAGGCTCCTCCCAGATCCACAACGAGGCAAAGAACTGGCAACATAACTTCTGTAGGAGGCCTTTGAACCAGAGTAGAGACCCAATGGGAAGGAAAATGTGACTTTTGTCAGGGTTTCTCTCTCTCTGCCTCTCATCCTTTCAGGCCCAAATGCATGCATCCTCTTGATCCATGAGAGGTTTTCTTTGGTGCTTGGTGGCTGAAACCAAACAGTCCCTCTGGTCTGTCTTAATCTGCCAGTGTATAGTACAGAAATCACTGTACCACACAGTTCTATACTGGAAAGACAAACCAAAAGAAAAAGGATGTTAAAATTGCTATTGCAAAAAATAAAAACAAGGGGAAAGTAAATCCAAAGTACCTGTTTCATTATAGTGAGAAGTTAGAAGTCTTTGTGCGAAATTGCTAAAAGCCTGAACCTGGGCCCAGCATCCCGAGCTACGGAGTTGGGAGCTGCAGCTAGATCCTCTTTACCATTGTATGGATCTGTTAAATTTTAAATTCTTTTTTATTTTCTCAGCAGTGTGTAATTAGAGGCCAAATACACATTAACTGGTAAACTTCCACAGAAAAGCGGAGTTTCACTTGAGTGTTTTTTTTTTTGTTTGTTTTTTGTTTTTTTTTAACAATGCTCACCCAATCGGTGTAAAACCCTGTGATCCATCCCTACCTCATCATCCCCCTCCCACACTCTTTCCACCTTAGGAATCACCGAGTTGGAAAAGGTTCTGGAAAGATAATTCATGGCATGTACTAAATCCAGACTTTAGTCAAGAAAAACAAGCGAACATTTATAGGGAAAAGCAGGACGGGGCAAGGAAAGGTGTAAGCTTGAGCCACACACTGTCTGTGTAACCTCTCATAGTCATCTGGGTCTCAGATTTTTATCTGTGAAAATGAAAACAGGGATAATAATTTTTCCATTATAGACTACTGCAAGAATCAAAAGAGATTATGTACACACAATATGTATTGTGTATTATACAGGCATGTTTATATGGATATATACAGATGTATATTGTAATTATAATGTGCAAAATCTTCCAGTCTCCCTCAGCAGCCTAATCCAAAGACAACTGCACCTTACAGTCAGAAGTTTTATGACTTATTGAAATCCTTTATTCTAAAATTTGAATTAATTCAGTGGAGTGGAAATAAGAAGGGAGCTTCATATAATTCCTTCATGACCCAATGTGTGAAGAAAGAGCATTTGATTTCTGGCAAGTCTTCTCCCTCTGCTTTCCTTACCATCATTAGCAGCCCTTCTCCGCACATGGAGCACCCTAGATCTCTTGTCAAGGTGACGAGATCAAGCCCTGGACCCTGAAAGGTGAGTGAATGTTAGTTAAGTTACTTCACCAAAGAGCACTTACTACTATAGGATACTTGCAAACTCCATAATTCAGAGGAATAAATCCCTAATGATAGAATTTAAGCCAATACGACAAACTGTGTTCAGTAAGCCCACCTTCCTTTTATGTCTCTCTTTCTTTTTTCCTCTCCCCCTTCTCAAGTTTACATTTTGCCTTTTGACACTTTCAATGAACACAATGAACATTTTCAGTGTCCAGTAATTTTCATAGCATCTAGCTAAGATATTGTGTTAAAGAAGTTATTTGACTTCACTCTTCCCTGCAAAAAAACCCAGAAGGCTGCTGATTGCCTCCACTGATTTTTATGTGATGAAGGTTGTAAAAATCCCAAGGAGAGGGAACATGGAATTTTTCTTCTCATGTAAAATGTACCTCATCCAAGGAGACTCAAGTTGGAAGAGGATGTGGCATGGTGGACTCTAAACTTTGAGTCATACATACACTACACTCAAATGTTTTGAAAGATCACACCTAGTTTATATGTACTATTGTCCATAGCTAATATCTCAAAGCAACCATTTAATGGAGGTCCATCTGATTAACCTTTATCTAAATCCAATTGCAAGTAAACATGTTATTTTCTTTTGTTTCTGATTTCTTGTAAGTTCTTTTAACATTTTTGTAATAAGTGAAAATTAGGGTTGATGAACAGGGTCATTAACACTTTTGGCCAGAGAACTCTTGGTTGTGGGTTGTGACCTATGCATTCGGGGATGTTTAGCAGCAGCCCTCGCCTCTCTCTGTCATGTGCTCATGGAAGCTCCTCAGTCAGCTTAGTAAAACTGTCTCCAGACATTGCTAAACTTCTCCTGTGAGGCAGAGTCACCCCTGTTGGAAAGCACTGGTCTAAAAGAACACATTAGTAGTAATACTTGTGTCAATATGTCACTTCAATGTGAAGTTCCTTTGCAGGGATATTTTAAAGCTTTTGTCAATTTAGAGAAGGTGCATTAATTAAAGTGAGATATTGTAATCAGCAGATAACACTTACCAGACAGTGACAAATTGCAGTATTTATTTAACTGTGTGTTGTAAACAAATACGTTCGGGCACCATGGGCAGTTCCTCTGCCTATGGAACTCGCACCCTTTCCTCTGGATGAAGGCTACCTATGTGTGGATATCAGAGATAACGCATCCAAGGGTATGGAGAGTGGGGTACTTATAAACCAATTCCTCTAGGCATTGTGTAAAGGCTGCTTCTGGGTGACAGAAAGGATGTTAATTCTTTAGCACTTCTGGTTTGTTATGTAGTGGGATGGGGGGAGCAGTGGGCTCTGTTAGAATTTCAGCTAGCTTTGTTCTAAAATGGTAAGGATGATGGGAAAATGGGTAAAGTGATGACAGTGTCTGCTACACTCCTTCTAAAGACTAAAGGAATTACATGAGAGAGTTTGAAGATGGATAGGAACCAAGAGACGAGCAAAGGAATAGGATAAATGGTGACAGACTAAAAATCATAGGTGAAAGAATTGCTTGAGAACAGGAAGGATGGTACCTCCTCTTCTGAGTCTGGAGGGCAGATGAGAAGGGTGGCTGCTCACCTCGATAGGTTTATGGGTTTGATGATATGAAGACGTGGGATTAACATTTACTTCTTTGTTTTCTTGGTAACTTCCGAGAGAAGGTCATCCCTAGAAAGAGATGATCTCTAGTAAGTTAGGGAAGCAAAGTTTGTAATAGTCACTAAGGAAAATGGGAGACAAGTTAAAATATGTCTATAAACAGCATTTAAGAGCTGAGACAAAAATCCAAAAAAATGTGTGGTGGCACCAGTTCTGTGGGCTGGTGGATCATCTCCAACAGTATTCAGTAGATGTGGTATAGGGACAGAAAATGCAAACTGTAAATTCACTCATTGATTGAATAAATATTTATTAAATGACAAATATGTATCGGGCACTGAGTACTGGAGAAAAACAGACACATTACAAAGAGACAAAATTTTATGATTTTTTTTTTATCCTCACCCAAGGATACTTTTTACATTTATCTTCAGACAGAGTGGGAGGGAGAGAGAGAGAAAAAAACATTGATATGAGAGAGACACATCGATTGGTTGCCACTCGCGTGACCCCAACCAGGGCCGGGGATGAACCACAACCGTGGTATGTGCCCTTGGCAGGAATCAAACCTGGGCCTCTTTGTCCCACAGGCCAACGCTCTAACCGCTGAGCCAAACCAGCCAGGGCAAAAAAATTTATGATTTTGTATAACTTACATGCTAGAGAAAAAATAAGAAAATAAATGAGATCTATGAATACAATTCTAGTATATTAGTCATAAGCACGGAGAATGGGGATAGAGAGTGTTGGAGCTGGAGAGGGATGTCATTTTAGATAGGAACCGTGGGCATGACCTCCTGAGAACATGCAGTTTAAAAGAATACTTGGAAGAGTGAGATATTGAGCCATGTGCATGTCTGGGATGCGTGTTCCAGGCAGAGGGCACAGCAAGCACAAAGGTCCTAAGACAAGCTTGTGCCTGGCATGTTGAGGAATGGCAAGAAGGCTAGTTGCAATATGAGCAAGGGGTAAAGTGGTTTAAACTGAGGTCAGGGAGATAACAAGGTTGGAAGTCCACCTTGAAAAAGGTCTTGTGGCCCATAGCTTTTAGGTTGTTTCAGTGCTAGGAGTTTCTCAGTGTGAGGAGTAGGGAGGGAATGGATTGGAAATGTTGGTGTAAATATATTTTAAATGACTATTGAGAAGGGAAGAAAATGAGTCCAAGAATAAGCAGATAATTGGGAGACTTATCAAGAAGAAGAGACTCAAGAATGAATGAAAGCATAGAAGGCAAAGGAGGAAAGAGTTTCTAGGTGGAGAGTATACTTACTAGTGATAACTAACATTTAGTATGTGGGATGTGCTATAAATACTGTGTGTATTATTTAAATTTCCCATTCACCCAATGTGGTATTAAGTATTATTATCCAAATTTTGTGGATGAGAAAACTGAGACTGAGAGTGACTGAGCCACTTTCCCAAAGACATGCTACTGATCAGGCTTTGAACTCCATTAGTCTAACTTAGGCTCCTGTTCTTAAGCAGTTGTTATATAGGGTAAATGCTCTACAAGATCTGTGTATGATAAAGATAGACACAGGTCTATGGGAATTGGATGTTGGGAGGTCATTGGCGAATATAGATGGGAACGTAGACAGTACTTTGCAGTAGTTTTAGTGAAACAGTGCATGCCAAGGAAGTGGAGGCAGCAGTCTGGGGATTGGAGAGATAGGGGGACTGTGGAGAGTGACCCCAAGATGATGTAAAATGAAAACAAATAATGATAAAAAGGAAGGTGCCAGAAGAAAGTGCAACAATGAAGACAAAAGAGTGTGTCCAATGATTTATGGAGCAAAGTCAGGAAGCAAGTTTGAAGAGTTGGAATTATGAATTAGCCTTGAAGGGGAAGGCCCTGGTTTTGTAGGAAAATGACTGAGGACCAGAGAAACAAATTGTGAATCCCAGGTCATAAAGCCAATTAAACAGTAGCTCAGGGACCAGAGTCCAAGTTTTCTGATTGTCAAGACAAGCTCTTTCCACTAGACCATACAACCACTTGCTGAATCATCGTCTGCTGGTTACTTATCCCCAATCCAAAGGGAGTTATTGCAGTTAATGAATAAAGACACTATAGCAAAACCCACTGTACATGCGCAGCTCTACAGAAACAATAAGGGCATCTTGACCTTTGAGTTCCCTTCACAATTCCCTCCCCCTGCAGCTCTTCAGCACTGAGTACTGATTTTCCTTCACTATAAACTGCCTTCCAGATACTGCAGGTTCCTATGTTGATGCCAAGTAGGGACTCAGGTGGAGAGAAATGTCACCCTCAGGGAATTTCTAGCTGAATTAGGCTCCACAAAGCCTTGAAATCAAAATGTTTCTGGTAGGTAAATGGAGTACAGATGGGAAATCAAACCAGTGTGTGACTGGGCAAGATTTAGAGCAACTATTATTGATATGACAGATCCTAGCATGAGAGCTTTGATTTTAGTTGCAATGCAAGTAGGTGAAATTAATAATTGTGTTTTTGACTTTTGAATTTCCTATACCTTGACAGTGGTTATTGTAGCCATAATTTGGGTCATGCATATTTTAGAGAGGTTTTTGACATAAGAATTTATATTTTGGGGGAAAAACAAGTAATATTCAGTGTTTCATTGATGTATTTTTTTTTGTGATGAATATATTTTACATGATAAGAAATATTAAAAATTTTTAACTTTGGAGGAATTACAATGGTCTCTTTATAACACTTACATTATCTTGGGCAAACATTTAAATTCTTGATTAATGTTTAACTACAAGAAGTATACTCAGTTCAAGTGAAGAATCAGTATCAGGATTCAGGCAGAGTTGTCTTGATGATTAGAATTCAGGCTCCAAGGAGAAACCCCAAGAAGTTATCTATTGGATATAACAGAAAGTGGGAGCCATAACTGACCTGGAGAGAATGTGGACCCGATATAAGATCTTAATCTTCTCTTCTCTTGTTACAGAAATTTGGATGGAGAAACAGTATGTATCTCAAAGAGAAGTGGACCTAGGAGCTGATTTCACTAGAAATCACACTGTTGTGGAATTTACTCGATTCAAAAGAGCCATTTTCAAAGGGCAATACTGTAGAAGTTTTGGTTGTTGTGAAGACAGAGATGATGACTGTGTCACTCAGTTCTATGAGGCAAATGCACTATGTTACTGTGATAAATTCTGCGAAAGGGAAAATTCTGATTGCTGTCCTGATTACAAGTCATTTTGCCTTGAAGAGAAAGAGCCTTGGCATCCAGAAGGTAGGCTTTGGGAATATGTTTATGTGTTATACTAGTTTATAACAAGATCTGTCAAACTTTCTCTTTTTCTCTTTCCTCCTTCTTCCCTCCTTCCTTCCCTTTTCTTCTTTAAGATAAAAAAAAAATATTGTGATCACCAGGATAAATTTCTTTGTATTATTAGTGTTTAGGCTTAGATGCAGAGCAGGTGCATCATACTAGCACCCTCAGGAGAGTTCTGGGGTGACAGTTATGAAGGCTGGTCTGAATCCTGTTTTGAACACAGACTCAACTTATATAAAAATTACTTGAAATTCATTTTTTATTTCTTTGTAAAATGTATTGACAACAGTGTAACCTCTTAAAGAATCTCATGAAAGTCACATGATCATCTACAGATTCATGTAATATTTTACTTACTATTTCATGCGATTAATGGACCTCCTACCAGTAGCATCTGTGCTATTGCAATGACATTAAAACCAGTACAAGAGCAAAATAAAGTCAGCCACCCACCCTGCCTACTACCAAATAGATTATTCATGTGTATTTTTGTTTTGTTTTGCCAATATGGGACTTTTAAACTATTAAAAACAAAAGAGGGCTTCCTATAGGGTAATTGTAAAAGTCTAAAATGAGTGGATACATACAAATAATTCATAACGAGACTGGTGGTATTTATTGTATTGGTCTAATTATAGGAGAATAGCTATAGATTTTGAACAATCAATACATCCAAGGTTTACAACAAAACACAAAAACAAAACTCCACTGTTACACTTATATGAGGCCCTATTTCTCTGTCATTCATTTTGTCAAATCTCAGCAGGAATACAGTTTAAATCGAAGCTCTGTCTTACTACTATAAATGGGTATTGTGACTAGAAATTACAGTTGGAAGAAAATTTAGTATAAACTAGAATTTGGCATCCTTCAGAATAAGACCTTGTTTCAAAATCCAGATTTCTGTGGCCTTCATCTTGCTTCTGAAAATTGAGGAAATGCTCCTTAAGACACATATGTATTATGTTAAAAATTTCACAGAATTGTCCTTTATCCCAAGCCTTTGCCTTTATCAGTAAACAGCTCAGCAAACATTTATTTAACCCTAAAAAGTGGCAGATGCTCTACCAGAAATGGCAGATTTAGTTGTATATCAAAAATTATTCATTGGATGCCTCCTCTGGGCCAGCCATGGAGCTTAGTTCTGGGGCAATAATGGGGAAGAAAAAAGGCAAGGTCTTATTCTCCCTGAAGTGTCAGTCAAGTTGGGGTGTATGTGTGTAAGATATTCAATAAATTCACTGTAAAATTAATGGTGATAAAGTCTCTGAAGGAAACATTTAGAGTGCTGTGAAAAGTATATCAGAATATAACATTAATATATAAAGTAATACACACATTTGGCCTGGGGAAGGAGGCAGCAAAGAAGACATTTAAGCTGAGACTCAAGGAGTGAGGAGAAAGCATCTGACCCAAAGATCCGAGGACTGTTTCAGATCTGAGAATGAGGAGCTTGGTCCAGGAACTAAAAGGAGGCCACTGTTTCTGGAAGGTAATGATTACTAGAGGGTTGGGGGTGACATAAGATGAGGTTCCCAAGGTGAGTAGAGGTCAGATTATGACAGCATTTAGAGGTCACATTAAGGATTTAAGAATCCATTCTGCTCTAAGAACTCATGAAAATATGTTAAGTAGGAACAGAGTTGACTTCATAGGTGTTGAGTCTAAATATTATATATAAGCTGCACTGCTTTTGATGTGCTAAATGTATTTGAGCTTTTCTTATTTGGATCATATAGCCTCTTTAGAAAAGTAATTGCTACTTCTTCAATGCTCATTTTGCTTTAGAACTAGAATTTTACTAAGACTTTAAGATCATGTTTTAGGTAGAATTTATGCAGATATAGTTTTTATTCCATTTTTTTTTATGGAGGAAAGAAATTAATCATTTTATTTAGTAGCAAAAAGTTCACATTAGACTATAATTGCTCTCATGAAGGTAATTTTTTTCTTTTGTTTTATCTTGCTTATGGTAGCTGGTTGGAAGAAAATAGTCCCATACAATATTAAAAAATTGTGCAAAATTAACTAAAATGTAAAGATAATGGCATATTATTCATACTATTTTTTGCATGTATACAGTCATTTTCCTCTGAGATGTGAAGTTGTTAACTCACTGATCTATTAAATATTATTTTTCAGTTATCTAGTAACATGGTATTTAGTTCTTTGTACAATTATCCCAGGAGCTCTTTTTAAACCAGTGACTTAAAACTATGTACATTGTCTTGAGGATTTAAAAAAAAATTACATCCCTTTTGTATAATCTGGAAGTAGGGCATATTGGTAAATATCTTCCTTCTGTGTTGTTTTCCTCGTCTCTGGTGGTAATGTTCAGTAATTGGAGGATCTCAAATGTCAAATACAGAAACAAGTGATAGAGTTTGAAACAGAACCAGTGTGGATTTTCCAGACAGAATCTTTTGGTGTAGCAGGTCCTAGGGGAAGAGTCTAGTATACCATCTGTTGTGAGCAGGCCGAAGCTAATTTGATTATGCACAACTCATGTTCATGTCGGTAAAAACTGTGTGTAAGCCACTGACACATTTGAATTGAATGAGAGTTATTTACTCCTCTGCGATCTCCTTAACCACATTATAATGAAGATAAGTCACAGTCAACACTCTGCCTTACATATAGATAGTTACAAAAATATATATTGGTAGGAAGGCATAAACCAATTCGTATAACCTCTGTAAGCTTCATGAAGTCTCCAGTCCTTGTCCTTTTAGATGTTCCCACATCTACCTTGCATGAAAAAAATTATTGGAGGGACATATGATCATATTACAGAGATAGAACTCTTATCCTTACAGTGGATATCAGGGAATAAGAAATCTTTTTACCAGTGGCAGGACATAGGACATTTTAGAGATCAACACCAGGACACCAGGTCTAAGAGTAAAGGCTTTTGACATACATTATTAGAGTAGAATGTAACTTTAAAATATTTTATCTAATCACAGATATTATAATACATTATGATGAAGTACTTTAAAACAAATTACAAACATCATCATCTCTTCTCATATCAGTAGACCAATTGTTTTGCTCTCCAAATATTTTGTATTAATGGCTGTTAATGTTGTAAAACTCCCATAATATCAATAGTCATTACTTTTTGTTGTTGTTGTAGAAATGCTATGTGTGTAACAAATTCAATTTTCAATAGTCATTACTTTTTGTTGTTGTTGTTGTTGAAATGCTATGTGTGTAACAAATTCAATTAACTCACTCTGAGGTGCTTTATACATACTTCACTGTGAAAATAATGCCACCAGGAATTATCTTATCTCTCCATCATCATAATTTTAAACCTACTTTCATCTGGGTTACTGCTTACTTTGAGTCAAATCCTCTTCTTGACTGCTGAATCCCATACTCTAGTGTTTTCAAGATCTTCACCCTTACAATTGTCTCTCTCCCTTCCTCCCCCTCCTTTCCTCTCTTTCTTTATATCTCTCCTTCTGGTCCCTCTCTCTTTCCTAAAACATCATTTCCCCCCTTCCATCCTGATCAACTATCAATTTACAAAATATGTTTTTGTAGCTCCCAACTTTGGAAAAGAACCCTTGAATCCATGTTCTTAACCAGCTATTATCCCATTTCCTTCTTTCTTTCCATGGCAACATATCTAAGAAACATTTTGCTTCCTGACTTCTGATTATCTCATCAACTCATTCCTACAGGATGTCATTTCCGGCTACTTCAATGAAATCTCTCTTGGCAGGGTTATTGACCACTTTCACATTACTAAATACAATATTCAGATGTCTGGTCTCATTTCCTTGACCTCCCTCTACTACTCTACACAATGGACCATTTATACTTGTATGAAACACTTTCTTCTCTTGCTTTCCAAGATTCTACTCTCTACCGAATTTGCTCCTTCCTCACAGGACACTCCTTCCCAGTTTCTTCTGAATGTTAGTTGGCTGGAGTGTTTTAAACTTGGTTCTGGACCTCTTTCCCTTAATTATATACAATCTTTCAAATGGATTCGTATTTAATCTTAAGGCTTTAAAAAATAGGTATGTTGCTGTCTCTCAAACTCATGCTTCAGTCTTGACTTAACTCTGCATTTTCATGAACTACTCTGCTTGACATTCTCCAATAGGATGTCTAACCTAGATTTAATTCAAACCTAAAGTAGGCAAAGCAGAACTCGTGATTTCTTGCCACAAGCTTGTTTTTTATTTTAGTAAAAGCTTCACCATCCCTGCATTATTAAAGTCAAAATCCTAGTGAGGCATGCTTGATTCCTTTTGTCCTCATTCCCCAAACTCAATCTATGTCCCATTTGCTTTACCTCCATATTATGCCCATTTCCTTCTCTGCATCCTAATATCATGTACATTCTTCAGCTCCCGGGAACCCCATCCCACCCAGCACAACAGGAGTAATATCGGCAGAGGCATTTTGCGAAAGACCTTAAAAATCGTTCTAAAACGTTTGGTTCTATTCTAAATTTGATGAAGTACAGGTCAGAGAAGGGGCAGTCCTTTCCCCTCAGCACCGTTATGATTCCTGTTCCCTTTATCTATATAACTGGTATGATGGATAAGCAAGATTCAGGGGGAATGATAAAAATCAGCTTTGAGCCCAGACAGTGTGGCTCAGTGGACTGAGCATCGTCCCATGGACTGAGAGGTTCCAGTTTGATTCCTGGTCAGGGCACATGGCCAGGTTGCAGGCTCAATCCCAGTAGGGGACGTGCAGGAGGCAGCCGATTGATGTTTCTCTCTCACATTGATGTTTCTATCTCTCTCCAAAAAATCAATAAAAACATATTTTTTAAAAATCAGCTTTGATTTTACCATCCATTCTCCTTTTAAAATTAATAAGAGAAGAACTTCTCTTGAATTAACGTGAATCATTGCATGAATTTTCTGCTGCTCCTAGATAATAAAAAAGTTCTAGGGTCTCTTTAAGTTACAAATAGTGTACATTCATTTATTAAAAGTGTGTAATCCTGGGTGGCAATTAGAACTTTGAACTTGATTTAAAGTTGAATCTTTCCCCTCTTCTTTGTTATATCAAGAAACCTGTGGTCAGGAGAGAAGTGGTTTTCTTCCCTTTTCCATGATTATGAAATGTCAAAAATTCATGGGAAAGAAGTGAATAGATGCAATTACATATAGATTATAGATTCATTCATTAAACAAAATATTGATCTGTGAAAACACAATACATGCTGAAGAGAAGCAGTTGTGAAATGTTTCCTACAAAACAATTTAAAAATCAGAGGACAGTTAATTCCGTAAGTGGCTGTTGTGATATTGTAATTGGTAGTTACACTAGATCCCTTACAGCAGTTCTCAACCTGTGGGTCGCGACCCCTTTGGAGGTCAAACGACCCTTTCACAGGGGTCGCCTAAGATGTAACAGTAGCACAATTTCAGTTATGAAGTAGCAACAAAAATAACTTTATGGTTGGGGGTCACCACAACATGAGGAACTATATTAAAGGGTCACGGCATTAGGAAGGTTGTGAACTGCTAGAATGTTGTCTAAACATATAGATTTCCCCCCAAGATTGAATGACTAAGCAGTAGAATTCATTTTGTTTAATTAGGGGGCATTGAAGCGATCTATCAATTATATGTTTCTGTCAAGAAAGTTTTCACATGATCAAGTACTAGATTTTGCTACGCATATTGAGCATACACTTTAAATTTGTATAAACTATTTTCTCAAAAGGGATTTAGCATATAACCAGTGTACCATTTTCACAATATGTTACTGATGGTTTTTATATGATGATAATTCGACATTGATCTCTTTTGAGTAGTTTATATAATCTGGTAAACTAGCTAACAACTAGTATATAGTTGAAAAAAATTTGGTTGGAACATAAATAGTAGTGATCTTATTGGTTTCATGAATTTTTCTCCTGATCCAAATCCTGAAGAAAAAATAAAATTTATTTTTGTCAGGTGAATTTAATAATATAGTTTCATATTTTGTCCAAAATTTTGAGCTCCTTACTCTAGTCATATGCAATTAATCACATTCATATATGAGACTTAATTAGATCTTTAAAAGTGAGAAATGACATGTTTATTTAAACGCTTTTATTGCTTACCTATTAAAACAGTCATTTTTTTAGTGTGGTTAGTGATTAATTCCTTGGTAATCTAGTTTTCAAACTTCACAACTCCTCTCTGTTGGAATATAATAAGCAGTGTAAAGATACAAGCTCATGAAATAAGCCCAGAAGAATTTGATCTATAAACCTCGACACAAACCAGATGTAAATTTTCATCAGATTGGCACCACATGTTTTTGCATAATTGAAGAACTAAATACAATTTTAGATGACAGTTTATTGCTCAATTTAGAATTTTCATTTGTTGACATGTTGTATTGACAGGTTGCCTCAGAGATGGTCAGCATTATAAAGAAGGATCAGTCATGACAGAAAACTGCAACTCCTGGTAATGAATTTGAGTAACACCGAACTGAAATCTACCGTGTGTGTGTGTTTTCTTTAAATAAAAGGGACATCTGTGAAACAAAGCATACATTTAAACACAGATAGAATAATAAGTAATAAGATATCGCACATCTATAGTTTGTAGAAGCATATTTAATTTTAGTGAATGTTAAATATCTAATCATGAATATATTTTTTATTGCTTGAGTTTGATATTCATGACAATGGGACTTTGTCATACAGCAGGCCTGCTTTAAATACATCTCTAAATTATAAACATGATATATTACAGATACATCATGTTTCTTCAAACACAGTAATTATATATCAAAACAGTCTGCCATGACAGGATGATCCTACAGAAAGTTTCCAAAGACAAATACCTTGAATCTACTGTCTAAATTGATTTGTGTTTTTAAACTTTAATGAATGTGGTCAATTTATTTATGAATTGCCTAGAATATAAGAGAGGAGCACATTGGTAGCTGAATACATACGTTATAATTTTTTTGTGTGCCAAAAATCAAATAGGTATATGGCTAACATTAATGAAAATATGTTTTATGCCTTAGGAATATGGTTACTAATTTTGTAAATGTACTCCGTCAAGGCCAGGACACTGTTGTAATTTTTGTATCTTTGCAGCACATGTTCAGGACAGCAATGGAAGTGTTCCAAGCATGTATGCCTTGTTGAACCAGAATTAATTGAACATGTCAATAAAGGAGACTACGGGTGAGTGAAAGCTTGCTTTACAGGCTTTTGGCATTCCCGGTTACTCCTCAGGTTTCAGACAATGTATTTCCTATCATTTACTCCTAAAAATAGTCATTTCAAAAGAAAGAGTGGCGAAGAAATGGGGAGGTAGGTAGAAAGGCATGTAAAATTGGGATTCGCAGAGGTGAATATTAAGTAATTAAAAATAAAAATGAGTGGCAGAGAATTATAGAGGATGGTCTTAAATTGTCTAGAGAGGAGCAGCGTCATGGTGTGAGCAAGGAGTGTAGGGGGAACTTCAGTTTGGATAAGTATTCAGGCAAAATCAGGAAGTAGGCATAATTGAGTTATTCATGTTTGCCATCTTTCCCTCAGCTGCTCAGCCAATCACATGCTCAGCTCTCCTGGGCAGAGTTGAGCTTTATGAGGGCAGTATTAGATCTTGATGATCCCCCAAATAACCAGCCCATCTAGACAATTTCACTGAAATGGCTCATATCTAGTCAATTTTACTGGCAGTTGAGTCCAAAGAGAGATTGAGCCATTTTACTAAAGACAGGGCTGATTGAGCCCTAGCCAGTTTGGCTCAGAGGTTGGAGCAGTGGCCTTTGGATGGAAGGGTCTCAGATTCGATTCCCAGTCAAGGTTAATGTGCCTAAGTTGCAGATTTGATTCCCCAGCCCCAGTACGGGTCTTGCAGAAGGCAACCAATCGGTATGTCTCTCTCACGTTGATGTTTCTTTCTCTCTCTCCTTCTCTCCCTTCCACTCTATCTAAAAATCAATGGAAAAATCTCCTCAGGCGAGGATTAACAAGAACAAAAAAGACAGGGCTAACTGACACTTAAACATAGCAAATGACTGTTCTGTTCGATGCTCTTCCAAAGATCAGTAAATTCGGTGGCTTCTCCATTTACAAAGAGGAAATTAAGATGTCGGTGCTAACACTGGCTTTCTCTATTGAACCGAAAGGAAGAGGGATAGGCTGGTAGGTGTCTGTCTCAGGATTTCTCCACTGCCATTAATCACATTTTGAAAATGATTTCACATAAGATGATTTATTGTCAAGCAACCCTAAAAGTAAAGTAACCCTGAAATGTATTTTTAAAAATTAAAAATATCATTTCCATCCATACCTAAAACATATGTTTCCCAGCACAATGGGGACATTATTTCAATGTACCTAAAATATTTTCTTGGAAGACATGAAATATAGAAAGTCGCATTTGTTGACGTTAATATTCTTAAACCACTCTCAATTCTTGTGTGTGTGTGTGTGTGCGCATGTGTTTAATCAGTATTTTAGATGATAATATATTTTAAGTATTTCTAGGAAAAACATAATTTTCTGTGGCTAAGTGATATTCAGATCATTAAAAGAACATAAGAGTATGTGTCATCATGAAACATAATCTGAATTGGATTCTTAAAAAGATTCAAATGCTTAGCCTTACGAACACACACTTCTAAGAAGCCATAATAAGCAGCCTACCTTTCTACAGACCCATGAGAAACCATAGTCTAACCCAATGTGGAAAGAAAGTATATGTAATAGTAAAAAAGTTGTTGGGAACACTGCCTTCTTTGGAAGGAAGAATTTTCTTTACATCATTTGTTTATTGACAGAGTGCTCTGGAACTATTTAAGTGGCATGGACTTTGCCTTTTAGTAGCAAACATAGAAGACTTTACAAGAATAAAATATGAAGTGTAATTGGAGCAAAAGGAAATATACATGGACCCAAGTGGGTGTGTGTGGGGAGTAAGTGAAACACATAAGCTATGAAGAAAAGGAGGAAAACTAAACTTAATTACTGGGGGAAAGAGGGGGAAGGAAGTCCTTGAATTTGAAAAAAAGTTCTACTTATCAGATATTTTCTGTTCCTTCTGTTCAAACTGTTTTCATGTGTAAAAACAGAATTACATATCATTCATTATTTATTAAATGTTTTTTAAAATAGCCTACATACCAATATGTACAACCTTTGCTTTAAAACATTTATTTCTTGCATCTTGGTAGTGTATTAGATCCAAGTCTCGATTCATTCTACATAACCCACTCCAGGGCTTACTTATTCCCTGTATTATTTTAATGCAATCAATTAATATTAACATAATGTATTTCTTTTGTGGCACTGCTGAGGATACCAATAAATCATTTCTGTCTTAAAGGAATTTATAATCTAGCTGAGTCAACATGTCATACTTTGTAGATGGATTTCTAATGATAGGGAAGTACATAAGTGCTAAATTAGTGGCTCAAGTAATAATCATCTTGTTAGTGGAACAAAGGGATATTGATAACTGTTCCAGTTGCCTGATGCTACACAAAAAAACCACTCCAGAATGTGGCAGCTTAAAACCACAGGCTTTTCATTTGTTCACTTCAGCAGTTTGGGTGGACTTAGCTGAGGCTCTTTTCTGGTCTCTCTTGGGGTTACTGATGTAACTACAGACATCTGGAACCTCAGCTGGGCCTGCATTGTCTAAGAGGGCCTCCCTCCCTTGCCTGGCAGTTGATGCTGGTTGTTGGTGGGTCCACGTGTCTGTAGCAGGCTAGCCTTAGCTTCTTTCCATAATGACAGTCTTCTAATAAGACATGAGCGGAGCTGCAAAGGGTCTCTCTTGAGGCCTAAGACCAAATTTACCAAGAGTCAATTCTGCTTTCTACTGGACAAGGCAAGTCACTGCACCAGCCTACATTCAAAGGTTGGGGAAATAGGCTCCCCATCTTGATGGAAAGGGATGCAAAAGTTTTGTGGCCATGTTAAATTGATGGCACCTCTAAACTTGATTTTTCTTATGAAGTCAAAATCTAGTCTGTTGGACAAGTTGGCCTTGAGTTTTCACTGGTTTTGCAAAATCAACATACCCCAAACTGGAAGGATTACCTCTTTGATTTCTCCTTGGTTATTGGCATCCTCCTCCACCTTGTCAACCAACCCAGAATGTTTGAAGTTAGTCTGAGTCTTCTTTTCTCTTCATTCTCAGTCACCAGGGCTCTTATAATTCCCACATTTCTTTAAATATTTATTTTCTCTATTCCTTTGCTATATTCTAGTACATTTCTTTATGGAATCTAGTTTGAAATGACTCAACATATCTATCTGTTTTCAGGCTGACCAAGCTCCAACCAATCCTTTATTCTTTCATGGTTATCCTTCTAAAACAAATGTTTGCTGCTCATGTTCTTAAAAATCCTCAATGACACCCCATTGCTTATAAAATAGAATTATACTCCTTTGTGCAAATGACCATCTGATCCAAATGCCTCTGTACTGCCTCATCGTTGACACTTTTTCCAGCCTCTGTCTCCCTTGTTCCTCTTGTAATTTAAGCATTTAATTTGTCTGCTCTCTCATCAGTGTTCTACCTAATTTCAAACCTGTGTGTTTTTTTCCAGAGTTGCCTTTATTCAGAATAAATATTCTCTTCTTTCACGTCTGGCCACCAAACCCATTCTCATCCTTCCAGGCTGAGCACTGAAATCACTGTCTGTGAAAACGATACCTACTCCTTCAGGCAGAGTTATGTCATGAATCCTCTAGTCTGATCATCCTTTCTCCTCCTGCTAATAAATGACACATACTGAAGTCATTTCTATCTTTGTTGTCTTTTTAGGTATGCGCTCCTGAAGGGTAAATACATCTATTTATTTCAGTGTTTCCAGTGCTTACGAGAGAATCTGATAGATAAATTGAGACTGTTTAGTAAATGCTAACTTGGATGAGAAGGAATGGATGAGTCTAGGTCAAAAGAGGATGGTGGAGGACAGTAGTGTCTTAACATATTTTTTGGGCTTAAGTCACATCAAAACATATATTTAACTTTGTGACCTGGTACACACACACACACACACACACACACACACGTAAACACACCTATACACACACACCTAGATATTTACAAACAGCACTTCTCACTATGTGTAGTAAACTCTAATATTTCCTATTTCTCCTATATTCTATTTTATTTTTTAAAATACTGACCCCTGCTCACTAAATTTAGTGATTAAATAAATGACCCACAAATGTCTCTGAATGTTTAGAAACTACTAGTGTAGGGCACCAAAAACATACTTCACTGATGTTATGATTTTGCCTAAGGCTAGTCCTGTTAGTCTCTTAAATAATGCTGCAATACCTAATATAGTCAGAGAATTTCTTATTGAAATTCCTTGGATGATGGGGATTGCACTTTAAAATGATGTCTTAAAGTTGCTTAAGGTTTTATGAACTAGCAGATCTTATAAAAGAAAAGCATTAACTTCCTAAGCATATTATTGAAAATTGAGTTTTATCTTCAATCAGTCATAGTAGTCTATCACATTATAAACAATTTGGTAATAAACACAAAAGGATAAAGTTTAGATTTAAGTACTGAAAATATATTACCGTCAATTTGTAGAATTCAAACAAGCAATGATTAAATTACTTTCCTCTGTCTCATTTTTTATCTCCTAACATTAAGGGATTTTTTTTGTCTTCAAATTTCAATATTAGAATTTGGATACAAAGTGTCTTTTTCTATGTAAGGGCACAAAATATGTCTCTAGAAAGCTATATATACACACTTTTTTGTTATCTAATTTTATACCAATTGAGTATATTATTGTAAATATTAATTATTAATAATAACTAATATTAAGCTCTTAACACAAATTAACTCACTTAACATGATAGAATATTTCAATAAAATTAATTAGCACTGACGTAATGTTTTAAAGAATACCTATTTTATTCTCAAGTTTTCATGGATACTTCTTTATATGTGGCCAAATTCTTTTCAAATCTAGATTATAAATAAAATGGATTACCGTATTTAATCTATATGTACATTTCTATACATTCAAGCTTTTATATAACATGCATCTAATGGCATTTAAAAACTGCATATATTGAATGCCTTATTACCATTTGATCTCTTTGTAGTTTGTAAAGATTTTATATTATTAAATTTAGTCTATATTGATATATCTTTTGGTTTCTCACATAGTCATTAAAGTAATGGAGACAGACCTTGTTTAGGAAGAGTGTCTCCTCTGCTTCACTACTGGAGTGATCAATAATGCATCACTTATATAAAAAAAATCTACCTTGCAGTAATCGTTCCAAATTTGTGAGATTTACTTTTGTATAATTTCAGAAACATAAATGAGCATGTATTTATAAAAGAGTTATTATATTACCTGTATATATTTCTCTCTCTCATTTGTAAGGCAGATGGACAGCCCAGAACTATAGTCAATTCTGGGGGATGACTTTAGAAGAAGGTTTCAAACATCGTCTAGGCACCTTGCCGCCCAGCCCCATGCTTCTGAGCATGAACGAAGTGACAGTAAGTGTTTTCTCTCTTGGACTTGTGTGTGTGTGTGTGTGTGTGCACGCGCGTGTGCCTGTTTGTGTGTGTATAGGTGTGCTCGTATGTGCATTTCAAATGATTTTAAGAAATGAAAATATTGAGTTCTGAGCTTTCAGATTTATAATTTTGTCATATAAATAAAAAACCTTTCCCAAAATGGTTGTTACATCCCTCAAAATTGTATTTAGAGTTTTAAAGTTTATTCATATCAATTAGATATAGTCTCCTATATTCAAGAACAATTGTGTGTAATGAACATTGTGTGTAAATGTACATTGCTAATGATTTCATAGAAATTCATGTTTCTGATTATTGGCTGTTTAGTGACCCAGTGCTTAAGAAAGGGTCCTTATTTCTTTTTTAAAAATAAGCATAGTTATTTTGTGAATTAGTCTCTTGAACTCTCCATTATCACATGAGGATAAAATAAATGCCAGTAACTGCAGACATGTATGCTCTGATGATTAATAAAGGTTTATCTTCAAAAGGTCTTCAGCATTTCCATTGAAAGAACATCTTCAAATTTTGCCTGCTGGCCTGGCACACTCCTTCGTGAGATTTCGTTTCCTAACACTCTTATGCTTTGTACTATTGTATTGGTCTTCCCTTTCATTTTCAAGAGTTTTTTTCATCTGACAATAGGTATCTTGCCTAAATAGACGTCTACCTCTGTGATTATCACAGACTTTAACTGCCAGAACTGCAGTTTGACCACCCGGAGATATGTGGTATCTCTCAGGCACACACACTTTGCAGCTGAGGTGTGATGGTATTCAAGGCCCTTTAACAAGTGCCCAGGGCAGAGCTGGGCTCCCAGAGTGCTGAAATGTAGCCTCTTCACTCTGCAGTAAAGATACCAGTTCCTGGCTTCCTGGATGCTCTCAGCATCTGAGAGTAAACAAGGCTGTTGGATAAATTGTAAATCCACGGGTTTCTTATTAGACATTTAATGTGCTTTGCTTTTGAGAGATGTAATCCCCTGAGTTATTATTCCAATTCAAATTCCACTAGCAGGGCCTTCTAAATTATAACTAGTATCAGAAAAGATAGTAATAGCTGCCATTTATTGAGTAGTTGTGTGCTAAGCACTCTTTTTTTTTTTTTTTTTATCCTCACCCGAGGACATTTTTCCATGTTTTGTTCAGATAGAGTGGGAGGGAGAAAGAGGAAGAGAGAGAGAGAGAGAAACATCGACGTGAAAGGGACACATCAAGTGGCTGCCTCCCGCATGACCCAACCTGGGCTGGGGACAAACTGCAACCGAGGTATGTGCCCTTAGCGGGAACCGAACCCAGGTCTCTCTGGACCGCAGGCCGACGCTCTAACTGCTGAGCCAAACTGGCCAGGGCGCTAAGCACTCTTATAAGCACTTTCACACATCATCTCATCTAATTCCCACAGCAGCTTGGTGTAGTGGGTACTATAATTATTCACATTTTCAAGACAGGAAAATGGAGATTGAGAGCAGTTAAGTCACACTGAGATTGAGAAGTGAAAAGCCACTACAAAAAAATTACAGAGCCGAGACATCTTAAAAGATCTGCCCCCAAAATAAGTCCCCAGAGTCCCAGTAGCATCAGGAAGCTTTGACCTGCCAAAATTCAAAATAGCAAAAAGCCTTTTAATCTTTGATCTAACGCTAACTTAATGAAATGATGAGCTAAGACGTATTTTTGGATCTTTCCTGTAATCGGTAAGATATAAAATCTTTAGAGGTGTGGCTCAGATTCATGAATTATAGTGAAGTAACTGTGTCATGGATTGTAAATGCTATTTTTTTTTCCTGGCTATTTTTTTTCATTTTTGTCCTCATCTGGAAAAAAAATAAGCAGAATCATTTAAGAAAAGAATAAATTCAGCCCTGGACAGTTTTGCTCAGTGGTTAGAGCATCGGCTCACAGACTGGAGAGTCCTGGGTTTGGTTTCCGCTAAGGGCATGTACCTTGGTTGCAGTTTGTCCCTGGCCCCGGTTGGGGTCGTGTAGGTGGCACCTGCTCGATATGTCTCTCTCACATCGATGTTTCTCTCTCTCTTCCTCCCTCTCTCTCTCCCACCCTATCTGAAGATAAATGCAAAAGTGTCCTCGGATGAAGATTAAAAAAAAAAAAGAAGAAAAGAAAAGAATAAATTCATATCTTTATGAGGATTTCTCTTTCCCCTGCTTTTATTGAGGGCCCTGGTCAGCCACATATTGGGTATCTATATTACATTTCCTCTGCATTATTTCTAACGTTTTCTTTTTAAGTTTTAATTTTTGCAATTTGGAATATTTAGTATTCTAGAGAAAATGAGGTACATTTCTTTCCCAAGTTGCTATCCACTGTATCATAGAAAAAAATATTTAATTCTAAATTATTATTGACTGCTGGGATTTGTTGGCATAAAAGTCACTGTGGTGATATTGAAATAGAAAATCGTAATGATCAGTAGTTTGGGAGAATTTAACTTACCTACTGCTATGAATTAATCTAATATAGTGGCCTAGTAATTCCAGGAAGTAATAAGGAAAATTTGGTTGATCTGTAAGAGTTCCATTATCTCCTTATGATGTAAGGCAAGGAAGTAGCTTTTCATTCTAGGGCACAGTAGCTGAAAGACTGAGGGTCTTTCAAAAGTTTCTTAGTGTTGGCATTGTCCTTATATCTGGTCAGATATAAGAAAATCAGAAATATAATAAGTACTTCTAGGAAGAACATGAAGTTAATATGAACTGAAGTACACTGGTAACTACAGGAAGAGCTAAAAAAAACCAGGTTCATTCTTAGCCTGGTGACTACATAGAAAATATCCCCAATATATCCAATTGCCTCTGAGTACATTGAAAATGAATTATTTTTCTATATACTTCTGGACAACTCTCTCCCTGCCCCGCAACTGTTTCCAATTTTTTTACATAATTTTCAGCATAAGGTGGTCTATATGTACAGTTAGGGTAGGCAGTTTACAGTAGTGGTAATGATTTTGCTGAGAAACTCCACTGTGTCCCCACCCCAAAACATCTCCCTTTCCTTGACGACATTATGTGGTTGCAAGCTGGGTTTCATGACATCCTTTTATCCTGGGTGGGAAAGATAAGCGATGAGTCATCACTGGTTCCTCTGAAAGCTCTTCTCTTCCCTGCCTGGTTTCCTGGATTCATTCCTTGGCTTATGTCACTGTTCCCAGAATGTGCCTGCTGAGGATGAGTAAGAGGAATACCAATAGGTATTGTACAGAGAGCTCCCGGTCATATACATATGGAAAGTCTGTTTCATCTATATGACTTGGTTTACTTGAAATGAATTTTTGTAGCGTGTGCTTAGTAATAACGAGGAATAGAAAGATGTTGATTGTAGCAGATCCAAAACAGGTAATTTAAGGATTTTGGAAAGCCCTTCCTGGACGGCAGTCTTAAACAAGGACAGACAAAAGGAAATACAGACTTACTGTTTTCTCTGGATGCAAGCAGAGTGGATGAAAACAGTTTGAAAAAAGGGAAAGAAAGAAGCCTGAGAGGGACCCTGCGTAGCTTCTTGCTGTGTACGAAGACTCACTTCACCCACTTTAGGGTTATATCTAGTGTCAGGTCAATAAATGCTGGCCGATTAATTCATGCTTAAATTTTTCCTGAAAGGGTTGTCTTGAGATTGTTCAAAATCATGTCTTGATTGTCCAGCTCTATTCAAATTGTTCTACACTATAAATGTTAAGAACAATGGAATGAATCAGCATTCTGTGTCAGTCCATTGGAACTTTGTATGTTGTATGGATAGACTCACAAAGGGACTGATTGGGAGCAGTACATCAGAAGAACTAGAGCTCCCCACGAGAACTTCAAATTCTGCTCATTGAGCCTTTTGTCTCCTTATGGTAAAAGCAGGTTATGACATGGTTGTACATTATATCTTCCTTCTGAAGATTCACACTATTCATTAGTATGTTGAACACACTGAGGATCTTTATTCCAACATTTTTTTTTAACCTAGTGTTTCCTAAATTCATGAGATCTGAGAACCTTTTTTGTTTGTTTGTTTATAATAATTATTAATCTTCCCCAAGATTTAGGCTCCATAGAACACACTTTAGGAAATGTTAATTTAAGCTAGACTATTGAAATAAGAATATTGGAGAGAACAGAAGTATATTCATATAAAATAGAATATTCTCAGTGTTTCAGAAAGAAAACAATGGAGTCAACTAGTTATTATGACTGTATGCAAAACTGGCATTGACTGAGGTCCTCTTCATAGTTGAAGTCTGTTAATAGGCATATGTAGGCCAGTGTGTTTACTCATGTGGCACCATTCCATATACTGGACAGCCAGTGCGCTTGGGTCTCAGTCGGGCTCTCCACTTATTGCCTCAGTTTCCTCCTCTGTGAAATGATGATAGCAGTAGTTCCTAGCTCTTAGGGTAGTAAAATTTCCCTGAAACACGGAACGAGAAGTGCTTAGCACAGTGCTTAGATGAAAGTTGTTCTTTCTGTCTTGCATTAGCCTTAGGAGAATAGCAGGATTCTGAAATAGGTCAATTCTCTAAGGACTACATGATCCAAAGCTTTATCATTTGGAGCATTTTATTTGATAAAGAAAAGTATAGTTCTGGATTTATTGGCCCTGATGGAGTATACATATTTTTAGTGAACCTGAAAGTTCTTCTACTATGCCCCAAATCAAATCAAATCAAATCATAGCAAAGCAAATCTAATCAAATCAACTCTGTACATGAGTATTTTTTCAGATATCATATTCAAGCACTTTTTTAATTTAGGAAATAACTTCAGAAAGCTTCACTGTGTTGCCCTAGTCGGTGTGACTCGGTTGGAGCGTCATTCCATACACTAAAGGGGCTGCAAGTTCAATTTCCAGTCAGGGCACAAACCCAGGTTGTAAGCTTGATCCCTGAATCCTGGTTGGGGCACATGTGGGAAGGCAAGGCACTAGACTGACGTTTCTCTCTCACATCAATGTTTCTCTTTCTGTCTCTCTCCCATCCTCTCTAACATCAGGTATGTCCTTGGGTGAGAATTTAAAAAAGAAAACTTCACTGTGTTATGTCTTAATATAAATATTACAAGTATTTTGAGTAAAAATACCATTTTCAAATAGAAGTGGGGAAATTAAGAGTTTATTTCTGTACTCAGTTAAAAAACTTTCAAAATAGTTTTGTCGGTGCTGATTCTCCAGGGAGAACATAAATATTAACAAAAGCTATTACAGATAAGTATCACATCTAAGGTGAGGCTATTTGGACACTAAGAAAACATGAAGAAGCCTGGAATAATATTTAAAACCTGTAACTGTACTGTATTATATGGTATGAAATTGATGTATGTAAAAATGTTCTAAAATATTTTGTCAACCTCATAGCTCACCCAATATAAATGACTTCAGTGTGTTTTAGTTGGCATTACTAACAAAGAAAAAATAATGGTTTTGTTCTATGATTTGTTAAAAGTTAAATAATATTTTATGTATTATGTAATAACTTTTAAAGCCATTGATCAGTGAGGTTAGAAATACAAATTTATTTAATAAGCTGGATACTTTATCGTTGTCTAGATAACATAGCATTTGATTGACTGGATTTATTTCTCTAGTCATTAGTTATAATAGGGGGGATCTGTTTTTTCCTTTCTGAAATACATTTCAATGACAGCAAAAACTGTGGGATGAGAAATACCTTTGGAAAAAATCAAAGTGAATTATTATCAAGTCTAGTTTTTACCCTTCACAGGTTCTTGAACATTTTAGTTTGATTAGGAAGAACCCTGCCTGAACAAACATATTACACTTGATCCTATTAATGTTTGTCACCTGGGTAAACAAAAGCCTGTGCAGAAACCAGAACACTGACTAGAAAAGTGAAAAACACAGTTATATCGTTATGTTCTTTATATAATTTTGAACAAAATGACTATTTCCCCCATACAATTGATGTTTAACTCCCACATACATAAGGCAGATCACATAAGGCTTTTGTAATGATTTCATAAAGTGCAGCAGGTGCCCAGGATGCTGCAGGACGGGCTATGACCAGACGCCACAGTGGAATCGTCAAGTCTTTATTTCCTTCACCTCATCTCAGAATCATCTCATCTGTGTAGGTGAAGGTGAGGGACAGAGTGGAGCAGGATGCCAGCTGTTCTTGATGTCTCAAAGAGCATCAAAGGATTACTTATGTCTTCTCAAGTCTCCATCTTTTCTTTCTTTCCCTCCTTCTCAGAATGGAATCCCAGACCCTTCAGTACATGTTAGAACATATACACCCAGCCTCACTCCTTTTTCTGCTGAACTTGTGGCAGAATGAATACCCTATCTCTCAAATAAATTTCTGAGTTTTCTGCTTTATCTTTCTGTATTAGTCCCAGTTTGATGCACAACACTGAGATATAACTGAACATGATGTGAGCGACACTGTGGAGGCTGCATGGATCACCACAAGACACGTTTTTTTTAAAAGTTAAAATTTATTTATTTTTCCTCTCTAGCAACAAATATTTAGGGCTGCTAAAATTAGATTCCTGAGCTGATTTGTTGTGTTGATATTGCAGGCACCTACTCTCTGGCCTCCCCAAGGCCTGGTCTATCTAGTCCATACTGTGGTTCTTCTCCAAGTTTATTCCATGAAACACTAGTCCTTTGATCTGCTTTACAATAACAATGATGTGAAATAAAATAAAATGCTTTGCATTGGGTCATAAACATCTACAAACATGAACATTATTTTCAATTCTTTTAGCCTCACAAATCTTAGGTAGCTTATAAAACATTGCAGTGAGGACAAAAATCTATTTAATTTTCAAAACCAGTGTTTCTCAGAACTGTTGGAATAATTAATTCCTTCTTTTGTAATTATTGATTACAATACCTCAAAACTAGCTTTCTAAGAAAATAGTTTTAGGAAATATCATAGTTCCTCAATTTCTAGATGCACACTTTCTTCACTTTTTTACCCTCTGAAATTGGGATGTGTCTTACATTTGATGGTGTCCTGGGTTCATGAAATATGGGATTGCCCTAGCAACTTTCATGTCAGCTATGTGTGCTGTTTAAGTTATGATTAGGCTCATCTGAGAGTGACAAATATCCAAAATAACATAGAAATTGATCTCTTACCAACAAATCTGGAGGTAGATATTCTTCCATTAGAGTTGCATTTCTTGGTGTTGGATACCAGGCTTCTTCCTTCTTGTTCCATTTTCCGGTGCCTTCATATCCAAGTTTATGTAATGGTTCAAGAAGGCTTCTCTGTGTTTATCTATAATCCCCAAATTCCTACCAGCAGTGAAGAAAAAAGATCAACGAAAGATAGTAAAAGGCCCTGGCCTGTTTGGCTCAGTGGTTAGAGCATCAGCCCACAGACTGAAGGGTTCTGGGTTCAATTTCTGGTCAAGGGCACATACCTGGGTTGTAGGTTCAATCCTCAGCCCTGGTAAGGTTTGTAAGGGAAGCAACCAATTGATGTGTCTCTCTCACATTGATGTTTCTCTCTCTCTCTCTCTCTCTCTCTCTCTTTCCCTCCTCCCTCCCCCTCTCTTCTACTCTCTCTAAAAATCAGTGGAAAAATATCCTCAGGTGAGGATTAACAACAACAACAAAGTAGTAAAGAAAGTTCTCAGGCACTTCCAATGACACCCCATAGGTCAGAAGTTAGTAGTATGGCCACACCTAGTAGCCAAGGGGGTCTAGGGCATGGAGTCATTTTTCTAAGCTTGCATGTACTGAACTAACATTGTTATTGCTATGAATGAAGGGAAAGCATATGAAGGGGGAAGGACTGGAGAGCTAGCTCTATCTGCTACAGTAGGATCCCTGAATATCGACATTTATAAGAAGTAGATCATTAAAAAATGACTCTATAAATAGAAACTAGAGATATAGCAAAGCACAACTCTTTCAGAGTTAAGGCAGGAAGGCAACTGTTGTGAAAGATGAAAGATTCATTTTGCCATTCGCAGCCAGAAAATTAGCCCTTTTCTCTCCAACATCAAGTAGTTCAGAAGAAATGTCTTGGTATGCACGGCTTTGGATTGTGAGGGTCAGAACAGAATGGTATTCTCTGCTGCCTTCCTTTGTTTCTCCGTTCACTCTGATTATCCAGATTTCAGTGGGGGAAAGTGCAACCAGGGATACAGGGAATGATTCACAGAGTCGATATTGTGTAGATATGGGTTTGTAACAAGAGCTTCCAGAATGTCCAGATTTTGATTAGTTTGTACTCAAGCTGCTCTGTGATTGTTTCCATTACTCTTTCAGAGATTTTGATAGAATCAAATGCAGGAATTACTGTAAAATATTCTCATCTTAACCATTGCATTTAATTTTTATATTTGTTCCCAATATATTTAATCACTAATTTCTAAATGGAAATATTGAAGTAGGAAGACTGTTCAAATTTAACCTCAAATTTGACTACTATTTATTTGGAAATATAATTAGATTATGACTAAATCCCCGCCCCCAAATTACAATTAAAATAATTTAAAATGTCCATATGTAATAGTGTGAATCTTGTTAAAATGTGTTATCTATTTATCTACTGTCATTTTGGAATTTTTGTCACTCTCAGCTGATCCTCTTGATCCTTATGCTTTATTAAGCTATCCTTTGACCAAAAACAAATAATCAAACACACATATCATTCAATGATGCCAGACTTCTATTACCAGTTTCTGAAAGCTGTTATTTATAAGCTCTTAAAACCATTCACTTTAGAGGGAAATTATGTAATAATTAATGTAATAATAGTAATTATATAATAGTGAGATATAAAATTTCCTCTGTGTTCATTATATCAGATTATCAAATATCATAAGGCAAATAAAATTGAAAGCTAATATATGCCCATTAGACCTCAAATCTTATGGGCTTATTTTTATGAAAAGCAATATTAAATGTGTGGTAAAAAAAAATCTTGAAAGATCTAATAGTCGAGCTTCGTGAATTGATCTGGCTTAGTGGGTTGGTAAAAATGTTTTTAATAAAAATGTTATTTTGCTTGTTTCTCTATTGCCTTAGCTTATTGAGAAGGATTAGTCGGTTATATTTTTTATTTTTGAACAATACATCATGAAAGCAAAAAAACAAACAAAAAAAGCAGGCTGTCATTATTATTTAACTTAATGAGCCCACAGGGGAAAAACTGATTTTTAAAGAAATATGAAATGGTACCAGATAGATAGGTATTTTCTTCTTATTACCAGGCATGTACTGAATACGTCCCATGCACAAAGCTCTCTGGTAGGCTTTGGAATGTGGGAGCCAAATTCTAAATAACTCAACCCTGCTGAAGTGTGTTTGAAGTAATGGTTATATTTTTATTGCTTCAACAGAGAAGGGAAATATCCTACCTATGTTATTAAATAGGAATTATGAAGTGATAAATTAAAATAACTGACACTTTTTGGGGGAAACTTGAGGCAACTTAGTATTATAAATGTTTAAAAGCACATTCATAAGCCAATAATAAAACTGGAAGGTATGAGGATTGTATAAGAAATGTGTACAGTAGTCCCCCTTTACCCACAGGGAATATGTTCTAAGACCCCCTGTGGATGCCTGAAAGCATGACTAGTACCGGACCTTGTATATGCTATATTTTTTCTAGACAAAAATACCTATGATAAAGTTTAATTTATAAATTAGGCACAGTAAGACAGTAACAGAAATAACTAACAATAAGATAGAACAATTTATAGCAATGTACTATAACAAAAGTTTTGTGAATGTGGTCTCTGTCTTTCTCTCTGATAACTGATCTGATTACCAGGATGGTTACTAAGTGACTAATGGGAGGGGAGCATATACCGCGTGGAGACACTGCACAAAGGGATGATGCACATCATGGGTGGAATGGAGCAGGGCAGTGCAGGATTTCATGGTGCTATTCAGAAGAGCATGCAAACGAAAACTTATGAGTTGTTTATTTCTGGAATTTTTTTGGACCATAGTTAACCTCAGGTAACCATGTAATATTTTCAAACCATGGTTAACCTTGGGTAACCGAAACTGCAGAAAGCAAAACCACTGACAAGGAGGGGCTATTGTATTTCTGTCCCAGTTAGAAAGACTCCTTTGGAGAGTGATGCTATGTCTCTGAAACTGTCTACTCAGAGCAGTAAATTTATTCTGCTCCAACTATACTTTTTAGCAATATGGTCAAACTAATGGCTAATTATATAAGAACACCTGGATTTATATGATACTGCTCTTCAAGCTATCATGCAGACAGCCTACTGTGATCTGCTTAATGTTTTCTGTACTTTTATTCCATCCTTTAAATAGCAGTGTCTTTAGTAATGGAAATCAGGACTTAATAACTTTTTCATCAGGTGATAATAATTATTTAAATAAAAATTGAACTTTCTATAAATCAGAGACTTCCGGTCAAGATGGCGGCGTAGGTAAACACGGTATCGGGTCCTCCCACAACCACATCAAAGTTACAACTAAACTACAGAACAACCATCATTCAAAACCGCCTGAAATCAAGCTGAATGGAAGTCCGACAACTACGAAATTAAAGAAAACGCCGCATCGAGACTGGTAGGAGGGGCGGAGGCGCAACGGGCTGGTCCACACCCACGTGTGGCAGATAAAAATTAGGAGGATACCTCAGCTGGGAAGGTCCTCCCTGAGGACTGAGGGGTCCCCTTCCGACACCAGGCACCCAGCTCAGGGTTCCAGTGCCAGGAAGAGAAGTCCCCATAACTTCTGGCTGGAAAAACCAGCAGGAACTGAGGCTGAGGCGGCTGGAGCCCCTGGCAGCTCCTCTTAAAGGGCCCGCATACGCACTTACTCGGACTCCCACCCTCCAGGCTCTAGTGTGGGGGAGGCAGCTTGAAAGGCACCAGAGTCATATGGGGAAGAACTGAGCTGTTTGGTATTGGGGCGAGGGCTGGAGAGGCAGCTTTCTCCTGGACAGACATGCTATCAGAGGCTTTTGTTTCTTTGGTGAGCCCTTCCCTGGGGCAGCAGACAGCCGCCCTATCTGGGACTCCAGCAACCTGGCTCACACTGTTGGCCCCACCCTGGTGATTCCTTGAGGCCCCGCCCCACCCAACTTTCAGGCCCACCCAAGCTGTTGCCAGTTACTTTACCATAGGATTGGCCTGTCCTGGATCCTGCTTCAGATTTTCCTAAATTCTTTCAAACAAGCAGCATCTGGTCTCATCTAGCCCCATACCTCTCGTTAAGTAATACATAGAAACAAACACAGGGAGGCAGCCAAAATGAGGAGACAAAGAAACAGGTCCCAAATGAAAGAACAGAACAAAACTCCAGGAAAAGAACTAAGCGAAATGGAGATAAGCAGCCTAAGGATGCTGAGTCCAAATCACTGCTTATAAGGATGCTCAATGGACTTAGTGAGAACCTCAGTGAACTTAGTGAGGGCCTCAAGAGCATAAAAAAGGACCAATCAGAAATGAAGGATGCACAGTTAGAAATGAAGGAGGCACTAACTAAAATAAAGAATAATTTACACAGAATCAATAGTAGAGTACGTAAAGCCAAGAAGCAAACCATGGATTTGGAATATAAGGAAGCAAAAAAACGCCCAATCAGAACAGCAAAAAGAAAAAAGAATCCAAAAAAATGAGGATAGTGTAAGGAGCCTCTGGGACAACTTCAAGCGTGCCAACATTTGCATCTTGGGGGTACCAGAAGGAGAAGAGAGAGAACAAGAAATCAAAAACCTATTTGAAACAATAATGGCAGAAAACTTCCCTAGCTTGGTAAAGGAAACAGACATACAAGTCCAGGAAGCACAGAGAATGCCAAACAAAATGAACCCCAAGAGGCCCACACCAAGACACATCATCATCAAAATGCAAAAGGTTCAAGACAAAGAGAGAATCTTAAAAGCAGCAAGAGAAAAGCAGTTAGTTACCTACAAGGGAGTTCCCGTAAGACTGTCAGCTGATTTCTCAAAAGAAACTTTGCAGGCCAGAAGGGAGTGGCAAGAAATATCCAGGGTGATGAAAAGCAAGAACCTACAACCAAGATTACTCTATCCTGCAAAGCTGTCATTTAGAATCGATGGCCATATAAAGAGTTTCCCAGACAAGGAAAAGCTAAAGGAGTTTATCACCACCAAACCATTATTATATGAAATGTTGAAGGGTCTTCTTGAAGAAAAAGATAAAAAAATATGAACAAACAAAATGGCAATAAATACATATGTATCAACAATTGAATCTACAAACAAAATGAACAAGCAGAACAGAAACATTCTCATAGATGCAGAGAACTTTTGTTGGTTACCAGATGGGTAGAGGCTGGGGGGATGGGTGAAAAAGGTGAAAGGATTAAGAAGTACAAATTGGTTGTTAGACTGACAAACCTCAAAGGGAAGGGGGGTTGGGTGTGGGAAGAAATAAACCAAAGAACTTATATGTATATATGCATAACCAATGGACACAGATAACAGTGTGGGGAAAGGCAGGAGAGGGGCAGGAATGGGGAGGAGGAGGGAAATGGGGGGAAAAATGAGGAACATCTGTAATACATTCAACAATAAAGATAAGTTAAAAAAAACATAAAAAAATAAAAAAATAAAAATAAAATTGAACTTTCTCATTAAATTTCAAATTTATAAATATTTTCTCTTTTTTAAAACTAAATTTATTGGGGGTGACATTGGTTAACAAGATTATATAGGTTTTAAGTGTAAACCTTTATGATACATGATCTGTATATTGCATTGTGTGTCCACCACCCAAAGTCAAATCATCTTCAATCACCGTATATTTGGCCCCCTTTACCTTTACTACCTTCCCAGCCCCTTCTCCATGGTAACCACCATACTGTTTTCTGTGTCTATTAGTTTCAGTTTTATATCCTACGTATGAGTGAAATCATATGGTTCTTAGCTTTTTCTAACTCATTTACTTTGCATAGCCTTATATTTTTAAGGTCCATCAATGTCGCAAATGGCAGTATTTTATCTTTTCTTATGGATGAATAGTATTCCATAGTATATATGTACCAAATATTCTTTATCCAATCCTCTATCAAAAAACATCTGGGTTGTCTCCATGTCTTGTCCACCATGAATAATGCTGCAGTGAACACAGGGATGTGTGTAGCTTTGTGAATAAATGTTTTCAAATTTTTTGGGTGGATACCCAGAAGAAGGAATGCTGGGTCATATGATATATCTATTCTTAATTTTTTGAGGAACCTCCATACTCTTTTCCATAATGGCTGTACCAGCTTACATTCCCACCAGCAGTAAATGAGAATTCCTTTTTCTCCATAACCTTTCTAACACTTGTTATTATCTGTCTTGTTGATAACAGCCGTTCTAACAGGTATGAGGTGGTATCTCACTTTGTTTTGATTTGCATATTCCTAATGGTTAGTGAAATTGAACATCTTTCCATATATTTGTTGGCCATTTGTATATCTTCTTGGGAGAAGTGTCTATTTAGGTCCTCTGACCAATTTTTAATTGGATTGTTTGTTTGTTTGTTTGGTGTTGAGTAGTATGGGTTCTTTATATATTTTGGATATTAACCCCTTGTTGAAGCTGTTGTTTGCAAATATCATCTCCCATTTGGTTGGTTGCCTTTTTGTTTTGTTGTTGGTTCTGTGAAGAAGCTTTTTAGTTTGATATAGTCCCATTCATTTATTTTTGCCTTTACTTCCCTTGACCTTGGGGTCAAATTCATAAAATGTTCTCTAAGACCAAGGTTTATAAGTTTAGTACCTATGTTTTCTTCTAGGTAATTTATTGTTTCAGATCTTATATTTAGGTCTTTGATACATTTTGAATTAATTTTTGTACATGGGGCCAACCTGTAATCTAGTATCACTTTTTTGCATGTGGCTTTTCAATTTTCCCAGCATCATTTATTGAAGAGGCTTTCTTTTCTCCATTGTGCATTTTTGTCTTCTTTGTCAAAAATTATTTGCCCATATACATGTGGTTTTATTTCTGGGCTCTCAGTTCTGTTCCATTGGTCTGTGTGTCTGTTTTTCTGCCAATACCATGCTGTTTTGATTATTGCAGATCTGTAGTATAATTTCAAGTGAGGTAGTGTGATACCTCTGGCTTCATTCTTTTTTCTCAGAATTGCTTTGGCTATTCAAGGTCTTATTTATTTATTTTCTTTTAGAGAGAGAGGAAGGTAGAGAGAGATAGAAACATTGATGTGAGAGAGAAACATCAATTGGCTGCCTCCTGCATGCTCTCTACCAGGGATTGAACCTGCAACCTGGGCATGTACCATGACCAGGAATTGAACCGGGACCTCTCAGTCCATGGGATGACACTCAATCCACTGAGTCCCACCAGTCAGGCATTTCGGGGTCTTTTGTGGTTTCATACAAATTTGATTATTTTTTGCTCTATTTATTTAAAAAATGACATTGGAATTTTTATGGGGATTTTATTAAATCTGTATATTGTTTTGGGTAATATGGCCATTTTAACTATGTTGATTCTTACAATCCATGAACACGGAATGTCTTTCCATTTCATTTTTTTTCAATAATGCTTTGTAGTTTTGGTATATAGGTCCTTCACATCCTTTATTAAGTTTATTCCTAGATATTTTATCCTTTTGGTTGCAATTACAAAATACATTTTTTTTCTATTTCTTTTTCTAAAGTTTCTTTATTGGTATATGAGAAAGCAGTGGAATTTCTGTTATTCTCAGCTGATCCTCTTGGTTCTTTTGCTTTAAGCTATCTTTTGTCCCAAAACAAGCAAACGAACAAAAAAGTATCATTCATTGAAGCCAGACTTCTATTACCAATTCCTGAAAGATGTTATGTTGTGACACTTAACTTTATAAGATCTGAAAACTATTCACTTTGTAGGAAAATTATGTAATAACATTAATAATTTTTTGGGAGGTTTTATACATTGATTTTGTATCCTGCAACTTTACTGTTTGTTTATTATTTCATATATATGTGTGTGCATATATATGTATGTATATGTATGTGTGTGTGTGTGTGTGTGTGTGTGTGTGTGTGTGTATGTACAATATGGATGCCTTTTATTTATTTATTTTGCCTGATTTGTCTGGTTAGGACTTCCAGAACTATGTTGAATAAGAGTAGGCACCTTTGCCTTCTTCCTGATTTTACAGGGAAAGTTTTCAGTTTCTCACCATTGAGGATGATTTTGGCTGAAGGTGTGTCATATATGGCCTTTATTATGTTGAGGTACTTTCCTTCTATAATCATTTTATTGAGTGTTTAATTATAAATTCATGCATCTTATGCTTTTTCTGCATCTATTGATAAGATCATATGATTTATGTCCTTTGTTTTGTTAATGTGCTGTATTACATTGATTGATTTGCATGTGTTGAACCATTCTTGTGCCCCTGGAATGAATCCCATTTGATCATGATATATTATTTTTTAATTTATTGATGCATTTGCTAGTATTTTGTTTAGGATTTTTACATCTGTATTCATCAGAGATACTGGCCTGTAGTTTTCTTTTTGTGTGTTATCCTTGCCAGGTTTTGGTATCAGAGTTATGTTGGCTTCATGAAATGTGTTTGAAAGCACTGCCTCTTCTTCAATTTTTTGAAAGAGTTAGGTAAGGACAGGTATCAAATCTTCTTTGAATGTTTGGTAGAATTCACTAGTGAAGCAATCTTGTTCTGGACTTTTATTTTTTGAGGATATTTTGAAGGTTGTTTCAATTTCCTCACTGTTTATCAATCTACTTAGATTTTCTAATTCTTCATGCTTCAGTCTAGGAAGGTTATATATTTCTAGCAGCTTATCCATTTCTTCTAGGTTATTGAATTTGGTGGCATATAGTCTTTCATACTATTCTAGTGTGATCCTTTGTATATTGGTGATGTCTATGGTAACTTCTCCTCTTTCATTTCTGATTTTGTTTATATGGATCTTTTCTCTTTTATCCTTAGTAAGTCTAGCCAGGGCTTTGTCAATTTAATTCATCTTTTCAAAGAACCTGTTCCTTGTTGTATTAATTTTTTTGTATAGTCTTTTTGTTCTCTATTTCATTCAATTCTGCTCTAATTTTTATTATTTCCTTTCTTCTGCTGACTTTGGTTTGCTTTTGTTTTTTTTCTAGTACTTTAAGATGTAATATTATATTGTTTTCTTGGAATTTCTCTTGTTTCTAGAGATAGGCCTCTAATGATATAAACTTCCCTCTCATTACTGCTTTTGCTCCACATCAGAAGTTCTGATATGTAATATTGTCATTATCATTTGTCTCTATATATCTTTTAAATTCACTTTTTATTTCTTCTTTGACCTAGTAATTTTTTAGTAGTATGTTGTTTAATCTCCACATATTTGTGAGTTTCTTTACTTCCTTTTTGCAGTTGATTTCTAATTTTAAAGTGTAGTGGTCAGAGAATATGCTTGGTATAATTTCAATATTTTAAAATTTGTTAAGGCTAGTTTTCTTAGCCAACATATGGTCTGTCCTTGAGAATGTTCCATGTTCACTGGAGAAGATGTGCACTGATGTTCTGTGATGAAGGGCTCTGTAAATGTCAATGATGTCCATTTGGTCTAATATGTCATTTAAGGCTGATATTTCTTTATTGATTTTCTGTTTGGATGATCTATCTAGAGCTGTCAATGGAGTGTTAAGGTCCCCAACTATGAATATGTTTTGATCTGTTTCTCCCTTTAGTTCTGTTAATAATTGCTCTATATAATTCAATACTCCCTGATTGGGTACATATACATTAAGAAGTGTTAGGTCTTTTGATGTAGTGTCCCCTTTATCATTATAAAATTGTTCATCATTGTCTCTTGTACCTTCATTATCTTGAAATCTATTTTGTCAAATATAAGTATGGGTATACCTTCTTTTTTTGTGGATGCTTTTTGCTTGGAGAATCATTTTTCACCCTTTCACTTTCAGTCTAACTTTGTCTTTATAGCTCAGCTGTGTCCCCTGAAGGCAGCATATGGTTGGGTTTTTGTTTTTTTAATCTATTCTGCTACTCTGTGCCTCTATTGGTGAATTCAGTCTATTTACATTTAGGGTAATTATTGATGTGTGAGAATTTCCTATAGCCATTTTATTTTTTGTTTTCTGATAGCTCAAATTTATAAATATTTTGGATGGACACCTTTTGAAACAGACATCTAAATTCTCCATTTTACTTTAGTCTTTAAAGATATTACATACTTATCAGGAGTAATTTTGTTTGCAGAATATTGGCTCAGTAGCCTGACTTCTTCAATGCACAATTAAAAAATTTTTAAAAAGTAGAATTTTAGCTTTTATAGACATTTTACTTCTGTTGCAAAGTATCTGTGTATTCCTGATAAAGTAGAGAAATGATAAATGGAAAATAGTGTTAAGAATTTTAAAACCTAACTTCAGTGTTATTTCTTATTTAACAGAGAGGCCTTAGCATATCATTTTAGTTTTAGAAATTTGTTTCCACATTCATAAAATAGCGTGAATAATATTTGCCCTGATTATATTAGAGCTATTGGGAAGACAAAATAAAATATTGAGTATTAAAATACTTTAAAAACTTTAAAACAGTCTCAAAAAGTATTCATGTGTCTGTGAATATGTATGTATACATATGATAAAAATAATAGATCTTTATTTTGTTTGAGTTCTGATTATTTATGGAAGTGAACGTTATCACTCTTTAGAAAAGTTTGGGAAAGAACAGGGCATTGTGTTTTAGATTTTCTTTGAGTGACATGAACACAGCAAGGTCTATAACATTTAATTTGCTTTCTTGGAAAGAAAGCAGCTGAAAATTGACTCCGTCGGGACTTTAACATGGGCTCTTAAGACATAATGGTATTGTATATTTGGCATTACACACTTCCTGAAGTCCTTTTTAATCTTCAAAGAGTTTATAAATGTCAACCAATTTGCCCCAGTTTTGTTTCCCAATAACTGGTGAAAAATTGGTGTTCCTTGGGAATCCAACTGTTAACACAAGTTGCCACAAATGCATTGTTTCAAAATTAATTTCACGTAGAATCATCCACATTCTCCAACGTAGGAGAGACATAAATGAAAACATTAATTTATGAGGCCAAATTTAAATAACAGCATTCGGTCTTTCACAAGGATGACCAAAATTCTGATTTAAGATGACAGACATTGGCTGAAATTATTGTACTGTGTGATAACCCAGAAAAAGCATTCTGTGTATTACTGTTATAATTTTGTACTATGTTATAATTTCCCACATTGAATTGCCATTTTTAAACATATGTGAATTAGAAATCATACATAACTAATGCTTTTTGGGGATGTCACTGAGAAAACTTGAATGTACAAAATTTAAAAAATGATAAACATTATAAAAGGACATGCAATTGTCTTATAATGGCTATTGGGATACATTTGAAAAAATCGGACACATCTGTCTCTTCTGCTTCCTTAGGCTCCTTTACCTGCAGTAACTGATCTTCCAGAGTTTTTTGTTGCTTCTTACAAATGGCCTGGATGGACTCACGGCCCATTGGATCAAAAAAATTGTGCCGCATCATGGGCTTTTTCCACTGCAAGTAATAAAGTCATTTTAATTACTTCCTTATAAATTCTCCCTTTGACTCTAGGTCCTGGGCTGTAATGAAAAGGTTTTAAAATAAAGAATATCTAAATATTAACAATTGGTTAATTAAAATAAAATCTTACTCTTCAGAGAAAGCAACCTGAAGATTATATAAAAATCCATTTTACTCTGCAAATTGTTTTGTAGTGTTTAATCTTATAGAGAGTAAATTAAAAGAGAGCAATGAAAAAAAGTTGCCAAACTTGTTTGTCCTTTAAGAGTTAAGGATGGATAATAAGAGGAAGTGTAAGGTTCCTTTTTATTCATAGTATAATACTAATATACTTACACACACACCTATATCATTCTTAAATTCTTTTCTTTTAAAAATATTTAAAAACATAAATTGGTAAACTGATTTGATATAAAGTAAAACCAGAATTAACTGATAATGGATTAAAAATGTTTAATCTCATTTTAGATAAAAACAAATATATAGATTCTGAGTCCAAAGTAATGTAACTGGTCTTTTAATAAGAATAATTTCCAAATGAGTGTTGTTGATCATTCAAAAGTATAAAATAGTACATCTTTTACAGCTATTTTTGTATAAGTTCTCAAGTCCAGTAAATCAATACTCAAGTTAATACTAAAAGTTGGTCTCCAAATTATCCTCAAAGGAGTGTTTGTTGTATTCTAGCTATTAAATTGACACTAACACAATATTTATTGGCTGCTATCAAAAATCTTCATAAAACTATGCCCTAAGCTTTAAAAGTAATTCCAAAAGAGTACTCAAATACAGTCTAAGCACTGAAAGTATTATGAAATAAGTACATAGGCTCTTAGGGGAGCCAACTCTGAAGGGGGGCATTCCTTAGGACAGAAAAGTGCTGATATCTTTGTGTAAATATTATTACTTCATAGTATCAGTTAGTTTGTTCTAGAAATAATGCCAATAGCCAAGGTCAGCTCTGGAGTGGCTTCCTCTGTTAACTCGATGCTACTGCCTACTCCCTCCATATAAATCCTCCCTGACTATCTGCTGTTTGTCCTCACTGCATTAGGGGTCTACAGGGGGAACTCTTTGAGCCCTGTCCCAGATGGGTGGCGAGAGATTTAATCAGATAAATCATTTGTTGTTTTATATTCATGTGGTTAATATATTATACTTCCTAAGTGATATATAAGCATTTGTCTTAACTTTGGGTTACACCAGTATTTCTGAAGAATCTTAGGAAAGATGTTGGTGGTGAAATGCTGAGAGTAAACTTGCTAGGCCGGCTAGAACAGTGTGTTTTGGGGTCCCTAGGTCACAGGCCCACAGAAGGCCTCAGCTCAGGCCTAAGTCTGCATTTGTACCCCAAATAGAGAGAGTGCTTTTAACACTTTCAGGGTTTCAGAGGGTATGGTTTTGTGTCCTGAGTGTTCATCATGGAAAATCAGGCTGATGCTATTTTTTAAAATGTGTTAAGTAAAGAAAAGAAGAAACTAGGTTCTTGTAAACATCTAGAAAATTATATCATGAAGTAGTAGTTAAAAGAACAAAAGTTGTCTTTCAAAGAAGCTAAAAGCTATAAAATGGAATAAATAAGACATTAAAATATATACATGCATACACAGATCAATAGTTATTCAGTCAAATACAATTCCAACAAGATGTCAGAAAGCTAGAGGTGAAAGCTGGAAATGGGGGGAGTGAGACAAGCCACAGAGCAAATTTGGAGACAGAATAAAATAAGCAGAGAAAATAACACAGTGTGTCTCAGAGGTAAAGCCCAATACAAGTTTTCAAAAGGAGAGCGAAAAACAATTTGCTGAACTGAGTCATTCTTTAATCTTCTGACCTTTTCCAAGTGTTTCTAGTGTATTTGGTTTAAACCTTCCCTGAGATTCAGAAATGTCTGTATAAAAGCAACATATTGCATACCATCAGAATTTAAAATATTTGTCCTTTAGTGAAAATATCCAGATTCATGGGGCTAGAAGAGATCTTAGAGGTCACCTTTTTCAAGTCTTTGGTTTTATAAAAGAGGCACATATAGGGAAAATGACTTACCCAGAGCCAAAGCCAAGCCGTATCAGAAATGATCCTGGAAGCTAGGTTTCTGACTCCTTGAATCTCTACATTGTAAAGTGTATTCTGAGCCAAAGAATAGTTACAATAACATTTCAGAAATTTATATTTGATTCTGAACCCTTGTACTAAAAGTCAAAGCATCAAAGGATTTCTATTTTCTTTTATGAATAGGGAATACTTTTCTTGAGGATAGCAGAGGTGGCAGTATAATGTCATTTGCTGCTGTGAAATATATCTTAGCACAGTAATACGTAGTTGGGAATTGAGAAGGAAGTAGGAGGTTATAGATTCAACACTTACTGAGCATTTAAAATGTGCCAGCAATTGTACTATGGAAATGTACATATGCTGTAGTTACATAAAAAACATGTATATAGAGAAATGCCTATGTAAATGAACTATTCTAAAATAAATTACTTTAGAATAATTCTAAATTAGCACTTTGAGGGGTTCCAGTACCCAGACAATAGAAGAAAGGTTATGACTTTGTTGCCTTTAATTAAGAGATTAAACATCGAGACAGAGACTATGCCAGACAAAAACAATCTGTACCAAAATGGCACCCACCCCAATTTGTTTCATGATCTCATTACTCATATTAGTTTATCATGGTAGCATGATCAAAATGAAATCATGTATAGTTTTCTGCTACTGGGTGATTAGTTACGATTCTCTTGTTTCTTGTTCATTATTATGATTTCTAGAGCTTAGCACAGTTGTTATCTAGTAGGTGGTCAGTAAATATGTGTTGGGAAAAGGGATAAACTGATTAACAATAAGGATGTAAGGAAATTATTTAAATAGAAGAATGTAAGTTTCAATCATAAAAGGTATATATATATATATTCCATATCTACTGAAATAAGATTAGGATCATGATTTTCAAGAATATTATAAGCAAAGAAATGTGCTATGTAGTTTTTAGATATTTTATTAGATAATCATGTTAGTGTGGATAAACTTAAGAATGGTCTATCATGTTAGTGTGGATAAACTTAAGAATGGTCTCTTGGGCAGTTAAACCAGATACCAGTTTAAAAAACAAAATTTTTATTTATTTCAGTATATCAAATTAACAGAGCTACATTTCCAATTTATATTTCTATAATCAGTTTTTCTGATTTCCTTAGTATAGTTACATTCATTAAAAATATATATATATTTACCCATAACTATATGTAAGATACCGTTCTAGGTGCAGGAGATACAAATATAAGTAACATGAGGCCATGGCCTGAAAGGAGTTTCATTTGACAGATTTCTTAATGAAGAATTCAGAAATATATAGAATATGAAAGAAACAAGAAGTTGAACTCAATAAGACAATGGGGGCAATCCCAAAATCAAACAAAAATTATGACTGACATTATGACACAGGTAGTTTATTGGAATACATAAACATATTAATGATATTTTGCCTTAATCTTAAATTATCTAAAGTTTAGAAGACTAGTTTAGTGTTCAAATCAAAAGGGGTATGTAAATTATTAGAAATACCATGTGCCATTTGAATATTAATCACTATTTTATTTGAAACAGGTGTGGCTGCTGACCGAATAGCAATTCAATCTAAGGGTCGATACACAGCCAACCTGTCTCCTCAGAATTTGATTTCTTGCTGTGCCAAGAACCGTCATGGATGCAACAGTGGAAGCATCGATAGGGCTTGGTGGTACCTGAGAAAACGTGGGTAAATAGCTGCCCAACATGTATATCTAGGATTCTTATGAGGGCTGCTTAGGGTTAGAATAAGGAAAAATATATATATTTCAAAATTTTTACCAAAAAAATGTACAAATATATATGCTACATCTATATAAATATATGCTCTATTTGGTGTCTACTGAGTTTATAAGCTATTGGAAACAATTATTTGAAGCATACTTACTAGCTAAATTAATAGGTAAGACTCAACTGAGCACTGACACTTCTTGTTGCTCTGAGACAAATGTCTCCACTGAATCCCCATGGAGCGAATAGAGTAATTGATATTACTGATACCTCTGTTGAAACTTTCAGTTACCCAGGTAGATGAATAGATAGTGTCAGATAAATTAGGCTAAGAATCAGATGAATAATATAAAGAAATAATTTATAATTGCCTCAATTCATCAGTATCATTAATTGTCCCCATCCTGTTTGATGAGAAAAAGCAGGTTTCATTTCTCCACTCTCATGTACTCTGATACCCACACAGCACCCTCGTGTCTACTTTGAGAGCTCATCCACTTAAGAGCTGAGTTATCTGGCTGAGTAAACTGCAGGTGATAACTAGTAGTATGCATATGTGCTGCTCACCTTTTATTTCCTCACTCACTGAGTGCCCTCTGGACCTGCTATGAAAGAGTGGGGGTCAGATATTGATGGATGGCAATACATTTCTTCAAAAATTTTTTTCACCTGTTTTGCTAATAAGGTAGTGCTTAGAATGGACTACTTGGGCTGATATCTTTCTGGGTTATTAGTGTTTGTTTGGTTTCTGTTTTATACTATGATAAGAATTAAAGCCCTTTAGGAGGTTAAAAATATAAGTAATCATTGGGACCCAACTAAATCTCATTCTTTTTTAAGGATTTTTTGAGGATTTTTTTTAAATCCTCAACCCAGGGCTCCCTGGAGCGCAGGCCGACGCTCTAACCGCTGAGCCAAACCAGCCACGGCTGAAGCGGTTAGGTTTTTAATGTTTTGCTTTCATTATGCTCTTTGCCCATTTTTTCTTACTCTTAACACTATTGAATTTTCTTGAACCAATCCTATGGTATACTATGGCCAATTCAACATTGAATAGCTGTAAAACCAATTCCATTGTTTTATTTTTCTTATCTTCTGCTGCTCTATTCAATGAATTATGTTAGATTTAGAGCCAAATAATTTGTATTTTTCTATGTTCAGTATCAAAATTAAAGATTAAAATAGTTTTCTTTATCTTTTGTGTAATGTCAGATAACTTTCTTCTTTAGTAACTTTAAATGTTATATTAGCACATACAATTTCTCCAAATCATCACGCACTACAGACACAGAATAATTGAAGTCTTATAAGAAGGTATCTATAACTTAATAAAAATGTAAAAAATACTATTAATTCTAAAACATGTATACTTTAAAATATATATATATTTTATATATATGTGTGTGTGTGAGTGTGTGTGTGTGTGTGTGTGTGTTTTAGAGAGAGGAAGGGTGAGAGAGATAAAAACAGTGATGTAAGAGAGAAACACCTATTGGCTATTGGCTGCCTCCTGCACGCCCTCTACTGGGGATCAAGCCTGCAATTCCAGCGTGTGCTCCCTCTGAGAATTGAACTGGAACCTCTCAGTCCATGGGAGGATGCTCAATCTACTGAGCCACACTGGCCTGGCTATATAATTTATCAAACTACCCCACTAAATATAATAAAATTCATTGTCTTCTTTACATTAATTCAGCTCTTCTACATTGTAATCATAGATGAAGAATGAAAATGTACTTCCCTTATCAATAGTACCACAGATTTTATTAATAGTCACTTTTCATCTTCAGGAAATTCTATAATGAAAATAGAATTACTTATTAAAGTGAATTGAAGCTAGATTTTAAAAATTATAATGAAGAAATAAAAGGGAGGCAAGGGCGAGTGTAACATCAGTGAACTGATCTTTTAGAATCTGTCAACCTTTTGAAAGTTACACGTGTAAATCAACAGAATGTTTAATTCAGTAAAATTGCATATAGATAGGATACCATGGCATTTTCCTAAGTATTACTTTTACTTCTTTGCTTGTTCTTCATAGACTGGTATCCCATGCATGCTATCCATTTTTCAAGGACCAAAATGCTACCAATAACGTCTGTGCCATGGCAAGTAGGTCTGATGGGCGGGGAAAACGGCATGCCACCAAGCCATGTCCCAACAACATCGAGAAATCTAATAGGATCTACCAGTGCTCTCCTCCATACAGAGTCTCTTCCAATGTAAGTCTAAATGGCAAGAATTAACAGTGGTTAACTTGCTCAAAAATATATAACTCTGCTGTTATTAACACTATTTAAAAACGTTAAAACTATTACATTATGAGATAATGCTATGTTTTCAGGTATAATTTTTGATATTCTTATAGTGCCCATTAATAATTTCCAGTTTGGGTAAGATTTCTGATCTTTGTAATATTAGCAGTATAAATGATTGACTTCCATTTAGTGTCCATAGAAATAGAATTTTTAAATTATGTTTTAATTACTTATTATACTTGACAAATAGCTAAGTCAAACCCTTTTTAAATGACTTTTTATTTGTGGTAGTAGCTCATTTTATAAATCCTTTGCCTAACTCCACACAATTAAATAATTAAAGTAGACATAGATGTAATGAGAAAGTGACGTCCTTAGATTCCAGTTTGTCATGTTAAAAGTGCTGGCAAATTTTACTCCATCACATCAGACCTTCTGACTTTCAGAATATCTGAACCTTCTCTGCAGAAGACAGTCCAATATTCTTACCACGACATACAGGCTTTCATGATTTGGTTCTGGCCTGTTGCATTTTACAGACTCATGTCTGGCCAGTGTCTACCCTTCCCCCAACCCATACTTCTCCTGATAAAAGGACTATTGTCTACTTTCTAGATACACCATGCTCTTTTATGCTTCTCTATTTAGCGAAAGAATGATTTCTCTTATCTAAATGGCATCCCACCTATTTCCACCTGGTAAAATCCCACATGTGTGTCAAGGTTCAGGTCAAAACTTTATCTTCTCTGTGAGGTTTTCTTGACTCCTAAGTAGGATTATTTTCCTTGTTTGCATCTATGGCCCTTTGAACTTATCTCTATAACAGAACTTATCATTCTGTAATGCAATTAGTTGTGTTATTGTTTGTCTATTCCACCAAAATGTAAATACATTGAGGATAAGTTCAGGGTCAGTATTTGTTTCTGGTTTCTGGTGATATGCACTCTGTGAACATGCGCTTAGATGAACAAATGAATGAAGAACCTGGCTCTTTACCAAGGGCTGCATTACACATTGGGTAGCAACATTTGTGTGCTAAGTCTACACTGAGAAACTCCACTAAACATGCATCTGCAATTGCTCCTGTGATCAAAAGAATGGAGATGGCGCTAATCACCAATGATCAAACATAGTTTTAATTTAATTCTTTTTTTTTTTAATTTGTGGTAGTTATTGTATCTTTTCTCCATTACAAAATTATTGTCAGTGTTCAAGTCAATGAAATAAATGGGTGCTTCTTGTTTTTAGCACCTTCATCAATGGGGCACTTCACAGTGGGGTATTTCAAAGCATGATTAATGGCAAGTGGCCAAGCCACATTGAGTTGTATAACTCCTAAATGGATTGCACAACACCTAATATTATATACCAGACAATGGGGTTACTATGCTCTGATAACAATAACAATGTTCATTGATATTATTTCCTCTAGGAAACTGAAATAATGAAAGAAATCATGCACAATGGACCAGTTCAAGGTAAGTTTGGATAAAATATGGTTGTGTGTTATTTATTCCTTTAATAAACAATTATATTTTAGCTCATCTAAAAGGAACTTAATAAAAGAAAGAAAATGTTTACATAGTGTTAGAAATTTTCTCACCTTCAGTTTAAATGGATTGAAAAGAAAATCAAGGTTTAGCAGTAGAAACAAAGTACATGCTTTTCTTTTTTTATAAGCTCAAAACAAATCAAATAAACCAGTATGATTTTGTGTTTTATATAAAAGTCTTTCTATTTTGATGAATTTTGTGTTATGGATGGTAACCAGTAAATAAGAAAATAGTATACTAACTTGCTGTACATTGACTTTGATTTTTAAGATATCATCTGATGCATAGTTTCTCTGCTTACCTATTGAATTTTATTTTGCACCAATGGCATAGCTAAAGATACAGTCACAGTGTATATTCTCTGTACTGAACATTGCCTTGAAGGGCACAAAAGAACAAATCTAGTGAGGTCTAAAGTAGAAATACAGGTTGTGAACACTGAAAGGCACAAAATATATTATCAATGTGATGGGACGAGCCAACTATATTTAAACTAACCAAAGAAATTCAAATAAATCTAAACTTAAATTTAAAATATTTGATATATTGCTAAGGAACTATTGGACAGTTTTTTTTTTCATTTTTTTGAATGCTGACCTAATTAGTATTGATTTCAACTTCTAGCAGGAATCATGGATTTTAAAATTGTATTGGAATAATTTATATTGATTGTTATTACCATTTAATATTTATTGAGAAACTGAAGCTTACACTAAACATGTCCTGGGCATGTTTAACTTTTAAAACTCTTCGGGCCTTAAACAAAACCTGAAACAAATGAATAGAAATTTTTTTCTTTACAATTGTCATTTTTATTGGCTTTTATAAGAGAAGGGCAATGCATGTGTAATTTAAATATATGCTTCAATAAGTGGAGTTTGTGTGACAAATTTGAAGGAACACAGACATTTGAACTCAAGGATGAATTTAAAAATCCAACTTTGACATTGGCTACTTAAATGACTTTGGGCAGGTTACTTAACCTTGTCTGAATCCTCAGATGATTGCTACTGTTATAAGTTCTCTCTCTCTCTCTCTCTCTCTCTCTCTCTCTCTCTCTCTCTCTCTGTCAAAAAAAAGTTGAATCATAATTATTTAAAACAGAACACCTTAGGTTTCTTTTATGGTTATGTAGTTAAATGTTCATGAATTTCACACAACAAATCAAAGATAAAGATATACAATTTCAAAATAATAAAGTTGAAATACAAAGTATTCCACAGCCATCGAACAAACGTTTGTGGAGAGCCTTTCTTCTGCAAGGCTGAGCCAGGAGCGAAATGCAGAGCTGCTGTGAGGGCGAGCTTCACCCTGCCCCCCAGTGTACACTAATTCTGTAAACATTTGCGGCAATTCCCCAAAATAAAATTGCACTACAGCAGCTTATAGAGTTAAATGTTTGTCGGTGCATCAAGTCTGCTTTGGTGTCAGAAATTGAAGGAGTCACCTTCAAGTTCATTGTGATGGCTTCTCACCCATGTTTCTTTAGTTGGCAGTGTTTTTCAGCAATTTTATTCATGGCGGTTAAGAGAGAGTTGAGAAAAGCTAAAGAAGCCAGTGGTTCTGTAGAAGAGGAAAACCACTCACAATATCCTCCCAGTTTTATAAATGCTGATTGACTCTTTGCTGTGGATGCAATGTGATTGTCCGCCCATTGTTGCCTGGCTAACATGTTGCAATTTCCCCAGTCTCAATACAAAAGGATGTAAAAGGCAACAGAAAGTTGAATAAATAACACTGTGTGCATCCTTCTAAAATATGTAGAATTAAAAATAAGTTTAGGTTATGGAAAGAGAACAAAAGCAAAGATATGCATAGAGTACAGTTATATAAATTCTTAAAAACCTATGAGAATGTGTTTTAAAGTCGATAAAGAAAACAGCCTCTTTTGAGAATTTTGAACAGCATCAGAAAAGGCATAGGACATTAAAAATGAAATAAAAGAAATGGAACATTAAAAAGTTATATTTGACTTTGGAATAGAAGCTTCACTTTAGTATCTATCAAATGCCAGTGACCTTAGTTCCTATTTTATTTAAAATGCTTGTCAAACTAGACAAGCATTATACACAGTTATAAAGGGTGCTTATCTTGTCCCAAATAAAAATATTTTGAGTTCACATCTCCTAGAAGAGACATTTTTAAGTCTTCACCCTGAATTGCCCAAGCCCTTCAATAAGCACACAATACAGAGAAGGCATAATCTAGGTGAGGGAATGAAGGAGAGCTTTATAAAGTATAAGCTTTACTTTCTAAAGAATATAGCATTGGCTTAGCTCTCTAGAGCTGGGAGATGAAATCTTGTCAGAATATTCTTTTGCCAAAGGTTTGCTTTTTATTCAAGCTCACCAAGGAAAGACTTGTATTTATTTCTAAGGATTAAGGACAATTACTTTAAGCACGGTTAGCCAGGCTCACCCTTCGCTGCTAGCTTCATTAGTTTCAAGAGGCTTGTGGTGAAGCATAAGGTTAATGGAGAAATCGCAAATTACTAGCCAGGAGTAGTGGTCCATCACTGCAAGAGACTCAATTCCTGATCACAGTGCCTCTATTAATTAAGAAGAGATGGTGTTTCAAAGGTATAATGTATACTTCAGTAACATTCAAAGAGCTAAAAATTGTTCTTATAAGAGAACAAGAAAATATTTTAGCCACATGTAAGTGAAATCACATGGTACTTGTCTTTCTCTAACTGGCTTATTTCACTTAGCATGATACTCTCCAAATAAACTAACAAACACAATAGAAACAGACTCATAGATAGAGAGAACAGACTGACAGCTGTCAGAGGGGAGGGGTGCTGGAGGGCAGAGTGAAAAAAGTGAAGAAGGGATTAATCAAAACAAAACAAAATTTGTAGACACAGACAACAGTATGGTGATTACCAGAGGGAAAGGGGTGGAGGGGGAGGTAAAAGAGGCTAAAGTGGGGGATAAATGGTGATAAAAGTCAAGTCTCTAGGGGTGGTGAACACACAATACAATATACAGATGATGTATTATAAGAACTATACACTTGAAACCTATATAATTTTATTAACCAATGTCTCCTCAATAAGTGAAATTAAAAAAAGAAAATATTGCAGTCAATTAAATTAAGCAGGAATCAAAATTAGGTTGTATTGCAAAATCCCTTCTTAAATTCTACTCCTAGCAATTGACCCTTGGATTGTTTTATGAGAATTTCTGGGGCTTTTTAAAGATAATATTTTTAACTGTGTCATTTTTCCTGTTGGGTTTTATTTTAGCCATAATGCAAGTCCATGAGGATTTCTTCCAGTATAAGTCAGGGATATATAGACATGTGACCAGTACAAATGAAGAATCAGAAAAATATCGAAAGCTTCGGACACATGCAGTCAAACTCATTGGGTAAGATAATTCTTAAAAGTCTTCATTTAACGCTTCTGGAAAAATGAAATAAAAAAAGTGTATGTATTGCATTTAGGTACAAAAATTCCCCTTTGTATCAAAGAGTCTGATACAAATTAAAAATTATCTAAGCCTTAACAATCCTTAGTCATTATTTTAAAGTTCAGTAGAAGAGTAACAAAGTTCTGGGGAAAATGACCATTTCCTGTCTCTCATTTACTTGTAAATATGTCCTAAGAATCTGTGCCAAGGGCAAGAGAAATGTTATTTCAACAATATATTTTACCTACGGCATAATTGAGGCAAGGGTGCACACCCAAAATGTATTAGGATTTGGTGAAAAGGCTTTGAATGAAATTGCAAACGGTAGAGATTAAGCAGGAAGAGAGTGTAGGGTCACCTTTAAGTCAATATAAGATTACTTTTTATATTTATGTGAGAATTGTGGAATTAATATTTATCAAATCTGTGAATAGCATACATTCAGCCCTGCAAGGGCAAGAAAAAGGTTTAAAATTTGGTAGCATTTCATAAATAGACCCTACTCGGGAAGAGTGTGGTCATCTGAGACCACTTTCCCTGGTCTTCTCAGTCTCATTCTGACTCTGCCCAGTCTGCTAGTCTTTTCTCACGATGTCTCACTCCAGTTCAAACGAAATGCTGTGGAAAAGATTGTGGGGGATTTTCTGTTTGTTTCCATCCCAAACCTTCACTTTTCTCATCTGCCTGTTACGTTAAATAACTTCATTCCTGTTGAGTGTGTCCTTCCTGTTTAAATTTGATTGAACCCGAACCAAAACAACCTCTGCTGCAGCCAATTTGCTACCTTCTCCTTACTGACCTTGGAAACCCTCTGAGTCAGTTCTAAGGTATGTAGACCAGTTACCCACTGTGAAGTCTAATTATCACACCTCCTTCATTTGAAATACTCTGATATTATACAATTGCTACATTTGTTTGAATCTAAGATACTATGGATTTTATGGCTTTGCTTGACTTCAAGGATGTGAACATATGTGCATCTTAGAATTGAAATAAATTGCAAATTAATGTAGGATATTAAAACAACAGATGACGCCCGGCCAGTGTGGCTCAGTGGTTGAGCGTCGACCCGTGCACCAAAAGGTCGCTAGTTCAATTCCTGGTCAGGGCACATGCCCAGGTTGTGGGGCCCGATCCCCAGTGACGGGCATGCAGGAGGCGGCCAATCGATGTTCTCTCTCATCAATGTCTCTATCTCTCCCTACTTCTCCCTTCCTCTCTCTCTAAAATCAATAAAGAAAAAAAAAACAAAACAGATGAGAAAAAATGTAGAGATAATTTCTCAGTTCAGTGATAACCTCTTTTGAGGGTTAGAGTAGTTTTATATATCTCCTAAATATATAGCTATAGAGAAAGGTAGCTAGATATATTTTATAGGAAAATGAGATATAAAAGTACTTAAAAATTTTTAATGACAAGAAAAATTTTGTTAAAATTTTCATTAGCAGTGTGTAAGAATGTCAGTTTCTCAATACTCTTTTAAACACTGGGTATTTTACTTTTTCATTTAGTCGTATTAAATTCCCCAAATCATTATTAAAATTGAGTGAAAGCATGTCATATAAGTATCTCTCTTTTTCTGTTGGTGAAAAGTTAGAGAGACAAACAAAAACAGAAATATAATATGGTATAGCAGCATTTTAAAATACTAATATTCAGGTTCATTTTATTTGAACTTAATGAAATAATGTGAAATGAGATATTTTTGATTCTTCACCACAAGAGATGCTAGTTTCTAAAAGAACACTTTATACTTAAGAGAAAATATATTAAAAGAATTAGTGATTAGAATAATAATCCATTTTTAACTTTGTATTTCAATTTCAGATTATATTGATTTGTTAACAGACAAGATGAGGAAATTTATTATTCTTACAACTTTTCCCACCTCACCTCCTCTCATACACCTTATATGTATTAGTAATATTATTTTTACATATTAAGGGATAACAAAATTTGAATTCTTCTCTGAAACCATAATATACATAGTTTACTATTTCTTATATGTTAATAGAGTCGATGATAAGCAAATATTCATGCTAGTTTTTCTCTTCTTAAATTTAATTTTTATTATGTTATTGGGTGAATTTTATTTTTGTTCAGAAGGGCTCTTATGTCTATGGTCTTTCATTTCTTGCACGTTTGAGAAAGTATTTGTTTTCTTTCTATTCAGAAATAGTTTTGATAAGTATAAAATCTTATAGAACTTTTCAAACTTTGTAGATAGTGCTCCAAAGTTTCTGGCATTAGTTTTCCTACAGAAAATTTGGCCAGCCAGATGTTTTGTCTCCTTATAAGTGACATGACCTTTTCTACTCAAAGACTCATACTAACCTTTCTTTTATTGTTGAATTAGCTATATTCACCTTTTAAAAGTATATATTATACATACACTGGATCTTCTATATCTGCTTTTATATTTTAATAATATTTATATTATAATTTTTTTAGAATTAAAAATGTTTTTCTTTATTGATTTGAGAGAGAGAGGAAGGGAGAGGGGAGAGAGAGATGAAAACATCGATGAGAGAGAACATCGATTGGCCGCTTCCTGTATGCCTCCACACTGGGGATTTGGTCCACAACCTGGGCATGTGCCCTGACCAGGAATCGAACCAGCGACCTCTTGGTGCATGGGTCGATGCTCAACCATTGAGCCACACTACCTGGGTATGTTATAATTCTTTATTATTTCATTGTATATGATGTTCTTCACTCTGTCCCATATATCCATGAATAGTTATCATAGTATTTGGTGCTCATTTTCCAAAGGCCTTTCGCCTCTGAAATGTGTTTTAATTTTTTTCTCTTCCCTTTCTTCTGGTTGTCGTTTCTTGTGTTCTTTGATTTGTATTTAGAGACCTCATGTCTGTGATTTCTTTGAGTATATATCTGACTTCTCCAGTTTCCCTGAATAGTTCTTTATGAGCTATAGAGTCTTCTATTTTTTAAATTTTTTCTTTATTGATTTTAGAGAGAGAGGTAGAGAGAGGGGAAGAGAGATAAAAACATCCATGAGCGAGAACATCGACTGGCTGCCTTCTGCACGCCCCCCACTGGGGATCGGGCCCACAACCTGGGCATGTGCCCCGACTGGGAATCAAACTCATGACCTCTTGGTGCATGGGTCAATGCTCAACTACTGAGCCACACCGGCCAGGCAAGCTATAGAGTCTTCATATGTCTTTTGCCTGACTTCTTTTAAAAAATTTTAATCTCTGATCGATGCATTTCACCCTCTATCACTTCCTTTTTCCAGCCCACTGCCTCTATTACCCTGAACCCAACTGTCCTTCAGCCCCATAAATACTTTCAACAAATTATTCTATTCAGTCTGACCCCCATTTAACAGTCCCTCTTCTCTTTGATGCCCACACTCTCTTTGTTATTTAGTTAAGATTCTATGGTGATTCATTATAATCATTCACACCCTAGACTCCTCTGCCCTTGTTTGATTCATCATATTGGCTTAGTAAAATCTCAAATCTGGTTAAATTATAATCAGCCTATTTTGTACCTATAGGTGTGCATCTGAACACAGTCAGAAAAATTCCTAATTATGCTGGTTTCATTTTTATTTATAATCACTAATTTCAAGTAGTTATTTAATACTGCCAGACAATTATATTCTGGATTTTTATTCTGTTTATTGTCCCACTCCAAGTGATTATCTCAAAACCTTTTCTCTTGTCTTGAATCCCCAGTACCTTTTCTGTCATGCTCTTAGTTGATAATCTTGAATTCTATTTCACCAAAAAAGATGAAAGCAATTAGAAATACCTCCCAGTATCAGACATGCCACCTCTTAGCATGCACTCTCTCATATTCTTTCTTCCACTTGTTATATAGACGAAGCATCCATGCTCCTACTTAAATCTCTGTTGCCATAGTGTAGACATGAACCCTGTCCACTATTTAAGAATATGCAGGAGCAATCTTCCCTTTTGCTTCTTTGTAATCAGCCTTTTCTGCCAACATACATGCATGCTATTATTTCTCAGATATTATGAAAATAAAAGCTTTCTCTTGACTCCACTTCCTCCATACTCCATTTATGGTCTTTACAGAAAACTCCTTGCAAAATTTGTCTGTCCTTACTCTCTTTGATATTTTTCTGCCCATTTTTTTTCTTAAATCTCTCCAATCACATTTATTTCCCCATTCCTGTCCATAAAAAAATATTTATTTCAAAATTATTAATGACTTCCACACTGCTATATTCATCGGTCAGAATGCAGATCTGCCCATCATTTCCAGCTGGTTTTTCCTTTCTGGCTGTGACTTTTCAGTGTTCTTTGCTAGTTTATTTATTTATTTTTTCTCCCTGTACTTCTATACTTCTTAATGTTGGAGTATTCCATACTCAGTTCTAGCTCTTTTCTCCCTTCTATTCTCATGCATTCTCTGATGAACTCATCAGTCTCAGAGCTCATCCTGGCTTTGAGAACCATTTTAACCTGACACCAACTGAATTTATATCTCCAGTTCAGCTCTCTCTCCTGAACTGCAGACTCATACATTCCATGGCCTACTTTGATACCTAATAGATGGCTCAAATTCACCACTTCCAAACTGATCTGATTCCTGCCTTTATACCTGCTGAACAGCACAACCTTCTCTACCTTAGTCAATGACAATATCCTTGCATAGGCTCTGGCTGGGAACCTTGAAATCCCTTTCCTTGCAATTCAATTTCAATGTGTCAGAAACTGTTGTTTCAACTTATATCCAGAATCTAACCACTTTTTAGTATCTGAACTACCACCATTGTTGCCTGAACCACCATTACTCAATATTTTGTACATGGATTATTTAAGTTTCTTCTACGTGGTCTTCCTGCATATATATTATATTTGCTCTCAAAAGTCTGTTCTCAACAGAGAAATAAGAGTGTTCTTTTTATAACACTAGTCAGATCTTGTTGCTCCTTTACTCAGAACCCTGCACTACCATTTCCCTGGGAGTAAAACCCAAGGTCCTTATAATGGCCTCCAAAGGCCTACGTGATCTGAGGACTCCCCCATCTGCCTGCCTGCACCTTCATCAACTTTCTGATCTCAGTTTCTGTTCATCTATGCCTGTTCTTCCTGCTCTAGTAGTCCTTCAATGTTTCAGGAACCCACACCTCAGGGTCTTCTCTGTGCCTAAAATGCTCTTTCAGATACCTGATGTCTGTTTCTGTTCCTCCATTGAGTATTTGCTGTTCAGTATAGCTTTCCTGACTGTCTAATTTAATGTTGCTCTCTGCCCTCTCCTCCAGCATTTCTTATTTCTTTTACATGATCTATTAATTTTTATAACAATTATTACTTCCTATCATACATTAAATTTAATTAGCTTTGTATGTTCATTGAATATTGTCTGTCTCCCCTACTAGAATGATGCTCCATGAGAGCAGGTGTCTGTATTATTTACTGATGCAGCCAAACCACCTAATGCAATGCTGGTCTATAAAATACTTAATGCTTTCTCTAGTCAAAGAATATTTTTTGAGCACATGCTCTATGCTAGTTCTCATGTGGTACTCATCTTTAAATGGGTCAGCTTTTTGTTGAAAAATAGAGTAAGGAGACATTGGAGGACAGAGCTGAGGCACACCTCAGGTTTGACTGAAGTGCACAATTCTTGGACCCATGCTCACCAAATCAATTCTACCCTCAGTGAATAGCCTGGAGCATTTGGTAGGACTCACAGTACATCCCTTGCAGGTATCTTTGCTGTCATGTGCTATACTTTGCCTTTCTTCTTTGCTTCAGCTTGCTTTATCATTCAACCATATGCCCTGGAGAGTTGGCCACAATTTTGGTAGCCCAGCGGACTTCCTGTGTGACATCTTCTTCAGCAGACCTTCCATAGGAAGAGATTGACATAGTTCAGTTGCCCTGGCCCACTATGGCCCTCATTGTAAAGATCCTGAGGGGATATTTCTGGACTGTCTTACATACTTTTAAGGGCAAACTTTTCCTGTTTAGGTTGGAAGTGAATGTGGAGGGTTGTAGTAAGGGTTGTTTCTCAGCATCTGCTCTTGCTTTGGTAGAGAACAAAATGTGTTTTTCTGTTATTCCTCAAGGATATTATTGGGATTACAGCTGTTTGCTTGGTTCACTAAAGATAGAAAGTACTGAGGTTTTAAAATTGTTTTTACTTTTATTTTGTAAGTTCTTAATTGTTTAGTGACTTCTCAGGAAGACAAATGGAATAAAAATGTCTTTATACTGCCACTGTCACTAGAAATTCAGCTGTATTTCATTTTCCTTCCCTTTGAAAGTCCCATTCCTTCTAAACCTCACTTTCTTAAGTATGTTTCATTTTTCATTATCAGTTTTTGTCTTCTCTAGTGATATCCTTGATTGGAAAATTTTTTCCACCATATACTTGGTGATTGAAATACTTTTCCCTATCATTCAGAGAACATTGAAAATGCCAACATTGATGTGGAGTCTTCCTTGATTTATTAGAAGAGATCATTTATCATCTCTACCACCTATTTAGCTATGCAGGTTATGTTATCTTCAGTCTACTCCTAAATTTGTTCATGCTGGGTTTTTACAAGATATGAATGTGTTTACATTTAATCGCTCTGACAGTGTTCTCTTGTTTTCCATGTTCAATGTGTCAGCTGTGGTCATGTGCTCGCTTTTATAAACTCCTAGAAAATTGAGACCTTTATAAATATATGTCACATGTGTGACAATTAACAAGGCTAATTATTAGTGGAGCATATGTTTATTTTTCAGAAATACTTAAGTTGGCCTGGGCATTGTTAGGTGCCCTGGAGCAGTAGATTTTAATTCATTTCTCCATTAGTAACTCCTGATTTGGTAATCACTGCATGCAGAAAATTAATGCATCAGTAAATTAGAGAGTAATCAAATAGCTCAAGTAAGTTTTTGTTCCTAATCAGAGAGCTTAGTATACTTTTATCAAGTACCTTATAAATTTATTGCAATACATACATTCTAGTTGCTGCCTTTTCTATAGAAGACGAAGCTGTTAGATTGAACTTACTTGAACAAATGAATTTAACTTCTATCATGTGCCCAGCACTGGGGAACAGAGGAGGATGACGACATAGTCCTGCTGTCAAGGAGTCTAGGGAATGAGGTTGATGCATTCACAGTTGGCTCTGGCATAAAGTGATAAACACTACATATTTCCATACATATAAAGGGCAGGATTGTGGTAGATAGATAAAAACTTATAAAAACAAAGACTTTGCAGTGCCGTTGTGGCTCAGTGGATTGAGCATCCTCCCATGGACTGAGAGGTCCCTGTTTGATTCCCGGTCAAGGCACATGCCTGGGTTGCGGGCTTGATCCCCAGTAGGGGGCATGCAGGAGGCAGCTGATTGATGTTTCTCTCTCACATTGATGTTTCTATCTCTCTCTCCCTTCCTCTCTCTCTAAAATAAATAAATAAATAAAAATAAAAACAAAGTTTTTGTTTGCTGCTAATAATCTTATTTTACTCCTCTCTTTCTAACACCTCTCTTTATCCCCATTAAAGATACTGTAGTTATAAAACCATTTAATTGAATAAAAAATGTCATATTATGAGACTGGCATTATTTTATATCCCAATAAATAAGAAAATATTACCAATTAAACTAAAAACTCCATTGATTTTTAGATGGCTCTCAATTTTAGAGACATTAAAAAAGTGTGTCTTGCAATAAAAAACAATATGGTATTTGAGATATTTATTCTGGCCAGTGTTCTCTATACTGTGATTCTGTTCCATCAGTATCTCTCTCCATATCTATCAGTTTATCCAGTGTCCCTGTCCTCAAAAGGTTCTGAGCTTTTTTTAAAAATTCTTAAGTCAGAAGTTGATAATGTAGTGTATTAATGCCATTTCCTTTTACATATGATTTTCAGAAATCATCACCAGAACTTGAATTTTAAAAATCTATCAGTTATAAATTTTAGAAAGTTAAAATAAATAATGAGGATAAACATTGAATTTTATTCATATTGTTACCCCTGCCTATGGTACAGACTTTTATATAGGATATAGTCTATATATCGCCAAAAGAGAATAATAAAATAATTTTAGGACATATTTCTGCCATTATTTGATAATATTTTATGTGACAGTTTATTTGTTTACCAAGTTTTTGTTGCGTGCATGACAGGTGCTGTTTTAGGTGCTAGAGATGTATCAGTGAACAAAATAGACACAGATTCTAGTCCTCATCAAACTTATATTCTACTAATTGATGCACAGCTGTTAGACAATTAAAATTGTCTTTTATAAAGGACCAGAGTTTGGATGCTAAACTTTGTGTATGTGTGTGTCTGATGTCAACAATATCAGCCTTTTTACATATAAATATTTTGTAGTGACTCAGAGAGGAGATAAACCATTATGAAATGGAGGATGAAAGGAAAGCAAACATGAAAATAGTCCAGGAACAACCAATTAAAGAATAACAAAGATGTTTTTCAAGTAGATTATGAATGATAATTGCTAGTTTTTAAATTAAATTGAACACCCCACAATACATTTAAACATGCTGCAGAGTGAAAGGAATTAAACATGTTTCCAGTAAGTGACTGTGAAGACATTTGGTTTGAGTGAGTCATCCAAAAATCAAATCAGAGATTTCTGTAAACTTTGATGCAAAGCTTTTATATGACTTAAATTTGGGCACAAATAGAATGATTTCTTTTTTCAATGTATTTAACAAATATTAAAATAGAACCTATGTTGTTCCTGGTACTGTGGTAATAGGCAAAGTGAGAAAAAAAACAAACGACAGTCCTTGACCTCACAGTACAACTAGATATTAAACAAAAACACATAAAAATATAAAGTTGTGATACATTTTACCAAAGCAGGGTTGAAAGTGGTAAGAGGGAATGCATTACTTCATGTAGACTTTAAAATCTGAGAGATCTCCCTGAGAAAGTTAGTCTGAACTGAGATTTATGGGTTGTTTAGGAACAGGCAAAGGGAACAGCTTGTGTAAAAAACCTATGGTCAGAGGGATACAAAACATTGTATGGACACAATGCTATGATTGCTGAATCTGAAGCAAGGACTTGTAGGCCATTTTACAGATGTTAAGCATTTAGGCATTTGCTTAAGGATCAAGCATGTTAAGCATTTGCTTAAGGATCTTAAGGGCAAAGGGAAGTCACTGAAATTCTTTAAATAGAAAGGTGGCATGATCTTTCTTTGTATTACTTTCAAAGATTGCTTTACTATAAAAATGTGATATAAAAAGGCAAACTGTGGTAATCTAACTGAAAGATAATAGTCTAGACTTGGTAAGGTTGTGGAAGAGTTGGGGAGACATGAATGGATCAAACATTTTGAGAGAAAAGCTGGCAGATATGATGTGGATTTGGAACAGCTCACACACTCGTCCCTCCTGTATGTGCCTTTTGCAGTTATACTCAGCTGCTTGGGTGTACACAAGAGCAATGGGGAGTTGAATTCATCTGGTTGAATTTTCCAGATGAGTGCAATGAAGAGTCAGAAAAACTCTTCATTAAGATATGAATATGAGTGTAAGTGTTGCTAAATGGCAAAAAGCTTGATATGATAAGATTGACGAGAAGAGAGGGTTGATGGATTTGGAGAAAACAGAATAATCATTGGCATAGAGGCCATGATAATTCTAATCTCAGTGATTTTATAATTCTCTAATTTACTTTTTATCTTTTAGATTGTTTATTATTATGAGAAAAAAGTAATCATGTAATAATAAAAGAGTGATATTTTAAAGGTCATGAATACAGTGCTATAGAGTGACTAAATCCATACTTTTCTTTTTTTTCATTAATTTATTTTTGTTACAGATGTTTCTCCTTTTTTCCCCATTGACACCCTCCTCCCCATCCCTCTACCCCTTCCCCAGCTTTGTTGTCCATGTCCATCAGTTATGCATATGTGCGTATAAGTTCTGTGGTTTATCTCTTCCCTTCCCTCCCACCCCCTCTTCTGAGGGTTGTCAGTCTGTACCCTACTTTCACATCTCTGGGTCTACCCTGTTCCCCAGACTGTTATGTTTATTATATTCCACAAATGAGTGAGATCATGTGATATTTGTCTTTCTCTGCTTGGTTTGTTTCGCTTAGGATAATACTCTCGAGGTCCCTCCATGTCGTCTCAAAGGATAAGAGATCTTTCTTTCTTACAGCTGCATAGTACTCCATTGTGTATATGTACCACAGCTTTTTTATCCATTCATCCACTGATGGGCGCTTGGGCTGTTTCCAGATCTTAGCTATTGTGAATAGTGCTGCTATGAACATGGGGGTACATATATTCTTTCTGATTGGTGTTTCAGGTTTCTTAGGGTATATTCCTAGAAGTGGGATCACTGGGTCAAATGGCAATTCAATTTTTAATTTTTTGAGGTAACACCATAGTGTTTTCCACAGTGGCTGCACCAGTCTGCATTCCCACCAGCAGTGTACTAGAGTCCCCTTTTCTCCACACCCTCGCCAACACTTGTTGTTTGAAGATTTGTTGATGGCGGCCATTCTGACAGGTGTGAGGTGATACCTCATTGTTGTTTTAATTTGCATCTCTCTGATGATTAGTGATGTTGAGCATTTCTTCATATGTCTCTTAGCCATTTGTATGTCCTTTTTGGAGAGGTGTCTATTTAGTTCCTCTGCCCATTTTTTAACTGGGTTCTTTGTCTTCCTTTTGTTGAGTTGTATGAGCACTCTATATATTTTGGAGATTAACCCCTTATCTGATGTATCATTGGCAATTATGCTCTCCCATACAGTGGGTTCCCTATCTGTTTTGATGGTTTTTTCTTTTGCTGTGCAGAAGCTTTTGAGGTTGATGTAGTCCCATGTGTTCATTTTTCCCTTTGTTTCTGTTGCCTTAGGTGATGTATCAGTGAAGATTCTGCTGCGTATGATGTCCGAAATTTTGTTGCCTACATTTTCTTCTAGGATTTTTATGGATTCACGAGTCACATTTAAGTCTTTTACCCATTTTGAGTTTATTCTTGTGTATGGTGTAAGTTGATGGTCTAGTTTCATTTTTTTGCATGTAGCTGTCCAATTTTCCCAACACCATTTATTAAAGAGGCTGTCTTTGCTCCATTGTATGCTCTTGCCACCTTTGTCAAATATTAGTTGAGCATAATGTCTTGGGTCAATTTCTGGATTCTCTGTTCTGTTCCACTGGTCTATATGCTTGTTCTTGTGCCAGTACCAGGCTGTTTTGATTATAGTAGCTCTGTAGTATAATCTGATATCTGGTATTGTGATCCCACCTACTTTGTCCTTCTTTTTCAAGATTGCTGTGGCTATTCGGGGTCTTTTTTGGTTCCATATGAACTTTTGGAGTATTTGTTCTAGTTCTGTGAAATATGTCACTGGTATTTTGATTGGGATTGCATTGAATCTATAGATTGCTTTGGGTAATATGGACATTTTAATGATGTTAATTCTTCCAATCCATGAACAAGGTATGTGCTTCCACTTTTTTGTATCTTCCTCTATTTCTTTCTTCAATGTCCTGTAGTTTTCTGCAAATAGATCCTTTACTTCTTTGGTTAAATTTATTCCTAGGTAACTTAATTTTTTTGCCACGATGGTAAATGGGATTGTTTTTTTAGTTTCTCTTTCTGTGAGTTCATCATTGGTGTATAAGAATGCCGTCCATTTCTTGACGTTAATTTTGTATCCTGCTACTTTGCCAAATTCATTGATTAGGTCTAGTAGATTTTTGATGGAGTCTTCAGGGTTTTCTCTGTATAATATCATGTCATCTGCGAATAATGACAGTTTCACTTCTTCCTTTCCAATTTGGATTCCTTTTATTTTTCTTCACGTCTGATTGCTGTGGCTAAGACATCCAGTACTATGTTAAATAAGAGTGGCGAAAGTGGGCATCCCTGTCTTGTTCCTGTTCTTAAGGGAAATATTTTTAGTTTTTGCCCATTGAGTATGATGTTGGCTGTGGTCTTTCATATATGGCCTTTATAATGTTGAGATATGATCCCTCTATTCCCAAATTGCTGAGCGTTTTTATCAGAAATGGGTGCTGAATTTCGTTGAATGCTTTTTCAGCATCTATTGATATGATCATGTGGTTTTTATCTTTCATTTTGTTTATGTGGTGTATCACATTTATTGATTTGCGAATATTGAACCAGCCTTGCATCCCTGGGATGAATCCCACTTGGTCATGGTGAATAATTTTTTTGATGTATTGCTGGATCCGATTTGCTAGTACTTTGTTCAGGATTTTGGCATCTATGTTCATCAGGGATATTGGCCTGTAGTTTTCTTTCTTTGTAGTGTCTTTTTCTGGTTTTGGAATTAGAATTATGCTGGCCTCATAAAATGCGTTTGAAAGTCTTCTTTCTTCTTGAATTTTTAGAAATAGTTTGAGAAGAATGGGTGTTAGTTCTTCTTTGAATGTTCAGTAAAACTCCCCCGTGAAGCCGTCTGGGCCTGGACTTTTGTTTGCTGGGAGAGTCTTGATTACATCTTCAATTTCCTTGGTTGTTATTGGTCTGTTCAAGTTTTCTATCTCTTCCTGGTCCAGTTTTGGGAGACTATGTGTTTCTAGAAATTTGTCCATTTTGCTTAGATTGTCGAATTTGTTGCCATATAAATGTTCATAGTATTTGTTAACGATCCTTTGTATTTCTGTGGTGTCAGTTGTTACTTCTCTTTCATTTCTGATTTTGTGTATTTGAGTTCTCTCTCTTTGTTTCTTGGTGAGTCTAACTAAGGGTCCATCAATCTTGTTTATCTTTTCAAAAAACCAGCTCTTTGTTTCATTGATCCTTTGAATTGTTTTTTTGGTCTCCATGTCGTTTATTTCTCCTCTGATCTTTACTATATCCTTCCTTCTACTTGCTCTGGGGTTTTCCTTTTGTTTGCTTTCTAGTTCTTCAAGTTGTGAGGTTAGAAAGTCTATTAGAAATTTTTCTTGTTTCTTGAGGTAGGCCTGTAGTGCTATGAACTTCCCTCTCAGAACTGCTTTCCCACATATTTTGTGTTGTTGCGTGTTCATTTTCATTCGTTTCCAGAAAGTTTTTAATTTGTTCCTTGATGTCCTTGGTAACTCATTCATTGTTTAATAACATGCTATTTAGCCTCCATGTATTCAAATGTCTTTGCATGTTCTTGTTGCAATTGATTTCTAGTTTCATGCCATTGTGATCTGAGAAGATGCTTGATATGATTTCAATCTTCTTGAACTTGTAGAGACTTCGTTTGTGTCCTAACATGTGGTCTATCTTTGAGAATGTCCCATGTGCACTTGAGAAGAATGTGAATTCTGTAGTTTTGGGGTGTAACTCTCTGTAAATATCTATTAAGTCCATTTGGTCTAGTGCTTCATTTAGAGTCTCTGTTTCCTTGTTAATTTTTTCTCTAGAGGATCTATCCAGTGATGTCAGCGGGGTGTTGAAGTCCCCTGCTATGATTGTATTGCTGTCGATTTCTCCTTTGAAGTCTACCAGAAGATTTTCTGTATTTTGGTGCTCCTGTATTGGGTACATATATGTTTGCCAAGGTTATATCTTCCTGTTGGATAGATCCTTTCAATATTATGTAGTGGCCTTCTTTGTCTCTCGTTATGGCCTTCATTTTAAAATCTATTTTATCAGATATGAGTATTGCTACCCCAGCTTTTTTTTCCTTTCTGTTTGCTTGGAAGATTTTTTCCATCCCTTCACTTTCAGCCTATGTGAGTCTTTTGTTGTGAGGTGGGTCTCTTGTAAACAACATATATATGGGTCATGCTTTCTTATCCAATCCGCTACTCTGTGTCTTTTGATCGGGGCATTCAGTCCATTTACATTTAAGGTGATTACCGATATGTACTTACTTATTGCCATTTTTGTTTAGTGTGTTTCTATTTTCCTTTCTATTTCTTCTACTAATTACAGCAGTCCTTTTAACATTTCGTGCAGTGCTGGTTTGGTGCTAATGTATTCCCTTAGCCTTTTTTTGTCTGGGAAGCTCTTTATTTGACCTTCTATTTTGAATGATAGCCTTGCTGGGTAGAGTAGTCTTGGGTTCAGATCCTTGTTTTTCATAACCCTGATTATTTCATGCCATTCCCTTCCGGCCTGTAGTGTTTCTATTGAGAAGTCAGCTGATAGCCTGATGGGGGTTCCTTTGTAGGTAACCCGTTGCTTATCTCTTGTTGCCTTTAGGATTCTCTCTTTGTCTTTAATTTTTGGCATTTTAATTACTGTGTGTCTTGGTGTGGGCCTGTTTGGGTTCTTCTTACTTGGGACTCTCTGTGCTTCTTGAACTTGAATGCCTTCTTCCTTCACCAAATTAGGGAAATTTTCTGTCACTATTTCTTCAAATATATTCTCTAACCCTTTCTCATTTTCTTCTTCTTTGGCGACTCCTATGATGCGAATATTATTACGTTTCCAGTTGTCCCACAGTTCTCTTAAGCTGTCTTCCTGTTTTTTCATTGTTTTTTCCTTTTGGTTTTCTGATTGGTTGATTTTTTCTACCCTGTCTTCTAATTCACTGATCCGGTCCTCAGCTTCTTCTACTCTGCTGTTTAGTCCTTCCAATGTGTCTTCATTTCTGCTATGTCATTCTTCATTTCCAATTGGTTTATTTTCAATATTTCTATGTCTTTGCTCATGGTGTTGATGTCCTTACACATGCTATTGAGCTTCCTCAAGATCATGGCTCTGAATTCCAGCTCTGTTAACTTGCTTAACTCCATTTCATTTATCTCATCTTCAGTGGAGTTCTCTTGTTCTTTCATTTGGCATCTGTTTCTTTGTTTTACCATTTTGGCTATCTCAGTGGTTTTTGGAGCCTGCCAAATTTTCCCTGTGGATGTTGGTGTTCTGCTGTTTGTGGCTCCCTGTACTGGGTTTGGATGAGCGTGAGAGGACCCACGTTATACACCACTGTCGAGTCTTACTTTCCTGGGTAGAGTTGCAAGCCCAGAAAAGGTTCAGATATCCTCTAGCTTTTTGCCTAGAGGCTATTAGTCCTGGTTACTTGAAGAGCCTTGGGTACTCAGTTGAATGAAAACCTCCCTCAGGTGTTCAGCGTGAGAGGATTTCCCGATGGTGGGGCAGATGCTGGTAGTTAATGAGCCTCGATTTGCATTTCAATGGCCCAACTGGGTGTGGCTGAATCTCCGAGGGAGGGGCTGCCGCCTCTCCCCAGAGCCCTGGGATGGAGTAAGAAGGCCAGGCCACAGTCCTGCGTGGCCGAAACTCAGCAAAAGCTCTGAGCGCCCTCCAAATCCCGAGTGTCCCCACACAGTTCCAGTCCAGTCCGCCCTCCCTCTGCCGGAGCCCAGGTGAGTGGCTGTGGCTATTTTAGCTCTCTGTCCCGGCCCTCTGCGCTGTGGAGCCGGCTCGGGCTTTAACCCCAAGGGGGGGCGCTGCTCACGGCTAAGGCCGTTGCTGTCCGTGGGCTCCCAGCCCCTCTCTTGCGCCTCCGCAATCCTAGCAGGATCAATTCAGTGTCCCTGGTTGTATGGCCCTCGTGAGCTGCTTTTCTGTTGCTTTTTCCCAATGATTTGACTTTATTTTAGTTGTATTTCCAGTTTGGTCCTGGGAGATGGTCTGTGTAGCTTCCCTTCACTCTGCCGCCATTTTGGAATTCTAAATCTATACTTTTCTATGTTAGTGCTTAATTATGTTGAAAACTGATTGTCTACTTTATAGTCATAAACCTTTGATATCCATCTATTTATAGCTATCTAGTTAAAGGTACTTGTTCTCTAGGAGAATATAAAAATAATACTTTGGAGTTAAATTTCTAATATATTTTTCCTATATTTTCTATACATATCATAATAGTAAGGATTCCAGGAGCATAAACCATTATGTAGTGCCATTACAAATTATTTGACATGACTTTATTAGGGTCACCACTTGTATTTCCCTGTTCATCTCCCCACCCCCCTTCTTTTTGAATACACTGAATGTTAAGCCTGAATTTTCATGCTATGTTATGTTTAACCCCTGGCAAATTGATCAATTCTGAGCAGATGTTTTAATTAGAGGTTTTGAATGCATGGCAAAGTCTAAGACATTTGAATAAACATTTCAACTACACTTACTTAGAAAATGAAAATAAATGTGTGATAATTAGTATAAACAATACAAAACCATTTAATTTGGATGTTAGGATATATTTCAACTGCAAAATGCTTAGCTCTTTCTCTTTTGAGGGGTGACAGTGCCCTGGTTTGAGTAACTGCTGTAACAGATAGATTCAAAATAACTCATACTTCAAATATATTAATAGAAGTTTGTTCAAATAATAGTTCAAGGTGTATGATACTAGTTTTGGGGTAGTTCTTCACAGGAGTTCAGGGACCCCAAGCCCTTTCTACTTTGCTGCTCTGTCACCTCTTAGGATTCTTGCTGTGATCTCCTCTAGCCTTTGAAAATGAAGAGCATGAGGAAAGTTTCTTACACTCACTTCTTTTAAAGCCTGACACAAAAATGGTTCTTATCACTCCATTCCCATGCCTTTGGCTGGTGCTCATTCACCAGCTCATTCAACTGGCTCTGGCCCAGTTGCAAAGGTGTCAGGGAAATATAATAGGTTTGGTAGGATATATATATATATATATATATATATATATATATATATATATATTTATTTATTTATTTTAATCCTCACTGGAGGATATTTTTCTGTTTATCCTCAGGTAGAGTGGGAGGGAGGGAGAGAGAGAAAGAGAGAGAAACATCGTTGCGAGAGAGACACATCCACTGGTTGCCTCCCTCATGACCCCACCAGGGCCAGGGACTGAGCTGCAACTGAGGTACATGCTCTTGACCGGAATCGAACCCATAACTCTTTGGTTCGCGGGCTGATGCTTTAACCACTAAGCCAAAACAGTCAGGGCCTGGCAGGAACATTTTAATATCAGAACTAATAGAGCTAAATATTGGGGTAAAATTTCAAATTTGCATATATTTTAACGGAAAAACAACAAAACAACAGAGACTCAACTTTTGCGTTGGTGAAGAGCTGACTTAGTCAACATCTCCCAGGCCCTCTATGATTATGTGTTCTGTTTATAGAGAAATTTTTATTAAATTAGTAAATATATTTGGTAAGAAGTACATCCATCATCACTGAGGTTGCACTACCACACAGTCCTCATACTTAAAATCGTTATAAGATGGAAATTATTATTCCATTTTACCAGAAATAAGAAACTGGGAGTGCTTTAGAAAACTTTCAAGTCCTTCTAACTTCAAAATTAATATTCTTCCAACACTACATTTACATATATGTGAACAAGAAAGTCCAGTGTCAGGACCTATTCAATGTCTGTTTACTACATAGGTTTTCTTAAGCAGTTGCTTAATTTTTCTCATTTAATAAAAATTTACTTTGGGCAAAACTAAACATATTCTTTTATCCTATCTAAAATTATATTCTCACTTACTTTAGCCACACATCTTTAATCTGTACATAAAGACTTTTGCTTAATTTTACAAAAAGAAACTTTAAATATACAATATGTGTCAAGTATTAGGCTAGACATTAAGAATACAAATGCCAATAATATACTTCACCTGTCCTCAAGCAAGGGTATGAGGGATGAGAGAGAGAGAGAGAGAGAGAGAGCGAGAGAGAGAGAGAGGGAGAGAGAGAGAGAGAGAGAGAGGGAGAGAGAGAGAGAGAGAGAGAAAGGGAGAGAGAGAAAGAAAGGGAGAGAGAGAAAGGAAGAGAAATAGGCAGGTGCTTGATACACAGTGTCTTAAGTGTGGAGATGGAAGTAAGATGGGAGTTTATTCTGAATAGTGAGGATGTATATCATATAGGAAGGTACATAATCCCAATTCTGGGGCCAGAGAAGACTCCAGAAAGAGGTGGCCCCTGCTGTGGAGTTTAGTTGAGTAAGTAGAAATTAGATAAGGTATATGGGACGAGAAGAATGTGTTTCAGGAAAAAAGTGCAGCAAATGCAAACTCTCACAATGAGAGAGCATATGACATCCTTAAGGAATTGGAAGGAACTTAATATGGGTTGAGTGGAGAGCAAGGAGGAATCTAATAAAAAATGAGACTGCTCTGGCCGGATTGGCTCAACGGTAAAGCATCGGCCCAAGGACCAAAGAGTCATGGGTTTGATTCCAGTCAAGGGCACGTACCTCAGGTGTGGTTTGGTCCCTGGCCCTGGTTGGATCGTGCAGGAGGCAACCTGTCGATGTGTCTCTCTCACACCAATGTTTCTCTCTCTCTCTCTCTTTTTCTCTCCTTCTCTCCCTCTCCCTCCCACTCTATCTGAAGATAAATGGAAAAATATCCTTGGTGAGGATTAAAAAAATTTTTTTTAAAAAGACAGTAAGAGGTGTTCAAGTCGGGGTTGTTTTATTGAATGACTTATCCTGGAGCCGAGCATGACTGACTCCTTCACTGTCTCTGAGTTTGCTTCACATCCCTCCATTACCTCTATATTAACTTACATGTCTTTGCAACAACATAATTTACTTTACAGGGAAAGTTCCAGGAAGTGTCTGTGTGACACCCCTCTACCCCTTATCCTGTGCAGTGATGTCCCCAATAAAGAGACCAAATAGATTTTCACATTTGCAAGCAGTTCAGTTCAGCATCCTAGTTCAGAATCATTCTACTTTGAGATGAGACATATTGAGATCAGAAATTGTCATAAGAAAGAAATGGGATTTCAATAAACTGAAATTCAGTTTCTGCTACAAGGCAGGTAGCAGAAACTAAATAACTTTCAAAATGGAAAAGAAATCTTTCTTTCCCTGACACGCTGGCAGATCTGAGCTCTGGGAAATACATACAAACACTTGCCCATTTAAAATCTAATAGTAGAGACAGCCTTGCAAACATAAAGTGTAAGTCATTGGTTTTGAAATGGATGGGGTGAAACAGTATGGAAGCCCAGAGAAGGGGAGCCTCACCTGAGAGTGTGCAGTGCCAGAGATGGAACAGGCGAGGAGGAGAGGAGGAAATGACCCTAGAATAAAGGTGAATGTATTACTTATTTCTTTGCATTTCCTCTACTGTGAACTCTTGATTCTTTTCCTTTATTCATTTTTCTAATAGAGTCTTAGTTTTTAAAATTTTGATGCATTGGAAGCATTAACCTTTTTATAATATTGACTAAATCCCAATTTGTGGTTGGCTTTTATAAATTTATTTTTAATGATTTTTGACCCGAACAATAGTTTAACTTTTAATTGAGATTTTAATGTTCTATTTTTTAAAATAATTAAGTCAACAATCTACCTGAAAGATATTTGGGTAAATGATGTGTAGTGACAATCTAATTTTTCCTCCAAAGTCTGAGTTTAAAAGCACCAGGGTCACATAATGAATAATCCACCCTTTCCTTACTCTTTATAATGCATTTTTTTGTTGCTTGTTAAATACTTATATAAATCCATTATGGTTTGATTCTGGAGTGTCCCATTCCAAATATTCTCTATTATTCAATTTCTACCACTTTACTAGATGATGTTTGCACTGTTTCATTTCTCTCATTTTTTTCACTATTTATCCAGTTATTTTTACTGTTTATTTTTCTAATGATACTAAAAACAGAACAAAACAAAACAAAAAAAGCACCTCTGCTTTTATTTTTTAAGAATTTTGTTTTTGTAATACATTTTTAATCTTCTGTATACGCTAAGATCTTTTTATCTTTCTGAAATGCAACTTTCAAAGTTGAAGCTATTTGCTAATGTATTTTATTTCAATTTTATTACCAAGTTAATATATTTTATAGTAAATAATATTAAAAATGAAAAAAGAACACATTAAAATGATAGTTTGATTCAACTGAGTAAAGAATTTACCATTTTTCAAACTTGAAATATTTCATCTACCGAAGATCTGTAAAGGACCATGGATTTTATCAACCAAATAACCTAATGTAAAAGAAGACATCGTGATAAAGAGTTTCCAGAGCTTACATGCTGGTTAGTTGTTGAATCAATACTCAGCTCAAACCACTTCACCACTAATCTTGTTTGTTAAACCACTGGGATACAACACAGTGTTAAGAGTATATGTATTGAAGTCCTATATCAGAAACCTATTGCTGCCATTTAGTTAACTGTGTTTAGCCCTTTGTAAGCTGGGCATGAAAGGGTGTTTGTAAGAAATAAATGAGGTCCTGCAGACACAGTAGTTGTATGTGTGATGTAGGGAGCATTCCATAGAGGTTAATTATGATCAATAATATAAAAAATGGGAATCAATTGGACTGTATTTGTAATTAGATATATACTTAAACAACTTTGAAATGTGCTATATTTTCCTCCAAATCTATAACACCTTTAAAGTAGGTTAATGGTATTAAATGACTTTCTCAAATTATGTATGTTATTCGATTCCTTCCTTGAAATGAAAGCTGAAATTCTGATCTGAGAAAACTGAAGTAATTATATGGAAAATAAAACCATCATGGATATAATAAACAAGCTATATCATCTAATTCTTAAACATTGACTCAATGTTTTTTTCTAATAGTTTCAAATATTTTCAATTCATATATTATAATATAGTTATCACACTGTGCAATTTTATTTCAAGATTTATCAAGCAAAGCCACTGCTACTATTGGTAATTGTCTTCAGAATAAATTTTTGTGAGGGATGGGATGTAGTTTTATATTGTGATTTGCTATCTTTCAAAGTTTGGATGAATTCACTTGACAATTTTAGCTTCAGTAATATTATTTGGGTCCTTTAAGTGCTGATACTTTCCTAAAACACTTAAAAATGAGTAAAGACACTCTTTAATACTGAGTTTAGAATAGGTAATATAAAACATCTTTTATTTGTCAGAAGTGTAAATGGAGAAGTTTCTTGGGTTACTAGTGATGACATTGAATTAAAAACCACTCCTGAATTTTCTTGGGAGAAACCTGGATAGAATATTGATTTAATATTTTTGAGTGAAGTGAAAATAAAAAATACAGGCTTGATTTTTGTGGGGAAAAAAGGTAACATTAAGTAATAAAGGGAATTAGTAAAATTTGAAAAGGACATTTACTTTGGTGTATTGATAGGTACAGGAAATATTCTATTGTACACATAAAAAGAGCTGAAGAGAACACCAAAAGCTTATTTTATGTGAAATAAATTGTCCAGAACTGCCTGGATGGTGTGGCTCAGTGCTTGAGCATCGACCCATGCACCAAGAGGTCATGGGTTGGGTTCCTGATCAGGGCATATGCCCAGGTTGTGGGCCCGATCACCAGTGAGGGGCATGCAGGAGGTGGCCAATCAATATTCTCTCTTATCGATGTCTCTAGCTCTCTCTCCCTCTCCCCTCCTCTCTCTCTAAAATCAATAAAGAAAAAAATATATTATCCAGAACTTCTAGAACTCACTAACTGGGACAGAACTCATTGTTCTTTTCTTCCTTTAAGCTGGATGCCTCCAGGGTTTAAGCATTAAGTATGTGTTGATTCTTAAATCAAGACACATTTTTTATTTAAAAAAGGAGTATTCATGCCTATGTTTATTGCACTATTATTTATGATAGCTAAGATATGTAAGCAACATTGGTGTTCACCGATAGATGAATGTATAAAGGAAATGTGGTTTGGCCTGGCTGGTGTGTGGCTCAGTTGGTTGAGTGTGGTCCCATGCACCAAGAGGTCACCAGTTTGATTCCTGGTCAGGGCACATGCCTGGGTTGTGTGGGCTTGATCCCCAGTAGGAGGCATGCAGGAGGCAGCCAATGGATGTTTTCTCTCATCGATGTCTCTTATCTCTCTCCCTCTCCCTTCCTCTCTCTCTAATACTAGTAAAAACATATTTAAAAAATGTGGTTTGCATATATGAATATTAAGCATGTAGAGTGGAATATTATTCAGCAATAAAAAAGAATGAAATCTTGACATTTGTAACAACATGGATGGACATAGAGGGTATTATGCTAAGTGAAATAAGTCAGACTGAGAAAGACAAATAGTATATGATTTCACTTATATGTGGAACCTAGAAAAACAAAATAAATGACCGAATGAAGCAAAACCGACAGACTCACAGATACAGAGAACAAGCTGATGGATTCCAAAGGGGGGAGGAGTGCAGGGATGAGTCAAGAAAACAGAGTTTATTTTCAGCAAACATAAAGAAGAAAAAGAAGGTAGATTGTTTTGATAATAGTAAAAAACCATCCTTTAATCCTCATTTTCTAAAAGTTTTGATCATAGTGATTTTTTAAATTTTATTCAAAAGTTTTAATATATGTTGAAATGAGAGCATGCTTTCAATAGATTTACCAATATTGTATCAGTGGATTTGCTAACAGTAAATATTCATATTTCCAGAATTAACTGTATTATGTTGTGAAGGCTATTCATCAATACACATGATGTGCTAGCATTTTTTTTTAAACTTCTACAACTTTACTTGTAGAAGAAACGAGTATAAAGTTAGTTTCATAGTATTGCCTTTTCAGATTTTGGTAATAGACCAATAATCTTATGAAATAAATTTGGCAGTTTTCAACTTTTTCAAGTTAATGTTTAAGTTTTTCTGGAGCTCCTTTTAAGACACTTTTTTTTTTTTTTTAAGAAAAACTCACATTAAACCATCTGGTCCTAATGCTATTTAACAGTAATCATAATTTTATATCTTTACTAGTTTACCTTATATTCATTTACACAGTTTGTCTTTCAACTATAATTAAGTTGATACTTTTCCAGAAAAGTCATCAAGGTTGGTGAGTTTGTTGTAGTAATAATGTGATGATAATGATGAAGAAGAGGAGGAGGAAGACACTTCAAGCAGTAGCAATTGTTGCTAACTCCACTGTTTTAAGTTCTTCACACACGAACTCAACACCACACATCTACTCCTGATATAGTTAAAAACATTCTTTAAATATGTATAGATAAAAAAGCATTTCAATAATAGGATTCTGATCCTATTTCGCTCAGAAACCATGGGTTAAATTTGTCTACATTTATGTACATATTTAATTGTATAATATACCTATGGAGATCACTATATGTGTGTGTGATGTATTTTACAAAGTTGTATGTGGGAGTGCAGAAGGAATGAACACACAATATGTAAAATTGCTCATTTTACATCGGAAGATACTAATTTTTTGTATCTGCTTTTCGACTTTGATAATATGAAATTATATGATATTACAATACTTGGCATATTTACTATTATTGTAATAACAGATGTATTGGTTTTCTGATGCATAAATATTCTTATTTTTCAGGAGTTTTCTTAAAAAATGATAGTGTTTCATAACAGATTAAGAGAGATAATCAACTATTGGCGACTTCCTAGAGAAACAAACAAACAAAAAATTAAAAAGTGGTTCCCTCTTTTACCTCCTCCATGAACAAAAAGAACTCTATCCAGACTCTGCAGTTGCCAACAGAAAGTGTTGTAGATTGTTCTTAGCTTTCCTCACCATCTTCTTGGTCTTGGGCACTATCCCTAACCTATATTCTGAATTCAAGTTCACGTTGACGTGTATTGCTGCTAGCTCCATTGCCACAGTATATTGCTCGTTCTATTCAAACTCTGCTGCACTGAGATGGGATGTGATGCTAAGTGCCAATCAGCGTTCGTCACTACTGGGCAAATATTCCTGTTCCACAGTCAATTATTACACGTTCCTTGTAACAATTATCTTGACCCAAATATTATGCTTTGTGTCTCCTCTTGGTTACTGTTTTGGTGTTTTCTGGGAGTTGTTAGGAAGGTATTAGGAGAAACAGAAGTATGGATAATGGAGTTGAAAACCAAGAAATGAAGTAGGCATAGGACACAACTTGAAGGGACTTGTTAGTTCCATTTTGGGTTTTGAACCTAATCCCAGGCTTTAGGGAAATTATTTCAAAGAATTTCAGTGGCAAAATTATCTATTTTGTATGTTTTAAAAATATCATTTTACGTGATCCTTAGAAAATGAAATTATGGGGTTGAAGGTGGAACAGGAAGAACAATTAGGAAAGTAATGTAGGAAGTTCTGATCAAGAAATCATAGTAGCTGGGACTAGGTTGGTAGTTTTAAATATGAATAAATAGATGAGGTATATTTTTGGTAGAATTGCAGGATGTGGTAATTTGTTGGAAGGGATCATGATTGGAGAGGAAGGTGTCAAGGGTAGGTACCAAGTATGTTGTTTGAGCAACACGTTGCACATACGTTCTCTTTGCTAATTGGAGAACAATGGAAGAGATACAGATGCAGAAAGAAGGGAAACCAAGAGTTTAATCTAGGTATACTAAGTTTGAGATTTCTGGAGACTTCCCAATGGAAATGTCAAATAAGCAGTTATATATATATATTTCTGGAGTAAAACCATAGAATTTTATAAGTCTAAAGAGAAACCATTTAAAATCATCAGCATTTAGATGGTAGCTAAAGTCATGGGAGTGGAAAGGAGGATTACAGACTAAAACTTGAAGAACCCCAACATTTAAAGGTCAAATATGGAGGAGGGGATAAAAGAGTGGTGAGGGAAAGAGAACCAGGCTTGGTGCCACAGGGGCCTGGGAGAGAGAGGGTTTCCAGAAGGCAGGAATGGTTAGTGTGAAATGTTGCCTAGAGGTTACAGAAAATAGATATCAGAGTCTGCAGAAAAAGAAAGAGTAGAAGGAAATTGTTTCTTCTTGCTGAATCTTTGCATTTGTATCTGTTGTTATAATTTTAGATGCAGATTACATTAGAATATTCTTTTATCTCCATCTTAAGTTCTGTCAAATTTTATTCCTCTTATGTGAGTTTACTCAGCATTCATATATTTTCATATTGTGTGTGTATTAAACTTGATGAATTTAAAAAAACTAGTTAAGATTATACGAAAGCTGAGAGAATCCTTTGGCTATTATATTGAATGACTTCCAAAAATATTTGAACCTTAATTAGAAAATGAATAATTCAATTATTTCATTGATATAGATACTCCTCAAATTTACTCTCAACTCAACAAATTTTATTAAGCCATGATCATGTACTAGGTACCTTGGTGGGTGCTGGAGATACTGAGATGAATAATATGGGGAGCCTTTATAAATAAAATAAGACCCACTGGTCTGATATAGCTATGGAAAACTATTAATCAATTATCCAGAGAAGCCACTGGGAGGTTCCACAGACTTTTTGGGATCTTTTGAATTGAACTCACTGACAAAAGAGTGGAGGTAGAGAGAGACCTGGGGACGGTGACACTGATGAATGGGTCTTACTTATTTTTCTTGTATTTTCAGTGCCAATGGAATCATGCTGCCCTCTCTGTCAACTCTGAATCACATTGACAGGACAGTTTGTGCCCATTTGTCTTCTCTTGTTTGACATTGGTCTTTCATTGATTTGTCATCTCAAACATTGACCAGGTCTGTTCTGCTCTGTAATTGCCATTAATACAACCTGGCCTTTTACAAAACAGAAGAATGATAGCAAAAAAGAAAAGCTTTATTTTTCTTTAGGTCATGGTATGACTTGTTTAGAATTCTTAGAAAGCTCTCTTGACAGTCATAAAGACACAGCTTGACAGTCATAAAAACACAGTTATAAACATACATATAGCATATATAAAACATATGCATATGTGCACACACACAGAGGTCTCTAGGATTTTTTGCTTCAGGACAACCAGGGCTTATCTTGATTGAGGAGGCAATGCTATCTATGGAACATATAGAACATGAGTTTTGGAGTCAACCTTAGGTTCAAATGTCAGTTCTGCCCTTCTTCCTGGGTGATCTCAGGAAGGCTATTTAATCTCTCTATATCTGTTTTCTCATCTATTATTTTTGGGTAATAAATAGTTTCCTCACTGTTTTGTTATGAGGGTTAGATGAGACAGTGTGGCTGCCATCTAGTAGGCTACTTGCTTTATACTTTCTTTAATTTTATAAAAATTCATACTTTCAATTTAGACTTTATTACTCTGAATCTGCTTTCAGAGTTATTTTTTAAAAAGTATAATTTGGAGCTGATTCTAACTATGGCATTAATACATACAATCTATGATATAATATACTCATATACGTACTGTTTCCATTTATTATTGTTTAAAACTTAAAAAAAAATCCAGCTTACTCTGAGAATACAAGTAGATGAATAAGGATGAGAAGTAAAGGAGAAATGTGACTGTAGGAGGAAATGATTAATTTCTTTGGTAAAGGTAATAAAATTTTAATGAAATTAGATAATGAGTCTATTTGTACTGAAAAAGCTACATAAGTAGTAGGAGTTTGGTCACATAAATTGTACTCTACCAAATTGTGTGAAATTGGTGGGGTTGAAATAACAGTTTCCTAGTTGGTAAACATCAAGGAAAGATGTGGTACATGACAAATGGTCCGATGGAAGAAGGCAAGTATAAGCAACTCCCTTAGATTTATAGAGAACGGGAAGTAGTGGGTTACACTAAGACTGAGAATTGTTTTCAATGAATGGAAAAGTATACATTACCTCTTGCTGAGATGAGTTTTCATGTCTGAGGCTACTTCATATTTTGGGGGCCTGTGTGATGAAATTTTATTAGCTCTTAATATACTGCTACCTTCTAAATTCATTTAATTATTTTTGGAGGTTTTGCTTTATAATCTAATACCTTCTATGGTAGATGTTGCCCTCAAATTCCTAATATGATTGAATTGACATGGAGATTGGGTCAAGTGTATGTTTGTGGGTTTCCAGGAATGTATGGTTGGGGGAGGGGACATCAGGAGTAGGATGTATAGTGGCTTCTGACTTTGTTCTGTCAACTGGAATGTGACTTGCTTGTCCCTTGAGAGTGCACTTACAGGGAATCACTGTACATTTTACAAATATATATAATGCAAGCTTATCATTTCAGAATTAGTATCAGGATTTTATCCTATGCTCCAGGAATATGATATATATGACAACTCTGATGAATGAACCAACTTGGAGATTTTGTTCAAAAGTGTATGTTGCTATGGCAATTTATAATGTCTTCTCTGAATAGACACATGTAGAATATTACTGATAACTTCAATAAGACCAAAGAGAAGGTCAGGTCAATTCTATGTTACAATAACGAGAGAAAGATTGCAGAAAAACAAATTTTGCAGATGATGAATGAGTACTATTCGTGGTATTAAGTGACAACTTTTATGTACTTTGATCGTCAAAAATAAATGCATTAAAATTCTTTGTTAATCTATCATTGTAATAATTATGTTCATTACATTTCTGGATACAAATGAGTTGGTTGGATGTGATGAATGCAACCCTGATTGGAATATTGTTATAATGACCAAACTGTTCTTCCTGCCTCCAATCTCACACTTTTTTTTTTTTTATTCTCACCCAAGGACATTTTTTTGCATTCATCTTCAGATAGAGCAGGAGGGAGAGAGGGGGGAAGAGAGAGAGAGAAACATCGATGTGAGAGAGACACATCGACTGGTTGCCACCCATACGACCCCAACCGGGGCCAGGGACAAACTGCAACCGAGGTACGTGCCCATAGCGGGAACCGAACCCGGGACTCTCTGATCCGCGGGCCAATGCTCTAACTGCTGAGCCAAACCGGCCAGGGCCACACTTTTTTGTTTTAATTCATCTTGGTAATCATCACTAGATTTATTTTTCTATGGCTGCCTCCAATCCTACTCCTTCCAAACCTTTCATGATTTCTCTGTACATGCACAAATGGTGGCTTCCGGCATTATCGCATGCTGTTCTCTCAGGTATGTCCTCATTTCCTCTTGGTGTCTTCTACAAATCATTCAAGGCCCAGCATGCCTCCCCTCATCATCGCTGAAAATGATTCCATCCATTTCTGCCTTCTCCTCATCCTACTTTGTATCGTTTTTGTTAATAATTACTCCTTAGACATTAGTGACAATTTAGCCACTTACCATATACATTTGAAATGTTACTTAACCTCTTTGGACCTCAGTTGCCTTATTTATGAAGGAAAGAAACTGGGTTCAAGTTAGATTAATTTGGGGGGCCATATGGTCTTGACTGCTCAACTCTGCCATGAGCGGACATAGGTAGTATGTAAACGAATGAGCTTGACTATTCCATGAAACTTAATTTACAAAAACAGGCAGTGGGCCAGATTTAGCCTGAGTCAAAGTTGGCCAACCCCTGGAGTATACTATCATTTCGGAGTCTCCTTCCAGTGCTAAGATTTTATGAGATGATAAAAAACCATTTCTATTCCTAACATCAAAGGGCTGAAATTTTTCCTCAAAGTACAGCTTCATAATACATTACCCTGTTAATTGTCACTGATGATAACAGCTGGTTTTAGCCTTGCACTCTCTCCCTGGTACATGTCCCATGGTTGTGGATATCTTATATTCTGTCAATGTAGTGACTGCAGTTTGACAGAAGATCATTTTGACTGGAGCGTACACTGGGCAAAACCTTGTTGTCTATTTTCTCCATACTTTTTTTTTATAGGCCTAATTATAGTGATATTATACTTATAATGCATTTGCTTCCTGAAGTATTAGGATAGGGTAGGATTAGTGATATGTCAGCAACTCAATAAATATAATTGATTTGATGATTAATTAATATTAGGAATATACAATTATCTCTGATATTTTCATACAAAAAAATAGCTTTTGGAAATCTCCCTCTGCTTCTCCAATCATTGATAAAATTTATAGCTTCTTTGCAGAACATATTAATAAAAGTACCGGATCTTAGCGCTGGCCAGTGTGGCTCAGTTGGTTGGGGGTTGTCCTATGCACTGAAAGGTTGCCAGTTTGATTCCTGGTCAGGGCACATGCCCAGGTTGCAGGCTCTCAGCTGATACATGTTTTCCTCTCACACGAATGTTTCTCTCTCTCTCTCTCTCCTTCTCCCTTTCTCTAGCTCTAAAAATCTATTCAAAATTCTTTTAACAAAAGTACTTGATTTTAGATCAAGTCCTGGCTTGATTTATATTTTATTTTAGTAAGAAATAAATTGTGTGTGTGTTGGGGCGGGGTGCCCTCATTTTATTGTGCTTTTCCATGCAGTCTATTTTCCTTCACCTTTGATGTAGCATTAATTAGCACTTTCTGATAGTTCTCAATCATATTCAACACTGCCACACTCAGTAGGCCTGGATATCTTTTTTTTTTTTTTTTCAATATCGTTACTAGGTGTCTCTGGTAGAACATTCATAAGACAACAAAAACCTGCATATCTTTGCTTCACTGTTACTGCAGTTATCTTACAAATTGTCTGCCATCTCACCTTTAAACACAAAATCCTATATTCAGAGTAGTCATATCATTGTTATTGACAGGAGTCTTATTTGGTAATTTCTTTTTACTTGTATCATATCGGACTTTCATTTCCTTAATAAGAAAGTTTGGAGTTCTGTATCAGGCTTTCTTATATATTTGTTCTTTGTTTTCCTCCAAAATTTCCTGTTCTAGTAGGCTGTATTACATAAATGTTTTTTTCACATGTCCACTGTTTAGAAACTTTGTTTTTATCTGTCTGGATCTATATTCACTAATAGAGAATTGGTCTGCCCAGAAAACATGAGTTTGAATTCTTGTCAAGTCTACTGGGCACAGGTGGGCACCCCAGAAGCAGCAAGTCATCAGAAGCATTGCAACATTGTAGTCCAGCTGATTCTGTTCCAGTGTGGTACACTTGCCATCATAATCTAAATTATTTTGTTCTTGTAACTCTAGATTCTTAGGTGCATGTGAGGCCTGCTTTAAAGAACTGGATTCCTACACACATGTCATCTTGACATGTGAGTTAGGAAATAATTATTCTCATCATAGAAGAATTCCTCACGGTGCAGAAAGGCCTTTTCACAATTTCTTTTAATAATCAGCTTTCCTTTGTTCTTACAGTGTTTTCACTGTCAGAAACCCTGGAGGGCCATGCATTTAAAGGTGAATATGCAGAACCACTATCAGTAGAGAGAACTCAAAGAGGAGGAAGCCACCCTGTAATTACAGCCTTCAGCAATGATAAATCAACCTGATCGTCAGGAACACATCTCTGTGTAATATGACGTGCACCTCATGCAATGCCACATTTGATGTGCCTAACCATTCAACCTTGAAATCCTGGAGTTAACCTTGTCTCTTTCTTCTTCCTCTCTGTCAGTATGAATTGGCTCAGAAATTCCATTACTTTTATCTCCAAAGTAGATCTCAAATCTGTGCCCTCCTGCTCCATTCCCACTGCCTGTGTACTTCAAAGCGCTTGATCAGCAAATATCTCATTAGGGTTGAACTATATGATAGTCTCTATTCTAGGTGTTGTAGATACAGCTGTTAAAAGAATAAACAGTATTTGCTTTATGGGTCTTACATTTTTATTCGGGATTTCATTATTTCTTGTTTTCACCGTTGCATTCATCTCATGTTTTCAGCCTCCCCACCCTGGAATCTAGCTCTCAAATGAACACCAGAGTTGTTCCTCTGAAGGACAATCTGGATTATGTCATGTCCTGTATTCAGATGACCATCACCAGCTTTGTAAATGTCAAGATTGGTGGTCATGAGTACTCTGGACAGCTTGGGCCAAATCTGCTTTTTCCCACTTTATTTCCTGTCTCCCATTGCTGTTCTCCAGTTGCACTGGACCAAGGGCGGCTCTTAGACGAGGCAGAGATCAGCTTTCCTTGACTCTCTTGTGAATTCACACTTATTTATTGTGCCTAACATTCTATACTCCCATTTCTACGTGAAGAATTTCAACTCAGTTCTGTGAAGGGAGTCGTCTTTGCCTCCCACAGACAGGTAATTTCTTCATCTGTAACCCATAGAAAAATTTAAAACATGCTTTTATAAAAGTAGCAATTAAAGAATTCAAATCATTTTATACTTTGTTTTTTATTTCCCAACATCACTCTTGTGAGATTGTCAGCATCTTGAAGACAAAAGATATATCTTCTTCATACTAAAGGGTTGTTTGCTGTATAAAAGCAGAAATAAATGAAGTACACAAGAGATTCTATGCTTTCCTTCAAAAAAGGGATATTCATGGGAATATATATATATATATATTACTTTTTAAAAGTTTTACCTTTATTCTCTCTGTTTACTATGTCAAATATGATAATCACTGGATACATGGACCTCAATGGCAAAATCAAAACCAAGGGAGAAAAAAAGTATTTAAAATTTTATACAAAGTAGTTATTTAGTTCCAATAATTTTGCTATCTAGATAGACATAGCTTAAAATAGAGTTTTAAGAAATCTAGTATTGTTTAGCATGGCTATCTGAAAAGAACAATATTCTTTTTAAAGGAAACATGCATAAAGATATTTATAACCTATTTGGTGATTACCAGAGAGAAAGGAGGATGGGGAAGTAGAAGAGGGTAAAGGGGGATAAATGGTGATAGAAGGAGGCTTGACTTTGGGCGGTAAACACACAATAGAATATACAGATGGTGTATTATAGGATTATTCACCTGAAACCTATATAACTTTATTAACCAATGTCATCTCAATACAATTAAATTTTTTTACAAAGTTATTCACAACCTTAGCAATACAAAATCTTATATTATTCTTTAATGGTTTTTCATGCTTTACTCTGCAGAATTTAGGATCTCTCCATTAAAACTTTTGATATTATGCAAAAAAAAAATAGTGTTTCCAGAACTATCTAAAAGTGAGCATATAAAATTAATCCAGAGGAAGAGATTAAGTGATCATGTGTCTGAGGCAAGAGTAAACTCAAGGTGGAGAACCACCAGTTCTCAGGCATCCTCGGGAAATGTGATACATGGACTAAGACTTGCCCAGATTTTTCTTTAATATGGGCATTTCCCCAGGTATCACTACATTTTGAGAGAAAAAATGATCATTCCTGGATCTTGACAAATAATTGAAACAATTTAATCAGGTAGAAGAAAATTTAAAGAACTGTATAAAGTTCATATGAAGTACAATCCCTTGAGGCAAGAAAAACTACTATTAAGATCTCTCAGGCTTATGAAACTATTGTGCATTTGCTTTAGAGTAATAAATTTAAGGGAACAATCTGAGCAGAGTAAGGTTAAGGTTCTGGTCTGTCTAAACAAATGCTTGTGAATAGTCCTTATAATAAAGAGATATAAATGGAGGAAAGAAGAGCATAAATACTGATGTTTAGGACAAATCTGAATGTAATGAAGATCCCCATGTTCTCAAAGACAGCTGTTGACTTGAAAGAGGACATTTGTGAAACTATATGCATATCTATATAATTTTCAGCCTATTGGTATAATGGCAAACAAAAATCCACTACCACAATTTGGAAACATACATATATTAGGAAAAATGCCCTTCAGAGGTCAAGAAAAAAGGCCCTCCCCCCTATATATGAATACTATAAGAAGTATTCTTGCTTTATACTAGTTAATCCACATTTCTATTTGGATAAAGGTGTAGGGGGAGGAACAAACTTTCCTTTACCCTTAAGGTTCTTCTGGTTGGTCTAATAATCAAATAGACACAGGACAGATTAGCAAGAGAAAATGACTAAATTTAATACATACAAATGTATGGGAACCCCTACATACAAGAGAAAGAGACCCCCACATGCAGGAGAGGTTCAAAGATAGAGAACTTCCTGAGCTAGAGATGAGGTAAGGTGCTTTGGGGGCTTCAGAGTCATTGCAGAATAATAAAAAGAGCAGAGCTTTAGTAAATAGAAGTTTGCCCTGCCCTATAGATAGGTCAAAAGAAGTTACCTCTGATAATCTCATGGGCAAGGCCTCTAATTCAAATTCTTCTAGGTAGTTAGTGTAGGAGGCAGATGTTTCTCTTGAGCCTGGTGCTAAAGTTGCCTTTAGCTCAAAATAATCTATCTACCATAGAGGCATATCTTGTGGCGACTATTCTAGACCCTCACAGAGATTTTTAGTACATGGATTTGCTATGATACCAATGGGAAATCATCTAGGGCAAAGTGATTTTTCCTAATCTTTCAGAGCATGGGATATTTACAAAACAACCCACAGATCTATTTTCCTACAACACCCTGTTGCAACTCTGGGATATTTGATTACCATCTTAGGAACTGTCTGGAGAAGTTCCGGGAGAAAAGTTAACTGAAGGTCGCAGTGCCAGTGTTAGATCCTGTGATGGATAGACTGGGCTTGTTACTTGACATGAAGGATGTAGCATAGGGGGAGTACACAATAGCTTCTATGGTAAGGTGTGATATTTTCTTCCCATCTGAATTTTGCATACAAGTTAACATCCTTTGTTTACAATTTTCTTTCACAAGCATCCTAGTCTCTGAAACTATCAGACTCAGCAGACTTTCTTTACTTTCCACCCCCCTTCACCTCATTTGAAGAGTTAATTTTTATTTCTCTCCATTTTGAGATGTTTTATAATAATTTGAATGCTGGTATTCTCTCTGGGTTAAACATGACTGGTATTTTAAATAATGCTTCTTAAATTTATAATAAACAGCAATGTTTCTTGAAAGAAAAATTTATAGCACTCCAAAGAGTTGATAGATTTGCAAGAATGGAATTATTGCTGTCTTTTATATCATTGAAAATTTTATTTAGATAATTATAACAACATTTATAGGAACATATGAAAAATATAGGCAATTGAATAAAAGTAGATGTGATAGTTTATATTACTTAGATGTCTCCAAACTAAAGTAGATTATTTTACTTATAAATTATTTGGTGATACTAGAAAAAGAAAAATTATACAATGACTATCTGAAATGCCTCTTTTCCTTTGTGAGGAAAAAGCCTGTTTCAGAATTAGTTGGTCTCTTATCTGTTGGTAATAGAATAATGTGCAGTCATTATTTTGCTAAATCTTAACTCTGTATACAGTTGTAGATCTTCATGCCCCCAAACACTGTCTCAGTATTTCTGAGAGTCCCCAGGCATATTTAAAATGGTCTTATTAATAAATGCAATATTTATTTCATGGTACATTTTTCTTGTGTGTCTTTTCTGTCCCCTCTGTTGAATATTTCTTTGTTTTCCTATACATCATCCTCAATACATTGTAGCCCAAGAAGTTTGAAAGATATTACAAAGTGATAAACTAACTTCTATTCACTTATGGTATTATCTTCTATTTGAGTGCTATTAAAGTATTTTATAGAATATACAGAGTTTTTAGTAAAATAGCTCTTTTGGGTTTTAATAATAAGTCTGACTTTCCCCTTCTCCAACTCTGAACTTTTCTGAGTCCAGTGTAAGAGCTAAGTTTGGATAGATTTGAGTAACAGGGAACAAGTTATAGCCTCAGTTGCTCCTCCTCTCTTTTGATCAAGGCTTAATTACTAGATCAAGCTTGCCATGTCTGAATACCTACTTCTTTCTTTTTAAGAAAATATGTTTCTGTTATCAGAGAAAAGCATGGATGGTCTTTCTCTGTTGATAGTGGAAGTGGGGTTCTTGGGGAACCCCTGCAATAAACATGTTGAAATAAGCATGGGAAGATGAGATGTGGTAGAAAGCTTTATGTTCATAGAATTACATCTCTGCATTACTAAAGTCCCATTTCCCTTAATCCAGTCCTGGAAGATGAGCAGCTAGGAATTCAGTAGAGCTAGAAACCAGTGACCAAAATTTCCATTCCATGTTGGAATTGGGTCCAGTACAGCACTAGGCTAGTTGCAGTCCATTGATCCATTGTGTGGGGTCCATATGCTGGGGGCCATGTGGGTGAATGCAGGGGAGCCAAGAGAGCACACCCCCTGCAACAAGAGAGCCAGTAGCCAAGAGCACAAGAGTGCAAACTTTTTTGTTTAGGAGATTAAATATCGCAAATCTTCCCATGCTTGCATTGACCCCTACTCTGGCCAATGACTTGTTCCCAGGTGTGACTAATAGGCAAGTACTTTCCCTATTTCACCCAGACCTTACTGGGCATGTGTCTGTGTTCCCCCTGTCCAGTCCCTTCCCCCAGCAAACTGTGGGGAATAGATTGGTGGCTTCCTGGGGAGTGTTAAATTGCAGCTTCCTGGCAAAACTGCACAAATGACATGCCTATAATATTTGGCCTTTCCTTTGCTTCTTTCCTGTTATGTATAACTAGGTTATTTACAATGGTATCGTTTTTATTTATGCTGTTAGAGAGGAAGAGATAGGGAGAGAGAAATAGAAACATTGATAAGAGAGAAACATTGATCAGCTGCCTCCTGCATGCCCCCTATGAGGATTGAGGCCACAACCCAGGCATGTGCCCTGACCATAATCATACCAGTGACCTCTTGGTGCATGGGACGACGCTCAATCCACTGAAGCTCACAGCTCAGTCAGCAGGGCTGAATACCTACTTCTTGATTTGGAGTTCTTTGCTGGGAAGCTTCTAGTGCCTCAAGCAAGTCTGCCCCCAGCTTCTCAACAAATCTAGTAGAATCTCAGATATGGGGTTCCCCTGCTTCCTTTATAATTTGGGAGTTGAATTATTTCTTAGATTCTTCTGATTTAGTTTTGTATTTTATGTTAAGCAACTAGTCGCCAGGTCATCTAAAAGCAAATTTGTTTGAGTGGTAAACATTTCTGAAATTGTTTCGATAGCTATGATAAATAAGTGAGTAGAAATGAATGCCTTGAAGTATCAGATATGATTACTACTTCAAGTACATAATGTCCTTTAAAGATTTGGAAGCATATACAGGACTGGTAAGATTTTTCAGTGGTGATGGCTTTTTAGAAAAGTTAAAAGGATATAAATGCAATTAGAAAACTACAAAAATGGTTTTGGAAATTGACCAGTTTAAACTCACCCATTATACTGTCCAAACATTGGAAACCTTAAAGTGATCCACTCTACCCTTGTGTGTAGCAGAGAACTAACAGAAAGATGACAAACAGTGTAATTGCCCCTCCATCCTGTATCGGGAACAAAAGAAAGAAAAATTGTTCTTTAGTGTTTTCCTACCCCCAAATCACTTTTTCCCTCCCATTCTCATGCCAAAGGATCCAAATTCATCAATATGTTTTTCTGAATGCCTCAAGGTCTGACCCATAAACCTGTCATTTTTAGGCAATATCTCCATGCCGTGGGGCCATTATTCTGTTCTGTACCCCGTGAAAAATAACTTTCTGCAAACTGAGATGTTGAAAATATTTGAACAACAAATTTGTATCTCTTCCAGGAATGTTTGTTTTGTTATGGCACAACATGATTTAGCTAGAAGGAGTTCTGCTGTTGGTATTTGGGATATTAGGGATGGGTTGATGAGGTGATGTGTAGGCAGGACTGTGTTCTCACAATCCGTTAAATCCCATGAAAGTGGTAGTCAGTATGCTATCTCAACATTAAACTGATGTTGTTCAGGACACGCTGCAGTTGAGGACTCTATAAGAAAAGCAATATAACATATTTAAAAGAGCAAGTGATTAGGAGTTCTGGTTCAACATTTCCCACTCTGTGATCTTGGACAAATGTTGTTATTTCATTAGTAAATAGAACATGTTAGTAACATCTGCCTCCCTGTGTTTAGTCAAGAGAGAAAAATGAGATATTGTAGGTTTGGGTTCTTAATGAACTGTTACATGCTACAGAAAATGGGCAAGTAATGGGAATATAGGATTTTATTTCCATATATGTACATATATAGAGAAACTCCACATTAATGCATAGCCACTTTATAAGATAATATATGCATATGAATGCTTTTACATAAGTTCTCTTATCTACAACAATGATCTGTATTTACATTGTTCTTAATTACTAGTCTTAGAGGCTTGTAATTTATGCCATTATATAGAGTTTCAGAAGGCTAGACATAAACAAAGGAGGAATCTTTAAGTACTTTTAAACTTCTGTAAAATCATAGAGCATTTGTCTTTCTCGCTATAACTTATTCCACTAACATAATACTGTGTAGATTTATCTGTGTTGTTACACATGGCCAGCTTTTTTTTTATGGCTGAATAATATTTCATTGTATATATGTACCACATCTTTATCCATTCATCTATCAAATCCCTATGTTTTAAATCAGAAACTAACATACTATTCTATGCCAACTGTACTTTAATGAAAAATAAAATAAAAACAAAACACAAACCTTGCCTCCCAGCCAGTGTGGCTCAGTGGTTGAGTGTCGACCCATGCACCAAGGGGTCACCGATTCAATTCCTGGTCAGGGCACATACCCAGGTTGTGGGCCAAATCCTCAGTGAGGGGCATGCAGGAGGCGACCAATCGATGTTCTCTCTCACCCATGTTTCTATCTCTCTCCCTCTCCCTTCCTCTCTCTTTTTAAAATCAATAAAGACAAAAAAATTATTTTAATAAATAAATAAATAAACCTCCATACCCCACTTTCACTGAGATTTATCTCCTTTGGTCAATGAGTTTGATTTCAAACCTTTGGATATAGATGAGCATATTCAGACACAGTACATAGTGTTATAGTAAAAAGCAAACTATCCAAGTACATTTCTATAGGGCAACAATGACAGTTCCATAGTAAAACAGGATGGGGCAAAGGAAAATAAAGATACAATCCTGAAAATAATTTGCATTTTATCGAGATGCAAGTCAAACATTTTTAATCATACCAATATTTATTATAATTATTATTATTTGTAGATGGGGCATGCTGAGAGGAGCCCAGGGGCGGAAAGAAAAATTTTGGGTATGTAACTCTACTTGAATTTCTACTGTGGAGTGAATATTTTAGAATCATCTGTGTCTCTACTACCTGCTCTGTATTATTTAGTCGCACCCTAAGTCACTGAACTACTGTTTGTAATATTGATATTTTCTCCAACAGAAAACTGATGGCAATCATGAATATTATAGTAATAGTTTTTCTCAACTACTCCTATTTCAAATTGTAAAACAAAACACCAGTATTTTTCAAAATGAGAATCAACAGGAACATTTTTTTCTACTATCATCTATATTAAACTTAATGTAATGGTTAGACTTCTCTCATATATGTCAATCAACTTTGTATTCTTGCAGTATTTTTGCTCTGGATGATGCTTTTGTAACATTTGTGTCAATTATTTAAATATAGGGGTAAAGTGTTTTTGTTTTTGACAACTATAACATATACAGGTTTCTTTATGAAGAAAGAGCAAATATTTCATCTAAAAAATAGTAGAAAGTTATATGTAAGAAACAGTTTGAAAAGGATTAAAATATATTACCTAAAATATACAGTTGATTACAATGAAAAATGATGAAGTGTCTCAAGTCCTTATATTAGATACTTCCAGTTTTTTTTTTTTAGAAATACTGTACGTTTAGGTGATTATATTTGTTTGAATTTGAATGCATGCAGTAGAGGGCTTATTATAACTTATAAAACACTAAATATTAGGACTGTACTCACCAGAGTGACTCTTGTTATTTAGGTTTCTCCATGAGGCACTCACAAAAGTCAATCACCCAAATACATGGTCATACCTGAATCTGTCTTGATATATGGGAGTTTTTTTTAATAAATTTATCTTTATTGTTGAAAGTATTACAGATGTCCCTCCTTTTTTTCCGCATTGACACCTTCAAACCTGCTCCCACCTACCCCCTGCCTTCACCACCCTGTTGTCTGTGTCCATTGGTTGTGCATATATGCATACAAGTTCTTTGGTTTATCTCTTCCTGCCCCCTTACCCTGCTTCCCTCTGAGGTTTGTCAGTCTGTTCCCTACTTCCATGTTCCTGGATCTATTTTGTTCATCAACTTATTTTGTTCAATAGATATATGAGAGCTTTTAAGTAGAATTGTTATTGGTGGAAATGGTGTGTTCACCGGTGGAAATGGGGTATCCCTTTCCCCACTGGGAACTGAGGGTCAGATTCTTATGATATCTAGAGAAAAAGAATTTTCTACGACTCACATGGGAGAATAAGTGATTTTTATTTGTGTGGAGTTATATCCCTTGGTTTCTAGAGTCCCATTTCCCTTAATCCAGTCCTGGAAGAGGTACAGCTGGGGATTCAGCAGAGCTAAAAGCAAAGCCAGTGTCCAAAATTTCCATTCCATCATGGAGTTGAGTCCACATACCATCAGGGTAGTTGCAGTCCATTAGTCTATTGTGTGGAGTCCACATGGCTATGGGTCATATGGGGGAATGCAGAGTGTGTGCCCCCTGAAACAAGAAAGCCAGGATCCCAACATGCAAGAGAGAGAACCCCTTTGTTAAGAACTTAAATATCTCAGATTTTGTGCCCTTGCAGTGGCCATGCCTATTTTGGCCAATGGCCTGTTTCCAAGTGTGAGTGATAGGCAAGTACCTTCCCATAGCACCCAGACTTTACTGGGCATGCATCTATTTTTTCTTCCCTTTGCTCCTTCCCTGTTAATTAATAACCAGGTTACTTACAATGGTATCAGAATAATGTGTCTTTATACTTAAACTCAGCTTTCTTAGATACCATTTTTCTCATTAAAATAAAGCTTCAACTAGCCAATAATAACATTAATGTTCAAGAGTTAAAAATTCATAATATGTGAAAAATATATTATTTAAATACCTACAATTTAGTTTCTGAATGAGATTTTTATTAAGTGAATTTGAATAACTCTTCAAACTCACTTAATAAACAGTTATTCAAATTCTCATAATAATATAGTAAAGACAAAACTGTTTTGTTTTTTGATTAATATATTTATCTCACAACAATTCTTAGCATACAGCACTCGATAAGTCTTTGTTGAGTAAATATGAATATGTTGATTAAATATGAATATAAATGTTAAGTGCAAAGAAAAACTCTGTGATTCATCATTTCCATCCTAGAGCGCCATGGGTGGTGCGCGCGTGCACACACACACACACACACACACACACAAAGTACACACACACACACTCACACTCATCTATTTAAAACATGCATCTATTCTTTTAAAACATTTTTTGTTGTAGTTATTATCAATTCTGAACTTACTACTTATCAAAAATTTTTATTTTATGTGGTTTTTAATGTGTTTTTATTGATTTTTTAGAGAGAGAGGTAGGGAGAGAGAGATGGAAACATCAGTGTGAGAGAGAAACATCCATCAGCTACCTCCTGCATGCCCCCTACTGGGGAACGAGCCCACAACCTGGGTATGTGCCTTGACTGGGAATTGAACCAGGACCTCTCAGTCCATAGAATGATACCTAATCCATTCAACCACACTGGCTGGGCTTATCACAAAATGTTAAAGAAAAATTTATGTCATGTGTATAGCGGCAGGATTTCTTTCTTATGTGACTCTTTTAGATACATTGTTTAACATAAGTTGTAGGAATACAAGAATCAGACTGAAGATTTATCATATTTTGTTTTACTAAAAACACTTTGGTTGACTTTTCCTCCACTAAACTGTATACTTATTTTGGGCCAGAATCATACCTGCCTTATTTACCAATGTATCCAAAGGGCAAAGCAAAGTTACTGGTACACAGTAGGAACATAAACAATATTTATTGAGTGAGTGAATGAATAACATTAATCTATGTGTTCAGTCATCACTGAAATTATTTTTCTTTTCTATAAAACTTAATATTGCTTTATTTAAACTATAAAATCTTTAAGCACTGTTGAACTGTGTTGTCAAGAATTGTGAAGAGCCTGAGATGTTGTCTGACTTGCATTAAGGCATTTGGGTCGGAAGGAAAGAGTTCCTAATTGACAGAATGAGATCAACAGCCAGATGTCACAGCCTTGGTCCCCCACACTTGAGTCATGCAGGTGCTGTGATAAGGGCCCAAGAGCCAGTGGGATTTTTCTATAGAGGCAGCAGCTTATACTCCATAAACAAGGGACAGAAACCAATGAGTTTTTTCTATTTAAATAGAGGAGAGAGACAGGCAACCTTCTCCTTTTCCAGAAGGAGAGAAAAAAACCAAAAAACCTTTTATTCCATTAAGATGAGCTGGAAAAGGTACTTTATTCTTACCCTTGCCCTTAGGAATATAACTATATCTTTTCAAGGGCCAGATAAATTAAATACCAGATAATGTCTTCAAAACATGAGCTTCAACTTTTTGACGTGTAAATATGGAGGGAGATAATGTTCCAGTACTCCTGGCACCCTGGTTCTTAATTTAGGACCTTGTCTGGTCTCTAACATTTTGGCCCTCTTGGGGAGATAGAGAAATGTTATTATCCTTTGGGATCATATCTCTTAACTAGACAAATGGCTACAGAGAGAGTTCTCATGGTATGTGAAGATAAAATATTTCTGGGAGAGGTGAAAGCAAACATTTCCCATCTTTATATCATATGCAAAACGTGTGTGTCAGGAGACTAAGTTTGAAGTAAGTTTAAGTTTAATGTGTATAAAGTGATAATTTTATATAAATTAAGTATTGCCAAATGCTTACCAAAATAAGACTTGTTAACACATCCATCACCTCATATAGTTATCATTGTGTGTGTATGTGGTAAGAATATTCAAGATATACTCTCTTCACATCTTTCAAGGTTACAATACACTATTGTTAACTATAATCATCTTATAATTAGAAGTTTGTTCCCTTTGACCAACATTTCTCCCCAAAATTGGATAACCTGGATGAAATATATAAGTTTCTAGAACATATAATGTATCCAAGACTGAATCATGAAGAAATAGAAAACCTGAACAGAACAGTGAGTAAGAAGATTGAATCAGCATTCAAAACTTCCTAATAAAGAAAAGCCTAGGATCAGATGGTTTCACTGGTGAAGTCTACCAAACAGTAAATGAAGAATTAAAGCCAATTCTTCTCATGCTCTTCCAAAAAAGAAAACTGAAGAGCAGAGCACCTCCAAAATTTCTTTTATGAGGCCGGAATTAATCTGATACAAGACCATATAAGAATACTACAAACAAAGGAAAGTATAGACCAATATTCCTGATGAACATAGATGCAAAAATTGTCAATAAATTACTAGCAAAATGACTTCAACAGTACATTGAAAGCTCATATATCATTATCAAATTAGATTTATCTCTGAGATGCAAAGATAGTTTGACAGATACAAATCAATAAATGTGATACACCATACTAATAAAATGAAAGCTAAAATTTATATGATCATTTCAATTAATAGCATAAGAAAAGCATTTGACAAAATTCAGCATCCTTTTGTGATAAAAATACTCAGAAAATTGGGTATAGAAAAACATACCTTAAAATAATAAATGCCACATGTGACAAACCCACAGCAAACATTGTAATCAATGATAAAAGGTTGAAAGCTTTTCTACTAAGGTCAAGAACAAAACAAGGATGCCTACTCTTACTTTTCCTATTCAATATAGTACTGAAAGTCCCAACAAGGAATCAGGCAAGGAAAAGAAAGAAAAAACATACAAACTAGAAAGGAAGAAGTGCAGCTATCTCTGTTTGCAAATGATATGATTTTATATATAGAAACCCCTAAAGATTTCATCAACTCTTAGAACTAATAAATGAGTTCAGTAAAGTTGCAGGATACAAAATAAACATACAAAAATCAATTGTATTTCTACACATTAACACCAAATGATGTAAAAATGAAATAATAAAATCCACCTGGCCGGTGTGGCTCAGTGACTGAGCATCAACCCATGCACCAAGAGGTGACCAGTTCGATTCCCGGTCAGGGCACATGCCCAAGTTGTAGGCCTGATCCCCAGTGGGGGGCATGCAGGAGGCAGCCAATCGATGTTCTCTCTCATCAATGTTTCTATCTCTCTCTCCCTCTCCCTTCCTCTCTCTCTAAAATTAATAAAGAAAAAAAAAAGAAATCCTATTTACAATAGCATAAAAAAATACTTAGGATTAAGTTTAACCACAAAGTTATAACTCAAAATTATAAGAAATTGATAAAATAAATTGAAGATGTGAATAAATCAAAGGCTACCTCATGTGCATAGACTAGAAGAATTAGTACTGTTAAAATGTCCATACAACCCAAAGCTATCTATAGATTCAATGTATTCTTATCAGAATTTCAATGAAATTTTCCACAGAAATAGACAAAACAATGCTAAAGTTTATACAAAACCACAAAGGACCCGGAAGAGCCAAAGCAATCCTGAGAAAGAGCAACAGAGTTGGAGGCATCACACTTTCTGATTGCGAACAATGTTATAAAGCTATAGTAATCAAAATTGTGATACTGGCATAAAAACAGATACATAGACCAATGGAAGAGAATAAGAGCCCGGAATAAACCCATTGACATAGAATCAACTAATACTTGACGAGGAAGTCAAGAAGATGCATGGAGAAAGTATAGTCTCTTCAGTAAGTGATTTTGGGAAAACTGGATAATCATATACAGAAGAATGAACGTGGACACATATCTTATAATACCCACAACAATTAACTTGAAGTGAAATAAAGATATATTGTAAGACTGGAAACCATAAGACTCCTAGAAGAAAATGTAGAAAAAAAAAATCTCCTTGCCATTGGTCTTGACAAAGACATTTTAGATATGATAACAAAAACATAAGCAACAAATGCAAAATTCAACAAATGGGACTACATCTAACTAAAAGGCTTCTCACAACCAAAGAAACAATCAGCAAAATAAAAAGGCAACCTATGAAATGGGAGAAAATGTTTGCAAACCATATATCTGGTAAGGGTTAATATTCAAAATATTTAAGGAACTTATACAACTCAATAGCAAACAAACAAAAAAAAAGAAAGAAAAAAAAATCAAACAATCCATTTAAAAAATGATCAAAGAATTTAAAGACAGTTTTCCAAAGAGGAAATAAAAATTGCCAACAGGTATGTGAAAAGGTGCTCAGCATCACTAACAGGGAAATGGAAATCAAAAACATATTGAGATATCACCTCACCCCTGTTAGGATGGCTATTATCAAAAAGACACAAAACAAGTGCTGGTGAGGCTGTGGAAAAAGGAAAACCCTTGTGCACAATTGGGATGTAAATTGGTGCAGCCACAATGAAAGACATGGAGGCTCTTCGAATTAAAAATAGAACTACCACATGGTGAAGCAAAATCCCACTTCTTGAGTATATATCCAAAGGAAATGAAAAAAGTAATATTGAAGAAATGTCTGTACTCCCCTGTTTATTGTAGTATTATTCACAATAGCCAAGACATGGGAACACCCTAAATGTCTATGAGCGGATGAGTGGATTAAAATGTGGTATATACAGGGTGGGGCAAAAGTAGGTTTATAGTTGTATGTATGTGAAACAGAGACTTTATTCTTGTATTATCATTTATGAATTATTGTATTATTTTCCATATGAACAACTATAAACCTACTTTTGCCGCACGCTGTACATTGTACAATAAAATATTATTCAGCCTTAAAGAAGAAAATTCTGCTTTTTTTTGGACAACATGGATGGGCTTTGAGGACATTATGCTAAGTGAAATTAGAAAGACAAAGAAAATATATTTTCTCACTTACACGCAGAATTTAAAAATGGTGGACTCATAGAAATAGAGAAGAGAATGGTAGTGGCCATGGCCTTGGGGTTAAGGGTTAAGGGCACAGACTCCCAGCTTTAGTGTAAATAAGACCTGGGGATCTAATGCACAGCATGGCAACTGTAATTATCAATACTGTATTATATATTTGGAAGTTGATAAGAGAGTAGATCTTAAATGTTATCACCTCTTACTAACACAAGTCATAAACATATGAGGAAACAGAGTTGTTAACTAACATCATTGGGGTAATTATTTTGCAATATATATGTACATCTAATCACAGGTGCACCTTAAATTTACGTGTCTTCTATTTCAATAATATTTCAATAAAGCCAGGGGAAAAAGAAAGCAAAAGAGTCAAATATTAGAAGAAATAATGAGACTCAGTTTTGTCTTGGAGCTGACAGTTTCGGTGCTGAGTGAATCTGCCCTCTTGCCTGGGTTACAGTAAAAGTTCACTGCAACATTATACACCTTGGGACTATCACTGCAGATCACATCTGAGAACATTTTCCATCTTAGGCCCAGTGTGGGACGAGTGTGAGACAAGTGTAGAGGCTCTTGTTGTGAATTCTCTTATTTACCAAATCCCATAAATAATTTCAGCTGTCTTACCGGGCTTTTGTGTTGCATTTAGTTGTGGTCAGCTGACTCCCTTCTGTGTGCCCCTTGCCTTCATGTTGTTCTTTGTACACTGCAGTGATGTTTTTTCTTTCCTGTACACTTATTCCCTCAAGCTCTAAACCCAGGGGACATTCTGAACCTATCTCAGCCCTCTCGCTAAACATCCTCATACTTAAAAAACAAAAATAAAAACATGAAAGAAATTTTCTCACTCTTATTGATTTTATTTTCTGAACATTTCTCTATTTCTTGCCCTATTTTTCCCTGCCCCTATTAAGCTTTCCAGCTTAATTATAACAAGTTCACTAACTAGTTTCACTTCCGTTTGTGCCTACCTTCTTAAATCCAGCCATCTCATTTCCTACAAAATAATGCGATCAAAATACAGTTTTTGTCCAGCTTGCTCTTGCACTGGACACAACTCAAAAACTTGACATTATCTTCACTAATGACAACTTCTCTGAACCATTGAAATAGGTGAGATACCCCTCTGCTGACTTCAGGAGCACCCTCTCCATATTTCTACCCTAGCACTCGCCTTATGTTGGTTGCATTTCATTAGACCACAAGGTCCCTGGACACAGGATAGTGCATTATTTATCTTTGTTCCTCAAGTGCCTAGCAGTGGGCCAGTCACATAGGAGACAGTAGGGCTGTAGCTGTGTCTTCTGATGCGACATTTCGAGCTCTCGTGCATGTTACTGTTGTCTTCCGAAGGACTCAGAGGTGTTACACCAATTCTGCTGCTGCCAAAGTAAATACACATGCATATTCATTTAACTGATGAACAATGTAACCATTTTATTCTCATTTAGAACATATTTAGATTCTTAACAATTACAATTTATAATAAATCTAAAGACATTTCAAACCACATATGCGTGCCCTTTGTATTTGCAGGCAGAATTTTAAAATATCAAAGTGCGATACTCAGCTTTTTTATTTTTTTGTTTTCCTGCAGATTGCTGCCAATTCCTGGGGACATTCATGGGGAGAGAATGGCTATTTCAGGATTCTTCGAGGAGTAAATGAATCTGACATTGAAAAGTTGATTATCGCAGCTTGGGGCCAACTGACAAGTTCCGATGAACCATAACATATCATTAAATTTCCATAGGCCATGCATTGAAATAACCCCTTAAATTGAAATTAAGCAATGGGAGGTTCTCTGTGACAGTGGGTTCTTTGCCTCTTCACCTTGTTATTATAATCTGCCTGTTTCCTTGTTTTATCCCAGGCTCTATGCTTCTGTTTTCTTGACATCCCTGAGTGTATGGCAACCCTGAGAGAGGACAGCAGAGTAGCTGCATGCCTTTCAAGTTCTCTGCTTGTCTTTGCTTTTCCCTCCTGACAACGTCCTTTTTGACTTTGATAGTTCACAGTGTGTCGACACATGTCGGGAAAGTTCACTGCATTCATTTGTAAACCATATGGTTTCTCTCTTTGACCAATGAGGACTTTAGACAACAAAAAAATGGAAACATCAATTTATCATCTTTGCGATTTTTTTCAAGCAAATAATGCCTCCTTAATTTAGAGCTTGTTTGTGTTTTGCCAAAAGCAATGGAAATAGATTATTAATTGTTTCTCTCAATAAGCTAACATTTTGTTTCTTTTTCTTTGCCTAAACCTAATTTGAAATCCGAACACTAAAGGAAAGGAACTTTCCAAAGCAAATAACTACTCTTTATGGTTCTGTGTAATGGTGGATAATGTGGAGAAGTTGGTAAGTAATGGAAAATCTTAGAGGCTAACAATAGAAGTACGGTCTTGACACATAGACACTCCTTATTTTGGAAACCAGACTTTGTGTAAAGTCTATTAAAATCAGCTGAAAAACTGTATTTGGAAAGATAACATATTTACCACCCCAAACAACAATATTATACCATGAATCAGACAGAATAGATACATTTTATCACAATCCTTTCCCAGTTCACTGCTTGAGATTCTAAAGTCAACTAAATTGGCACTAATTTGCATCTAACTTTTAGCTTTATCTAGTCAGAGAAACAAAAATAGAGTCATCACAATGGTCAAGAAAAGGATATCATGTTTTCATCATCCACTGGCATCTCAAATGGCAAACTAATAAATGAAGAAACAAAGCTGATCAGTAAGTGAGCATGGCCAATTGTAATTACAAGATTGTAATTGGCCTTCGTTTCTGGGCACGTTTTCATCTTAATTTTCGGGGTGGGGCTTTTCTATGTCATTGTGCCCCAAGGTGCCCTGATCAAATAAGCCAGATGTGCTGAACAGGGGAGGAAGCTGAGCATGGGAAACTGAAGTGTTGCTGCAACTGTTATTTTCTCCCTTAATCTCTGCAACTTTAGTCACGTGGTTCTTCCCTGGAAAATACACAGGAGGCTGATTCACTTTGTTGAGACTGGCTGATGATCCCCCATAGAGTTGAGAAATAATTTGGCTTTGCTTCCATTTGGGTTCCTTTAGATTTACAGCGGTTCTCAACCTGTGGGTTGCGACCCCTTTGGGGGTCGAGCAACCCTTTCACAGGGGTCGCCTAAGACATAACAGTAGCAAAATTACAGTTATCAAGTAGCAATGAAAATAATTTCATGAGTCGGGGGTACCACAACATGAGGAACTGTATTAAAGGGTCACGGCATTAGGAAGGTTGAGAACCACTGCCTTAGAAGTAGCCCCTGAGATAAGATCTTGAATGCAAATTGTGGGTGAAGGGAACACTGAGAAGGGAGGAGGGCAGTGATACAGGGTAGTGAAGGTGGACAGTAAAGGTGCATTAACAAGCAAAGCACCACCACAGGTGACTAGTTCTTATCCCTCTGGGGACTGTTGATATATTCCTCAGGTATATGCCACCCGGGAAAGAAGTTCATTGGTTGAGGGCTGTTGCAGGGGTCCCTGAATTCCCTGGTTGGTTTAATCTGGCATAAGGGTGGGAAGAGCAGGTTCCAGTGTCACGAAAACGACCCACAGGCAAAGAAAAGCAGGTCTGGTGGTTGGTTTCAGGTTGATGCCCACCGACTGGAGCAGGTGAGGTGATATGGGTAGGGCACCAACATTGTGTCTGCTAAAGGTGTGAAAACACCTTCAGAACATGCCTTCGATGCTGATGACTGAAGAAGTAATACATAATAATGTACTAACATATCAGATGACTAACATTGCTTTTAAAAACACTTAATGAGATTAGGTTGATCCAACCTGTCCTTGTTATGTAAATAGACAAAAGTTGTTGAAATTAATTTTCACATTGTGGTGTGTGGCTCTAGATGGTAGGCCTAGATTCTGCTGTTTTAAAATTTCCTACCATTGTAACTAGTCCGACTGGTGAAGAAATGGATCCCAATGATTTGAAGAAAAAAGAAAGAAAATATAACAATAGTGAGCCCCATGGGAAGGCATAAGCTATGTTAGTTTGGTAATTGCAGACTAAGGAGAGACAGAGACTAGCTGGGACAGAAGTTTAAGGGAATGAGAAAAATATTATTCGGCTTGCTGGCTTGTTGAGTCGGTATCTTCCTTTGAATGATGTTGCTTTTTATTTTTACAACTTTGAAGAGCATGTTTGATTCTACTTATTATTCAACAGCCCTGAGTTGTCAACCTTCAGGAAATACTAATGGGCATATTCCTTTGCCCACTCTAGGGACTGAGTAACTATTTGTAGAACTGATTCTGAGAAGGCAAGCCTTCTGCAGACAACCCCCTTAGGCAGTGCAGAGACCCTGCCCCTGGCTTTTGTAATCCCCTTACATCCACCAACAGCCTAAACTACAGTGGAATCAGAAGCCCCCAAATACCCAGAAGCTTATCATGTGTAAAAGGCAGCTGGAACCCAGGCTCAGGGCTCAGCCTTTGGAGGTGACTCCACTGGGCCAGCACCTGTGCACATTAAACAGTCATTTTCTAATCCTCCGAGTGCGTGCATTCTGTCTCTTCCCGCCAACCAAATTTCTGCCACAACAATTCAACTGATGACTAGATGGTCTCTTCCTACTGTGGCTTTTTTTAGTTTACATTCGCCCTACTCACTTCAGCTTGGGCTGAGCAATGGGAAGAACCATACAACTGATGCATATGTCTTTAGAGTTCCTGTCTCTGTTTGCATGTGTGGGGTTTTAGTATTTTGTGTTAAAAATATATAAGAAAAAATTTGTTTATACAGGTTATTTAACTCAGCCAGGACAATGTGTCTCAAATTGGACAATACTGTAAGCACTAAAATTTGTTGAAAGGTTAAAAGTTGGTGGTACTTGGGCAGGCTAAATAGCAATCCCAGATGGTGAATAATGGAAAATTGGATTTATTTCAAGAGAAGGGGATGGCGGCTGGGGATATCTAAAGAGAAGAGCTACACATCACCAAGCCATGGGGTACTGGCTGGATGATGGGTGATGGCAGCTCTCAGGAGCTGGAGTTTCATCCTTATATGTATCCACTGGCAGGAAACTGGTTTTGGGGCTTGGTTGGTGGGCTTGGGCGGTGGAGTTGGGTCTGCAGGAATGCAGATGTGCTATCCAGTGCTACTTTGGCTGTTTTAGTTCCTTACATGGTTTTATTCCTGGTGTCCAGCATTTCCTATCTAACAAATCCTCCTGATCTTTGTTCTCCTGTGGCAGGAAGCTTCAACAAGCCTTCCTGGTCCTTGTTCTCCCATGGTGGGAAACCTACAAAATGGCTGTTAAGAATTATATTGCCTTGTAAATCCTAACACTGGTGTTCTTCCTTTTCAATCAAAAGTATGTGCCATTTACGTGCTTTTGATGGGTTCCAGTTTAAACCGGTTATTGCATGTAGCTTTTCCTGGAAAAAGAGACAATAGTCCCAATATAGCCCACTGAATCAAAGCTTGACCACACCACTCCGTTGAAGAATGCTTCTTTCTTCAGGTGTCCTTAGGAAATGTACATAGAAATGAATAGGAAAGACCTTGAAGATAGAGCTCCTGCCCTTTCCTTCTTGACAATGTTTGTCTTTCTCATTCTATTCTAAACAATGAAAATGCTTCCCAAGGTTTTGCAATGCATATTCACAAATCCTCTTAAAAGTGCATACACTAGAATGAAGTTAGTTGGTATTCAGCCAGAAGAAAATAAAACATTTTAAGTGTTTCCAACGGAAGGAATATATTGAAAGGAAGTGGTTACTTAGGTGATGGAGCAGAGGCAATAGAGGTTGGTCAAATGGTCCAGAGATGAGCAGTAGTAGGAAGCTGCCATCATATTGAGACTGAAGGGATGAAGTGAAAAGGAGGGCTACTGGAACATTGGAGCTGGTGTTCTCCTATGGTAGCTGGAAGCATGACTGGCCTGTCAGGTAGACGATGTCACAAAAAGACACGGTGCTGCCAAATTTGCTGAGTCAGAGAGGAAGGTGAAGACACATTGAGGCTTCCCCTTTCCTCTTGCCCTACAAACTCTCCTCAGTGCCTCTCACTGGCTGATCTACTGAAAGGTGATGGGTTCAGGAGGTTATGAAATTAAGCTGTTGGGGTCAGCCTCCACCCTTTATCTGATACAGAGGAAAATAGGATAAGGGCAAGGAATAAATAAGAGGGTAAACATAGAAAATAAATTTTTGATTCATCCCATATAGATGCTGGGAATTAAGTGTATGTAAATTAATAGTTTCTCAGTGGTTGATTAGCTGATGAGCTTAGTCCCTGGGTTAATACATATGTCTTAAGTACTTCAGTGTTTGCTATTAGATGTCCTTTTGGGGGGATGGGTATTAAAAGTCTTTTGACCTAGCCAGGCCAGTGTGGCTTAGTGGTTGAGTGTCGACCCATGCACCAAGAGGTCACCAGTTCAATTCCTGGTCAGGACACATGCCCAGGTTGTGGGCCACATCCCCAGTGGGGGGCATGCAGGAGGTGGCCAATCGATGTTCTCTCTCATCAATGTTTCTATCTCTCTCTCCCTCTCCCTTCCTCTCTCTCTAAAATCAATAAAAAATAAATATATACATATGGATATAAAGAAGTCTTTTGACCTATAGGGAATGCATTATACTCTACATAGAAAAATACTTTCCCCCTTTTATTCACAGTAGTTTCCAGAACCTCGTGTTTTATCATCATTACCTATCAAAAGGATTGTGATGATCTGATCTCAGGACTTTTATTTTGGGGGGAGGTGAACGTTTATTTTATTTTAAAAAGACAAAAGAATGGTCCAGCCGTTGTGGCTCAGTGATTGAGCATTGACCCATGCACCAAGAGGTTGCCAGTTCGGTTCCCGGTCAGGACACATGCCCAGGTTGTGGGCCCGATCCCCAGTGGGGGACATGCAGGAGGCGGCCAATCGATGTTCTCTGTCATTGATGTTTATCTCTCTCTCCCTCTCACTTCCTCTCTCTCTAAAATCAATAAAGGAAAAAAAAATTTAAAAAAAAGACAAAAGAATGAAAAAGAGCATAGTATGTCACAAATGACTGTTCTATAAAACATTTTAAGAGAGAAATAGCATCAGTTCATTAGATACTATTGTATGTGAAGGGACTCTTCTAAAGAACTCACAGACTTCCCTTCAGAGAAATAGTAAAAAGGAGAAAATCTGACACTCTCAAGCATGGGATTATTGAATGCAAGGAAAGTCTTCTCCATCTTCAGCCATGAACACTACTGTACACCATTTTGCTACCATATCTGATAAAAATACTTTAAAAATTATTGACAGGTAGCCCAGCCAGTGTGGCTCAGTGGGTTGAGCATTGACCCATGGACTGAGAGGTCCCAGATGAATTCTGAGTCAGGGCACATGCCCAGGTTGTGGGCTTGACCCCCAGTAGGGGGCATGTAGAAGGCAGCCTATCGATGTATCTCTCTCACATTGATATGTCTATCTCTCCCTTTCTTTCTCTCTAAAAAATCAATAGAAACATATCAATACAAACATATAAAAAATATTGACAGGTATATCCAGTAAAGTGGATATACTTTCTCCTCAGAGACACTATCACTAAGAATCTCATTAGTTAGAAAAAAAATTGGCAAAGAACTGTCACCTCTACCCCCTGTGAGGAAAGCTACTTAATTCTATGTTTCTTCTAATATTATAGAAGAAAAGGTATCTAGTTATATAGAATTTAAGATATATCTGGAATTACATCCACCATATTAAATATCCACAGTTCTCAGGCTTCTGAGAAGTCCTGCAATGCAGTTTGGCAAAGCACTTCCTGGATTTCAGTTCTCTCTCTTGAGTAGGTACTATTCTGTGGTGATCAACAGGTACCATTATGTACAATGGTTCCACATGTGACCAAAGACCCTTTTATTCTAAAAAATTCCATTAAATCACATATCTATTTAATATTTTTTATATGCTTTCCATGTGTAGTTAGCCACTGTGCTAGGTACTAGATGAATGGACCCATAGAAGAGACAGTGCTTGCCTTGTCTTATCTCACAAATTATCCTTTTGTAAAGCACATGTTGGCAAATACTAACCTAGATACAATTTTGAATAACAAGGCCCATAATGAGCTCGTACCCTAACCTCTGGCTTCTGATATTGCAGAGAGCATTTATTTATCTTTATGTCCAAATCAACGGTGCCACTGTCAGAATGCAGCCATAGCTGGATGTCTCTGGAGCCAGTCTGAAATGTCTTATGATAGTGTCCTGGGGTGCAAAGTCAAAGATTTTTGTGTATGAGTGCTGTTAAAGTATGTCAGGGTACTGTGCTTTAATGCTTCAATGAAGTGTGTTTTAAAAAGAGCCCAACATTTCAGTGATGCTTATTTCAAAGATGGCCTGAACTTATTCTATGAAGGACAAATATTATCAGTGAGGGATACATCTCAAGAATTTTGTGAGTGTCCATCCATTCATGATAGACCTCATTTAATAGTATAGTACAGAACCCCAAGACAAACTAGCTTAAGCCAGAAAGGAATGACTTTGACCTGGAATATAGGAGTGATTAAAAGGGTATTTAGCTCTAAGCATGGCTGGTCCAGAGGTTTAAATGAGCCCATCAGTTCAATGCCTTTTTCTCAAGGAATCAGCTCCTTTTGACTCCATATGGCCTCTTTCCAGGTACATTTTCTGTATGTGGCCAAAAGATGGCTACTGGAAGTTTCATGTCAACAAATTATAATCATTGAGACTCAGTGTCTGAATCTGTAAGCTAGAGTTATAAATACTTATAACCTTGACTATTATGAGTAATAATTGAGAGTATGCAAACTTTTTACACTATCTTGGCAAAGAGTAAGCTGTAAATATATGACAGCTATTATCATCACGAACATCATCATTGACTTCATGATCCTTATGTTGGAAAGATTCTTGTCATGTCTCAAAGCTACCAATAATTCTAAATCCTCAGCTGTGTAAGTTATAGACAATTTTTGACTAATAGCTGAGAGCTGTCCTCTTTCTAGACTGTTCCCTTTTTCTTTAAGTCAGTTATACCTCACATAGCTATGTCCCCCTCTCGGTCACCCCATTTTATAGTTGAGCATCAGTAGGTGGCTTTCTTTTAGTACATAAGTGACAGAGACTCCCACAGCAGGCTCATAGTGTGCAGTATTTAAGTCCCAGCATCAGGAATATTAAAATTGTACAAGTCATTGACCTATAAAACCACAAACTTTAAATCCTACAATATTAAGTTCATATTTTCTGTTAATAATCATTAGGGCTTGGCAAGATGATATGTAGTAAACTGTAAGCTGTTCTAAGGTGAAGACTATGTCTTACTCCTCAGTATTTCTACCCCTAGTAGCAAATACTGTTTATGAACGATAGATATTTGGTAAATATCGAGTGAATGAATATTGACGCATCATTTCTGAACAAGACTGCTTTGACTTACCATGTCACACTGTCATTACGACTCCACTGTCCTGTACCCGTCACTAGAGTGTCATCTCCTGAAGAGGATGGAATGTGGTCTTGTAACGACTAGTCCAAGCACAGAGTCTGGAAAATATAATTTCTGCTGACAAATTTTGAGGAAGCTTTAAAAAAAACTTACAAACTATGTTAAAATTGTTCTCATTAGAAAATGTATAGTTTTCTTTTTAGTAAGCCACAAATGATTTGCTAAAGTCATTAATCATAGAAAAGCTTTTGGAAATTAGTGGAGTTTAGTTCCTTATTTACTCAGTTTATTGAATTAATTGCCTTGTCTGTTCAGTTTCCTTATTGTGTCTTTGACTACTGCATATACATTTTATATATTTGTATTCACATTGATATATTACATTCATCATATATGTAAAGATGTTATTTATAAAATATATAATATATAGTTATGTAAATTACATGATGCATAAATATATAATTATATATAAATTATGTGTGTGTGTGTGTGTGTGTATACACACACTATATATATAGTGACCCAAGAAGGAAGAGATAGTAAGACACAGAAAGTATTAACCATGAAACAAATTTTGCTACATGAAATTTAGAACATTGTTCATCAAAAAACATTAAAAAAGTGAACTGATAGGGCAAATGAGGAGAAAAGATTTGTAGCTATATTCCTCATATAGCAATACATATGTGTGTGTGTGTGTGTGTGTGTGTGTGTGTATGTGTGTATATACTTACATACACACATTTGCTCATTTTATATGTTTTCAAGTTATTGAAATATATTAGTTTATATTATTCATATTATTACTAATAATGTTTTAGTTTCATCTTTCTTGGTCTGCATTTATTTCTCACTTTTCCTTCCTAATATTATTTCCTCTTTAACATATGCTTTTTTTTTTTTTTTTTTTTTTACTTTCTTGAAAAAGGTCACCAGAGATTTGCCTATTTCATTTTCCTTTCAAAGAAAAAGATTGGTTTTATTGATACTCTCTAATATACTTTTGTTTTCTGTTTAATTAATGACTACTCTCATCTTAATTATTTATTTCTATCTAATTTCCTTGAATTTATTTTTATATTTTTCTAACTTCTTAAATTGTACCCACAGCTCATTAATTTTGAGCTTTTTTTTTTCTGTTCTAATTGAAGCATTTATGTAGGCTACTCTCTTAATATTTCTCAGTATAATTATTGCTTCTTTTAGCTCTTTATAATTGTAATTACTTTTAAAATTACTTTTTTTTATATTAAAAATATTCCAGTTTTATTGAGATGTAATTGTCATATAACACTGTATTCATTTAAAGTGTACAACATTGATTTGGTAAATGTATATATTATGAAATGATTACCATAGTACGTTTAGTTAACATTCATAACCTCACAGTTACACATTATTTTCCTTGTGATGAGAACTTTTAAGATCTACTCTCTTAGCAACCTTCAAATACAATATAGTATTAATGACTACAGTCACCTTTCTATATATTAAATCCTCAGAACTTTTTTATCTTATACCTTGAAGTTTGTATCTTTTGACCACCTGCACCCATTTCCCCCACCCTCCCCACCTCCATTTGAAATGTCAGGCCAAGCAACAGAGGACAATCCTGGGTTCACAGTGCAGGTGCAGTGGCCATCACCCCCCTTTGAGCAGCAAAGCTACAATGGATGTTAAGAATTCCGTTCTGACCCATTGAAAATGTCATGATGATGTTTCTGGATTGACATAGTGGTCAGTCTCTCTAATTGGCAGAATATGGGGTTTCTGGAGGATGAATAATATATATATTATTCAGCCATGAGAAAGAAGGAAATTCTGCTGTTTGCCACAACATGAATAGACCTTGAGAGCATTATGCTAAGTCACATAAGTCAAGCAAAGAAAGACGAATTGAATACTGGATGATCTCACTTACATATGAAATCTAAAAAACAGAGAAACTCATTGATACAGGGAACAGATAGATATGTAATATGTTTTTTCTCTCTCTCCTATATATACACATACATACCTTTTTACTTAAATGAAGTACTTTATGGCTTCTCTTTGGCATATCTAAATTGCCAGCAACATTGCTCTTGCCCTTTGGGTCATTATTAAGTAAAATCATGATCCCTTGATCACAAGCACTGCGATACCTCTACAGTGGATGTGATAATCAAGACAGCTACTAAGTGTGGAGAGACTCTGGACAAAGGGATGTGTTTTGTTTTTTAAAAAATTTTTTTTCTTTATTGATTTTAGAGAGAGAGGAAGGGAGAGGGAGAGAGAGATGGAAACATCGATGAGAGAGAACATCGATTGGCTGCCTCCTACATGCCCCCCACTGGGGATTGGGCCCACAAGCTGGGCATGTGTCCTGACCAGAAATTGAACCAGCGACCTCTTGGTGCATGGGTCGACTCTCAACCACTGAACCACACCGGCTGGACATGGACAAAGGGATGTTTTATGTCCTGGGCAGGATGAAACAGGATGGCATGGGATTTATCACGCTACTCAGAATGGTATGCAATTTAAAACCTATGAATTGTTTATTTCTGGAATGTACCATTTCATATTTTCAGACTGGTTGACTGTGGGAAAGTGAAAGTGAGGAGCGTGAATCCGTGGATAAGGGGGGACTTCTATACTCTCTTAGATCATATCTATTCAAGTACAGTGTTTACAAGTTCAGCGAGAAATAATATAATAGCATAATATGCCAACTATGTGATTTGATAACTAGCTGTACTGATGTACTCTGTGGTGCAGGAAGCATGTTTTAGTCACGTAGGTCTCTAATACATATTTGAAATTGGAAAATCTGTAACAGGCTACTTCACAGGTGCATTTACTCATAAAAGCCATGTTTCCAGGGAGAGCAGCTGTCTGTTATAGGCAGTTAAGTATTAGTTCTTTGATTTCAGGTGATAACATTCTCTTTTTCAAGAACTACAAGCTATAGGTCATTCCATTTTGAACCCCCTAGTTTTCTACAGAGACAAAGAAAAGAAAATAGCAACAAATTTTAGCCAAGATATAAATTATTTTGGCATTTAAAAATCTGTTTCCGATTTTGTAGTTTGCTATATATTTCTCTTTAAGGTATTTTAGTATTTGGTATGTTGAATTTACAGGTACATTCCCAGTAAAGAAAATAGATATTTGTTCAAAGGCAGTAGTAAGCTTTATTCTTATCATTGCAATTACCATTGGCAATTGTTATTTATAATCTCTATAACATTTAATCAGCTCTGTCTAATTTATGCTTTTGATTCATGAATTAATATCTTTAATGAATATCTTTCCCTGGAAATAAATATTAATTTAAAATTGAAACTATTCCATAGTTGAAAATAGAAAAATCCCCATTTTGATTATTGGTGAGGATATTTTACATATTGACATGTATATGAATAGTATATAAAGGGATTATAGAATGATTAAGATGATGACGTTTGAAGTAATAAGAATTTCATTTCTCCTATTTTAATATAGTGTTAAAGAAACCCATGAAATACAGTAAAACAAGGTCTCAATCCTCCTTATGAATATTAAATGATCAGGTCGAGTGGCTTTAAGATCTGTGGGAAGTTACTATACCTCTATTGTTTTATTTGTTCAGATTCAACTAAATTAGCATACTAATCATACTAATGTTTATGGAGCCTTTGCTAAGTATAAAGTGGTACAGCAAGCTCTGTTGATGCACTTCTCACTCAATCCAGAAGTGCTGTGCACAGCTGAAGAAGGTAACATTTAAGGGGGCAGCAGTACAGCTCCTTTAATGACACCCTTCTCCCCATCCTGACATGGTACCAGAGTGTGGTGAAGGCAGGGGGAAGAGAACAGAACTTGAAACAAGCCCTAGATGCTGTCTCTCTCCCGATGATCTGGGTCTACAAGAGGTCAGAGTAAGAATCTCGCTCTCAGGGTAGTTCTGTGTATACCAGTGTCCATATTTTCTGAACCAACTTCAGGATGCCTGGCTGGAATTCTGCAATTGAGATATACTTAGGGAAGTAGTAAGACATTCTATTGGATGTTATGACTTCTCTGGAAAACCTAGGCCCCATGGCTACTGTGTGCAGAAAGGCCTATAAATAAAATCAGTTTTCAGGTTTTCAAGTTCTTCTCCAAGGTCTGCCAGGGGCAGGGAGAGAAAAAGGAGGGTTCCCAATTGGCAGATAGAATCTGGAAGTAAACAGTTATAATCTCATTTTAGGAGATGGAAATGGAAATCTCCATCTTCCAGGATTCTCAGAGCTTGTTGGGAGCAGGGTCTCACCATTCATTTGTTGCCAGTGGTTTTAATAATCTGATGGCTTCTCTGGTGAAAACACACATGCGTACACACACTTGTGCACATGCATATACATAGGTGCACATACAGTCTTTTCGGAACTGTGGAGGTAGGAGTCTGTCTAAGCTTGGAAGTTATTTAAATAGAAATTTATTTAGATAGAGCTTGCTTTATGTTAGACTCTGCTAGGTACTGAAGGTATGTGGGGCAAAAGGTCAGACATAGGCCCTACTTTCATATAATTTTTAGTCTGGCATAATAAATGGACTAACAAATAATTGCAATAAATTATAAGGAGTATTTTGATGGAGAAGTTCACATGACTAGAAGTTGTTGCAGGAGGAATTGGTATAATTCAGAGTGTTGATGAAGGCTTCTGCAGGAGGAAGGGTTAGGCTGATACCTGAAGGAAAAGTAGGAGTAGCCCAGAGGAAGCAAAGCCTAGGTGGTGGGTAATGATGCTTTCTGGAGACCTGGAGGGAGGAGTATCCCAAAGAGGTCAGGTAGAGGTTCCTTTGTAAAGTGAGAGAGCGTGACGGGGAGGGTGCTAGAAATACAGGCAACAAGCAGATTGCAGAGGCCTTGGAAACTGTTAAAGAGTTTTGTTGTTATCCCCAAAGCAATGGGGGCTATGAAAGGATTAGGAAAGTCACTCTGGCTGCTGGCTGGAGAGTAAATTTGAGGTGGGCAAGACTAGAGAAAGAATACTTTTTAGCAGTCTATTGTATCGCTTGAGATGAGAGATGGCAGTCATTTGGACTAAAGAAGTGGAGAAGAGAAATGTCTAAGTTTATCAAGTGTTTCCATTATAAAATTATCAGGACTTGATTTAGCACTAAGGGTGATGAGTGAGCGAGAGGGAGGATTCCAGAATGACTTTAGAGTTTTGGTAACTAAAAAGAGAGCTTAAGAATGTTCAGAGTGAACCTCCAGGATATCATCAACTTGTACTTGAAATACTGCTCTAAGGAGAATGTTAACGTGCTGAATGTGATTTTTCTGCATTCGTTATTTGGTATCTAATTCAACAGATACTTTTGAATGCCTAGTCTATTGCAGAGTATTTACAACACTTCTAATCATATAACAATAAAAAAATGGACATAGATTCTATTGTTAGCCTAGAGACAGAGAGAACGAGAGTTTGTGTGCATGTGTTTAGGGTACATTATTTTAATCATTGATTGAAATTGATTGAAATTTTTTTGAGAGGAACTGTTTGTATCCTTAATTAGACTTAATGTAATGTTATTTTCAAACAAGTGTTTAATATTTACTTGCTGATGAATAGCCAACATATTAAAACACAGACAATGTAAATGAACTGATTTAAAGTTTTGGTGAGCATTTCAGTGTTTGGCCAAGTTTAGTATCAGTCATGTTTATAAAATGAGATAATTCAGATTAATCAAAATATCAAGAAAACAGGAAACCAATAAAAATTGGGTTTCATCACACCAGGAAGTTTGATAAAGTCGCATATGATGCAAATACACAGAAAACGTGTACTAAAATTTCCTTGGCTACGTATACAAGCATTCTTTGTTGAGTGAAACTCCATGTACCCTTTTGAAATTGGGAAACTGTAAACATTCTAATGATAGGAATAATCAAAACTGACAACTTCTGCTATTTTTGGTCTAACAAATGCTAAGTGAACTACAAACTCTGATTTAAAAGAGAAAAAGAGAAGACAAGAGAGAACTAACTTCTGAAACTCCATGCTTCTTCTTTCATAGAAACACAGAGTAAAAAGCAGCACAGCAGGGGTCCTGCCTTTTGACTTTGTCATGCTCTGTATGCAACCCAGTTTAGACTTTACAAATTATATCATCACCAGAACTAGCTTTGTACTTAAAACATTAATGAGAAATGAAGGACCTTTTGGGAAAGTAGAAAGAAAAAAATCCTTAGAAAATGGAGTGAAATAAAAGATGAAAAGACTTTGATTTGGGCTCTGGGGGGAGGGGGGGAATAGAGAACTCATACAAAGAAGGCATTTATTATTGTGTTAATTACCTGACAGGATCATCAACATTCTTCTCTTGTACCTTCCCTACAGCCGTCTCTTATGTCCTTCTTCTTTTATTTTTGGAAATAAATTTAAACTTCTGAATAGATTTCTGTGGTTGGAGTCACTCAAGAATTAGTAAAATAGTGCAAATGTGCCCAAAATGATGAATTCTCCCTTCATTGTGGGTGTTTCTTAAGCTAGAGTACTGGAAGTATATTTGTAGATAAGTACAATATTATGCTGCCTCTATAGTATTATAATTTAAATTCTGTTGAGGAACTATTTCAAAACCCATCTGAGAATGATGAGCAGAGAAAAGGCTGTGCTGAAATTAATGGTAATTAAAAATAATTATGTGTATCTGTATCTTATGAAACCAATCATCAAAGCACTGAGCCTCTATACTATCTAATATCTTCCAATGTATGACACAAAAATTGTCAACCTGTTTGAAAAGCTTTGGTACTGAATATTGCTATATATAAAGATGTCTGAACATCTTCCTATTGAATCAAACATGACCACAGTACCATACATTTTTCTGGGACCTTTCTTAAATAAAACTTATTTCACTGAACGATGCTATTAAAGCTCCCTTATTTATTGGAAACTCAGTGGATGCAATATCTTGTTTTCAAAAAATGAAAAGCCATCTTAAATTAGAAGAAGCTAGATAGGACATTTATTGATCCATATAGCTGGGAAATTAGAGATGGAGCCAGGTACAGGGTCAACTGGATCTAGAGCCTAAATGATGAACTCAACACTCCCTCTCTGTCTCATATCTTCACTGTTCTCTTTTTCTACACATCTTTGAGCTTTGGCCTCATCACATGCCATTAAAAAAATAGTAAGCAGACTTTATCTACAAAGTGTGGGAGTTGGTCACTGGTAGTTTTAGCCTTGCATCATCGTAACGTAGTGACCCAAGAGACATGGTTCTCAAAGTGTTGTCTCTGGACCTGGGGTTCCCATCCTGAATCCGTGTCTTAACATATCCTCCAAATGATTCTGAAGTATGCTCAAATTTGAGAGACCCACAGCCTGGAGAAAAGAAAGATGCTCTCTTTCAAGCCTTTGAATAAATGTCTGGAGGCAAAGAAGTAGAAAACTATAATGAGCTTGGCCTGAAGTATATGTTCATAACCCTGAGCCAGGGAATGAGATTCTGGGCTTTTCCAGCTCCTCCAGAATCATATAGGTGAAGCAAGGATAGAGAATATGCCCCAAAAGGAGAAGGTTACCTAATAAAGGGGGAAAGGATGCAAGGTTGACAGAAACAGAGCAGGAAGAACCTTAGTCTCTTATTCAAAGATGACCACAGTTTAATATCTATCTTATACATTTTTTGGAAGAAACAAAAAACATGTATAGATGCTATTAATTCCATTTTATTAACATTCTGGGGAGCAAGAGCCATGTATTATCAGGATTACCTTTTACCACTGTGGAAAATATAAGATATAAAGTTTAAATGATTTGTTCAAGATTCATCATCTAGTAACAGAACCAAACTAGACTCCAAGTGCATAAATGTAAAAGCCAGAAAACGAACTCTGTTGGCCAGAGGAGGCAGAACCCGAGTATGTGCCCTGACCAGGAATCAAACTGGGACCTCTTAGTCCATAGGATGATGCTCAATCCACTGAGCCACACAGGCCGAGCTCTTTTGTTTTCCTATCACATCAGAACATTGTTATGAGACGTGGCTTTCAAAGTATATGGCTATCATCAATAAATCAACAAACACGCATTGGTGAGGATGTGGAGAAAAGGGAACCCTTGTGCACTGTTGGTGGGGATCAGATTGGTGCAGCCACTGTGGAAAGCAGAATGGAGTTTCCTCAAAAAATTAAAAATTGAACTGCCTTATGACCCAGCAATTCCACTTCTGGGAATTTATCTGAAGATTCTGCAAACACTGATTTGAAAGAATATATGTACCCCTATGTTCATTGCGGTGTTATTTACAATAGCCATTTTGGAAGCAGCCCAGCTGCCCATCAGTAGATTAGTAGGGGGTATAATTGGTGATGGAAGGAGACTTGACTTGGGGTGGTGAACACATGATACAATATACAGATGATGTATTATAGAATTGTACACCTGAAACCTATATAACCAATGTCACCCCAATAAATTAAAAAATACATATGGTATCTGAAAGTAAAGTAAATTATCCTTTTTTTTGAGGAATGCATCCTCCATGAAATAAAAGTCTATTTCTCAAAGACAAAAAGCAAACAAGAAAATGGGTTGTTATATTATAATAAATAGCAAACTGCAAGAAAATACCCTATATTGTGTTTTGAAAATTAAATAATTTTTATGAAGGTGAGGGAACATGATCTGTATCAAATAAAAAAAATTATTTTGCAATGCATTTGAATGCAAAAACTGATTAAAAGCAAAATTGATTAGCCTATGGAAAAAAAAAAACACAAAAACTTGAAGAGTTCTTTATATAATCCTATTTTATTTCAATTTTGAAGTCTTAAGTTAAAATAAAAACTACCAATTGACAATATTCCATTTGATGTTTTATTCTTCTGCCAAAGAGATAAAAATATATTCAGGATTATACTTGGCTCCTGGTAAATTCTTCTGTTTAGGGATGCAATTAATCTATAGAGAATAAAAAATTTTCAGATTAATTGAGAGCTATCGTAGATCCCAACAATAAACATTCTTCCACACTAAGCAGAAGAAATCCTGTGGGTTTTTTGTTGTTTGTTTGATTTTTTAAAATATTTTTTTATTGATTTTTTAAAGAGAGGGGGAGGGAGAGAGAAACAGAAACATTGATACGAGAGAGCCTCATCGCTTGGCTGCCTCCTGCAAGCCCCCGACTGGGGACCCAGTCAGCAACCCATGCCCAGACCAGGAATCGAACCAGGACTTCTCAGTCCATGGGACAACGCTCGCTCAGTTCACTGAGCCACACTGGCTGGGCTGTTTGATTTTTTTTTTTTTTTATGGCTATTTCCTCATCAATGAAAATTGGTTGCATTTAAAAACAAATGGAAATAACTTTAGTTAAGACTTTATTGTGAGCAAACTTTGGGAGTATGGACTGGATCAGGGAAAATGGAAAAACAGACAAATATAAAATATTCATTTGTCTATATTCCTTTAAATTTTCAGATCAAAGAGAAAATTCTATATAAATAAAATAATTAAAGTTTTTAAATTGAAAATGTTTTCAGCTCAGCTGGTGTGGCTCAGTGGATTGAGCGTCGTCCCATGGACTGAGAAGTCCTGGTCAGGGCACCTGCCCAGGTTGTGGGCTCCATCCCCAGTAGGGGGCATGCAGGAGGCAGCTGATAAATGTACCTCTCTCATATGGATGTTTCTATCTCTCTCTAAAAAAGTCAAAACATATTTTTAAATAAAGAAAAAAATTTAAATAGTAAATTTAAAACTCAAGTTTAATAGGACTCATGAAAAAATGAACAACTCTAATGAAAAACAGAAAAAAAGAGAAAGAACATGACAGGAGATAAGGAGCAAAAGAGGAAAGATTCCTGAAGGAAGAAAAGAAAGAAAGGACTGAACGTGAAGAAGAGGGAGCTGAGTGAGACTGGAATGGAAAAGAAACACGATGAGTAGGCGGAAAGAGTGCTTGCTCAGCTGCCAGCCCTTCCAGCTTTAATTTGTTCCATTTAATGAATATTTATTGAATGACTACTTTATGCTAAGTACCAGGTACTTAGAGACCCAGTGAAGGTGAAAATTGGCATTAAAACTAATAATTGCACCTAAATATTAAGTGTTCAGAACATAAAAAAGTTCTCTGTGTTTATAATAAAGAAATAATTTTCCTTTAGGGTGGGATGGGTTTTTTGCAGGACAGACCAGCAATGGAGAAAACATTGAACTGGGAATTGATTAAAAACAAAGCAATACCAAAACAAAAACATGGTACGAGGTGCTCAAATTGAGAAAGGGATGGAGAGGGGCAAGCAAATGAAGGATGTAGCAGAGAGCAAAGTTGAAACAACAGGTAAATTATTTGCCTACTTTTGCCTCTACCCAGTCCCACCTCTGCTCATTTCTGTGTCTTTGCCTCATTCTATTGACCATATTTTACCAACTCAACTGAAGTTCATGGGGTGAAACTGAGCCTGCTTCAAACAAATCTGAGTTTATTCCCCAAATGGATCAAGTCCCCTCACTCCCTAGCCCCTAGGGACCTCATTTAAATATTCAAATACATCCTTTTTAGAGAGGCAGTATGGGGATGGAGTGGGTAGGAACTCTCTCAACAACCAAAGGAGATTTAATTTTAGCAAATATTCATACCCTATGTGAAATTGATCTGGACTGTTCCTATAAAAATATTTATATCTATTGACAAACCATGGTAACATGATGTATTTCTTCAGTAATGTATATAAAACTCTATTGGTAATTGAGATAACCAATGTTAATGTGTGTCCATACAGCTTCACCTGTTTTCTACTTGCCATTTCTTGATTATTTATATGAAAACATGAATACTTAATAGAGGGGTGTGTGAAGGGATGTGTGAACTCTCATTACTTCTTACCCTCTTTTATTTCTTATCTGTCCACCTGCCATAATAGAAGATCAATTTCTTCTCATTTCAGTTGTTAGGTCAATTTCTTCCCACATTCTCTGTAATCCATCCCTCAAATCTTGTTCTGGATTTCTCTACTCTTGAACTGGATATCGGGACATCTACTGGGCTAGAAAAGAATCATATTCAATGTTGTTCCTACAAGGAAAAGAAAAACACAGAAGTCCCTCCCCAGAGATGTGCTGTTCACTGGGAGCAGCTGACCACCTACAGAGGTTTTCATCTCCCTTCCAAATGCAGTGTCTTTCCTACTTTTCATCTCCTCTGCACCTAAGCTCTCATACAGAAATTTCCTAGGGATTTGATACCCTTAAGACTACATTTATTTAGAAATATAAGCTTTTTATATGTTCCTGGCATGACAGGAATTGTATGTATTAGCAATTAGAGAAATCTCTTTCTGTTCATCACTTCTACTCAGGAGTGGTACCCAGGTGAAAGGAAGGGGACTTGGCACAAGGGCTGTGTAGAGGGATGCCCTGAAGGGGTGGAGATATGTAGGTGCCCCCTGTGGGGGCAGGGAGGGACCCAAGAGCAGGAATGTTTTGGGTGTGTAGGGGCAACACCACATGTGTTAGGCCCTTTTGACTCCTCACGTCCTGCAATAAACCAATCACAAGCGTTACTTAAAAAAAAAAAGTCTTTGTAGCTTTATGAAACCAGAAACAGCTCAATAAATGCTATTAACATACATACAAAATATTCATTTGAGGTAATAGGTCAAACACCATGCATTAGAGAACACAACTAAATGGACATTGATTACCCATAAATGTGAGGCGAGGGAACAGCATGGGATCCTGTTTGCCCTTTGATGAAGTTCTGTTTCTCACAGGACTCAGGATTTATGTGGAGCTAAAATGTCCACACAGCTGTTGATAAGGCCTTCAGTACAAAAGGAAAAAGTAGACCAGAGAAACCACAATCAGGCCCACAAATACTAATCACCATGGCATGGGCAATTACAAACACTGAAGTAGAAAAGATGGCTGTTCCCACTTCAAATGGACACAGCAATGTTGAAAGCCAGTGATAGTCTGGGAACAGCACATTATCAAAGAACAGCCCACTCACTGAATTCAATCCTTTTAATACAATAGTCTTAAAAAAATTACCACAATTTTAAGATAGTTAAATGAATCATTGAAATAACTTCTCTATACTCCATTTTCCCAATGCTGGGCAATAAAAGCTACCATGAAGTGACATCCAACCAGCTTCCCCTCACAATTTAGAAGAAAATGTGTAAAAATGTACCATGGGCTGGATTACATTAGGACTGCTCTGACAACTTCTTTTTGCTAATAACATACTGGAATACTTTTTTTTTTTTTTCTTATGATCTTACTGAACTATAGATGTCTCATACGGCTTAGTCGGAACCTCTTGAACACAGCTAACACTGATTGGAATGGGGGACAATTACAAAATTTCATTTGACTTCAAATTTACTAGAAGACAACAAATTCTGCAAGTTGAAGCTGAAGAAAATCTTAGATTAGTGCCCAGTACAGTCCTCAATATCAAGTGATTTAGTTATTGTTGCTTCTTTGCTTTTTAAAAATATATTTTTATTGATTTTTTTAGAGAGAAAGGAAGGGAGAGAGAGAGAGAAACATCTATGTGAGAAACATCGATGGGCTGCCTCCTGCACGCCCTCTACTGGGGATCGAGCCCACAACCCAGGCATGTGCTCTGACTGGGAATCGAACCATGACCTCTCAGTCCATGGGACAATGCTCAATCCACTGAGCCACACCGGCCGGGCTGTTGCTTCTTTTTAATAATAACAGATGTGGTATTATTGTAAGTAGCTTATTATATTTCCTGATTATGAAGCAAACATTATGTTAAATAAGCCAGGAGCTTTATATATACTCTCTTTTAATTCTCCCAACACCTCTTCTTTAATAACTATTTTACTGATGAGAGAAATGAGGCTAAGTAATTTGTCAAAGTTACATGGCTTCGATGTGACAGGCCAGGGTTTGCACCTGGGTTTGCTTTATTCTAAAGCTCATGTACTCAATCACTTTGTTATACTACATCGGAACGTAGGCAACTCTATTTAGATCCTTTGTATTATGAGAGTTTAGTATGATTTTTACATCTTCATTATTTCTCCTAGTAGCTCTGTATACATATTTTCCATTTAAATATAATAATTTAGGAGGTGATGTCACTGGGGAACTCATACTGACCATATTGCTGGCATATGAATCACTTGGTTCCTGCACCCAGCAATTTAGGGCTTACACAGATCATTAATCACACATATAAGTACATGCAGAGAATATGTCTGCAGAATCTCTCTCCTTATTCATCCATTCACCCATTCAGTCATTTCCTCCTCAAGAAATATTTGTGCAAAACACCTTGCTATGCAGTGAGGAGTTGTGTATTGCCAAGTCCGTAATCCTCTCCTCAAGGAGCTAGAACTGCAGTGAGAAAGACAAAATGGTATACCAAATAACTGCCAGGCAATGGCAACAGAGGGACCCACTGACTAAGATGGGTGGAAAATTTTGCATCAGTGAGAAAATCAATTCTGTTGTTGCTGTCTTTCCTATTCAGAGACTGGTGGTGGAAGGAGACCAGAAATGTCTCTGCCAAATCTTTGCTGCTAAAAGAAGAGATGGCCCCTTTTCTAGAGGAGACATTAATGTCTTTGGATCTACCAAAGTAAGCTCTGCACATTTTAGGTGGTGAAGAGCTAAATTACTCAGCACAATAGCAGAAAGGGATGAGTTTGATAGAAGAGCCCTAGGGTGCTGATATCTGGGGAAACAGCTGTAAGGAGAGGAGAGAGAGGGAGCTAAGCAACATGCAGGTGTGGAGTCCTCCATGGCCCTTAAAATATCAGGCAAGTCTGCTTAGAAAGGGTCCTGGGTGCATTGTTGATATATATAATTTTTGAGGAGGGTAGACAAAAGAGGGGGATCACGGAAAAGTGATCCGTTCTCCATTAGGGTTAGCACTGAAAAAGGGGAAAGAGGATGAGATGCACACGGGCTAAGTGTTCACCAAAAACAGAGACTGGGCAGAAATGACAGAGAATATGCCCTAGGAAAAATACACAGAAGTTTTCACCTGGGTTATTAGCTCACACACTGAATGCAGGATGATAACATACCAGATTTATTTACATTTTAAAGGGCATGTTGACCTCTAAATACATACACAAGTCATAGATGGCAAGTGTCAAAGAAGAAATATAAATATGAGGTACTTCATTAAGGAGCAAAAAAGAAAGTAATGTTCTTCAGACTTAGCTGGGATAGTTCTAAAAGTAGTTGTGTTGTGGTCTACATCAGTATATGTAATGAGATTTGGGAAATTCTGGTAAACATCTTGTCTATGGGAAGGAGGTGGCTTTCCCAGGAGGTCTAGGAGACAACCATTAGGTGCCAGCCTTGACTCAATAACACTGCAAGGTAGTTATGGCTGCTAGCACTGCACAGGAAAGTGGGCTGGAAATTTAAGTAACTTGTTCAGAGTTTGTAACTAGGTAAGTGACATATCCTGGATTAAAGTTGGGGTCTCATTGATTATGACTCTCAGGTTCTTCATAAGACACGTTGCTGCTTCTCAGCTGTCGTAGTACACAAATTTCTCATTTTACATAGAGAGGATTAAGGGAATCTTGGATAAAGGAAAAAAAAACCCTACATCTTAACTTTTACTAACATATGACTCAAATTTAGCAGTTTCATTAGTTTTTAAATATAGGCAACAAGTCAAAGTCGAATTAACAATACCTGTGTTGCCTTAGGTGATATATCAGTGAAAATTCTGCTGCATATGATATCTGAAATTTTGTTGCCTACATTTTCTTCTAGGATTTTTATGGATTCATGAGTCACATTTAAGTCTTTTATCCATTTTGAGTTTATTCTTGTGTATGGTGTAAGTTGATGGTCTAGTTTCATTTTTTTGCATGTAGCTGTCCAATTTTCCCAACACCATTTATTAAAGAGGCTGTCTTTATTCCATTGTATGCTCTTGCCACCTTTGTCGAATATTAATTGAGCATAATATTTTGGGTCAATTTCTGGGTTCTCTGTTCTATTCCATTGATCTATGTGCCTGTTCTTGTGCCAGTATCAGGCTGTTTTGATTACAGTAGCTTTGTAGTATAACCTGATATCCGGTATTGTGATCTCGCCTACTTTGTCCTTCTTTTTCAAGATTGCTGTAGCTATTCGGGGTCTTTTTTGGAACCACGGAACTTATACGCATGTATGCATAACCAATGGACATGGACAACAAAACTGGGGACTGGGCAGGGAGGGAGGGGGAGGAGGGAGTCAATGGGGGAAAAAGGAGAAACATCTGTAACAAAAATAAATTAATATAAAAAAATAAAAACCTTAAAAAAAAAAACAATACCTGTGACTTTATCATCAGAAGAAGTGTAGATATTTTAATAGCAATTAAAATTATTTCGCTATTGCAAGAATATCATTTATACTCATCCTTACTTCGAAAATATGGCATTAAGACATCTCACTAAACATTGCTATTTAATAGGTTAATAAGGAAACATTATTATACCACATTTTAATTTTAATAATAAAATTTCAATGTAACTAGCTTCCTCGTAATACTCTGAATTGTATTTTGTTCATATAAAAACATTATTCTGGGAAAGGTTTCATGGAATTAATCAGAATGCTTAGGAGGTTCTATTGCACAAAAAGTTGAACTTGAGGTCTCAGGCATTTTTATTTGGAGTAATTCAGGAGTGTGAAGGCTGTATGATAGTCCTCATTACCATTTTCTTCTAGTAGAGAAAGGGAAAGAGGGTGGAATGGGGGAATGTTGAGTCTCGAGGTATGGAGTCCAGTTTCATGAACTTGATGTGAAGGAGGGGCCCTAGAGCTAGGGAAGGCCGGGATGAGATTCAGTGCTGCACCCTACGGCACCCAGCAGGGTCAGGAGGTACCAAAGGAATTGTATAAGGTTTCAGATCTAAACTATCTTATATTCACTTGCATGCCTAGAAATGGTCCCTGATATATATATTTTTATTTTTCTATAATGTCAAAGTCTAATATGAATATTTATTTTCACCATAAAAATGGCTGTACAGTTTGGTTGTTTGTAATCAAGATAAATATTTGTTTTGTGGATATTGAAGATAGAGTGCTCTTGATTCATATTCATTTATCCTTGATAAAATTGCTGCTGTCTTTGAAATACTTCTAATTTAAGCACATTTATAAGAAAATTGGAAGCTTTCAAAGTTTGAAAATACTTTGTCAGGAATGCAGAAACACTGATTTGACACATTGATTGCTTATACACACTTCATCAATAGTGATCCACATAATATTTTAGTAAAATTCTGTAATTAAAATTATAATTATATTTTTCAGGTACAGATGTAATTGCTCTGCTCATGAAAATGTTGGGTCAGGATATCAGTTTAAATTAGTAAAACTTGTCAAAAAGTATCTTTTCAGGTAAATCATATGCTTAATAAATTATTGCATAATGTTAAATAATACAGTATATTTATCACTTCGTAAAGAATGGTTGAGATAATGTTATGCTGAACATGCTTCAGAAATGCTTTATGCTGCCCTGGCTGGATGGCTCAGTTAGTTGGAGCATTGTCCCATACACCAAAAGTTTTCAGGTTTGAGTCTCAGTCAAGGCACATACCTGGGTTGCAGTTTCGAGCCTTGGTCTGGGTGGAAGGGAGGAAACCAATCAGTGTTTCTCTCTCACATGGATATTTCTCTCTCTCTTTCTCCCCCTTCCTATCTCTCTAAAAATCAATTAAAAAACATACTCAGATGAGAATTTCTTTAAAAAATGCCTTATACTCTCCCATCTTCTTCAGGCCATTTTTAAAAATAGACAAGTAAGCTATTTAATTTTTCTGGGTCTCCATTTATTTTTCTTAAAAGTAGAGCAACTGTGACCATTCTGGAAAATTCAGAGCTGAGTACTAAATGATATAACAAGTATGGAAAATGTTCTAAATTATATTTGTTTTACAAATACAAGGTTTTCTTTTTCTTTTCATTTTTCATGAGTGTAGACCAGGTGTTAAAACATGTTGGCATATTCAAGACATGGGATAAATCTAGAAATTCAAGGAAATTTTAATTTTTTGATTGAAACTGTGATTTCTTATTAAAATTTCAGAATCAACAGTGATGAAACAAGACGACCTACTGTAAATGTTATAGCAGAACTGCCTGAAGGGATTCTGAGTAGAGTGGATAAAATAACTGTTCTCTATTTTTCTCCAATTCTGATTTCTATTATTCTTGTCAAGTATTGTTAAAATACATGCATATTTTTGCATGCAAAGCTTTGTAATCTTTCAATTCCTTTAAAAACTGATAACCAAAATAAAGGATGTTAGTATTTATAGATGCAATTAAATATATATTTATAGTAAGACTTTTATTTTTATTTTTGGGGAACTCTGGGCACTCCTGTAGGTGTGTATTAAGTGACATTCAGTCAGCTCCTACTCCTGGCAACCCTATGAATGAGTGATGCCCACAAGGCCCTGTCCTCAACAGCCCTGGTTTGTGATTATTTTCTCTTGTAAAGTCTTTGCCTGGTTTTGATATTAGGGTAATGCTGGCCTCATAAAATACATTGGGAAGAATTTTCTCATTTTCTAATTTCAGAAATAGTTTTTTTGGATTGTTATAACTTTCTTAGATTTTTAATAGAATTAATAGTCAGGGAGGCCATCTGGACTTGCAGTTTTCTCTTTGAAGAAAATTTCAATTACAATCCAATTTCTTCAATGACATAGTGATATTTTGATGTTCTATTTCTTTCAGTGTCCATTTTGGAAATTTGTGTCTTTCAAAGGATTTGTCTATTCAAAAAAAAACTTTTTTTTTCTTTATTGATTTTAGAGAGAGAGGAAGGGAGAGGGAGAAAGATCTAGAAACATCAATGAGAGAGAACATCGATTGGCCACCTCCTGCATGCACCCCACTGGGGATTGGGCCTCAACCTGGGCATGTGCCCTGACCAGGAATCAAACCGGGGACCTCTTGGTGCGTGGGTCGACGCTCAACCACTGAGCCACACCGGCGGGGTAGATTTGTCTATTTCATTTAGATCTAACCACAGATTCAGACTGTCCATGGAATTCCAACAAAATGCATACAAAGAAATCCAGATGTAGATAGATCTGAGTAAGCCTGCAGTATATCCCCCACACAGAGAAGATCGTAAAGAGTGCCAAAGAGTACCTACAAAGGAGAGGCAATTAGCATGATGGGGGTCATTTTAACAAAATAAGAGAAGCCAAAAAGCTACAGGACAACAACTTTAAGACACTGAGGGAAATCTGCCTATAACCTAGAAATTCTAGAGTCCTATAACCAGTAAAATGATATTTTTTAAATGGGGTGAAACAAAAAGTTTAGACAAACAAAAACGAGTGTTATCCACATAGTGTCACTAAAGGAAAAGCTAAAGAAAAATGTAAAGGGTCCCAGAAGGAAGGCCTATAATGAAAGAACAAATGGTGAGCAAAAACTGGTCTCTATGTGAGTAAATAAAAACAAAAATTGATTGTATACATTAATAACTGTGTCTAATTTCTAGAGTTAACATTAAATAAGGTAAACCTAAAATAATAGTTATTAGAATATAAGAGGGAATGTGTGATTGAAGTTAAAGCATTCTAATGCCCATGTGCTGTTTAGATTGTAGGTAAAAATATTAACTGACTTCAAACTTTGTAAACTTAAATATAATATTAAAATTCTCAAATTAGCACTAAAATATAGTAGTATATTTTATAACTTACAAAACTGTAAAAGGAGAAAAATAATACAGAAAAAGGCAAATAATGAAAAGTCACATAGTAAGTGCAACATAAGATAATATAACAAAACCAAATATATTGGTTAATCTCAATAAATGTAAATGGCCTAAACTCTTCAACTGAGAAATCAAATTTGACAGGCTGTTACCAAAAAAATGTTTATTGAGTACAGTACCTACAATGTACCAAAGAATATGGAAGGTAAGGCTAGCATAGTTGGGTTGTAGAGAGGTATAAGATATAATCCATAAAGTAGGCATAAAAAGATTCTATGCATAATTAACCATCTGTTTCCAGGATCTGGGTCCACTATGACTTTTATGGCATTTTAGCCAGAGTAGATTCTAAATGGTAATGGCGCCATTTCTATGGGCTTATGAGCCTCAGCAAATCACACTATGTGTGTCTTGTACTAAAATACACAGATGTACACTAGAGTAAAGTAAACATTTGCGCATGTATGCATAAGTGATGGACATGGACAACAAAGCTGGGGACAGGGTCGGGGGATGGGGAGGAGGGTGTCAATGGGGAAAAAAGGAGAAACATCTGTAACAAAAATAAATTAATAATAATAAAAAAAAAAGAAGTTGGTTTGAATAAAAAAGAAAACCTCTGAAGGGCTGCCTAAAAGATGACCATGGGTGTTTCCTCAACTACCCCTCATGGAACTCTCTAGGGTTTTACCCTCATGTCTCCCCAAACTTCCATGACACCGACCTTGAGTACAGATGTTGGAAAAGGGAAGTTATTTTAGAGGAGGAGAAGGGAAGCTGGAAGATGTGACCATATTAATATTTATGCAGACCTTCATAAAATAAGGTGTCTTAAATTCCTATTTTGTTCATTTATTTTTTAGTGAGGTATAATTGACATTTAACATTATATTAATTTCACTGTATAACATAATGATTTGATATCTGTATACATTGTGAAATGATCACCACAATAAGTCTGGTTAACAATTGTTCCCATATGTGTATAATTACATTTTTTTTCTTGTGATGAGAACCTTTAAGACCTACCTTCTTAGCAACTTTCAGATATACGATATAGTATTGTTAAAGTTCTTGAATAAAATGACTTCTATCTAAAATTGTAGCTCCTGATGAAATGTGGCTGCCGTTGAAAGCACAGCAAGTATGCCAGCCTGCTTTGGAAGTTTCTGCTTTCATTTGGTACCAGAACTGTATGACTCTTGCTGAAATCAGCGTTGCACGTGTAATAGAGCAGTGCTCTAATCCAGCATGACAAATCCGTTTTTCCTACGTGGACACGCTCTGAACAGAAAATGTGTGCCATCCTGGGCAGAAATAGAGATAGGTGGTTTTAATAAGACTTCTGCTTTTTATCTTCCTCCCATCGCTTAAATGTGCACAGAGCGTATCTTCCTGTAATAACTTACCAGAGCTTTCAATCACATCCAGTGAATGCATATTAATACACTGAAGTGTACTTTAAAAAACAAGTCCTGAATTTTTACTATTGCACAACATAAATAGGTCTTTTAAATTATGGGGAGACATCTACAATACTTTCAACAATAAAGATAAATAAATAACGTTTATTTCCTTTGAATTTGATAACTCTCTTTGGTATGTCCTGTTTTTTCTAAACCTTTCCTTTATCAAAAATGTTTTTAGTTCACACCAAATTCTAGTTTAATGTTTAAAGTTTAACATTTAATCAGGTTTGAGCTAAGGTATACTTCCTCAGAGAGGCTTTCCCTGACAACTTTAATCATATAGGTTCTTAACTCCAGGTCTAGTCCCTATCTATATTCTTATCTATTTTTATTTTCTTCGTACACCTTATCATAACCTAATTGATTTTTTAAATGTTTTGTTTCACAAGAGTATAAATTTCTTGAGTTCAAGAACATTGCCTTTCTTACTCATTCTATATCCTCAGAACAACAAATAATTCCTGATATACATTAAGTATTCAATAAATATTTATGAAATGAATTAAATATCTGTCCCATCAGTACATTATAGTATCGTTGCACATAAATATTGTATTTTAAATTATACTTGTTAAATAACATGTTAACAAAATTTAGGTGAAGTCTTCTAAAAGTGTAAGGTAATATATTTCAGTTACATCTGTTGGTCATTCTTCTTAGGATTTACGGAACTATAGCTTGTGTGTAAGCACATTAGTATGTATTCTCTGGGTGTTCTAGGTTAGCAGCCCTTCTTCTATGTCTTTTCCCTGGAATAGGCTTTCATGTGAAGTGTGATGGCCCACAGTATAGTGACACAGCATCCAACTGGTGGTTAGAATTTAGAAAATTCTCAGTTACTCTCCTCTTGAATTCTCAGAAGTAAATGGAAAGACTGAATAAGTAACTGTCATACAGACCATCAAGTTTATTTTGCAGGGAAAATATGAAGTTACTTGGGGGTCTTGCCTTAATGTTTTGAATTGGAATCCCACATTAAATAAAATTGTTGTTTATCTGATGGGAGTAATGGGTGAGTTGAGACAACAAGGCACCTGTGCAAGAAAAGAACGTAAACAGATGAAGAAATGTTGAGTGATACTGAAGAAATGAGGTATAAAAAAATCAAGTTATATGTATTCAAAAATAGTCCAACACAAAAGTTGGAAAGTATTTTTTTAAATTTTTTTTCTTTGTTGATGTAAGAGAGAGAGGAAAAGGAGAGGGAGAGAGAGAGATAGAAATATCGATGAAAGAGGACATCTATTGGCTGCCTCCAGCATGCCCCCCACTGGGGATCAGGCCCACAGCCTGGGCATGTGCCCTGAAGGGGAATCAAACTGGCAGCCTCTTGGTGCATGGGTCGATGCTCAACCACTTAGTCACACCGCCCGGGTGGAAAGTATTTTTAATTTGTTTTTTAACTTGTAGCAAAATCCTCTCTATAGTCATGATCATTTAGGATCCTAGAATAGGAACTGAACACAGAAATGCTTCTAAGTCCTAGGGTCTGGACCTTGTTATTCTAATGATGCCCAGCTGTACCATAAACACAGCCTTTGCTCTACTTCAAGGTGAATTCAAGGAAATAGTCTTTCACAAATAATTTTACACATGATTCCTTTCCTATATAAAACAATTTTCTGTGTTATTTGTTATTACCACAAAGAATGATATCCCAAGGTACATTACTGTAACCGAAAGTTATAGGAGAAGCTTCTAATGTTGTCAGTTGGGGGCCCTGCCTCCTTTCCTCCTTTTTGACTTTCAAGACTACAACTTACCAAGGGAGTCATGTGGATTATGAAGGTCTTCCAATATTCCAAACTTTTCCTATTTCATATTTTAATGTCATGTGTGTTCTTTGAAAGTTCAGAAGACATTCATCAAAAATACTAGGGAGAAAGGTGAAATCTATGAACTAGAACATTAAGCACTCATTTACTTACACTGTGATGAATTGATTTGTGCCCCGCCCCCCCAAAACAACAACAACAATGATATATTCAAGTCCTAAACCCTGGTACCTGTGACTATGACCTTACTTGGTAATAGGGTCTTTGTAGATGTAAACAAGTTAAATGAGGTCATCATGGGGTAGACTCTAAATCCTATATGACTCATGTCCTGCTAAGAAAAAGAGAGGAGACACAGGCCCACTCAGGGAGGAGGCCGTTTGAGATTGGAGTGATGTGTCTACAAACCAAGGAAGGCCAAGGACTGCCAGCAACACCAGATGTTAGAAGAACAAGGCAGGACCCTCCTCTGGAGCCTCCAGAGAGGACACAGTCCTGAGGGCACCTTGGTTTTGGGCTTCTAGCCTCCAGATCTGTGAGTGAATACATTTCTGTTGCTTTCAGCTAAGTTTGTGATAATTTGCTATGGCAGTCCCAATAAGCAAAACATTCCCCCATCATATAAGATTGGAATGACCTGTTTATTGGTCTATTTCCCATGCGAAAGGCAGGAGCTGTGTCTCATTCATCTCAGTAACCCCAGTACTAGGGCAAGGTGGTTCAGGGTAGAGCATTGTTGCTTAGTCTCCATTCATGGAGTGAACAGGAGGAAAAGGGGGTGGTGGTGGCTCTGGGGGACCTCCTGAAATACTAGGGGGGAACTAGATTACTTCCACAAAGAGCTGTAAACATTGTAGATAAGAAATGCAGAATGTGGTGGAACCAAAAAAGGTCATTATGTAAGTGGTGGGTCACCCTAGTCCATTCAGCTTCCTATAGATTCCTAGTTAAGACACAGATATAGAGGAAATTTGGGGTGGGGGGAACAGAGCATCAAATCTTCTGACCATCAACATAAACAATTTAAAATCTCTTAGGGTGTATGAACTTCATATGGTATTATTATGCTTCTATATATTAATTATTTTCACAGTGAAGTTGTTGACAAGGCTTTATTTTGGGTAGTTTCTATTTAATATGGCTGCACTATGTGCATTATAAACCTCTTGGTTTAATAAGAGAAAGCCCTGAACTCTTAAGATATACAAACAGTGGTATATAATATTATTTAGTTCCTATGAAATAGATGTGTGATGTGTAAGTTATTAAATAAAATACCCTCTATCATGCAGAATTGCTGGGAGTGTTGGATATAATGTATATAAGTAGCTGCGGGGTACAGTGGTATACACCGCAGGCATTATTGTTGTAGTAATAACCTCCGTGGCCAACCTTCCTGATTCTCCTGCTTTTATAAGTATACAACCACTTGATTTTTTTTCCCAGTTAGCCATTTAATCATTCACTTATGCATTAAATCCACTAACTCTCTCTTGAGAAACCTGCCTACCAACTCCCATTGTTCAAAAAATCCAGGAGCTTATTCCATTCAAAAAAAGGTTAGTACTATTTTCAGACACGAAGCAGACAGCAAAATAATTGATCCATAGTTGCCGTTCGTTCCTTCCTCTCCAACAGCATGGAAGCCGAAGGATGACGTGGGATGGTGATGCTCCATAGCAGCAGAAATACTCCTGCTGGGGCCGGGCCCTAACAGCACCACAGTGATGTTCCACAATGAGTACCAAAATTAAAACCCTTTTTATTCCCACTCTCACGCTTGGTTATTGCTCCATAAAACAATAAAACACAGCCACTATGCCAGAAGGCTGGTGTGCTAATGGCATCTCTCCTGCTGCGCACTTTAGTCCTTAGAGATCAGACTTGCTGTTCTTCAAGTACATTCTCAGACTCCTCTGCCAGCCAACTTGGCCAGGAGCTGAGGGCAGGCAAATCATTTACAGCTGTGTCCCTAGCACCTAGATTTGTGCTTGGTCCTTAATAGATGGAAGAATGAATAAATGAATACATGAATGAATTCACTCAATTAGCTCTCACTGATACTGAATCTTACAGCATGACTCAAGGTCTTGGACTTTTCGAAAATGCCTTCAGCAAATGGATCTATCTCTTCCTCAAAGATTAGCTCTGCAAGCCTATGGCTTTTTATAAGAGGCCTGCTCATTTCAGGGTGTAAAAGTTTGCAATACGACTTTTTCAGTGTTATTACTAATAGGAAAATTTTTATTTATCTGGAATTTGATATATGACTAATATTTAATAATGCCAGGTGACTGTTGCATTAAAATATGGGTTCAAGAGAGAGAATGTTAGTGCCATGAGATTTATGAGAACTTCCAAAATATCAGCAACTCTCAAGCATTTGTGTCTAAATTACATGAAAGGTGAGTGAATCATAGCAACATGGGGTATGCATACAGTCCCCTTGTCTAAATACCATCTTATACGAAATTCCACCTGTAACCTGACATTGACAGGTGCATAAAATGAGGCTTGATGCTGACAAAATGATATATCAAGGCAGCTCTATCAGCTGCAGTAAAAAAAAAAAAGCAACAATTTTTTCCCCCTTATCATTAGTCTTACTCAAACTGCCTCTTCTTCCTATAAATATTCAACCAGAGGCTTGAGGATTGCTTACTATGGATGCTGGAAAAGAGGTTTCTGCATTGGCTAAGAGACTCAAGTTCATGACCATTAATATCCCTCCCTTAATGAAGACTCTATGATTAGTATCATTTTTCAGTGTAGTTAGTATTCACTTTCCAGTGTAATCACCAATGCATGTCTCAGATATATTTCTGCCAAAAAAAATAAAAAATAAATAAAAAATGCTAACAAATGCTTATCGGTATCTTTCCACAAGGTAGGCAGATGCACTGTAACAGCCACATTGCCAAAAGTTTTTGTGACTGTCTGTCAGCACATTTGTTTTTCATAAAGAGAAAAGATACCAGGAAAAACTTTTTTTTCTTCTCTTAGTAAGACCCTATGCATCTTTCTACTTCTTTTTCTTTTTTTATATTTGTTAATGCTTTTTTTTTTTTTTCCATTTGTAAGTGCTCGAGGACCTTTGTATAATAGCCAGAAGCTTTTCTTTGATGGTCAGTGTGTGCTCAGAAACTGGTCCTGGTTGACTTGTCAGAGGCAAGGCTTCAGTGACTCCAGCTGAGAGGAGGCTGGGCTAAGGCTGTGGGTCAGAAACTTGAGTGCGAATCAGAATCCCCTGGGGTGCTTCACCTACAGCCCGTTGAGCCTACTCCCAGAGTTTCTGATCCAGGAGGCCAGCCTAAGCAGTTCCCTGGTGACACGGATGCTGCTGGTCCAGGAGGCGCTGTGATAACTCACTGGGTAAGGACTTTATTTCACAATTTTGTCTGGGTCTAGCCTTGACCTGCAGCTGTGGGGCAGGTGGACTCTCCAGGTTCTCTCGACGCAGCTATACCTTTAAAGGACTCACCCCTTTCCTTCATCTCATACGTTTACAGTAAGTGTAATTCATGTCTTAATTTTTTATTGTGAGGCATCAATGCCAAACACAGTCTAAGTTGGGGGAAGTGGGTGGGTAGGTGAGAAGCAGAGAATACAGCTGGCCTCTTGTACTTTCCTTTCAGTGATTCAGTTACAGGTCATAGAGAATTACCATTTCATCAATAGGGAATGTTTTTCTACATGAAGATATTTTTCCTTTCAAACTAATGTTGCCTTGGGGATTTGAAGGTCTACTGAATTCTGAATATTTTACTTGACCTGGATGCATAACTGAATATTTTATTTTGTCAAGAGTATTCGTGTCTATTCAGGGCCTTCGGTAATTCCCTTTCCACCTGTGCTGACTCCAAAGGTGACCTATAAAAAGCACAGCAGCTTTTAATCCCTAAGTCATCAGGCACTGCTTTAAGTCTGGCCTCTTCAATACCAGTTTTAAATCTTCTTCCTGGTTTACCTCTTGCCTGTGTTCTGACTTACTAACTAGTCTCTGTGATTTGATGCTTCCACTGAACGGTCTACTAAGCTTTGATCTTCAGGTTCCCCCTTGGTTCTGTGCCTGAACTCCATATCAGTTCCAGCCCCCCTCTGTGTCCAGCTCAGGTCCCACCAGCACTCCAACCCAAGAGTGGGTCTCTGAGCTCCTATTTCTCTGCGTGTTTGGATAGAGCTTGCTAATTTGATTTTATATGTTAATATACAAATCTTCATTCATGAGGAGAGAAGAGGTATTGCCTACTATGTAGAATAACAAAATTCTAATATCTAGTGTTATATTATTAAATTTAGTATCCATGTACATGTAAAGATTATTTGAACTCAAAATATATCCTTTACCACATTTTTAGTTTCAAGTGACGAAAAACCCAGCTGAAACTAGCTTAAAGAAAATGGGTGTTGTAGTTCACATAAAGGGAGAATTTGAGAGGAAGATGTGTTATAGGTGTAGCCTAAGGCGAAGTTTCCAGTGGAAACACGAGTCTAGTTTCTCACTTTCAGTTTTTCAGTTCCATTTCTTCTGAGCTGGTTCCTTTTTCAAAGAGGCTCTGCCTCATTGCAGGAAGTCTAATCATACAAACTCACACTTCCTCCGTGTCTGGTGGAGAGAGCATCCTTTCTCTCAGCTTCCCATAATCCCTGGGATCTGCTCTGACTGTTCTGACTGGGGTCATGTGTCCATACCCGAACCCATCATTATGGCCACAGAATGCTAAGGACTCAATGCTAAGTCAGGCCCGAGAGTCCATGCTGGGAGCTGAGCTAGGAAGAGTCCCCGTCAGAACACTTGATGAACTGATTGCTGAAGAATGAATCTTACCCAAAAAAATAGAGGTGCCCTTCTCATGTCCACTAATCAGAAGATAGCTGATGGTTTTAGAAAATAGACCTTCTTTACTTGATCTTTAATTTTTATCCTTTCAGACCAAAAGTCACCAATATTTCTGATGCTTTTTCTAGTCGAATGTAAAAAATAAGATGTTTTCTGTTGTATATACTATTTAGAGGTAAAGTTTGCACAGAACATAAATTTTTGTTTATGTTTTTTTTCTCTGTGATGCTTGCTTAAAATTTGCTAAGGACTAGAGTTTAAACTAGAGTTTTGAGAGTGTAAAAAATAATTATATGAGTGGCAGCTTTAGAAAAAACACAATAGAATATCATATAATCTTTAGGATCCCTCATGCTAAAAATATCTATAAGGGAAGATCAACAAAATTAAATAATCAGAAGTGATAACTCACTCATTTGCAAAAACAAAAAAACATTGTTCTATGGGCTATTCTTAAATCTTTGTATTGACATATAATTGACATATAATATTGTGTACATTTAAGGTGTACAATGTATTGATTTGATACACATATATTTCAATATGATTACTACCACAGCAATAGCTAACACTTCCATCATATCATATAATTATCTCTCTCTCTCTCTCTCTTTTTTTTTTTGGTGAGAACATTTAAGATCTCGTCTCTTAGCAACTCCGAAGCATATTATACAGTATTGTGGAATAGAATCACCAAGCTGTGCAACAGATCTCAAGAATTTATTCATCTTCCAACTTCGAGATTGTAGCCTTTGACCTAAATCTCCCCAGGGACCACCCCCCAAACCAACCAGCAGCAGCCCCTGGAAAACACATCCTACTCTGTTTCTATGAGTTTGGCTTTTTTGGATTCTATATCTAAGTGATATCATACAATATTTGTTATATTTTTACACCTTAAGAGATCTTTCGCATCCCTGCACAGAAGCATTTGTGTGGTTCATTTCAAAACAAAGTCAGATTGTTTACTCAAAAGATCCTCCCCTGACTCATTTCCCATCTCACTTAGAATAAATCCAAGTCCTTACTGACCCTGTTACTTCTCCAGTGGAGCTTACACCTCTGTCCTGCTCACTCTCTCACTCTGCTAAAACTACACCTGCCACCTAACGTGGGTCATGCCATGCCATAGAGCCTTCACATGCCCTGCTACTTGTCCTCCTTAAATACCCGCTGGGCTTGCGCCCTGACTCCCTCCGCTGCCCGAGTCTCTGCTCTGGTGTCATTTACTCTGCGTCACCTTCCAGGTCCACCCGACTAAATGAGCCTGACCCAATTCACAGCTCTTCATTCTTGAAGTCTGTTCCCCCCCCCCCCCATAGACCTAAATATTCATAATTCACAATATTCATTATAATCTATTACTTGATCTTAATTTTTAGGCGTTTGAAAGTACAATTTTACTATAAGGTGAAAATTTGTGAATCATAAAGGAACATTTTCTGCCATGAAAGAGTGCCCAGATTCTGGTTCCTGTCACTTTCCTAGGAGACTTGTCTTTTCTTCAGCAGCGTGGTTGAATCACAGTTGAAGCCTCTGCTGTCATTTTGACATCTAGACCTGGGAAAGCTTCTTTTCTCCTTGTTAAGGGATGGGCAGTCCAGTTCTTTTTTTTTTTTTTTTTTTTTTTTTTTTTTTTCAGGCGCGAGGGAGTCCAGTTCTTATTTACAGTGAGGAACCCAGAATGCTAATACCAATAAACCCTTATATTGGTTTTTATTGTTTTGTTTTTTCAAATTGTTACCTCCATAAAACCCATGAATTTAAAAATCTGAAGGGAATGGTCATGAGTTTAGTAACAATGAGAACTGTGCTGGCCAGGTGGCTCTGTTGGTTGGGGTGTTATCCCATGCATCAAGAAAGGTTGAGGGTTTAATTCCCAGTCAGGGCACATAACTAGGTTGCAGGTTTGATTCCGAATCAGGGCATGTAGAGGAGGCAACCAATCAATGTTTCTCTCTCACATTGGTATCTCCCCCCCACCCCCCGCCTTCTTCTCTCTCTAAAAATCAATAAAAATATATCCTTGGGTGAGGATAAAAAAATAAAGTGAGAAGTTTTGTAAAACCAGTCTTGAAACAAAGAATGGTGGCATTATAAAAGACTGATTTTACAAAGTTCATTTGTAAATTGAGCTGTTTCAAAATTGGAATACTTTCCCCAAAATAGACAAGATAACTATGCTGGTTAGGTGCATAGCCCAGGCTCCAGAACCCTCCTAATCCTTAAATATGTGATACGTTATGGCTATGTTTTAATGTTTACTTGACCCCATTCATTATATTGCTTCTGTGGGGTATTTTGTTGCTAATTATAAATTTCAGTATCAAGCTCTTCAACTTCCCTCACGTGGGCTGCAGGGGGCTGAAATTAGAAACTCTTGCATAAAACATTTTAGGTGTTTATCCCTCATATCTGTATAAAGAATACTGGGTGTTCTAAATTAATTAATATACCAATCATATTTTTTTTCCCAACTAGAAGATTGGGTGAGAGATGGCTGCAGGTGGGAGTATCTTTGATGGAAGGTCTAAATTTGAACCTACATAGATAAGTAGTCATTATTTGTATAATATTTGAGGATTTGCCCATGCATATAAAATTAGAATAAAAAAATTGTCACAGATCCAAGAGGAGTAACACTGACTGGTACAAATTGTAATGGTGTCATACAAGTTAAACAGAAACATGGGGCCAGGGGGAGACATGGAGTAGGGAGTTGAGGGGGCTAAGCTTGTTAAAAGTGAAGATCTGAGCCCTGGCCAGGTAGCTCAGTTGCTTAGAGCATTGTGCTGATATATGCCAAGGTTGTGGGTTCAATCCCTGGTCAGGGCACATAGAATCAACCAATGAATGAATCTACCAATGAATGCATAAATAAGTGTAACTACAAATTGATGTTTCTCTCTCTCTCTCTTTCTCCTTTCCTCTCTCTCTAAAATCAACACGTTTTAAAAAGTGCCGATCTGAGAAATTAAATGGAGATTTAGCTGCCCTGCAGACTTCACAAACTTTTAGGACCTGTCTATTATGTCCTAACCTTGAAGCTCACCTAAATTCTTAAGGAAACAAACACTTCAGAAAATCAGTCAAGCATTTGTCTCGAGTTTGGATCTTTGCATGACTAATTCATAACACTGAAAAAAAGCTTCAGGGAAAGGCATATGAGAAATATTCTTGAACTCTTACCCTGCACATCTATGAGGGCAAGAGTTTTGCTTGCTTTGTTCATTATTGTACCCAGTGCCTAAACTGGCACACAGTATACACTTGATAACTCGAACTTGTTGGGACACAATGCCTTCTCCTTACTAGGGAAGCCAAAGAGGGATGATAGTCTCTGTTTTCATACCTGACATCAAGGTCATGAGCAGGTGACCTGACTCTTGCCAGGGAGTTTGGAGCTGGAGGAAAAGGTATCAGAAGTTTAGATATGATTTATAGCAACAGTAGTGGCATCAAATATATAAAGTGGTGATTTCAAGTCTCTGCTTTGGTGGCTGCGAAGTCTTGCAGCATCAGGGCGGCAGGACCAGAGCTGTCTCATCGAACCCTTTCCTTGGCCTTGGGTTGTGGTTCTCACTGCATAACCTCCTTGGGGTCTGACACTTGTCTAAACCTGTATACACACACACACACACACACACACACACACACATTTATATGTGTATATATACATGTATGTGTGTGTGTGTGTGTGTGTGTGTGTGTGTGTGTGTGTGTGGTTTTTCTATTGGGTTTATGTGGTGGCACTATTACTTTACAGAATAAGTTAGCCAGAGTTTCTGTTGTCTGCACCCAAGAATCTTAATTGATATCAGGTAGGGGATAAGAGATCTACAGAAATGAAAAGTTAGGATTTGGGGATTAATAGGTAGCATATACTTTTCAATGGACTTTGGGAATTAGAGGGAGCATCTCAAATAAAATTAATATAATTAGGTAAGAGTTGTCATTCTTTTGCATGACAAATAATTGCTGAAACATGTGGCATTTATTTCCCCCTTTGGGTATCCTTTTGGACTAGTGGCTTCTCACAGACTCCACTTGTTTCATTCCATTAAAATTACTCCTTTTCATTGAGTGTCAATATCTGAAAGAGTGACATGGCTTCTTTCCCCTTTCAGCAATACCTTTGAGATCTCTGAAAAGATTCTTGCTTTTTTCTGGTCCACTTTGAGTTTTCCCTGCAGTATGACATGGGCTCAGCCTCTCCCTTTGTTCTCGTTTTCAGTGGTGTTAGCGGTGCAGATAAAATGGTCAGTCATACCATCGGTAGGCAACATGACATTGCATCCCTGCTTTCTGCAAGGTGGCCCTACTCCACCTGGCTTTTGTGAAAGACCTTCATTAGTACTGCGGCAGCTTTCCCCCTAAAAACAAAGTCCTCTCTGGATGTCTTCGGTTAGCAAACACGGGTTCTAATGTGGGTCTTTTGTAAAAGTGAAGTGGCTTAACTAGAACTTTCAGAAAGTGAGGAGCACTCTTTGCTTGATGCTGTTTCGGTCTATGAAGGGCCTCAGAGACACACTCTTCTTTGGGACTGTGGAGGAAACCTGAGCTTGAGTCTGGGAGCTGGAAAAGAGGCTTAGAAATCATGAGCTCACAGTGCTTCTGATCTTGTAATGGCCTTCCCATATTCTTCTTTCTTCATTTTAAGATGACAGTTTTCTATTTGCTTTCTTCACAAGATAGCTATTTAAATCATTATTTTCTCACCCAAACGTTCATATTTCCTTCTTTTTGCGATCCTTTTACACTCATTGTCATTTTCTACATGAACTTTCTTTTATTTACTACAATAATCCCACCTTTTATAATTTGGAGTTTTATTTACTATGTTCCATTTTAAGATACCTTTGTCAAAGAATCAAGATATCCGATAAGATGTCATAAAATATGGAATTGTAATAATTGTTAATTTGTCCCAAATTGCTATGTATCATGATGCATTATTTTACAAATATGTTCCCCAAGTGGATTGATATATCCTAAGTACTAAATATTTTAAAGATTAAAGTGTCTCCATTATCTGCTTATTATTTTTGACGGAATAACTGCATTTTGTTAAAGTGAATAACTGCGTTTTGTTAAAGTGGATTTCATGTAGTGTTAGCAGTACATTCTACATCCATGAGTGAATGAATAAAACTTGTACACTCTCTACACTCTAATTTACCAGAAATTTGGAACAATTTGGGATTGAAATTGTGTAATTAGCTTGGCTTCATCACAGCCACGTTTTAGACATGAAAGAACAGAGCTCACCAAGAGTAATAACAAGTCCGTGACAGCCCTATCAGTTGGGCAGACGAAGATAATTCTGGCTAAGTATCCTGATCCTTACCACTTGGAAGCACAGCGGGTATAATATTAAAAACTGGAACGAAGCACAACAGCTCAGAATTATGTGGATGTTGAGAATAATAGATGTTGAGAAACTAGCATGATGCCGAGTTTAATTTGTAAATAAATCTTAAAGCATTATTTTGGAGGACTAATGATTGGTTTGCAAATTCAACAGCCGTGGTCATATCTGGTGAATAGAATTTCCTAGAGTTGTATTATTCATAGCCCTTTGACTTTTAGTTTAAATGTCTTTTTGTGTTTTTCTTTAATCCTCACCTGAGGATATTTTTCGATTTATCTTCAAACAGAGCGGGAGGGAGAGAGAGGGAGAGAGAGAGAAACATCGATGTGAAAGGGACATATCGACTGGTTGCCTCCTGCACGACACCAACCAGGTTGGGGGACGAACGGCAACCGAGGTACATTCCCTTGGCTGGAATCGAACCCGCGACTCATTTGTCCATAGGCCGATACTCTAACCGCTGAGCCAAACTGGACAGGGAAGTTTAAATGTCTTTTTGGAACTAAAAACCTAAAAGAAGAAGAAAATGTTGAGGTTGGTCCTTATTTTCTTCACTGAAAAGTATATTTAACTTGACTTTTATTTTGCTTTGAGGGAAGTTTTATTAGGCCCTGTACCTGAGAGGATGATATCATATTCTCTCTTTCCTTCTTCCCTCATCCTCTCTTTCTTTCCCTAAAATAGTAAGATGTGTTGCTGGGGAACAGGCCACACCACTCTAACTTCATTTATGATATAGAGAATTGATGGTAGCACTAGTGACCTGAAAGTCATAAAGAGAATTTCTGCAGTTGAATTAGTAGCTTCACAACTGTTCCTGTCATAACATATACAATATATATTATATAACATATAAAGCATATAGAAGTCTTTTTAGAGAAAGTGCAATATATATTCAATATAATAAATGTTGAATATTTGAGATTGCTGTGTCAACATTTTAGTGATTTTTCTGGTATAGTCACTTGTGCTCACAAAAATTATATTGTCTCTTACAGTTTTCTTTTCCATAGCTATTCACAAAATGCTAACAAACTACAAGAATGAGCTATTTGTCCTGAGATCAATTTATCTACGTTATATAAAGAGCCACGCTTTTTCTTAGGAACAGAAAGGAGCATGCTTTCCCCTTGGTTAGGGGCTTTAAACAAAACAAAACAATTCTCTTTTTCTCCCCAGTGTGCTGAGACTAAGTGGGGTTGCTGGCCTCTCCTGCAGGGCTTCTCTTTCAGCATGGTAATCAGTCACTTTGCAGAGTTATTTGTGAAAGGAAGCCAGTGCTCTTCTCTATAGATTCAGAGAAGAGACTGTGCTATTTTTTAAAAATATGTTTTTATTGATTTTTTTAGAGAGAGAGGAAGGGAAAGAGAGAGAGATAGAAAAATCGACGTGAGAGAGAAACACCGATCTGCTGCCTCCTGCATGCCCCCCCGACAGGGATCAAGCCCTGGCTGCTGCCTCCTCCACACCCCCCACTAGGGATCAAGCTTGCAACTAGGACATGTGCCCTGACTGGGAATCGAACCAGCACCTGTCAGTCCATGGGATGACGCTCAATCCACTGAGCCATACCAGCCGGGCAAGAGACTATGCTTTTTTTAGACTATTTGAGCCAATATGCAGTATCCATGACTTTCTGAGAAGTCCTAGACAAGGAGGGAGAAAAGAGAACATATTTGAATTGTTAATAATTTCCAGTTAGCTGAGAAAATTGGTTTTAATGTTCAGATTCAGCTGAGAAGAAAGGAAGGCAGTGGTTCTCCTTTTATTTATTTATTTATTTATTTATTTATTTATTTATTTATTTATTTATTTATTTTTGTTACAGATGTTTCTCGTTTTTTTTCCCCCCATTGACACCCTCCTCCCCATCCCCCCACCCGGGGGGGGGGAGGGAAGAGTGGTTCTCAAACTTAAGCCTCAGAATCTCCTGGAAGGCTGTTAGAATACAGATGTCTGGGCTACCCCTAAACTTTCTGACTCGGGAGTCTAAGGAATTACGTGTCTCAAAAATACCTGGTGATTCTGATGCTGCTGGTCTGAGTAACATATTTTGAAAACCATTGCATTACAAAATAGGCACTCTATAGCTCTGGCCCGTGTGGCTCAGTTGGTTGAGCATTATCTCCTACACCAAAAAAGGTTGAGGGTTGGATTCCTGGTCAGAGCACATACTTAGGTTGCAGGTTCAATCCCTGGTTGGGGTGTGTACGGGAAGCAATCGATCCATGTTTCTCTCTCTATCTTTCTAACTCTACTCTATTGTGGGTCCCAAAAGAGCAGTGATTTTTATCATTTCTCACCTCACTATACACAGTGTATTGAACATAAGTTCTCAGTAAATCAATATTTATTAAACATTTAATTGAGGTGTTATGTGGGTCACCCCTAGATTTATATGAAATTTAAATTTCCCCCATTTTAAAAAAATATGTTTTTATTGATTTTTAAGGGAGAGAGAGAAAAACATCCATGTGAGAAACATCAATAGGCTGCCTCCTGCACGCCCCCTACTGGGGATCGAGCCCGAAACCCAGGCATGTGCCCTGACCGGAAATGGAACTGGGCCCGCTCAGTCCACAGGACAACCTCAATCCACTGAGCCACACCAGCTGGGCTCAATTTCCCCCATTTTGTCTCTATTATATTAACCTGTTTTGTTTTTGTTGCTGTTAATTCTCACCTGAGGATATTTTTCCATTGATTTTCTTTTTACGATAGAGTGGCCGGGTTGGGGGGGAGAGAGATGTACTCAGATGTAGCAAAATAGTTGTGTTCAACAGTTGTTCAGTTCTGAGAATAGTCTACCATTCTTATTTTAGGAAATGAGTTGGAGAGAGACTTTCAGTTCCCCGAGGCCGATCTCCTCCTCAACACAGGGAGAGTTGCCAAACCCTCTGTGGTGGAAACGTGTTACCCTCTCCTCTGACACTTCAGTAATACAATACAAACACAACGCCATGAACTCCCACACTCTGCGCTGATTTGCTCTCAGGCTCCACACTGAACAAGCCTGCATAGAGTTTAGTTTCAGTTCAGGTGGGTTCAGAGCCTCCTGCCCACTCTTTCCTACATGGATTAAGTCTGTCTGTAATTCAGTGAAAATGAGAGAGAGAGAATGAGATTTCCATTCATTGTGAATTCAGTTCGTTCCAGGTTCACTTTGGATGCAAATCTTTGGTTTTAGCTTAGGCTTGGTTTTGCTTCTCTAATGCCAGCCGTCCTTAAATAGCAACTGCATGGAAAGAGCTGAAATTTAAATACAAGGGAAACTCGGGAACCCTTTTCACCGTTTCTGGAATGGATCCCCTTCATCTGTGCCCCCGGTGCCCTTCTACCTGATCTCTCCTAAGTCCACCCTCCTTTGCCTGGCCAACTGTACTTCACCCTTCGGTGTCAGCTTCGCCTTCCATTCCTCAATGAAACCATGCCCATCCCACGGCTGAAAACACTCAGTGGTCCCTTCTGTCCCACTGCAAGTCTGCAAGCAGCATGGGAGACTGAGAGTGAGGACCCATGTGCCCCTGCAGCCCAGCCCTGGCACAGCACAGACGCTCACCAAAACATTGTGAAATGATTGAATAAGCCAATTTCTAAACCTAAAATTCCTCCTCTTTTATTTAATTAATTTATTTATTTATTCATTCAGCCCTGGCCAGTTTGGCTCAGCGGTTAGAGCGTTGGCCTGCGGACCAGAGAGTCCTAGGTTCGGTTCCTGCTAAGGGCATGTACTTTGATTGCAGCTTGTCCCCGGGCCCAGTTGGGGTCGTGTGGGTGGCAACCAGTTGATGTGTCTCTCTCACAATGATGTTTTTCTCTCTCTCTCTTCCTCCCTCTCTCCCTCCCACTCTATCTGAAGATAAATGCAAAAAATGTCCTCAGGGGAGGATAAAAAAAAAAAAGAAAATTTATTTATTTATTCATTTTTATTAATCCTCCCCTGAGGATATTTTTTCATTGATTTTCAGATAGAGAGGAAGGGAGGGAGGGAGAGAGACAGAGAGAGAGAGAGAGAGAGGAAGAAAGAGAGAGAGAAACATCGATGTGAGAGAGACATCAATTGGTTGCCTCCCACACGACCCTGACCGGGGCTGGGGATTGAACCTGCAACCCTGGTACATGCTTGTGACCAGAAATCGAACCTGCGACCCTCCGGTCTGCAGGCCGACCTCTAAATACTGAGCCAACCTGGCCAGGGAAACCTGTTTTATTTTCTCATAGCATTTATCAATATCTAAAATTATCTTGATTAGGTGCTTACCTTTTATTATCCATCCCTCCCTCACACATTTGCACTGGTACTTCACACCTGCATCTGTCTTGTTCGGTGTTGTACTACAGTGCCTAGGAGTAGATTGCAAATAAATAATTGAAAGAATGGATGAATGAGATAATAGATTGTTCTAAAATTTACTTTTAATGTCAAAAATATCAATCTGACAGTGTTGCAGCTCAGGTTGTTTTGATTTACTCAAAGTTAAGTCAGTCTTTTTTTTAAATATGTTTTTATTGAATTTTTAGAGAGGGAAGAAGGGAGAGAGAGATAGAAACATCGATGTGAGAGAGACACATCTATTGACCACCCCTTGCACTCCCTTCACTGGGGATAGAACCCACAACCCAGGAACCAAACCGGGACCTCTCAGTCCATGGGGCAATGCTCAATCCACTGAGCCACACTGGCTGGGCTAAGTCAGTCACAAGCAAAATTGTAAAGTAGGTAAATAGCTCAAATATGTTTAAAACAAAGTATGTAAAAAAAAAAGTATGTAAAACGAAGTATCTCTGGAAATATTTATTATAGTTCCTTCCATATCCCAACCCCTACTATAAAGCAGCTGACTGCAGCTTATGTTAACTTTTCTAAGGAATACATGAATTTTAAAATCAAGGTCTATTCATTCCTATTATAAAATTAACACATTTATTTTGATTTAAAAAAGTAAAAATAGTAGATTAAAAGGAAGAAAAAAAAGCATATATATATACACACACACACACACACACACAACCAGAGAGGACTCCCATTAACACTGTGGTTTGTTTTCTCTCAATCTCCTGCTATCCATTTTTCTACCTAATTATGATCAAACAGTATATATTACACCATATATAAGGACTTCCAACTCATCAGCCACTATGCTAGTCACAGAATATAAATATTCAGAAACATGTAGAGGAAAATCATGCATAATCTTGTTTTTCAGCAGTAATAATAATGTTTTAGGTGATTTCCTTGCAGCCTTTTTATATATTTAACATGGCTGAGATCATTTTCCATTCAGTATTGTTAATGAAGAAACATTCATAATCAAATACATAGCAAGCAACATAAAGAAAGGCTGGTTGATGATAGCTAACATCTGGCACAGAATGATTTATTGGTCTTCCCAAGTTAAAATAAAAATAACTTAGTGCAAATTAAACCGAAAATGAGGTATCACTTCACACCTGCCAGAATGGCAGCCATCAACAAATCATCAAACAACAAGTGCTGGCAAGGGTGTGGAGAAAAGGGGACTCTAGTACACTGTTGGTGGGAGTGCAGACTGGTGCAGCCACTATGGAAAACAATATGGTGTTTCCTCAAAAAATGAAAAATGGAACTGCCATTTGACCCAGTGCTCCCACTGCTAGGAATATATCCTAAGAAGCCCTAAATACCAATCAGAAAGAATATATACACCCCTGCCCTGGCCTGTTTGGCTCAGCGGTTAGAGCGCCGGCCAGTGGACCAGAAAGACCCAAGTTCGGTTCCTGCTAAGGGCATGTACCTCAGTTGCAGTTTATCCCCAGCCCCGGTTGGGGTTGTGTGGGTGGCAGCCAGTCGATGTGTCTCTCTCATATTGATGTTTCTCTCTCTCTCTTCCTCCCTCTCTCCCTTCCGCTCTATCTGAAGATAAATACAAAAAAAAGTCCTCGGGTGAGGATAAAAAAATGAATATATGCACCCCTACGTTCATAGCAGTGCTATTTACAATTGCTAAGATCTGGAAACAGCCCAAGTGTCCATCAATAGATGAGTGGATAAAAAAGCTGTGGTACATTTACACAATGGAATATTATGCAGCTATAAAAAAGAAAGATCTCTTATCCTTTGAGACGGATGACATGGAGGGACCTGGAGTGTATTATGCTAAACAAAATAAGCCAGTCAGAGAAAGACAAGTATTACATGACCTCAAAATAAACTGATGAACAAAATAGATCCAGAGACATGGAAGCATACAACAGACTAAGCAATCTCAGAAGGAAGGGGGTGGGCCAAGAAGAGATTAACCAAAGAACTTACATGCATATATGCATAGCCCATGGACACAGACAATAGTGCAGTGAAGGCCTGGGGTGGGGGTCAGTGGAGGGACATCTATAATACTTTAAACAATAAAGATAGAGTTAAAAAATTAAAAATAACTTAGTGTTTGAGGTCATTCAACATTAATAAACATTATTACTTATGTTTTTAGGTAATGAAAATTGCTGTTGTAAAGTCCTATGACTCTTCTTATGTGCAGGGTGGGTGGGAGATTCATTTCACTTTGCCACTCTCCCAGCCCAGTCACAGTGGCAACAGACTTCAGCATTTGAAACTGAATGGAGCCAATTACTGTTTTAATTGGTTACTGAGGTAGATACGATATTTCATTTGAAATCTAAACCATGTGGAATGAGATACATACTTCCTGACATGCAAAAGAGGTTGTAGGAAAAGATAAGATGCTCATATAAGCACTCCGAGCCATATTTTGTAAAGCTATAAAATGCACCAATAACGTGTAGTTCGATTGAGCTTGTGAACTTAAAAAAAAAAAACCCTATATATTTTAGATCCTGATTTTTTATTTACTCCTGATGTTTTTGTATTATTTTATTTTTTATTCACTTAATTTTAAAGAATCATGAGAAAAATTCTCTTTGAAAAGGTAACACTTGAGTGGAAACATGAGGGTTGTAGTGGACTGTTTAAAAAAATGAAAGAAAACCACAAGTTCTGGGAGCTGAGGTCAGAGAGGGAGGATGGGTCCAGGTCACAGAGAATCTAACGAGACCTGGAGAGTTTAAAGTGGGAAAAGATGGAAAGCCCTTGAAGACATTTACTGAGTGGAAAGGTATGATTCAATCTACATTTTCTAAATATTTAACTTGATTACTGTGTCATAAATGATTACAGAGGCAAGCATAAAAGCAGGAAATCTAGTCAGGGTCTCCTGCAGCAGTTCAGATGGCAAGTAATGGTGGATTGAACCCGGGTAACAGTAGTGAAGAGAGAGCAGTAGATGGATTTGGGATATATGTTGCTGACGGATTGACTGGGAGGTGAGTAAAAAAGAAATATTGGTACTTGGTTGTTTATTTGTGCAAAGGGGTGAATAGTGGAGACTATAAGAGGGAAAATTTGGGTGGATAGAGAATTAAGAGTTCAGGAATCTGGACAGAGTATGGAGGGGAGTGATGAGATGAGATGAGATGAGATGAGAACATTAACTGTACTGAACATGTAGTTGGATTAATAGGTTGGCGCTCTCAGCATTCTTGAAGGATTGGTGGCATGCAGATTCTAAGTTGGGTGAACTGAAAGAATTAGGGGTGTTCATCAGCAAAAGGGATACTTACTATAATTTTGAATTTGAGGTGGTTGTCATTTTAACAAAATCAAGGGTATGACCATGTGCTTGGCCAATGTGGGATTTTTTTTTTTTTTTTAAATAAAAGGTCAACAAAATGAAAGTTTAGAAGAAATTATCCAAATGAGTTTTGATAACATCAAGAATAGTTCCATAGCCCTGGCTTGTGTGGCTCAGTGGTTGGAGCGTCAGCCTGTGCACTGAAGGGTCTTGTGTTCCATTTCCAGTCGAGAGCGCGTGCCTGGGTTGCAGGTTCAATCCCTGGCCCCCGTCTGGACATGTGCGGGAGGCAACCGATTGATGCGTCTCTCTCACATGGATGTAGATGGAACACAAGGAAGGGTAGTAAATGGCAGAGTTGCAGAACTTGATTTACAGAGAGGTTCTTCTTCTTCATGAAAGAAGAAGAACTAAAAATGGTTTGCAAATGGCAATGTGGGACAAAGAGAAATTTGCTTATCTCTATGCTCTGGGATACTTTTGGTATAGAAAATGAAAATCAGGCTGGAAGGAGACTTAACTGTGTGTGGTGAGCACAATACAATAAACAATTGTACACTTGAAACCTATATAATTTTATTAACCAATGTCACCCCAATAAATTCAATAAAATGTTTCTTTTTTAAAGCAGACTCATCATGAGAGATTTGTAAGTTATGGGTCACCCTGGGGAAATTTTTCAGTAAGGACAACATGTAGGGAAGATTTTGGTAATTAAAAACAAATCCCAGAGGGCAGAGAGGAAAGATCTGAGAGGGCCTGGGCTTGAGCCAGTGTTTCTCTTACATAAATATCATCTTTTTCTGTTTTCATCATTGTATGCTTTTGACTGTCACAGCAAATATTTAAATTCTATAACATTAATTCTGCTTTTTACTCCTTGTAATGTATATTTGAATTATCCTGTTGTATTTTTTTATTTCTTGACACCCTCTCTCTTTAACTCATTCTGCTTTATCCCTGTTTTGACATTTTCACTTCTTAAGGATTTCTGCTTTTACCAATAAATAGTGGCTTCTGGAATCTATTGAGGTTGCCCAATGCTTTTCATTACTTGTCTTGGCTTTTTTCAGAAGGTCATTTTTAGAGATGTGCTTCTCCTCTGTATTTTCAGAATGATGTCCCCCTCCCCCATCTTAATTCTGTGATTTTATTTCATAATTATAGAATTGTTCATCAGAGTTTTGGTCCTGCTCAGTTTTCTTTTCCAATACCCTCTAGTTCAGGAAAACACAACAGGCTGAGTTGCACTCTAACTGGACACTGGGTAGGCCCTTGTGCCAAAGGTGACCCTACCCAGAGGTCAGCGAACAGAGAACTGGCAAGGCCCTAAGAGCTCTGCCTAATATGCATGCTAATTAATCAAGTGATACACACTGGCTCATCCTGAATTTGAACCAGGGAATAGAGTTGGCCAGTTAGTAGTGAGAAGAGAGTGGGTTATCAACAGAGATACTGCAGGCCATGAAAACAAGTGGTTTGTTCCCAGTCTGCCCCATTTACCAAGGCTTGCCCGTTTCATTTAACTCATACTTGCATTAAATCCTTATGTTTAGGTAGTCGGACTTGCATAAGTTCTCACACTTGCAGATTAAGGACAGGCTGACAGAGGTAGTTTCTAACAACTGTATCCTCTTTGGGGAATTCTAGTCGTGGAAAAGGGTGCCATTTACGGTATACTTTTTTGTAAATGCTGCAAGCTGTGCTACTTGCTGCCCCATGGCCCTCATTACAATGGACATCAATGTATTAAAATGGACAAATCTTGAGTTTAAAAAACTGCTTTTAATATTTAACCTCTTTTTCTCAGTCACTCCAGCACAGGATCTTGCATTATATTTGATTACTTTTGCGTAGTATTTACTATGTATGGTAGTTATTTAGAACATATGTACTTGGGAAATTGCTGACTCAGCCAATGCCGTGTGTCCAAAAGACTTCCTTCTTCGGCATCTATGTTGGATTAACATGGGGCCTTCACTCACTCTCATTTCCAGGAACCATGTTACACTAGGATAAAAAAATAATAATAATAAGTATATTAATAGCTTCAATTCTCAGAATGCCCTGCATTTAGGAACTTTTTCTCTCTTCCTGTCAAGTCTACCTTGCGTTACAGGAACTGTGATTCCCATTAAGCAATATGCCAGTTCTAATCTACTTCCTACCAGCTTCAGTCTCCTTGTTTTGTTGTGGTTATTTTTTATTTTTTTCCTGTCTCTCAATGGTTCAGGAAGAGAAGGTTGATGGAAATATATAAAAGGGATGAGTCCACTGTTGCCTTCAACATGTGTCCATGAGGTGAAAAAATGGCTGCCTTTTCTATGATTTATCTAAATAAGAGTTCAGAAAAAGGAAGCGGGCAGGATTTTCCAAATATCTTAAAGCAATAGATTTACTGGCATCGTATAGTGGTTCTTCCACTCATTGGAATTTCCAATCCAGTTTCATTGACTTTAGAATTAGTGTAAGTCTTGCCATGATTCTCTGATGGAGTGGATGATCAGCCCATTTAATGTAGGAACGCTTTCAAACTCGTGTGTGTGTGTGTGTGTGTGTGTGTGTGTGACTTTCTAAGTATTTCAGGGAGACTTTAGCAGGATTTGTGTATTACTGCCTGTCAAAAAAGTGTCAAATTGGAATGGGACCTACTTTTCAATGAGATCAGCATTTTAAGTTAAAAAACTGAGATTGAATATGAAATTTTACACATAAGAGAATGGATGGGAAATTATAAATATGGAATAGGGTGGTCTCAAAAGACCTGAAAACATACCCTGTGGGTGATTACATACATACATACATACATTCCCTCCCACAAATATAAACATAATATTGTATGGCTATGTATATATAAGACATATGAGGGTATGTATGTTTGCATAAACTAACTCTTTCTTTTAGAATATTTCTCTACATCCCCAAACAGTCAAATCAAGAAAATTATTATTAAAATTACACAATCAAGAAATAAAACCCAAAGTGCTAGTGGATATTAAATAATGGAAAAAAAACTGGAATGATTTAAAAAACTGAGATAAGAAATAGCCCAAAATTCAGTAGAAAAGGAGAAAATAACAATCAACAAAATAGTTTCTCTTTGTCATATTAGTCAACATATTTTCCTGTTTTGTAATTTAAAACTGAACTTATCAATAGTATTTTGAGTGGTATATGAAACTGATCAATTGTTTTGGCAATATATGCCAACAAGTTATTCCTCAAGTAATCTTAGGACAGGAAGCCTCTTGGGGAATGTGACAGGAAGTGACAAATTACTTCTATACCAGAGAAAGTACATATGGGTTGTTTCAGTGTTGCATATTTAAGTGAGGGATACCCTTGAAGTCTCCATAAAACATTTTGTAAACTGAGCTAAAATGTCAATGACTTATCAGAACGAACAAACAAATGTATTTTTTATCTAATTTCATTTTGGAATCATTACATTCAGCAATTTGTTTTTAGGAATTACCTTTTTCCAATGGGGTTTTCTGAGAATTGATGAGAAAAAGCTGTGATAATTTTTTAGAGCCTATTATTAAAAATAATGGGAACTGTATTTGGGTGTGCCCCTAGCGTCCTCTGAGTTCTCTAGTGACTGGACAAGAGCTGGGTAAAGTGGAGGGGACTGGTGATAATTTTGTTTTCAAGCATGTTCAGGAAAATAAAAACTTTTATTTACCTTAAATTCATGTGGCAGGATATCATCTTCTCCTTCCCCTCTCCCTCTCTCTACCTCACTCCAATCTGAGGCTTCAAGTAGAAGAAATGAGATTTTCCTTTTTTCCAATGTGGAAAATCAACGCTAGCATAGCTTACTTAGTCTATTCCAGTTCAGTGAAGCATTTCTGTGGGTGATTAGGAGAAACTTCTGTGGAATATGGAGGGTGTAGGAAAGAGCAAGATCATCAGAAATATTTTAAAAATATACTTTCTTTGGCTAATGAAGTACTGTTTAACATTTGTATGAGCAGAAGCTATTTCCTTAGAAAGAATATCTGGATCCTCCATAAAAGCAATGAAGAAGACATAAATGTGGAGATTATTGAATAACTCATGTAATAACCTACCTACCTCTTCTGAACTTACACTCAGTATCTCAGCATTCAGCAGGAAAAATATTTAATGTTTGAAACATGATAGACCAAGGGATATTATAGGACATGGCAATGGTCTATGGAAATATGTCACTGGGTTCCATTAGTTCCACGTGTGAGCTAACAGAACACACTTACCGTCAAGATGTAAATGGAATAGAATGAAAATCATGAGGTTCCCTTACAACCTACCACTTACATGTCAGTTTATATTCTTCCCCAGTAATACCACCATTTCAGTCACTCAAAGCTCCCCCAGAAATGAGTATCAAACTGAAAAAGTAATGAATAATACTTCTTGTGTATCATGCACTATTTGATGCACTTTATACAAATAAGTCTCTTTAAAAATCAGTGCAAAGATGCATGTCCTGTTATTATTGCAACGTGGAAGGCAGAATGATAAGATGGTCCCTGGAATCCCCTTCTCCTGATAGCCACGTCTTCGTGTAATCTCCTCTCAGTGAGCACAGGTGAAACCTAAGGCATGCTTCTAACCAATAAATATGGCAAAGGTGAGGGGATTTTGCAGGTTCCCTAATCAGCTGACACTGAGTTAATCAAATGGAAGAATATTCTAGGTTGGCCTGGCATCATTAACTGAGTCTTTTGAAAGAGGGCCCATGTTTTCCCTGAGAGGAGAGACTGGAAGTCAGAGAGACACGCTTCCGCTTGCCTGGGAGCCCACAGCTCTTGGTGAACGGCCTGCAGAGAGAGGCAGTCTTCTGAGCAGAGAGCTTCAGTTTAAACCTGCAAGAAACTGAATTCTGCCCACTTGCATTAGCTTTGGAGAGGACTCTTAACTCTGGAAGAGGATGGAACCTGATCGACATCACTAGGTTTGTGGCAACTTGCTACATAGCAATAGATAATTCAAACACCCCATTTTACAGATAAGGAAACTAAAGAAATAACTCACACTCCATTGTAGCTAGTTCTATGGGGAACCAAGAGTCAATCCCAGGCAGCTAGACTCCAGAGCTGCATAGATAACCACTTTGCCATAATTTTAAAAAACGATTGAAGACTCTCTGGCAACATAAGCATAATATATCAAATATAAAGCATTTTTATATAAAGACATTTTTAAAATATACTTTCTTTGGCTAATATAAAGATTATATAATCAATAAGATATAATTAATAAGATATATAATTAATAAGATATAATATAAAGATAATGTAAAGATAATCCCTGTTAAAGACTGTATATCTAGTAGTAAAACCTTTCAACAAAACCAAATTATTTTGCGGAGGAATGGATTCATTTTCTAAATATTTGATTTGAGCAGTAAAGATTTTTCTTATTGCAGACTACTGTGATTTAAAATAGAATATTCTGAAAATTATAGATTGCTAATTAAATTATATTAACATTTCTTCAAAATGTTTTTAATCATATGCCAAGTCCATCTGACAGTTTGATAAAATTAAAACTTTTGCTTAATTATATTTTATATAAAGAAATGAAAATCTAATTGTTCAAAAGGGAAATATTTATGGTAGGATCTGCTGTGTTAAGGGGCAAAGTGGTTTCTTTGGGAATGTAAAAGTTAACTATCATAGAAGTGTTTTTATATAGTATAATTATCAAAGGTAACTTGATTTTCACAAGAATTGTTCTTGACACTTAAACTTCCTTCATATTTAAAAATTGAAAGACCTATTTTTAAACCCTTTGGTATATAACTGAAAGTCTTAGTTAATTTAAATGGTCTATTATAAAGAGATAGGCTGTGAGCAATTTTACTCAACTATAAATTGCTTTCTTGTGAGTTAATAGCTAAATAATGTTTTTTATGTTAAGCCATTAATTAATGCAAGTTGTTTTGATTTATATGTGACAGTTATGGTTAGTGAATCTTATTGGGAAAATATTGTGTTTCAAGGACTGGACTTGAGCTCTGGGATGGTTAGCATGAAAAGCCCACTAGCAAAATAACTCCAACTCAGCTACAAATGTTTTAATATAACGCACATGTGTTTAAAGCCATACTCTATTTACAGTTAACTACTGATTTAATACACCTTGGATAAACCCCTAACCTCAGTTCCACTTGCAGTAAAATACTAATTAAACACTTGTGGAGTTTCTCATTACCTATACAAATGATGTAGTCACTACAAAGTCACAAAGTAAATTGTACTAATAAGAAAGTGACTCAGCACATAGGCGGCCTTTTGCAAACTCTATACAGGGGCACAGTTAGAGGGACACCAGTGGAGGGAGGTCATTTGATGATTAAGAGCATTTGCTTTGCTATCCTGCTTCTCAAATTAATAACCAGGTATTTCTTAAATATTCACTCTCTGCATAGCGTTATACTGGCTTCTCTTTGCACAGTCTCATTAGATAGATAGAAACTGCATAAAATAGCAGTTCTATTAGTTGATGGCATGAAGATTCTACCACCAGTAAACAAAATAAATCATTCTCATAAATTCTAAAATACTAAGGATGGTTAGCATTAAAATTTCCATTCACCATCACTCTTTCTCAACTTTCCCTCTTCCCCTTACCTTTCACTCACTTTTCCCTTGCCCCTAATTTCTAGGAGAATGTGCTTTTGCTACCATAGCCCAAAGTTAAGTATATGTACTGAATAAAGAAGTAATGCTGAGGTTAAATGGTGAAGCATTTTCTCCAGAACACCATTTGAGGGCACCAGTGAGGCCTCTTGATATGCTGACCATGAGAGGGTTTTCCAATGAATAGTTCTTTACAGGACTAACATGTACAATAAGCCATTTCTTTTTGACTTTCATGTTCATGTGTGGCAAATCAGAGGCCACTGAAATCTTTGATCAATTTTGTCTCCTTATCTGTACAACAGAGTAAGAACCTTGACTTCTTCTTTTGAATTATTTTTAATTTCTTGGAGATGCTGTTATGGGCGCTAGCCAGGTCTTTCTCATATAATGCTTCCAGTCCATCAATATTTAGCTCTCCAACTGAAACATGACATAATGTTATTATAAAATAAACTGAAGCTAATTTGCAAAGACAAATGCAGATAAAGTAAGATTATGCAAAAGTGGTTTGTAGTTCTCAATCAAGCATTTAACACAATTATGTTGTTAAACGAGGCTGCTCTAAGTGAGGGCTTAGCCTAGAACATAAACAGCTGCATAAATTCTAGATCAGTATAGTTCCTCATATGACATTTCCTATCTTTTGGAAAGAGAAAACTCCTGGAGATTTCGGGCAGGGGGTGGGGGTGGTGGATACCAGAATTCTCATTATCATCTCTAAAGTAGAATTAACTTAAATATCTTTATGCTAACTAAATTCACCTTATTTTATCTGCCTATAAATTTCTATCTTTCTCCTATTATTCATCATTGGCATAAAATTATATGCCAATGGTTCATCATTTCTGTATTTACTGTAAAAATTCCACTTTAATTTGATGTATTAATTAAATTACTAAGTAACATAAGGCTCAATATCCCATGCCAAGGATTCATCAAAGATTGTCTCTCTATGAATTCTGCCTCCTGGACAAGGGTGCCTTACTTTTATTGAAGTGATTCTTAAGACACTACATGACAATGAAATTCTGAGCACAGCATGGTGACTATAGTGAACAATACTCTATGTTTCAAAGTTGCCAAGAGACTAGATCTTAAAAGTTCTTATCACAAGAAAAATGTGTAACTATGTGTAGATGGATATTAACTCAAGTTATTGTAATCATTTAGTAATATATACATGTATCAACATTTTATACACCTAAAATATATACATGTATCAACATGTTATACACCTTACATATCATAATATAAGGTTAGTGCTATTATCTGATTTACAGAGGAGAGAAGTATGTCAGAGAGAGTTTAGATCACCTAGGAGGCAGTGGATCAGAGATTTGAACTTGATTACTAACCCACAGCTTCCACTTTTAACTCCAAGACTGTTGCTAAGGACTGAAATATATCCCCCTAAAATTCATGTTTAAACCCTAACCCCAAAGGGCTCTATTTAGAGATAGGACTTTTAAGAGGTAATTAAAGGCTAAATGAGGTCATAAGGGTGGGGTCCTACTCTGAGAGTATTGGTAGCTTTATAAAAGGAAGACTGATCTTCAGTCTCTATAAACGCAGGACTGTAAGGCAGAGAACCCAGCCATGCTGGCATCCTCATCTCAAACTTCCAGCCTCCAGACCTGTGAGAAAATCGATTTGTCCAGTCTATGATGTTTGGTTCTGGTAGCCTAATCTGACTAAAACAACCATTTTTTTCCTAAAATGTGGATTATAATTTAATATATGTTTTAATATTGTATTTTTTGTAACCTTGTTGAACGGTATTAGTTTCTTTTTAGTTTATATACATATTTGCCTTTAATTAAGTAAAAGCAAAAGGCACCACAACACTCTTATTTATAAGAAAGTGTGCTAACAGCATCGGTTTCCTCGGCTTCTCAGGGTGTGGGAGTATCTGAGTAATGAAGGCATTAGAAATCATTTTAATCTGGTACTTCTGGAAAAAGTGATGAAACATATTATTTGATTCATTTTCTTTCTATCCCATTGCTTTACAATGAATTTGATTGCTATTTCTGCTATAATTTAAATCACATTCTTTGACACAGAAATACTTGGTCATTCAAATGGATTTTTGAACTTCAAAGGGATGCCTTGGTTTAGGCAAGTGTATTCAGATTATTCAGAACCCTTAAGTGCTCTTTAGTTATTCAGAATTGGATAAGATTCTCGAAAAAGCAGAACTGTGTAATGAAATGGAATGTCAAGTAATTAATGAGTAGATGTCCTACATTCAACTGGGCAGAAAGACGAGAAACTGGCAGTGTTCGTGAAATATAGATGGAAACTATTTATGGCAATGCAAATTAACCTGAACACAGCACAAACATGAAATTTTTAGTTAACACATACCCTATCATCCATGGATTAAATATGTTTTCATTAACATATATCATATCTACAGTAATGTGCATACATGTTAAGTGCACAGCTTAGTGAATTTTACACTCAGATTAACATAAGGAACACTATTACAGGACACTCCCTCTTATACTTCCCAATCAATAACCCCAAATAGCCAACTCCTACTACCAGGCTTAGATTGATTATTTATGCTTGTATTTGCATTTCACATAAGTACTCCTGTGTCTGGCTTCTTTTGTTCACCAGTATGTCTGTCGGATTTGTCTATGTTGTTACATAACAGCAGTTCATTCCTTTAAAATTTTTAATTGTTCTGGAGTTTTCAAATATATGAATATACTACATTTTAGCCATTTTCTGTCTAGATGGTATTTCCAGCTTTTGAATGTTATAAATTATTTTGTTGTTTTTTCAAGAACATTTAGGTTCTATTTTCTTAGCAAATTTCAGTTACACAATACATGTTATCATGTAATACACTTCATCTTATTAGATTCCCATATAAGCAGTGATACCATGTAATATATATCTTCCTCTGACTGGCTTGTTTCATTTAGCATGAAGTAGGTGACTCCCCAAGGTTCATTCACATTGTGACCAATGTCAGGATTTTCTTCTTTTGCGTAGTTGAACAATATTCCATCATAAATACATATACCCTATCTTGTGTGTGTGCTACATCTTGTATTGTGTGTGTGTGTGTATAAGTATATATATTATTTATAAATATATATATCACATTTTTTTATTCATTCATTCATTGGTAGACACTTAGGTTGTTTCCATACCTTAGCTATTGTGAGTAGTGTTGTAATAAACATGGGGATGCAGATAATCCTGTTTTCATTTCCTTTGGATATATACCCAGAAGTGGGGTTGCTTGGATCAAATGGTAGTTTTATTTTTATCTTTTTAAAAATATGTTTTTTATTGATTTTTTTTTTTTTTTTTAGAGAGAGAGAGGAAGGGGGAGAGAGAGATAGAAACACCTATGTGAGACACATCAATCGGCTGCCTCCTGCACGCCCCCTACTGAGGAGGGAGCCTGCAACCTGGATATGTGCCCTGACCAGGAGTTGAACTGGGACCTCTCAGTCCATGGGACGACACTCAATCCACTGAGCCACACCGGCTAGGCGGTATAGTTTTATTTTTAATTTTCATGAACTTTCAACCCTTTTCATAATGGCTGTACCCAGCAATGGTACACAAACATTTATCGCTTGTCTTTTTTGATGATAACTATTCTAACAGGTATGAGGTAATATCTCATTATGGTTTTGATTTTCATTTCTCTATTAATTAGTGATGTTGAGTACCTTCTCATGTACCTGTTAGCCATTCATATGTCTTCTTTGGAAACATGTCTATTCAGTTCTTCTGCCCTTTTTGATGTCAGATTTTTTTTTTTTTTGCTATTAAGTTACATGAATTAATTATATACTGTATTTTAGATCTAAACCTCTTATCAGATATATGATTTGCAAATATTTTTTTCATGCTGTAGTTTGCCTTTTCATTTTGTTGATGATATTCTTTGCTGTACAGAAGCTTTTTAAGTTGATATCATCCCACTTATTTATTTTTGCTTTGTTGCCTTTGTTTTTGTGTCAATTCCAAAATATCATTACCAAGACCAATGTTGAGGAGCTTACCCATGTTTTCTTTTAGGAGTTTATGCAGTTTCTGGTCTTAGTTTTTTATTCATTGTGAGTTGATTTTTGTCTATAGTGTAAGATAGGGGTCCCGTTTTATTCTTCTGTATGTGAATATCCAGTATCCCCAACATTGTTTGTTAAAGAGATTATTCTTTCCCCATTATATATTCTTGGCTTTTTTGTTGTAAATTGACCATATGTGCAAAAGTTTATTTCTGAGCTCTCTATTCTGTTCCACTGATCTATATCTCTGTTTTTATGCCAGCACCATACTGCTTTGGTCACAGTAGCTTTGTAATATAGTTTCAAACCAGAAAAGTTTGATGCCTTTGGTTTTCTTCTTTCTCATGATTTCTTTGGCTGCTTGGAGTCTTTTGTGGTTCCATACAAATTTTAGAATTGTTTTATCTATTTCTGTAAAAAAAAAAAAAGCCATTGAAATTTTGATAGTGATTACATTGAATCTGTAGATTATTTTGGGCAGAATTAATAATATTAATTCTTCCAATCCATGAGCATGGAACATCTCTCCATTTATTTGTGTCATTTTCAATTCATCAAAGTCTTACAGTTTTCAGTATACAGACTTTTCACCTCCTTGGTTAAATTTATTCCTAAGTATTTTATAGTTTTTGATGTATTGTAAAGGACTTTTTTAAAACTTCTTTTTTAGATAGTTTGTTGTTAGTGTATAAAAATGCAAGCAACTGTTTTCAGTATGTCTCTTCAATAAATGGTAGTGGAAAATTAGTCATATGCAAAACAATAAAATTAGGTCACTGTCTTATAGTACCCACAAAAATTAACTCAAAAATGGTTAAAGACTGGAATGTTTTTGTCTACTGCCAGGGGAAACTGCTTATTCTTTAGCAGTGACATCTTTACTCTATGGGCTCTCTGATATTATCAATTTTCCCCATGTTAATTGCCTTGTTTAGAACAAGATGATTGATTGTCTATGGCTGTTTGGCAAGAAGGAGCAGTTTAAATATTTGCTGCCCCCACATATAAGGTTTTCTTAATTTTGAAAACATGAACCCTACGGTGCTCTTTTGTTCTCAGTCAGGGGGTAAAATTAATTACTATTGTATCTTTATGCTCTGTATTAGGTACACTCACATTTCTGTGGCCATTCAGTTAGAGTAAGCCAGGCACTATTCAAGGTAGTGGAGTAACAACTCTGGGTAAAAGGACACCTTGAACTCATGAAGCTGATGTCTTAGTGAAGGGAGACAGGCATTGAACGAAATGTGAATAGGTAATATTTTAGATCATAAGTGCTAGGAATATCAACAAAGCAGCAAAAGCAGGAAAGGGAAGGGGGGTGGAGGAAAGAAATAATGACTGTTTCATATAAATCGGGTGGCCGTTCTATTAAAATAATATTTGAACAGGAGCCTCAATGAAAAGCCATGCAATATTTGGGGTGGGGGTGATGCAGGCCAAGGAAATGTCAAAGGGCCTGAGCCAGCAGTGACTGTCTGATGGCTGCAGAGATGGGAGGCACAAGGGTTCAGAGTGGTAGCCAGTGACCAGATCACTAGGGCCATATAAAGCTTTGGTGTTTACTCTGAGTGGGATGATGCTTCACCTGGAATTAGATTTTTCTCCAAGTGATATAAATCTAAATATTCATGGCTCAAACAATTAGAAGTTCATTCTTCTCTCACATAGAAGTCTGTAGGTATACAATCCAAAGCTGGAATTTTAGGTCTGGTCTGCAAAGTCCTCTGGCGGGGGTCGGGGGGTGGTGAGCTCCTTCTAGTTTATTGTTCCAACCTCCCTCACACTCTAGGCAGCAAGATGGAGGAAGCAAGTTCATAACACAGATCATACAACAACCCTAATTTCCTAAGTGTAGAAATGACTCTTGGTCCCACTGCTAGCTTTTTTCTCATATATATATATATATATATATATATATATATATATATATATATATATCAGTCTTGAACTTACCCTTAGCTCACCCTCAGCATGAGTGTAGTTTTCTTGTATGGATGGATTAGGCTTATGGAGTTCTTCCCCAACCTCATCTGCTGTCTGAATCCAGGCTGGAGAAGGCGTTGTCTTTGTTTTTGGGAAAAAACTACACATTTCATTGAACCCTAATAGTTCTCTTGGGAACTCTTCGAAATGTAATATTGAACTGGTTCATTGGAAAGTCAGATACATCTTCAAATTAGTAAGAAATTAGGGGAAACATAAGTGTTAGTTAAATAAAATTGGCGAGTATCTACTATTGTTGAGAGGTAAATGTCTCTTTAGCTAGTAAAATACACACCACCCCCCCTCATGAAACACTCACACACATAAACACATCCTTCCCATTTATTTCTAGGCTATTTCTTGTGAAAAATTTAGTGATAGTATTATAATACACAAAGGAGAAAGTTGTTGATAAATTTCATCATTTTAGAGTTTATCTGAATCCCTAAAAAGAAAGTCTATTACTATCCAAATATATATTTCTACTTTGAGAAATATGTAAAATTATTAAATGTACATAATATATATGATTTAAATATGTCTAATTTTATACATATACCACCTGTGATATATGTAGTTGTATAAATGTATATATACAAATATATAGTTAGCTTGATGATAGATATATGGATATAAATATATATCACACCAGAAGCTTTCAGGTTCTATTGTCAATCCATGCTGCTACCTGTGACAACTTAACATCCAGAAATCAATTAAATTCACAGTATTCACATCCTTTTGAAGAAGGCAACATTCTTTAGCCTTGGGTTAGCTTTATATTCCTTAGCTCAGTAAAATTTTCATCCTTCTAGGGTAAGAGTGCGTTAGCACAGAAAGTAAAACCACAAACGGAGGACTGAGAGGATCCTGCATTTAAATTAGCTTTATAATAATTGAAAATTTTACTTTAGAGGCCAGGCAGACATCTCAGAACAACACATTGTCAGATTATCAATATTTTTGATACTTTACATTTGATAATGTATCTATCTACGTTTCTGTTAAATTTAACTTGCTTAAAGTGTAGCATACTTCAGTATGGATTTGTAGCCTCATAGAAATACTATGATTTTCCAATTTGGTATCTTTTTTTGATTTCCAAGAGGTTTTCTGTACAGTCGTCCCTCGCCACTTCGTGCTTCGACTTTTGCAGCTTCACTCTATCATGGTTTTTTCAAATATATTCATTAAAAAGTTGACCGAGACAGTGAAAATGATACAGCGTGCGCTCAGTTGTCTGAGTCAATTATACACCCCTGTATTACAATTAAAATTAAAATTACTGTACATATGGACTGTAGGCCTATGTATTCGAGCACCCCAGGAATCCTTCAACGCTAGGTGCAACCGCTTGAGTCTGGAACGGATTAGCCGCGATAAATGAGGGACGACTGTACTACTAATTCTGACAGCGCCCCCCCCCCCCCCCCCCCCCCCCGGTAAAAAACTCTGAGATTAAGGAGTCCTTTTTTTTTCTTTTGCCACCTTTCCATATGAAGAAAAGAAAGGCCATTCCTGGGTTCCTTATATTGTTGACAGTGATGCATTATTGCTTGTTTCAGATATCAGGGAGGGATGGCAAACTAGAAGAAACAAACTAAGGAAACCCTTGAGCTCCATTTGGAATTAGTTACCAGGCAGCTTGTGGGGGCAAAGTACTCATCAGCGTAATGCCTACCTTTTTTGAGAGAGTGTTCTGTTCCATGTCAAGTGTCTCAGCGTGGCTCAAGAAATAAATGTAGAACTTTGAGATTGGTTAGAATTATCTTCCCATTTTTTCATGTACTGTGATTGTGAACCATTAAAAAGCAACGGCTCAAGAGGCATTAAAAACAGTAATTCTGAAATGCTGTACCACACATTGAACTGAAGTACATTCTTGCTCAATTATCCAGGTGTTAATTCAGTACATAGTGAGTGAGTGACTCTGGGTGCTGGACACTACGCTTAGAACTTCCCTTATGCTCTTTGCAATGTGTGGGAAGGCAGAAAACTTGCAAGGTTAAAAATGAGCAACCAAGAATCCCAAGTGTGTAAATGCTGAGAAATGTAACTAGGGTTCTAGAGCAAATCAAATGCATTTATGAGGTAACAATTAATACTCTAAGGCAGTGGTTCTCAACCTTCCTAATGCCACAGACCCTTTAATACAGTTCCTCATGTTGTGGTGACCCCCAAACATAAAATTATTTTGATTGCTACTTCATAACTGTAATTTTGCTACTGTTATGTCTTAGGCGACCCCTGTGAAAGGGTCATTCGACCCCCAAAGGGGTCACGACCCACAGGTTGAGAACCGCTGCTAAAGGCTTCATTAGTAAAATAGGCCAAAGATTGAAATATGGTCCAAAGAATCTCTATGTATACAGACAGAGAATTTGTTCGTGGAAATGAACAAAGAACACCTGGAGTCAGCAATTTGTTTCCAGCCTAACAGTGAAACAGTAACATGTTTCATAGTGGCAGTCCCATTGCAGCCATATTATGTCGAGGAAAAGGGATAGGGGCAAGAAAGCAAATGAAAAAACTCACATTTGTGAATCATGTCTAAGAAAAACAGTGTACCTACTGGCACCAGAAAATGGAAGAAAATACAACAAACCTATATATATATATATATATATATATATATATATATATATACACACATTTTTTTAGAGAATTGGTTTGCTAAAAAGAATTACAAACCCAAACAAAACAAAAACAAAATCTGTTACTATTCTGAAATAAAAATATCTCCAAGCCCCCGAGTTTTGCAAGAGCAACCGCCATGCCATGAAAGTTCTAGAAGCCCCAGTATACAATGTCCTCAGCAATCACTGCAGTTGTGATTAAGGAGGAAAATAAAGAAAGAAAATTCCAGAAGGTCGAACCAAGAGTCACAGAGGATAGAGAGAATAGATTTCTAATCAGGACCTCGCTAAAGCCATTTGTATATTTGATTATTCATTGCTATGTTTCTTTCTATTCTAGTGGGAACTTTCATTGAAAATATTTTGTCCCAGTTATTCTATAGCATATTCTTGGAGGGTTGATATCTATGGAAAAGCAGTGAAAACTTGGTAACTATTTTTTTTTTTTTTTTTTTTTTTTTAGTTCACAGATTACTAGATCCAGACTTAAGGGATAGGACTTCACATCACTCAAAGATACAGGATGAGCTGGGTGGAGCGACTGGCTGGGACTGTGGTGTTTCTTAGTGGAGGGAGATTCTTTTTTTTTTTTTTTTTTTTTTTTTTATCCTCACCCGAGGACATTTTTTCATTTTTGTTCAGATAGAGTGGGAGGGAGAGAGAGGAAGAGAGAAACATCGATGTGAAAGTGACACATCGAGTGGCTGCCACCCGCACGACCAACCAGGGCCGGGGACAAACTGCAACCGAAGTACATGCCCTTAGCGAGAACCAAACCCGGGTCTCTCTGGACCACAGGCCGACGCTCTAACCGCTGAGCCAAACCGGCCAGGGCAGTGGTGGGAGATTCTATAGGTGTGAAGAAGGGAGGTGTGGGCAATTTGCAGCCAGAGCTGCAACCATTTATGTTGTTGATGGTTAAACTTGAGACTTTTGAGCGTTGTTTGGAATGCTGATAGGATCTGAAGTAGTCATTGCTCTCGGAGTTGAGTAGCCCTAGCCCTGAAGTGTGGGATTTGGGGGGAGCCTCCATCAGAAATGCACAGGGTGCTCTGGTGTCCCTACAGAAATGCACAGGGTGCTCTGGTGTCCCTACAGAAATGCACAGGGTGCTCTGGTAGGTAGGTGTCCCTACTCTGGCAGATTAGCACTTCACTGTCTCTCAGCATTGTGTGACCTCTACAATCTGTTTATCTCACTGCTTACTTTCTTTTTTCTTTAATTCTTTTTCTTTATTGATTTTAGAGAGAAAGGGAGAGGGAGAGGGAGAGAGAGAGAGAAACATCGATGAGAGAGAACATCTATTGGCCACCTCCTGCATGCCCCCCACTGGGAATTTGGCCCACAACCTGGGCATGTGCCCTGACCGGGAATTGAACCAGCAACCTCTTGGTGCATGGGTCTACGCTCATCCACTGTGCCACACCGGCCAGGCTATCTCACTGCTTTCAAAGAAGCATTTCTACCTGGTCTTTTTAGAGTCTTACATTGCACATCTGTAGCATTAGCAAAGTAATACAGGAATAAATCTGAAAATTCCAAAGCCTTTTAAAAAAATAGAAAAGTAATAAAAAATAAATAACTTCCAAAAGCTTATATGCTCACCCTATCTAGGAGATAGAGAACATTCAATTTCAAAGTACCTACTGTAGAAAAATAAGAACCTCAGTGAACTATCTCCTGTGCTTCCAGGGTAAAAGAGAGTCAGTCTACTCCAAGTGTTCAAATTCTGGAAAAAACACTGTGGTAGATCTGAGTACCAGCTAAAGGAAAAGAGCTTAAAGTGTGCAGGGGATGTGGGGAGGCAGTAATAGTACAGGGAAAAGAAAAGGTTAAATGAAAGGGAACGATGCCTTTTGGAGACTGTATAATAAAAGGAAAAATAACAAGACAGAAAGAAATTTAGAATCCTGTAAAAGAAAATGGAAAGAAATTGAACCGCACATAGTCCTCCAACTATGCCTGAGAAATAGTCATCAGTTAAAAAACAACACTGCTACACTGACAAAAGGGGGCACTTTTGAACTAATAATCTTATAAGTCACAGCAAATATTCTGTTCTGTACATCGTTCTCACACATTCATGCATAAGTTATATAACTACTTCAGTAAGAGACTAGAAGATGAGAATCCAAACAATTCAGCTGATGAGAATTCTACTAAAAAAAAAAAAAAAGAGAGAGAGAGAGACAGCAGAAGAAAATTGAAAATTGTAACCTAACATTTCAGACTAAGTTCAGTAACTTGAAGCACACACTTGGACATGTGTATTTAAGAACACAGATTTTGAATAAAAAATTCACAAACTAAGAGAAATGGAAAGAAACAGGAAAGAGAAAATGAGAGTTGCTCCAACTCAGGAAAAGAGTATAGAATGAAAAAAAATAATATAATGAATAAAGACTAAAATACTAGGTGTCTAAGGAAGAATAGATTCAAATGTAAATTTAAAAAGTTATTTAAGGTGAAGACAATTAGATGGGGAAAGGAGTTTTTTCTACAAACAGTGTTGGGATGATTAAATAGCCATGTGAAAAAGACTGAAGTTGGGTGCTTACTTTGAACCATATATAAAAGTTCAGAACAGATCAAAGACTTAAATGTAAGAGCTACACTGTAAAAATGTTTTGTTTTCTCTGGACCGCAGGCCGACGCTCCAACCGCTGAGCCAAACCGACCGGGGCTGTTTTGTTTTTTTATATTGAGTTATTAGACTTATTAATATAGTCTAGATATAAGTCCTTTATTAGATCTATCATTTGCAAATATCTCTGTCTAGTCTAAGACTTATTTTTCTACAATAGTGCCTTGTGAAAAGTGATAGCTTAAACACTTTATGAAGTCTTATTTTCTATTTTTTATCATTAAATCTTTTTGTGTCTTTTTTTTATATTTTATCCTCACCCAAGGACATTTTTGCATTTATCTTGAGATAGAGCAGGAGGGAGAGAGGGAGGAAGAGAGAGAGAGAAACATCGATGTGAGAGAGACACATCGAGTGGTTGCCACCCACATGACCTCAGCCAGGGCCAGGGACAAACTGCAACCAAGGTATGTGCCCTTAGTGAGAACTGAACCCGGACCTCTCTAGTCCACAGGCCAACTCTCCAACCGCTGAGCCAAACCCGCCAGAGCCTTTTTGTGTCTTAAGAAAACTTTGACTAGTCTAGTCACAAAGAGTTTCTCCTATGTTTACTTCTACATGTCATATGGTTTTAGCTCTTATACTGTTTTATGAATAATGATCTATGTTGAGTTGATTTTTATATGTGATGTGAAATTAGGGCCCAAGTTTGTTTTTCATACACACACACACACACACACACACACACACACATTTTTTCCAGCACCACTTGTAGAAAGACTGTCTTTTCTCTGTTAAATTACCTTAAAACTTTTTGAAATTGATTCATCATATATGTGTGAGTCTGTGTCAGAACTCTCCATTGTCTTTCACTGAACTGTATTTTCAATTCTTAGACCAATGATGGAGATTTTCTTAGCATAGTAAAACAATAAAATAAAATAAAAATCCTAAATGGAAAGGTATTAATTCTAAAGGTAATATCTAGAAAACACTAGAGATATTTCCACTATGATCAAGATGGCAAAGACTATTTCCACTACTGTTCAACATTTACTTAACATATTAGCTAAGGTGATTAGGAAAGAGGGGAAAAATTAGCCGTGAAAAAGCTGAAAGAGAAAACAAGTTAGAAATACATCTGTTTACAAATTGTATGATTGTGTACCTGAAAACCCTACAGAATCAATGATAAAACCAACTCAGAGTATAAAGGAATTCAGTAAATTAGTAGGATATAAAGCTAGCATACAGAAATCTACAACCTCCATATACAAAACAATAACCAGATAGAGATTTAATCTAAAGGGGCCAGATGGAGGTTTTTCTATAAAGAACCTTATAGTAAATATTTTGGGCTTTGAGCGCTATAAATTCTCTATCGAAATTACTCAGCTCTGTCATTTGTAGCATGGAAGTGGCTAAAACAACACATAAATGAATGAGCACAGCTATATTCCAGTAAAATTTAATTTACAGAAATAGGCATTGGGCCAGATTTGGCCCTCAGGCCACTTTGTGAACTCCTGAGATAGTCAGAAAATACAAGAGAAAACATTTAGAATAGCAACATAGAAATAAACATTTTGTGTAAGAAGGAAGGGGAAATAAGACACTTTGCACATATCAACTAATTTGTGCAAAATACAATACCATACACAATGAATAAACCAGAGAGTGATGAGATTGGTTACCTATAAGAGATGGATGAGGACAGGATAGGAAAGATAGAAGGAAGAGGGTAAGAAAGACATCTCTCTGGACAGCTCTGATTTTTTGGAACCATGTTTATGGTTCGCATAATAAGTAAAAATAAATGAAATTGATAAGAATAGACGATCTCTGGCTGGTGTGGCTCAGTTGGTTGGGTGTCATCCTGGGCACCAAAGTCTTGCTGGTTCAATTCCAGGTCAGGGCACATGCCCGGGTTGTGGGCTCAATCCTGTAGGAGGCATGCAGGAGGCAGCTGATTGATGTTTTGCTCTCACATGAATGTTTTTCTCTCTTCCTTCCTCTCGCTCTAAAAATATCAATAAAAAAATCTTTTTTAAAAAAAAGAATAGGGGAAACTCCTAAATTGTAATAAAATCAAAAATGAATGATTATATTAACAAATGACAAGCATAACCACACTGAAGATGAAAAAAATTAACCATTAGAAAAAGTTAAACATGGTGTGTGGCTCATATACCCGCAGGTTAAAGACAAAAACATCTATAAACAAATATTAGAGTCTGGGTTAATAATTCTAGAATAATTTTCTGGATATTTAGGATTGAATAAATAACTAGCTACATTGTGAACAGTAAGAGAGAGGTTTCTCACTGTTGCAAAAGGATTTACAGATAATGGAGAGGGGGAGACAGAATGGACCCTATGGTCATGGATTAAACTGGAGATATCAAAGCCTACTCATGTTTTTTTCTTTTTTTAAATAGACAAATATAGCAAAAGATAAGGGTGTGTGTGTGTGTGTGTGCACGCACACGCTCACACATGTGAGCATGTGTGCATGTGTTTCTTAGTTGGTCTGCTGAGAGAATCTAGAGAGAATGAGCACATGTCACCTTGGATCTCAGACCTTGGTTTCTAAAGTCTGGAATAACTTCATTTGCCAGAATATAATGAAATATTAAAAGAATGACGAAGACACGTCAAAAGGATTCTGGAGCTAGTTTCAAGAGGTTCCCAAATCTGGGATATGAGCATCAAAATAAATAATGCTACTAAAGAAATATGATCCCCAAAATAAAACAAGGATCCATGAGCCCACACTGACAGGAAGGGAAGAAGGAAGGGAGGGAGAAGGGAGGAAAGAGTAGTGAGAGGAAAGGGGAGAAAGGAAGAGAAAAACCATTTCTTATAGTAGAGTAACAAATAACAACTATAAAAGAAATGATGGCGAAAGACATACCACATTTCACTTATTTGTGGAATAATGAATAATAAGGTGGGCTAATGAGCTAAATAGACCCAGAGACATAGAAAGAAATATGGTTCAGACTGACAAACTTCAGAGGAGGGGGGCAGGGGGCACGGATGAAATAAACCAAAGAACTTATATGCATGTATGCATAACCAATGGACATAGATAACAATGAAGGAAGGTGTGGGGGCAGGATGGGGAGGAGGGTGTCTGGGGCGGGGGGAAGGAGAAACATTTGTAACAAAAATAAATTAATAAAAATTGAAAGAAAAAGAAAAGAAATGATGGCATTTAAAATCATCATTTATCTAACATCGTAACAATAACCTATTCAAGCAAATATCATCAATGGATGGTAAAACTAGATTGAAACTTTGTGGAATAACAAGTATTTACATAATCTTAAAGTATCTTCCTACAAGATACTTATTATTTACAAAAGGAAAAGTAGTATCATTATAATGGAAACACCTGGCAAACAACACCTTAACTAATAGATCAAAGTGAACGTCACCATCACCGGTAATGGGAGCAATCGGTATCTTGCGCCTCTTGATAGAATTCACTGAGAACTTAAGATCCTTTCAGTGGGCACCTGCCAAATACCTGCCTCTCCTCATGAGGAAACGTCAGACAGACTCAAATGGAAGTACATTCTACAAAATTACTGGCCTGTGTCTTGAAACACATTGAATATCTGAGGAACTGTTCAAGATTAATTTAGGAGAGTAAAGAAACACAGAAACTATATGTAATGTGTGACATGAGATTTTCTTTTGCTATACAGGATATTATTGGGACAATTAGAAAAATGAAATAGGTTTTGCAGAGTAGGTCATAGTGTTGTAGCAATAATATTATTCTAATTTTGAAAACAATACTGAAGTTCTATGAGAGGACATCCTGTTTTTAGCAACAATACATGGAGGCATTAAAGATTAAAGCGGCATTATGACTGCAAGTTATTCTCCAATAGTTCAGTAAGAAACAATTTATAGATAAAGCAGAAGAAAACAGATATAAAATATTTATTTTAATATATTTTGAACCTGAGCAAAGGGCATAAGGGAATTTTCATTATTATTCTTGCAATGTTTCTGTAAATCTGATATATAAAAGTTAGAAGAGAGAAAGGAGAGCAAGTCAAGTCCACTCCACACTTCTCCCCTAAAGGTGGCCACTTGGAAAAAAGTCCATTCTTTGAATACAGATTGAAATATTGTTTAATATATTAGTCTTGACAATATAATTTCTGAGTCAATATTGTTTACAACCTGAAGTGACCATAGGATTTTCTATTACCTCCAAGCTACCAGAAAAGTCATAGATCCTGCCAGAGTTTTATTTTTTTTTCTTTCCCTGCAGCAGAGAAAACTTTTTCCAGTGATTAAATTTTACTTCTTTTTCTTCTTGATTTTAGAGAGAGGGAGGGAGGGAGGGAGGGAGGGAGAAGGAGAAAGAGATAGAAACATCGGTGAGAGAAAATCGACTGGCTGACTCCTGCACGCCTCGAACTGGGGATTTGGCCCACACCCTGGGCCTGTGCCCTGACCGGGAATCCAACCTGTGACCTCTTGGTGCATAGGTCGACGCTCAATCACTGAGCCACATGGGCCGGGCTCCAGTGATTAAATTTTAAATAGATGGTGGAAGATCAAAATAAAGTTGTACTTAGATCACAAAAAAATAAAATAAAATATTAATACCAAGTACATGTCATTTCCAAGTTATGTCTCTAGAGTGATATCAGATTGGAAACTCTCTAAACTTGTGTAGAGGCTGATAAACTGTTAACAAAAATAATGACTACTTTAACAGTTATCCGCATAGTTTATATATATATATATATATCTCAATACATTTTAATTCATCACTTTTTTTTCATGTGGAAAAACCAAATCCATACTGTGGGAATTTGATGACTTATTAAAATTAAGTCATGCAATCCGTGAAGGCTGGGTCTTCTAAGGAGGTGTTCATTCAAATATGTGTAATCATGTAGCTTACTACCTTAAACTGTACGTATATTCTCATTTCCATGGGGTTTCAACAAACACACAAAAAATGCCCTGTCTTAAAAAATTACTAAACTCTCCCTTAAATAGAAAAAAGCAATTTCAAAAGTAATATAAGCAAAATTTTATTATTTTCGAGAGTGAGTGGGTAAAGTTTTGTGTTAAATCCAATCTCTTTTGTTCTTGTCCTGAGTTGGGTTTGTTCCATTTCAGTGTCCTATTTTAAATATAATGATCTAGATCCTAGATGAAGTGGTCCACATTGAATCTGTTTACATTCTGGTTTATTGAAATACAATCCTGAAGCTGGGAAGGAAGTTTGAGAGATGCAGGTATCTCTAAATAAAAAAGGAATTATTTCTGATGTTGTTTATCTAAATGTAAAAAACAGATCCATGTTTCATTTAATTACTACATTAGCCATCTGTCCATGTCTTGGATCAAAGCATTCATTTTCCTATTAGATTAAAAATCTTAGTCAGTTTGCATTCTAATTTTGTTTGATTCTTTTAAAGACTGAGACAGTTGGCACATCTAAAAGACATAAAATTTGGAACAGAAAAATTAGAGCCAGCCAGCAGATAATTTTACATGTGTTCTTATTTATACTACTTTGAGGAATGCCATTTAAAAAAATATCATCTGAAATATAGGATAACTGGTAAGAAAATCTGGTATGATATTTATAATAAAATTCAGTTTTAAATTTAAAATACATTCTACAACTCAAATCTTTTTTAGTTTTAACCAGGCTTTTCTTGACAATAGGGTTAAATTCTATCTTAATAATGAGATTGAACCATGTGATTTATTAGTACATGTTATATTTGCGACAGAAAAAGCAAAGTAAGTATTACTATTTAAAAACATATTTGGAATTATTTAATTCCAAAAGGAAAAATAAATTACTATTTTTTAAATCCTCACCTGAGGATGTTTGTTTGTTTGTTTGTTTTTCCAGTGATTCTCTAGAAAGAGGAAGGGAAAGGGAGAGAGAGAGAAAAGAGAGAGAGAGAAACAGAGAAACATTAATGTGAGAGAGAAACATAGATCTCTTGCCTCCTGGATGGACTGGGGATTGACCCCACAATCTGGGCATGTTCCCTGACCAGGAATTGAACCCTCCATGTTTTGGTGTATGGGAGGACACACTAACCAACTGAGCCACACTACCCAGGGCAGAAATTCTTTTTTAAATTTATTATTTTTTTTTATTGAGGGAACATTAGTTTATAACATTATATAGGTTTTAGGTATACAACATTAAAAATCAATATGGGGAGTTGGCTCAGTGGTTAGTGTGTCTGGCCTGTGGACCTAAAGGTCGTGGGTTCATTTCCAGTCAAGGGCATGTAGCTGGGTTGCAGGTTCAATCTCCAGGGGTTGTGCAACCAGTTGATGTGTCTCTCTCACATCGATGTTTCCCCTCTCTCCCTCCCTCTGTCTCATTCTCCCTCCCTCCCTCCCTTCCACTCTCTAAAAAGAATCAATGCAAAAGTATCCTCAAGTGAGGATTAACAACAACAACAACAAAAATCAATATGGGTATGTACTATATTGTGCTCACCACCAAAAGTCTGGTTTCCATCCCTCAACATACAATTGAGTCTTTTTATTCATTTGTTACTTGTCTCTACGAGTATGTTTTGGTTTGTTTTTGTTTTAATATTCCACATGTGAGTGAAATAATATGCTACTTGTCTTTTTCTGTCTGACTTATTTCATTTAGCATAAGACTCTCAAGTTTCATCCATTTTGTTACAAATGGCAGGATTTCACCTTTTTAATTTTATTTTTATTTTTTATGGCCAAGTAGTATTCCATTGTATATACATACCACATCTTGTTTATCCATGTATCCATTGATGAACACTTAGGTTGTTTTCATTTCTTGGTTATTATAAATAATGCTGCTATGGACATAGGAGTGCATATATCTTTTCGAAATAGTGCTTTCATAGTCTTCGGATAAATACCCAAATGTGGAATATCTGGGTCATACATACGTTAGTTCTGTTCTTAATTTCTTGAAGACTGACCATACTGTTTTACATAGTAGCTGCAGTCATATACATTCCCACCAGCAGTGCATGAGGGTTTCCTTTTATCCCACATCCTCTTCAACACTTGTCATTTCTTTTCTTTTTGATGATCATTGTCATTCTATCAGGTAACAGGTAGGAGATGATATCTCATTGTAGTTTTTATTTGAATTTCCCTAATAATTAATGATGTTGAGTATCTGTGCCTATCAGCCATCTGTATGTCTTCTTTGGAAAAATGTCTATTCAGATCCTCTGCCCATTTTTTAAATTGTGTTTTTTTTTTTTTTTTAATTGTTGAGATGTATGCGATTTTTAATATATTTTCAATATCCTTATTGGAAGTATAATTACAAATATTTTTCCTAGTCAGTAGGTTGCCTTTCTCTTTTGTTGGTAGTTAACTTTGCTATGCAGACACTCTAGTTTGATGTAGTCTCATTTATTTTTGCTTTTGTTCCCCTTGTTGTTGGAGTCAAATTCACAAAAACATCACTATAATCAATGTCAAGGAGCAAACTGCCTGTGTTTCTTTGTATGTATTTTATGGTTTCAGGTTTTACATTCAAGTCTTTAATGCATGTTGAGTTCATTTTTATGTATGGGGTAAGATAGTGGTCTATTTTCTTTCTTTTGCATGTCGCTGTCCACTTTTCCCAACACCATTTATTGGAGAGACTTCTCTTTCTCTACTCTAAGTTCTTGGCTCCTTAGTCATAAATTAGTTGTTCATATACAGGGGTGGACAAAAGTAGGCATACACAGAGTTTATTCTTGAATTATTATTTATTAATTTCTATATGAACTGTAAAACTATTTTTGCTCACCTCTGCATGTGTGGGTTTATTTCTCCATTCTTTTGTTTCATTGATTTGTGTGTCTGTTTTTCTGCCAATACCACACTGTTGAGGTTATTAGAGCTTTGTAATGTAGTTGAAATCAGGGAGTGTAATCCTGCTGGCTTTGTTCTTTTCCCTAAAAATTGCTTTGGATGTTCAAAGTCTTTTGTACTTCCATAAAAATTGGGGATATTTTGGTTCCATTTTTGTGAAAAATGTCATTAAGATTTTGATAGGAATTGCATTGTGTCTGTAGATTGTTTTAGGCAATATAGACATTTTAGACATGTTAATTCTTCCAATCCATGAGCAGGGAATATCTTCCCATTTCTTTGTGTCTACTTCAATTTCTTTCAACAATTTCTTACAGTTTTCAGTGTGCAGGTCTTTCACATCCTTGGTTAAATTTATTCCAGTTTTTTGTTTGTTTATTTCATTTTGAGATTGGGAAAAGGATTGTTATCTTAATTCCTCTTTCTGATTTTTTTTTTTGTTAATGTAAAGTAACACAACAAACTAATGTATATTGCTTTTGTACCCTGAAATTTTACTGTATTTGTTTATTATTTTTAATAGTTTTTTATGGAATATTTAGGAGAAAAGAGTTATGAAAAATAAATGTGCCACTCTTTCCAAAATGATTTGTATATATGCCTTATAGTAATCAAATTTTTTTTCTAATCAAAATACTCCATGGAATCCATTAATAAAAGAGACCATATAACTAACATAGTTTTATTTTCTAAATCCAAATTTGAAATAGTTACTTCTAAAGCCAGTCAACGAAAGAAATAATGAAGGTCTTTGGATATACTGAGAACTTTGTAAGAAGGATTTTGGATGACAGTCCATTCAGTCTTATACCATAGTGAACTTCTCATTTGTTTGTTATTGTTATTCTGCTTGTAAAGCATACTTTGTCAGATAATTCAGTTAAGATGAGGTGGTGATAGATAATTATGGATAAACATATAGGGACTGGGCCAAGGCTGGAATGCTTGAATCTTACTAGTGAGTAGCACAATCTACCTAAATAGTGCCAAGAAAAATAGATCCTCAGTTGTCAGTAAAAGGTATTAAATAAATACATACATAAAAAAGACAAAGGGACATTTATTAGTGGATGATGTTTTATTCTTCATCCTGAGGGGAGATCTTTAATGAGCTCGACTGGATGCTAATGAAAACTTTCGTTCAGTTTAACTTTCACTCCCACTCCACACCTAAACTAAAATTGCTTTCCATGCAGTAAGTTATATGTCCTTCTGCCTTTGGAACATCACACTCTGATTCTCTTATCCCCACCCCTCACTCACTACCTTGCTTATTCTCAGTCACTCTTTCTGATTCCTTCTTCTCTACTCAATTTCTAAATGTTTTTGTTTTCTACTTTGAAAGAGCTGTGCCCTGATATTTTAAAATTTAAATTCATGCTCTCATCTAAGACCACCCCCTTATCCAGTTACCTGATATTAAAAACCACCACCATGCACACAGCTTTTACACGTTTATCTCCCTGGTGTCCGACCTCCTAATCCAGTTCTGTGCTAAAGAGGCAACTCCAGCTCCACAGGGCAAAAAGGAACTTGACATTTTCTTCCTCCACACTGTCCTCCACCATCCTGGTTTTCCTCTGTCTCTTTACATGGCTCAACAATCCAATCAGAAACAGGCACAAACATAGGAGTTCTTATTTATTTCTCTTGAAAAATCTCCTAGTGACAGTCTGACTGTAAAGGCCTCCAGTCTACCACCAAAATATATCTTATATCTATCTATCTTTATCTCCACTGACCCTGTGCTAGTCTAAGCCATCACTCTTCTGAACACCCACAGTTGCTTCCTAACTCGGTCTTGACTTACCTGCTCTTATGCGATAGTAAAACATGTCTAGGCCAGCTCAAGGTCATAAGGAGCAAAGCAAGGGAGTGGTTACTCAACTTGGTGTGAGCAGTGACTGTAAGCTGCACACACACTCCCCCAACACACCAGTAGCAGCTGAGGCCTTTGTTAGAGGAACATGGAGACTTCCAAACCTCAGGTCAGCAGGTATGTTTTGGGAGGAAAAATTTCCCCCAGTTTCTCTCTCCTTCCACCCTTTGAATTTTGCCATTGGCCAAATCTAATGGAAGTGGGAAGACCAGAGTCTCTGATTATATTGTCTATAAAGGTCAGTCCCCTAGGATAGACAAAGGAAGAAAGTGAAAATGGAGTGCCAGAAAATATTCAAAACACCTCATCGCTATCCTTTCTGTACACAGTGAAGTGATCTCTCGGTAGTACCATTCATACCTTGTGAATCAAATGTGTAAAACATCCACTGCAGCTAGAATAAAATTCAAACTTCTCACCATACCTCCTTCTGCTTATCTTTTTATTTAAACCTCTTCCCTCTCCTTCTCTCTCTCTCTCTTCCCCTCCCTCTCCCTCCCTTCTTCCCTACTTTCCTCCCTCCCTCCCTCCCACTACCTCTCTCTCCATTCCAGCTCCACTGACCTAAAACACAGGTAGTTCTGTGCTAATTAAACATCTTTGCACCGCCTCTGTCCAGAATTCTTACTTCATCTTTTTGAAAACCACAAAAAAAGGAAAGGAATGTAGTTAATATCTAGTACAACAATTGGCAATTAACTTCTATGAACAAATAGGACAAGGTGAAAAGGGGCAGAGGTATATTATTATTTTGTATACAGTAGTTCTTGAGAAATTCTAATAAGCTGATGTCTAAGTAGAGACCTGGAAGGAAGTTAGGGAAATATTAAGCTACTCTCATTGAATGGCCATCAAGGCACAAGAAACAAGAAGTATAAAATCTTTGAGGTGAGAGTAGGTTGTTATGTTTAAAAAATAAAGTGTCAGTAGGGGGAGGGAGAGTCAAAGAAGGTAAGTCAGACAGGTAACCAGGGCCAGACCAGGTAGGACTTTGTAGGCCATTGCAAAGATATTGGCTTTTATTGTGAATGAAATGGGAGATTGTTGGCAGGTTTTTATCAGGGGAGTTATATGACCTGACTTCAGTTTTAAGCAGATTACTCTCAAAGCTGCATTGAGAATAGGCTATAGGAAGACAAAGATGGAAACTGGGCAACTCCACAGGTGCCTACTTCTCTGTCCAGGCTAGGATGCTGCTGGCTCAGACAAGAGAGGTCATGAAAGGTATTTGGAATTTGAATATTTTGAAGGAAGAGCATGCAGGATTTCCTGGTAGATTGGATATGGAATATGGAAAAACAAAGATGTCAAGAATTGCTCTGATGTTTTAGCACTAGATTATAAATTATACTTGGTTGTATGCACTTGCCTATAGTTTTCAAATTGTTTCACATGAATAAAATTGTATCTGCAATATCCTAGCCAGCATCTTGAAATAGAGGACTTAATGGGGTTGGCCTCAATTGCCTATCAAAGCATCTAGTACCTTGTAGGTAGTCTGTAATTATTTGCTAAATGGGTGAATGCGCTTTATTCTTTCTTTCTGATGTCAGTCTTGATGATGTAGTAATCAGAGCTCTCAGATTGTGAGCCAACAAAGAGACAAACACATTTTCATTTGCAATACAGATAAGATGCTACAATTATTAGCTTTTTCAAGCTAAGGGAATTGTCTAGTAGAGGGAACTGAAAGCCCTAAAAATATGACTTCTGTTTCTCCTAAATATCCAACAAAGTACCAGGCTCAGAGAAGAAGCTCAGTTATTATTTGGTTGCATTTTAAATGAAATAGTTAATATCTAGAAGTTTTAAAATGCTTTTGACATGTATTCCAGTGAGTTTCTTTGAAATACATTTTTTTGGCTTCTTTCTAGATCTCTATCTGTGATTCATACTTGATATTTAAGTGTTTAGGGGACAACTGATACATATGTCATCTCCTGTGCTGGTTATATAAAATTGGCAATATGGGTGCATGTCATTGTGGCAGATCAAGAGAAATGTACTTACAAAAAAATCACATAGATACATTTTGGGGAGCAAGATATTCTAACAGTTTTTATCTGAGAAAGTTCTTATAGCCTTTAGCGAAATACACATAGATATCTAAGAATATTTGGAAGCCTTTCCGTGACTACTTTTGATTGTTAAAAAATGTACTTTTGCCCAGCCCATGTGGCTCAGTGTGGGTTGAGCATCATCCATGGATTGAGAGGTCTTGGTTCGATTCCCAGTCAGGGCACATGCCCAGGTTGTGGGCTCGATCCCCAGTAGGGGGCATGTATGAGGCATTTCATTGATGTTTCTCACATTGATGTTTCTATCTTTCTCTCCCTCCTCTCTCTCTAAAAAATCAATAAAATCATACTTTTAAAAAAATATACTTTCTACATGGTGTTATTGAGTACAGAAAACTTTTTAAGAATTTAAAAATTCTATCTTTTAAAATCTTTAGTTTTTAAAGCTATAGATATAGTTTTTAAAACTGGAGTTATATAGTGATTGCTATATATACATATAATCCATACAATACATATGTATATAGGGTGGGGGGAAAGTAGGTTTACAGTTGTTCATATGGAAAATAATAAATAATAATACAAGAATAAACTGTTCTGTGTACTCACAACCGTAAACCTACTTTTGCCCCACCCTGTATAATAAAATAACTGAATATTGTGGATATAATAGTTTTAATTATTTTATTTTTAATATATAATAAATTATTTCAGAAATGATGTAGAAGACACTACAATTCTAGTTATAATATAAAACTGTTGAAGACAAATAAACCTGATGTGTGTTTGAATTTTTTCCTATAAAATAGAAACTAATAATTCCTAATACATTTTTGTTGCTCAAAATAATCTACAATTACATAAAACTCTTGTTATTAAAATTACATACGGGACATTTAATTATACTTAAAATGAATTAAAAATGCTTTCAATCATATCTCTTCACTATTTTATGAACTATTTTTTTCTGATAATATAATTAAAACTAACTTGAAATTTTTAGTATATCATATTTTCCTTTTTAAAACTATTTTTTTCTTTATGCCTTTTATTCTTCAAATGGCATCTGGATATGAGGGGAATGCATTTAGTTGAATTCACTGTTTACTATTGATTAAAGGCCTGAGACTTGGTTAAGTTACATGTTAACTTAAAGATTTTTATCTCTAGAGATGCAGATAACCTGCCTAGTAGAATAGAATGCAAAACTTCAAAGGTTATAGTTTATAGCCCTTTTAAATTGAACTAGTTTTATATCTAAATTAACTTTCTTATCCTAATATTGCATATTAATACTTAGTTTCTCAAATGCTCCTTGAATCACTTGTGTGTGTGTGTGTGTGTGTGTGTGCATGCACATGTTCCAATAAAACTTTATTTACAAAGGCAGGCAGTGGACTGAATTTGGCCAATGGACTGTGGTTTGCCAACCCCTGCTGCATACTATTTTACTGTAGCACCAAATTTTTAGCAACCTTGTGAGAATATTCAACTCTCCCTTTTCTGGTTATATAGGCCTGTAGGGTAAATATAACTTTCTTCTAAACTCAGGAGCTCAAAACTGATTTTTGTTCAGGGGAAAGACATAGGCTAGCTCTGGGTCACCAGATCTCCAGAGCACCTTGGTGTTGACATCTGCGTTTTGTCAGCTCTTCTCTCCCCACTTCAGACATATTGAAAGCAGTGTGATTTGTCCTGAAGGTTGGAAATATCTTTGAATCAGTTTTAACATCTCACCGCTTCTTCATTAAATGAGTTAAATATAAAATATTTGACATTTATTGTGCATTTACATAAGACTCATCATCTTACCTATTTAAAATTACTCTGTGACAGTATAATTTGCAAACTGAGTGATATAAAGAAACTGTGTAAATGTATCATGTATAATCTCATAACACAAAGATAACCACAATTTTTATTATGATTTTTCTTTCTTTTTTCTCTTTTGCTTTCTGTAATGGGTTGAAAAATATCCTACCAATTTTATGTCCACCTGGAACTCAGAATATGGCCTTATAGGGTCTTTGCAGATGTAATTAGTTAAGAATATATTTTTTAAAGTTCATTTTTAGAATTTATTCATATATTTTTATTGTTGACAGTGTTACAGATGTCCCCTAATTCCACTCTCTGCCCTTTAAGAATTTAGCTAGGCTACTTTCATCTTATACTGTTCTTTTTAATTGTTTTAATTATAATTGACATTCAGTACTTATGGAACTTGAGATGAAATTATCTTGGATTTAGACGGACCCTAACTAACTCCAGTGAGTGGTTTTCTTATAAGAAGAGATGGAGACACAAAACACCAGAAAGACAGTCATGGGAAGATGGAGGCAGATGGAGCAATGGTGCCATAAGCCAAAGAAGCCGGAAGCCCAGGGTTCTGGAGGAGACAAGGAAATATCCTTCCCTGAAGTCTTCAGGTAGAGTTTGGCCCTGCCCACACCTTGATTATGCACTTCCGGCCTCCAGAACTGTGAGATAATACGTTTGTTTTTCTGAGCATCCCAGTGTACGGTAATTTGTTATGGAAGCTCTAGGAAACTGTTACATTTTCCTTGTTGATTCTTCTCCTTTCTTTTATGTGTGCTTCACAGGGAAGCCTGGGGGGCTTATTATCTGTAAGATAATCCCATGTACCTCTAAAGAGTCACTTTTTACATTTAAAAAAGACTATTTTCTTCAAATAAAATTTTACATAGCCAAGCTCATAACTGTGAATCACATGTAATTATGAGTTTTTCTTTAAAAAAAAAAATTAAATAATGAGTTTTCCCCAGTAGTATATAAGCTGGGTTTTTTATTTTTTTTAATATCACTATCAATACATACACTAATCCCTCCTATAAAGGTACTTTATTTAAATCTTTCCCTACTTGAGGAAATTAAAGTATTTAATTACTTGCTCTTTCAAAGCACTGTTGTGTACATCGACCTTTATCTGCCTAGTTCTTTAAAAAGGTATTTAAAGAAATGAAAAATACCCAGTGAAATATTAGGAACATTTTTTTGAAGTCTCTTGATTCATAATAAAAAAACTGTTTCCCCATATTAGCATTTTAATTGCCAATTTATTTTATGAAAAAGAAAATTATGTTGCTTAAATATGCATTTAAAAATTATCTGCACATTTTAATCATTGAAAACCATTTATTAACCATTCGTATAAGCTATTTAAAAAATGCATCTGCTTGTGTCCTCTGCCCATTTATGATTTGAGTTTTGTATTAGTTTTTGAGTTTTGTATTAGTTTGCTAGGGCTGTCCTAGCAAAGCATCATGGACTGGGACACTTCAACAAGAAGAAAGAAACAAGCCAGAAAATACTGACGCACAGTTCTGGAGGCTAGAATCCCAAAAGGTATCAAGTTGTTGGCAGGGTTGGCTCCTCCTGAGAACTGTGAGGGGATCTGTTCCAGCCTCTCTCCTAGCTTCCGGTGCTTTGCTGGAAATCTTTGCTGTTCCTTGGCTTGTAGATGCATAACCCCATCTGTTTCTCCATGTTTGGAGGGCACTCTTCTTGTCTTCATGTGTGTCTCTACATCCAAATTTCCCCTTTTTATAAGGGCACTGGTAATAGTGGATTAGGGCACACTGTAATAAACTTGTTTTAACTTAACTACCTTTGTAAAGACCCCAAATTAAGGTCACATTTTGAGTTAATAGGAGTTAAAGCTTCAACATATCTTTATTAGGGGACACAATTAAATTCAAAACAGTCTTAATGTTTTCCATTTTTAGTAAATATTAAAGGTATTAAATATCTGAAATGTTTTTACAAATATATTTTCCAGGCTTGTTGCTTGGTTTTTAATTCTCTTTGTGATCAGAAGTTATTTTTTCTTTTCTTTTGTTTCTGATATCTTGTTTGTATGTATTTTACTCAAAGATGTTTTATAGTTTTATGTGGTCAGATTCATTTTTTCTTTATTTTATTAATTGATCTTAAAGTTAGAATGTCCTACTTGATATAGAGATTTAAAAATTATTCTGTTTTCTACTTTAAAATACTTTTTAAATTTTTTACATTTAAAATGTACTCTTCTGTTCATCTGGAATTTGTTTTAGCTCCTTTTTAAAAATAATTTTCTTGAGCATATTTTAATATATGAAAACATGCAAAATAATACTTTTTTTCTCCAGGTGTGGTGAGAAATCTTAATGCTCTCAGGTTAAACTTTTTGCTTTACCCAGTGACAAATACAAGCATCTTTTCCTTATTTTTACATCCTATTTTTTAGTCCATATTTTAACCAATCTTTTATGGTGTATAATATGGGAGTCCTGGATCTGTCACAATTACATGTGAGACTTTGAGTAAGAAATTTAACTTCTCTGGACTTTTTTTTTTTTTTTTTTTTTTTTTTTTTTTTACAAATGAAAACAGAGTTAGAACAGTATTTTCATTGAGGTATGTCTCAAGACCTCTATGATTCTACCAAGCCAGGCTCAGGTAAAATGGAGATGATACAATTGTTTGTAGCCAAATTCAGGAGGGTATTCCGTAGTATAAAGTGTGAGGACTGGGAATCACTAGACAGTTTCAGTTGTCTTGGTGTTAGTTTTTATAAATATATCTATTCCTGTTAGAGCCTCAGTTTCTCCTAATATAAAATAAGTAGAGTTGTTTAACATATAATGATCTATCAGATTAGGAATATTATTGGAAAACACAAGGAAAAAGAGATGTTGGTAGCATTGAATGGTTTAATGATCACTATGGAATGTTTAATGGGAAAAATGAAACAGGTGGACAGTAGACAAAAAACACAGCTTTTAACATTTTAAGGGTTGAGTTCATCATGTTTTAACTAACAAAATTGATTATTGGCAATGTACTTTGCTTTAGGTTGATATATTTATTAATTATAAACATATCTCCTGTTATGTGACATAACTGGCCAAATATAAGCAAGAATAAATGAATTCAGTGGTCAGATTATGCCATGTGTATCAGAAAAGCCATTAGCAATTATGAAATCAAAAACTCATATTGCATAGATTCCTTCCAGTTAATGAAGGGAAAAGATACAAATGCAAATAAGATAAGTTGTCTAAATGAATGTCATTCTATTTTTTGCCTTGTCACCATTAAAATCAGAATCCCAACTTTGAAGAGTACCTTCTGTTCCAAGAGCAGGAGCTAGGCATGCGGCTGTATCTGGGTGCCAGCCCCAAGTCACTTCCGGTGGTGGAGTCAGCTCTCTGCTCTCCCTCTGCTTTTCCCTCATGAAAGGGTCACTCAGTAGAAAGCCCTTAAAGAAGAGTCAATATAATCAAATGGAAGAAATTCTGGTGTTTAAAACTTTTTTGATTTCCCCCCCCCTTTTTCGTTTCCAATGAGCTCTGAAATATGATTTCTGAAATTATTTTTCCTCTTTTTCCTCTACTCATGTGAAGTGAGGGGGAGGAAAAGACTGGGAAAATCAAGTAATATCTGTTTTGTTCCTTTGTTTCCCTATGTCTGTGACCTTTTCCTTAATCAGCATGAGAGCCATTATTTTTCATGGCTAGTGGGTTGGGGGTAGATTAGGATTTATTGTAGCAAAAATGAAAAAAGGAAGACATTATTTATATTTAGCTTCAGACACCCAAAATAGGATTTTCAAAACTTCAGTGAGAAAGTTGTCTTGGATTCCATGCTTTATGAGTATGACTTTATTCTCTATGAAATCAAGAAATAGAACTAAAATACAGGAGTTTATATAAGGGAGGTTATAGTCAGAGACAAAATAAAATCATGGTCTTACTGGATCAAGGAAATGGAAATTAGGTTAAATGTTTGGATTATCATTTGTGTTAAATTGTTGAGTATAATTAGAAACGTACAGATTGTTAATGTGATTTGAGAAGCACACTTCTTGGGATTTTCCATGGAAGTCACAACCTCTAAGAGAAACCCCAGCTGGCGGTCCCCTGCCACTTCGTGCGGGAACTTAGTGGTGTTGGTGAAAGGCTATAGGAGAGAATCTGAGGTGCTGTTCCTGCTTTCGTGGCTGGTATGTGGTGTGAGAAGGGAACCCCAAAGCATCTGCATACCTCCTTGTTGGATGTGAAGGGATTTACAGATGGCTGCTGGAGCAGCCCAGGACTGGGCTTGCAGCAAAGAGAGCGAAGCAGCCGATGTTTGAGACCAAGAACAAAGGCAGACTCCATAGACATTTGAGGCCTCCGCCCCCGCTGGAGCTGCAAATTCAGATTAGCCACAACCAGGGGAGGAGTCTGGCTTTTTGGTACCTAAAACTCACATGGTTTTTGGAGCTTGACTGAGGGGAAAAAAATAGAAAATTACAAGTAAAACATTAGGAATGAGAATCAACATATATATATATTCATAATGGAAAAAAATTACAGAAGAAAATTTCAATTATCAAAAGCTGTAAAATGTTCTAAAAAATACTGGAGGAAAAAGGATATAACTAATGTCTATTTATTAGCAACCTGGTTCACCTCTATGATATATTTCACACCTACATTATGGACTGCTTACACTTTAATTGCTTCTTCATATGATGTGTGTAGCATCCCTCTACATAGAGATTAGAAAAGTCACTCTCTCTTTTCTCGCATGTTCAATAGAAATTGATATTTTTTTAAATATATCAATTGAAATCAATTTCTTAAAAAAACAGTATCAGTTTAAGAAAAGTTCCTTTGGCTTCATGCGTTGTAATTAGTAATGCCAAGTAGATCTGTACAGAATTCTGTCAAATCCAGACAGCCCTCCATCAAGCTTCTGTCACATATGAGCTTTAAAAAATCTGAGGGCATTTCAAGTCTCCTTAAATACCAAACTACTGTTTCAATTGACTACATTATTCCTAGAAGCCTTTCAAGACTGCGAGCAATCATTTAACTTGCACAGTAATGACTGCAAACTACAACAATCCATTACTCCAAGTTTAGACTATATGTGTTTTCAGCTAAATGTCCCCAGAGGCTGATTCCAGAATTTCTCATGACCATGCCCCAGACAGGAGGGGAACTGTGACAGAGGCAATCAGAATGGAAATAGCCAGTGGTCTTTATCAGTTGTGGTTAATATGTATTCATTTTGCAAGTTTCATGAAAAATGTATCGCCCTGTGCATGGATTCCAGAACTCTGAGAGGGCCCTGGGTATGTGAGAGACTCAGAAACTTAAGCTGTGCAGTTTTCACAATCACTCCAGGTCTAGCTTGGAGAGGAGCCCCCATATTCACAAGGGGAAAAGGTAGATCTTAGAGAACTGAATGATCTAAAAGAGAATATGTACGTTTAAACTACTGTCCATTTATTATAATGGAGCAGTGTTATCATATTTGAATGAATTTACCATTCTCTGCTTTACTTTCATCACCCTCCCCTTTTCCGCTCCCCAAGAGGTGGGGGCTTAGAAGATCATCACATCTGTTCATTGAAAATGAGGACACTGTGTTTCCCTTCTGCTTCTGAATATAATATGAATAAATGTGAGGCATTATTACATATGTTTTTCAAGTTAATATTTAGTTACTTTTAATGTAGTGAAACATTTATACTATCTGATTTTTAAAAACTGTATCATTGTGTTCATTTCTTATTATATAGGATAAAGGCTAAATCAGTCAATCAAAATTACAATATTACTCTAAGGTCAATGTCAAGGGCTGGTGCCCAATAAGACATCAGGAATGTTATGAGAACTGATCTATAAGGTTGCAGGTGCAGAAATTCTAATAGTTCACTGCCCTTGCAGCTACTCACTTAATCATTTTTTAATTTCTTTTCTGGAGGTCTGAGCTCATGATAAGGCCTAGATAAATTCATAATGTAGACCAAGTTGTTTTCATAACTTCTTTTTTCCATTCTAAACTTATTTGTGCCCATGGACTGGATAGGTACATTAGACTGCAAAACAGGAAGATGAGCTAGTAAAATCACATTGATTAATCTGACAAGTCTCAAATTGGGCGGCTAACTGAGCACATTACCTTGGTTGGTAATGGACAGGAAGATAGGAAAAGAAGTCAACAGCACAATGGGAGTGAACTAAATTAACAAGCACTGAGAACCCCAAATGTGCTCCCCAGTGACAGAGGAGAGGGTAGAATAATAAGTAATTATATTTTGTTTGGGAAGGGTATGATGAGGTAAGGGCTTCTGGGGCAGGTATTATCTAGGCTGGAATGTAGTAAGGTAGAGGAATTAGGTAATAAGAGAAAAGGTAGCCCAAGGCCAGTGAATAGCACTGTAGAAGTGTAAAGGTAGTAAGAACATGGCATATTTTCAGTTTTAAAAGCAAAGCTGGACTGTGAGGTAGACAATGGATTGGAGGCAAGGATTGGGGATCAGTCAGGAATATTTTACAGGGGAGGGCAATCTGAATGAAAGCTGGAAAGACTTAGTCGTTTTCCCCCATAGACTTAAACGTTTGACTAAGTAATTAAGGAGAAGGAAAAGTCACAGTTATAGCTTGCCACTGGTAACCAGAATCATCCGTCACCTCTAAAGTCAATGCTTTTACATGCAGGCAGTGAGAAGAAAATGGTTAGTTTATAGTATGTATATATATTTTATGAACTCTTATTTTACTTGGTTCTGGTAATGTATGTAGCTTGTGTAACATTTAGACAGGTTAACAGTTTGCAGAAAAAAATATAGAAACATTTACCAAAAGCCTACCTTGGTCTAGGCACTTGCACATGCGTTATCTCATAATCTTTACAAAAAATACTCTCACCGTGACTGGTGTGGTTCAGTTGGTTGAGCATCATCCAATGCAGCAAAGGGTCACCATTTGGGCACATACCCAGGTTGCGGGTTCAATCCCTAGTTGGGGTGCGTAAGGAGGCAACTGATTGATGTTTCTCTCACATTGATGTTTCTCTTTCTCTCTCCCTTTCTCTTTCTCTAAAAGCCAATAAAAACATATAAAAATATACTCTAAATAATTATGGGGTTTCCTAGGTTAGAAAAGAGGCTTAAAGAGCCTGAGTATGAGATTAAACAAGTTTATGGGAGGAGAAACAGGACTCGAACCTGTATTTATTTATCTAACAAAGAAAGTAAAATATAATTTTAAATGAAGTTTAATTTAGGCTAATACCATAAAGTAAGTCCCGAAGCCTTGACTTTTTTGGTGTTTTAAATGTACATGTTTATGAACTGCAGAGTATCCATAATAATAAATTGCCAGTTTAAAAAATTTTTAAATGTTTTCATTTTTACTACACAACCTCAAATTCAGAAGAAATATTAACTAGGGAAAAATGCATTATGTATACAAGGCTGAGTCCCAAATTTCTAATTATTTTGACGCAGCATTGCACTCTGTCTTCAGAACAATCAATTAGACTCTTGCCTCCTGATATGAATATCTTAATGCAAATTAAAAGTGAGGGACATGGACACAACATCAGAATATAGACCAAAATTATTACCCAGGTTTGTTTGTAATGTTCCATTTAGAGCATGGTTATAATCAGGGCAAGAATTAGAGATGCTTCTCATGGTAACAATGACGAATACCTATAATCACTTTAGGAAAATCATAATTTATAAATTTGGAGATAGTTGAGAGAAGACTTGAAGTTCTCAGGTAAATGATACAATGTAACACTGAAATGTATATTTTAAGAAAGTCTCACAAGATATTATTGTAATTTGTTTCTTTAATCAATGGGAAAGCACATATTCCAAATAAGAGAAATGTAAGATTATTAAAATTGAGTGACCCAGTGTACATAAAGCATCTGACCTCATGCCTGGTATACAGGAGTTTCTTTCTAGTTTAACAGATTGGAAAAGCAACACTTAAAATCTAAGACCCAGCCTGGTTGTTCAATGGTTTGACTATCATCCTGTACACCAAAAAGGTTGTGGGTTCAGTTCCAGTCAGGACACACACCTAGGCTGTGGGTTCCATTCCTGGTAGAGGCTCACACGGGAGGCAACCGACCAATGTTTCTCTTTCTCTTTTTCTCTCCCTAAAATCAATAAACATATCCTGTGGTGAGAATGAATGAATAAATCATCTAAAATGAAAGCAAATACAGAATATGTGTAAGAACCTGCAGCTCTGAGTAGAATTATATTAGGATGAAGATTATTAAAGTTCAGGCATATCTTACCTTCATATTATTTTATTTAATAATTAAAGACTGCTTAAAAATATTAGCCATAAAAATTTCAGACCTGGTAAATAATTTTTGGTATCCTTACGATTATTTATTTTTACATACCTTGGATTTGAAGGGTGAACAATTTAAATAGTTTCCTTTTAACTTTTCACTATCTGCTTTTAGGCTATTCAAAGTCAAATACTTCAGTGAGTGTAGAGAGGCTTCCCTGTTGTATAATTTTGGGGAAGTCACTTTCTCTGATTATTCTTCCTCTGCACAATGGAGATATTGCTACCTCTATGATAATTAAACGTGCAACACACTTAGTATGCTGAGTGGCAGGTAACATGTGTTCTCTAAAAGGCTGCTGTTGATGCTTTGGATTGGTTCAGAAGTAAAGTCTAAAGAACGTTTGAAATTCATTGCATCCTCCTGATAAATATTGTTTTAGCAATAAACTGCTGTGGATTATGCCACCTGTGTTGGATGCCCATAACCCTGCTGACCTAGACACAAGGGATGGAATCAGAGATTATGGTACCTGAATTAAAGACGTCCACCGGCATCTGCTCTTGAATAGGCCAATTCCTCTTGAGGTGGCCAAGACAAAACTGTGCTTAGTAATCTTCCCCATATTGAATGGTGGCAAAATGACCACTCTTAGGATATATAATTACTAAATAAACGAAGAGAATGCAAGCCACTTGATCTCAGTCTGAATAGTCTGGCACACATCTTACTTTTGTAAAAACTGATATGCAAAGCCAGAATAACAGCACGGATAAAGAGACATAACATTTTTGAGGACTCATAATAAAAGTCCCATAGCAAAGGCACCTGTGTTTTAGCTCTTTTTTTTTTTTTTTTTTTTTTATAGGCTCTGTGCTACATATTGGTACCTGGTAATGAGGTTTTAAGAAACAGACCTCATACTTGAAATGGAGTTAGGTAAAACTCCTAGCATGAGGTGCACCCATTCAGTAATGGGAAAGTAATGCTTTTGGTTTGGGGAGTAAATCAGAAATTAAGGTATCAACACATTATGCTCTTGTTTCAGGATGACATGCCCAACAAAATCAAGGCTTTGAGCCACATAGTATAGACACCATATGAAAGTGACATGATGTGGAAGAAGAACTGGATAAACAGGCAATTCTGGTAGCCTCATGTTACCTACATGGAGAAAGCAATATATTCAGATAATTCTGTCTGTAGATAACTAACCAAACTGGGTTCCAATATTGTGTCAAATATGCTGGATTGCTTATTCAAATGACAACCCCTCCTTTTCTGCTCTTTAAAAGGACATCTTTGGCCAAAGGTTAAAATGCTACATATTCATTTTGCCTGCTTAATCTATGGCTAGGACATGCCAGACATCTCAGTTCATTATAGCTGGAACCTGGTTGGAGATATGAAGGGTAGTCTGTTTGGCTTATAGGAAAGATTTTTTATCCATAAAAATATAAATTTTATTCCGGCTGGTGTGGCTTAATGGTTGAGCATCGACCCATGCACCAAAAGATCGCTGGTTCGATTCCCGGTCAGGACACATGCCCAGGTTGTGGGCCAAATCCCCAGTGGGGGGCATGCAGGAGGCAACCAATCAATGTTCTTTCTCATCGATGTTCTATCTCTCTCTCCCTCTCCCTTTCTCTCTCTCTGAAGTCAATAAAAGAAAAAAAAAGAAATTTTAGATAAATACCCCTTTCTTTTGAATGCTATATTGGCTATTGTGATGCCAGAAACTGCAGTATTCCACCTTTTGACCATGAGAGCCAGCATGCTGAGTGTGGTTGAAAAGGAACATGAAAAGAGCCTCCATCCTTGATGATGCTATTGAGCTCTTGGAAGAACACTGGAACTCCCCTGCTTCAGAATTTTGTTTTTCTATAAGCAAACAAAGTCTCATATTGAAGCTCATTAAGTTAGGTCCACTGAGGGTAACCTTTGTACTCAAGGGGGCCCTACCTGGTCCAACCATGGGACTCTGGAGGTAAACACAATCAGCTCGAATCCAGTGCTTGCACTGCTGTATTCCAGGTGGTGCAGTGGTGTGGGGCCCAGAGGACCATGTAAGGGAAGGGGAATTCCCAGTTGCATTATCTTTTCATGGTTAAAGTCAAGTGTCCAGTTGATAAAAATTAGAATTCTTCTCACTGAAATGTGAACTTTTAGGAGAGTTAAGTGAGGCTTTAGAGTAGGATTGCCTCATACACTAGAGCATTTCAAATCACTTTCCTACCACATGAACCCCTCCTTCCATCTTCCTTTTTGCTGTTAGGATGATCTTTCCAGTTAGGAGACATATCCAGTAACAAGAGTTAGAATCTATCACTAGCTTTAGCATCACTATGTAAAAGCACATGCAGGAGCGGAAATGTACCCAGGAGGAGTTGCACAACTTGTCAGAGTATTGAAAGAAATCAGGAGGGATGAAGTGGTCTTTGATTTTAAGGATACCTTGTCCAGGCCTGGCTGGGGTGGCTCAGCCATTAGAGCCTTGGCCGCCCACGCAACAAAGGGTCAAGGATTTGATTCCCATTCAAGGGACCTGGGTTTCAGGTTCCATCCCTGGCCTCAGTTGGGGTGCATGCGGGAGGCAACCAATCAATGTGTCTCTCTCATATCAATATTTCTCATATCAATGTTTCTCTCTCTCTCTCCCCCCTCCCTCCCTCTCTCCTACTCCAGCTAAAAATCAATGGAAAAATATCCTCGGGTGAGAATTAACAACAACAAAAATACCTTGTCCGGGAGACAAGAGCACGTACTTGGAGTAGGCTTCATATCTTTTTTTCCGCACCCACCAGGAAGGCACATTAAAGCACAGTCATGGACAATGCTCAAGAGTTTTAACTGCTTGCTATTTTAACTGATGTACAATTATTCTAGGCCCTTGCTCATGATGACTGCTGTGAAGAGCCAGAGCTTGACATAATTTAGGCAAATTAATTCAGTAGTTTGGGGAGAAAGGACTTACATGGTAGATCTATCACCTCTCTGGCTGCCAGAGTCCACATTATTTTCCTACACAGCGCCCCCTGTCTTTTGGTGGTCAGAAGGGGAAGGTGTAAAGGGAAGTTTCAGGAGGGCTAAAAAGACCTCTTGTCCTTCCTCCACTGTGGGAGAAACTGTAACCTCAAGAGAGTTGTTTATTATAATAAAAATGATCAGAGTTGTTAGGTGCAGGTAGTAACTTCCAACAAGAGCAGGAAATGGGTGTGGTACTCCAGCTTTAGGGAATGGTAACACTAGAAGTATTTGGTTGTTAGAAAGTATAGGATGATGCCTGGACAGTGTGGCTCAGTTGGTTGAGCATCATTCCACGTACTGAGAGGTTGCTGTTTCAATTCCTGGTCAGGGCACATGCCTGAGTTCTTGGCCACATTCCCAGTGGGAGGCATGCAGGAGGCAGTCAATTGATGTTTCTCTCTCATCGATGCTTCTATCTCTCTCTCCCTGTCCCTTCCTCTTTCTCTAAAAAATCAATTCAAAACATGAAAAGCCCAGCCGGTGTGGCTCAGTGGATTGAGTGTCCTCTGTCATCTCAGTGGACTAGGAGGTCCCAGATTCTTGGTCAGAGCACTTACCCTGGCTGTGGGCTCATGTGGGGCATGCAGGAGGCAGCCAATTGATGTTTCTAACATCGATGTTTCTATGTTTCTCTCCCTTCCTCTCTCTCTCTCTAAAAAATTAATAAAAACATATTTTTAAAAAAGTATGGGATGATATTTTAAAGTATCCTCTAAGATTCTATTTGATCTGTATGACCAAGGAAATTGCCCTGGTCTGATGAATGGGAGCTCTGCTTTCATACCAACAAGACATTATGTTAACAGTGTAGTGCAAACAGCCTGGGTTCAAATGCAGGGTCCCCTTACACTTGCTGTGTTACTTTGGACCTCATTCTCTTCAAAAGAAATGAAAAATGGGGATAAAAATACACTAAAAAGTGTTGTTGTGAGAATAGGATAATGTATATAAAATACTCAAGAATGTTCTGTAGTCCTGGCTGGTGTGGCTCAGTTGGTTAGAGCATTGTCCTGTGCAATGAAGGGTCATGGGTTCAATTCCCAGTCAGGGCACATACCCAGGTTGTGGGTTCATTCCCAGGTTAGAGCGCATATAGGAGGCAACCAATCAATGTTTCTCTCTCACATTGATGTTTCTTTCTCTCTCATTGATGTTTCTCTCTCTCTCTTTCCCTCTCAAATTCTCCTTCCTCTCTCTCTGGAATCGCTGAAAAACATATCCTAGGGTGAGGATTTAAATAAAAATAGAAAGTTCTGGAAATAGTTAATATTATATTTTATTAAGGATACTTGCTTTCCTTAGTTGTAACAAGACTGGAGACAATTAGAAATCCAGAAAATAAAGAACCTCTGGTAAAGGCTGCTATAATTACTTTTATACATACACTATTCTCTGCCTTCTTCAAGACCTCAAGAAATTGCCCTGGCCGGTTTGGCTCAGCGGTTAGAGCGTCGGCCTGCGGTCCAGGGAGGCCCGGGTTCGGTTCCCGCTAAGGGCATGTACTCGGTTGCAGTTTGTCCCCGGCCCTGGTTGGTCGCGTGGGTGGCAGCCACTCGATGTGTCCCTTTCACGTCGATGTTTCTCTCTCTCTCTTCCTCTCTCTCCCTCCCAGTCTATCTGAACAAAAATGGAAAAATGTCCTCGGGTGAAGATTTAAAAAAAAAGACCTCAAGAAATTATAAAGACATGTGATTATTATTTAGAGAAGGAATACTTCAAAAGTTTTAGGCATTGGCCCGGCCGGTGTGGCTCACTGGTTGAGCGTCGACCCATGCACCAGGAGGTCACTGGTTTGATTCCCGGTCAGGGCACATGCCCAGGTTGTGGGCCAAATCCCCAGTGGGGGGCATGCAGGAGGTGGCCAATCGATGTTCTCTTTCATCGACCTTTTTATCTCTCTCTCTCTCTCTTTCCCTTCCTCTCTAAAATCAATAAAGAAAAAATATTTTTTAAAAAAGTTTTAGACATTGACTTCAGTGGTTCACTGGAGGCTTACAGCATCAAATGATAAATGATTGTGACTGAGTTTATCTCACAGTAGGGCAGACAGTTTACATTTTTTCCAATAGTTGTGTTCCAAATTCAGGAATATGTAGTTGGAAAGTATATTTAATAACTCAATAAAAAAAATCAAGCTGATGGTTCCCTAACCCATCAAGTAAATTATGTTGGATGGAGTCAGGATGTTACTGAGCAGGAGAAATCCATGGGTGCTCCTTCTATCTACTCTGTTTCTAAACCAAAGTAACATTATATCTCCAGAAGTATTCTTGAGATTTCAGTTGCCACCCAAATTTCCTAGGTATGGTGTTTCTATTACCTCTCTTTTACTTCTTGACTTGGGCAAAACATATTGAGTCCTAGAATATTAACCCCAGTTTGACAATTTAACATATGTTGTTTTTTCCATGTGTTTTCAGACACTTCTTTTGGGGAGAATACTATATACCACCTATTTGGCCAGGAAGGATTTCTCTCATAAATTAGTCATAAGAATAGGAACCACCTCTTCATCATAGGACATCACACTTCTCTATCAATGTGATGATGTCATAACACTTCACCCTAGGAAACAGGAAGTTATAAGTATTCTAAGTTATCGAAAAAACGAGTGCCAGAGGTTGAAAATCAAGCCCATAGGAATATGTATCTTAATGAAGTTCTTATCAGTCTAAAGGTATTGGGTACATTGTAATCCTCTCCAAGCTTAAGGACAGCTCTTACACCTTTTAATTTAGAAGGAGGGATAGCACTTAGTTAGGCATCTTATACCCCCTTCTAGATAGCCTTTGCTGCTAAATAATGTATTTGGGCTATTCTACTATACTTCACGTTGTGTACTTTATAGAACCATTGAAAAAGTTTAAGTGGGCCTAGTACAAGCTGCTCTTCCAGTTAGTTCCTGTGATACTGCTGATGTGGGGAGGTCTGTAGTTTCTAAAAAGAAGAATCTCAAGTGATAAAAGCTCAAAGGAAGACCTTTAAATGTGGCCCCTGAAGTTCAGACACAAAATTATATATCTTGTGGCAGAATACTATTTCCCTTTTGAGAAAGAATACTTGATATTCCATAAGCATCTAGAGTACAAAGCCTGATCATGAAATACAAGTGACCTTGAGTCATGAACTGAGCATGGGACCTACTCTCTATTATATGGTCTACCAAACTGTTACAGGCACCTCTCACAGACACCAGAGAGGTGTGATCGAGCAGCCCCCTGAGTTGGAGGGAGAGGGTTGTCCCCTCCTGGGTTCTTGTCTTCTTGTATTAATGAATTCAAATGAGTGACTCTAGATGACTGCATTGTGATAAAGTCAATTTATTTAAAAAAATAAAGCAAATTTATTAAAAAAGCAAGGCAAACAAATCTACTAAACTACATCTGAGCTGGGGCTCAGATGGGCTTTCCCGACTAGTTTTCCCAACTAGGTTCGGAAAAACATGTTTGGTGGGGATTCAAGGGCTTATATACCCTTCTGCCTATAGGTTTCAAACTTTCTCTGCCAGATATCTTGGTACAGATTAACTCTGAAGGTCTCCCTTTTTACTTTGTTATGGCTTTACCAGAATTTATGAGAAGCATCTGGCAATTTTATCTTAATAAGTCCCGAGACTGCTGTTTCTCTGTTTAGGGAGAGAAATAAAACTGCCACCCTTTCTTTTTTCCCTTTCACAAAATGTCTGACTTCTTTGTTCAGTGAGACAGGCTTTTAACATTCGCTCTTCTTTCCTTTCCCCCTTCCGCCTTAGCAGTTCCAGGGTGATTTATGCTATGTATTCTCTGGTTGCATTAAGATTCCTCCTCCTCTCCCCCTTCCCTTCCTGCATTCTCTAATGAGGAACAGTATTTAGCCATTTGCTTTCAAGTGTCCTTGGTTTGGGGAAGATAATGGCTTGTTTTTCACAGGCTAGCTACAAACTCCCCAAACTGTTTGGCCTTGTTTAATTTTCTTGTCTCAGTTTCCCTATTTTTTTTATTTTTATTTTTTTTTGCTTATGAATTTTCCTAGCTTCTCACTATCCTGTAACAAAACCATAAGTTTGGATATGCCTAGATAAAGTCCACCGTTCAAAGGAAGTGGTTTGTTAGGATCAAAGGCATGGGGATGCTAAGGGAACAAATTCTCCCAATATTCATCGACACTGTAGGTCATATTGCTGTTCATTCTTACTCAACCTATACCTATGAGTTTATAGAAAATTCTCTTTGTTCAACTTAAAGAGGATAAAGGTTTTAAAACACGCTTATAGGGAATTCTGCAGCCTATGATAGTATGACCCAAGGATGGATTGAGAACACTCATACGAGAGTGAGCTTAAAAGATAATGGAGTGAGGAAATCCTCCCATTCAGCAAAATGTCAAGTGGGACATATGCAGTTTGTTATGCCTGGAAGGAAGTCCAGATTGAGATGCGAATTTACTTTTATTGGGGGAGAGTGGCAGGCATTTGGCTAAATGATCATGGACTTTAAAGAACTACAGTTGGTGGATTTGGGCCCTAGGGTTTTGGACAAACATTGTTTGGATAAATCTTTTAAGGGAGGCCAGAGCCTCGTTATCTCACCAGAAAAGAGCAGAGACTATATTTGGATGCAGTGGCCTGTTCTCTCCTTACTAAGGTGATTATGACTGCAGCCATTACTGAAGGCCAAATTTGCCAACAACAACAAGCTTTGACTTTCAGATAGAGCACTCTGTTAGAAAACGCTGATAGCATGCTGATTACATCAGTTTGTGTGCTTTTTCTTCATAGCATAAATATGACAATTATTTACCCTCACTGGAAAACACTATTTGGAATCTAACTTTTGTTTTCTGTGGCCATTTCGTTTTTGTCTATAACAATAGACTTACTGAATATTTCATGTGTCACCAGGTTCTTTCATCAATGTTCCTTTTGTCAATGTCACTTCCCAGAAATAAAAGCAATAAGCTGAAACACATGAAAGGAAAAACTATCATCTTCACACCATGTATAAGTGGCTGGCCTTATATAATCACATGATCTATTGAAAACTCATTCACAGTGTCCCTTCACTCACCATGATGGGAAGATCTGCCTGGTCTTATGTTGTGTAATACGTGAGCTGAGACAACACTAATATAGTATAATGCTACCTTATTCATAGCTAAATACATAGGTCTAGGAATGGAGAAGTAGTAGGAGGGGTGCCTTTTAAAATCCTACCTGATGTCTCACTTTCAAAATATTCTTCTTCTAGTCTCTGCTTTATGAGCTCATAGGTATGAAAGTGATAATATCCAAAAGAGGCACACTTTTTATATTTTATGTAAAATATAAAAATGATTCTACTAAATTATAAGCTGTGGCTGGGACCTGATGATGTTGGTGTCTCATGACATGGTAAAAATAGTGAAAGAGATCATCACTGTGTCAGCAGGGACAATAAGTGTGCTACCCCAGAACAGAGCTTGGAAAAATTATAGGTGAACTTGGGGTCTTTGGGGATAGTTCTTTTTATTTCCTGCTGAATGTCATTGATAAAATATATCTCTAGACCTCTTAAGATTCACATTATTCCATGAAGCATGGATCCCAGTTCAACTGAGGATATAACTAACGGCAAAGGGAAGAGAATAAAAGTCTAACACTAAAAATGGCTTTTGTGGTAAGTTGTATAAATAAGGTATTATCTAAAAATTTAGAAGGTATATGAATAGCTCTCAAAAGATGGATTGTAATATTAGAAATTAGCTTCAAAATGATTGGAAGATATTATCTTTGGTTGCAGAAATATCATAGTTTTGGTTGTAACTCAGCTGGAAAGGGGATGGATGTATTTTTGGCTGAATGTGAACTAGCTATATTATAAAATAATTCTTTGAAACTATAGAACTAGAAAGAAAAGGTTGAGTCTAGCAAGGAAAGTCTTCAATGTAGAAGACAAATAAAATGTCTTATCAATTATACTGTTCCATTTTTAGGAAAAACTTCAAAATGGAGCTCTTTTCTTCAAGTAGCTATGAGTTTTGTTATATATGTGTTGAATGGACTCAAATCCATTGTCCTAGGCAAAAGCGATTTAGAGGGCAAATGGAAGCCAAACAATTTTGATTCAACATTGTTTCTCTGCATTGCTTGGCTTCAGTATTATACAGATTCTCTTCACCCAACAGAAAGGTGGCTACAGGTTGATTATACCTTCCTCCATGACACTACACTTTCTGATTTGTCTCTTATCTCCCTTGCATAATCTTATCAGTCTCATAGCTGCAATACTTTACACTCAAATATCTGCACCACTAATTCTTTCACCTCTTTTAAGTTCTTGCTCAAATGTCATTTTCTTTTATTTTTTAAAAATATTTTTATTGATTTTTTAGAGAGAGAGAGGAAGAGAGAGAGCAATAGAAACATCGATCAGCTGCTTCCTGCATGCCCCCCACTGGGGATCAAGCCTGCAGCCTGGGCATGTGCCCGGAGTGGGAATCGAACCAGGACCTCTCAGTCCATGGGACAATGCTCAATCCACTGAGTCACACCGGCTGGGCTCAAATGTCATTTTCTTAACCACCCTTATTAACATTGCATTCCATCAGCCCCAGCATGCCTAATCCCACTTACCTGGTTCTATTTTTCCCTTTTTCCATGGCTCTTATTCCCTTTTTTTTTTTTTTTAAAGATCAAAGTCTCCCTCTGAGTCTTATTCCTTTTTTTTTTTTTTCCTTTATTGATTTTTAGAGAGAAAGGAAGGGAGAGAGAGAGAGAGAACATCGATTGGCCGCCTCCTGCATGCCCCCCCACTGGGGATTACCCTGACCAGGAATCAAACTAGCGACCTCTTGATGCATGGGTCGACGCTCAACCACTGAGCTACACTGGCTGGGTGGCTCTTATTTCTTTTTAACATATTAAATGTTACATATAATTTTTACTTATTGCACATTATCCATCTCCCTCCCCGACTGGAATGACTGCCCTCTCTGGTTTCACTGATTCAACAGGCCAGAGCAGAGTCTGGCACATAAAGATACTCATTAATATTTGTTTAGTGGGGAAAAAAAAACACACAACAAAAACCTTAAATTCAAAAGAAAAAGACTATGCCTATATGATAGTAAAATCCCTGTCAAGGATTTTGACTCCTAGAATATGGTCACATGGTCATGTCTGAACTAAGAGAAGCCAGGGATATTGGCCAGGCCTGGATCACATGACTACCTCTGGCATTGGGGCGACAGGGTCCATTCTCATCAAACCAAGTACCGGAATGGTGTTGCTATGGGAGAGGGGAGGAATGATGCCCCAAAGAACAGATGCTGGGCAGCCAAGCATCTGTGTAATCTATGGAGGTTAACTATCTCTAAGGTGGCTTAAATGAAACTGTATTTCATATTGGCACTCCATTTTGGCTGAAGAAACTGCTCCAATTAAATGATCTCCCCTGAAAGTAAACGTGGTTAATGAACAAAGAAAAAGAAGGTCTCTGTTGGTAACCTCAATATCTCTGAGTTACTTTTTTAAGTTTTCATGGAGCCTGTTATGGACTCCAGTCTCAGAAACTGAGTCTGTAATAATATTACCAGAAACAAACAGAGGTATGTACTTTACTGCATAACATATGCATCTTGATAATAAATACCAAATATTCATGATAAACCAAGCGTGTCTCTTCAAAACTTCAAGGGACCTATACTCAAGGTTTTCTCTGGATTGTGGTAAATACAGTTTAAAATGACTGCTGATTTTTGTGCATTCATTCCTGATCATACCAAAATCTCCTGTAATTTTTCAAAGTTAAGTTCTGTTGGTGATGCTCTTGCCTTAGGAGATGAAGAAAGGTGCACATTACATTTGTTTATATATTACAGATACTGGGAAGTCATCAGTAACTACTGACAATAACCAGGCCTTCTAAATTTTGTCTCATTAATTAAGGTGAATCAGTGAGACAATAAGAAATAGTTCCCAGCTTCTAAGAAGTAAGCCTGAAACATGAATAGACCGATTAAAGAGAGGAATTTTAAAACAGTGATATTTCAGTGATTATCTCACCATGGGATACAGAGATCAGGAGAAAGTGAATGATGCTTATGGCTGGAGTACACTCTTGAATAAAGTCAGGGGATGAATGTTGTACTCTTTAGCAGTTGCCTCCTTGTTTGTTTTATTTCTGCTGGATTTTGCTTTATTATTCAATATATAGCAGCTGAACAAATTAAAAAATAGGCCTCCAATTTAATAAGTTGGTCTTAGGTTGAATGAGCCAAATAGGATTAAATTTCCTACTCTAAAATATCAACCATTAGGAGATAGGCCAGGGAGAGCAAGCCCCTCATGTTGGTATCAGAAGTGGGATGAAAAGATTAAACCAGGAGCCAGCAAACTTTTTCTGTAAAAGGCCAGAGAGGAAGTATTTTAGACTTTGCAGGCCATTTAATTTCAGCCTCAGCCACTTAACTCTGTGTAGTGGGGAGCCAAACACAAATGAATGTATGTGAATGGGTTTGACTGTTTCAATAAAACTTGAATCTGACACTGAATATTGAGTTTCATAAAAGTTTCACATGCTATAAAATATTCTTCTTCTTTTGATCTTTTTTTTCCCAACCATGTAAAAATTTAAAAACCATTTTTGAGCTCACAGGCCATAAGAAATTAGGCAGCAGACTGAGTATGTGCCACAGGCCACGGACTGCCAACTGTGGATTACACCGTGGATGATCTCAGGCTGAGAATGATTGCACATCCTATGTGTTTGGATGGTTTCCTAACTTGAAAAGAAGGTTAGGAGTTTCAGATAGATGCAAGTCTTTGTCCAAGATGAGTCACTGGTTTCCCATTAATTCCAGCTATATGCTTTCCAAAGAAAAATGTTGTGCAAGAAAGATGGTAGGTTGAAGGAAACAGTTTTTTTCCCTCCATCCACAATACAGCCTTTGTGTAGATTCTGGGATCTGAGTGCCTGTTTTGATCAGTGTATAGGAGGCTCTGGCAGGCCTTTAATCCTCAGGCTTATTTAGAACACTGAGAAAGATAGAGCTCATTTCTAATGATTAGTATTATCAAATCATGAGATTCCTGGTTTTAAAATATAATAAATTATGCATAAAAACTAGATCAAAATGTCAACAGTGACCATCTTTGACTATTGAGATTATGATTCTAAGTTTCTTTTTCTATCTTTGTTTCCTTGTTTTTTAATCTGTATTTTTGTTTTTAATGCAATAAATCTATATTATCTAGTAATAAATATGCCATTAAATTTAAAAATTTAATTTACCAAAGTTGTTTTATTCCAAATACACCACGTTTTGATATTTTCGGAAACAGTATGGTGATAACCAGAGGGAAAGGTGGGTGGGGGAGGTATGGGCAAAGGGGGTATAAATGGGGATGAAAAGAGAATTTACTTTGGGCAATGACTGCATGATGCAGTGTGCAGATGTTTTATTGAGTTGTACACTTGAAACTTGTATGATTTTATTAACCAATGTCACCCCAATAAATTCAATAAAAATACTTTAAATTCCTTATTGAAGTAATACGGGGCACTTATATTCATATTATAATTGGATTGATATATTTCATTGCTATACAATAAAAATAAGAAATTTCATATAACAATATTGATTATGAAAAATATATCTTACATTTTCTACTTCTGAATTACCATTTGTCTTTGCTTGGACTTTCCCTAGAAATACAATCTATAGGGGTGAGAACCCGAAGAAATAAAAAACAAAAACAAAAACAGTTAATAACTGCCTTAAACCTGACTGAAAAAGTCATCTTTCACATATTTCTTAGAAATAATATGTTTGTTTTTTTTTAATGAAAGAGAAGCACCCTTATGTAGAGTAAAGCCAAGCCAACTTAATTTTATTTAGACTTGCAAATGGCATCTTCACAATAAGTGAATTTTTCTCGTATCTTAGTCTAAATATAAATTGATCTGAGCAAAAGGAAAACCAAAAACCAAAAAACCACCTGCATGCAAAAATATAGTCAGAAGTATTGTATTTTTTTAGGTATTTAACATCCTTTCCTTAAGAGCCAAATGCAAAAGAGTTACCTAGGCACCATGAGAGATAAGGATAAATAAGACATAGTCTCTGTTGTGAAGGGGTATTTTAATGTTATAAATCATGATTGATTAATTAGGTAGCTTAAGAGACCTTCACAATGCTATTGTTTCTGAGCTACGGAAAGTGGAACTACAGGTGATTTCTTTCTTTTTAGAGAGGCAATTAATGACTATCAAATTTTATTTTCTCTATTGTATGGGAGTTTTTGTTCTTGTTATTTATTTGTATAGACAACAAGGATCAATTTTTGGAGTACAAGTCTATACGTAGTGCTTTCTAATGTTTGTAAACACCTTCCAGAAAAACAGGAGCAATAAATAGAGAGAGATACTTGGCACTAACAGGATGCTTCATTCCATTAAATGGCAAACTGGTTCTGGAGGGTGTATTTTGCCTTTCAATTTATTTGGTGTAACCTCTTTATTTTGCTAGATAACATCTTGAGGGCCTGGATGGTTTAACAATTAACTTTAGGTCAGTGAGATAGAATGAGAATAAACCTGTCAATTAAGAGTATGTACTTTGAGTGATTATCAGAGTGATAAATTTCTGGATATTTTATTTTTATTTTTTTAAATCTAGATGATACACACACACACACACACACACACACACACACACACACACACATTTTATAAAAATGTACTTTACATATATACCAGACTTACAATTTCAAGACAGTAGAATCAACATATCTTTCCCCTTATCCTTTAAAAAATTAAATCATCAAGGAGAACAAACAACAGAAATATGAGTTATGAATTTAAATTAAACTAAGAGTTTTATAACCCTCTTATTCCAGTGTATAATGATACAAGGCAGATGGAGGGAAGTGACTTACTAATGTCCCTGTAGTTGTTGGGGTGGTTTGGTGAGAAGCAAGGCAGTTCACTCCACGGAACCCCAGAAAGCTTCAGGACATAGATGAAACACGCAATGCAGAGTGTGAGAATGTGTAAGGAGCTGACTATCAGGGAACTGCTGTACCTTCAGGCTTCCATCCTAAACAAACATAGATAACTCTCCCTCTTGAATTCCCCCCACCATTTAAGTCAGGTATAAAGAGGCCAGCACACAGGAGGCTACAGAGAGGTTAGGTAGAGACGCATATGGAATAGTGAGAAACCTACATATATTTTTCCTAAACTTAAATTTCCTGTGATGACACTGGATGATCTTTCTCTGGATTCATCAATATTTACATGGAAAGCTAGAGAAAAGCCAGCTGTTCATCCTATCACCCTCCAGGGCAGCCTTCCAGTCCATGAACCCCACCCACTGACACTGAGCTACTGATTAACTTTGGTGTCTCACCCATCAATATAACCAACACCATATAGCCAGGCAGTAGAGGAAACTCCCCAGCCTCGAAGATAGCTACAAAATGTGTAAACAAAAAAGTGCTGGCAGAAAACGAAGGTCAAAGAAACTACAATTTGTGTCCTTGAGAGGTAAAAGAAAATAGGGTATTGATGAGAAAAACAATGGTATAAAAATGGAGAAATTGCAAAACCTCTGAAAAGTATAAATATATCCAAAATAAGGATTTGAGTATTGGTGATGAAAGAGAAAATCAAGTAAACAAAAAAGTAGAACAAAACAAAACAAAAAAGTAGAACAAAAATAAAGGAGAAAGATCTGACCAGAAGAGACCCCCTCACAGCTTCTGACTGCCAGCTCAAAGGATAAAAAGAATCCCAGGTACATCTCAATCTGAGGAAGGAGGAGCAATTTATCTTCTATGTCCAAAGCTTACCTTCTTTTCTCACTAGGTACACTGACACTGAGAAGCCCCATTTTGATCACTCCGGCATGCACGAATCATGTAAGACAATCATAATACCTGACAGTAAATTTCCCCCAAATCTACCATATTAGGTATTTATTCTGGGGCATCAAAGTCATAGGTTTAGAACTTCCTCAAGAATTATTATGTTACCTGTTTAACAGGTGCATTTTTATAGAGGCCTATCAAATTACAACCATTTTCCTAGTTCAAAGGTATCTGCTTTGAATCCCAAATGAGACTTTTCCAACTTCAGCAATTTTAATACTCCATCCTAATGAAGCAACTTGCTATATTAAATAAATGTAAGCAACATTTTACAATATTGAAGAGTATTTCTAACTAGAGGTACAAAAATTAAGGTGTTGAGAAAATGTAGTATTTTTAATTTTATGCATGACTGAATTATTTTTTCTTCTGAGACCCACACATTGAGTAGAAAAAAAATTAGTCCAATCCTGTTTAGATGTTAGTTAATACTAATAATTTTCAAGATATCTTTTTATAATGCCCAGCTGTTTTAATCCCTCAGATTTCTTGAGTCTGCCACCCCACATCACCACCCCTGGTACCTCTACAAGACAGATCTTGGGAAGAAAGGTGTGTTTCATAACTTTATGGAGGAGGAGAGAACAGTTCTAGGGGGTTGTATGTTCTACTCTGTATCACATTATATTTATCAAAGATGACCTCACCAAGATATATTGCATTGCTTGTGGTGTCTTACAATGTGTCAGGACTCTACCTCTATCAGGTGTTCCCTCTTTTTGAACCAGAATGGGCCTTTGAAATGGTCTCAACCAATAGAATGTGATGAAGATGATGCCATGTGACTTCCACAGCTAGTTACTAGATCATAAAGGCAAGGTGGTTGCTTCCTGGTTGTCACTGTCTCTGTCTCTCTCTTGTTCTCTCTGATGCTGGTTCATAGGAACTAACCACCATGTCAACTGTCCACTATGTTGTAAGAAAAATCAGGGTACTTATAAATGTTACACATAGATGTTCGAAATGATGGTCCAAGTATCCCTTCAGCTCACAACTAACGTTGACTGGCAGGGGTGCACATGAAGGAACCTTGAGAAGAGGACAGCCTCTGGCCTTCAGGTGTTCCAGCTGAGGTTCCAGACAACCTGAACATTGTGTCTTCTGTGCCTTGTCTGAATTCCTAATGCTCAGAAACTGTGAAGGATAGATGATTGTTGTTATTTAAACTAAAAAGTGTAATTTGTGATGTAGCAACAAAATAAAAACAAAAACAAACATACACTAAACTCTCCCTTACTTTAAGTAGTGGCTGCCTCTTTTTATGACATATGTGTTGAAGTCTGTGGCCGGTCAAGAATATTGTTCAGATTCCTGACCTCCCAGCACTCTTGGTCTCCTGTGTATACTGTAGATATCCTCTAAGGTCTGGCTGTGACCTCCATTTAGCCTTGACCTTGGTGAAAATCTCTTATACATTTTTCTAAGTGTTCTGTATACTTTGTTTCATATTGATCCTTAAAACAGGCATGAGAGGTTGCTATGACAGGTATTATTTATCCAACTTTAAAGATGATGAAATAGGTTGAAAGAGATCAATGCAGTACTTGAGAGACTGTAGTAGTAGGTGACATTGTGGGGATTTAATCCCAAGCTTCTGACCTTCTATTTAGTACACCCTCATTTGTTGCCCACTTTATACACCTAATATATTAAAATACTGTATTGTAAAGTAGCAAAGTTACTGTCACTTGTCTTTATTTTTTTCACATATACAATTTCTTACATTTTTCATCAATAAAGTTCTACCAATGAGACTTTTACAGCATAAATGGTGAGAGGAAATCCTAAAAAAATGTACGTAGCCTGGGACTTAGAATTTGTATTTCCAGGACTTTATCTGTAGAAAATCATAAGTAGCGTATGAAAACATTATAGCTATAAGAATGTTTTGAGGCTAAAACATTAAAATTTTAACACTAATTTGATAGTAAATCATGATCCAATTTTCTATGCAGAAATGAAAAATTATTGACAAATATGTTTGACAAGCATTAATATGTACAATTTAAAAAGCTATAAAACATACACTGTATTATCCAATCTTTTTATATGTCTACATTTATATCTATAGCACAAAGTCTAAAATATTAGCAAATGTTGTATGTGATGTTAAGATATGAGTGTCCAAACTCAGTACACATCTTTGCAGTCTTTACTACTGATTCCAATATTATCATAAAATAAAACCAAAAAAAAATTACAATGGCTGTATCTCATGCTCATTTTTTTTCTTTATTGATTTTAGAGAGGAAGGGAGAGGGAGAGAGACAGAGACACTGATGAGAGAGAGAACATCGATTGGCTGCCTCCTGCACGTTTCCCCACTGGGGATTTGGCCCACAACCTGGGCATGTGCCCTGACCGGGAATTGAATCAGCGACCTCTTGGTGCATGGGTCGATGCTCAAGCACTGACACACACCGGCTGGGCATATCTCACGCTCATTTTATTAAAAACAATGCAGAGTTTGAGCCTATGTTGTGTCATGTATCATAGTTGTATCTGAACTTGCAGACTGATTTTAGTTCCTTAGAGTTCATCACCTACCTGAGCTCTTGCTGACTTTTTCTAAGTAATTTCCAGCCTTTATCACCTCAAAGCAGACATGTCCTAGGGCCTCAAATAATGGATCATAAATGCATATAGTGAAACTTATGTTTAAAGTCTATCTTTTTTATCTTAAATATGGGAGTGTGAGGATGAATCATAAGATTTTAAGGATTTTCACCTTTACCCACACACGCCCATGAATGGATATAGCTGCTCTGCCCAGTTTTTCAAGGTTGGTATCTTTTTCTCTTCATACTGTACACATAATTTAAGAGGCATTTTTGGCTAAATGTAGCTTTAAAATATTTTTATTTTTGGGGGTGACATGAAGCTTATTCTGGATCTTAGCTTTCCTTTCTAGACTCTCACAGCATCTTACTTCATCACATTCGCTCCTAGTCATCTTTTCTACGTGCCCTTTAAAAATTCAGGCTCGTCAGTCACAAATATTCCTATTTGTCTGTTGGGTATTTCACCCAGTGTTTCTTCCTCTCAGGTCTTTTCCTTTTTTTTGGATAGTCTCTTATCTTGACCATTTCCCCTTTTGGAAATTCATTTCATGGGCTCAGATATATTTTCTTAGGAATTTTTGAAATGTGTGTCTTACTTCAGGCATAGGTTTTGAATTTGTATAGAGTAATATTAAGCTATTTCTGTGTAAAATATACGGAAATGGGTTATTTCAAGGAGGAGACAAAGATGAAGCTGGAGTAAATGTCATAATTGCCTAATTACTGTAGGTAATATTTTCCTAATTGGTTTAGCACATATTTTAATGAATGGGAACAGCAACAGAATGACCCCTAATAGGAAAACAAGCCAGGATTTTAGATTTCTGAGCGTAGCATGATGCTTGAACAGTTTAAGGTTTTCAGGAGAAAATGCATCTTAAAATTTTTTGACAGCTGATTCAGGTGGAAGTGTCAAACTAGGATGTTCTGGAATATCAAAGCTTGCAGCATTGCTAGAGCTTACCCAAGAACAAAATTATCTGTGGATGGGAAAAGACACGGGAACATTTGCAATAATGCCAAATTAATTCATGTAATCAGTCTGTACCTAGGTGATTTATGTCTTTCAACCAAACTCTATTTTATTTTTATTAAGTTTAGTGATTATTATTTAAAATGTCAATTATGCAACTGAGTGATGCTGATTTAACTTTGACTTCCAACTCACCAAAACTATCTGTTGATCAAGCAAAGCTAAATTTACTACGCATAATGCTATCAGGGAGAAAATCACCTTGACAGTCTTAAAAGTTTCCCAGAAGAGTGAGAGTCAAGGAGAACATTTGTAACATATTAGGGCTTTGACTGGAAAATTAAAGGTCAGTTTACAAGGCAAGAACTACTTTGGATTTAGCAGATGTTATCACATAATAGCTTTGGATTTATGGGCACAATGAGGCAAGGGTTTTGAAGTCAGTTTTGATGATTAACTATTGCTTTTCATAAGTAAGCATTTTTAGTTGCTTTACAGACTTATCTTCCAAAAACAAATAATCCCTGGAGCAAGGAGCTAAATTATTTTTGCTTAATCTCTGCATTCTTTAACATAGGGATAAGAAAGCATGCCTTGTCCCAGTGTAATTTAACACAGGGGAGAAAATTGTGTTGGTTTTGATTTTCATTTGCATTCTTGAGTAGGAGAGTTGGTCTACACCGGTAGTTATCAAGCTGGGCTACTACACATCAGACTCATCTGTGCCACTGTAAATAAAGTGCTGGTGGAAAGTCCCCTCCTCTGAAGATTATGATTCAGCAAGTCTGGGTAAGGCTTGTATATGCTTAAAAATTTTCATCCTTATTTCTAAGGAATAACCAGAATTGAGAACATTCAGACTGCAGATACCTTAGGCATGGCCTGGCATCTTTATCCCTTTGGGCTGCTATAACAGAATACCATAGACTGGGTGTCTTATAGGCAATAGTAATTTATTGCTTACAATTATGGAGACCAGGAAGTCCAAGATCAAGGTACCAATAGATTTGGTGTTTGGTGAGAATCCATTTCTTAGTTCACAGATGCCCTCACATGGCAGAAAGGACAAAGAAGTTCTCTAGGGTCTCTTTCACAAGGGCATTGATCCCATTCATGAGGGCTCCACCTTCATAACCTCTTCACCACAAAGGCCCCACCACCAAATATCATCACGTTGGACATCAGGATTTTACATATTAATTTTGGGGACACAAACATTCAGACTATAGCACCTGGTGTCAGCTAAGTCACTTGCAGACATGTAGACAAAACAATCTCTATGGGGTGTGCTACTTTAAATACACAAAGTTGAAGAAAGATACATTTGCAAGTAATATAATATGTTGCCATAAGAGATATTTCAGTTCCAGTAATGTACACCATTACTGGCTTTCCTTTTTCTAAATATTATTTTCAGTAAGGGTGAAGATAATGATAGGTAGGTGCTTTCTATAATTTCTTTTTACAGTAAGCATTACAGAACTGTTATTAATGCAAATATTCCCAATCGACTATCATTTTGCTCTTTGATAACAACCACCCACTCCTAACATTTTTATCAACTTCTGAAATCAGTTTTTCTTCCTTTAGAATCTGAGTTTATTTCTCATATTTGAAGATCCCCTACATAAAAATAAATAATCAGTGAATACTATAGAGTTTCAGAAAAGATGCATACACTGTGGTTAAATGTTCTCTTTGTTGTTACTACATAGGTACTTAAAAATCTATTAAAGTTAAGTAAGTCAGTTTAATGCCTAAAATACCTCATCAATAAATAGTTCCTAGTCTTTTCTTTGTAATATGTTCTACAAATAGCTAGGCTTAACTTGCTGCTTATAGAAATTATTTTGTATTTGTTCATACACCTTATTCAGGTTGTACAATGATGCACTCTTGGAAAGAAAAGTCCTTTCAAATCTACAGAGCACTGAGATTTGATTCTGTGAATGAGCGTTGCTAAGGGCCCATTCCGTTCAAATTAATTAGTAAGCACCTAGCGTATCTACTGGGAGGGGAGCTTAAGGCAATTTAGAAGCTGTCTGCTAGAGAACTTGGTGGTTAGAAAAAGACAATCACAGAGTTTTCATTCAAACCAGAGGCTTCATGCTGCTGCATAATTCTTGTCTGTTTCTCTTTTGCCAAGAGGGAATGAAACAAGGACATCAGAAGGAACACAGCAGGGATGCTTGGTGTTCAGAATCTAATTGAGAATGCTAAAAAGATTAAGATGTAGTTGACTAGCTTTCTCCCTAGAGTGAAGACTAAAGAAGGAAAGGAAACTATCTTGAGAAAGTTGAAAAGAGTTTCTGGAGATCTGGAAAAAGTCAGGCACAGAAAATGTTATGACATAAGAATGAATTTTAAAAGGTGATGTACTTACTTAAACATAAAAAACAATAGCAGCCCAGCCAGTGAGCGTCGACCCATGCACCAGGAGGTGGCCAGTTTGATTCCCGGTCAGGGAACATGTCCAGGTTGTGGGTCCAATCCCCAGTGAGGGGCATGCAGGAGGCAGCCAATCAGTGTTCTCTCTCATTGATGTTTCTATTTCTCTCTCCCTCTCCCTCTAAAATCAATTAAGAAAAAAAAATTTAAAAAAAACAATACAAGAATGTGGTTAAAATATAAGTGAGTAAAATTTACAGAGTAGTTCAAAAGTATACACATACTTGTTATCTGCTTAAAAATGAGTAAATCTTCTAGTTTATAAATGTGCAACTGTTGTAATAAAAACAAAGAAATAAAAAAAAAGTTACCATTGGTGAAGGCAAAGGAATGGTTTACTAAGGCTCCTTGGCTGCTTAGACCGCCAAACCATGTTTTTAATCAGCAGTAACCGCACCTCAGATAAACCTCATTGACTACGATACTGCCACTGTGCCAACCTCCCCCAAGCCGTGTGTTAACAGATAGCATCTTATCCTTATTCTAAACGGCATCTTGTTGTTGTTTGAGTCCCCACTGTGCCTATGACAGTGTTTTACACTTAACAGAGTCTCAATACACACTTTTCTCATATATGTATGCAAACTTTATATACAGTGACATATGCAGATGTTAAACATACAATTCTATGACAAAAGTATGCACACCCATCTGACCAACACTCCAGTCAAAATACAGGAAAATGCTATCCCAAGTAAATTTCTTTCTGTTCTCTTCCAGCCAATCCTCACTACATATAGACAACAACCACTGTTCTGATTTCTAAGGCCATAGATTAATGTTGCCTGCTTTTGAACATCATGTAGATGGAGTTATTAGTATTTTTTCTTTTTTTGCTCAATAGAGTTGTTTTTAAGCTACATACATGTTATTACATTTATTGTCATTATATTTTATTGCTGAGTAGTATTGTATGAATATACCACAATTTGACTTTTTATTCTCTGTTGATGGGCATTAGTTCATCAGATTCTTGCCATTTGGGGATCATTTTAAATAAAGCTGCTCTAAATATTCTTGTATTATTCTTTTTTGTGCTCACATACTTTCACTTTCCTTTGGAAATACCTATGATTAGAATCACTAGGTGGTAGAGTAGGTTTGTGTTTAACTTTGTAAGAAACTTCCTAAAATTTTTCCCAAGAGGTAGTAGTATTTTACATTCCCACTAGCAATGCAAGAGAGTCCCAAGTTTGCATGTCCTTGACAACATTTGGTGGTATTATTTTTTTTCTTTTTAATCTGATCATTCTAGAGGGTATGGAATACTTGTTCTTGTGGTTTTATTTGGCATATCCATAGCGACAAGGATATTGAGCAACTTTTGTATGCTTAGAGGCCTTTTAGAAAGCAGTTTTGTTTTTAAATCCTTTGCTTATTTTTAATTAGCCAATGTTTGTCTTCTTGTTACTGAGTTATAAAACTTTGTTATGTATTTAGGAAACCAGTCTGTTGTCAAAAGTATGTTTTAGACTATTTTTCCCCTTATTTGCCTGGCCTTTTTCTTTTCTTTTAAAACTATATTGATTGGAGGGACATTGGTTAATAAGATCATATAGGTTTCAAGTGTACATTTTCATGATACATGATCTGTATATTGCATTGTGGGCCCACCATCCAAACTCAAATCATGTTCCATCACCATTTTATTTTCTTAATGCCACTTTTTAATGAACAGAGGTTTTTTCTATTGATAATGTCTAATTTTTTTATTGTAGTTGTTCTTGTACCCTCTCTAAGAATATTCAAAGATATTCCATGCTTTCTTCTAGAAGAATTTTATAACTTACACTTTTATCTATAGGTTTGTGCTTCATAGTGAATCAAATTTGTAGATGATGTGAGTTAGAGAAATCTTTTTCCAGCACCATTTGTTGAAAAGATTCATTCCTGCTCTAAATTTGGGTCAGTGCTTTTTTGGAAATCAATTGGTCATCTTTTTTTCTCTTCTATGAATCTATTATTTTCCCAGTACCACACTGTCTAGGTTGCTGTAGATTTATAGTAAGCCTTGAAACCAGGGGATGCGAGTTTTCTAACTGATCCTTTTTTATTAAAATTGTTTCAGTCTTTTTTATAGGTTTATTTTCTCTACTTATTTGCCCATCCCTTCACTCATTGTGTCATTTTTTAAAGTCCTGGAGCATATTTATAACAGTTTTGTTTTTTGTTTTTTAAAGAAAACACCTTTTTAAAATAATTCTAATACCTGAGTCATCTCAGGGTCTCTTTTATTGACACCTATTTTTCTGATAATGGGTCAACTTTTCCTGTTTCTTTGCATGGCTAGTAATTTGTATCGTAGACTAAACATTGTGGTCAAGTCTTTGAAGAGAGTCGAGATAATGTTGTCTTTCTTTAAGTAGTTTTAAATTTTGCTCTTACAGGCAGTTAAATTGCTAGAGGATGCTTTAGATTCTTTCAGTTCTCGTTTTGCTCTTTTGGAGGGTAAGTCTGTTTCAGTTCCTCTTAGCTCTAGGTGGTAGTTCCTACTTCAGGTTACGATTCTTCCTCTTAAAGCTTGGTTTTCCCAGGTTTTCAACTGAATGCCCGAGTTGCTCATTGAGGTCTCAACACTGCCTGGGGCAGAACTCCAATGTCACTTCATCCTACAAGTCTTCTGCTATCCGCACTTGGACCCTCTGAAGTCACTCTGTGCTGGGCATCCTAGTCTTGCCCTCAGTACATGCAGCCCGATCCTCAGCCAGGAACCCACACAGATCCACATGCCAACTGCTAGGGCACTGTCTGTGAAGACTGCTCCCCTTTGGCTTCCATCCCACCAAGTCTAGCTACTTCCCCAGCTCTGACCGCTGATCTATACCTTTTCATTGTCATGAAGACCTCCGCTCACTGCTTACAACTACTTTTCTTCGTGCAGTTTGGGAAATCGCTCCTTTGTAGAAAGCTTGCACAGTGGGGCTTATGTCTTTATTTTCTTTGTCTCAGAAAGTCCCTAACTGCCAATTTCAAAGCCTAAAAACCAGATGTCTCATACACTTTTCAGTTTTAGTATTTTTGAGCTTTGGAAGAATACGTTATTTACCAGTTATTTCATGCTGGCAAAAAATAGAAATTGATAAACATTTTTTAACATTTTATGTGAATCAGTGCTATAATTGCAAATGTAGACTTTCAAGGAAAAGCATCCAGACTTCCAGGAGCATCCATTGCAAATACATTTATAAAGTAGCTCAGTGCCCATTAAACTTGTCTCATTTACTCCAGGCACCATTCTGTGGAAATACTATTCATTCACCTACAAATTAAATTCATAATTAAAATTCACCTTTGCCTTAAAGACTGAAAGCTGAAAGTTCAGCTTCTCTACAAAGCTTCTCAATAATAACTTACTTTTTTGCATCATTTTCATTTTTGCCCCTCCTCTCCAAGTCAAAAGACTGCTTTTTATCTCATTGTTTCATACATAGGTTGTTCCAATTTTCAACTGTTTTGAAAATTCCATAAAATACTTTTTTGTTGTAGCCTGTACCAATTTATTCAAGAAGTGCCACCATAGTCTGGCCAGTGTGGCTCAGTGGTTGAGCATTGACCCATGCACCAAGAGGTCCCAGTTCAATTTCCGGTCAGGGCACATACCTAGGTTATGGGCCCGATCCTCAGTAGGGGGCATGCAGGAGGCGGACAATCGATGTTCTCTCTCGTTGATGTTTCTCTCTCTCTCCTCCCTTCTCCTTTCTCTAAAAAAGATCAATAAAGGAAAAAAAAAAGTGCCACCATATAGAATATTTGTTAACAGGGTAGTTTCAATTCTCCTTCATTCCTATGACTACCAATGCAATAATTTTGGATGCTTTATTTGACTAAAGACAAATCGAACCAGTTCTCTATTTTTAACTAATACTAATAATTGGAAATTTCACAAGTTTTTACCTCTAGATCTCTAGAGCTGAAAACTGGATGTCTAAACATCTAAGATGTTTTAGTGCATATTTAACTCAAAAGTCCAAAACCAAAATTTCTTCTTTCTACTCTACAAAATTTCCTTCTTAAGATTTTTATTACCTCTTCCTCAAAACTCAAATTAAAAATCACAGTATCTTTTAAAAGTTTTTTCTCTCTTACTTCCTACTTGCAGTATAGTTTATTCATTGCATTTTGGAATCATTTTTCTTATCCGTTCTCTTCCCATTCCTATTGACATAATCCTATTTGTAGCCTTATCCCCACTCCCAGCAAGATCATAGCAATAGTTTCCTAAATAAATGTGCGCCTGCATCATTCACACACTGCAGAATTATGCTTCTAAAATAAATGTATAATATCCCCTTACACACAAATCTTTGCTGGCTTTCTGTTACTTATGGGGGAAAGCACATTTCTGAGCATGCATTTCAAGTCCTTTATCATCTTACTATACCCAGTTTGTTTTCCGGCTCATCTACCACCAGTATGTTTTACTCTCTGGGATGGTACATTCTTGGCAAGTCTGTCATCAGTTCTAATCTTCACTACCAAGAGCAGGTGCTACTCATCACAGCATACTTTTCTATACTCTGGGGATCTGTTATCAATGATTAATTTGCTGCTTCTCATTTGCCATAAGCTACTTTCACCCATCTCTCCACCCTGGTTGAATTGATCATCTCTCTGATACAAATGTACTAAAATGTTTGCCATTGTACTTCTGCTGTTTTCTGATCCCAGAAATGTTGTTTCTTCTACATATTCCTCATCTACAAAACTCCAAAGCATTTTTTAATATAACTTGTTTTTTTGGCTTTTACTATTTAAAAAAAAAATTAATAACCATCACATTTATTGTTTCATTTGTGTACCAGGTAATATATGAAATGCTTCACATACTTCTATTATTTCACTGACTTCACAAAAGAATACAAGGTCCTCACATTGCTTTTTACATTATGTTTTAGTTATGTAAGTACTTGTCTTATATTTATTCCTAGATTATAGTTCTCAAGAGAAGGATTCAGGTCAAGTTCATTTTTTCCCCCTCATCATCACTGTACATTGCAATATATAACTCCCTGAACTGAATATTACTTTCCTCCATCTTTTTTTCTTGTTTCCTTTTTGCTTTCTCTCTCTCCTTCTGTAATTTTTCCCTCCATCCCTAATACTTTTACTCTTTGTGTATTTTTGGTAGTTTGAACAAAAGTTTCTTGTGGTTTTACCAGCCTATGGATGCAACCTGAAAAACTCTAAGGTAATGATCCTTTTCCCCTGGCTCTTATCACTACTAAATTGAAGTAACTAATTTGTGGGAGTATCAGAGATGACTCAGGAGTTTTTAAATAGTCCTCTCATGTTCTCCTTTATTACTCTCTGTGAAGATTTTTAAGGGCACCTTTCTATTACAAATGATTTCAGGACACTCTTTCCTGACCCTACTCGAGCCATACATTTTGTTTTGCCAAAATAAGGCTGCGTTTCTGTATCCCTCAATGTACTGAAGCTAAATGGTTTTCTGAGATGACTGGAGAATATGCTCGATTCCACCTGCATGACCCACCTTGTTACTGGACACCAAAGTAGCAATTCTTTCCTACTGAGAAAGTGTTCCATTAGAGCAACTACTTCACCTCGTGTGTATTACTTCTTCTTCTCCATTAGGTATTCTTCTTCTTCTTTTTTTTTAATCCTCACCCAAGGATATTTTTCATTTATTTTCAGATAGAGTGGGAGGTGGTGGGGGGGGCTACAGAAAGAGAGAAACATTGACGTGAGAGAGACACATAAACTGGTTGCCTCCTACACGACCCCGAACAAGGCTGGGGACCGAACCTCAACCGAGGTACGTGCCCTTGATCAGAATCAAACCCGAGACTCTTTGGTCTACGGGCTGATGCTCTAACTGCTGAGCCAAACCAGCCAGGGCTAGGTATTCTTTATAGATATTATTATTTGCTTTCCTAGCCTCCATTTTACCATTTCCTAGAAATAACCCCAATTTTTAGATGAAGATGAATGCCTCAAAAATCTTTCAGTGTTTTTTGTATGTGTGTGTGTGGGGGGTGCAGAGGGGCTCCACACCTCTGCATAAGATTGAGCACCTGATTCAAGCCCACTTCTATTTAAACTACCACACTATCTTAGCCATACTATTTATTTCACATGGTGAAATGTGACTTCAGTGAATCTAATCAGAATCAACATTTCCATTTCATGGGAGCTACTAGAAAAGAAACCCACTATTTCAGTGGACTTTCACCTGAAAAGATGAAGCTCATGTAGCCATTTTAGCATCAGAATAGAAGTTTTTATCTAAGAAAGAGAAGTGAAAACAAAACAAAAATGAAGCCAAGAGATGGGGAGAGAGAAACTGAGCATTGATGATATATGGTAAACACTCTGTACAGCTGAGCCTAAAGCCTGGCAATTGCTCGACTTCTCTTACATCAGGCAAGAAAAACTTATTTTTTCTTTTTGCCTAAGTCAGTTAGGGTTTGAAATTCTCTCACTTGCAACAAAGGGAGCTAACTGAAATGGGTTTAGGCATATGTCCATTGGACTATTTTTTTTTAAATATTGTAACCAAGAGTTCAAATTAAAAATGCATATTCTTTTTCTTAGCTACACAGTTACAGTTTATTTCGATGAGAGCTTTTTAAAGATTTACTCTCTTAACAACTTTTAAATATACAATACAGTCTATTTTAACTACAGTCATCATGCTGTCCGTCACATCTCCAGGACTTATTTATTTAATAACTGGAAGTTTGTACCTTTTGGCCACATTCACCCATATCACCTCCCCTCCCACTCCTACCTCTGTTGACCAGTCTGTTCTCTGTATCTATGAGCTTGGTTGTTATTTTTTTCCTTTAGATTACATAAGTGAGTGCATACAGTATTCGTCTTTCTCTGTCTGACTAATTTCACTAGTATAATGCCCTCAAGTTCCATCCATGTTGTCACAAATGGCAGAATTCCCTTCTTTTTAACGACTGAACAATATTCCATCATATGTATCATTTTCTTTATCAGGTCATCCATTGATGGATACTTTGGTTGCTTCCGTGTCTGGGTTATTGTAAATAATGCTACAAAAAGATATAGGGATAAATATATCTTTTGTAGTTCGTGTTTTTTTTTTTTCCCAAATAAATACTCAGTAGTGGAATTTCTAGAGCATATGATAGTTCTATTTTTAAGCATTTTAGGAGCCTCCATACTGTTTTTCATAGTGGTTATACTAATTTACATTCTCACCAACAATGCATACGTATTCTCCTTTCTTCACATCCTCACAAACGCATTTGGTTTTTGTCGTTTTAAAAAAAAAACATTCTAACAGGTGTGATGTGAAATGATCTCATTGTAGTTTTATTTGCATTTCCCTGATGATTAGTGATGTTGTATACCTTTTCATGTACCTGTTGACCACCTATATGTCTTCTTTGGAAAAATGTCTATTCAAGTCCTTTGCCCATTTTTATTTTTATTTTTTTATTATTTTTTTTAAATTTTTTTTATTAATTTATTTTTGTTACAGGTGTTTCTCCTTTGTTCCCCATTGACACCCTCCTCCCCATCCCCCCACCCTGTCCCCAGCTTTGTTGTCCATGTCCATCACTTATGCATACATGTGCATAAGTTCTGTGGTTTATCTCTTCCCTCCCCCCCCACCCCCTCTTCTGAGGGTTGTCAGTTTATACCCTACTTCCACATCTCGGGGTCTACCCTGTTCCTCAGACTGTGTGCCATCAACAAATCATCAAACAACAAGTGTTGGCGAGGGTGTGGAGAAAAGGGGACTCTAGTACACTGCTGGTGGGAATGCAGACTGGTGCAGCCTTTGCCCATTTTTAAATCAGATTATTATTTTTTTGCTTTTGAGTTGTATTCTTTATATATTTTGAACTTTAACTCCTTATCAGATGCATTAATTGCACATATTTTCTATCATTCCATAGATTGCCTTTGAATTTTATTAATGGTTTTCTTCACTTTGAAGAAGTTTTTTAGTTTAATGTAGTTATATTTGTTCATTTTTGCTTTTGTTGCCTTTGCTTTTGATGTCAAATCCATATATATATATATATATAATTTTATTCTTTTGAGTGTGACTGTCCAGTTTTCTCAACTCCATTTGTTAAAGAAACTATCCTTTCTCCATCGCATATTCTTGACTCCTTTATCATAAATTAACTAACTGTATGTTTGTGGATTTATTTTTGGTTTTTCTATTCTGTTCCATTGATCTAAGAGTCTGTTTTTATGCCAATACTACACTGTTTTGATGACTATAGCTTTGCAATATAGTTTGAAATCAGGAAGCATGATGCCACCAGTTTTGTTCAAGATTGCTTTGGCTATTTGGGGTCTTTTGTGATTCCATACAAATTTTAGGATTGTTTGTCCTGTTTGTGTGAATACTTTGGAATTTTTATAAGGATTGCACAAATGTAAAATTTTTATAAATATCTTACCCTGTCATCCTACCTTTCACTCCAAGACATAGACTTTTGTCTGTTAGATCAATACTTACCTTAAAATCAAGCCATGACAAACCCTTTCCCAGGATTTTAAATTAGGGACCAAAGACAATGAAGCAATATCACCTCTAGTAGCAATGTTTTCAGCCATGTGGCACAAGCCATTCTAATTGGATAGAACACAGAAAGCAATGAAAAACAGCTCTAGAGAAGCATGTGGACTTGTTTTTGAATCCTCACCCAAGGATATGTTTTCATTGGTTTTTAGGAAGAGAGGGAAGAAACATTGATGTGAGAAAGAAACATCAATCTGTTGCCCCCTGTGCATGCCTTGTCTGGGGATGGGACCCACAACCTAGGTATGTGTCTGCCCTGACCCGGAATTAAACCCACAACTTTTTGGTGTATGTGACAATGATACTCCATCCAACGGAGCCACCTGACCAGGGCAAGAGAAGCATGTGGACTCTTCAATAAACGTCTCCTTCCTCAATTAGCTTCAGTACAGTTTAAGACCCACAGTCTATCCATTAACTCAAGATGTTGGTCCAGGTCTGTGGACTCCAAAGGACATTCATACCACCACTGTGTATGACACCCTGTCTCCTTAGTGTCTGATGTGGTGCTTCGTAGCGTGAATGCATTTTTGTTGGTGAGACTCATACAGTAAGTTCATATTTGGTAAATATTTTTCAAAAAGATTTATTTAAAATTGTGTAGGAATCTTTTTAGCCAATGCTACCTTTGTTTTTCCTGTGACATGATTTATTCAAGAAGCAACCTGACCATAAGGACAGCATTTGCCATCAGGACAGCATTTGTGTCTGTGCTCTGTTTGGGCCAGTTTGTTCCTCCTGCACTGTAAGCTGAGATCCTGATCTCAGGTAAAATTTCATGTATTGAATAACACCAAGTACATCTATACTGAGACACAAATGCATGATCATAAAAAAAATGTCAAGACTAGGAGGGGCCTCTGTGCCCTCTGCTGAAAGACCATAACTGTTAATAGAGCGTTATTTCCTCACAACATTTTTTCCCTTCTATAAATAATTTAAAAGGTGTCTTCAGTCTGAACTTCCAACAGTGGCAGACTCTGCATGAATTTGTATCCCTTTTATGCCCAGGTCTAAGTCCTGTGATTAGGTACAACATAATTTATGAAGGTCACTTCTTTTGCTATTTCAGTCTATGATGATTTGGTGAAGAATATTAAAATGTCCATTTACTTTCCATTTCTTACCTACACACCAAATTTAAGTTCCCTGAAGAAAGAAAAAAAAATCCCTGAAAATGACAGTGATTAATGCTTCCAAGAAAGGCATAGGGAAGGGTCAGTTCACAAACAGGCATTTTTATTAGGAGGGTCTGAAACACATTTTCGGAGCCTCCTCCTGGCTCAGCTTCCTAGTCACAAAGTGGGTTAAGTGGTGTAGTTTACCAAGAGATTTAGACTTAGTCTCTTCATTTGTTGTAGCACATTGTAAAAGGCTTTGACGATGAGCAGAACTAAATAAAGGTTCTGTATCTCCTACCATTCTAATCAGTATTCCTTACCCATTCTAACCTGGAGGTGGGATTGACTCTGTGGAAATCCTCCTCTCCTTTTCCTCTATATTAAGGAGAGTAATAATCAGAGTGCAGCTTCTCTGGGGGAAGCAGGTTCGAGGGAAAATGCTGACGGGGATTCTCCAGATGGAGTCTCACTCCCAGTGAGCTTATCAAGCCATCAGTGGGCTTCGGTTGGTAATTGGGAAATAGTGTTTGATGGAGGGAAATTTATCAGGGGAAACATTCCCTAATGAATTTCAAAAAATAAGACCCATATTTCTAGCATATATCTTTCTTTCAAATTAACTTTCAGCAAGCCTGATGGAAAAAAGATAACATGAACACACACACACACACACACACAAAAACTGCTGACTAAAAAACCCAGAATATGTTTAGTATAAGGGCATGTTCCAGTTCTTATTTCTGACTGATCTAGATTTGCTGCTTATCTCACATCCTCTATTTAACTCTTGAAGTATCATTGTTAGTATAACTGAGATAAAATTATAAAAAAGGAAATATTAGAAGGGCCTTTGAAAATGTCACAGAAACTGTCTTCATCGTTGTCATATTTTTTAAAGGGAATTGAAAAATAAAGGTGAGAGGGCCACCTGCTCCTTTCTCAATTCTTAACATTTTCATCTTAGCAGTTAATGTTCACCTAATGGCACTTAATTCAGGTCTAATATAGTTTGTGAAAATAATTACTGTTTAACCTTTCAACTAAGGTTTCATATAGCTGCCTTAAAACAGTCTACGTTGCAGTACACTGGCTTAATCCTAAATTCTGCTACTCCGATTTAAAATAAAAATTCAGCCTTGGCAGGAAAGTTAAGATGACACCTGAAAATAGGCATTGGATGCCTCTTTCACAATTCCCACTTGCAGCTGCCCCGCCCCCAGTGAGAGGATAAAAGCTATGTTTCTCTCTGGAGATGAAAAGTTAAGAAGATCTAAGGGCACATACATATTCATTTCCTTCTCTTTCACAACCCTCCCTAAGGAAGCTCAGCTGCCCTTTATCTCAACATTGCAAAACACAGAGGAACCAAGGGCTCTGGGCAGAGCTAGTGAGGAGTGGGTGGCATATAGGCCTCCTCACATCTTGTCACCACTCACCTTGTCTGGGAATTCATCACAAACCTCCAGCTGCCACTAGAAAGTGGGGACATATGGGTTTCACCTGTTCACCTGCTGACAATCACTTCCAGAACTCCAGGAAACTTTAGGGATTTACAAAGACTTTTGTTTAAAATCTTTTTTCTTTTTATTGATTTTTAGAGAGAGAGGAAGGGGGAGTAAGGAGACATGGAAACAACAATGAGAGAGAACATTGATTGGCCGCCTCCTGCATGCCCCCCACTGGGGATCAGGCCCAAAACCTGGGCATATGCCCTGACCGGGAATTGAACTGGTGACCTCTTGGTGCATGGGTTGCCGCTCAACCACTGAGTCACACCAGCAGGGCTACAAAGACTTTTTTGATATTGTTACTGTTAATCCTCACTCGAGGATATTTTTCCATTACTTTTTGAGATAGAGTGGAAAGTAGGGAGGGGGAGAGAGAGAGAAAAACATCGATGTGAGAGACACATGGATTGGTTGCCTCCCACACAACCCTGACTGGGGCTAGGGATTGAACCTGCAATCCTTCTGTCTGAGGGCCGATGCTCTAACTGCTAAACCAAACCAGCTAGGGCAAGGGATTTACAAAGACTAAAAGATGTGCTAAAGGAACTCATATGAGTTAATAATAATAGTGGTAATAAGATATATATATATATATGTCTATAAATATATGTTTTATGTATAGTGATAATAACAGCTGACAATGATGTCGTTACCAGTATGGATTAGACAGTATTCTAGAACAAAAATAAAATTATAGATTTTTAAACAATGTGTATGGACTCTAATTATATAGCATAACTAAGAGTAATACGGTCAGAATCCATTCCACTCCCTTTATGTCTTTCTCTGAACTGCAGAGCCCTGAAATCTAAGAACTGCATTTCCCACACACTTACACCCAGGGTTTTGGATGAGAACTAGATTCCACTGATTAGATGCATTTATATAAGATTTAGAAGACATAATGAGGCTAAAACCCTGTTTCTGCTTGCTGCTTCTACAAGCAAAACAGGTTCTGAAGATAAGGATAGGTATTGATGACAGTTGTTTTCTTTGATACCCTGATTGTTGTTATAAGAATACACCCTTGAATTTAATAATTCCATTGGTAGGTAGCCTCCCGATTCTTATTCCTCGAGTCATGTATATGTAATCACCTTATTATTTGTATTAAATTCCTTCCTTCTTAAAAAATCCCAACTGGCTTCTGTTTCTTAAACTGAAACTGGGCTGATACCATATCTGAAAACATAAATGCCTGTGTACAATAGAGCCATAGGAGGGAAATCTGTGGTGTTTGTCTTACCTGGTGGGATCTGAAGACAATGATAATCTGTCTATGGCATTCCATAGACTGCAAAAGCAAAAGAGTGACTTAACTTAGCATTAGTGATTACCTGCAATGGTATGCTTATGGAAGACAGTGCTTGTTGGACCAAGTCGGGGTGTGAATGAGGATCACGGGCACTGTGGAGTGGGCAGGCTGACAGCACTGGGGGCATTAAAAAGTATTTAAAAGTAAATTCCTTCAAGAGAATGAGAAAACAAGCCACAGACTGGGAGAAAATATTTGCAAAAGATGTATCTAAATAAAGGAATGTTATCTGAAATATACAATTCATTGTTATGATAAGAAAATGAAAAACCCAATCAAAAAGTCGTCAAAAGGTCTGAACAGACACCTCACCAAAAAAGATATACAGGTGGCAGATAGCATATGAAAAGATGCTGTATATTATGTATCATCAGGAAAATACAAATTAAAGCCACAATGAGATACCCCTACAAATCTATTAGAATGGCCATAATTCAAAACACTGACACCACCAAATGCTGTTGCGGATGTGGAACAGTAGGAACTCTGACTGATTGGTGATGGGACTGCAGAATGGCATAGCCACTTTGAAGACAGTTTGGCAGTTTCTTAAAAGATGAAACATACTTTTACCATATGATTCAGTAGTTGTCCTTCAGTAGGTGAATGAATAAATTATGGTACATCCATGCAATGGAATATTATTCATTTATAAATATAAATGAAGTATCAAGCTGTGTAAAGACATGTAAGAATATTAAATAAATATTACTAAGTGAAAGAGGCCAATCTGAAAAATCTACATAATATGTGATTCAAACTATATAGCATTATGGAAAAGGCAAAACTATGAAAACAATAAAAAAATCAGTATTTGTCAAGGGCGTGGGGGAGAGGTGAATAGGTGGAGCATAGAACATTTTTAGGGCAGTAAAACTACTCAGTGTGATACTATAATGGTGGATTCATGTCATTAACATTTGTCAAAATCCATAAGTGAAATCAACACCAAGAGTGAACTCTACTATAAATGGTGGCCTTTGGGTAATGAAGTATGTCAATGTCTGACAATTGCTTGTAACAAATTAACCACTCAGGTGCCGGATGTTGATAGTTAGTGATTCTGTGCATACATGGGAGCGGGGGGCATATGGGAAGTCTGTGTACTTTCTGCTCAATTTTGCTGTGACCCTAGCACTGCTCTAAAAGTAAAGTATATTTAAAAATAAAATAATAAGACAAATAATTCTTGCCTATAGGCATGATCAGAGGACTAGGAATATTTTCTATCACTGGCCTAAAAGAATTTCAGAGTTAATATTTCTGAAAATGAGGTACAAAGTCTGATTTTATAAATTAATGAAATACAATAGAAGTTTAATTTATAGTTGTATTAGATCTTGTATGTGAAAGTTGGGATATGGATTAAGAAGGATAGAAATGCTGAGTAATGGAATTGGAATCTTTCTAGAAATTTAAGTAAATGTAAGCACTATGAACTTGAAAACCCTATTAAGTATATCCTTGCTAACAAGAATAGTTTTTTTGTGTGTGCTTTTTTAAAGTTGTTTTAGCAAGCTAGTTCTACTTTGTTTGACAACTTTTCAATGACATTAACAGCTATGTTCATTTCATGAGGCAGGAATTTTCCTTAGGTTCATTCCTTACAAGTCATTACCTCAAACAATGCCTCACACTCTGACTCCAGAGACCAAATATAAAGTTTGACCCCCCAAAATTGTAAGATTTTGTTAATTTGTATCACTAAAAATCTGAGGAATATAAGTGAGAATAGATTCTAAGGAGAAAAAAACATAATTTTAGATTAAGTTGAATTTGTTATTATAGTAACATGAGCCAGATTTATTTGAATTTATTGTGCTAGTCCAAGTGGCTGAGAGTGTCTCTATATGGCTGATTGGTTGACTGAAGACTGTACTCAATGGTGGTACATGAAATATAGCTCAGCTATGACAAGCCCCACTAGAAAATTAGAAGGCAGGCCCCAGGGTTATGAAAAAAGCATGACGTTGTTGCAGATGACTATTCCTCTTTGAGAAATAGCTCCTGGCTTGATCCTGTGCCCTAATAGAAGTCAAATGGTTGGCAATGAGACACTAAGTGTCCATGTCACTGAACGGGACCACTATCTGATCCACAAAGTCATAATGTTAGGTGTCAGCAGCTGTATTCCATGCTCAAGCAGAAATTCAATAAAACATGACCGAATGCAAGATCAAAAAGCCACAAGACAATACAAATAATAACAAATTAGGAAATATAGTAGAAAAAACTCCTAATTATGAAAGCAAATAATAAGAAATAGAATAAGAAAAATAAGAGTTAAATGTCTAGGAATACAGATAAGAAAGAGTATGGCTGGTACTTTTAAAAATCAAGTTTTCTGACAAAGCATAGAAGAAGACATTAGTTGTGTACAGACACAAAATGAAAGAATGAGAAGACTAAGTGTAGTATAAAACATTAATTTTCCCTAAATTGAGCTATAATTTTTATAGAATACCAATGTGAATGCAGTTAAAAGAGATAGCATGAGAGAGGTAACAGAGTCATAGAAAGATGAAATTAATGTTGCAATATGGGAAATTTTAAGAGTGTAAACATGCAAATTTTCCCAAAATGTAAATATGGAATTTCCCCCAATGAGATTACAGGTTAATTCCTTTTCTTTCTTTTTGAGGTTTATTTTTCTCTCTTTTCCTTTCTTCTTTTGAGGTGAGGAACTTTGCTAACTGATTATTTGGTTCATCTAGATGAATACATTTGTTGAATAACCAAAATGATTTTGAGAAAGATATCAAGATATGATAAAGTGCTTGTTAGTAAATAAATAAGTATGGTGTATTAGCATAAACATAGAAAAACTTTAAGAAATAAATTTCAAAGTCCAGAAACATCCAATATAAAAGCGAGAATTTAATATTGGATAATACGTGACATGGCAAATCGGTGGGGTACAGCTGTATTATTGAATAAATGGCATTGCAATATGTGGTCACACATTAAGGGGAAGAACATCTCTCAGCCAAATACAAGAAAAAAATTGAATTTAAGGTTAATTAATAATTTAAAGAAAAATGTAGATTTGTAAATATAAAAGAAGAAAATGTTGAAGGATATTTTTATAATCCAAGGTTGAGAAAGGTCTTTTTTTTTAGCATGACTTCAAGGTGAGTGACTATTAAAAAAAAACAAACTGTTTTGGTTTCATATTTTAAAATTATATTATTTATAAGACATTATAAATAAAGTTGAACAAAAATAAAGTTGAACAACCGATGACAAAATGAAAAGAATTTTGTTATAAGTGTGACAAAGCATGACTCTCCTTAGACAATAAAGAGTCTCTGCAAATTTATAAAAGAGTATCAAACAGCCCCAAACCAAAATGAACAAAGAATTTAACCTTTGAGATGTTTACTTTTTTTTTCTACAAATGTGCAAAAATGCAAAAAACAAATATAAAAAGCAAATAAACATGTGAGGAGTTACAAATAATTAGAGAACTATAAATCTTAGAAATGAAATATAATTTTAGTCTATAAAATTGGTAAAAATTGACAATATTTTAAATCTTAAGTGATAGAAAATAAGTACTCTACACAATTGTGAGAATATAAACTGGCTAAAAAATTTTGGAGTACAATTTTGATAAAGGTATAAAATTTAAAATGTGATCAATCAATTATAGATCTAAGACTTTCTCCTACAGAAATGCTAACAAAAATGTGTTCACAGTTCTTAGGGGTACTCATTGTGGCACTATTATGATAGTGAAAAATCTGAAATATATATCAAATGAGGATTTATCCTTAGTAAAGGTTAACCTACAGCTGTGAATGTTACATTTTTGCTATAGGTATATAAATGGACAGATGTGCCCAATAAATAATCAAGGCAAAAAGTAAGGTGTAAGATAGTATATGTAAATACATGTATTTATATAGATAAAACCATATACATGTTTCATAAATATATTTATATGGCTAAAATTATCATGATATATATCAAATTGGAATTAATTTCTGTTGGAATTTGGGAGCATATATTACATATTTATTGTTTATTTTTATAAACATATTTTAAATTTATAACAAAATAAAAAGTATTTTTAAATTAATTATTGAAAAAGGAATCTGATTTCTGACTAATGCAGAATTGTTGAGAGTGTTAAACACATATTGATATCTTATTTTCAAGTATTTGTGTCTCAAATGTTTTACATGCCTAATCTCATTTACTCCTCACACTATAACTGAGAGTAAACTCCCCAGATTTCAGTTGAGGAAACTGAGTCAAACAAAAGTTTCAAAACTTGCTTAGGCAAACAACTAGGAAGTTACTGGAGCCAGGATTCAAAACCAGGCAGTTCTCATTCTGAACATTTGAGAATGACATTAAGGATACTTTGTACTGAGAGTTAATAGAAACGAAAATCATATTTTATTATACACAAGGGAGTTAAGAGATGTTCTGTCCCAACCCCAAAAAAGGATCTTTTTATTCCAATGATTGCACAGGCTTTATTAGAAAATTTGCAGGAAACTAGGTCTTGTCTATCTGGTCACATGATAAGACTGACAAGTTTAATTGTAGTGTTAAGCTAGATCCTCCTTCCTATAATTCCCACCTATTCTTCTAAATTCTGGTGTCTGGAACAACAATGAATAGAAAATAAATATACTCCCTCGTTCATATGATAATCTTTCATGTGATGAATTTTTAAATTGTTTCCTCTTTGTCATAAGTACAATTTAAATCAACATAGGTTCTTTATCTATTTCTCATATAACATGGTTTCAACATCCTGGGTGGCCCCTCCGGGATATGCCAATTTGTCAAGTCAATAATTGGGAAGAGGAGGCCATCGCTTTTCTTTCACCACAGACCTTAGGCTGAACAAAGCAAGTGAGATAGTGAGCCAATAAGAAATAAAACAAAATAAAACAAAAAAAAACCAGACTCTCAGAGTCATGTGAAAGTGAAGTTGCCAGCACCCCTCCCACACTCCAAAATTACACAGACACAAAAGTTTCCTCATTTATAATGTTAAAAGTAACATGTGACAGCCATTGGTGTATACTGGGATTCAATGGGTATTTCCTGGAGTAAAGAGAAACTAGTATTGAAGGACTTCATTCATCTAAAAACAAATAAAAAAAACACTTTTTGTGTAGTTCAGTGGTCATGGTATATTCTGGAAATCAGAAGCAATAGAGTATAGCTTGAATCACTGTGATGCTGATATGTATTTTGGTTAGAAATAATTCATGTATTTGGTAGGTATCCACTGATGTTCTTGTATGTTCCCTATACTATACTGATTTTCCAAAGAGCTGATTGTCCAGTGGGGCAGACGGGTATGTACAAGCAAATCAAGTGCAATGGAGGCTTGGAATACAGACTAAGTATTGTTGGAGCCCTAAGAAGATGGCGACTCTATTTTCCTAAGAAGTTGGGTTTGTTGGTAGTGAAATGAGAACCCATAACCCAGAATTATGATTAGATTGACAAAGAAGTTGACAAATCATCACAGAGTTGTGAGAACAGGAGTAATGAAATTAAAGTTGTAACTGGGAAAAGGAAGCAAATGCTCCTTAGAATTAAACTGGAACTGTGTAATGGAGGGGAAAAGTTCAGAGTCAAGAATCAGAGTAGGAAAATAAAATATATTTAAACTCACTTAAATTATGTAGACTTTAAATCTAAACATTTACACACACAACCGAAGTACCAATTGTATTATTTATTCTGTTATTTATTGCTGTTGTAATAAATTACCATACATTTAGTGGCTTAAAACAACACACTTTTATTATCTTAAGTAAAATAAATCTGTAGATCAGAATCCAACCTGATCTCACTGGTTAAAATCAAGGTTTTTAGTAAGGTTATGTGCCTTTTTGGAGGCTCTAGGGGAGAATCCATTTCCTTGTTGTCTCCAGCTTCTAGAGGCCACCCACTTTCCAGGCTCACGGCCCTCTTTCTTCATCAACAGAGAGTTGAGTCCTCACACTGTCATCTTCTGTTTCTCTGTCTTCCACTTTTTAAGAAGCTTTGTGATTTCATTGGGCCCACCTAGAAAATACAGAATAAACTTGATATTTTAACATCAGCTGATTACCAATTGTAATTCTATTTGTAACCTTAATTTCCCTTTCCCAACTAGCCATCTTATTCACAAGACCAGGACATGGATGTCACTGGGGACAGTTATTTTGCCTTTCATACCAAGAAACCAATAGATATTGAAAAGTTTTATTTAGACTAATGTATGAACATGACATTCAAAAAAAATCTCAACTTTCTTTGTAAAACTGAAATATAGCAATATTTAAAATAATAAATCAACTAATACTTGTAAAAGAATAATTGTGCAGAAGTCATTAAGTTTATATAAATTAAATCACATCAGGGTGTTGGATATCTGCAAGATGTTTGAAGCTGTAGTATCTTTATTAACCAAGCTGATTTTATTCCACAATTCTGAGAGTTTCAAGTTGAAGTGTGTTCACAAAGAATAGAGAAATAAGAGTCTGTGAGTACCGAAAGAAGGAACTTTCTAATGTTAAATCCATGTCTCCACTAACTATGTCAAATCTGTTATTATGATACAGAAAACAAGTCCTATAACTGTTAGGACTTGTTTTGTGTCTTCTGGGTAATCCATCCTGTGGAAATGTCACATAATTATATTTACATAAGTCTCTACATAAGAAGTAGGCAATCAGACCAATTTAGTCCCTACAATGAAGACTGCAGCCATTTTATCAAATGATAATGTAATATCAAAACTTTATATTTACATATATTTGTAAATAAATAAAAGCAATTATGCAGTTTTTATCATTTGAAGTTCTATCCAAAAGAACTCAATTGCAAGTCATGGTCAAATGGAATTTGATTGAAGGAATGTTTAAAGTTTAAATTTCCAAAGGTTTCTTCCAAGGAAAATTACATCATTTGATCTGATCAGCATTAAAGCATGCATTTAAAAATCAGGAGGGATTTTGGGAGGCCTAGAATGGAAAACTCTAAGATTAATAAATAAGTAGTTTATGGATAAAAAACATAAACTACAATTGGATAGGATAATGAAGATTTGAAGATTAGTTTAGGAGAAAAAAAGTGCAATGTGTCCAAAGGAGCAAAAACAACTTGGTTCAGGGTATTTCTAAGTAGAGTACAGAGGACAGTTCGAGTTGAAGGGCATTTGGAGTAGTTTCCATCTGACACTAAAAAGTGAACCCAAATCTCAGTATAAAAGAACTAAAAAGGACAGTTGTCTCTATAAGAACAAAGGTTGGAAAATAACACATTCTTTCTCTCTCTCTCTCTCTTTCATATGCCCAATGCTTTCAACCTGTGCCCAGTAAACTGAGCAATAGGTGACAGTGTTTTTATAGGTTATCTAGTCTGTATTCTATAAATTATTTTGAAATCTAGTAATAATGGACTAAGTGTACACTCCTATGCTGTGGGCAGGCGAGCGGGGAGGTAATCCCAAGAAATCAAATGGAAAATACATTATGAACAATTATTATTTATATTAGATATGTTTGTATAGATTTTTACAGTTTAAAAGTGCTTTCCTAGTCACACTCGTGATGGGATTGTAAATTGGTATAGCCACTACGGAAAACAGTATGGAGATTCAAAGAAAAAAAATCAGCCCCTGCCCTCCAAAAGTGTATTAGTATAAAGTTCCCTCAGAGAACAATGCTGAGAAAATTTCTGGGAACTCCTGAAGGAGATGTTTAGGAATGCATGTAGGTCAATGACATTGGAGATGGGTCTTTCAAAGGAATCTTTTCCTTGTTCAGCAGTGATTTCAAATTGTGGCTTATCCAACATTCCAAAGTCATGGCTCCCTTCTCTCCCTATGTCCACTCTCCCCCTTGCTTCACCCTGAGTATGTGTTTTTTCCTTCCTTCTCTATAACACACAGAAGAATACAGCTGATGGTTACGTGTTGGTGAGGGTTCACGATAAAGAAGGCCCCTAAACATACTTGGTGAAAATGTAAATTGATGCTTCTTTTCTGAAGGGCAATTTATCTGTAAATATTGAAAATATTTAAAATGTTGTCACACATTGATCCAGGAATCACTGCTCTGGGATTTTAGCCACAAGATAATAGAAAATGTAGGCAAAGTTTAGCTACAATGATGTTCATCACAAAATTATTTATAAAGAAAAAAATTGGAACCCACCAGAAGTAGAATTGCTAAGTCATATGGCAGTTCTATTTTTGATTTTTTGAGGAACCTCCATACTGTTTTCTGTAGTGACTACAGCAGTTTAAAGTCCTACCAACCGCTGCAGGTTCCCTTTTTCTCCACATCTTTGCCAACACTTGATGTTTGTTGATTTTTTTATAATAGCCATTCTGACAGACCATTTGCAACAATGTAGATGGACCTAAAGGGTATTATCCTAAGTGAAACAAGAAAGACAAATGCCACATGATTTCACTTGTATGGAATCTAAATAAAGACAAAACAAAACCCAAAACAGAAACAGACTCATAGATACAGAGAATAAACTGATGGTTGGTTGCCAGGAGGAGAGAGGATGGGGAGCAATGGGCGAAAATGGTGAGGGGAATAAGAGGTACAAACTTCCAATTATAAAATAAGTCATGGTGATGTAATGTACAGTACAAAGAATATAGTAAATAACATCATAATACCTTTGTATGGTGACAGATAGTTATCTGACTTAGCATGGTGAACGCATCCTAAAGTATATAAATGTTGAATCACTATGCTGTACACCTGAAAATGAGGAGATAGAGGCAGGTTAGGCAGTGAGGGACGGGACCATGGGACGGGGAGGCTGAGACACAGGGAGACATTTGAGATGACTTGGAGCTCAGCACACAGGCAGAACCCAGTACACAGCTTATTTGGAGGTTTATTCAAACTCTACATATCTCAAAATAAAAGTAAAATTAACATGAGAGATTGTGCCTCCCTGGGCCAGAAACTCCCAGCCCCCATTTATAGATATGCAAATTAGAAGCTCCTGGAAGGAGCACAGGTCAATGACATAACAAAAACCCCAGAAAGGCTGGTTTCATGCAAGAGAGGAACAGTGATTGATTGTATAGTTCCTGTTTCTGGGTTTGCAAAGGAATTTATTTACGGCTAAAGAATATAGTGCTGGCGAGTCTGACCTATTCCAATTAATATACCTACCTATTGGTTTCTGGGAGCAAGGCAACAGGATTGCTGAATGAGTTCTGCTGCAAAACTATAGTGTGTTCTTACTGCAGAAAGCCAGGTCACCCTAGAAAGGATTAGAGTAAACCAAGATTGGATTTGGGGGAGAAACCAAAAGCAAGTAGGGTTGCTCCAACAGTGTTTCCCCTCCTCCTCACTAATGGTCTAGGAGAAACTGAAATTATCATAAAAGGGGAAGCCACTAAGGCCCCTATAGATGACCTAGGGCTGAACCCAATCAGATGGGAAACACAAGCTTTAAAATGTATGGATGTTGCTAAGGCAGAATTCCTCGAAAGGACCAATCAGAGGCTAGCAATTTCTGCCCCTGGACAATAGAACCCCATGGGCCACCCACTTGGGTCCCCTCCCTGATGTGGGGAGTCTGTCTATCTTTCAAATAAACTTTTCTTTTGCTTACCCTTGGTCTGTGAAGTCATTCTTCGATTTTGTGAGACAATAAACTGGAATACTGCTGCTTGGTTTCAAAACTAATATAATATTGTATGTCAACAAACAAGCTTTCTTTTGACCGAGTATCTCAATTGTGATTCATGTTTCTTAGACCAAATAAAAAATGACTTTTGATTATATTTCTATTTTCAACTCATTATTGAAAACATAGATGTTGATTAAAATTAAATAATAAGATAGACATAGTTAAGATTTATCCTTCAGAATAGCCCTAAAAATAATACTGTTAAACATTGACAGATATTATACAACTATTAAGAGGTTGATAAATAAAACAGAAATATAAGCATAGGAGTAATGTATTATTAGAAGCCAGAGCTTGATGAAAATATTTTATCACTAACATTAAAGACATTAACTATATTTCTAAATATTAAAGAATTACTCTGGTAATGAAAATATGATTATATCACTTTTTCCTACTACAATGTCACACTTTATTGAAACATAGTACCCAAGGTATTTTATATGTGACATTTACTGCAAACAAGTCTATCTGCTCAGAATAACCAGGAATAAATAATTCATCAGTGATGCTATAGAGGCTGAGGACACCCTCTACTATGTTCATCCTTTAACATAAATAAACTCCAAAGCTACTTGACTGACTTCTAGTTCTTCCAAAGTGCCCAAAGAGGCACTGCCATTGATTATTTTCAGAGCTTGTTGTGGAGACATATCAATGCCAGGAAAAAAAAGAACTGATTTCACCTTGACTAGTACAGTGTTATTCTGAAATTAATAGATGTTATAAACATTCCTAAAACCCACAGGCATTTTTCTTACTAATATGACACTTAAGTGTAGAAAGCTGACTTAGAGGAAATATGAATGAGAATACTCCCTTTGCAGCCAAGGCTTGACTGTTAAGGTCCAATTACTCTTTTTGAAATTCTTACAGTACCTTTATCTCAGTTGGTTGTTCTCTTTCCGCTGCTGATTTCCGTTTCAATATTAAAATATATGGTAAAATGTTAGCTTTTCTTTTTAAATGATTTTTTTTTCTTTATTGATTCTAGAGAGAGGAAGGGAGAGGGAGAGAGAGATAAAAACATCCATGAGAGAGAACATAGATTGGCCGCCTCCTGCATGCCCCCCACTGGGGATCGGGCCCACAACCTGGGCATGTGCCCTGACTGGGAATCAAACCCGTGACCTTTTGGTGCATGGGTCAATGCTCAACCACTGAGCCACACCGGCCAGGCATGTTGGCTTTTTTTTTTATGCCAGGTACTCTAGCATAAAACACTGGGCACTCATGGGATAGGTATTATCCCATCCTTATTTATTTCTGTAGATTTTTTGATTTAGAAAGGTTAAGAAATCTACCTGGCCAAGTTCACTGTGCTGTTAAATGATGCATCCATATCTATCTGACTGTAAAGCCTTAATATAGTTCATTTTCATTCTGTTTGTAGCATCAATGGATCTTATTAATTTACTTAATGTTTGCTTACTGTTTATGTAAATACCTCCTTTGTGGATGTTGTCTCTCCCTATATGTCTGCCAACTAGGAGGGGTGTGGGTTGACTCAGAACAGTTTAACCTGGTTAATTAGGTGGCTGGCAGGGTTTTTCCAGGCAGGTATTGATCATGATGCTAGTATTTCCCCTAGCACTTCCCCCACCCCTTGCTTATGCCTGTGGAATGTAAGCAGAAGTAGCATGTGTTACCTCCAGGCTAAGAGAGTCAAAAAGAGTTAACTCTCTCCATCCTTTTTTAAACCATTTTTTTTCCCCTTGGCTTGTTACTGATAAACTTTGAGAACTGTGATCTGCATGGTAAACCTGGCACAGTCACAAGAGACAAGGAAAATCATCCCTAAAAAAACGTAAAGGACAGCTAGGCACCAAGTAGGAAGACCTGTTTTGAATTTTCCACTAATAAAAGATAAACTTCTATCATGTTTAGGCCATTCTACATCCTGGGGTGTGTTTGACACAGCAGCTCTCCTCATCCTGATTTGGTCCTCAAAATACGTTTATACTCGGAACACTTCGTGATTGCTTTGCTGGTTGCTCATCACTAAGCACATTCTATTCACTCCCTTTCATAATGCTTGATACAGGGCCACTTGCTGGACCTATTATTTACTTTAAAGTAATAGCTGTGCAGAGTAGTTTGGGGCGGGGGCTATTTTTTCCCAAGCAAAATAGGAAAAGAATGGGCTTTATGACAATGCTGCCAGGAGCTCCTCCTGACACAGGACAAAAGTAGCCTTGATTCCTCATTCATTCATGTCTGCTTCATTCCACAAACAGAACTGCATACCTGTTGGATGCCAAGATGGTACTGTGTTCTAACCTCAAATAATAAATAAGACATGGTCCTTCCCTCAAAGAGTCTGCAGCCTAGTATTTAAGGTATTTAAATAACGGAGCGTTCGGAGAGCCAGCACCGGGAGTTCTACAGTCAGAATGACTGGGTTTTAATCTTGGCTTCTTGAGATATTTGCAGAGTAATTTGAGTAAAATTATGTAGCTTCTTTGTGACTTTGTTTCCTCATATGTAAAAAGGGATTATAATACAAATGTCATAAGGGTATTGTGAAGATTAATTGAGATTTTTGTAGAGTTCTTAGAATAGTTCTTAGTCACTTTCCAGAGATCAATAAGTGTTAGATCATTATTAAATGTTGAGACCAAAGTATATACAGGACCAGATCATATAGGGCAGTGAACTTCAAACATTAGGGTTTATGTGAATCACTTGGGACTCACTAAAATTCAGATTTTGATTTGGAGATCTGCAGTAGGATCTGAGATTCTGTGTTCTAACTCTCTCAGATGATGTAGATGTTTCTGGTCCAAAGAGTACTTTTTTCATAACAAAATCTAGACGATTACTGTCCAATGGAACACTTTCTATAATGATAAAATGTTTTGTATCTGCTCTTTCTAACATGGTACCTACTAATCACTTGTGGCTACTGAAATGTGGCTAGTGAGACTGAGGAACTTGATTTGTATATAATATTGACAAATGTAAACTGAATTGGATATAGGAGGCTGGTGGCTACTGTATTCATCACCACAGGTCCAACCCAGTAGTTCTTGACTGACTACACATTCAAGCAAGGATCAGTAGCTAAGAATAAACGTTGAAGAGTGGGTTATGTGATCACCAGCATAATAAAAATATCTCCAGAAGTTTGAAATTAGCTTGAAGACTACTAAAATAACTGTTTTTTACAGGTTCCATTTACCCTATTTTTGGTCAAATGGTGGACCACTTTAGGAATGGCTGTATTCTTTGTCAAGCTGTACCAGTTGGGAACACTTTCAGCTCTGTGTAATTGGAAACCCTAATTAAACAAATAAACACACACCCCCGCCCCCTCAAAAACCAAGCATTCCAGGGGTGGGCAGGTGCTGATGTTTAGTCCAGCTGATAAATTGACCTCAGAGGCACAGATGCTAGGTTTATTCTCCTACAGTTTTAGCCTGTTAACTTTGTCTTCAAGTTTGTTGCCTCAGAGTCCACAGGCACTGAATCAGCATCAGGTGTCCACAATCAAGAAAATGTTGAGAGTGCCAGTCAACCTGCATTGGTGCCCTTTGATCAGAGTGTTTATTTCCTGTTGTCTAGGGAGACTGGAATATTTAGTTGAATGTATTGCTGTCCCAAAAACTCTGAAATGTTGGTAGCAAGTAAGAAGAATTGGTAATAGGTAACCAATAGTGTCTGTCATATACACCAAATTATTATTCATACGTGAAGATGAAGAAATACATTAAAAAAATAAAACCTTAATAAAATATAACAGTTATTCATATGCAATATGAATTAAAAAGAGAAACTCATAAATGATAAAATTGTGGCATGAAGGATTGACAGTGAGCACTGAATCCATTTGAATGACAAATATAAATAGAATAATTATGGTTACTACATTGAATATAAATATTAAATTTTTTGTAAAAAGTCTCACAATGTCAAATGATAGTCACTATTGATAGGATGGGGAAACAATTACAGATCCAACCAACAAATATCAGGAGACTAGCAACATGGAAGGAGGAGAAACATAACTCACTGTGACCTGGGCCTTAGGCTAAGGGGACTAGATTCCACTGTTATGTAGGCCTCTTGGCTAAAGCAACTAAATGACTCCATTTTTATCATCAATGGACCTTCCTCAATATTTTTCCAATAATAGGTTAATTACCCCTAGAAGTAAAGGAATTTTGTCTAAGGTTATAGTTGCCCCACATGTTGGGAGGTATTTGCAGTTTCCAAGTATCGGCAAATCATGAGCCCAGTGAATAATGCTAATTTTGACTTCTGTAATTGCTGTCACACCCACTATTGTACAGGTCCCCTGAGGGAGGGGGCAAAAGGGGGATGGAAGCTGTACCTCCCAGCCCACTGGTGTAATGAAGTGCTCCTTTACAATTTGACTGTGCGTCTCTGTCTCTGGTTATCTCTATCTCGCTGACACGTTAGTTACAACAACTGTCTGTTCACACTTTCGAGAAACATAATTTATGTGGTTACATAATTATTTTATTAGAAGAAAAGTAAGTGCAAATAGAATGGAAAAATAGACTGTGTAACTTCTAAATTACTGCAGACATTGAGGAACTCAGATCAGGGTTCAAGGAAATGAATCACATTTTAAAGAAATAAAGAGAGCAATAAGTAAAAATAAAATCAAGGCAACACTACGCCAAAAGCTACAAATAAAATTATAATACACCAATCCCATCTGTTATAACAACAAAAATATAGCCATTTGAAAAAAACTCAATTTGGCTCAAAATTAAGAACTCTACTGTTTGCTACATAATTACCACACCACATAGAGATTTAAATATGTAGACAGTAAAAGAATAAGCATAGAGATACTAGGCAAACCTATACACAAGATGACAAATAATACTAAAAATATATATACTAAAAAATAGAGCCGGAGACATGGAAGTAGGGAATAGAAAGACAAACATCAGGGGGAAGGGGGTTGAGGGTGGGGGGTTGGGAAGGAGGTTGAGGATGGGGGTTGGGAAGGGATAAAGGAAATAATTTATATGCATATATGCACAATCAATCCACAGACAATAGTTTGAGGAAAACAGGAGGGGAGTGGGAGCAGGGAGGAGGGTGATCAATGGGGATAAAAGGAGGGGCACCTATAATACTTTCAACAATAAAGATAAAAATAAACTAAATAAAATTTAAAACTTTTTTTTTATAAAATGTAATATATACTATATAAAATAAAAATATTTGTGAGAATAAAACTATTTTATAAGAACTCTGAGATTACAAAAATTATAATTATCTGAAGTTCTATGTAAGTTTGATATAACACTGAACTGTACATTAGAAACTACTAGAAATATCAGAAAAAATTAACAAAAAATACTAATGAAATGTTTTTTTATTAGTCTTTTTTTTAGTATTTAATGAACTAAGTAAAATGTTCGTAATATGGGGGAGTCCTGAATATTTTAATTGGTGACCTATTAGAGATGCATCCTGAAAACAAAGACAATCTTGGGATAGCTGGAGCATGAATTTAAATTAGTTATACTGTTGGACAATATAAATTTAGAAATAATCCATTTTCACCACAACCTTATAAAAATAATGTCAAAATAATACAAATTAAGGAGAAATCTTTCAGCTATTAAACATTTAATTTTTTTTTGAGAAAACAAATGAAGGGCAAAAATAAAATTACAATTGTTGAATATATTAAAAACATAATATTAAGAACATATATATCAAATTTATGAGATAAAATACAAAATTTATTCAGAAGAAAAATGTATATTCACATATACTTTTAGTACATGACAAGAAAAAATATAACTGAATTAACATTCAAGTAGAAAGGTAGAAAATGAATAAGAAAACATTTTTAAATAGTAGAATAAAGAAAAAGTTACTAAAATGTTAATAAATTAGATAAAAATATTAATAACTAGATATGGATCACAAAGAATTGAATCTTCCAGGTAAAAGAGAGGAATTCGAAAAAATGAGTGACTATTTAAACTAATGACAAATAAGGAAGATACCAGGATACACAAACTTGAAAAAGTTAAAAATAGGAAATATTTAATTACCACACATCCAGATGCACTTAAAATATATAAGAAAATTTATATTTTGTATTTAATATGTGAAAAGAAATATTTAGTAGAACTTTTTGTTTATAACCTTAAAATCACAGATAGTTTTTTAAAATCTTTATTGTTAAGAGTATTACAGATGTCCTCCCAATACTAACATTATTTTTTGCGAATTTAAATAGACCAAAGGGAAGAAATAAATTGACGTTTAAAAAAAGTTTTTGATTTACATTTCTTATTCCCCACTCTGCTAGCAAATGCGGAGACCCTCAAATTCTGTTGAGAATATTTTTAACCTTTCAAGCATATTTAAAATGCTGTGTAAACTTTCCAAAGTCTAAACAATGCAAGAATATATATATAGTTATTTATATATATATAACTATATATAGTTAGAACTATATATAGTTATATATATATAACTATATATAGTTATATATATATAGAATATATATATATATATATAGTTATTTTTTATTTGTTTTCAGTTAGAGCTAAATAACACTAAGCAAATATCTAGCAAAGGGATGGAACCATAACAGTAAGACAGTATTTTTCTAATTGTAGATTTGCATATTTGATTGGATATTAATGTTACTTGCTATGGTCAAAGGAGGCGTGGGAAATGCTGGATTAAACAGATTTCCTTACTGTAGAACCACTCAGAGAGCTGAAATGTGTTAGCAGGCCTGGGGAATCCACAACAGATGGATTTCATTGCTTGTCAAATTTATCTCAAAATAAAACAAAAGCAAAAATATCTCCTCCTCAGAGTCTCTGTGTCCTAAACTTCCACTGAATATGTGGAGTCATAAACCTGGGATCTCAATGAATTCACCCTCAGATAATTTTGTGAAACCTGAAGAGAACACAGACAAGTAAAAATACTGTACTATTTCACTTATATGTAGAATCTAATGAACAAAATAAACTAACAAACAAAATAGAAACAGAATCATAGATACAGAGAAGAGACAGCTGTCAAAGGGATCGGAGGCTGGGTGAAAGGAGGTGAAGGGATTAAGAAGGAGAAAAAAACACATAGATAACTAGATAATGGACAACAGTGTGGTGCTTATCAGAGAGAAAGGGGGTGCGGGGAGGTGGAAGAGGGCAAAAGGGGGACAAATGGTGGCAGAATGAGACTTGACTTTGGGTAGTGAGCACACAATGCAGTGTGTTATAGTGTTGTACACTTGAAACCTGTATGATTTTATTAACCAATATCACTCCAATACATTCAATTAAAAAAAGATAATAAAACGAATGTCTTTAGGCAAGGAAAATAGTCTCTAGTTCCATTCAGCATTGGCCACCCCTGTTTACATAATACTCAGCCTTTTCACAATTTTTATTACTTTATTTGTCCTAAAATATTTGAATTTGTAACTTAGGCTAGAGATAAAATTTACAGTTGACAACAAATTAAATATCTGAAATATCCTAATATCAAATGAAATAAAGAAACATAAAATATTAGTACATCATGACCTAATGGGGTTCATTCCATAAATATTGTTTAAAATTTTATTAATATAACTCACCATGTTAATAAAAAATCAGTTATCATTTCAATAGTCCTTTAAAAGCCTCTGATAAAATTTAGCGCCTGCAAAAAAATTCACTTATTAAAATACAAATCAAAAGATATATGCTTAAAATAAAGCATATGAATAAAAAATCATGAAGCTTCAAACAATTTCAAAGCAGCTATCAGCCTCACTCAATGTGACACTCTTATGTTGACCCACTAAAATCAAGAACAGAATGACTTCCTCTCACTCTCTTACTTAATACTGTCCTGAAAATGATCACATTTTAAGGAATACAAATTCTACATTCTGAAAAAAAATGAGGGAGCATTAGTATTTTTGCAGATTATACTAATTGCAAAAGTATTTAGAAATACTAAGAGAAGTAATTAAAGAACAATTATAACTGCAAGTTTATAAAGATATCTGAAATGAAATAAATATATATTAAAATCTTTTCTTAAAATATAATTTAAAAAATTTCCCATCAACACATCTCTCCCCCAACACAAAAAAAAGGATGTGGAGATCAATTTAACAAAATATGCAGGACCAATGTTAAGATAACTAAAAATTTACTGAGGGAATTAAAGAGTCATAGCCCTGGTCAGTGGCTCAGTTGGTTAGTGTTGTCCTGTACACCAAAATGTTGTGGGTTTGATTCCTGATCAGGGCGAGTAATGTGTTCCTGGAAGACAAGGATAGTGTGTTTCATTTGCCTTTGTAGTCTTCAAAGAATTAGCATTGCAAGCCTCGTAAGGGCCAGTGCTTTGCTAGGTATTGGGATAAAAAAATCAGTGAGACAGCCCCAGGTCTCCCGCTGCTTCAGTTATGTGAAAATCCAAAAATAGCCCTGGCGGTTTGGCTCAGCGGTTGGAGTGTTGGCCTGTGGACCGGAGAGTCCCCAGTTCAGTTCCCACTAAGGGCACATACCTTGGTTGCAGTTTGTCCCCAGCCCTGGTTGGGGTCATGTGGGTGGCAGCCACTTGATGTGTCTCTCTCACATCGATGATTCTCTCTCTCTCTTCCTCCCTTTCTCTCCCTCCTGTTCTGTCTGAAGATAAATGCAAAAAAAAAAAAAAAAAAAAAAATCCAAAAATACATTCAGATGTGCCAGGACAAACTTCCATGATGATAGTAGAGCTAAAAGTTTACAAAACAATGAGTAAATATTTAGCTGTATACATTTAGAATTTAGCCAGAATAAAGATCCGAGATGTAAAATCATTTACTTTCTTCCTCTTATTGGGAGGAGATATATAAAAGTATTCAGTTTGGTGAGATTTCACTTCTTGTGTGTATTGGTTAGAGAGATTTTATAGAATTGGGAACATTACATAAGACTTTATAAAGCAATTGTCTATTAATTATCACATGTTTCAAAACAAAGCATTTACTCATCTCAAAATTAAGGAAATACCAAATTGTTCTTTTCGGAAAGATTTATTACTTCAGCTCACCTTTGCTATCATTGTGTCTTGCGATGCACAGTGCAGAAGTGTCCAGCACATTCCCCCGCAAACCCTAACTGCTGCATTCATTCCCATATAAGACAATGACAATAAGAAATAGCTCTGTCTTGAACAACACCTGCTATCATCTAATGATAAACATGCTGAAGTGAAATTTTCCTTTATCAATCTAGCTTTATGCATTTCCATTTTTAAATTGATAAAATCTCTCTTCACTGCTTTTGAACAAAATATTTTTTATTCAATACCTCGGAATCCCTCAATATCTTGCAAATAAATCATAGCAAACAACGAAAACGGCTAATTGGTAATACTGAGAAAATGGCATTCAATCAAAATGCTTACAGGAATGAAATGGAAAGCTTCTGCATGCTTTTGTTGTTAACGTATACTGGATAAGATATCTGATACATGTCAACTAAACAATCATTAGAGACTCCTCTTTGCACACTAAAGCCACAAAGCACATCAGGCTGTTGTAATCCTGACGATGTGTTCAGTGTGATTTCTAAATGTAGAACATGCTATCAAGCACTTGCCATTCAAGTCACTGTGTAGCCCCATGTTCTGTTTCTAGAGGTCAACACAGGATGAAACAAAGAAACCCAGTCTCCAATTCCAAACTTTCATTTCCTATCTGGTAAGGTCCCTTGATTTAGAACACACAGCTAAACTTTTTCCCTAACTATGGCCCTATCACCTGATCTGTTGACTTCTTATTTATCCCTGGGAAAGCCACATTATCCATTGGTGTGATGTTGTCTCTGTTAGTAATTTGGGTTAATAATTATTGTCACTACAAGTACACAAATCAGGTAATTTGTTTGATGTTATGTGCAGGCAAGTTCAGCTCTTGAAACTAGTATGCTACAAAGGTATATTCTACAGACAAGCACTTTTATGAATATACGTATTACAGTAGTCTAATATGAAAGAACTAAGACTACTTATATTGTTTTCATGTTTACAAACAGTCCTGACATTTGTGATGTGGAGTTCTTCACAATGTAGGAGAAAAGCCATTCAGTCTAACATTGAAAGTCTGAATTCAGTCTCAGTTTCACCAATTAGTTTTGGACCTTCCAGGAATCATTAAGCTATCTGGGCCTCATGTTCTTACACATAGTATCAGGGTAGTGCTCTTAACCTTCATATATCATTTGTATATATTGGATTTTCTAAACTCTAATATGGTGTTTGAAATTTAGGTGTTATTACCATTGTTGCTTTTGTTGATAATAGTGAGAAAATGGTTGGTGGTAGAATGATGGTATTGACTGTTTTATTTTTGTTTAAATAAGATTGTCATTGAAAAACTCACCCTAGTCCTGGACAAACTATAACACTAAGGTTAATCTTATTTTAATATCAATATCCTAAAATCTTTTTAGTTCTTACCATTAGAATTAGAAGAGTCTCACCAGGCTGAAATGAAGCTTTTCAGCCCAAGAGAAATGATTATTACGGAAACCAAAGACTTTTTATCAGGAGTCCGTGCCCTCCCTGAATTGGGCTCTTTCCTCACCTGGGCTGGGAACATGCTGGCAGTGGTGTGGAGCAGGTAGGACATGTGAAATTAGCGAGTTAAGTGAAGGTCCTTGGTTATGCTCTGAGTGGAACTTTTGTTGAAGATTTACAAAGAGTAGAGTGGAGCCAGATTGCAGGTAAGATTCTCTGGAAAGCAAAATGTGAATTGGAGTTTAATTAAAAGATGTTTAGCAAAAAGTGTCCTTACGATCAATCTCTCGGAAAGGGACAAGCAGCAGCGGGCAGAGGGAGAAGTTGAGCTGTGATTCAAGCTTAATGAGAGTCTCAGAGACCCCAGAGAAGCTCTGGAGCCAGATGCCCTTTAGAGTTGTTGAGATTTGGATGGAGACAGCCTGACCTCTCTATGCAAAGGTTGGTCCATCATTGGATGTGAACTGCCCCGGGAAGAGTGTGACATTCTGAAAATGGCTGGCAGATGCTGGGCAATCCTTGAAGGGGCAGGCAGCTGAAGGCTATCTGCCGACACACACCCAGCAGCTGGGGCAGTGAGTCCCTCCTTGAAAGGGATTCTGGGTACATCACAGGGTCCACAACAAGCCCCCACTAGCTGCAGAGAGCAGGCAAAGAAGTCGGGAGAAATAAAAATGAATAATTAATTCCTATTTATTGTGTTCCAGGTACTGGACTAGACATTCTCTTGGTTATCTCATTTAATTATTGCAAATCTCTATGTGTTTAAGTGGCTACTTTATTTCATAGAAGAGATAACCAAGGTTCAGAGAAATAGAGTAGTTTGCCCCAAATCACACGGCTGGGAGGTGGCCAAAGAAAGATTGCTTGAGTGGAGGGTTTCCATCATTGACTGGTACCAGCTCCTGCCACTGGAGGAGAAGCAGCAAAGTCAAGGTTCAACTAAATAGGATTAGCTCCCAAACATGCCCTTTCCCTCTTGTCACTACATAGCTAAATGTCCTATCTGGTCTTTTTTACTTGAAGATTATTGAACAGTGAAAACAATGTTTCATGGTCATTCAATCAAACACACGTTGTGGGTTAGCTTTTGTGAGTTTTTTACAGTACAGAGAATTTTTTTAAATGCTAAAATAGTAATCAGAAAAAATGTTACAGTGTTACAAAGCAGGATAACTACCTTGGTTTTTTGAGTATTTCGAGCAAAGTCTAAAGGAGAAAATAATGAGGAAGAGAGTTGATTCAAATACTCACAGTCCAAAAGCCAATTAACATTGCCTTACAGTTGTTCACTGCCTAGGATAGCAGAACAGTTTTACATTTCCGAGTAAAGTTATGTTTTATGAAATAACAAAGATTCTTATCAGTTAAATCAAATGAGTTCCACATTGCAAGCTTTTAATATATTATATTTTTTATACTACGTCTTCAATAACACAGGGAAATGGGAGAGGAAATATCTCCATATGAAAATTGCATAAACTACAGCAACTCATAATAGTTATCTCTCTCAAAAGCTGGTGCAATGCCAGGTAATAATTTATTTTAAAGTTACACTTCATTTCCCCATGTATTTTATTTAAACGAATCATTTATATTGCTGACTAAATATTTCCACTGAGCCTGTTCTTTGAAGCCCCCAAGCCAAGATTATTCACCAAAAGATTCCAAGTGATAGATTTAGAAAGATGTCCTTAAAGCAAACCAAATAAATACAAATGGAAACACTTCTTCAATATTTTAATAATGAAAAGGAAGGATGTCTTTACTATTTTCTTGGCTACTTAATCCGTCTCTTACCATAGTAATTCTAGCTTGGAAATAGGGCTAACACCAGTCCATGACCTGCCTTCATGTTAATAAAAGGCAGCATCTTTCATATTCATTGGGTGAAATAGTGACACACTGCTGCATAAAACACTTGGGTTTCAAGGCAAGTCAACTCTGATGAACGGAAGTGCAACTTGAAATCCAAGATGTGGGCTTTGGACTTGGCTTTGCCACTAACTACTTGTGTGCCATAACTTGACACAGCATCTCTCTGAGCTTCAGTTTTCTTTCTTTTAAAATAAATATATAAAAATAACCCTCACTAGTGTTAGGAGGATGACTTTTTTTTAATTAAATTAATTTTTTTACTGATTTTGTTTTTTTAGAGAGAGAGGAAGGGAGGAGAGAGAGATAGAAACATTGATGAGAGAGACACATCCATTGGCTGCCTCCTGCATGTCCCCCCACTGGGGACTGAGCCCCAAACCCAGGCATGTGCCCCAACTGGGAATGAAACTAGCCACCTCTTGGTCCATGGATGGATGCTCAACCACTGAGCCACACAGGCTGGGCAGGAGGATAAATTTAGTTAATACTTGTGAAATAAACTTTGGAAACATATAATCCTAATGACTATGCATTATGTAAATCATGTTCCTTTGGGAGAATATAAGTAATAAGACCAGTAACAGTATAAGAGAGACTGTTTTCTCAAATCCTTGACCAAACAGTACATAACCCAAACTTCTCTGTTTGCCTCTCCAATAGATAAGAACATATTTTGTGTCAGTGTACACTTCATTAATTTTTAGTGAGGCTGGGCAACTTTACACAGGTTTAAAATGTCTTTCTGCTGTGAACCGCCTGCCCTTGACCTTTGTTGCATTATTGTCTTGTATGTGTTAATTTATAAGAGCTCTTAGAGGACATTTATTGACATTTGATATATTAAATATTTTTGGCCAACTTGTTATCTCTCTTCATTTTGTGTGTATTATTTTTGTCAGGAAAATATTTGAAAGTTGGTGAAATTACATCTGCGTAGTTCTCGTCACAAAAAAATTATTTGTCACAATGTATGTTGAATAGATGTTAACTAGACTTACTGTGGTGATAATTTTGCAACATATGCAAATATTGAATCATTATGTTGTACACCTGAAGCTAATATAATGTTATATGTCAATTACACATCAATAAAAAAATTCTCTTAACTCAAAAAAATTAAAGAACTTGAATAGATATTTCTGCAAAAGAAAACACCCATATTCATATGGCTAATATGTATATGAAACAATGCTTAATATTACTAATTAGCAGGAAAATGGAAATTAAAACCACAAGGAGATATCATCTCACACAGTTAGGATGACTATTACATAATATGTATTAAAAAGCCAAAACACATCCAGACAGAACACATCAGTGACCTTTTAGAATTTATTTTAGTAAGGTTAGTAACCTAGTTATCCCAGTTTATTTTTTATGCCTTTGGCTATTTAACTTTTTCAACATCTTTATAAAATATTCATTGTTTTCCATTCATTGATCAAAATGTGGATTTTAACTTGCAATATATGCATTGGGCCTTTTGTTCTGTACTTTGTATTCTATTCTTGTTTTAATTCCAATATTTTCTAAGCATTTTAAATAAGTTTTAGAGCTAAACTTTCTCATTTTACCCTTTTTTCCAGATTTTTTATTTGCTACTATGTCAAGAAGTTTCTGTTTTCCTATATGAAATATAGCATAATTTTTGGTTTAAAATATATCCTATATTATGCCAATAAATGAAGTTTCCAATTACCCTTACTCCTGATCACTGTGCAAGAATATGTATCACAATTATTTGGTAAATAGAAGTCAGAATACATTTAAAGGAAGCTTCTAAGGTTCTGGAGACCAGAATATTATTGCTTATATAATTCTGACCCTACCATAGTCCCATATTATAACAAAAATACCAAATAAAGATGTAGTAAATTATGAGAAGAAATAAAATAAATACGTCCAAATCACACAATACATTTATAAGTTCACACACACACACACACACACACACACACACACACACACAAGTATTGGCAAGGATGTGAAGAAATTGGAATCCTTCTAACTGTAGGAATGCAAAATGGTGCAGCCTTTCTGGAAAAGGTCTGGAGGCTTCTTAAAAATAAAGCTGCCTATGATCTAGCAATCTCACTTCTGAGTACTTATCCAAAAGAACTGAAATCAGGGTGCTGAAGAGATATTAGCATGCACTGTTGATAATAGCCCAGAAGTGGAAACAACTTAAATATCCATAAACAGATGAATGGATAAAGGATATATACTATATCAGCGATTTTCAACCGGTCCCGCAAGAAGCACACCAGTGTGCCGTAAGAATTTGTAAAACATGTGATACCTGCCTAGTCAAGGGCACTGACCTCTTTCCCCTTAGACTGCCAAATAAGAAAATGACAACAGCCAACACAACAATAACCATCTGGTGTGAATGAATCAAAATTATACCTATTTTTTGGTCAGATCAGCAAAAAATTAATATATTTTTGGTATGCTGCAGAATTTTAGTAATTAGTTTATGTGTACAATGAGATAAGGTTGAAAATCGATATGCTATATAAATACAATGGAATACAGTTCAGCATTAAAAAAAGAGTTTATTCTGTCATATGTGACAACATGGTTGAAGCTTGAAGACATTATACTAAATGAAACAATCCAGTCACAGAAAGACAAATACTGTATGTTTCCACTTACATGAAGTTTTTAAAATAATCAATTTCATAGACTCAAAGAACGGAATGGTGGTTGCCAGAAGCTAGGGGGAGGAAGACTTGGGGAGTTACTAATCAATAGGTACAAAGTTTCAATTAAGCAAGATGAATAATAAGTGACTAGAAAAAGAGAAGAGGTTATTAGTTTGAGCACCCCCTGCTCTGGTTGCTACTGACCCAGAGTTGGTAGCTGGCTTGACCAGCATGTTTAAGTGTGATGCACATTGTGATAATGGCTGTAATACCAACAAAAGCTAAAATGGGAGACTCATGCGGCTAAATCTCAAATATTGGGAACTAAGTCAAAGTGAAAAAGTTTAAGGGAGTAGAGAAAACCATACTAGAAAAGTGAGACAAGAATAAAATAACACTTCATTCAATGACAAAAACAAAGCAAAAAACCTGTAAACAACCAAATTATCCTTCAGCTTCTGAATTTATAAACAACTGTACAATCCTACAATAAAATACTACTCAGCAATAAAAAGAATAGTTTATAAATGCAACGACATGGGCCAATCTCTAATACTTTATGTTTGATCAAGGAATCCAGATTCACAAAGCTACATACTGTGTGATTCTATTTATATGCCATTGTGGAAAAGGCACACTGTTAAGATAAAGAACAAATGAGTGGTTTCCAGAGGTTAACAGTGGAGAGAGTAACTGACTACAAGAGGCAGCACAGGAGATTTTGGGGGTGACAGGGCTCCTGTTATCGTTGTGGTGGTTGACATGGGGTTACATGATTCTCTCCATTTATCAAAACCCATTGAAATGCATACCATAAAGTAATTTTTCCTTTATGTAAATTAGGGGATAAAAGGATTAAAAAGACAAAACACATTAGTGACCTTTTAGAATTTACTTTAGTAAGGTTAGTAACCTAGTTATCCCAGTTTATTTTTTATGCCTTTGGCTATTTAATTTTTTTCAACATCTTTATAAAATACTCAGTGTTTTCCATTCATTGATAAAAATGTGTATTTTAGCTTGTAATATATGTATTGGGCCTTTTGTTCTGTACTTTGTATTCTATTCTTGTTTTAATTCCAATATTTTCTAAGCATTTTAAATACTTTTTATAGCTAAACTTTCTCATTTTACCTTTTTTTCCCCAGATTCTTTATTTGCTATTATGCCAAGAAGTTTTTGTTTTCCTATATGAAATATAGCATAATTTTTGGTTTAAATATATCCTATATTATGCCAATAAGTGAAGTTTCCAATTACCCTTGCTCTTGATCACTGCATAAGAATATGTATCACCATTATTTGGTAAATAGAAGTCAGAATACATTTAAGGGAGGCCCCTGAGAGTTTATTCATTTGTTTTGTTTTGTTTAGATTCTATATATAAGTGAAACCACTAGGTATTTGTCTTTCTCTGTCTGACTTGTTTCACTTAGGATAATACCCTCTAGCTCCATCCATGTTGTTGCAAATAGCAAGATTTCATTCTTTTTTTTTTATTGCATTATCTGTATATATATGTATGTATTTGTGTGTATATATACCACATCTTCTTTATTCCTTCATGTATCTATGGACACCAAGGTTGCTTTCATATCTTGCCTATTATAAATAATGCTGCAAGGGACATAGGGTGCATATATCTTTTCAAGTTAGTCAGGGTTTTTGTTTGTTTTCTTTGAATAAACACCCAGAAGTGGTATTACTGAGTCATATGGCAGCTCTATATTTTATTTTTTGAGGACCCTCCATACTGTTTTCTGTAGTGGCTGTACTAATTTACAATCCCACCAATAGTACACAAGGGTTCTCTTTCCTCCATACCCTCACCTGCACTTTTGATTTCTTCATTTTTTGATGAAAGCCATTCTGACAGCTATAAGGTAATATCTTATTATGGTTTTGATTTGCATTTCCCTGATGATTTGTGATGTTGAGTATCTTTTCATGTCTTTCAGCCATCTGTATATACTCTTTGTTGTTGTTTTCCAAATTTGTTTTTTCTTTATTGATTTTAGAGAGAGAGGAAGGGAGAGGGAGAAAGACATAGAAACATTGATGAGAGAGAACATTGATTGGCTACCTCCTGCATGCCCCCACTGGGGGTTTGGCCCACAACCTGAGCATGTGCCCTGACTGGGAATCGAACCTGCAACCTCTTGGTGCATGGGTCGACGCTCAACAACTGAGCCACACCGGCTGGGCAGGCCATCTGTATATACTCTTTAGAGGAATATTGATTCAGTCTTTTGCCCATTATTTTTTTAAATTGAATTGTTTAATTTTTTAATGTTAAGTTGTATGAGTTTCTTATATATATTGGATATTTACTCCTTATCAGATGTATCATTGGCAAATATCTTCACCCATTTAATAGGTAGTCTTTTTATTTTATTGATGGTTTCTGTGCAAAGCTTTTTAGTTTGATGTAGTCCCAGTTGTATATTTTTTTCTTTTATCATCTTTCCCTGAAGGGACATATCCAAAAAGATATTACTAAGACTGATGTCAAGGAGTTTACGGCCTGTGGTTTTTTTGTAGGAGTTTTATGATTTCAGGTCTTACATTGAAGTTTTTAATCTATTTTGAGTTTATTTTTGTATATGGTGTAGGAAAGTGGTTCAATTTCATTTTTTGCATGTATCTGTTCAGTTTTCCCTACACTAGTTATTGAAGAGATTGTCTTTACCCCATTGTATATTCTTGACTTCTTTGTCATAGATTAATAGACCATATAAACAAGGTTTGTTTCTGGGTTCTCTATTCTGTTCCATTGATATATATCTCTGTTTTGGTGCCAGTACCATGTTGTTTTGATTATTGCAACTTTGTAATATAGTTTGATATCAGGGATCACAATGTCTCCCACTTTTTTTTCCTCATTTTTTTTTAGCATTATTTGTTCTAGTTCTGAGAAGAATGCCATTGGCATTCTAAAAGAAGTTTCATTTAATCTGTATATTGCTTTAAGTAGTAAGGACAATTTAACAATATTAATTCTTCCAAACCATAAGCATGTTGTCTCATTCAATTTATTTGCATCCTCTCCAGTTTCTTTCTTTAATGTCTTATAGTTTTCAGGGTACAGGTCTTTCACCTGTTTTATTAAAAATATTCCAAGGTATTGTATGCTTTCTGATGCATTTGTAAATGGGATTGTTTTCTTAATTTCTATTTCTGATTGTTTATTACTAGTTTATAGAAACACAACGGATTTTTGTATATTGATTTTGTATCCTGCAACTTTACTGAATTTATTTATCAGTTATAATAATTTTTGGTTTCTACATAGAAACCCTTAAAGATTCATGCCATCTGCAAATAAGGAGAGTTTTACTCTTCCTTTATGATTTGGGTGCCTTTTATTTCTTTGATTGCTGTACATAGGAGTTCCAATACTAAGTTAAAAAGAAGTGGTGTTCATGGATATTCTTGTCTTGTGCCTGATCTTAGAAGAAAAATGTCCAGATTTTCACCATTGAGTATAATATTAGCTGTGGGTGTGTCATGAGTAGCCTTTATTATTTTGAGGTATGTTTCTTCTCTACCCCCTTTTGAGAGTTTTAATCATAAAAGGATATTGAATTTTGTCAAATGCATTTTCTGCATTTAATGAGATGGTCATATAATTTTCATCTTTTATTTTGTAAATGTGATGTATCATATTGATTGATTTAAGAATAATGAACCAATCTCTCAATTTACCCTGGGATAAATTCCACTTGATCATGATGTATAATTATTTTAATGTACTGTTGAATCTTGTTAGCTAATATTTTGTTAAGAATTTTTACATCTATGTTTATCAATGATACTGGCCCATAGTTTTCTTTTTTTGTAATAACTTTGTCTGGTTTTGGTATCAGGGTAATTCTGGCTTCATTTAATGAGTTTTGAAGCATTCTTTCCTCTTTAATTTTTTAAAAATAGTTTAAGAAGTATAAGTATTAATTTTCCTTTAAATGTTTGGTAGAATTCAGCTGTAAAGCCATCTGATCCTGGAATTTTATTTGATGGGAATTTTTCAATTACTTTTTCAATTTCATTGCAGGTAATTATTCTGTTTAGATTTTCTATTTCTTCTTTGCTCAGTCTTGTAAGGGCATATGCTTCTGGAAATTTATGCATTCCTTATAGATTGTCAAATTTGTTGGCATATAATTATTCATAGCTTTCTTTAATGGTTCTTTTTATTTCTGTGTTATTGGTTGTAACTTCTTTCATTTATAATTCTATTTATTTGGGTTCTCTCTCATTTTTTCTCAATGAGTTTGGCTAAAGGTTCTTCAATTTTATTTATCTTTTCAAAGAACCATCTCTGTTTCAGTGATCTTTATATATAATTTCTATTTCATTTATCTTATTTATTTTCTTATGTTTACTTTGGGTTTTGTTTGTTCTTTTTCTAGTTCCTTTAAGCCAGTGGTTCTCAACTTTCCTAATGCCGTGACCCTTTAATACAGTTCTTCATGTTGTGGTGACCCCCAACCATAAAATTATTTTTGTTGCTATTTCATAACTATAATTTTGCTACTGTTATGTCTTAGGCGACCCCTGTGAAAGGGTCATTCGACCTCCAAAGGGGTTGCGACCCACAGGTTGAGTACCGCTGCTTTAAGCTATATCTATAGCAATATGTTTTAAGCTGATAGGCATTTAAGTTCCAATATATTCTAAAAACGACTTCATTTTTACTCGATCCTTCACATTTTACGTTTCTTATGTCATAGTTTGGATCTTTTTGTGTTGTGTGTCTTCTAACTGCTTATTATAGTTTGAGTTGAGTTTGACACTTTTTTTTTCTTTTTACCTTTATGCTAGCTTTATAAATGGTTGATTTGCTATATTTATTAAATATTTGACTTAACCTATGTGATATTTTTCTTTTCTCATATTTTCTTATTTATAATTATGGCTTTTCCTTTTCTGCTTAAAGGTGAGTCTTTAATATTTCTTGTAAAACTGGTTTAATGGTGATGAACTTCTCTAGTTTTTGCTTGTCTGGGAAATTCTTAATCTCTCCTTCAGCTCTGAATGATAACCTTGCTGGGTAAATTATCTAGATTTTAGTTCCCTGTCTTTTAGCACTATAAACATTTTATTCCATTCCCTTCTGGCCTATAAAGTTGCTCGTGAAAAACCACCTCCTAACATTGTGTGGTTTCCTTTGTATTAACTCTTTTTGTATGTTTGTTTTCTTTTCTTTTATTTTTGTTTATTTGTTTTTTTGTTTATCTTGCTTCCTTCAAATTGTCTCTTTAACTTTTGCCATTCTAATTACAATTTGACTTGATGTGGGTCTCTTTGGGTTCATCTTGTTTGAAACCCTGTGCTCCTGGACCTGGATGTATATTTCCTTTTTCAGGTTAGGAAAGTTTTCAGTCACTATTTTAAAAATACATTTGTATTCCTTTTTTTGTCTCCTTCTGGAATCCTTATATAATGTGAATGTTTGTGCCCTTGATGTTACACAACAGGTACCATAAAATATTCTCATTTTAAAAAATTATTTTTCTTTTTGCTGTCTTGATTGGTTAATTTCCACCTGTCTTCCAGGTCATTGATCTGTTTTTCTCTATTAGCTAATCTGATATTGATTTCTTCTAATATATTTTTCAATCAGTTATTGTATTTTTCACCTCTGCTTGGTTCTTCATCATGCTTTCTAACTTTGACGAAGTTCTCCCAAAGGTCTCGTATTTCACTCTCAATGTTGCTGAGTATCCTTATGACCATTTCATTGAATTCTTTATAAGACAGATTACGTGTTTGTTTCTTTAGGACTTTTTTCTGAGATTTTTCTTGTTTCTTTATTTGAGTGATATTCCTCTGCCTTTTCATTTTGTGTGACACACTATATTTGTTTATATTGTAAATGATAAACGGGCCATGTAGTAAATCTGACAAGTTCAGTGACTGAAAATATGATAATAAATTCCCAACTGGACGAGTCGTGGTGGTTAGTCATGCCCCAAGCCTATAGCTTCATTAGTAAAAGGTTTATCTTCTATTTTAGCAAGCCCTGTCCATTGTTCTTGTACATCTAGGTTAACACACCTTTGAAATGCCAGAGTAATTCTCTTCTCCACCCCCATCAGAGGCCTAATGACTCTCAAGAGAACACATTATTTTGTTGCCTATATACCACCTCTATTTACTGTAAGTGGTTAAATGTTAACTATTCTGTACCCACCAATGTAAAAGAAATATGCATCTCTCCATTTTATTTGTTATAAAGTTCAGCATCCTCCTGTGCTGCCATCTTGGACCTCCCAGTGCTAAACATTTTTTAATGATCCCTCCATATTTAAAGTATCCACAAAACTTTGTTAATTTCATTGTGCTTTGAAAATATTTTTATAATATGGGTCGTGACGTGAATATTTACAACAATAATAAATAGTAATATATATTTATATGTATAAGATATATATTTAATATATATTAAGCATGAAATTGTTACATAATATATTATATATTTATTTTCTTATATAATATAACATATAATATATTCTACATCCTATGCTATATATTATATATTTATTATATATCATATCTGTTATTTATATATTTAAAAATCTTAGTATATATGATACAATTATATATTATATATATTATTTATATTATACTGTTGGGGTTGAATTGTGTCCTCCAAAAAGATATGTTGATGTTCTAACACCTGGTACCTATGAAAATAAGGTCTTTGCAAATGTAATCAAGATGTAAATTAAGACAAGGTCAGGTAGAAGTAGGGTGGACTCTTAATCTAACATGACCAGTGTTCTTATATGAAGAGACACAGAGATGGACACAGTGAGAAAGGAGAATGCCATATGAAGACGGAGACACAGACACACAGGAAGGACATTGTGTATGGATGGAGGAGGCAAAGATTGGAGTATTGCATTTACAACCAAGAAATGCCAAGGATTGCCAGCAATATTAGGTGCTAAGAAAACAGCATAGAACATAATTGCCCCTATGACCTTTAGAGAGAGCATAGTCTTGCCTACACCTTGATTTCAAACTTCTAGTCTCCAGAACAGTTAGAGAAAAATTTCCTCTTATTTTATGATATCCAATTGGTGGAACTTTGTATTGGCAGCTCTAGGAAACTAATACCTACACATATGTTTATTATAGGCACATATATAAAATGAAAATTTTAGTATACATATATAAATGTATAAATATATAGTTTACATATATACATATATACACTATATAAAAATATATAGTTTAGTATACATATATACATATATAAGTGTATTGTTTTATATACATAAATCTAAATACATATATAAATATATAGTAAAATTATAAAGTTATAATTTTCACATTTTAAATTTATTATATATGTATATAAATATATACACTAAAATTTCATTATTTTTATGCAATATGCTTGTACATTTTTTTTCTTTTTTTTCTTTATTGATTTTAGAGAGAGAGGAAGGGAGAGGGAGAGGGAGATAGAAACGTCGATTAGAGAGAACATCGATTGGCCGCCTCCTGCATGCCCCCCACTGGGGATTTGGCCCACAACCTGAGCATGTGCCCTGACTGGGAATCAAACCAGCGACTCCTTGGTGCATGGGTCGACGCTCAACCACTGAGGCACACTGGCCGGGCAATATGCTTGTACATTTTACAGACACTGTATTAAGTGCTTTTGTTTACATTGTCTTATTCTTGTTTTATCTCTCTGATCTATTTGAAGTGTTTTCTCTTGAAATGGTCATGATATTCTATTCATTCAGGAATATTAAGTTTTTAAAATTGATGATCATGAAATATTTGTCACACATTCACTATGATTTTGTTCTCATGGATGCTGTAGTCTTTTGTTATATAATATATAGGACTATGTCACACAAGCTAGTTTTAATATTTTGTGGCCAAACCCACAATTCAAGTATATTCCAATCATGGAGTCATAATAATTTCTAAACTGTTTTAATTAAAACCCATCTGAATCCTGTATATGGAATTTATAATCAGTGATCATTTCTGGATTAACTTTATGACTCATAGACAGTCTAATACTTATTTTCTAATCCATAACTAATTCATAAAAATGATTATCAGTCATTTTTATAATGGTGCTATTCTTTCTAAATTTGCATAATTATATCATTGTAAATAGTATAGGTCTAGCTGCTCAAACAGCTAGGAATGTCTATCAGGTGTGGGAGAGGGCAGTATCCAATTTCAAAACAATAAAATTCAACAGCTGTGCAATGAGACAAGTTAACTCCCAAGATAAAAAGTTAAGATCTCTAGCTGGCAAAAGTTGGAATTAGAAAGGATCTTTGTTAGAAATACCTAGAATGGTGGGACATTTGAAAAGAAAGTACAGGGCATTACTATTTCTGGGTCATTTTGGGCTATCCAAAGCAAGAAATCTGGCTCGTTTTTATGTGTTGAGTACTCTCTGGCATATTACATTATATAAATATAAAAATTGAGATCCTGTTCTGTAGTAATCTACTCTTATCCATTCTAAGTTAATATGTTAAATTGCTTTTTATTTTTTTAAAAGGATCTTACATCGAAATTTGTTTGCAAACATTTGTAGGAAAATAAAGCCGGATCTCTTCTGTTGAAGAAATGTACTGAGTGTCATTTAAAAAGTGACCTTACTTAACACACTGTTCCATTTGGCTCAAGCAGGTTCTACAGAGAGGTAATTTTTTTTTTTTTTTTTTTTTTTTTGGTCAGGATAAAAACAAAATGTCACATCATTTATGTTAGCCTTTTTCTTGTTTAAAAAAACTTGTTGACATGTCTTTATTTTTTGCTCTGGGTGAGGTTTAATATTTAGAATTTCAAGATATAATAATAATGATGCCATATTATATGAATATAACACCATACAATTAACAAACTAGAAGGCTAAATATTAGTTTTTCAATACTAAATCCTATAAAAAGTATCTGCTATACCGACCCCTCAAGGAATGAATTGGTGGATAATATAATTGTCAGTTTCTGTCTTTCCATCCAGACTTTCTTCCCACTTATTTTGTTACCTCTAATATACTATGAACTGGGAAATTAGAAAGCTAAGATTGATGAAATTTTGGTAAAATAAGAGTAATTAGGATCTCAATGCCTATCTAAGGAACTATTCAATGAATAGGGTATGAACTTTTGGCTATGAATACCATACGAATATCCCACGAACTATGAAATACACATGTATTTAAGACATCTGTTGTCTGCTCAGAAGAATTTTAGGACTATTCAGATTTCCCCGCCCTATAGCTTCTGTGTTTTTTAATCCTGCTAGAGGACAGATACAATTTGCCCTTGTATTCGATGGTAACTGTTTCCAGCATTTTGTTCCCCTGAAAGCCACTTTTTTTCAGGTGTGTAAGAAACCAGCTTTGTGGTTACAAATGTACTTAGTTTTGTTCCTTTTTTGTACTGTTCAGTGACTACGATGTATAATCTTGTTCTAATACTCCCAGTGACCTGGGCATGGACAATTCTGCTGGAAACAACCCAGGAAACTCAGAATAAGAGCAGGAGACAAGTTGGTCGGATAACAAGGACAAAATACTGCAGATCCGAAGTACAAATACTAGGTACTGGGACGGAAAGCAGGAATCTGGTCGGTGGCTCAGGGAAGAAGATGAAACCAATAAAGAAGCTGGACCAGGGTAGAGCTTGTCAGCAATAAATGGAAATGGAGTCCAGGACTATATTATCAGGAAAGTCATGCGCCTACTTCTGGCTGTAAGATCCTTGAAGAAAGAAACAGGTCATGTATCGTTTTTCATTGATCCTAGAGCAACCAGAACTGAGTTTTGATTGTTAATGACTGTGCTTAAGGGACACTATTGAGTTGTGCTGCAGCCAAAGTCTCCTTGGTGTAAAGCGTCAGGGACAGAGAAGAAACAGAGAGAGCCTGGATAAGAAATGGATTGACGGGCAGGAGTGTGGTGGGCTGACAGCATGAGGCTAAGACCTTTTATTTGTGTGCTGTAATGTTCAGAGAAGGCAAGGGCTCTGATCAGAGTGGCGCTGACATTAATTGTCATACCACCTCTTAGTAGCATTGATCAGACATTTGAAATCTTCCTCATTCTATCATTCTCATTCTAGCTGGTTTCTACATGAATATTGTTTTTTTTTTATTTTTATTTTTTGCTTTTGTTTTGTTTTGTCTGTTCTTAGAGGGCAAAGGTAGCAATTTGATGAGGAGAGGCATTGCAACACCTCGTTTGTCCTTACGGTAGAAAGAGCAAGTGGTTGGTTTTTTTTTTTTTTTTTTTTTCCACATCAGTGCTGTCGCTCTGGGCTATGATTTTTATTTTTGCTGAGACTGTCATAGTCATTTTTCTTTTCTCAGTTTCATTCCGGATCCACAGACCTTTTATGACATATGTAAGTCTTCGGGAGAGTAAGAAATAAATGCTTCTGCACAGGGAAGTCATTCTGTTATGGTTCTAATACCCTACTTTTCCTGAAGTAATTGACTGAGATTCGAAATTACTAACACACTTTTGAGAGCTAAGAAGTGATCAAGTGGCCTAAGACATATTTCTGTCACTTCACGTGGTCAAACTTTGTCTGACTGGCTGGAGTTTGGCTTCTACTCAGAATCAAACATCTCTGTACCATAAACTAATTTCTCACATGTCTCCTATAAAGCAGAATGGGTAAGGGATAGGTCTGGCGGCAGTGCACTTTTGCAAGATGTTTAAGGTACAAGACCTTGTTTTTTTTCTTTAAAGAATGATTAGCTTTCTTCTTCTTCTTTTTTAAATATGTTTTTATTGATTTTTTAGAGAGAGAAACAAGAAAGAGATAGAAACATCCATGTGAGAGAGACATCAATCGGCTGCCTCCTGCACGCCCCCTACTGGGGATTGAGCTTGCAACCTGGGCCTGTGCCCTGACAGGCCATTGAACCAGGACCTCTCAGTCCATGGGATGATACTCAATGCAATGAGCCGCACCGGTCAGGCAAGGTGTCCCTGGTTTTATCTTCACTTTGGAGACTTGTCTAGGGAAGGATGCCCTTTTATTAAGTTTCCTCAGATTGTGGCAGAATTCTTTTCCTGTGATTGTACAAATGGAGTCCAGTTGTCTTGCTTGCTGTTTGCCAGTGATGACTCTCATCACCCGGAGGCCTCTCTCAGGCTCTTGCCACATGGCTCTCTCCACACCATGGCAGTGGCTTCTTCACGACAAGCAGGGCAGCATCTCAGGCTTCTCTCAGGATGAGCCCACTCCCTTTCAAGGGCTCACATGATTAAGTCAAGCCCACCCAGGGTCATCTTCCTTTTATTAAAGTCAACTGTTTGGGGGCCTTAATTAAAAATGTAAAAATCTCTTCACCTTTGACATATAGTATGAATAAGTCATGGGAATGAAACCCATCCTATTTACGGTCCTGTCCTCACTTAAAGAAAAGGGATACTACAGAGCATGGACCTTAAGGGAAAGGAATCATGGGGACCATCTCAGAATTCTGCCTACCAGTTTCTTTTTTTAACTCTCTATTCTGAAAAGAACAGAGCATTTCTGCTAATTGATGTTCCTGAAGTACATAAAAACTTCTCCTGGAGATGAGCACTGCTATATTAAAGTTGAAGTAAATGTGTGAGATAAAGGACAAATGAGAACAGCACTGAGAAAAATATTTATCATTCTGCTTCTGGTTGTATGCTACCTTAACTAACCCTGCCCCCCAAAATAAGACACCTAAAAATGCCGGATACAATATTTAAAAATATATCTAACCCATCAATGAAGTGGAAACTTGGTAAGAAGTTTCCTAAAGGCCTGCAGCTAAATGAAAACATACACCCAGGATGAGAACTTGAGCACTGATCCTGGTGTTTGTTTGAAGACAGCACTACACCCAGGGGCTTGTGGGAAAGGAGCAATGCCCAGGGCCCGCTAAGATGGAAAGTCTTATAAGAAACTCTTCACAGAAATCTGGGATGTCTATGTAACAGGGCTATTCCCTCCAGGTTAGAGGGAACTAGAATTAAACAGCCAATTCTGGGAGACTATAAGAAAAATTATCTGTCTCAAACTCTATCACTGAGTGGAAATCAGAATATTTATTAGAAGGTGCTCAGGCAGATTTATAGTTTAAGTTCACCTTAGCTTGGTATACTGAAAATATCTTAAAGTAAAAATTTAAAGTAACCCCAGGTACCTGGTAGACACACCATTTTCTCCCCAAAGTAACTCACCTTCACAAAGGCCTCAAAGCGTTTTTATGTAATGAGGTTCCTAAAAGTAAGAGTTCACCATCATAATCTCTCTCTCTCTCTCTCCCACACACACAAATATCCCTACACCAGGAGATAAGGCATCATAAAAAATAAACAGAAAAAAGTAAAAAATAAAATGAGAGGCTCTAATCTTTAAAAATGTATTTGAAAAAATAATAGATTCAATTTAGAAGGAAAGAATCATAATTCTTATTATTTTGGATGATATGGGTTTTCTACATAAAATATCCCAAAGACTCTACAGCTAATTTTTAGCACCTATGGGAGGCTATAACAATATTTCTAAATACTATCACTTTATAAAAATAAACTGAATTTCTCTACAACAAACAGATAAAAAATATATCATTTACATTGTCACAGTAATAGAAAATAAGAATGAATCTAAAACATTTTTAAAAGCTTCATGAAAAAAACATTTCTAGAGGTCTCTAAAAAAGCCTAAATTAGAGAGAGATGTGATAAGTTCATACATTCAAATTCAATGCTGAAATATCTCAATTTTCCCTGCAGATTCAATGCAATTGCAATCAAAATCTTAACAGTCTTGGAATTCATTTAGTGCTACAGTAATTAAGACTGTAGGGTATGTGTGTAGAGATACAAAAAAAAATTATAAATTAAATAGACTAGAGAGTCTCAAAACACTGCCCTAAGTATATAGAATCATCATGTATGGAAAACTATACTATAGATCAGTGATAAAATTATATCAGATAAAAAATAAATTAATCCCCATCTACCTATCCAAAATGAATTCATGATGGGTTAAAACCTCAATATAAAAGGCAAAACCATAAGTGTTTTTGAAGGCATATAGGAAAATAATAATCTCAGTACAGGAAAAATATCTATGTAAGATATAATTATATAAGCCATAAGGGAAATGATTGATAAATTAAAATTTTAAAACTTTTTTTATTAAGACACCAGAAATAGAATAAGTCATCCAATGTCCTGAGAGGAGATGGTTATAATGCAGATAATTTACAAAGGATTATTATCCAGGATAAACAAAGAACTATAAATCTATTAAAAAAATAAGCAATAAAAATGGGCAAAATATATGGTTGTTCTGTATACTTAACAGAAACATCAATTGTGGTAGATAAATATATAAGATCATTAAACTCATTGGTAACTAGGGAACTAAAAATTTAAAAACCCACCTCCAAGATTGCCAAAATTAAAAACCATGACCATGTCAACAGGATTTGGAACAAGAACACTTGTACTTTGCTCCTTGGAGTGTAAATTAGAAAACAATGAAGAATTATTTAGTAAAAATCATACTCATGCCATATAACATAGAATTTCTATTCCTAAATACATACTCAGAGCAGTACTTCCTAATGTTTTTTAAATTATGACACTTATGAATAATGAAATATATATATGATATATATAAATATATATAAATTTACTAATGTAAATTTTAGGGATTGTGAGACCATGCATAACAAGGCTTAGATTTTTAAAATTCCATTAGATTCTCTGTATTATATAATTGGTATTTTTAGAAAAATTATTTAGGAATAAATTTGATATTAAATTTATCTACAGCTTCCAAATAATGTTTTCAAAATATTTATGGAAATGTTTAATTTGCTTCTATAAATATAACTTGCCTTATACTTGTAGTTGCTACGTGTAATTCTTGATCATAACACTTACATAATGAATTCGTTACATTCTCAAAAATTAGCATCAACGACAAACTTTGTTCACTCAAATATGTAATAAAAGTTTAAAATTAATTTCTTAAAACCAATAAACATGCACAACAGTTGAAACTGTATTTTCAGTAAAAACATCTTTATATATCAGTAATGTGTGAACATATTTTCAACTCAATTGGTCTTTTTCATATCAGTTGTGATGGTTAATTATATGTGTTCACTTGACTGGGCCCAAGATGCCCAATTATTTGCTCAGACATTATTTGGGTTGGTTTTTGGATGAGATTAACATCTGAATTGGTGGACTGAGTAAAGTAGATTGCCCTTCCTAATGTGGGTGGACCCCATCCAATCAGTGGAAAACCTGAAGAACAAAAAGGCTGATCCTTTTTCAAGTAAGAGAGAATTCGGCCAACCTGACTGCTTTTAGCTGGGAAATCAGTCTTTTCTTGCTCTTTAGACTTAAGCTAAAACATCATCTCTTCTTGAGTCTTAAGTATGCCCACTTTTGGACTAGAACTTGCACCATTATTCTCCTGGTTCTCAGGACATCAGACTTGGACCAAAATTACGTTGTTGGCTATTCTGGGTCTCCAGTTTACTGACTGCAGATCTTCTCATTAATACATCAACTATTTAAAAAATGAAACAGAACCTCAAATTTTCATAAATCCAATTGATAAGCCTTTCTGTTAGTAAAAAACACATCAGACATAAATGAACAGACCTATCTGATATATTTGAAAACAGGGATTCAAGGACAACATGTAGAGTCCCCATAACTCCTCTTTCTTAACCAATCTCAACTAAGCTGTGGGCTTCTCCTTGTGCACCTGGAACCAGAACTCCAAGCAACTCCTAGGACACCTATCTATGATGGACAATTGCTCACTTTGTAGTCAGCTTTTAAAGTAGATGTCCAGGTGATGGAGCTCTTTGTGATGAGGTGCAGAGCATCTGAGCATACACAGTGTGGTCACAATTGGAGGAGAACATGGGATGCCATACCATGTTGCTCTGGCCATGCTCTAAGAAGAATGAGATGAGGCAGTTAGTGTTTCAGGCAACCTGCCCAGGGGAGCCAGTAAACCCAGGACTCCCTGGATAGAGGAGAGCAACATTTTATAGCACAATCTGTAATTTAGTGTGGTATGCTTCTTGAAAAACTCTACCATAGAGAAACTCTTTCACATGTGCTCCAGGCATATGTACCAAAAAAAAAATAATTTCTTTTTTCTCATTGAAGTACTATTTGTGAAAGCAAAAAATACAGGAAACAAACAAAATGTTCAACATAGTTTTTAAAAACTCAGATAATGGAATAGGCTGCCCCATTGAAAATCAAAAAATGATAACCACATGCAACAGATAGATGAAGAGCATAATGCAAAGAAGCAAGTTGCAGAAAAATATATACAAACTAAAATATAGATATTTATTTGTATTTGTATAATACAATACACATGATACATATTATACAGTATAAAAATAACTGGGAATAAGTACAAATAAATGTAAATGAAGCATAAAGGAAAAGAAGAAAATCACAGCATAAATGTTATACTGATTATTCCTTCTCAGAGAGAATGGAAAGTGATAGAATCAGGAAGAGACACAAGAAAGACTTCAAAATTAGTGATGATTTTCTTAAAATGAATGGTGGATATCCAAGTCATTATTATATCATTATTCTTTATGTCTTCATGTATTTTATATTACTATTAATTTATTCATGTTTCTACAAAAACAAAATAAAGATAAAGTATATCTTTGATGGTTAAATCAAGCTGGTACTCAGTATGAAAACAGTTATACAAGTAAAGCCATTCATCATATTTAAAATCTCTCCTATCATAATTATTAAAATAAATAAATAAATCCTGGTATGTCCTTTAAAAAAGAGAATGCCTGAATGTACTTGAGTAGGCACTAAGAGAGTAGCTAAGTACAAGACCGACAACATGACCTGGCACAGGAAAAGAAGCATCTTTGAAAAATTAGCAGTTAAGATGTTGTTTGTGAAGCCAGAAAGGACTTCTAGAACATAATATTCTTAAAGTTGAATAAACCTCAATGAAATAGCATAAGTGGGAGCAAGTTGCCAATATCAGTCTGCCGGAGGCATACTTTGTCTTCTCTTGTACTCGTTGAATATAGGGGAGTAATAAGTCTTCCTGCCGCAAACTGAATAATTGGTCTAAGTATAAAATGTTGTCCTGCTATTCTCAAGAAGTTAATATCTCCATTTCTTACAAGGAAATAGCAATTGTTTTTTTTTTTTTTTTATAACAGTGACTTTCTTACCAGTGTATTATAATGCCTGGAATGCCTAATTTAACATTGCTTATTAAAGCTGGGATTGCCACACTGGAGTAAATGCACCCCGTAGATAGAAAAGCAGTAGGTCAGAGAGCACTCAAGTCTCCAGGATTAAAGTTTATTTATTTACTCCTTATTATAATGGGCTATTATTGGTCTATGACTAAGCCAGAAGAAGTGAGCAAGACTACCATCAGCCTCAAAAGAGCTCATATTCCAAAGGAGGGAGAAAGAATAAGCAAACAAATACCACATGGGAGAGAGCTCTTATCTACACAGTGGATACACCAGATTAGGAAGGGCCTCCACTCTTAAGGTCCTGGAAATCTGCATAGGAATTACTGTGTAGCCTGCCGATGAGAAAATGGAGAAGCTCCAAGGAAACTGCAGAACCTGGGATTCTCATTGGAAAAAGTACAGCTCATAGCAGTTGGACTCTTAGTCTTATACTGTATGTAGATATCTAATGGCACACAACTCATGTGGTGTGGGCACCCCAAAACCAAGAGATTGACAGGAGAACATCTATAACCAATGAACCACAGGGACCCTGCCCTAAAGGGCTGAAAGAGAGCAGTGTTTCCACAGCACACAGTGTGTGTGAGATTCCCATGGAAAACACGATGAACTCTCAGAGATCACAAGATTCAAGCATCTAAAGCTACAAGGGGAGCTATAAGATATAACAAACAGGAGACTTCGAGCAGCAGGAAATAAGGGTTCGAGCTCCATGAATATATAAAAGGAGAAAAAAATAAAAGGAGAAAAAAAAGTAAGAAGTAAGAATATGATATGAGAAAAGAAGTCAGAATTTATGAGAGTTGTATTGACACAACTTGGTTATGAAGATTTGGTTGGGATTTTGTTAAGAATAAATTAAAAATGTGGATAGCAAAGTAAATAATTACATAGTCAGTTAACTTTCTTCGCTGTAAAGTTCCTAGGCAAGAATTTTGCTCAAATGTTAAATGAAATTCAGAGAATCATTCAGTCTGCTAAGGGATCAGATGATCCCACGCCTCAGCAAGGAAAGGCATTTACTAACATTTGCACCCATGTCAGCTTTAAAAATCACGTGATATTGCCTCCTTGGATGTTTTGGTAAATGTATCCTTCTTTAGTGGGTTATGTATGATGAAGTAATGAACTGCTATGGGTACTCACATATTGGTAGGAGTCTAGGTTCTTGTAATATTGTGACAACAATTCGAATCTCCAGAATGCTAAATTTCATATGCAATGTCAGCTCTTTTTAATTCATTATAATTCTCTAATACTCTTAATCATTACTTCTACCATGTAGGAGTGTGGTTTACCTATCAGGAAATGACATAGGTACTTTACATGTATCACTTCCTTTAATTCTCCTATAATGCAATGTGCAGGTATCATTTTCATTTTACAGATGAGGAAACAGAAGCTAAATAACTTCCCCAGACAAGTGAAAATAAATGGATCCAACTTCAAATGGGTCCAAATTAAAATCTTTGAGTCTCATGCCCTGCACCCCCATAAAGTACATTGAGAGGGTTTTTCTTATTAACCCACAGTGTTCTGTTTCAATAGGATTATTTCCATTGTCTGATAAGACATTTAAAGACTCTTATTTTTATTTTTTCTAATTGTAAGTAACTAAAACTTGTTTTTTTTTTCTATTGAAACAAGCATAGATATGATATGAAGCTGAATACAAGTTTGCAACTGTATAAAAATAATCCTCAAAGCTTCTAAGAAATGTTGGGTCTTTGGCAGGCTGCTGATTATCGTGTCCCTAGGCAGCTGAGGGTGGCATTCATTCTCATCTGCCCTTGGGCGTCTTCTGGGGAAAATGTGAGGATTACCATTCTAAGGTTTCTCCTAGAACCCTGTGAACATAACAGTGTAGATATCACAGTCCATGTTAGCTAATGCAGTGGCACAGATGAGTTACCTCTTTATGTTGCCATTCATCATCTTCTCTGAATAAACGTAAGAGAAGGAAGGTAGGTGTTGTGAGTTAACTGTGTCCCCCAATGAAATGCATTGTTGTCCTCACCCTATCCCCTCCAAATAAACATAAAAGAATGGTATGTGGGTGTTATGGGTTAAATTGTGTTTCCCAAAAAGCTATGTTAAAGTCCTAACCCCAAGTACCTGTGAATGTGACCGGATTTGGAAACAGAGTGTTTGCACGTGTAATCAAGTTAAGATGAGGTTATTAGGGTGGCCTATAACCCAAATATGACTGGTATCTTTTTATAAATAGGAGAAGAGACACAGAGATGGCGACACAGAGGGAAGGTGGACGTATGAAGACAGAAGCAGACACTGGAGTTCTATTGCCACCCACCGAGGAGCACCTGGGGCTCCCAGCAGCTGGAAGAGGCAAGGTAGGACTCTCCCCTAACATCTTCAGAGGGGGCATGGCTTTGCCAACACCTCAATTTTGAACTTCCAGCTTCCAGAACTGTGAGAGAATAAATTTCTGTTCTCTTAAGCCAGCCAATTTGTAGTACATTTTTAGGGAAGCCCTGGGAAACTAATACAGTAGGATGAATAATATATTTTGATGAGTTCTAGAAGGAATTTAAAACATAAGTGATTGGCACTATGGATCCTTGAGAGTTAGAACAGACCTAGGACTGGGGAATTCCAATGTGGGGATATGGAGACTTACTAGAAAAAATTTCTCAATCTCTCTATCTTAACTAGCAGTCCTTGTTGAAAAATGGTCTTCTGTTTGTTCTTATTTAAACAGTGGGCCTATTATGTCAAAAGTGGAAGTTCTTTTCATTCTCACTGTATAAATCAAGCTTGTCTACTTATCTTGCAATTAACTTCTAAGCTTAGAGTTATTTTTTAATTCCCCTTTTATAATTTAAATTTGAGTATTTCTAGTTGAAAAAGAATAATTAAACTTCTTCCTGTGGATATGTTTGTGGGGTGAAATTAATATGTAATGCAAGAGTAAAATTATGCTAAAGAGTTGTTAACCAGTTTATAAGAAGCTTCTCAGCAGCCTGACATTGGATCCTCCTCCCACCCCCATCTTGCCTGCAATGAACTAAGTTTGCTTCACAAGAAGGCTAGGCAAAATGTTAGAAAGGCAAAGTTCTGGTCTCCAGCACTCTGGTACTTTCCCAGACCTCTTGCCATTCACTCAGGACAATGACTTGGGCCCTTACACCCTACCTTCAGAGGTCCAGGACTTCTCCAGCATTCAAGGGATTTGTGGCTATGCCAATAAACAAATGTATGAGAGTGTACAGAGTGAAAAGTTGTGAAGCTTATTTCCAAGATAATGTAGGCTTTAATGGTTTCCTAAAGAAAATGTTATTTTGAAAAATTAAATGAAAGACTCAGAAGAAGAGGCTTTCCATCCAAGCAGTAAGGGAGGCTTTTTCCATGGCTCAGCCCGGTTCTGAAAGAGACTGGGTCAGCCCACTTACGTCACACCATATAGAAACCACTCCTTCACCTGAGGTTCCTTGAAGATACATGTGTGCCTTGCTAATTCTGACCAAAATAAGTTGCTTTGATTGAGTTGTATTTGGTTATAACAACAAAGCTTTAATACTTTTTAATTGTTTCCTTCAGTTCCCTTTGTCTGGTGATTAACACAACCACTCACACATAGTTGGCTGTGTTGAACACTGAATGTTTTCAGTCACTATCCATTCTACATGCCCCACCTTTTGTTAAATTAAGAGAACTCTGATGGTATGGGCCCAGCCTAGAAATGATATTTCTAAGCCATCCTTGCAGTTAATCATGGGGCATTACATAACTCCGCCAGTGGGATGTAAGAAGGCATCTCTTGAAGCTTTCTGGGAAGTTTTACTTTCTTGAGATAGGAATCATCCTTGGATATTTATCACTGCCTTCTTCCTGAAGATTAAGTAAACATTTCAGAAGCATGAACATGAGAGCTGCATGCTAAGGGTAGGAGAAAGAACCTGGGTCTCTGATAGCACCTCAGAGGAAGCCAGAATTCTTGTTGCTTGGGAAACACACACATACACACACACACACACACACACACACACACACACACACACACTTGGTTAAACCCTTAGAGCTGTTTTTCTGTTTCATGAAGCCAAACACAATTCTGTTATAGCGACACTTAGTCAATGCAAATGAGATACATGATTCCCCAGACTCTGCACACTTAGGCAATACAAGGTAAAATTTAATATTTGCTTAATCAAGAAATTAAAGTAACTCTTTCCAAAATAAACACATACATTCCAAAGTACAACAAGAGTTAACTTTTTAAGATTTTCTGTTTTAATCTTATTCAGTAGAAAAGATACCACTTAGCTAACTATGACACTTTGAGATTTCCAATGTATAATTTATACATTTTAAAATTGAGGTTACATTTGAAGCTACATGAGGAAGCATTAAATTATGGACCAATCAGAATCAGAAGTGCTGTGTGATTCTCTTAGAATATTTGATTAAAACACAGATGCAGGTATAATCAATAATGCATGTATATTCAATCAGGAATTTTTAATTTTTGCTCATTTATTTAATTGAGATTTCAGACATTAAAATACTTCTCAAGTTCTGTTACACTAAGGAACTAGTTATTTCTCCATAAAGGCTTATTTTTAATGTTCTTTCAAGAAGATTATGCTTAAGAAACAACCCATCTCTATACTAGAGCAACGAAGTAATAACAAAACTGAAAGTTCTACTTGTTCTCTGCCTCTAGAGTTAGTCATGCTACTCAGTGGGTAAAAGGTGTAAACAAAATGTGTTTCTATTTAAAAAGAGGACAATTCTTAGGCTACAGAAACCTCAAGCACATATAAAGCTAATAGGGGAAAAGGCTAATACCTATTTTTGAACCAATTACTGGGTATTTGACATTTACATATACAGAAATGTAATGAATGTAGGACTTCTTTTCTCCTACTAGAAAAGCCATCTATTCAGAGGAACTATTCCTTTCCCATTCTATTCATGCAACTTTGTTGGGATTACAGGCCCCTGCCCTCTGGTCTCTGGCTTGTATACACATTAAAACTGGCTAACTTGAAGTTTTCCTTCTGTATTTTCTACCTAGAGCTCAAGGAAAAGAGCTCCATGTTCTCTCTGGCATGAGGTTGTGATTATAGTGATACTATGGTAAGATTTCAGGCCCACAGGAAGAGCCAACTTAAAAAAGTTACCACATAGAGAAAAGCACATTAGAAGGAAGAAATAAGACCCCTCTCTTTTCATGATTTGGTTATACTAGTCATTATTTTTTATTTTGATTAAATTAATGTTTTTTTCCCTGTAATAAAAAAGTCCCAACAAGCAGAATAGTGTGGTTCATAATTAATTTAACAAAACATTTATTTAATACTTATATATTAATGATAAAAGATGTAATCTAACTTTTACAGACAGGCTTTATTCAAAGAGAATAACACTTTAAAATAACTCTTGTGTACTATCTCAATGTGCTTTGAGACGCCAGAAGAAGGGGTAATTTTCAGCAAAATCAGAGAAGATTTCAAAGAAGCTGGGATTTGGAACTCAGTCTTAAAGAATTTGGAGGATGAGTAGAAAAGGGCAGGGGAGCATCATGGGTAAATAAATGCAGATACTTGAGCACAGGCATGAAGGTATAAATGCACGTGGTATGGTTTGGAGAAGGGTGACTATCATGATACACCTGTAGCATGAGGAGTCTCTGTGACTGGAAATAAAGCTTTACGTGTAGATTAGGGATGGATTAGTAGGACTAGATTCTCTACTCTATGGAAATTTAGGCATTGTAAAGTTTAGGTTTAACAATGGGAATGCCCTTCTATTTTTTAAGGAAAAATTTAGAAACATGATAATTTGAAAAAAAATATCAGATTTATGGATGGATTATAAAAGAAAGAAGTTGGAGATAAAGATTCCTATTAGGAATTTCTTACAATAGTGCCTGATAAACATAAAGGGAGTCCATAATGGATGACAGTCATAGAAATGAGAACATTGATCAATTCAGGATACTCTAAATGTAAAGTCAACACTGGAGTATTCACTTACATTTGGTGTTAGAAAGAGAGGAACCTAGAATTATTTTAAACTTCTAGCTTGGTCAAAGGCTAGTAGAGTGTTTACATGGCATGATTTGATTAACTCCGTATAGAATATGGAACAAAGAACTAGTACACAAGAAAGGATGATGAATTCAATACTTAACATGGAATTGCTGTATAATGGAACCTCCAGGAGAAGATACCCAAAAGGCAGTTGGAAACATGGGATTCGATTTAGAAGGGAGATTAGAGCTATAGATAATAGTTTGGGAATTTATTAAAGTACAAATGATTGTGGAATGAAAAGTAATGTGGTTTTCCAGTGATAATGTATAAGATGAGAAGACTGGCCTTACTGGTGTGGCTCAGTGGATTGAGCATCCTCCCATGCACCAAGAGCTCACTGGTTCGATTTCCGGTCCAGGCCCATGCCCAGGTTGAGGGCTCGATTCCAACTAGGAGGCAGCCAATGGATGTTTTTCTCCCACATCAATGTTTCTATCTCTCCCTCTTCCTTCCCCCCTCTCTAAAAAACAATAAAAAACATATATATATTTTTTTAAAGTTGAGAAGACTGAAAGATTCTAGAGAATGTTGAACAATATGGGACACGGAAAAAAAACAACAACAACAACAACAACAAACAAAAACACTGAACAGGATTCAGGAAGAATGGCTGGTTTTCCAAGAAGGGGGATGATTTGAATTCACATTTCTGACCCTTTTTTTTGCCAGCTCTTTGCTGAGCATCTCAACAAACAAAATAACCCTAATAAATGAGTCTGGAGGAAATCACTTTGCTACCAAAACTTGAGCTCTTTAGAAGTAAAAAAGAAAAAGGCTTTTATTATTTGTGGAGATAGCAGAGCCTGGAGTGAAGACCAAGAATTTATACTGCCTGCCTGACATACATTGGGTGAGGAGGGGGCTGCACATTTTCCCCTGCAAAATCAAGTCCTGGAAGAGGCTGCACAGTCCTCTTGGTGCTAATGGCCCAGGAAAGTGTCTTCCCTAGTGCGCTATGCAAATATTCCATATGGTTGGAAGGACATACTGCTCCCCAATAATATTTGAAAAAGATGAAAACACTGAGCAGTCTTCGTCACGCGCTTCATTGCTGTCCGCTGACTTCATACACTGCCTCACAGGGAAAGGACTGTGGTATCTCACAGCTACTGGAGTTTTGACAATTCCCAAGAAACCCCTAAACCCTAAAAGAGGAAGATGTGGAGGAAACCTAAACCCATGAGAAGGCATAGAGATCCTTTTAAAAAGACTCAGCAAGAACATAGAAAAAGACTAAGAACAGGTAGTTCCTACTGAGGCAAAATAAATGAAAAAGACAGAAAACACTTAAATGAAAACGCAGTGCAGTCTCTCAAGATGTACTTAGAGCATAAAAAAGGCTTTCTGAAGGCAAAGAAGCATATTTGAATTATAAAATGTCCTACAGGAATAGAAAAAAAGAGAACGGTTGCTTTAGTGGTCAAAAAGAATAATTGAAGAACAAGACAACAAAAATACACACACACACACAAAAAAGTGGAAATCACAAGGGAAAAAAATATAGAGTAGGGAAGAAAACTCAAATGCCTACTGGATCTTGGCAGATAAAATGATTATGTGATTAGGTTAATAATAAGATAATAAGGAATGGTATAGACTGTGCCTTAAATGGAAAGTCCCCAAGCTGTTTTGGAGATAGTATTCAAATTTTAGTTTTCAAATACTCAACAAGCCAAAAAACAAAGTTGTCTACTAGTAGGAATCTGTATTGTATATTACACTTTGAAGACAACTGATATAAATAATTTGGTTAACTATAATTCACTTGCAGACACACAAACACACACACACACACACACACACACACTACTACATTTCCTCAATAGAAAGAATACACATTAGTTCATCATTGATAAAAAAAATTTATAGATTTGCCCATGATTAAAATATTGTTATATACCTAAAACTGTACAAGTTATATTCTCAAAACACATCTAATAAACTAGAATTAACAACAAAAACATCCAAAAAATTGAACAGCTTAGGAAATATCCAACCTAAATTGAATTATATGAAATTGTTGGTATTTTACCATTTTTACCTAAAAAAAGATAATTCATTAGAGTCAATTTCACCAAATAGTTCATCAAAAAGTCAATAAAAACTAAAGTTCTAAATTATGTAGCAATTAATAGAAATGGGAACATTTCATATGAAAGCAAATGCTCTAATCAGAATAACATTTTATCTTGTATGAAAAAGACGAAAATAATTTAATTTAGTGTGCAATTTAAGAGACCAGAAAAAATATTTTTTAAAAAAGTAGCAGGGCTTGTCCGGTATCTTATTAAATAGTCATGTTAACATAATCTACCTTCTAGTCTCCCAGGAATATATTAACATTTAGTAAATAAACTAATCAGTTATAAAACTCACAAGAAGAAGGTAATAGGACAGGAAACTGTCAGTAGATGAGAAATTTAAAAACAGTCCTTAAAGAAAGAAAGTAGATGGAGGAATAGTGTCTGATGGAGAAGAGCAGAAGAATCCTCAGTCTGGAATGTGAGTGGAGGCGCCTACCTGGCCCACAGAATGGAGCAGAGACCCCACAGTCTGAGACTGTTGGCCGTGTGGAGACAGGAATGAGGAAGAGGGCTGAAGGATGACTTGAAGATACCACATCTTAAATGGCCTATAGTCAGGCACTTTCTCCTTTTAAATTATTGGGGAATTTCAAATCAAACAAGCTAGGAAAAATATAAGGCGTCAAAGTATGCCAGCAGACTTTTAATTTCATTTTTAAATATAAATGGACAATTGAAGATCAACATAAAACTAATGAAATCCTGTAACATTTAGCAGAAATGCTTACTGGATATTCAGGGGAAATTGCAAATAATCTGACAGTATAATTAACAGGTAATTCACAAAAAAATTAATGAATTGCCAAATCCTCCACAAAAATGCTTAGCTACACAAATAATTGGGGGAATTAAAATTATAACAATGAGATGGCATTTTTTTTATTCATCCTATTAGAAAATGTTTTAAAAGCTTTATTAGTTCTGGTGAAGATGTGAGGAATGGGAGAATTCATGTAGCTAGTAGGAGAAGGTGTGCTCTATCTCTTTGGTAAGTCATGTGACAATATCTAATACAATTAGATACATAAATACTTCAATCCCACAATCCCACTTTGGGAAACAATCCTCCACAAGAATATATTTGAATATTTTTGCAGCATTGTTTGTTGGGGAGGGAGGATGATAATCAGTGTACTCATCAATTCCACATGTATTGATCAGTGGGATGGTACAGACAAGCCATGTTATGATCCCATTATTGAAAGACCAAAAAAAAAAAAAAAATGTGCATCTTTGTGTCTTTTCCTTTTTATCTGAACATAAAGAATGATCTTAAAGCCTGCATACCACATTGCTAATATTGGTTACTTTGAAAAATAGGATTTGTTCAGAAAGCAGGAGAGATAGCAAGTCTTTTTTGGTACTATTTTTACACTTCTCCGTGGCCTGTTGGTTACAGCAAGCTTGTTTGCTTTAGTAGTTTAAATGGAAGATACAATAAAATGGTGAAAGTGAAAAAAAGGAATGGATAAAGACTAAGGAATATATCTTAGAGAAAATGAGGAAGAGTTGCAAGGAAGGAGAGAAAACAAGATAATGCCGAAGGAGAAGAAATCTGAAAAGAAAAAAATAATGTTATCAGACGATCAGTGGGCAAGAGCAGAGAGTGGGAGCGTGCATCAGACTGCAAGGAAGCTGGCATAAGAGACGGTGTTAGAATGGATGTGTGTGAAGAGAGAAGCATATAGTACAGCGGGTAAGAGCTTGGGAATCACATTCAAATAGATCTTGTTGTAATTGGATCATGCTACTTGCTAACTTGCACTGGACATTGTACATACTCTCAGGCATCATTTTTCTGCATGTTTTATTGATTATTTATCAAATACTGAAAATTGCACAAATCATTCATGTACACAAATTGAACATGGCCATATGAATATCACCCACTATATTTTAAACTTATGCAATGTTATACGTCAATGATACCTCAATAAAAAAAGGCATCTCCCAGATCAAGGGATGGATCATCACCTCTAACCCCAAACCCTCTGTATGTATCCTCTTCCTAGTCACTAACTTTTACCTGCCTTCTGCTGCTAAATCTTAGGTTGGTCTGGGTTTCAACTTTATATAAATGAAATCATACTGGATGTATTATTTTGTTCATAGTTTCTTTTGTTTAATGTTATGTTTAAAAGATTCATAGAGCAGGCAAGCCCAGCTAGCTCAGTCGGTAGAGCATGAGACTCTTAAAAGATTCATAGAGCTCTGGCCAGTGTGGCTCAGTTGGTTGGAGTGTTGTCCCCTACATGGAAAGGTCGTGGGTTTGATTCCCAGACAGGGCACATACCTAGGTTGTGGGTTGGGTCCCCAGTTAGAGCATATATGAGAGGAACTAATCAATGTTACTCTCTCACATCAGTGTTTCTCTCTCTCTCTCCCCCTCTCCCTTCCTCTCTCTAAAAATTCAATAAACATATCCCTGGGTGAGGATTTAAAAAAATATAAATAAATAAAAAATTCATAGATGTTTTGTGTATAGAAACACTGCGTTTATTCTCACTTTTGTGTAATACTCTTTATTATACCACAATTTACTTATTCATGTGATTATTTATAGACATTTGTGTATTTGTAGTTTGGGGGTATTATGAGTATTTGTTTTTGTTGTTTTTTTTATCCTCACCAGAGGATGGATGGAGATATATATATATATATATATATATATATATATATATATATATATAATTTATCTTCAGATAGAGCTGGAGGGAGAGAGGGAGGAAGAGAGAAAGAGAAACATCAATGTGAGAGAGACACATTGATTGGTTGCCACCTGCACAACCCCAACTGGGCCGGGTACGAACTACAACCGAGGTACGTGCCCTTAGCGGGAATCCAACCCGGGACTCCCCGATTCCGTGGGCCAGTGCTATAACCACTGAGCCAAACCAGCCAGGGCATATTATGAGCATTTGTAATATGAACATTATTTACGTATTTTTTAGTATAAATAGTTATGCATCTCTGCTTGTTATATACCCAAGAGAGGAATTACTGACTCAGAGACTATGCATTTATTCAGTGTTATATAATAGTGTCAGTTTTCCAACATGGCTACTGGTGGTTACAGACACGGAATATTAAATCCCTGGTTGAAAGAAAAGAGCACACCTTTTTCCTCTTTTTTCTGAACTTTTCCCCCTGGCTGGGACATTGAGCATTTATAATCAAAGTTATAACTCCCACTCTCCTAGTCAGGAGTTTTGGCACATCTCCGTATTTGACTATCATTCAGTTCACTTGGTTATGATATAGGTTTTAGAAGACTCTGGCTTCCTCTTTGTTAAATTCTATTCTTCATTTCATCTTATTGTTTAGCTTTCATGAAAGTAATTTAACTTATAAAACAATTTGACAGGACCAATATCATATCACATATTCATATCCAATGGATTCTGATAATTGAATGGATTAAGCCAGACTTTATTCTTAGGGGCAACATTAATCCAATTCCCACAGCAGAAACTCTGTGATAAAAAAAAAAAAAATTGCAAGTTAGGCTTAATAATTAGTAAGTTTTCTAGAGACATGACACTTTTTTAACATGTCAATCTATTTAAAATTTTAAAAATTACTCCTTAACCTACATGACAGTTGAATTATTCATTAAATATAGTGAAGGAAACAAAGATAAATAAGGTTTGTGGACTCTTTCTTCAAGTACCATAACTTCTAGAAGAAAAAAATATGTAACTACACTTATAGTTATAATAAAAGGTAGAAAAAATAGATACCTAAAGGGAAGTGTCCACAAAAAACTATGTGGAGGCAAAGATTATTTCTGAATAGTTGCACTGTGAAAAGCTTCACTGAAAACAAAAGGAAATACTATAATGAGAAATATTTTAATATAAATACATATAATAAAGAAGTTGAAGAAGAATAAATCATATTTTTGGAGATGAGAACATCATCTAGCAGGAAGAAGGGCATTCCAATACAGAGGTACAGCATAAGTAAACCCACCAAGGCTGAAAACTTGGTCCCTGTATGAGGCACAGCAAGAAGTCATTTGGATTGTCCGTTTTAAATAAAAGGATCTCTGAATAAATGTGTGAAAGTATGTTGGCATATAGTATAGCAAATTAGGAGCCACATTTGGACTTTATAATCAAAGGATGGCTTGTATGTGGCAGGTTGACCAAACAGGAGAATATCCAATTTGCAAGACAAGATACTTTGAACTAGGGCTTTAGCATCAACAAAAAGGAAAAACAAAAAGACATAGAGGTAAAATCAATGAGTCTTAGAAACTGACAGCAGGTGTTGTGTGCACCAAAAGGAAGGATTCAAAGATGCCTACGAATGTAAGAGCTGGAAACGAAGTGTTAGCAGGAACACTTAAGGAGAGGCCATTTGGAAAGAAGGGTGAAGAGTTGCTTTTTGACATGCTAGCTTGGTGCATCAGGCATCCATTGAGAGCAGTGATTTTCAACCTCTTTCATCTTATGGCACACATAAACCAATTACTAAATTTCTGTGGCACACCAAAAACTGTATTTTTTGCCAAGCTGACATACAAATAGGTATAGCTTTGATTCATTCACACCAGATGGCTATTGTTGTGTAGGTTGTGGTCATCTTTTTTTTATTTGACAATCTGAAAGAAAAGAGGTCAGTGCCCCTGACTGAATAGTCAGGTGTTGCATGTTTTTAAAATTCTTGTGGCGGAAAATTTACGATCTAGAGATACTCAGGGGGCAGTAAGTTTTCAAGTCCTGGAACGTAGGCACAAGTTATAACTGAAGACGTGTCTTAAAGTGTTCTGTTTGCAGCAAGAGCTGAATTATTAAGGATGAAAGCAACTACATAAATGAAGTAATGGAGGAAGAAAAGCCAAAGAAGAGGTCAAGTCATTAAAAATAGAATAAGATTGGTACAGAGTCATGTTGCCAAGAGAATTTTGGGACTAAGTAGCTAATTAACAATATGAAATCTCAAAGAGTTGTTCAGGAAAAGTAAAACTGAGAGTAAAACCATTGATTTTATAAGTAATGGTCACCTGATTTCCTTCTATAAAGTAAGTGGAAAGCTTGGACCTCGGGGCTAGAATGAGCAATTCAAAACTGGTTGACCAATCTATTGTGTTTTCCATCCAACCTGATGAAGTGAAGGGAGAATTCAGATATAAGGTAAGAGAGAACTGAACCCAGCGATGCCAGATGAACACAGAGGATTCCGACAGAGTCAAGAGGTTAGCCCGGAAGCAGAGCTCAGTTTTACAGGGAGTTCATAATCATGAGCTTGGGCAAGGAGAGAGTCCTTAAGGTCCTGATCTGTACAGGGGTTAATATTTTATGTTGATTGTCCACAGCTACCTATATGGCCAGAAAATTGGGAGAAGTGGCAGAGTGGCCTGACAGAAGGCTGTTTGAGTGAATGTTTAAACACCTGAAAAACAAACTGTCAAATGTAAGAGTTTAGACAATCGAGTGTACTTGGAGAACTGTTGGCCTGACAGAAAACAGCAAGACTGAGCAATCTTCTGCGAGAAAACTCATGCCAAGTGAAGAAGCCATTTATCATAAATAGATCCTATAAAACTTCAGTGGCAAGAAGAAAAAGTGATTCAAGTCACAACATTATAACTATAATGGCTATTTCACTAAGACCTCTTAAAATATTCAACTCAATAAGTATGTTGACAGAGTGTTCCCAATGTGAAGGGAGGAATTTCTTCTTACCTCCTAGGTACATAACAAGGACAGAATGACCATCCTAGTGCATCAGAGGTGATGATCTGTGTGGGTGTTACTGGGCAGCAGCAGAGACTGTGCATCTTTTGGGGCCTGTGGCAGTACCACACCTTCTATAGTAGCAGCAGGAGCTCAGTGGAAGTGGACCCATTATTGAATACATGTGAAATATGTACTAAAAACTGTCCTTCCCTAACCCCCAAAATCTATTGTGTATACATGCATATATGCACATACACATGGATGCTCACACATTTTTATGAGCAACTCATATAAGTGGTCCTGTTTCACTTAAAAGGACCATGCATCAGTGAAATTTGAATCATTTCCATTATTGTACCCTGGTTTGCCCCACAGGCTAGTAATACCCAGAGAAATTTAGGGTACGTGTATAATTGAATAGGTATTCCCAGATTTCCCAGCAATTTCTGCTACATAACATAAATAATGACAAATTTATTTTAAAAATCAATGGGCTATTACTGCAGCTGCTATAAGGATTCATTGGCAGACAATGTTAATTGGGTAATCTTGAAAAGGAGGTTCGAGGTCAAATGTGTTGAGAAATTCTGGATTAAATAAGGTGAACCATATATGTTTCTTAAAGGCTTTCAGATACTAGTTATTGACTGACTCCAAGAGAAGATACATTATGAAGAGTTCCAGAACTTTGACAATGAATTCTTTCTTCACAGAGCTTTTTGTGGAACTAGTTTTCTACAGAATAGACTGAAAAATGTTCCTCCAATTAGATGTTAATAGTTTGTAGAAAAGACTATCTGTTACTCTCTAATTCCATCCCCCTGAAAATCTTTAATTGGAATAGAAGAAATGGAAAATGGCAGGAAGATAGAAAATTTCAGAAAGATGGCTAAACATTTGAATGTAACAAAAAGGACAGTTAAAGTTCAAAAATGTCAAGGGATAAAGAAATTTCCCTATAAATAGGTACCATGCACACAGTAGGTATGCAAAAATATGTGTTGATTGTATGATTCTTATAGTAACATACAAATATTAATTATAGAGAGCGTATTTGTTAAAAAAAATTAATATTCTTTCTATTGTTTCCTCTTGAGGAAGGAGAATTAAAAGAGATTGTGAAACCAAGAATGATGAAATGAAGTGTTAATTGAGCATAGTATAGCAGTGTGCTCAGAGAGACACAAATAATGTACTTTTGAGAGCCAGTAAGTCCATCTCCAGGAATTTATTCTAAAAAGCAATTTATTAAAAGCAAAAGGAATAAGAACTTTATGAAGTCATCTTCTCAAGAAATATTTAAAATAAAATTAGAAACAATTTGAATACAAACTGACATTTGGATTACAGCTCCGTCACTTTCTATCTGTGTGATCTTGCAAAGGTTATATAGCTTCTCACAGTCTCAACTGTGTATTTCATAAAATGGATATACTAATAATGCTGATTTTATAAGATGTTTGCAAGGTTTACAGATAATGTGTATAAAGCATGTATCTCAGTGTTTCACACGATAATCAATGAAAGTTAAACTAATAGAGGAATAGTTTCATCATGTATGACACAAGAAAACAGAATGTTTTCCAGTTATTATGAAGACTATTTTCCAGTCATTATAAAGCACTTATACCTCAGGGCCACCGGTTATTTTTCACTGGGTACTTACATACAGATGGAGGTCATTAACCCATTGACAAAGCCCTAGGTATGCAGGACTCATCTTGGTCTTTACTTCTTTTCTGAATTCCAAGATTTGAGTCCCTAATCATATGTATATATTGCCTCTTGAAATCTCTGCGTGATACTATGCATTACTTAGCTTCCTGTGTATAGAGTTATTCTCTAAGAATCAAATTATGAGGTGTGGAGAAAAAAATATGTATCATTGGGTTTCTACTTAGAGAGATAATCAGTTTGGTCACTGGACACAATATTATTAAAATAATATAATGCATTCATAATTTAATTCATGCAAATTTTAAGTATTCTCTTCTCTTAGAAATCATTGCTCTTCCTTCCCTCACTACACATACACACACACACACACACACACACACACACGCACACACACGCGCCCCACACACTGTTTCCCTGGTTCCTCAGTACCCCCAGTATGGAAAGCTCACCCCTTGCGAAAGGCCATTTGGTAAGGACAGATTAAAGGAGACATGATTACATGAGGCTAACTCTGCCACCTCTTTCCCTCCCCTCATCTAGGAATGTAAGAAGAATTTTGAGAACCCTTAATTATATCTTTGTTTCTATTTGAAGTTAGATACTGTATTAGGTTCTTTACTGATGTTAATCAAAGACACTGCCTTAGATTGCTTATTGGATCCTTCCTAGGACCAAGCACAAAGTTAGCTCATGAATACATGAAAGAATTCTTGAACCCATTAGTATTAAGTACAGGCATGCCTTGGTGTGTGTGAGTTTGCTTCCAGACATCCTCAACTGAGTAAGTCATGATCATTTTGGTGGTGGAGGGTCTTGCCTTCGATCTGAAAAACACGCAGCACCTGTGAAGCTCAATAAAACAAAGTTTGCCTGTATAAAATTTTGTTTTTGTCAACAGGCAACATAAGGGATAAGGAAGTGAGGAGAGTCAAAGTAATTTTATCTTTAGACAAATGGTATCTTTTATTTCAGATTCACTAGATCTCTGCCCTGTTTCCTCTCCCTCGACCATGGAAACGCTTTGCACTTCTCCTTAGTCAGATGCCACAGAAAGAAATTAATTCAGTATTCATTGCAAAGGGAAGGAGTTTGCACTATTTAGCTTGACAGCCAGTTGCATGTAAACAGGTCGAAAAGCTTGAGGAAGCTCCAAACATCAGCAGACACGCCACAGTGCTGGGAGGAATGCACACTGCAGGAAGGGAAAGTGGCCTGATGCTTTCATTCAGAACTGCCTTTTCCTGGGCAGGTCACTTATGAAGCAAATGTAAACCTGGGTCTGTCAAAGAGAAATAGAAGCAAGAAAATATAAGAAAAGGAAAAAAGGAGCATTTATTGAATACCAGGGCTCTTCAAGTCTGTCTTAACTAAATTTTGTCTCCTACTATGCCAAAAAGTGAGAGAGAAATCAAACTTTCAAAGAGCTCTGAAATAGTAACTTCTTCAACAGAACACTATGAATATTGAAGGGGAAAGCAGCAGACACAGATGCTTTAAATGAATAATGAATTGGCAGCATATAAGATGGAATGTTTAATTATTTTTATGATATATTTGAATAGAGAGCTACTTAGCAAAGCTTTTTTATTTTTTATTTTTTTTAGTGGTCCATCAAGTCCACATAAAAGGTGGCGGAAGGTGATTCAATAATCCTAAACACAATTATTTTTTTTTCTTTTGAATTTGCTTTGACCCATTGTGGAATTCTTTGGATATTTCCATTAGACTCCTGGCTATTTTTATGTTGTGATGAAAGGAAGCTCTAAGCACTTAATTCTACTAGATAGAAAAAATAAACGAATGAAGGAGAGATAGTAATGATGTCGACAGGGAAACAATGAAGGAGAAATATGCTTCAAAGGATGGTAATTTTATGTGATGTTCAAGCATTGTGTATGGAGTCTGAGGGCAGGGTTGAAGGATATAACAAGAAGAACCACACAGGTCAGGGAATCCACCCCTGGCAACAGGACAGTTATAGAACCTTGATAAAGATAGGTCAGAGTCTGAAAGCTGGCTGTCCTTATATGAACACCTCCAGACAGGATGGGTGTGTTCCAATCCAGCCCAGCCTCATCAGCTCTTACTGCAGTGTCAGATCCCACTGGCTTCACTCATTTTTATAACCTGTCCTCAGAAGGCATTTTTAATTGTAGTAACCAAGGCCTAAATTGAACAAGTATTTTTCAAGATTACCCAAACATGAGAGGTAGAACACCAGTGAATTAACTTTGTGTTCAAATGTGAGTATAACATGTACAGGTCCACAATATTTATATTTTTCTCAATCATTATGAAAACAAAGAGGTTTTTTTTTTGTTTGTTTGTTTTTTTAAATTCAGTTAGGTGCAAAATCTGTCCTGAACTACAGCCTATTAGTGAAATATTCATATTTCACTGAAAATATATATACTTATAATAATGTATTTGAATATAGGCATGCTTATAATACATAACATACATTGCAGTTTTTGCCTTTCTAAAATCTAAAAAAACGTAAAATTTTGAAATAGAACTAGCACCAAAGTTTTAAGTAAAGGATTTGCATAACATACACATAAACAGAGAGAGAAACACTCTTGATAAAAATACCATACAGATATTCTCTCAGCAGTGGGGATCCATAACCTCTGTTGGGTCAAGTTCCTTTAAGATGTCCCCATGCTTGCTCAGAATAGTTCACATTTGGTCCACATAAATCCTGCATGTGTCCTTTACCTGGACTAACACTGATATTGCAGACTGGTCCCGATGTAGTCACCTTATTTAACCACCTGGCAGGGAGTTCTAGCTCACATCACTGTTTTTATCCAAGTGTGTGCTAGATATCAGTACACTCTGCCCCCAAATCTGTATGCCAAGGGTTCCGTATTTTCTTAAATCCTCTCCCTCTCCCACTGTGTTTGAGGTTAGGGAGAGGACCCTGCCCTTTCCCCAAGGGAGAAGATGTAGCATGCCTACAACACTGACAACTCTCTCCAAAGGATTCCTCCACTTTCCTACAATTCTGGGCCTACTGTACTCTCAAGACAGATCAGTCACCAAGAGTTAAAAAGAATGATGTAACATAATTCTCAGCAAGTCTTGCATAGGTTAGCATTTTTCTTTGAACATGGAGTTGTTGACACCTATTGTCTTGTGACACAATCATGTATGAAATACAAATGTGTCATTTTAGTATCTAATTACATGGAAATGTTTCTTCTCTTTCTCCCACGTACACACATGCACAAAGTACACATATACTCTTATTTAGAAAAATATCTTAGTCTTTTATTTACTTCAAATTAAAAGTAAATACCTTTATCCTTATTTCAATAATGAAAAGTATACTCTAGACAGTAAGAGTAAACAGGAACTAAAGTTTATTATAATTTCTAAAATATCAGAGTATTTCAAGTTATATTTTTCTTAGCTTGCTGGACAATTAGTTTATTGATTCATCCACTGACTCAAAAATATTTGTGTCTGCATAAGCCACTTAAGAGATATGAAAACTAATAAGACAGTGTCTCTGTTCTCACTGATGTCATAATGTTGTTATACAAATGCATATAATTACACTAACAAGCGATTCATACTGTGAACGCAACATGAATAATGCAGTGAGGGAGCAGAGAGGAAGGGGAAGGGGGGCCTGGAGGAGCTGGAGAATAGGACAGAGAATGCCAAAGGAGCGATATTTCAGTGAGGTAATTCCGGGCAGGGAAGTTTGAAACAGGTGGAAGAGAAATCTCTTCAAGAACAATATGAGCAGATATGCAGAGGCATGAGGATGTGGCATGTCCAAAGAGAATTGGTACCTGCTACAGATTTGCTGAATGCTCCCATAGAGCAAGCTCCAAACTAGATACTTGTGCAATTTTTCTTTTAGTCCTTAATTTGCCACTCAGAAAATGGAGTCTGTATGATTACTTCAAATTAAAATTTTCAAAACTTTATGCATAAATTCAGCATCTTCTATGTATCACACCTTCTGCTAGACTCTGGGTGACTTTTGTTGGTTTAAGAAGTTAATTAAGTCCATGATTTGAATATAAGAATGCAATAACCTCATAGAACTTTTAACCTGTAGTTTTGTAAAATATGACTTTTAAATTTGGAAATTTTTTCCATCACCATTAGATTGTTTTCAGAAAAATAAAAATTGGGAAAGCCACTGAGGCAGTCTGACATTAGGTGGCATACACACAAAAATAATTATCAGCTGCCAAGATCTTCCACAAACAGCAGGTAAAAAAGTCTTATAAAATATAACCAAACATTTATGCATCACATAATAGTTATACTTTCATTTCTTCTATGAAGTATATTCAAAGGAAGAAGCAAGGATAATAAAACTCAGGCTCTGCCCTGGCCTGAGGCTCAATTGTGTGGCTCAGTGGTTGAGCACCATCCCATGCACCAAGAGGTTGCTGGTTCAATTCCTAGTCAGGGCACATGCCCAGGTTGCAGGCATGCAGGAGGCAGCCGATGGGTGTTTCTCTCATTGATGTTTCTACCTCTCTCTCCCTCTCCTTTCCTCTTTCTCTAAAATCAATAAAAAATATATTTAAACAAAAAAAATAAAATTCAGGCTCTGGAGGAGATAAGGCTATGAAGAGGGCTTTCATATTTCTAGTAGTACCTTGTGGGACTGCACCAGAGTTCCAGTTGATAAACGGGGTACTTCTGAGGTAGCTTGGAAAGGTAATATGATGTTCCACTGATAAATGGCCTCTATCAGTGACTGCTGAGACTGGAGATAGCAGATGCCTGAACCAGGGAAATTGTGGTGGCAGGGTAGGGGAGCAAATGGTCTCTAGAAAATGTATTCCTCTCTTTTCCTTGGCCAATGGAAGCAGTCCTTGAATTCATGCAGTTTCCGAGATTTAAAAAAGATACACCACCAAGATCATAAAAACAATGTGATGATTTCATCGTCACTATGCCAGAATCTGAGTGGAGGTTCTGTCCAGGGATTGGCAGCTCTTTGTAAGCAGCTGAGATCTTGGAGATAGCTCCACCAAGAAAGAAACAGAAAGAAGTAGAATGGATAATTCAATCATTCAGTGTGTGTGTGTGTGTGTGTGTGTGTGTGTGTGCGTGCACGCATGTGCATGTGCGTGTAGCACCTACTATGTGCCAGGCCATCATGGAGTGCTCATTGTCATCCTGATTCTAGTTAGCTATCAATTTCACTTTCTGATTAGAAAGACTCAGAGGTGAGAGAGATGTGGCAGTGAATATCAAATTATTAATCTTCTTTTATAATAATTACTTATATGTGGCATATGCTTTTCCCAGAAGCCAGAAGGAATGTGCTCTATGCCATTTGCTCAAAACACTTTTACATTAAAAACTCAATATAACTGTTACCCTTCCTATGAAAACTTCAGTATTAAAATTGGTTCTTGAGATTCTTATGAAAGGACAATGGGAGTTTTCCTTAAGTATGCAAATAAGTATAATTTTCCTTTCTAACTAATTTCTCAAGAAGTAGAATTTTAAGGCACTCATAAAAATCTTTACAGACATTCTTTATAAGTTGAAAGAAAGTGGAAAAAAATGATGCCATTAGGAAGGTGATTATTTTATCAGCAATTATATAAATTCTGCCCTCCTGAGGAGGATCAAGATATTCATTCCAGATTGTTCTCTGAGGAAATCAAATTGTATGCTCCCTGTGGAGATGAGGAAAGATGTCAGGCTCCATGAAAGTTCCATAGTACTAAAAAAATATACACTCACATTTTTTTGTTCTGGTGGCAGATTGCGTTTGATATGTTGTGACGTTTTGAGTGAAGCAGAGTCGTTTTCTTTCCTTCTTGGCTTTTTGTTGTTGTTTCTAGATAGGAAAGAGTCTCCTTAAGGGAAACAAAGAAATAAAATATGATCCATCATTCACAGAAACAATACTAACTATGAAAAACGAATGCAGTCTTTTTTTTAATTTAAATTTCCCAGAGAAAAATGATAAAAGCATGGCCTTTTCCCAATTCTAGCTGTCAGGTCATGTGGGAGGTGAGGAGGTGAAGACAGACTCAGTTTACTTTGTGTGGTTGTGTCCTTGCCATCAGAGAGACTAGTTATAAAAGGTAAGCCTGGGCTGGAACATGATTCTACTTTTTTAAATGTATGCTGAATTATTGATACAAATAGCAGATACATTTTGCTGAGTTGCTAGTTAGAAGCATAGGATAGGAAAGAACTCTAACCCAGCCATTTTACTAATATAGGAGTCCGTCCACTACATCCCTATCAGACAGTGCTATGGGGAATCAATCGATGTATTCAACATAGTAGTGGATACTTTTTTGGCGGGGGCTAGGGGGACAGTGTTCAATCCTTATATCAAACTAAAATGTTGTTCCCTATAACATGTTTCCTTTCTTTCTGGTTTTGGAAGAAAGTAGAAAGAGCCACTCTTCCTGAGAATACTTATAAATAGTAATTATGTAACCCTCAAATCTTTCCTTCTTTAGGTTAACCTACCATGTTTGCTTAAATGTTCCTTATACACATGGGTGTTAGAGCCTCCTCACCTTCCTGGTTGTTTTCTCCTGTTCAGTTCTTCTTTAGTTTATCAGTGTCTCATCAAATCATGTAATTTCTCTTAATGGTCAAAATCATATCACATCTGTCATGATAAGATTCTCCTGTATATACATCTATGTGTGCACATGTGTGTATATTTTATCATGACTGTAAATAGATACATATGACTAAATAGATACATAGGTACATAGAAAGGTATACATTATCTTTCAAAGATATATATATATTTCAACATACAGAACACCCTCTAACAGAAGTAGATGATATGGATGCTTAATGTTTAGCAAAAGAAAGAATAAGCAAAAAGACAAGTATGTAAGGAGAGGAAGAAAATTTAGGTTTTAGATTTAATTTTCTTCGCCAACTGATGGTGGCATCTTGGCCAACTCATCCAATATGGGCATAACTAAATTTTTCTAGGTGTAAAGTGAAAAGGTTGGATGGAACATTCTTATATCAATGTCATAGGTCTCTGGGGTAGGCTAACTGCTCTGAGAGGTATTATGCTGGAGATGTATTTAGGCTAAGCCATAATGCAATAATCAAAAGTGGAGTAGGAATAAAAAATTCCTAGTATAAACCTTCAAGATGTTTTTAATTTAAATTATTTTTAAAATCTAATTTTTATTAATATATGCATTTAACCACTGAGTGAGCCAAGTCTAAATGTTTTATTTTGCAATTGTGTTTACAAGGATTAGGATGCATCCTTTAACCATCCATATAGAGCCTTTCCAATAGAATTCTGTTAATATTCAGAATATCTGACCACCAGAGATCAAAGAATGAGTTAAAACATGATGAGTGCATTTGATATGAAAACTAATGCCCAGTGGAGAAGTTTAATTAAAATGTAACACCACTAAATATAAAAGGTTCTGATATGAAAGAAACACAATGCAAGAGCAAAATCAATAGTTTAAGATAGCATTGCAGTTGATTAAACAAATGACTTATTCAGAAGCTACAGAATAAAAGCACTGAATTAGAAATAGACAGTCATTCCAAAATGCCTCTGTATCTCATGGTGCCCAAATCATCCATGACTGTGGCATTGTTATTCTATCATAAATTAATAGGTAGTGTCAAAACCTGTGTAATTGAAATTGGGTGGGAATGCCAAATTAGGATAGCAGCTTTGGATGCCAAAAACATTTGTATCATCAGTCAATGCTGTTGGCTATGGAAAGAAAAAGGTTGACACTATATTTAAGATAATTGCTTCAACTGTTAATATCAACCTAATTAGAAGAAAACAAGATCGAAGGAAAGCAATAAAAAGATACAGAATGATTGAGGTGCTGAAGTGAAGAAGAAGGGTAAAGAAGCATAAGTACAAATCATTGCATAGTCTATTTTAAAAATCTGATTAGCTAAAATATGCAAATTACAAAGAAGTCACAGCAAGCAGTGAATTATAGAAATAATTTGGATAGCTGGATCAAGAAAATATGAATGATCCCTGCAGAGTGTGCACTCACTTACCTTAGGAAGCCGCTTGCTATCAGAACAAACATGGAATTTATGGTCACTGGTTATGAATCTTGACATTTCCACCTACTATCTGTGTGATCTTGGAAAAACTATCTCACCTCCATAAGGCACACTTTCCTCAGTTTTATATTGGACGCAGTGATACCAGCTGTTCCTAGGGTAGTTCAAATGAGATTACATATGTCAAAGCAGTTTGTAATCTGTAAAATGACACCCAAATAATGGTTGATTACTATTTCTTTGAAAGTGTTTTGCATGATTCTTTCAAACATTACCTTTGCTCAACCCAGGGGAAGTGTTAGTTAAAAGTATAGTCAGATAGCTAAAACTGTAATCCCACCAAACAGGACTGCAATCTCTATTTAGGTCTTTAGCCACTACGCAATATGCACCTCAACTCTTCTGCCTTCCTTAGACCCAAGAGGGACTCAGAGAATTAAAAATTATTCTTTAATAATTCAATCACTACTGGACTTCTATGTTGATACAATACAAAATTTAAGTAGCTATTTCTCCCTCAATGTGGAGACAAAATCTTTAGGTCAGTTAATTCAGTGCATGCAATTATATCTGTACACAGTGACTACTAATGTAGCAGGGGAGGGGGCATTTATTGTCTTTGGAGTGATCTTTGTTTATACTTTGCTACTAATTCCTATGGTTTGGAATGAACACATTTAGAACCCAAGAGTAAATAACTGATAGACTTTAAAAGCTTATTTTTGTGCTTTATTTTTTAAAAAAACATGAATTTTGAAATGGCCAGATAAATCCTCTAGTTTTCTAAATTCTCACTTAATATTTCTCCATTTTCTTTACAAACAATAAGAATTTACTTATTCTTATGGTAAATCACAAGGGCATTCTATAGGAATACATCCTTTGATATTCTAGCATAGAGATTTTTTCTCTTAAGTGACTCTTTTTATTATTCTAAGAATTATAATAACAGTCCACTCATGCAAATTACTGTTGTAAATTATTCCATATAATGTGTTTCCATATTGAATTCTACTAAAAGTAATTTAGTCAATTATATCACTAGAAGTAAATGATAAAGTTCTACCAATAAAATGATCCAAGAAATAATTCTGAGAGGAATAGGTAGCATAAGAAATTTTATTTATATATATATATATATATATATATATATATATATATATATATATATATAAGTTCATTTCTAGGACTATATGAGATTATATATATATATATATCTCACAGGATTGTTTGACATTAATTGTTTAGAGACAATCTAGTAAACAAGAGAAAATTGCAATATAAAAACCAAATGATACTTTTACCATTTAAATGAAAAATTTTTTCAGAAATGAAATCTCACTTTACTTCTCCTAATTCTTCAGATTGATTTATTCATGCAATCAACAAATATTTGTAAGTGCTTGTGTATGGAATTAAATTAGAAATTTTGGGGGATACACTTCTGCCTTTAGGTTACTAATCTATTAGTTGCAAAGGCATGACATAGACAGATGAAAATATCTGTAAAAATTAAGTATAGTCATAATAATGTAATACCTTTGCACAGTGCTTAATATTTCTCAAAGCACTTTTATAAATATAATTATTTTATTTGACCATTGTGGGTAGTAATTGTCAGTGGGTAAATGTTAAATATTATTAAAGAAATGCAATGACTAGAAGATAATTTATTGCCAAATAAGTGATACTGGCAAATATGCTCTGAGCTGAAGGAAGGGACAGAAATGATGGTACCTCTCAAGCAATGGAGAATTAAGTTGAGCAAGCTAGTTTGTGGAAAAACAAATTCATGTTCTGACAGTGAGATGAAGTTGAGAGTAGTGGCCTTAAAACATACGATGGCAAATATCTAGCAGGTAATAATATGCATTTGTTAGGTAGAAAGATGAGGAAAGGGCAAAGAACATGAATAGGCAACTCACAAAGAAGAAACTCAAATGGTACAAATAGAAAAATAAAAGATCTAGGAGACTGATGAAAATGTAGTCAGAAAAGGGGAAATAAGTTAGAGTTAGATATGTATATTTTTTTGAAGTCATCCACATAGGAAGGGCATTTATATACATCTCCACAAACCAGTCTGTGTTGGTGACAGCTGAAATAATAAGTTACAGAAGACATTGTAACAGTAACTATTGCACTGGTAAATTGTAATGGCCATTGTAAATAGTCCAATAATGTAGCAATGTAATTTTTCCATTATATTAATAAGTTAAATAATTGAGTGAAAGTTGTAGAAAAAGGGTCCATTGCAAGAGGAATAGAGTAGAAATGCAGTAATTTACTCAATTGAAGCTAAAGGAGAATCCAAACACTTAAAAGGCAATACGATTTTGCCACCAAATTTTAAAGCTAAAGCCATGTCCATATTGGATGAGAGTCATCCTATTGAGGCTTGTTACGTTCCAGAGAAGCCTGAAGGTAAATATTGCCCTCAAAAGTTAGAAAGTTAGAACTTTGGAGGACAATCAATAGATAAGATCATTAAAGCACCTTCCCATTGTTCTGTGCTCAGAGGTGGCTGCTATGAATAAATAAACTCTTCCTTAAAGCCTACCTTAGCAGGAAGAGGTGTGGTTGGTTGGAGAATATCTATAAATAAATCTTACTTATTTTTTTTTCTTTTTTTCCTTTTTTTTTTTTATTAATTTATTTTTGTTACAGATGTTTCTCCTTTTTTCCCCATTGACCCCCTCCTCCCCATCCCTCTACCCCTTTCCCAGCTTTGTTGTCCATGTCCATCAGTTATGCATACATGCGTATAAGTTCTGTGGTTTATCTCTTCCCTCCCCCCCCCACCCCCTCTTCTGAGGGTTGTCAGTCTGTACCCTACTTTCACATCTCTGGGTCTACCCTGTTCCCCAGACTGTTATGTTTATTATATTCCACAAATGAGTGAGATCATGTGATATTTGTCTTTCTCTGCTTGGTTTGTTTCACTTAGGATAATACTCTCGAGGTCTCTCCATGTCATCTCAAAGGATAAGAGATCTTTCTTTCTTACAGCTGCATAGTACTCCATTGTGTATATGTACCACAGCTTTTTTATCCATTCATCCACTGATGGGCACTTGGGCTGTTTCCAGATCTTAGCTATTGTAAATAGTGCTGCTATGAACATGGGAGTACATATATTCTTTCTGGTTGGTGTTTCAGGATTCTTAGGGTATATTCCTAGAAGTGGGATCACTGGGTCAAATGACAATTCAATTTTTAATTTTTTGAGGTAACACCACAGTGTTTTCCATAGTGGCTGCACCAGTCTGCATCCCCACCAGCAGTGTACTAGAGTCCCCTTTTCTCCACACCCTCGCCAACACTTGTTGTTTGATGATTTGTTGATGGCAGCCATTCTGACAGGTGTGAGGTGATACCTCATTGTTGTTTTAATTTGCATCTCTCTGATGATTAGTGATGTTGAGCATTTCTTCATATGTCTCTTAGCCATTTGTATGTCCTGTTTGGAGAGGTGTCTATTTAGTTCCTCTGCCCATTTTTTAATTGGGTTCTTTGTCTTCCTTTTGTTGAGTTGTATGAGCACTCTATATATTTTGGAGATTAACCCCTTATCTGATGTATCATTGGCAAATATGCTCTCCCATACAGTGGGTTCCCTTTCCGTTTTGATGGTTGTTTCTTTTGCTGTGCAGAAGCTTTTGAGTTTGATGTAGTCCCATGTGTTCATTTTTTCCTTTGTTTCTGTTGCCTTGGGTGATGTATCAGTGAAGATTCTGCTGCGTATGATGTCCGAAATTTTGTTGCCTACATTTTCTTCTAGGATTTTTATGGATTTGCGAGTCACATTTAAGTCTTTTACCCATTTTGAGTTTATTCTTGTGTGTGGTGTAAGTTGATGGTCTAGTTTCATTTTTTTGCATGTAGTTGTCCAATTTTCCCAACACCATTTACCAGTGGAACAGAACAGGGAATCCAGAAATTGACCCAAGACATTATGCTCAACTAATATTTGACAAAGGTGGCAAGAGCATACAATGGAGTAAAGACAGCCTCTTTAATAAATCTTATTTATTAATATATCTTTGTTATGTTTAAATTCCAAGTCTGTTATAAAATTAGTCCTCTAAAAAATTATCGATTGATTTTATATATATATATTTAAATGTTTTTTTCTTTATTGATGTTAGAGAGAGAAGAAGGGAGAGGGAGGGAGAGATAGAAACATCGATGAGAGAGAACATCAACTGGCCACCTCCTGCATGTCCCCCACTGGGGATTTGGCCCATAACCTGGGCATGTGCCCTGACTGGGAATCGAATCAGCGACTTCTTGATGCATGGGTTGATGCTCACTGAGCCACACCAGCTGGGCCAGTCCATTTTTATTTAAAAAAAAAATGGAGCTATAAAATTGTATGACTTCTCCAGGAAAGAGGGGAGATGAAAGACAGTCAAAATTTAAGTTTGTAAAAAAATGGGAGAAAGAAGTGAAAGTGAAGAAACAAAAAAAAATTTTGAATCAGTTAGCAGTAAAGGGAAGAATTGTAGCAAAAAACATCTATAAAAAACAAGAGCTTCAAATTGTGTTTGCAAACAGCAAACACATGAGTACAGAATGGCCAGACAGAAAGAGACAGGTGAAAGTAAGCCATACCTATCCATCTCCTGGGATGGAAATGGCTAACTGAACTGAGTCAGTATTTCTTACTTTTTCCACATTTAATACATTTCCATTTCTGAAAGTGTTGGGATATATGAAATATACTTAAAATGTGTCAACTGTTGTTATTATCTCTAAGTTTTCAAAATTAACTTTGTCTCACAAAATTAGGCAAGGCAAATTCTCAATAATTCATACAAATTAGCAATAAGGAAGGATACAGGAAAGGATTTATATTGGAGTGCCAGTGTCCTATAAGCAAATTGATCAAGCTCATTTTCAGGACTGTATGAACTTTTATTTGGATGTTCTTTAGATTATTTCACCCCATAAAAACAAACAAACAAACAAAAAATGACTGTTCAAAACAAGCATATTGGCATAACAGTTTGCTTTGATTACCAGTCTAAAAGCTGAATTCAGAGTAAGGAAGGGAGTCTACTGTTAAAATCTCACCCAGCTGGTGTGGCTCAGTGGTTGAGTGTCAATCCATGCACCAAGAGGTCGCCAGTTCGATTCCTGGTCAGGGCACATGCCCAGGCTGTGGGCCCGATCCCCAGTGGGGGGCATGCAGGAGGCGGCCAATCGATGTTCTCTCTCATCGATGTTTCTATCTCTCTCTCTCTAAAATCAATAAAGAAAAATATATCTAATTTAAAAAATATCTTATTACTTTAAATACTACATTGACAAAGACTATCAATAACTGCATTTACAATTCATACAGGGCTCAGATCCTTTAAAAATATTTTATTCACTGCATTCATGTTGTAGAAATTCTAGTGTTTCAGCAAACATTGTTATATTGGTCCTTTAACTTTTTAAAATGTGTTCATTGAATGCTGTATAAAAGTATATAAAACCTACATATAAATGTTATATGCTAAAATTGTATGATTTTTTTACTAAGAAATCTAGGCTCTACATATACCTTCTGCCTGTAGCAGGTTTTTTGTTATTGTTTTTTTTTTTTTTTTTTTTTACCAGCTTTAAAGATCTGAACAGCACTGAACAGCATGATGACTCTCTACTGAGAAAATCTATTTTTTTTGTTGAACAAACCAAACCTACATTAAAAGATCAAAGAAATAGCTTGCATTTCAGTTGTTTTTGAAATTTTAGAGGACTATTCATAATTTTAGTCACGAGCGTTTTTAAGACAAAAAACAATCTATGTATGGATTTTAGACTATAGTACACATCACTTAGTATTTGGGGGGGGAGCACATAATTTTCTCAACAATCTCCTCATTTCTAAGTAGAGACTAGCCCACTATGTTAAAATAAAAAAATGTTCTTTATATCTGTCCTCCCAGGTACTTTAAAATTTGTCATGTGAAAACTTGATGAGTAAAACATGTACTTTTGACAAATGAGTCATTTTTGCTATTAAACACATAAACTTTATTAGAGAATAGCAGTAAGTTTGTTAAGGAAAGGGTATATTTGTAAAAGCTGAGTATTATCAGAGAATAAATGGCAAAATAAAAACCTCCAGTTCTCCACCAAGTCTGTAGAATTGAGTTATAAAATCACAGGACTCTATAGTCCTTGGAAAATCCAATCATTTGATAGAATTCACTTGGGGAAGCATATTTATTTTTATTTTGAAATTACTTTTTTTCATTTCTTTGGCTTAATTTCTTTTGAACTGGAAAAGTTTCTGTATATAACTTTTTTTTCTTGTTGCTGCTGAGAATTAAGTGCATTATAATACATAAAGAGTCTAGAATAGTGCCTGGCCCACAGTTAGCTTTCTATTGGTGTTTAGTGTCTGTGTAATAGTCTTCAGGGAAGGGACTTTATTTTACATATCACTATGTTCCTGTTTCTAGAACAGTACTTCATATTGAGCTGCATGTATTGGACCCAGAGAAACCCTTGCTTCCTTTGTATTGCTTCATTCACAGTCATCATACTGTTGGGTCACAAACTCAAAATGGAACCCTCGCTGGTTTGGTTCAGTGGTGGAGGGTCGGCCCACGGACCAATGAGTCGCGGGTTCGATTTCAGTCAAGGGCACGTACCTCGGTTGTGGGGTTGTGGTTCACCCCGGCCCTGGTTGGGTCATGTGGGAGGTAACCGATCGATATGCTCTCTCACATCGATGTTTCTCTCTCCCTCCCACTCTATCTCAAGATAAAGAGAAAAATACCCTCGGGTGAGGATTAAAAAAAAAGTCAAAATGGTAAAAACTTAAATAAGAGTATTAGTGAGGACTCTTTCACTTCACCGAATTGTCTAGGAAAGTGTTCAAGGCACGTAGCAGACCCAAGAGTCAGTTTACTTGTATGTAAAATGAGTTGTTTGGATTAGATCATCTGTAAAGTCTCTCTCAACTCTATGTTTGCTTTGAGATATAAATTGCATTTTCAGAGATATTTTTAGTGAGGGCATAATAGAAATGTCTCCTATAAAGAGGCCCCAGACTGTAAGGACATGGACGACGTCTACCATCCCAATTTTCCTGTGAGCTTAATAATTCCTGTGGAGTGATAGTTCATCTTTAGGTCTTGATTTACCAAGACCTCATTCTTTGATGACAGAAAAGTCCAGTGTGCTACACAAAGAGGTGACGGATTTTGTGTGGCAGGAGCTCACTCTTACTTCTGTGTTTTTAGGTCTCTGTGGCCTTTTGATTCATCCTTAGTGACTCTGAATTTCCTTTGAGCATTATTGGGCTTTAGAAAGATATTGGTGTCATATCCAAGGTGGCCTTAAGAATTACAACAAGCTGATGGGTTCCCAGAAGTAAAGTCACTGCCTAAATTCTTGGCACACTTGTGATTTCAGCTGAAGAAGATTCTATTTTCCACTGTGATCCAGTGTCATGTGTCTGTCTAAAAGCTTCAGTGAGGTTGTGAAAAATGCAACAACTGAGAATTTTGAGGAGATAAATAATGAAAATAAAGGTGTTATATTCCTTTAAACTTTTTATATCAATTTGAAAGAACTTAAGCAAAAAAAAAAAGTAGATGTATAGATTAAACCCTGTATATCTAACATAATCATACATGAATGCTTTTCTGTCCCAAATTTGTTTCTAGTAGTACATTGAACAAAGAAAGATAGCTTGTTAGCTAAGAGAAGGAGTCAGCAAACTATAGCCAGTGGGTCAAAGACAGTCTGTGGCATGTTTGGGTAATACAATTTCACTGAAGCACAACATGCATTGTCTGTGGTTGTTTTTGCATTCAAAGGCAGCACTGGGTGGTGGCAATCGATACTGTGTAGCCCACAAAATCGAAAACATTTACTCTGGGGCCCTTTATAGAAAAACTTCACTGATTCCCTAGGCTCAGAACCTGGCTTTTGTTTTATGACATGAGGCTGAGGGCTTAGTGTTACATCCAGAATTAGATACAAAATCACAGGGAAACATCTCCAAGGCTGTTCAAATTATTGCTAACATTTTTAACCACTCGTAAAAGAAATGTTAACTTTTTTCTATTTTAATTCCAGTTTGTAAATGAAATGCACTCAACTCCTTTTTCCAACAAATAGAACATTTAAAAAATATGAAATATTTCATTGAAATCCCACCCTGAAAAACAGGTGTGATAGCACAGTATTTTAAAGTATTATTTGACTACTTTTGTCTAATATTTCTTTTTACTCCATATTTTCTTGTCCTCCATTCAGTCTACCAGGGCATTCTATTAGATAATCAAATGTATCATCTTTATTCTTCAACCTTCTAAACAAATGTCATCCTCCTATCATAAAGGCACCACTTTCATCCCAGCCAAGGGAGAAACCTCAGCTTCAATCTTGCTCACTATCCTCTACCCTCATCTTCTCACGCTTTACAGTTTAATTCCCTTTTCATTCTGTCTGTTGGTTTCCCTCAAATCGATTTTCTTCTCCCTTTCACTGATTTTGCTCTAGTTAGCTTTAAGGAATTATTGTAGCATCGGAACTAAAATAGTGCCTCTATTCTAGGCAAGGCTCACACTAAATTATCTTCTCCTAAACCGTCAACATTTTCTTTCCAAAGCTTAAATCTAATTATTTCACTGTCTATTTGGAAATTTCAATGGTTCCTTCTTGACTGGAGAATAAAATCCATGCTCTTTAGTGTGATATTTCAGGACTTAAATAATGGGATCCGTGTCTGAAATGTTCTTCCCTTCCTCTTCAGCTTATTAACTCCTTCTTATTCTTCGAAGAGGTATGTGAGGCTTCGTTATCGCAGGGAACTTTTCCTAGCCCCTAGTCCTCCTCCAAACCTAGGTTAGGCTTCCCTATTCCCTGTTTCCCTAACACTAAAGGGCCGCATCCCTCTGTGGGTGCAACCCATTGCCTTGGGACGCTCAGCGCTCCCTCGGGCAGAAACAGCGGGAAAGGGCACCTGCACACGCTGCAGGTTTTTCCTCGTCTGCGGAGCCCACGTTACCACACCGGCAACAGTGTAGGGCAGGTCCTCCGGGCTCCACAGCTGTTCAGAGAAGAAGGTGGGGGTGATGAACCTGATCACTCAGAGAGGAAGAGCCAGAGACCTAAATTTAAGTTTTGATGTTACTATGGTGGTATCATTTGTACCTGAAAGGTGGAGGGACCTGAGGACATTCAAGATTACGTTTATATATCACACCTCATGCCCTGTCTGATAATTGCTTAAGGAAATTTAAATGATGCCCGGCTGGTGTGGCTCAGTGGTTGAGAATCGACCTGTGCACCAAGAGGTCGCTGGTTCAATTCCTGGTCAGGGCGCGTGCCCAGGTTGTGGGCCTGACCCCCAGTAGGGGGGTGTCGTGAGGTGGCCAATCGATGTTCTCTCATTGATGTTTCTATCTCTCTCTCCCTCTCCCTTACTTTCTCTCTAAATATCAATAAAGAAAAAAAAAAGAAATTTAGATGATCAATCTGCCCAAACTATCTTTCCATCTTACCTCCCAGCAATCCTTTCATTTCTCCCTCTGCTCCTGCCATTCATGAAAACCACACTGAATTATTTTTCTTATGCATACACTTTCCTGTGTTTTTTTTTTAAATATGTTTTTATTGATTTTGTAGAGAGAGAGGGAGGGAGAGAGAGATAGAAACATCCATGTGAGAGAGAAACATTGATGGGCTGCCTCCTCCCTGCCCCCACTGGGGATCGAGCCCGCAACCCAGGCATGTGCCCTGATTGGGAATCGAACCAGGACCTCTCAGTGCACGGAACACGCTCAATGCCCTGAGCCACACTGGCTGGGCATGCATACACCTTTCAATGCTCTGTGCTTTTGTTCCTATTTTACCTCTCCCTGGAATACCTGATGTCCATTCTCACCTCTATAAAAATAAACTAGCTCCAATGCCATTGGTTCTCTTATTTTTCCAAGGAAATGGCCTCCCCACCATGCATCCACTGGTCACTTAATCTTTCTCTCTATCATATTAATGATCATGTGGTACTATAAATTTTCCTGTCTCTCTTCCTGCTGTATGATGATGTGTTACTTGTCTTTTATTACCCTAGTGCCTGGCAAGTGCTTGATGTATAGTAGAAGCTCAATACATATATTTTTATGTTGTTGAGCTGAACTCTGGCATAAAGTGTGAGTTTTATGTAGCTCTCAAAGTGCTTTTATGGGTAATGACACTTCTCCTGACCACTTAAAGTTGTTGCTTTAGGGGAAAAAAAAAATTGGGAAAAGATTGTAAATTCACTCTAGTTTTCCAAAACATTCTTCTCAATTACTTTTCACAGCTTTTCTGTGTATTATCATTCAAATAAGTCTCTCTCTAGCAGCCCTGATGGGTGGTTTTGAGTGACTTAGATTAAATGGGTGTTTTCATATGTTCATGGAGAAGTGCTTAGCTTTGGCTTATTATTGACACTCAGTCCATTCAAAGTATTGAAAAATTCACTCTTCAGTTTTATATCCTAGTGAGTTATCTCCCTTTCAGAAATATTTATTATAAATTCCAATATTTATTATAAGTGCATGTTGTATATGACTGGTTTTATATCTTTTTATAAGCTGTTTGCTTACACTGGAAAATAATGTTTCTGATATTTAATTAATTTTATATCCCTAATACAAAGAATAGTCTTACAGGCCCAACAAGAAATAAACTGAGCAAGATCTCATAACCCTCTCTCTGGGGACTGATGGCATAGAATTTTACCTGCTGTCTAAATTCTCCTTGCTCTTCTAATGATTTATTGCTTGTGTGGTATGTCTCTACATAAATGGTTATCAAATGAAATGCATTGCAGACTGACAAGATTAGTTCTGAATTCTCCAGCTTTCTTGTATCTCCAAGGCTGATCTTTGACATTTATTCAATTGCCTCTTTAAATCCGAGTCTTTATTCGTACATTTTCAATTTTCACGGGATAAATTCACATAAATCTGTCAGAAGTGAACCTTTCTGAAGCTTCTGTTAATAGCTGTGAGAAGCAACTGGACCCATAGCCAGTTTAGAACATGATAAGTCATTTTATTCCTTTTGACATTGGAGGTTGGCTTTGGCTTTAAAGCTTTTGGCTGCCATGATCAGAGTTAAAATAGACGTGAATTGAGTTGAGTGTTTTAAATGGGGAATTCCTCCATTCATTTTACCATTCATGTATTTAGCACATCTAGAATATAGAATGGTATAAAATTCCAAATATAAATATCATGATATTACAATTTGCACGTGAAACACCTGCGCCGGACCCGCCCACTCCTAAAACCTATTAGTTTAGATGGTTGGATGGAAGGCTGTATTGAGGAACTGAATCTTAATAATCCATCACTTTCATTTATTCAAAAACGAAACAACTGAACACTTGTACCATGTACTTTTCTAGTCAATAGGTAGTTACACATGAGTGAAGCATGCCCTTACCTTTAAATGCTGCTTTAATGTATTTTAAGCCACAACATTCATTTATTCATTATTTTATTTAAGCTGCATGAATATTAAGATATTAATGCCTCTCTGTATAAATGGAAGTATATTTTCCATTGTTAATGCATTGCAGAAAGAATAAATGCTTTCTTTATAGGGGTTTCCAAAGAATTGTTTAAAAGGTTTCATATTTTAGATTTAATTGTAAATGCTTCTAGGAAGGAAATTTGTCTTTACTATTGATCAAAGCTAAATAACCATTTTCAGAGTTAATGAATGTTTCTGCCTGATATAAGTACTGAGATTGAGAGTACCATTTTAATAGGCATATCAGGATTATAAATAATTTAGTAGAAAGTTAATGAAGGCAATTTTATAAAAACAACCATTTAATTTTTTTGTAAATGTTGGCTGTTTATGAGGTATATTATTTATAAATAGCTTTGGAGAGAGCATATTAGTCTGACATGGAAACAAAGCATACCAAAATGCAAAATACTTATTTTTCCAGTCATGTTCTAGAGGTTATAAAATGAGTTAAGATAAGTTTTGTAGAAAGCTTTGTAGAACCTAGAGGGATCAGAGACAATGAGAATGATGCCCCCAGACATCACATTGTATAAAGCCTGATTAGAAGATGCAACCTAAACAGGTTAATTAGAATAAATTAAGATACATGCTATAATTATAGATATATTTACTATATTATATATAATGATTATATTGCACATTATATATAATGCTATCATGAGAAGGGAAGAGGAATAAAAACTAGGAAGCAGAAATTTTGTGGATAAAAACCTGAAGTTCACAAGAAAGCATGATGTGTTTGACATGAGTAAGGAGGATTTGGACTTGAGCTGAATAATTATGTTAGTGTGAAATCTACAGAAAGACCAGGTTCACTTGGTAGGGTAGCTACCTTTTTCTTATAGTTCTTAGAAATCAAGGGTAGATTCTGAACAAGGATGACTAGATGATTGTGAAGAGCAATTAGGAGAGAATTGTCCAAAGTAAAATAAAATGAGGAGGAAATGTAAGCAAAACACTAAGTCAGTACACCATTTCATAATCTAGGCATGAGGTAAGGTGGTGGCTGTACTAATGAAAAAGTTGGAAGGAAGAAGAGAAAGTGAGAGGGAACAACTGAGAATTTACTGGCAGACTGAAAGAAGAGCTATCGCAAAAATTGCTCTGAGCCCTGACTGGTTTGGCTCAGCGGTTACAGCATTGGCCCATGGACCAAAGGCTCACAGGTTTGATTCCTGCTCAAGGGCATGTACCTGGGTTGCCGGAGGCAACCAATCTATGTATCTCTCTCACGTAGATGTTTCTCTCTCTCTCCCTCCCTCCCTCCTTTCCACTCTATCTAAAAATCAATGGGAAAATATCCTCAAGTGAGGATTAACAACAACAAAAAATTGCTCTCGGATTTCAAGCTTGGATATTGGGAAAGAAATACAATTACTGGCAGAAGTGAAGAAATAAATTTGGATAGAGGATAATAAACTTATTTTTCAATGTATTTCATTTGAGGTGATGGTGAAGTATCCAAGTAGTGATACCATGGAGAAAGTATGTGTAAAAACAAATACAAATTAAAAACAAGAGACTTAATCCTCTCTTTGAAAATAGGGAAGGGATTTTCCTCCCCTCCTTTTTCTCAGAGCATTTACCTCAGAAAACTTGTAATGTAAACATCTTCTCATCTGTTCACATGAATATAAATCTTTTTGAAGACAGATAATCCTTTAGTCAGCTTTCTGACCCAGAATGTACTTCTCTCTAACTGGTAAGCCTTTGAAATACAAACATCAAGGGAGACAGCATCCCTGTTTCCCAGTTTCCATTGGGAGGGTAGGAGCCTAACTTGGAGCTAGGTGCCTACTGCCTTGCTCCAAGCTGTAAAACAACCTCCTGTCATAAAGGCACAAGAGCCTTCTTTTTCTTCTGGATAGTTAATTAGCTAACACAGATGGTCACCCCAATTGCCAGGTAAAATTAGAATAAATTTTGTGTGACAAATGATATTTCATGTCCTCTTACTTGAGAACGTGTTACTGTGTTTTTTTTGTTTTGTTTTATTTTGTTTTTAAACATGTATATAATGGGTTGTATCTACTTGGCTATCTAAAAGGATGATATTTATTATTGTCTTTGAAATCTCTTAGCTGATTGCCTGTAATGTGCTTCACATTCTGGTTTAACATTTATTGAGATAGAAAATTGTTTCTTTCTCTTCTACCTTTGTGGAGAGAGTTTCTGTATTGGGAGTTTTTTTTTTTTTTTTTTAAGGATATTTCCCCAATACATGATAATGTAGACAAAAGGTTGAAAATGGACATTTAGCCCGGTTGGTGTGGCTCAGGGGTTGAGCGTCGACCCATGCAGCAAGAGGTCACCAGTTTGATTCCTGGTCAGGGTACATGCCCAGGTTGTGGGCCCGATCCCCAGTGGGGGGCATGCAGGAGGTGGCCAATCGATGTTCTCTCTCATCGATGTTTCTATCTCTCTCTCCCTCTCCCTTTAAAAATCAATAAAGAAAAAAAATGTAAAAAAAAAGGAAATAGACATTTAAAAGTTATCATCATAGAGACAACTGAAAATGATGACAATATACATTAGATAAAATGAGACTAAGGGAAGGTAAAGTGAGAACAGTTGGGAGCCAGAGTCTAAACTGTACATAGCACCAGAGCTGCAGGGTTGGAAGAAGTGAACAGTGGGAATAGAAACCTTATTCTGTGAAATAGTAGCAGAGCCATTCTCATATCATACAAAATGAGAAAGGAAGGAAGGGAGACGTATTATAAAACGAATGTTCAATGTCCAAAGTCCCCCATAACATGGCCTCTTGTCTGTCTCTCCAGCTTCTCCCTGTCTGTCAACATTCAACTTCTATGGCTACTATACAGTGAGAATCTCTCTGTTTGCTTTTGTTCATTTTAATTTCACTGATGGCCCCCTGCTTGGAATCCCCTTACCCCTGTCTTTCATCAAGATATGCTCCCCATACTCCTTGAGGCTAAGCTTTGGCATTTCACCCTCAAGAAGGCTGGCTCCTGACTACTGTTCCCCCAGCTGCTCCTGTAATACCATATGCATCTTTCCTTTACAATATTTCACAAGATTTTTATAACGAATGCATTTATTAATATTATGTGCTCCTTGGTGCGATGGATGGGGGAGAGTATGATGCTTCCTTGTGCATTTGCAGTAACACGGAGCTGACCATATTAAATGCTTTTGTAATTATTTAATTACACATGTAAGTGTCAGAAGGGCTCAAGAGAATGAGACTTGTGTTGCAGAACAATTTAATCTAAATCTGTGCTGTTCAGTATGTAAGTGACTGGCCACAGGTGACCTGAAATGTGACTAGTCTAAATTGAGATGTACTGTGTCAAATACACACTAAATTATGGAGTCCAAAAATTGTTAAATATCCCACAAGGTGGTTTTATACTGACCACATATTGACCAATATAACATAATAAGTGATATTTGAAGATGTTGGGTTAAATAAAATAGAGTATTAAAATTCCTAGTTTTCAGTTTTGAAATGTATGTACTAGAAATTATAAAATTATATATGTGGCTCACATATTTCTATTGAGCAATGCTAGTCTAAATGAAAGAATTTCCAACAGTATGTCTAAATATTAAATCACTAAAATCTATATGCTTAAGATGTGGAAAAGTCTAAGATATTTTCTGATATACATATATAATTAATATAGATATATAAATGGATATAGATATCTATAGAATTATATATATATATATATATATATATATATATATATATAAAATTATATAGATAGTGGTTCCTTGGTCAAAACTCAGGCTTTCATCAGGTTTTTTAGAATGATAAGTCTGGAAAAACAACTTGCTTCCTGGCAAAATTATATAGCAGTCATTTGATGGAATAAACAGGCTAAATCTTTCCTTTTAAGAGTTCTCAGTTTACTCAGTATATGGGTTCTTAAAATATCCTAGCTTCATTATCCCATTAATCAACCCCCCCCCCCCCCCGCAATGTGGCCTAAGAATATGTGAAGCAGAATTAACTTCATTCATTTACATTCATTCATAATCCACTCATTCAGGACACATTCACTGAATGTCTTCTATGTACCAGGCACTGTTACAAATGCCCGGAACACCCATTGAAATAGATAAATAAATAAGGTCTGTACTTCACATAACTTACAGTTTAAAGAGTGGAATATAAACAAGAATCAAGTAAATAAGTGAATGAATAAGATTATTTCATGTTTCTTGTTTATTTGTTTTGCTTTTGAGAATTGCTTTTGGCCACAAATAACAGAATACCCAAACAACAGTAACTTAAACCATAAGGAACATCAGTGTCTACAGAACAAATAATCCAGAGAAAAGTAACATCAGGTATGGCCAGGCCGTCAAACAGTGACCTCAGAGCTCAGGGTTTTTCCTCTTTCCACACTGTACTCCTTAGTGTGATGAATTTCAGTGTTTATGATTTTCACCTTCAGGTTTAAGATGGATGTTATACCTCCAGGCATCTCATCTCAGATCAAAACAGTTCTTTTCTTGTACCTTTTTTTTTCTTTCAACAAGAAGTTAAATGTCTTTTCCAGGAATCTTCAGCACCCTTCCCCTTATTGGACAGAATTGGGTTGCGTGGACATGTTGATCTGTAAGAGATTCTGGGAAATCACGTGTTTACTTTCCAGTCTCTGTAGTGGGGCCAGCAAAAAAGAAGGAGATTGCGAAATAGCCACAGTTTTGCATATTTTTTTATTGCATTTCAGATAGGGCTTACAAAGAAAATAAAACAGAATAATAGGATAGAGAGCAACTGGCATAAGGAGAAATATTTGAAGATAATCTAAAAAGGGCATTTCAAAGGCGATGGCATATGAAAAGAGACTTAAATAATGAGAAGGAGACAACCATATAAAGATTTGGGGGATGAGGGCCTGTCTTACTCATGGAGAAAATGTCAGGCCAATAGCAAGTTTAAAATGTCTTGTTCACAAAGAGAATCATGTATTATTTTATGCTTAGTCTCTCTGTACTCAGGGTTTTCCAAAGAAACTGAACCAGGAGGACATAAAATTATTAAAATAAAATAATTTATTGTAATGACCTTCTCCCATAACTTTTTTATGATATACTTTATTTATTTTATTTCTCTAAAAATAAGAACATTGCAAGCTCTACTAATATTTTCAAATAAATAATTTAATTTAAATAACTACCTATTTCAACCACACTCCAGTTAATGAAAAAGCATGAATATTCCTGAATAAGATATTAAATTGGCATAAACTTAAAACAGAGAGTCAAGTACCTGATGGTTTACTTTCAAGTCATGTTGATATTAAAAGGTGTGAAACAGTCATTAAATGACAATTTTCCATCTTCATGGCAATGCTGCAATGATGGATGGTAGGCTGACTACAAAAATATAAGTGAAATGGAAAATAGGATTGAAAAGACTATCCGCTTTTCAAATTTCTGGTTGAAAAAGATATTCCTTTTCCTACTTCCTCTTCCCCTTTCTAGGAATGCTTACCCATTTCTGCTTCTCTCCATGAAAAGAACCTAAGCATCTGACTACACCAAAATCATTCAGAAACACTAGTCCCATCAAACCAAGGCAGTAGAGAAGCAATAGATACCGCAGTTCTTATATGATAGACACCGAATACCAAGTATGCTGTATGATTGCTGTAGGCTGGAAAACGTAGGTAGATCAAAAGACAAAAGTAGCTCTGATGAGAACAGGAAAAGAGAAGTCTAAGATGAGATGAACAGGAAAAAAAATGTACTCCAACTTGCTGAGATATCTACCATACCAGCACTAATTTGAGAGTTAAGAAGGGCCAGTAATAGATTCCAGTATCAAATAATTTATGCACTGCTTCAGTTTAAGTTAAAATATTGTATAGATATGACTAATCAAGACAGTAATAATGAAGACCAATATAGCTGCAAGAGGAATTCAGATAGGTTCCATACAGTATTCCATTTTACTTTTAATATTTTGCATATATGCATGTATAAGATATTTATGTATAAACTATATATGCATATGTATACATATAAAATATTTAAACATATACATACATATTTTAACCATATGCTTTGATACTACTTCAAAAATGTACGAATAATATCTTCATATAATTAAATATACAATCTCCTTTGAAAGTTAAACTAGTCTTATTCAATGTTAATCTCACTTTAGAAATATTTCTTTCTACAATGAGATAAAAATTATGCATTAGACAAAATACATGTGTATAGATATGTGTGTTATATATGCATTTGACTATCTATTCAGAACCCATAATATTTTTTAAAAGTTTACAAATGCATAAGAAAGAAAAGCTGGAACTACACTATGGGATATGTTCCTGGGATTGTTGTGAAGTTACTGCTGGATTGTGTTACCCTGGGGTGTTGGAGCATAAGAATAGTAAGAGAGAGAGCCAGAAACGGGCACATCCTTCCACAGTCAATTCTCTTGATAGCATAACAGGCAGGAAAGCCTCCCCCTACCTCCCTTATGTCCTTCCACACCCCTCTCCTTCTAACCTACTCAGGCTATCTGTTGTTCTGTAAACGTTTTCACCTCTTCCAAATGTCCTTTTATACTATTGTATTGTAACTGCTTCATTTTACACAAATGTGAGTTGGGTTCAGAGAAGCAGAAGCCATGTCAATGATCTACCCCAAGCCTATACCTGTGTAGAAATGTATGGGTGTCAATCTTTGGAGTCTAGGCACAACTGAAGAACCAATAGTTGACAGTCTTATCTGGCTGCTTAGCTTGCCTTTGCACCTTTTACTTGGCCTTCCAGGATTCCTTGTTCAACTCTTTCCTTTAATTGATTGTTTCAAACCTTTACCGATTCCTTAAATCCTGTATCTTACATCTAGCCACTTATCCTAAGAAGTTGATTAAATCTTTTAACAAAGGAAATGGAGAATGTTAACAGTGCTTTCTCTTTGTAACTCTCCTTCCCTGTACACCCATCTTTTCTTCTCCAAAAGACATGGATGCCACTCCTTTGATAGCGAGGGTAACCCTCTGGTCCCTCCATGTGAACTTTGGCCATCACTTATCTTCCACTATGTCCATGAGCTCTTGTCCTTACTGCTGTTCACTCTACTGAACATTTCTTTTAATGTTGGTCATGTCCTAAAACAAAGCAAACTCCCTCAACACTGCTTCTGTCTCAAAACCACTGTCATCTATGCCCATTGTTTTCACAACTTCTCCCATTTGCTCCTCAGTCTGTGGCAATGTGGTTTGTGTCCTCAGCACTTCACGAAATCTATTCTCTCCAAAACATCAATGCCCCCTAATGGTAAAATCCAATGACCTCTTTTCACTTTTGCCCAAATTTCAGAACAGTTGACTTATTTGAATACTCATTCTATAAGAAACCATTTCTTCCTTTGTTGTCCACAAAACCATTTTCACCAAGTTCCTCTTTCAGTCTTCCTATAGAAGTCTCAAACACTACTGCCTGCTCTAGCCTTGCAGCCTTTTAACGTGGGGATTCCCTAGAGATTATTTTTTCTTCTATATTCACAATATATCCCTTAGAAGTGATCTCATCTCCTCCTGTGGATAATTTAGAAGTATTCAACTACAAAAGAAAAACAAAAACAACAACACAAGAATCTGCAGGAGTTGGATTAAATAGGGGTTTACTTCTCCCCATGCAACAAGACTAAATCAGATTGGTAGGACTGGTGTTTAAGGATCAGAGGAGTCAAGGAAAATTTCTCTGTCTTTTCTAATGTTAGACATTATGGCTGGTTCAGCTCAGCCATCCTTTCCACAGTCCAGACTAGAAGACAAACAAAGAAGCAAAAGTGGGAAAGAGAGCGGAGCCTTAATCATGAGGGCAAAGGCTTTCCCATAAATCCACATTAGACTTTGCCTTATGTCTCGTTGGTTGTAATTGTGTTACTGGTCACACATATTTCCAAGGGATTCAGGGAATGTGGCATTGGAAAAAGGTGTAAAAATGTATATTGAGGGAATCAACATACAGTATATTTAATAACTTCATCATCCTTAAGACTCCAATGGAATTGATACCTGCTATATAAAATATTACCTGAGTCTTTATGTGTACAAACTCAGCACTTTGGATATACAAGGTGGGACAAAAGTAGCTTTACAGTTGTGAGTATGTGAAACACAGAGTGTATTTTTGTATTATTATTTATTAATTATTGTATTCTTTTCCATACAACCAACTGTAAACCTACTTTTGCCCCACCCTGTATTTCGGGGTTGGTGCAGGGCCAACATGTTGCAGCAAGACAGTAACGATGACACTGAAGACTTTGACACTGAAGACATTGCACTGTTTGATCCAGAAGCAGAAACAGCTAATAGACCTCAAAAAGTCCCAAATCAGACACCCAGTGGTATCATTTTCCCATCCATTCTTTTGAGTCAGTGTAATTGTAGTCTATCTTCTCTGTGAATTGTTCAACAGCTTCTTTATTGCCTGTGTGGTGACAATTATCTTGTCATATGACCTTGGGTAGTCAAGAATGTCACAGGTAAACTAATGGTTGGTGTGTGTTGGTGGAATCGTACTGAGGAAGATGGAAAAAGCCATTGGGTGTTTGAGCCCAGAAAATCATCTCCTCAAGAAAATAAAACTGTTTTAGAGGCCGAATCAAGAATCCCTTTGGTAGGACTTGTTGCCTGTCCAGTGCTGTGGGTGATACGAGCCGTCAGCATTCTCTTTTCCTTCATAGTGAAGTGAGTGGCAGTGCTTGCCACAGGTGTGGTGCTCGAGGTGCCAATCTATATGGCTACAGCAGGTACAAAGTGGGCAGCAGAAACAATTTCACCAGCATGGCTACATCTTATCTTGGAAAGCAGTTTTTAAGACAAACTGCTGGAGATGACCAGACACACACACACACATATATTCCTGGCTAACATGGTAAGGACACCAGACAGATAACACATATATGTTATAAATTTCCTCGGAGAGCATTTGAACTCAATGGCAAGTAAGGGAATTATCTTCCTTTTAGTTGAAATATGTTCTCAAAATGCTTGGTCATCACTGATTTCACATCTTCTGATAGAATCTCTTGAGGCACATGATTATTTTTGCAATACAGAGCCTGAGTATTTGCTCTAGGGTTCCCCGTAGTGAATAACACGGGACTTTTTTCAAATACCAAGCAGCTTTTCTAAACCATCTCCTTAAATCAGGGATCCCTTCCTTTGTGGGTGGGGCAGGAATTTCCTTTCCACAACTCAGAATTAGTGAGACAGTTGTCAAACTGGCTCCACCTGCCGATGTTCTCATGCTTAGGGCATCCTCCTTACCTCATTGTTCCGCCCTCTTTAAAAAATCACCTGAGAAAGCAAGAGCGTGAATAAGGTCATATTTAGTACCACTAGAGATTTTGCTAGAAGCCCTGGAAAAGTTATTATAAACAAAACCCTTGACATATCTGATGGATGCACTGATAATTCAAAAGTGCTGACCTCAAATAAAGCCCCAGCTTACCCCATGAAGTGCCATCCCGTGGAAGTGAGGAAGTCACTTTGGAGTGACTGAAGGACGTCAAAAGTGGGCAATTCAGGCACAGAATAAAAGGTTCTTTCTTTCCTCTAACTAGTGTTTTCTAGAAGTGGAAGGGCATACCAAACATGTCTTTGAAAGTAGGAGCTGATAAACCCTCCATGAGAATTACTGTGGGAGTGAAAGTTGGAACTAAAAGACTTCTAAATTTCTATCCAGTTTGGAGTCAGTAAGAACATATGCTGTCCAACACTTCTAAAGTTTTATTCTCTTGGAGAAGTAAATATGCTTAAAAAAAAAAAAAAAAAGATTCTCTGGTCAATTGATGTTTGGGAAACACTGCAAGTCAGATTTCTTTTTCAGACAGTGGTGCACATTAGTCTAGTAAGCCTTCTACTAGACCTATGTTTTAACCAAATGTTTCCAATCACAGAACTGGCTTTTGTCTTTCAAGGTTTGTTTTCAAGGCTCTTGGAAGGAAGTTTTTGTTTGTTTTTTCTTTGTTTTCTGCAAAATTCTGGTAAACTTGGTAAGGATACAGACAGATAATAAAAAGGGTTTAGGATGATATATTGCTCTAGTAATATATATGCTAAATTCCAGTAATCAAAAAACATAAGACTGCCTTGGCCAGTTTGGCTCAGCGGTCAGAGCGTCGGCCCGCGGACTAGAGAGTCCCGGGTTCGGTTCCTGCTAAGGGCACGTACCTTTTTTGCAGTTTGTCCCCAGCCCCGGTTGGGATCGTGTGGGTGGCAACCACTCGATGTGTCTCTCCCACATCGATGTTTCTCTCTCTCTCTTCCCTCCTCTCTCCTTCCCGTTCTATCTGAAGATAAATGCAAAAATGTCCTCGGGTGAGGAATAAAAAAAAAAACATAAGACAACATCTTAAAATGTTTGTTTTTAATTGAATTTATTGGAGTGACATTAGTTAATAAAATTATATAGGTTTCAGGGATACAAGTCTATAATACATTATCTATATTAAATTGTATGTTCACCACCCCAAGTTTAAAAGGTGTGTGTGTGTTTTTTAAATCAAATTATTATGGTTTCCTACTAGAATGATGTCTCATATATTATTTATCTTCTAAACTATGCTATGTAATTCGAAATCCTTTACTGTAAAGCCCATAACTTTCTGTACTGGTGTGTGGCTCAAGGAAATGCTTTGCTCAGAGGGATGACAGTGGTGTTGCCTGTCCAAAACCATTGCACCAGGAAGAGGGGGGTGGTGGTGGTCATTTCAAGGTAGTTACATGCCTTATTCATGCAAATGCTATTCATGAATGATGGTGGCAGTCATTTCAGTCACAAAGCAGAAATAACGGCAAACTTCATTTTATGAATGTTATGCTGAAGTAGTTGTCATGAATCAGCTGCTTCCTTAAAAATAACTCTCCAAAAGCAGTATGGTATCCTGAATTGGATGATGAAACAGATAAAAGACATTAGTGAAAAAATTAAAATGAAAGTTTAGTTAATAGTATTGTAACAATGTCACTTTCTTAGTTTTGGTATATGTACCGTGGTCAGGTAACATGTTAACATTAGGGGAATCTAGTTAAGGGATATGTATGAACTTTAATGCCTCTGCAAATTTTCTGTTCATTAAAGTTATCCCAAAATGAAAGATAATTTTTTACATTCCAATATGGCAAAAAAAGTACTGTTTCTTTTTAGTGATCCTGGGAATCACTAAATCATGGTTTCTGCGTTTCAATAGATTAATATGTGCATTCGAAATATTTTTTAAAAAATCTAAAAACAAAACAAAAAGACCCTGATGAAATATCTTTCTTAAACCTTAAGAAATGGAAAGCAGAAGGTGGTTTTATCCTTGGCACCAGAAATCCTGATTAGAGAGATAACTCCCTTTGTTTAGGAATATACCTTGCGAAGTCTTGTAAGAGCCTAAAAGCATAGTCAAGCCAAAAAAAAAAAAAAGGGGGAGGTGGGAGTGGGGGTCATTCGGGGACTGTATATAATATTAAATTAGTTTCTGGATTTTAGAGAAAGGGGGAAAAACAGAGAGATAATAAACAGAGAAGGGAAGGAAAGATGACAAGATCCAGGGACATGGCTGGGCCAACAGAACTATTCTTGATGAACCCACCCAGCAGTGAATGCCCAAAAGACTTTTAGAACCAAGACCATCAGATACTTAAAATAGTTCATACTATTACTCTATCAATCTTTTATTTGTCTCTCTAACCTTCGATCAAGTCAATAGTTTGTGTTTAGTATTTGGAGTTCGTGTTTGTGTATGAGAGAATGGGTTGGGGTGTTTGGGTGGGAAGTAAGGAAAAAGGCAAATCTCTTGTGTAGTTCAGTGTAGAACAGAACCAATATGAGCACCTCAATAAAATAACCTTTAATGTTTATAAACTCAGAAAAAAGAACTCTGAAGCCAAGGGTGACCATGACTGGGTGAATTTTAGTGGTAACCTTGGCATTACACAATCCACTGACAAGGAGATAAAATCAATCTTATGAAACATTTAAGAAACAAGAAATTCCAGTCATTTAGGCTTCTTTATGCTCAAAATAAAATATAGTATTCTAAATTAAGACAGACTTGACTGCTAAGCTTAATAATCTTATCAGATAAACAATTAAAATTGATAATGATTGAGATTAAGGCATTTTTTACATATTATTTACAGAGGATATCAAATGACCAACAAACACTGTTTGGATTTATGCAGTGTTTTAAAATGCTATGAATTAGTTTCCAAAATTGTCAAATAACATTATCACCATAAAAATCTCATTTCTGGCTTCCCTTGAAAAATCAGAAGATCAGTCAACATTGAGCCCATAATTCCAGGTGCTGCAATAGGCCGAGACTGGGCAGTGGGTACCCCTTAGGACCAGGTGCGTGGCTTGGTTGTCACCCCTCCTAACCCCCTCTATGGCCTCGCGCTGAGGCCTGGCCATGTGGCCCTTGACTTGGCAACCACAGCTCTGTCATGCATAGCAACTCTTATGGAAGCAAATGAACTTTAATGTGAGCATTTTGAACATAGCACCATACTTAGAAGAATATATCACATTATTTAGAAACCATATTATAGAAAAATAAGAACTTCGGTTTTGGATCTAGGTAGATTTTTTTCCAGCTTCACTGAGATGTAATTAACATATACCATGTAAGTTGAAGGTATACAATACATTGATTTGACACATCTATATATTACAAAATGATTACCACCCCATCATTAGCTAACACCGCTGTCATGTCACACAATTTTCATCCTGATATTTAAATCTTTCTACATACTAACAACCTCCATTTTTTAATAATTTAAGTGTAGTTGGTATACAATACTGTATTAGTTTCAGGTTTCCAATATAGGGACTCAACATCTATGTACCTTACAATGTGATCACCTCACGAAGTCTCGTAATCATCTCTCACCATGCACAATTATCACAATATTAAAAAATAAATAAAACCATAGGGTTTTTGTCTTTCTGTGTCTGACATTTCACTTAGCATAATGCTCTCTAGGTTCTCATAATGCTCTCATATTGTTGCAAATGGCATGATCTCATTCTTTGTCATTGCTGAGTAATATTCCATTCTGTATACATGCCACAACTTCTTTATCCATTACTCTATTAATGGATAGCTGGCTTCCATATTTTCACTATTGTAAATAATGCTGCCGTATACTTAGGGGTGCTATGTCTTTTCAAATTATTGTTTTTATTTTGTTTGGATAAACACCCAGAAATGAAATTTCTGAGTCATATGGTCAACCTGTTTTTAGTTTTTTGAGGAATCTTCATACTGTCTATAGACATTTTCAGTCCCACCAACAATGCATAAGGATTCCCTTTTCTCCAAATCCTCAACATTTAATCTCCATTTTGAGGACTTTTCTTCCAGTCTTTCTTCCTATACATTTATCTATCTATCTATGTGTCTATTATTTATCTATCTTTATGCTCTAATTATGAATATACTGATTACACAGTGTTACATTTTATTATTTTACTTACAATTAACTTGCATGAGCCTCAGTTTCTTTATCTGTAAATGGGTATAATACGCCCAACTTTTTAGGGATTTTATAAGAATTAAATATGATTCTGTATGTGAAGTCATTAATATGCAGCAGTAGTAGGTGTTCAGAAGGTGCTATCCTAACCCTGGTTTCCATTACTGTTAGGTCTAATGACACAAATGTCCAAAGTTTGGTCAATGGGTATATAAAAAAATAATAATAACTCACATGAAGAGATAGTGTTTTCAATATAATTGAATGGTGTTTTTCTATACGTTTTCAGTAATTTTTATTATTATTTAATACATTTTTATTGATTTTATTTATTTTTAGGGAGAGGAGGGAAGAAGGAGAGAAAGAGAAAAAAAAACAACATTGATGTGAGGGAGAAAGATCAATCAGCTGCCTCCTGCACACACCCTACTGGGGATGGAGCCTGCAACCCAGGCATGTGCCCTGACTGGGAATCAGGCAAGTTTTTGGTAATTTTTAAAACTAAGCTTTAAATCTCTTTGATAGGTAAAGTTCCAGATGACTTGGGTTGCTATTACATTGGAATCAAATCCAAAAACCTGTTTCATGATAGAATTATTTGTTTTAAATCTGGTCCAGTTCTAAGCTCTGCAGTCTAGACTATGTTGAGATAGGACAGAGAGATGTTAGTTGGGAAAGAGGATGCTGCAAATCATGGGAGATGTTGATACTGACTTAATCTTTTCTACTCATGCTGACAGTCACACATTTCTTTAGTTTAGCGTGTATCCTTATATGATAAAAAAAAACAAAAAACATTTAGTTAACTGATGGGGGCTTGTATTGGTGTTTTTTATCCTTTAAAGACTTTCACTGGCTTATGGAAATGAACATATTGGATATACATATGTAATGAGAAAAGGGAGACTTTGACAGTGGTTTTTCTTTAAGTAGTGGGATACCAGAAGAGATAGTCCAAATGGAAATTACATAAGTAAATAAGTTAGTCAATGAATACTTCTTGATGCGTTCTATGTATAAGGCACTTGGTAACGTGCTGTGGACAGTTTATGATTGAATGAGCTCTGGCCAGTTTTGCTCAGCAGTTAGGGCGCCAGCCTGTGGACCAAAGAGTCATGGGTTTGATTCCCAGTCAAAAGCACGTACCTCAGTTGTGAATTCAGTCCTTGGCCCTGGTCGGGGTTGTAGGTGAGGCAACCAATCTATGTGTCTCTTTCACATTGGTGTTTCTCTCTTTCTTTCTCTCTCTCTCTCCCTTTCTCTCCCCTCTCCCTCCCACTCTATCTGAAAAAAAAAAAAAAGATATTCCAATATTGAAAGTGTGATGGAGAAGAAAAGATAAATTCATACATGAAAAAGAAACAGTCTGAGGAAATGTGAAGAATTGCAACCAGCAAGACTGAAGTACTGCATGAAGTCAGGTTTCACAGAAGAGCAGGGTCTTCTGGGAGAGAAGTTCTAGATTAGGCCACAGTGGTGAGATGGGTTATGCTGCAGTGGGCCTCAAGTTCATGGACTCTGTACTTCCCTTGATAGCTGATAGATTGGAAGTTTGTCTCAAGATACTTCTTTTTTCCACCTGACTTTCTCTAACATCTAACATAATATTTGTGATTTTTTTCAAAAGAATGCCAGAGGTGTTTAGGAATACAAAAATGTATGTGAGAATAGTAACATTATAAAAGGAACTTAGACTCTGAAAACAAGACCATTTACTAAGTCTATGCAAAAAAATATTCATTCATTTCAATTTAGAATGGCGAATATTTGAAAATTTGACCTTTAACAAGCTGAGAATCAGCTGACAGTAAGGGCCAGAAATAGACCTGTAATCATTTGCCTTTGACATGTCCTGAAAATTATCCATTTTTTACAATAATTGAATATAGATAGATGAAATAGTAATAGGGAAGTGCCCTTTACATAGATGAGATACATTTAATAATATTACTTATCTTTAACCAACACCTTACTTATTATAAATCATATATTTGAAATGTAACCTAAACTTCAAGAGAGACATGAGCTCAGTGATAGCTATTTTGAAGACTATTACTCCAAAAGCTTAACCTTTAGTTAAAATTCTATGAACCTACTTTCAAGTCTTTGAAGCAACTTATCTCTGTTACATAAATATTACATAAATTCATTACCTCTTCCATTGAATTATTCTTGATTGAATTTATTAATATTAAAACTGTTCAATATTAACTTCTAAAAAATAATACAGGAAATGACTTTAGTCTATTGGTATTTAGGATAGAGTTAACACTTCAACAATAGGAAATCCAGAATAATTAAATTTAATCAATACTTCCACAGTACAGATATTTACCGTTAACTGAGCTGTTTTCTTTCTATATACAGAGTGTTTGAAAATCCAATTATAACAGAAGTCAGATGAATACCTAATGTATCATTCCCTTAACTTTCCCATCCTTTCTTCAGAGAGACAAATTTAAATATACAGTAAAACCTCAATATAATTGACTATTAGGGGGACCGGAAAGTAATGTCGTTTCTGCGCTTTTCGATATTCAGTTGTCATTTATCAGCTTATTGTATACTTCAGAATCGTGCCAAAGACATTTTAAGGTTTGAGTGACTTGTTTACTCATAAATAATTAAATCTTAATTTTTTATTTTTATTTTTTGCAATTTATAGTGAAATGGCCAGCCAAATACCAGAAGAGGTACATATCCGGCATTGTATGCTTTTTGAGTTTCACAAGGGTAGTAACGCAACAGTTGCTACCAAAAACATTTGCGATGTTTATCCAAGTGCATTAGACATTTGTAAGTGCCAAAGGTGGTTTTCTAAGTTCAAATCTGGTAATTTTGATCTTTCTGACTCGTATCGATCAGGAAGACCAACAGCTTTAGACAATGACATGTTAAGGGTGGAAGTGGAAGCAAATCCGTGTCAGAGAGTCGAGGAACTGTCAAACACTCTTAACTAACCTTGGTCGACCATCCAAGAACATTTGCAGCAGATTGGTAAAGTAAGCAGAGCAGGTATTTGGGTCTCACATAATCTGTCCAAAGAAAACAAAGTTAACCAGTCCACCACATGCAACTTATTGCTTCAGTAGCACAATACAGAAGCATTTTTTGATCGCTTAATCACTGGAGATGAAAAATGGGTCCTCTATGATAATCCAAAATGCAAAAGGCAGTGGCTCTCTCCGAATGAATCGCCACAAAGTACAGCTAAGCCAGGTTTACACCCCAAAAAGGCACTTCTATGTGTTTGGTGGAGTATTCGCGGGGTCGTTCATTTTGAAGTGCTGAAACCTGGACAAACTGAATGCAGACCTTTACTGTGAACAATTGGATCGAGTAAATCAATTTTTAATTGAAAAGTGCCCAGCGATTGTCACCAGAAAAGGCGTTATTCTGCAACACGATAATGCAAGACCGCACTGCGCAAGAGGAACCCTGCAAAAAAATTAATGAATTGGGGTGGGAGGTATTGCCTCACCCACCATACTCGCCCGATATTGTGCCATCGGATTTCCATTTATTCTGATCGCTACAACATTTTCTAAGTGGCAAAAAATTTGAAAATTTGGATGATGTCCAACATGCATCTCCAGATATTTTGCTCAAAAACCAATTGATTTTTATCAATCCAGCATTGAAAATTTGCACACTAGATGGCAAAAGGTTGTTGATAACAAGGGTGATTACATCATTGATTAAAAATAAAAACTTGTTAAAAATTTATGTTTGAATTAATGACATAAAAACACGACATTACTTTCAGGTCCACCTAAAACTTCAGGCAAAGAGGTGTCCATTAAAGCCCAAAGTCTGGTATATAATAAAGTAGGTTTTCTGAATGCATATGTTAAAAAATGGACAAATTAGTTTGCTTGTGTTTACCTATGCAGACACATTTGTATAATTAAAATTAACTGTGTATGAAAAATTTAATTTCACAGAAAAGTTTTCTAAATGTACAACTGGAATTTTAAATTTATACTGATAGGTGTAGTAAATGCGTGCATTCACCAGTCACTGAGAGGAAACAAATGCACAGGGCTAGGGTGTGGCTCAGTCACGCAGGAACATCAGTGGCAGGCAGGCATTAAAACTGCTGCGGAAAGTCACACCAGGTGACAAAAGAACCAATTATTGCGTTGCACTGGGTGTGATCACGTGCTAATCATTCATGGAACATTGTTTACGAGCAGTGACTCTTGGATTTAAATATGTAGACTGTAGTTGTAGATATGTCATATTTATTTAGGTTGGCCAAATTACTACAGTGTTTTTTCCAACATATGGTCTATTTGTTTAAAATGACAGTGAATTAATAACAAAAAAAATAGCCTGTTAATTTAATTGTAAGCAAACCTTGGTTAAAAACAATTTTAAATTAATAGGGTGTTAATTTTCACATATGACATACTGACTGGAAATTTTGTCTGTTGAATCGGGGTCTGCAAAATAGAGGGTTCACTGTATGATTATCTTTTTATAAATAGATCAGATGAGTGCCTACTTAGTTTGTTTTAAAGGCCTCTGGGCAAAACTACTGCTACCTCAAATGTTCCAATTATCAATAAAGAATGACCTTAGTATGACTATTGCCATGCAATAAACTGGTCTAAGGAGAATTGTGCCGGATGCAGTGTTGAAGCACACCCTCCAAAGACCACTGCAGTGTGTGTTCTCCCAAATGCAACACATATTAATGAAAGCAACTTTGTCGACTTTGATGGGTGGGGGTTCCTGGTATCTTTGACTGGTGGGCATTAACTTCTGCTATTAATTTATCAGAGATTAGTTTTGTAAAACAAACTCGAAAAGAGTCTGGAGGTTTGGGCTAGAAATAAATGATAAAAGTTTCTTCAAAGGTCTTGGAGTTTGCACACTGGCAGCACAACTAGGCAAAAGCTGAGACGTGTTCCAAAGAAGAAAGAAAAGTTAAAAATTCTTATAGTAAAAAGCACATTCTTAACTTATGGACATAGACAACGATGTGGTTATTGCAGGGGGGAGGGAGAGGGATTGGGTGGAGGTAAAGAGGGCATACAGCGGATAAATGGTGATGAGATAAAATAAAATAAAATTTTCAGAAATTAAAAAAAGAATTATCAATCACTCAACAACAACAAAACAATACAATTAAAAAATGGGCAGAGGACCTGAATAGACACTTCTCCAAAGAGGACTTACAGATAGATGCCCAATAGACATATTAAAAGATGCTCAACATCACTAATCATCAGAGAAATGCAAATTAAAACCACAATGAGATATTACCTCACACCTGTCAGAATGGCTATCTTCAATAAATCAACAAATAACAGGTGTTGGAGAGGATGTGGAGAAAGGGAATTTTTGTGTACTATTGGTGGGAAGGCAGATTGGTGCAGCCACTATGGAGAGTTTCCTCAAAAAAATTAAAAATGAAACTGTCTTTTGACCCATCAATTCTGCCTCAGGATATATATCCGAAGAAACCCAAAAACATGAATGTAAAAGAATATATGCACTCCTATGTTCATTGCAGCATTATTTCCAATTGTCAAGACATGGAAGAAACCCAAGTACCCATCAATAGATGAGTGGATAAAAAAGCAGTGGTACATATATACGATGGAATATTACTTGGCCATAAAAAAGAATGAAATCTTATCATTTGTGACAGCTTGGATGGATCTAAAGAAAAGGAACTAGAACCTTGACCTAGATAGTGATAAAGAGATACTGTGCTAAATTGAGTGGCAGTAATATCTGAGAGGTGTTTAGAACTATATCACCCCTCTCTAGACATTCAAGTGCATTAAAGAGAGATACTCTGATTAGTATGATTTCATGGAGTATATGGGGAAACAAATGTCAAGGTCAGTCTGCCAGTGACAAACAGCACAGCTAAATGAAACAGCAACTAGTCTCAGAGTCAGAAGAAAGTGATTTTATTCCAGGCTTTCACATCAACTACTAATGTGAGTTTGAACCAGCAAATTTCCCCCTCTGGCTCTCAAGGTCTCTATTGGTAACAAGAAAGGGTCAGGGACTTGACTAATTAACTTTACCTATCATTAACAAAGTTTATTGACTCTAAATATCATATACTGGTAGCAATGCACTTTAAATAGCAAGTCCATGGTAGACAGAAAATAACAATCTACTAATATTCCTGCTTTTTCAAACCTGACGCAGAGACAAAATTGAGTGTTTAAATAAAAAAGTCCCTTCCATTGCTACTCAAAATATATACTTCAGTATCCCCTGGAAGCTTATTGGCAATCTGGAACCTCAGGGCCCACCCTAGACCTGTTGAAAATCCTGCAGTCTAACAAGATCCCTGGGTGATTTGTGTGCAGAATCATGTTGGAAAAAACACTGCACTAAACCATTGCTAGTATGTAAAATTCACAAATCTCACCTCACTTTATCATCGTCCTTGACTACAGTGCTGGGCACATTGCAGGGTGACTGTGCCATGTGGTAGAAAGAATGTGGTTCACTGATGCTGCTGAGAACGGTTCTTCCCCATTTCTGATCTTTCCTTCCAGGTTGAGATGGGATTGTTCAAGCTCTCTTCCCCTTCATGTATGCCTCTCCAGGAGTGGTAGAATCTCATTTTGGTTAATTTTGAAGAAAAATCTAGCAATGCTTCGTGTAGTTTCTGCCTTTTTCCTTTTGAGAATTAGCCGCCCACAGAGGGCATGCCTTCTTCGCTGCCCTCCAGGGGCCTCCCATCCCTCCTGGAGAAGGTTTGCTCTGGTCCAGTTTGTCTGCACTTCTGACTGGCTGCTTGAGCTTGCCTAATTCTGGGTGAAGGTAAGAGGCCCATCTGGTGGTTTAGGTAGGCTATATTCTCTCACTTAGCCTTTATCAGTCATGAAGGTGATACAAATCTGGAGGTCGATTTTTTGGATCTCCTTGTCTTTGCTACTCAAAATGTGATCAGTCTTCCAGCAGCAAAGGCACTACTTGGGAGTGTGCAAGAAATGCAGACTACTAGACCCTGCTGCAAAAGCACTGAATCAGGTTTAACATGGTTGCAGGTATTTTTATATGCCCATTAAAGACTGATAAGCCGTGCCCTGGACTGTATTATCTCAACAGTCCTTCCCACACTGGAACTGGTATGATTCTGTTTCTTTTTCATTGCTTTATCTCTGGTTCCTGGCATACAGTAAGGTGCTCAATAAATATTTATTGAACAAATTAATCCATTTGCTGTTCTGTTCAGTGGAATGTGACAACAGCTTAAACACTTGGTCATGATCCCATGTGTTTATCCTTTAACAAACACAGCAAACAGGCACCAATCTATCTGCCTGGCCACGGATAGTTAGAACAACCATTGATCCAAAATCTTGCTAATTATATGCTTCCTACTCTTCTCTGAATTCTGATCATCGTTTGATAAGAAAAATCTTCTAGGAAGATACGTTGCTCAGCTTGTAATTGTGTTCCTTCCCATTGTCTTGCCAAAGTCAAAGGGCTTCTCTCAGATTTATGCTCCTTGATTTCATTCTGGTATTTAACAGTGGGAGCTTTCTTGGCAGTTGTGGAGGAGATTTCTTCATTCTGTTTTTGATCATTTTTTCTTTAGCTTTTTGCACAGTCCTTTCTTCTTCTTAATCTATTCTTTATAAAACGGTCCATCTTTCATGGCATAGCTCAAGTATCACTTACAGAATGAAGTTCTGAAGTCTCTACTTTTTCTAAGATTTTTAACTATTCACTTTACATGTGCTAGAGAGAAAAGATCAAAATGGCATCTTACTTTCAACAACTGTGTGTTTTACAGGTCCAGCACACATTTACAGGCACAGCAAATGGTTAATACATAAATACTAACATAATTGGGGCCACTTCTGTTATATGGGAGGAGGAATTGGTGACTAGGGGTGGTCCAGGGCAGTGAATTACCACACTGGGCTTTTAAAGAAACTCCAGATTCCTGAGACTTGCTCCTGCTGCAGATATGAATGTAGGAGGTCTGAGAACGAGAACCTAGAATTTATATTAAAAAAGAGACATATTTCCCAGGTGACTTTAAAGCATAGTCATGGTTCATATCTACTAAAATATCCAATTTTATAGATAAGAATGTTCTTTCGGGATAGATTCCAAAGTCTAACCATTATTAAGAAGGCTGTCTATCTCATCCTGTTAGCCAAGCTTTGAGCGCCCGAATGGAAAACCTGATATTCTGTACAAAATAACAAAAAAGGAAACGTTGGACACAAATACAAAGATTATAGTAGCACAGTCCAACCACTCCTTAATACAAGCATGGTCTGCCTCTGCTCTGACCAGGAATGAAGTTTTGATTGTTGAAAAAAATCAAAACGCAGCCTGGTCTGATGTGAGTTAAACATGTTTCTACCATTTAGGAAGATAGTTATCACATGGTTATGGGATCTAAGAGGTATCATGAATAAAAAATGAATTTCCTTCCATGAAAAAAGGAGAAGAAGATACCTTAACAGTTATTGCCAAATCTTCCCTTGGATTGTTAGCTGTTATTTTTGAAGTAGGTCAAACCATACCATTGTTGACATGCAGGCTCAGGGCATCATAAAATGTTACTCCCCTGAAGTGGCTGGGACTTCATTCTGCCATCCCCACCTGTCCGCGGGGTTCCAGTTAATTTACCGAGCCTGGGCCAGGTGTTCTCAAACTGCCTTTTGAAAACATGTTGTCAAATAGGATTTCTTTGTCATGTCAGTTTGTACACAGTAACATACTATCCGTCCTCATGTCTGAAGAAGAGGCAGTGGGCACAAGTGCTTGACATGCCTACAGTGTCAAATGTTTGGGGACATTTGCTGCAAGACAGGTTGGGTCAGTTTACTGATGGACCAGTTGGACATCCTGGCACTCGATCAATACTTGTTGACTTTCTTCCCAGCTCTTTGTTCAGCAGACCACTGAGCTTCATCATAAGAAACTGCCTCACTGTGTCCTTCTGTCTGTGCCAATCTGTATTTGCTTCCACCCTTAATTCAGTATTCCATTGGTCAACTCAATGTCAAACCTGGGAGAAGAATACCTGAACATGTGTCTCACCTGTAACAAGCCTTTAGTCCAGCTGACTTTAGTAAGATAAAAGGACAAAGGATTGACTTTCCATGAGCCAGTTAGCATTGCACAGAGCAGGGACTCTCAAACTGAGCTCTTGGACCAGCAGCGTAAGCTGTAGCTTTCGAGTTCATGAGAAATGTTAATTCTTGAGCCTCACACCAGATATAGAGTTAGAAACTCTGGGTTGGGGCTCAGGGCTCAGCAGTTTGTGGTTTAATGAGCCCTCTAGGTGATTCTGAGTAACAGTCAACTATGAACACCTCTGACACAGAGAAATGTTCATACATTAATTATTAATAAATATTTGTTAATTCTTACTATGAGCCAGGCACTGCCAGGGACATCAAGGTGCTAGAGGCAAAGAGGGACTAAGACAAACCCCATTAATAGGTGGTTCTAGGGCCCAAAGCTACCATGCTGATTCCAAAGCTACTGCCTGGGTCAGAGCTGGTGGCCAACAGAGTAGGAACAATTGACAAAGTGATTGGTTCAACATTTTTCTGCTATACTTTTGAGACGCATACTTTATACTTCTATTCCAAGAAGGAGAATAAAATACCTAAAAAAAATTTTTTTTTCTTTATTGATTTTAGAGAGAGGGGGAGAGAGAGAGATAGAAACATCAACTGGCCGCCTCCAACATGCCTCCCACTGTGGATTTGGCCCACAACCTGGGCATGTGCCCTCACCGGGAATCGAACCGGTGACCTCCTGGCGCGTGGGTCACTGCTCATCCACTGAGCCACATCGACTGGGCAATGAAATGCTTTTCTAACTTACAGTGGGGAAAACTAAATTCCATACACTTGCATGTAGGACTACACTGTGTATAGTTCTTTCAAGGAGAATATGAGAGTGAACATTTTTTGTTAAGAGGACCATCTTCTACTTCATAACAGTATTATGTGATATATATAAATAGATGGATACGCACACATAGAGACACACATTCTACTTTTAAATATTGAGCACAAAACCAATCAGAGACATGATGCTTTGGGCCACACCTTAGGTGATGACAAATGAGGGTCTGGAGCAGAGGCAGCTCGGAGTTATTCCTAGGAGATTAGTGCTTTTCCAACAATGTGCATCTCCATCCTAATATCCAAACTCATGGACACCCAGAGACAAGGAAATACGTCAAGCTCCTGAAATAAAGGTATTAATGGCCCAAACAACTTTTATTAGTTTTATAAATAAGGTTCTAAGATAATATTTGATTTGATTTTTTTTTTTTTCTGCTCACAAGTTTCAAAACCACACTACCATATTGCCTTAATTAGGGAAAATTCCTACCCACCCTGGTTTGAAATTAATTTGGGCCTAGAGCTATAAAAAAATGACAAAATGCACATTAAAAGTGTGAGTTCCTACATAAAGGCAGATATTTAAATGGGACAAGAAGCCTGGCTGGTGTGGCTCAGTGGCTGAGCGTCAACCCATGTACCAAGAGGTCACTGGTTCGATTCCTGGTCAGGGCACACGCCCAGGTTGTGGGCCAAATCCCCAACGGGGGTCATGCTGGAGACAGTCAATCAATGTTCTCTCTCATCAATATTTCTATCTCTCCCTCTCCCTTCTTCTCTCTAAAATCAATAAAGAAAAAGAAATTAAAATGGGACTTGAAGAGCATAGATATGATTCTGCCAGTTGTTTTTAGTGTCTCATATGCTCTCAGCATCTCAATGCACTGAGATCCTTTGGAGGTCTGGTCTCTCTGAGCTCATCCTTTCTATAATGCTGTTCTCCTCTATGGTATGGCTGCAGGGGACAGAGAACGGGAAAGATGAGACTGAATGCTTGTCGAAGGGATGGGGGTCAACTACTTCACTTTCTGTCCATAGACATTCAGTCATAGAAAACAGGTAATCTACAAAAATTCTAGTTTCTCCTTTGACTCATCCCAAACACTGAAAATGGCGGAACATGTTTCACGTGGCAGAAAATGTAGGCCAGCTCTTACGGATGGATTATGCCATGGCTGCTTCAAGTACTGTTCACACAGCTCTCGAAACAAATTGCAGTTGCTTTTAAGAATAGCTTATTATTTTTTGCTCTGAGTGCTAAATCTTTGAACATTTAAATGATTACATTGGCCCTGAGTAAATCCCCAAAATTCAGAAGGCTCCTTATAATTTATCCAGTTTTTGAAATCTGCATGAAACTTTTACTGTGCTTTCCACTTACTAAGCTTTCAATTCATAGTGAACGCATGTCTGTTGTAGGCTCTGTCTGTGTGGCAGAGTGTTCTGTGTCAGGAATAACAGCCTCTAAATGTATTTACACCAAGAAAAGTATAAATTCTCTACAAGCAATCTCATTTATACAGTCACAATGCCACTTTAATAGCCAAACTCATTTTTTCCCAATTTACAGATAAGCACACCAAGATTATGAAAGTTTTAGTAACTCTCCCAATGTGAAACATTTAATAAGTGACCAAACTGTGAAATCAACTCTGGTTGATACAAATTCTGTATACCTACAGATTGGTATAGTATTCACTCTAGATTTGTTGAGTAGTATAAGGAATAATAGGGGTGAGTGGCAATTTTTCCATAATTCATTCTTATGATATAATCAGTACATCTCAGGCACTTAGTATGCAACAAATAAATGAGATGAACAAGGGCTTATCCCACAAGATGCTTTTAGTCTAGTGCTGTGCTTTCCAAAAATAACACAGGTGACTGACTAGATAACCCTAGTCAGTCACCTGTGGCTTTTTAAATTTAATTAAAATGAAATCAAATTTAAATTCTATTTCTCAGTCAGGCTAGCCACATGTAAGTGTTCATGTGTCATGTGGCTAAGGGCTACTGTATTAGTGCAGATACAGAACATTTCTGTGATAACAGGAAATTCTATTAGCACTGTTCTAGTTGAACTCTGAGTAATTGACTACATCTGTAAAACTATGGTACAATGTTTTCATTAAAGAGAGAGACAGTCACTCTTTGCTACGTTGAAACTTTATCCTATTTATTAATTAAGCCTTCAAAGTCAATATTGTAGTAAAAACAAAACAACAACAACAAAAAAACATTGCCAAATGTGCTGCACTCCAAAGTAGATAGAGACACATGCTAGAATTCAATAGCATGCAGTATGCTATGCAAATACAAGTTTTCCTATTTAAATTATGGCGAAACAGAAAAGCAATCCTTGCTACATATTGCAAAATGGGTAAAAAAAAAAATGTAATCATCTTTGTAGAAGTTCATTAATGATGGTTGATCTCAAAGTATTCTAAATTAAGGACATTGCTCTAAATTAATCTTAAATAGCCAGGCAATGCTAAATAGAGCCATGAGATACTAACTGCCACAGGTCCTTATTTAGGGAATCGAAGGGCATGAAATAAAGTGAAAGCATATTATCTCAGCTGCTGCTTCTAGTGCTATGCTTTCTGGAACTTTCTTCTCTAAACTCGACCTTCTGTCGCTCTTTGCTGCATAATGGACAGCTCTTTTGATCAGAGGTTGATTTTTAAGGCATATTGTGTAACTTAGATTTTATTTATATCTTTCTTTTTTTATAAGGATTATATTAAATGTGAAAAATTATGCTCTATTACAATGTGAGGTCATTTAGCTTCTGTGGATATTTCTGCTACAATTGAACCGTGATGTAGTAGCTGGATGAAAAGGTTACAGCTAGGGAATGCTTGATGGAATCAAAGACACCATGTTTATCTTTCTTTCTCTAATTTTTAATGGGCTACTAAAGAAGAGGTCTCAATTCTGCATTTGAATGTGTTATATGCAAAATAAGTTCTTCTAAATGTGCTTGCAGTTTCAGCTTGTGTTTGAGTGGGACTGCCAGAAAGACGAAACAGGCTCTGACTTTACTTCCTCCTGCTCAAGTTGACAATTTATCTCAACTCCACAAGGCAGTTAGGGTTACTGATCAACTAGGTCAGTGTTCAGCAAACAGGTTGAGTTAGGCTTTAACACCTGGTAGTAAAATCAGAGCTGGGGCCACAGGACTAGGGGTTCACTAGCCAAGCCGGCTGCGGCATTGTTTGACCAGCACAGTGTGTTTTTGTTATCGCCACTGATATAGTTGTAGAAATCTACTGTTTTCCATCACTGTGAGTACCTTGAGCAGGGAATGGACTCCTCAGTTTGATATTTTTTCTCCATTCCAATATTTTCACCACCGGCCACTTTGTGCATCTCTACAGAGTACCTAGCCTCTGAGGCATTTGAGTTTTCAATCCTGAAAGTCTTCCACGGAGGTTTACAAGAAAAAAACATGTTTGCTTGAAAACAACAGTCTTTTCAGTGCCTATCAAAAATATTTTAGGTACATATACTTTTTAAGTTAAATATCCCAAGAACTGAAAATATCCTATATATGTTTATAATTATTACAGTATATTAAGCATTAAAGGTTATAATACATTTAGAACACTCCAAATTCATGTAAACTTGTGTTTTTTTTAAATACGTTTTTATTGGCTTTTTTTTTTTTTTTTCCCCAGAGAGAGAGAGAAACATCCATGTGAGAGAGATACATCCATCCGCTGCCTCCTGCATGCCCCCTACTGGGTATCCGGTGGCAACTGGGGCACGTTCCCTGACGGGACTCGAACTGGGACCTCAGTCCGTGGGAAGATGCTCAATCCACTGAGCCACACTGGTCCGGCCACATAAACTTGGTTTAAACCAGAAATCCTCGAGCTAGCTAAGTCTCTCTATGTGGATGACAGGTATCTCTACTTTTCCATCATTTACTATCGTTGCTCTCTGTCATCCTTTTTAATGATCCCACAAGGAACATTAGACTCTTTCCATGACTCAGTGTCAGATCATTATTTCTATTAAGGCTTTGATATCCACTCTGCAAATCATTGTAACTTCCCTTCTTCGAGACCTTCCTGAGTTCTTTTCTCATAGGCACCGCTCCACACTCCTCCCTGGCTTCTGCTTCCTGGCTGATCGCCTTGGTGCTCCTGCAGTCGGGAGGCTTTCCGTGCTCAGCTGGTCCACACTTCTCAGTCTTCACGTTCGCTGCTGTGCCTGTCACTGCGTCTCCCCAGACTGCTCTTTGCTGCTGCACTCTAGCTATGTGGACTGGTCCTGAGGTTCTCATCTTCACTCTCTACAACATAGGAGAGGCTGTTTATACATCCCCCCAGCTGGATAGTCATCATCTTCTGTATTCCCTTTTCTTTCATCTTCCCAGGAATATAAAACAAGCTGGTATTTTCAGACCCAGAAGCAAGTTGTACATATGCTTGATGCTAAGAGGGTAAATACAATGCATAAGAGTTATGAAGTGAAACAGCAACATACAGTCTCTATCTGCGAGTAGCATTGTATGTTCTAGCCCAACCCTACTCAGGACTGAAGTTAGAAATTGTCCAGTTCTTATATCCAGAAATTTAGTGACTGTTTTACAGGAAAAAGTAATGTGACTAAGAGAAGGACAAAATTTATCTTGATTCTTGCACATAAACAGTCTGTATGTCCTTGTTCAGTGCCCATATTTTGTAATAAGTAACTCACTGGTTCAAGTTGCTAATATAAGATGCTTGCTTACTCAAGATAATAATCATTTCATTAGCTGAGATAGTTTTAAGACGTTGACTCTTTGTATTTATTTTACATTGAGATTAAATTGTCTCGTAATACATGGTCATGTTCTCCACATTTTTTTTTCTAGATACAGCACAAAAAAACGACATCTGTGTTAAGGGAATTTCAGATTGAGCTTATAATTCTAAGAATATGTCAGGAATGCACATTGGCTGATATATAAGAATCTCAGATTCATGATTAAAACATGTTTACGTCCTGATCTAAGTTTATAGTTTTATTTAATTGGTAGCTGTTGTCTTAACCCAAAGTTATTTGTAATTTCAACATAGTGACCAGGAAAGAGGTAAAGAAATTGCTGCACAGAATCCAGACAGCAGCATTTAAACTTAATCATTTCTCTATAAAGTACATTTTGTTGTAGGTGATCTTATATTTATAACTTCTGTCCCTATATACTTAACAACTGTCCCCATGGATTAGCTCAGAGGTTCAGTGGAGGCTCTTCTGGGGAGTGTACAGAGTACCTGCACAAATGCCACGTGTAGCTGCAGTGTGAACATCCAAACAGCAGGTGGCACTATTAGTAATTTATGGCTGGGCAATTTGGGTCACTGGGGTGTCTTTAGAAATTTAGAAACTGTTACCCTATTGTGTCATTTTTTAAAATTATAAAACATAATTGTAATTATGTAATTGGTTTTTGGTATTAAGTATCATTCAAAAATATATATTTATTTAGAGTAGTATTTCTAGAACAACCATATTTATCAATTTTTCTATTATAACCGAAGATCTTGTCCCCGTATGCTTTTTTATGATGTACATGGTATACTCACATATTCCATATTTCCCTTTGTTTATATGTCTGCATCTGTCTGTGACTTTCTGCTGTGCTTCCCAGCATTCTTTTATTATTAACAGCACCGTTAGAACTGTTTTAAGTTAATAGAATTGAGCTATCTTCTGCCACTTCTTGAGTTAGTGCATTTTTCTCAGCTCTTTCTTTCTTACAACTCTGCCTTCTCCCCTTACCATAATTCCACATCCAATATTTAATTAAACTGAGTCAAACTTATTGTAAAACAATCATTACTTTCTTCTTTCTATACTTGGATGGTCCAATCAGTGGAACCCTTTAAGGGAGATTATCAACTGACTAGGGCAAGCCTGGGCAATTTGAGGGCCTTATTGAGAACACAATGGAATAAGTGTTAATAAGCCTTACCACTGGGCAATCAAAATCTGTCAGTCAACTTGGCTTTGGTATACAATATTGAAATCTACTTCTCTTAAATTTGCTAAACATTAACCAATATGAATTATCTTCTCAAAAGAAAAATAATGCTGTCTCCAAGAGGCCAGGCTATGGAAAGAATATTAAACTTTCCTAGGTCTCAATACATCCAGGAAAAAACACAGAGTAGTGGTGGGGAGAGGTTGCTCTTCAGATTCATACCCATTAGTATATACTTAATTGCACTGATGGTGATTCCTAGCACTTTGAATACAAAGGTTAATATATAGCAAACAGACATGGACACAGTGGTAGCTGAAGAAACACATTGACCTGTGCTTTTACATGAAGACTGGCTCTTTCCTTCTGCATAGGTTGAATGGATAAGAAAGATGTACAGATAAATAAAAATAATGAAGGAAAATAAGTTTTAAAAGGTTGCTGGCTTCTGATTCATTCTCTCTCTCTCTCTCTCTCTCTCTCTCTCTTTCTCTCCCCCCTCCTCCCTCCCTCCCTCCCTCCCTGCTTTCTTTTCTATGGTTGTGAAAAGAAGAACTCAGATATTCAATTTATAGGGTAATATGTTTTTAGATCTCAGCAGGAAATCCATATTTGTTTTGGCTGACGTGCAAGAGCTAATTAGCCTTAAACAATTTGCTAAGAGTGTAAATAGATATCTTCTTTCCTTGAAATTCCCTCTGAGGCTTCATAAAGGCCCAGCCTTTCCAAAATAATCTTTGAATACATTTACAGCAGTCTTAGACTCCAAGATCTTGGCACTGAAATGTTTCTTTTATCCTGTTTGCACTGGTCTGAGCTGAAAATTGTATCTGGTTTATGTCATTGAATATGATAGTAATAACGATGGCTGACATTTATTGATGGCTTTCTATGTGCTAAACACTCATTCTTAGTATTTTATGTAAGTTATCTCACTTAATCTTTACAAAAATTCAGTCTTTATTATCTCTATTTTTATAGTTGACAAAATTGAGACTAAGATAGTTAAGTAAGCAGTATATTAAATACTGTATGTGTCAACATTTCATATTTCTATTGAATTAGATAAAGCACCATCAGGTTGGAGAGCTTAAGTTCTGGTTGATTTGTAGAGGCTAAAGAAAATACATGCTTTATTTGGGAAAGAAAATAGAGAAGGCTGATTCCCTGGAGAGACAACTTGTTATTAAACATACTCTTTGACCTCACAGCATACATAAGACCATTCTAATCCTCTGAAATTTAGAGAAATGGCTTTGATTATTTTTCAATAACCACAGATCACAACTAAAAATTAAAACACTTTCCATCATGCCCAAATATTCACAAATACATACATATTTATGAAAATATTCTCATTATACAGTACTTTTAATATATAACAAAAATCTGATATTTCTTATCTATTCTATTTTTAACTTCTGATAGAGACCCATACGTTGATTGTGTAACTTGCATTTTGAGAAATAAACTGGTTTGTACAGCAAAAAGTTAAATAACATCGATATCCAAATAGGTATAAAGGGTTATGTTACACTTCTTCACACTCTGTTTGATATCGTCTCCTACATGTGATTAAGGAGTGATACAGAATAAAGAAAATTATCATGATTTTCTTGACTATACCTCTGAATTGGTTGTGAATTTCCTTGTGGAAATGTAAAAATGTCATCATGTGTTTCTTTTGGTAATGGGTAAAACAAAACAATGAAAGCTTGATTGCTGGTAGCTAAAACATAGATTCAAATGACAGAGGGAGCCCTGGCTGGGTAGCTCAGTGGGTTAGAGCATCAACCCCATGTGCCAATGTTGCATGTTCATTCCCTGGTCAGGGCACATACAAGAACAAACCAATGAATACATAAATAAGTGGAACAACAAGTCAATCTCTCTCTCTCAAATCAACACATTTTTTAAAATTGGGAAAAAGAAACCACAGAGGAGACCCAAACTTAAGAATGGCAAGAGAAAGAGGAAAATTAAAAATAGAAGACTGGGTTAAGGCAAAGAGCATCAAGAGTTACATGGGCGTATCGATTCGGCCAGCAGAGGCTACCAGGTTGAACAGGTGGGGAGGAGGAAGGCAGGGCTGGCCCAGGAGGGACAGTGAGTGGAAGGTGAATGAAAGATTACTAAGAGATGTACAGCTAATTTGGGGTTAATTCTGATTAGTGTCCAGATCCAGAGTCCAATGGATCACGACTGACAGATCCCAGCAGAGGGAGACTCCAGACAATGTCAAAGTTCAATGTCAAGCAGACCAAAGAATTATGGGTCTGAGGTAGTGATTGCAAACTATAGTATATATAGGAATTACCTGGGTGAGTCTGTCCACATTCAGATTCCTGAATGTCATCCCCATAAATTGTAATTACATAGGGGATACTTCGAATTGTAACGAGGGCATAGTTACACCTTGGGAAATTCGGCTTTAGTATTCAGAGCACAATCTAAATAGAGAAATGATGACAATGGGCACGTGGTAAGGACTTGGAAGATTCTGTAAGTTTTTGAAAAGACTAGATGTTAGTGGAATCTCCTTTCCTCAAGGCTTACTAGGCAGGTGGGATACCAAGGCTTGAATTGCAAACGCGATCTTACAGAATGATGCCTCCAAGGCCAAAAATAGCCTGCCTGCTATACAGGTAGAACTGGCCAAGAAACTTAGACTACCTTGCTAGGTCAGCAATTTTCAACTGATGTGCTGCAAGAATTTTAAAAACATGCAATACCTGACTATTTAGTCAAGGACACTGACCTCTTTTCCTTTAGGTTGTCAGATAAAAAAAATTACAACAGCCAACACAACAATAGCCATCCGGTGTGAAAGAATCAAAATTATATTTATTTATTTTTTGTCAGCTTGGCAAAAAATATATGTTTTGAGGGGGGGGTGCTGCAGAATTATAGTCATTAGTTTATGTGTGCCAAGAGATAAAAAAAAAAAGAAAGTTGAAAATCGTTGTGTTACGTGGTGGATATTGGTGATTATATGGAACTGGACCATATTGAAGTATAAGTCTTATGAGAACCAATAAGAATGACTTCCTGGGGCATAAGATGAAATTGAGGGAAAACTCTAGGTTTTATACCAAAGGTTTGTAACACAAAATTAGGCCTCTGTGGGGCCAGAAGGAGAAGGACATCAGCCAGAACAGGGTTCTCCAAGGTAGCATAAGTATCCTGATAACTCTTACTCATTCTGTCATTTCTAACCTCTATATGTTTTGCCCCTTTAAATTCTCGTTGCGACACTATCAGCAATCACCATCAACAAATACACACCAAATGCTTTGCTCTATTCTATTACTTGATGGGGCTAAGTTTAGCAAATATCTTGTGTTACTCTTGACTACAAAGCCCTTTATAGGATTATTACTGGTAGATAGCAGGAGATTTGAAGTTAAACTTGAGTTTATAAATTCCCACTCATCCATTTTCAGCTATTTGACCTTGGACAAATTACTTACTTGACTTGAGCGGGTCCTCATTTTTATATATGAAAAATTGGAATAATAATATCAGATATTCGGGCACTGTGGTAAGAATGAAATGAAACAGAACATGTATTCTATACACTGACCTTCTTATATGAAGAGCTCGATAAAGATTAGCTATTATTATTATAAGTAATCTGTGCTCATATTTTCATGAGTGATCTGAGACTAAAGAAGAAAATAATTACAATTTACTGAGTTTCTCTTCTGGGTCTGGCACTGTATTAGGCACTTGATATATATAATAACTAATTCTCACAACAACACGGCAAGGCAAAAGTATGAATTGCATCTTTTAAGTGAAGAAATGGAGGCTTAAGAGATTAGTCACCGAAAGCCACAGAGCTAGCAATAAGCTGCACTGAAACACTTTACATCTACCCCAAAGTTGAGCAGTTTTCTTTTCTAAGTTGCACTGTCATCTTTACTGCCTCCAATATAATGCCTTCTTTCTCTTATGACCTATTCAAACATCTACCAGAGCTGAGACACCAGCAAAGGAAAATTTTCCCTCATTTCTGTCCCTAACATGAGATAAGATGTGAAGGAAGAACATGCCTGCTCTGTCCCCAGCTCCCCCAAAGGTACAGCCAGAATATCAGAACATGAATTTTATAAGAATGAGAAAGGTTCAATTAAACCCATTAGATGGTTAAGAATTCAAATTCTTTCCAGAAATACAATACGGTGTTACTTAAGCATGAAGGTGTGCACAACAATGATGTAATTAGAAAGGATCTAGGTAGCTGGCTGAATTTCTCAGAGGAGTCATAATCTAAATCATCACACTTACTCTACTTGAGTTTTCTTGGCATTACTGCAGACAAACAAAACAAACAAACAAACAAAAAACCCCATTTTACCTGTTTTGTTGTTGGGAAGGAAGGGTCAGAATTGCAAATCCAGTTTGGGGGAGGTTTGCCCCACCTGATTTGGGATAGTTGAAGTTCATATAAACACAATATACAACTTAAGTGGGAATTTGCAAATCCCTCTCTGGGTCATTTTAGAATAATATGGGAGCTAGTGTTTCTTTTTTTTTCTTTTCAAGTTCTCTACATGACTGAGCAAGTGATCTGGGTGTGGCTTTGATAATTATTCCTAGAGCTGGAAGCCAAGCTGGAGAGAGGTGTAGCATTGCCGCTTGGCTTCCTTACCTGCCTCTGAAGGAATGAAGAAGAGGTGCCAACTTCATTGAGCTTTAGCCCAAGGATTCTTGCAAAACAACACATTACAAATGTCTGCCTTTTTAAAGAGAGCATCCTTTGTAGACTATGCCTTCCTATTAATGTCAGTAGCTTCATGATTTAGGAAAACTAAACATATCTTTTGAAGTGTCATGGAAATTTAATTTTGAAAATTTTTCAAGGACAACATTTTTAGGTCATGCGGCCATTCTAAGCATTGTTTTTTTGTTTGTTTGTTTGTTTGAAGGAAAAAAATACTATCCATTGTTGAATGTCCTTGTCTTCTATGGATCCTTGCATTGATTTTAAAATTGTCAGATATTTTCATCCCAGGATTCTCTGTATCTATAATTCTGGGAATGAGTAAATTTTATATGCAGAGGATAAAGGGTCCTATTATTACTTCTTGTATGAGTAAATTAAACTATGGCAGGTTATCAGTCCACAATACAATTTTGCTTTCTCCCCTTTCCTCTCTATTTAATACTGAACTTGGAACCCTAATAGAAAACAGCAACTACATTAAACTTCTTAAAAAGCTTTTTCACATCTCTTAAATCAAAACTACTTTTCACAAGCTGAGTGGGGCGATTGTGGCTGGCATTAAATCAATGTATTGAAGGCTAAAACTTCTTTTTTCATAGCACAAACCCAGCATGTAGAACTGTGGCTAAGCCTACACAACTCTTCCCCTACTGAGGTGTCTCAAACCAAATTCATAGGGGACCTCCTTCAGTAATTTCTGAGTTTCTACCTTCATATAATCTTTAGACTTTCATCCCTGATTGTCAGAAAGGTTTATCTATCAGTTACGGACACTGCCCTTCAAACACACAAACAAAATTAGCTGCTGCATTTTGCCCAGGGAACTGCCTACAGAACACTTGCTAACCTGTAACACTTATGATTCCCACTGACTTAAGTCAAAACAGGTATCGACACCCTACCTCAGCCTTATGATTTGCTGGCTATCTTACTAACAGCCCATTAACTGATCCCAACCTCCTACTCATAATGAAGAGTAATGTCAGAATAGAATTATGTGACCCTGAACAAATAATACCTATTTGTAAAATTATTTAAACAAGTATTTACATGAGAGATTCTTGACCTAGAGTGTTTTTTACCATGTAGGCTCATTCCTTTGACAACAAGTAATTACTTTTCGAAATGAGCATTATCAGGAAGATCAGCAAAAACATGTTGAGTTGTTTTTTTTTTTATATCAGATTCAACAAGACTATGAATTGCATCAAGTTCTTTTTCTATACCAGAATGCTTTGTTTTGTCCAGTTGCTGCCAGGCCATTGTATATGTAATTAAAACTATGCTCCAAAGACACCACATGAGAAAACTAAGAAATCCTTGGTTCAATACTTTAACTTGTTGAAGTAACAAACTATACTGTCGTTTGTTGCTTTTTATTAGCTAACATTTCTAAAAAGATAGAAGAAGGTACCATATTTTATATAATTGCATTGATGAAAAATTGCAGACCTGAGTAGATTTGAGATTTTAGAGTTAGAAGTATACAGGGTGGGGCAAAAGTAGGTTTGCAGTTATGAGTATGCCAGAGTTTATTCTTGTATTATTATTTATTAATTGTATTATTTTCCATATGAACAACTGTAAACCTACTTTTGCCCCACCCTGAGTGTTAGAGATCTCTGATTTGGCCTTGGGTTTCAGTTTATTAATTATATGACCTTGAGCTGTAACATAACCTCTCTAAGTTTAATTTTTCTCTCCTGTCAAGTGAAATTTCTAATAAAATATATCTACCTCATAGAATTATTATGGAGGACCCATGGTATAATGTTTTTAAAACACTTAGAAACAGCAAAGTCCCATAATTATCGGAAGGGTCAAATTCCTCATTTTAAACATGAGAAAAATGAAGCCCAGAAATGTTGGTGGCAGGGCTGGGACTAATATCTGTGATACTTTTTTTTTTTTTAATCCTCACCCAAGGATAAATATATATTTGATTTTAGAGAGAAAGGAAAATAGATAGAGAGAAAAAACATTGATTATTTTCCTCCTGTGTCCTCCCCAACCGGGATTGAACCTGCTACCTAGGCATGTGCCCTGACCAGATCAAACCCACAACTCTTTGGTGTACAAAACGGCACTAGAACCAACTAAGCCACCCAGCCAGGGCTAATATCTGAGACTCTTAATGAAATTAATATGAGATGAATATATATGTGTGTGTTTCTTAATCTAAACTTTGAGGTGATTAAAGATGTTCCATTCAAAAAATAATTTATTGAACATATTATTGTGTATTATCAGCAAGAAAGAAAACATAATCCCATGACTTTCCCCTCAAGGAACGACGAAGCCTAAATGACAGGTCTATAGAACTAGGGTTTGAGTTATAAGAATCTATAGCTGCTCTTTGAATGGTATTGCCAGAGAGTGGCAGTTTTCATTCATCTGGGAATGACTACCCAAACAATTCCTTGGGGTGAGAGAGTCTACACCTGGAGGTTCCCTCTAACACAAGACGTATTGGGTAGCTGGCCAGAGCAAGAGAATTACTCAGTTATACCTGAGGAGAATGAGTAGAGAAGGCTCAGTCAGTCAGGAGGATTGCAGGTAATATTTTTAATGTTTGGTGAGTATCTATAAATAATTCTTCCTACCAAAATATGATCTAGCACTAAGTGACCACGTGGCACTTAAAAAGTAGTTAAGCATTTCATAATCCTGATTTCTTCAGCTGCAAAGAGAGGACAATACTTTTCCTACCTGCCTTCGAGGGTTTCTTGAGAATTAAATGATACGATGACAATGGATGTGAACGTGCTTTAGACACTATATTGTGTTATAAATTTAAAGAGAGTTTTCACATCAAAGTGCCTCTGCTGTTAGGAAATTCAACCCTGTCATTTAATGATTTTTTTTTTAAATCAACAATAGCAAAAATATCTCTGTTGGGTTATTTTCTTTTAATATCCTCTCTAAACATTTTAAAGAGTTTCCCTATATTTCTTAAAAGAACTTTTAATTTCCATGAAAAACTTTCAAACTACCACAATGAGAGGCCTCCAGAATGAAAGATTAGGATGTCAATATATTTCCATTGCTTTTATCCTACTAACAGAAGGATCGGAAATACTCATGATATGATCTAGTTGATAAATCATTTTTAATAAACAATATTAAAAGTTACTTAATGAAAAACTAGGGACAAACTGTGGAGAGCTGTGCTTCTGCATGGAAACATCAAAGGAAGTGAAAAATATCAGAGACATTTGCAACAAGGAACATAATTCAAACAATATGTATTTGATAAAAGCCCTGAGGTCCCCATTGCCATCTAGAGGAAGTGACTTAAAAGACAATAAAGTAATAGCCTGCTTGGGCCCAAAGGCTACCTACAAATCTCTGTCAAATAGGGACATAATAACCCAGCAGGGGGAAAAAGGCAATCTTTATTTCAAAAACAGGCATTCTCAAAGAAAATAAATTTGGAGTGAGTATGTAGAAGATCATAGCTATAAAATTTTTTTAAAATTTAACTTTAGCCTGGTGGTGTCACTCAGTGATTGAGCATCGACCCATGCACCAAGAGGTTACCAGTTTGATTTCCAGGCAGGGCACATGACCAGATTGTGGGCCAAATCCCCAGTGGGGGATATGCAGGAGGTGGCCAATCGATGTTCTCTCTCATCAATGTTTCTATCGCTCTCTCTAAAATCAAAAAATCAAAAATAAATAAATAAAATAAAATTTAACTTTGCTCTTTCTGATACACTCTTATTCTTCCCACCTTCATTGAGGATGAAGTGAAAGAAAACGCCTCTTTCCAGAAAAGTTCCACACAGCTCTAGACATGGCACTAGAAAGATTTCCAGGAAAGGACAAATATATGTGTGAAAGGAACTAAAAGGATCAGAACTCTTTAGTCTCAGAAAATGAAGTGTAAAAAAATTTATTAGCTTAATCTTACAAAATTCTAAAAGGTATGGATAATATGCCTAAAGGCTTGTTTGTTACCTGGTATACCAGAATCCATACCTAGAGTACTCTACAAAAGCATTTAAAAGGAAGGAGTGAGACATGAAGTAATTGGTAGGCCCTGGCCCAGTATCTCAGTTGGTTGGATCATCAACCCGATACACAAAGGTTGTGGGTTCGATCCAGGGACAGGGCACATACAAGAATCAACCAATGGCCCGACCAGTGTGGCTCAGTGGTTGAGCGTCAACCCATGCACCAAGAGGCTGCTGGTTCGATTCCTGGTCAGGGCACGTACCCAGGTTGTGAGCCCGATCCCCAGTGGGGGGCTTGCAGGAGGTGGCCTATCGATGTTCTCTGTCATCGATGTTTCTATCTCTTTCTCTTTCTCTCTTCCTCTCTCTCTAAAATCAATAAAGAAAAAATATTAAAAAAATAGAATCAATCAATGAATGCATAAATAAGTGAAACAACAAATCAATGTCTCTCTCTCTCTCTGTTGCTCCATTATTCTCTCTCTCCCTACCTCTCTCTAAAACCAAATTTAATTGGATTATTTCAGATAGAGAAACCATGCTATACCCTTATGTTTGCACAGACTGACAACATTAATAAGCTTATGAGGAATATTAAATAGAAATGTGTATTTGAGAGAGCCATACTACACTAGTGTATTAATCAAAGCTAAGAAGTTTTAGTGAGAAAGCAAGCTATAACCTTTTCATCTTTCTTGGAATGACTGTTAATGGCAGGAAAGGAAGAATTTGTACTCAGTGAAAAGGAATCAAGATTATCCTGTCCCTGCTGGGTACTAGGCACTCTGCCTGGCCCTTTTGCAAGAGTCACTTCATTTATTACTCATAGGAACTCTGTTGCAGATGTGAAATGTGAAAATAGGTAACTTATCTAAGTCAACATAGGCATGAAGAAACAGATTCAAGATCAGTCCACAGATGCTAATGTCCATATTTTTCTACTATGCCACAGTATTTATTGAACAAATATTTACTGATTACCTATTATGTGCCACGTACTAGATCAGCAACTATCTCCCTCCCACCATGTGGTTTATGTTTTAGACAAATAAGAAAATATATAGTAAAATGTGAGTTAAATTGCTGTGAAGAAATACAAAGGAAATAAAGCAATAAGGTTAAAGGTGTTTTTGGTGATGCTAATATAAAGGTGCTAGACCCCCAAGTCCTCTGTAAGAAGGTGATATTTTAGAGAAAATCTGAATGAAGTGAGGCAGGTGGAGCAGCCAGTGGAAAGACAGAGAAGCAAAAATGAGCTTGACATCTTCAAGATACAATAAGACAGTGTGAATAGACCATAAAGAGCCAGGCAGGGTTGTAAGAAGTAGAATTTTCCAAAGCTTCAATATACAGATGGTCATTGAAGACATGAGTTTCATCACGTAGAGAAGGAGAGACTTGAAAATTTAAAGGACAAGTAAAGAAAGATAAACTGGAAACAGAGGTTGAGATAATAACCAAAGAAGTTGGAATAAAATCTGCAGAGGATGATAGCCATACAGGAAGAAAGAGGAACAGAGCATTTAAAAAAGAGTAAGATCAATTTTGTCAACTGTAATTGAAAAGTAAGATGGTAACCAAAAGATTCCCATTGAATTGATCAACATGGAGATTATTATTTTGGCGATGTGGTAGCAATCCAATGGAAGAAAGTATAGTATTTTCAATAAATGGTGATAGAATAATTGGACATTCATAGGCAAAAAAAAAAAAATGTAATTGACCTAAAACTTCACACCTTCTAAAAAAATAACACAAAATGGGTCATGAACTTAAGTGTAAAATATAACCTAAAACTTTTAGAAAACAACATAGAAGAAAATTTTGAGGCTCTATGGAAGCAAAGAGTTCCTAGATTTGACACTAAGAGCATAATCCATAAAAGAAAAAAAATAGACCTCATTGAAATTTAAAACTTGATATTTAAAAGACCCTATTAATGGGATGAAAAGACAAGCTATACACTGGGAAAACGTATTTTCAAATAATATATCGGAAAAGGTCTTGGTAGGAGGAGAGGACAAGACCACCAGTTGAACCGTGAGCTGGACCTGGGCAACTGGAGGTTTCTTTCCCCTCCCCTGTCTTTAGAATGTATGTTCTGCCCAATGTTCCCACAATGAGAGCCATTTTGAAGATACAGCCATGAGAGAACAATATGTTGTTGAAACCATCTGTATGATATACATGACTGAGAACAGTTAAGGCCTCTATATAAACATCTAAGATTCTGATGGGCGGGTGCAGAGATCTACTCATCCTGTGGTTGCCCAAGGCAAGATTTATATGTAAGTTCCCTTGCTTATTAAACCTACCACCTAGCAATCTGGAGTTGTCTGCCTCTTTCCTGGTTTCTCTCTTCATCCTTCATGTATGGGAGACAGTTTGTGAATCAACAGCCTTGTATTCAAATATATAAAGAATTCTCAAAACTCAATGGTAAAAAAAAAAAAAAAAAAAAAAAAAAGTCCAATTTTAAAATAAACTAAAACTCATCTTGCCAAAAAGAAGATATGTATGGTAAGTAAGTAGGCAAGCACACAAAATGATTTTTAGTATCATTGGCCATCCAGAAAATGCAAATCAAACCACAATGACATGTCACTATACTAGAACAGAGAAAAAAAAATCATAGTTTGATTTTTTGTTGTTGTTGTTAATCCTCATCGGAGGATATTTTTGCCATTGATGTTTAGAGAGAGTGGAAGGGAGGGAAGAAGGAGGAGGAGGAGGAGGAGGAGTAGAGAGAGAGAGAGAGAGAGAGAGAGAGAGAGAGAGAGAGAGAGAAACATCAATGTGAGAGAGACAAATTGATCAGTTGTCTCCCATAAGCACCTGACCTGGGCTGGGTATCAAACCAGCAACCAAGGTATGTGCCCTTGACTGGAATCAAACCTGAGACCCTTCCATGCTAAGGCCAACACTCTAACCACAGAGTCACACCAGCCAAAGCCATAGTTTGATTTTTATGAAGTATATATTAATCACTAATTACTTATACTTATTGAAATCAATATTGGCAGGCATCATGTTAATATAGTAATATAAAATATTAATATAATATAAAATAAATGTTTATCTGAAACCATTCTATATACATTATATTGTTACTTTAAAAAAGATAACTACTTAGAATAATTGTCTTATTTTTAAAATAACCACTATCTGAAATATGTTGTAAATGTTATTTTTCTAATTAAAAAAATTGAAAGCAAACATTAAAATAAATCAGTGAAGTCTAATATAATTAAACTATTCTAAAGTGTTCTGTTATGGTTATATTTTTGTTAATGCCTCCTGTTCCATGCATACAAAGTGTAGACCATTCTGCCAGGGTGTACTCAGTCAGGCATCCCACCACAAAGTGAATAGTTGTATCTATATATACCCACACACACAATTTTAAAATTAAAACATTTGATTACATTATGTTGAATAGCTCAGCGATATTGCTTTAGCATGTGTAGAAAAGACATCTAAATAATTCCATGTCAAATCTCATTTTTATATTTTTAGTTTGGTAATAGATTTGGAGAATCATGAAAACAATAGTTTTTAAAATTACCTTTTTAATTGTTGACAGTATTACAGATGTCCCCCATTTTCACCCCCCTTATTCCCCTCCACCCAGCCCCTGCCCCACCCCAGGCCTTCACCACACTATTGTCTGTGTCCATGGGCTATGCATGTGTGTATATATGTTTTCTGGTTAATCTCTTCTATCCCCCCAACAATCCTCTCCTCTGAGTTCTGTCAGTCTGTTCCATGCATCCGTGCCTCTGGACCTATTTTCTTTGTCAGTTTATTTTGTTCATTAGATTCCATATTTAAGTGAGATCATGTGATATTTGTCTTTCTCTGACTGGCTTATTTCACTTAGCATAATACTCTCTAGGTCCATCCATGCTGTCACAAAGAGTAAGAGATCCTTCTTTTTTATAGCCACATAGTTTTTCATTGTGTAAATGTACCATAGCTTTTTTTATCCACATATCTACTGATGGGCACTTGGGCTGTTTCTAGATCTTAGCTATTATAAACTATACTATGAACATAGGAGTGCATATATTCTTTCTGATTGGTGTTTCGGGATTCTTAGGATATATTCCTAGAAGTAAGATCACTGGGTCAAAGGGCAGGCCCATTTTTAATTTTTTGAGGAAACTCCATACTGCTTTACACAGTGGCTGCACCCATCTGCATTCTCATCAGCAGTGTGCGAGGGTTCCTTTTCTAAAAAAATAATTACTTTTTAAAAAATTTATAATTTATAATATTTCTTTTTAGGTTTTTGTTTGTTTATTTTTACTATTATCACATTTGCTGTTAAGCATTTTGACTTTGTTATTGTGATCATGGCAAAGCATGGAAAAGTATAAAAATAATATAATAAATACACATGTACCTACCAACTAGTTTTATGCTTATTACATTTTTGTCAAATTTGTTTCACACGTTTTTCTTTTCTAAAAGTTTAATAGTTTATTTTTACATGTAAGTGCATGATCTATTTCAAATTAATTTTTATAGAAGTTCTCAAGTTAATAGAGGTTCAGTCTTTTTTTCTTATGGATCTCTAATTTTTCTAGGACTATTTATTGAAATGGTTATCTTTCTTACAAAGAATTACTTTTTCATTTTTTATAAAAATCAGTTTGGCATATTTGTGTGGGTATATTTCTGGGTTCCTGATTTTGTCTGGTTCATCTATATGTGAGTCTCTTTTCCAATACCACATAGTCTTGCTACTGTATTTGCACAAGCATGACTTATATGACTTGTATAACTATTGTATTTGTATAACTGGGTATGTTAATTATAGATTGTGCATATGAAGTATGTTATCTAACCTTAATGGAATCAAAGTAGAACAGAAAGATAACATAAAAATCTCAAAATACTTGGAAATTATACAATAGGCTTTAAAATAAGCCATAAAGAGAAATTCTCAAGGGAGTTCATTTTTAAATTCATTTTGTGGTGGGGTACATGACTGAGTAGTCTGGCAGAATTTTCTACTCTTCTTTACAATTTGAAGAAACTCCCCTCTATTGCTATTATTCTGAGAGGTTTTATCATGAATGAATGTCTAATTTTTTCAATGCTTTGTCTACGTTGATTGCTATGATCATGTGATTTTTCTTCTTTAGCTTATCAATAGGGTTGATTATAATGACTAATTTTCAAATAATAAACTAACCTTACATCCTTGAAATAAATCCCACTCGATCATGGGGTATATTTCTTTTTAAATATTGGTGAATTTTATTTGCTAATATTTTGTTAAGGATTTTTATGTCTGTATTCATTAAGAATATTATTCTGCAGTTTTCTTTATTTTTATTCTCTTGGTCTGGTTTTAATATCAGGATAGCATCCAGCTAAAAAGGAAAGAAAACATTCTTTTCTTATGAAGAATTGTTAATTCTTCAAACCTTTGGTAGATTTTTCCAGTTATAATATCTGTGCCTGGAGATTTCTTTGACAGAGGTTTTTCTTTTCTTTTTTTTTTTTTATGAAAAATTTTTTTTCTTTATTGATTTTAGAGAGGGGGAAAGGGAGAGGGAGAGATAGAAACATCAATGAGAGAGAGCATCGACTGGCCACCTCCTGCATGCCCCCCACTGGGGATTAGGCCCACAACCTGGGCATGTGCCCTGACTGGGAATCGAACCGGCGACCTCTTGGTGCATGGGTCGACACTCAACCACTGAGCCACCCCGGCCCGGCTCTTTTCTTTTTTTGTTGTTGCAATTATGAATTAAATTTATTAATATTTATAGGGCTATAAAATCATCTGTTTCATATTCAGTGAGTTGCAGTAATTTGTGTTGTTCAAGAAATTATCCCATTTTATTTAAATTGTCAAATTTATGTGTAGAGTTGTTCATAGTATTTCTTCCCTTGTACTTTAAATTTTTGCAGGATAATATCTCTTGTTTCATTATTGATATTTAATATGTAATTTATATCTTCTCTCTTTTATTTTTCAGCCTTGCTAAATATGTGTTAATATTATTAACTTTTCAAAGAACATACGTTTTATTTTATTGTTTTTATTTATTGTTATTTTGTTTTTAATTTTATGATTTCCAATCATACCATTTTCCTATTTGCTTTGGATATGTGTTGCTCTTCTTTATCTAGACTTTTGAGGTATAAGCTTAGATGGCTGATTTGAGACTTTTCCTCATTTCTAATGTATGCATATATTGACATAAATATTCCTGTCATTAGACGTATCCCACAAATTTTGATATGTTGAATTTTTATTTTCATTCAGTTCACTGTAGTTTTTTTTTTTTTAACTCATTATGGTTATACTTTGTATAATTTTAATTTCTTTAAATTTGTTGAAGTTTGTTTAATCACCCAGGGTATAGTTTGTCTTAATATATGTTCTGTGGGCACTTGAAAATAATATGCTGTTCTTGGCTGAAATGATATATAAATATTGATTAGCTCCAATTAGTTTATGGTGCTATTGAGCTCTTCTATATCACTGTTGTGTTTTTATGCAGTTATTCTATCACTTGTTGAAAGGGGGTTGTTAAAATTTCCAACCATAACTGTGGGCTTTTCAATTATTCCTTTTAATTCTATCAACTTTTCTTCACATAGTTTGTAGCTATGATATTCTTTTGGTGCATATATATTTAACACTGCTATGATTTCTTGGTGGATTAACCCTTTTATTATTACATGATGTCTCTCTGTCTCTGGTAAATTTCATTGCACTTTATCTTATATCAGTATAGCCCCCTACTTTTCTGTGATCATTGTTTGAGTGATACATATAATTTTTTCATCCTTTTACTTACAGCCTGCCTATATAGTTAAATATGAAGCAAGCTTCTTACAGATAGCATGTAGTTGGGTTGTGCTTTTTCATTCACCTCTGTGTTTTTAATTGGCATATTTAGGCCACTTATATTTAATATAATTACTGACATATTAGAGTTTAAGTCTGACAATTTGGTTTTGTGTTTTCTGTGTTGTTGTTTTTTTGGTCTCTGTTTTATTTTTCTTGCTTTAATGCAGATTACTTGAACATTTTTGAGAATTCTATTTTGATGTATTAATAATATTGTGAATATATCTCTGTATAACTCTTACCAATGGTTGCTATCATGAATTGTCTTCCTCTATAGGTAAGGTGTCCTTTTTTTCTTTTCTTTTCTTTTTTCCCTTTGGCTGCTTTTAAGATACTTTTCTTTGTATTTAGTTTTTAGAAGTTTAATTATATTTATGTGTTGTTATAGATTTCTTTTTTGTTTTACCCAATAGAAAAAAAAAAAAACACACAAAACTTGTTTATTTGATATCATCAAAGCGATGCCATCCTTTCAAATTACCTAATAGCAAATTTATTGAAAGCTAAATAACGGTTTCACTTTAGCCTTGCTATTTACTACATTAACATTATAATGATTTTACATCAGTATTTCGGGAATATAGGATTAAATAATTCATGAAGGATAATTTGAATCTAAAACAACTTGACATGTATACTTTATATAAGTGACACATCTCATTATCTTGATATAGTTTCTCATTAGAAATGCTTATGTTTAACAGTAAATAGATTTTTTTTTTTCTTTCATCATTTTGTCATAGATTTCTTTGGGTTTATCTGTTTAGGTTTCATTTAGCTTCCAGAATCTCTGGATTTTTTTTGCTTATCAAATGTAGAAAAAATTTAGCCATTATTTCTTTGTGCTTTTTCAGCCCCACTCTTCTCTCCTAGACTCTGATAACCCAAATTAGAGCTTATAATTGTTATAGTCTCATAAATTTCTGAGGCTTTCTTCATTTTCTTATTCAGTCTATTTCCCCTCTGTTGTTCAGACTATAGTTTTAATTTTCTGGCATTCAATTCACAGACTGTCTATTTTGTCCCCTCTAATCTGCCATTGAAGCCATCCACTGCGCTTTTGGTTTTGATTAATGCATTTTTCACTTCTAGTACTTCAGTTTGATTATTTTTCTTTATATCTTTACTTCCTTGTGGACACCTATTTTTCTTTTTTGCTGAGGCTTTTTTTCCCCTACTTGTTTTATCATGTTTGTAATTGTTCATTTAAGCATTTTTATCATGGCCGTTTTAAAATCTTTTGATGATAATGCTGACATCTCTACATCTTGATCTTGACATGTATTGATGATAAAATTGCATTCAGTTTGAGATCTTCCTAGTTCTTGATATGGTAAGTGATTTTCTACCTGGATATTTTTGTATTGTGTTCTGAGCCTCTGGATCTTATTTAAACCTCTAGCTTATCTGGTTCTTTTGGATACTACTGTGGTAGGGGGAAAAGAGACACTGCCTTATTAATGCCAGATAGAGGAAGAAGTCCAAAACCCCCAGTTGCCCTCCATTAACTTTTGAGGAGTCTCATTACTGCTGCAAATGGCGAGCGCATAGTTTCAGTTCTCTACATGGTCTCTACTGCCATCACAGTGTGGTGTGACAACCTCCTTTTCACTGGCCATTGGTAAAAATCCTCACTGTTCAATAGGCTTCATCTGACACAACTCCAATGTGGAGGGGAAGAGGTGCCTCATTATGGCCAGGTAGGGATCAAAGTCCAGATTCCTGATTTGGTTTTCACTACAACTGCAAGAATAGGGGGGTCTTATTACCAGCAAGAGGGGATAAAAGGTAGGCTCCCTGCTTGGTCTTTTCTAATATAGTGCCAGCAAGAGTGTTGAGTCACTTTGTCACCACCTTGCAAAGATATATACCTAGACTCCCTACTCAGCCATTACTGTTAAGGGTGGGGTTGGAACCACAGTTTTTTCTGTGGTGTTTGACTGGAGTAGAGCAGTTTTTTAAGTTTTCTGTCTTGCTAGGTTGTGCTTTTCCTACTCCTTTGGCTAGAGACAGAAGACTTTTCTTGGGAATTTTTATCATCTATTGGCATTTCCAGATGACTGGCTTCTTGAATTCAAAGTCTGGGATAAAGGAGGCAAAAACAAATTTCAGAGAACTCACCACCATAATATTCTATAGATCATGATGTTCCCAGTCAGTCTGACTCCCCTCCATCTTTCAATGACTTCCTAGGTTTGTTTTATATACAATGTTCAGGATAGTTAGTTGCACTTAGCAGGAAAAGCGCATATACATCATCTTCTTGGACTTTTTTACATGTTTAAATGGTTCTAATGCATGTAAAATTAGAATATTTTTACAATGTTTCTTTACAATGTTTTTATGTGTAGTAATATTAACTAATAGTCTTTATATTTTCTTAAATTTTCTGTAAATTCAATTGGATTATTTTATATATGCATAATTATATTATCTACAAATATGGAGAGATTTATAACTCATTTTATTTTATTTCATTAGCTATGACACATAATAAAATGTTAAATAGAATTGATTTTAATTGACACCCTTATCGTATTTCTTAATTTAATTTAAAAATGTGACTAAAGTTTTATCATTGAGGATGATGATTGTTTATGTAGTTTATAAGTGGACGTTATCCAGTTAACTTTTCTCAATTTAATAAGAATTTTTATGGCAAATGAGTGTTGGATTTTATTTTTGTTGATGTATTACCTTAGTAGACTTCCTAAAATAAAATTGATAAAACTTTATATAATGATGAACAGTTTTTAAATATATTATTTAGTATTCACATATATATATGAATATCATATGTGTGTATGTGTGTGTGTGTGTATACATGATTCATCTATAATGCTTTCTTTGTGTGTATTCCTTCCAAATAACTCCATCTCTTTAGAGTTTTTCTTGAGTTGATTTCTCACAGTCGTTGCCCTATAAACTAATTGAGAGGATATTGCTTTGTGCGTAAAGTTCATAACTGCTCCACCTTCTTTGGATATGTCTGTCTTATTAATTTAAAAATATTCTTATTTAAGTTTCTTTTAAGTATTTGTTCTGAGAGTAATTTGTATAATGACATAACCACCCCGATTTTCTTTTTATTTCTTTAGGTTAAATATTTTTATCTGTTTTTTACCATACTGTTATTCTGTTTTATGTGGGTCTTGTTAATAGAGAATTAAATGAGGTTGTTTTATTATTTTTTATTATATCTGAGTATCTTTCTTTTATATAGTTTACCCTTACTCCCTTAACAGACTCACCTGCCATAGTCTGTCCTTTGTTCTTTTATATTTTGCTTTTGGGTTGCTTTTGTTATTTTTTTTTCTTTTAAGTTCTCTCTATTCTTCCTTCCACCCACCCACCCATCATTTTTCCCCCTCTCAAGGTCTTTTTTTTTTTTTTCTTTTTAACTTTCTATTTTAATATTATCAGTGTTTGGCAGTTGTTGTTTATCATCCCTAATAATGATTGTGGGTAGGTATATTTGACAATTTTGCTGTAATATTTTTCAAGTTTCTCAGAATCATTCTTTAGTCTATAATAATCAGTTAAACAATTTTGACATCACCTCACTCACATGATCACATAATATGTAGGGTGAGAAATTTTGTAAGTAGAATAGTTTTAGTCTCTCTCTTATAACAAACTAATTTCCAAGTCTTGGTTAATATAGCTCAATCCTTGAGTCCCAAATTATAATTAAATTACTATGTTCTTGACCTCAAACTACTCTGTTTTGACAGGACTCTAAGCATTCTGCTTGTAGGTAAATCTACATTTCTAAGAATTATTTACAGTCTGCTTCCTTCTTTATTCAACTCAATTGCTTTTGTATCACATAAGATTCTGGAGTTGTAGGTTTTGTTTTATATCTTCTTTAGCTGAATTTTATTTTGTACTGATTTTGAACTATGTATTTTAAGTAAAATATACGTATATAAAACTACACAGGACATACATGCATAGCTCACAGAGCAAACACCCATGTAAACACCACCCAGGTCACAAAAGAAAATACTGTCACTACCCCACCTACCCCATTTTGTTCCATCTCAAAAATACCCACTCTCCTCCCCCTAATGGAAGTAGTATATTGACTCTCAACACAATAGATTGATTTGAACTATTTGAAAATTTAGTTTATATGAACAGAATCACACAACATATATTCTTTTGAGTCTGGCTTCTTTTAGTCCATATTATATTGGTAAAGTTTCTCGTGCTTGTTGCATAAACTTGTAGTTCATTTGTTTTTAGTCCTGTATGAGTATATGTGGTTTACACATTATACTATTTACACATTCTATTATTCATAGGCACTTGGTTTGATTGTAATTCGGTGCTTATTATAAATAATGCTGCTAAAATATTCTTATTTATGTTCTTTTGTGCTTTATTTTGTATCATTTTTTACTGGATGGTACCACATAAATATATGTAAAAGATATATAATACATGTGCACCTAGAAATAAAATTGATTCCAGAAGATTCTGAGAGTTCTAATTGTTCCATATCCTCAGCCATACGTGGTTCAATCAACTTTTTAAATGTTGACCATTCTGACAGGTAGCTAGTGCTATTTCATTGTGGTTTTCATTTCCATTTTTATGATGACTAATGAAGTTGATCAGCTTTTCACATTTATTGGTCAATATGATATCCTCTTATGTGAAGTGCTTATTGAAATCTCTTACTCAATTTACTATTAAGTTGTTTATCTTTTTCTTCTTGGTTTTTATAGTCTTATATATTGCAGACACAGCTTTCTATAAATTATATACATTGGTAATATTTTCTCTCATAATATGGTTTCCCTTACCTATTATACTCATTGAATAATATTGCAGTTCAGAATAAAAGGGGTCAATATACAGTGTGGAGCAAAAGTAGGTTTACAGTTATGAATACATGAGTTTATTCTTGTATTATTATTTATTAATTACTGTATTGTTTTCCATATGAACAACTGTAAACCTACACTGTATGGTGATGGAAGATTTGACTTTGGGTGGTGGGTACACAATTCAATATACAGATGATGCATCATAGAATTATATACTTGAAACCTATATAACTTTATTAACCACTGTCACCTCAATAAATTTAATTTTAAAATTTTAAATAAAAAATAAATAATTTTAAAATATATTTAAATTAGTGAAAATAATATGTAAAATATTTTATAATATAGGAATTTATATGTAATGGTAATATATGCATTATAAGTATTTCTTCTCCTTTGTTTTTCTGTATTGTATTTTAATAAGATATTAAATACATTAAGAAAGATATTAGTTCTCAGTTTTCCATTGGTTATAATGTATGGCTTAATATTTATTAAGCATTCATATTCTAAACAAAGCAAAGAATAAGTGAGACCTTTTATTAGAAATAATAAGAAAATTTGAAAATCTATTTTTATATGACTGTTTCCTTGACAACGGGATGTAGTCCTTCTAGTCAATAACAGTGGAGTTCCAAATAATTTTCACATGGTGTTCATAATAATACACTGAGTAGTTTTCTATCTGAGAATGTCACGTTACACCTTTTTCACTTTTGTGCCATCTAAAAATATCATTTAGCGACAGGACTTGCCAGTGTAATTTCTAGGAAAGTAAATCTAGACAGGGTTATACGAAACCAAAAGAAGGGAGCCTTTCAGCTCCCTTCTTTTACTACCTTTCAGCCCACAACTTGATATGCAGATGCAAATTAAATTTTTCCTTACATTTCAGCCATTAGTTAATTGGGATTCTTATCAATTTTGAGATTATTGACATGTCAACATATCAAATATGCAATGAAGTTTTCAAGATGAAGTGCTCACCAATAGATAGAGTGATCTGAGATATTTTACCACAAGCAAAATTTCTCCACTAGATTTATTTCCCTAAATATGTACTTCATAAATAAAAATAAGCTGCAGAACATGTTTATCAAATGAGATCTTAAATGTAAGTTAAATATACTATAAAGCAAATAAATTGAAGCTTCTCTAATTAGTTGGAGGCAACCGGATGCTGACTCATTAATTGTTCTTCCACACTATTCCCTTTAGGTCTTTAAAGCTGACAAGTGGACCTTTCAAGTAACACCAAGTGAAAAACCTCTGCTTTAACTTAGAACTGACTATAAAAATGCTTCTGAACTGGCAATGCTGCATAGATATAAAGCCTTAGGCCATCACTGCTTATTAAGAAAGGAACCTAATAGTCCTTGAATTGGTCATTAAATTGGAATGAAACTATTTGAGCTCAAGTACAGTTCCTTCTCTGCCAATAGCTTGTCCTATGATCTCAACTTTTCTGTTTCTCTTTATATACAACACGTCACCCATAAATTAAGAAGTTAAAATCAGCAAGGACACTTGATTCTGAAGCAGGAAACATACTTTTTGAGTTAATCAATCTCCATCAAATTGCCTTGAACAAAATACTTCTTGATTTCAATTTCTGTATTTACATATAAACATGATAAATTATCACAGGGGTTACTTGATTTAGATCATGTGTGTATATAGAGAGGACGCAAGAACATAAATCTGCTCATAGTTTAATCTTATGGGTATTATTCAGTTAATGCCAAAATAAATGTAAAAATTAAAAACAAAAAAACTAAAGAAATTCAAATTTACAACACTGATTTAACATATAATGTTGATTTCTGCTAATATATAAATATTCACAAAGTGAATATGGCACTGACTGCTACTATGCAAATTCTTCTGTTTTATCAGTCTACACTTCCATTCTTGAGAGTCAGTGTTCATCTCTGTGATTCTCCATTTGAACTGTGATGAAACCATCACTGTACAATGTACCTCAATGCCATTTGGACGTCACTGAGTGTGGTTACGTTATTTATTCTTCTTTGATTTGTTTGGGCTCTTACAAAAGGACTGATTGGTGACATTGCAGTTGTAATGAGCAACACAAACAAATGCACTGACATCCCAGGCCAGTGTTTGTGTAAGGCTAGCATCAAAATCCAGAATATGTTCTTTTGGTTCTTCCACTAAAATAAAATTCCCCTAGAAAACAGCTGTATCTAAACAATGTTCACATTCAAGTTTGAGAAACACTAGAGAAAGTTGACTGGGTAATGTAATATTCTTATAAGATTTCAAATGCTATTATTACTGTTTTAGGGCATTGTACTCTGAGACAGAATATCAAGATTCCAGTCTCCAACTCAGCACCCCCACACCCCCAACACCCACATCTTTCTGAGAGAGAAATGAGTCATTATTAGCCCTCAGGAAAGATTAACTTGTTCCTCTGTTTCCTCATTTGTGAAATGGGAATAATAACCTATTCACAGGTTGTTATGAAGATGAAAGATTTTGCACATAAAAGTGTATTAGAAACTATAAAGCACAATAAAATACTTGCTATCATTAGTGCCTACATTCTACCCACATTCTAGTCTATCATTAGCTGATCACATTCAAAAGAAAGCTAAGACAAAAGGAGAGATAAATAGCATAGGTAAGTTTTAGTTTCAAAGAACTAGATATTGTAGAAATACTTTCAGATCATTTTTCCCCCTCTCGCTTCCTCCATTTTTACTTAAATAAAAACACTTTTAACTAAGTGTTACAGCAACGCTATGGAGAACATGAAAACCTTTGGTAATGGAAATTGTGGTTTAACGTCATGTCAAAAATTAGCTGAAACAAGGTAAATGTATGGACATTTTCTTTTATCTAAACAAATGCAAACAAATACTTAGATTTTTTTTCCAAGAAGAAATGTAATTGTGTGCTTCTTTTAACTTAAAAAAAAAAAAAAAAAAAAAGTTGACTTGAAACATACTTTGCCAGGAGTATTTAATAGGGAAAAAAAAAACACCAATCTTAAGCTTTCAAATATTTTTGATTAGATACAAATAGATAAATCCACTGGTAATTATATATATATTAAAATTTTTAAAAATAACTTTCTATGAATAGTCATACTACTTTAGAGTGTTATTCTTTCTCTTAAGAGTAAAATCAATTTTGGTCACTCCTTAAAATTTTGCCTTAACTACTGTAGCATTACTGTTAATAATTTACTTTTTCTGTCCGTCCAGTGTGGCTCAGTGGTTGAGCATCGACCCATGCACCCAGAGGTTGCTGGTTTGATTCCCGGTCAGGGCACATGCCCAGATTGTGGGCCAAATCCCCAGTGGGGGGCATGCAGGAGGCGGCCAGTCGATGTTCTCTTTCACAGATGTTTTTATCTCTCTCTGCCTCTCACTTCCTCTCTCTCTAAAATTAAAAAATAAATAAATAATTAAATAAATAAATATAATTTCCTTTTTTTTTTATCCTCACCCAAGAACGTTTTTGCATTCATCTTCAGATAGAGCGGGAGGAAGAGAGGGAGGAAGAGAGAGAGAGAAACATCGATGTGAGAGAGACACATCAACTGGTTGCCACCCACAGGACCTCAACTGGGGCCAGGGATGAACCACAACCAAGGTGTGTGCCCTTAGCTGGAGATGAACCTGGGACTCTCTGGTCCACGGGCCGAAGCTCTAACCACTGAGCCAAACCAGCCAGAGCTACTTTTTCCTTTTGAAAATCACATTCACAAAATTTTGCATTAAAAATCTCTATATAAGGCTCCTACCTTGATCATATGAGAAACCCATCCTTAAAAATATATTGGCTATTATTTGTCCATAAAATAAATTAGGTGCAAATCCAAATGAGACTTGTAGTCCTCATTCAGTGACTTTCAGGTCAAGCAGTACCTCTTGCCAGAATGTAGGGTCCTTACACTCCATTTAGAAAATGAATCATGGCATATAAAATATTCCATTTATTTTGCTGAGATAATATAGTTGTTCAGAACAAAATATTTTAGTTGCAATTTTTATATAGTGTCCTAAGACCACATAGCTTCAAATGATCTCAAATTTTACTTATAAGATAAATTTTATTAATTTATATTCATATGCCATGGTAATTTAAAAAAAAAAAAAAACGTAATGGAGGTGGCTCACATATTTTCTAAACTGTCACAGGAGCTAATCCCATTCACAATACACTCAAAAATCTGTGCAGAAACATAAATAAGCATTTAGAATGTAAGAAAATTGCTTTCAGGGAGTTTCTCTCAAGTGACTGAACTGCAGTCTGTTGCCTATAAAGACATGAAATTGCAAAGTTTTTTTTTTTTTTTAAATATCCCTTGATACCCTCTCTCTCTCAGAGCCTCCTAGCAAGTACCAGAGGCCACATACATGATGGTTGAACGTTCATGTTTCCACTTTGGAGTCAGAAGCTGAGAGAATGAATGTTATGATACAGTTAAGATGTTCCAGCCCTTTAGAGGGAACTGCTGTTGCTGATGTCGAAGTTGTGGAGTGATCAACCCAACACACAGACCTGTCTGCCAGTTACACAGAAAGGAAGATTATACAGAAAAATGTGTTCTGAGATTTAGTACTTTCCTTGGGAATTTTTTTTCTTTTCTTTTCCATCATTTTTCTTTTCTTTTCTGTCACGGAGAAGAGCCCACCATATTGATAAAGCTGATGAACTATGTAAGTGCTATATTAGCTAAACATTTTTATTGTTGTTAACAAAACACAGTTTTTAATAACCGACATTGCTATAAAAATATGTTACTGCACGCATTCAAAACATTTCCTCAGAAAAAAGAAATGACATGCATGTCATAGAATAAAAATTTCTAAAGCATTTTAATACACAATCCTAGAGGACTTTGAGGGGACATTATTAATTGTTTATGTTTTTTTTAAATCCAGATTTTTTTAAAGTCTATGCTTTTTTTTTTACTGTTCCTTGAAAGTTGGTTTTGCTAGTCAGATAAAAAAATCATAGTGAGCTAGGAGTAGCAAATTAAAATGTGCTAAAATACAAAGCAAACTGAGTTAAGGGAAGCTCTTTGGAGTTTCCAAAGAAGTCAGTTTAAGGGAGTACTTGGCATCCACAGGGAGTTTTTAGGAAACAGCAGTGCAATTACTATATCTCATTGAAAGAAAAATCTGACTCCGACTTTTAAATGAACACTTTTCAGAGTGAAATAATTCAGTCAGACACCTAGGGAAAAACACATTTGTGAGTGATAGGATTATAAGCCATCTATCTGTACAGTTCCATTTTCTAATAATGTGATGAGGAATATTTTATTTGATGAAGAACAGAATGATCCCCTGAGTTTTGCTGTATTGTTTTTCCTTTATCAGCCAATTCCACATTAGAACCTAGCACTTTACCAGGACATATTAATCATTAACATGATTCACCATTTTCCTCCACTTCTCTTTTTTTAGTATCCAACACAGATTTGCATTTCCCCACCCTCTCTAGAAGTCAGGCGTGGCTACAGGCCTAGGACCAGGGTGAGGTGAATGAAGGGCTCACTTCTTTTGGGAAACTTATGGTGGGGGTGGGGCAAAAAACTCAGTAATAAAGAGAAATACTTTTTAATACAATATTTTGAAGTATCAAAAGTAATACAAAAAAATCATGATGATCAAACTATCAAAATGAAAATAACGATAGGATAACAGTATTGATTTGGGGGGGGTCACAGGATGCAATATATATAGTTTGTTTTGGCTCTGAGTAGTATGAACTTAAAACCATGTTCACTGGGATAAGTTAGTTATTGGTTATGCATGTATAGCAAAAATTATTAAAAGAGTGTCATCTCACTATCAGACAAAGTTATACAGTAATATTCAATTCCATTGAATTATAACTCAATGTGTTGATGACTCAGTGGATTGCTATACTTTACTGCTATCTCTTCATACAACTGTTTGTAAACAGAGAGCTTTACAAAGGAAATATTATATTTAAGAGGGAGAAAATTCTTCCCATTTACAGATATGATCAAGCAGTTGTTTATTCAGACTACACTCATATGCCACATAGCAATATTTCAGTCAACAACAGACCACATATATGATGGTGCTCCCATGAGATTATCAAGGAGCTGAAACTTGCTATCACCTAGTGATGGTGTAGCTGCAGCGTGTCACAACATAACGCATACTCGTGTGTGTGGAGATGCTGGTGTAAACAATCCTACTGAGCTGTCAGTTGAATAAAAGTATAGCACTTACCATTATGTACATACAGTACATAGTGATAGTACTTAATAACGATAGTAAACACCTATGTTCCTGGTTTATGTATTTACTATATTATACCTTTTTATCATTATTTTGAAGTGTCCTCTTTCATTTATAAAAAGAAAGTTTGCCGTATAACAGTATGCCGTGTTATACCTCCAGTAGCCTCATGCATCTTATGTTTACCGCATTTCTTGATTGCATCATTTTTCTCGTGCTTGATTTAATCTCCTGTTATTTTGTTCATCGTGTTCTCTACGTGTACAAAATCCACTGCTCTAGTTGTCAGTAAGAGTCCACATCAAGTGATTGACCTGGAAATGAAATTTAAAGTGATTGAGGACTACAGCGGTTATTGCTCACCAGTCAGGCATGCTCCATTCCACCATAGCTACAATCTTGGGGGAAAATAAGTGGTGGAGGCTGTTTAAAGGATTTGATCCATTGAAGGCAACAAGATGAACAAAAATCTGAGGAGGGCTTATGTTGGACATGGAGAAACTTCTAATGATCTGGATTGAAGACCAGACACAGCAGCTTATATCTCTCTGCACCGTGAGGGTCACAGCCACAGCAAAAAGTTTGTTTGCAAAGTTGAAAAAAAAGTCTGCATCCACCTATGATGTTGAATTTGCTGCTAGCCCTGGGTGGGTTAAATGATTCAGGAATCATTATCCATTACATAATGTGAACGTGAGTGGTGATTCGGCAAGTGCTGATGTGTAGGCAGCTAAAGAACGTTTGGAAACTCTAGATAAACTGATGGTGGAGGAAAATTACCTGTCAGAGCAAATATTCAATATGGATGAAACCTCCCTATTCTGGAAACACATTTCTGAAAGGACTTTTATCCATAAGGATAAAGTCAATGCCAGGTTTAGAAGGTTTTAAGGACAGGATAACAGTCTTGTTTGGGGGCAATGTTGCAGCTCCAAACTGAAACCCCTTTGATCTGGCACAGTGAGAACCCCAGGGCCTTCAGGCATATGATAAGCAGACACTGTCAGTGTACTTTAGGAGCAGCGAGAAGTCAGAGTGACCCAGCTGCTCTTCCTAGAGGCCCTCCTGAATTGCTATGCCAGGAAAATGGAGAAGTACTGTTTGGAAAATAACATACTATTCAAGATTTTGCTTATTGTTGATAATACTCCCAAACATCCTCTTTTATTGATGATCTTTATCCCAATATAAAAGTGGTGTTTTTTCCTCTAAACACTCCTCTTTCATCCAATCAATAGACCAAGGAGTTAAAGCAGTTTGTACGGCCTACTCCAGGAGGAGGACCTTTGCCCAGGCTATTGCTGCAACTGAGAAGACACTGATGCAGTTCTGGAGGGATTACAGTGTCTATGACTGCATCAAGAACTTTGCTGGAGCTTGGGGTGATGTCACCAAAGAGTATATGAATGACATCTGGAAGAAAACGCTCAAGAGGTTTATCCATGATTACAGAAGATTTTCCAGTGATAAGGAGATTGCAAAAATCGGTAAGACTGTGGTTGAGATGGCAAGTAACTTTAACTTGGGTGTGGATGAGGGTAACATTGAGAAGCCCCTAAAGGTGATTGCTGAGGAACAGACTAAGAATAGTTGTTGAAACTGGAACAGTAATGCATAGCTGAAAAGAGGTGAGTGAAAAGGAAACTACAGGAGATAAAAAAGAAGAACCCCCAAGAAAAGTCATAGTGAAGGGTTTAGCAGAAGCTTTTACAGACCTCAGCAGGCTCCTTAAAAAGTTTTAAAACATGGAACCTAAAAGGTTTTCATGAATAGAGAAGAATGTCCATAGTCATTGTCTTCTTCCAAAAAAAAATCTATGGTGAAAGTTAAACAAACAAACAAGCAAAAAAGAACAAGCAAACCTTTATGGACATATTTCTGAAAAGAGTGACCACTCCTTAAGAGCCTCAGGAGGGTCCTTCAGGAGGTTTTACAGAAGGCGTTGTTATCATAGAAGATGAAGCTCCATGCATATTATTGCCCTTGAAGACCTTCCAGTGACAATATGTAGAAGTGGAAGACAGTGATGGTGATGATCCTAACCCCGTGTAGACCTAGGCTAGTGTGCATGTTTATGTCTTAATTTTAAGTTTAAAAAAATTTAAAACTAGGAAAAAAGCTTATAGAATAAGAATATAAGGATATAAAAAACAAAAATCATTTTAGACAGCTGTGCAATATTTTTGTGTTTTCAGCTAAGTGTTATTACAAAACAATCAAGAAATGTAAAAGTTTACGATTTATAAAGTAAAAAAGTTACAGTAACTTAAAGTTATTATTAAAGAAAGAAAAATGTTCTTTCTAAATTTTAGTATAGCTTAAGTGGAAAGTGTTTATAAAGTCTCTGGTAGTGTACAGTAATGTCCTACACCTTCACATTTACTCACCACTCACTCACCGACTCACCCTGAGCAAATTCCAGTCCTGAAAACGCATTAGTAATAAGTGCCCTATAAAGATGTAACATATTGAGTTTAAAATGATGGTGAGATAACTTATTGAGTACTGATTACATGCCAGTCTTGCTTATTGTGTGTGCCTAGGATTCCTTAACAAATTCTGGCTTGAAAAATAGGAATCAAGTTCAAATTATTGTAGTATTTAATTACATGTGCAATGTTCCTTGATGGGACAGTGAACATAGATAAATAACTGTGAGAGTCTCACATGTTTCATTGAGTATATAATATTTGAGTCTTACCTGAAATAATGAGCCAAAATTTGCCACAGGACTAGCAGGGAAGAAAGAAAGGCAAAGCTATCCAAATAGAGGAAACAGCACAGCAATAAGTGTATTAAATCACAAAATATATTTTGTGAACTAAAAGTAATTTGGTAGGGAGTGAGAAGATGAAAGGGGATAATAAAAGATGACTTTGTAGAACATGATTTGTTATGATTTGCAATAACATAAAGACTGTCTGGACCATGAAAGAGTTTGAATTTTATTTGGTAAGCATTGTAGAGCCATTACAAGTTTCTAAGAAAAACAGTAATTGATCCAATTTGTATTTTAGGAATATCAATCTGACAAGGCAGCATGGATTATAGGAAGGCAAGATAAGATTTGGGAAGAATATTTATGAGGCTTTTAAAATAATTCAGGTGAAAATGCTGAGAACCTGAAAATGAAGAGAACCTGATAATTCTATCAGAGAGGATGAAAGGAAGGAATAGACACCAAAGGTATTTACAACACAAACTCAGTCTATCTTGATGACATCATCCATGTTGTGTTCACTAACTTGGCATTGTTTAGGATGGGGTAGGATGCAAATGAAAAGATGTAGCACCCACATCAAGGAGATTTCCTAGAATGATGTCATTTTTTCTGGGTTGGCAATGATTCTTTATCACAAACCATTTACAGGGTCAAGAAGAGTGCCTACTGATCAGTAATATGTACTGACTGTTCCCACAGACAACAGTCAACTTGTACTCCATGCTTTCTAGTCTTTTAACTCTTGGAATTATAGGAGTTTATTGGAACTTCAGAAATGAGTGGGGTGAGGTTAGTTTTTGTACAGCCAATGAAAATATGAACAGCCTCAAGAGATCTGAATAATGAGGTCCTTGTTTGAAGAAATGTAGGGTTTCTCTTCAGTCTATACTTTGAAAACTAAGTACAGTGACATTATCCAGGTGTTATTGTTGAGTAATTAGGTTCCATCTCTGATGATTCACCTTGTTTCCTAGCATGCAACTGAGAGGGATACAGTTCCCTATCCAGCTTGTGGTTGCCATGGGACTAAGTCCTAGACAATGCATCCTAGTTATTTTCCATTCTCCTATGTTTGCCTCATGTTGTTGAACATGAAAGTAATTATCCCATTCAACCTTTTCAACAAAAGAGCATTTATTAGATCAACAAAAAAAATTATAGTAAAATAGCAATAAAATACCCATGCATGATGCAGGTGAAAGTTCTATTGCTCCATTCATTTAATGGGTTACTTAACTGCTTTCCTTACACTCCTTTGAGAAAATGAAGAATATGAAATGTTGTGTTTACTCAAAGTCCCAGCTTTATTTTTAGAACATGGTTCAGCAAAGGATGTCAATATCTTTGTTAATGCACTAGAATAATACTTCAATTCTGATGACCCAGCAGGAAATTTCTGCAAAATTTCATTTATATGTCCAATAATAGAGATAAAAAAAAATTGATGCCCTTGAACACTTTGACTTCCACAGCCATGTGAGCTATTTTCCCTTTTGTTAACAGATATGTAGGTTTCTTATTAGGCCCACAGATGCTATAGGCCATGTCTGTAACCAAGGAGAGCATTTTGGGAGGGAACAAGGAAATGGTAGCTGGTAAGAGATCATTGAAGTAATATGGGGGAGGTAAAAAGTGAAAATGCCCATAGGACATCATAAATGAGGAAAATAAGATGCCAAGAAAGTATGAAGACTGATTATGGTTTTGGGCTAATAAAAGGAAGAGGGCAAGTATTCACATATCCTCTTAAATTTTTAACAGCCAACCTCCCCTTACATTCATAACATTTTTTTCTCAAAAGCAGGTTTTATAATTATAATAGCCTTTTCATTTAGCAGGGTCAAAAAGTAAAGTGTATCATTGCTAAGGCAAACATTCACAGAGAGGAAAATATTAATTTACTAATACAACAAATTCGTACATGCCACTTAAAGAAAATGGGAGTATAGTAGAATTAGTTGGCTACATTGAATTTTAAGTGTTTGGGAAACATTGGTGGAAATATCAAAGTGTGGTAGATAATGAAGTTCTGAGGCTTAACAGAAACAGAGACTAAGAAGATCATAGAGAAAGAATGTTGATACAAAACCAAGGAAAGAAAATTTCAACAATAATTGAGAACTCAATAGTTTGATACCAAAATGATGTCTTCATCCCAACATCAGCCTATTGGCTAGTGTCCTCTTCTACCAACACCCAAATCAGCTCTTTTCAGTTCTTCTTATGGATCTGAATCCTTTTTCCATATTTTGGGACACTTACATGACACAATAGGCATATATCTAAAACAATGACTATATTTTAATAGGCATATATCTAAAGTAATGGACTATTACTTTGACTCAGAAATCTTATTCCCTTGTAATAACAGTTGGTATACATTAACAATGGTTGTAGGCATTAGGAAATAATTTAACATTCTGTGACTCATTTACTTTCTTTGCGGAACCAGTCTTTATATACTGATTATAATTCTAATCATCTATTCTCTTGAGGAGGTAGCGATTATACTCATTAGCTGAGATTTTCATCTGAAAGATCTTACCTTTATTTATTTTTGGCAGAAAAGCATTATTTATTGGGCTCCAAACATCTAACAGTTACATTTTTATTTAGTCAAGTTTGAGATGAAGATCTTACCTTTATTTTCTTGGCCAATTTACTTCATTTGGCCCAGAGGAAATTTTCCTACTTTTTGCTTTTTGTGCTACTGTCTTATCTTGATATTCATAAGACCACTTTTTCCTGATTTCTTGATAATTGTGTGATTTTTTGTTTTGTTTTGTTTTGTTAATCCTCACCTAAGGGTATTTTTTCCATTATTTTTTTAGATAGAGTGAAAGGGAGGGAGGGAGAGAGAGAGAAACATTGATGTGAGAGAAACACATCGATAGGTTGCCTCCCACATGACCCTGACTGGGGCCAGGGGTCGAACCTGCAACCCAGGTATGTGCCCTCGACTGGGAATGGAACCTGTGACCCTTCGCTCCACAGGCCGACACTCTAACCACTGAGCCAAACCAGCCAGGGGTTGTGGTCTTTTTTGTTTTTTATCCTCACTCGAGGACATTTTTGCATTTGTCTTCAGATAGAATGGGAGAGAGAGAGGGAGGAAGAGAGAGAGAGAGAGAGAGAGAGAGAGAGAGAGAGAGAGAGAGAGACATCAAGTGGTTGCCACCCACACAACCACAACCGGGGCTGCGGACAAACCGAAACCGAGGTATGTGCCCCTAGTGGGAACCAAACCCGGGACTCTCTGGTCTGTGGGCCGATGCTCTAACTGCTGAGCCAAACCAGCCAGGGCTTTGTGGTCTTTTCTTAATAGTCTCCTGTGCAAATGTATTCTTTTATTTCAGCCATTAAATATCTCAGTTCATCAAACTTTAATCCTAATTCCTTCTTGTTTATCACTATTTCCTTAACTTTTTTCCCAGGCAATACCAAATAAGCATAGAGCATAGTAAAACCAACTATGATTGTACCATTCTAAAAAAAAAAAAAAAAAACCTAGTCTACATACAAACCATGAAAATCATATCAAAATCAATGTTTCTAAGATGTTCCTAAGATCAAATCTATAGTATTCAGTTTCCAGACCTGTTTCCAGGTCTGTTTCCAGAGTTTCCTATCTCTTTGAGTGGCACCAGCATCCATGGAGGTATACAAACCAGACATAGGAATCTCTGAAGTATCTCTTTTCCAAAAAACCTGTATCCAACCTATTACTGAGACCTGCCATTTTAATCTCTTAATCTATCCTTTTTTTTTTTTCTTTCCATGTCATCAAAATCCAATCCACAGCAGTGTCTAACCTATACTATTGTAATAGCCTCTTAAGTGATTTTCTCTTATCTATTCTGCCCTCCCCAAATGTATTGCTGTGGCTATTCGGGGACTTTTTGGTTCCATATAAACTTTTGCAGTATTTGTTCTAGATCTGTGAAATATGCCATTGGTATTTTAATAGGGATTGCTTTGAATCTATAAATTGCTTTGGGTAGTGTGGACATTTTAATGATGTTGATTCTTCCAATCCATGAACATGGTATATGCTTCCACTTTTTTTTATATCTTTCTCTATTTCTTTTTTCGATATCCTGTAGTTTTCTGAGAACAGGTCTTTTACCTCCTTGGTTAAGTTTATTACTAGGTATCTTAATTTTTTGTTGCAATGGTAAATGGGATAATTGTTTTAGTTTCTCTTTCTGTGTGTTCATTAATGGTGTATAAAAAATGCCAAATTCAAAAGATTTCTGGATGTTAACTTTGTATTCTTTTACTTTGCCAAATTCATTTATTAAATCTAGCAGATTTTGGTGGAGACTTTAGGGTTTTCTATGTACATATTATGTCATCTGCGAATAATGATAATTTTACTTCCTCCTTTCCAATTTGGATGCCTTTTATGTTTTCTTCTTGTCTGGTTGCTGTGGCTAAGACTTCCAGTACTATGTTGAATAAGAGTGGTGAAAGTGGACATACCTATCTTGTTCCTGTTCTTAAGGAAAATGCTTTTAGTTTTTGCCCATTGAATATGATATTGGCTGTAGGTTTGTCATATATGGACTTTATTATGTTTAGGTATGATCCTTCTATTTCCACTTTGTTGAGAGTTTTTATCAAAAATGGGTGCTGGTTTTTGTCAAATGCTTTTTCAGCATCTATTGATATGATCATATGATTTTTATCTTTCATTTTGTCTGTCAGGTGTATCATATTTATTGATTTACAAATATTGCACCAGCCTTGCATCCTTGGGATAAATCCCACTTGGTCATGGTGAATAATTTTTTTTAATATATTGTTGGATCCAGTTTGCTAATATTTTGTTGAGGATTTTGGTATCTATATTCATCAGGGATATTGACTTGTAATTTTCTTTCTTTGTAGTGTTTTTATCTGGTTTTGGGATTCAGATTATGCTGGCCTCATAAAAAGAGCTTGGAAGTCTTTCTTCCTCTTGCATTTTTTGGAATTTTTTGAGGAGAATAGGTGTTAGTTCTTCTTTGAATGTTTGGTAAAATTCCCCTGTGAAGCCATCTGGACCAGGGCTTTTGTTTGCTGGGAGTTTCTTGAATATATCTTCTATTTCCTTAGTTGTTATTGTCTGTTCAAGGTTTCTGACTCTTCATAGTTGAGTTTTGTCCATTTCACCTAGGTTGTCTGATTTGTTGGCATATAATTGTTCCTAATATTTTCATACAGTCTTTTGTATTTCTGTGGTGTCAGTTGTTACTCCACTTATCTTATTTCTGATTTTTATTTTATTTATTTTTTATTATTTTTTTTTTATCCTCACCCGAGGACACTTTTGCATTCATCTTCAGATAAGAGTGAGAGGGAGAGAGGGAGGAAGAGAGAGAGAGGAACATCGATGTGAGAGAGACACATCGACTAGCTGCCACCCACACAACCCCAACCGGGTCCAGGGACAAACTGCAACTGAGGTTCGTGCCCTTAGCAGGAACCGAAACCAGGTCTCTCTGGACCACAGGCCAACGTTCTAACTGCTGAGCCAAACCGACCTGGACTTATTTCTGATTTTTTTAATTTGGGTTCTGTCTCTTTGTTTCTTGGTGAGTCAGGCTAAAGGTTGACCAATCTTGTTTATCTTTTCAAAGAACCAGCTCTTGGTTTCATTGATCTTTTGTATTGTTTTTTAGTCTATATATCATTTAATTCCACTCTGATTTTTATTCTTTTCTTCCTTCTACTAACTCTGGGTTTTTCTTCTTGTTCTCTTTCTAATTCTATAAGTTGTAGGGTTAGATAATTTATTAGAAATTTTTCTTGTTTCTTTAGGTATGCCTGTAATGCTACAAGCTTCCCTCTCAGGACTGCTTTCACTGTTTCCCATAGATTTTGTGTTGTTGTGTGTTTATTTTTATTAGTTTCTAGGATGTTTTTATTTGTTCCTTGATCTCATTGGTAACCCATATGCAATTTAGCCTCCATGTGTTTGAGTGTTTTTATTGTAATTGATTTCTAGTTTCATGCCATTGTGATCTGACAAGATGCTTGACATGATTTAAATCTTTTTGAACTTATAGAGACTTAGTTTGTGTTCTAACATGTGGTCTGTCTTTGAGAATGTCCCATGCACACTTGAGAAGAATGTATATTCTGCAGCTTTGGGGTGAAATGTTCTGTAAATATCAATAAATCCATCTGATCTAGTGTGTTGTTTAGGGCCTCTGTTTTCTTGTTAATTTTTTGTCTAGAAGATCTATCCAGTGATGTCAGTTGGGTGTTAAAGTCCCTACTATGATTGTAAGGCTGTCAATTTCTCCATTGAAGTCCTCCAGAAGTTTTCAAATATATTTTGATTTGCCCAGCCAGTGTGGCTCAGTGACTTGAGCATTGTCTCATGGACTGAAAGGACCTGGTTTGATTCCCAGTCAAGGAACATGGCCAGGTTTTGGGTTCAATCCCCAGTGGGGGGCTTGCAGGAGGAAGCTGATTGATGCATCTCTCTCACATCAATGTTTCTATATCTCTATCCCTTCCTCTATCTCTAAAAAAATCAATCAAAACATATTTTAAATATATATTTATATATATATATATATTTTAAATATTTGGTGCTCCTATATTCTGTGCATATATGTTTACCAGGGTTATATCCTCTTGTTGGATGGATCCTTTTAATATTCTGGAGTGACCTTCTTTGTCTCTTATTATGGCCTTCATTTTAAAGTCTATTTTTATCAGATATGAGTATTGCTAGACCAGTTTTTGTTTTTTGTTTTTTCATTTCTATTTACATGGAAAATTGTTTTCCATTCTTCACTTTTATCCTGTGTGAGTCTTTTGTTCTGAGGTGGGTCTCTTGTAGACAGCATATATGTATATACATCATGTTTTCCTATCCATTCAGCTACCCTATATCTTTTGATTAAATGTCAATACTTTTATAATACAGTTGTCTACTCCCAAGTCGAGTTTACTAGGGCTAAGTATATCGCTTAAACTGTGCTAAATGCTGGGTAGATTCTTTGTACACACAAACACAGGGATATAGCTACAAAATGTATACATAATATATGCATTCTGAAGTCTGATTACATATACATATCATTTTACATCATTATAGTCACAATTATATAAAGGATATAATTAACCTGAGTTAACTAATTAACAAAAAACTTAGATTTAGATATTAGTTGATAATACTAAATTTGGATCAAGAATTGCTTTTTATGTCTTTCTTATATTCACACAAAACCTAAAAATGATTAATGATTTTTAATACATGATCCATAGTACAATTTTATAAAAAGACTTGGAAATGTCAGTGTTATTTAAACAATTCTTTTTTCTGTAAAAGCCCAACCATAATCTATCTTATTTATTATAATGTAGGATTTCATAATCTATGTACACTGCAGTAGTTTATTATTCCTCCACCTAAATAAACAAACAGTTGTGACTGTTAGGCCTAAGTCCTGGGAGCTAAATTAAACACAAGAGTTGTATGCTAACAATCTGTTTCTCTCTATGCTTTATTTATTTAAATATCTGCTGAGTGTAGAGATAACATGGTTACAAGTTTCCCCATCTGAGAAATTAGTGACCAGAACTACTTTTCCTTGTATTTCATGGTCAAGCTTTGATCATCATTTTCTAAGTTCTCTATAACCCTATTTAGTTTCCTTAGCTGACTCATGCAACATTTCCAGTAAAATGCCTGATACGTAATTAATAAATGTTAATTATCCAACTAAACTCTTTAGATCCCATCTCAAATTATCTTAGCATTTCCCCAAATTTGCTCATTGTAATCCTTTCCCTATTTAATGACATAACAAAATTCTATATGTGCCTTTCTTTAATTTCCTCTAAGATGTTTTAAAAACTCCTTTTGTTCTTTTCAGTAAACTGTAGAGAAAAATAATTTACCAGTATTAGTAACTCTCATAAAGAACCTAAGCCCTGACTTCAGAAACCCACAGTCAGTGGCAAAAGGAGACATGAAACAAATAATGACACAAATGCTAGAGCAAAACATGACAATAGTCTCTGACTTGAAAGGTCAATGAAGTTTTCTTACTCAGAAGTGTGAAGGGAAGTGATATTTATGCTATTTCTCAAGGAAGACAAGAGAGGTAAAAAGACATAGGAACATGCAGAGAGAACATATTGCAATCCAGACTGAGCAAGCTCCACTCGGGTGAAGCCCAAGACATGTGTCAGGGAGAGGTGGGCGAGGCTGGAGAGGCAGGTAGTTGCTACATCAGGGAAGACTGCATTGCCACATAAGGGAGATCTGACATTATCCTATAAGCAGCATGAAAACATTAAAGGATTTTCAGGATGCAAGCAACATGATCAGATTTGGCTTTTAGAAACCTCAATGTAGCCATAGCATTAGCATGGTGCTTTCAGTCAATAAGGCCCCTCCAAAGAGAAACTGAGGGTAACTTAAGAGCTGTATAATTTGGAGTAAGTTATATAACAGCTAGCACTAATGCAGCACATCCATTTACTGCTCTTCACATTGGGCAAAGGGAGGATTAGTGTACAAATGAAAACCACCCTTTCCCCCTCGTAAATGAAAAGATTACATGAACAACAATTATGTCAGACTAATGCAATTTATTCCCATGATGTCATCTATCTGGGCTTCAATAAGAATTGATCCTGGCTCAGATAGAGATTAGAGTAACAAGCTAGACTGATAAGATCTAGAACATCACTGAGGGAAAGAACATGAGAAAGAGGAAAGGTTGATTATTTCTCCTGTTTGCGGATAGAGGGTGGGGGTGATCTGCAGATAGCTAGTATGTTTAATATCTTTGCCAATAGTATTCAAGTGGTTACCTATTATTTTTCCATATAACAAAAGCTCTGTTGGACTTTGCTTGAAACAATAAAAACCCTTATATCTTTAATGCATATAATATAAGCAAAAGTATGACAGGAACAAATGTGAAACTATATATGAAGGGAGAGGAAACAAATGCTATAAATATAGAAAAGGTAGTTCAAAAGAGTTCAATGCATTCCTGGGGCCATGAAAACCTCTCATAAGTAAGCACATTAATGAATTAAGTCATACTGGTAGTGGAGCATTCATGCATTTTCCTGCAAAGTGCAATAAAAGTATGTAAAAAACTTGAATAACTTCTCTTAAATTAGTATTCCTGTCCTACTCAAAGCAAAAATTCGTTTTAACCCCATATTTTTAAAATAAACTGTTATGTCCAGCTGGTGTGGCTCAGTGGTTGAGTGTCGACCCATGCAGCAAGAGGTCGCCGGTTCGATTCCCGGTCAGGACACATGCCCAGGTTGTGGGCCCAGTCCCCAGTGGGGGGCTTGCAGGAGGCAGCCAGTCGATGTTCTCTCTCATCGATGTTTCTATCTCTCTCTCCCTCTCACTTCCTCTCTCTCTAAAATCATTAACGAAAAAAAATTAAACTGTTACAAACCCCTATACTTACTCACTTTATCCTCATAATAACACTACAATGCAGATACTGTTGTACTTCCATTTTATGGATGAAGAAACTAAGTAACTGATCACAGTCAGTAATAAACTGTAGAGTAATGTCAGGTTCTAGAGGAAATTTTTTGGCAAGGGGAAATTTAAAGCAAACTAAAATGATGAGAAGTAGGTCCTGGACATCATTGATACCACATCTGAGTGCATAGGGAGAAAGCCATTGTATTAGTCATAACAGAAGTTTTTTGAATTATGATCAAAATTGGTTTGATGTAATGCAGACTAACATCTCAAACATATCAAAAATATTATTTAGCAGTGGAATGGTTTTGACCCAAGTCATTATTTGAAAAGAAAATTGGAGGAGACTGTTTCCAGCCTAATATTCTTTATTCTCTGGAGACCTTTCACACGCCAACAACCTGACAGATGGTGAACAATGTCTCCTAGCAAAACTGACCTAAAATGTTAAATAAGATTCACAACATTATTCTTATTTGCAGATGCTTTTCAGCTACGGCCTTGCAATTTAGGAAACTATGACTCCAAGGAGAAGCATGGTTTTTGATTCAGTATTTTCTAAATGTTAAGATCTATTGAATCATGCTGATTTTTTTTTTCAAAAAATGAATTTTCGGTGCTCAACATTGTCCTTCATTGTAAATTCCTAAGGAATGGAATGAGCTGATTGTTCTACCTTGAAAACTTGAAAGTAGCCAAAATGCTCTGGAGGTATTTTACTACCATTAGGAAGACTAGAGGAAATAGTATGTGGCCATCATTTCTTTTCTTTTCTTTTATTTTAATTTTGTTATTTATTGATTTTAGAGAGAGGGAGAGAGAGATAGAAACATTGATGAGAGAGAACATCAAGTGGCCGCCTCCTGCATGCCCCCCACTGGGGATCGGGCCCACAACCTGGGCATGTGCCCTGACCGGGAATCAAACTGGTAACCTCTTGGTGCATGGGTCAATGCTCAACCACTGAGCCACACTGGCTGGGTGCCATCATTTCTTCATTCTCATGCCACTGTTAGGGAAGGTGTAGTTACCCATGTTTTTAATTCTCAATCTTTTCTTCACTATTTATATGAAGAAACTTTCTTAAGGCAGAAAATTAAAACCCAGTATAAATCTTTCCAGTTATTTTCTTTTTTATGTATATAAGTTCTTAAATTAAAAGATTAATATATTAAATACATTTTAATAATTTTATTAAAGTGAGTAGATGTCGTTGAGGTCGCAATGAAAAGAATTTGAGGAAGAGAGAGGAGGTGAAGATGATTCTGTACTGTTGGGTTTAGATAACTAGGTTTCAGTGTTGTCATTAAGAGACAGGGATAATCTGGGGGCAGAGCCAGTTTGGGGTGGAGTGGTGTGGAAAGATAGCAAGATAACCAGTACAGCTTTGAGATGTTGATAGAGATACAGAATGTGCCACCTATGACACGGGCTCTGGAACCATACTGCTGTCCCTGAAATCTTGCCTCCCACATTTTCTATTTGTGTGGTATGGAAAAAGTTATTAAGCATCTCTGTGTTTCAGCTGTATCCCCTACGAAATGGAGGTAGTAATTATACCTGTCACGGTTACTGTCAGGGCCAAATGAGTAAATGCTCTTAGAGTACTTAAGAAGAATACTGGCACAGACCAAGCGCTCAAGAACATGAGTGGACATTGAAAATCATTTGTAAATCTGGATTTGGAAGTAAAGACAAAGTCAAAATGGGAGCCAGCAGCAACGACTGCTGTGTTGCAGGCAGTAAAACTGCCCGAGAGAGAGCATCCCTTATGGTAAGACTTTGCTTCAAATGTCACTTCCAGGAGTTACTTTATATTTGTATTTTAAGTGTTTTTTGGTTTTTTTTTTGTTTGTTTTTTAAATCAGACTAGGTATCTATGTAGAATGGGATGAAAAGAGGTCACTTAAAAAAAATCCAGAAGAAAAAATAAAAGTGGCTAGAAACTTCTTGAAGAAAACCAAAGAAAACTCATGTGGTTTCATCCTTCAGAGTAGTTTAACAGTGCCTTGTCAAGGGGAAAGAGTTTCCTCCTCAGAAATCTTACCATTTGCCACAGCATGAATGGACCTAGAGGGCATTATGCTAAGTGAAATAGTCAGACAGAGAAAGACAAATGCTGTGTGGTTTCACTTATATGTGGAATCTAAAGAACAATATAAACAAACAAACAAAACAGGAACAGACTTATAAACACAGAGAACAGACTGGTGGTTGCCAGAGGAGAGGCAGGATGGAGTAGGTGGGGGGGGGGCTGGGTGAAAAGGGTGAAGGGATTAAGAAGTACAAATTGGTAGTTACAAAATAGTCACCAGGATGTCAAGTACAGCATATGTTCTCTATAGTGTCCTTATGTTTGTGTCTTTTAAGAAGGTTTGTAGAATAAATTTAACAGAATAAATTATGGCAATGCAAATTATATCTTAATATATTTTAATTAATACTTACCAAAAGAATTGCTGAATGATTCCTACTGATGTAATCATACAAAAGATCTTAATCTGACCACTTTTTTGTATATCTTCCAAACATTCCTTTGTGGAACTTTCAAAGAAAGTTAATGGTATAATTAATACTTGCTCCATTTTATAGCTAGGAAAATAAACATTTTTGGAAACACAATAGAAATTTATATCTGTTATGACAAATGACTTGAAGATCCTTATCCACTCCTTCCCTTATTAAAATAATTAAGAAGGATTATGAGAGCCTTGGCAATGTGCCATTAATAATGTTCCAGAAACTTTTTTTTTTTTTCAGAATAGTACACATAGAATGGGAATTTCTGAGTCTCATTTTGAATAGGCATCATTAATCAGGATAAGGAACATAATGTATCTAGCAAAGCAATTTGATGACTAGTTCAAGGTATAAAGAATTAAATGTTGCCAAATGCTTTTTATTCCATGGAAAATTGTGTGCCATATCTCTTAGATCTGCAAGCCTGTTATGCCTGGAGGGTATTTGAAGAGGAGAGAGTAATAGTAATTGTTCATTTGTAACACTATGTTGTTCAATGAACACGGTACTGTGCTTTCCCCTCTAATCCTCCTGGGCTGGGTGAGACAGCTTAAGGATGGCAGCAAATTGGTGTTAAATGTAACTTCTTCATGGGCACAAAATCATTCTTACTTGTGCCCGTAACACACTTATTAGCTGTGCAAGAGACGGTGACATGAGTTATGATGAGAACATGGTGAACTTTGTCGTTTCTTGTGGATGCTATGTCTTGTTTTAGATTATGAGGGAAAACAGGTATCATTTCAATGTAGAGTTAAGAGTATAAACAGTTTAAATATATTTGAACCCTTAACAGCATATATCGAAAAGTTAGTAAGTATGTACTTGTTATTTGGATTTTAAAATTGAGCCTCAAGTCACTAAACAAATTAGATTTAGTAAATGATGTGTTGATTTAATGCAGAGGCAGTGAACCACAGAGTTTAAGGTGAAGGGATTAAGTATAGATTGGTAGTTATAAAATAGTCATGGGAATGTAAAGTACAGCATAGGGAGTATAGTCAGTGAAATTGAAACCATGTATGGTGTCATGGGGGTACTGACTTTACCAAGGATCACTCAGGTGTACAGCAGCCTAACTACTCTGCTGTACACCTGAAACTGTTGCTGTAGAATTGTGTGGCTTGCCCTTCTCCATTGCCAGTGAGAGTGGGTTCTTGGACACAACTGGAATAAGCATTTCCGGAGGCCCCCATGGGAGGACGAGATGTGGTAGAAAGCTTTATTTGCATGGAGTTATATACATCGGTTTCTGAAGTCCAAGTTCCCTTAAACTAGTCCTGGAAGAGGTGTAGCTGGGGATTCAACAGAGCTAAAAGCAAAGCCAGAGTCCAGAGTTTCTGTTCCATGGTGGAGTTAAGTCCCACACAGCATCAGGCTAGTTCCAGTGCATCAGTCCATTGTGTGGGGTCCATATGGCTGTGGGCCACGTGGGCAAATACAGGAACATGAGATTCCCGCAAGCCAGGAGTCAGGTGTAAGCAGCAAGAGAGGGAGAACCCCTTTGTTTAACTTTTTAAAATATCAAATCTTCCCACACTTGCAGCGGCTACGTCCATTCTGGTCAATGACCTGATTCTAGGTGTGACTGACAAGCAAGCACCTTCCCACATCACCCAGACTTCACTGGGCTTGCGTCTAAACTGACTCTGCCCAGTCCCTTTTCCCATTGATCTTTGGGAAACAGACCTGGAGAGTGTTAACTGCAGCTTCTGGCAAAGCTGTACAAATGGCCTATACTATCTGGCCTTCTCCCTGCTCCTTTCCTGTTAATTAATAACTGGGTTCATTGCAGGTATCAAAACTAATATAGTATTAGAAGTCAACTATAGTTGAAAAAAAATTTTAAAGAATTAATTCACCAATCCATTTGCTTACTAGGTCAACATGGACAAGTTTCTTAACCCCTTTAAAGCATAACAATCTCAATTTTAAAATACTCTTACTAAAAATAACCACCTAAGCCATGGCTGGTGTAGCTCCATGGTTAGAGCATCAGCCTATGCACCAAAGGGTCATGGGTTTGATTCCTGGTCAAGGACACATACCTGGGTTACAGGATTGATCCCTGGCCCTGGTCAGAGTGAGTGCAGGAGGCAACCAAAAGATGTGTCTCTCTCACAACGATGTATCTCTTTCTTTGTCTCTCTCCCTGCCCTCCCTCCCTCCCTTCCACTCTCTCTAAAAATCAATGGGAAAAAATCCTCAGGTGATGATTAACAATAAAAATTTTAAAATAACCACCTAATACAATTATTATTATTAAAAGTTTAAATGAGCCCTGGCCAGTTTGGCTCAGTGGTTAGAACATTGGTCTATGGACCAAAGAGTCACGGGTTCGATTCCAGCCAAGGACACATACCTTGGTTGTGGTTTGTCCCCAGCCCTGGTCAGGGTCGTGCAGGAGGCAACCAATCAATATGTCTCTCTCACATCGGTGTTTCTCTCTCCCTCCTTCCCTCCCTCCCACTCTATCTGAAGATAAATGAAAAAATATCCTCAGGTGAGGATTAAAAAAAAAAGATTAAATGACAATGTCCATTTTAGGTATTAGCACAATGTTGATCACAAAGTAATATCTCAATAATTATTAACAACATGATAGTTAATTTTATTATATTATTACTACTACTATTATTTTTATTTTAAAGTTACAGGGGAAGGGTTCTGGATATTTATTTTTTTCTAAAAATGTTCCAAATACTTATTAGTAAAACATTAAGTTATTGGAAACAAGTTCATTTGATTTAACCATTTAACCATTAAAGAATCTCTTGGATTGTTATACTGTTTCCATCTGCAGTGGTATATGTTACCCCTTGACTACTGCAATAGCTATTTATTAGTCCCTTAGCTTCACTGACAATCACCTCATTCTCTACATACCTACCAAAATTATTGTAAAGAAGAATCCATGTCTAGACATGATTTTGTAGACTCATTTTGTCCTGCTCTTACGTGCTAAGTACAATCATAAGTCCTGGAAGAAATGCAAAAGGAAGCCAAAGGATGACTCTCAAAATGAGAAAGAAGGAAAACTGGTTAGGAACCCTCAGGACTAGAGAAACAACATCTTACTACCCTTTACCTAAGAGAATAAAGTAACCAGGAAAAGCGTTTCTCAAAGCCCAAATTAGCAATACAAAGTGGTCCAGGGAGGTTCATTTTCTCTTGACTCACATATGACCCTGCCAACAATTCCAGGTAATAAGCCCAGCACCATTGGCAAGGGGGGTTGATCTGGAATCATTCTAGGTCTAAACATCTGGGCAAGTGTTCTCCTTCCCTATGAGGTGAGACTGTCCTCCCCACTGAGAGGCACCAAGTGGCCAGGCATCCTGCCACAACCAGTTGTCTGGCCTGGGTTATGGTCCTTGTCCTTAGAGGCCAAAGACTCCCTTTCCCTTCCTCAAGGCACCAGATGACCCAGCAACAGGAAACCTCTTCTGCCCCACTGGGCAGGACCAGCAATGACCAATGGGAGCCCCAGCTGAACCAAGTAAACAAAGCAGACCAAAATAGCCAGATAAAAACTCTGAAAATTAAATTATCTTTGCAACCACAGTCAGCAAAAGTAGCATGGAACTGAGTGACTGCAAAATGTAATAAAATATCTCAGTAAGACCTGTAATCTCCTAATGTAACATCCAAAATGTCCAGGATACAGTTAAAAACAAACAACAACAACAAACGCATCTCAGCAAGAACCAGGAATACTGTGATTGGAATTAGAAAAAAAAGTCAATCAAATGTTGTCAACACAAATAAATCAGATGTTGGAAGCTGTATGTCTATACCATGGAATACTACTCAGTAATTGAAATGAACAAACTTGATACATGCAAGAATTTGGATGAATCTCCAGGGAATTATGCTGAGGGAAAAAACTGATCCCAAATGATTATATACTATATCATTCTAGTTATATAACATTTTCTAAATGACAAAATTGAAGACAGATTAGTGGTCTCACAGGTCCAAACTGCAGTTGGGGGGTGGTGGGAGAGGTTGAGTTGTGGGAGGGAGATGAGTGTGGTTATAAAAGTGCAACCCAACAACCCTGGTTGGTGTGGCTCAATGGATTTGGTGTCCTCCTACGCACTGAAATGTTATGGGTTTTATCCCAGATAGGGGGCATGTAGGAGGCATCAGATCAATGTTCTACTCCCACATCAATGTTTCTCTCTCTCTCACTCCTTCTCCCTTCATCTCTCTCTAAAAATCAATAAGAAATCTTTTTAAAAGATATAAACCACAGAACTTACATGCATGTATGCATAACCAATGGACATAGACAACAAAGCTGAGGATGGGGCAGGGGGAATGGGGAGGAAGGTGTCAATGGGGGGAAAAGGAGAAACATCTGTAACAAAAACAAATTAATAAAAATAATTAAAAATAAATAAAATAAAATGTAAAAAAACAATTGAATCTACAAACAAAATGAGCAAGCAGAACAGAAACAGACTCAGAGATACTGAGAACTTTTTGTTGCTTGCCAGATGGGCAGGGGATGGGTGAAAAAGGTGAAGGAATTAAGAAGTACAAATTGGTTGTTAGACTGATGAACCTCCAAGGGAAGGGGGGAGGGAGGGAGGGATGAGTTAAACAAAGAACTTCTATGCATATATGCATAACCAATAGACACCGACAACAGAGGGGGGAAGGCTGGAGAGGGGTGGGATTGGGGAGGAGGGGGTCAATGGGGAAAAAAGGGGGGACATCTGTAATACATTCAACAATAAATATGAGTTAAAAAAAAAGTGGGGGAGGGAACTACCCAAGAGATGTTTGTGGTATTCAGTATCTTGACTGTGGTGATGAATACATGAATCAGCACAAGTTATAGATTAAGGTAGAACTAAGTTCACATGCCTGTGTACACACATATGAGTGCAAATCAAACTGAGGAAATTTGAATAATATTGGTGAATAATATCAATGTCAATATCTTGATTGTGATATTATAGCTTTTGCAATATGTTACCATTGAGGAAACACTCTAAAAGTGTACATAAAATCTCTCTATATATATTATTTCTCAAAACTGTATATGAATCTAAAATTATATCAAAATAAAAATGTTAATTTAAAAAGTAATGTACACTGCAATTAAAACCATAATGAAAATATATATTATATAAAAATACCAGGAAACAGCTCTTGCTTAAGAAGTAGAATTCTATATACTATTTTTACTTTAACATCTCTCCTTTGTATTTTCATGATGACATTGTATTAATATTAGATAAAATTTCATGGTAGCTGAAAGAAAAGGGAGATTACCCCCTGAAAAGTATAGCTATCACATTCTCCATATATTTACTTAAATAGAATAAGTAATATAAAAATTACAGGAATTAATTAATGATACAGTACAATATATTTCAATTGAGAAAAAATATGTCCTGTCATACCTTGCTCAACATTACTTTCAGTGGGTCTCTGACATACTCAGTAGTCCTCTTTTTTACACATAATAAAACACTTGGAAAATTATATTGATGCCATATGAGAGTATGCAGAGAGTTATAGCCTGACGGGGCAGTCATCCTCCAGAGACCCCAATTCTCACTCTACCACCTCAAGACTAAAGGGATTCATATTTTTTAAAATATTTTTTAAATTGATTTTTGCAGAGAGAGAGGAAGAGAGAGGGAGAGGGAGGAAGGGAGGCAGTGAGAGAGAGAAACATCAACGTGAGACACAAACCTTGATCAGCTGCCTCGTGCACACCCCCAACTGGAGGATCAAGCCCACAACCCTGGCATGTACTCTGACCAGGAATCCAACCGGTAACCTTTTGGTGCACTGGAGGATGCCCAACCAACTGAGCCACACTGGCCGGGGCAGGGATTCATATCTTAACACACAGAATTTTGCACAGCCTTTGGGAAGTTCTGATCCAGGCTGAAATTCATATCATTCTCTTCTTCCTGGATGAGAAGCTCTCTGGGATCTGGAATCTACCTACAAGTCCAGCTTCATCACCTTCCGTTTCATCATGCCTCATACCGAGAGCTTCCATAACAAGAATTTCTGGTAGTTCGCTGAACACACCAGACCTGTCAAGTCCTCAGTATTTCTATACTTACTAATTCCTCTACCTGGAAGGCTCCCCTTCCCTAGTTCTTCTCACTAACACCTTTTATCCCTCTGAGACTCTGGTGATTAGAAATTTGAAGACTAAATCTCTTCTGAGAGTCTATGCTTAAATGCAATTTCATCTGTCAGATCAAAGTGTTTCTACAGACCTAAATTTTAACAATTATTTTACTGTCTACATTTATTTACTTGACAATATTTTAGCAGGACTGTAACATCCTTGAAGGCAAGAAATTCATTTTTTAAAATCTTTTTTTCAGGACTAGTAAGGTATAATAGAATAGGTGGTCAATACATATTGCTGAATACATTCATAACAAATACTTAGATTGTGTTCATAAAGGAGCACTTACCCTAGAAGAATACCATATTTATTAATTTTTGTGTAATATGTAGACCTCTTTTTACTGAATGAGTTATGAATTATCTCTGACGAAAAAATCACCTACTTGCAAAAATTTGCACACAGTTGCCATTTTACAGATTCACCCTTCAACCTCAGGTCCCTTAGGCCCCGTAGGCCACCCACCATCCATGGCTGAGAATTATACCAAAGGTCTCCTAAAATGGAAATTGATTTTTATCCTGTTAGACACTCTTACAATGTTTTGATATTTATAGATAATCTTAGCATATACTTATACTAGACAGAATGTACTAAATAAAAATTAATTCTGTAAGATACTAGTAGGAGTTTTGTGGGTTTTTTTATGCCTAATGTGTAAAGATAAAATTTACAAAAATTGTGTATTTTGTGATTAGGTAAAGGGAGTTCCTAATAAATTAGAGATATTTCATTCTCTGGAATAAACCAATATATTTTAAATGTCCAAACTATCAAAGCATGATGTCAATGTATCTCTTGCCTCTTAAACTTATTTCACTCATTCTTGATGCTCAGAATATTTTGTTTTCAAGGTGCTGAAAAGTATGGTATACAATTATTATTCATTTTAACTATGCTCATGTCTATGTCATGAGCTAAGTATAAAAGACATCAGGACTTGCTAGAATTATAAAAATTGATAGATATTACAAAAGTAATTTAAGCATCATTCTAATTTATTTCTCCTCTGACTATCAAAATCTCAGTTGTCACTACCATTTTTTTTTTCATGTTTGTTTGTCATTAGATTTTTAAAGTAATAGACTTTGTTTTTTAGAACAGTTTTAGGTTTGCAGAAAAATTGAATGGAAAATAACATTCTCATGCCCCCTCAGCTCTCCCTTCACATATAGTAACCCCTATTTCTAACATCTTGCATTAATGTGGTACATTTGTTACAGTTAATGAGCCCATATTGATAGATTATTATAACCCAAGTTCACAGTTTATGTTATAGAGTTAACTCTTTGTGTTGGATAGTCTGTGGCTTTGGGCAAATAGATGACATGTATCCACCATTACAGTATCCTACAGGATAGTTTCATAGTCCTAAATGTTTTCTGTCCTTCACCTGTTCAATCCCTTTTCCCTCCCTCTGAACTCTTAGCAACCACTGATCTTTTTACTGCCTCCATATTTTTTTCTTTTCAGAATGTTATATAATTGGAATCAAACAGTATATAGTTTTTTCAGATTAGCTTCTTTCCCTTAGCAATATGCTTTTAAGTTTTCCCCCTGCCTTTGAGTAGCTTGATGGTTCTTTTTTTTAATTGCTAAATAATATTTTACAGTATGAACTTACCACAGTTTGTTTATTCATTCACCTATTGAAGGATTTTTTTTACTTCCATGTTTTAATAATAATGTATAAAACTTCTCTAAACGTTCATGTGCAGGTTTTTGTGTAGATGTAAGTTTTCTTCCCAACCATTTGATAAATGTCAAGAAATGTGATTGCTGGAGCATATCATAAGATTACGTTTACCTTTGTAAGAAACTGCCAAACTGTCTTCCAGAATGGCTGAACCATTCTGCATACCCACCAGCAATGAATGAAAGCTCCTGTCACTCCACACCCTCGCCAGCATTTGATGTTGCCGGTGTTTTGAATTTTAGTCATTCTTATACATGTCTAATGTATCTCATTGTATTCTTCATTTGCATTTCAGACATATGATATGTAGTATCTTTTCATATGCTTCTTTGACATCTGCATATCTTCCTGTTGACATATCTATTCAGATCTTTTGTCCAGTTTTTGAGTTTTTGTTTTCTCATTGTTGCATTTTAAGAGTTCTTTGTATATTTTAGATAACAGTTCTTTATCATATGTGTCTTTGCAAATATTTTCTCCCAGTCTGTGGCTTGTCTTCTCATTTCTCTTAACTGTGGCCTTTGCACAGCAGATGTTTTAATTTTAATGAAGTCCAGCTTACAAATTTTTCTGTCACGAATCATATTTTTGGTGTTGGATCTAAAATGGCATTGCTAAATTCATGATCGCCAAGATGTACTATGTTGTAACGTGTTATAATCTTGAAGTTTTATAGTTTTGCATTTTACCTTTAGGTCCGTGATCCATTTTGGATTAGTTTTTGTGGAAGTCATAACGTCTGTGATTAGATTCATTTTCCACATGTGGATATCCAGTTTTTCCTGTACCACTTTATTGAAAAATCAATCATATCTCCATTGAATTACCTTTGCTCCTTAGTCAAAGATCAGGTAACTGTTTTAGTGTAGGTCTGTTTCTGGATACTCAGTTCTATTCCATGGATTTACTTGTCCATTATTTAGTCAATAACATGCTATCTTGATTACTGTAGCTTTATATAGTAAGTCTGGTAGTATCAATATTCTGACTTTGTTCTCCTCACTGTTGTGTGATTATCCTGGATCTTTTGCTTTCCATATAAACTTTAAAATCAGTTTGTCAATATCCACAAAATAACTTGCTATAATATTTTCTCTAGATTTTTGGTACATTTTTATCCCTTGTTTTAGTTTACTCTTTAAAATAACTTCACATGGAAAGTCATAGAAATACAAAAATACAAATTATTTTTTCAATATGGGATTAATCTTAACCTTCTAGTGGTTCAATTACTGTATTAAGGCCACAGTTTTAAGTATTAGTTAAGTAAACCACATAATAATTAATTTTTGTATTAATATAAGCACAAAATAAAATTCTGGAGAGTTTTTACAGACCCTTAAAATACTCGTAGTCTTTATGATTTGACTTCAAATTTAATTTATTTTCATAGACAATGATCAATTTATATAAAAATAGTAAACATTTTATTAACCAGGACTCAAAACCCAGATTAGAAATAAAACTAGCAGCATTCATATCATTTAAGTAATTCAGTACCCATCCACTGTAGTATCAATATAATTATGGAACAGTCTACTAAAATATTTATGGGGTTCAAAATATTGAATGGACTAATAAACTTAATATATCTATATATTTTTGACATATTATCTACCTTTTAAGATTAATTATGGGAAAAATTTATTCTGTGTGTATTTGTGTGTGGGGGTGGGTTTGTATCAATCTTAGATCAATTACTGCAACAAAAGTCATTGTTATCAACAAAAAAAATCTATGTTTCATGTCATTTATTCAGAGCAATATTTGATACAGCAAAAATCCAATATTTCTATAGACCTTAGATTGTCTGGGGAGTTCACTGTGATGTACAGAGCATTTAACTTGTTACTGAAAATCACTATATTTGGGTCAACATATTTGTGAAATTTACACTTCTTTTTTAGGTTGAGAGAGAGAGAGACTGCAGGCTCAGAGACTTTTCCTTTGTTACCTAATCTGATAGTTCCAACATCTGCATGCAGTAGGTGTTAAAAGTGTTGTACCTGATTTGTCCATGAAGGAATGAAAGAACGGAAACTCTATATAACTTGACCAAGTTTAGACTAGTTGGTCGTCATCAGAATTGAATTCAAGAAATGTGGTTCCAAGTAGAATGGTTTTCCATGACACTATCTCTACATATGAAAAAACAATGAAATCTCTTCAGGCTAAATTTAAAGGCAGAAAGCGTCTCATGATTTTCATGTATCCTTAAAGCAGAGTAGTGCTAGAATATACCTGACACTTTATTGACTATGATTAGTCTTAATTCATATATTAATATGTAAATATTTAAATAAGCTGTAAATAATATTAGGAATGATTTAATGCTCTCCTTTTCTGAGCTGGGCAGAAGTTCATGAAGCCGATATTACATATTGGTGGTAACCAAATGCACTTTTTGGAAGATATTTATTTATTCTAGTGACATTCTACAGATTTTTCTACTGTCATATGATTGGCTGGACATTCATTTTCAAGCACAATGTTATTGGAAGCCCTCAGGGTAGATGCTCAGATGATCTGAAAAAAGATCAACTCTGAATCAACATTCTTTGATGTCCTGGGAATCCCGTACCATGTGAGTCAGTAACTTTATGGACCAATTGCCACGTTTTTAGGAAATGGCCTTACATATACCCGAAAGCTTCTGAAAAGTCAAACTTGTGCATTCATTTTTTATCTCTTTAATGTCAGAGACAACACTTTCTAATGTGCCTAGTTCAGAATAAATTTTCAAATCCCCAAAGTTTTCATGAAATCAGCTGTTTTCTGGAATTGGTACCTTGAAAGTCATTATGTTTTTCTTTTTCAAATACTACATAGTGTTATATCAGAGTCAGTCTATACTTAATCCTATAAGGCCTGTGATCTATTTTTTCTGTATACTGTAATTCACTCGAGTTCTGAGAGGTCCTTTCATGTGACTCATATATAAAGAACATTAACATAATTTTGAGCATTTGAATAAAGGCAGGAGGAATCCCCAGTAAACCTGAACTTATAAAAGGAGAGAAGAGATAAGACCTGTTTTACCTTCTGATAGGACAGTGGGAAAATACTAATGGTGGGTTTTGGTTAGCCTTACAGATACAAAAGGAACAGTGGCATTCACAGTGGACTTCCAGCAGCAGCAGACCATGGGCAGTCCCCAAGGCTGACCTTCCACTGACCCAGGCTCACCTCCCTCGTGCCCATTTTCCCTGTCCTGTCAATCCCTATCCCAGAAAACTCCGACCTTTGTGCCCCTGACCAGTATTAGACCAAACACATCAATGACTGATCAGATTTCAGGTTGGTCCGTTCTACTCCTATGCAATTATCTCATAGATCACTTGGTGATTCTTCAGTTAAGACACAATAGTGATTGCCCAGAAAGTCTTCTTTCTCAAGTCTTCTCTCCTACTCATTCATTTTAGCCCTCTGCCTCAGCTAATGGCTTTAAAATCCAGCCCTGGCCGGTTTGGCTCAGCGGTTAGAGCGTCAGCCTGCGGTCCAGAGAGACCCGGGTTCGGTTCCCGCTAAGGGCATGTACTTCCGTTGCAGTTTGTCCCCGGCCCTGGTTGGTCGTGCGGGTGGCAGCACTCGATGTGTCCCTTTCACATTGATGTTTCTCTCTCTCTCTCTCTCTCTTCCTCTCTCTCCCTCCCACTCTATCTGGACAAAAAATGAAAAAAAAAAAATCCACCTAAAGTGAGCTTCCACATTTCTCTTACTTCTAGTCCAACATACTTCTTTGTCTACATCTATAATCATCTTTTTCCTCTGGACATAGAAAGCTTCCACTTCTTGTCTAAAGCTACCTCACTTGCACTAAATGCTGATTTTATTCCTTCCTCACTTCATAAATAATTTGTCTTGTCACCATTCCTTCCATTTTCACCAGCAAATTTGCTTTTAGCATGCAGATGTCTCCCCTAGCTTAATAACAATAATGAAACTCCTTATTTAACATGGCTGTCCTGTTTAGTTACAAATCTTATTTCAGTATAAAATATCTTAAATGTCTAGACAGGAGAGCTTACTGGACTGGGGCCAATGATCCAAAGATTGACAGATAAGTGTAAGAACTTGTACCATCAATGCTATTATCTCAAAGTCTCAATATTTTCAAATACAAAAGGACCACCCAGCACCTTGCTCTCTATCGGCCACATTTAACAATCCTTTAGTTTGGGCCATGTTTGTTCATTTCATTTCAACTATTGGATTGCAAATTATTTAAAGATAGGAGCCACAACTGTCTTCTTCTTTCTCTTCTTCTTGGTCTTTTTTTTCCCAACCCCCCTTGCTCGTAATAGGTGTTATATAAATGTTCTCTAATCCAATCACTGATATCCAAATGCTTTAAAATTTTTGCTTAGCTGGAGAGTTTGGCAGCTGATCAGGAGAAAACAAGTCTCAAAGGGGAAAGCCTGAGCCCTACTCTAAACAAATGGTGTAGCTATCAGGTGATGAGTTATTTTTCTCTTGGGGATCCGAAAGGACTCCCACTCATCTATGAATAAGCTGAAAAGCAAATAAATGAGAGGTGACTGAACGATGATGTCACATTGAACCACGAAAGCCACATATGCAGTTTAATTTCTCAATGTGTAGAAGACTTTGTTCATGAAACTGCAGTCCAATAAATATGACATTGTTTTATTACCCTTTTGCTTATTATTCACTGATTATAGCTAGAACACAGGATTAGGCATAATATATTAGCACTCAGTGAACATCTGACAAAGACCAAAAAAAAAAAAAAAATACATGAAAGAAGATGAAGAAATGATGTTGGCTTTGTGCCAGCGCTATGGGAGTTTATTGCCAGAGTCGATGAGTCAATCCTCTTTATCTTTAAGGAACATGGATCTTATTCAGGTCCACAGAGAGGTGCCACAAATAGTAGATCTTCCAAAGTGGGGAACTTTTGTGAGTGAAGTGACAAAAAACTTAGCCTAAAATTTTGGGGGGGAAATTTCCATGCAACTCAGAGTATGACTGTTAGCCAATGTAGTGAACTGGGCAGACACTCAGAACATAGAAGCCTGTGGATACTTTTCTCATCTCTGGTGTAAAATTTAAAAGTAAAATATTCAAAACACACACATAACAAGAGCTATTAAATTACAATACTTACTAGTCAGTTTCTAGCATCAAGTGAACCTAGTGGCTAAATAACTTGGAATAGACTACATTTCTGGTCCATCAGCACAGGCCTTGTTAATGTGGCTATTCACAATTATGGGGGATATATTCTTTTGTTCAAGTTATATTTTTAAATATCTGCTATATGCCAGACACTGAGCTAAATCCTAGAGATACAATCAAATAATACAGGATCTGTGCCCTTGCAAATTTACAATGGAGTTGAATATGAAATAGACCATTTTTCAGTTTCAGAATTAAGCACTAATTTATAGACATCCATTAAAAAGTCTGTTTTTTCACCCTGGCCAGTTTGGCTCAGCGGTTAGAGCGTCGGCCTGCAGTCCAGAGAGACCTGGGTTCAGTTCCCGCTAAGGGCATGTACTTCGGTTGCAGTTTGTCCCCGGCACTGGTTGGTCGTGTGGGTGGCAGCCACTCGATGTGTCCCTTTCACGTCGATGTTTCTCTCTCTCTCTCTCCCTCCCACTCTATCTGAACAAAAAATGAAAAAATGTCCTCGGGTGAGGATAAAAAAAAAAAAAAAAAAAGTCTGTTTTTTCAAATTATCCATGTCATCATTTCCCTCCATTGGTACATAAAATTGATCAGAGAAATTGAGGAAGAAAAAGTTAATTAAATGTAAAGCTAAAAATTATTAGCTATAACTTAAATCATTAAAATATTAGTTTATCAATATATTTGTCATTTACAACACCTGTCAGGAAGTCCAAAGTCATGACATATAGAATTACCTCACCGGTCACTCAAAGACACTCAACTCAATGAGAAAATAAGCCAATTGTCTCCCCATGTCATTAATCAATCAGTCAATCAACTGAGAAGTATTTATGGAGTGCATGCAATGTAGGTACAACATTAACACTCTCTTTTTTCTCTGACACCACTGGAGCTATTTGAATTTTCCAAGTGGAAAATTACTAGAATCTAACCCTTTCTTGAAATACAAGCCATCATAAAATAAAAATAGCATAATAGGTAGAGAAACCACACTGTTATTATCATCTCAGTATCTTAAAACTAAAATGATAGTCCCTTCAGCATTAAATTATTACCTTATATGATCTACATTCAGCAGACTCTAAATCACCAATTAAATATTTCATATGTTGCAGGTCTTTGCTGAAAGCCTTATAACTATTGATGCCCGATCCATCTTACCTTCAAACGTTAATTATGACATTAGAGCTTAAGAAGCTATGCCTGTCAGCAGTCATGTGATGTCATGATATCACAAACCTGAAACTGAACCTTGGTACGTATGACTCATACTACTAATCCATAATGAATCAAGTAGGCAAGGCTATTTCTAAGTCATTTAGTCAAAAGGTTGTTTCCTTTATTACTAAATGTTCCTGAAAGATATGCATGTCATATATTATTACACATAGTTCACATTAATAAAGCTCACTGTTCCTAAGAGGAATCTTATATTAATTAAATTAATTGGGTTTCAGTGGTTGTATTTTTTTTAATGTATACAGTAAATGAAAGCAATATGATGAGTTACAGAAAATTGATACCCCTTTCTAAAATGGCAGATAAAAATGAAAGTAAACTTGACTTATAAGAAAATATAAAGGTTGATTTGGCTTAGAATGTTTCAATGATATTTGGACATATATTATTCTTTTTTTTTTTATTAATTTATTTTTGTTACAGCTGTTTCTCCTTTTTCCCCCACTGACTCCCTCCTCCCTCTCCTTCCCTGCCCCGTCCCTAGTTTTGTTGTCCATGTCCATTGGTTATGCGTACATGTATACAAGTTCTGTGGTTCATCGCTCCCCTCCCCCACCTCCTCTTCTGGCAATTGTCAGTCTGTACCCTACTTCCACGTCTCTGGGACTACCCTGTTCCTCAGACTGTTATGTTCATCATATTCCAGAAATAAGTGAGATCATATGATATTTGTCTTTCTCTGCTTGGCTTGTTTCGCTTAGGATAATAGTTTCCAGGTCCTCCCATGTCATCTCAAAGGATAAGAGATCTTTCTTTCTTTCAGCTGCATAGTACTCCATTGTGTATATGTACCACAGCTTTTTTATCCATTCGTCTACTGATGGACACTTGGGCTGTTTCCAGATCTTAGCTATTGTAAATAGCGCTGATATGAACATGGGGGTACATATATTCTTTCTGATTGGTATTTCAGGCTTCTTAGGGTATATTCCTAGGAGTGGGATCACTGGGTCAAATGGTAATTCAATTTTTAATTTTTTGAGGTAACACCATAGTGTTTTCCATAGTGGCTGCACCAGTCTGCCTTCCCACCAGCAGTGTACTAGAGTCCCCTTTTCTCCACACCCTCGCCAACACTTGTTGTTTGATGCTTTGTTGATGGCGGCCATTCTGACAGGTGTGAGGTGATACCTCATTGTTGTTTTAATTTGCATCTCTCTGATGATTAGTGATGTTGAGCATTTCTTCATATGTCTCTTAGCCATTTGTATATCCTGTTTGGAGAGGTGTCTATTTATTTCCTCTGCCCATTTTTTAATTGGGTTCTTTGTCTTCCTTTTGTTAAGTTGTATGAGCACTCTATATATTTTGGAAATTAATCCCTTATCTGATGTATCATTGGCAATTATGCTCTCTCATACAGTGGGTTGCCATTCCGCTTTGATGGTTGTTTCTTTTGCTGTGCAGAAGCTTTTGAGTTTGATGTAGTCCCATGTGTTCATTTTTTCCTTTGTTTCTGTTGCCTTAGGTGATATATCAGTGAAAATTCTGCTGCATACAATGTCTGAAATTTTGTTGCCTACCTTTTCTTCTAGGATTTTTATGGATTCATGAGTCACATTTAAGTCTTTTAGCCATTTTGAGTTTATTCTTGTGTATGGTGTAAGTTGATGGTCTAGTTTCATTTTTTTGCATGTAGTTGTCCAATTTTCCCAACACCATTTATTAAAGAGGCTGTCTTTACTCCATTGTATGCTCTTGCCACCTTTCTCGAATATTAATTGAGCATAATGTTTTGGGTCAATTTCTGGGTTCTCTGTTCTATTCCATTGATCTATGTGCCTGTTCTTGTGCCAGTACCAGGCTGTTTTGATTACAGTAGCTTTGTAGTATAACCGGATGTCCGGTATTGTGTCCTGCCTACTTTGTCTTTCTTTTTCAAGATTGCTGTAGCTATTTGGGGTCTTTTTTGGTTCCATATGAACTTCTGAAGCATTTGTTCTAGTTCTGTGAAATATGTCATTGGTATTTTGATGGGGATTGCATTGAATCTATAGATTGCTTTGGGTAGTATGGACATTTTAATGATGTTAATTCTTCCAATCCATGAACAAGGTATGTGCTTCCACTTTTTTATATCTTCCATTTCTTTTTTCAATGTCCTGTAGTTTTCTGCAAATAGGTCCTTTAAAGTTAGCTGATAGCCTTATGGGAGTTCCTTTGTAGGTAAACTGTTGCTTATCTCTTACTGCCTTTAGGATTCTCTCTTTGTCTTTAATTTTTGGCATTTTAATTATTATGTGTCTTGGTGTGGGCCTGTTTGGGTTCTTCTTACTTGGGGCTCTCTGTGCTTCTTGAACTTGAATGCCTTCTTCCTTCACCAAGTTAGGAAAGTTTTCTGTCACTATTTCTTCAAATATATTCTCTAACCCTTGCTCATTTTCTTCTTCTTCGGGTACTCCAATAATGCAAATGTTATTACGTTTTCAGTTGTCCCACAGTTCTCTTAAGCTATCTTCCTGTTTTTTCATTGTTTTTTCCTTTTGGTTTTCTGATTGATTGATTTTTTCTACTCTGTCTTCTAATTCACTGATCCGGTCCTCTGCTTCCTCTACTCTGCTGGTCAATCCTTCCAATGTGTTCTTTATTTCTGCTATGTCATTCTTCATTTCCACTTGGTTGGTTTTCAGTGTTTCTATATCTTTACTCATGGTGTTGATGTCCTTACTCATGCTGTTTAGTTTCCTCAAGATCATGGCTCTGAACTCTACCTCTGATAATTTGCTTAACTGCATTTCATTTACCTCATCTTCGGTAGAGTTCTCTTTTTCTTTCATTTGGGATTTGTTTCTTTGTTTCACCATTTGGGCTATCTCAGTGGGTTTTGGAGCCTGCCAAATTTTCCCTGTGGGTGTTGGTGTTCTTCCATTTGTGGTTCCCTGTACTGGGTTTGGATGAGCATGGAGGGCCCTCCTTAAACACCACTGTGAAGTCTCACTTTTCTGGGTAGATTTGCAAGCTCAGGAAAGGTTCAGTTATGCTCTAGCTTTTTGCCTGGAGGCTATTAGCCTCAGTTACTTGAAAAGCCTTAGGTTCTCAGTTGAATGAGAAACTCCCTCAGGTGTTTATAGTGTAAGAGGATTCCCCGAGGGTGGGGCCGATGCTGGTTGTTAATGAGCCTCATTTTGCATTTCTTTGCTCTCCTGATTTGGGTCGAATCTCCAAGGGAGAGGCTGCCACAGCTCTGGGAAGGAGCAAGCTGGCCACTGTCCTTTGTGGCCGCGACTCCAAATCCCGGGTGTCCCCACAGAGTTCCAGTCCAGTCCGCCCTTCCTCTGCCGGAGCCCCAGGTGAGTGGCTGTAGCTATTTAGCGCTCTGTCCCGGCCCTCTGCGCTATGGAGCAGCTTGGGATCTTAACCCCAAGGGTGGGTGCGCTGCTCACAGCTAAGGCTGCTGCTGTCCGTGGGCTCCCAGCCTGCCATCCTCTCGCTCCTCCGCAGATCCTACCAGGCTCATTCAGTGTCCCTGGTTGTATGGTCCTCTCCCGCTGCTTTTCTGTTGCTTTTTTCCGACGCTTTGTCTTTATTTTGGTTGTAATTCCCGTTTGGTCCTGGGAGATCGTCTGTGTAGCTTCCATTCACTCCGCCGCCATTTTCTCTCTCCTGGACATATATTACTCTGAAAGATAAGGTCAATAGATCATTACAGGAACCTATGGCAAACTTAATACTTGGCAATGCTACCTCATTCAAGCACTGCACTGACTTCATTCGTATGCAGAGTTAAATCCTCTCTAAGTATAGACTTCTTATGCTTATTTACCACCAGATTTATTCAAAGAAACCATCATGACTATAAAGATTACATTTAAGCTCTTCTAATTCTGCTATTCTCCATGAATTTTCTGAAGGACTAAAGAATAAACTGGCAAAATCTGTGTTTGGTATAATGAGGTTAATAATATGGCACTGCCTTTTAAGAGTGCTGGAGAATTAGCTGATTACTTATCTTAAAATACATACAATATTTCAAATAAAAGAAGTATGTCCTTAATGTAATTTAGAAACCACAGGAAAAGTACTATATATATATTTATATATAATTATTAAGGTCAGTACTATATACAATTTATATATAATTGTTAAGGTCAGTATCTTCTACTCTGTTTTAATCGACAAGAGGTTAGAGAAGAAACACTCTATCCTTCTACACACATTTTGCATAGTTTTAGTGGGAAAGTTCCAACACTGAAACCAGCTCTATCCTTGTGCCTTTCTACCACTTCTTTCACATCTTCAATACTGCTGAGATGTTTTTCTTTCTCTGCTCACTATTAGAAGTCATGAGACGAAGGCACTGCAGTAGGATCCTAGGCAGGGGCTGAATATGTTGTTTGATTTTAAGATGGTTGAAAAGTTCTGCTGCCAGAAATTCTAATATTCAGGTCACCCTTTGAATCAAGCACTCTTTCCAGCTGTCTTCTAATAAAATGCATGCAAGTGTCTATGGTAAGGATGAGGAGCCTGGAGAAAGAGCACTCATTAGTATACATTTTAACCACCACTTGGAAAGAAGAGCAGACCTCTGAGTGAACATGACACAAAATTATAATTGGCTGGGCTGGTACATAGAAAACTACTTAGGGAGGGCAAGACTGCCAGAGGCAGAACAGAAGTTGGAAGGAGGGTACACACTATGGGACACACTATGGGTACACACTATGGATACACACTATGGGTATACACTATGGATACACACTATGGGTATACACTATGGGTACACACTCTGGGACAGACTATGGGTACATACTATGGGTACACACTATGGGACAGACTATGGGACAGACTATGGTAGGGTGAAAGAACCAAACCATTCAGAGAAATCACTGGAAAGAGAATTTCTTGGTAAGTTGCCTAAGAATTATGGCCCACTCACATTCCACACATCTGTGTCTAATTCCTATTCTCTAAAATGTGTAGATGTGGAAGTAGGGTACAGACTGACAATTGCCAGAAGAGGGGGTGGGGGAGGGGAGCGATGAACCACAGAACTTGTACGCATGTACTCATAACCAATGGACATGGACAACAAAACTGGGGACCGGGCAGGGAGGGAGGAGGAGGAGGGTGTCAATGGGAGAAAAAGGAGAAACATCTGTAACAAAAGTAAATTAATAAGAATAAATAAATAAATAAAGTGACCTAGAAAAATAAAAAATAAAAATAAAATAAAATGTGTAGATCTTATCTGGATGTAATCCCTTAATTAGAATGAGTAGTTAAATTCCAACAAAAAAAGGGAGACACCTGTTGAATAGGAATAGGTTTCCATTGACTTTGGGTATCAAATATCACAGTGTCCCGAGGTTTATTTCAGGCTTTCAAAATAGTCTTGAGTTTTCCATAGCTAAACTCAATATAAAGTATTAACATAAAATGGATTTACTCTAGATTATTATTTTACAAATTAAACACAAGCTATATCAAATCTAGCAAAGTTAAATAATAATACAGCTCAGTGCATGAGTCAGGACCAAGCAGATCATAGGAATAAGGTGACTGGGAAGTATAGAGTCAGGAAGACCAGGAATTGAATCCTAACTCTAATTCTTACTAGCTTTGTTATATGAGGCAGGTTGCTTAACCTCTTTAATTCTCAGTTTCCTCATCTATAAAACAGGTGAAATAAGATCTACCCATCAGTGTTAAAGATATATGTGAATTGCCTAGTAGAGTGCTTAGTAAAATGGTAGCTTTTTTAAATGATTATTGTTGCTACTACAACTACCCCTAGATAAAGGCAACAATAAAGGCAACAGATATTCAAAGAAAGTATAAGGTTCTGTGAACTTTGTCACTCTGGGAAAGTTTCACAAAAAAGACAGGGTTGGCACTGGCCGGGTAGTTCAGTTGGTTAGAGTGTCATCCCAATAAGTCAAGTTTGTGGGTTCAATCTCCAGTCAGGGCATATAGAAGAATCAACCAATGAATATGTAAATGAGTGGAACCACAAATTGATGCCTCTCTCTCGTTCCTTTCCTCTCTCTCTCTCTTTCTCTCTCTCTCTCTCCAATCAATACATAAAAGGAAAAAAAAAATATATATATATATATATATATTTTTAAAGAGAGGTTTTATTCTGGCATTGAATGTTGAATAAATTATGCATGGGCAGAAATGATTCTGTGAATGGGAAGAGCTTTCATTCCATTAAGGGGACATGATATAAGTGGGTTGTATAGACACAAATATCCCTGACATGATTTAAAGAGATAGTTATTACACTGGTCTAATAAGGAATTCATTTTATGGAGACATGGGTAATAAGGGAAAAAAAAGTTTAAATTGCAAACTGATTATCAATGATCTTGAGTATCTACCAGCCCATGGGCTATTTTTCTGTTGAAAATTGATAATGGGTTGGGTTATGATTAATGAACCAGTGTCAATCAGAAGAGAGATGTGTGGTCATAATCTGTAGGGCTATTCTCATTGCTTACATTTTAAACCAGTTGTCAACAGAGGTTGACAACAGACCTTGCCTACAAATTGGTCAGAGACTCTCCTTGGAGCAAGAGAATCCAGAGTCCCATTCTAGTCCTCACTGGGTGGACAGCACTGAAGTGAGGGGACACATCCCCAAAAGAGTGAATGTAATCATTAAGACATTAAAAACCTTTGTCATCGAGAGATGGAAAGTTCTGGGTATTGTCAAGAAAAAAAGCTAATAGTTATTTTTTGATAGCTGAGTGAAGGTTTTTTGTTTTTTTCTTCTTCTTATGATCATATTGCAAAATGAAGGGGAATCTGGCTTTGAGAATAAGTGGGGTCCTAAAATAAAAGAAGAAATAGTTAAAGTATTTATACTATAGTATATAGCATAAATATTATATTTTATACTTACTATAGCTTGTAGTGTAGAATATTATAGTGTTTCTGTATTTTTCCTTCAAATAATTATTTAAAGTAAAAAATTCCAGTTGGATAAGGTTTTAGTCATTTTGATATAGGCCAGGCATTTTTGAGTTTGATAACAAGAAGAAAAAAAAAGTTGTCTGGCTTATTGCAGGACCCTAAGCTATCTGAGTCTATCTGTAAACTATGGCATTCAGGAATGCAAGGTGTTTAAAATGTAAATCTTTCTGAGTCCTGGGGTATGACATGCCCAATGTTCAACCAGGAATGTGTCAAGCTAAGAGCAAAAACATCAGTTTTACCTTTTTGTTTTTTAATTCTGTGTTTTACTTAGGGAAAAGAATACTTAGGAAGACCATGTCAGTGAATAGTCAAGTAATCAACCGTCTGATATGTGGAAAAGGATAAACTCTTTTTTTGTAGTGTCCCAGGGTAGAAATAGTTCTGTGGGTAAAAGATACGTAAAGGCCAATTTTAGCTTTACATAAGAAATATTTTATAGACTTGGCTGAAAATAGGTTAGCCTGATTCATGAAGATGAATATATTCAAGCCAAATGTGGATGATCAGTTGTTTGTGAGGCAAGGAGCTATTGATTAACTCAGTGATCTTCATTCTGTCTGCACATTAGCATGACCTGAGGGTTTTTTAAAACGACACTGACATCAGAACCCTACCTCAGATCAATTTATCAGAACCTCTGGTAGTAAAGTCTATGGGCTTTGATGTTTTTATTAAGCAGAGGGTTGTGAATCACTACATTAGCCAAAGTAAGTCTAGCAAATGCCCTATGAGCAAACACCCTATCTGTAACATTACTTAGGAGGGTGTCAGGAACAATCTCAGCAAGCATGGTCAGTCATGAGATGGTATGCAGAATGGAATGAGGGTAATCCAGTTTAAAGACAAGTGAAACAAAGAAGGGGCTGCTGTGAGTCCAGCTGCCACCGAGACTTCTACAGTGAACATGCATTGCTTTTCTAATCAGAAAAGGAAGTTATTTTAAATTAGCAATAACATTAAAGAGAGTAAATGAAAATTTGAAATAGTTTTCCAGCCTCATCTTCAGTCCCTCCTGTACTCTCACCCAAACCCCCAACACATAAATATAATACTTGTGTTTTGGCTACGATAGATTCCTCAAGATTCCAGAAACATTTTAAATTAGTGTCTGACACACATGATATTTAGTCATTTCCTAGAGTAACTAGGAAGTGAATTTCTTATAATAACTTTGCTTCCTTCTCTGCAGGGTGAAATCACATTTATCTCCAAGACTTTCTCAACCATTACATCCTCTGAAATTTTCCTTGAATTCCTGTGTATTACTTCTTTTCTCTACTCTGTTTCTATAAAATTCTGAACATGGTTCTTGAGCTATATTTATGACATTGCATTTTGGTTATTTTTATTTTTGGTTTCCTCCCTAGATTTTCTGTTATCTTCTCTGAGCAGCATATGAGAGAGAAATCAAAGAAAAAATCAGGTTTTCTTCAGGGAATGATAAAATCATTGATGAAATCACAGATGCTAATGGAGGTTATTTTAAGTTCAAGGCAATGGGTTGATGTTCATTTAAATATATCCTATAAGTGTTTCAAAATCATTTCTGAAGCTTTTGAGAGAGGCCATCGACAGAGATCTAGACTCAAGATTTATGCACAGAGAGAAACTCAAGTTCATTCGTTTATTCCTTCAACTTTGATTGTCTTCCACATGCAGAGGTACAATGCCAGGTACTGAGGATATAATGGAAAAAAATATGGCTGAATGATTCTGTCCTTTTGGAGCATGTACTCTAATGAGAGTGATGGGACAGTGGAAATGAATTATCTGAGACGGAATATGTGTGATGTGAGCAGTAGATGGGTAATATATGGGCACTAGGAAATGCCTACTTTAATAAGCAGGAGAAGGAAAATGAATTAGTAAACAACAGAGAAAGAGCCCAGCTGGTGTGGCTCAGTGGACTGAATGTCGTCCCATGGACTGAGAGGTTCTGGTTCGATTCCCAGGGCACATACCTGGGTTTCAGGCTCAATCCCCAGTGGGGTCGTGCAGGAGGCAAGCCGATTGATGTATCTTTTTCACATCAACATTTCTCTCTCTCTCTCCCTACCTCTCCCTCTTTAAAAAAAAAAAAAAATCAATAAAAACATTAAAAAAAAACAAAACAAAACAATAGAGAAAGAATAGAGGAGTAACAGAAAGAGGAAGAGTCAGAGAAGTTAAAAAATAATAGCCCTGGCCGATTTGGCTCAGCAGTTGGAGCGTCAGCCCGTGGACCAGAGAGCCCTGGGTTCGGTTCCTGCTAAGGGCACGTACTTGGGTTTCAGTTTGTCCTTGGCCCTGGTTGGGGTTCTGTGGATGGCAACCACTCGATGTGTCTCTCTCACATCGATGTTTCTTTCTTCCTCCCTCTCTCCCTCCCGCTCCATCTCAAGATAAAGCAAAAATGTCCTCGGGTGAAGATAAAAAAATAAAAATAAAAAAATAATAAAAAAGGAAAATAAAAGACCATGGTTTCAAAGTAGTTCTTTTAGATTAGAGATTGTTACAAATAGATTTTTCAAAGTAGGGGTGTTTCTCTACAAGGTAGATACAATCACTATTTTTCTTAATCCCTTCATCCAATTTCTTTACTTTTCAATTTTAATAGGGATATCAAATGTTCTTTGTTCTTTCCTTTGGCCCTGTGGTAATTCTCTGAGCCAAACTCAGTATGTGTTTGGAAAGGCCCTCTGTTTAGGCATTAGCCGTTAAACTTTGCACCTTTCTTAAGGGGTTCTCAATTCTTCCTACAAATGTTATGAAAGCATTTGGCACTTTCCTGAAGCAGCAACTTAAGAAAGCTGCAATCTCAAACTCAACACTGAATTTACTGCTGATACATAGAAGACTGAGTACATAATTTATGGGTTCCAGTGCAAAGTGAAAAAGTTGACCCACTCATTCAAAAATGATTCAAGTCCGGCTGGTGTGGCTCAGTGGTTGACCTTCGACCCATGCAGCAAGAGGTCACCAGTTCGATTCCTGGTCAGGGCACATGCCCAGGTTGTGGGCCTGATCCCCAGTGGGGGGCATGCAGGAGGCAGCCAATCGATGTTCTTTCTCATCGATGTTTCTATCTCTCTCTCCCTCTCCCCTCCTCTCTCTCTGAAATCTATAAAGGGAAAAAAATGATTCAAATTTCGAGATGGTGACACAAGGCATTAAATAAGTATGGACCCTTGCATGACTGCACAGATCACAAGCTATGACTAGATGTTTACAAAAACTTAGTTGAAAGCAATAATGTTTACAAAGGATGTTCTGAAAGCCACTTAGTCTGCTACTCATTCCTTCAACACTCTAACATATTTCTCTGGATTATATTGGCCAACTGAGAAATTCATGCCATGTAGAGTAGCTAGATAAAATACAGCGAGCCCAGTTAAATTTTAACTTCAGATAAACAATAATTTTTTAAGTATAAGTATATCCCATTTAATACTTGGGACATATTTATCCTAAATTTATTTGTTGTTTATCTGAAATTCATATTTAACTGAAAATCCTATGTTATTTTTTGCTAAATTTTGCCAACCTTAATACCAAGATCATTCCATCTGACTCTTTGTAATGTATATTTAATATATTTTCTTCAGAATATTGTCCTATATTGAGGTAACTTATAAGAAAATCCCCTAGTAAATTTGTATCAGTAGTTTTTATAAGGTTGTTGTGACGATATTATTCTTTCGATTATAAAATGTTGTCTTAAGAGGATCCGTAACAGAGAACTGATTTAGATATCATATATGATATCTACATGTATTTATGTTTCACCAGTTTGTATCTTTTAGATATCAAAAATGGGATATCTGCCCTGGCTGAGTTTTCTCAGTGGTTAGAGCATCAGCCAGAGAACCAGAGGGTCGCAGGTTCGATTCCCAGTCAAGGGCACATACCTGGGTTGCAGATTTGATCCCCAGCCCTGGTTGGGGTTGTGTGGTAGGCAACCAATCGATGTGTCTCTCTCACATCATGTCTCTCTCTATCTCTCTTTCTCATTCTCTCTCCTCCTCCCTCCCTCCCTTCCTTCCACTCTTTCTAAAAGTCAATGAAAGAATGTCCTTGGGTGAAGATTAACAAAAAGAAAACAAACAACAACAACAAAAATGGGACATCTAATAATAACTTTTTCTTAGCATTGGCTTCTTAGAAACTTAGATAAAATTGTGTAATGCATCTCTTACAGGATATATATATATTTGGGCAACTTTATTTCTGATTTTTATCTTCTTTCCTATGGTCATTTTTTCTTCTTCTCAATATTTAAGTAAAATGTTTTACTTCATTATTTTATATTTATATTTTACAAGCATCCTGTTTTTGGAAAAAACAGATAGTGAATAACAAATTGCATAATTAATGAACAGATGAGCATTCCTAGAAGATTTACATGTACCAAACACAATTTCAAAGAAAAGGAATACCAAGTTAAACAATATTGTGTAATGGAGGGTATTACCTTGAAGCCTAGATATCTGAATGGTATTACAAACCCATAAAAAGTATACCTATATGTGATTACCCACTCAACAAATATTTATTATTGATTTTATTAGAAAAGTTTAGAGTTAATAAGGATATTGAATAGATTATATAATTAAAAGAAAGATAGTCATTAATACAACTTTATTGTTGGTCATGTAGAATCACCTAAACCTAAAAGCCTTGTCTTACTTGTTTTGTAGGGGAAAAATAAAAAAAGCTCTTTAGGCCAAATGATTTATTTTCCTGTTATAACAAGATTGGTATAAATTATTAGCTTTTTCATGGAGGTTTTCTTTTAGTTGAGTATTCCTGCAAAATATTAATAAGTTACCCATACATGTTGGCTCATTTACAACAGACATTCATTGAATAAGAATTTTCATCCATCAGGCAGATTTCTACTACAACTATTGATACACAATTTTTGTTAATTTTGTAACTATAGAATGTTATTATCTGAGAGGAATATGGTTCAACCCTTCAACTGTAAGAATAAATCTCTCCTATATACCAACAATGACAAAATGGAATTTGAAATTAAAAGCAATACTATTTATAGTAGTACCCCAAAAATAAAATATTTAGGTATAAATCTAACAAAATATATACAAGATCTATATAAGGAAACTACACAACTCAAAAATAAAATCAAAGAAAAACTAAATAAATGGAGAAATATTTCATAGTCACGGATAGGAATACTCAATATTGTCAAGATGTCAGTTCTTTTCAATTTGATTTACATTCAACTCAGTCCCAATCAAAATCCCAGTAAGTTATTTTCTGGATATCAACAAAATGATTCTACAGGTTATATACAGAGGCAAAAGACCCAGAATAGCCAGCATAATATTGAAAGAGAAGACAAAGAATAGATCTCCTATTTAAATTTATTAAAATAGAAAGATAGATGGATTTCTGAAAACATAATATGTTGAATCTAGTTGTTATATCATTAATTATATGAATAAACATAATCTTTACCTATTAATATTTATTATATTTATGTTTTTGTTTTAGAAGAGATTTTTTAATATAAGTGCACACAATAAGTGGGACTTTTGAAAAATGCAGATGCTTTAGAGGTTCTGATTTATTTGATCTGGGTGTGATGCCTAGAAACTTGTATTTCAATAAGTACAAATCACTCAGCTTATAGTCATTCTCTGAGTGAATTTCAGATCAACTTTGAGAAACATAGCTCTATAAATATGAACTATGTTTGTAAAACATCTTCAGTATAGAAATCAATATGCTTCTCTGTGAAACTGATATAATCAGAAAATGTTGATAATCATTTTTTTAAAACTTTAATGTTGAATGTGTTACAGATGTTCCTCCTTTTCCCCCTATTGACCTCCTCCTCCCCACTCCCATCCCCCTCCTGCCTTTCCCCACGCTATTGTCTGTGTCCATTGGTTATGCATATATGAATAGAAGTTCTTTGGTTTATTTCTTCCCATCCTCCTCCCCCTTCTCTTTGAGGTTTGTCAATCTAACAATCAATTTGTACTTCTTAATCCTTTCACCTTTTTCACCCGTTCCCCCAACCCCCTCCCATCTGACAACCAACAAAATGTTCTCTGTGTCTATGAGAATGTTTCTGTTCTGCTTGTTAATTTTGTTTGTAGGTTCAATTGTCGATAGATACGTATTGCCATTTTTTGTTCATATTTTTTATCTTTTTCTTCAAGAAGACCCTTCAACATGTCATATAATACTAGTTTGGTGGTGATGAACTCTTTTAGCTTCTTCTTGTCTGGGAAACTCTATATGTCTATTGATTCTAAATGATAGCTTTGCAGGATAAAGTAATCTTGGTTGTAGGTTCTTGCTTTTCATCACTCTGAATATTTCTTGCCACTCCCTTCTGGCCTGCAAAGTTTCTTTTGAGAAATCAGCTGACAGTCTTATGGGTGCTCCATTGTAGGTAACTAACTGCTTTTCTCTTGCTGCTTTTAAGATTCTCCCTCTGTCTTGAACCTTTTGCATTTTGATTATGATGTGTCCAATAAAACTTTTTTGAGAAATTTTTGTTTTCCTTTTCAGAGGTGATGATCACCTGACTGTAATAAAAAAGTATTGCATTTTAAGCAATATTCCAATAATAGTTTATACATCCATCATATAGAAGACATCAGATATAAATCATGTTTGATTAAATTAGAATTCAATCAGTGTGGGCCTTTTGGGGTTCATCTTGTTTGGGACTCTCTGTGCTTTCTGGATTTGTAAGTTTATTTCCTTCACCAAGTTAGGGAAGTTTTCTGTCATTATTTTTCAAATAGGTTTTCAATTTCTTGCTCTTTCTCTTCTCCTTCTGGCACCCCCATGATGTGAATGTTGGTAGGCTTGAAGTTGTCCCAGAGGCTCCTTCTACTATCCTCATTTTTTTTGGATTCTTTTTTCTTTTTGCTGCTCTGATTGGGTGATTTTTGCTTCCTTATGTTCCAAATCAATGGTTGGCTTCTTGGCTTTACCTACTCTATTATTGAATCTCTGTAAATTATTCTTTATTTCAGTTGGTGCCTCCTTCATTTCTGACTATGCATCTTTCATTTCTGACTAGTCCTTTCTTATGCTCTTGAGGCCCTCACTAAATTCACTGAGCATCCTTATAAGCAGTGTTTTGAACTCTGAATCTGTTAAATTGCTTATCTTCATTTTGTTTAGTTTTTTCCTGGAATTTTGTTCTGTTCTTTTATTTGGGACTTGTTTCTTTGTCTCCTCATTTTGGCTGCCTCCTTGTGTTTGTTTCTATGTACTAGGTAGAGTTGCTATGTCTCCTGGGCTTCGTAGGATTGCCTGTTGTAGTAGGTGCCCTGTAGGGTCCAGTGGCACAGCCTCCCTGGTCACCCAGCTGGGCTGTTGAGGTGCACCCCTCATATGGATTGTCTACCCTTTTGTTGTAATTGAATCTTGATTGCTGTTGGCAAGTCAATGGGAGGGTTTACTCAGGCTGATCAGCTGCAAGGACTGGCTGTGCCCACTGACCACTGGCCTCTGACTACAGTGGATGATCAGCTGTGCAGGGGCCCAACACACAGAGCAAGACTTACTTCAGCAAGGCTCTGGTACCCACTGAGTCCTTCCTTAAGTGTGTCACTTGTGGAGGTGGTTGGGTGGTGGTGCTTCGCCATTGTCTCAAGCTGTCCACTGGGTGTGCTGGCTCTGAGGCAAGGTCAGCCTCTGCCTGTGTTCTACCCAGGGCCACCAGACATAAGCTACAAAGCAGTCTGCAGAGGGCTTCTTTTTGTGCTGGACTTGGCAAAGCCAAGTTGTGAACCAAGGCTGGCTACTCCTAGTGCCAGGTCTGGGGCTGTTTAGTGAGAGGTACAGGGCTTGCAGAGGCTAGATGCTGCTTTTTGAGAGCATTTCAGAAAATCTGAAACAGGAACCAAGACGGGCCATTCCTATGGTAAAGTCACTGGGAACAGCTTGGATGGGCCTGAAAGTTGGGTGGGGCAGGGCCTCAGGGAATCACCAGGGCTGGGCAAACAGTGTGAGCCAGGTTGCTGCAGTCCTAGATATGGCACCCGTCCACCTGCCCTGTTGGGGAAGGGCTCACCAAAGGAACAACGACCTCTGCCAACATGTCTGTCCAGGAGAAAGCTGCCTCCCCAGCCCTCACCCAGATGCCAAACAACTCAGTTCTTCCCCATATGTCTCTGGTACCTTTTGAGCTGCCTCCCCAAGGCTGGAGCTAAGAGGGAGTAAGTCCGTGTGCGGGCCCTTTAAGAGGAGCTGCCTGGGGCTCTAGTAGACTCAGCCTCCCTCAGCCTCAGTTCTCTCTGGTTTTACAGCCAGAAGTTATGGGGACTTCTCTTCCTGGCACTGGACCCCTGAGTGGGGAGCCTGGTGTGGGACAGGGATCCCTTGCTCCTCAGGGAGGACCTCTGCGGCTGAGGTATCTCGCCTGATTTTTATCCGCCACACATGGGTGTGGGACCAGCCCGTCCGCGCCTCCCTCCCACCTACCAATCTCAATGTGGCTTCGTGTTTAATTTTGTTGTAGGACTTCCATTCAGCTTGATTTTAGGCAGTTTTGAGATGATTTTTCTATAGTTTAGTTGTAATTTTGATGTGGTTGTGGGAGGAGGCAAGTGTTTACCTACACCACCATCCTGACTGGAAGTTTAATAATCCTTTTTAAATGAGATTTTTTTACCAATTATATTTAGAATATTGTTCAAGGTAGTATTTATGATATGCTATTTCCAATTTTTATGTAATGTTTGATTTCTTTTATTATTCTCTGGCAATATGTTTTTGTTTCTCTCCTACCCAAATAGAATAAGGGCCATACCTATAATGTAGGGGAGAGAGCTTTATAATTCAAATAAAGTCCAGAAAGATAGATGGACTACTTTAGGATAAAGTAATTGAATGAAAAGCATTTACTCTCCTTGCAATAAAAGACCTGATTATCTTGATGCCGAGGGCTACTTTCTATTGTAGCTGGCATTCATCAGATATAGTCAAAGACCTTTCTGCCTCCATGGGGTAGAATTTAAAGGAACTGAATGATTGACAGTCCAAGTGAAAGGTCTGAATTGGGCCCAGAGGATGGCATGTGTGTGGAACAAAAAACGTCATGTGGGAAGAGAGAAAGTATTACTACAAAAAGGCTCTTGGAAAGATCTGTAGTGGGACACTCGAAAGAACTAGTACTGAAAGGCTGCAAGTGCAATAAGCTTAATGATGCACAACAGTCCCTCCAAATTCCCACTCAGGGTGGACTTTTCACAGATCAGAAATGACACAGAGCATGATTCAGCACAGCTTTTGGTCTCCATCAGAGTGCCTGCACACCTAAGGAATTTTTCCCACCAGTGGACTATAATATTTGGCCATATACCTTAAGGAGCAGTAAAGGGATAATAATTATCAGAAGATACTATTTAGCTTTTTAAGATCACCTAACAAAGTAATGGTAAATTGAATAGTATTATTACCTCTAAGATATTAACACTATGTTGGGTAATAATTTTAAATTACGAATTAATTTCTAATTAAGGACCTGCTCTTTATTTCTCATTTAATGTGACATATTAAATCCAGTTACATTTAAATGAGCACTTATGGTTTCAGGCTAGAAAAGCATTGTAATATGATGTAATATGAGTCAAAAGTCCTAGATTCTAGCCTACATTCCTAGCTTTTACTCAAATTAGCTGTGCATCTTTGGCAAGGTATTTAACATTTCTTGAGATTTTGTTTCCTTGTGTGTAAAAGGTTGTATCTCTTTGCTCATTTTGCAGATATATTATAATATAATAAAAGATCACTTACGTAAAATATTTTATGACTATAGAGAGCTCTACAAATGTAAGTTTTAGTTCTATTATCATAAGGAGAAATATAAATTATATAAAATATAGAATATTTTCCATACATATTTGGAAACAACTAGTTAGTCCAAGAAAGATTTTTATTTTTAATATAAAAAAAGAAAACAAATTACCTTTGGATACAAGCCTAGAGTGAGTTAAACTCTTAAAGATGGTTTTGTTTGTTGGGTTAACCAGGTCACTAGTAAAAATATATGCTTTATACACTGATGAGATAACCATGTAGTATCCTTAATCTTGGAGCTCAGGATTTTTTTTTTTTTCTGGGAAGACAAGATTAAATACACTTTTGGAAAAACAGGTTTTATTTCCATCTATCACCCTCTACAACTTTTACACTATTACAAAATTATATTACTTGTTCTTAAACAAATCCCTACATTTTTCTACATGCATTTCATTCTCTAATATCCTCACTATTTCTGCTAGTCAAAACTATAAATTTAATTACAGTGCTATTTATTATATTAAAAGACTAAAATCAACATGTATGCCAATCACAGAGAATTTCTACTATTTGTTCTACAATTCTTACTTGATAATGAGACTCCTAATTCTTAGTTGGATCTCGGTTGCCTGAAATAAAGGTTACTTTTCCAGATTCTCTTACAGGAAGGCATGACGAGGTTAGTAAGTTCTGCTCTTTGGATATAAATAAGAATGGTATGAGCATCATGTGGGAAACACACTTTCCCTCTACTTACTTTTCTCCATTCTCCTGAAGCCCGAGATAAAGACAGGTTCTGATTCTACCTCATGTGGCCTCATACCAGCCCACAATTTCTTTTTTGCATGAACAAAAGAAACTTCTGTCTTGTTTAATCCACTCTTAGTTTGGATTTTCTCTCACTTGTAGCCAAACCTAAACCTAACAAATACAGTTTTCTACTTAGAATTGGTTAAAAAAATTATTCAGACTTTAAAATGATATAACAGAATGGAAATATAATCGCAATATATTGAGTAATAAAATTGCATTTACAGTATCATCTGAAAGCATGGAAAACACTGTATTAACTGTTGACAAAATGATCCTATATAGCAAACCACCCCAAAACTCAGTACCTCAAAATAATGATAATAATAATAATAAAATAATAATAATAATAATAATAATAATAATAATAATAATAATAATTTAGTCCCAGTCATATGTCTATTGGTTGTCTGTGAATTGGCTTTGCTGGATTTGGCTCCAACTTGTTGATTGGGTCCATGTCTTCTCTATGAGTTCTTATTCTCCTTAGTCCAGTGGTCTAGCTTTTTTTTTTTTTTCCCCCATAATGGCAATGGGAGAAGTATAAGAAGGCAGGCACATTTCAGGCCATTTCTTGTGTCACATTTGCTAATATCAGATAGCTACGCCACACATCAGAACACAGGGAGGTACATACAACTTTCAGTGGGAGGAAATGCAAGTTGCATGGCAAAGGTTTCAGGCAAGTGGAGGGATAAAACATTGTGACCGATTATTTAATCCTCATAACCACAAAATTAATCTTGACTGACAGTCTTCCAGGTAATTTCCTCCTGTATGAAATGTATTTTTTCTAATTCATATAAAATAAACAGGTATCATATACAATACATTAATAAAATCATATTTTGAATCATGATACCCATGCTTCAGTGCTCATCTCAACCCACTTTCTTTTTGAAGCCTTCTTGTAGACTTCAACAAGCACTAATATTTATTTCCCTGAACTACAAAGTATTCACTTTTATTTTTATCTCTCATACAGAATTTCTCATGTATTTTATCTTTTAATTTTCATTGTCAGTACTCATTTACCATTAGATTGAAGAGCAGAAACTAAGTTTTGTTCAAAAATGCAACTACTAAGCCCACGTTTTGCATAGAGAAGGTGCTCAAGAAATATTTGTCAAAAGAGTTAGGGAAGTACAAGTAGGTTTTTAAAGGGGCACCTTGTATAAGAAAATATTTACGAAATATTTACAAAACAGATGTTGAGAGATCATATACAACATATATGGGACTTTTACAAAAATAGTGTTCATTAAGAGAGACTCCATGACAGATGCTGTTTACCTGCTTTTCACACTCTAATGACCTAAATCTTGACTCATATCAACAAATAGGATACATCTATTATTGACATCCAAGTCTAATTTGGGACTTTACAGATATCACAAAAAGATTCAGTGAAAATGACTGAGCAGAACACAAGCAATTTTCTGGGACCACCCCAAAAATATCTTGAGGAGACTTAGAAGGTGGAACTGAAATCCTGTTCTCATAAGGATGGAGGCTATAATATTTTGAAAGTAATATTAATGTGCCTATATTCATTTTTACTAGTCAGTAATGAGAAGCTTATATACACTAAATTCTGCTGACTATAGTGTGATTATGTTATCAATCTCAAGTGCTTCTTTATTAAAGAAAAAAACTTAAAATAAAAAGGTCTTACCTAAAGTAATGGGCATATCCAGTCCAATTCCCTTCTTCAGACGTCTCATGCAACTAGTGTTCTATGCCACTTGGTCTATTCAAAATATGTCAGTGCTTCCCCCGCCGCCGCCCCCCCCCCCAGACTTTTACATCTATATTCTTTAATAGACTTACTCAAAGTACCAGTGTTCATTAACATGTTTCTTCAGAAGTCGTTCCATCTTCCCAAGTGATCTGACAGATGCTGGGCATGACTGTGGGAGCAGAAGCTCTCTGTATCTATGAGGGCTGTTGAGTAGTATTCTACAATGTAGGATAGGAGAAGGAGGATGCGGTTTGGAAAGAAAGTTTAATCCCCTTTAACTGGGTGATTTATTTCCTGGTAAAAGCGATACCTGAAGACCAGTATGTCATTATGCAATACCAGAAAGCCACTGACACTTTATAAGACTATTAGAACACAGTGGTTTATTGAGAATTTAACAGAGCAAGTTCATATCTTAACCCATTATAAAATTGCTTGGCTTTACTTTCCATTACTATGGGCCCTTAAGAAGGAAAGATAGTTATTCTCCTCTACCTCCTTAAAAGTGAGGCCGGTTCTTATTTGTATAAATTTTCCTTTGTAACATGAAGATGTTAGGGGAAACAAAGAGAATAAATAGTCTTTTTGTGTTTCAGGACTGGGCAGAAGTTGCAAGTGGGGATTGAAACTCTGTTGGAAACTCTTTATGAACTTTAGAGCAAGTAAGAATTGAGGAGTGTATGCGGGGAAGGGTATAAGAAGAGGGAACACCACCCAGGGACAGGGAATTGTGCCAGGACTGAAAGTTCTGTGAGGGGTACAGGAGCCTGAGAAAGCTTATTTGCAGTCTCTTTCCTAGGAATTAGGATTACAAAAACAGCACAGCTTCCTGGGTGCCTGTGAGCCTGGGGGAGGGGTTGCCAGGCTAAGGAAGAGACATGGCTTGAGAGCCCAAGCCAGGGACTTTGACCTGCGGGATGAGTGACAAGAGGAGCTGTCCTACTGAATGGAACCCACTGGTTTGGGGAGGAAGCTAGGAAAGATCTCACATTAAATGAAAATTCAACACTGAACAGACAATAGAGCAGAGCCCTCCAAGATATTCTGCATCTACTAGAAACTAAGGTTGCTATGGAAACTGTGGACCTCTTTTCTGAATCAAATAGGAAGGACTGCATGGTTGTTTGCACAAACTCAGGGATGGAGAAGGAGCTCCTGGAAAAATGTTATATCAACATAGCAATATCAGGTAGCTCCAGCTGCATTAAACCCCACTTGGGTGATCCAAAAACATGTGACACCATGATTAGTATTATTTTTATTATTATTGTAAGAGCACTTATCATGAGGTATAGCCTCTTCATAAAATTTTAAGTGTACAATACACTATTATTAACTATAGACACAATGTTGAATAACAGATCTCTAAAACATTTGTTTTTGCTTTTTGTGTTTTTAGGTTGTAATAAAATATGATCGAAAGCAAAAACATTTTGTATTCATCAGGTTGGCAAGAATAATAGTCATTGTTGATCATGATGAGAGAAATTTGTATTATACACTTTTGTGAAAGTGATTATTTTAGTTAAAAAATAACTATATTGCAGGTTTTATATTTTAGGCCTATTTACATATGTGTTTCCAATTTTGATATTTGCCTAATTGACATCAATATTTTCTGATGACATTATGTATTCCTTAAAAAATCTTTTAAATTTATTTTTGAAAAATATATAAGATCTCTAGAACTTAGTCATCTTACATAACTGAAATGCTATACCTGTTAAATAGCAACCCCTATTTCCCCTCTCCTCAGCCCTTGGTAACCACCATTCTACTCTCTGCTTCTGTGCATTTAAGTATTTTATGTATCTCATATAAGTGGTATCATTCCCAAGGGTTCCAATTTCTTCACATCCTCGCAAACAAATGTTATCTTTGTTTTTTGATAATTCATCCTAAAATTGTGAGGTGATATCTCATTGTGATTTTGATTTTGATTTCCCTGCTGATTAGTGATGTTGAGCATTTTTGTATAACCTGCTGACCATTTGTATGTCTTCTTTAGATAAATGTCTATTCCAGTCCTCCATCCATTTTTAAGTTTATTTTCTTTTTGATTGTTTGCTTTTGCCATTGAATTGAAGGAGTTCTTTATATATTTTTAATATTAACCTCTTATATGATTAACATGTCAGATAACATAGCATATATACAAGATATATGGTATGCAAATATTTTCTCCCATTTTGTAGGTTTTTTTTCACTCTGTTGTTTTCTTTGCTGTGCAAAACTTTTTAGCTTGATGTAGACCCACTTGTCTATTTTGCTTTTGTTTCCTGTGCTTTTGGTGTTTTACCCAATAAAACATTGCCAAGACTAATATCATGAAGATTTCCGTATTTTTTCTCCTATGAATTTTATAGTGTCAGCTATTATAAGTCTTTAATCCATTTTGAGTTGATTTCTGTATATAAGAACAAGGTTCCAATTTAATTCTTTTGCATGTGCTATTCAGTTTTTCCAGCACCATTTTTTGAAGAGGCTTTTCTCCATTGCTTAGTCTTGTCACTTTTGTAAATTCCTGACTGCACATACATAACTCTATTTGCAAACTCTCCATTTTATTTCATTGGTTTATATGTCTCTATATTGGTACAATACTGTTTTTGATTACTATAGCTTTGTAACATATTTCAAAATGAGGAAGTGGGAAGTCTCCAACTTTGTTTTTCATTTTCAATATTGTTTGGGCTATTTGGGGGACCTCTGGTTTTATTAGGTGGACTGGAAAGTAATGTCGGTTTTTACGACATTAATTCAAACACAAATTTTTAACAAGTTTTTATTTTCAATCAATGACATAATCACCCTAGTTATCAACAACCTTTTGCCATCTAGTGTGCAAGTTTTCAATGCCAGATCAATAAAAATCAACTGGATAATAGTTTCCAGGTCCTCCCATGTCGTCGCAAAGGATAAGAGATCTTTCTTTCTTACAGCTGCATAGTACTCCATTGTGTATATGTATCACAGTTTTTTTATCCATTTGTCTACTGATGGACACTTGGGCTGTTTCCAGATCTTAGCTATTGTAAATAGCACTGCTATGAACATGGGGTACATATATTCTTTCTGATTGGTGTTTCAGGCTTCTTAGGGTATATTCCTAGGAGTGGGATCACTGGGTCAAATGGTAATTCAATTTTTAATTTTTTGAGGTAACACCATAGTATTTTCCATAGTGGCTGCACCAGTCTGCATTCACACCAGCAGTGTACTATTATCCCAAGCGAAACAAGCCAAGCAGAGAAAGACAAATATCATATGATCTCACTTATTTCTGGAATATAATGAACATAACAGTCTGAGGAACAGGGTAGTCCCAGAGACGTGGAAGTAGGGTACAGATTGAAAATTGCCAGAAGAGGGGGTGGGGGAGGGGAGCGATGAACCACAGAACTTGTACACATGTACTCATAACCAATGGACATGGACAACAAAACTGGGGACAGGGAAGGGAGGGAGGGGGAGGAGGGTGACAATGGGGGAAAAAGGAGAAACATCTGTAACAAAAATAAATTAATAAAAAAAATTTTAAAAATCAATTGGTTTTTGAGCAAAATATCTGGAGATGGCATTTTGGACATCATCCAAATTTTCAAAATTTTTGCCACTTAGAAAATGTTGTAGCTATCAGAATAAATGGAAATCCTATGGCGCAATCTCAGGTGAGTATGGTGGGTGAGGCAATACCTCCCACCCCAATTCATTAATTTTTTCCAGGGTTCGTCTTGCACAGTGTGGTCTCACATTATCGTGTTGCAGAATAATGCCTTTTCTGGTGACAATCGCTGGGCACTTTTCAATTAAAGATTGATTTGCTCGATCCAATTGGTCACAGTAGAGGTCTGCATTCAGTTTGTCCAGGTTTCAGCACTTCAAAATGAACGACCCCGCGAATACTCCACCAAACACACAAAAATGCCTTTTTGGGGTATAAACCTGGCTTAGCTGTACTTTGTGGTGATTCCTTCGGAGAGAGCCACTGCCTTTTGCATTTCGGATTATGATAGAGGACCCATCTTTCATCTCCAGTGATCAAGTGATCAAAAAACGCTTCCGTATTGTACTGCTGAAGCAATAAGTTGCATGTGGTGGACCGGTTAGCTTTGTTTTGTTCGGACAGATTATGCGGGACCCAAACACCTGCTCTGCTTACTGTACCAATCTGCTGCAAATGTTCTTGGATGGTCGACCAAGGTTGGTTAAGAGTGTCTGACAGTTCCTCGATTGTCTGACATGGATTTGCTTCCACTTCTGCCCTTAACATGTCATTGTCTAAAGTTATTGGTCTTCCTGATCGATACGAGTCAGAAAGATCAAAATTACCGGGTTTGAACTTAGAAAACCACCTTTGGCATTTACGAACGTCTAATGCACTTGGATAAACATCGCAAATGTTTTTGGTAGCAACTGTTGCGTTACTACCCTTGTGAAACTCAAAAAGCATACAATGCCGGATATATACCTCTTCTGGTATTTGGCTGGCCATTTCACTATAAATTGCAAAAAAAATATTAAGATTTAATTATTTATGAGTAAACAAGTCACTGTAACCTTAAAATATCTTTGGCACGATTTTGAAGTACACAATGAGCTGATAAATGACAACCGAATATCGAAACGTGCAGAAAGGAACATTACTTTCCGGTCCCCCTAATATATACATTTTAGAATTGATTTTTTCACCCAGCCGGTGTGGCTCAGTGGTTGAGCATTGATCCATGCACGAAGAGGTCGCCAGTTCGATTCCCGGTCAGGGCACATGCCCAGGTTGTGGGCCAAATCCCCAGTGTGGGGCATGCAGGAGGTGGCCAATCGATATTCTCTCTCATTGATGTTTCTATCTCTCTCTCCCTCTCCCTTTCTCTCTCTCTCTCTAAAATCAATCAAGAAAAAAAATTTAAAAAAGAATTGTTTTTTTCTATTTCTATAAAAAATGCCATTGGAATTTTGATAGGAATTGCACTGAATTTGTAAATCATTTTAGGGAAGTATGGGCACTTTAACAATATTTTTTTTCTAATCTATGAGTACAGGATGTCTTTCCACTTCTGTAAATTTAATTTCACTCATCAATGTTTTATAGTTTTTGTGTGCAAATCTTTTGCCTCCTTGGTAAGTTTAGTCTTAAATATTTTGTTCTTTCTGTACATGAAATTTAAAAACATTTTTTTCTTTTCAGATAATTCATTGTTAGTGTGTAGAAACACACAGATTTTTATATGCTGATTTTGTATCCTGCAACTTCACTGAATTTATTTATTAATTTTATTTTGGGCTTTTGGTCTTAGTGGTTTTTAACATATAAGATATTTCATCAGCAAACAGATAATTTCACTTCCTCCTTTCTGATTTAAATGGCTTGTTGTTTTTTTCTTGCCCAATTTTTCTGGCAAACTAAATTCAACAGCATGCTAAAAAGGATTGTACACCATGATCAAATGACATTTATCTGGATATGCAAGATGGATCAACTTATGAAAATCAATGTGACACACCACATTAACAGAACAAAGCACAAAAAACACATAATTATCTTTATAGATTCAGAAAAACATTTGACAAAGTTCAACACCCTTTAATAATAAAAACTTTCAACAAACCAGGAAAGAAAGGAAATCACCTTACCATAAAGTCAACATATGAAAAGCCCATAGGTGACATAATAGTCAAAAATAAAAAAACTGAAAGCTTTTCCTCTAAAATACCGAATTTTACCTTTTTTATTTAACATCATTCTGGAAGTCCTACCCAGAACAATTAGGCAAGGAAAAGGTAAAATTGACACCACTTTTGTGCCTTTGTCATGTTATGGTGGAGGAAATGGTACCTACTACACTAAAAATATTGCCATATTAACAATAATTTAGAATATTTCTTTTTATTATTTTGTCCAATAATAAGTGGATGAAACTTTTAAAGCATGGCTCCTAGTGAGTTTGATGAATATGAAAAATATCAATATAGATAACTAAATTATGATATGGAAATTTTGACAATTCAGTTTGACAGTTAATTTTATACTCACTGGTTTCATAAAATTCATTGAAACAGAGTCCCAGAGATTATTGTTATACATGTTACAAATGTATTATTTAAGGTCAGATTGTAACAAAAATATTCTTATGACAATGAACTAACTTATAATTCCCTTACATGGAAATATTTTGAAGTGATTGGCAATACAATGACTGGATCAAAAATATATATGCCTCACTAAATAAATGTTTTAATTATTTTTGCCAAGTTTTATTAGAATGGAAAATCTTATTATATTCTTCTACTTATTAATCTTGATATTGTAATGTAGTTATATTTCTCCCTTTACTCCCAGCAAAGTACTGCAAAAGATCTTGTATATGTAAGAAAAAATATATATTTATAATATAAATATATAATATATTATAATTATATAATTACATTATATTATAACTATAATATATTATAATTATATAATATATTATAATTATATAATATATTATATAATTATATATTAAACATTAAATATTGGTTAATATACATACCATTAAACATTAGTCTCTTTGCTGTTAAGTATTTGCACCATATATCTACCTGAGATTAGATGTCACTGGTTTCATTGGCAATTTGACCCAGGAGCAGCTTTTATGCAATAGCCTAAAATCTCTTAAATTAGTTACCAGAGTATTTAGGAGTCTCTCCATTGCTGTAAATAATCCATGCACTGTTTACTTTGAGAGCCCGCCACAATTTTAGCAAAGCTAATGTGACTAAGGACACAAATATTAAAAGCTCCTTTCTCTTTATGATATGGTTAGAACTGAGATCAATAATCCTAAAATGTTCCACAAATAAGGAAGCCTTTTCCACATCATGTAAAGCACAAGCTAGGTTCTCTGCAGCATTTTTCATGAGTTTTAGGGCTCTTGATATTATTGAGTCTATTGATAAAGCCCAGTGGTATGAAATAGAGATTAAAATTCTAGTAAGCCACAGAACTTATATGCATGTATGCATAACCAATGGACATAGACAACAAAGCTGGGGTCAAGGGGGTGGGGGGTATGGGAAGGAAGATGTCAATGAGGGAAAAAGGAGAAACATCTGTAACAAAAATAAATTAATAAAAATAATTTAAAAAATAAAATTCTAGTAAGCAGAGTAGAGCAAATACAGCCCTGAGAGTTTGCCACCACTAATATGGCTTTTTCTAACCTAGTTCATCATTTCTGCCTTCTTCCCCCCAACCCTTGTAAAATTGAGATAATAACACTCACTACAGTTTATAGACTGTGCCTGGGGAACATAGATGAAAGATATTATTAGTTGTATATCATATTTTACAGACATAATGTAATTAATCATCATTGCACTTCTTGGGTTAAGTGTCTCTATTTCTCTGTGAATGTGGAATCTAAGAAATGATGAGGTTAAGTGATGTGCTGAGAGTAATATTGTAAATTAGGAACAGTGCTTACTGATTATAAAACTTACTGGTATAAATCTAAATAGAGTCATAAATATTCCTTGAGTATTTGTTTTAAGGAGACCTTTATGACGCCTTTGGTAAGTTTTAAAAAGAATTCCACTCTAACGTAATAAGCAACAGTATTATAAAACATTTTTCTTCTAAAGTTCTTATATTTTATATTCACTGCTATTATATTTGTGCCAAATCTGTGAAAATACTAGAGGCAGAAGGAGATATTGATCTGAAAATGAAGTGAAAATGAAAGTGTTATAGGTGCTAATTTGAGCAGTGGGTATAACATCTAACTTCAACTTTTCTCGTGAAAGATTTTATAACCTCTTAATAAATATGTGTTCTTCATCCTTTTCATCTTCTGAACTCCTTTTCAAACTCTATTCTGTGCACACTTTGCAATATCTCTTTCAGGTGTCGTATTAGGTTTCTATAGCTGCCGTAACAAGTTACCACAAACTTAGCGGCTTAAAAGAACACAAATTTATTGTCTTACAGTTTGGGAGGTCAGGAATCCAAAATGTGTCTCACTCGCCAAAAATCAAGGTGTCAACCAATCTGTGTTCCCTCTGGAGGCTCTAGGGGAGAATTTGTTTTCTTGTCTTTCCTCTTTCCTGTGGTTCATAGTGTGCTTAAGTCCTCAAGCACATCAATGGCTAGTCTAGTCTTTCTAATGTTGCCATCTCTTTGTTCTTTTTTCTTTTGTCTCCTTCTTACACCTATAATAATGCTTGTGATTATGTTCCCCCGCTGCAATAATTTAGGATAATCTCCCCATCTCAAGGTCAGATGACCTTAATTCCATCTACTACCTTAGTAGTTCTTTGCCATATAAGGTAACATATTCCCAGGTTCTGGGGATTAGGATGTGGACAACATTGGAGGACCATTGTTCTGCCTACCACAGATAATAAGAAATAAAGACCCTCAAATAAGTAGTAGGTATAGAAAAATCTTGTCATAAATGACTTTATTAATCTAAAAAATTCTAACTTCTTTTCATATGCATATCATTTTAATTACATAGATAATTTTTTTCCCCCAAAATCAATACTTTTTTTTAATCTTAAAAAAATCTGTGATCATTGCCCTGGCCGGTTTGGCTCAGGGTTAGAGTGTCGGCCGTGGACCAAAGAGTCACGGGTTTGATTCTAGTCTAGTCAAGGATACACATACATCAGTTACAGTTCAATCCCCAGCCCTGGTTGGGGTCATGTGGGAGGCAACCAATCGATGTGTCTCTCTTGTTGATGTTTCTCTCTCTCTTTCTCTCCTTCCCTCCTTGCCTCCCTCACGCTCTATCTGAAGATAACTGGAAAATATCCTCAGGTGAGGATTAAAAAAATTTTTTTTGATCATTAATGAAGATGAAAATATTATTGGCTAATAATTACTTAAAATATGCAATAAATTAAATCATGTAATTTTATTTAACCAGTACCAGTATCAGCTAATCAGCACATATACACTGAATTTGTAAGTGCATGGTAATAAGAATAAAAGCTCAATTGAAGAGAAATGCTTTGGGGTATTTTGACACAGAAAACACAGTGTTAAAATAATGGAGAGTAGTTCTTTCCTTATAAACTTTTTTTCTAATCAATAAATCTACATTCCAGTTAGAGACTTTATTACAGGCAATTCTGGAATCATTTTTATTGTAAATATAATTTGTCATATGGTTATCTAAAAATATTGATTGAAAAAAATACATTTCCAAAGGAATTTGCCCACTTCCCCCTTTTAAAAATAAGGGTTCTTTCCAAACTTCTTCAATTTGTAAACACCAATATTCTCCTAGCCACTCAGTATTATCACTTACACTCTTATTTTCTTTATCTAGATATCAAATTCTATTATTCCTTTGAAATGATATTCTCACTGTTACCTACTATAAGTCCCAATCAATCCATACCGGGATGACTATAAGAACATATCTTAAAAATTATTCTATATTGATTTTTTTACTTGAAAGCTAAGGGAAAAACACAAGCTCTCATTTATTAAACAATTTACCATGTCCTAGGCAGCATTCCAAATCCTTTACATGGTAAAACTCATGTAGTTCTCACCTTGACCCCATGAGTTAAGTATTGTTTTAACCTCATTTCCCAGAATGAAAAATAAAGAAAACTGAGACATGGGGAAGTTAAATAATTTGTCCAAGGTTGGTCAGATGTAAGTAGTAAAGTCAAGACTCAAAATCAGATGATCTGTACTGAGACTGTCCACCAAGCTGCTCTCCATGTTGCCTGGACGTTTTTATGAGAGGCACAGGAGCTCCATCTGTGTCTGGGAGTGTTTCTATGACCCACTATACTAATTCTAATATGTTCTCACTCTGAGAGATTCCATAGGGAACTGTCAGGCATATGTGATAGAGACAAGGAACAACTTGGGCGTGAGAGCCTGCATTACCAAGGAGAAAAGAGGAGGAACAAGTCTAACCGTCCTCAGACAGAAACAAGCAGAGTCCTGTTCTTTGAGTCCTGCCTTGTCATCCTTCTTTCAGCCTAGCTAGACAATGCAGCCAGGTGCTCTGATAGTACCTCTTACATCAGGTTATTCTTCCACCCAAGAACCTAAAGTAGCTTTGTAATGCTTGAAGAAGCAAGTCCAAACTACTCCATCTGACATTGAAGATTCTTTTCATTTGATTCCATTGTATCTATCTAATCTTCGACTTCTAAACACAGATGTCCTAGTTCCCAAACCTCAGAGTCCTCCTTGACTCCTCTCTTTCTCTAACATCTTATAGCCACTCTGTCCACAAACCCACTGACTCTAATTTCAGAACATATCCCAAATCCAATCACGTCTCAACACCTTCACCACCACCACCCTAGATCAGGTACCTCTCATTCCTTGTTTAGACTATATACAGAGCTGCCTAACTGGTCTAGCTGCTTCTGCCCTTACCTTTCTACAGAATCTTCCAACCAGGGTAATCAAAACATTGTTTTAATATAAATTACTCCCTTGCTGTAATCTCTCCAGTAGCTTTCTGTATTACACTGGATAAAAGTCCAAAGGCCAGAGTGTGCAAGACCTTACACAATCTGGCCCCAACAATCTCTCTGACTTTAATCTCTGTCCACTCCACACTTCTCTGTACTAGACTTATTGATTCATAGTGTTGTTGGTAGATGTGTATCTAGGGGTAATTCATGAAAATATGGGATCTCTACCTGGAATGTTAAAATAAAATAAGATGGAAAACTTGATGAGTTTTACATAAAACTATTGGTTAAAATTCCTGGGAATAAAAACAATCATTGTATTTAAAACAATACAGTTTTTAAAACATACTGCTGAATTGGAAAAATAAAACAAAACAGCAATTAAAGGTCACCTTTAAATTCTCTTATGGGTTTTGAAAAAAATAATTTCAGCTAGATATAATATACCACTAATAAAAAACATAGCACCAGAGACATTATCAAATGGACATTTTCTAAAGGGCGAGAAATTATCAAAACCAAAATCTGACCCTGACTTACTTTTTAGTATGATTATTTAGTTTGAATTTTGGTGATACCTAGTGAAAGTGATCCTGAGGGGAACCTCTTCCTTTTTTTCTTTTTTCAAATTTTAACCATTTTTAAGTAAAATTAAATGTATTCACGTTGTTGTGCAAAAATACATTTCCAAAACTTTTTTTATCATCCCAAACCAAAACTCTGTGCCCACTATTTTACTTTCTGTCTCTATGAATTTGACTATTCTAGGTACCACATAAATGTAGAATCATATATGACAGTCAATCAACCTAAAGTATTAAAATATAAAGCAGATGATTGAATTAGATTAAGTCAAGTTAGCTTCAGTATAGTTGTAACTTATAGAACCATTGTTCCAAAAAGAATGCAGGAAAAATTTTCCACCAAACATCTATCTATGAGAAGAAATCATAGAACTTTTTGGATATTAGCAATATAAAATTATGGGAAGGAGAACTATTAAAATCTCTTTCAACACACTCATCATGAGAGATTAAAATAGAATGAAGATCTCTAAAAATACTCACCCACTATGAGAAATGTGGTCTTAGTGAATCGTGGAACTATTTCAGTATAATTCTTAGAAGTCTCATTAACTTTGAGAATGATTCCTCCTTGAGAAAAACTCCTTGGTAATGAAAATCTATTTAAATTTCATAAATATTTTGTATGAGAGGTATGTGTTTAATTGTCATGTTTCACACTGGGAGATCAGAATGATGAAGAACATTCATGTAGCAGCACTTCTAATCTCACCCATGAAGCCATTATTAAATGAGTAATTAATACTAGTATAAAATATACAGAAAAGCAAAGTTAATGAGCTCAAAAATTATTTTTTTTTACAATAGATATTAACTTTTTTCTAGCTCCCATTGAATGCCTTCTCTTTGCCCAAGCTATTCTCGGTGTTTCTGGGTAGCATAATGAACAAATATGCTGAAGTCCATGCCCTTGAAAAGACTACATGCTAATAGGAAAAGATCACAAAAATCATAGAAACAAACAAAAAAGGCAATAAAAAAGTAAGTAAATTAAATAAAACAAAGAAGGGTGAAAGAAAATGACTAAGTATGTTTCTCTTGTGTAGAGTGATGGGGGAAGCCCTCACTTGAGGTCATATCTAGTAAGTCACATGAGTATTTGAGGAATGGATGTTTCAGCCAGAAGGAATGGTAAGTGCAAAGGTGCTGCAATGAGACTATGTGTGAAATGTATGAGGATACTGTGTGTGTAGCATTATGAACAAGGGGGAAGTCAAAGACAAGGAAATGAGAGAGGCCCAAAGAGGGGAATTTATGTACTTTGCAGGCTATTATACGAACACTGAATGCTACTCTGAGTGGGATGAGATGTCATGAGAAAGTTTGATAGTGAAGAATTATATGATCAGATATGCTTTTTAAAAATGTTACTTTTGTTGCTCTGTGAGAGTAGACATTATGGGGCAAGGGTAGGGAGACCAGCTAAGAGGCTCTTCCAATAATTAAGGAGATAGATTTCATTCATACAGTGATTGGGTGTCTGAGCGGTTGTTCTTGTTGAAAATAACTGCGGATGCTGAAGAATACACTATAAGAAAGTGTAGCAGAAACTGCTAGATGCATCCTAGTTTTTACTTTCCTCTTATTCTCTAGTAACATTATTAGATCAACACATTGATGGAAGGTTCACATACTTCCTCACTTCTCTTGTAGTTAGGCATGGCCAATGTTCCTGCTATTCATTAGGAGGGTAGAAACATCATGTGAGGACTCTTAGAAATACTCCTTAAAAGGTGGGTGCCACCTTTTCTTTGTGCTTTCTTCTCTCCTTGCTCCTGAGAATGCAGGCAGTGCTGGCTGAAGCATACATCTTAGATTGTGCTACCGTTCAACCAATACAGTGGAACAGTGAGACAAAAGGATGCTTGGTCCCTGATAAATATGGAACCTCCTGGAAATTTCTATCTTCTTCATGCCACTGCTTGTGTATTTCTAGTCAATAGAGCAGAATTAAAGCTTAACAAACACAAGGGCAGGTTAACAAGTTTGGAGACTTCTGTAACAGTCCAAGAAAGAAATGACCAGAGCTAAGACATAATGGAATAATAATAAGTGGTAAGACGTGAGATATATATTAGAGGGACCAGAAAGTAATGTCGTTTCTGCACGTTTCGAAATTTGATTGTCATTTATCAGCTCATTGTGTACTTCAAAATCGTGCCAAAGACATTTTAAGGTTAGACTGACTTCTTTACTCGTAAATAATTAAATCTTATTTTTTTTTTTTTTTTTTTTTGCAATTTATAGTGAAATGGCCAGCCAAATACCAGAAGAGGTACATATCCGGCATTGTATGCTTTTTGAGTTTCACAAGGGTAGTAACGCAACAGTTGCTACCAAAAACATTTGCGATGTTTATCCAAGTGCATTAGACGTTCGTAAATGCCAAAGGTGGTTTTCTAAGTTCAAACCCGGTAATTTTGATCTTTCTGACTCGTATCGATCAGGAAGACCAATAACTTTAGACAATGACATGTTAAGGGCAGAAGTGGAAGCAAATCCATGTCAGACAATCGAGGAACTGTCAGACACTCTTAACCAACCTTGGTCGACCATCCAAGAACATTTGCAGCAGATTGGTACAGTAAGCAGAGCAGGTGTTTGGGTCCCGCATAATCTGTCCGAACAAAACAAAGCTAACCGGTCCACCACATGCAACTTATTGCTTCAGCAGCACAATACGGAAGCGTTTTTTGATCACTTGATCACTGGAGATGAAAGATGGGTCCTCTATCATAATCCGAAACGCAAAAGGCAGTGGCTCTCTCCAAATGAATCGCCACAAAGTACAGCTAAGCCAGGTTTACACCCAAAAAATGCACTTCTGTGTGTTTGGGGTCATTCATTTTGAAGTGCTGAAACCTGGAGAAGCTGAATGCAGACCTCTACTATGAACAATTGGATCGAGCAAATCAATCTTTAATTGAAAAGTGCCCAGCGATTGTCACCAGAAATTGCATTATTCTGCAACACAATAATGCAAGACCACACTGTGCAAGACGAACCCTGGAAAAAATTAATGAATTGGGGTGGGAGGTATTGCCTCACCCACCATACTCGCCCAATATTGCGCCATAGGATTTCCATTTATTCTGATCGCTACAACATTTTCTAAGTGGCAAAAAATTTGAAAATTTGGATGATGTCCAAAATGCCATCTCCAGATATTTTGCTCAAAAAAACAATTGATTTTTATCGATCTGGCATTGAAAATTTGCACACTAGATGGCAAAAGGTTGTTGATAACGAGGGTGATTACATCATTGATTAAAAATAAAAACTTGTTAAAAATTTATCTGTTTGAATTAATGTTGTAAAAACACGACATTACTTTCCGGTCCCCCTAATATTTAAAGGACAATCCAGCAGGATCTGTTGGTACATTGGATGCAGATTATATTATAAGGGGAGAAATCAAGCATGCATTCATATTTTTGCTGACAGAAAAAGAAATGGAATTACTATTTACTGATTTGGGGAAGATTACAGGTGGGGCAGGATTGTTTTGTTTTATTTTTCAATGTCTAGCCTAAAAAGACCTTATTTTGGATACATTGGTTTTAGATGCTATTATATATCTAAATTGAAATATGGTGAGGGCATCTAATAAATGATTCTGCAGTTCAATCGAGAGGACTAGGGTGGAGATAAAATTATGGACCTATCAGAGATCATCTAAGGAATAAGTATAGATAGAGAAGAGGTACAAGGATGAGCTGAGGTGTGCCGGTGTTTGCAACTCCAAATGAGGAAGATGAATTAATAAAGAAACTCAAAAGGAGCAGCCAGTGGAGCAAAGAAATGAGGAAGTAGCTTTTAAAAAATTTTTTCTTTTCTTTTAGATGGGGCTATGTTCATGGAAAAGGTTCAGTAGAGAGAATTGGTGGACAGGATGAAACAGGAGAGAGGAAGCCATGAACTGTCTATGAGTGGGTGACAAGGGATGAAACCTAGTGCACCTGTGGAGGGATTGAACTTTTGCAGGAATAAGGATAGTTTATCCAAAGATTAAAGCAAGATTTTATTTTAGGTTTTTATATTTGGTTACTGAAATGTTTGGACATTTTCTTCTGATGTCTTCAATTTTCTCAGACGGTGCCATGATTGGTAATGGCAAGGTCCAGGATATGATCATGGGAGTGGTTACCTGAGACAGTTTGGAGAAGAGATAAAAACCAAACAAATAAACAAACAAACAATAACAAACAAACAAAAAAAAAACAGTGACCAAAGTATATTGGAAAGATAATCTATGTGGATACTGCACTCACCAAAAATTAAAGAGCTATACAGGGGCTGGAATTGAACAGCGTGGCTAGGAAATCATGGATGATCACAAGAAGAAGAGATAATAAGTGGCCAACTACCCATGCACTCTTTCAATTGAACTATCTTAGCTATGTGAATGCACTGGAACCTTGAGATAATTCTGTGTTTGATACAATATTGATTTATTTTACCCATTTACGCACCAAAGAAGGAAAGGCAATCTGATAGGGGAGACAGATATGAAAATAAATGGTAATGCAGGGAAAATGCATTGCAGCAATCTGAAACGTCTAACAACAGGAACTTATGGTAGTGGCGAACTGTTGAAATGAAAACCTTCTGGATCATATACAAGTCACCCCTAGATGTAGTTAAAATATAGATTGACCTTTCATTGATTTTTCTCAAAATAATCTAGTGAGTACTTCATAAAAGGGCCCAAAGTGCAGAAGAAGATACAATGATATATTAGATTAAAATCCAGTCTTTATATTGAATTATAAGAGGTCATGTCATAGGTGAGATTTCCCATGGTTAGTTTTTCTCCTGAAATTTTATTTAGGCAGCCACATAAGTTCTGTTCAGCTAGGGGAAAAGTTAGTTTTTCCTGTTATATCAAATTGTCTGAGTCATGTAAGCTTTTGTTTAAAATTTAAAGCCATAGTTTCAACTAAGAAAAATATCAGGGGAAAACAAAACTAGATACTGAAGACAGAGTGCACCAAGTGTTATCTTTCTAAACATATTCACAAGATTTTCTATGAGCACTTAAAACAATCTCATTATCAGTGGGACATACTTTTTTCTTTTATATTTTGGATCAAATAATAATATACACCAAAATGACTCATAATGCCACCTGATGGTTGGTATTTACCTCTTAATAACTATCACACTGTGCTAGTGAATAACCAACACCAGAAAAAAAAAAAAGTTGCTTGCTTCCGGGGATTATTGCTCACCTTTTCTGTTAGAAGTTTAATATAATGCCATAGTTTATTTAAAGGAACTCAATATTTATTGATTTTTAATCTATAGTAATATTTCACTTGAATAGTTTTTCAACTAAGCACATAACAGTGTAAGTTAGCATTTATTTCATCATATTTAAATTGGGGATAATAATATATTTCATGAGGTTACAATGAAGATTAAATAATATATGTAAAGCTATGAAAAATGTTCAGTAAGTTTTAGCTAACATTATTACCACTGTCATCAAAATTATTATTACAATAACACAGATACATTATTTCAAAACAAAACCCAACTAGTAATAGGGCAAGCACACAATGAAGCTTAGTTGACTTGCAGAAATGAAGGAGTGACATAAAGGGCTAGAATAGTGTTGAGCTTCAGAAGACAATGGCCCAGGAGAACCATCAGAATTATTTTTCCACCCTTCTTCTTAATCTCTTCCCATGTGCAACAGTTTTTTCATCTTAGTACAATGGTGTTCTGTGCTTTCCGTCTTCAGGGTAGAGTCATGTTGCCATAATCCTTGAGTTCACATGTTGTAGTTTCAGCCACAGGCCATGACTAACTAGCTGACTCTCAAGATCATTTCCAAATAAGATAGAAAATGCGTGCAGTCCACCTTGGCTCAGTCATCTCCTCCTGAGCTTATTGGGATCAAGGAGTTGATACAATTTAAAAATTGCTGTCATCTCACTCTCGAGGTGCTTGGGACAGTTTCCAGAGGAAAGAGGATTAGTGTGAGCACTGCAAACAAGGCATACTTTATCATATTCTTATTTCTCAGCACATATTTGTCTTTCTTTCCATATATATCCAAAATATATCCACGATTCAACTAACTGATGCATAACAGTGAACATATTCCACTATTCCATAAATGGAGGAAGCCTAACATAAAATTTATTGCTTTACCCAGAGGCATTCCATAGGGCATATATTGGGACTTTTTTTTTTTTTTTTTTTTTTAGGAAACAACTCAGACATTTAAAACTAAAAGGAAAATTCACTAAATCATAATTGGGAAGTCCAAAGATATGTCTAGATTCAGGCTTAACTAGATTCTAGAATTGAAACAATTTTCCAATATGTGTATCTCTATGGCCACAGCTTTCTTCTGTATGTGACCTTAATATTCTCTCCTTCAGAGGGACTTTCTCCCTGTGTCTGAGGTAAATGGGTCACTGTTAGACTCAGGCTGTACTGATCTAGTTTTCTCTTCACTATCCAAATATACAATCCAGAGGAGGACTGTTGTAATTGATCTTGTTTTAGCCATAGGAGCAATTGTTCTATTTAAGGAAAATGGAGTTCTACCTGTGAACAGGCCCGTGTCATGTGTTTATTTCTGAGGCCTGACATTCAGGTGTAGGATAGAGATGTGCTCTATGATTGACAGCCCCACTGGAACCTCATGAAATGGGAAAAGAATGATTCCACAAAGGTAGAAGTGCTGATAAAATATTGTCCAATCCATTCCTATATTCCATGCATGGCTGCTAGTCATCCAGGTTGTAACCAATTATTAAATGTCTTCACCTAACATGCTATAATAATTCCAAGCATTGCCAGATATATACTCAGCCCCTCTCCATAGGGCAACAGATCAATATCATCTCCAGATGACACATCTATTGATGTGTACTCTCCCTTGATCAACTCTGCATTTGGGGGTTTCTGTGATGTATTTAACCTCCCCAACACAATCTGGCAGTGGGCAGGTAAAAAAGATAATTGCAGTAAACTTAGTATTGTGAAAAGGGGACAGGAAGAAATAATAACTGTTACTTAACTTTAGCCAAAAACATATTCCATGAGAAAGAATAGTAAGGAATCCCTCCTTGGCCATGGAGTAAATAGTAACAGATCCACTTCCTTTTGCTCTGAAGGCTGGGATGATTGCCAGAGTCCATTTTCCTCAACAACCAAGTCCGAAAGTAGAATACGGAAAGATTCCCTCTGTAGGACTGTAATTGCTTAATCCGCCCACATTCTGTAGATATGGTTATAATGACCTGAGTATTGAGTTGATGGGTGAGCAATAATAGATTTCTGTTTTCCAAGCTTGAGGGTTCTCTGGCAATTAAACATCCTAAAACCACACTCTTCTACTTGTTAATTTATTTCTGAAATCTCCACAGGATAATAAGCAGCAGTAGCAATCTTGGATCAAGAGCACTGGTGTTTCTCCCACTAATTGTCCTTAATGATCTGCTGATTTCTCGAAGCCACTGCTAAATGGCTTCCAGTGAGCCCTCAGCTGGTGGTGGTAAAAGTGAGTCCATCTCTGCCCTGTCCTGCTGAATCACAATAGATAGTGCTTTACACTATCTACTATATATAGAGAAAACTTCCTCTGTCAGTCTGGCTACATACAGTGGGAGAGTCCATTTGGAAGATGAGTCTATGACTTAAGCGGTTCCTAGGTACCAAACTTATTTTCTCACCTCCCTGCTTTTGCTTGTTGTAACTTTTTAATTTTTTTTTTAGTAAATAATAATTTTGTTTTATAATTAACAAAGCACAGGTTTTAGGGCTCTCAGTCATCTCAGATTCCTGTGTTGTGTTTTATTAACAAATCAAAATATTCCCTTTCTGCTTGCAGATCACTAGATTGAGAATCAAAGCTTATCCCCATGCTTTCAGGATCTTACCAGAAGCTGCTAAAAATGACCTATGTTTGCTAACATTCTCATCTTTTTACTAGGTCCCCAAAATTTTCACCTCAGGAAGGTAGGGGGTGTGAATTCTTGGATGCATCTAGTTAACACTTCCAACTTCCGATCCAGAGACAGAAACCACTGCTGCTCAGACAGTTTCCTGGGTCAAGGAAATACCCACAATATTTCTTTTCAGGACACCAATTTATATATGAGGACTCCTTGGGGTGCAAGGGACAAAACCTAATTTAAATCAGATTAAGTTTAAAACGAGAACTGGTTTGTACTTGGTTGTATTCAGGACTCAATCGTTTTAAGAAACTCTGCCTCCCCCCCCCCCCCGCCACACACACACACACACACACACACACACACACACACACACACACACTATTTATGGTTACTTTCCCTTATAAGTTGGCTTGATGTTCTCCCCTTCAGCATTCCTCCATGCAATCAGTGAAGAGGGAGGCCAATACTCCGGGCTCCCTTACCTCAGATTAGCTGCCTCAGCAGAAGGATGGCTTCTAAATTCTCTAATTGCTTTATGCTCTATTAATATAGTTTTAAACTTTACAAAATAATTTTATATATCATTTAGGAATGCATATATATCTAAAGGGAAAAGTATCAGGACTGACATAAGGGCGATAAACACCAAATTGGGGAGAGGAATTACCTCTGTGTGGGCACAGGACAATGAGCTATGGTGGGTGCATAGACACTTCAGCTATTTTGGTGATATTATTTCTTGTTATATTTTTTCTTATACATTTAGTCTGGCCAAGATATTTTATAATTAAAAAAAGGAAAAGAATGTTATGTACAGTGAGATTTTGATTGCAGAGGTAGTCTCTGATAGGCCCTATTTGGTTAATTTGAGCAGTCCATCCCCTCACTTTTATTCTTTCAGTACAAAGTACAAGGCTAGGTGACGTGCTGACTGTGGCTGTGGGTAGAATGAGAAGACAATGTTCTCAGCCCCATCAGATCCAAACGGAACAGGGAAAATATGGTTAAAAAAAAAAAAGAGGTGTTAATTGGGCAAAAACAACTGAGGGATATTTTAATGGATTAAATTTCTCTAAGTGAAACTCATTTCTTCTCTAGTTCATTTTCAATCTGTCCAGGTATGGATTCTCATCATCTTGTATACTATCAATTGCAATAACAACATTAACCTTGGCCAGTATACCTGGTAAACAATAGTGGGGAAAACAAGGGGACTCTTACATACAGTAAGTCTTAATCTTTTCCTTGTGAAGTGTCATTCAAGGCCAACCCTGGGAGGAGCATGAGGAAGGTTCCTCCATGTGTGGGTGTGTGTATATGCACACATGCATAGGTATGCAAACACCACTTACTTCCTAGTAGTGCTTGAATTTGGATCTGAGGGTAATCCAAGTGGATAACACTCCCCATACTATTTATTATTATTAGCCATTGTGCCTCAGAGTTTCACACCACTGTGAAACCTCCTGGACTATCATCTTTTGACTTTATTTTGGGGGACTCCACTATGCGAAACAGTGTGGCATTCCTTCAAAAAATCAACAATAGAAATGCAATTTGACCTAGTGATCCCACTTCTAGAAATATATCCTAAGAATCCTGAAACACCAACCAGAAAGAATATATGCACCCCAATGTTCATAGCAGTATTATTTACAATAGCTAAGATCTGGAAACATCCCCAGTGCCCATCAGTAGATGAGTGAATAAGAAAGCTGTGGTACATTTACACAATGGAATACCATGCAGCTGTAAAAAAGGATTCATTACCCTTTGAGATAGCATGAAGGGGCCTGAAGATGATTAAGCTGAGTAAAATAAGCCAGACAGAGAAAGACAAGTATCATATGATCTCACTTTTATGTGGAATCTAATGAATGAAATAAACTGCTGTATAAAATAAAACCGGAGGCATGGAAACATGGAACAGACTGATGAACCTCAGAGGGAAGCAGGGGTGAGGGGGGCAGGAAAAGATTAACCAAAGAATTTATATGCATATATGCATTTCCCAGGGACATAGACAACAGTGTGGTGAAGGCCTGGGTGGGGGACAGGAGCACGGTGAAGTGGGGAGAAAAGCGGGACATTTGTAGTACTCTTAACAATAAAGTTAAGGCATGGAAAAAATATGGCGGCAGGCAGGACCGGAGGGAGGGTGAGTGCATGAGAGAGTGAGCTAGTGTGTGAGAGAGTGTGAGTGGACGTGAAGGTGGACAACCAAATTCCTGTAGTGCAGAGACGCAGAGCAGCAGGTTCCTGTGCTGTGGACCGGAGCAGCTGGCTACTGCGCTAAGCAGCCCTTCAGGGCGCTTCTCCCTGCGCCGAGGGGAGGTCCCACCATTTTGTAAGATCCCAGGTCTTCCCTGGGAGGAGGCAGTGGGAGCAACTAGGGCCCGAGCCCACCAGTGCACCTGGCACCATAGGACCAGTGGACACCCTGTGTCAACACAGACCAGTGCATAGTAGTGGAGCTGCCAAGGTGCTGGTTGGGAAACTGCAAATGGCCAGGAGCCCAGCACCATCCCCCACAGTAGTAGCCCCATCAGAGTCGAGATATACCCCTAGCAACAGAGGCTGGGGAACAGACATCCATCCCCAGGCAACAGAAGCACAGATCAGCAGCAGAGAACCATCCCCAAAAACTACAGCAAAGGCTGAGCAGGAGCTGAGCCCGACTGGGCAGCAGCACTCCCCAGCCACCAGTGGCAGGACCTGGGGCTCCATTGGGGACTGTGCAACACAGCTGCCCACAAGAGCAGTGTGGAGCCGGGGATCCAGAGGGACCTGTGTGACCCAGCAGCCCACAAGATAGTCTTAGAGCTAGGTCTCCAGAGGGGACTGTGTGATCCAGCTCCCCACGGGATCAGCGGGGAAGCAGGGCTCCCACGGGGCCTGTACAACCCAGCTGTCCACAAGATCGGCAGGGAACCAGGGCTCCAGCAGGGCCTTTGCAACATAGCTGCCCACAGGTCCGGCTGGGAGCTGGGCTTAAGAGGGACCTGTGTGATCCAGCCACCCAAGGTGTGGGCAGGGAGTGTGGCTCCAGCAGGGCCTGAGCTATACAGCTACAGGTGGAACCAGCGACCAGCAGGGAACACAGCTTCAGAGGGGCCCAGGCAATCCAGCAGCAGCACCTACCAGGACACACCAATACCAGCCCCCAGTAGTCAGTCCTCCAGGATTCACAGCAGGCAAGAGGCAACACGCAACAGAACAGGCTGGGAGGCACAGTAGCCTTATTTGATATACAGTGAGCTGCCTACACATCCAAACATCCCTCACCGGGTCTAGAGCTACCAGACAGCTAAACTGGGGAGACAAAGAAACAACACCCAAAGGAAAGAAAAAGAGGAATCACTAGAAAAGGAACTACAGGAAATGGAAGAAAGCAACTTGTCAGATAAAGGATTCAAAGCAATGATTTTAGGGGTGCTCAAACAATTTGGTGAGAACTACAAGCAACTTAATAAGAACTATGAAGAGCTCACTGGGAACTACTTCAGCTTAAAAAAAGAGGTAGAAGCTATGCATAAAGAGGTAGAAGCTATGCATAAAAATCAAGAGGAAATGAAGAATGACATAGCTGTTATGAAAAATACCTTAGAAGTGTTCAGTAGTAGATTAGAGGAAGCTGAAGACTGAGTCAGCGACTTAGAAGACAAGGTAGAGAAAAACACCCAAATAGAGCAGCAAACGGGAAAAAAAAAAGTTTAAAAAGCAGGAGGAGAGTTTAAGGGAGCTGTGGAACAATACAAAACATAACAATATTCACATTATAGGGGTACCGGAAGGAGAAGAATCAGAGAAAGGAATAGAGAACCTGTTAGAAGAAATAATGACAGAAAACTTCCCCAAACTGGTGAAGGAAAAAGTCACACAAGTCCAGGAAACACGAGAGTTTCAAGCAAGATGAACCCCAGAAGACCCACAATTAGACACATCATAATAAAAATGGCAAACATTAAAGACAAAGAGAGAATATTAAAGGAAGCAAGAGAGAGACAGAAAGTTACCTACAAGGGAGCTCCCATTAGACTGTCAGCTGATTTTTCTTTCAGTAGAAACGCTGCAGGCCAGAAGGGAGTGGCATGAAGTGTACAAAGTAATGCAAGGTAAGGTTCTGAATCCAAGACTACTCTATCCAGCAAAGCTATCATTCAAAATTGAAGGGCAAATAAAGAGCTTCATGGATAAAAAAAAAAAAAAAAAAAAAAAAAAAAAAAAAAAAAAACTAAAGGAATTTACCACCACCAAACTAGCAAATAAAGAGCTTCATGGATAAAAAAAAAAAAAAGCTAAAGGAATTTACCACCACCAAACTAGCACTGTAAGAAATGCTGAAGGGCCCTGGCCGGTTTGGCTCAGCGGTTAGAGCGTCGGCCTGTGGTCCACAGGGACCTGGGTTTGGTTCCCGCTAAGGGCATGTACCTTGGTTGCAGTTTGTCCCCGGCCCTGGTTGGTTGTGCGGGAGGCAACCACTCGATGTGTCCCTTTCACGTCGATGTTTCTCTCTCTTCCACTCTCTCCCTCCCACTCTATCTGAACAAAAAATGGAAAAATGTCCTTGGGTGAGAATAAAAAAAAAAAAAAAGAAAGAAAGAAATGCTGAAGGGACTGTTGTAAGAAGAAGAAGAAACAGAGGGGGGTGGAGGGAGGAGGAGGAGAGGAACACAGGCATAAAATTAAATTAAAATGGCAACTAATAATTATCTATCAATAATTACCTTAAATGTAAATGGCTTAAATGCTTCAATCAAAAGACATAGTGTAGCTGATTGGATAAGAAAACACGACCCATATATATGCTGTCTACAAGAGACCCACTTCATAACAAAAACCTCACACAGGATGAAAGGAAAGGGATGGAAAAAAAATTTCCAAGCAAATGGAAATGAAAAAAAAAAGCTGGTGTAGCAATACTTGTATCTGACAAGATAGACTTCAAAACAAGGGCCATATTAAGAGACAGAGAAGGTCACTACATAATATTAAAAGGATCAATCCAACAAGAGGATATAACCCTGGTAAACATATACACACCAAATATGGGAGCACCAAAATATATTTAAAAACTTCTGGAGGACTTCAAGGGAAAGATCAATAGCAATACGATCAAAGTGGGTGACTTTAACATGCCACTGACACCACTGGATAGATCTTCTAGACAAAAAATTAACATGGATATAGAGTCCTTACAAGACGAACTAGATCAATTGGACTTCATTGATATTTACAGAACATTTCAACCCAAAGCTGCAGAATATACATTCTTCTCAAGTGCACATGGGGCATTCTCAAAGATAGACCACATGTTAGGACACAAAGCAAGTCTACAAATTCAAGAAAATTGAAATCATATCAAGCATCTCCTCAGATCACAGTGGCATAAAACTAGAACTCAATTACAATAAAAACACACAAAAACATTCAAACACTTGGAGGCTGAATAGCATGTTGCTAAACAACGAATGAGTTACTAACAAGATCAAGGAAGAAATTAAAAACTTCCTAGAAACCAATGAAAACGAACACACAACAACACAAAATCTATGGGACACAGCAAAAGCAGTCCTGAGAGGGAAATTCATAGCACTACAGGCCTACATCAATAAACAAGAAAAACTCCTAATTGACTTTCTAACCCTACAACTTAAAGAACCAGAAAGTAAACAAAAAGAAAAACCCAGAGCTAGTAGGAGGAAGGAAATAGTAAAGGTCAGAGCAGAAATAAATGACATAGAGACCAAAAAAAACAATTCAAAAGATCAATGAAACAAAAAGCTGATTCTTTGAAAAGATAAACAAGATCGATGGACCTTTAGCCAAACTCACCAAGAAACAAAAAGAGAGAAACCAAATAAACAAAATCAGAAATCAAAGAGGAGAAGTAACAACTGACACCACAGAAATACAAAGGATCATTGAAACATACTATGAACAATTATACGCCAACAAATTGGACAATCTAGGAGAAATGGACACATTTCTAGAAAAACACAGCCTCCCAAAACTGAACCAGGAAGAGATAGACGGCATTCTTATACAACAATGATGAACTCACAGAAAGAGAAACTAAAAAAAATCCCATTTACCATCGCAGCAAAAAATTTATGATACCTAGGAATAAACTTAACCAAAGAAGTAAAGAACCTATTTGCAGAAAACTACAGGTCATTGAAAAAAGAAATAGAGGAAGGTATTAAAATGTGGAAGTACATACCTTGTTCATGGATTGGAAGAATTAACATCATTAAAATGTCCATACCACCCAAAGCAATCTATAGATTCAATGCAATCCCCATCAAAATACCAATGACATATTTCACAGAACTAGAATAAACACTCCAAAAGTTTATATGGAAACAAAAAAGACCTCGAATAGCCACAGCAAACTTGAAAAAAAGAACAAAGTAGGAGGGATCACATTACCAGATATCAGTTTATACTACAAAGCCACTGTAATCAAAACAGCCTGGTACTGGCACAAGAACAGGCAGATAGATCAATGGAACAGAATAGAGAACCCAGAAATTGACCCAAGACAATATGCTCAATTAATATTTGACAAAGGTGTCAAGAGCATACAGTAAAGTCAAGACAGTCTCTTCAATAAATGGTGTTGGGAAAATTGGACAGCTACTGGCAAAAAAATGAAGCTAGAACACCAACATACACTATACATAAGAATAAACTCAAAATGGATAAAAAACTTAAATGTAACTTGTGAATCCATGAAAATTCTAGAAGAAAATGTAGGCAACAAAATTTCAGACATCATATGCAGCAGAATTTTCACGGATACAACGCCTAAGGCAAGAGAAACAAAGAAAAAAATGAACACATGGGACTACATCAAACTCAAAAGCTTCTGCACAGCAAAAGAAACAATAATCAAAATGGAAAGGGAACACACTATATGGGAGACCATAATTGCCAATGATGCATGAGATAAGGGATTAATTTCCAAAATGTATAGAGTACTCATACAACTCAACAAAAGGAAGACAAAGAACCCAATTAAAAAATGGGCAGAGGATCTCAAATAGACACCTCTCCAAATAGGACATACAAATGGCCAAGAGACATATGAAAAATGCTCAACGTCACTAATCATCAGAGAGATGCAAATTAAAACAACTATGAGGTATCGTTTCACACCTGTCAGAATGGCCGCCATTGACAAATCATCAAACAACAAGTGCTGGCAAGGGTGTGGAGAAAAGGGGACTCTAGTACACTGCTGGTGGGAAGGCAGACTGGTGCAGCCACTATGGAAAACACTATGGTGTTACCTCAAAAATTTAAAAATTGAATTACCATTTGACCCAGTGATCCCACTTCTAGGAATATACCCTAAGAAACCTGAAACACCAACCAGAAAGAATATATATACCCCCATGTTCATAGCAGCACTATTTACAATAGTTAAGATCTGGAAACAACCCAAGTGTCCACCAGTAGATGACTAGATAAAACAGCTGTGGCACATGTACACAATGGAATACTATGCAGCTGTAAGAAAGAAAGATCTCTTATCCTTTGAGATGACATGGAGGGACCTGGAGAGTATTATGCTAAGCGAAACAAGCGAAGCAGAGAAAGGCAAATATCACATGATCTCACTTATTTGTGGAATATAATGAACTAAACAAACTGATGAACAAAATTGACCCAGAGACATGGAGGTAGGGTACAGACTGACAAACCTCAGAAGAGAGGGTGTTGAGGGGGAAGAGATAAACCACAGAACTTATGTGCATGTATGCATAACCAATGGACATAGACAACAAAGCTGAGTATGGCGCGGGGGTGATGGGGAGGAGGGTGTCAATGGGGGAAAAGGGAGAAACATGTGTAACAAAAACAAATTAATAAAAATAATTAAAAAAACAATAAAGTTAAAAAATTAAAAAAACAAACAGAAGTAAAACAAAAACACTTCCACAACACACTGCCTGCTTGGTCACTCTCCAAACCTTATTTTACCATGAACGCTTCCTGTAGGTGATAATAAGCTGTCACCAATGCTCCAACCTCCCCATTTTTCTCTGCTCTTAACCTCAGCCACAGACCAGGAATGGGTAACAATGGGATGAAGAAGGAGCTGTTCTTACCACGACCACATTCTGCTCCTTCTTCCTGACAGTGTAGTGATAGAATGAGCTTTACAATGAAATTCAGAGATAATGACTGTTGGGATCAAATGTTTAAAGATATGCAAGGGGGTAGGGGTCAGATTGAATAGATATACACCCAGTATTCAGATTCTGTGGTTTTTAGTCAGTGCATCAGTCTTATCCACAGTACGTCGTAAATCTACCTACTGCAGTTCTGTAATTTATGATTAATTTTTTTCTGTCTAGACCTCAAATATTTTAAATCATTGACCCAGTTTTTCTTTATATGCTTGAAGCTGAATGCAGAACTGAAGAATGGGCAAAAACAAAAAATGTCAAGGTGCAAACCACACGTATGCTGTTATTTGCTACTATTTCCACTAATACTGCATCGTTAACTCATATTTCATCATTAGGTAAGCACTCTGCTTAAGTCTCAAGCGTCCACAGATAATAGTTTAATCAAATACTTCATTGTGGCATGGTATGAACTATCAACTTTCTCCTCTGGGGTGGGAAATGCCTCCCTGGACCTGACCCTTTCCTGACTTGTCCTGTCCGTCCGACATTCTCTGGGGCTCTGTTATTCTTAGATCTCCAACTGATTCTAAAATATGTTATTAATTCTCAAGAATTCTAACAATAACAGAAATCAGCTTGTGTTATGACAATGGATGCACACCTCCCAGAGACCAAGAACAGGACTGCATTTAAGCCCACAACAGAATCTGGATTTGGGAAACGGAAAGCAATTAGGCCTCAGCTTTTTTTTCAACTTCACATTGTTCCATTGTGTCCGTGTTCTCTTTGCAGGCCATTTGCTTTACTGTCTACATGACTACATATGGCTCCACAGACTCCAGATACATGCTAAAGTTGTCTCTAAATCAAGAGAAAATCTCTTTGGCTTAATTTAAGTCCAATGCTTTCCCCCTAGTCCATAGGTTGTGCTAGGTGCAGACTTAATTTGGGGGGTTATTTTGAAACATTAGATAATCTCTTGAGAACATGATCAGTCAAGGTGAACCATCAGCATGGAATTCTACCACGTAGTGAATAATACTGTGTTTTCCATCTTAATTCATCTTAGAACTCGTCTTGGCTTTGATGTTTGAAATAGGTGTACAATGTCTGCAGTAATGATAACCGTACTAATATAAGACTTTTGTACAATAATTGCAGGTTTTCTCAGCTATCCAACATCTCTTTGAGGTTTGTCGGTATTACTATAATTATGCCAGATTTAGGGATATGGATACGGAGACACAAGAATTTTAAGATGCTGTGCTAGGGGTCAGGACAAATCCTGGATCTGAATGCAAATCAACTGACTCAACAACTTGGGCTCGGTAAATGTAGACACTAGTATTGGATTCCAATATTTGTTCTACCTGGATGTCTTTCTTTTGTTTTTATTTATTTATTTATTGTTTAATCTTTACCCGAGGACATTTTTCCATTGATTTTTTTTTTTTTTTTTAGAGAGAGTGGAAGGGAGGGAGGGACAGAGAGAAAGACATTGATGTGAAAGAAACACATCGATTAGTCACTTCCCACATGACCCCCGGGGCCTGGGATTGAACCTGCAACCCATGTACATGCCCTTGACTGGGAAATGAACCCCTGACCCTTTGGTCATGGGCCAGCGTGCTAACCGCTGAGCCAAACCAGCCAGGGCTCTACCTGGATTTCTATTTTCCTCTCATCATTTCTCATTCTAGATACTCTAATGTCCCAATTAATTTTCATAGTAGAATTTTTTTTAATTAAAAGGAAACTGTTATTTCTATAATAACAAATAGCAAGTAATCTGTCTTCAGCAGTAGTACCCTATATGTTTTGTACATTTTTTTCCGGTTAAACATTCTCCCTTAATTCCCTTTTTCCAAATAATAATCATATTGATGGTAGATTTTATTTTGCCTATGTTTATAAGCAGAGTTGGAGCCTTAGGGAACATCTGTCTAAATGAAGTTTAGTGAGTTTAAATTAAATTCCTGTTTAATTCCAACTGGGGAAATATAGTTTGGGTTGAAATATGGGGGCAGAAAAGGACACTGTTCAAAAGTGTGTCTGCTTGTGTTTAAATATGAATAATTTCACTCAATAACTAAAGCAGTGATTAAGAGATAAATTTTAATATTGGAAGTTTGATACTGAGGAATATAGAAGGCAGATCTTTGAAGCTCATAGTACCTTCCATGTATCCTTTTCAATTCTCAATTCTCAGAAGAAAAAGAGGAAATGTCAGCTACAGGAGTTGTGAAGAGACAAAAGAGACTATGCAAGCATTATTTGCAAGAGTTAAATAGAGGATGCTCTAAGTTATATTATTTTATGAATTCATTCACTTTATTCACTTCCTCATTCATTCTTCATATTTATTGAGTTTTTATTATGCATGAGGGATACAGTGGTGGACAGAAAGAGATGGATGCTTGCTCTCTGGGAACTAGTGTGAGTTCTCCTGGAACTAGAGGAGTTGGGCTTTTGCATAAATATAACCTAAAATTATAATTATGACCATTTTTAGGAAGAAAAAGCAAGTGGAAATTTATAATCCTAGAACTTACCTGCTTTGAGGAGCCAGAAAGTCTTTCCTACGGCAGGAAGAGTTGCATTTAACTCTGAAGCCGAGTTTATAGATTTTTTTTCTTAAATGTACAAGGATGTTTATTGCAACACTATGACTAGCAGAACAATACAACATAGATACAAAAGTGTAATCAATAGGGGAATGCCACATATATAATAGAGTATATCCTCACAAAAAGACATTATGTACCTATTAAAAGAATTGATTAGAGTTTGCCATTTGACACAAAGTTATACTGAGTAAGGATAGGAACAAATATATATATGAAGCATCAGCATTTGCCAGTGCCCTGAGGAAGATGAGAGACTAGTGAAACAGATGAACTCAGAAGTTGGTGGAGTTAGAGCTCAGAAAATGTGGGCAGGAGTGCAGGACAAGGGGAGGAGGAAAGGCCAGGTGAAGTAGAGAAGTACACAGGCCAGATCACACAAGAATAGGCAATGCTTAGGACTTTGTTACCATTCAGTAAATGATTTATACCTTAAACTATTTGTTCTTTCATCACCTAGCGTTACATGCCATCACTGAGCTGGTCCTGCAGAGTAGTGAGCATATGGTAGAATCAAAGGCACTATGTCTGGTACAAAGGAATTACTCAGTAAATCCTAGCTTTTGACTTCATTTACTTCTCCCTTGCATCCTGCTTCTCCCAAGGAAGGTATAATCTGGTTCTGTAGTTCTCAACTCTCACTCTCATGTCCCTCTATGTTTTTGAACAAATCAAGTTAAGAAAATTAATGTCCCCTTATTATAGCAAAACCAAATAAAACGTATTGATAAAATAAGTTTAAATTAACCCACATGTTTTTAAAAGTAATGCCATGCCTAATTGTAATATAAATGTATAAAAATACTATTTATTTTAGTATGTAAATATTCACAGATAACTAGACCAGAAAACAGGAAGTTGTCAGATGTTTGACTTACAGGTGCCCAGGGAGACCCATGCATTTTATTGGTAACTCTGATGCAGTTCTGTTAGTGCTGTGAGTTACAAAATACAGAATAATTCTCAGAAAATGTCTAAATTAAGCAAAATATATTGTAAATTGGAGTTCTGGAATTTGGTGTATGTTAAAACTTCACAAAAAATTCTTGTATTTGTGTATAAAACAGAGAGCAGCTCTAGTTTTGGGCAATTATAATGGATTTTTCACCCTCATTATATATGGTGGGAACTCCTATTATTTGCACAAGACATGGGGTAATTTTCTATTGCACAGGACACATTATAGGATAAATGTCATTCTTCCAGTTCCTTGCCCACCAAGTGCCATTAGAGATTGAGAAATGCCTCAGTCATTTATAGCATTTTTCAAATGTCTCCTATGGGCTGGGCTGGTTGGTATCCCTTCCACTGAGAATCACTGATTTGATTGGAAGATGAAGCACTGGGGAGGTTAAATTATACCAGCAAATCTCAAGAACAGCCCGGAAAAATAATAAAAGGTCACAGATTTTTGGCTGATGCACCTGAAGGGGCTCACACAAGTCAAAGCTAGAATTAGACGATGTGGAGTACAGATGGGTCTTGAGTCATGGCTACCCTGCAGAGAGGCAGCAAGGAGCAAGGAAGGCACCATAGGCTGGAGATCTGCTGAGAAGATCTGGGCAAAGGCATGGAATGCCAAGAGACATGATATGTCTGGGAGACAGTGATACAGAATTGCAGATATCTGTGAATTAGACCTTCCAGAAAAGGTAAAGTTGCAAGTTCATTGTTACTTCTCTCTCTCTCCCTTCCTCTCTCTCTCTCTCTCTCTCTCTCTCTCTCTCTCTCTCTCTCTCTCTCTCTCTCAATTACAAAAGTATAGCCTGGACCTCAGCCGACCTCTCTGAAACCCAGTCCACCAGCCCAGACAATGACTGATTCTGAGGACACCTAGAATGATCACTACTGATGTTTTTCTATCTAATTCATACAACATGGAATAGCAACAGATGTGTAAACAATACAGGTGATAATGACTGTTACATACTACTACGATAAAATACCTCTGAAGATGGCTATTTGTATTCATCCATAAAAATGATTAATAGCTAATGACTTTTGGGAAATTGGGTGAAGTACTTTAAAAGATATTAGAACAGGGCAACATATGTCTCAGTAAATACTAGTCACAAAAGATGAATAGATACATTTAAAATGGAATAATTACAATAATTAGTATTTTATATTAAATATATTTTTATTAGCATCACTACACATTCTGTCCAGCCTCCTAACTGCATGATTATGTATTTTACCAATTGATACTGGCAAGATTTTTAGTTATTTATGTGTGTTTTCAAAAATGTAATCAACCTAATATTTTCATGTCTTCGATCCACAGAAAAAAAAGAGAAGAGGAAATACATTCATGAGAAAGTAGGATATGATGAGTTTAGCTACTTTAAAATATAGAACCATGGTTTTCTGCTGTTTTATCATTTTATTTCTTTCCCTCATTCCCTAAAATAATTTGTTACAGTTATCTATCTTTTATAGATTCTTATGGATTAAAAAAAATAATTACTCAGTACTACACCATCATTTTGGAAGAGTGGGGAGATACAAAGTACAATAATGTTTCCCATCCTTCTAAAGGAACTTAGTGTTGGGGGAAAAAAAAAACAAAACAACAAAAATAAAAAACCAAAACAGAAAAACAATTATTAATCTACATATCTATCTAATTTGATTTAATTACATTCATTTCCACACCTCCTTTCACAAATACTCGTACATTGTTTTGAACTTAAAATTGTATTTAAGTTTTTTCATTTCTATACACACATGAATGCACACACACACAGACAAGTGAAGGACTCAGCTAAACCAATCCTAGTTATATCACTATTCTTTATTAATATTTCCATCCTCTGCCCCAACCAGTGCCTGGCACAATGCCTTTTCTACAGAAAACTCTCAATAAATATGTGTTAAATTAATAACACTTACATAATACTTTATGTAACAATTTAAACATAGCAGGGATATGAAATGATTACAAAGTTCATTTCAATAATTTTCACAGTAGTCTTACATGAAATGTCACAAGACTATTAAACTAGTGTTATGATTCACCCAGCAAAAGATTTTGCCAACACTAACAAGAAGTTTGCTTCTTAACTTCCTCAAACTAGTTGGGGAACATGTTAGACATGACATTCTTTCTGTATCGATGGCTTTATATGCCTGGAAGCCATTGCCTTGAAGTGCATTAAAACATGAATATCTCAAAGCTCTTAAAATATTAGAAGCTTAATCTAAAAATAATTACTTTTATCTACAAACAATGACGGAGACTTTATAACCCAATGAAATAGCTTCTTATCACATTTTTAAGAATTTTTAAAAGAACATGCTTGTTAAATGCAATATAAACACTTAGGGAAAAAAGTCACCAAGAATATAATCCTTTTCTTTCCCAATGAACTGTAGTTGCTTCCTCTCTTCTAAAATCATGTACCTTTTATTTTTATTTGTATTTTTGTGCATATCTATATTAATCTCTATATTATTCTATTTCATATATATTTTGTTTTCTCAATTAAATTATAAGTACTTTGAAGGTAGAAAAAAAAACAAAAAACCTGGTACTACTTTAGAATCCCCTTGTGTTGTTGAACTCAATATGGGAGGTAAATTGACATCTGTTTAATGTAATTTAACATGTCCACTATTTTGTTCTTGAACTTCAGACTAAATTTTGTATAATGGAATAAAGTTCCAATAAAGATGGACTTGCTATTTTATCAGTAAATATTGCCTTGGGGGCTCTTAATCATGAGCACAGTCTTTTCATTCACCTAGTTATGTTTTAGGTATTAATCATAAAATTCTAATTTTAGTTTTTGTTTTTAATATAACCTATTGGTTGTAAAAAAAAAAAAAAAAAAAGACATCAGAGTTGAGAACTTGTTAGGCTCAGTTTTCATATGGAAAGACTGAGGTTTAAGTCTCTCTGCCCACAACATTTGGACCTTGTTCCTTACCCACTATTCTTTCTATCCTCTACTTCCTCCCCGCCGTCCTTCTCTGAGTGCGTTTAGAAAGGTCCTCAACATCTTAAAGATTACCTTTCACTTGGCTCTGTTCCTGCCTCTTTCTACTTTTCACACATATGTCTATGGTACTCTTTCCTTCCCTCCACCGGTAGCTTTTAGTGGCTTGAAACTCTAGTTATTCTTTATTTCTTTCCCTTTAACTTCCACATCCAATCTGACCCCAAATGAAATTGACTTTCAATCTAATTGGCTCTCAAATTGATCTCCTCATTTTCATTTTCATTACTCGCACTCTTGTAACCCTTTTCGTACCACAGCTGGGCTGACCGGATCTCCCCGACTTCCTAGAATTTATACTAAAGGTCACCAAGTGTTAAATAAGTCATGATATCACACCATCAGTAGACACAAGTTCATGTTCTTCACCTTGCAATCAGGGCTCTTCCCAGTCTGACCCCCAGCACAAGTATAGTGGCCACTTATTGAGGTCTTACCATCTATCAGGTGCTGTGACAAGGGATTTTACGTAAACTATTTCTAATTCATAATTCTTATAACAATCTTAGATGGTAAATAATACTGACCTCATTCTGCCAGTGAGAAAATGACTCGAAGCTTGATTTCTAAACTTACCTTCCAACACAGCCATGCCACACTCATGGCCAAATCTGGCAATTGATTTGTATGGGCCTGGAACTTTCTCACGCCCAGCCTTTACTCTGCACCTTCAACATCTGGTCCTATGTCAGTTTCAGACTCCTGTCAAGTCTGCTCATCAGTCAGGACCCAATTCAAATGCCAACAGTTCTGTGAAGTTCTGTCAGCATACTCCAATGATCTAAGCAGTTAATCATTTCTTTCTCTTACCTCTTAAAGGACTTGAGTCCTTTCCACTTAAAGTTCCTCACACTGGCTTGTACTAATTAGCTCCCTTTCCTTGAGCACAGGTCCTCTCTCCTCACCTAGTTTATAGGCTCCTTAATGGGCCAAGTCAATTTTATATATTCTCCTATCCCACAAAGGATGGAAAGCCCTTTCCATGGTGCCTCTAATGAATTTTCCCTCTTCATTTACATTTTCCTCTTTTATTAACTTTGAATAATTAACACTGTAGTAGATGTCCTTCCTTGTGATTTCACTTGATTTATGTATGAATGCATATCAATAAAATTAGACTTCCCATGGGCCCATTTTAATTTGTTGCATCTAAATATTCTTGCTGTTTTTATAAATAAGTGTGTATTTATGAATGCAGTCTCCAAATGCTCATACATATTGCTCCTTTAAGAAACACCTAGAATTATTTTTGAACACTGAAAAAGCATACCAGCACATAAAGTACCACACAGAGAACATGCATTGAGTGAGACAATGGCATGTCAAAAATGAAGACCAGAATTGCAAAAATATTAAAAGACAAGGCATGGAAATCAGTAGAAACAGAAGAAAAAAAGTTAAATGTGTTAAACAAGACGATTTTCTGTATGCTGTTGAAGAATAAAAACACATAAAAACTATAGTTCACAGATGCCATAATCTGGAAGCTTAGTTTTGTACTATCCTAGAATTTGCTTTTACTTTCTGCCTTTGGTCTTCGCTTTGTTTCACCATCTAGAATATGAAAATTTAATTCTCCTATCTAAGCCTCCTCATCAGTCAAGACTTAATTCAAATCCCAACAGTAGCATTTCCCCAAGTGTTTTATTCATAGAAAAATAGCCATTAAAGTCATTTTTTTAGGTGAATTCCATTTTATGGCAATTTACATATTCTAGAAGCTTAAAAGATTCCTATTATTACCCTTAGTTTCATTCTTCCCTTAGGAGGCTGCATTTTTACCATTTGCTGCAAATGGCTATATCTATCTTGAAGACTATATGGACTGTAAACACTTATAATTGATTTACTGAGATGTAGACAAGGAAATAAAAGTGAATTTTATTAATTGCTGTTTCTATATTAAAACCAAATTATAAAGTCTCTAATGCCATAACGTTGCTCCACAGCATCTCACCTAGAGTGACCTGCTTATCACTCAGGTGTTCCTATTTAAAACAATGTCTTTTCATTCCAAGTGAGTAACCAGGGCAGTCTTAAGTCCAAACCAAATTTTTAATGATACTTAACATTCTTCTTTCATATAAAAAAGATAAATGCACAAGCACTTTTTCTTCCATCGTTGCACTTCCTGGTCTTTTCCAAGCCTGAAAACACTCAGGCGGTTGGGTAGGGGTCTGCATTGCTGGCTGTTGATAGGAATTATCAACTGTGGGCTGAATCCGGCCCACTCTCTGGGGGGTGGCACGAGCCTGGATCCCACCCTGCACCCCCTTGGCCTCCCCTCTGTGCATTCCGGAGCTAAGGGAGGGCGGGGAATGGGAGCACAGCCCTGCTCCGTGGGGTCCACCCTCTTCCCAGGTGAGCGCCACGATCCTCCTGGTCTCTGCTGGCCCAGGCCGAGATGCGGGGCTTGTAATTGCTGGGTAGTCTCGGGATGGATAGGAAAGAACGCTTTCTACTTTGCTGGTAGAGGGTTGGGTTTTTGAGTTCAGACAGGTTCCGAAGCACTTTGGGGCTGCACGGAGTTTGGTGTGATACGACTTCGGACTTGTTGTAACTGGTCCCCACACTTGCCCTCGCTCAGCTCTGCACCTAGCCCCGAGGGTGCGGGGCGCGGTGCGGGCGGAATAGGCTTCGCTGCGCCGACCTGACGCTCGCAGGTAACTCCTCTCCCCTCCCTCGCGCTGCTTCCTGGGCGGCAAACCTTCGGCGGCGGAGGGCGCGGCTGCGCGGCTCGGGCGCTGCTGGCGGTGAGTGGGGCTCCCGCTCCCCTCCGGGTGTCTGCGGGCGGAGGGCTGGCGGCGCGGGAGGGGCGCGCGCGGGGCCAGGCTGCGCCCCCCTGGGGGAGGGAAAGGGACCTCTCCCCTGCCAGTGCGGGATCGGACGTTCACCTGGTGCACTCTACTTTGCTTTCCTGGTCGTGGAAGCGAGAGTGAGTTGGGAAGTTTGAAAAGTTAAGTCTCATGCGGGGTGGGTTCGGGTTTCCCCAGGGACCCACGCAGCCTGCCTAGGACTCGGAGGCTGGATTTGTTTCCTCTTTCTTCCGAGAGTCCTCCGGGACCCGGGGAGGAAGCGGTGGAGAAGGGCCGGGAAGCTCCTCGTGGGAGGAAGTAAAGGGTGGAAGTGGGGCGGTGTGTGTGCAGGGGGGTGGGAAGTACAGGGAAAAGGAAGGGAGCTTAGGCTGCAGAGGGGTGTGAGGTGCTCTTTAGATCTGTGAGGGGCAGGACTGGAAAAGGAAAAGTTTTCCTTGAGAAAAATCTTTTTTTCAGAGTAGTGGTGAACTGTGCTTTTCATGCTTGAGTTGGCCTGAGCCTGGGTCCTCCTCCTTGACCGGCTTGCCTGGTGATTCTGGAATATACTGTATCCGATTTTGAGAACCACTGTTCTAGGTTGTGGTGACCTTAAAAGGAGAGTGTGACTAGCCTAGAGGAGATTGCTCCAGGAAAGGTAGTTGGAAACTTTCGTCCTTGTCTTTGTGACATGCTGGGAGAATTATTACCTGTATAAATAAGGTGGGTGAGGAGGCAGACAACGTGCGTGTGTTAGTTGTTGAAATCATGGGTCTGTAAAGAGACAATAGTGCTTTACAGGGTGGTGTCTGGAGGTTGTGGGAACACAGAACAGCGTGTTGATTGTGCATGGAGTATGAGGTTGTAGGATTTCTGACTTGAAAGCAGAGATGAAAACCAAGGAGGCCGGAGCACTAAGTCAGTCATGCTGGTGGTAAGCAGTCAAGACTAGACTGTAATGTTCAACAGCTCCCGTCCAGAATCCCACATGCTGGACATTTTGCCAGGTTACTTGCAGATGGGAACCTCCCTTCTTTCCCTTTCTCATCCTCAACAAATGCAGGAGCCCCAGGGAAGTCCATGACTGAGGCTGAATCAGTCCTAACAAGCAATATAGGACAATGATGAAAGGGACTTGTGAGAGAAAGCTAGTCCTTTTGTTTTCTCAAAATAACTAAAGAATGAGAATGGTGTGAAACAGGATGAAGGAGAGGGGTATGGGTGGGTCTTTGTTTTTTCCCTGTCTTCCTACCCTTCCCAGAATGATAGAGGCTCCCACACTTTCCAGTTCCAAATTCCACCCCTCTTGCTTTTGGACTTAGGTCACATGTGGTGTACACACCTATTACGGGTGCTGACTGCGCCCTGCAGAGCCTGCCCAAGGGGCTGGGTGGATCCTGCCTTCACAGCTGGCACATTCTAGACCACAGATGCTCAGAAGGTATTATGGGAAGCATTGCCAAGTGAACAGTTGCTGAAAAAGATTGCTTAGATGCAGACAAACCACACCTCTGATGCTGACTCAGTGATGTCGCTTGTGATTACTCTCTGGAGAGTATTACTTTAACTAAAACTGGGTAAACGCTTTTGGGTTAATTTTATTATTCTTTTTATTATATCCCCTCCTGTTACCATAAGTCCCTTCCAGTTTACGGTGGAGGATCATACATCGAGTACTTTGTGACCATGACTTACCCTGCAACAACTCACACAGCTGTTTCCCATTCGATTACATTGTTCAGTAATGCGTTTCCAAGACTCAACATTGTCCTTTAAGTCGACAGAATCTTGTAATGAAAATGTGGTCCCAGTAAAGCAGGCCTCTTCTGTAACATAAATCTGGTTGGCAGAGACTTTTTGAGAAGGCTCCACTTAGCTTAATTTAACTAGTTATTTGTAAAATTACAAGTCGGCCTCGTTCTGCTAGTTAGGTAAGTTTACGTGTCTGTCCCTCTGTAACTTGCAAAACATGAGTGCTCTAGGGATGTTTCACAATTCACAGTGTTTGTTAAACACAATGTCACTGTTAATTTTGAAATGTACTTTCATTCATTTAATTATTTATAATCTGGAAGTGAAATATATTTTAGAACTTTGTTAGTGAATTTATTATTATTTGAAAAATCAACATACATTCCCTCCTCACCCCCCTTACCCCCAATGGAAATACAGTTCCAAATGATGGTTATGGATTTTAAAGATATCATTTTATATAAATAAGTTAAATTTTGTACAAAGAACACCCAGGCTCCATCAAAAAACAATTCCATTAACATTTCTCTGAGAAAAATGTGCTGGAGCCCTCAGGTGGTGCCTCCTTCCTACAGAGGTGGGCCAATGGACACTGGCACTGTTTTGAGGTGTCTATCACAGCCCATAAGGCTGAGTAGGGTTCCCAGAGGAATTGGCACTACCAGCCCTTGGAGACTGAGTACTGTGGGGTGGTGATACAGGAGCTGGGGAAATGGTGAACTTCAGTGGAAAGGGTATGTGTGTGGGTGAAGGGGGTGGAGTGGAGTGGGAGCACATCAGGCCAAGGATTGGGGAGCAGGGTTCACTAAAGAGTCAGGAGGCTAACATACACAGGAGATAGGGGTAGGGAATCAGGGAGACAAAAGATACTTTCAGCAGCTGTGATGCTGTGAGGAAGTTAAGCCTGGGTTGGAGAGATTATCCCAATATAAGGAATTTTCTCACCCATTGGGCACGTTTATGTTGGGAAGTACTTGAATAACATGATTATGAATGATATGAGGAAACTTTTCCTCTGGGGACAGCTAATTACTACCTAGTTTATATTTTGTTTTATTTTCATAAAGTCCTTAGGAGCGAGGCCAGATGTCTCCTAAAGGCACATGGCATTTATCTTTTGAGCTATGTATCAAGTAATTTGTAGACTGCACCCATCCCTTGGGAAAGTAAGGTAGTAATGGTCAGCCCCTTGAGTACTGGCGTTGGGTCAAGTGTAATCTCTATGTTGTTGTCAATGGCCCATTTTAAAGAGTTTATATAAAAGCTATGTAGTCATGATATCTAAAGGTCATAACTGTACTCTTGCACTCTGTCCATCCATTCATTAAACACATGTTATAGACAGTTGTGCACTCAGCATTGTGTTCCACTCTGGGGATGTGAAGGTAATAAGAAACTGTTCCTGAATCTCAGGAGGCTCACCTAATAATCATTATTAAGTACAAACAGAAATTAATGGATCAGCTCCAATTACTTAGTATTTCCTTCATATTCCCTGAAGATCTCATCCGATATTGTGTATATTCATTAATCATTTGGGAAATTGAACGTCAGCAGACATGAGTTCGTTGTGAGTTTGGACAAAATACAAACTTGGCCTCTCAGGTTTTTTATTGGCATGGTGAAGGGTTTGGACTACATGATCACTAGTGTGTCACATTCTGCTCTGAAATTCTCAGTGATCACTTCATATCAAGGGTACCATAAAATAATATTAACTAAGGTCTCCCCAAAGTATCACCAGGAAGCTCATTATTTCTACTTTTACTGTCAATTTTCATTTCAAAGGATTTTAGTTCTCTGTCATCAGGTTGCTTCTCTGATTATATAATCATTACTCACTTGGGTAAGAAAAGGCAGTTTTCAAAGCACTAAAAAGTGGCATCTTCCACCTCATTGGTTGTAATAGACTCACTCAACATGAAATAGTTGTCTGGCTGTCGTTTTTGTACATGCACAAGCAATGATGGCTTTAATTCTTAATAGCACGTGTCTCCAAATACTCAGTCTCATCTGACTAATTCAACAGCTGTTTCCTGATGTTTTAAAAAGCGTGTTTTTCTCAAATAAATTTAATTTTGAATTATTTGTTAGAGAAGAGCGAAATAAAACAAAGTTGTTTTTAGAATAAGGAACTATTGATAGTGTTCCCAACTAACTCATTTTTCCATTTCAACCCTTTCTTTCCTTCTTCATCTCTATTGTCCCTTGGTTCCTTTTGTCTGATCTTATCTTTTCAGGCCCCTTTTTGTTCCTTCTTGTTTCTTGTCTTCCCTGTCCTTCCTTTCTTCTCAGTGTTTCTCTTCTCTTCCCTTTCTTTCTTTGCCTTTGATTCATTCCCCTTCCCTTCTTTACTGATCTCTTCTCATAGTTTCTTGTGTGTTCTTTTTCTACCCCACCTTTCATCTTTCTTTTTCCTTCTTCTCTCCCATTTCCTACTTCTATTTGTCTATTTTTTTCCATCTGTTCATCTATTTATTTATTTATTTTAAAATTTCTATCTGTAATCTCTTCTATCAGCACAGCCCTCTACTTTGGTACATTGTAATTTTATAAAAATAAATAAAAATCAAATAACAAACAACTTTCCAGTTATACTTTGAATGCTAACATATATTCAACATTTTATACATGTTTTTAAAAATTTGTTGTTTGCCTTCACAAGGGACCATGTGTACAATGATTATCCTAGTAAAACTAATGATTTGCCTTTTTTGGTATATATAGTGATTTCCATCTTTTCTTCTATTCTTCTATTATACTCAGTTTATTAGATAAACACTGTATCACTAACATCAAGACTTACATTTTTCCATTTTCCAAAAGCTTATAAATTCAAGTTGCAATAAAATATTCAAATAAGAGTGCAAATCAGACTGTAAAAAGAAGGATAATGATGTTATTAAAACTGTGAAACTGTATGTTGACATGCTGATAGCCCCACTGTGCAGTACATGGAACCATTTTTTAATTGATGGATTAAAGATTGGATTTAACACAGGAAAGGTACTTTGAGTATCAGTGTCTAATGCAGAAAAATTTGAAGGTCAAGAGAACTAAGTAGGGAACCACTTATGTATATAATTGGACCTTCCTTTAAAAAAAAATCTCAGTATGGATATGATATCAAAGGAAATTAAAATTATGGTAAAACTCAACATTTCCTATGTCTCTTAACGTCAGACAAAAAACCCCATTAGTGTGTATACATTGCAAGTAATATAGAAAGTGCTTGCAAAAGTATTTATTTGTGTAATACTAGACCAATTGTAGTACACTCATATCTGAAAGTATGATCTCAGAAAGCAGTCACTTCTGGAGCACACTCAAAGCCTTGATTCAGAGCCCTGTAATTGAGATAGGATCTTCAAGCTATTTTAAAATTCCATATTTGTTTTTAGAGAAGACTTACTCCCTTTCAGCAGGTTAAATCTTATATGTAGAAAGTTACCACAAAAAAAGTCTTAAAAGTGCATAAAATCTCTTCAAGGGTATTGGATCCAAAATGTGATTCCCCAGAAAGTTGGGACAGGAACCCTTGAGCATAGTAAGTAAGTATGCTCATGTATCACACATAGAGTGAATGACTTGATAAAATTATTAATTATTTGAGTTAAGGAAACTGTTGTCTTTGATTTTAATATCACAACATAGTGATACCATTATTTGGGGGAGGCCCCAAATAGTTCAATTTATTTTGTATACATTTCATATGAGTAATTTTCTTGATTTGTATAGAAAATGGCTAAAACTGAAGAAAGAGAAGATAGTTTTATTTTTTATATTTTTAAACCTTTTTTCTTTATTGATTTTAGAGAGAGAGAAAGGGAGAGGGAAAGAGAGAAAGACATTGCTGAGAGAGAACATTGATTGGCTGCCTCCTGCACACCCCCTACTGGGGATTGGGCTATAACCTGGGCATGTGCCCTGATCCGGAATCGAACTGAGACCTCTCAGTCCATGGGACAACATTCAGTCCACTGAGCCACACTGGCAGGGCTGAGAAGATAGTTTTAGATAATATAATAATGATAATACCTTCAGGAAAGTGCCAAGGTCTTTCTACTTAAAAATGTATGTTGTAGGAATTGCTGAATATTAGCCATATTTGGTGTGTGTGGGGGGGCAAGTTGAGAGACTAAGAGATGATTCCTGCCTTTGAAATCAGAACTCTGAACAGCAAAAGAGTGGAAAGGGCAAGATTCACACACCCGCACACACGTACAAACACACACAGATGAACTGTGCAGAACAGAAAGTCACCTGTGATAGTCATGGTACTGTGTGACCATGCCATCCCCTTCTTCACACAGGCCTTAGGGACAAATGTAAGTGAAACAAAGGAGCTGCCAGGTGCCCTTTCTGGTTCAGGTCTGGTTTAGGCAACTGCGACTGGAGTTTTATAAACATCAGCTTTGTCTCAGTCATTACAGTCTCCCAGGTTAGGACCACTGTCAGAGGAATTAAAAACACAGTTATGAAGGGAGATTACAGGGAACCCAGGTTCACATGTAATTCACAAGAGGTGGAAGTCCATCTATAGTCGTCCCTCGCCACTTCGCGCTTCGACTTCCGTGGCTTCACTCTATTGTGGTTTTTTCAAATATATTCATTAAAATGTTGATTGAGACAGTGAAAATGATACAGCGCGTGCTCAGTTGTCTGAGTCAATTATATACCCCTGTATTACAATTAAAATTAAAATTACTGCACGTATGGACTGTAGGCCTATGTATTCGAGCACCCCAGGAATCCTTCAACACCAGGTGCAACTGCTAGAGTCTGGAACGGATTAACCGCGATAAACGAGGGATGACTGTATACAAATCCAGCAGCTTTTTACACACTTAAAGGTGTATTCATTTCTATCTTATTGATTCATTTCAATGTGTGCTAGTGTTCTATAAACAACTGAGAGGAGCCAATGAAGATTATTTTGAAACAAATAAAAGGTCTGAACTAGTGTGGCATAGTTTTCCAATCAGATTTTTTGGGAGAATTTCTGGGGGGAAATAAAAAAGGATCACTTTATTTCAACTGTGATACAGCTGTATAAACAGGCTTGATTAAAAGGGAATCTTAAGGGAAAAGACTAATAAAGGATTGCTAGACACTGAGATTGTTTTAGATGTTCTGTTTGTGGCTCTTTACACAAATTAAAATTAAACCTTATCTGGCTAGATATGATATTCATATTTAATATTTTTTGGCATTTTAATAAAATAAATGTCTGCCCACTCACATGATTTTTACAACATTATCTCTGTTTTAAACCTCTACTTTTTAACAGTCCAAGATTGCTTTTTTGGCCACTAAATAGTTATAACATTTGAATTTTGATAGCTGGTCCCAGCGTACCTAAGCAAAATACATTTTCTTAAGGCATTTAATTTGCAAACTTTAACTTTTTCATAGATGAAGCACACTGATTTGTTAAATGTATTCAGAAAGCCACTTTAATGGTTCGTATTGGAGCATATATTTTTTGTGTTTTCCTACATCACCTGTCCCTCTGTGAATGTGAAAGTGTACCAAGACTGACTTTTTATTTTCTTAAATAGATGAGTGCATATAGCACATGTTCAACCTTTCATGCCATTGGGCCCCCATTGCCTGTGTTGCTGTCATTTGAATCTATAAAGTCTCTGGTATAAATTATACTGAAGTTCAGAAACAGGTTGAATGACCCTGAACCCCAGTTCCTCTGGTAATCAGGGAACTGTGGATAAGTGTTGTGAAGTTAGGAGGAGAGGGAGGCAAACAAGTGAGGGGATGGATGGATGGATGGATGGATGGATGGATGGATGGACGGACGGACGGATGGACGGACAGGTAGGTAGGTAGGTAGGTAGGTAGGTAGATAGATAGATAGATAGATAGATGATAGATAGACAGACAGATAGATAGATAGATAGATAGATAGATAGATAGATAGATAGATCCCTAGTTGTTTCTCCTTTATTATTACCTAATGAAGAAAGAATGGAACATAGATCCCAACATACTTAAAATGCCAGACAATAGGCATTATCCAAAACAGCCATGATACTCAAAATATGCAATAACCAGAATGGCAGGGACACTGATAAATTAGAATATACCAGCCTGGTGGCCTTTGAGAAGCTGCGTTCTAATGAAAGGGATGGCAGTGGCAAGTAAACAAACCCCTTATTATTGTATGTAATGATAAGTTCTATAAGTTAAATAAAGCCATATAATACCATTAAGCATGGCAGAGAGGGTAGGTTCTTTTCAAAGTGGGTAGTCTGAAAGACCCCTGTGAGGACATGGCATATGAGTAAGATAGGAATGAAAATAAGAAACATTCCAGGCCCTGGCCGGTTTGACTCAGCGGTTAAAGCGTTGGTCCATGTAGCAAGAGTCACAGTTTTGATTCCCAGTCAAGGGCACAGACCCCAGTTGTGGGTTGATCCCCTGCCCCAGTCCAGCCCCAGTCCGTGTCTTCGGGAGGCAACCAATGATGTGTCTCTCTTACATCGATGTTTCTACCCTCCCCTCCTCCCCCCGCACCTCTCTCCCACTCTATCTAAAATAATCAGTGGAAAAATATCCTCAGGTGAGGATTAAAAAAGAAGAAGAAGAAACATTCCAGGCAGGTGGAACAACTAGAGCAAAGATCCTAAGATAGGAATTAACTGGGCTTGTTAAAATCTAAAGAAGGAAAACCTGTTAGATAGCCAGGGAGGGTGTCCAGAAACCTCTTGAATATGTGAGTCTGAAATCTAGGGGAGCAGTCATATCTGGAGATTATCAGTTCATCTGTGGGTACATGTTATTTTTGCAGTAAGACTTCATGAGATTATCCTGGGGAGAGCATTGACATAGGGTTTTCCTTACACCAATAGCCAAATATTTCTCCAGTAAAATGTTTTGTTTTGTTTTGTTTTTGGGAGGGGGGTTACAACAGAGAATTGCAGTTCAGAACATGCAGTCTAATGGCCAATCAAGTGCAAGTCCAGAGAAACAAAGGAATGCTCTTTTATAGACTTGGGAGGAACTGTTGTAAACGAAGAGTCCGTTGGAGGAAACTGAAAGTTCAAAGTATAGTGACTTTTCTTTGGCTGAGTTATGGCTGCCTCCCATTGACTGAGCTGTTACTGGGCAAGGAGTAATGTCCCTCCTCCCCAGGTAGTCAGGTAGTGTCACTTCCTGTTACAGATGCAAGGTCCTTACATCTCTTCCTCTCCGGGTCAGTAGAGGTGCCTTAAGTGACACGTGCATGAGAGTTCTCTGTTCTAGCCTCTGGAATCCATTTTACATGAGATTTCTGTTTATTCACTTTCACAGGAGAGATGAGTCAAGCTCCCAACAAGAAAATTAGTAGCTCTGAAGGCATTTGAAGGAAATTCTTAGCCTTCTGTCCTAGAACTGGGCACTGAGGATTTCTCAGCAATGATTTTCAGATACCGTCAGTACTATCAAGAATCACTATTAAAAATCATTTCCCCTCCACTGTAGCATTCTCAAAAAACAAAAGATTCTGATCCTGTTGCAAGTTTTACCAACTTTTAGACTAGAGAGCTATGCCTATTTCTTGACACCAGAATTTGGCTTGGGATCTGGATAATTTATTGGATAAATTTAAACCTCACACTGCTGTTTTATCAAGTTGTAAACTATGCCCTTCTAGACTTCCCAGGGCTGCTCTGGAATATTTAGTTTACTCCAATTTCATCTTAATGATTAACATCTATACTCAATTCATTTAAACACCCACTTATTTCTGCTGAAGTAAATTCATATAACAACAGAGCTGATACCAAAATTATGAGAAATGAGTCATGCTTTGCAGCTAATATTTATCACCATTTATGTTGAAAAACACAAGACTTAGAACTTTTTAAAAGTTAACTTAAATGCACAGAAACTATTTTCAGAATGACTTTAACATAATTAACATTTCAAAATACAAATTTGGGGGAGAATCCCCAAACAACACTTGATAACATATCTGTTTTTCTGACAGAGTGCACATTTGAAATCAGTATTTATATTTTTTGGCAGAGATCTGTGGATTTATCTAATTACTTTTACAGTACTTAGTGGGTTTCTACTTACAAATGGGTAATATTTCGTATTATCAAAAACCTAACCTTCATTTAACATAAACAGTTACATGCTTCAATCATGTAAAGTTCTGTAAAGGTAGGATCATACTTTAAAAATATATTTCAGCATTTTTTGGGACTTATCATACTTTATTCAACTCTCATGCTATTACATTAAGTTATTAAGGTAGTATATTATTGTTCTGAGGATTAATAATTGTGCTAACAGACAGTCTCTGCCATCGCAGAGCTTATAGTCTAGTGAAGAAGGTGGAGAAGAATGCCTTTAACTAATGCAGGAGAAGTGGTCACCTGTGGGAATTGCTGTGGGAGCTCCACGCAGTGGCTCTGGTCCTCGCCCCTGAGAATTAGTGATGACACTGTGTCAGTGAGCTACTTGCTGAGACCTCATTAAGTGCATGTAGTTATTTTTATTTTTATTTCCTTTATGATCCTTTACCCAGATAACTTTACTTTCTGGATATTCTGTACTTGCTCATGTGTTTCTTTGTAAGAATCATTAAAATATTTTATATGTAAAGGGTTGAATTACCTATTACGATCAATTTAGTACATGAATGAAAAGAGGAAGATATTCTGAAGTGGAAAAAATAAACACTATTAGGGTACTTATTTCTTTCAAAACTTTTCATTTTCTCCAGTGCAAAACAATGCATATGCACTGCTAAACATTTGGTAGATATGTTTCTTACCAAATGTAAGAGAACCATAGACCCACCACTCAAAGACAGCCGCTCTTATTTTTATACATATGTTTTTCCTTTTGTTTTTGGATGAATTTTATGTAATTATAATTTTGTTCTTATGTTGTTTGGTAGCCTGCTTGTTATTCACATCATAACATAAGCATTTTTTTGTGCTCTTAAAAGTGCTAGAGGTGGCTTTTGACTTTCTTGAGTTTTTTGTTTGTTTGTTTTGCATTTGAAAATGGATGGACATAATGTTTATTTAACTTGAAAAAAATGAAACTGAACTGCGAAGGCTGACTCAGAAGAAACTGGGAAGGGGAATAAGGAATCGTAGGCAATTCCTTGTCCTACCAGAGTAAGAAACACTGTCCTAACCACGTCCCTACTTCCAGGCAACGTTAGCAAGTTTGTGAGCATCACTCATCTTTTCAGCTGGCAAAATAAATATCATCTTAGAAATTTGAAGCAGGGGGTGTCTCAAAACACAACTTGTTACACGTTGTAGAACTGTGTCAAAAATATGTCCTCTGCTTGAATACATACAGAAAGAGTGTATTCAGTAAGAAAGTGAGATATGAGCCTTATTAATAAATAAAACTCCTTTCTATTTTCCTACATATGTTGTAGCACTTTTTATGGCTGATATAAAGTTGGGAGCTTTCATCTCATTTAGTTACTATTACACAATTTATCAGAACCAGGATGAGATGGAACACGTTGGCACAGCCCAAGATACAATCCCAGCCTTTTGAGCTTCTGGAATGTTAATATGATAGAATATGATTCAGGAGTAGTTTGGGTGTTGGTAACAGGGTATTTTGCTTTAATTTCACTTGCATTTTTAGCCATGCATAGAGTGTCCCTCTGCAATTTGACTATATGCTCTGAGTAAAGGGTTTATTGATTTTTCTATGAATTTCTCTACAGGAATTACTCAGTGCTTCCAAATGATAGTGAATGATTATATTTTAATGGCATTAATATATATTGGAGGGCTTTATATTCTTATATCTGAACTATAGTTTCCACTGTGGTTGGCAAATATATTGAATAACAACCAATATAAATAAACTCTGGCATTATTTTGGTGGGAAAGTGATACATTATCACCCCATCCCCAAATTAAATTAAATTAAGGAAATTAAGGAATATTTAGGTACAAGGAAATGGAATTTTTATTTCAGGTTTATAAAATTAATTTTGAGTATTTAGGTTTGTCCTTTCCATAAGTTTGATGGGTTGGGTGATTCCATTGGTGATCTGAATATGGAGATGCTTGTACCTGGCACCCTGTGACTGAGTGTGCTGTATGTTCTTGTGTTCCTTGGCGTGCCAAAAATTATACTCTGGAAGAATGATCTGTGCCATTGAGCCATTTTTTTTTTATAACTTATCTTTATTGTTGAATGTATTACAAATGTTCCTCATTTTCCCCCCATTGACCCCCTCCTCCCCATTCCTGCCCCCCTCCTGCCTTTCCCCACACTGTTGTCTGTGTCCATTGGTTATGCATATATACAAATAAGTTCTTTGGTTTATTTCTTCCCACCCCCCAACCCCCCTTCCCTTTGAGGTTTGTCAGTCTAACAAGCAATTTGTACTTCTTAATCCCTTCACCTTTTTCACCCATACCCCCAGCCCCCACCCATCTGGTTCCCAAATAAGTTCTCTGTATCTATGAGAATGTCTTTATTCTGCTTGTTCATTTTGTTTGTAGATTCAATTGTTGATAGCTATGTATTTATTGCCATTTTGTTTGTTCATATTTTTTTTTCTTTTTCTTCAAGAAGACCCTTCAACATTTCATATAAGCCATTTTTGTATGTGTTATTATGAAGCCAGCTTAGAATTTTTTAATAAGTTTGGATGCCAAATTAGATTTCAAATTGTACTTGACAACTTGAATATCATAGTGAATTTTTAATTTAATAGTAGCTTCTTGAATGTTTTAGTTGTCATCTTAAATTTCTGGCAATCAAATTCAAAGCAAAGACAATCTTGGCAGCTAAAATTTTGAAGAAAGAAGAGATACGTGATTTTCAACTCTTATGGACCATGGATTATGATTTTATGAGACAGATATGTTCCGAAAAAATCCTTTATGAAACACTTTCTTATATTCTGTAGGTAGACATTTTGATAAACATCATAAAGTCAATTACCCCAAAAAAGATTGATTGAGATTTTCTTGTCAATATTTGAAAGACTAGAAACTATTTTTTAATGAAATTTGCTCAAGATTGAAGTTATGTCAGAGAACTAGTTTTACATATAATCACATAAGCTAGAAAAAGTACTTGAAATAATTTCTGAATGGAAAATTATATCTTTATTTATCATATCTATTTTAAAATTTAAAAATAAACTCCACACACCCAGCTGGTGTGGCTCAGTGGTTGAGCGCCAACCCATGCACCAAGAGGTTGCCAGTTCGATTCCCGGTCAGGGCACATGCCCAGGTTGTGGGCCAAATCCCCAGTGGGGGGCATGCAGGAGGCAGCCAATTGATGTTCTTTCTCATTGATGTTTCTATCTCTCTCTCCCTCTCCCTTCATCTCTCTCTAAAATCAATAAAGAAAAAAATAAAAATAAAAACAGGCTTTATGTGTATTTGTATTAGCTTCATGGTACTGCTGTAACAAAATAAAACAACAAAATTAAAAAAAATATATTCTCTCATAGTTCTAGACACTTGTAAATACTCCTAAATTGACGTGTCATCAAGACCATGTTCTCTCTTTGAAGGCTCTAGGGAAGAGTCTGTTCCATGCCTTTTTCTTAGCTCTGGTGTTGCTAAGGATCGTGGTGTTCCGATCTCCACCTCTGTATTCACCTGGGTTGTGCCTGTGTATTTGTCTGTGTCAACTCTCTCCTTATAAAGACACTGGTTATATTGGATTGGGTCCCACTCTAATTGAATATGTCCTCATCTTAACTTGATTACAGCTACAGAGAAGACCCTATTTTCAGATAAGATTGCATTCCCTGGTACTGAGGATTTGTCCTTGAACATATCTTGTTGGAGGACACAGTTCAACCCATAACAGTGTTCAGTAGTTGAATAGAAACAGCCTTAAACAGACTTTGGAAAAGGGACCTCAGAGATATTAGCAGCTGTGACATTTTGGATCTTCTGCTTGCACATTAGTTAAGTACAGTAATCATAACCTCAGACAATTTGTGATTTAAGAACATTGTAATTTCTCTTTGAAACATTTTCCATTGACTTGTTATTTCAGAAGTCTTTTCAGTGAATCTCAGATCAGAAACCATAAATAAATTGACACTAGATTTGGCTGTTTATTTAATACTGCAGTTGCCGAAATCATGAACAACAATGCTAATGGTATGACAGAATCATTATCTTTTCTTGAATCTTAAAAAAACTATTGTGATCAAACCTTTTTGTATCTTTATAGCAATTTTACTCTAACAGTTTGCTTAAATGTAAAATAATAATAATAATGTTAAAAGCTAAATACTGGAAGTGCTTTGCCTCATTTACCCTTTACAAGGACTCAATAAGGTGAAGACTGCTGTTCTTCTTTCTTCACATGATCAAACTGAGGCTTTGGACATAAGTGACCTGTCCAAGAGCTTCATTGTAACTTGGCAAGCTCACTTTGAACCTAGCAGTCTGATCCTACAAATGAATGCTCACCTTCTATTCTATATATTGTTGTTGTTTTTTTCTATTTGAGGCCCATGAAATTGCTCACCGGTATGCTTTTTTAAATTAAACTTTTCTGTTTTGAGATTATTGTCCATTCACGAGTGGTTGAGAGAAATATCTCAGACAGATTCCTTATATCCTTTATTCAATTTCCCCCAGTGGTAACATCTTGCCAAACTATAATATTATATCTCAACCAGTACATTGACATTGTTATTGTCAAGACACAGAACATTTCCATCACCACAAAAAGGTACTCCTGTTGCCCTTCTAGGTCACATCTATCTCCCTCCTTGTACACATCTTCCTTAGAATGACTCAGGGAGGCGAACCCTGGCAGCCACCACTCTGATCTCCATTTCTATAATTTTGTCATTTCGAGAATATTATATAAATGGAATCACGCAGCACGTAACCTTTGGGGATTTTTTTTTTCTACTTAGCACAATTCTCTGGATATTTATCTAAGCTATAACATGTATCAATAGTTTGTTCATGTTATTGCTTATTAGTATTCCACAACAGTTTGTTTAATATTTACCTGCTGAAGGACATTTGAGTTGTTTCCAGTTGGGGCTCTATGAATAAAGCCACTATGAACATTAATGGTCAGTTGTTGTGTGAAGATAAGTTTTCATTTCTCTGAGATAAATCCCAGGTGTGCAATTGTTGCATCATATGTCCTTTGCATATTTAATTTTATAAATGAAATTGCCAACTCTTTTGAAATCTAATTTTTTATACCTTGTTTTGTATCCTTTGTATTTACATATTTAACATTTGGAAATTATACCTTGCAAAAATGACATTAAACATTTAATATTAAATGCAATTTGTAATGGTTTTGAGGCATGGTTGTTATGCAAGGCTATTTTTCTGGGATGAGTCACTTAACTAGTAGGTGAGCCTAGCAGGTTGTCCAGCTTTTACATCATAGGGAGATCTTATTTTTCTCTATTCATTAACTCTATCATGTATGTTAATATACTTTCTAGGAGTATTTAATGGTTATTAATAGAATAATGTGCTTTTATATGTCTAAAGGCATACCCAATTAATTTTGTCCTCAATTTAAGCCCTTCAAATGTTCAGTGATCGAACTCTTGAGAGTTTGATGTTAAGTCTGTCTCTAAATACAGATGCTGTTTGATTGCAGTACCCATTCATGCAAGTGCCCTGACCTTGCTGTTCTCCCTTAAAATTTCTTTATAGATTTTTCCTTCCCAAAAACAGCCTTTGAGATGATAAATGCATATATCTCTAGACCAGTGGTTCTCAACCTTCCTAATGCCGCAACCCTTTAATACAGTTCCTCATGTTGTGGTGACCCCCAGCCATAAAATTATTTTCGTTGCTACTTCATAACTGTAATTTTGCTACTGTTATGAATCGCCATTGGAAATATGTGTTTTCCGATGATCTTAGGCAACCCCTGTGAAAGGATCGTTCGACCCCCAAAGGGCTCGCAACCCACAGGTTGAGAACCGCTGCTCTAAACAGTGGTTAGAGTGTTGCTTCTTCAGCAGGACAATATCAAGTGTATTTATTTCTTATCTTAACCCTTGTACATACTATCTCAACTTCCATGCTCACAGCTATTGCATTTTTTTTTTTTTATCATGTAGTTTTTGGCTTTGTATCTGGCGTTGCTATTTGATTAGTCCTATAGTGTTTTACTTTTTTCTCATCTTCAGTTGTTTCTTCCGTGATTAACTTTTCAGCTGGATCTTTGTGGTTTTATTTTACTTTCATAGTTCTCTTGATCTTAGATTACCCATAGTTCAAGAAATAATTTTTTACAATAGCAAAGTATATATCTGCATAGATGAAACTCAGAAATGAATACAGTTTTTAAAAGTACTTTATGCATTTTAACTTCCAAATAGGTAATAAGTTTTTAATATCACATGTTATGGGAATTCAAAAGTTAAATTTTTAAAATGAAGAAATAAGTGCTAAGAAAACTTAAGATTTTTTTTTTAACAACCAGTAGTTACCTACTATTTTTAACAGTTACAAATAATAAATGTGACTTTTATGTGATCACTGGATGTTTGTCCTTTCATGGTCTGGATTTACCAAATGAAAATCACACTTCACTAAACCTTAGGAAAGTATACTTTAATCAAATGGATTTATTCTGTTAAATAAATACAAACCTTTTTCCTTTGTTACAAATGGGTACTCCATGTAAAAGAGAACTTAAATGCACACTGAAAAGATCATTTATTAGTAGTATGATGCCATGCATGTAAAGTGAGCAAGCTGAAGATTACCTTGGCAACCTTGACATTTTGGGCCAGATAATTCCTTAATGTTGGTGGCTCTCCTGTGCATTAAAGAATGTTCAGCAGCATCTTTAGCCATGCCAGTAGTACAGGGGCATATTCTGTCTTTATTCTTACATCAGATTTAATCTTTAGGCTCTCTATATTTTTAGATTGTGTCAAGGAAAATTCTGAGCCTAGAGATGGGAACAGGATTGTCTCCACTAAAACAGCAAAGTGGACTCTTTATTTTGCTCCTCAGCTCTGCTTAGTATATGCTGGATCTTTTTTGGTCTCTGCACAGCAAAACTTGTGACCCTACTATCTATTCCTTTTCAACTTCTCTGTATGATTAGTGACTCCTATCACATATTTTGAGCTAAGGAATAAATAAATACTAATGGTTCCTGGGTTACCCTCCCGAATCAGATTTGAATTTTTGTAGGCCTGAGTCTGAAAAGGCTGAGTTACATGGAAAATTTTAAGTTAGGGTGAGGCTTTCCATATGAACAACTATAAACCTAATTTTGCCCCACCCTGTATTATAATAACTATATATAGTTTCAGATGGGTACTAGACATACTGGGTGATTACTCTGTAAGTTATATAAATGTCTACCATTAATATAATAATTGTATGTCAACTGTAATTGAAAAGATTTTAGTTATTAAAAATAAATAAATAAAAAGTAACTAAAATTAGGGCCAGGCCACTGACAAAGATGTTTGTGGTCAAATTAGCCCTTCAGTGCTTGTAGCACATCACAGAGTTGTACTTTATTTGAATGCACACAATGGAGATCGTGATTTCAAAAGCCTGAAAAGTCCCTTATCTGAGTGAAATAAAGTCCAGTCCAGTATCTCACACAGTGAGTGGTTGAATGAATAACATTGTGTGGCATTGTGAAGGATGGGGTGTGAGCTTGAATAGGCAGATTTTGATTCCTCAGAGAGATCCCTGAATTATCTTAATGTCTTAAATTTCTTCATCACCTATACACTGTCAAACCACCAAATCTCAGTTCTTGCTTTGAACCAACTCTTGAATACACTTATCACTTCTTCACTGCGTATTTGAATGCTGAAGACTCTCCTAGCTACTTGTCTCTCCTCCATTCCCCACTGCCAGACTAATTGTTTGTTTTTTTCAACTTTTGCTGAATCACAAAAATCTCCTGTGTTCCTCCACACCTGGCTCCATTGGGTCTATTCAGCATTATCTCCTACTTCTACAGAAAGGAACCTGCTTTCTCACAGACCACGTTTTTTCACTAAGTTCTGACTGTACAAACTCATACCTGTTCTGTGCTTTTTGTTTGTTTTTCACTTTTGTATGGGATGAAAATATTCATTCTTACCACCTGATTGTATTCTTACTCAGTACCCAAGGTTCACCCCAGGCCCACCTCCTGCACAGGGGTATCCATAAGTCCTTTATTCCATATTGATTTCTCCTTGCTTCATCTGAAAGCATTGATGGCAGGCAGTGCTTATTTTGGCCCTTAGCAATAAATGGCTTCGTTCAAAATAATAACAAATAGCTTTGTGTGTGCATTTTGCCTCTTTAGATAATTGATAAATTCCTGGAAAGCAAGTGTTTTGTGCTTTTTATATTTCATTAGTATGTGATTATATGCATAACAAGTACTCAGTGAAGACTTAGATCAGTGGCTGGCCAGGTACTGATTGCATTCTAATTCTATTTTTAAATATTTTAAAACCAAAATCAAATAGGCTTATAGAAACTGATACCACCCACCATCTGTAGTATCAGACTAAAGTTAAGAAGCATGGACTTTCTGAATGTCAGAGAAGGAAAGTGTATTTCCTCAGGTGAGAACTGAAAGTAGAGGCCTTGGAAATGGAAAATCAACTAAGAGTATATAAAAGGAAATCTATTTGTGATAGAGTTTGAATTATGGGGCAATTAATGGCACCTCTAATATGAAATGTATGTCATTATTGACCTACAGGTAGTGGAAATGAGTAAATATATTAACTGATAGTTGACATGGATCATAAAACATTTGATTACAGAATTCTATCTGATCTTAATTTTCTTCTTTTCAGACACCCAGATACCTCTCGTTGCTGCACAAATGGACATTTGAAAGTGCTGTTGTCAAACACTTGCAAGCATGGAGACTTCGTCACTGCTGTCCTCATTGAATGATGAGTGTAAATCTGACAATTACATTGAGCCTCACTACAAGGAATACTATCGAGTAGCCATTGATACGCTGATTGAACATGGGTTAGAAGCATACCAAGAATTTCTTGCCAAGGAGCGAGTATCAGACTTTCTAGCTGAAGAAGAAGTTAATTATATTTTGAAAAATGTCCAGAAAATTGCACAAAGTACAGTACATGCTACTGATGATTCCTGCGATGATACCTCGTCCTCAGGGACTTACTGGCCTATTGAATCTGATGTGGAAGCTCCAGATCTTGACTTGGGCTGGCCATATGTGTTGCCTGGACTCTTAGGGGGTACCCATGTAGACCTCCTCTTTCATCCACCAAGAGCACAGCTACTTACAATTAAGGAAACTATTCGGAAAATGATAAAAGAAGCAAGAAAGGTAATAATATTTCATTTCTAAGTGAAACATTTGAAATATATGGAAAAGCACCAGAATAGTATAACACATATGTATATTAAAATAATCTCTGTGTATGAACCATGCCTATTATTTTTAGGAAATATACCTATGGACACATAGGAAGACTGTACTTCTTATATCTTGCATATATCTGAGACAGCTGTAAGGTACCTTGCTAATGGTGGAAATTTCATTCTCTTCATAATGTTCATACACCTGAGACCTTATGTCCATGAAGGCTAAGGTGTGTGGACACCTGAATGAGATGATTTAACATATTTACAAAGTTCAAAGCACTTAAATTTTTCTTAATCTCTGAGACGAAATATGTTATTGGTAAATCTGGTGAATGTTCTTCATTCTCAATAGGACTGAGCCTTAATTTTTGCTCTGGATATAGTTTATACTATTAAATAAATCATACATTTACTTATTTATTTCCTGAGTTGTGTGGAAACAGTGTAAAATCAGGCATGATAATGTAAAATTCTGAAGGAAGGTCCTGAGGTACTTCCCATTTTTGGGCCTCAGTATTCTTTATTAAATATTGATGTTGGCTTATAAATCTCAGAAATTCTATTTTAGAGCTCATATGTAACTGCACAAATTTTCTTTGACTCCTTTAAATAAAATCTACTGAGAGTTATCTGTGTACTCAGCATCATGATAGGCACTTTGGAGACTATAACAAAATTTCCTAAGCTATTTATTGAGCTCAACCTAGAGGTTTAAAATGTATGGACAGCCAGGCTTGTGTGGCTCAGTGGTTGAGTGTCGACCCATGCATCAAGAGGTCACTGGTTCGATTCTTGGTCAGAACATATGTCCAGGCTGTAGGCCTGATCCCCAGTGGGGGGCATGCAGGAGGTGGCCAGTTGATGTTCTCTCTCATCATGTTTCTTTTTTTTTTTTATTCTCACCTGAGGACATTTTTTTTGCATTTATCTTCAGAAAGAACGGGAGGGAGAGAGGGAGGAAGAGAGAGAGAGAGAGAAGCATCGATGTGAGAGAGACACATTGACAGGTTGCCACCCACACGACCCCAACCAGGGCTGGGGACAAACTGCAACCAAGGTACGTGCCCTTAGCGGAAACCAAACCCGGGACTCTCTGGTGCGCAGGCTGACGCTCTAACTGCTGAGCCAAACCGGCCAGGGCATCATTGATGTTTCTATCTCTCTCTCCCTCTCCATCCTCTCTCTCTCAAATCAATAAAGAAAAAAAAAATATATATATATATTAAGAAAAATGTATGGACAGAAAAGTATCTTAGTTACAGATACTATATAATATAGAATTTAGATCTAAAAGAGACCTTAGGATGCACACATACATGGGGTTGTTTTCTTTCATGTCAACAAGGCACAGAAATGCATGAAAAGCATGCATTTATGAAGTGCAGAAATACAAGATCCTTGAGCTCTACAGTGACACTAGATTACAGAACAGGCAACTGAAAGCCTTGCAATCATGTTAGGGAGACACAATGTTCTGAGGCTGATGTCAAATGGAAGATGTTTTTTCCCTAAACCTCGTAAACTCAAATAACCTGACTTTTTAGCCGTGCTAACTCCTTTAGCAGGATTACCTTAAAGAAAGCATTAATCTATTTCAATTGTTAAAAATTAGCAATAGAATCTGACACACGGTAGGGATCCAAACTTTTATTGAATGAATTGAAATGTCAGTTCAATTTCCTGAATTGAACCATTAGTATTTTGAAAACTGTACTATCCTATGCTCTGTGAACAAATTATACAGTTTTAGTTTGTAAAACTACAGAACAAAAGTCAAGACTATATATGAGTCCTTGCCAAGGTAAAATAAATATCAAGTACCGACATTTGCTAATTTTTGTTTGGGAACACGGTATGTTTTTGAACCACTATGTCATTAACTAAAAATTTAAAAATGAATTCGTGAAGATTAATACTATTATTATAGTAAACTTAGTAGTTATGAATTCACCAGCCCACACCACAGCTAGTTTCCTATGGGGCATTGCATTTCTGTGACACAAAATGAAATTCAGGAGGTTTCATGAGTTCTTGGGCTAGCACTAACTGGAAACTAAACAGTAGGCATGAGCATTTGATGTATTTTTCTTTTTAACGTGGCAGCTATTTATTTAGAGAGACTCTAAATGTAATATTCTCTGTCTGGTCATTGTCTTCAGGGAATTCCCATGTGCATTAATGAGCTGAGAAACTTGAAGTCCATACTGTGAAACAGTAGTGTGGTATTATGTTTCTTTTACACAAAATCGAAGTGACATAAGATAAGAAAGAGAATTTCTACCTTTATTCAATTTGTATATACATATCCAAGATGAATTCAAAGGAAGATAATTATTCGAACCTTGTAAATTGTAAATATTGTAGTTGACTATAAATCATAACAGATAAATTAGTGTTTTCTTTTTTCCCCTCAGAGCATTGAAGAATGTGTTAGTTTTTCCCCAGATGCAATAAATATTGAGGTCAAATGAGATATATATATATATATATATATATATATATATATATATATTTATATATATATATATATATATGGAATATATATTTCTGAAGTATTTTGGAAATTTCTTCATGTGTCACTATGTTTATTTAAATATTTTTGAAGGATCCAACACTCCAGAAATTTAAAAAAATATATATATTGGCCCCCTATTCCAAGAGTTTAGACTGTTTAGGCCGTATTGGACAAGGTCCTCTAGGATAATTTTTAAAATAAGAGCAAATGTTATGAAATAAAAGCCTGTCAGAATACATCGCTTTTAAAATATTAAGCCCAGTTTTCATGACTATCACTTGTTCAGCAGACAAGTCAGTTTCTTTTAATTCTTCAGAATCAATGGAAGCCTATTAGTTATCAGGATAAGCTTTCTGTTTTTGAACTGTTTTCAGAGGACAAATTCTCTTTATTGGTAACTCTCAATGAATTGTCATGTCATTATAAATAGATGATCTTTTTTTCAGAAAATGTTTGAACAGTGTTTATTTTCATGGATAGAAGAAAGTTTCATGTCTCCAAATTTCTCAGGGATATTTTTTTGGTAATCAACATTATGAAACTCTATGGAGATACGAGGCCAAATAAGTAGGGCTAGAAAACAGCAAACAGAACCCAGAAAGCCATCTCAGAGAAAAATTTAAATCCATTTTCACCTTTCTGTTTGCAGTTGAGATAAGGTACTTCTGAATATAAATGTCATATTATTGAAAAATCTTAAAATTAATAGAGGAATCAAAAAGCAATTTTCTTAGTGGTCCAAACATCTGAAGTCTGATCATGACCACCAAGTTAACATTTCAGTCCCTTGAGAAAGTAAATAAAAATGATACTATATTTTATTTATCTTTACTGGAAATATTTTTTTTTTGAATTTCACTAATTTATCTGTAATTAATTTGTTGACCTTAAACAAATAGCCAGATGTTTCTTTAGCAAAAATGGGTTACTCAGGAACAAAAATAAAGAACAATTTGGGACATGTGATCTAACCATGAACCATGCACAAATCCGGAGAACAAAGGAGACGAATCTTTTTTTATAAAGGGAATGGGGACTTATAGGGGCTGTTGTAAACAGAATCCATTGGAGGAAAATGAGAGTTTGTAGTGTAGTGGCTTTTCTTTGGCTGAATTGTAACAGTCTTTCATTGGCTGAGTGGTTGCTGGGCAAGGAGAAGATCCTCCTTCCTGCTGCAGTAGTAGTAGAAAAACATCTTCCTGTTGGAGGTGGAAATTGACAGAGTTAGTACATGAGAGCCCCCCCCCTAATTTAAATGAGGTTCTGTTTCTTAATCTTCACAATTTCTATCTTAATACAATCTTTAAGTCATTCTGATTTTATAAGAATAATATACTCTTTATAATATTTTAGAAATCCATAGATTTTTTTTTTATTGATTTGTTTTATTTTTGCCAGTTGTCACTTGAAGTTGTTTAGAGGGTTTCCCCCTCCCCCTTTTCTTTTGCTTTTCTTTCTGTTTGCTTATATTGTTATTTGAGAATTTTCCTTTGGGAAAATCCAATTGCAGGTAACATCTTATATGTGCCCTAAAAGGGCCATATTTTTACTTACTGGCCAGTTTTCTAACCTTTTTCTATTTTTTACTATGTGGTTGACATAATTATATTTGGGTCAACTTTGTGAAGTCTGATAGCGTCTAGCAAGACTTTCCCACATAATTATTTGTCTCTCAAGAGGTGTTCCCAAGATGATATATGCATATATTCCTAATTACTATGAATAACTCTTATGAAAATACCCTCTCTCATTACTGAAAAATGTCATCTTTCATTAAAGTAATTTTTCTTCTAGCCACTCAGTGTTAGATATCTATAAATTATAACTCTTGATAGTCTTGAATATGTAAATGTTTAACCAGAATGCTATTTGCCTCTCTGTTTCCTAATTCTAGGCTAGCTGCTTCTGGGAGATGTGAATCTTACTCTTGTGAAATAGGCATCAAGAAGATACATAAGCAAGAGTCTAGTGAGAATTAGGGCAGAGTAATTCCTGAGGTGCTCTGTACTGCATCTTCTGAGTTCAGGTCTTGGTTCCTCCCTGAGTCACTGTTCCTGGGTGTGTCTGTTATGGCCTAGGGAATTATTAGTAATACAGAGAAACATTAACTACCAGCTGGTCCCATGGCAGCAACTGGGAAGGTGAAGAGATGATGGGGCGTTTCCTGGGATGTGACTGGTATTATAAAAATAGTACTAGATTAGAGGCTTGATCACCAGGGTTCTTCCAGTAACTAGGTATGGATTCAACAAGTTACTGCACCTCCCAGGTGTCTTCATTTATTTAGTGAACTATATGAAGCAAAGCATTTTAGTGTTTTTCAAAAAAATCTAATGTTCCTTTCAAAATCTCTAAATAGTGCTTACCAACTCAAGATTATGTCAGTGTTATACTCCTTGCTGAATTAGTCCATTTATGAATAATTTTTATTGTGTCATAGTGTGTCACTTCCGTCCACGTTATTTTGCAACTATATCCTGTCCAGCTAACTGATATTTCTGTATTCGTCTTTTTTAGACTGAGACCGTCTCTCTCCTAATGTTCTCAATTTTTGTTAAGAATTTCCCCCTTCCCTATTCTGTCTCTCTCACTGTGAATATTTTTATTCTTTGAATTTGAGTCAAAGTTACTTTCTTCCAGGAAATATCTTTTGTTTGGTGAGATTTCATGACATTTTTTATCTTTTGATGTCAATTTGAACATCTCTTCTCTGAATACGATGCATTATTTGTTAATATATATTTGTGTGTATGTGTGTGTGTGTGAGAGAGAGAGAGAGAGAGAGAGAGAGAGAGAGAGAGAGAGAGAGAGAGAAAGAGAAAGAGAAATAAATCTTGTTAACTCTGCACTGACTTTGCCGCCAGGGAACGGTTGCTGTGTATGGGAATACTCTTTCTTTGCCAAACTACTTCTGGTGCTATACAGAGAGATAACACGTTCTGTATTCTGCTCAGTTCATTCACATACTCCCTCCACTACTACCAATAACCATGATACGATCAAGTATATAATTTTTAATACAGTTACTGAAGGGAGAGGAGAGAGGAAGGAAGATAGCATATGGACTCTTTAACTTTATTGAAAGATAGAGTTTTGGGCTTCCTCGATTGATTTGATAACAAAGCTGCAGTCCCTCTCTCGTCCCCCTCTCTCTTTTTTTTTAATTGCCAAATTCAAATGATGCTTTTTGAAAATGAGGATTCATGGATTGGTATGAAGGCTCTGAATCTTAGCGTCCCAAACAGCTCTTTGTATTAGACATTACACTACAGTCTGCGCTTTATTTTTTGCATCTGTAAAATGGAGATCCCAATACTTCATAGGATCCTTGTGAGAATGAAATGATGTAAACGTCACCTCTAACATGACACCTACCACACATTCAGTACCCTGTGTGCTGTTGAGATGACAACTCCTCCTCCTGCACTCCCTCCTCTTACCACATTATGCCAGAGCTTTATAAAAAAAAAATTTGTGAAGCCATCAGTCTGTATTTTTGCATCACTGTGATTGGGCATTTGTTCTTTTTATTTTATTTTAACTTTTAAAAAATTGATTTTAGAGAGAGGACGAGAGAAAGAGAAACATCAAATTTTCCCAACCTTTTTATGCATTTATTGGTTGCTTCTTATATATGCCCTGATTAGAGATTGAACCCGCAACCTTGGCATATGGGGATGACACTCTAACCAACTGAGCTACCTGGCCAGAGCTGGGCATTTGTTCTTTGAACGTTCAGTATCTAACAAGATAGTATGTTACTAGTTATGCCATCTAGGATTATTAGCTGTCTGTGAAATGACTATTCCCAAAAATACTTCAGCGCATTTCTGAAGTATCATAATGGCTGTGTCCACTGCATTAGCTGCAGAGCAGCACAGCATTTTCCCAGGGCTGTTTCTTAGAAAGTTCAGAATGAGGAAACACTGATTCAACATAGTTTATTTGAAAATAAGACCTACTGTGGAGATAGCTTAGATGTATATTTTACATTCAGAATGTGCTGAAAGGTGTCCTCTTTTACGGGAAGCAGGTAAGTGTGGGAGACAAAATTTGAAACCATACTTTCTTAAAGTTCTGAAAATCTAAAAAAACGACAATGCTCCAATGAAAAGCTAAGGGAGGGAGGGCATGAACTATAGACAAAAATAATCTTTCCATTTTCAGCTAGAATTTTAAAATATCTTTTTTTTTTAATTTATTTTTTTAGAGAAAGAGGAAGGGAGAGAGAGATAGAAACATATTCATCAGCTGCCTCCTGCACGCCCCCTCCTTGGGACCGAGCCTGAAACACAGGCATGTGCCCTGGCCGGGAGTCAAACCGGGACCTCTCAGTCCATGGGATGACACTCAATCCACTGAGCCACACTGGCCAGGCTCAGCTAGAATTTTAAAAGTGATAATTTTATTAGCTTTTTAAATAAAGACATCATACAAGTGTTTTATATGTATGAAAAAAAACAAGGTTTTGTAAAATTTGAGTTAATATTTATCATAGACCTACAATTTGTTGTCAAAATTTGGTTTAAAAAACTCTTGAGTTTTTGAAATATTATTACTACTTACTAAATATTTCTGACATAATTCAAAAAGTGATAATATTATTTAAAGTAAATAGCCTTAGCTTAAATCAAACAAATAAACAAAAAAAAAAAAACAATGCTTTCTTGCTAGAGGGGCTATTTTATGCTTTGTTGAAGCAAAAAATATCAGTGTTATGAAAAAATAAAATTGTTAAATTCTTGGTTGCACACTAAAGTCATCTTTAATTTATGAGTTTCAGATGTTTTACTAGACAGTGTGTTATCAGGTAAAAGCTAACGATCACCCATGATTTCTATTTTTAACCAACTTTCATTTGAAAATTAGCAACTTGGGAAAGAGTTCAACCTTAAAAAGAAAAATTAGAATTACTATGAGAGATAATAAATTCACCAGAAATGCTGCCTTGACAATATTACCTTATACCTCCATTAGTTGTTGGGGGAAATTTTTTAAATTTTTATTTTATTTTAGAGTGCATATGACTTATCTCATCAAAGGAAATGTTTTTGAAACCATTTTCTCTGCTCAGTTATTACACCTTGATACTCTTTTATTTTTGTTTTTTCCAAAATAATCTGTGAGAAACCATTCCTGCAGGGACTGCATGTGGTGTGTATAATAATCTTTCCATTAAACTTTGAGGGATTGTTATGGACTATGGGGAAACTTTAGTTCTGTGACTTCTGAGATCTTTGAAGTAAAGAGCTTATTTTTTATGATTATTTCTGTTATTCATTTTCCTTTCTGTCACAGGATTAAAATAAAAACCAAACATTCATCTAGTTACTTTTTGAAGTGTGTAATATTTTTTCTGATAACACATCTTTCGTAGTTTGTTGGAATGGCAAATCAAATTGTCATCATAAAATATTACGTTCATAAAATATAGAGTTTTCCTAATGTGTAAATAACACCTAAATTTCATAGGGATAGAATTTAGCAGTCTTACAAACTCAGATGCCTTTAGGGCCAAGCCAGAAAAGCAACCCTATAGAGGAAAAAGGAGCAAGTGGTATTCCAGTGAGTGAATCCAACATAGAGGAAGAGAAGATGACTGGAACTTATAGGAATTCTTGTTTATTATTTTTTTTTTATTTTTTATGAGAATTAATTTCTTTTTATGATATATTTTTATTGTTGAAAGTATTACAGATGTCCTTCCTGCCCTACCCCCCCCCCAATTTTGATATTCCCCTCCCTGCTCCCACATCCCAACCTTGCCTTTACCGCATTGTTGTTTCTGTCCATTGGTTAACTTGTTTAAAATGTTATAAATAAAATGTAGCTTGCAGCTGAATGTGATGATAAGCTTAGGATCTCAGGTATACCTTGAGACATCCTATCAAAACTTAACTTCCTTAAGAATAAGGGCACATGGCATTCCTTTTCTGTCCTCCTTATGAGATGTAAAATCTTATAAAGGTTAGTTATGGGAGCCTTTTTGAGATGATGAAGGCTGTTAACACTGGATGGACATTTTGTATTTTAAGGATTCTGCCTGCTCTTCTAGAGTTGCCACAAATTCATCATGTGGTATATGCTTTTATATCAACCATTCAGATCTTTTAACTAGTCACTCTTCAAATTATTGTGAAAAAATTGTTTGTTTTTTATCATCAGGAATGGATTGCCTTCTGAGTCTGTGCAATGAAATTACATTATATGATCTAATAAAGAGTAACAGGTAGTATTAATTGAGCACTTTTGTCATACACTGTGTTAAGCACTTTAGATAGATTATGTTAAATTGGCCTTTACAACCATCCTGTGAAATATGTACTTTTATCATTCATATTTTACAGATGAATAATCTGTATTCTTATGATAGGTGTGGCTCTAGTCAGTGGTAATGACCCAAGATGGTGATAATTGGAAAGTAATCATGACTGCATATTCGTAAATAGAAGTGATGGAGGACCTAGCTGAGAGGGTCTAGGATTGAGACCAGTGGGTGATGTGGAAGTATTAGTTTCTAAATGAGCCAGGTACAAGAACATTATGGCATTGCTATTAGAAGTCAGAAGTAGCATACTTGGAACTGAGAGAAGGTTATACTAAGTAGATGAAGTGTAGCACCTAGAATGCAGACTAGATCAGGAGACACTGAAAAGAAATGGTTTTCTGGTTCAGATATGGGGAAGATTAAAAAAAGTAAGAGGACAGTCAGACGGTGAAGTTATCTTTTGACCTCTGCTGGGTTTGGCTATGAGGATCAGTCTTTGGCTAGCATTACAGGTGAAAAGCATGGCAGACTATTCTCACTCAGCAAATGTTTATTTAATACCTACTGTATGCCAGGTGCTATTCTAAACTCTGGGGATATGTAAGATAATAAAACACCAAAAAAAGCCATACCTTTGCATGGAGCTTTCATACAAATGGGGAGAGAGATAATAAGCATAATAAATGAGGATTGCTATGGAGAAACACAAAACAATCCATAAATATGGTTGGATAGGAGGATTGGTGGTGAGGGTTAATTTTAGATAGAATTCTCAGAGTAGACCTCATCAAGAAAGTGACTTTGGAGACTAGATTTGAGGAAAGAGATAATGAGCCATGCATCTATTTTCTGGCAGAGCAGACCAGACAGACTCTGTGTGTGTGTGTGTGTGTGTGTGTGTGTGTGTGTGTGTGTGTGTAGAGAGAGAGAGAGAGAGAGAGATAGTAAGGTTTAGGGCAGGAGCATGGCTTCTTGTTTGTTAGAAGAACAGTATGGATGGCAATTGCTGGACCCATAAAAGCAAAGGGGATATGAGTAGGTGAGTTTAGAGAGGTAATAAGGAGATCCTCATGAGCCATTATAAGAAACTTGTCTTATGCTCTGTGTCAAATGGGGAGCCACTGGAGAATTTTGAGCAAAAGAGAGACCTGATCTATTTCAAAGATGGTGTGTTTTAAGAGGATACATCTGGCTGCCATTTTAAAACTTGATTAGAGAAGCTTAATAATATCAGAGGCTATTAAAATAATTTGTATGAGATGAGGGTGTTAGATGGTCAGGGTATTAGCAGTGATGGTTAGATTTTGGATATATTTTGAAGGCAGTAAAATGTGGATGTGAAATAAGTTGAAAAAGATAAGACTACTCCAAAAATTTTGGCTTGAGAAACTGGAATGATAGTGTTGTCATCCAAAGTTGGAGTCAGAGTCAGCAGAGGGTTGGATTAGGAAGCAGGCACAGAGACCAAGTTACAGAGACTTGGCCATTTTCACCACAGCCATAGGATGGTTGACCAGTATTACCTCAGCCACCAAGACCTACAGATACGTCTAAGTAGAGATTAGGGTTCACATTAGAATCTAAACACAGAGTGCCTGGACTTGGAGATCAGTCCTCATTTTGAGGGTGTAGATGAGGGATGGCATTAAAAGTAACTTGGATAAGATTCAGATACAAAGGAATGGGTAAATACAGAGTATGAGATAAGAAGAAGACTGACTGGATGCTGACCCGGGACCTGATAAAACAGATTATATAACCTCCCAAGAAGTAGAACCTCCCAAAGGCAATTATTAAGCAACTCCCATATGCTGGGTCAGGTGTGTGAAAAACAGAATAAGGAACCAGGAAGGTATCATTTGGGTGATCCCTTTTTTCATAAGTCATTTTGGTTGAATGAATTTTGAGAAGTAGGACATGTATGGTGGAGAGCTTGGCAATTTTAAAGAGGGGATTTGGGGGGAGTAGAGTTGGGTGGAAAAAGGAAAGTAGGGGTTGGTGAGAGGTAGATTGAGATCAAATTGTGCCGGTTCTTTAACTCAGATTTGTGGATATGAATGGTGGGAAGTCGTGAAATGTTTCTGAGTAAGTCAGTGATGCCATCATCCCTGGCATTGAACATACTAACATTTTGTTGGTGAGCTAAAATGTAGAGGAAAATATAAAATAGGTTATAAGGGATAATCCTCACCAACAGGCTAACAATAGCCTGTAGTCAATGAAAATTCAATATAAAACACAATCTCATCGCCCTGGCCAGTTTGGCTCAGCGGTTAGAGCGTCGGCCTGCGGTCCAGAGAGACCCGGGTTCGGTTCCTGCTGGGGGCATGTACCTCGGTTGCAGTTTGTCCCCGGCCCTGGTTGGTCGTGCGGGTGGCAGCCACTCGATGTGTCAAAAAAAAAAAAAAAAAAAAAAAAAAAAAAAAAAAAAAAACACAATCTCATCTAGAAGAGGATATACCATTAATTTCTTGCTAGAATTTCCTGAAAAATATAACTACATATTTAATTCTGTATCTTAAGGAAGGTGATTTTTGGGGCCTTAAAGCTATTTTTAAAAGTTCTTAATTATCTAATTTTAAGTCCACGAAATATATTTCTGTACAAAAAAGTTTCAACTATATATGCATAGTTTAATTCTATATGTACTTGTTGAATCCCTGCTATGTACAAAAGACTCTGTTAAGTCACAGATTTATGGGAGATTTATAGGTGAAATGCTGTGTGTGTATTGACATTTATGTGCATGACCTATGTATTACAAAGGGTCTGGATTCCCCCCTGCCCCCTACCTTCTTACTCTTTAAGTATCAGAGTAGAGACACTTCCTGAAGTTTCAAGTAGAAAAAAAATTTATACCTGTAAAATATATATTGACAAACACAATTGTGTTTTCTTACTAGTTCAAGTTATTAGTTCAACAAATGTATATAGTAAAGGTTTATTTATTTTTTAGTCAGAGTATATATATTCTTTATAGAAAATTTGAAAAAAAACTACAGTGAAGGCTTAAGAAAATAAAATGTAGACATATTCTTCCTTGTTAGATGAATAGATGGATAGAGACGTACATGTACATACGTTTGTGTGTGCAGGCATATATAATACCTTATATAGGTCTCCGAAACAGAATATACTTGTGTAATATACTCTTGAGATTATGTATAAAAATGTGCCTCCTGCTTTTTTTCACTGAGGACTTTCCCCATAACAAAGTAATAGATTTCCTATACCAGTAGGCAGTAGCATTACAAAGGAGGCAGCACTGGGAGCTACCTGCCCTGTGTGCAGGTAATAAGGAAGCTCATAGTCTCTAAGGAATTTAAAATCAATGCTAAGATTGACCAAAATGCAGTCTGCTTTTTATTACACCATGTGCTGGCAGTTGTAAATAATATCAGTAATACTTTGTTCCTGCTCCCCAGGACAGACCCTCATGCAGGCAGGGCAGATCCCTGCAGCATCCACCTGTCCTTACCTCTCCTCCCACCCCTTGGTACACCAGTGCTGATATAACAAGGGTGTCATGGTAATCTTCCTGTAGAAATGAAGAAAGCCTCGTAACTGTTTGCGTGTAATTATTAGCCACTCAATAATCAGTTGACTCTTGAAGCTTTAAAAGCAGAAAAATCAGTAGGTGTACATTTTCTTTCACAAACCAAAACTTCCCTTTGGGCTGGACTAATTTCTTGTTAATAATTACATTTTGATTCCCCCTCCCCCCCACAAGAATTCAAAACAAATATTTTAAACAAGTTAATAAATGTGAGAGGCAAAAACATTGCCATCTGGCTAAATATCAATCCAATATGTGCTACTGGAAAATCCATAATCATGAATAAAAAGCAGCATCTGAGTCATAGAAGTCATATTCAAGCCTGCTGAAATTCTGGAGCATTTATGGATGGAAAATAAATAAATAAATTAAATAAATAAATCTGAGGGTTGTGACCAGGTGGTCTTTTTACAGATGGGCAGTTGGAAATTGAGCAAGTCCAAAAGTCCAAAATCACCCAACTGATTAGTATCTACCAAGTCAAATAGGATTCAGGAATCTTGATTTTCATTCCATGACTCTCACATCGTATCGCTTTTCTACTTGGGAAGGAGAACTAAATTTATTAATGACATTAATAATATCTAACATTTGTTGAGTGATATGTGCCAGGCAGAGGTTGGAGCTCTTTATATGTATTTAGGTTCACAGTACCCCTCTAAGATAGTACCTCTATGGTCTCCTTTCAGAAAGCAGGGAGGACCAAAGAATTTAAATCATTTATACTAGGATTTAGAAGTAGGAGATGGCAGTGCGGGTATTTGAGCCCAGGCAGTGGGCCCGAACAGAGCACTTCACCATCAGCATTACCTCTGATGGACTATTCCATACTGGTACTATGAAACCAACTGAATCCTCACAACACTTCTGTGTTGGTACTATGACATTCGATTTCTGGTTGTGCACCAGACACAGTCCAACTCAATTAGCATGTGGCTCTTGATGTTGAAAGAGGCCTGCATGATCCTTGCCTCTGTGCTTTATCTTTTCCCCCTTCCTCCACTCACCTTATACTCGTGTTACTGAATTCTCTGGGCCTTCCATGGCAGCTCATTCCTTCCTAATTTTGTACATGGTTATTCCCCTACTTCGAGCATTCTTTCTCATACTCTCTGCCTTCCATTCATCCCTTAAAATCTGTGTTAAATTTCATGTTTGGTTGAGTTCTGATCAATTCCTTTACTTGACTTTGATTAGTCGTCCTCTGTGTTGTTGTCACCTTATGCTACTATCCTTTGGTTTTAGATGAGATGTATTCTTCATTCTGTCATAGGACCTTGGGTTCTTGCTGTGGATTTTCTTAACATAGTCTCTCATTTCAATTGTAAAATCACCTGGCTTTTTGTGTGTGTGGCTAATTTAAAGATCATGTTTTTTTTTTGTTTTTTTTTTTCCTATGTATGCTTTTAAGACTTCCTTTTCATGAAGCTCTAATATAATGTAACTATGTGAATCCTTATTTTTCTTTTCTTTTTTTTTTTTCTCCTTAACAGCTTCTTGAATCTATGTCTTAAGGTCTATCTGCTGTTTTGGAAATATCTCAGGTAGAATTTTTTCACATATTGCTTCTGCCTTATTCTATTTCTTCTATTCTCCTAGGAATTATATATATATATATATATATATATATATATATATATATACACAACTCATACATGTTTCATATTTATTTTTGTGTTTTCCATAATTTTCTCTCCCTACTTAATTTTTGATGTTTTCTATATAGCTATATTTAAGCCACTAATTCTTTCTTCATTTGAGTAGTATTTTTTTATTAAACTTATCTGTTGTATTCTTAATTATGGTGTTGGTATTTCTCAGTCATATAAATCTTGAATGCCTCAGTAACAGTTATTTTAAAGTCTGTTTCTGATAACACCAATATCTGGGTCACCTGTAGGTCTGTTTCTGTTGTCTGTTTTGTTGTTGTTGTTGTTATTGTTGTTTTACTAGTGGTGTTTGGTCATTTGGTTCTTTTCTCTCATAATTTTGGAATTTTTGATTGAATGATGGATATTTAGTATGAAAAATTCCAGAGGTAATCTATTTTAGAGAGGATTTCAGTGTTTTTTTTTTTTGTTTTTTTTTTTCCTTTGGGTTGACAGTTAAAGTAAGACTAGATCACCTTATTCCATTCAGATATCATGAGGCTGAGATTTAGTCTTTCAGATTAGTGATCTGTCTCCAGTTTTCACTTATTCCTGCGGTAATTCTAGTGGGGTTTCTTTTGAACAGTGGAGATTTTTACAGGAGCCTTTCTTGGAAGAATCTGAACTACAAATTTTATCTTCTCAATATGATTGTTAAAAGCTTCTTAAGCTTTTTACTCTTATATCAGCTTCCTTTTATTTGGTTTCTCTTCCTTTTGGTCAGGGACAGTTTAGGATTTGGCAAATGTGTTAAGGTTAGTAACTGCATAGAATCTTGAGTTCACTTTATTGTGATTCCCTTTTCTCTGTGATTAGGGGGTCTTCAAGTCCTTTTTGCCTTGGTGGTACTGGAGTCCAGGTTTTATTTTCTTTATCCCTCTGAGATTGCTGAAAGCACTTCACCACAGTTTACTGTTTGGCCTCCTCACTCTGTGAATTGGCAAATGTGAAAAAAGTGTTAGGTGAAAAGGTGGCAGGAAAAACTTGGCTTACCTCATTGTTTCTCCTTTATGATCTTGGCTGCACAATCCTGGCTGACTTTATTTTTGTTTACCAGCCCTTATCATTGTTCCCAATACAAGCTATCATAGTCTTATATTGGAGTAGTCCCTTTCATTTTATTTTGAATGAATTAGTATGATTAAATATCACAAAATCTGCATGTGAATTTAAGAAAAAAATTATACATGTTAGGTATGTATTAAAAGAGTTTTAAATAAAAAGAAATGATAAGCTGTCACTTTTCTTTTCTTTATTGATTTTAGAGAGAGGAAGGGAGAGGGAGAGAGAGATAGAAACATCTGTGAGAGAGAACATTGATTGGCCACCTCCTACATGTCCCCCACTGGGGATTTGGCCCACAACTTGGGCATGTGCCCTGACCTGGAATCGAACTGGCGACCTCTTGGTGCATGGGTCAAGCTCAACCAGTGAGCCACATCAGCCAGGCAAGCTGTCACTATTTTAATGTTTAGAGAAATTATTTAACATTTATGTCTAGTGCTAAACTATAAATATTGCTCATTCAGTGAATCAGTTAAAAGCTATATTTATTTTATTTTGAGCATTTCCAACATTTATATGCATGGAAATCATCATCTTGAATTTTTTTTTTCTCTTGCCTTACTTATCTAACAGTTTCCTGTGCCGAGTACGTCATGAAACTCACTATTTCAATCATTATCTCAATGTAGTTTTGTCTATCTAAGCTACAGAGATAAATTTTTGTGTTTAAAATACTACTTAAAAATAGTATGCATGTAAGAATATGTTTGTGTGTTATATTCGATTTTTATATTTATGTATTATATTTTAGCTATCTAAGGATAGATGTTCATGTATCCTTACATACTAAGGATATATATATATATATATGAGTATATATATGAGTATATATGAATACATATGAGTATACATGCGCAGACATTTCAGTTCATCATGTTTAAAATCTTACAAGGAGCCCTTTGAGTCCTTGAAACACACACATTTTAATTCTATGGAAAATATAATGGGGTTTAAGGGCTCCTAGATTTAAAGCCTTAAAGAGTTAACTCTTTATGTCTTTTGAAATGGCATTAGTGCTGTAATGATTTTAGACTTTGGAGGATACTGGGATGGGATAAACTTAGTTTGCAAATAGAAATATTTGGGGAGGTGAATAGTGTTAGGCTGAATAATAGCCCCTGAAACATATTCATGTTCTGATCCCTAGAACCTGTAAATGATACTTTACATGGCGAAAAAGGATTGTACAGATGAAATTAAGTAAAGGACCCTGAGATTAGGAGATTATCCAAATGGGCCCTAAATGCAGTCACATCTTTATAAGATGGAGGCAGAGAGAGATTAGACAGAAGAGGAGGAGGCAATGTGACCACATTCGCAGAGATTGCTAGTCACTGGGTCGTACACCTGGAACTAGTATAATATTAGCCAAGGATTGCTGGAAGCCTCCGGAATCTGGAAGAGGCAAGGGATGGATTTTCTAAGGCAAGTGCAGCTCTGGCCACACCTTGATTTCAGCCCAATGAAACTGATTTCTAGTTTTGGGCCTCCAAACTTAGAAATAAGTCTGTTGTTGTAAGCCACATTTGTGGTAATTTGTTACAGTCGATTCAGGAAACAAATGCAGGCGCCATGTAACCACAGGTGTTCTCTAAATGCAGAAATAATGCTCCTTGAGCAACAGAAACCTCTTGACTGAATGAATACATGGCAGTTTTTTTAAAAAATAATCTTTTATTTTTCAATTACACTTGACATACAATATTGTGTTAGTTCCAGGTGTACAACCCAGTGATTAGACATTTATACAACTTATGAAGTGATCACTCTAATAAATCTAGTACCCATCTGATACCATACATAGTTACCAAATAATGGCATTAGAATTATCATAAATATTATATACAGAAGGATATAATTTAGTTGTAAAGTTTATATATAAACATTATATATAACTTTTATATTTGAACTATTTCTGTTAATCATTTTTTAAAATATATATAATGCCATAACCTACTCAAAGCATGCAGATGAAAATAAACAGCTCCAAATGAAACTAAATACAAGAATTCTATAGCATTATATCCTTCACATTTATATTCTAGAAAACATAGGTTTGGGAAAGTATAATGTTAATTGTTTTGAGTATATGTTTATTTCATCTTTTTTCTAAATCATTTGTCACATTTAAATAATAAATGTATTCACTGAGTCAAGCACACCAACCTTTTTTTCTAAATTACATTTCAAATAGTTCATTTCAGTTAACAATCCAATTTGAAAACGATTCAGCTCATTCCTAAAAAAAAAAGATTGTCATGCCATCTGTCTTTATTTTTTGTAAAGGAAGACGGATTCTGATTCAATCAACAGAGCTTTTAGGATTTATTTACATAGTTTTACAGTAGCAAAATTCCTGGAGCTCAAAGTCACAGATTTCCCAGAGCTTAGTTTCACATTAATGTATATATCTGCACTGTCTTATTTTTAAGGCTGAGAACAAAGAAATTGAGAGATCCCAAACACTTATTTAAAAATAGCACTTTAGGAAATGTGACCCAAAGAATGCATTCAACCCGGTCACATGTGAAAAGCTCCCCTTAACCTCAGAAGCAGAAAAAGACTAATTTTTTTTTCCTGGTAACTGCTGAAGAAACTGCTACATAGATTGCCATAACCTGTGTAACAGTATGTTCAATTCATGTAATCATATTAATGAGAAAAAACAGTGATAACAACAATGTTTAAAATTATTCTTGTTTGTCATGGGGCTTAACATTCTGGATTGAATATCTTCATTCTCCTCGAATGCTAAGGGCTGCTTCCCTGGAAAATTCCTGATGTTTAGTTTCTAATTCCAAACTTCCCAGGTGGTGTCATTTAAAGTTCCAGCTCTTCCACATCAAAAGCCTAATTTCAGCCCAGCCATAGTGGCTCAGTTGGTTGAGCATTGTCTTCAGTTGCTGGTTCACTTCCCGGTGAGGGCACATAGCTTACCTGGGTTGTGGGTTTGTTCCCTGATCGGGGCATGTAGAGAAGGCAACTGATTGCTATTTCTCTCTCACATTGATGTTTTTCTCTCTCCCATCCTCTCCCTAAGCATGTCCTCAGGTGAGGATTAAAAAAAAATAAAGAAAGAAAGCCTAATTTCAGCTACCCTTTCTTCTAACAGTTTCTTCAGAAGGAAAAAAAAAAATTCTCTGCTCTTGACAACCCCCCTCCCTTTGCAGTTCTATGACTTTGATTTTTATACTTTTAATTCCAGGTGTATTTATGGTTATTTCCCTTCTGCTTTCCAATATGTCACTCCTCTAGTGTGTTGCTTGCCTCCACCCACTATCATCTCTTTCTATCATTCTTTATCTCTTACTTTTTAACCATTATACTTCCCTAAGAAAGTCTCCATCATGTGTCCCTACTTCCTTATTTCTCTTTCCTCCCAACCCTTCCATACGGATTTCTCTTCCATTCCTCTCCTAACCTGGTGTCTCATAGTCCACTGTAGTCCACATGGTCAGGACATGCCGGCAGCTTTCTAATGACCTGCAGTTTCTTCTCTTCTCTGTCAGTGATGTTCACCCTTAATTATCCTACCATTGGTTTCTGTGTGTTTCTCTCTGTTCTTTCCCTGTCCTATTATGTCTTAATGTCCTTTGGTAACTCTCTTTCCATCTCCTGCAAGTGAATGCTTAATGTATTTTTTATTCTTGGATCTGTTCTCTCTGCGCATTTTATTCCTTAATGCTGCTTTCCAATTCCATACCTTCAGCTACTGCTGCTCTTTACAGCTCTGGTCTTCTCAACATTGGCCCCTAACCCTGACAGTCCAGCATCTTTACCCGTATGGCCCAATGGACCTTCAAATGATGTATGTCCAAAATAGTACCAAGAAGTTTGTGAAGTTCACAGAAGTTATTCTGTCTTCTCACTGTTAAAGGCATCATCAATTTCATAGACACCAAGGCCACAGTATCTCAGAAGCACATGTGATTCATCCCTCTCTCATCTTATGCCTCCAGTTTTGTCATCAGGCAGAGCTTTGGACTTCTGCCGCGTCTACCTCCTCCTAATTCTCTCCATTGCTTCCGCCCATGTGCTGCTCTCTACTTTTCAGGTTAATTGCATCAGTCCCTCTAACTCATCTTGCTACATAATAATTCTGCTTTCTCCAGTATTTCTGCAGCCACTTGCCAGAATGATCAATGACCGTGTCATTCTTTTCTAATTATATACCTTTGTATCTTTGCATTCTGTAAGTGTCACGGAAGCGCTGACCTCATCTAGCATCTGCCTTTCTAGATTTGACATGCCTCTAAGTCTTTGCTTTGGCCCTTCCCTCTTCCAGAAATATTCCTATCTCTACCTACTAATATTGTATATGTTTTTGTGCACCAGATTTTAATGTTGCATGTGCTAATTTTTAAATGCGTCCACAACTGTTTAAAGGTCCTCCTTCCAAATGTTGGATCTGAATTCCCTTCCCGTTGAGTGTGGACTGGATGTAGTGACTCCCTTCTAACAAATAGATGGCAGAAGTGATGGTGTGACCAGGTGGTGACAGACATCTTGCTTCCTCCTCGCTCTATTTTGGTTACTTGCTCTGGGGGAAGCCAGCTGCTGTGCATGGGTTCACTCAGGAGTTTATATAGAGCCCCATGGGGTGAGGAACTAAGATCTGTGAGCGAACCGTCTTGGAAGCAGGTACTCCTTTGCCAGCCACCTTCTGGTTACTGCATCCTTGATTCTGAGTCAGAACCCCCAGCTAAACAACTCTAAAACTCTTCACCCACATAAACTGTAAGATAATAAATATTTGTTGTTTCAAGCCACTAAAATGTGGGGGCAATTTGCTCTGCAGCGATAGATAACTAATGCCAGAAGCCTGATCTCTACGAGTGAGAGGAGATCACTCCTGAGAATTCTCTTGATTTATGCCGCTGACACGTTCTTTGACACGGTCTATTTGTATTGCAGTTGCTAATACATTTTATAATTTGGTATATTATGGCAAATTTTTACAAGTGTAAGCTGTTTAATAAACTGTGTAAATACATCGGAGCTTAAAATATGAACCAAATTTTTAATATCAGTTCAGTAACTTAACACTGTATAGCAAAGAGAGTTCTAGATATGAATGTTTACTATCACCTGGTGGGTCTTAAAAGACATTCTCAGCATCTTAAGTTTCACATTTCCAATTATATGTCCAAGAACCATAAGCCAATTAAAATATTATCATTCTACTGAATCAAGTTACATACAGAGCCAATCTCTAAATTAAATCTAAGGCCAAATACCTAAACAAACTGATGGAGATGGAAAGTTATTCTTTTTATTAAGCCTTTCTAAAGCTAAGCACCAAGAATTCTCCTTTGATAATATTTATGTGCAGAGAAAAATAAAAGAAATCTCAAAAGAGTACTTCATAGTGCACATGTGTATCTGTGTGAGGCCTCGATATTTAATTGCTAGAGTCCTCCTACCATTTTGCAACTGATTTGGCATTCTAATGACGTTATAATGACATTCTAGTGTCGTAAGTGCTAAAATATAATTGATTTCTTGTCACCTTATTTTAACCTGAATCAGTATGTTTTATGGTGGTCAGAGAACAGTACTCTTCCATTATTCCAAGAAGGAAGCTGTTCTTTTCCATTTGGATGTTTATATTTTTCTGTAAAGGGTTAATTTAATGGTGAGGGAGATTGAGTTCTCTCTAAGCTGATATTTAAGTGTATCTTTGCATTTTAATCACAGCAATGCTGTAGGACTTGTAGCCAGTGACCTTCAGTGACTGTGGTGTGGTATCCATTGATTTAAGTGGCTCTCCCAAATGTTCCATATCTTAATTCAAGAAGCAATGGATTGGCCAACAATTTGCAAACTCCAAGTCCTAGAAACATTTTCTTTCTTTTCTGATAGGATAGTGGTCAGATGGCACATGCTGTCTATTTGGATTCTGATAAGTCTCCTGACTTTTTTCTAAGATGACTGTCTCATGGGTAATTTGGGGAAATATAATCTACTTTCTTAACATATGTGTGTGGTGTCTGTCAATAAAAAAAACACACATGTACCCCTAAATTTACAAATAGTCTAGTTTACACAGGTGTCTTATATTTTAAAGAACATACTTAAAGAGATTTAAATTAAGAATATGTGTCATCTTAAAGATACTAAGGCACAAACTCTGCATGGGTTTGTCCTCAACCATCTGGTGGTTTAGCAGTTTTGGTTTTGACTGAAATAGAATACATAGCCTGTTCCTTCAGTCTTCAGTAGAGTACGTGTTAGCAAAGGTAACAGGCCCTTGGAATTTAGGATTCTAATGGTGAATGGCTTTGTTTGGTCAAAAGATTGTTAGAAATAAGCAGGGACAAATCTCATATCATACCTTATAGAAAGAAACTTCAAGCTATACAGATGTACGTGGCTGCTTAGGTCATTCATTATGAGCATGGACTCTGGGTCCGGACTGCCTGACTTTGAATCTCACTCAGCTCTACCACTTAGCTTTTACTACTGGGTTCTAGGTATGATGCTATAGGCCTGAAGGAGTGTTTTATTTGATCCTTGAAAACATCGTTGGGTACATTTTATTTTACCATTTTTCAGACAAAGAAACTGAAATTCCAAGAAGTTAACTAATTTATCCAAGGTGAGCAAGTCACACATGGTAGATCTAAGACTGGAAAATAAGTCTCTGACTTATTGTCATAGTGTTTACAAATATTTTATTGTTTGTGAACCCAGTAATTTAGAAGGAATACGGGAAGACAACAACAACAACATTAACATCCAAAATCTGGATCAGTGAGAATAGGCATTGCAAAGAGGTATTGAAGAAATGATCACCGTTGAGCTAGAGAGAGCATGTTTTGGATAGACTGGAGCAGATATATTCTTGGGAAGATGGAGGATAGATTCAGTACCATGGAAGGTCCCTTCAGTCTATCATTTTAGCCTTGTGTAAAGTACTGCTATACTTTGTTGCACTTCCTTGAGACTTACACATTTCTTTTTATAATATATGTGTGTCTTTTTCTTATCCTTAGGTAGATATGCCAATTTGTGGTTCTGCTTTTACTTTCACAAACAGTATGTGTTCAAATATGATTGTTGCACCAGAGAGTTTTTGCTGTTGTTGTTATTTTATCTTTGTTGTTGAAAGTATTACAGATGTCACCCCTTTTTCTCCCATTGACTCCTCAGTTTTAACACACACATAATATATTCTGAAAATAAACATATGAGGTTCACGTTTATAGCTTTTACTGTGTGCTGTTTCTGTTGAGATCAGCTTCCACTAAGTTAGGAGAAAAATGAGTTCTGAAACCCACAACCAACAGTGTGTTATAGATGTTTAAAGATCGTTGGTTAAAATACTTTATCAGTTGCTTAAACTAAAAGTATGTACCTAGTATGCTGCCTTTCCAGGTCTGGCTGCCGGTTCATAGCATCCATATAGATTGATGCAGAGAACCAAGAAATAAACAATCAGCCCTAGGACAGCCAAAATAGATTTGATGAAAAATTCCAGCTTTTTGGTGAAACAGGCCTCTTGGTTCCACCCCAGAGCCCATTTACCCTTATTTTGCACACACTTCAAAGGATCTCCTTGATCTTCTTTCCCAAAGCAGATCAGATCACAAGTCTTAAGTTAGAATACAAGGAGCCATACTGAGAAGAAATGGAAGTGTTAGCTCGACACCCTGATAGCATGAGAAAAACAGTAAGAAGTATACAAAAGTATACCATAAGCCCGGCCGGTGTGGCTCAGTGGATTGAGCATTGTCCCATGGACTGAGAGGTCACAGTTTGATTCCCAGTCAGGGCACGTGCCCTGGTTGCGAGCTCGATCCCCAGTGGGGGGCGTGCAGGAGGCAGCTGTTTGATGTTTCTCTCTCACATCCATGTGTCTATCTCTCCCTCATCTCTCTAAAAAATCAATAAAAACATATTAAAAAACAAACAAACAAAAGTATAGCATAAGCATAGCTGTTAAGGCCCCAGAAAATAGTGATTCCCACTGTCAACAACCTTAAAAGTTTTTGTTGTCTTAGACAAAAAAACTTTTTTTTCACCACCAGAATGGCAGTGACCCGCCATGTGTACACTTAGAGTACACTTGATTAATACTAGATTTAAAGTATATTCAGCAATGCTTGAGAAGTCAGAGAAGATGGCCTACATTTGTTTTTCTCTTCAAACCAATAGAACAAAAACAATAAAAATATTTTGGTGCCTAGAGTCACATTTCTACAACTTTCAGAAAAACATGTGTAATTTGTGTTTATTCACGTTAGCCAGAATCCTTGGAAGGAACTTCTTTAATAAAATTCAGTTCTCTTGATTCCTAGTCAGGGCACATGCCCAGGTTGTGGGCTCAATCCCCAGTGAGGGCATGCAGGAGGTGGCCAATCGATGTTCTCTCTCATCGATGTTTCTATCTCTCTCTCCCTCTCACTTCCTCTCTCTCTAAAAATCAATAAAGAAAAAAATAAACATAATTGAATATCATCCTCAAGTCTAGATTCTTAGAGGTCATATGGAAACAGTAGGAATGCAAAATAGTATGAGAATACATTTGACACCATCCTGAGAGTATTTAGCTAAACACTATTTCTGTATTTCCTTACCTTGAGTTTGTTTTTGTTTTTTGTTATTCGTGCTATTGTGGTTTTTGTTGTTATTTTCCTGTTTAACACACTACATTCCTTCTCATGTCCTGTCTCTGAGATCCTTTAGACTACTTACTACCTTGCAACAGACTTGGGGAAGATTCCCCAGCTAATACTGCCGCTGCACCGAAGTGGCAGTGACCCACCGTGTGACCTCATGGGAAACATCAGCACCTGAGTGGTAGGGAAACCACCGATGGGAAACAGCAGTGGGCACCACGATTAATCTGAAATAATACCTGCAGTCTTGCTGGTAATGAAAACCATGCCTGCCTTATGTGTTCTGAGTAGTTTAAATGTGATCAATAGGAAAGCCGTTAAATGAAGTTAAAATGTATGACATTTTCTTACCCGCTACTGTATTGTCTACGAAAAGAATGCAGGTACAGAGGGCTAAGCAAATTTTCTTAGAACTTTTGATAGAAATCCTAATAATAATTTCCATCTGAAAAACTGCAGATTTCTAGAAGAAAAAGACAAAAGAATGCACAAACCCCAACTATTCCATTAGCTGTCGAATTCAGGTCAAGGTGTTTAAGCTTTTTGTTTGGTAGATTTATATTCTGGGACTTCTTAGTCATTCTTTTTTTTTTTTTTTTCCTGGACTGGTAGGATAACGTAACAGTAAAAAAGGCACACAAGTCACAGTAAGCTATCTAACAGAAGAATTCAGCAAGTGGGGACTAGACATGTATGAAATGGAAATAGTGCCTGTACTATTTTCCTAATGAGCCATTTCAAGGTTTAAGGAATTTCAGTGTTATGATTATAGCATATTCAAATAAGACAGTCAATTATTTGGGCCAAAGAGAAAACCTGAGTAAGGAAAATATCTGAATTATACATTTTTACTTAGTTATCAGTGTCAGGGGGAGGGAATCCCCCCTTCCACCCTCCTTGAGTTCTTGTGTGTAGGTTACTGATAAAATTGGCACAAAGCAGAATAACAGGAGAACATCCCAAGTTTTGTTACATGTACACAGCAGAATTAAAAGAATAATTCTCTGCGAGAGAAGTGGAACAGGCAGTTCGTCTGTCCTTTAGGTAAAGAAGCAGTACATTTCTGGAGATTTGAAAGACAAAAGAGAACAGGTTTTAGGGTACTTAGTGAGGAATTGGAGAAGAATGTGTGTCAGGGCAGTAAATTAGTAAGGTTTCGTTTTGTTTTGTTTTGTTTACAGAGGCTTCTGAGCTCTGGATTCTCTGTTTGGCCACAAGGCTGTCTCTTCCTTATCTGACTGCTCCTATCCCTTTGATAGCAGGAGAGGCACCTTTAAAATCACATCTCCTGCATTTAGAGAGACAGGGGAGAGTCAGGAAGCTCCTCTGGCTGCTTCTTAAGTGATTTTAGCTTGAAATAATCCATATGTTATTGTGGGATATTTGGGGACGGTCTGCCCTGGGCCCCAACATCAGAGATTGCAAAAAGCATGATATCACTTATACACTTTGGTTGTATATAATGAACACAGTTCTTCTTTCCTTCCTCTACTCAGATTGACCTTTCTTAGAGTGGCTAATGTTATTTTCTTCCTTCCCTTTTGGATGTTTAAACTTGTTTGCTACTGTCCCAAGGATCCAACGTAATATATATCCCCTGGTAATTAATTCCTGAGATAAACAAGAAGCTTCAGGCATATTTGAACCTGCCCATCGCTGCTATCTGATGTTCTCCTAGCTCAAGAAAGAATTCCCTGTGTACCTGAGGCAGTGAAGGAATGGCCGGGTCCCTTGGGAGACTTATTACTGGCTCTGTTTGGTTTGAAGCAGACTCTGGTGCTCTCTACACTTTGCAGAGACTCAGACATGGCAATGCTGGTCTTTGGAGATTTGTTACTTTGTGAAAACTGGGACAAAGGCCAGGAAGAATGCAGGGCTGCCTGTCACCGGTTCACAGTCACTGTCTTCTGCTTATTTCCACCTGAGTGTTTCATAAGTGCCAAACTTAGTACTTCCCCAAATGAGCTCCTTGTCTCAACCCCTCCTTCCAAATTAGACATTGCATTTATATTTTCTGACTAGGGTAATGGTGTCATCATTTTACCATGCGTTCAAAATCTTAACCTTGAAATCAGTTCTTTTTTAACTTCTTCATCTCCCATATACCTTCCCATACACCCATCCAAATTTTCATCAAGATGTTTTGATTCTATCACCAACATATGCTGAATTGGCTCCCTCTGCTCTGACCCTACTGCCATCTGCTCTACTTCCAGCTTGCCGGGTCTCTTGCGTGGACAGTTCTGGGAACCCCTTATCCCTCTGTTCTCCTGTAGTGCTCCTTCCTGTTCATTGCTTTTTCACTTTCCCATTCTAATTAACACGACTTCGCTGCCTGACCATTTCCTGAACTTCCCAAGTTGGTTCAGTATTGCCTTCCATGCTTCCATGCACATCTTTGTAACAATCGTGCTGTGATTCAAGTCTTTGTTTATGCCCCCATTTTTCTTACTTTGAAGTCCTTGAGAGAGGAGCTTTCTTATACATTTTAACATTACTTGCATGTAGTAAATAAAAATGAGAAATAGAAGAGGTGCATTCCAATTAGTTATGAAGTCCAAATCAGTGTTATACATCGATGAAGTAGAAATTAGGAAGTCCTTATTATTATAGTTTAAGCAGGCATTACATATAGCATTGGTGTGAGTGGGAGAATAGGTTCAAGGTTTCCCCAAACATTTCTCTTTTAATAAGCATTTTAAAAATCACAAGTAAGGATAATTTTGCACTGAGATTTAAGTGTAGTAGGAAATGCTGCAACTATCTGCCTGGCTCAAAAACACATTTTGTCTTTTGTCATATCTAATCATCTCAGTGCTCTCTGTACTTGGTTCTTCTGTCGTCAGTGTTTTGTTCAAAAGCTAGCAGAGATTGCCAATTTGAATGCTGTTCAAATGTTCTCGCATTTTGGTGACTGAAGATGAGTTGAGCTACTGGGGCAAATGACCTCGAGTACACTTTTTAAGCGTAATGAAATGAAATGATTCAGGTTAAAACAAACAAACAAACAAAAACCTGATATATGAAACAGGTAAAATAGTTTATCCCATGATACTTTATATATATACATATATATATATACACACACATATATATATATACACATATATATATATATACACACACATATATGTATATATGTATATATATACATATATGTGTGTGTATATATATATGTATATATGTACACATAAAATATATGTACATTTTATATATGTGTATATAATATATGTATGTCTACACACATACATATATATCTTTTTTTTTTTACTTTATTGATTTTTAGAGAGAGAGGAAGGGAGAGGGAGAGAGAGAGAGAAAGACATTGATGAGAGAGAACATTGATTAGCTGCCTCCTGCATGCCCCCCACTGGGGATTGGGCCCACAACCTGGGCATGTGCCCTGACCAGGAATGGAACTGGTGACCTCTTGGTGCATGAGTTGACACTCAACCACTGAGACACACTGGCTGGGCTATATCTTAAAGAGTATAATAAAATGCAGTATCTCCTTTAAAACTGACTAAGATTTTGGAAAATGTGTATGAAGTTATTAATGGAATAATTATAGCATACTTCAGCTTAACAGCAGGGTTTTCAGCTTTTAGTATCTTCATGTAAATACAAGGCACAATGGGGAAGCAAGAACAAATAACTTTCCTATCTTGAGATGATTGCCTTTCAGTGGGTGAAGTGATGGGAGGAGAGCATGGCACCTGCAGCCTCATCCCACCCCACAGCAGCATTGTCAGAATCTCTGGGGCACTTCGCAGACTGCTCATTCTCCTTGGCTCCCCAAGGATTGCCATGTGTAAAGAGACCTTTTACTTGTCTGTAGAGTGGTATTCTTAATAAATATTGAGGCAGAAAAAAATGAGGGCACTTTTGAAGAAGTCATCAGTGGATGTAATTTCTGTTTCATATTTCAGAAATACCGAAAATGTAATACCTTTTAGATTTTTACATACTAAAAATGAAGCATTTATAAAATAATGATTTTGGTGCCACAGATTCAGTCTTTGCTCTCAATCAAGTAAATGTTGATGACTGAGGAAAGAGGAACATTTCAATGACAATATATACATATATATGTAACAAATACACATAGCAAATTAAATGCTTAATATAGGAAGGCTGCATTGACTCTCTGCTTGCCACTAAATGGTGGCATGCCTCATATAAGTTCTTTTAATAAGAAAGTGAAAGATATAGAAAAACGGGGGGGGGGGAGAGGGAATGAGAGATGCCAAAACTGGTAAGCATGCTAGCCCACCCCATTCAACTTAGTAAGAATGGCCTGGAAATGTGGGTGCAAGACCCAAGAACTAGATCCACACATGTAACCACTATGTAATATCAGGCACTGGTGTCGTCCACATTCAAAGCAACCCAGTGTTTTCAGACATTAAAGGGCAATTATAGGTCAAAATTTAAATTTTTTCAACAGAACATGACTGTTCCAAAAGCTGTTGTTGACACATGTAGAAAGAACTGGGAATCTGTCTGTATATCTAGCCAAACCAGGATTCTCAAATAGTCTAAAAATAAAAAGCCTGAAGGATAAATATGACAAATGCCTCAGAATACAATTCATATTTATCCTGCTTTTTAGGCTATTATCCTTAAGTTCTTTGTTCTCCTCTTAATACATTTAGCAGATTTTCCTAGATTGGAAACACCACTGGGACTGGGAAATTTGGTAAATACCTAGATCAGTATAGAATCTTGATAACTTAAATTGTATCAGGTTTACAGTGTTGCTCACCACTATGAAAAAAAAAAAAGTGTGTATTGTTATCTTGAAACAAATGTGTTCAAAGTCTGTTATATAGTAAGGCAAAGGGATATAGTCTTATCTCCTAAATCTAGCATTGTAAAAAATTTCCTGTCATATGAAAGAATGTATAACGTCACATACTCACTGAAAGAAGCTTTTTAAAGTGTTGTATAGTGACTCAGCATTGTCACAATATAGAAAATTAATAAAATAATATATGTAGGTTCTTATAAAATTAACATTGTTTCCTTTATTCATTCTTTTAATATTGAAACATAAAAGAAACAGCAGTTGCTGGTTGAAATTATATGATTGAGGTACTGAGTTCTACCTTGGAATGACTTTGGAGAGAAGTCAGTATTTTATATTCAGATCATTTGTATTAACCAGATTTGTGAAGAAGTAATTGGTTTATGTTTTTTAGTGACAGGTGTGTCATTTGTATGGAAAGTAGTAGACTATATTTCCTTCCATGAGTCCCTCCCTTGCCTCCTTCTCAATCAAGTGTTTAGAGGTCAGCTGGTCTTCCCATCCCTGGGTCTTTCTTATTTAGGGAAGATAATACTGACGTTATTTTCATCATAATATGGGAATTTTCCATCTTTTGCCTGAATCACTTTGAGTACAGTTGTTTCTTTTTTCATCTATCTCATGGCAAAGAGATTGCAATTGTTGGGTCAAACACTGTTTCCTATCTCTGATTTTTTTCTGACATTGACATCAAACTGCATGTTGTAAAATAGCAGAGTAATTTTGTTCCATGATGTTGACTCCAAAAATGGAAGTGTCCCCAAATGCTTCCATGTTCAATTTCAGAGGTATTTGTGACTCTATAAATCATGAATTCACATTTAGTCATTCTGGATTGTATATTTATTATTTTGACTCTACAAACTTCCAGAGGTAGAAATTTCACAAGTCCAATATCAACTATATGGAATTTCTTCATATCTGGGACTACATTGGTAAGAACTGGCTAAGTCTCTCATGATTTCAGTTTTCAACTCTGTTGTGATCATAATCTTTCCGAGAATTTGAATCAGTTTGTCTTGGTTATTAAGGAGGCTACACATGCCCTTCTTAATCAGTATAGTTAGCTTGTGTTTAACAATTTCCAATACTTTTGTGTCTGTCCTGTCAAAAGAAGGTTGTTGGTGCTCACTCAATGCCAACAAGAATCCCCAATCTGGGGTGGGGTGAAGAATGAAACTTTATTAAGTGCAGACAGTGATACAGCAGGGCAGTGAAACAGCATGGTCATGGAACAGCTGTGGGGCTAGGCAGCCCTGGGGCCAAGCCCCTCTCTGGCTGGACAGTTCTGCTTCACTTCCCGATGGTCAGTTCTGCTGTGCTCCAGTGAGACATCTTTGTTGTTTCAGCTCTAACCAGGGAAATCAGTCTTCAGTCTTTGGAAGAAAGTGTGCTCTTTATGAGCCAGAGGGGCGCTGGCTTACATAGACAGAAGTCCCTGCTCCCAGTTCCTGATTGGTCCATCCTCATGCAAATGAGGATGCCAAATCCTCCCGGTTTGATTGGCCCTAAAGGCACTGCCCTGATTGTCAGAATAGAGCCACTGTGATTGGTCACAGCTGCACAGCTCCAATTGGATGGGGAAAGCCTCAATCCTGTTGGCTGAAGTAGATTCCAGGAAAGCTTTATAAGGGCTGGTGCAGATGGCAGAAACACAGTGCAGGCAGGCAGTTCATTGCAAAGGAAGGTTCAATGCAGAAGCAGGCAGGTTAGAGCAGAGGTTCTCCATGAAGTGCATTTTGCATGAGAAGTCCCTATGCAGACATGACTGCTAGGCTCTGCCTTTTTTATTTGAGCCCAGTTAGGTACCAGGAGCCTTGTTAGTAGGTGTCTCCCCTCCTCCCACCTATCCCCCAGAGTTCATAGTCCTAAGATAAAAGGACTATAGAATTTCAGGCAAACCTCACTAATTTGTAGGAATCAAATTGCTCTTTATATTTTATTTCTAGTATTCTACTAGTGATGTCTAAAATCTTATATATATGTACCCTGTAGCTCACTCAGACAGAAATAATTCTCATTGAGACATAATTTTTTTACGGAATGGTGGTTACTGTATTGGCTCTCTCTACACACAAGAATCTTGAAAGATTCTTTAAAACCTTTAGACTAAAACAAAATGATTTGTTCTGAATATCTGAATTGCTAATATTCAAGGTGAAATTTATATAGTTTAATTTCATAAATATTTAACAAATACATTTTGTAAATAAAAATAAAACTAATCATACTTATAATAACATTAGTACAACATAAGAGGTAGATAGAAGACAATAAAAATAACCTGAACTAATTTTGGTGTACTTTTTTTCTATGTGTATATTCTCTATATTCCAGTAAATGGGTTTATATCCTACATACTGCTTTGAACCTGGCTTGTTTTCACCATCCCCCCCCCACCATTATATGTATGTAGTATAACTGTAATGTACTATTATTTATTGAATATTTAGATTGCTTATATATGTATGTAATTATAGAGAGTGCTGTGTTGAACATGCAAGTAGATACATCTCTACATCTGAGTAATGTTTCCCCTTAGGATAAGTCCAGAGAATTGGTCTGGTGTGGTAAAAGGGTGTGGCTTGGTCACCTATTAATTGTAAAGAACATTACCGGGTTGTCATCTAGGAAAGCTGTCTCAATGTATACTCCTGCTGAGATTTCATGTTAGTAGCTATTTTCTCTTACCACTTGCCAACATTGAATGTTGTCGGTCACTTCAGTTTTATTGATGCAATGATAGATAAAGTGTGATAGTTTAATTTGTAATCCTGTCTGGTATTGAGGACTTGTACATCTTCTCATATGTTTATATGTTTTATTTAATTATTTTTCTATTGGGTTATTTGTCTTTATATTCTTTTTTCCTAACTCCATTAATGTAATGTGTTGTTATGAACTGTTCTAAAACCATCTTTATCAAAAAAGCATCTTGAATATTTTTTTTACTCATTCTTTTTTCCTTTATTTTTTTCCTCCATTCCTTTGCACTGCTGTGTGTTTGTGTGTGTGTGTATTTTGTATACTAGATGCAGAGTATTTTATTCTATAATAATACTGCACTTTTTAATTACTCTTTTCTCTGATTTTTCTGTATATTCACATTTCATTTTCCAGGCAAATTATAGAATCCTTGCTCTGTATGCTTACAGGGCATGCACATATAGGGCAGGTTCCAATATCACTTTCCAGCTCTTCCCTAAGGAATTAGTGTCAACCCTTACCCGAAATCTGTCCTGTGCATCCATTGTTATTGTCCCACCCCATTTGGCCAAGATACATGCTTCTTATTTTAAGGCTCCTAATCACAAATGGTTTGAAGTCTTTGTTTACATATCGTTCAGTGTTCAATTGTTAAGTCATTGTTTATTTGCTTTTGAAATTATAGGAAAAATACTATTTCTCCCTCTTCTAAAATGCTCTGCGTGGTCGTTAATCTTCTTAGATATCTAATGGTGTTAGAGAATGATGATCAGTAAATATGCTGATATGGAGGCAGTTATGAAAAAGTTTACCTGAGCAACAAAACTTGTTCAAAAGCAGTGAGTAGAGCCCAGCCGGTGTGGCTCAGTGATTGAACATCGACCCATGCACCAAGAGGTTGCCAGTTCGATTCCCAGTCAGGGCACATGCCCAGGTTGTGGGCCTGATCCCCAGTGGGGGGCATGCAGGAGGCGGCCAATCGATGTTCTCTTATCTATGTTTCTCTCTCTCTCCCTGTCATCTCTATCTAAAATCAATAAAGAAAAACTTAAAAACAAAACAAAACAAAACAAAACAGTGAGTAGAATTATCTTCCAAAAGTCCGAAGGTGCCCTCCTCAGTGAATTTACAGATATTACCATTTCCACCTAAAAGTCCAATTGTCCCAAGATTAAGTATTGTTCTAACCTAGATTATTGCCTTCCTACTTCTTTCTAAGATAATTGAAGACAAACACTCCTCCACCATACGCTGCCCCTTCCTCCAGCCTCAATTTAATACCTGTCACAGTGTCTGACAGAAAATGAGAGCTCAGTCATTATGTTTTTTAATAAAAAATAAACAGATGGACATGTCCCCACCTCTGCCCAGTTGTTAGTTTGTTCCATGGGTGGGCCAAAAAAGATTCTGAACGTTAAGACATTACACTAAGAGATTCAGGGACTGAGTCAGCAGGTGCAATTAGCACTGGAACTGTGGGGCCAAGAAATAGTGAGAACCAGAGTCTAGCTCTGGTTACATGAAACTCACAGAAGGCAACGTTGGCAGAATGGCAGTGGGAGGCAAAACTAACTTTGTGGAGAAGCCGCGCCGTAAGAGAAATAACGAAGAAAAAAAAAGTATCCAGTAGGAGATGTAAAAAGAAAGAGGGACTGTGAGAGAGAGAAGAGAAAAGAGGAGAGAGCAGGAGAGAGGAGAGGGATTCAATACTTAGAAAGGAAGGCCATTCTGGGGAGGCGTGGAAATGATTCCCAGCGGCAGCAGCCCTGATGGAAGGCAGGAATAGAGGAGGCAGATATGAGGAGCAGCTGCAGGCCACCTGCTAGTGTCATGCTGCTTCTGGGTGTAAGGTCTTCTCTGCGTCCACTCAAGGTAAGAGGGAGAAGTGGAGAAAAGGACTTGTGATAAGCAGGGAGCAGTTATTTGCTGCAGAGAAAATGCAAGGCTGTGGAGCAGGTTGACATCGCTGATGGCTCCATCTGGGCCTCTCATAGCTGCTTCCATGCAGACCAGGTGCCAGGATCCCCTCCTCAAGAAATGCTTCCCTCTCATGCTCCAACATGAAGCTACCAGTGTATGTGTGATTGTGCTGAAAGGTCTATATTAAGAATCCAAAAGTTTTGTCTCAACTGAACATCCTGTTCTATCTCAGTGGAGAACCTATTCCATTTAAATGGCATTTTCAAAGGACCACAACTTACAGAATGTTCGGTTCAGTTAGTTCATTTTTACTATTAAGAGCAGATAAAAGTATCAGAACCTGTGACAGTGACCCCACGTAGGTAACATACATGGACTGGTGTTTATCTATTTTATCTGACTTTATCATCTATGTTTAAATTTAGAAAATTTTCAAAAATTTTCTAGACTTAGAACTCAATGTAGTATACTGTGGAATCAATAATTTTTTGACTCTGCCCACAGTTAATAGGTGATTTTAAAAATATGGTGGTTTTAGCCCAGCTGGTGTGGCTCAGTGGATTGAGGGTCGTCCCATGGACTGAGAGGTCCTGGTTCAATTCCAGTCAGAGCACATGCCCAGGTTGTGGGCTCAATCCCCAGTAGGGGGCATACAGGAGGCAGCCGATTGATGTTTCTCACATTGATGTTTCTCTCTCTCTTTCCCTCTCCCTTCCTCTCTCTCTCTAAAAAATCATATTTAAAACAAATATGGTGGTTTTATATAATGTTGCTAGGGATTATCTTTAAGTCCTGGTAAAACATTAAGACTAAATAACAACATAGTGAGATATCCATTCACAGGTACAGCAGACATTATGCAATCTGTTTTATCCAGTATGTATTTATGAACCCTTTTTGTATCGACATTATTTCCTGGTATATCAAAATACATTCTGTTACATGAAGTGCCCATTTCCATTTATTCTGTTATTATGTGTTTAGTCTAAACAGTGCCATCAAATAATAAACCTCATTGAAGTTATGTGGAGAAAGCCTATTTCTTAATAGGTGCATTTTCAGCCTGTACCTTTTTTTGAACGCTGGTTAAGTGTAAAACATTTTCTAGCCTTTTTTTTGTTATTACTTTTTAAAATAGGTTTTAATTGATTATTTTTTTTAGAGAAGGAGGGAAAGAGGTATAGAAATATCGATGTGAGAGAGAAACATCAACTGGCTGCCTCCTCCACACCCCCTACTGGGGATCGAGCCCTCAACCCAGGCATGTGCTCTGACCAGGAATCCAACCAGGACCTCTCAGTCCGTGGGACGATGCTCAATCCACTGAGCCACACTGGCTGGGCCTTTTTTGTTATTTCTTTAGTAAAAGAAAGCTATTATCTCAATTAGTCTTATCATATTTTTCATTAAAATATAGAGGATTATCCTATATCATTTTTCCTATCAATTTTTTTATTCAATCAAATGGTATTTAAGAATGTATTATTTTTCTTGGATATTATAATTTTATTTACTGATCTCAATTGTTTGGAAATGTTACCATGCAAAACAACACCAAAGCATTGTTCAATGTAGCTAAAATATAAAAGTAAAAAAATTCAGTGTGGCTAACATTTTTGAGTAATGTTAGTGCCATTCTCATAAGCTGAGTGCTGTATCTCTTCAGTTCTGTATTCTCTTTGCTCTCATTTGATCTTTACTTTCAACTTTTGTACTTACCTCATTAGCTTACAACACAAGGAGCCTCCTGATGCCTTGAGACTGAGGAGGTAGAAGAGAAAATCTTGTTACTGTTTTCATAGGGAGTGTTTTATGAAGTTTTTTTATTTTTTTTCATTAAAGGGTAGAATTTCAAGATTTAAAAGCACTTCAGAGGTCAGAATTGATCAAACACATTTCTTTGCTCAATGAATGAATTTCTTCCATTCTATGCAGAATTCCAGTTAAACACTGTAGTGTTGACCAATATTCAGACAGTGTATTAAGATTTGAAGGAACCTCAATTTCTAATGCTAGCATTTTTCATGACTTGAAAAATGACCTATTGCCATAAATGTTATACATTGAGTAAGTCGCCATGTGATTTTTATTAAAGGAATTGCATTAAAAAGATGTGATAGAGAATCCTCTATGACAGAAAATCCACTCAAGGGATTAAAAAAATTATTGTTTATTTAAGGCTTTTGTTTATCATAATGTAGAAAAAGAAAAAATAAATGGGTTGATGCTTGTGCAATATGAGGCAGGTATTGCTACCTCATTTGGTGACCAGATCTCTGCCGTCTTGGGATTTCATGAGGAAAAAAAAAAACCAGTGAATGATGGAAAACATGTTTTGTAAAAGATGTTTCATTAATGGAAGCTATATTCAGTGACTTCATTCATCTTCAAATTCCTTATTCCCTCATACCACTTTCTTCTTTCCTCCATTTCTTTTTTAGAAACTAAATAATTTCTTTAATGGGCCATTCTATTTACACTTTCGGGGCTCTGACTCCTTAATAGGTAAGGTTCTTCCATTTTGAGAAATATTCCTAATGTGTAGTTCTACACCAAGGACGAATAACTTTTTTAAACCCCCTGAAACCTGTCTTGTTTAAATGTTCTGCGCATTTTAGCATGGATGAACATGTGATTTATTCTCATTACTTTCTGTTTCACTTTAAAATTAATGAGATGAATTTTTCAAATAACCACTTTTCAGTTGTATTTTTTAGAAAAAAATCTAACCATAGTTTTCATGTCTCATATCATTGATGCATATATTGGAAATCATCCATAAAGAGTCTAGATGCATTTGAAATAGAGCCTCTCAGACTAAGATTCTCCCAGGATGGCTTCAGTGTGGCTCTAAACAGACTATAGAGACAAAGTAGAAATGCATACTCTTAACCCAATGACAATATCATGAAGATTGTCAGAACTTTGAGATACAAGATTCAGAACGTAGGGAGTGATATTTCAAGAATGGAACTCTGCATCCAACTATATTTTGCCTCTCATTATCAATGAAGTATTAACCACACATCTGGAATCAGGTTGGATTCTACAAAAAGAGATGGCCACCGTGTCCTGGAAGGCCCTTAGGTATACACATTTTCCCCTGATTCAAGCAGGGAACTGAAGTCATATGGTATCATAATAGAGTCCTGAACTAGAAGAAAATTAGTTGTAGTCACAGTTTTATCATTTATTGAATAATCCTAAATAAATATCTTAGTTCCTGATATTGTTGGCATGCAACACTACTTGTCTAGCCCAATTCATAGGGCTGTTTTGAGAAATATGGTTCTTATACCTTCCACGGTGCAAGTGTTAATATTCTCAACCTACCAGGACCCTCTACGTTTATTACTTGTGGCATGTAGAATATATTTCAAGTGATACTTCATTTGAATAGCAGGCAGATGACCTTGACCTTTAGGAGTATTCTAGCTATTTCAATAGGTACACGTGCATAAAATATTTCCAAGAACCAGAAGGTCAGTAAACAAAGTCACAACAGCAGTCCATGTGCTGCAACTTCCCTCCTTCTCAGAACTCTTAAGCTTCAAATAAAAAGTACAATTCATTTCTGAGACAGTGATTTATTTAGTAAATCACTGGAATTTTGAGGAATCCAAAAGAAGAAATGTAAATATTTGCTTGTTTACACCTTGAAAATAACTCCATGATGCTTTGGGAGAAACAACAATAAATAATTTAATAAATTTCATTGAAGTATATTAAGTTAAATGGGAATACCAAGTCACCAAGTCAAACAATGACTGAGGTACTCCCCACTCTTAGGTATCTGATTACTCTCTTGAAAGTAATAGTTAAGCAACAATGAATGAAATAAATGCTGTAGTAAAAGTATAGACAAACTGTAGATGGAAACATAAATTAGAATGTGATTAATTTAGACTCAGGGAACTGGCCAAGGCTTTATGAAAGGGGTCTGCAAGTAGGCTGGGCTTAGAAAGGTGAATTGGATTTTCCTAGAGAAAGAAGATGAGGATTTTAGATAAAAGGGACTGCAAGGACGACGTTAAAGACGGTGAAGTAACATGGCCTTCAGAGCTAGATTCATGGACTATGTAGTATGTAGTATGTAGGAAACTAAGAAGAAAAGTTATTTAGACTCTGATGGACATTAAATGTTATCGTGTAGAATTTACATTTGATTCTCCGAATTCTTTTCAAATAGTTAGTCTGAAAGATAGAATGCAAATCTGTGAAATTGGAGGCAAGAAACTTTCCCAAGTCCCAGACCCTGATAACCAGCAGCCTGTAAGGGTTTCTGCATGGCTGTGTCATAAATGGCTGAAACACATCAGACCCAAAGCTGGACTCAAACTCCCACCTGCCAGTGTCTGTCATTGGTAACACCAACCACTCAATCAGCCAGTTGTCCAAAGTACATTCTTCTCATTATCAAATTGACTGTCACATTTTATTTGTGCCAGGTAGTTCCTAAATATCTTTGTCTTTGAAAATTATGAGCTTCATAGTTTCCTAGTAGTCTATTATTACTTTTGTTGTTGTTGTTGTTAATCCTCACCAGAGGATAGTTTTTCCATTGATTTTTAGAGAGAGTGGAGGGGAAGGAGGAAGGGGGAGAGAGATAAACGTCAATATAAGAGAGACACATTGATTGGTTGCCTGGGCATGTGCCCCAACCAGGGCCAGGGATTGAGCCTGCAACCCAGGTACATGGCCTTGACTGGGTACAACCCTCTGGTGCACGGGTCGGTGCTCTAACCACTGACCCACACCAGCCAGGGCCTATTATTACTTTTAAATAAATATATACATTTAACTCTCTCCTCTTTATACAAATGTTGCCAGAATGGCTAAAATGTGGCTCTGATTCATTGTAGCAGCAGAACAAACTGGCATTTCTAGTGCTGTGACAGAGCACAAATCTTTATTTTAAAGAGCATCCCTTTAAAAATTCGCCAAGAGTTGGGTTTTGCACAGAGTTAGGGGTACTGTCACTGCTTGCTGGTTGAACAGAATCCACTTTAGTGTCTCCCTTGTGTCTGTCTCCCAGCCTCTTTCAGCAACGCCCCACAGAGCTCCTTCTTGGGCTCTGTGAAATGGGCTGTCTTCCTTAAATACGACAAAGATAAAAAACATTATTTTTACAGTTGTCTCACTCTGTTTGGGCTACTGTAACAAAAACACCATAGACAGGGTGGCTGAGACTCCAAGCACTTGTTTCCCACAGTTCTGGAGCCCAAGATCAAGACACTGGCAAATGTAGTGTCTGGTGGGGATCCCTTCCTCTTCATAGACAACCATCTTCTCACTCCAGTGAAGTGTGGAAGGGGTGAGAGCTCTCTTTTATAAGAGCACTGACACTATTCATGAGGGCTCCACCCTCATGACCTAATCACCTCCCAAAGTCCCTACCTCAAAGCATGATCACATTGAGTCTTAGGGTTTCAATGTATGAATTTTGAGAGGGCACAGCTATCTAGTCAGTGAAGTGCTGTATAAGGACTTTGAATCGTATAATACAATGCAAAAAATTGGGGAAATAATTTATGCAGTTTCCCTTCTGAGTTGTCAAACATACGTATTAATTCTACAAATGTATATTGTAGCCATAACAGAGACCAAACATTTCCCTTTACATCTCCTATTGACTTTTATTACAATAACCCCTTCCCCCTTTTTTTTTAACTTTCACCAAGTTGCATTTGGTGCGATTTTTACAAGCTAAGTACAATGTACATTTTAATCCAATTTTTGGATAATTGGAGGTAAAACATAGAATTTTAGAACTTGGTACATGCGCAATGTCCTCTGGTTTATTTAATATGTAATAGGTGTCATTAAGACTCAGATTCATTTCAGTGACTTTCCCAAGAGTACTTAATTTATGGCAGTCCAAACCAGTTGATATATCAATACAGCTGTTAGTCTATACTAATAGACACTTAAATATCTGTAAAAATTAAAGTATTTACAATGTAAATCTGTAACTTACTAAATGATATTATAATGGACATAATATATTTTATATAAAATTTCACACAAAATGGATATTTAGGCTGCAGAAGGATAAGGGCGAGAAGCACTTATTCGTAATATCAGCTGCTGTATTTTTCTGAAATCCATTTAGCACATTGCTTTTGACAAGGTTTACAGACTCAGAAATATATATTTCCTAAGTGATCATTTCCCTTGATTTCTATTACTCAATTCTTCTAGTTATGTTGAATTTTCTTATAAATAGAGTTATGATAGAGCTCCATTTATTTTTTTTTCTTTAATTTAAACTTCTTATTAGCTTTTCTGCTGTGGGAAAAAGTAAATCCTCCTGTATCTTTGCAGGCAATTACCAAAGAAGTCTGAATCCTTTCAAACGGTGCTTAGTATTTTGAAGCAGAAAAGGTATAATATTCAATTTTTCAATTTTAAGGGTGATAATGACCGTTCTGTGAGTGCAGACCATTAACCCAAGATACATTTACATTTTGTTAAGTGTGTAGGTCATATAGAAGCATATTACTAATAGCTTTCTATCCTAATAGGTTGCAAAGGAATAAACAAGCATATTTCTAAGGAAATGCATGTATTCAGTGTCAACATTGTGATGAACATTTTCTATCAAAACTATCACCAATTTTCAATTCTTTACTTTTCATCTTTCCTACCACTGGTTTCTACCTCACATTGGTTTGGTATTTCAGTGCATTCATAAATATGAACATTATAATGAAAATGATCAAAGGGGGCTATATAATCTTTATCAGTCAATATGACAATAGAATTTAGATATTTTTAATACAAATATTGCTATGAGACACATTTTTCCAAGGTACTATTTTAACTAGATATTTTCTTTTTTAAGATTCATATTGCTCTCTAGATAAAATCTAAGCATGTCACAGTTTAAAAATCCTTCATAATCTGTAAAAATTCTAACTAAACTTATTCCATATCCATAAGCATAAGTTAGTATTTACCTTTAGGTTAGTTCAATAAATGTATTATAATATTACTATCACTTTCAAGGCTACTCTCCCAGCTTGGATGGGCAAAAATAACCTTTATTCACTATTTATGGCTTTTCCATGAAACCCTTTCTCATTTTACCATGTACCCTCCCCCCCAACACCCATGTATGTATAAAGCAATTTTTTTTCTGAATTATTATTACAATATATTTCTTTAAAAGTGATTATGTATTCTCCTGAATGGCCTTAAATTGTGTCATGAATATGAACTTATCATAAATTTATTGTCAGTGTTTATATTATTGTAATTCAGTGTGACCTCCACTGTCTCAGTCACTTCCGGAAAATTTACTGCTGTGAGAAAGATAAGTGAACACCAACATCCTTGAGTCAGATTCTCTGAAACTACTAAAAGATGTGAAGTTTCACTCAAAACTTAAAAACAACTTGGAAGGTCTTTCTAAAAATGTTTAAGTCTCATGTTCTGGACTGCAGGCAGACGCTCTAACCGCTGAGCCAAACCGGCCAGGGCAAGTCTCATGTTCTGATGAATGCATTTATTTATTTACTTTTTTAACTTTTAAAGCAAGAATAAAACAGGAATTAATGAAGAAGAAAGAGAAGAATTAAATGGTATATAATACCATGGTGGTTCCTTGAATACCATTTAATATAACTGGTTTCTGTATTGACTTATAAAATGAATTTATGTACCTTTTGAAAAGCCTTATCCTAATCAGGTTTATTATTTCTTTTATTATATATAGCCATGGCAGTCATTTCTAAAGCACAGTGCAAATTAAATGACTGAGAATATAATACCTTCAGATTTGATTTGGCATACCTCATTTCTAATTATGTATTCCTTTCCAGGAATGTAACCCACCATTAAAAAAAAAAAAAAAAAGAACTACATTTTATTTTGCCTCTCTTGGCACAACTAAAATTTTATGTAGACTTTATATTCTTCTTCAACATATCAAGTGATGATACAGTGCACCAGAAGTCCTGATAAGCTACCAGACCCAATTGACATCAAATAAGCCTTGTCAAAGATATGTGATCTAGTCTCCTGGATTCTGGACCAGTGTGTTATCTGTCATGCAAGAGAGACTGGCATTTGTTTTCCCTTTGGTGTGCTCGAATCATCTGTTGGCTGAGTGACTGCAATTACTTTCTGCAAACAGAAACTTTTATTTATCCTGGTAATGTGTATTTGTTCATTTCCAAAGTTTCCAGTAATTTGTTACATGAAACTATCTGGCAAATTAAAAATAAATTCTTTAGGTGTGCTGATAATTACTTCAAGGATATCATGTTGTATAATAACATTTCCCTATTTAAAAAATTACTTTTTAGTTTAAAAAAAAATATGGTACTAGACTGCTCCAGACATATATTTCTAAGAGTTATTTTGTAAAATAAATTTATAATGTGGACGTTTTCTTCTTTTAATCTCAGTGCCCATACATCTTCACACCACTCATTATTGCAGGGTACACTCATGAACCACAGAGAACCCTGGTGAAGGCCAGGGGAGTGGGGAGCAAGGACTGGGCGAGGGCAAAGAGGAGGAAAATGGGAGATATATGTAATAGTGTCAACAATAAAAAAATAAGTATGAGTGTGATTTGAAGGTTTTCACATATTTGAGGTTATAAAGAATATTCCTGAGACATAAGTGAGGTCATTTCACTAGCTTCTTCCTTCTTCTGTCACTTCATACCATTTATAAATAAGAAAAGGATCATGAGAGGCCAATAGAATGATTGAAATTGTTCTTCCTAGAGAAAATCTAACTCAAGTATGCTCCCCAGGTAGTTTGGAGAACGTCATCAACATGTATAATTTATTCACTGTCCAGTATTTTGTTTTAACATATTATTAGAGTAAATGAAATGATTTAATATGTTGTCTATGATGTTGCTCATCTTCTAATATATTCCCAGTGTATACTTTACATTATCCTAGCTGTTGTTGCCATGTGTATCTTCCTAGGTCATTCCATTTTCTCTCATTTCTTGGTGATTTTTGTTCTCTGTCACTCTTTTTACTACTATTCCTGTCTCAGTTCCTGGCAATTTCAGTGTACATGTAAGAGATCCTTCTAAAGACCAGTTCCTTGACCTTCTCTCCTCTCATGATATTGTCCTACATATACTCAGCCACTGACTCCCAATCATATTTTTTGTAATATCATAGCCTATAACTGCAGATCTTATATCGCCTATTTCATATATTCCCATCTGATTACCACTTGTACTTATATTTCTGGCTTATTCCCTCTGATACCTGCTAATATACAATATTACTTTAATTCTTTTTAACTTTGTGCTATGGAACTTTTCATAAGTTTTCTTTCTTTTGCTTATTCTATTTCCTAAACTAATATTAGGCACGTGTATTTAATTTTCTGGTCTTCAAGTCTTTTTATACCCTTTCTCATCTTTGGCTCTTACTTAATTATATTTCTGTTTCTCGAAGATTTTTTTCTTGTTTGTCCCAGGTCTCCAATACTTTTATTCTTAACAACTAGTCCACAAATGTTGCTTTTCCTTGGAAATATTTCCTATGTAAATATGTGGTACTGATTTCCACCTTTCATCTACCTGTCCCCTTCATCCACCCTATGGCAACCTTGTAATTCATGATCCCTGCTGGCCTTTCACTCAACACTGTACTGAAATGCAAATTCCCTTTGACTTAAAGCTAGTATGAACTTACTTAGTGTTACATATCTGTATATAATCATTTGTTTATTTTCAACATACTTTTTTTATCCTCTATCTTCTATTTTTGAAAATACAAATATTTGTGTATACATTTGTATGTATCATGTATTTAATTTTCTGTTTTATCCAATTTTTATTGAAAGCACCACCTTCTAGATCTTTTCCTCATGGGTATCTATAATGGTTTGATATTCTTATCTTGAACAGGTCGTTGCTTTAGTGATGGACATGTTTACAGATGTGGACATTTTCAAAGAAATAGTGGAGGCATCAACTCGAGGGATATCTGTGTACATTCTGCTCGATGAATCCAACTTTAATCATTTCCTAAATATGTCTGAGAAACAGGGTTGTCAAGTTCAACGTCTCAGGGTAAGCATTCCATGTTTTTCCTCAGGTACTGTTTTTATAGTGTGTGTACTGTTTTTGTCTCAGTCAAATTTGAGACATGTTAAGCTATATTACTCCAAAAGTAAAATAGAAAAAAATTACATATATCTATAATTTAAGGTAAAATAATGGTTAATCACAAAAGGGGATCCTTGTACTTTTTCAGATGTAACTGAAAACACACATCTTCATGACAAATGTATATGGTGCTTTTCTTGATAGTGAGGCGCCTGAGCTTTTGAGTGTCCTTTGCCACCAGTCGTGATGCTTCTGTTTGTATGTACAACCCTGACACCACTGACTTGGGTGATTCTTTCATGGAGCAGATGTTGCTTATCACAATCATTCGGCATAGTGATTTCAGTTCCACTGGACTTTGTAAAAGGCGGGCGCGTTTTATTTTAGTTATTTTGAAATCATGAATCTATAACCTGAAAGGAGCCTGTGATAGGACCCTAAGTGATTTATGAAACCACCCTGTGTAAATATAAAGTAGTATCTCCATATTACTCTTTTCCTAGAGTATTTCTTTTTTGGGTGATGTTTCAAAATTTGCTTTTCACTGTTTTGTTTGTTTGTTTCTGTTATATGTTTAAAAGTTATTTCAAGTACACTTTTTTTTGGTACTGAGGTTTTATATTAACATATATTTTACTTTTCAAAGCATTCCCTTTCTAACCTTAGTTTTTTACATTATATTTACATATAATTCTAGAATATTCGAGTGCGGACAGTAAAAGGCCAAGATTATCTTTCCAAAACAGGAGCCAAATTTCATGGAAAATTGGAACAGAAATTTTTGTTAATTGACTGCCAGAAAGTTATGTATGGTTCTTACAGGTAAGATCACTGTGTTTACCTCCCACATTAATAATCATTTATGGAACATATTAGTTTCAAATTGTAGTGTAATATGTTTAGTTCTTTTTTATTTTATTTTTTAGTTATAATTGACATGTAACATTATATTAGTTTCAGGTATAATGGTTTAATATTCATGTATAATGTTAAATGATCACGATAAGTCCATCACCATACATAGTCACAAAAATCTTTTTTTCCCTTGTGATGAGGACTTTCAACATTACTTTCTTAGCAACTTTTAAATATGTAATATAGTATTATTAACTATAGTCACCATGCTGTACATTACACCTCCATGACTTATTTATTTTACAACTAGAAGTTTGTACCTTTTGACACATTCACCCATTTTACACATGCCATACCCCCTGCCTCTGGCAACCAGCAATCTGTGCTCTGTATCTGTAAACTTTTTCTTTTTTCTTTTTCTGGTTCTACACATAAGTGAGATTGTACCGTGTTTGTCTGTCTCTGCCTGACGTATTTCACTTAGAATAATGACCTCAAGTCCATCCATGTTGTTGCAAATGGCAAGATTTCATTATTTTTATGCCTGAAAAGTATTCTGTTGTATACATGGACCACATCATTTTTATCCATTCATCTACTGAGGGACACTTAAGTTGCTTCCATATCTTGGCTATTGTAAATAATAGCCAATGCAGTGAACATGGGGATGCAGATATCTTATTGAGTTAGTGTTTTTATTTTCTTCAGATAAATACCCAGAAGTGGAATTGCTGGGTGGTGTGGTAATTGTATTTTTAATTTTTGAGAAGCCTCTATACCGTTTTCCACAGTGGCTGCTCCTATTTACATTCCCACCAACAGTGCACAAGGGTTCCCTTTCCTCTCACCAACACGTATTTCTTGTCTTTTTAATAATAGCCTAGTTCGTGTTTGCCTGCAGTGTTATCAATCGTTTACAGAAATTATTAGTTTGAAGTTTTAGTGTAATCTGTTTAGTTATTTCTTAAAAATAAAAAACAGAATCCTTCCATGGACACGTGGACACCTGGGTTTCAGTTCTGGCTGTACCTCTAAAGAATATTAAGACATTGGGCAAATCACATAACTTCCTTTGGCTTCAAGTTCTTTATCCCCAAAATAAGGAGGGTTGACTAATATTTCAGGTTCCCTACAGCCCTACATTATAAAAAGTGTTTTTGTTCCTTATGAAAACACTACATAGTATACACTTATTAATAGTTATTCATAAAAATAGAAGCTGTTTTTCATCTTTGAAGAATATGTCGAACAGATTTTTCCGATTTCAGCACTATTAAGAAGCTGATAATTATCATGTAGTCACTATAGTACTACCAAAAATACATTTAAGAGCCTGGCTGTTAAAAATGTTGTGGTAGACACTAGACAGGTGACTCAGATTCTACTCTCTGACATCTTCCAAGGCTTCCATTGGTGATATATCTTACTCTGTTCTAGCTTCACTCTCTTACATATTTCAACACCATCCTTACAGCTTATCTGTGGGGCTATTGTTTTCATCTATATTTTATAAATTATGAAATTGAGGTCCCAAAAGTTTAAATGACTTGTCTCAAACCCCATAGCTAGGGGCCACAGGCAGTCCAGGACTGGCAGCTGGCTCCAGAGTATAAGGGCTGCCCTAATATTCTCTTATAGATGTCAGGCATCCTGAATGGGATGCACAGGGAGGCAATACCAACAGGCAGATGAAGCAGCAACAAGCATGGATGCACTGCTAGGTCACCAGGGCAGAGTTCACTCATTACTAAAGAGTGTGGGAAGCCAGGAGAGCTGTGGGTGTAAGCAGGACAGTGTGAGAGGAAACCTTAGGGACTTAAGTCCACAAGAAGAAGGCAACGTGTTCAAGTGGAAGGCTGTGGGCAAGGTACTTCACTTGATTGCACTTTAGCGTGCTCCTCTGTAAACTGAGGGTAATTATAGAACTGCCTCGTGTCGTTGTTATGAGAATTAGAATTAATGCATCCAAAGCCTCTAATGTTAACTATTATTTTAGGTCTTTTTCAAAACTATCTGCTAACTTTCCCTTTTTTGAAAATGTTGTTTGGAGTTCTAAAGGGAAACATGTTAGCCCGGCCACTGTGGCTCAGTGGTTGAGCTTTGACCCATGCACCAAGAGGTCGCCAGTTCGATATCCGGTCAGGGCACATGCCAGGTTGTGGGGCCAATCTCCAGTATGGGGCATGCAGGAAGTGGCTAATCGATGTCCTCTCTCATCGATGTTTCTGTCTCTCCCTCTCCCTTCCTTTCTCTCTAAAATCAATAAAGAAAAAAAAAATTAGAGGGAAACATGTTAAGAGCAGAAATTACAATTAGTGCTTAAAATTAATGTCCTTTTAAAACTCATTATATGTGTATATATTTGTTCAGATCCACTTGATTTTAATTGAAAATTTTTAATTAAAATTGTGAGTTCAGTTGACTTATAGAATGGTGTTTATTAGTTAATCTCATCATAATGCATATTTTCTATTTTTATTTAACTTGTCTTTTAAGATTATCTTTCAACAGTAAATTCACTTAAACTTTGTTTTGCTACCACTCAGTATTAATAGGTGCTATATGTTGAGATGACTGTAGCTGAGCTACTTTCAGGGTGATGTCGGGAAAACAAACAACAGCAACCAAAACTCTTTGTCTTTTTATCTGTATCATAAACTAGAGGCGGAATTTAAGTTACTCTTTATTGGAGTGGATATGGAATGCCTAGGACCACAGATTATAAAAATCCATCAAAACTCTTATCTCTTTATGATTTCACATTAATTTTACTTATTTTTTATCATTATTATTTTTAATCCTCACCCGAGGATCTTTTTCCATTTTTCTTCAGATAGAGTGGAAGGGAGGGAGAAAGAGGGAGAGAGAGAGAAAGGGAGAGAGAAAGAGGGAGAGAGAGAGAAACATCGATGTGAGAGAGACATATCGACTGGCTGCCTTCCTCAGGACCCAACCAGGGCCGGGGACAAACCACAACCAAGTTATGTACCCTTGACCGGAATTGAACCCGTGACTCATTGATCCATGGACCAACGCTCTAACCACGGAGCCAAACTGGCAGGGCGATTTCATGTTAATTTTAAATATATTTCTTTTAAAAAATTAATGGTTGTCAGTCCTTGTCACTTTTGTTTTTCCTGACTAATTATCATGAAACTTTCCTATTGTTAACAATATTCCAGTAGGATCTGGTGGAACAGTTATGAACCAGTCTTCATACAAACTAGCCAAACATTTTATATCCTTCTGGTTAAAACCATCCTTTGTCTCTCTCATTTTATAATTGTCATTGTTTTCCCCATAGGCGAATTCAAAATGCCTTCTTCTCTATTTCAAAATTATTTGCCATAAAATGTCTTCCTATTTCAAATACCCAGCATTTCTAGACAGGCCTGGTGTCCTGTCTAAAACCATAGTCACACATGGTGTGGCAGCCCACTCACCACGGTGATGGTTTAATCAGGAAAACATGACGAGTGTTTTGTCGTATCATGATCCTAACATTGATGAGACGAAACACTTACATACTTGTTATCAACGTGTAAAAATCAGTTTTGAATTGTGTACCCTCATTTGAAATTGTCATATGAAAATCTGGAAGATATTTAGTGTTGTTCACAAAATTGACTGACAGAATTTCACAAGCTTTTTTTTTTTTTTTTTAATCTTATGATCTCTATAAAAGTTACTTTCAAAAGTTAAGTTTCACTGGAGTTATTGGCTCCAAGATGCCATCTTTGATCAGACTTGCAGGTCATCCCATTTAGAATCCATGCCACAACTCATCCCCCTTTTCACTTCATGGACTTTATTACTTCTGATCAGGAACTCAGAGTTCTTGAGCCACTTTTTAATATGTGACTTCATAACCACATTCCCAGCTTCGTGACTGATATATGACAGTGTGTTTGGAAGGGGTGGGGTAGTAAGTTATGATGCAGAGGACAGACTGACATGTGTCAAAGGGAAGGGGAGTTGGGGAGCTGGATGCCAAAAGAGAAAGTATTAAACAGTACACATTGGTAGTTGCAGAATAGCCACAGGGATGCAGTTTTCAGCATGGGGAACATAGTAATGTTGAGGTTACTGGGTAAGGGGCCAGGTAGGTGCTTGGAGCAGTGGGCCTGGGGGGAGCACTCTGTAAGGTGCATGCTTTTCCAGCCACTTCGCTGTACTCTGAAACTGGTGTGGAATGGTACTGAATGTAAATGGTGGTTGAAAAATAAAATTATTTTTTTATTCAAGTAAATATATGCACATATTTTTAAAAATCAATATGACTGAAAGATATGCAATACGAAACATATCTTGAACTCCATCTCAATATACTCCTAATTCCTGACCACCAGATACAATTATTTCATTCTTTTAGCTAAAATTCTGATATGTATTTAATTCTCTTAAATAATGTGATTATACTGCTATTTTTAGATTTATCACCTTTAGATATGATCTTTTGAGTTTATATTATGGCAATTGAGGAGTTATACTCTGTACCCTCTCATATCCACTTGCCCTCCCGATCCCTGTTCACCCAATACAGTTTTATCACAATTTTTTGGTTAAATGAGAAGTCTGGGTTTACATTACTGAAATTGTGCCAAAATTTATCATTGATGAGTGATGGAGTGATTTATGATATGTTTCTTCTTTCATAACAAAGTTAATAGTGACCATTTTGTCTTGGTTTTATTCGTTGTTTTCTATTTAGCGATTGTTATTTTTTTTTTCCAGTTGACTATAGAATTCTTAGCACATAAAAAACTTTTCCAAATTACTGCCAACAATCTCTGATGTCCAGTCTGCACTAGCAAGTCTTTAACCTGGAGCACAGCTGGGGTCCTGGTATTTTCTATATTCCTGGATAGTTTGAGCTACAATTTTTTAAATCCTACTTTTAACCCCATTTTTAACTCCCTTTTGTTCCCAGTCACGGTTTTTCCCCCAAGTTTGCTCAAGAACATTTTCTATCAGCATGGGATTTTTTAAGTCCCAAAATTCATAATTTTAGATGATTTGTGTTTTAACTGGGGATGACACTCTAAGTTGAATCATTCTTCCTCCAAATTTGGAAGGTATTGCCCTACATTCAAAATTGCTATTTAAGAAGTCTCAAGCAATTGTCATTTCAATTCTCTTCATGTAATTTTTTTTCTTTCTGGAAGTGTCTAGAATCGCTCTCCTTTTATTTATTGATTGATTTTTAGAGACAGAGAGGAAGGAGATAGAGAGATTTGTTGTTCTACTTATTTAGGCATTCATTGGTTAATTCTTGTATGTGCCCTGAGATCAAACCCACAACCTTGGCATTTCAGGAAGACTCTCTAACCAACAGAGCTACCCGGCCAAGGGCCTAGGATTTCCCTTTTATTCCATGCTATTCTCAGATTCATTATGATGTTTCTAGGTCTTGGCCTTCTCTTCATTTGTTGTTCTGCTCAATGCAAATATTTACGTCTTCCAATTCTGAGAAGTTTTCTTATTTATTCGTTTACAATTTCTTCTCCTCAGTTACCTCTGTTGTCTCTCTCTGGAATTCTTAGTAACTAGATTTCTGCTCCCATTGTATTTTTTCCTCCAATTTTCCATCCAGGGGTAGGGGGCATTATTACTGCCTGGGGGGTTTTCTCAATTACATCTTTCAACCCTCCTATTTGTTATCTTTCTTTTTAAATTTTGCTATCAAATATTTTGAATATCTGCTACTTGAAACATTTTCCTGACATCCTATTTGTGTTTTATAGATTTACTCTTTTCTCCCTTTATTTCTTTGAAGATATTGTGTGCATGTGTTTTTATTCTTATTTGTGCATTTTCTCTGTTTCCTCCAGGTGCCTTTTTTGTGTTTGGTTTGGTTTCTGTATTGAATCTAAGCTTTTAAGCTTTATAAGCTATCTTCTAAATTTATTCTAATGTCTGACAATCTTTTGCATTGCCTTTATATTATGAGAAACTGTAGAACTTATTGGAAATTGTGCAGGAAATGCTTATCAACAGTTGATTTCACAGAGCAGTGATTGGCTGGGGTCCTGGGAATTTTACAGGAAGATGCCCAAACATTGATATAAGTAGGTCTTTTATCTCTGAGAGTGGTCAGTGTTTCCAGAGAATAATGTCTAAATTAAATATTCCCAATTGAATGTCTTTCCATTGCCTGAAATTATATTACAATATTATTTCCTGATTTACCAAAGCAGAGAACCTTTTCCAGCTGCCACGCATTCACCAGTACCATTATCTTCTCAGATTCCTGAGCTCCTCACCCGGGGGCAATTATTACTTCATAACCTATGCACTTCCTTTATGACATGCAGGTATTCCTAGTCTTTCTTGTTGTTACTGGCTCAACGTTTTACTCATTATTCCAGTTTCTGCTATGGTTTAGTCTCTTATCGCCTATTCCGACTACTCTACTCATCCTAGTAAGTGCAATCGCTCATCTTTCAAGTCTTTAATACAATTAGCTATGGAAAAAAATTCATTCTTCAAACATCTTTTTATTATACTTTATTCAAACCTGGAAACAGATTCTACACAATGAAACTTTGCTTTGCCTTCAAGGTTCATCTCTTACATAGCTTCTTTACTTTAGTTAAATAGAGTTTGTTTGTGTGTTCAATCAATGCATCGCCATTTTTACTTCTTTTTCTATATTTCTTCTTCCACACAAATTGTCCTCCCACAGCTTTTCGAGTCTAAACTTCAGGCCTGTCTAGTTTCCATCAAAATATTGCTGAACTCTTTCTCCAGGGATTTTTCTCATATTTGATAGCTAACTATTTATTCCTTTACTTGCTGTTTCTAACATATTTTGTACTCCTATCTTCAGTTGGATTGAAAATTTCTTTAATGATTCACTTTTGCACCATTTCTTTTAAGTCAGCCTGGTTGCTGACACATCTATAAATGAAGAGCACCTAGCAAATGTCCTACTCATACCATCATTCAGTAACTATTCTAGGAAACATCAAGCATGTCAGAATAATTACTAAGTTTCACACTGCTATTTATAATATATTATGTATTTAAAATTATTACTCTGTACATTATTTTAATAATTTCATCTGCCTTTATTATCATCTCTCCTGCCTGTATAAAGAGTAAATGCCTTTGTTGTGGAGAATGTCTCCATTGTTTTTTCTTTTGTATTAAAACCTACTGCACCATGTACATTATTGGATACCTAACATATTAACGCTTTCTTTTTTAGCTCAGTGACTCTGTAGGTTAATTATTTAGATTTTCAAGCATCAGATTTAAAATTTTACATGAAGCTTCAAGATAACTGTTAGCTCTAAACTCTGGAAAAGTGATGGGAAATTCTACAAAATACTATAAAGTAGTTACAAATTTACTTTCCTAGAAATTGTACCTGTATGAAAAGATCTTAATTGGCTTTCTGACTCGCATGGTTTGTGAGGATTAAATTGACCAATCCTGTGTACACTGAGTGCACTGTTTAATGACCGAGGCTGCTGCCTGCAAATCCTCTCTCTGTGTACAACTCTCGCATCTTCAATTACACTTGCTAAGTCAGAGAGAGAAAATGCACGTATTAGCACAGACCTATTGTGCATTATAACATGTTAGAAGTCTAAGGAATCGCAGCGGTTATGCTGTTTGTGTCCTCATTTTGGATACGAGTAAACTGAGGCCCAAGCTCATGTGACTGGACAGCTTAGCAGAAGCCAGTTCTCTCACCTTTTCCTGTGATACTATCTTGCCTGGACCATGCCCGGGTGCTATATATGAAATATAATATCATTTTTACTCCATAAATTCTTAATAGGCAGAGATGCAAAGTGCACAGCAGGGTTTTCTTTGGACTTCTCATAAGTAGTGTCAAGAATTATGGGCAGATTCAACCTAGGACTTAAGTTGATTTGTTGTTTATAGTATGAATATGGAGTGGGGGACATATGTATTACAAGCATGTCATGACTGGTGATCTTCTCATTTATGGTAGCCAAGGAAAACAAACAAGATATACTCTTTCGTCAACATTAAGTGACACATTTTACTTAGTAGAGGTATATATATTGTCATTAATCTTTTAACTCAGCAAATGTAAAATTCTCCAACTTTCATTTTTTTCAGCTACATGTGGTCATTTGAAAAAGCTCACTTCAGCATGGTTCAGATCATCACAGGACAACTCGTTGAGTCCTTTGATGAAGAGTTTAGAACGCTCTATGCCAGATCGTGTGTCCCCAGGCCATTTGCGCAGGAAGAATCCACCAGGGTGAAGCATGGCAAAGCCCTGTGGGAGAACGGCAGTCACCAGCGTTCACTCTCTTCCTTAGCTTCTGTTTCCAGCCAAAGAAACGTCCTTGGTAGACAAGACAAAATTCATAAACTAGATTCTAGTTACTTCAAAAACAGAGGGATATATGCTCGGAATGAACATGACAATTTTCACATAAGAAATCATGGTTACAAACCTCATTTTGTTCCAAACTTTAATGGTCCAAACACAATCCGTCAGTATCAACCCAGTCAAAATGAAAATTGGAAGAGGCATAGTTATGCTGGAGAGCAGCCAGAAACAGCACCATACCTGTTGCTGAACAGGGCTGTGAATCGAACCATCAATCCGCCTGCTAATTGGAAGAAGTCTTTGGATAGTCTTAGTGTGGCATCGTCATCACGGGGAGGCTATGCCACCCACCATGACACGCCTCCCCAGAGTTTTGGCAATTGGCTTGCCCAGAGGAAAACACACCTTGCAGACAGGAATTCCAATGTGCGGAGGTCTTTTAACGGGACAGATAATCATGTTCGCTTTTTGCAACAACGAATGCCAACCCTCGAAAACACCACAAAGTCATTCTTGCGTAACTGGAGAATTGAATCCTACTTAAATGACCATTCAGAAGCCGCACCTGATTCTAATGGATCAGCTCTAGGTGACCGGTTTGAGAACTATGATAGTTCTGAGAATCTGAAAGCCAATGCCCTGTATACCCATGCACGGCTTCGCCCCTCTTTTGTGTTTAAACCAACTTTACCTGAGCAGCAGGAAGTCAACAGTTGTACAACTGGCTCCTCAAATTCAACTATCATTGGTTCCCAGGGAAGTGACACACCTAAAGAGGTCCCAGACACCCCTACCAGTGTAGAGCTTTTGACAGATGAACCCTTGCCAGAGTCAATCCCCAAGCTACCGTCGCAGTCAGAGACGTCAAAAATGCACCACCTGCAGGCTCCTGAAAACCACCCAGCAGTCTTGAACCAAACCACAGTCGGCCATCCGGAGTCAAACTATTTATATACAAACTTGTGTGTAAATAAGCAGACAGAGAATCTAAAGAATCAGCAAAACGAGAACCTGCTTAAAAGGCGAAGTTTCCCCTTCTTTGACCAGGCAAAAGTCAATTTAGATCATGGAAATAGTAAGCATTACGTATATAGTACGCTTACCAGGAATCGAATTCGACAACCAGAGAAACCCAAAGAGGATTTGCTGAAAAGTTCTAAAAGCATGCACAACGTGACCGATAGCGTGGAGGAGGAGGAGGAGATGACCCAGAGAGACCCTTCCAGTGGCACGGCTACCAAGTCCATTTCCATCGCTGCTTTGCTTGATGTAAATAAAGAGGAACCTAACAAAGAACCCACTACAAAGAAAGAAGTGAAGAGTTCCCCGAGTTTTTTGAAAAAGGGATCTCAGAAGTTAAGGTCATTGCTTAGCCTTACCCCAGAAAAGAAAGAAAATCTATCCAAAAATAAAACATCTCCCTTTTATAGGATGTGTAGTAGTTCTGACACTTTAGCTTCTGAGGCTGAAGATAGTCAAAACCCAAAAAAGTCAGAACCGAAAGTTGATTCATCTCCGAGAAGAAAGCGTGCCTCCTCATCAACCTCTCAAGGCAGCCTCCACAAGAGTAAGGAAGATGTAACAGTTAGCTCATCTCAGGGGGCACATTCTCCATCCAGTGAAAGGAGTGAAATAATACCTTCTCCAAGTCCAGTGGAACACAAGTTCTTGGAAAGGGCAGGGGATGCCTCTGCCCCAAGATTTAACACAGAACAGATCCAATACCGAGATTCGAAGGAGATTAATCGAGTTGTTTCGCCTGTAAGAAAACCAGTTCCTCCTTCAAGGTCGAAGCCCAATGAGCTGCTGAGAACTCAGTCTACTGACCGGCGCATTTACAGTCGTTTTGAGCCATTTTGTAAGATTGAGAATTCTATCCAGCCAACAAGCACCATGCCAAATACCAGTATACACCGCCCGGAAATAAAATCCACAACTGTGGGCAACAGTTATGGTAGGTCCAGCCCAAGGCTTAATTACAATACTAATGTTTACCACACATACCAGCCAAATGAAAACAAGTTTCGAGGATTTATGCAAAAGTTTGGAAACTTCATACACAAAAATAAATGAAATAGTGTAATTGAAAATAGATATTAAAATACAAAATGAATGTGGCTATAAATATTTGTCCAAAGAACATTGTGGACAGTTTTTGTAACACACCAACAGATTTCCGTAGGGACAGAATTTAGGGTATGATGTATATTTTTACCGACATACCATGTACAGTAAAGTTATTGTTCTGTGTGACAAAGTTAGTTGTGCCTAATTATGGTATTGATGGAATGTCTCTATAAACACATGATTGTTAAATGGTAATGGTAAAAAATGTAATTAAATTGTTTTCTTCAGACTGAAGATCTTCTTAAGTCTTAAATAGAAACTTTAGTGGAGAGATGGTGTATGGGTTTTAACCATTTATTACAAAGACTTTCCTTTTATAAAAAGGATCCTAATACTTTCAGTGACCCTTTATAACACGTCTTGATGGGTTTTCATAACTTTGGATTATGAGAAAATAAGACATAGCCTTTTTGTTTTTAATTATCTTTAAATTTTACAGGATAACTTGTTATATTTTATTAATGTTTTATTACTTTTCCTTTGGAACATACACAACCAGTTGGGTAGCACAGTAAACTGTATAGCTCAGCATATTTTTTATTTTGCCTGAGAGTGTTTGCAGAGGATCAGCCTCATGTAGTACAGGTCATCCTGGGAATGTGTTTTCCTTCCTTGGAAACCATCCAGGATGGGCTTCTGTTCACTCTTTCCAGGTGTCTTTACTTCACTGACCCATCAGCTGCTGGCCTCTTATTGTCATTTCTTCATTTGAACTTATTGCAAGCCAGCAGGAATTGAAAAACCTGAATTATTCCTCCCCTTTTTCTAATATATATAAAAAAAATTTAGAAATACAAATTTCTACATAGATTTTTTTATCTTAAAATTTGTATGACAATGCTTAAAGGTTTTGCTCGCAGAAGACTTTGCTCTTTTTTTTTTTATCCTCACCTGAGGACATTTTTCCATTTTTGTTCAGATAGAGTGGGAGGGAGACTGAGGAAGAGAGAGAGAGAAACATTGATGTGAAAGGGACACATTGAGTGGCTGCCTCCCGCACAACCCCAACCAGGGCCTAGGACGAATCGCAACTGAGGTATGTGCCCTTGACCGGAATCGAACCCGCAACTCATTGGTCCACTGGCCAACGCTCTAACCACTGAGCCAAACCAGCCAGGGCGACTTTGCTCTTCTTTTATGCTATTCCAAATACTGGGTGACTGGGCAGTGTTTTCATAGGAGCGTTGTGATGAATATGAGAAGCGGTACCTGGTCTATTCTGCCGTGACCATGGGACCTGATTGAAGGTTTTAAGGCTTACTGTGTCTTAATTTGATGATGATACTCAGATCATAAGTTACCCTTTGCCTTTCTTAGAGTAGTGAAATAAAAGCTCCATATCCATTACTGAAACTTTAACCTGGCTTTACTTCATCCACAAAGAACAGAATTCAAGTAACAGAACACCATTTGAGAAGTAGGAAGGGTTTCTACAACACTTTAAATTTAACACCTTTTAAGTTGCTGGATGGGGCAGTATTTTATTGTTTAAAAATTCAAGATTCAGTCAAATATGAATATCTATGTTATAAAATAATTAAAATAATGGCATTAAAATACTTATATCATTTAAATAATTTTCCATAGTATTTTAAAACCATGATAAGAAATATGTTGGGAGAAAACATGACAGTTGGGAAAAGAAAACATTTACTGAGCACTGCACTAGACCAGGCCTTGACCTGTCCTAAACCGCCCTCATTATTTATAGGTGATAATTGAGGTGATCATTGAGACATTGCGATTCAAAGAGATAATGCCCAGGTCACATAACTAATACGTAATGTTACTAAAGTGTCTGTAACACACTGACTTATCACATGACCTCCCAAATGTGTTCAACTCCTGCCTCGCCCAAACTGTTGGCAATTCAGTGACAAAAGTTTAGATTTCCTGTCTGAACAGCGATCAACCAAAAAAGGTTTAGTTGAATTCCATCAGACAGCAAGGACACATGGGGCTTAAAATAATCATAATAGGTGAGATTAAGGAGTCAAGTTGAGATTGATTTGTGAATATAACCTAACAGGCCAGTTAGATTTTTGCCAGGCAGTCATTTTGACCCCCTTCCTGTTGACCTGTGGCAATGAGAGGAAGGGAAAAGGAACCATTAGTGATCTATAGCCTGTTTGTGTACTAGAGAAGGAAGCCCATTAGTGTAGGAAGCTAGGCAGGGAATGGAACTCGATGTTAAAGACATAATCTAGTTGAACATTCACAACAACCCTGTGAAGTAAGTACCTACTTTTTGCAAATAAGAACTCTAAGCCTCAAAAAAGTTACATTAATTTTCCAAGAGTTACACAGCTCTGGATTGGTAGGGCTGGGGTTTAAACACAAAAGCCTGCATTTTGAATTCCATACTACACCATACCTTACCAGCTTCTCATTCCCCTAGGCTTGAGGAACCTGCTTTGAAAGTAATCACCCTCTTTTGCTCTCTCTTTACAAATTGCACAACTATAACAGTACCTCGACAGCAATAGCATTTTATAAACACAAATCCAGAATATAATATTCAGTCTCACATTATTCACAAAAGTTGGTTTTAAAACTCTCATTATAACCTAGGGAATTCCCAAGTACTACAACATAGGATTTTTTTGTTTTGGTAAGCTGAGTATAATAGATTGAAAGTTTTGCACCCTTTGTAATAAATAGCATAAAAATAAAACTTTGAGAGTGAAGAGTCATTTTCCACAGGAAAGGTAGCCATGCATATTTATTAAAAAATGAATTTTAAAAAGACTGAAATGTATATTTCCTTATAATCAGAAAAGAAGATCAGTTGTAATGAAAAAGCTGTGGGTTAATTTTTAGAGTCATCTGGAAATTGTATGATCTTCATAGGTAATATCAGGTTATTGAAAAACATTATCAATGAATGAAGGATTTTTAATTTTGCTCTTAGAACAAATGACTTCTGTAATTCTGGACCATAGTCCTTATGAGTTCAGCCAAGGCAGAACCCACAGTTAACCAAACAAGATTGACTTTAATATCTTACCCATTCTTTGTTACTGATAGATGGGTCATCTTTCAGGGAGAACGGGATAATGGCTAATTGTCTTTAGGTAGCTCTGAAATTGCAAATCCTGAAAATGTAGAGCAATGTAACTTTAAAGGTGAAATTACAAAAAGACTAGAGGGTATATCATATTTAATTACAAGCAAGAGCTTCTTGCCTTTTTGTATAGCAACTGCTGTTTCTGGAAACAGCTTTTAAAAAGTTTCTGAGTTCCTCCTCTGCCTAGTTAAATAGAAAGTGCAGGCTGCTTTATTTTAGCCACTTGTGATGCATAAGCTTAGGCTTTTGCACAGCAGATTTATTCTCTGCTTTTCTTCTTTGATTATTTTTCTTCTATTTTTTTTCTTCTTCGGAAATATCTATATATCAGAATCTGTACATAGTAACTTTCCAAAGTTTCTGTGGCTGAGAAACTCCTCAAGGTTAAGACTGGGCAAGTACACAGTACTTCAAATAATTTACTCAGAATTGACATTTTAAACATACTCCAAACTTCACGGATGTATTTATTGCAAGCAATACAATTTATTTTTCTCCCAAATTAATTTTGGTGGAAAGATAATGTCACGTAAGTGCACTTTCATATTAAAGTTTGATAAGGTGAGTTTTGCTCTTTACATAGTACATTAGTTTGTAAGCAGAAACTCAAATAGGTGAGATTTCAAAGTCGTCCTTGATAGATAGCTTCAGAATAGTTTCAGTGCCTATATCCTGAACACAATGATGTCCCTCTGTCCTAACAGTAGGGTTTAGCCTTGATTCTGACTCTGTGTTGTGGTATTCCACAGATATTTGTCTTTTATGAATATCTGTTTATTCTTAAAGTGCCTGTGGCTAAGGGATATAAAGTGGAATCATTATTTCATGTTAACTATGTGTGAAGCTGTTTTGTTTTGTTTTTTAAGTTTATTATAATATTCTGTTTGGATCTAGAATATTTAAAATAAAAAGGATAAAATTATAAACCATAAAGTCATTTTTAATATACATACAATGTTAGCAAAGAAATACTCTTCCAAATTAACTTTTGTTTTTAGATCTAATAAATGAATATTAAATAATTTTGTACAAACATCAATACATTGTAAGTTGTTTCTTTTCTATCTTCATACCCTGGATTTTCCCATTTAAACTTATACTTTCACTTAGTTATTACATTATGGCTTTAGATTTTTATACATTTTTCAATATTTCTCCATAGACTTTGCAACCTTATCTTAAACACTTTTAGATTTATTTTGATTATCAATTATATTTTATATAAAACTTTATCCATAGTTGATACCCAGTGAGAATATTCTTCTCTTTACAATATTATATACACTCATTCTCTTCATTTCTATTTTTACTGCATTATAGTAGTTATTTTAAATAACTTGTGATGTTGAAAAATTGAGAATCTATTTTGTTTTAAAAATGAGTAGCCGATTTGTACAACTTTGTAGCATTTAGTTTGAATAAAATATTCTAAGGGGACATTTGTATGAGAGCGATTAGTGACATTAAATAAGCTAAAGTCTGAAAGTTATTTAAAACTCCAAATGTGTTTTCCTTAGAAAAAAACAATTCCTCTTATATCACAGATTAAGATACAGTTGAAATACTGTGTTTTGAAAATTAAATAGTGTCTTTGTAAAGGCAGATGTGTTTTTTAAGTGGGTAAGTATAATTTTAAGTAATTAACTAAAACAATTTTTTTCCCCATCAATGCCAATGTTTAAGAAAAACTTTGTTCAATGGAATAGTAAAGGAAATAGATAAGGTTTTACTCTTTGTGGCCGTCCTAACAGAATCGTTTGAATGGACTCAGATGACTCAAGGAGTCAGAGAGCGTCCTGAAGTCATTGGACTAGATAAATACGGAAGGGCATTTATTTATTTTTTTATTTTTTATTTTTTTATTTTTTTTTTTTTATGTTTTATTATTTTTTTTAACTTATCTTTATTGTTGAATGTATTACAGATGTTCCTCATTTTTCCCCCATTGCCCCCCTCCTCCCCATTCCTGCCCCCCTCCTGCTTTTCCCCACACTGTTGTCTGTGTCCATTAGTTATGCATATATACATATAAGTTCTTTGGTTTATTTCTTCCCACCCCCCAACCCCCCTTCCCTTTGAGGTTTGTCAGTCTAACAACCAATTTGTACTTCTTAATCCCTTCACCTTTTTCACCCCTCTCCCCATCCCCCACCCAACAAAAGTTCTCTGTATCTATGAGAATGTTTCTGTTCTGCTTGTTCATTTTGTTTGTAGATTCAATTGTTGATAGATATGAATTTATTGCCATTTTGTTTGTTCATATTTTTTTATCTTTTTTTTCAAGAAGACCCTTCAGCATTTCATACAATAATGGTTTGGTGGTGATGAACTCCTTTAGCTTTTCCTTGTCTGGGAAACTCTTTGTATGGCCATCGATTCTAAATGACAGCTTTGCAGGATAGAGTAATCTTGGTTGTAGGTTCTTGCTTTTCATCACTCTGAATATTTCTTGCCACTCCCTTCTGGCCTGCAAAGTTTCTTTTGAGAAATCAGCTGACAGTCTTATGGGAACTCCCTTGTAGGTAACTAACTGCTTTTCTCTTGCTGCTTTTAAGATTCTCTCTTTGTCTTGAACCTTTTGCATTTTGATGATGATGTGTCTTGGTGTGGGCCTCTTGGGGTTCATCTTGTTTGGGACTCTCTGTGCTTCCTGGACTTGTATGTCTGTTTCCTTCACCAAGTTAGGGAAGTTTTCTGCCATTATTGTTTCAAATAGGTTTTCGATTTCTTGTTCTCTCTCTTCTCCTTCTGGCACCCCCAAGATGCGAATGTTGGCACGCTTGAAGTTGTCCCAGAGGCTCCTTACACTATCCTCATTTCTTTGGATTCTTTTTTCTTTTTGCTGTTCTGATTGGGTGTTTTTTGCTTCCTTATATTCCAAATCGATGGTTTGCTTCTTGGATTTACCTACTCTACTATTGAATCTGTGTAAATTATTCTTTATTTCAGTTAGTGCCTCCTTCATTTCTGACTGGTCCTTTTTTATGCCCTTGATGCCCTCTCTAAGTTCACTGAGGTTCTCACTAAGTCCATTGAGCATCCTTATAAGCAGTGTTTTGAACTCAGCGTCTGTTAGGCTGCTTAACTCTATTTCACTTAGTTCTTTTCCTGGAGTTTTGTTCTGTTCTTTCATTTGGGACCTGTTTCTTTGTCTCCTCATTTTGGCTGCCTCCCTGTGTTTGTTTCTATGTATTACTTAGCGAGAGGTATGGGGGTAGCTGAGACCAGATGCTGCTTGTTTGAAAGAATTTAGGAAAAGCTGAAGCAGGATCCAAGACAGGCCAATCCTATGGTAAAGCAACTGGCAACAGCTTGGGTGGGCCTGGAAGTTGCGTGGGGCGGGGCCTCAAGGCATCACCAGGGCGGGGCCAACAGTGTGAGTCAGGTAGCTGGAGTCCCAGATATGGCTGTGTCTGCCGGCCCAGGGAAGGGCTCACCTAAGGAACAAAAGCCTCTGATAGCACATCTGTCCAGGAGAAAACTGCCTCTCCAGCCCTTGCTCCAATGCCAAACAGCTCAGTTCTTCCCCATATGACTCTGGTGCCTTTCAAGCTGCCTCCCGCACGCTGGAGCCTGGAGGGAGTGAGTCCGAGTAAGTCCGTGCGCGGGCCCTTTAAGAGGAGCTGCTGGGGGCTCCAGCTGCCTCAGCCTCAATTCCCGCTGGTTTTCCAGCCAGAAGTGATGGGGATTCTCTTCCTGGCACTGGGACCCTGAGCTGGGCGCCTAGTGTGGGACGGGGACCCCTCAGTCCTCAGGGAGGACCTTCCCAGCCGAGTGTCCTCTTAATTTTTATCCGCCACACGTGGGTGTGGGACCAGCCCGTCGTGCCTCCGCCCTCCTACCAGTCTCGATCCTGCGGCTGCTGCTTTAGTTTCGTAGTTGTAGGACTTTCATTCAGCTTGATTTCAGGCGGTTTTGAATGTTGGTTGTTCTGTAGTTTAGTTGTAACTTTGATGTGGTTGTGGGAGGACGCGATACTGCGTCTACCTACGCCGCCATCTTGACCGGAAGTCCACGGAAGGGCATTTAAAGGAGTGTGTATCCTGCCTGGGAAAAGACTCAGGTGAGGTGGAATCACCTGAGCTGGAAGGTGTAGGAAACAGAAGGCAGCAATATATAGGAAAAAAACTCTCAAGTTAAAAAAGAAAAGGGTAACACGTCAAACTGGACATTTTTCTCAATGTAATGTTTCAACAATCTGGCTCATTTATTTGTTTGACACTCATATAGGGAACCTATTTTATTCCAAGTATGTAGGTTTTAGTAGAATTTTGATAAAAGAAAAAGGAGAATGTCTTAAATAATCAGAAACTGTAGCAAGTTTTCATGTGTTTTAAGACGAGCTCAAACTAACAGCAAAATGTATGTGCTATTTGTCCAGCCTGTGCTCTGAGATACTCCTAGTGCCTAGCAAAGGGTGCACATAGAGATGCCTGGTAAATATTCTGTGTGTGGATCCAGTCTTTCCTAACTGTAATTGGTATATATATTCCATCAATCTCCATGCATTAACATCTGCATTTTAGGACTCCTTGGAGAGCCATTTTTATTAAAGTCATGGATGGGTTAATGAAGCAGGGGTTTCTAGTTTAAATTTCAGTCACATTCACCCTACGATTAGGGCATCTTTAGTGGTCCAGCAGGACTGATGTCCTGAGGAAAAATTTTTTTGAAGGAAAGAAAACCCCTGATGAAGAATTCATTCTAAAGAAAACAGAGTAGTTCAAATTGAGTTCAGAGGCAACTGGCACACAGGGGAAAGAAGTAGTGATTTGTGTTAGCCATTTAGATTGTCGAGCAATGTGGGCCGAATATGTGAGGCTGTAAGGGAACAACGGTTCCTCTAAAATCTCCTGGATGTTGCTTAGAAAGAGTCAGGTGCCGGGGGCTGTGCCATGGCATCCTCACCGTGGCCTTCGGTACACAGCTTCTGTTCCCCATAGCAACCTCTCTGCTCATGTTGAAAGGTTGTGGCAATAACTGCAGACTCTGCTGGGCAACATTAGGCACATGGACCACCTTGGGTGTGGAAGATAATTGGCAGGATAACTACACTGGGCCAGAGCAGGAAAGAATGGATGCCAGGAGGCAGCCAAGAGGGTGAAGCCACCTAGGGACTCCTAGAACATATACGGCGGAAATTAGGGGGTGCTGAAATTCCACCAGAACAGAGTTAGATGGGAACTTACTGCACCCTTATTCTTACTGAGTTAGAATGGCCTAGGAAATGCAAGTCATGTCTGTAACATATCCACAACAAAACACCAACTATTTGTCACAAAATTTACAAAATAAATTCGACAGAATGGTCTCCACTATTTCACTTTCCTTAGATAGAGATAAGTGTGGGTGGGAGGGGGAACCAACAACCCCTAAAAAAAAATTTAAATTAAATTTTAATTAGGGATTTATTTTAGAAAAAATATAATTCAGGGAATATCCTGATGCTAGCACATTGTGTCTAAATTTCTTCTTGCTATAGCTATAGCAGATTCAACAGACTAAATTTTAGAAAGAGCATTTGTGTGTGTTTTATTTGTTTGGTTGTTTTACAAACTACCAAATTTTTAATTAACTGCTAAGTTAGATGTTGATTAAATTAAAATAAGTATTCTAGTTAATGAGGGTCTACCATAAAGCTCAGAATTAGATGTATTTGTGTAAGTGAGGAGTCTAAAATACTTGAAGTTTGACTTCTTATTTTTCTTACCGAAGCAGAATATAACATTGCTCCTTTAAAGACAAGATAAAATATTGTTATATATTTTGCTAATTCAAGTATTAAAGAAAAATTCATTGAGCTTTGCGAAGCGTTTTTTTAAAATGTGTTCTATGCAATTCAAAATTAAACAATATTTGTCATATCAAGCGCATTCACAGTGCTTGGCACAGGGATAGGACCGTGAGTAAGTACTAACTCTGTTTGATTTCCAGAGGGAAAGTGCAAGAGATACATTTTGCATTCTAATAATGATAAGGTGAAAGACATTGTTTTAAAATAAAATTAAATAAAACTTGATGGAAGAAGAGAAAGTGCAAAGCTGAATATTCTACCTTCTGACAAAACACTTTTTGAAACAGAACTTCTTTGTGCTTCTTTTCTTTCATATTTAATGAAAGTGATATTTTGTGCTTCATCAGAGTAAGTGCATATCAAAGACATCTACCTTATCGTGTGAGTCCCCCTAAAAGAAGGGCACAAGGTAAATATTAGCATGGTAGAATGATCATCTCCATGGCATTGCTTTTTATGTTGTTGTTGTTTTAACTTGGCTAAAGGCAATAATAGCTTTTAAATACTTAGTTCTCTCCAGTGAACTCAGAGTTTGGCAAAGAGGCTGCTTTCCAGATGCTGGAATTAAAATGGTAAGTATGTGAGGGTAACATGTTTTTCAATGTCATCTAGCTTAAAATGTTTTTGTGTGAGTTCCAAGAAATATAAGGCCAGAGGTTAGAGATCGGCCAGAACCGGGCGACGTTGAGAGCCTGCAGGTCGGTGTCCCTGCACAGCCCCCGTGACAGGACGGGGTGACAACTCTTCAATCAGAAAGGACAGAATCTCCTGGGCTCTTCTTGGATACTAAAGACAATGGTTTAAGAGAGTGCAAGATTTCTTAAAGTTTAGTGGTATTGGGAAGTTCATTTTAAGTTGTCTTTATCTCATGTTTGGTCAATGACAAAGGGTGCATTTAATGTGTGGTGACCAGGCCTGATTCTTTTTTTTTAAATATGTTTTTATTGACTTTTTTTTTAGGGAGAGAGAGAGAGAGAAACATTGATCGGCTGCCTCCTGCACGCCCCCTACTGGGGATCAAGCATGCAACTCAGGCATGTGTCCTGACAGGAATCGAACTGGGACCTCTCAGTCCATGGGACAATGCTCAATCCACTGAGCCACTCCAGCCAGGCAGGCCTAATTCTTTTAATACACAGTAAATTATAGATTTTAGATTAGTTACGAACTCTTCTACATTAGGCTTCATATCGACTCATCCAAATTTATGCAAGTTTTTTTTTTTCATGTTACTCAATATATAATCAGCAAAAACTATTTATAGGCCCATTTTTTCAAATACTTATTTTCTTTTCTACACCTATATATTGTCCTATATCTCCCTATGTCAGAGTAATAGACAGAATGAGTTGGGATTTTTAATTAAATATGCATACTATTAATTTACCTAGTGATATCAAACACTGTCCTCTACATTACCAAATATGGACCTCAAGGATTACAGGATACATGTGTGGAAATTATGTAAACACATAAGTACAAGTTCAGAAATAGAGGCTTTAGCACAATGTGTCAGTTTACATACTCGTCTTTGTCAAGGCTTTTGGTTCTTAGATGTCGTACTATAAATGAATAGCTATTAAATCACCCAAAAACTGTTAAGTTTGTCACTTTAGATATCTACATGACGTCTTAGTATCAAGAGCTTAGTGGTACTCCGTTGTTCATTACTTAATACATTTATTTGATCAGTTTAAATAGAGTTGAGGCTTGAATAGAGTGTCACTGTGTGGGAGGGGACAGTAAACAAGGCAGTTCAGTGGGCCTACAGAGTATTCAACTCTATCATGGAGCTGAACGGCGCAATATAAAGAGTATTTTGTCTGTGTACATAGCACCATCTCAGGAGGCCTAGCTTGGGTCATGAAAATAAGATTGAAAGTGACCTTGGTGAATAAAAAAGTATTTTAAAACACAGAATGGGATTCAAATTTTAAAAAAATCAGAAAACCAGGCTGGGGAAATATAAACTAAGGAGTAACTTTGGTTGCCTGGAAGGTCTATGAAACTGGACATTTCATTGTGGTTGCAAAGCTGAAGAATAATCAGAATGTGATACCAGAAAGGCCAGCACAACGAGAGCACAGATGTTTCTACTCAGAGTGGAATGCATTTTATGGAGGACTTCTGTTTTATACTAGGGTCAAGTAAGGACTTAACCACTGGAACTCTTTTAAAAACATACTATTGATATATATTTTATTCAGATTAAATTTAAATAACTAATGAATTATAAGATATACGTGAATACATCTTACTATTTGGAGCTAGTTAAAAAAAATGGAAATAGCCCGGCTGGAGTGGCTCAGTGGTTGAGCATCGACCCATGCACCAAGATGTCACTGGTTCGAGTCTCAGTCAGGGCACATGCCCAGGTTGTGGACCAAATCCCCAGTGGGGGGCATGCAGGAGGCAGCCAATCAATGTTCTCTCTCATTGATGTTTCTATCTCTCTTTCCCTCTCCCTTTCTTTGTCTCTGAAATCAATGAAGGAAAAAAAAATTTTTTTAAATTGAAATAAAAATGGGAAGTTCATCAAGATGGGTGATTCTGTGCTTTGTTAAGTATGAAGAGAGAAAACTAAAGACTCAGGCTTGGGAGAGTTATTTTTATATAAAGTATTCTGAATGGAAAAATACTATCTTATGGAAGTTTGTTTAATAAATGCAAACTTTATCAGCATTAATTATGCATTTAAAAATGCCCCAGGGGTCAAGAGAGCCATAGTAGGGACAGCTGCACAATAGAGCATCACTGATTTTAATAGAATTACTAGCTAGTATTTACTGAGAGCTTATAATGTGCAGGGTATTTTAATTGATTTTTTTAAAAATATGTTTTTATTGATTTTTTAGAGAGAGAGGAAAGGAGAGATAGAAACATCGATATGAGAGAGAAACGTCAATTGGCTGCCTCCTGTAAGACCCCCACTGGGGATCGAGCCCACAATCCAGGCATGTGCCGTGACCGGGAATCGAACTGGGACCTCTCAGTCCATGGGACGATGCTCAATCCACTGAGCCACACTGGCTGGGCAATGTGCAGGCTATTTTAAGTGTACTATTCCATGTGATCCTCACAGAAATTTTATGGGCTAACTTGTACTATTATTCCCATTTACCCAATGGGGAAACTGAAGCTTTTGGAACTTCCTTAATGGTCTCAAAAGATAAGGAGATAATAAATGATAAAATCAGAATTCAGATTAAGATGATTTGATTTCAAAGCCCAAACAAGGGGGGAAAAAATATGTTTAGAACTGGTTCATCTTTCAGTGGGTTAATTGACTATGGTTCAAAACACATTGTATGCCCACTAGTGCCTTAACCACACAGTCTGTTCAGAACAGTTTTATTATCACAGATTAGAATAAAGAATCCTATTCATCTAGTCACCTCAGCAAAATTAATTTGAGGCACTTAGAACACAAAATATTATGGTGCCTGGAACCTTACTGGGCATATACTGAATGTTCCACGAATATTAGAGATGAGACAAGAAAGAAAGGAACGTTCTTGGATGCTGTGATTGCACCTGGAAGGAAGATGATGCTGAAAAATATGCTCAGATTGGACACTCTCTCCAATGCTCCTAATATTTTACCTTGTACCTTCCTTGACTTGGGAATTGCATATTCTTTTCAGGTCTAATCTTCTTACATCTCTCTGAAGTTCCCCTTCTCCTTATCTACTTTCTCATTTTAAAAAAAAAAAAAGTAAAATTTCCTCTCTGCTTCATGTTTATTTACTCTTCGTCTTTGCAGAAGATCAAAGCAAATCAGACATTCACTGTGAACGGATTTTCATTAGTTTGACATAGGAAATTTTGTGGCACATAACAGTGTCTCTGCATCTGTCCAACAAAAGCACACATCTTTCTTTATATTGTGCATCTCCACAATTAAATATTTCATTCAGTTTAAGTCAATAATTTTTCATTAATCCCTTATATTAGGAGATGAAAATATTTTTTGAAGACTCAGCACCTGCCTTCAAAGAGTTTATAACATGTTGAATCCAGCAGAATTACTCAAGTAAATCAACAGCAATAAGGAAATACCAAAAGTTCAACCAGAAGTGTGCAGACAAAACACTGAGATGACAGAAGATGAGAGAGACATAACCAGGTGAAGATTCACATGTTTACTTACTATGTGTATGAAAATAACTTAATTTTGAAGCAAGCTTTTCCAGAAAATGAGTCAAAGACACTAAAAGTAATATCTTATTTGCTTTAATTTTTTTATTTAAAGATTAATTTTTAGAGCAGTTTTGGTTTATTAACAAAATTAAAAGGAGAGTTCAGAGATTTTTCTTATATTCCCCTTCCCCACACATATATATTCTCATTACCGACATCATTCATCAGAATGGTAGCACTCTTTTTTTTGGTTCTTTCTTAGAATTTCCATCTTCCTGTTTACATTGCCCAAGTGTCCTTGCATACTGTGTATTTTATCCATTAGATCCCCTAGCATATTAATCAGAGTTGTTTTGAATGCTCAGTCTGATTACTCCAATATTCCCGCCATGTCTAGTAATTATGCTCGCTCAATCTTTTTTGTGGGTTTTTGCCTTTGGGTATGCATTGTACTTTGTGGGGCGGGGGGGGGGTTGGGAACATGGTATACTTGGTAAAAGAAACTGTTGTAAGTAAGCCTGAATCAAGTGGTGCTGAGGTGTGGAGAAGAAAGCATTCCATGGCCCTATAATTAAGTCTCAGACCTTTAGTGGGCCTTCACAAGTGTTCCTCAGTCACTGCCCCCCCCCCCAGCCATGGTAGAACAGGATGGCTAGAGTGAGCTAGAGTTGTGTATTTGCCTTACCCAGATTGTTTTGGGCTCTGATAAAACCTCAGCAGGTTAGGCTCTTGTTAACTGAGGGCAGGCCTTGCTAAGAACAGAGTGCTCTAGAGTATTTCAAAATGGTTTATTTTCCACTCTCCTGTGGGAATCTGGCTGAGTTCCTCTAGGTAAATCCCAGTGTGTGGGGTTCCTCATCAGACTGGGTCACACTGAGACCCCAGCGATTCTTCAGTGCAGTTGGGTGTTCCCACTTTGATACTTTCCCAAGGCGATTTCTGCTGTGATGGCTGCTCCGTAAGCCTGGACTCCCTGGATTCACTTCGTGTCTCTCCAGTCTTTAGGGCACTGGCTTCTCAGGTGTCTTCTTCCCATCTCTTATAGATTCCAGAGTTACTGATTTTTCAGTCTGTACAGCTTTTTGCCTGTTACTATAGAGTGACAACTTCTAAGCTCCTTACAAATGGAAATAGAATAGGAAGGCCAGATTTAATTTTTAGCAAGTAACTCACCCTTTATAATTTTCTAATACTTATATCCATTTTTCTTACCTAAAGTTTAAAAACACCTTGCCTCTTTTACTTCTCCACTAAAGTAAACAATAGTTCTACAAAAGCAGTGCTATCCCGAGACGAGCCACTAACTTTAGAGCCAAAGGACCAAAACAGATGTTCCAAGATCCAACATAGCAATAATTGGAGGGTGAAGCCTTCCAGAGTAGACAGCATGTCACAAATACAGATTACTTGTTTCAGTCCAAAGATCCTAATACGTCAACAATGAGGATAGCATGTGATAAAACCATTATGACTTTGTTAATTCATAAGTCAATGTCACATCACAATACTATTAGTTTGTCACTTGCCACAGTCTATGCAGAGATTGTCTATGCAGTCTACACAGCTCTGGAAATATCTTAAAAGAGTGTTCCTTAATCCTCATGCCCCTAATGATATACTCTAACATATAAGAGCATCCTTGAAAATTAGCATTATGTGCCACTATGGTGAAAAAGAACAAAAACAAACTGTACAATTATTTTAAATTGTGAGGACTAAAATGTAACAGTTGTTAAAATACAAATAAAATATAAATATATGTTTTAATATTTATAGTAAAAGCTGATCTGAAAATGAATGTTGGATATTAAAATGTTACTCCGAGATAATGATTATTAAGACGCAGTTCTTTTTTATTTAATGGATTGAATCTTTTGCCACTATTTCTGGCTTCTGAAACCAGGAAAGGATTTTTTTTTTTCACTTTACTGGCAATTAAGTGAATGTATAATTTGAATAATCATTTGTAATTATTTCCCGGGCACGGTCCCATACCTTTCATGCAATTCCAAAAGCTTAGCATATGTGCTGTGCTTTTGAAGTTAGGTTAGAAGTAGAAGTGTTTATAATACGGAGCTTGGCAATCATTGCCCTTGAAGTAGGACCAGAACTTCACTGCACCAGACAGATGTCAGCAAGGCAAAATGCTCTCCTTATAAACTAGGCCACACACCATTTTAGAAGTGGCAGCCGTCACCTGCCAAACATGTCTGCCGTGGTCCAGAGAGAAAATGTGACCACAGAGTCCTTAACGGGCGATCACTTTCTGTGTGTGAGATTCACCGAATTTTATGACAACCAGAACTATAGCCACAGCACATAGTTGTTAAGGTATGATCTCTTGACTCAACCAACCCAGATTTTATGTTAGTTTCACCACCTATTTTTAGAGGAGGTTAGGGGGAGTTACTGAATTCTCTGATCTTTAGCTTCACTATCTATAAATGGGGTCAGCAAAGTTTTTCAACGAAGGGTCAGACAGTAAGTATTTTTGGTTTTGCCGGCCATGGGTCTCTGTTGCAGCTACTGTCCTCCGCTCTGCCTTGTAGAGCAAACTCACCCATAGACAGAACGGAAGTAAATAGATGTGGCTGTGTTCTACTGAAAATTCATTTACGGACAGGCAATTTAAATTTCATGTAATTTTCCCATGTCAATAAGTATTATTCTTTCTTTGATTATGTTTCAATCACTGAATAATGTAAAAACCATCCATAGTTGATGGGCCCCACAGAAATCGGTGGCAGCCCATCGATGTGCGCAGGGAAAAGCATTGCTTAGCTAGCCCTGCTGGGTTAGGGCTTCCAGAAACAGGGATAATTTTTAATAGAAATGTGAACACTGGGTTTACTATTTTTTTCAGTAATAAAATTTAAAAAACAAAAAAGACCAAAAAAAAACACAAAACACACAGAACGCAACTTACATGTATATAGGTCTTAAAGTGAGTGGCATGGCTGCGATTTTTATTCTTTCTTTTACTTTTGGTTTGTTTTTTGTTTGTTGGTTTTTATAGGAGAGACTTGCGATAGTACTTTATTCTAATAAAAAATAAAGTTTTGGTCCAGCTGGTGTAGCTCAGTGTTGAGCATCCACCCATGCACCAAGAGGTCACTGGTTCGATTCTATTCAGGGCACATGCCCGGGTTTCGGGCTAGATCCCCAGCAGGGGGTAGCCAATTGATGTTTGTCTCTCATGATGTCTCTCTCTCCCCCCTTACTCTCTCTCTAAAATCAATAAAAACATATTTTAAAAAATAAAAGATAAAATAATAATAGTTTTGTAGTGGGACCAGAAACTTATTCAGTCCCCCCACCCACCCCCATCCGAGATTCTGCTGGGTTGAAAGTTCCAGGCTTGCTGTCAGGCTTTCTGTTTGTCAAACCACCTGATGTCCTCCCTGCAAAATGCAGCCCTTGCAGCCATGAACTAAAGGGTGAGCCCACAAGCCCTGCAGTGCAGGCCCCACCCCAGGGGAGTGGGCAGGTCCAGAACCCAGGGATCAAGTAGGCAGCTTCCTCCTCCCTAGAGAAGGAGGACCAATTCTCTGTCAACCTGTGGTCCAGGGAGCCTAGGCTCTGAAGCCATGACCTGGGGTCTCCTGGCCCCTTGGTCCCAGGTAAATGTGAATGGAGACAGGTGTGAGAGCCTGTCCTCAACCTTGATGCCCCCGAGCCCCCACCCTCCCACCCAGCCTCACAATGGTGCTACCTAGGAAAGTCTACCCCCACCCCCACACTTGCCTGGTCAGACAATTGGAGGAGGATCCAATGGATGAGTCAAGGTGAAATAAAATGTCTTGATTGTACCTGTTTGTGGCTTAGCTATGTATTAAAAAAAAAAAAGGAAATAAACTTGAAAATTATTTGTCATCATAAAAAATGAAACAAAAATTAAAATATTAAAATATTTATTGCCAGAAAAAAAAATAAGTGGTAGCCCTGGATGGTTTTGCTCAGTGGTTAGAGCATCGGCCCACAGACCAGAGGGCCTGGGTTCGGTTCCCGCTAAGGGCATGTACCTTGGTTGCAGTTTGTCCCTGGCTCAGGTTGGGTTTGTGTGGGTGGCAGCCCGTCGATGTATCTCTCTTGCATTGATGTTTCTCTCTCTCTTTCCCTTCCTCTCTCTCTAAAATCAATAAAGAAAAAAAATTTAAAATAAAAAATAAGTGATAGCCCAGACCCAGTGGCCATAGTACAACAAATTCTCATCTATATAATGGGCATAATTTTAGTAGGTCTCTTAGGGAGTTCTGATGAGTAAGAGAAAGAAGGAAGCTAAAGTTCTTAGCATTATTTTGATCTTGACAATTTTTATTCAAATAAATTTTATTTTTATAGACTAGTCATCTTGGGAGTTAATATATATTTTTCAGCCATGGTGTTATTCAGAATGGTTTTGTGTACCTCTTGGGGAAGTGACTTCAGAGACCGGATTAGACCCTCCCACTTGCTGAGAATTTGGCAGCATGAGCCAGCAGGAAAGAGAAGCATGAATTCACTTGATGAAATCAAGTGACTTAACTTTGTAGGCAGCCCCTCGGTGCCACGGGGCTTGGATAATTCTAGGTTTCAGACAGGCCAGCAACAATGCTGAAGGAAATCCAATTTAGTGGGTTGAACGAGATAGCAGGGGTCACTCACATCACATCAGTAAGTCATCAATGCAAAGTATCCTCATTATGAATATATTCAGAATTAGTACACTGAGTGGAGATTTACAGCAAGGGTTCAATCCAGTGTGGTGTGACATGTAAACACAAAAAGGCAAAATGAGACAAAGAGGACAGAGATTGATGTTGGCTGTGACTTCATGTATATTTAGTTATCGGTGCTCAATGAGCCCACCTGCCTGCCCAGTTTATACCAATAAAACTCACTTCACTGGTGAAGAATATTGGTCTTGATTGGTTCAGAAGAGATGTACAATTTTAACATTAAACATGTATGGGTTAAGCAGCTCACTCTCATTTGCACATGTAATATCTCATTTAATCTCTACTCAATGATCAACAGTATGTATTACTCCCATTTTATAGAAATAGTAAGTGGTAAAGTCCAACATGGTCTAGCTGAATCTAAAGCTTATTCTCTTTTTTATTGTTTTAATTGTATTTATTTATTTATTTATTTATTTATTTATTTATTTATTTATTTATTATTTACTTATTTATTTTTATCCTCACCTGAGGACATTTTTGCATTTATCTTCAGATAGAGCAGGAGGGAGAGAGAGAGAAACATTGATGTGAGAGAGACACATTGACTGGCTGCCACCCACATGACCCCAACCGGGGCTGGGGACAAACTGCAACCAAGGTACGTGCCCTCAGCGATAACCGAACCAGGGACTCTCTGGTCCATGGGCCGATGCTCTAACCGCTGAGCCAAACTAGCCAGGGCTATTTATATTTTTTTATTAATTTATTTTTGTTACAGATGTTTCTCCTTTTCTCCCCTTTGACACCCTCCTCTTGACCCCCCCCCCCATTCTTTTTTTTGGCATTCAGGAGAGATTATGTTTTTCTCTCAAATGCCTCAGTTGACTCGCTCCCTCTTAAAGTTTTAAGAACCCAACAGAAAGTTGGCTAGCCAACTGAGCCAGTTCAAAGGAAGAACCCAAGGTCTCCAGATAAATGCATGCTGGTATTCTCATATTCACCTGGATTTTCTCATTTTCTAAGAACCATTTCCCTGGTTTAAACATGTTCATAGTTGTATAGTCCATAGGATGTCACTTGCCATCTCCTACTTCTCTATAAATATGTAAAGTATTATACTCAGAAAGATAATGAAGCATGGGTTGGTGCCCTCTTCATAGTAGATGTGGAGAGGTGCTGAGAGCTTGGTGTGCTTTCTAGCATGAGTAACACCCTCTATCCCACGATGGTGACCCTGAGGCTGAGGACAGGCCAATAGGCTAGCAGATTTACCTCTAAAAGTTAGATTTGTGCTTGGTAGACCTCATCAGTCATTGGATCTCATCTTTGACTTAAAGAAACAGGAATAGATTTAGAGTCTACTTCATTGCTCCCTGCTCAGAGATTACCATGACCAGGCCATGTGGCTCTGCCATGCTCCACACACCCATGTCCTGATAAGGCTGGAATGGGGAGGGGTCAAGGTATGGGGAGGACTTGGCCTACTGGATATGCAACTCTCATTGCAGTCCTCTGATGACTTGCCTCCAGGCAAGAAGTACTTTCTAAACAGATGTGGCATTATCAGAGAAAAAAAAAAATAAGTGACATAGAAAGATACTTAAATCAATGGTTTATAAAAACACACCCAACTTTCCATCAGCCATGCTAGAGGAGTGGCGGAATATTACTTTTTTATTCTCTCTTTAGAAAGTTCATATTACAAAATCATTGTCATTGGAAGAAGCAAAGAATATGCACCAAAAGTTATAGAAGATAAAGTATTGACAGGTGTATCAGGTTGCTGATATTAATGTTATTTTTCTGCATTATGCAATACATGTGGTACTTGGTGGTTTCAGTTTTTTAATTCTTTGAGATTTTTTCATTCCTAATAAATATGCACTTTTATAATTTTATTCATACTTTTATAATATTTTTATTTATTTTTTTTTTTTTATTTATTTTTTTATCCTCACCCGAGGACATTTTTTCATTTTTTGTTCAGATAGAGTGGGAGGGAAAGAGAGGAAGAGAGAGAGAGAGAGAAACATCGGTGTGAAAGTGACACATCGAGTGGCTGCCACCCGCACGACCAACCAGGGCCGGGGACAAACTGCAACCGAAGTACATGCCCTTAGCGGGAACCGAACCCGGGTCTCTCTGGACCTCAGGCCGACGCTCTAACCACTGAGCCAAACCGGCCAGGGCCATACTTTTATAATATTTTTAAAGAGGATTCCCCAAATTAAATATGCTTCAGGGACCACAGCACTTGAATCTGCCCGAGTCCAAGGGTGAGGCCCCTCCTTGGGCCTGCAATGCTGCCCAGTGCAAGCCTGCTTCTCTGACAGAGAGCTTGTCCGCTCTACTGCACAGTCTTTCATTCGTAGACCATAAGTCTTTCTTGTTCACTCTGTGCATTGCTAGTGGTGGGTTTGTGTCAGTTACCCATGTATTCCCTGCCTTGGTCATAAATGACTTGAAAATGGGCAATTTGAACTTAAATACTCTGTAGAGCATTTAAGTAGCTATGGCCGTAGGCAAATTATGCAATCTCTCAATATCTCATTTAAAAGTCCATTTATACAAGTTGTGCTGAGCATTACATGAAGTTGTGCAAGTAAAGGATCTAGAATAGTTTCTGGGTTTCAGGACATTTTTAGTAAGTGTCAGATAATATGTTTATCAACATCATTTTTATTGAACTGATCTATGAAAGGCAGGAACTAGTGTGAGGGGTCTCATTCTTTGGATGTTTATTTACATTGGTGACAGAATGTCCATCATGAGAGTAAGTTCATAGATGGAAACAATAAGAGAAACAATAAAAATAAGCCGCAGCTGCCCGGCTGGTGTGGCTCAGTGGTTGAGCTTCAACTTATGCACCAGGTCACCGGTTTGATTCTGGGTCAGGGCACATGACCAGGTTGTGGGCCAAATCCCCAGTGGGAGGCATGCAGGAGGTGGCCAATCGATGTACTCTCTCATCTCATCGATGTTTCTATCTCTCTCTCCCTCTCCCTTCCTTTCTCTCTAAAATCAATAAAGGAAAAAAAAAAACAACAAAAAACACTAAAATAAATAAATAAATAAATAAATAAATAAATAAATAAATAAATAGTAACTAAGCCGCAGCTGGGTTTCATGAAAATAGAATGTGCTCAGAGTGCTGTGTGGCACTAAAGGGGCCCATGGACTGGCTCTGAAGGCAACACCACCCTTCTTCCAAATACAGCTGATACAGTAGCACTTTGTGGAATGTTGATCCTTCCAAGGTGACTACTTTGACAAGGTGCCTACAAACACAATCCCATACAAGGCCATATGAGGTTTATTGTGTCTAAAACTAAATCAGACTCATAACCCATATAGATCTCCTTGGTTCTGCTCAGCTCCCTTGATTAGAAGGCAGGAGGAGCTGGTGTTTATCCTGCCAGGCGCATCTCTGTGCATAAGAAAACACAATAAAGACTGGCAGACTGACACGCATCATGTAAGAATAAAGGCAAGTTATTTTGAGTTCCTGGGGGGAGAAAACAAAAACTACTTTATAAATTCAGGGCACCCTTATATCTGACTTCCTTTCCTGATGCTTTGTTAAAATCGACTTTGAAATATCAAAGAACAAAGAAGCCCAGGCTTGCACTGTATTCAAAGGAAGGCATATTCGATTATATTTCATTTAAAATTATGTATCTGAATTCATTATTAATGAGAAAAAAAACACACATTCTTTACACATGATTAAATTAAACTCCCACACTTGCATTAATACAAAATAAACAACTATCTTAGTACTGGTGGTGATGTGGGTATCATTGGTTTGAATGCTTTTTTTCTGTAATGCTTAACTAATTGTTAGAAATATGTTTCGGTAGATTGGATTAATATGTCCTTCTCTTTTAGAAGTAATGTATCTTTTAGCTGTTTTGACAGTTTTTCCAGGAAATTTTAAAAAGTGTATAGAGACAGTTTTCATATTTTTAATGGCACAGGTGAATGTACACATACAAAACAAACAAACAAAACACCAAGGAAAGAAACCGTTACTGAAAACACTTGACTCATCGGGCAATTTTATATTCATTTTTACAAAAAAGCAATTCCATTTCCGAAAACAGAGATACTTGTTTCTTTGAAATATAGAATAATTATAATTAGGATGCACCATTTAAAATAATGTTTATACTTTTGTCAGAATATAGTTTGTATTTGGTATTCATAATTTTCTAAAAATCAACCAGGAAAACTATCCCGCCTGTGGTAATTTTCTAAATGTAATAAATCTGCAATTCAAAAACTGTTATGACTCAGCAGAGATCCCCAGGTGATGGTCATACAACTAAATTTTGAGAAACATTTGTACTAACTATGGTAGCTGCCAAATTTGAGCAATTACCCCCCATAATTTCCTCTCATATTTTATTTTTTCAGGTTTATTGAAGTATAATTGGCAAATAAAATAGTAAGATATTTAAAACATACAACGAGCCCTGGCTGGTTTGGCTCAGCATTTGGAGTATCGGCCCAAGGACCAAAGAGTCACTGGTTCGATTCTCGTCAAGGGCACGTACCTGCATTGCAGTTCAGTCCCGGCCCTGGGCAGCGTCGTGTGGGAGGCAACCCATCCATGTGTCTCTCTCACATCGATGTTTCTCTCTCTCTCTCCCTCCCACTCTATTTGATGATAGATGGAAAAATATACTCAGGTGAGAATTAAAAAAAAAAAACAAAAACGTACACTGAAATGATTTTATGCATGAATACAGTTTGAAAAGACTCCCCATCCGGTTCATTAACCTATCTATCACCTCACATATTTACCTTCTGTGTGTATGTGTGAGAACACTTAAGTTCTACTGTTTTTCATGTCCTTGGTTAAATTTATTCCTAAGCATTTTATTCTTTTTGATGCTACTGTCAATGGGCTCATTTTCTTAATTTCTCTCTCTGATAGTTTGTTGTGGGTGTATACAAACACAGCGGATTCTTGTATAGTGTTGATTGCAGGTTGATTAGAAGCTGGACTCTCAGGCAGCAACTGGAAAAGTATGTAGCTAATGCCCTTTGAGGAAGAAACGGGGAGGTGGGTGTTTTTGCCAATTTTCTCTGTGCTGGGCCCAGGTGTATGTCGCTAGGTGGGAAGGTGGGAGGTCAGTTGGGGGCCTCGTCCAGCAGGTGGGACCCATGAAACCTGGGCTGCAGTATGTGTGTACACAGTCCTTCCAGGTGACTGGTTTAATCATTGGAGCAATCTGGAAGTAGAAGAGGGGAGAGGTGTCCACTGGCTTCCCTGGTCACCTGAGAGGATGGCAGCCAGCCCCTAGAAGCCCGCTAAATTAGAAACCTGGCCCTCAGGTATCACCCCTCTCCAGAGAAGACTGGGAGTTTTTACCTGCTCCCTCTGTACTGAGCTCTGCGAGGACAGCTGTGGAGAGTGTCTGGAGTACCCTGTAAGTACGGCTTCTTTGTTTGCTGCAGACCTGTGTGATTTGGGGAATAGATCAGTGTTGGTTATCAGAGCCAGGCAATCTGGGGCCCATCCCATAGGCACAGCCCTTGGAGCTGGGATGCAGTTGTTTGGACAAGCTACTTCCAGGGAGATACTGGCAACTTGGAAATGTGGGAAGAGGTGGCCTTTGGCTTCCCTGGTCTCTGGGAGGGTCATAGCCAGCCCCAAATGCCTGCTAAATTAGAAGCCTGCAGAGCACCTTTAAAAATGTAGATAAACCTCTTTCCAGGAACGACCTGGTGGTGGGTGTTTTTGCCAGTTTCCTGAACTCTGAGCCCTGAGGAGATAACTGTGGGGGATGTGCTTGTGCACCTATTAAGAATTGCTTCTTGCCCTGGCCTGTGGGGCTCAGTGGGTTGAAGGTTGTCCTGTACACTGAAAAACCCTGGGTCAGGGCACATACCCAGGTTGCGGGTTCGATCTCCAGGCGGGCGCATGTGGAAGGCAACGGATCGATGTTTCACTCTCACATCCATGTTTCTCTCTCTCTAAAGTAAATAAAAAAGAAAGAAAGCTACTACTTAACTTAAAAAAAAAATTGCTTCTTTATTTGCTGTACTCTTGTGGGTCTCGTGGACACACACCTTATTGGCCTTCAGAGCTAGGTGTTTTGGGAGCCCATCTCTCCAGCACGAGTCTTAAAAGTTGGGACACCAGATGTGGAATCCAAACCCTTTGGGGGTCCCCTGCAATTGTGTGGTGCTGAGATGGGGTGGGGTTTATGGCCAGAGTGTGTCTCAGCCTTTCCTACCCCTCTCAGGGTGGCCATTTTCTCCTGTGTTGGATGTGTAGCAGCTGCTCAGCCAGTTCCTGCCGCCCTTCCGAGGGCAGCGCTATGTGGCTACACACTCAGTGTGTCTGTGTGGGGACAGCTCAGGACCCTCCTCTGCGGCCATGCTGGTTGATTCTCCCTCTCGTACCTTTTTTGACAGCAAAAGCTGTCTACTTTTCCTGAAGAGATTAGCATCCACATTACAGCACTTATTTTACTGGCATTGTTCCAAGAGTGTTGGAACAGAATGACAAAACAGGCACAATCTTCTGAGAAATAGATGCATAAAAATTATTTCAACAAATATGTTAAGAGCCCTCTTTTGCATAAAATGTGTTCCACAACATTTGGCTGTTTCTTGCATTGGCTCTGTTGTCTATAAACTGCTCTCTTTAAACCCATACTTAAGAAAAACTAAAAAGGAAGTCAAAATGACTTCGGTAAGGATGATTATATATTGGCATGGATAGGGGATGCTGTACTGAGTGGCATGAAATATGAAGGCAAAATGTTGGTTTTGAGCCTCTTCTTCCACGGTTAAAAGTGAATATCCTATCCAAAGAGTTACTCTAAGCTTCTGTCTATGACAGTCGCATCCCATGGTCAGCTAAGAAAAGCACATATTCTCTCAATGTTGCCTACATGCTGCTCTCAGGGGGCTCTGACTGACCTCTGGAGCCCAAGGTAGGGTCCCCAACCCTGCAATCCAGCATGAGGCAGGAAACAGAGTACAGGTGGGAGACAGGCTGGGACGGAGCTGAGCCTAGGTCTTGGTGTTTTTACCATAACCATGACTGGGTGGGCTCAGTTCACTGGACTGCAAACATCCCCTCCTCTGCCTTGCCAGATTTTCCCAGTTTCTGTTTTTCCCTTTTAATCTCAATATCTACTTCCCTGCTAGGCTTAGCCCTGACCTAACTGACCTTTGATGCTGCTCAAACACCAAGTCCTGTCCCCTATACATAAATCACTTCTAGGGGGGATAAAAACAAGGTCAGTCAACCAGACGCTCAGCAAGGTCCTTTGCCTAGACTTAAGTGATTTCTGTATTGGGATTTGGCCTGTGGGCCATAGTTGCTAAATCAGGTCTGGGAGAATGGACCTGGTTGAGCCCCTTACATGCCGCAGTTACATTCTTGAACACCTGTTGAGCCAGGGGGAGCTGTCAGCCTTCTATTAGAGCCAGTCAAGCCCTTAACCTTTGTTTCTTAATTGAGATTCCAATAAGCCTGAGTCATAGCCACCTGAGTTAAATTCGTGGTCCTTGATGACAGATTATCAGACTGACCATGGCAAGCACCTGGCCCTCCCATCTTTGCCTTCCTGTGAAGCCTATGGGTAAAACTACAAATTAATCTCAAAATTCTTTCTGAGCCCAACATAGGCTCATAGACTCATAGCTCTTCTTAACTAATCACTAGAGCGAAAAAAAGAAAAAAAAATACACACACACACACACACACACACCAACATATTAGAAGAGGAAAAAAAATCTTAGACCTTAACAACCTATTTTCCACATGAAGTACGTTTTATCCAAAGAACTCTTTAAGGGACTTATAGACCCTTCTCATCAGGTCTTGAAAAATGCCATAGGAATTAGAGAACATGGGCAAGGATAGATGGATAGACTTTTTAAAGAGTTATGTCATTTTTGACAATCCAATGATTAAAAGGCCGTCAATATGAATCAGAACATTAATCCTCTTTTAAGGTATGTCAAGATTCAGGGTGATTCCCTTCTCTGAGCTTGAGTTTTATATGATTCTTTTATTTAAAAAAATGTTTTTATTGATTTTTTTAAGCAAGAGAGGAAGGGAGATAGAAACATTGATGTGAGAGTGATGTATCGATCAGCTTCCTCTTGCACACCCCCTACAGGGGATGGAGCCCACAACCTGGGCATGTGCCCTGACCAGGAATCAAACTGGGACCTCAGTCCATGGGACAACTCTCAATGCACTGAACCACACCAGCCGTAAAGAGAAGGAAATGTCAGAGATACAGAACAGTCAAAAGGCATATCCTATCCTTTAAGTCCCTGTTAACTATGATGCTAAGCAATACGACTCTGTCATAGCAGTGCTTCCAACTTGGGCCTGAATTGAGATTTGTTACTTGTCCAATAAATTCTGAACCTGGGGCTCATGGTGTTCTCGCAGCAATTGGGGATGGGGACACAGAAAAGTGCTTGGACTTTGTAGCTGTTGCAAGGTGTGACCTGCGGCGCCAGTAGGATCTCTCTCTAAAGTGTGAATTTATCCTGACTTCTCCCATTACCTGCACTTGGCAGATTTTGTGGATCTTTGGTGATTTTCAGTTATAACTTCTTTGATTTATATCACTGAAGAGCAAGTTACCTTCAAATTACTAACAAAAATATAATAAACCAAGCAAATACAACCTATTTTTAAAAACAGAGAGAGCCTTGTAAGAGCAGAACTGTGACCTTCCATAATTATTTCCATTGTTTTACATGCTGCCTATGTTTTGAAAAGGGCTATTAAGAGATTTTTCGTTTGTTTAAAAATAAAACTCACCGTTTCCTTTGTATTCTATAAGAAGGAATGATCATTACAAGACAGAGGTCTCAGGAGTCACAGAGATCTTATGAGGATTTCCCATAACAAACATCTTTCTCAGTAGTTCTCTGTCCTTTCCGGTCCCCTTCTGCTTACTTTGCTTCTTTCTAGCCCCGAATGAGTTCTCTTTTAAGCAAAGTCCCAAAGCCTGTAGAGAAGCTTTCCGTGTTGCATAGTTGATGGTGAAGTTTAGGATTTCAAGTCCTTAAGGGTCAGGTAAGTAGCTTAAGTTTTTGAGGGGCACCAGGTGTTGCTCAACCTCGAGTGGTGGGCAATGTGGTCAACTGGAGAAAGCCTTTCATCTATTATCGGTGGCTGAAATTTGGCTTGAGGGCCACAAGATTTCCACCAATGGTAGTTGTTGGAATATTTGGATTTTATAAGCTTTGATTTGAACTTTGGTTCTCCCAATTATTAGCTATGAGAATTTATCCATGAACAAATCCCTATTTCCCCAAGTTTCACGAAAACAATTTTATTTGGCACAACTGACTCTCTGCGAGGTTGTTAGATAATTGTGTGTATGTGTGTGTGAGAGAGAGAGAGAAGGCACATCATGAACCATAGTTATATAAAGATGAAATATCATTTAGAAAAAAAATACATATCAAGTGTTTTAATATACATAAATTACTACAATTGATGATGCTATCATACGACCCAAGAACATGTAGAAGATGTGGTTCTTATTTTCAGGGAGATGATAACCTGTTTGAAGAAATAAAACTACTGTACAGAAATCATCTACAAAAATGCAAGGACATATCATTATTTTAACTACAAGTGGTGTGCTGCATTTTTCACTGGGGTAGAAAACCGATTATATTTATTTTCATATTCAAATAATCAGAGTTCTAAGAAGAAATACTTCTGGCTCTGGGGTTTGGCTCAGTTCTTAGAGCAGATCTTTTATTCATATCCATAGCCTCTTATCCTGACACACCCACTCACACTAAGTAAATGGCTTGGCTGGAGGAACCCCAGCACCTATCACAGTGCACAGATCTAAGCCAACACCACACCTAAGCCAAAGGTCTTTGCCAAGACAAAACATATGTAGAGATTTACTTGCTTAATTTTGAGATAATAACTGGAGAGTGAATTCTAGTGAAACTTCCAAAATTTAGGCTTTGATATTTCTACCTCATGAAAGATAAACTGCCAACAAATTTTAAATGGCTTTTCTCTCAGATAAAGATAAAATGAAATTCGGCATTCTTATATTTCCCAATAATGATTAAGTGCTGAGAAATTCAAGATAGGGAGTAATGTATACCAGAAAAATTACCTTGGAGGAAGTTGAGCCTATAGATCAGCAGATGCCTAGCTGATTTGCTAAGAAACCATTTAGGCAGCCACAGGACAAATTCATGCCTGCAGGTCATGAATCTGGAATTTTGCAGCATTTCTCTGGATTCAGTATCGTAGAGTAAGGCATATATGGAGCAGGAGAAACAACAAAGACAAAACAACATCTCTGAAACAAAGGAGACCTAAAGTTTGCCTTACACCTTTGACAATTGCTTGGATATAAATTTCAGAGACCATCTATTTGAAATACCAGTTTTGCTTGAATTGTACTTAGATCTAAAATTTTTTGCTATACATCTTCATTTCACTCAGAATAACAACCAAAAAAAATAAAATGATGTTCAAATACAATGGGCTTGAATACAATCATAACCCTTACATTTGAATATAGGGAATTTCAGGCATAGACTGTCCATTTGGATGGTCCAGGGTTTCACAGAGGTAGGACACACATCTGTAATTTGGGTGTGGCTTTGAATAATTTCACTTTGTCAAAGCCACTCATTCTGCTATAGTGAGCCTGAATGAATAGGGCCAAAGAAATTACTGCCCCTAAAAGAAATGGCATTTTCTCTCAGTGTGGTGCCGCGGAGTCACACTGAGATAATGGTTTAGGGCTGATTCTGCAAGAGGCTGCCTCCCGGATTAGTTCCTGCGAGTCTGCCTAGAGATGCAACACTGGGCAGCCCATACATCTTCGATGTAGGAATGAGGTAGAATAAATTGCTGTGTAATTTAATATATAGATCTAAATAATATATGCTGACACTGAATTCAAAGTCACTTTAAAACAAAACATTTCCCCTGAATATGATTCATAATGCATACCAGAACATTATCATTCTTTCTATGGGCTGCCAAAGGAATAGGGTCTGGGGGGAGCCAGAAAAAAAATATTAATAGTTTACCGTTTCCAGATTTCCCCCTTATACTGTCTTCAAAATTAAGTAAAGAAGATTCACTTTGAGGATCGAATCTATAACCCATTTGGTGAATAAGTAACGCTTAGCATCTCCGGAGTACTTAATTGATACCTTATTTAATGCATTTTACTGAGAATTACCAAGACCACATAACTTACCATATTTGTTATGTATTTTCCCTTTTTATATTTTGAATGCAGACTTTGGTGGGGGGGGGTGGGAAGCAAGGTAGCTCGCTCTGGGTTCATGTATAATTTTCTGCTTTGAAACTGATACTACTACTGCTTCTGAGAGCAGTTTCTTTAAGCAAAATACCACGGTATTAAATTAAGGAAGCAATTTAAAGGCTCACTAGGCATATTATCTAACATGACATTTCTGCCCCTTCTCAATAATCCTGAATCTTTTCTGCCTTATGTGTCCCCAGCGAGCCAGGGTGGTGACAGCTTCTCTGTTCTGCTTCTCTTGCATTAGTGAGGTAGTTTGCCCCTTTTCCTGTGACATGATTACAGAGGTGCTGGAAATATCTTCCGTCTGTCACTTGTGTCTGATTCCATAAGCCATTAGCGGTCATTCACCTCACCCTAAATCCAACTCTCTGCTATGAGGACATGTCTAACTAATGGAGAAAAAGCCTCTAAGAAATGGCATACTCATTCAGCACCCACTGATAATCAAGAGGGTTAAGAGATGTCCGGAGTTCAGAGATAATCTCTTTAAAGACAGGATAGGTAAAGCACCATAACTTGCCGAGCAGGAGCATTAAGAGTTGAATTATATCCCTTCTGGAAAAACATATGTTCAAGTCCTAACTCCCAGTACCTCCGAATGTGACCTTGTTTGGAAATAGAGTCCTTACAGAGATAGTCAAGTCAAAAAGAAATGACCAGGGTCAGCCCTAATCCAATCTGACTGGTGTCCTGATGAGAAGGAGAAATTTAACACAGAGACTGGGGTGCACAGAAGGAAGGAGATGGAAGACACAGGGAGAATGCCATGTGGAAATCGATGCAGAGACTGGAGTTCTGTCCTAAGCCAAGGAACACCGAGGACTGATGGGCACCACCAGAGGCTAGGAGGAGGGTGGAAAGGGTTTCCCCCTCCTGGCTTCAGAGGATCTTGATTTGGTCGTCTAGCCTCAGGACTGTGCTATAATCTCTTATTCTAAGCATCCATGTTGTTGGTTCTTTGTTATGGCAGCTCTAGGAAAGCATATCCCCATAAAATGTCTTCATAAACATCAATTTTAATGCCCACTTAATAGTCTATAATGTGCTTGAACTATAATGCACTTCACTGTCATTCTATCATTAGACACTTACTTTTTTATTCCTTTATAAATCTGTAAATCTGAGAAGAAATCAATGTAATTCTTATCTTTGCTCCTTGGTAGATATGTTTATTTTGTTTTGTTTCCTCCCTCTGGCTTTTTCAGGATTTTTATTTATCTTTGATTTTCTCTAATTTGAAAATGATATGCGGAGACATGGTTTTGTTGGAACTTATTCTGCCTGGTGTTCTCAGTGCTACCCAGATCTGTGTGTTGGTTTCTGACATTAATTTTGGCAAATTCTCAGTAGTTGTTGTTTATTGATCCAAATGTTTCTTCTTTTCTTTTCTCTCCTTCTTCCTCCTTTGGTATTTATATTATGTATATCTTACACCTTTATAGTTGCCGCACAGTCCTTGACTATTCTGTCCTGCTTTTTCAGTCGATGTTTTCTTTGCTGTTCAGTTTTCTAGCATTCTATTGATATATCCTGTAGCTCAGAGACTTATTCCTTGGCCACATCCAGTCGGCTAATAAGGCCATCATAGGCTTTCTTTACTTCTGTTACAGTGTTTTGTATCTCTAGCATTTTGCAGGGGGAGGGGTTCTTTCTTAGTGTCTTCATCTTCTTATTTAACATTGCTCATCTGTTCTTGCATGATGTATACTTATCCATTAGAGCCCTTAGCATATGAATCATAATTGTTTAAAATTCTTGGTTTGATAATCCATGCCTTCATGTCTGGTTCTGGTGTTTGCTCTATCTCTTCAAACTGTTTTTTTGTTGTGTTTTTGTGTTGTTGTTTTTTGTTTTTTGCAGAGTACATAATTGCATAATGTAGTAGGTGAAAGGAACTACTGTAAATAGCTCTTTAGGCATGTGGTGTTGAGGTGTGTGTGGAGGCGGTGGGTTCTATAGGATTACTGTTCCAGTCCTGTGATCAGGTCCCAGTGTTTAGTGAGTCTGCATCTCTGGACTATGAACTTTACATATTTCTCAGTTTTTAACTCTCACCTAGGTGAGGGAACAGCTAGAGTGCACTGGAGTTGGTTATTTCCCTGCTCCCACTTGGAACTCTCCAGCTGGCTAGGGTTGGGTATTTTCCTTACCCAGATCAGTTATGCTTTGCTACCCCAGCAGGTTAGGCTTTTGTTAATGAATTTTCTATGAAAAAATAAGAAGAACAGAGTGCTCTGTGTATTTCAAATTGACCCCCACCCCCTTTCACAGTTAGAAGCCTGAGGGGATTTTTCTTGATATTTACTGTGGGAATCTGTTTGAGCTACTGGAGGTAAATCTCACAATATTGTGGGAACCCTCCCCTGAATGGTTCCCCTTGGAGGTTTTAACTCTTAGAGTTGTCCACACCGAGCCTCCAACAATGTATCAATTATAATTCAGGTTTTCCTACCCGAGCACAGGTTGCTGGGCTCTCTGCTGTGGTGGCCATGCCCCCAGTGTTTGCCTGTCTCTCTGTCCAGTCTTGGGGCAGCAGTTTACCTTGGGTCCTCCCCGGTCTTATGAATCCAAGAAGAGTTATTGATTTTTCAGTCTGTTCAGCATCTACTTAATTTTAGGATAGAATGGTGACTTCCAAGTTTCTTACACGAGGCGTTGAAAACCATTTATAGTTATGTTTAATATGTTTTTAACTTTCATACTAGAGTTGAAACCATTTCTGCATCATCATTACCATATTAGGGAATTTTGACTTTGACTATGTATTTACCTTTACTGATGAGCTTTATACATTAATATGTTTTTCTTTGTTTCTTAGTGTCCTTTCAGCTAGAAGAATTCTCTAAGTATTGCTTGTGAGGCAGATCCATTGGTGATATACTCCCTTAGCTTTTGTTTGTTTGAGAAAGTATCTCTCCTTTATTTCTGAAGGACTCTTTTTGGAGAGCTACATTGAGAGTAACTAAGGTTCAGCCTTTGATGCAGTATATTCATAGGATTCTGTAGTAACCAGCAAGAGAAAGACTGGTGTGTGTGTGTGTGTGTGTGTGTGTGTGTTTATATGCGTAAAAATTGGAAGTGTGCGTATATATATTCTCATATGTATATTCACAGAGTTGATTCTGGTTATTTACGGTAGTGACATTAAAATTTTTTGTCAACTGAAATGTCATTTTCATTATACAGGTTAGTTTACCAATGTTTTTGTAAAACAAGTTAGTCTCATGATTGTTGAAAACCTGCTGTTCCACATGACCCTTTTCCTGTACAATAATTACCACGTATTTTTTAATAATCTTGCCTGCCAGTGTAACATTGCTCATGCAGTTATCGCCTTTGAAATATGTGAGCCAGCTAGCACTAGCTGAGAAGGGTTTACCATTTTCCTGACTCTGGGTAATGTGATCATAAATTTCTTTGGCTGTTAGCCTCACATATGCTGACCACTGTTTTTTCTTAATCCATAATTATCTCATGAATTCCCAAGTTTAACCACATCTCCCTCTTTTCTATAGTTACATCATATACTATAGATGTTACCTTAGCTCTTTACAGAGCAGCCTTATACACAGAAAAGGACATTTTCTCTTCCTTTTACTGGATGCACTACATTGTTGGTTCATTAACACTGAACTCATGGCCAGTAGCACTATAACTCCTGCCTGAACAAAGCTTATCTAACACAGACATTTTCTCCACAAGGCATACCACAGCCTTGTGCTTAGGAACACTAGATATCACTTCAACCACTCAATGGTTAAAGTCATTTTAAAACAATTAAATCACCAACAAAAAAAAAGTACAAAAATGCAAAAACATGACACTTATAAACTGTGAAAAGAATACTTGTTTACAGTATGAGAGCTGAAATGAGAAGGAAGAGGCTTGCCTTGTTCGACCTCATCTGGGAATAGGTGTTGAGCTACTCAAAGTTTCCAACATCCTGCACTTGTGTGTGAACAACAATAAATCTTGGGGAGTGTTGATCTGGGGGTTGCATATACATTTTAGGAAATAGGCAAATTCACAAAAGTGAAATCCACAAATAATGAGGATTGATTTTTGTGTTTGGAATGATGATAGCTAGCTATATCTAGATGGGTAGGAAGGAGGTGCATTTGCACTCACAGAATCAAAGAAAGAGTTGAACAATAAGGCCTCAGGAAACACATGAAACAGCACATGCCATCTAGTTAGGGAGGGAATCACACAAAGTATCATCAGAATGTCACCACAAGCAAGAATCAGATCCATTGATTTTTTTCTGTGCCATTCTTTTTGAGATTCATGTTTCAGGGAAAAAGTCTGATTGGTCTTGTCAGCTCATGTTACACTCCTCTGTTCAGGCAAGAACTGGGGACATAGATTGACAGTTCCATCAAGACTGCAAGCAATGCCCGGCCAATGTGGCTCAGTGGATTGAGTGTCATCCCAGGCACTAGGAGGTCACTGTTTTGATTCCCGGGCAGGGCACACGCCCAGGTCGCAGGCTTGGTCCCCATTGGGGGCGTGCAGAATGCAGGTCATATTTAGAAAATGAAGTTTCTGGAAAGTTACAGAAACTGAGTTCATAGCTATGATGTGATTCATCTAAACCGCTAATCAAGAAAACAATGCTTGTCACCGCCAAAAGTCACACACAGGCCAGTTTAGCTCTGGCTACTATGCATGTTGTACACCATGCTGTCTGTACAACAAACTTCTCTTGAGCTTCTGCCACGCACCATGCAAGAGGGAAGCCACACACCCTGGACCCACAACCAATGACAGGCAAAGCACTTTCACGTTTTGATGTGACATTTCCAGAGACCCTGACTGTAACTACTCCTTAACACATCCTATTGCCACATGGACACAGCCTCGGATCTTATGTGTAAGAAACGTCATTTTTTTAGTATGACGTTTTCTCCTTTCTTTCCTTTTGATTCAAACTGGCCTCATCCAGCACCCTGACTCACCTGCCTCCTTCTCCTTGCACGTCCACTCCATAAATCATTAAGCCCTCAGGATAATGAAGTTCTGAATTGCATCAGATCATCTTAGGAACAAAGCCTCAGGTTTGTTGACCACAGAGACAGAGTGTCAGTCAAACTAGAGATAACATCTAGGCCTCAGTTGTGTTTCAGCTCCAGAAAAACCCCACTGACCACAGCCATGTGAAACCAGACAAAGGGACGTCATGTTAACATCAGGACCAGATCAGCTACTGCCTGCCTACTGCCGACCAATCAGTACAGTCCACGACCCTAACTCCCTTAGTCACTGTGCATAATTTTTCCCTGTATAACCATCTGCTAGAAGCCATCTTAGCTCACCTGTGACTCTGGACATGGTACGGCTTCCTCAACTAGTATTCCCTTACTTTCTCTGCTGTAAGCCCCTGTTTCGGTCTTGTTGGGCTTTGCTGCACACAGGCAAACAGACCCGTTTTAGTCCAGTAACATTTCCTCATGTGTAAAATGAGAAGAAGGGGCACCTACTTCTTAGAGTTGTAATAAGATGGTATTAAAATGGAAGCTCCGGCCAGTGTGGCTCAGTGGTTGAGCATCGACCCATGCACCAAGAAGTCACTGGTTCAATTCCAGGTCAGGTCACATGCCCAGGTTGTGGTTCACATCCCCAGTAGGGGGTGTGCAGGAGGCAGCCAATCAGTGTTCTCTCTCATCGATGTTTCTATCTCTCTCCCTGTCTCCCTTCCTCTCTCTCTAAAATCAATAAAGGAAAGTAAATAAATAAAATGGAAGCTCCACAAAGGCTGAGGTTTTTGTATCTGTTTAGTTAACTACTGTCACTCTAATGCTTAAAATGTCAATCATACACATCTGACATTCAATATATAGTAGTTGAAGGAATTAAGTTAGCTAATATTTGCTGGAATAGTATAAGACCTCTCAAGTACATAGTTTAATTTTTAGAACAATTCAAGATGGTAGGTGTTATTATTGTTATTTTGTGAGGAGGAAGTGAGGCAAATATAAATTAAATAATCTGCTAAGAAAGTGGATTAAAGAAATTCTTACTCAAGCATCTAGTTTTGGTGGTTAATATTCCTAACCTCTCTACCATACTACATCAGTAAAATAGGTCTAGTCCTGAAACATAGTAAGTACTTAATAAAGAATCATACTTATTAGTGTATGAGAGTTATTGAAACTAGAATTTCTGATTCAACTGGGCTATCATGTCCATTTACTATAAGGGGCCCAAATAGTTCTACCATTTGGTGTGTTTTTTTGTTTGTTTGTTTTAATGTTTATTTTTGTAATGATTGGCTAAGGAAAGTCTTAATTCATCTGAAGACAACTTTTACGCTTAGGGAAAGGTGATCAATTCCAATGTATTTAATAGACTTATATGGACCAAGTCAATATTTTTAAATTGTGAGTGATAAAGTCAAATGCTGTTTTATTATTTTTGAAATAGAAAAAAACAAATTCTACTTTACATGTAATATAAATGAATGTATACATTTAATCACATTGTAAATATTTTCTTGACTGTGGACATGGTCACCAAGGGTTTTGTTGTCACAGGGCTAAGCTTACCTGAAGTTTTATTGTTGAAGTTACAGGTATCCTCCCTCCACCTGTCACCACTGGCTTTGAAAACTGATGAGCTCAAGTTTACTGGTTGTCCTTGGAGAATAAAGTGAAAGGAAAAGAAATATGTAAAGATGTTTTAATGTCTCAGAAGAAGTGCCACTATATACAGCTTAATTTTCTAGGGGTAAATTGAGAGCCCTTATCTATGAAAAGAAACAAACAGTAAAGAGGGCTGTTGGCAGCTTATATCCAAGGACATTTGCTATGATCCCCCGATTTCCTAGTTGGAGAGTTCTTTCCCCAACCCTCAGGCTGGGTATAGGGAGTCCAATTATAGATTACAATTTCCAGCTTTCTAGCAGCTAAATGTGGCCATGCAACTAGGTGATTAGGCAATGAGATCTGAGTAGAAGTCATAAGTGCAATTTCTGCTTAAAAAAAAAAATGCAGGCACCTGCCCTTCACCCCATTTCCTTCTCTCAGGCTAGGATGTAGATGAGAAGGTGAGGCAGATTGGACTCTGAAGAAAATGTTCAGCACCCTTGGTGATGACAGAGTAACAGGTTGCAAGGGACACGGGTCCCCGAATAACCTCATGGAACACTTACCTACTTCTGGAATTGCATACTTGGGAGCAAAACAAATGTATATCTGGATTGAATCATGAAGTGTTGAGGTCTGTACCAACAGGTTAGCTTACACACCAAATGATGTATTCCTTGAACTAAAATGTAGATAACACCATCACAACTACCACCGACAACGAAAACAGGAACCATGTACTGAGCCCCTCTTTGTTCTTGGTTTTGTGCTGTATGTTGTGAACTCATGATTTCATTTATACCTCAGAACAACCCAATAATGTGTCTCTTATCCTGAGACTTCAATAAAAATTTCTTAAGCAATCTTCTCTCAGTCCTTAGTAAAGAATTGAGAATGCTAAGATTGAAACCCAGGCCAGCATGATTACAAACTTTGTGAATTTTAATGCAAATTAAACCCACTTTCAGCATTCCCAAAGCTTTATTTAGTTATGAGATCTTCTATACCAACTCTCATGATACCCATTAATGAATTTAAACTAAAATTAAAAGGTTGTGTTTTCAAATTCAATGTCAAAGTTTGAAGGAAAGACCATGTGGGTAGAAAAGAATAAAGAAGAAGAGTAAATTATCTGTATAATTTAGAGCATGATTCTTTCCTTCCCTTTTATAAATAAATGCAAATCCTCCCCAATTTTCCTTCTTTTACCACATTATTTTCCCTAATTAATTTTTTTCCTACGCATGACTCTTCTTATATCTCCAAATCTCAAAATAAAGAAATGATTAGATACATGCTATGCATGCTTTGTCTTTCTTTTTATTTTAAATTCAAATCTCAGGCATAATTTCGTAACTACAAATATTCTCTCTGTGTGTGTCTCTCTCTGGCTTTCTGTCTGTCTGCCTCCCTCTGTCCCTGTCTCTATTATTCTTTGTTTAAAGAGGCTTAAAAGTATAACTTGTAGGAACCCATTACTATTTATTTTTAAAGAACAGCTATCCCAGACTGAAGACACACTGAAGCTCTTTGCAAAGTTGTAAAGGGAACTTTTTAGTAGTTCACTGAAACCAGTTGACTCTTTCAAACTTTATTTAATAAGATTGTTGTCATTTTCTATAATAAAAGATTGTAGCAAATACAGTCATTTCCCCACACATGTCCCTTTGACACTTAACCTTTCAGACCATGAAACCCCAATTTCCAGCTTCCAGCATCCAATATAATTTGCTTGTGGGCTCTCCTTGGTACGGGAGCCCACTGAGCCTGAGCCCAGCACTAAAGGAAGGGCTGAGACCTTTCATTATTCTGGGAGAAGCTGGTCAATGGGAGCTCTCTCCAGAAGAATCAACTTCTAATTGCCCACAATAGTAGTTTACTTGGCAATACAATATTTGATCTCTTCCCCTTTCCTGTCTCACTTCCCCACTCCCATATATTTATTGAGAGTGCCTCCCAAATAAACTACTTCCACTCAAATCTTATCTCAGGGCTTACTTCTGGGGGAACTCTTACAAAGTCTTATGAGGCCTCGTCCCAAGTTCTTATGGAAATGGTGAAATAGTAATTTTGTAAATAAAAACAGTCAAGAAAATATTTTTATTACAGAGCTCCTTATGTAAATGTTCTTGTATGAAACTGGAAGAGTGATTCAAAGCAAGGAGAACTTTTTATTTTAAACTGAGCTGAAGCAGTAATGTCTTAGTAATGTAAAACTCATTATTTTTTCAATTGAGTTTAAAAATAAATGTAAAAAATGCTCTCATGAAATAATTTACAAACATTGTCTGATTCTATTGACTCCTTATTTCAGTTCACTTTAATTTATTTTAATTCAGATTTTTATTAAAACAAGGCAAAATGGATAATAAAAAAATACAGGTTATTTCACTTGAAGAGTTTATGATGGAGGAATTGTTGTGTATATATCAATATATGAAACAAAATCAACTATCACTGCATATCATGTATAGGCCTTTAAAATAAATGAAAATAAAAATGTTAAGACTGAGAAATTCTATCTCATAGGCCCTCTACGGGGATCACTACATTCATTCCTTCCCAAACAGTTCCCATGGCTAAAATTGCCAGCCAGTTGCTGATGTTTCCTACATTTATTTCTCTAGCCTTGACTACTCTTCAGAACTCTAAAGTTTTACATCCTGTTAGCTACTTCCTGTCTCTATGTTGATGTCTAAGAACACGTCAAACCTATCACAGTTAAATTGGGATTCCTATTTTTAGCCCCCACCTATTTATTCCCCCAGTCTTTTCTCTAAGCTGGCAGTTAGCCTATTGATCCATCCAGCTGTTCAAGAAGTTAGGTCTTATTCAGTTCAGCAGCAGGGCCTGTTGCCCATTCCTTAAACATACATTGCCAATGCGAATGTTCTTTCCATCTGTATTGTTTGCCTCTACCCTTCTCCCCTTGGGGTCTTTCTCCTTCCATACAACCCATTCACCACTTAGTAACCAGAGTGATCTTTTAAAACGAGAAAGTAGATCATGCTTTTTCCCTTTTAAAAATCCTCCATTGACTTCCACTGCAAGTAAATAAAAACTATTGGCCATTGCTTTAATCTCTAATCTCATCTTCTTCCACTGTTCCCCGCCCCATGTTCTAGCCATAGGGGTCTCTTGATATACCTCAAACATGCCAAGTTCCTCCTTTTGTGCCTTTATGATTGACATTTGAGATACTTGGTTTCCATTTTTGCACAGGTTGGCTTCTTGTTTTTCATATCTCAGTTCAAACACTCCCTCCTAATTGAAGCTTCCCCCACACCCAGTCTAAAGTAGCTATCTAGGTCCTCTTGACCAGATCACAAGTAAATGGACCTCATCCTGCTTCTCACCACCATTCAATAGCATCTATATCACTACCAGGTGCCAAATAGATACTCAATAAGCATATATAGAAACAAAACTGAATTATTAAAAAGGAGTGAATTTCATGAGAGTGAGGTACAGATTATCTTCTGAAAGGCGGAAAGAAAGAACAGAAAGGGAATGGGAAGATGATTGTGGGACACCATTAGTCAGTTAGGAAATTCTGAATAGGGTGAGTCATCTGTGCGCTTGAAGAAATGTGGGCTTTGTTCTTGGAAGGGAAGAGCGATTTATTGCCACATTTTAAAGGCATATTTGGTGATGAGCTGAGATGTTCCAGGAAAGACAAGACTGAAACATGATGGGAGAGGGAGGAGTGCTGTTGAGCAGATGAGGTAAGAATTGCTTTAATATATGGGCTGAGTTCAGATGTGACCCAGGGTAAAAGAATAAACCATTGTTTGTATTGGTGAGTGAATGGCATAAAGCATAAAGACTTATAGATAATTCATAGCATCGCCTCAGAATAAAAGTCTTATAGTGTCTGATATCCTAATTGATGTTCCAAATTGATGCCTAGAACAATATGTTAAAAGTAAAAACTTTGGCCACAGCCAGGTCGCTTAGTTGGTTGGAGTATTGTCCCATATACCAAATGGTTGTGGGTTCCTTCCCCAGTCAGGGTGAGTAGGGGAGGCAACCCATCTCTCTCTCTCTCTCTCTCTCTCTCTCTCTCTCTCTCTCTCTCTCTCTCATATTCTGGGTGAGGATTAAAAAAAAAAAAGTAAGAATTTTGGAGTCAAACAGATGTGAGTGCGCATGATAGCAGCAATTTGCTACCTGTCTGACCTTGAATAATCTCTCCTTCTCAACTCCAAATTGCAGTGCTTTCTCTAAGATTAATTTTAAGGGTGTCCATAAATCACTCAATGCCATGCCTGCGGGATTATAAATGTTGTGATCATTATCATTAATAATATGCTGAAATGTAGTATCTGATGTGGGTCTCAGCCCTATGTTTAGATTGTTCCTGTGATTCTGCAGCACCAGACAGCTTCTTATCTTGTCTCTCCACCCACCACATGGGTGCTGACAAATGGTAGCATCCATGATAAAAACGGTAGAGTTCAGTTATTTAAAGAAATGCTTTGTGATAAAGAAAAATATGTAGAATTGCTTTGTAGGTGGCAGTAATCATTGGGCTGAAAGAAAAATTTAAATAGTGACATTGTGTATATCACAAATTGACATGTAGCTAAATCTTAAATAAAATCAAAATTTAAAAACTGAACTTTATGAAGGTAAGTTTCTTAGATCTTTGTGCTCAACTAATGATGAATGAATGCATTTTTGAAAAGTTTATTCATTCATTCAGAAACACCAATAACTGAGATTGTGCCAATCAATGTTCTATGAACTTGGGAAATAAGGTGCATAAAAGTGGACATGATTTTGTTCTCATTAAGCTATAGTACACTGAAAAAGGCAGACATTAATAAATAATTTTTAAAGTATTATTAAGGTTTTACTGCCTATATTTTCTTCTAGGATTTTTATGGTTTCAAGTTTAACATTTAAGTCTTTAATCCATTTTGAGTTTATTCTTGTGTGCAGTGTAAGAAGGTGTTCTAGTTTCATTTTTTTAAATGTATCTGTCCAATTTTACCAACACCATTCATTGAATAGACTATCTTTAGTTCATTGTATGTTGTTGCCTCCTTTGTCAAATATTAATTGACTATAAAGGCATAGGCTTATACTTTTGTTCTAGTTCTGTGAAATACTCCATTGGTATCTTGATAGAAGTTGATTGCATTGAATCTCTAGATTGTTTTGGGTAGTTTGGACATTTTAATTATATTAATTCTTCTTATCCATAAACACAGTATATGCTTCCACTTATTTGTATCTTTCTCAATTTCTTTCTTTAATGTCTTATAATTTTCTGAGTACAGGTCTTTTACATCTTTGGTTAAATTTATTCCTAGGTACTTTATTCTTTTTGAAGCAATTGTGAATGGGATTGTTTTCTTAGTTTCCCTTTCTGATAGTTCATTACTGGTACACAAAAATGCAACTAATTTTTGGACATTTATTTGTATCCTGCTAATTTACTGAATTAATTTATCAATCCTAGTAGTTTTAGGAGGAATCTTTAGGGTTCTCTACATACAATATCATGTCATCTGTAAACAATAACAATTTTATTTCTTCCTATTTGGATGCATTTTATTTCTTCTTCTTGTCTGATTGCTTTGGCTAGGACTTTCAGCACTATGTTAAATAAGAGAGGTGAAAGTGAACATCCCTGTCTGTTCCCAATCTGAAGGGGAACACTGGTAGTTTTTATGAGTTGAGTATGACGTTGGCTGTGGGTATGTCATACATGGCTTTTATTATGTTGAGGTATGTTCCTGCTATTCCCACTTTGTTGAGAGTTTTTTATCATAAATGGATGCTGGATTTTATCAAATGCTTTTACTGCATCTATTGATATGATCATGTTGTGATTATTCTTCAGTTTGTTTATGTGTCATATTACATTTATTGATTTGTCAATATTGTACCAAACTTGCATCCCCAGAATAAATTCCACTTGATCATGGTATATGATCTTTTTAATGTATTGCTGGATTCAGTTCCCTAATATTTTGTTGAGGATTTTAGCATCTATGTTAATTTCTCATAGCATATTTTTTCTGATATATCTCCTTGGGTAGCAGAAACAATAGGAAAAAAATAAACAAAAGGGACTACATCAAACTAAATAGTTTTTGCACAGTGAAGGAAACCATCAACAAAATGAAGACAACCCACTGAATATAGGAAAACATATTTTCAAATGCTATATCTGATAAGGGGTTAATATCTAAAATGTATAAGAACTTACAAAAATAAACACCAAAAATAAACAAACAAACAAACAAACAACCCAATTAAAAAATGGGCAAAAGACCTGAATAGGTACTTCTCCAAGAGGACATACAGATGGCCAATAGACATATGAAAAGATGCTCAACATTACTAAACAGAGAAATGCAAGTTAAAACCACAATAAGCTATCACCTCACACCTGTCAAAATGGCTATCATCAATAAATCAACAAACAACAAGTGTTGAGGAGGATGTGGACAAAAGGGAACCCTTGCACAGTGTTGGTGGAACTGCAGAGTGGTACAGCCACTGTGGAAAGTAGTAGGGAGTTGCCTAAAAAATTAAAAATGGAACAGACTATGACCCAGTGATTCCACTTCTGGGTATTTATCCAAAGAAAACCAAAAACACTAATTCAGAAGAATATATGCATCCCTATGTTCATTGCAGCATTATTTACAATAGCCAAGATTTGGAAGCAGCCCAAGTGTCCATCAGTAGATGAGTGGATAAAAAATCTGTGGTACATGTACACAATGGAATACTACTGTGCTATAAAAAGGAATAAGAATGTACCCGTTATAAATAGCATGCCTGGGCCTAGAGAACATTATACTAATATAAGCCAGTCAGAGAAAGACAAGTACCATATGATTTCATTCATATGTGGAATTTAATGGACAAACTGAATTGCCAAGCAAAATAGTGACAGACTCGTAGATAGCAGGTAGACAGCTCTGGTGGGAAGGTTGTTGAGGGTGGGGGTGGGGGGTAGTAGAGGAATTGAGCAAAAAAAGAAAAAAAGGGCCTGGCCAATGTGGCTCAGTGGATTAAGCAATGTCCCATGGACTGAGAGGTCCTGGTTCAATTCCCAGTCAGGGCACATGCCCATGTTTTGTGCTTGATCCCCAGCAGGGGCTGTGCAGGAGGCAGTCGATTGGTGTATCTCTCTCACTTTGATGTTTCTATCTCTCTCTCCCTCTCTCTCTAAAAAATAAATCAATAGAAACATATCTAAAAGAGAGAGAGAGAACTCACGGACAAGGACAACAGTGTGGTGATTGTGGGGGTGAAGGGTGTGGGTGGAGGTGGAAGACAGCATAGAGGGGATACATGGTGATGGAAAAAATAAAATACAATACAATTAAATTAAAAAATAATAAATAAAAGTAAAATTAAGGTGGCAGGTACTATGAAAGGAAATTAGATGATTCTAAGGGATATTACAATAAATCTTATGGGAAACATAAATTTCTATAAAAATGTGCTTTTAGAACATAATATCTCCATGGCAGAGTTAGCAAAGGGATCTCTTATAGACCAACTGAAATTTTTTATTATTATTATTATTATTATTATTATTATTTAATCCTCTCCCAAAGATATTTTTCCATTTATCCTCAGACAGAGTGTGTGGAGGGGAGGCGGTGGGGAGAGAGAGAGAGAGAGACATTGATGTGAGAGAGACACATTGATCGGTTGCCTCTGGCACGACCCCGACCAGGGCCAGGGACTGAACCACAACCAAGGCACGTGCCCTTGCCGGGAATCAAACCCACAACTCTTTGGTCTGTGGGCTAACACTCTAACTGCTGAGCCAAACTGGCCAAGGCCCAACTGACGTGTTTTTAATGGGAAATTACTAAGAATATACTTAATTGTTTGTCATGTTGAATATAGTACAATAAATTAAACATAGTCATTTGGTTTTCATTTACTATTTACATGTGTGCATGTGTGTATACAGGTATGTATGTGTGTGTATATGTATGTGTGGAGGCCATTCTAGAGCCCTCACTTTCCTTCATCACTTGATATGCAGTTTGTGAACACGCACTGTCAACTGAACTCTCATTTTATCACACCTGACCCCTCCTCTCCAGTCCCACTGCCACTGCCTGAGACAGGCTCTAACTCTTCCTTCACCTGTACTGTTTTCACCTGTTCCCTCCTCCAAAGTAGTCATGTCCCTATGTTGTCCTTCACATTAGAGTGACTTCCTAGTTTTTAACATCAATTTTTCCTTTCCTTGCCCAGTTTGAATCCCTCTCATGACTTAGCACTGCTATTCCCGGTGCTGTTTTATCCCACTAATTTCGGAGGGTTGTTTTCTGACCGTGGGCAACTTCTTCTCATGCACACACAGATTGTCTCTACAGCAGAGGACCTGGAGAACACACCGCTGTCCCTGAAACCCTTCTCTGTGCTGCTTCCTTCTCTGTGATTCTCCCTGATAAATTCTCAGTGTTCGGTCTTGGTGAGATTCAGTGATAGTGCTCTGTTTGGGTTCCCGGGATCTGCACGGTGGCCTGGAAACTGCCTCCAGGTGGTAATCACTGGGCTCATCTCTTTTCTTCCCTTCCCTCAGGGACCACAACCCTCTGCTTCCTGTTGTCAAATGTCTAAAAATGATTGTTTCATATACCCGCTTTTCTAGCTGTTTAAAAGGTGGGAGAATAAATACAATTCCTGTTCATCCATCATAATCAAAAGCAGAAATTCAGAAATATGTATTATTAAATAGATAAAAATACTGAGTTTATATTGATATTACCCATTCATAATTAACAATACAGTGTCTAAAAACTTTAAAAATGTGTATTTTTATCATTAACATAATTCTGTCCCTTATCATACATTATGCACATAATAATTTCAAAATAACAATATAATTGTGGCAGGATAGTAAGAGGCAAAGAAAATTCCTGGGCAAGTAGAAGGAGGAAACTTAAAAAATTAAACAAGGCCTCACGATTTGAACAACTTTCGGCCAGTTAGTGAATCACAAACCTTATCTTCCCCAATCAAGGGCACTTGAGAGCAAATGGTTTCTACCTCCCCTCCCTAACCAGAGAACACTTAGCTTAAATCACCTTGGTGGGGAGATAGAGGACAGAGATCAATTGATGCCATTTGTGCCAGCCAAACCCAAGGACAGAAGAAGTCAGGGGAACAAATAAAACCCCTAGTAAAGCCAAACAGACCCAAGATAAAAGTTAAACAGTAAAGCAGACCAAAGAATAATCCCAAACTCCCCCTTATATTCATTTTGATGCATCAGCATATCAAAAATGCACCTGGAAGGCTGGTGAATATTCTGATGAAATCCTCCCCTAAGAGTCTCACCTACAGGAAAAAATAAAAGATAAAAAGCCCACAGGAAAAAGTCTCAGTGCGGGCTTGACTCTAGAGCATGCCCATGCCCCTTCGTGGGCATGAACACTTTACTTCCTCCTAAACTCTAGGGTCCTCAGGGGACCTGCAACCAGGGAGAAGCAGGCAGCTGTGGCTCGTCCCTGGCTCTCCCCCGATCCTGTCTCCAAGGCCCCCTTTTTTCTTACTTCCCAGTAAGCTTAAAGCAGCTTCACCTTGGCTCATTTCTTTTAAAATTATATTTAAATTTTTCATCACCATTTATCTCCTCTATGTCCTCTTCCACCTCCACACCCTCCCCACCACCCCTGCAATTACTACAGTGTTGTCCCTGAGTTTTATCTTTTTATTTTTTTAAAATATATTTTTATTGTTTTTTTTGTTTTTTTTTTTAATAAGAGAGGAATGGGGAGAGAGAGAGATAGAAACATCGATGTGAGACAGATACACCTGCTGGCTGCCTTCTGCACACCCCCAGTGGAGATCTAGCCCACAACCCTGGCATGTGCCCTGACCGGAAATCAAACCAGGACCTCTCAGTCCATGGGACAACGCTCAATCCACTGAGCCACACTGGCCGGGCTGAGTTCTCTTTTTTTATTTTCGTTTTTGCTCAATTCCTCCACCACCCCAACACCCCTGCCCCACCAGAGCTGTCTGCCTGCTCTCTATCTATGAGGCTGTCCCTATTTCACTGTGACCTTCACTTCCCTGTAAGCTAACAGAGGCCCTGCCTTGGCTCACTTTTTCCTGAAACATTTCTAGGGAGCCAAGCAGAGCACCGCCTAGGCTCTCTTCAGTTGTTTCTTCTACCTTAATCCTTCCTTTGTTTCACTGTCCCCAACTTTAATAAATGTATAGTACTCTCTAAATCACCTGGACTTATGCCGTGAAATCTTTCCTGCACAAAGTCAAGAACCAACACACGACAGGCTGGCCTGAGGCAGACCTGCTCCCGGCTGGTCCTATCCAGTAACATAATTATTACTAGAAAAAATTAAAATATAAAAATTTTTTTATGCATTTCTCTTTTCTTGGCATGTATCTCATTGAATACACTGTGATATAAGTCAGATATAATTAATCCTTGCGTCTCTAAACACATAGAGGGGCATTTTGCAATGTAAGGTATCTGACCCAAACTGTCAAGGTCATGAAAAACATGGAAGGTCTGAGAAACTATCACAATGAAGAAGAGCTTACAGAATAGAGGGAGAATCATAGATAGAGAGCAGACAGCTCTGGTGGGTGGATGTTGGTGGCGGTGGAGGTTTTGAGCAATAGAGAAAAAAATGAGAGAGAATTCACGGACATGGACAACAGTGTGGTGATTAAGGGGGTGGGTGGAGGGACGTGGAAGAGTATACAGGGGGATAAATGGTGATGGAAAAAAATAACATAAAATAAGAAGAAGCGCTTAAGGAGATCTTATTACTAAATGTAATGTCATGGGATCCTGGAATACATTATGTTTTAAAAAAAAGACATTAGGTAAATCTAAGGACAATAACATCAATATTGGTTCATTCATTGTAAACAGTGTACTACTCTAATGTAGATATTAATAATTAAGAAAAACTGTGTGTGGAGGGGGCATATACGGAGACTCTAATATCTGCTCCATTTTTCTGCAATTCTAAAACTGTTAGGAAAATAGTCTTTTAAAAATTTTAAAAACTGTTTTAAAAAGTAGTAGTTGTTAGCAGTAGTGGATCTGTTGTTCACTCTTCCTTGGGTCATCACATTACTTGTTGCTAAATTTGAAGTTACTTTATTGTAAGTTAAATGAAGAGGGTACATGTATTAATTTGAGTGAATTTTGATATGTAGACAAGAAATGAATCTGTGTGCGTTTGTATTTCTCTATGTTAATGTTGTAGTGAGGACAATTAAAGCCCTTTTTTTAATCCTCACCCAAGGATATTTTTCCATTGATTTTTTAAAATGTGTTTTTACTGAGTTTAGAGAGGAAGGAGAGGGAGAGATGGAAACATTGATGAGAGAGACTCATCAATCCACTGCCTCCTGCATGCCCCCTATAGGGGATCAAGCCTATAACCCAGGCATGTGCCCCAATCAGGGATCGAACCAGAGACCTGTTGGTGCATGGGAGACACTCAACCTACTGAGCCACACCAGCCTGGTCCATTGACTTTTTTAGATAGGGAGGGAGGAAGGGAGAGAGAGAAAAACATTGATGTGTCTCTCTCTCACATCAATTGGTTGCCTCCCACACAACCCCAACTGGGATGAATCGGGGATTGAACCTACAACCAAGGTATGTGTCCTTGACCAGCTATCAAACCCATGACTCTTTGGTCCACCGGCCAATGCTCTAACGGCTTAGCCACACCAGCCAGGGCCAATTTAAGCCTTTTAAATGGAAAAAATATATATATCTATACTTATTCTACTAATTGAGATGCCTTTATTTTTTAATGTAAAAATTTTCATGTGCTCTTGGGTCTCATTTTTGGACAGTCTATGCTGTTCTATTTGCTGTCTCTATTCATCTATTAGTACCATACTATTTTGGTAATTTGTACTTTTTATATGGTTTTTAATATTTATTATATTTCCATGTTAGCTTTTTTTTTTTCCCCAACTCCTCACCTGAGGACATACTTAGAGAGAGAAAGGGGAAAAGAGAGAGACAGAGACAGAGAGAAGAGAGAGAAACATTGACGTGAGAGACAAAATCGGTTGTCTTCCGTATGCTCCCTGACTGGGGATAAAACTCCCAAATCAGGCATGTGCCCTGACTGGAAATCGAACTGGCAACCTTTCCATGCATAGGACAATGTCTAATCAACTGAGTTACTCTGGCTGGGCACCATGTTAGTTTCTTAAATAATTTTGTTTTTTATCTCCAGAGGGAGTAAAACTCAAAATATTTTACTGAGATTGCATTAAATTCCAAATTAATTTAGGAAAACTGACATTTTGTGATGTTGAACTGTACTATCTCAGAATCTACAAATTATATATATATATTCATTTCTGATATATTTTTAAAAATTTTTTTCTTTCTTTTTTCTTTATTTATTTTTAGAGAGAGAGGGAGGGAGAGGGACAGGGAGAGGGAGATAGAAACATTGATGAGAGAGAACATCAATTGGCTGCCTTCTGCATGCCCCTTACCAGGGATTTGGCCCACAACCTGGACATGTGTCCTTTCCGGGAATCGAATCAGTGACCTCTTGGTACATGGGTCAACACTCAGCCACTGAGCCACATCAACCAGGCTGTGATATATTATTTCTTACAGGACTATTTCAAAGTTTTACTTTGTATATCTTGTTATTTTATCTTCCTATTGTTATTATAAATTAGATTACCTCTTTGTTATATTTTGCTTGTATAAGAAGTTTATCAATTTCAATGTTAATTAAAAATCTTATTATTTTAATTTCTTTATTATTTGAGTAGTTTTATCATTCATTCTTTTTGAATAGTCAAGGTATAAAATCATATCATGAGAAATTAAAGTTAATTTACCTTTAATTGCTATCACTTATTGAAATTTGTTGACTAAAATTTGATTAAAATAGTAAATAGTAGTTGTGATAGTATACATCCTTTTTTATGTTTTTGTTCCTAGTTTCTCTCTCTCTCTCTCTCTCTCTTTATTAATGTGATAAATTAGGGAAAGTAAGATAAAATAGCATGGCCTACATGTTCCAGTCTCTTGATTTATATGGATTTATCTGCATTTCTTTTTCTTTTTCCTAAATTCCAACTTCAGTGAGGGCAAGGATCATGTTTAATATATATCTCTATTTCCATCATCTAGCAAAGTCATTAAAGCATCAGAAAAACACTCACCTCTGTATTTCTAGCATTAGCAAAGTCCTTAACATATCAGAGATAATGAATACAAGTTTATTGAAAGCATAAGGCATAAACTACAAAATTCTAATTTATTAAAGTCAAGTATTCAGTATTTAAAATGAGTTATATTTTTTATTTTATCTATTTTATAATAATGAAATTACTTATAAGATCTAAATATAATGAAGTCTAACACTAAGCTATGATTGCATTTCTTTTATATTTTATAATTTTTCAAACTATAGTATGTGATGTCCACCACCTAGTCTCCTACACTAAACAGTGACTCAAACTTATTTTTTTAAATTCTTTTTGGTAAATATTAACTTTGTGAAATATGCCCAGTGCTTGCGTAGAGGAACAGAATGTTGGCCATTGTGAATGCTATTACTTTAGTATAAATTTAACAAAGGTTCAAATTGTTAATAAGTGGCAAAATCATATTTACTCTAAGAACAAATAAAGTGTAGTAGTCTGAGTATACAATGAATGGAAAAAAAATAATTAAATCTTGGTGCTGTGACATATACCCATTCCATTAAAGTCCGACTCTCCCCCAACATAATCTCTGTTGCTACAATAAAGATGATGTGGGAGTAGAAGTAGAACAGAACACATGCCTTGTTCATGGACACATATTTCTGAGGGTTGATCTATTCATAACGTTATTCTAGCAGCTGTTGGACGTGATGGATTCTTTGGTGTGAGTGAAGTATAGGCTGAGAAACTTTTAGAATTCAATCTCGAAAATAAGACACCAACTGGCCAAAGGTCATCTGTGTCATACTAAGGAGTTCCTTTCAGGAGTGTTGGGAGAGTGATTGAAGCAGCTTAACTAGAAGACTGGAATTATCAGATTTGTGATTGGTAGAAGCAATTTGTCTTGCATTATGATCAAGTAGGTCTATGAAACGAGTCAAAACTAAGAATGGGAAGATCAGTTGAAAGGCAGAAATATTGGAGGAAACTGAATATATGGCAGTGACAATGGAATAAAAAGGAGACAACTTCTAAAAAGTTTTTTTGGATGTTAAAAAAAAGAAAAGAAAAAAAGATTGCCCTGATCATTAGAAATTTCCAATCTAGTAATGTGTCTAAGAAAAAAAAAAATATAATGATGAACCAGGTAAGTATGTATACAGTTGCATTAATGATTATAGAATACTTCTTTATTGTTATTTTTACAAAACATCAGGGAGGGAAGTAGCAGGAGATAGAAAATGATGTACTTTATTACTTGTTATTAATATTTTTTATCAGTACTATTTCTTGTAGAAAGATTCTATTTCCCATACTTAAGATTCAGAAGGCGTTTGGTGCTCACTATCAACAACACAGAGACAGGTATTTAAAGACCATGGCATTTTTATACATTGATGTGTCCTTATAAGCCAGAATGTTATATACATCAGTTGATATAACTGACCATTTTAAAAAGAAGAGCTCACCTTATTAAAATAATATTTCTTGCCCGGCTGGTGTGGCTCAGTGGTTGAGTGTCGACCCATGCACTAAGAGGTCGCCGGTTTGATTCCCGGTCAGGGCACATGCTCAGGTTGTGGGCCAAATCCCCATTGAAGGGCGTGCAGGAGGCAGCCAATTCGATGTTTCTATCTCTCTCTCCCTCTCTCTTCCTCTCTCTCTAAAATCAATAAAGAAAAATAAATAAAATAATATTTCTTTCTAGAAAAACTTGGAACTTAACAAATCTTTGTCAGCCCATGTATTACTAAAATATTTATAATCAGTGTAATAATATTCACAATGACTATATAAAATTTGGTTATCCTTAAGAGTGTGTACATATTTAGGTTTTCTGAAAATGTAATTTGGTTATTCATGACTTTGTTTACATATTTAACTTTTAAAATACCTTGTTACCCATTCTCAACTAGGTGAATATAAAACTGCAAGTCACTTTAGAAAAGTTGTCTCATTAAATGCATATCACATTTTTTATAATGTGAAATAAAGTATTTCGGGCTCTGAAAAAATTCTCTAATCATCCTCAAATCAAATAAAATAATATTATTAATTTAGTATTTTGTGCTGTTAGCTTGTTTTCGATGAGGCTTGAATTCACACACCCTTTGCAGACCATGTGCTGGGATAAAGTATATTCAAGAAGATCATGCCAGAGTCTAGGCCCTCAGAATTAAAAAGAAGTTGATGAAATAGCTCTCTGAGCTGGGGATAAATGGCTTTGTAGCAGCTGCTGATAGCTACTAAAATGTTAGCAGTGCCTTTGGAACATTAAAGGGCGGGCATCACATTCACGATGTTAAAAAGTTTTCCAGTAAATTAAAGGTGCAAATGGGTTTAGCAATTAGCAGTCGTGAACACATACCAGGGATTTCAGTTTCTCCTAAACTGTGTGTTTTATAATAAAGTTTTCAATTCTAGTACCAAGGTTATTTATATTTTAACTAGCCTGAGGCAGACACTGCAGTGTTTGGAATACATAGCCTCCTTCTGGTTGTGCCACCAGACTGGATGTTTACAGAGCTTCTGTTAGTGAATTTCAGAAATTTTAGGTCATGCCATGTTCATGATTTTCTTTAATTTATTCTTATTTGGTTTCCACTGTTTCTTTAATAAAAACATAAGCTAGCTGTAAGTCCTTAGTATTTCTCTAGTCAGAAAATCCCGTGTCAGGGACAGAGTTGTATGAGGAGGATTATGTTGTTCTGGAGCGATTCCAGCATAATGGGAAGACCTATATATAGATTGTAATCTAGTATAATAAATTGACACCCGATCTAGTCTCGTAAACAGCAGGAACCAAGTCAGTGACGGAGTGGAACAAAAGACACAGAGAAGGGGACAAAAGGTGATTTGAGAAGAATGCATATGAAAGACACTCTGGTCCTCCTCCTCCTCCCTGATTTCTGGGGTGTGTCTTTTCCAGCTCCCAGTGCAGGCTCTAAACTCACCATCTTGGGGTTGCTGTAGTGAGCCAGTGAGGCGACAAGACAGCAGATGGAATGAAGAAACGATTGCACAGCTCCTTAACACATTTGTCCCTTTTGCCTCTTGAGGAAGAGGAAACTTAGTCAAGGAGAGATAATGAGTTAAGGTAGACAAATGTTTGAGAGATGGCATCCGCATCTCTAGCTGACCGTCCAGCCCATCCAATGTACAGAGTGTGGTGACCTGACCATGTAAGCTCTGTCCTTTTTACTCCAGCATGAAATCATTTAATTAACACCCGTGTGCTTGATTGAACTTCATACTGTGACCTGGATGCAAACTTATTTTGCAGAATTTTTTGTAGTACTGATATAAATATAGAAAGGGGCATTAAATGTTTTATAAATATTAAATCTGACAGGCTCTTGGTTTAAAGTGAATATATTCATTGAAAGAACATTCTGTATTGAAGATAGTCGCCACTGGCCCTGGCCAGTTTGGCTCAGCAGTTAAGAGTGTCGGCCCGTGGACCAAAGAGTCGCAGGTTTGATTCAGGTCAAGGGCACGTACCTTGGTTGCATTTCATCCCTGGCCCTGGTTGGGTCATGTGGGAGGCAACCAGTCCATGTGGCTCTATCATATCAATGTTTCTCTCTCTCTGTCTCTCCCATTCTATGTGATAATAAGTAGAAAAATATCCTCAGGTGAGGAATTTAAAAAGAAAAACCACCACCGAAGAAAAGTTGGCTTTTGTTATACTTTCAAGATTCCCACCCACAAAAAATTTTACTGTGACATTTATAACTCAGTCTTAATATTATGATTACTATTTAAATGAATATTTATATTTATTAAAAATTAAATACTTAATTCACATATATTAAATATAAAGTATTTAAATAGATGTATGCTCAATAAACATGTAACTTAATAGAGATCTAATTAAAAATAAAGCATTTATTTAAATAGATACCTTATATTTAATTCATTTAAATAGGTTAAATAAACTTATTTAAATAAATACTTTATGTTAAATTTAAATAAAATAGAATAACATTCAATATATAGCAAATTAAGTGTCTCTTGGTGGTACTTGTCTGAGGCTGTGGGATGGTCATGTATTAACACCTAACAGGAATGACACTCAATCCCTTCATACCCTAAATATTGCAGATCTTAATACATTGAATACATTGGATAAATGTATGCTGCATTTTAACCAGCAACATATTTTGACACTGTTTATTGCCTGCAAAAATCCCAAAGCATCGTTTTCTTATTTCTTCTGTGTACTTTGTTAAAAATCACTTTTTATGTGGTTTCCATTCTTTTTCAATGACATATTTGCATTGAAATATGCTCACTTTTTTTCTTGCAGGCAGATCATAACTAAATCTTACATGTAACCAGGCAAGGCATGGAAGATAATTTGCTATACACATGCAAAATATGTGACTATAAATTGAATCTTGACTAACCTATAATATCATGTATAGTTACCACAAGTTACTGTGTAATCATCTGTAATTTTCCCTCTTATGTATAAAAATGTCGAAATAAAACGTTGATGTTATTTCTCTGAAACACATTATACCTTTTAAAGCTTTCCTCTGCATTAATAATAATCTGAAGGAAAAAATGAATTCTCAGAAATTATGCCAATACCATTTATGTCCCCTGAATATAAAACTAGAGTGCTGGAAATAAAGCTCTTTTATTGGTCCAGAGCTTAAACATTTGGAGAAAATCTTTATAGAGTCTCTGGCACATACCACTCTCAGACTGGTAAATACTCAGATCTATAACAGTCAGCGTGCTGCGAGGCTGGGAACACTCTCACGTGACTAAAATGGAAAAAGAAACATCAAAACCGAACAAGAGTATTATTGAACCAATTTTGTTTGAGGAATATTTGTGATCCACACCATTAATTCAGTCAGATGTATATTTTCTATTTGCAATGTAGACTGATAGTTACAAAAAATGCCATAGATTTTTGTACTCAAGATGGTAAAATCTGTGTCTGATTTGACCTGATTGCATCATGAATATATTAAGCTCTCCTAAATTAATGTATCCAGCCTGAAGATCTTCCTTGTATTTTAGACTTAATATCCCACTATCTACTTGACACTTGAGGGCTTAGTAGCTCTAATTAATGTCTTCATATTCCCTCCAAAATCTTTACTCCAAGACTTCCTCATACTGGGCGATTGCAACTCCATCCTTCCACCTGACTCAAGCAAAGAGCTTTTACCTCTCACTTTCTCTCACACTACACCTGGTGCATCAGTCTCCTCTCGGCATCCTTGTTTCTCAGTGGGATCATTCTGATAGCTTCTTAACCACTCTTCCTGCTTCCATCATTGCTACGCCCACCCAACAGTCTTTTCACAACGAAGCATGTAGTGTGGTTTTTTAAAAATACCCATGTTATTATATCATACTTTAACTCAAAACCCTCCAAAAGCTTTCACATTCCTCAAAATGTCCACAGGTCCTACAAATTGTGACTCCCCCTTTCCTCTCTTATCTTGTGAATGTAGTACAGAGAGTTTCCATATCTCCCCTCCACACACACAGTTTCCTCTGTAGTTAAGAAGTTACATTACTGAGGTACATTTGTTACCATTAATTTACCAACACTGAAACAGTAGTATTAGCTAGAATCTATATTTTACTCAGATTGCCTTACGTTTTCCCTGATGTTCTCTTTCTCTTCCAGGAGCTTATCCAGCACACCACAATTATCTCGCCTTAAGTTCTTCCTGCTGTGCGAGTTTTTTGTACTTGCCTTGCTTTTGACGACAAGTTTGTTTTGCACAGTATTGGGTCTATATTATGTGGAATGTCTCTCAGCTGGGATTTGTCTGATATCTCTCTTGTGATTAGACCAGGGTCATAGGTTTTGAGGAGGAAGTTCACAGAGGTGATTCTCAACACTTCATTTCAATGATAAATGCTGTCCATGACATCATTATTGATGGTAACCTTAATCTAAGACCCAGGTAGTATTTGTCATATTTAGTCTCTACAAAGTTAATGTTTTGAACTCTTTTTCATACTGTGTTCCTTGGAAGGAAATTAATGTGTGCAGCCCACACTTAAGGAATGGGAGTTATGCTTCACTGCCATGAGGGCAGGAAATCTACATACATTAGTTGGAATTCTTCTCTAAGGGGCCTTTGTTCATTCTCCCCCATTTATTTATCCATTCAATCCATTCAATAATTTATGATTATGAACTCATAGATATCTGTTTTATACTTTGGGTTATAATTTTATACTACTTTGCTCAAATTGTTTCAGTTTTGTCTACTGAGATCTTTGTCAGGGCTACTGTGCTCCTATGAGGTACTCTCTTCATTAATGTGTGTGTGTGTGTGTGTGTGTGTGTGTGTGTGTGTGTGTGTTTGTGTGTGTACCACTTCTTTCTATTCTGGCCCTGAAATTGCTCCAGTCTTATCTTTTTATTCCCTTCCCCAGCCCTAGATTTAGCTATTTCTCCAAGGAGCTCTGGTTCCTCTGATTGGGGATTGTATTAGAAAATAATACCTGGGCACAGGGTGTGCTCCTTACTACTGGGGTAGCATGTTTCTCGTCCCTTACAGCTGACAGAGTAAGGAAACATATGTGTTTATACTAACCTTTGTATAAAGACACATCTATAAACACTTCTTTATGTATCTATCTATATTTATATGAAGCTTAACAGGAGTTCATAGCGAGGTCTTTAGCTCTTATCGGTTACAATATGGCTCAAGCTTCCGTCTCCATGTGTGTTACGTGCTGTTGAGTCCACTCTGAATCTTGGAGACCCAATGAATGAGTGATGCCCACAATGTCCTGTCATCAACAGCCCTGTTCAGCTCCTATAGATTCATGGATTCTTTTATGGAGCCAATCCATCTCATATTTGGTCTTCCCCTTTTTCTGCTGCCATCTTTTTTTTTTTTTTTTTTCAGAATTACTGTCATTTCCAAAGACATATATAACTCCCCATACTTATCTATACATTTCTACCCTCGGTCCCCATCATCTATTTACATAATTGTTCAATTATAGTACACTTGTATAGCAATATCAGAGCTGTTAACCTGCACTACCATGAAAAACAACTATATCAAATAGAGTACAGGGATATATATACATATAAAATTTACCATTACTCCCACAGACTCCATTTATTTTCAGTTACTTAGATCAACAGCTGTTCCCCCATCCCTTTCAGTAAGGTTATTTTTTACATTTTCAATGCAGCAAGATTATTTATCTACGTTTCATTATGGATTTCAGCAGCTCTCCAGAATTATTATTATGTATAAATTATTTTATTTAAAAAAAATTTTAATAGACTTTTTTAGGGAGAGAGAGATAGAAACATTGATGTGAGAGAGAAACATTGAATTGCCGCCTCCCGAATGCCCCACACTGGGGATCAAGCCAGCAACCTTGGCATGTGCCCTGACCTGGAATCGAACCGGGACGTCTCAGTCCATAGGACGATGTTCAATCCACTGAGCCACATGAGCTGGGTTATAAATTATTTGTTATGCTTTAAGGACCACTCTGTGCTGTAAATTCCCATTGGCTTGGACATATGCATAATGTCCTGTGTCTTGCATTGCAGTCTTATACTGAATAATTTCATTACCCTAAAAATCCCTTGTGCTTCACTTATTCAGTTCACCCCAAATATCTGGCAACCACTGATCAAATTACCATTACTATTACCATAATTTTGTCCTTTCCAGTTTATCATATACATGGAATTATGTAGATTTATCTATACTTTATTCATTGAGCAATATGCATTTGATATTCAGCCATGTCTATTCATAGCATAATAGGTCATTAATTTTTATCACTGAATAGTATTCCATTGTGGTACACAGTTTGTCCATTTGCATCTAATGAAAAATTTTGTTAACTCTGATTTTGAGTGATTATGAAGCAAGCTACATTCACATACAGATTTTGTGTGGATATAAGTTTTCTTATCAGTTGGGTAAAGAAAACCCTAGTAGTACAACTGCTTGATCATATTGTGAGACTATTTTTAGTTTTGAAATATTCTTCCAAACTGTCTTCCAAATTGGCTATGGAATTTTGCATTCCCACTAGCAATGAATGAGAGTTCCCATTGCTCTACCTCCATGCCAGTCAGGTTTTTGGATCTTAGCAATTCTGATAGGTGTGTGGTGATATCTTGCTTTAATTTTCATTTCCCAAATCACAAATAATTTCCTTCATCTTTTCATATGCTTATTTGCCATCTGCTTATCTTCTTCAGTGAGGTGACTGTTCAGATTTTTTTTTTATCAATTTTTCTTTTTGTATCATATTTTAGTGTTGTATATAAAAATGAACCGTCAATTCCATGATTTTTGTGCTTTTAAAATTTTTCTGATATCTTTGTTAAGGATATTAGTATTTATTTTATATTTGATATGAATATATTTTTCATTTAGTTACTTACTTGCCTTTTAAATTTATGATAATTTAATAAGAAGCAGAAGCAGTCGATTTCCTCTAATGTTTTCTGCACTTTACGTTGCTTTTAATCTTTTCTGTTTTTATCATTTTTGTTTTCTTTTTTAAATTTATATTTATTATTGAAAATATTACAGATGTCCCTCCTTTTTTCCCCCATTAACACCCTCCTCCTTGCTCCCACTCCCCACGTTCACTGCACTGTTGTCTGTGTCCACTGGTTGTGCATAAATGCATGTAAATTCTTTGGTTTATCTCTTCCCACCCCCACCCCTCCTTCCTCTGAGATTTGTCAGTCTGTTCCCTACTTCCACGTCTTTGGATCTATTTTGTTTGTCAGCTTATTTTGCTCATTAGATTCCACAAATAAGTGAGATAATGTGATACTTTTCTTTCTCTGACTGGCTTATTTTGCTTAGCATAATACTCTCCAGGTCCTTCCATGCTGTCTCAAAGGGTAAGAGATCTTTCTTTTTTACAGCTTCATAGTATTCCATTATGTAAATTACCACAGCTTTTATATCCACTCATCTACTGATGGAGACTTGGTCTGTTTCCAGATCTTAGCTACTATAAATACCACTGCTATGAACACAGGGGTGCATATATTCTTTATGATTGGTGTCTCAGGCTTCTTAGGATATTGTCCTAGATGTGGAGTCACCAGTCAAAGATCACTTGTATTTTTATCTCTTTAGAGGCACAAATACATGGAACAGACTGACAGCTGTCAGTGGGGAGAGGGATGGGGAGACTGGATGAAAGAAGGTGAAGGGATTAGCCAAGGAACATCTATGTATAACCCACAGATACAGACAATAGTGTGGTCATGGCCAGAGGGAAGGGGCTGGGGCTGGGTGGAGGTGAGCAAAGGAGAGGAAAATGGGTACATCTGTAATAGTGTCAACAATAAAAATATATTACCTGAGTTTTATATTTCAAATGAAAATTTATTATGAGGTGAAAATTTAAATTGTTTCTTTTTATATAAATACTTAGCCTAGTATCTGGGTAGTATCTATGGAATAACTGTCAAATTATACATATGTGTGTGTATATGTGCATGCATGTGTACTATTCTGTTAATTTGCCTATTTTTATATTGCTACCATGACAGATTTCATTATAATTTCACAAAATTATGTATTTTAATATATACTAGGTCAAGATTCCCATTACTATTCTTCCCTGATGCATTTTAGCATTCTTATCTATTTATTCATGCAGATGAATAAAGATAAAATTTACAATCATTTAATCATCTAAGATGTCTTATTGATTAGAAATGCATTTTTCAAATTTTGATAAGATTGACTTTATGTAATTTTGCTCATTAATTGTTTTTTATTCATAAAATACATTTTTACCAAGTACTTGTTATATATTTGCTATTATCATAGGCATAATTTTTGAAGTCGTGAAGTTTATAGTCTAATGGAGCATATATTTCAACTTATTCAGGTTTGTATTCATATTTATAAATGATAATTGGTAATTTATGCTTGTAATTACCTCATATTGAATAGTGAGATAGTTTTGTGCCTTTCAAGTGTAAACTATAGTATGATTGACAGCAATTGTAAGGTATCTTTTCTCCACTTTATTTTTACATAGTAAATACTACTTTCAACCTTTTCCATTATTTTCTGCCTTTAGGCATGTGAACTATAGAATAGGTTTCATTTACTTTAATTTCATGTAGTAGTTTAGAAAATGTTTGTCTTTATTTTCAATTTGTTACCTTTTCAAAAATTTGACTTCACTTTGCCTAGAAATGGAGATTTTGCCACATTTGTATTTCCTCCATTAATCAGGTCCCTGGAAGATCATGTATATTTTTGTGCTCTTTCCGTGAATCTTTACACTGTTGGTAAATTACCCAGTTTTGTAGAACATATTGTCTAAGACCAATGTGGTTTACTCTCTTGACCAGTCTTCATTCAGGCAAGAAATATTTAGACTGAGTTTGCTAGCAGATTGGGTTTGTGGCATTTTGAAAAGATTTCCTTTGAGATATTAATTTTCTCTTTGCCTCACTGTTGTAGGTAACTTTAAATAAGCAGAAACATAATATTTCCTACATTATAGAAGATAGCATCTTGAAGGTTGAGCTGGATACTCCTGACCCTGGGGTTATTTACTGGTTTTTGAGTGTCACAGGTAAAGCAGGCCCTGCAGAGAAAACAAACTCCGAACAGAGCTCTTGTTTAGAGGTCTATCCCACTGAAAGAGGCAGAGTCTAAGGAGGGTGTAGCCATGTCCCAAAGTGGGGAAGAGATGATGTTTTGCTTCTTTCATAGTTGTGGGAGATCCATATCCATATATATATATTTCCATGCTTACTGATTCAGTTATGATGTAATAAAACAACATTATCTGACATTGTAGTTTCATAAATCTGTTCACATTAAAATGGATCTGTGCATTATTCTGAGAGATATGGTCCCAAGGGTTTTGAGGAGCGCAGTTGGAAAACACTGATTTAGTGCATCTTTTCTGGGATATTTTTCTAGTTACAACACCTGATTCTCCACATCCTGAAAGAGGTGCTGTGACACATCCCTCCATGGAGAGATTCTCTCTCTCTCAGTGCATTGTGCGCTGTTCACTCAGTACTTTCAATTCCTGTTCTCTGGTCCTTGTAGGGTCCTCGTGGCTGTAGACATGTGGGTGGGTGGAGATGAGCAGGAGAGGGAAAGAAAGTGCAGAAAAGCACAGCATCAATGACAAGACTCCTTCCCAGTTTCCTAAAGAATGTATACATTTGGGTAAATGGATCAAGACAAAAGAAAATCACACAACTATTTCTCTCTCTTTTGATAAAGATTTCTCCCTTTTGCATGACTACTTAGTTAGTACTCGTTTATATACAGAACCTCAACTTGTTTTATTGATAAAATTGAGTTCTATTTTATATATTTATGGGTGATAATATTTATATGTATGAACACAAATGTACATATAGGTATGTATTTCAGATCCATATATGCAGAAATAATTATATGTTATATTAAGTATCTAACTTTAAAAGGAAGAGGACGAATTGGCACTTGCAAGTACAAAGTAAGATCACATTCTAATTCTATTAACAAATGAGATTACTTACGCTAAGTATTTTGATAAAGTATGCAAATAAGCACTGAGATTTGTGAGTGTGAGAAAAAAATCCCTGAGAAGATGAAATATTCCATTGGTTTTAAAACTATTGAGAAAAATGATGTTGGAAGCATGAACGATGAAAAACAAATGATAGAGCCAGGAAATATTTAAATTCTGTAAAGTTCTAGAAGATTTTCAAAATGTTCTAAATGGCATCTGCCTTACTATAGACTTCTTTCCTGAATTCCTTCCTACAATGTTGCACCTTAGGTTTTGGGATATTTTTTTAAAAATGGCCCGGCTGGTGTGGCTCAGTGGTTGAACATCGACCCATGCACCAACAGGTCACCAGTTTGATTCCTAGTCAGGGCACATGCCCAGGTTGTGGGCCTGATCCCCAGTGGGGGGCATGCAGGAGACGGCTAATCGATGTTCTCTTTCATCGATGTTTCCATCTCTCTCTCCCTCTCCCTTCCTCTCTCTAAAATCAAAGAAAAAAAATTAAAAAAAAAAAAAGAAAAGAAAATGTACATATTAGTATAACCAGAGTCTGGAGTAAAATAAAAACCAGTTTAACTTTGACATGTAATGAGCACCTATTCCAATTATGCGAGTATTTCTAGAAGTTGATGACATGAATATGGTGAAGATGTGAGTCAGCATGAAAGATATCTTAGCTCCCTTTGTGAAAGCAAATGTGTGAGGGAGTCAAACCACTTTATGAAAACAGCCTTCTATCACTTTACCTGGACTAGATTATTCTCCGGGGTAGGGCAAGAACTTTACTCTCTTAAAATCCTAGCTTTTATCAGTCAGTACTGAATATTTATTAAAAAGTTACATATAAATTAATTTCCTTTCATGCTTCTTTCTCATTTTCTTCATTTACTGAGTGGCTTTAATCTAACATTTTCTTTGTAACTCTTGCCCTCATTGTATCTCTCTGAAGTTTCTCCAGCCGCTCCTTTCTTATCGGGCCCACGTGTGACAGTCCTGGGCTTCAGCTACATTTCTTGCCCTATAAACTGGCTTTTTCTATTTGCCTCTTTGTTCTGCATGTGCTTTCAAAGATTTTTATTTCAATATGTAATCACTGCCTGCATTTTCTCCATTTTTTCTTAATTTTTATTTGTTACCTATTGTTATTTTTGATAGTCTGTACTCATCCATCATTTTAGGTATGATCACTTCACTTACATCCTTACATACACTATCATTTCTCTTCCATTCAATACAGATGTGTAAATGACTGGGCTATATTCTGACCTAGCCTCCTCCTGTGCTTGATTTGATGTGTCTCCTTGCCCACTGGGAGAAGACCCCAGGGAGATGCAAAGAACAAAGCACAGTGAGCCCACGTTCTAATTCTGGCTTTGCTGCTGACTCGTAATTGGATCTCTCGCTCTCTCTCCATTAAACTCTGTAGCTTAGATATTTTTAATTAAAAAAAAATAATGCACACTTTCTGTAATAGTAAACTAGCATAGAGATTGATGAGATAAATTAGAAATTGTTTCTATTCTGTACCCAACCCCACCCAGACTAATTGATTTTCCCATATGTTTGTGTACCCATCTGAAAATATTGCTATACTCAGCCCTGGCAGGTTTGCTCAGTGGTTAGAGCATCGGCCGGTGGACCAAAGAGTTGGTGTTTTCATTCTGGTCAAGAGCATGTACCACAGTTGCAGTTCAATCCCTGGCCCAACCAGGGAAGCAACCAATTGATGTGTCTCTCTCACACTGATGTTTCTCTTTCTCCTTCCTTCCCTCCCTCCTATTCTATTGGAAAATCAATGGAAAAATATCCTTGGGTGAGGATTTAAAAAAATATATATATTTCTATATTCATAGAAATTTATAGACATATAAATACACATATATAAGGCTTATTTTTTTGCTTTGTTTTTCTTAATCACAGTATTCTTTTATTTGTAACTAGTTCTTTTTATTAAGAAACTTTGGATATTTCATTATGACAGTAAATATCAGTCTATTTTGCTTTTCAAGACTCATCATAACTTTCTTTTGGATGTATGCACCAGTTACTGATTGCTTCCCATTGATAGACATTTAGGGCAGCTTCAGCGTTTTAGCATCATATATACTATATAATGATACAATAGCCTATTGATTTTATATTGTATTAGTTCCCCAATGTGGAATAGTTTGGTTGTATATTGTTTAATGAACATTAGTGATAAAAAGAAAAGACATATAGCAATCGCATCCCTAAGAGGAATGAATCAGGTGAGTGCCACCTGTCCTAAGGCAGCTACCATCAGCCTGTCCACTTTCTCTCTTCCAAGTATTTGTTGACTCTGTGTACCTTCTCCCATTTTCTTTGTCCTTATGAATTAATAGTATAATTTTTATGTCATTTTCCATTGTTGTGAACTTTGGGGTGTGAGAGAAAATAAATGCATATAGTTATCTCCTGTGTTAAATCAGAGCCTCCCATTTTCTCCTTATCCCACTTGAATCGGGCTTTTCTCCTCAACTGTCCACTGAAATAGTTCTCTTGAAACATGTTAGTGATCTCTAGTTTGCTGCAGTTAATTCGCAATCTTCATCTTCATTGATTTACCTATAGCATAAGACAGAATTAACCACTCTTTCTAAATTAATATCATCTTTTCTCTTTCCCTCAAGGACACCACATTCTCCTTGCTTTCCTCCTATTCTTTGACCTTGCTCTTTTGGTCTCCTATTTTTTTAAAATATGTTTTTATTATTTTTTTTTAGAGAGAATGGAAGGGAGAGATAGAAACATTGATGTGAGAGAGATACATCAATAAACTGCCTCCTCCACGCCCCCTACTGGGGACTGAGCCCGCAACCCGGGCATGTGCCCTGACCAGGAATCAAACTGGGACCTCTCAGTCCATGGGATGATGCTCAGTTCACTGAGCCACACAGGCCCGGCCTTTGGTCTCCTATTCTGTCTCCTCTGTTTCTTTCCGATCTTTAAATAATCACCGGCCTCGTGGCTCATCCCATTGGGCACATTAGGCACAAACAGATTTTTTTGAATGTCATTTGTACTTCAATAAAGTGGTGTTAAAAAAAGCAACTTAGTTTGGGGTTTCGTTATGGTTTTTTTCTAGGGCCTGGCCAGGCTTTCTGGCGTTTAAGCTGAATGCATGAATGTTATTCAGGAATTTAGAAGACACCTCCTACCTGGCAGAGCTAGACGTCCAATATGCTCTACCAGGGTATGTCCTCTAACCTGTGATTCTTATTATGTCTCTGTTCCACTGGAAGCTATTTAGCAGCCTGAGGTGGTCTCATCCTGTGCTTACAGGACCTATCCCTCAGCAATGGGCCTGACCGGACATGAACGTTTAGGGCTTCTTGTCAACACTGAGTTTCTTCTTTCTGCAGTGTTCATTCCTTGACAGGTGCCAGCCTCCCAAGCACTGTCTCTGCCTGTGGACTGTGTTTGCCTGGGCTCTCACCTGCAGTCCGGAAACTGTCCCCAGACAGAGAACAGGATGACTGTGAACTAAACTCATAGATTTCTCTTTTCTCAGGAGTCAGACTTGCACACCTATTTTCAATGCATCCGTTTCTTGATGTCTACATTTACAGTTGTTTACAGCGGAGGGTTTTAAAGAAAACCTGTTGCCTCACAGAGTTGAAAAGTTTGGGTGTTTTCTACATGTACAACCTTGTATGTTTTCATTGTTAGAAGACAGGTAAGAATAAAGGGTTTAGTATCCATTTTAGGATAATTTAAACACTAAAACTAAGCAAACACAAGTAAGAGAAAATAGTGACAATAAAACCAGAAGCAAGTGCAGTAAGAAACAAAACAAAACAAAAAACCCTCAAAAATGGAATTATTAAATCTAAAAGTGGAATCTCTGAGAAGAACAAAGTATAAGAAATGAAGAGCAGAGAGTTTTCATAAACACAGGGATGAGAAACGACAATTAGCCATGAATACAGGAGAGACGAAATAGATCATAGGAGACTACTACCAGTAACTTTCTGGAAAAACAAAAAAGCAGAAACAAATGAGCAATTTCTTATTAAGACATGTATGGTCAAATTGATTAAAAAGATTTGCCCCTGGCTGGTTTGGTTCAGCAGTTAAAGCATCGGCCCGCGGACCAATGAGACTTGGGTTCGATTCTGGCCAAGGGCACGTACCTTGTTTGCAGTTCAACCCTGGCAGTTTGTGCGGGAGGCAACAAGTTGATGTGTCTCTTCCACATCAATGTTTCTCTCACTCTCCCTCTCTCCCTCCTTCTTACTCTATCTGAAGATAGATGGAAAAATATCCTCGGGTGAGGATTAAAAAAATTAAAAAATTTGGAAAATTGACCAATAACTCTTGACAGCTCCCAATGCTCATTTTCACTTTCTAAGTTTCTACCCTCACCTGTCTGTTTGGTAGAAGCAAGGGCACAGGAAGAATCCTACTGCAAAGGAAAGGTGGCTTTATAAAATTTGAGAGCTTTGCTTGTTTTTCCATGCTTAGAATTGGTTGCCTATCCTTGGAATAATCTGTGAACCTATTTGATCTTTGTGTTTTTCTAAGGGTAGAGTCTTAACATTTTCCCACAAGAGTTATTGCAGCAAACAGTGGAAGACAATGGGTTCCTTTTGGCTGTTGGTGTAGACATGGACCTGTCAGGTCCCCAGCCCTATGGGTGGGTGCTGAGTGTTAAGACAAGCAGCAATAGAACGGTCCCAGTAGAACTGTCCCAGTGTGTGTTTAGACATTATTTCTCTTAGTGGCAGAACTTCTCCGTGTCTTATTTCCTGGTACTCCAAGAAATTCCGTAAGCTTTCTAAAACCCCACAATAAATCTCTTCTGCTTAAATCTGTTAGGGTTAATTCAGTGATCTGCAACTAAGTGCCCTGACCAATGCAACTGTTGTGGAACATTTTGCAGAGAACTACTCAGTATGGAAAGGGCCGTAGGATGCGTTGTCCAGACTGGCCTAATGCAAAGGGAAAAATAATCTGCCAGAGTTATTTTAGGGCCATTAAACCCAGACCATTATATCAGAATTAATCAGCAGAGGGTGATCCTTCAAGGGCTTTTGAAGAATTGTGCATTGAAATATATTGAGGGTTTTTAGCTGCTGGGAGAATTAAGGGTTAGGTTGTCATTAGTATCTACTGTTCTACTTAATTTCTAGGCAGAGAATTTTCTTGAGGAATTAAACTAGAGTGGTTTTTAATGGTGCATCAGTGGTCAGGGTAGGGAAGGGCACTGGGAAAAGTGGCCAGAAACACCAAAAACAATGAGAAATGGCAGGTGACCAAAGTTAGTTTTGCCTAAATAAGAGTTTACTCAAAATTAGACTTCCAGGGAAACAGTGGGATTGTACCCCTTTTATTCCAACCATGGTTTTCTTGTATCTTTGAGCTAAAAAAAAAACCAAGTAATTTTTAATGTATAATTTAAATTTATAAGGTGCAGGTATAATAATAACAACTGCTACATTTATTGGGTGCCTGCTATTCATCAAGCACTGTTCTAGCCACTTTCAGTGTGTTGTTTTTTCACCCTAACACTAACCACACAGAGTAGGCACTATCAGCACCAGTTTGCTTATGAAAAGTCTAGAGCTCAGACAGCAGTATCTTGTTGTCGGGCACACAGTTAATACCAGGTGGTACGGCACTTTGACCTCAGGTCTGTGCTCTTTGGCAGCCCTCGTTCATTATCACTCTTACTGGAAACTGCTCTGCCAGGTGATAGCCGAAGGAGCTGAAGTATAAATCAGTTTTCTGCAGCTGATCAGAATGGTAAGGACGAGAGTCAGAATTTGAATGTGGCCTGCCTGACTCCCAAGCCCACGCTGCCTCTCAAGATGTGCCAACTGAGAATCAAAAAGTTGAATGAAGAACAGAGTGCATGTCGAGCAGAAGACGTCTTCATTACAACAGCCAGCTCCAGGCTAATCTATGTAGAAGTAGATGATTGATTTCAAGTATTTGTCTTACTGTTTTCTTGACTCAATCACACCCAGTCTTTTTGCATTACTTAGGAGTCATACTGAAAACATAGTAGAATGGCAGAATTGTTAACAGTGAAGTCCTGTGAAGCAATGATCTTGTCACCAGTGAATGCTGCTACAGATTTCTGCAACCTGGTATATGTGTGATGGGTGCAAGTAAGAAACAGGCTATCCCAGCATCCATTACTGCAAAGATAAAATGAAATGACCACAGACAGGTATACCAAAGACAATTCTATAAAGGTGGCTCTAACAGGGATAGAGTTGTTAGATGTTGGGAAGACAATAGAGCCACAGGCTGGAGTGAGGAACTGCACAATCAGGGGCTGGTTTATCTAGATCACTATCTAGAATGACAGGTTGGAGCTATGCCCCCAATATAGACTTCATGCATTTTCAGCATTATCCATACTTTTTGGTTACTCAAATTATTTCATAGGTGGACACATCATGTTGTCTGGGAAACTGGAGTCTATGTCAGGAAAATGTCATGTTTAGAGAATGAAACATTCTCAAAAATAAAAACTATCTATTAGATGGAGATGTTTAGTTGATACAGTACTGCAGAGACTTCAGAAACATTATACCCAATCAAGTTAGACTCATTATAAGGTCAGTTCAAAAAGGAAACTTGAGATAACATATGAATTTATTTCTATTGTACCCTACCTTGCTTGCTAAAGAAATCATTACTGGATTTTTCTGCAGAGAATAGACATAAAATTTTTCAACTGTTTGCTTTATTTCTAAGACTGAGAGAAATCAGTTTCCCTGAGAAATTCGCATGACATATACAGTGTGCATGTCTTATGTGAGCAGGGCAAAGTAGTAGCAAGGAGCTAGACATTATTAGCATTAGAGATCTGAGTATTTTGCTTGTTTCTCTGTTTTGTTTTAAAATCAACTTTATGAAGATAAAAATTTTATATAATAAAATGCACTTGTTCTAAGTATAGAATTTGATGAGTCCTGAGTAATTTATGTACCCTTGTAATTGTTACCACAATCAAGATACAGAACATTTGCATAACCCCAAAAGGTTCCAGTGCGACCCTTCTCAGTCAGACCTCAATGCCAGCCCCAGCCTCAGCAACCATTGATCTGCCCTCTGTTACTAAATATTATAATTGTCTTTTTTAGACTTTCATATCATATAACATATGTGAAGTTAATGGTTTAATGTGTTTATTTCTTTGTGTTTAATGTCAGCATAGTAGTTTAAAGACCAGTCTCATAAATTTGGAAAGTTTAAATCAGTCCCTCTCTCTTTAATCACTTTAAAAGAACTCTGTTACATAAGTCTCTTGAAGAGCACTAAGGAGGTCTCATTCAGTCATTGATTCATTTATTCACTCAATAATTCATTCTACAAATTTATTGAGCACCTCTTGATATCAAACAGCATTTAAATGTTTGAGATAAAAATGAACAAAGATGAAAAAAAAGTTCCTAGTCCTTCACTGAGCTTATATCATAATGTGGGTAGATAGACAATAAACATAATTATAAAATAAAATTGTTAGATTTAATAAGGTGGTAGGTGCTATTGGAAAAATCAGCAGAATAAAATGAATTGTGAGTAGTGGTGATGGGGAGAGTTGGATTTTAAGTAGGGTGGTCAAGATAGCCCACATTGAGAAGGTAACGTTGAGACAATCCTGTAAATGAGGGAGAGAGCCATGAAAATATCTTGGAGAAGGTTGTTACAAGAAGGGAAGGTGATGCAAAGACTCAGGAATGATACAGGAACCACAGCCTACAATCCATACTGACCTGTGAGACAAGAACACTGTGCAACTGCCATGCAACCCAAAACTAACTTCCGATTGTCTGACCATCAGTTAGATCAGACTCATATTTTCCAAGATAAAAGTCATAGACAAATTGATTTAACAGGACTCATGGTTTCCAAAGCACCACTGACTGATTGAGCAACTTGCCTAGTTTACGTATTCTCACCATTCTCTGGCTTTTGCTTTAAAACCAATCTATGAGTAACGCCAGCCTCTGAATCCCTGACTTCTCTCTTTTCAGATACTTCTGAGACTCTGCCAATGCAGTAGTCTCTCTCATTCAACGAGTTTAATACATCCAGCTACATGTGATCAGTAGGCAACAGGCTTTGCTGATGGTCTTTGTATGGAGGCTTCATGAAGCCCGAGGCAGGAAAGATGTGGGATTTTAAAGTGACGTGTGGTTCAATGTGGCTGAAGCTATGTGAGTGCAAAGGAATGTGCTGGGAAATAATGTAAGGGAGACAAGAGGGCCACATCATGGAGGGCCTTATTGACGATTTTAAAATTTGGTGTTACTCTAGGTGACAAGTGAGACCCTGGAAGATGGTGAAAAGAAAAGTGGCTTGACCTGATGTGATTTTCAAAAGTCTCACTCCAGCTGCCTTGTTGGGTATAGAGTATAGGAAGACAGCCTTGGGAGCAAGTTGGCCAGTAAAGAGGCTGTTGAAAAGAAAAAGAGAAAAAATAAATAATAAAGAAGAAAAAGAAAGAAAGAAAAATGTTACCAAAATAATCAAGGCAAGAGATAATGTTAGCTTGGCCTGCATGATAGTAGTAGAGATAGTGAGGAAAGATTGGATTCTGGGTATATTTTGCGAGTGGAACCCATGGGATTTACTAATGGACTGGATATAGAAATAAGGAAAGAAGCTTTAGGGATGATTACAAAGTTGTATTTTGTTTGTTTGTTTGTTTTTGTCTTTATTGATTTTAGAGAGAGAGGAAGGGAGAGGGAGATAGAAACATCAATGAGAGAGAACATCGAGTGGCCACCACCTGCATGCCCCCCACTGGGGATTTGCCCCACAACCTGGGCATGTGCCCTGACTGGGAATTGAACTGGGGACCTCTTTGTGCATGGGTCAACGCTCAACCACTGAGCCACACCAACTGGGCCGATTCCAAAGGTTTTGACCACAGCAACTAGAAGGATGGACTTGCCACTTCCTAATTGGTAGAAACTGACAGTATAGGCTTGTGGGAGAATTTAAGTAATTCAGTTTTGGGCACTGTTATAAGCTGAATAATAGCTCCTCAAAATTCATATGTTGAAGCCTTAGCTCCCAGGACCTCAAGTTGTGACTGTACTTGTAGACAGTGCCTTTAAAGAGGTAAGTGAGTTAAAATAAAGTAATTAGGTTAGGCCTTAATCCCATACAACCAGTTTCCTTATAAGAAGAGCAAATTAGGACACACCAAGGGAAGACCAGGTGAAGAGGCAGGGAACAGGACCATCTACATGCCAAGGAGACAGGAGTCATTGTCATGTAGATAGTATTTAAGGATATTAAATTGTGTGAGATCACCAATAAAATGATTGCATTTAAAGAGCAGAAAGGATCCAAGAAACAATCCCTCATAAATCCTACTTTTAGAAATAGGGGACAAAATAAGACGAACAAAAGGCAATGGGTAAAAGCGACTGAAAAAGAGTGACCAGTCAGAAATATAAGAGAGTATCCTGGAAATAAGTAAGAAAATTGTTTTCTATACAAAGGTGTAATTAGTTATTTCAGATACTCATGAAAGGTCTAGTAGATTGAGGATTGAGAATAGTACATTGTATTAAGTAACATGGAAAACATTGGTGACATCATCAAGGGTAGTTCTGATGCTATTGGGAAAGAGGTAAAAGTTTGATCATAATAAGTTTAAAGAAAAATGGGAGATGAGGAATGAAAAAAAATTCATCTGCTTCATGTATGTGTGTGCCTAGCACAGAGGAAGACACACTGAATCTGCTTATTAGATATTTTTGAATAAATAAAGTATTAATTCCGGTTTCCAAGTCTGCGATGTTAAAGCAGAAACTTTAATGGAAGCCATCTCCCAAGGTACCATGAGAAATTCCCTGCTGTTCTCAGAAATCTCTCCAAATGCTAGTCACGATGTGCTTTTATAGATTTATGTGTAGAACAGCAATTCTATCTATAATGTGATCTAAAAATATGCCTCTAAAGATTTACATACCATAAAGCAATGACTTCTTCAGAGACCTATTTAGATTTTTTCATTTGATACAATAATGTATTTTCTTAAAACAGAAGACATTACATTAAATAGTTTCAATTGAAGAATTGTTTTACACAGTAAATTACTAGTAAAACTGATTAGTATTCTCTTTTACATCAAGACATAAAGGCACTATTTTAGAAGTATAGATTTTCAAAAGAATGCAAACATCTAATGGCATATGATTTAACTGCACATTGTATTATAACAGTTAATTATTTAGGACCTCTAAATACCAATCTGAATAATAAATTTTGGTTAATACAATTTTGGGATGAGAAAAGGTAGATTTTTTTCCATTTATTTTTAACTTCTTTTTAATAAAGATTAAAGTAAGTCAAGAGAAGATACCAAGTGAGGATTGCGTATGTTTAAGGGAGGAATGGGGCTATGTGGTAGATGTTATTAATGTATCTTCAAGTTTATCCTTTTGTTCAACATGTTTTTATAGGTGACTGACTCTTTTAGGCCCTGCATTGTGCTAACTATTGGAGAAAAATATGTCAAATGAACAGGCATCCTGTCTGCCTCATCAAGCTTAAATCTGATGAAAGAAACAATAACAATATTTTTCTGATGTATCTCCTTGGGCTAGGGAAAAAATAAAAAATAAATAAGACTACATCAAACTAAAAATTTTTGCACAGCGAAGGAAACCATCAACAAAATGAAAAGACAGCCCACTGACAATATATTTGCCAATGATATATCTGATAAAGGGTTAATAGCCAAAATTTCTAAAGAACCCAACTCAATATGAAAAAAATCAAACAATACAATTAAAACATGGGCAAAGGAGATGAATAGACACTTCTCTAAGGAGGACAACAGATGGCCAGTAGACATATGAAAAGATGCTCAAAGTTTCTAATTATCAAAGAGATGCAAATTAAAACCACAACGAGGTATCATCTCACACCTGTCAGAATGGCTATCATCAATAAATCAACAAACAACAAGTGTTGGCGAGGATGTGGAGAAAAGGGAACCCTCATGCACTGTTGGTGGGAGTGCAGATTGGTGCAGCCACTGTGAAAAACAGTATGTAATTTCATAAAAAATTAAAAATGGAGCTGCTTGACCCAACAATCAGACTTCTGGGAATATATCCAAAGAAATCCAAAACACAGATTTGAAAAAATATATGCATCCCTATGTTCCCTGCAGCTCTATTTACAGCAGCCAATATTTGGAAGTATCCCAAGTGTCCATCAGTGGATGAGTGCATAAAAAAGCTATGATACATTTACACAATGAGTTGGGTGAAATAGGTGAAGGAATTAAGCAAAAACCAAAACAAAACAAAAACAAAGTCATAGACACAGACATCGGTATGTGTGGAGATGACCAGTGGGAAAGCTGGGTGAGGGGAGGCAGGAGAGAGTATAGAGGGAAGAAATGATGTTAGAAGGAGACTTGATTTTGAGTGGTAAAAACACAATACAATATACAGATGATGTATTATAGAATTTTACACTTGAAACCTATATAATTTTATTAATCAATGTAACCCTGATAAATTTCATTAAAAAAGAGGCAATAACAAGTAAATATAATTGAAATTCGTAGTAAGCTTTACCATAGTAATGGTATTAGGGATGTGATTTCTAAGGTCAAATAAAAATGCAGTTGTTACTATGATAAAAATGTAATGGAAGACTATAAAAATACTAAAGTGGTCTGTAAAATTTAAAGGAGAATACTACTGATGGCATGTTCAAGAAATACCAGAGATGATAATTAATTTGACTTGAATGGTAAGAGGAAGCCTTCTAAGTGAGGAGTGGGAGAAAGAGTGCTCCTAGAAAAAGTTCAGAAAGAACTTAGGAACTGAGAAAAGGATGGACTGGCTGAAGCTTACTGACTGAGAGCACCGTGGTTCAAAATAAAATCAGAGAAACAGGGAGAAGATCTTACTTGTCCTTGTAGGATTTCTTGCTAAAAACAGGGAGAGGCCATCTAAGAAATTTAACCAGAGAAAAAGACTCAGGAAGGGCACTCTGCTCTCTGTGTGGAGAATAAATGGGAAGAGTGCAGTCAAGGAGATCAGTTAGAAGTGTCCAGAAATATGCAGGAAAAAAAAAAAAAAGAATGATCGCATGGAGGAGATGTTGGTAGAGGTAAGTAATGGATTGAACCATTTTTGAAGATAGAATTCAAAAGACTTAGTGATTAATTAGGTATGGGAATAAAATTACATTAGGAATTGCAAAATAGTCCACTGAAGAGTTTTATAATTTGTTTACCTCTCTAGTTCCTTGTTCTTTTGGAAATTTTTTAAGTAAATGTAAAAGTACTTATGATGCTAGTGTTTTGATCCTCAATTGTTCTTCGCTCATATTCAAAATCTCTTAAAACATAAAGAATAGGATTCAATATACAACTGAGAAATAAGGATACATTCAATTAGTCAAAAAGGAAATGAATACTAAATAGAAACTCTCTATTTAAAAAGCAAACTTTAGAATGCTTTATTTTTCACACATAAAAAAGAATAGACTAACTCAACTTTAGAATGTATTACATAATTCATTCAGCATAATATCCGAAACAAGTTATATTCTTTCTGTAGTCATACTAAAAATGTCTTCTTTGATTTCAGATGTGCTACTTATTAATGTAAATAATATTAAAAGTTTATATCCATGTTGTTGTGAGAAATAATATTCCTTATCCTCTTACTTCGGATTTCACTTGAGTTAACAGGTACCTAAGCAAAATCCTAGAGGGAAAAAGCTTTATTGAGTCAATAAAACTACATTTTAGCTTTTCCAGGCATTTTATCTACCAAAGACTGAAAATAATACATTATTAATTCTCTTATTTCCCTCTATTATCTTGGAAAGGAAATAGAAACATCTTCTTCTAAGAAAAGGATGTGGAATAGGCAGAAAAAATATAACTGTTTCTGTGCTCTTTAGTTTTGTCTTTAAATTGAACTCCTGCCCTATTCTAGGGGAGATCATCTCCCTAAAAATCTGAGAACCATATGAATACTAATTATTTAGACTTTGTATGAGTCCTTTTTACATGTCTAACCCCATAGATAATGTAGTTTATATCTTTCTTTGTAAAAATGGATTTTTATGAACATAATTTTAAATTTATTCTGGATTCATTCTCTATGAAACCAAAATGTAGAACACTTGAAATTGCAAGCAATTTTAAAAATGGCAGAGAACTCGGTGTTTATCCTAGAAAGCCTGGTGCATATTTTAAATACCAGAAACAATTTGTAGAAGTCAAGAAAAGGGGAATAAGATGATTCTGCTTGTGAAAATAATTATTCATATTTTCATAAAGACAGACATTATCAGGTAATAATGCATTCTTATTCTCCATCATTTTTAACTTGGCTGGAAAATAAAAACCAAAATGATACGTATTTTTTAAAAGTCATAGAACAGAGGCTTTAAAAGGACAGATTATATGTATTTTCCTCTCGATAAGTATTTGAAAGGTAACTCTGGCTCTTTTGCTGAGGGATGGGGGAGGTAGAAAAAAGGCAATCAGGGTTGTTTATGTCAAACTTCTCTAAATCTCTGAAGTGGAACCTCATACTTCATCATTACTCTACAAGGTCATAGAAAGAAACAGTCTTGTTGAGCCAGATTGGCAGTGATTTCCAATAGGACGAGCAACATGGCGTAGGTGTCACTGAGTTAATAATTGAGTTAGAAAGATCAGTCTCACAAGCAGCTATCTAGTCATGGGTTCAGGTAAAATACTGAAGGAGGTTAAGGTTTAGCCATAGTGGAAGCCTACTGTGTACCTAAGTCCCATACCCTCCAGGGTTTCCCAAGCTCCTAGGTAAAAAGTTAGGCTAGCTCAGGAGCAAGTCCATCTCAATTTCAGTGTAGTTACAGTAGTAGCTCTAGGTCCCCAGTATCAGAAGTCAGTCTTACCTTGCAGGTCACCCAATCAGCAGGAGCAGCAACATGCCCATGGCACTTACTAAAAATTATAATCTCTTGGGCCCCACCCTGACCTGAATCAGAAATTCTGGGGCTCATGGCCCATCAATCTGCATTTTAATAAACACTGTGGTTGATTCTGATGCAAGATAAAGTTTGAGAAACAATTACACAGAGATAGTTTTTAACCTTGACAGCCTGAAAACAAAAACACTGATGCATAGATGCCAACCTCAGAGATTTTGATTTAATTATTCTTGGATGCAGCCTGGGCATTGAAATTTAAATCTCCTGAAACGTTTCTAGTGTTCAACAGGGCTGAGAATCATTGACTAAATGAAGATTTTGGGTGTCCCAGGGACCATATCTGCTCAATGGAGATGGCCCCCTAGAACTCTAATCAATGAAAGAGTGATCAAATCTTTCTTTACCCGCAAAACGCCACACAAGCACAATTTTCATCCCCACTTTAGAAATAATATTGGTGCAAAGACTATACAGAATGTAACTTTAAAATGAGGTGTAATTTCTTGCAAACCCAGAACAATACCAGAATGTCACAGATCTTCAGAACTCTTTCTGAATCAGTGCTTTTCATTCTCCCCGGTACAGTGTTCCATCCCATGTGTGTGACTCAGTACTGAGTCTATTCTTGGTGTCCAAGTTCAAGTACATTAATAGGCTTTCTCACGTGGTGGCTTTGTAGCTTTCCGGAAGATAGGGAGTCACTTTTCAGTTAAATTCTATTTTGTATCTAGGAAATCTGGCACTAGATAAAATGATTCATTCTTCAAAGTTTTTACCTAAGTATTAAATTACACCACAGTCTGTCATATTCTGGGACACTCTTTTTCTCTTAGAGGTGAATGTTAGCTTGCATATCCTTTGTCTTTGTTTATACTCTCCAATTTATATTCATTTTGATTGTCTACAATTCTACTTTTAATGTTTTATTTTTCCTTTCAGGTGATGAAAATCACCAAGTTTTATTGATCATTTCTAACATGAATGACTCAGCTATTCATACAGGTGGATTTGTTTCTTTTCAAAAACACTGGTGGAAATGTTGCTTTGAGGAAATATTGGGATGGCAGCAGGTATTGGGAGATGTAATGGACTGTGTATATATAGTTCAGTAGCCTCTTTTTTTCCCCCCTCTAAAGTTTCCAATGGAGGTTTTGAGAATATATAGAGGCCTTTGGTCAGCTGGATGACTTTTTCCCTTAAAAATTCAGTTCCCTTAAAAAATAGTATAGTTTAATGGTTAAGAGTATAGACTGTGGAGCCAATCTGAATTAGTAGGAGTTTGAAGCTCGGGTTTGTCATCTACCAGCTATGTGACCTTAGCTAAAATATTTATCTATTTATTGCCTTTAAACTGGTGATAAAAATTATATTCTCATGATAGTTTTATGGATTAAGTCAGTTAATATATGTAAAACATTTAGCACAAGGCTTTTCAGATATTAAGTTCTCAATAACTCATGACGTATATAAAGATCTTACTATTCTCACATCTAGATTCATTAATATAATTTTGTAAAAGTTCTAAACACTAAGTAATATAATGAGGCTATATATGAACTCAAAGTAGATTGTAATCATTTGTATAACTTTGAGAATTAAAAAAATAAGTGCAGTAAAAAATCTTGATTTTTTAACTGATACATTCAAGCTTGGCTTACTTACTTGTTCTTGTGCTGGGATAGTCACTGTATGACTTCCTCCATGCTCCTCACTAATTCCCAGACAGGTATAATCCTCCTGTGAAGCAGCGGGGAAGGAGGGAGCTGGAAAAAAAAAGTGTACAGTTCTGCCTCTGATTTTAAGCACTTATTATGAACAGAGTGATTACTATAATAGATATTTAAAGACCAATGGTAATAACTGAGAATCGCCTCTTCAATAAGTACAGAAATTCATGGTTGAAATCATTTCCAAAGTATAAAACCTATCTAATTATATGGAGTGCTCAAAAATGAGAACACATTTCTTGCATGGCTTATAGATCAGAAAATCTTCTTCTAGTAAGAATAACATTTTTAGATTATATTATGGTTTATGTTATTTTTATATATTATTTTATTTAATCCCCTCAACAGAAATGTGAGGATAGAGATACATATATCATAGTCACAGGACTGGACATCACCAGCTCTGTGTCGTAGCTACCATTTTCAGTAAACATCAGTGCTATCAGTACTGAACGTCATGAAATATAGGTTCTGAAGCATAGCACAGCTCCTGAGAGAAATTAACCTCAATCTGACTGGTTTCCTGGTCTTCATTTCCTAATCCCATTCTGTTTTAATTAATCTACTCAAAGATTAAAATGCTAGAAAAATAATATGTGCTAGAGTAATACCTCTGTCTCTCTCTCTTTCTCTCCCTTAGTCTCCTCCCATCTCCTCCTGCCTTCCTCTCTTATTAAGAAGGAGTTTGACCAGATATACAACCCAGCTCCTCTTGGCACTGAATACTGGGGAAGAACATGGGTAGTTACATGACATATAAAACTAAACACTTCATCTACTTCTACCTGAGCCAAGTGGCCATTCTGTCCTACCCTGGTTAGAAGCACTGTGCCACACACCCAGTGATCCATTCAAAACCAAGGACTGCAGCCTAAATCCAAATACCAGAAACTGAAATCTTCAGCCTTGCCCAAGCGAACACCTTGATCTTGAACTGAATAAAAGTTGTGTTGTTTTGTACAGGGCATGCTCTGTAATAATTTGTTGTGGTTATTTTTAAAAAGTATCAAAATAGCTTGCATTTGTTTTTCCATTTTATAACTCTTTCCCAGAAAGTTGGGGAGTTGAGCCCAGCACCTACTTAAAATGCCAGTAGTTTTACAGAATGGTTGTGCATTCTTAGAGGAGATACGTTCTTGGTACCTCTCCATTTCCTTCCTCCATTCAACAAATATTTATTGAGTAACATTTTATGCCAGATATAGAATTAGATATTTGATTCTTTCCCCAAAAGAAATTGACAGTTGTTTTACATCCTTGCCCTAATTCCTCCCAGTTCTACCAAGGTTTGATCCATTCTGATCCAAATTTGATAGCGATCCCTTTTGGAATATTTTCTCTTAAGTCACTTAGAGCAGATGAATGTCTTGCTCTTCAGCCTTCTTCCTTTTGCCATTGCTTAGCAGCTGGGAGCTCTCCAAGTTGCTATGTTTCTAAGATATAGTTCTATTTTCTATCTCTCTGAAATGCATCCTTCCCTCTATTTATCAATTTGGGCCTAAAAGCAACTCATTTCTTGTTTTCTTACTTCTTTCACTTTTATTGTTCAAATTTCCCTAAATCCAACGGAGAAACAGAAATATGCATCTGGCCTGTGTTGATGACTTTCACACGTGCAGCTAAAGCTTCCTTCTGTGCACATAGCAACTACGACTAGCTGAGTGCCCGTCAGTTGAACTCCTTGGCTGCTTAAAATAGTTTTTGTTGTAAATATGTACAATTTCCAGGAAATCAGAGAAGTAGCATTCAAGCTCTTCATAGTTGTCTTATTTTCCCCCTAAAGTGTGTCTGCTCTATCCCATTGTGAACATTTAAGTTGACTTGAGGAAATTCATGTATGTTCTAGCACATTTTTTTCTTGGTCATTGGTAAACCTTTATTTTGAGTAGAACACACGAGGTTCAGCTTATCCTGTGTACTGTACATTCACCGAAGAATGACTATGAACCTGGGACCACACTTGTGCACAGCTCACAGCCCATGTCTCCCCTTGACGGAGCTTGTGATGCAGACATTAGAGGGCTGAGTCGGCATCCTGTGGATCTCAAGGGGGTTCTAGCACATTTTTATTTAGTGATTTCCTCACATAACATCTGTCTTCAAATTCTCCCACATTCCCTTTCAGCACCTGGATCAGAAGAAGTTGTCATCCATTGGTCATGTAGAAAAGCCAAATGTTTGAGGCAAAATAGATTTGTAATTTAGGAAAGTTTTCCTAAAGTATATATTTTTCCTGAGAGTTTGATATTTTAGAGTCACAAAGAAGTGCTTCTGCTCAATCTACCATATGGACAAAGGACATTGTTTTAACCTCCCAAATGTGTTTTGCCACTGCTCTTGCCTGCCATGCTTAGCATCAAATAACTGGACAAAGTGTCACATAATGAGATCCTAGAGCTGTCAATCTATTCTCTGGCATAAGGTAGGTTCATGGTACCTTGGATTTCTGGTGCTGCTTTAGTGGGGAAGAGGAGTGACAGCAGAGGCTATAGACATAACTATGGTGAAATAATCCCAAAAGAGTGGATACAGCCTGGTCAGTGTGGCTCAGTGGATTGGGCATTGTCCTATGGACTGAGAGGTCCCACTTTTATTCCTGGTCAGGGCACATGCCCAGGTTGCAGGCTCGATCCCCAGTGGGGAGCGTGCAGGAGGCACCCGATTGATGTATCTCACATCAACGTTTCTATCTCTTTCTCCTTTCTTCTGTCTCTAAAAAAATCAATAAAAAACATATTTAAAAATAAAGAGTGGATACAAGTGATGTTATATATAACGCTGAGGCTCAAGTTAATGAACTGCTGTTGTGTGGTAGTCAGGGAAACAATTTTGTCATAAGGAAAACAGAGATGGAGAGACACAATTTGAGTAAAACCTATGAACTATCCATTGGATAAAATTTTTAAATCACAGAAAGCTATAGCTTTGCAAAGAACCAACACAAGTTGTATCAAAAGTTAACAGAGGACCCTGAGACGAATCATGTGTAAAGGACCTCCAAGACCAGCTTAAAAAAAATTAAACCCCTTCAGCACTTCTAAGCATGTGTGTGTGTGCATGTGCATGCGTGTGTGTGTGTGTGTGTGTGTGTGTGTGTGTGTGTGTGTGTGGCTTAATTGACTCTGCTCCTGAAGGTAGTTTGGCAATGATTATACCCAAGGTCAAAGCCATTCATCAGAGACAAATGCATAGTCACTTAATATGACAAGCACTTAAAATTACTCACTGGCTTTTTAGTTACATTTGTACTTGTAATGTTCAGATCAAACCACATTTGAGGAGGCTGCTGTCATGACTTTTGGCTGAATGTTGCAGGTCAGTACAAGAAACATTTCAATGGTCAGACAGGGAAGAGAGTCAGACAGAAAGCAACACCTGGTATTCCAGACGTGGCAGCGAGCAGGAGGACAGGAGGTAGAAATCTTTCATGCTAAAAAGCAGTCTGAAAGGTGACATTGAACATGGGTAATAGAGAAAGGTTTAACAGTCCAATTCCCCGATTTAGAAATGCTACTGAGAACTCAATGTTCCATAGAACAAAGATCAAAATTCTCAGTTAAAGATGGTTTGTATGTAGAAAAAAAAGGGCATTGCTATAAATATCAGGTGGTTTATGCTAGAGGGAAGATAATGAAAGCAGTATCGTATTCTCTAAGGGTGAAAATGAATCTGGGGCATATACCTCTACCACAGCGATTTTCAACCTTTTTCATCTCAGGGCACACATAAAACAATTACTAAAGTTTTACGGCACACCAAAAATATATTTTTTGCCAATATGACAAAAAAAATAGGTATAACTTTGAGTCATTCTTACTGGATGGCTATTGTTGTGTTGGCTGTTGTCATTTTTTTTTTTTTATTTGACAATCTAAGGAAAATGAGGTCAGTGCCCCAACTAAATAGTCAGGTATTGCATGTTTCAAAAATTCTCACAGCACATTGGTTGAAAATCATTGCTCTATCAGAATCCAAGAAGCATTGATGTTAAAACATAAATGTGGGGTCTTTAGCATTTCACATCTATAATTGTCTTCAAAGTTCAGACAAACTGTAGTACTGATAATAGAAATATGTAATGTAGGGAGAAAAATGTTCATAATTTAGGATACTATTAGGGATCTTCTGGGCTTTGTGCAGGTGATTAAGTTATTTAAGGACTTTGAAAAGAGAGCCAATAAATCTAAAAAGAGGGAAGGCAGATTGAAAAAAGATGGTGGCAGAGTGAATGGAAGCCACACAGACCATCTCCCAGGACAAAACTGGAATTACAACTAAAATAAAGACAAATCATTGGGGAAAACCAACTGAAAAGCAGCTAGAGAGAACCTGTATAACCAGGGACAGAAAGAGGACACCAAATTGAGCCTGGTAGGACCTGCAGAGGCATGAGAGGGCAGACTAGGAGCCCACGGACAGCAACTGAGGGCTGTTTTAGCTGTGAGCAGTTCCCACTGAGAAGGTGGGGGTTGAAAAAGCACCAAATCAGCTACAGCCACTCACCTTGGGCTCAGGCAGAGGGAGGGCGGACTGAACTGGAACTGTGTAAAGAAAGTGTGTGGTCCATGGCTCAGGGGAGAGAGGACACCAGGACTTTTATGCTGAATCACTCCCTCATAGTAAAGTAGCTATCTTACTCAAAGAGTCCCTTCCCAGAATCCCAGGGAGAAGCAATGGCTCCTCCCTCAGAAATTTAATACCACCTGGCCAGTCCAGAGAAATGCAAATTGAGTCTCATTAATAGCTAGAGACTGGCAGCAAGCAACTGCCCCACCCACTGGAAATCCTCTTACCCTGAACACCTAGGGGATATTTTCATTCAGCTGAGGGCTACAACCCAAGGCTCATCAAGTAACTGAATTAATAGTCTGCCGGCAAAAGCTAGAGGATAACTGAACCTTTGATTGGCCTGCAAATCTACCCAGGAAAGTAAGACTTGACAGTGGTGTTTAACGTGGGTCCTCCCACACTCATCTAAACCCAGTAGAGGGAGCCACAATCAGTGGAACACCAATACCTACAGGGAAAATTTGGCAGGCTGCAAAACCCACTGAGGCAGCCAAAATGGAGAAACAAAGAAATCCCAAATGAAAAAACAAGAGAATTCTACAGAAGAAGAGATAAATGAAATCCAATTAAGCAAGTTATCAGAGGTACAGTTCAGAGTTATGATTATGAGGAAGCTCAACAGCATGAAGAAAGAGCTCAGCAGCATAAGTAAAAATATAGAAACAATGAAAATCAACCAACTGGAAATGAAAAGCCACCAAGCGGAAATGAAGAATGACATAGTAGAAATAAAAAACACATCGGAAGGAATGACCAGTAGAGCAGAGGAAGCCGAGGATCAGATCAGTGAATTAGAAGACGGGGTAGAAAAAATCACCCAATCAGAGAACCAAAAAGAAAAAAACAATTAAAAAACAGGAAGAAAGTTTAAGAGAACTGTGTGACAACATGAAACATATCAATAGCTGCATCATAGGAGTCCCTGAAGAAGAAGAAGAAAATAAGCAAGGGTTAGAGAATATATTTGAAGAAATAGTGGCAGAAAACTTCCCTAACTTGGTGAAAGAAAAAGGCATTCAAGTTCAAGAAGCACAGAGAGGCCCAAGTAAGAAGAACTCAAAGAGGCCCACACTAAGACACATAATCATTAAAATGCCAAAAATTAAAGACAAAGAGAGAATCTTAAATGCAGCAAGAGATAAGCAACAGGTTACCTACAAAGGAACCCCCATAAGCCTATTAGCTGACTTCTCAACAGAAACACTAAAGGCCAGAAGGGAATGGCATGAAGTAATCATAATGAAAAACTAGGATCTGAATCCAAGACAATTCTATCCAGCAAGGCTATCATTCAAAACAGAAGGTGAAATAAAGAACTTCCCAGACAAAAAAAGGTTAAGGGAATACATTAGCACCAAACCAGCACTGCAAGAAATGATAAAAGGACTGCTGTAATAAACAGAAGAAATAGGAAGAGAAACATAACCAGAATAAACAAAACTGGCAATAAATAAGTACAAATCAATAATAACCTTAAATGTAAATGCATTAAATGCTCCAATCACACAGAGTAGCTGAATGGATAAGAAAGCATGACTTGTATATATGTTGTTTACATGAGACCCACCTCACAACAAAAGACTCACATAGGCTGAAAGTAAAGGGATGAAAAAAAAAATTTTCCAAGCAAACGGAAAGGAAAAAAAAAGCTGGGGTAGCAATACTCATATCCAATAAAATAGACTTCAAAATGAAGGCCATAACTAGAGACAAAGAAGGCCACTACATAATATTGAAAGGATCTATCCAACAGGAGGATATAACCTTGATAAACATATATACACCCAACATAAGAGTACCAAAATACATTAAAAAGCCTGGAGAGTATTATGCTAAACGAAATAAGCTAATCAGAGAAAGGCAAGTATCACATGATCTCACTTATTTGTGTATAATGAACAAAATAAGCTGATGAACAAAGTAGACCCAGAGACATGGAAGTAGGGTACAGACTGACAAGCCTCAGAAGAGGTGGTTGGGGGAGAGGGAAGAGATAAACCAAAAAACTTATGCATATATGCATAACCAATGGACATAGACAACCATGCCGGTGGGGGGTGGGGGGTCAGGAGGAGGGTGTCAAGGGGGGGAAAAGGAGAAACATCTGTAACAAAAATAAATTAATTTAAAAAAAAAAGAGGGAAGGCAGAAGAATTGGCAACAGTAGTCTGAAAGGAGGGAAGGAACATAGTAGAAAAGTAAGTAAAAGTAACAGTCAGATGGCCAACCCAAGTAGTCTTTGGTGTGGAAAGTAGAATAGAAATCTGGAATGAGAGCTGAAGAAAGCTAGAGGGAGAAATCAGGATCTTCTAGGGCTCTACCTGTAAGGATCCACCCAAAGTAAGAGGCCGGTGGTCCCTAGCACCAGAAGAGGCAGGACAGGAGTTTGGATCAATGTTCAAATGCTGCCAAGTAACCACCGACTGACATAGTATTTGTTTTTCTTCATTTGCTCCTTTTCATGTCTAGATGCTATTTTCTTTCTCCCATAAGTTGAGACCAGTTAGGATTTTACATGCCCTCCCCTCACATTGTTTTCATCCATTTTTTTCTCTTCCCTTTATGATCTGTCAGCTATTGGGTTTCTGAAGGGAACCATCCTGAAACCACTTTTACTCTTTGATATTTAAATGGATTACAATTCTGCAAGTATTCTTCAGATTTCTGCTCCAAGACTTTACATTTTAAATGCTGAAGGGCCACCAATGCCCTCTCAGGTCTGAACCCTTTTACTTTTGGGGGGGCATTCCTTCCTTCTTCCCCTACACTCCAGTGAGCCCACCACAATACCTCGTAGGTCCAAGTGCCAGACCCAGAGATTGAGTACTTTTGTCTAAGAATTCTGTTCTGTTCCTCCTGGTGCCTCCCCCTCGCTCTATCTGTGCTGCCACCTGGTGGTTGCAACTGCCTCATTTCTTCCATTCACTTTTGTGGGATGTAGTTTCTTAGTTATATCAACAAATAATAGCAATAATAAACAAAAGACAGTAGGGAGTGATAAATAGTTATGAACAAAACACATAAAAAGCTCTGCTAGCAGGAAACTTACTTAAACAATAAACAAAATAAATTAAAATACATTTCGTGTTACCTAGACACGACTCCTAACAAGTAGAATAAGTAAAGGATTATGAAGTGTCTTGGAGGTAAAAGTGTATCGGGTGGGCAGGGTAGGCCTCTCTAGGAGGGAACTTTGAATAAAGACTTGAGGACGGGAGGAGCCAGCCACATGCGTGCCTTGGGAAACAGCGATCTGGATACAGACAGCAGGAACAAGTCCCGTTGTGGTGGCAATCCTGGTTCATTCACAGAACAGGGAAGCCAGTGTAGTTGGAGAAGTCATAGTGAAGATTTAAAGTAGAAGAGGATGTTAAAGAGGCCAAGGGGACAGAGTCTTAGGGCTCCCTTGAGCGTAGTATAAGCTCTGGCTTTGATTCAAAAGGAAGTGGAAGCCAAAGGAGAAAAGCAAAAAATATGTTGTGATTGAGAGATGTGAACAGAAATTTTAAGTTCTGAGACTTAAAATGCAGGTACCCAACCAAAAAGGTATCTAGGTGTATTAGGTTGGTGACACAAGTGCTTTAACCCAGAGCCAATGATTGGATCTGTGGATTTTATAGAATAAACATGATCCTTAGAGGACAGAAGGGTTAAAGCAGATTGGATGAGCCAGGCCAAGTCTTAGATTGGAGCTCTGGAAGCACTGTTCAAACTTTTTGGTCTCAGGACTACTTCATATTCTTAAAAATTATCAAGAGCCCAGAGAGCCTTTGTTTATATGTGTTATAGCTATTGATAATGACCACAGTGGAAATTACAATACTTTAAAAACATCTATTCATTTATTCACTTAAAATGACAAAAAATGAATTGTATGTTTACACAAATCATATATTTTTATGAATAATAACTATATTTTGCAAATAGAAATGGGGAATTGTTTTGCCCATTGGCAGATGTCTTTAATGCCTGGATTAAAGGCAAACAGTTAATTCCTCATGTCTGCTTCAGCATGCTCTCTGCTGAAATTCCTCACATGATGTAGCTTCAGGAAAACCGCACTGTATACTCATAAGAGTATGAAAGTGAAAAGCGTACCATCTTTTTCTTATTGTTAAGTTATTTTTTACCTTGTGGACTTAGTGACAACAGATCCCTGGACCACACTATGAAAACCACTGTTGCAGAAAAAAAAGACAATTTATCTGTGTATAATGATCTGCTTAGTTCCTTAAAACCCATGCCTGTTTCTCCAGTCATGGGGTAAGGTGTACCACTTTAAATCTCAGTAAAAATTAATGAATATAGAAAAACTATATTTGAGAGAATATCCTAATCATGGGCAAGTCCAAATGACCTTATGCAGTTTACTTGTATACATTCTTTGTCTCAAAGTGTGAGATTTCTGGCAACAAAAAAGGGAGAGAAAAAAAAAATTCTGAAAAAGATTTGGTAAAGTCAGTTCCCTGGCTGTAATTATGGATAAATTTTTTTTGCTATTTTTATCCATGACTTAAGGATAGAAGTTTGGTTTTGAAGGGTAGTACTTTCCTATAGTTCAGTAGAAATGATGAGATCCCCCCAAATTTTAAAGCAGACCTCTTGATTCAAGCATAAAGTCTGTTCTAACACCACAAACTAATGAGAAAAAAGTTCTGATCTTTAATTCTACCTCTATAAAATGTTGAGGTGAATTTTCACAAATACTCTGTGTGTGTGTGTGTGTGTGTGTGTATGTATATATATATATATATGTATATATTTTACCAACTACAATGCTACTTTGAAAGCAATAACTTATTTATAATAGAGATACAATAAAAACAATTTTCCTCCTCAGAAAAAATTCCATCACCTTCTATTGTAGAATGATTAGAATACTAAGTTCCAGGAAATATTACATTTGGTTATTTTTCCTTTAGAAAGACAAAAGTTATTATTGTTTTAGTAATACTTGAACAATTACTACTTTCCATAATAAAAATTTTAGAAAGAGTAAATTTCAAGTTTGTCAAAATTATAATAGTGACATTTATTTATTTATTCATTTATTTTTGCTAATCTTCACCCGAGAATATTTTTCAATTGATTTTATAGATAGAGTGGAAGTGAGGGAGAGAGAGAGAGAAACACAAATGTGAGAGAGACACATTGATTGGCTGCCTCCCGAATGACCCTGACTGGGGCCGGGCATGACCCTGCAACCCAGGTATATGCCCTTGACTGGGAATTGAACCCTGACCCTTCGGTCCACAGGCCAACGTTCTAACTGCTAGGTCAAACTGGCTAGGGCGTGACTCATATTTAAAAGATAATCATACAATCAACAATATCTGAATATCATATGTATGATTTTTTTATCACATAGTAGTTATACCCACATATTGACTTGGTTGAGATAGAAGTTATTTTAACACTTACTTTGAGTTTATATTAATTACTTCATTATTTTTTTGTTGTTTTATATTATATGGGACATATAAGGGTAAGCAAATTATGTATCATTTAATATTTAGGAAGTATTTTAATAAACATAGTTGGCATCAACACTTGAGAGAAATGTGTCCTACAACACAACAGATCACAGCGGAGCTTATTTTTTAAGCATGTACCAATAAATATAATGCCCAAACCATGATGACACATATGCACCCTCATATGTACTCTTATTCCTTATGCTCTCAAGTCCTTATCCCTCATTCCTCAGTACCTCATGTTTCCTTGGTCTTAAACACTAGGATAATAGTGCCAACATGCCAACAGCACTATTGTACACCATTGTTACCCACTTAGAAGCAAAAAAGGAGTCACAAGGGTAGTTAAGCATTTTGGGAAGTGGAAGGAAAATTTAGAGTAGAAATATCTTTGTATGTCAGAGCTGGGTCTTAGGAAGAGAAGGAGAACAGAAGTATGAAAGTTGAGAGTGGCTTTCCAGAGAAGTTGATTCCTATTGTCACAGTGATTATAAAAGAAAATTTCATCACAGTGCTTGACTATTTTCTACTTATCGGGACCTGATTCTACAATTTGTGAATTCCCTCTACCCTATCCTCAGCCCTGAAGCCCTAGGCCTATTTTCCTACTACCTCGTAATATCGTTTGTATGTTTATAAATGCATTGCTCTTTGTTTAAAAAAAATTGCAAGGCATGCCAAAAGACAAAAAAACACAGTTTGAAGACACAGAACAAACATCAGAACCAGCTTCAGATATGGCAGAGATATTGCAATTATTAGATCAGAATTTAAAACAGTTATGATAAATATGCTAAGGGATCTAATCGATCAGGTAGATAGCAAGCAAGAACAGGAGGGCAATGTAAGTAGAGAAATGGAAATTCTAAGAAAGAAGTAAAAAGAAATGTGAGAGCACTGGCTGGTGTTGCTCAGTGGTTAGAGCATCAGCCTGCACACCAAAAGGTCGCAGGTTTGATTCCTGGCCAAGGGCACGTATGTGGTTTGCAGGTTCATTCCCTGGCTCGTTTGGGGTGAGTGCGGGTGGCAACCAACTGATGTGTCTCTCACATATATGATTCTTTCCCCCCACCTCTCTCTCCTCATCTTGCCCTCCCTCCCTCTCTTCCACTCTCTCTAAAAAATGATAATAATAATAATAACTGGAAAAAAATATCCTCAGGTGAGGATTAACCAAAAAAAGAAAAAGAAAAATGCTAGAGATTATAAGCACTATAACAGAAATGAAGAGTGCTTTAATGAGTTGATTAGTAGACTGGACATGACTGAGGAAAGTCTCTGAGCTAGAAGCTATATCAATAACATCTTCAAAAACAAAAAAGCAAAGATAACAGTGACTGAAAAAAATCAAACAACCACATCCACGGACATTGGGAAAACTATGAAAACTGTAACATATGTATAAGGAGAATATTAAAAGTAGAAGAAAGACAGAAAGGAACAGAAAAAAATACTTGAAATAATAATAACTGTGAATTTTCTGTTTACTATCAGGCCTCAAAGTACACATCAAGGAAGATCAGAGAGCACTAACATAAGATAAATGTCAGAAAAACTATACTCAACCATGCTATATTTAAAGTACAGATTCAAAAACAAAGAAAACATCCTGATAGAAGCCAGAGGAATAAAAAATGCTTTATGTGTAGAAGAGCAAAAATAATAATTATATCCAAATTCTCAGAAACCATGCCAACAGGACGATATTTAAGTGAAATATTTAAAGTGTTCAGAGAAAAAAAAACAACAGTGCTGACCTGGAATTCTGTACCTTGTGAAAGTATCCTTGGAAAGTGAAGGAAAACAAAGACTCAGAGAAACAAAACTTGAGGAAATGTGTTGCCAGCAGACCTGTCTTATAAGAAATATTAAAAGATGTTCTTTAGGGAGAAGGAAAATAACATACATGAGAAACTCAAATGTACATAAAGAAAGGGAGAATGAGTAGGTGAAGATACAACAAAAATTATTATTTTTTATTCTTAATTGATCATATAGTTTGTTCAAAATAATAATAGCAAACTGTATTCAACTAATAGATGTTTATGTGTGATTATGTGTAAGTGAAATGAATGACAGCTATAATACAAATAACTGAAGTTAGAATTAGAAATATTTTGTTTTTATAAGGTACTCACTCTGCCTTTGAAGCGGTATAGTGTTAGTTGAAAGCAGACTTTCAAACTCTAAGGCAACCACTAAAAAAGTTTAAAAGGAAGTATAAATAATATGCTAAGAAAGGAATGAAACTGAATAAAATCAAATGCTGAATTAAAACCACAAAGGTAGTCCTGGCTGGTTTGGCTCCTCGGTTAGAGCGTCGGCCTGCGGACCAGAGAGACCCGGGTTTGGTTCCCGCTAAGGGCACGTACCTCGGTTGCAGTTTGTCCCCGGCCCCAGTTGGGGTGGTGTGGGTGGCAACCAGTCAATGTGTCTCTCTCACATTGAAGTTTCTCTCTCTCTCTCTTCCTCCCTCTCTCCCTCCAGCTCTATCTGAAGATGAATGCAAAAAAATGTCATGTCCTCGGGTGAGGAAACAAAAAGCCCACAAAGGTAGAAAAAGAATGGAAGATAAAAAAGAGAAGCAAAGAACAGGGACAACAAAAACAGTAACGAGTATGGCCAACATTAGTCCAACTATACCAGTAACCACTTTGAATACTAAGAGTCTAAATGCACCGATTAAAAAACATTGCCAGTGCCCCTGGCCAGTTTGGCTCAGTGGTTAGAACGTTGGTCCACAGACCAGAGAACCCTGGGTTTGGTTCCCGCTAAGGGCGTGTTCGTTTGTCGGTTGCAGTTTGCCCCCAGCCCCGATTGGGGTCGTGTGGGTGGCCGCCAGTCAATGTGTGTCTCTCTCATATCGAAGTTTCTCTCTCTTTCTTCCTCCCTATCTCCCTCTCGCTCTATCTGAAAATAAATGCAAAATATGCCCTCGGGTGAGGATTAAAGACATTACCAGAGCGAATTAAAAAATATAATCTAACGATATGTTATCTACAAGAAACTCACTTTAAATATAAAGACACATATAGATTAGAAGTTAATGCATGGAGAAAAATATCCCACGCTAACATGAATGAAAAAAAAAAGCAGGAATAGCTATATTAATTTCAGACAGAGTGGGTTTCAAAACAAAGAAAGTTATCAGGGATTAAAAAGAAGAGGGGGCATAACATAATGTACTGACAAAAGGGTCAAATCCTCAAGAAGACATAACAATTCTTAATGTGTATGCACCTAACAACAGAGTGCCGACCGACAGGAGGCAAAAAACTGAAAGAAATGGGTGCCATGGGAAGAATTCTATGCCCACGATGTTGATACTCTAGATGAAATGGACCAATTCCTTAAAAAGCACAATCTGCCAAAATTTACATGAAAAGACAGACAGCTAAGGGGACCAGAGCTTTATTCTTCTCTTCACATCTCTCTCTCACACATCTCTCTTCCTCTCTCTTCCTCTCTCTCTAAAATTAATAAAAACATATCCTCGGGTGAGGATTAAAAAAAAAAGATACAGGACATTTCCATCTACAAGTGGGGCATTGTTATGATCACAGAATTTGACAGAGAACCTCTAGCTCATAGGTCATAGTTGCATTGTCCCCTTTCCATAAAATAATTGAGTTTTGTCTTTCTTTAGAGGTTGCATTTTAGTGGAACAAATGTTTGAAATTCCATTCTTTGCTTCGCTTGTATATGGTCACAGTACACATTTAGGCAAGTTTTCAGAAATGGTCAGCTGGGAATTGAGTTTAAAGAGTTAAATCAGATCTCCAGGGCAAATTGTCAGTTTAGAGAAAATTAATAAGACAGGTATACAAAGAAGACTGTGTTAAAACTATGTCTATTAGCCTATAAGTTCTGTGAGGACAAGAAAGTCATTTACTTTATTCTTCCAAACTATCTGACTATGTGGAATGGTGCCAAGCATATACTAGCATTAAGTTAATCATTATTAAATGTATAAAGGATTTATTAGGCAGAGTGTAGTTTTTTAATGTGTGTACTTATTTACCACCTTCTTCCAAAAAAGATATAAGGCAGCTAAGCACACAAGAGAGACTGTAGAAAATTAGAGCTCCAGAATCCTTAGACTTGGGGTACTTTCTGTCATCAGTTTTATATTACTTGTTAGGTTGGTGAGAAGACTAGGTCCACAGGTAATACACATAGATAAAGGGATCGCTGGGGATTGCCAATAATGGTTGAGTCAAAGAAGTTGCAGAAACACAGGAATCAAAAGCAGAATAAAGAAAATAAAATGATAGAACCTAAACATATTTGTGATGGTGAACAGTTTGAGTATTAACTACTTTTTGTTGGCTCTTATGGCCCATTGGCTTTATTCTCATTATAAAATTTACATTGTCTAATGTTATTATTCCAAACCCAATGGGGAAATAAGAAGATAAGCTTAAATAGTACCAAATGTTTTAAAACAAAAAAATTAGGTAGTAGCTAGACACTTATTTAAATGTTTATACCTGGGGACTAATTCTATATTGTATTTAAATGGCACATGAGAAAAAAATTAAGAGAATTTTCATAACATAGTGACAAAAGACTTTGAAAGTTTAAAGCGATATACCTCTTTAATTAAAACCTTTTCTCCAAATACAAACAGCATATGAATTTAGTAAATTACATAGTTTCTAAAACCAGTACAATTTAATTATAATGCTTCCCTTTTGTGTAATATTTCTTCTCACTTTGTATATTTCCTCATTACTCACTTATTGTAGATTCTTGCTAGGGAGACATCATTCTTTTCTCTTTTCCCCAGCTTATTAAAATATTGTTGTTATACAAAAGACTTCATATAATTAATAGATATAATTTGATAAGTTTGGACATAAATATACATTTGTGTGAATCAAGGTTATAAAAATCCATTACCTCCAAAAGTTTCCTTGTGTCCCTTTGTTTTTGTAATAAGAATACTTAACATGAATATGAAATAATAAAAAATATATATATTTATTGGTTTCTGCCCCTGGTTCCTGGCCTAAGCTTCTAAATCCCTTGTAATTTTCTAAGTGATATGAGCACTAGAAACATCTTTTGTCCTAATGAGATGACTCTAGGTGGGCTCCTGGATAGATTTATTTTCAGTTACATATTTTATGTGTTCACTACTCCTATTAATGTTTTGTTTTTAATTAAAATTTACTGCTGTATAGTAAAATGAACACAGTTTATGTTTAATGAGTTTTAACAAATACATAAATCCATATAACCACTACAATCAAAATATAGGACATTTCTCCCTGGCTGGTGTGGCTGAAGGATGGTTGGAGTGTTGACTCGTACACCAAAAGTTCACAGGTTCGATTCCTGGTCAGGGAACACGCCCCAGTTTCATGTTCGATCCCCAGGAGGGGTGCTGAGGTTGCCCATGGGAGGCAGCTGATCACTGTTTCTCTCTCACTTCTCTCTCCCTCCCTCTCTGTCCAAAATTAATAAAAACATATCCTCGGGTGAGGAGTAAAAAAAAAAAAAAAAAAAGATATAGGACATTTCCATCTACAAACAAAAGTTTTCCTTTTGTGCTCCTTGCTAATCAATGATCATTTTTCAGTACCCATCCTTTCCCCAGGTACACACTAATTGGTCTACCTTCTGTTACTCTAAATTAGATTTTTCTTTCCTAGAGTTTCATGTGACTGGAATCATACAACATCATACTGTTCTGTGTCTAGTTCCTTTCACTCAGCACAATGTTATTGTCTCATTCGTGTTGTCTATCTGAAGTTCATTCTTTGCTGTTGGTGAATATATTCCATTTTATTGATCTATTACATTTTTAAAATCTATACCAGTTTCTGGCGACTATACAAAAAGCTTTCATAAACATTTGTGTTTAAGTCCTGTATGAACATAGGTTCTCATTTCTTTTGGGTAAAAATCTGGAAGTGAAATTGCTCAGTCAGATGCTAAGTGCTTATCTAATTTTACAAGTTTTTGCCTACACTGAAGTTGCAAAGATATTCTATGTATTCTTATAAAATCTTTGTGTTTTAAGTTTCAGTGTATAGGTCTATAATCTATTTGGTATACATTCCTGCATATGGTTTCAGGTAAGAGTTGTGGTTCCCTATTTTTCATTTTGAAATCCAGTTATTCCAGTATCATTTGTTTTACATAGATTCACCTTCATATCTTTGCGTAAAATTAATTGACCATATAGGTGTGGGTGCATTTCTAGACTCTGTTCTTTTTCATTGGTTTTTAATGTCATTCCTGTGCCATTTTATAGTTTTGATTACTGCAACATTGTAATCTTGAAATCAAGCTGTTCAAGTCTTCCAAATTGATTCTTCTTTTTATAAAATGTGATGGCTTTTTTAGGACCTTAATGTTTTTATATATTTTAGAATAGGCTTGTCTATTTAAAAAATGCTGCTTGCACTTTGGGCTTTTATGTTGAATCTATAGAGTAGATGAACAATTAACAACTTGAAGCAGCTGTCCCATGAATATGAATATGGTATATATCTTCATTCATTTAGGTTCTTTTTTTTTCCCCCAGCAATGTTTTATTGTTTTCAGTGGATAACAATTAGATATGTTTTGTTAAAACTTCCATAAATTTTTATGAATGTGCATATATTCTACATTATTATTATTTTAAATTCAATCTTCAATTATTATCACTAGTATATATAAATAAAATTAATTTTGTACACTGACCTTGGATCACTTGACATTTTAAACTCACATATTCTTGTAGCTCTTTTGTAGATTAATTAGAATTTTCTATACATGTAGTCATATAAAGAGAGTGTTTAGTTCTCTTTCCAATTTGTATGTCTTTCATTTATTTTTCTTGCCTTGCTATATGGGCTAGGTCCTCTACCAGATTTGGATCAAATGGTGAGAGTTTACATCTCTATGCCTTGTCCACAGTCAAAATGGAAACATAAAAAGTCAGTGTTTTTAGCATGCAATTTTCTTCTTGTAATGCCTTTGCCTGGTTTTGTTATAAGAGTAATACTGGCCTGGTAAAATGTATTGGTAAGTGTTCCTTCCCCCTTTTTCAATGAAAGAGTGTATAAGGAATCAGCATTATATTTTCCTTAAATCTTTGAAAGAATTCTCCGGGGAAACAATCTAATACTAATTAATTCATTGTAGAAATATATTTTATTATGGATTGAATTATTATAGTTGATGTAGATACATTAAGATTTTCTGTGTTTCTTGAACTAATCATGGTAGTTTGTATCTTTCATATAATTTGTCCATTTCATTTTAGTTGTAAAATTTATTGGCATAAAGTTGGTCATAATATTTCATTATCTTTTTAATGTCTTTGCGATGTTTAGCAATCTCTTCTTTCTTTTATTGTATTGGCAAGTTCTGCTTTTTTTCCTTTCTTAATGATCAATGTAGTGAGCAGTTTATTATTTTTATTGATTTTTTTCCCCAAAGGCTAATTTTCAGTTTTATTAAAGCTCTGTAGTGTTTTTCATTTTCTAGTCTTTGATTTCTGCTCTTATGTTTATTATTTACCTTCTTGTGTATACTTTGTGTTTGATTTACTCTTTATTTTCTGGCTTCTTGACATTGAAATTGAAAGCATGGATGTTGGACCTTTCCTCTTTTGTGATATGATTTAAAGCTATAAATTTCCCTTTAAACACTGCTTTAGCTGCATATCATATTTTTTTGTTTTTATTTATACTTAGTTAAAATATTTTCTAAATTTTTTTTAAATCCTCACCTGAGGATATTTTTTAATTTATTTTCAGACAGAGTGGGAGGGAGAGATAGAGAGAGAGAGAGAAACATCGATGTGACAGAGACACATCAATTGGTTGCCTCCCGTACACCCCGATCAGGGCCAGGGATGAACTGCAACTGAGGTACATGCCCTTGACCAGAATCAAACCTGCAACTCTTTGATCCTCAGGCCAATGCTCTAACCACTGAGCAAAACTGGCCAGGGCTATTTTCTAATTTTTTATTATGATTTCTTCCTTAACCCATTTGTGACTTTGTAGTGTACTGTTTCATGTCCATATATTTTGGACATTTGGGTTTTTTTTGTTTGTTTGTTTTTTTACCAGATGATTTTGTGCTATTGGTTTCTCTTTTAGTTTCATTAAAGTTGGATAGATATTCAATATAATTTCAATTGTTATTACATATACTTAGACTTGTTATATGGCCTAGCATATGGTATGCCTTGGTGAACATTCCATATGAATTAGAGCATCATGTGCATCCTGCTACTTTCGGAAGGACTTTTCTATAAATGTAATCTGGGCCAAGTTGATTTGAGGATTATTAAGGTGCTCTATATTCTTTTTATTTATTTATTTATTTTTCTTTATTGATTTTAGAGAGAGGGAAAGGGAGAAGGAGAGAGAGATAGAAACATCAATGCGAGAGAACATCGATCGGCCGCCTCCTGCATGCCCCTCACTAGGGATTTGGCCCATAAGATGGGCATGTGCCCTGACTGGGAATCAGACACTAGGCCAGGTGTTCTATATTCTTTTTTTTTTTTTTCATTCGAAAAAGTTTTATTGATTACTTATGATAATTTAACCACTACATCAAGCAGAATGTGAAATAAAAATGCTTTCCAATGTGGTCTCTTTTTAAAACGTACTTGTATTCTGTAAATGAATATAAAACTCTTACAAAAATAAGTATAATTCAAGAAGAGTGATCATTGCATTAGATGTGGGATAAATAATTTTGATGAATTCCTATCTAATTGTATTCTAAATTACTGAGACAAGAGTAATGATGTATTTAAATAGCTTTGTTGATTTGTATTATTCTTTCAGCTCTGTAATTTTTTTCCTTATGTATTTAAAAACTCTGTTTTTGGTTACATACATATTTCAGACTATTTCTTATTAATAAATTTACATTGGTATAATTATATAATTTCCCTCCTCCTTCGTGGTAAATGCCCCCTACTGGGGGTTTGGCCCACAGCCTGGGCATGTGCCCTGACCAAGAATTGAACCTGTGACCTCTTGGTGCATGGGTCGACACTCAACCACTGAACCACACCAGCTGGGCTTCATTGATTTTTTTAGAGAGAGTGGAAAGAAGGGAGGGAAGGAGAGAGAGAAACATCAATATGAGAGAAACACATCAATTGGTTGCCTCCCACACATTCCCTGACTGAGGTGGGGATCAAACCTATGACCCAAGTACATGCCCTTGACTGGGAATCAAACCCAAGACCTTTCGGTGTGCTGACCAATGCTCTAACTACTGAGCCACACAGGCCAGGGCTTGTTGTCTTATTTTAAAGAGAGTAGGCTTTTTATCTGTTTGACAGTTCAGTTGTTTGCTATTCAGTTTGATCCCTTTGCATATTATTTCAAAGTTTTGTTTAGAGTAAGTTTAGAGTAGCCATTGTCATAACAATAGGTTAGATGCTCTAATAAGATGTGTCCTGAGTGTTCAGCAGAATCTCTCCACTCTGGCTGGTGGGAATTCAGATGACTTCTGTTCTGTGTGAGCTCCAGGAATTATTCATCTTAAAGATCACTGGTTGCCCTTTGCCTGACTTCATAGAGTTGAACCCACACAGGTATATCTTTTGATACAGCAAGAATGTCATGGAGCTCCATGAAGATTGCTGGGGCTCTTTTTTTGTCTGATTTCCTCCAATCTGGAATTCAGTCCTGCAACTTTCAGCTGTTCCCAGACTCCCTGAAATCTGATCTCTGTCTGCTCTGCTTAGTGAGACCAATGTGCCCTACAGTGTGAAATTTGCTTTCAGGCAGAGAGTTAGAGTAATTATAGGTCTTCCTTTATTTTTCTTCTCCTAGAGGTTAGATTTCTGCATTGCTTATTATCTAATAAATAAAAACTGTTATTTCATAAATGTTTTTAAGATCAGACAGTAAATTTATTTCCTCTTATTTCATAATAGGTAGAAGTAGAAGACCCTAATGTCCCTATTGTATATTCTCTCCTTTATTTCTTTTCTTAATTCTTACTGTATCTTTTTCAAATTCTATAGCTGTTTTATTATATCTTCTTTCATCTCGAGTAAGCTTTTTACTACAATGTATTCATCTGCCTCGTTTCTTGTCATGTTGTTATTTTTTCTACTTATTTTTTTTGGAGGGGTGAAGGAAATGGTATTTAAACTTTTATTTTACATCAGATATTTCTGTTAATAATTAATACAAGGTAAAAGAGGTTCTGTCTATAACTTTTTTCCCCTAGACTTATGTAATGATGGTCAGAGATATGATTTGCGTTAGCCATTAATTTGGTCATTCTGTCCTGAAACATTTTCTTATTAACTTCACATGTTTTCTGTCTTGGAGTTCACTTCTTGCTTCCCTACAGCCACACTTCATTTGATATGTCAACAGATCCCCAGATGGTAATTTTGCAGTAATACTTGTGTCTTATAAGTTACAGGTCTTTAAGTTTGTATTCTTATATTTTATTCATTTCTTTTTTACTCAAGTTGATTATCAGCTGCAAAGCTAATTTTCTTTCCTTTTTTTTTTTTTGGTTCTCCACCCAATTCATAGCTATCCATTTTGTCTAATTACATGTCCAGGTTGAAGATTATGTCAGTGGAATCTTACCTCCTTTTGCTATCCTTCTTGATTTTTACTTGTCATAGATATTAAAGGCAGGCAGCTTATTCATTTTTCCTATGGATTATTTGTTATATGTCCTTTTATTTTGAATTAAAATATTATCAGTTGAGTTTCTCAATAACTGCTTTTTTCAAAGAAAGCTATATCCTACTGAGATTTGGAGAGGTAACCACAAATTTTTGTGTTCTCTCTCATTTTAGTAACATAGTTGAAAAATTTATGTTTTTGTGGTCTCTGGTTGTGAATATAGTTAAATGGATAAATAGACAGATAGGATGGAAATAGAGATAGAGATAGAGATAGAGATAGAGATAGAGATAGAGATAGAGATATAGTGAGTTCTCAATGTCCTCAATAGGTTCTTGGAAAGTGCAACTTGAGGTAAAACAACATAAAGAAACCGATTTTACCATAGGCTAATTGATATAAATAAAAGTTAGGTTCTTATATCATATTTCTAGTTGCAGAGATATCACCAAACTTCTAAATAAAGACCCAAAACACTTCTATTAAACATTGAAATAAATGTAAGCCACACTTACATTTTAAAAATGTTAATAAAAAAGTAAAATAATTATTTTACAACCTGCCTATCCCAGTTCAAGGTTGAAGATGGCCTGAGCCTTTCTGGGTAACTCAGGGCACAAGGTGAGACCCTGCCCTGGAAAGAATGCCCTTCCTTCACAGGGCATGCTCACATCCACGCCTACATTCTCTTGGACTAGAGTAATTGAGACACTCCAGCTCACCTCATATCCATCTCGTTGGGATGTAGGAGGAAACTGGAGTGTCTGGAGAAAACCCACGCAAACGTGGGAGATCATGCAAACTCCACACAGACAGTGGCCCTGGCAGGGAATCTATTATCTCTCTCATCAGTGTTATAACACAATGACGTTATTTGAGGACCTGCTACATAGATATAGATATACAGTTTTTATTGGCTTCTTTAAGTTATATTCCTTGACTTTTTTACATGCCCTGCTGTTTCCCATCAAGACAGATGTGAGATGATTATCGCGACCCATGCTGCAGTGTATGTAACAGGTGAGAAAAGTCAAGCTAGGTATAAACTATCTTTGAACTGTGATTCATTTTACCTTTATTGGGTAATCTTTTTTGACTGACATAATGGTTGACACATGCAGAAAGTAAAGTTAATTGCATCTCTTGATTGTGAGAAATTATCTTAACAAGGTTAATGCCCTGCTCTCAAGTGAACAGTGTATTTGTGTGTGCACATGTAGGAATGGGAAATGAGGGACAGAACTTGCTACATCAGGGAAGATATTGAAAGAGTCATCCTTTAAGGCCTTGTGCTTTCTTTGTTTCTATACTGGTTAACAAAATTATACAGGTTGTGGATAATTGTACAACGCATCATCTTTACACTGTATTCTGTGCTTACTACCCCAAATCATCTCTGTCCATCACCATTGATCCCCCTTTTACCCACCTCTACCTCCCCACCTCAATTACCACACTGTAGTCTGTGTCCATGAGGTTTTTTTCTCTTTTTTTTTTCATTTTTACTCAATCCCTTCTCCCCACCCTTATCCAACCCCACCCCTCAACAAGCTATCAGCCTGCTCTCCATCTATGAGTCTGTCTCTATTTTTCTTGTTAGTTCATTTCATTCATTAGATTCCACATATGAGTGAAATCTTATGCTACTTGTCTTTCTCTGACTGGCTTATTATGCTTAGCATAATACTCTCCAGGTCCATCCATGTTGTCACAAATGGTAAGATTTCCTTTTTTACTGTCAAGTAGTATTCCATTGTGTAAAAGTATCACAGCTTTTTCATTCACTCATCTGCTGATGGACACAGGCTGCTTCCAAATCTCAACTACTGTAAATAGTGCTGCAATGAATATATCAGGTGTGCATATTCTTTCAAATTAGTGTTTCAGGTTTTTTCAGGCAAATTCCAAAAAGTGGAATCATTGGGTCACATAGAAGTTCTATTTTTAATTTTTTGAGGTAATTTCATACTGCTTTCCATAGTGGCTGTACCAGTCGGCATCCCCACCAACAGCGCATGAAGGTTCCCTTTTCTCCACATCCTTGTGCCTGTTTTGTATACTACAATATTTTCATCTCTTCGGGATTTATTAATTATGCTGCCTCTGGCTAGGAAGCCTAAGTCCCCTGCAGTTTTGAGTCTTGGGATCTCTTGAAAGAATATCATATGAGTCCCAGTCATTTAGCTATCAGTATCCTAACACTTTATTATTAAACAAAATATCTCCATACCCTGGTTGTGGGGATATGTTCTTTTCTAAGCATTGTATGTTCTTTTCTAAGCATTGTTCACAGGACTATTTCCTTGTTATTTCAGAAGGGCCATGGTTAGCCACCTTGCTGACCTTATATCATATATCTCAAATCATAAATTACCTAGATTTCGTAGTTAAGGTAAGAGAAGCATCTATTCTAATCCAGCTATTTCCTTGTTCCCAAGAGAAACTAAATGGTTTCTGATTGAGATATCTCTAAATGGAGATTTTATAATGCAATTTGTTGGGTAAACAAAGAACAAAAACCACAGACTATCCATTATGCTAATGCCTAGCAATGGGCAGCTATCCTTTATTAAGGACACTTAGCAATAGCTGGGGAAGAAAAGTACATTGGAAGGGGTTTTTGCTAGTATTTGAGCTCCCTTCTGATGCTGTTTTAACTTTCAATATATTCATATTTACTAATAAGCCTAGGTTGAGAGTGAACAAAATTTCAGTTATCTTTTATTAGTTTTCCACAATTAGAGACAACTGATGATTAGCAGAGTGATTTCTGTCCGGATGTAGAACAGAATGTACAATCTTGCAATCTTGGTCATCTAAAGTATAAGTGTTAAATGAAGTTTAGTGGAATAAGAAAAAAGAAAGAGAGAAAGGTAGAGAGAGAATGTTCTCATCTTTCACAGGAGAATTGTGAAATTACTGACTAAAATTGATGCAACAAAGATAGCACTATAAGGCTGTAATTTAAAGTTACAAACATAACCAAAATGAAGACTTAAATCATATGTTGTAAATCCCTATTTTGGTTATCTTTGTAACTTTAAATTATATTCTTATAGCTTATATTTCATATATTGGAGAGAGATAGAGAATGATAGATTAGTAAGAGGGTAATAAGATAAATTCCTTTTATAATGAAGAATTAGTGATATAGTTTAAAAGTGACGACTCAAGACACACACACAATGGTTGTTTATTCATTTTTTATAGTAAGTCTGTGATATTTTGTGCTTTTTACCTTGTTAATGTGTTATTTTATTAAAACATAGAAGAGATTAGACTATTATTTTACATTTCTTACTGTGTGCTATTTATAAAGTTGGCATCTGAAGTCACACATGGAGATTTAAAAATATGTAATTACCATTTTCCCTATTGAGTAAGAACACATTTGACAAACATTTGCATAAAACCATTTACCTGCAAAGGTAAAGTGACACATTAGGATATTTTGCAACATTTCTTATTGGATAGTGAAAACAAATATTTTAAAAGTTGGAAACAAAGTAACAACAGTTGTTTCCAATATGTTAGATTGCCATTCTGTAAACCCATGCAAAGGGAGTACATTGAGTCTTAGAACTCCATCCCAAGTTTCTAGTGTTCACTTTATTTTGGAACCTTTGGTATCTCTTTGTGGTTTCATGGGTACATTTATTTAAGCACAGGTTGAAGTGCTTAATTCTGGTCCCATAGCTCCTATTGTAAAAGTTAGAAACTGTGAGATCCCAATAGATCAACAACATATGTTTCCAAAATTGTATGAACCATTGGCCCCCTTAAAAGAGAAAACATACAAACTATGTAGCACATTGCCTGAAATATGTCTTATGTCCTTGGGTGTCAGCTTGGTATAGTGAAAATAGTGTAGGTCTCAGATGAGGTTTATCTGAGTTCAAATACTAACTGCAGCGCTTGGTAAAGCTACCTCGCCATCTTATCATGAGGATTAAAGAAGGAGCTCATTTAAAATACCGTACTGTGTATAAATGTTACTTGTTTTCGAACTTTGTTTTCTATGAAAATGACATGGAAACTTCTAAAATGGAATTTGGTGCACATGCGCTGCTGAATAAAGACTGATGAAGAGGTTTGAATAGATGTACAAATCAAGTAATGGCTTGTACACCTTTAATAATAGGCCCAATCTGTTCAACTGTTTTAGGATCTTTTATTCTTAGATGTAGGCAGCCATGAACAATCTGCTTTGAGCCACATTGGGGAGCAAATGTTGTGTTTTTAAAACTTGAATAAAAGTTATACCAGTGGTTTTTATAAATCGGAATGACACCTCAGTTTTGAGGTTATGCACACTAAATTAAATGTGACATAAATTAATTTGTACAAAAAGAACTCTTTATAAGGTGGCTCATGGTAGGGAATTGCGTGCCTTGCCCTTTGAGCACGAGTTGTATGGACAACAGTTTGCTATAAGGAACATACCAGCTTAGCCACCATTAGCATGCACATCTACTTTGTGTTTAAAAATCAACTGGTAAATCTGGAAACGCCAGAGAACGGATCAAAATTATTTTGTGATCTTAACTCTTTTTTGAACTTGAGTGTTTTTGCAGCGTTCCTTATCATCAGAAATATGGTTATAGTTTAAAACTAGAAACAGCAGAAAACTAGCTCATAAAATGTGTCCAAGCAGAGTGCAGGGTAGCTGTCTTGGGGAAATAAACATTAAACTTGAAAAAAAAAAAAAAACGGGTTCAGTGTCACACAGAAGAGAGCAATTAATACTGGTTCTCCTCATCCAAATTCAAAGCAGCTCATAGTGAATGGATGCAGCTGGATCAGCACCTGCCCTTTAAATGCAGATGAGAATAAATTATATAGGCTACTGGTGATCAACTTTTGAAAATGCGTATATTAATATTTTTGCCATAATGCACAAGCAATTATAAAAAAAGGCAGATCACTAAGTCAACAAAAACAATGTTGAGGAAAATCACAGGCACATCTTCTCTTTAATATGTAGTTTAATACGGATGAGAAAAGAATGACTATAGCTTTTTATGAGAAATTTCATTTAACCACATTGATGAAAACAAAATATTCAGATGTGTTTCATTTTCTTTTCCTCAAATGATGTGTTGTTTGTGCTTCACTTTATTTGAAGAAACATATCCGAAGGCATATTTAGAAAGAAAATTGATTTTTTTTTTCCACTTTGAGGATGTTGAGTTTGACGTGTTGAACAAGGGTTTCTCTTTGGTCATGAGAAAGAGGGATCTAGACTAACGTCAGGGAGCACTAGATGTAAGGAGTAAGGTGTCTATAGCTTTGAATAGAATCTCGTGGCTCACAGAATCAGAAGGTTAAAAGAAATTGAAAAAGGAAGTGTCACGAGGACCAGGAAAGAGCAGAGTCACAGAAACTGCCCGGAGAAAGGATTTCTCCAAGTGAGTAGAGGAGAGTGTGAATGCATGTGGTTAAAGAACCCACTGGCAAAGCAGAGGCCATGGTTATAGGTCATCACAACTCCCTTAGAAAGCTTCCACTAGGCATTAGGTAAGTGACAATGTGGGGTGTGGGACTTAACCCAGCAAACCACACTCTCGCGTATTGTTCTTATATCAAGCCCTGGAGCAAAAGAAAATTTAGGTAGTTTTTATTGGCACACTTAGTTACCATTTGGTCCATTTGCCATGTGATCAGTCTTGTGGAAATGTATTAGAGCATGCACAGATCATTGTGGATAAAATTGCCTTAATCTAGGCCCTGGCTGAGTGTATTTTAAAACCACTCTGTGTTAAGCATGGCTCCCTGGAAAGTATTGTAGATGTCATATAGTGTGGGTACTGGCACCACTTAAGAATGGACCTTGTGCCCTGGCCGGTTTGGCTCAGCGGTTAGAGTGTTGGCCGCAGACCAAAGAGTTCCAGATTTGATTCCAGTCAAGGGCACGTACCTCACTTGTAGTTTGGTCCCCAGCCTTGGTCGGGGTCGTGCGGGAGGCAGCCAGTCGATGTATCTCTCTCGCATTGCTGTTTCTCTCTCTCTCCCTCTCACTCTATCTGAAAATAAATGGAAAAATATCCTCAAGTGAGGATTAAAAAATAAGTAAATAAAAAATAATGGAACGTGTTACTGCATGGACTCACTGAGTTCATCGTTTCAGAATTCACAGAGTGTGATTGCCAAGCCCAACACAGACCAGAGCTGTCTGCATGTAAAATGAGCCCACAAGTGTGCCTGGCTCTGCCAGCTGGGCAGCACACGGACTCGGAGCTGTGCTGAACCACAGACACAGAGAATACAGCTGTGAACCCCATCTGTGCTTCGGAAAGGTAGGCCTAGACACTTCTATACCAAGTTCCTGTCAGCATTTAGGTAAGAAAAGAATGCTAATATTCTCATTTTCGTTTCTCATTCTTCGTCAGATAAACTTCAACAAACACATGTTGAATATTTTGCATGTGGCAAGTACTCTCACGGGTGCGCAATGTTTTAAACTTGAGTGTAGCTCTATTAAGTAAATGGTAAAGGATGACTTTATATTTAATTCTTTGGATGTCAGTTTTATAGTATAGTGTTCCGTCTTTTTATTTTCTTTATTCTTTAAAAACATTTTTTTTTCTTTATTGATTTTAGAGAGGTAGGAAGAGAGAGAGAGAGATGGAAACATTGATGAGAGAACATCGATTGGCCGCCTCCTGCATGCCCCCCACTGGGGATTTGGCCCACAACCTGGGCATGTGCCCTGACCAGGAATTGAACCAGCGACCTCTTGGTGCATGGGTCGATGCCCAACCACTGAGCCACACCAGCCGGGCTCTTTATTCTTTTTACCACCATGCTGGTCTAAACCACCGTCATGTCTCAGTCTCATAGTCAGGACTTTGTCGTTTCCACTGACAGAAATCCAAATTGCCACTTAGCTCTGCAGGTTTGCTTCTTAAACATGATCTTTTTTGTGCTACAGCAAAGATGCCCAGGAGCTCGGACTTACATGATCCTTAGCATTGGCTTTCCCCCAGAAGGCAAGATCTCTTTTCTTCCTTGAACATCCATGACAGTCTGTCAAAAAATCACGATTTGCCCTCTTTTGGTATATTGTTCACTCTAGGACAAATGCAGCGATGAGAGAGGTGGCTGCTCTGGACCTCTGACCCCAAGGAAGGAAGAGTGGTGTTAGCTCCATGTACACCACTTAGATTCAGAATGGGGATGTGATGGTTCTCCAAGGAGACGAAAGATGACATGAACATATCCTCACAGTACCTGGATCACTGTGGTAGCCGCCATACCCATCTCCTCACATCCAGTCATTTTTCTCTCTGCTCATTCCCCGAGAAAAAATGATTTTTAAAAGTCATCATGACAGTGATCTCAAAATAAAATTAAAAAAAAAAAGATAACAGAAGTCAGAATGATCATTTTATTCCCAAACATGAAGTCTTGCAGTGGATTCCTATCACCCTTAACAATCGTCTCCAAAATCCTGAAAGTTTTTATGAGGCTCTAATGGTGTTGCCTCTGCTTCTCCTGCTTCTCCAGCTTTTCCGTGTGCGACTCCTCCAGTCCTCACTCTGCCATGCTGGTCTTACCTCTGTGGATCAGAGTCTACCAAGCATCCTGGTGTTCAGTTTCAGAAACCTTCTAAATCCATCTCACCCTTCCATTCCCACATCAATTCTGCTCCCTGCTTCTCTCCAATCACCTTCCCCTGAGCCTGGTCAACACTTACTGATGATCAGGTCTTGGAATAAAAAACGCTTTCGCAGGGAAGTTGTTTTAGTAAGAGTTCTCCTGAGAAACAAAACCAACAGGATACACATGGATATATAGAAAGAGTTTTATTATGAAAGATTGACTCACAGCAATAATGGAGACTAAGAAGTCCCACAATCTCCACCTGCAAACTAGAGGTCCAGGAATGCTGGTGGTGTAGTTCCAGTCCAAACCTGAAGGCCTGAGATGTGAGGGACGGTGTAAGTCCCAGTCCAAGTCAAAGAGTTTGAGAACCAGGAGTTCTGATGTCCAAGAGTAGCAAAACACAGGTGGTCTGGCTCAAGCAGAAAGACCAAGTTTATTCTCTATCCTCTTTTTTGTCCTATTCAGGCCCTCAGTGGATTGGGTGATGTTCACAAGCATTGGCAACAGTGATCTTCTTTGCTCAGTCTACTGATTGAAGTGCTAATCTCTCTGGAAACACCTTCACAGACATACCTAGAAATAATGTGTTACCAGCTATCTGAACATCCCTTAGCCTGGCCAAGTTGACACAAAAATTAAACAGCACGGAAGCCCTTTTCCTGCTGAATTAGATTCTCCAGATATATGCCGCGATGGCATTGTGCATTTCTTTCTCATAACACTCATGACACTTGTTCTTGTTTCCTAAATGTCTGTCTCTATTTCACTTGTCAGGTTACTAGTCCTATAGATTAGCAACCATATCTAGTTTGTCCCACTACACTGTCCCCACTGTCCAGCATGGTGCTTGGCACAGACCAGCAGATACAGAAATATTATTAAATCAAATTTAATTTATCGTCCTCCTTATGGTAGTTAGGCCATTCTCTCTCTCAGATTCTTTTACGTCTTTGCATGTGGAACCTGGCTCTGTGATGAATTTTAACTATGTGGAAGACTTTCCTTTGGTTTCCTTTTCTAAAATGCAATTCTTATAATATAAGGTGCTGAGCATGTGCCCAGTGCTGGCTCTCCCCAGGCAAAGTAAGTGGCGTGTTAAATAGATGAATCTATTTTATTCTTGAGACACCCGTGGAAGGTTGATATGATTATTCTGAATCATAAGTTTCAGTTTATAACCAAGGACTATGTAATTCTAAGCTTAAATAATTTGATTTTGGTCTCAAAGCTCTTAGGCAGTGCTAGCGATCCAAAGCTTGGTCTGGTGCACTTCAGAACCTAAGTGTGTTTCAACACCTCACTTTCTGTGTTGTGGGTTCCTTTGCCTTGTTCAAAGATTCTTTATCATGATTAAAATTAAGCTAGGGAGCCCTGGCTGGTTTGGCTCAGTAGTTAGAGCGTCGGCCATGGACCAAAGAATCATGGGTTTGATTCTGGTCAAGGGCACATACCTTGGTTTCGGTTTGTCCCCGGCCCTGGTCGGGTCATGAGGGAGGCAGCCAATCGATGTATCTCTCTCACATCTATGTTTCTCTCTTTCCCTCCCACTCTATCTGAGGATAAATAGAAAAATATCCTCGGGTGAGGATTAAAACAAAAAAATTAAGCTAGGGAGCAGTAGTTGTGATTTATATAATCCAATCATTTCAGTTAAAAAATGTGTTACATAAAAATTCATGTTCTGCCCATTACATTGCTGAATATGCAGAACAAAACATAATCCTTACCATTTAAGAGTTTATGATTTACTATGGGATAGAGAATTACGCGATAGAAAATAGAAGCTGAGAGGAGAGAACTAGTATTGTGTCTTCAGATAACCAGTGATAAAGGTTCTTGGAGAAGAGCAAGGTCATTGGTTATAGAGAGCAAAGAAGGAAAAAGCCCCAAATTTTCCAAAAACAGTCATTTGGCAGAGGGGGCAAAAATGACTCCAGGTTGCTCCACCATTTTTATCCATAATAAGGTACTTAGAGACTCCAAATACATTATGGTACTAAGAGTAAACCACATAATGCCCTGACAACATTAATAAGTATACATAGGTAAGTAAAAAGTGAACAGATTTAGGAGAACGACTCTGATTGATAATGGCTTTAGTTTGGGGATCGAGGAGAATGAGGAATTTAACTAGGTATCTGCTTAGAGCAATTGGCCTGATGTCTTAGGTCCTGAATAAGGTCGGTGGTGGCATGTCTTATGGACATGCAGATTCTGTGACTGATGGAGATGAAAAGAAAAGATAAAGATGGGGTGAATAAAAATGACTGAAAAAGTACTTGAGCTTAAACTGTAGAAATAGGTGTGCCATGAACAGAAATGTGAAAATGAGAGCATGAAACTTGGGTAAAGGCAAGAGATGTAAACTCAAAGTCCTGCAAGACACACACAAGAAGTAGGAAGAAGAAACGCAGGCTGGGGGAAGGGATGAAGACTACAACAGGAAGCGAAGAGGGGCAGTTGCTATTCAGCTCCAGCCATTAACTTATCAGTTTCCAGATCACCCGATTTTCCAAGAGAATCTGAAAATTCAGAAATGTTTGCATTTTAAATATTGGGAAATAATTTCATTTTTTTAAAAAAGCCAACATGGTGTGGTCCAAATAGGCTATTTCCATAGGCTTCATGTAAGTTTTGGGGCACAGTGAAGAATGTGTGCCATGGAGGATGAAGCCTATTTCCCATGATTCTATGGTGCTGCTATTAGTTCAATGTTTTCAGCTATGGCTCCTGATGGGACTCAGTGAGTTCCTAATTCACAATCCAGGAAAGCAAGAACAAAGCAAAACAAAACCATTTACATGTTTTTTCTTTCTTGTCCTTTGAAGTGCTAAAATATATTGCAGTACTGAGTGATTTTCTAAGCCTTTGTACACAATCTCAAATGGAATATATTCTACAACCTATGGTCTGAGATATCTATTCTTTTCATAGTTTTAGAAAATTTCAGAAACAGCTTTGATTTATATGCTCTGTGTTGATCTGCCATATACATTTAGTGTGCTCTATTTCACAGTCTCAAAACTAAATTCCATGTTATATGAGGGATACTATTTTGATTATGTTTAAGTAGAAACAATTATAGCATGTTCTCAAGGAAAAAAATTATTAAGCAAACATTTTTTTTTTTCATAGAAAGGAGGCTAAAAAAGGCCATGTGGTTTGTGTGTTTAAAGAAATGGCTTGCCCTGGCCAGTTTTGCTCAGCGGTTAGAGCGTCGGCCTGCAGACCAGAGAGTCCCGGGTTCGGTTCCCTCCAGGAGCACGTACCAAAAAAAAAAAATGGCTTTTTGTTTTCTGTGTTAATGGTAAATCTGAAAGGCATACATTTGAGGGAAGAATGGCCATTTCTTTTCATTTGAGGGCCATATTTAGGCATAATGGTATCATTGTATGTTCTTATTAAATGCTCTTGGATACTTTATTTATTTTTTTAATCCTTACCTGAGGATACTTTTTCCATTTATCATCAGATAGAGTAAGAGGGAGAGAGAGAGAGAAACATCCACGTGAGAGAGACACATTGACTGATTGCCTCCCGCAGCAGGACCCAACCAAGACCGGGGACAAACCGAAACCAAGGTACGTGCCCTTGACCGGAATTAAACCCGTGACTCACTGGTTCGTGGGCCAACGCACTAACTGCTGAGCCAAACCGGCCAGGGCTGTTGGATACTTTATACAACCTTTTAAATGTAGCTCAGACTCTAAGTTCATGCAGTAGACTCACTAAGGTACAGGTTTTCATGGGGTGGGGGAACATTATTTTGTATTGTGATACCTTCCCTCACATTTGGGAGGGGTCAGAGTGGAAGATAAGTAATAGTAATAATTAAGCCAATAGCAGTGCTTCTTGATCTTTTTATTGAAATACTGGACTGAAGAGAAGAAGTTATAGCCCTCAAAATTTCTTTTAAGTTTCAAGTTTTATCACAAAAGTTGCAGTATTTTGTAACCACAATATATGGACTTCTTTTTTGACATTAAGAGGTTATTTGAGCAAATATAATTTGGAGTCAGGCAGCACCCAACAAGAATCGGTTAGGAGGACTCCACTGTCAGGAGCTCAGGAGGAGACTTTGACAGAGAAAAGCCTAACGTAAAGAAACCGTTGATTGGCTGTACATGGTAGGAAAACTCGCTGGCTGTTGTGATTGGTTGTCTTTGGTGTTTTGACTTTGTAACCTTGAGATATTTACAGGCTTAGATTGTGGTTTGCGTACATAGGTCGCATGCCATTCCAACCACCTCAGTCTAATGGCCTCCTTGTTTAATTAATGGAACAATTTCCCCTTTGCGTCATTTTGTCACGCATGAGAGTTTAGCTCAAAATGTGGTCCTAGCACCACTCTCAGTCATCAGAGTTAAGGGAAACACTTAGGTCATGATGTCAGCTTCATAGAGCTGTTTTTGCTGTTTATCTTGTTTCTGTTTTTCCAAGTGCAGTGAGCCGATCTCATGTACCGCTGATGGCTATGAACAGGTATTTAAAGCCTTTAAAAAGACACAGTACATTAGGGAGACTACAATGATAACTATTGGGAGGATAATGCCAAGAGACTGCAGGGCCCCCATGAACCAAACCACTTGATGCCAAAAAATGCACCAGAGGGGAGACCAACCTGTTTTAGCCAAATGGCTCATTTGTTAATTTCCTGTATCTGCTACGGGTGCCAGAGGTGTTGATCAAGGTACAGCAGGAGATATTTGCTATGAGACAATATCTTTCTTTTTCAGCCAACAATTAATCTAAAGCAGTTCTATTCTCTAAAACCATCTTAGCAAGAAAGCCTAGGGGGTTTTCTTGTGCAGCTATGGCCTTGGCATTAGATTCGGCAATAGTTGCCAGAGTTAAGGAACATTGTCTTCCCATGCATTTACAGAGACAGGACAAGTAGTGAAAAGCAAAAGGAATTAAGGTTTTACATTGGAGATGGAGATCTTGATCCATGATATTGAGAGAGCTACCTCCAGATGCCACTTGCTTCTGGAGAGGAACTTCTCTAGTCAGTTTTAATTTTAGATCTCTATTGAGTATGCAGTTCCAAGAGTCTGGAGAAGCCCTTGTTAACTTGGGCAGGTGTACCCAAGATTCAAGTCCCTGAAGTTCAGCTTCTCTGGATAGTAAGGAGGATTGGTTTGGTCCCTCCCAAGGAAACTTGCAAGGGCAATCTTTTTTCTTAGTGACTCTAAATCAGAAGCGAGGGGAGAAAACTGGAAACATTAGTCTGGAGAGTTGTAGACAGATATATTCGAAGTAACTAGAATTCTGAATTCAGTTTAGTTTACAAATATATAATTTTAAAAAACCCTCAAAGACTATGAACAGGATTAGGATTTGGTATCCACAGGGTTATCAGGTTGTGTTATAATTTTCTACAGTCACCCTCATTTCTATCAAAAATAATCACGGTAAAGCTGATTTGTTTGCCAAATAAGTGTAGTCTCGTTAAACTGTGTCTGATTATTTACATAAGTGCACAAAGAATGGACCATATAGATTCTTTTGAAATGTTTTGCTAGAATTTTTCATAAGAAATTTTTCATTGGAATTTTGAAATCTCTCTAGGCTAAGAAGTTGAGCCAGGAACTCACCAGGAGAGTTTGCCTACAATAGTATAGGTTTGGGAGAATTCCTCTCTTCTTGAGAGACCCTCAATATCCTGAGGCCCTGGGTCTGCCAGGAAGGTACCTTACCTGGTAAGTCTGCAGGGAACCCTTTAAGCAAGGAGCCAGACTAATTTTTCCAGGGGCTTTTTGTTGACTGTCTAAAGTCAACCTCAGTTCCTTAAAACTGTCTGGCTATATCTAATTTTATGCATATTCTCAAATATCACATTCCAGTCAAAACCTTGGTAATATAATCAATGTGTCCAATTATGTCCCATTACAAGGAGATCCAGTTTTTATTGAATTTATGCAAATATCAATATTGCTGTGAAAATAAGAGTACCCAGTAAGTTTCTGAGTTCTGTAGGGGTCAAGTAGGTAGAAAAAAGTAGATGTTTCAATTATGTTTACAGAGCTATACTTTACCAAAAAAAAAAAAAGACTGTAAGTCATAGATAGCTTATGAGAACAGAGAAAAGGTTTCCTTAAGTCTGGAAAAATAAAACACAAAGGAAAGAGCAATGTTACAAAGAAAAAGTTTAAAAGAAATGGTAATCATTCTCATCAGTTCATTTACTCCCATATTATTAATTCTTGTTTGCTGAAATCCAGCTTTTCTATTAGTTCTGGAAATTCTCACCCAGTTCTGTTTTATAATCTTAAAGTTATCAGAAACAAATATATTGGTAAGATACAAAATCTTTGCTTTCTAGATAAATTATGCCGAAATTTAAAAAAACAAAACAAAACTTTCATAATTTCTTATCAAAAGAAGATGGATAGTTCAAGAAAACTCTGTTCTTTTAACAGAGAGAAAGCCAAATTTTAATTTTGCACCAATGCATTTTTGATATTGACTTATTCTTTAAAAACTTAAATAAATTCATCCAAATTTATAGTCAGCTTGACCACACATAGAATTCTGTTTCTAAGATTCCTTTTCCACAAGACTTCTACAAATTATTTTAATCCATTTAAGTTTTGTCCTATGAGAGTTACCTACCTAAAGTATACATTTCAAGATATGGTTCTGGGTTCCCAGAGAAGACCAGGTAGAAAACATTTGCTTTTCAAAGCCCCAGAGAAAGAATGGAAGTTTCTTTAAGAAGGGCTTTTGTTTCCTAAATTCAGATCTTTAAAATATCTACAAGCCTTTTGAGATGAATAGAAGAGCCTTGGGGATTGAATTATTTCTAGGGCCACATTTCTATTATTGTACAGATCCCATTTATAAGACAAGTACAAAAATTGTTTTTAATTTATCAAAGAACTGGGTTGCAACCTGAATGATATCAAGACTAATCAAATCATCCAACTACATGACAATCCCCGATTTGCTTTTATTATCCGGGAGAAGATGAAAACCAAAAGATTCCTATTTTCTAGATTTAAAGCTGTGTTTCTTTGGAATTTTTTAATAAATCTTTCCATGATGGCTTCAGAATGTTTTTCTTTCCCTCTGAGTACATGGTTTCATTTTAGCTTAAAGGAGAAGGGCTTTTAAATTTTTTCTTATCAGACTCTGCTTATGAGCTTCCAATTTGGCCAACTTCTGACCATAGAGCTACTTAAGAAACAAAACAAAACAAAACAAAAAACAGATTCCCTTGAATATCTTGTCAGGTGTCAGTGGGGACAAACAATAAATAGTCCTGGCCATACTGAAGAACCCCGTAGACAAAAGAGGGCTCCTCAAAGGTGATGCAAAAGATACTGTCCTCCCAGGATCCAGAGCCACGCCCAAAGATAACCAAAAGAAGGATTTAGACAATCTCCCTGAGAGCCTGCAGCAGTCAGTAGAACTCTAGCTGCAAATGGACTGCAACCACCTTTCTGTCCAGCCATGTCTAGCCAGAAATAAGGTGTAATCCACATTTCCATCTGGCCATATTTAAGGACCTTCAACCTGAGAGTTGCCAAACCAAGTTCTCAGGACATAAAATGGGATAAACAAAAAGACAATAGTATTTTCTCTATGGAGAAAAATAAATTATCAATGTTTTTTTCTGCCAAACTGATTTTGAAAAAGAAGGGACAACATGAAATTTCACCTTTCTTTCGTAACCAGGCACCATAGATAGAGATCTGGGAGAGCTGACTTGGGTAAGAATTACCCTTTGCCAGCTTCTGCCAGTTTTTCCAGGATGTGCCTGCAGTCTCCAGAGTGAGTGCATGTCCCAGCTGGTGTCATCCTGGTCACCAGAACTGTAAAGGAGGAAGAATGACTTTCTCTCTACCCTTTGTAATGAGCACCTCTCTGACACTCCTTTTTCTCTAGAACATTTCATAAATGGGTAAGCTTATCTAAGATGATTAAAAGTTCTCCACTGTGCCCTGGCTGAGGAGGCCAGTTGGTTAAAGCATTGTCCCAGTACAGCAAGATTGCAGGTTCGATCCTCAGTCAGGGCACATACAAGAATCAATCAATAAATGCATGAATAAGTAGAACAACAATTCTCTCTCTCTCTCTCTCTCTCTCTCTCTCTCTCTCTCTCTCTCTCTCAAAATCAATTTAAAAAATTAAAAAAAAAATTCTTGCCCAGCCATTGTGGCTGAGTTGGTTGAGCATTGTCCCATGCACCGGGAGGTCACTGGTTCAATTCCAGGTCAGGGCACATGCCTGGTTTTCCAGCTCCATTCCCAGCGGAGGACATACAGGAGGCAGCTGATCAATGTTACTCTCTCATTGATGTTTCCATCTCTCTCTCCCTCTCCCTTCCTCTCTCTCTAAAAAAAAAAAATATATATATATATATATATTTAAAATATATTTATATATAAATATAAATATATTTTAAATATATATAAATATGAATATATTTTAAATATTCTCCACTGTGGCCACTGTAATTCCAGATTAACTTTGGTAAGGTTAAACTACTTGTTCAACCTTAAAATAGAATTTTATTGACCTGAGGCCTCGCACTGGCTGCCACCAGGTTTCAAAGTTGAACCCAGTCCAACCCTGGACTTAGTCCACTCTGGCCACTTTCTGGAGCCACTCTGGAGAAAGAAATGCTCAAAGTCTGAAAGCACCCACCACCTCCAGAGACAGTTACTTGCTCCTGGGTGCAGTCAGAAATCTCCTTTGGTTCTCTCTTATGATACCAGAGATGTTAAAACATAAACCAAGGCATATAAACAATTTTAAGAGTTTATTGGAGCAAAAATTGGTTCCAATTTGGTAGCGCCAAACCAGAAGTGGTTAGGAATGCTCCCAAGGACTTTTTTTAGTTTCTTTATTGATTTTAGAGAGAGAGGAAGGCAGAGGGAGAGAGATAGAAACATCGATGAGAGAGAACATCGATTGGCCGCCTCCTGCAATCCCCCCACCAGGGATTCAGCCTACAACCTGGGCATGTACCCTGACCGGAAATCAAACTGGCGACCTCTTGGTGCATGGGTCAATACTCAACCACTGAGCCACACCGGTGGGGCGCTCCCAAGGACTTCTTTATCAACAAATTATTTTCTTAAATTATTTACCATCAAAGTAAAATAGTTTTTTACCTATCTCAGGGGTTTACAGTGTTACAGGGTTTTTAGTGGTTAGAATAGGTAGTCAAATCTTCTGAGTTAAAAATCAGCTTTATCACTTAGGCAAGTCACTTATACACTTGGTGATAAAACAGTATGTACTACGTAGGCTTGCTCTCACTTACATAATCGGGAGGAAAAGAGCACTTACTAAGTGTTGCTCTGAAGTTTCCATGGAGGGTCATGTTCAAAATACCTAGCACAGTTCCTAGCACATTGTTTAACCCCTGTCCAAATCAGGTAACATTTTGTGTACTGAGCCTTCATCACATAACATGCTGCCTCTTGGAAATGTCAATTATCTGTCTTGATGTAGTATTTTAAAAATTCTTATGCATAGAGATCTATGGATTGAAATGATATCATTTTCACTGATGTATGAATATATCATAGTAAACACTGAAGATAAGTGTTCAGAATGGCATGTACCAAAGAATGGGGGAAAGCAGTGTTTTTGGCTATTGTTGAAAATTTCATTAAAAATACCCTTCTGGCCCTGGCCAGTTTGGCTCAGCGGTTGGAGTGTCGGCCTCTGGATCAGAGAGTCCCGGGTTTGGTTCCCGCTAGGGGCATGTACCCAAAAAGTAAAAGAAAAAAAAGGAAAAAAGGAAAAAAAAATACCCTTCTGTTGAGAGTACAGTCAGATGCCTATGACAGAGTAGAATGGTCTTAGAGTAGACAGCAAGCTTTTTTTTATTGGCACAAGGAAATCCCAGCCCAAATATTTTTCTCAGTATGTCAGATTATTAATTATGCTGTTTTCTTAAATGGGTGGATTATAACAGTCAAATTATTGCCCACAAAGAGCATTCTGGTTCCAACTCTAAAGTTTAATTTTCATTAGATGAATCTTATTACGTATGGATTTTTTTAAAAGAAAAGAGAAAAAAATCATGATAGTGCCTATGTAATATTGATGGAAATTCAATACCAAAAAATTCTGCCAAGTTTGTAAGCTGTGGGCCACTCCTCTTCCTTAAAGTGCATGGAGTTACTCACCTCCGGTAGCTCTCACTCCTCTGTGTTGATTATGTTCCTCCATCAAGACATGTAACAATTCAACCTTGAGTTGAAAATTTTACCCGCACTTTCTCCTGCCAACCCAGAATGAGATCTCAAGGTCACTGCTCATGGAATTACAAAAGAGCTCATTAAATATAACAAAAATCGTTGTTCTAACCATTCCTTTGATTTACTGGGGAAGAAAAGTCAGGAGGTGAACACACTGAATGAGGTATTCTCGGGAAACGGTGCAGTGAGAAGAGTCAACACACTTTAATTCATTTATTATATACTTGGTTTTCTGTTTGTCAAAAAATAAACTCAGCAAATAACTATTAAACAACTACATGGTGCAGAAATTGTTCTAATGAATAGTCTGATTTCTGAAAGGATATTTATTAAATATTTTAATATCAATTTTAATGGATTAGGTTGTTAACTACTAAGCATTTTATAAGTTATATTTCTCAGACGTGATGAATATATCAGACAAGGGCCAACAATACACGGTGTTAAATTCAGCCAGTCTCCTGTTCTTTCACTCGCATGCTTGCACACCACGAGGGGTCCCACTGCCACCATCCACTAAGGCAGTAAGAGTACCTGTGTTTAGTTTGGTTACTAAATAGATATTCAATTTTCTCTTTTTTTTAGTCCAAAGTAGATTTAATTCCACAGCTTAAGGAGTCATCAAAGCACCTTTTATTCTAGTTTTTTCTTCCAAGGCGATTCTGCAAATGTCCAAAGAGAGCACTTAAGAAACTTATTGATCGCTGGTTTACTTATATTTGTCATTATTCTTGCTTTCAATGTAGACGTCTTGTTTGTAGGTACAAAATATTTCTGGGTTGTTGTTTTTTTTCCAAAATGTTATGATTTTTCATTGTTTATATGGTTTTATTTCTTATCATTATTTTGAAGGGAAAGTTAGCATGCATGCTACAATGTTCCAACACTGTAAAATGATATATGTTCCAAAAAAAAGTCTTCCCCCCTAGAGGTCTTGCCATCATGCTAATCCTCTACAGCAAATAGTGGCTCTAGCTTCTTGTTTTTGTTTCAGAGATAGTCTATACATATATTAACATATAGATGTTTCTTTCTCTGTTTCTTTCTTTTGATACATAAAAGGGACAGACTTAAGTATACACACACACACACACACACACACACACACACACACTATATGAATATATTTATTCCTCCTTTTTATTTTCAAGAGTTACCATAGCATAGGTGCTCACGTACACTATTTCCCTTTTCACGTTATTTATTTAGCAGTGTATCTTAAAAGGCCTCATTTAAAAAATAAGTTTATGTGTTAGTATTATTGCAAGAAATATGGTTTCACCAAGTTTTATGTGTGTTTGAACGTCACAACAATGAGAACGATATGTTAAATCTCCATTTTGGCATTTTAAATTTGACTTTTTAAATTTACTGCTGAATTTTACAAGCACATACTCATTGTGGTTAGATGAGTTTGCCATCTTTTTATTATGCACATGGTCAGCCTTTGGACAAATGCCATGGCTGTTGCAGCTCTCCATGGGTTTTTCTGAATATCCCTTACTTTTTTGTGCATTTTCATTTATTTCAAATCTATATTTAAAATGTTCTTATTAAATTACCAATCCCTATATTTAGTTGAAAGCATGATTTTAAATAATTTTGCCTAAAATATAAACACTAATTAACACTAAAACAAAAGTGAAAAAATAGTTGGTGTTAACATTTATATTATTATCAAGAAATCCATGATCATGAGAGGTGAAACTAAACATAATTGCATTTTTTAAAATGTGATTTGAGCAAAATTCCTCCATGAAATCAAACTGCTTTATGGCAATCAAACTGCATTATGGGAGTGTTTTTCTGAAGGCAATAGTTATAAAAATTGCTTCCTAAGATGCTGAAGTTAATTTGCAAAATAACCAACTAGCTCTGTGAACTGGAGGGACTTTCTCGCACATTAATAAATCCCTTCTTTTCTCCTCTGATGACTTCATATTCGTTATGCTCTCTGACACTATTACAGTTCTCACTGCTCAGGAGTGCTTCTGCTCACTTTGACTTGACAGCAGCTCAAGTGACAATATTGCCACCAAATTCCAATAAGCCAGATTATCCAAACATTTACAATCCAATCAACTTTCCCACAACACCCACCCACCCCATGCACAAAGAGAAGGACATTGATATGGGAAAGAAAGAAACAGATGGTTTTATGCAAGAAATAAAATCTTTAAAATAGTTTGTAATTGATGTATCCAAATTTGCCAATGAAAATGGTAAAGTGGTGATGTTATGAAGAGCATTCCAAGCAGGGAGAGTTGCTGTCTTTACATTTTGGCCCATAAAATAGTTTTATTAGGGCTCATTGTATAATACAGGGACACAGGGCCACTCTGCGGGGAGTAGAAGATACTTATTCCAGTCAGGGAATGGAGTGCAGGGGTCAAATTCAAGTTGATGATCAATGGGAGGGTAGGTGATAAAGCAGTAAGTCTTTCCTAGCCACAAGGTCCTTATTTTCCAATGACAGTGCTACATTTCTCAGAGGTGTATAGCCACACAAATTAGACATGTGTAAGCCAAGGTCTTAGAACCCTAACCAACTGGCAGAAAGCAAAGCTGTGGGTGAGATTCTCCAAAAGTGCCAGCAGATCCAAGGTTTACTATACTAGCATACTCACTTCTTTCTTCTAGCTCTATATCTCATCATATAAATATTTCTCTGTTGCTTCCTCTATATATATACTCTACTGATTTTGTTGGCTTATGAGCCCCCAACCTACCTGCTCAATTTTTTTCTGTGGATGGCTTGAGCACAGAATCTGGATACTCATGATTTCTATTTTCTTAGCTCCTAATACAATATAGGTACGTTATTGTCTTAAAGAATAATCAGACAGGCCAGTGTTCAAATCCCACCACTGCTATAGACATTGTATAAAATCTTGCAATTTAATTAGTTTCCAACCTCAGCTTAGCTACTTGTAGCATAAATATAGTAACATTAAATTTAATGTGTTGATGAAATTGTGTGTGTGTGTGTGTGTGTGTGTGTGTGTGTGTGTGTGTGGTAGATAAATTGCTTGGAATAATGCCAGGTATATTTTTTAAAATGGTAGCTACCATTTTTGTTGGGGTTGTTATTATTCAATAATCTTTGTTAAATGGAAAGGGATTAACATGTCAACCTAGTTTACATGTAGATTTAGTCAATTTAAGATATTTTAGCTGTTGATTAATCTGAAAAAAATAATAACTGAACCAAGGGAGGATGAAACATAAATAATAAATAGATATTGATCCAAAATATTACTCTAAATTCTAATTTACATATGTACATTTACATTTTCAATTTTACCTCTTTTATTTCACATTTATATTGATTGATGAGGTATGTGTGTGTGTGATGTATTAAAATATCTATGCCTGTTTTCCATAGAACTTCTAAATATCTCAGGTATTCAATATTTTTTAATCCAAACTAATATTCTGGTTTAAAGTGGCTTATAATTTTTGGTCTCAAGATGCATTTCTATTTTTTTTTAACTTTCAGAAAATATTGTCAACATATATGTGTTGTGGTAATAGAAATTTACTGATTTTGAAGAGAAATAGAGTAACACATAAAGCTTAAGAGACTTTCCTCCTCTAGAATCTATTGATTGAATTCAGAGGTTCTTTCATTTTTATAAACTGTTCAATGAAACAGGTGGAATAGATTATATAATGCACTGGTACTCATCAACTTAAAGTAATTTGTTAGTGCAATTATTTCCCTTTTAAATCCCCCTAATTTTGAGTTTGCATAAGTTTGAAAATTGTTTGATGTGTTTAGATTGAATTATAGGGAATAAATATTCTATAATGGGTGGTCCTTTATTTTAAAACATTAAACGGGGTTATAATTACTCTAGAAGGAAAGAGTAAACAGAGGAGGGAAAGAGAGAGGAAGGAGAAGGAGCAGAAGAGGAGGAGGATACAAAAAAGAGACAAAAAAGAGCAGGAGGAAGAGAGAAGAAAAGGGAAACAGAGTGAGAAGAGGAGAGGAGAGAAGAGAACCACCAATTTGTGGTTACAATTGAAATGATTTCTTTCGAAATACCCAGAATACAGTTGATCCAAAAAGAATTCATAGTGATGTATTCATTTAGACCTGGACATCTGGTTACAAATGATAATCTAAAAAAACAGTAATTATTCCAAATAATATTATAAAGAGAAAAAAATCAAGCTCTTATTCTAGTGGCACTGATTCAGAAACCACTACTCAAAGGTCATACTAATGAAAGGTACTAACAGTCTAAATGATATGAGTTCCAAGTGATTAAGCTGGTTCACAGACCTCTCAGAATTCTAATTACATGGAAAAAGAAAAGTGTGAAGTCACTGGCTATGGAGAGCAGATTTCCATCATTGCTAAATGAGTTTTACTTGCTCATGAGACATTGGGCTTTAAATAACACATCTGACAGACAAAGACTAGGACACTACATCTATAATTGCATATGAAGGATAGATAGAATCAAAGAAAAAAACCTACATTTATGGTATGATGTCAGCTGATCAAACACAATTGCATTAAATGTTCTGAGATAAGCTGTCATGATAATTATCTGAACTTGGACACTGTTCAGCTGATGTCTGGAATATTAGCCCATGTGGCAAAAATGTCAAAGATTATAAACCAACAGAAATTTAAATATGAGTAATACTAATAACTTGTAATTAGGTTTCTGATCTTTTAAAGCACTCTTGAGTACATTGCTATATTTAATATATATCACAGTTCTGAGAAATTAAACAGGAAAGTATCATGATGGCCATTTTTCCCCCCACAGGATAGCATAAATGTGCCAAGAGATTGACTCACACAGATCTAAATGAGTGAATCAGGGATTAAAATAGGGTCCCCTGAATCTCAGTTAATTGCTCTTTTTAATGATAGAGAAATTCAACTTGTCATAATCATTTTCAAAACACTCTCCGTCCACTGAGGTCTGTTTCCTGGTTTCTCTCTGGAGAAACTGAAGTTTCTATTGAAGTTCAGCTTCCCAGCCGCCGCTCTGATTAGTGCCTGCCCTTGCCACACAGCCACAAGAGTGAAGGCAATAAAAAACTCACTCGTTGTCAGTCGCGCCTCCAAAATTTGACTCCCCTCCATAATCTGCCTGTATTTATTTACTTGCTAGACTACCCAGGTAGTAGGTGTTTTTATTATTTTTTTTATAGATTCTTTAAAGTTGTGTTCAGCAGGAGGAATAAGGTATAATGGGTATTGGTACCACTAGAGCATACTAGAAATCCCTACCGTTGACTTAATAGAATAATATCATCATAAATTTGAAATCATCCAAAACAGATAAGAGAGATGCAAGTCTCCTGAGTATATCATGCTTTCAAATCCAAGGTTTCTCCTCTGCCTCTGACCCTCTTTTTTTTTTTTTTTTTCTTTATTGATTTTAGAGAGAGTGGAAGAGAAAGGGAGAGGGATAGAAACATCAATAAGAGAGAACGTCGATTGGCCGCCTCCTGCATGCACTGGGGATCGGGCCCACAACCTGGGCATGTGTCCTGACCCTGGGAATCAAACTGGCGACCTCTTGGTGCATGGGTCAACACTCAACCACTGAGCCACACCAGCCAGGCTGCCTCTGACGCTCTCAACCTCACATCCTGAAAATGTTGGTTTCTCATGGTTCTCTCTAACAATACCAATCTTTGTTTTGTCTTGTTTTTATTTTGGCCTTCTCTTTCTCAGCCTAACCCTTAAAATCCATGTTCCCTAGTAAACTGTCCTTGACCCACTGCTTTGTTGATGCTAACTATGCAATTTCATTAGCTTTCCTACTTTTGACAATTACTTATATGCTGATGACTCATAAATATTTGTCTCCAGCCCAAACCACATCCTAAGTTTTCTCACTCATGTATCATAATGTTGGTTAATCACATCCACTTGATTAGCTCATACTCATCTCAAAACCAACCTGTCCAAAATGGGAACTCCTCCCCAAATATGCCAACCTCCATGCACGGTACAAAAATCTGCTTGGTTGTCAAAAGTAGAAACCTGAAAATCATGCCACAGCCTCTTCCTTTTTACTCTCCATACCCTCCAATGCAGTATCATGTTTCCTAAATATTTTTCAATCCGTCTTCTCTGCATTCCAATTGCCCCTTCTCTCAGCGCTTGTCCAGACAAATTCAGTAGACACTGAGTCAAGTTTTTCTCACTCAAATCTTATTGCTCTTAACTTCATCCTCTAGGCTCCTGCCAGTGTCCCCTCTGTAAATGCAAACCTGATAATGCATCTTCTCGGCCAACATTCTTCAGTTGTTCCACTTCTGCTACAAAACGGCATTCCGACTTCCATGCAAGTTGTCTTTCAGAGCTAGCTCTCTTTAACTGGTGAACCCACTTACCCACATTCATTTAAATTCCTTTTTCTCACCTTGCATTTCAGTAACACCAACCCATACATATTTTCCTGGACCTATGATGGGGTTTCACAGGACCATGTCTTCATTTGAATAACCCTTACCAATGTTTCAAAACCCATGGGAGATGTCAGTGGAGTTGGACTCAAGTAAGGCTTAATCCCTGACCTTGTCTATCAGTACTCTGACCCCCATTTGTGTCAGAGGCTTCATATCCAGTGACTGACAAATTTTGATCTCCAATATAAGACCTTTTTCTAAGTTATGGATCTCTATCACTTGTGAATCCCAAAGGCAGCACAAATTTAGAAATTTAGTGTGGCTAACGTGTAATTTGTTGTTTGTTTGTTTCTATTGATTTTTTTTTTTTTTTTTTTTTTTTTTTTTAGAGAGAGAGAAAGGGAGAGAGAGATAGAAACATCAATGTGAGAGAGAAACATCGATTGGCTGTCTCCTACACGCCCCCTACTAGGGATCGAGCCCAAAACCCCAGGCATGTGCCCTGACTGGGAATCAAACCAGAACCTCTTGGTCCATCGGATGATGCTCAATCCTCTGAACCACACCACCTGGGCACTAGCATGTATTGTAATCTTTGCTCCCAGGTATGATCCTCATCCAGTGTTCCAGTGTGGTGAGCGTCACCACCACCTCATGCCAGGAGGAGACTTTGGACCTTTTCATTTTCTCCTCCTTTATTTCCTAAAAGCATCCCAATACTGGGTTCCATGAATCTCATCTCCGGTATATTCCGAGACTCCTCTCTGTTTCTGCCTTCACCATCTACCATCTGGCCGTGCTCTGCTTCATCCGTGGCTCCCTCCTTTCCGCTCATTTCCCGCTGCAGCCAGAATGATACTCTGAAAGTGCAAATCTAATGGTACCAATCCTCTGCTTACAATATTTCAATAACATCTCATTATTCTTAGAATAAAGACAAACATTCTTAACGGGGACTATAAACCACAGCCTGCCCTTTAAATCTGTAGCCTCATCCTTAAAGAGCCAATGTGCCCTCATACCCCAGGGTTTTTCTATATGCTGTTTTTTGTTGGTCGTGGATTTTTGGTTTTGTTTTGTTTTATTTTTTATTAATCTACTACCACAATACACAAAAACAACTTGTAAATACTACTCTTTAAAAAAAAATAGTATCCACTCTATCAGTACCTTGTAGGGAATGATTGGACTAAGCATCTGGTATAGAATATGTACAGAATTCTTAGTAGTACTATTGAAAAAATTTTAGTGCTATTGTAAGTTTCATTTTTATCTCCATAGGTTAATTAACTAATTTTTACTTTTCCTACACAATTAATATTCATATCATCAAATATAGAAAATATTTTCAAGCAAAAAGACAAAAAAATTAAATCACCTGGCATCGTATCATCCAGAAGAAACACTTGGACATTGTGTATGTTTTAAAATACACTCTGTTTTAATCTGTCAGGTCAGTTATTTCCTCAAAGACTGCTTCTCTGATGGTAGATCTTCATGTACTGAAGGAATGTCCTTGAGATTCATGAGTCATAACCATCAAGGTTTAACAAAGGTGGGCACCGAAGAAGGACTGGAAAGGACCAGGGCTAACTCAATTTCAAAACACAAAATAAGCTTCCAAGTGGTTAATTTAAGCTGAAGATTCAGAAGGAGTAAGGTTAACTTGAAAAAGCCAGTAAGATACCATTAATTAACAAGGTTTAAGGGACAACTTCAAATATACCTAATGCATATCAGCATTTTTCTGCAATTAAAAATCTTTACTTTGATGATGTCAATAAATCCATACCTTAAGGATAGATTATGAGTGAGTTTACATCATCATCATCATCATTATTATTATTATCATTATTATTATTTACACAGTAATTCACCTTTTGAAAGATTCTGACTTTTCAGATTTTTCCTGCTGTGGGAACGTATTTGGATTGTGAAAAGAAGTGGAAATGTGATTTATTTATTTATTTATTTATTTTTAAAATATGTTTTTATTGATTTTAGAGAGAGAGGAAGGGAGAGGGAAAGAGAGAAGAAAGCATCCATGAAACAGAGAAGCATCCACTGGCTGCCTCCTGCACATCCACTCCTGGGAATGGATCCAGCAACTCAGACATGTGCCCTGACCAGGAATCAAACTGGCAACCTCTTGGTTCATGGGAGGATGCTCAACTAACTGAGCCATACTAGTTAGGGCTATAATTAATTTTTTTAAACATTTATTTTAAAAATTCAAATTCCAAATGTTTCTAAGAAGGTCCAAAGATGACTTAATTTATTTAAAATGGGTTTCTAACTCCTTCAAAGATACTTGCAAGTTAACATTCTTGTGTGATTATTAAGCCTTTACAGTCTCCTAAGCCAAGTTAATTACTTATATAATTTTAAGAATTATAGCTATTAAATCTTAATTTACAAGTTCAATGAATTAAATTGACTCATTAAAAGAATTAACACTTAGGTCAGTTTATTTAATATTTCAATAAGCAAAACAAATGGAATTTTCTTAAGTTAAAATATAAATTTGAAAATAGTTATTGTGGCTCAGTGGTTAAGCATAGGCCCCAAGCACCAAGAGACCGGTCACCGGTTCGATTCCCGATCAGGGCACATGCCCAGGTTGTGAGCCAAATCCCCTCTGCGGTGCATGCAGGAGGCAGCCAATCCATGTTCTCTCTTATCGATGTTTCCATCTCTCTCTCCCTCTCCCTTCCTCTCTCTCTAAAGTAAATAAAGAAAAATATAGTTATTGTACAAAATTTCATCTGGATAAGAAAATTAAAATGCTTCGGATGTGCTAAGAACAGAATTAATCTCATGACAGCAGAGTAATCTAAAGCCACTTGTTAAGAAATAAAATCTCTTACTCATCCAATCAGTTATTTATCCTATAAACATTTATCACACCAATATTATGTGGGAAAACTTGGTGCAGTGTGCTAAGGATGCAAAGAGAAGTGAGGAGCTCCTGCTTCCAAGGAGTTAGTCAGTGAAACAAGAAGCAATTACCAAACAATGTGACATGTGTTCTCATCAAGCTAAGTACAATGTATTTAGGAAGCATAAAGAAAGGAATGTTGCCTTAAATTCATCCTCTCAGCCAGCTCTTTCTGTAGACTAAATAATATAACTTGCACATGTATCTGTGGCTTTTTTAAAGCATAGATAGATGTCTTTTTAATAAAAATAGCAATCAGCCACAGCATTTTCATTTCATAATATTTTTGAGTAAACATACAAAAGTCAATAACTGTCCTAGGATGATTCTATATAATAAATCAATGCATCTACATATAGATACATAGATATATATCCAATTTGTTAATTTAATAAGGAATACACTCATAAAAATAGCCAATATTATGTCTCCTGAACTCTTTTTTTTTTTTTTTTCAGTACACATATTTTAAATGAGAATGAGTAACCTAGGAGTACTGAGTAGGTTTTAGCTCTGATTGATTGCTGAAGACTATCTGGAGTGCAATGATAATGAGAATTCTAAAGATTTCTGGACTAAGTGGGAAAGAATGTAGTTATTGATTATCTATATGTGCCATGTGCAAAGGGAAGGGGAATATTGACACTGTGCAATGCCCTCCCGGGAGTGGGTTAACAACACAGATGTTACAAGATTTAGTATCAAGAACAAGGAAGCAGAGGTAGTGTAGCACATTAAAATTAAATGTTGTTGCCCAGCTAGTGTGGCTCATTAGATTGAGCATTGTCTCATGGACTGAGAGGTCCCGGTTTGATTCCGGGTCTGGGCACATGCCCAGGTTTCAGGCTCGATCCCCAGTAGAGGGTTTGCAGGAGGCAGCCGATCGATATATCTCTCTCCCATCGATACATATTTCTCTCTCTCTAATAAAAAGTCAATAAAAATATTTTAAAAATTAAATGCTGCTGGGAAAAATTAGTTATGAATAGATATTCAAAGATGAGTACCCCGATAGGACACCTGTCACAGAAGAGGCAGCTCTCATGCATACGGAAAGGAAGGAAATGGTTGAGGAACAATGGAAGGGGACAGTGGAGTCCTGCTGCAGACCAACTCTATTTACCTCTCATTTCTGTTCAACCCAAAAATCATGAGGAGAAACAAACAAAAGACTGTTTGGAGCTGTATTGCTCTATGTTTGGGTAGGGTGATTTTCATGAGTCATCCTTTAAGGGGAGAAAAAGAGCTTTTCACCTAGACAGCACACATCCATTGTGGTCATAGATTTTAAGTCTCCAGAGACTTTAGGGCAAGAATAGGGGACAAAATAGTAGGTTGTGCAGTTACATTCAAACAATTCTTTAAAAACTGGCATGAACAACGATCACAAATTAAGAGCCTTGAAATGCTGAGCTCCACTGAGCAACGGAAGTATTCGCTTGGCAGAATAGCAATCTAGATTGAATCACTGAGAGACACAACATTCATGTTGAATATAGAGTCAAATTAACATCAGTAGGTTAAATGGTAGGACCTATTTTTAGAGTAAATTTTTCCCTTGGCATAACCTATCAAGTTGGACATTTCCTGTCTCTTTGCTCCTATGTTTTCAGTCCCTTCCCTCATGCATATTATGCATACAAAATAGATGCTGACAAGCATATTCACACCCCCTTGTGTTCTTTCCATATGAAGGGTTATGCATCACATTAGAAATAAGAAATGTCCAAAGTAAAAGTATGATATTCATTTCAAAGCTGTCTTCAATTGTTGCGTAGTAATCTGAAAGTCAGGAATTTCTTATTGGATCTGAGTTCACTACTAACATCTCTTTTCATGCTAGTATGAATATCTATAGATTGGTTAAGGATCATTGTAGTTTCTAAGAAAAAAAAAACAGATTAAATGCCCATTTAACCCCCAATTATATAATTGGGGCATTGCTGTTCTTTTAAATTCATATGTGGCTTCTCATGCTAGGAATAAAACTACTACTTGGTTATTTTAATGATTTCTTTCTTAAATAATAATTATAGTGGTAGAAGTGAACCCAAATGGCTGTTTTCTGAAATCCATATTGTTGGAAGAAAAAATAAAAACCAGCTCTTCTGTTTGTTCTAGCAAGTATGCGTTGAGGCTCCCTGGTAGCAGAGTGTGGTGCCAAGCCCCGAGCACCGAGACAGTGGGAAGATGAGGGCCGCGTTTGCAGAATGGCCACAGAAACGGCATGCAAAAGACGATGGGGAATATCTATGAACAGCTTTGGCCGCTCATTCGGTTAAAACAGGGAGATATACAGAATAAAAAAGAAATGACACTGAGTTCTCATGTTTGAGTTACCAAGAAAACACATCGACTTTTATAAGAAATAAGGAAAGAGACGCTTTTGTGGAAAATCAGATTTCAGGTTAGACATAAACCATACTTGGTTCAGATAAATGTGATGTTCCTTGGAAAGAAACACAAATCTGGTTCTACAAGACTGAAGAGTTCTGTAAACCTCTAGTCAATCGTGAAACCATCAAGTGTTTGTAACAGCGTCTTTCTTCATCCTCTATGGCTTCAATGGGTTTGTGAAAGTTGCTCAATAATGTGTTCTTCTCTCTTCTCACAAACTCTCCCCAGCTTTTAGACCACTCAATTCCTTGTGCTAGAATAGCGTGGGGTTTGATTTTTTTTTTTTTTTTTTTTTTTTGGTACGTGCCCCTAGCAGGAACCGAACCCAGGACTCTCTGGTCCACAGGCCGACGCTCCAACCGCTGAGCCAAACCAGCCAGGGCTGCGTGGGGTTTGATTAAAAAGATACATTAGTAAATAAGCCTTATAGTGTTGACTCTGTCTGGGTTCTTATTCTAAATACTTTACATGTATTATCTCATTAATTTTCAAAACAACTGCGTAAGTTATGAGCTGTTATTATACCCACTTTAAAAATAAATAAAAAAATCTGAGGCATAAAGAAGTGACATGCTCAAGGTAACTCAGTAAGTTGTGGAGCTGGAATTCAGTCCAGCTTTAGGAAGCCCACTTTTAATCACTGTCTGGGTTCTCTCTCGAATGATGGCACTATCATCATTTGTTAAATGGAGGGACTATTGGATGAGAACTTGAAGAGTCCCATGCTGTCCCCTTCATCTCTTACATTTAAAAAACACAAAACGTAGTCAAATTTCATAGCTCAAAATGTGCAAAGTTAATTGTGTGCCTGTGTCTCTTCCCAGTTGTGCTGAGTCAATCAGTAAAGGAGTTATACAGTCCGTCAGTCCTGGTTTTGCTGGTCTTTTTGCTTTGTTAGACTGGGCAATCAGGTTTCAGAATCCAAGGAACAATAGAAAATGATTTGATGTTCCCTTCACACATAGTTTACTTTGTACTCTACATTGTGTGGAGGGAAAAAAAAAAAAAAAAAGGCAGTGTCTTGGTTCACTGGTGCTCAAAGCTAGTTAAGGAGGAAAAACATAGAGACACATTTGAAACTGCTGAATGTCATGGAATTGAACCCCAGTCTGGAATACCTGATTCTAAGAAAGCTTGATTGTAATTACCAAACCCACAGTATGATTATAACAATGGATTTAAACAAACAAACCAAGAATGGCTTCCTGCTCACTCCCACACTTTGGTTTTCCTGTCTACTTTTTCCAGGGGGGTAGAATGTGGGCGATTGGCAAGAGAAATTCACAATCAGGGAATCACAATTTCAAAGTAATAAAAAACATATCACCACATTTATGAATATAAATTGCAGAGTGACTCAACCTACACTAGGCAATTTGATTTTCATAGTCACTCTTTTAAGTAGATAGAAAATATTTTTATCATCTCTATTTTAGAAAGGACAAATATGTCACTCAACACATTTAAGTGACTTACCCAAGTAAACAAAGCTATTAAATTGAATGTTATCCAGATCTTCTGCTATGCTCCTTTGACTATAGCCTTAGGATTTTTAATTAGGATGGGCAGTAACAAAACAACCCCAAATCTCAGTAGCTTACCCCAAAAGCTTTCTTTGTCACTCTTGCTTATATGGCCCACATGGTTCGGCAGAGTGTTCTGCTCCCCTATGGGGACCCCGGCTGATGAAGTTTCTCTACTTTGGAGCTATGCCATCTGGAAGTTAATGTCTCCTAGTTGCTGAAGCAAATGAAGAGAGCCGTTAAATACCTCATCATTTCTTCTCACAAAACATTATTCAGAAATTGTCACATGGTGCAAAGTCTCAGCCTTCTGTGAGCCCAAAAAGGGTGGAGAATTGGATGTAAGGATTGGAAGTCTTCTGCCATGGTGACTTTGGATGAATAATGTTCACAGGCATGAAAATAAGCATTAAAAACCATAACGAATAAATTTTCATACATGAGATTTCTGCAATTAATTTTTATTTCTACAAATGACAGAATCAAGGAATAAAATTTATTTAAATTTAAAATGCATCATGTGTGCTAGCCAGGAGGTAGAAGAGGGCACAGAGAGGATAAATGGTGATAGAAAAAAAAAAAAAAAACAAAAAAACCTTCCTTACACTCTGTGAAAACAATAGTCTGGATTGTCTTGAGATTACTGACAATCCTTGTTTAGGAACTGAACTTCTAGGTGGATCCAATTTAATGTCAAAACAGAATAAATATAGCAGCAGGTTTGCTTATTGATTAATTTTTTTTTTCTGGATAGCAAAGCATTAAAATTCCCAAGATCTATATTACTTCAACTAGGTAGAGCTGTGATATATTTTTTAGCTAGAAGTATTGGGCAATTATAATGGGCAACTATAATGAAAGGTTATCATCCAGTATTGCCCTGAACTCAGGAAACTTGAGAGAGTAGCTAGGTAAATAACCAGAACAATTTTATGTTGAATAAATCAAAGAAACAACATGATTTAATAGGAAAATGGTGAACTGCACAATAAAATATTCTTGCTTTGATTCTGGATTGTGCCATTCATTGAGCATCAGGCTGGTTCAATATAAAAAAGATATAAACATTAACACCTGTCTTACTGGTGTTAGAGATTGTGAGAGATCAATGGGCATTTTTTTTATTTTTTATTTTTTTATGAAAGTACTCTAGACTGTAAAGCACTAAAGTAAAACTTAGTTGCTATTGAAAATGTGTTGGGTTGATACAGAGGAAATAAATAAATTCTATGGCACATTAAAACCAGGGTCTGACTATTAAAAATGTGGCCAGCTCGGCTGGTGTGGCTCAGTGGACTGCGTGTCCTCCCATGGCCTGAGAGGTCCCTGTTCTGTCTATTCCAGGTCAGGGCACATGCCCGGGTTTCAGGCTCGATCCCCAGTAGGGGGCGTGCAGGAGGCAGCCGATCAATGTTTCTCACATCGATGTTTCTATTTCTCTCTCCCTTCCTCTCTCTCTAAAAAATCAATAAAAACATATTTAAAAAATTAAAATGTGGCCAGAGAAATTTTCTGTTCTCAAGTTTGTTTGTTTGTTTCTTAGTTCTTATTGCTGGTATTCTAAGCATGGTATACTCTGTTCCTCCTTCCTCTATGCGGGTACAAGAAATGTTATGGCTAGGAACAATGACCACTTTTAAAACCTTTTTTGTCCTTCTGAATTTCATTTTACATAATCAGTGAAAAACTCATGTATGTAGGGGAAGTATGTAGGGGAAAAAAAGAAAGGAAGAAGCTTTAAGTGTTCAAGCGTGCTGAAAAGATGAAATAGTTAAAGTTATTGTGTCCTGGAACTTTCACCTATAAAGATATTCCATATGATCAATATGATGAGATTAATCCATTTTAAGGAAGATGTAGTTTGCATATTTTTCTCCAACAAGTAACATGAGCTCTTTTAAATAAAATGTATGAGGTTAGGAGCCTACAATGTAAACTGGAGCAAATAACTGAATAACTTAATCAAATAAAGAAAGGAACTCATAATTCATTAAAATTAAATCTTTACTAGATAAAATATGTGCCCAGTGTTGCAAAGCCATGTGTCTGTGCTACCATGGCACTAGTATTTTAGTTCAGGCTAATGGGTTGAAGAATAGATTTTGAAAAATTGTGCTCTGGGGTTATACACACTGCTTTATACGAACTAATTTCTTCTGAAATATAATCCTCATTTTTGCATTTTTTCTGGAATTGAAAATTCAACATGTGCCATTTTAAATTGCCTAAAAAACCAGAGGGTTAGGGATTTTCTGGAAATGAAGTGCTTCTAAAAGCAGGTAATTACTGCTATCTCCAGCACGCTTACGGATGTTTTCATATAGACAGCCTGTCATGGGCAAAACTCAACCTTGCATATGTCTTTCTTCTCAGTGGGATTTGTCCATTTATTCATTCATTCATTGTGTATTTGAGATTTTTTTTTTTTTTTTTTTTTTGCTAGCCAGTCTTCCAGGGCTGGGAATGTAGCAGATAAGGAGATAGACAGTGAGTGTGGGAGTGGGAACTCTTCAGAGACAGAGGGCTCTCTGAGGAGTTGAGTGCAAGCAGAAACCTAAATTAGTCAGCTATCCAAAACTGAGAGTGCAAATTTGGAAACACAAACTGCATTTGTATCTGGAAGGGGAGTGTTCCACACAAGAGCCCAAGGTCAGAGCGCCCTTGGTATATTTGAGAAAGAAGCAAATGTGGCATGAGGAAGAGAACACTAAGCCTTAAAGCTAGGTCCGTAGTGCCTCATACATCAGACTGAGAATTGTGGGTTCACTTTGAGATATAATGGCAGCTACTGAAGGTTTGGGGGTAGGAGAAAGGGACATGACTAACTCTGTGTTCTAAGGACCACCCTGGCTTTGATCTGAAGAGCAGACCAAAGAGGATTAGTGTGTAAGCAGAGAAACCAGTTAGGAGGGAAGTATGGCAAGCCAAATTCAGGTCCAAATACCAAAGACATTAATCACTGTGATGTAAGAGGCAGGTTAATATGCAAAGTTATCTCAAGCCTGGAAGCTCAAGAAGCCCAGTTTTGATATGGCTGAACTTTGTGACTCTGTTTGGTTACTTGTTTAATACTGTTGAAGGAAGTTAACAAGTTCTAAAATCTTTAAATGCTAAGTTCCATGTATCAATAAAATAAAAAGATACCTGACTTTCCTTCCATGTGTAATGGTGGCAATATCAAAGGAGATAATGTGTCATAAAAGCACTGGGTCAATCATAAACTTCAAAGCTTGGTGCTCTTCAAATGATGGGTATTAGGACGCTTAATTAATGGTCCTAATTTGATTTTTGGCCAAGAACTGTTTGTTTTCTCCAGACTGGTCAAAGAGAAACTTAACATCATTCTAAAGTACAATTAAATCTTGCTACCCCTAACATCATTCTAAAGTACAATTAAATCTTGCTACCCCAAGGAAAGTAAGTGGAATATGAAGATGATTATTTAATATCTTTTTCCAGAAAGGGCGTCTTTCCTTGAAATTTGGGAGGCATAAAATGGACCATTTGAAATACTTAAATCTGGTGGGGTAACTTTGAAAAAGTATCTCTGGTCCGGCCGGTGTGGCTCAGTGATTGAGCGTCGACCCATGCACCAAGAGGTCACCAGTTTGATTCCCGGGGTCAGGACACACGCCCAGGTTGTGGGCCCGATCCCCAGTGGGGGGGCATGCAGGAGGCGTCCAGTTGATGTTCTCTCTCATCGATGTTTCTATCTCTCTCTCCCTCCTTCTCTCTCTAAAATCAATAAAGGAAAAAATAAATAAATAAATAAAAAGTATCTCTGTGAAATGTCACTGTTGTCATTATGACAGTGAGCCATGGTGGTTTAATTGAATATATTGAAATTATAGCTGCATTTCAGAATACTCAGACATCTGTCTGTGCCTGGGCATCCTGACCTGCTATCCAGACAGACAACAGACCTCATAAAATAGTGCTCCTGAGTTTGAAGAATTTAATCTCACCTGTCTTTGAGTGACTAGGGAACCAACAGGGTGTTTCCCACAACCCCCCACCCTTCCTTCCACCTTATTTGTCCACGCTACTTTTTTTCTCTCACTATATTGAAAATATTAATGCCTACAGGAAAGTTAAAATGACTGGTTAAGGAATGCCAGCCTGCTTTTGAAGAGTTCTAGTCTGGTAGGGTGTCCCTTTCTCTGTATTTGACTAATTATTTCCTCATAATTAGATTCAGACCTTTCTCCTAGCTCTCCTCACTCAGATCTCCTTGTCATGGTTTCCTGGGAGATGACTCCACAATCAAAAGCCTTTCATTTCAGGAGAGAAAAGAAGGAAAGAGAAAACCATTTTAAAAATGTTGTTCTTTCCTCCCATCAAGCCTTTTTTGGATCACATCACAAAACATTATTTGCGATCACAACTAGTACTTATGAGGATTTAGATTTTATAAAATTCTTTTACTATATTATCTGTTTAAAAAAAAAAACAAAATAACACATACACACAGAAGCACATATACGGAAGTGTAAAACCAGGAAGTTAACCTGTGTCTTTCAACTTTAATTCCAATTTTTCTCTATTGAATCATAGTTGCCTAGAAAAAGTGTTAGTCTTACAAACGTGTACTCGCAAAAAATTTATTTAAAATCAGATCCAGGTGTATCTGCCATGACAGAGATTGGAGAAAGGAGGGTTTTAGGGGATGGTTGCATCTCAGTTGGAATTCCTGCCCCTTCCCTCACTAGCCTTGTATACATTCTCATTTACTCAAAAAATATTTATTGGTCACTTATCAAGTAATGGGCACTGTGACAAAAGCATGTGCCAGCAACAGCTACGGCTCTCATTTTCTGGACAAGAAAGCCAGAAAAGCAAAGCAAATTACCTAAGTGTAGAAAGGGAAGTCAGGAGAAGGAAATGCTCCTGAATTCCAGTTTAATTCTCTGTCATACGCCACACTGCGGTCCAAATGCTAGTCAACAGGGGCTGGCGGGGGGCAAAAGTAGACTTACAGCTGTGCATACTTGAAACACAGAATTTATTCTTGTATGATTATTTATTCATGAATGTATTATTTTCCAAGTGAACAACTGTAAACTTACTTTTGCCCAACCTTGTATACTAATTTTATGTTTTAAAGAACATGACTTTTGTGGCCCTGGCTGGTGTGGCTCAGTGGTTTGGGCTGCATCCCTTGCACCAGAATGTCTCTGGTTAGATTCCCGGTCAGGGCACATGCCTGGGGTTGTGGGCTCGTTCCCCAGTAGGGGGCGTGCAGGAGGCACCTGGTCAATGTTTCTCTCTAACATCAATTTTCTCTCTCCCTCTTCCTTTCTCTCTCTCTCTAAAAAAGAAAAAATCCATAAAAATGTTTTTAAAATTTCTATAGAAGGGCTTATTTGTTTAAATTAAGATATATATATCAAATGGGTAAAATTATTTATGGGGTATTTGGATCAAGCTGTTGGATGTTTAAACATCTATAACATTCCTAAACAATCATAGGGAAACAGTAGTTAGAAAACAAAGCAGGAAATAAAAAAATTATTTTAACAGATAACATATGAGTGGTGACTATTATACATACACATTTAGAAGATTGCAAATATGAAATAGAGAGAAACCATTGCCAAAACAAGCGTCAAAGCTATCAAAAGCCACATAAAATATATCTAAGAATTTTTCTTCATAACTTATAAGACAGAAAACCAAGAAAGGGAAAATATATTGTAAAATTATGTTGGTAAAATGTTTTACATTATAATCATCGGAGGAAGGACTGAAAAGTCCCATCTGGTTAATTAAAGAGTAAAAGCAGAATGTGATGAGTGTCAAACAGTACATGAAGTAAATTACACAGTGAGATTTATCTTCACCAAATCTTAAACATTTTAGTAAAGAGAATTAGTTAAAGAACCTTTAAGAAAAAATGTTAGCATTTATGAGAGTACATTTCATCTGACCATTTAATTTTAAAGGAGCCGTTAATGGCATGTTTATTTTCTTGCACACAAATCTGGGTGTCAAGGACTTTTTAAAATCTCAAAATATAGATAGTTGGTAGAAGGTGAACATGTGTTTGTTTTTGCGGCATAGTTCTCCAAGTGTTTAATTTTGAATTTTTTAATTAAAGGAGTAGTACCAAATTAAAATGGACACATCAAGACTTAATAATAAAGCATACTTTTCCAGCTGTGTGGATTAGCAGACCTATACTTCTGAGTCATTCACATTAGTCCTAATCAAGGAAACACTTATGATTCAAGCCCATTAAAATTGGTCAACAGAGAGAATATTTTGAGGTAAGAAAATGACATTTTTGAAATGCATATACTTCTATTCCCATAACATCTCAGAACCATTACACAATCTACAAATAAGTAGACAGAGGCAGGTGGTAGGTAGGTAGGCAGTTAGGTAGGTAGATGGATAGATAGATAGATAGATAGATAGATAGATAGATAGATAGATGATAGATGAAGAGGCCCTAGCATTATAGGTAAGACATTATGTATAAAAACTTATTTCTAGATAATAAGTGGGACTTTAAAACTTTTGGGAAAAATGTATCACTTTAAAAATACCTTTTTAAGTTAGTAGAATAGCAGTTTTCAGTATTTTCAATTACCATGTAATTAGAGAATGTTGTAAATCAGTGGTTCTCAACCTTCCTAATGCCGCGACCCTTTAATACCGTTCTTCATGTTGTGGTGACCCCCAACCATAAAATTATTTTCGTTGCTACTTCATAATTGTAATTTTGCTGCTGTTATGTCTTAGGTGACCCCTGTGAAAGGGTCGTTTGAGACCCAAGGGGTCATGACCCACAGTTTGAGAACTGCTGTAGGTCATTCCTCAAATTCTTTTTTTTTTTAATGAAACAACTTTATTGAGGTATGTTATAGAAAGAAGTGTACATTTTTAATGTATATAATTTGATGAGTTTGAGTCTCTTGACTTCATATAGTATGTTCTAAAAAGGTGAATTTGTAGGTTAGGAACTCTGCCATCTTTATTTACCATGTCTTATTTTGTACTTTTCTTTTTATTTAAAAAATTTTTTTCCCTTTTTTTATTGATTTTAGAGAGAGAGGAAGTAAGAGGGAGAGATAGAAACATCGATGAGAAAGAACATCGATTGGTCGCCACCTGCATGCCCTCCACTGGGTATTGGGCCCACAACCTGGGCATGTGCCCTGACTGGGAATCGAACTGGCAACCTCTTGAAGCATGGGTTGACACTCAACCACTGAGCCACACTGGGTGGACAAATTTTGTACTTTTCTTTAGAAGACAGAATCAAATGCTTTCCTCCAATTTCTGTAATTATTTCAATACAGTGGACTCCACAGACCCACCATTTGGGTCCTGCTATTGACACTTTCATCTTAAATGTTACTGCCTTTCCAAATGCAAGGTTAAAATTTAAAAAAAAAAAATTATAAGCTTATTCAACAAGGTAGGTTTACCAGAAATGCACTGACTTGCTTATAAAATGCTTTCTATCTTTTTTTTGTTTTTGGTTTCTTTGTTTTGTTTGGGACTGTGTGACTGATATAACCTTGGAGGATCCTAGCCAAGCTAAAGAAATGCTTTGTTTACAGTAATAGCTACCATCTACTCAGTGCATGTACTGTGTGCCAGCTCTTTCTAAATGCTTGACCTTTAGCATCTCATTTAATCCACTCTAATCGTATGGAGGCTGGTAACAATAATATCCACTTAATACATGGTGAAATGAGACTTAGAAGGAGGTAAGTATTGTACTCAGGACCACTGCATACAATGGGTAGAGCCAAGCCATGAACCCTGGTAGCCTGGCACCAGTCTTCTTGCCTAGCGGCCTCACTCTAACTGTTCCGCGATATGGATTAAAGCCAAGTTAAGCGGCACTGAGTTAGTCACTAACAACTTTTGTTATCGTATCTAGGCTCTTGGTTTTATGATTTATTAAGCCCTTCAAAAAGGAATGCATAGCTCATGGACACAGACAACAGTGGGGTGAAGGCCAGGGTGGGGGAGGGGGCTGGGTGGAGGAGTAAAGGCGGGGGGGATGGAGGATATCTGTAATAGTGTCAACCATAAAAGAAAAAGAATAGAACTCATGAATTAGTCATATATTATGTTTGGGAAAATCAAACAGCAACAGACCTTGACTGGCATGTGTTTCCGCTTAGTCCTATAAAAATGTATTTGTGGCATGACTCTTTCCTGTGGCTCTTACATGACTAAAATTCTGCAGCACACCAAAAAATATATTTTTGCCGATCGGATAAAAAAATAAGTATAATTTTGATTCATTCACACCAGACAGCTCTTGTGTTGGCTGTTGTCATTTTTTTTTTTATTTGACAATCCAAGGGAAAAGAAGTCAGGGCCCCTGACTAAATAGTCAGGTATGGCATGTTTTGAAAATTCTCGCAGCACTCCCGTTGAAAATCACTGGTGTGCAGTATCTTAGGCTCAGGTCTCTTTTCACCAATTTCTGAGTGATAGGAGCCACTCAGCATCAGTGGCCATCTGTGTTCATTAATGACTTCTGTTGCCTGGACCACGCTCTTACGTGAGCTCTGGTTTAGTCTTTATCATTGTCTCCTTAAAGCAATGATAAGATCACTCACAGGGATAAGATACCAGAATTAAATTCACCAAAGTCCTCACTTGCCAGACTGCCTTTTTCTTTTTCTCTTTTTCAATATTAGTCTTATCATTAGGATATTACCCCAAGAAAAGCCACTAGTAGGCTGTGTTGCCTATCTCACTACCTCTACCTTTTATATTAAGTCCTGTAAATTTTATTTCTCACATGCTGTTTTATTGTGTTGCTTCATATTCATTCCTTTTATTACTGATGTGTGTTTTGTCCTTATATACTGATAAGTAGACTGTTGTAATAACCCCCTACTTGGTCTTCATTGATTTTTTTTTCCCCTTAATGTTTTCTACTTTAGACAGTCTCTTCAATAAATGGTGTTGGAAAAATTTGACAGGTACATGCAAAAAAATTCAAAAAAATGAAACTAGACCACCAACTTACTCCGTACACAAGAATAAACTCAAAATGGATAAAAGACTTAAATGTAAGTTGCAAAAACATAAAAATCAGAAGAAAATATAGGTAGTAAAATCTCAGAAATCTCTCCTAGCAATATTTTTGCTGATATGTCTGTGAGGGCAAGGGAAACTGAAGAAAAGATAAACAGATGGGACTACATCAAGCTAAAAAGCTTCTGCACAGCAAAAGAAACCATCAACAAAATGAAGAGAACCCACTGTATGGGAGAACATATTTGTCAATGATACATCTGATAAGGGGTTAATTTCCAAAATATATGGAGAACTTAACACAACTCAACACCAAGAAGACAAACAATTCAATTAAAAAATAGGCACAGGACCTGAATAGACACTTCTTCAAAGAGGACATAGATAGTCAATAGACATATGAAAAAATGCTCAAAGTCACTAATCATCAGATATACAAATTAAAACTACAATGAGGTATCACCTCGAACCTGTCAGAATGGCAACTATCAATAAATCAATAAACAACAAGTGCTGGCGAGGATGTGGAGAAAAGGGAGCCCTAGTGCCCTGTTGGTGGGAATGCAGACTGGTATAGCCACTGTGAAAAACAATATGTAGTTTCCTCAAAAATTTTAAAATGGAACTGCATTTTGACCCCGTGATCTCACTTCTGGGACTATATCCCAAGAATCTCGAAACAACAATCAGAAAGAACACTTGCACCCTTATGTTCATAGCAGTGTTGTTTTTCAATAGCTAAGATCTGGAAATAGCCCAAGTGCCCGTCAGCAGATGAGTGGATAAAAAAGCTGTGGTGCATTTACACAATGGAATACAAAGTTGTTGTAAAAAAGAAGAAATTTTTACCCTTTGCAACAGCATGGATAGACCTGGAGAGTATTATGCTAAGTGAAATAAGCAAGTCAGGGAAATACAAATACTATATGACCTCACTAATATGTGGAATCTATAGAACAAAACAAACTGACGAACAAAATGGAACCAGAAGCATGGATGTATGGAACAGACTGGGGGATTCCAGAGGGGAGAGAGTGGGGGTGACTGGATAAAGAAGGTGAAGGTATTAGCTAAAGAACATATATGCATACCCCATGGACATGGACAATAGTGTGATGAAGGTCAAGGTAGGAGGGGGGCTGGAGTGGGTGGAGGTGGGCAAAGTGGGGAGATGGGGGCACATGAAATAGTGTCAACATTAAAATTTTTAATTGAAAAGGAAAAAAACAAAAGGTTTGCAAAAAATAAATAAATAAATCCAGTATTCTTTCTAAAAATAACACTCTCGCCCTCGCAGGTTTGGCTCAGTGGGTAGAGCGTCGACCCATGGACCAGAGAGTATCGGGTTCGGTTGCTGCCAAGGGCACATACCTCCGTTGCAGTTTGTCCCCCGCCCGGTTGGGGTTGTGTGGGTGGCTACCACTTAATGTGTCTCTCTCACATTAATGTTTCTCTCTCTCTCTTCCTCCCTCTCTCCCTCTTGCTCTATCTGAAGATAAATGCAAAAATGTCTTCGGGTGGGAATAAAAATTAAATAAATAAACAAACAAACAAACACTCTCCTTGATGTTGCTTACATGTTACAACCCCTGACAATTCCACATGCCCAAGGAAAATGGCCTGTCTCCTTGATATGATGTGTAAGGTCTCAAAACAATCCTGCCCAACCTTGTTTCCCATTGTCTTGACCTCACTTTCTCTCACTCTCTATTATAGCCACACTGAACTTCCTTTTCTCTGAACATGATAGCCTTTTCTCATTTTTAAAAAACTGGTGGCCAATCTCTCTGAGTTCTCTCCATTTACTTAAAACAGATAGTCCTACATCTTTTATTCATGATATAAATTGCAATCCCTCCATAGAAGAACAGCCATTGGTAGGAAATTTTGTCCCTCTTCTCTGTTTGACAGCACTCTGTTCTTCTACATACTGGTGCAATTGCCATGCTGATTTTTCCCCTATTCTATAGGTTTTCAAACCTAAGTGTTTTTGTTTGTTTGTTTGTTTTCCTGTTTCTTTTTCTCTGTTCATCACAGATATTGGTCTATTACTGTCTTCTCTTATAGAATCCTTTTCTGGTTTGGTATCACAATGTTAGCTTCCTGAAATGAGTTTAGCTTCTATTTTTTTGAAGAGTTTAAGAAGATTTGGTATTAATTCTTCTTTAAATGTTTGGTAGAATTCACCCATGAAAACATCTGGTATTAGACTTTTGTTTGTTGGAAGTTATTCGGTTACCCATTCAGTGTTCTTACTTGTAATTGGTCTGTTCAGATATTCTCTTTCTTCATGACTCAGTCTTTGTAGGTTGTATATTTCTAGAAATTTATTTCTTTTAGGTTGTTCAATTTGTTGGCATATAATTTTTCACATGATCCCTTTTATTTCTTATGATACTTTGTATTTCTGTGGTATTATAACATCTCCTTTTTTAAATCTAGTTTTATTTATTTGAGTCTTCTCTCTTATTTTGATGAGTCTGGCTATAGATTTCCCTATTTTGCTTATCTCAAAAATAGCTCTTAGTTTTATTGATATTTTCTATTGCCTTTTTAGTCTCTATTTTATTTGTTATTACTCTCTTTTTGTTATTTCTTTCCTTCTACTAACTTTGGGCTTAATGTATTCTTCTTTCTCTACTTCCTTGAAGTATAAATTATATTGCTTATTTGAGGTCTTTCTTATTTATGTAGGCATTTATTGCTATGAACGGTCCTCTTAGAACTGCTTTTGTGCATTCAAAAGTTTTGGTATGTGTACAATCATCTTAATTTGTATTCAAATTATTTTTGCTGCTATGTCTCTGAGGGCAAGGGAAACTCAAGAAAAGATAAACAGATGGGGCTACATCAAGTTAAAACGCTTCTGCCCAGCAAAATAAACCATCAACAAAATGAAAAAAGAACTCACTGTATGGGAGAACATATTCGTCAATGACACATCAGATAAGTTGTTAATTTCTAAAATACATAAAGAACTTATACAACTCAACACCAGGAAGACAAATAATCCAATTAAAAATGGACAGAGGACCTGAATAGACAGTTCTCCAAAGAGGACATACAAGTGGCCAATAGACCTATGAAAAACTGCTCAAGGTCACTACTCTTCAGAGATACGCAAATTAAAACTACAATGAGGTGTCACCGCAAGTTATTTTTAAACTTCTCTTTTGATTTCTTCTTTGATCCACTGGTTGTTCAGTAGCATATTGTTTAGTCTTCACATGTTTGTGAATTTTTCAGTTTTCCTCTTGTAATTGATTTCTGGTTTCATACTGTTGTGTTTAGAAAAGATGCTTGGTATGACTTCTATTTTCTTTAATTTATTGACTTGTTTTGTGACTTAACATATGATCTATTCTGGAGAAATTTCCCTGTGTACTTGAGAAGTACATGTATTTGTCTGTTTTCAGATAGAATGTCTGTAAATGTTTGTTAAATCTACCTGGTTTAACATGTCATTTAAGTCCAATGTTTTCTTACTGATTTTCTGTCTGGAAGACCTATCCATTGATGAAAGTAGGAAATGTAAATGCGCTATTATTATTATATTTCTATTTCTCTCTTTAGATCTGTTAATACTTGCTTTATATAAGACATAGGTTATAAGATAAACAGTATATGGTATTAATTGTACAGATTTTGTGAAAGCTTCCCTGTAAAAATGTTTTCAGTACATAGTAGACAAGCAGCAAATATTGCCAAGCTAAAAATGATTACATAGTAGACAATAATTATGACTTGTATGGAATTGTCATATATTCAATACTTATCTCAGGAAGCAACAATATACAATATAAGATATCTAGTTCAGATGCCATAAAACCTGAGAAAAGGATACTTGCATCAATGCAAAAGCAATAGTTTATTCACATAGTAGCAAAAAACTCCACATTGTTATAAAATTCTTATTACTACACAGAAAAGACTGGCAGACATTAATTTTCACAATACAGATCTATAACAAAACTGACATTTTAAGGTCAGAAATGCTAATTGAGTCTTGGGCAAATGCAAGATGCCTTATTGAAAAGAAGTTGGAATAATTAATCTTGCAGATAAAGTACCTGACGTTGGATTAATAAAATCAGAATATCAGTTTAGGGTAAAGGTTAGTGAAAAGAAAAGAAAGATTTCTTTTCTCTTTAAGATTACTGTTATAGCCTGGCTGGTGTGGCTCAGTGGTTGAGAGTCGACCTATGCATCAAGAGGTCGCCAGTTCAATTCCCAGTCAGGGCACATGCCCAGGTTGTGGGCCAAATCCCCAGTGGGGGGCATGCAGGAGGCAGCCAGTCGATGTTCTCTCTCATTGATGTTTCTATCTCTCTCTCCCTCTCCCTTCCTCTCTCTAAAATCAATAAAGAAAAATTATTTTTAAAAAAGATCACTGTTGCCCTGGCCGGTTTGGCTCAGCGGTTAGAGCGTCGGCCTGCGGTCCAGAGAGACCCGGGTTCAGTTCCCACTAAGGGCATGTACCTCGGTTGCAGTTTGTCCCCGGCCTTGGTTGGTCGTGCGGGTGGCAGCCACTCGATGTGTCCCTTTCACGTCGATGTTTCTCTTTCTCTCTCTCTTCCTCTCTCTCCCTCCCACTCTCTGAACAAAAAATGAAAAAATGTCCTCGGGTGAGGATTTAAAAAAGATCACTGTTATAGACACTTTTGATGCCAATATTTTTGCTCCAACTATTTTCTGTATATATCATTTGGCTTAGGAATTTTGGTTAATTTATCTTTCAAATTTCAGTCAGTGTTTTCTATACTTCAGCATGCGTATTAATCACTTGGGGATACTGCTAATAATATAGACTCTGATTCAGTAGGTCTAGGGTAGGGCCCGCGTTTGTTTTTCTAGCAAGCTGCCAGGTGAGTCTAGTGCTGCTAGTCTAAGGACAGTTTCAATGGAGAGGATGTAGGACTGTGGTTCCAAGTTTTGTTGCATCTTGGTATAACTAGAGACTGTTTAAAAATTACTGGTGCCAAACTACAAAAGCATAAATCAACAAATTGGGAGTACATCAAACCCAAAAGCTTCTGCACAGCAAACGAAAATTAATTAAATGGAAAGTAACTTATTGAATGGAGAAAATAATCGTAAACTATATATCTGATAAAGGATTAAGATACAAAATATATAAGGAACTCTTACATGTCAATAGCAAGAAAACAAACAATCCAATTAAGAAATGGGCAGAAGAACTAAATTGAAATATTTCAAAGAGGACATAGAGCTGGCCAACGGACACATGAAAAGATACTTAACATTACTAATCATTGGAAAATGCAAATCAAAACCATAATGAGATATTATTTTATACCTGTATGGCTATCATTAAGAAGATAACATATAACAGGTGCTGTCAAGGATGTCATCAAAAGAACATACATATATGTTGTTGGTGGGAATGTAAATTGGTCCAACCACTATGAAAAATAATATAAAGATTTTTTTGCCTGGCTGGTGCGGCTCTGTGGATTGAGCATCGTCCCATGGACCGAGAGGTCCTTGTTTGATTCCTGGTCAGGGCACATGCCCAGGTTACGGGCTCGATCCCCATTGGGGGGTGTGCAGGAGGCAGCCACTGGATGTTTCTCTCTCACATCGATGTTTCTATCTCTCTCTTCCTTCCTCTCTCTCTACAGAAAAAAAATCAATATAAAAGAATATTAAGATTTCTCAAAAAATTAAATATAGATCTACCATAAGGTCCAATAATTCCACATCTGGGTATGGACCCAAAGGAATTGAATACAGGATTTTGACAAGATAATTGGACTCTCATGTTTATTATAGCATGTTCACAATAGCCAAGATATGGAAACCACCTAAATGCCCATCAACAGATGAGAAGAGAAAAAAGACAGAAAATTACTCAGCCATGGGAAAAGAGGATATCCTGCCATTTGTAAGAACACGAATAGACCTTGAGCACATTAGGTTAAGTGAAATAAGTCAGAAAATGATAGTACTGTATGTATCACTTATATCTAAAAAATCAAAATCATAAAAAACAGAGTGTAAAATGGTGGTTATCAGGGGATGGGGATGGAGGATAAGATTTAAGGGTACAAGCCTGCAATGAGTAGTATATAAGCCACAGAGATACAATGAACAATATAATGAATATGGACAACAGTGTTCTACAATCATCGAACTTGCTTGGGAGACTAAATCTTAATTTTCCCAACCACTAAAAAGGAAGTATGATTATGTAATGTGATAGCAGTGCTACATATCACTACAATGGCAATCATATTATAATATTTAAATGTATCAAATTAATGCATTGTACACATTTTTCAGGATCTTACCAACAAATGCAAGTGGATGCAACTGAGAGTAGGAAGTGACGTGGGGAAATTGCTATTATGATTCATTTTAGCTGTGCGTTTGCTCTTTTTTTAAAAAAAAAAAAAATTCCCTTTATTGATATTAGAGAGAGAGGAAGGGAGAGGGAGAGAGAGATAGAAACCTCGATGAGAGAGAACATTGATTGGTCACCTCCTGCATGCCCCCCACTGGGGATCAGGCCCACAGCCTGGGCATGTGTCCCGACCAGGAATCGAACTGGCGACTTCTTGGTGCGTGGGTCGATGCTCAACCACTGAGCCACACCAGCTGGGCCGTGCTTTTGCTCTTTTTAAATCAAACATAAACACAAGAAAGGTCAAGTGAGGACATATCCAAGCATCTTGACAAAGCCAAACATGCCATCATTAAATGAACAAATGAATGGAAATTAAGCATAAACTCATTAAACATAAGTTTTAAGTGTGCCAGTCACCCTTCACACTTTGATATCATGAAGTCAATGTCTCAACCATATAAGCAACTTAAAAAATATTCTAATGATGAAAAATAATGTAAAAGATTGAAAGTATATTCTAAGAGAGGAAAGTATTTACTTGTCCTGAATCTCTATTAATCTTAATTATATCTGTATAAAATATGTGTATTTTCAGAAATTTTTGGAATGTATTATTGAAGCAAGGCAAATGCACTTGGCTCTCAGGACTTCTAATTGGAAATCATTTAAAACATTTGATAAGGTTAGAACACTTCAATGCTGTACTTTGCTAAACTTTACATTTCTTAATTCTGACCATTGTCTTTGGTGGAAAAAAAAATAGTGATTGTAATATGTTAAGGACCCTGTCTTTGATAGAGGCATGCTTAAGTCAATGTCAGTGTGGGGTGCAACCCCAAAACATACCTATTAACTTGCTTTGTAAAAGAATAAGTAAACTCAGTTGTATTCTACGGGGAACACACTGACCACATACATTTAATGCCATATGTTTAAAGGGATTAAACTAATCTATGGTTTTACTGCCATGCGTATTGGGTTTTCTTCTATTTTACTGATTTGCCTCTATTAAATTTCAAAGTCTGGTCTCTAATTTTTATGTGAAATACCAAACAAAAAAACAAAAAACAGTTAAAGAACAGAAATGTCTTTTAGAATTCTGAGTCTCTTTCAATTCCAAAATTGTATTTAAATAATGTTTTACTTGTTAGAACAAAAACCTGTCAAGGATGTCTAAATCACCCAATTCATATCATGACTAGAGATCTAAAAAAAAATTAGATAATGACTTTGTTGTCTTTAGGGGAAGATATTCAACCATTGGTATTAAATGTTTTCTATATATACATAGTGTTTTGTTTCAGAAACACTTGTCTGAAATGTCAAGGCCTAATAACTATTCATTGCAGAGGTGTGTGAGGGTGGTAGTTAGACATTTTCAATATACATACTGTTAATTCATTTCAGCTGTATATAAAACAGTTTTTAAAGAAGTTAGTTTTCGCCCTGGCCAGTTTGGCTCAGCGGTTAGAGCGTTGGCCTGCAGACCAGAGAGTCCCGGGTTCGGTTCCCGCTAAGGGCATGTATCTTGGTTGCGGTTTGTCCCCGGCCCCGATTGGAGTCGTGTGGGTGACAACCATTCGATGTATCTCTCTCACATTGATGTTTCTCTCTATATATTCCTCCCACTCTATCTGAAGATAAATGCAAAAATGTCCTCAGGTGAGGATTAAAAAAAAAGAATTAAAAAAAAAGAAGTTAGTTTTCAAGGTGATAGAAAAATCAGATTGACTCATTCTTAGTTTAATTTAAATCCATTGGTATTTCAGGAAATATATAAAGTTTTGGAATAATATTTGAATAAAATTTTATTCTTATTTATGTAAACAAGAGAGCAACTCCTGGATGAGAGTGAAAAATGGCAAACTTTATGGGTATTACTCTGTCACAGACTTAACTGATTTTCCATGACATCTGATCTGTGTGATCTTGGAAAATTTATCCAAATTTCATGTACCTCATTCAGAAAATGAGGAAAGATAACAGCAGCTTCATTGTGATGTTATGAGGATGAAATATTATATGTCAAGGTCTTGGGAAAGTATATACTCAATTTAAGTAGTATTAGTAATATGTTATTGCTTATCTTCATACAGGTGGGGCAAAAATAGGTTTGTAGTTGTGAGTATGCAAAATAGTTTATTCTTGTATTATTATTTATTAATTATTGTATTGTTTTCCATACAAAAGACTGTGAACCTACTTTGGCCCACTCTGTAGTTATATTAGTGTTATTAATGTGGTTATTGTAGCACAATTGGAAGGATTATGACTCATTTTATAGATGCTGTGATGAAGACCAGAGGAATAAAGTGCCATAATCCCTGTTAAGGTACCTATATTGGTAATTCTACCCTTCCACTGACTGCCATTATTCTTAACACTGACACCAATACTTCTTATCATTTTATATAAATACTGTGTTTGGCAGTTTACAAAGCACACATAATTCATTTATCCCTCACAAAAATGTATATGGATTTAATATTCAGAAGTAAGTCTAAAGCATTAGTTTATTGATTGACTACCTCAGTTTCAAAGAGTCAGCACCTGAAATTAAACCAATAGTCCCTCTATGGGGCTAGTATTACTCTGATATCAAAGCCATACAAAGATATAACAAGAAATAAAATGACAGAACCCTTTCTCTTATGACTGTAGATGCAAAAATTTTCAACAAAATATTAGCAAACTGAATCCAGCAATACATTAAAGGGATTATATACCATGAACAGATAGGATCTATCCTAGGAATACAAGATTGGTTAAACTTGATAAGTCAATATAATACGCCATAGTAATGGCATAAAAGGGAAGGGGGCACCACCCATGATTATCTCAACATACGTAGAAAAAAAGTTGACAAAATCCAAATGTTTTTATTATGAAAATCCTCAATAAACTAGAAATAGAAAAGATGCTCTTCAATTTGACAGAGTATCTGTGAAAATCCACAGATAACATCATACTTAATGGTGAAAGGCTGAAAACGTTCGCCCTAAAATCAGGAAGAAAACAAAGAGATCTACTTATTCTATTCATCATTGTACAGGAAGTTCTAATGAATTGGGCAAGAAAATAAAATAAAAGGCATCCACCAAGAGGTCGCCAGTACTATTCCCAGTCAGAGCACATGCCCAGGTTGTGGGCTCAATCCCCAGTGTGGGGCATGCGGGAGGCGGCCAATCGATGTTCTCTCTCAACGATGTTTCTATCTTTCTCTCCCTCTCCCTTTCTCTCTCTCTAAAATCAATAAAGAAAAAAATATATTTAAAATAAAAGGTATCCAGATTCGAAAAAAGAAGTAAATCTATCTCAGGCAGATGACATAAACATAAATATAGAAAACTTCAAAGACTCCATACACACACACAAGTGCTAGGGCTAATCATGAGTTCTGCGAAGTTGCTGGCTATAAGATCAATATAAAAAACAGTTATATTTCTATACACTAACAATGAATAACCTGAAAATGGAATTAACAAAACAATCCCATTTACAATAGCATCTGAAAAAATAAAATGCTTAGAAATAAATTTAATCAAGAATATGTTCATTTTATAGATGCAAAAATGTAAAAATTTATTGGAATTAATTAAAGAAGCCCTAAATAAATTAAAAGACATTCCATGTTTTTGGATTGGAAGACTTAATACTGTTCATATTGCAATACAGTACAAACTGATCTACAAATGCAATGCAATCTTGATCAAAAGTCCAACTACATTTCCCCACCTTTTTTCAGAAATGGACAAGTAGGTCCTAAAATTCACATGGAACTTTAAGAAACCCTGAATTGCCAAAACAATGTTAAAAAAGAAGAACAAAATTTATGGACTCACGCTTCTTAATTTCAAAATATACAACAAAGCTATAGTAATCAAAACATTGTTATATAAGAATAGAAATATAGATCAATGTAATAGAACCCATACATCTATGGCTAATTGATTTTCAACAAGGGTGCTAAGATCATTCAATGGGAAAAGAAGAGGGTTTTAATGGTTATAATGGTTAAATTGTTATAAACTTACTATAAAACTACAGTAATAAAGACAGTGCAGTATTAGTAAAAGAATAGACAAAAAATCCATGGAACAGAATAGAGACTGAGAAACAGATCGCCATAAATATAGTCACCTGATCTTTGACAAAAGAGAAAAAAAGGAATAAAATGATACAGCAACTCTCTTCAACAAATGATGCTGGAACAACTGGACATTCATATGCAAAAAACATGAATCTAACAAGGCCTTATATCCTTCACAAAAATTAACTCAAATCTTTCATACACTTGAATATAAAATGCAGAACTATAAAATCTCTAGAAGATAACATAGCAGAAAATCTAGATGACCTTAGGTATGTCTATGACTTCCTAGGTACAACACTAAAGGCATGATTGATGAAAGAAGTAATTGATAGACTGGGCTTTATTAAAATTAATTACTTCAGCTCTGTGGAAGGCAATTTCAAGAGAAGGAGAAGACAAACCACAGACTGGGAGGAAATATTTGCAAAAGACACATCTGATAAAGTACTGTTATTTAAAATATACAAAAATATACCTCTTAGAACTCAACAATGAGGCAACATACAACCTGATTTTAAAAAGGGCCAAAGACCTTAATTGACACTACACCTAAGAAGATATACAGATGGTAAAAAAGCATATACAAAGATGCTTTACATCATATGTCATCAGGGAAATGCAAATTAAAATGAGATACTGCTACACACTTATTAGAATGGCTAAATTCTGGAACACTGATGACACCTAATGCTTGCAAGGATGTGGAACAACAGACAATCTCATTCACTACTAGTGGGAATACAAAATGGTAAAGCCACTTTGGAAGACAGCTTTGTGGTTTCTTCTAAAACGAAACCTAGTCCCACTATGTGATCCAGCAATCCTGCTACTTGGCATTTACCCAAAAGAGTTGAAAACTTATGTCCACACAAACAACTGCAAGTGGATGTTTCTATAAGCTTTTTTCAAAATTGCCGAAACTTGGAAGTCACTAAGATACCCTCCAGTAAGCAAATGGATAAATAAACGGTGATACATCCAGATAATAGAATATTATCTATTGCTAGAAAAAGAAATGAGCTATCAGCCATGAAAAGACATGGAGAAATCTTAAGGCTATATTACTAAGTGAAAGGAGCCAGTCTGAAAAGCTTACATAGTATATGATTTCCATAAACTATACGGCATCCTTTAAAAAGCAAAACTATGGAGAAAGTAAAAAGATCAGTGTTTTTCATGAATTCAGAGAGAAGAAGAGCTAAAATAGGTGGAGCACAGAGGATTTTTAGGGCAGTGCAAATACTCTGTGTAATAATATAATGGTGGATACATGTTATACATTTGTCCAGAGCCATAGAATGTACAACACCAAGAGTGAACCCTAATGTAAACTATGGACTTTGGATGGTTGGGATGTGTCAGTGTAGGTTCATCAGTTGTAACAAATGTACCACTCTGGTGGGGCTGTTAATGGAAGAGGCTATGCATGTGTGGGGCTCCCAATATGTGGAACTCTCTATATTTTTCTCTCAATTTTGCTGTGAATCTAAAACTACTCTAAAAATAATAAAGTCTTTAAAATTGAATTAAGTTAATTTTAGTGACACAATAAAGTGGATAATTTATTTTATATGAAGAATCAGATCGTGTGTCTTAATGGTGTCTTAATGTGTCTTATGGTTATTTTATTTGGAAAATTAAACCATATTCCTTAATGGGTACATGCTAAACCCACTGCTTACTACTAAGAGTAAATTTCCATTATCTCAACTAAGTATTATTTTCAAGAAGGAAAAGCTCAGTCAAGTGAGTTCAAGGAAAGATAACATTTATGGACAGAACAATTGAATAGCTCAATGAACTCAATGGGTAAGGTAGGATCTCATGGGGCCAGGGACTGATGTTTGGAAAGGCAGGTATTGCAGTTTCACTCTCCTTCTTGGGAGGCCATCTTTCCAAGTGGCTGGGGGTAATGGGAGTTCTCAGGGAAGGGTGCCTAGAATGGGAGACCACCCCAAAAGTTATAGTCTGCACTTTAGGGTTGCATTGAAATATCTTTTTATACTCTGTTATTATTTTTCCATTTTAACCACTTGCCATTATAAAAAAGAAAAAGAGCTTTTAGGCTTATGGGAAGAAGTGAATTAACAGAGTAGCACATTAGATAAAAAGATGAAGTCTTTTCCAGGCTAAAAATTTAGTAATAGCAACAATATACTTATACATCCAGGGATTTCTATGGTTTTACATAAACTAAGGTGACACGTATTTATAAGTTTTCACAAAATATTCAATTAAAACATTTTTTTCTTTATTGATTTTAGAGAGAGAGGAAGTGAGAGGGAGAGAAAGATAGAAACATCGATGAGAGAGAACATCGATTGGCCGTCTCCTGCATGCCCTGCACTGGGGACTTGGCCCACAACCTGGCCATATGCCCTGACTGGGAATCGAACAGCGACCTCTTGGTGCATAGGTCGATGCTCAACCAGTGAGCCACACTGGCAGGGCAAAATATTCAGTTTTTGAAAAGTAATCCCTTTCTATAATTCAGTTCAGGTCTGATAAAGGTAGTGGTTGACTTACAGCTACATTCAAAGTACTGTGCTAAGTTCTGGGGATACAAAGATGAATTAGACAACATTTATGCCCTTCAGTATATAGTATGGACAAAAATATTTACACTTGAGAGGACAGAACGAGATTGATTTGAGGAGACATCATCTTGAGGAGTATAAAAATGTTACCTGTAATTCTGCTCTTCAACACTACTTAAAATGTAATGGGAATTTTTTAAATATATGAAATTGATATCATTTTACAAATGTGATTTTTAAGGATCAAAACTTTGTAATATTACTACTAATCAAGTAGGTAGCTGATCATACTAATTTTGGAGGGAGGGGTTCTTTACTATGAAAACAGAATAGAAAATGCAAAAAAAGTTTTCTGGAATGAATTATCACAACTCTGCTCAAGGGCTCTGGCACTTTCTAGCTGTGTGTACTTGGACAAGGTATTTAAACTCTCCATATTTTACTCTCTTCATCTGTAAAGTTGGTATAATGCTTCATATCAATTTAGTTAATGCATTTTGTAATGTGCTTAGCACAGAGCTTTGCCCATGTAAGCCCTCAATGAGTGCTGACTGTTCACGTCTCACAAACAAGTCACTGCTTCCATCTGGTACGAACTGTCTCCCCAACCCTTCTACAATCTGAATACCATTCTCATTCTTCAGTTCAGAGCTTAAATAATACATCTTCCGGATAGTCTTCTTGACCCCACTTTGATAGAGTAGATGTCTCTTCCTGCACTTCCAATTCTTTTTAGGTGTACACCTAACGGCATTTGCTTCACTGAATTAAATTACTTGCCTACTCATCTATGCTTTTCAAGAGTAAAAAAAACTGCATAAGAGAGAAACAGTGTCTGTCTGTGCTCAACATGGGAGAAAAATAAAGCAGGAGTTTCAGATATTGTTAAATGAAAGAGCCATGAGGGGAAAATGTCAGACCGTGTAATACAGGATAGAAAGCAAGGAGGAACAGAGAGAACCTTATCTAAAATAAGACATAATTTTAAAAGGGAGGGGTTAAAAGAAGGATGGAAAGAAAAAGAGACAGACAGACAGGAATGTTTCCTAGTGATTTGCAACAGATGAGTTTGTTAATGTCTGAGATTTTTAGGGAAGGAGGTTATTCATCCTCAGTAACCATTCAAGAGTCACTCCTAACAGTAACAAGTTATCAGAAGTCCTTTTCTCCCTTTTTATCTGAAAATTAAATTTCTAGGTCCCCTATGATTCAGGGACGTTTCCAGAAAGAGACAGCTCAAGGCTATATTGTAAGAAAATGTGGTATTTGAAGCCTAGAGATGTCGATAATTTCCAGGAAAACTAATGCATTTATTGGGTAAATAAATAAGCTCAGTAGAGTCATTACGGAGAGTGCTCAGATTTGATTTTAGTTTCATTCTGACAGAGAAGAAGGAAGGATAACAATGTCTTTTCAAATACCAGAAAGTCAACAGTGGAACGCCTCTCTGTTTCTTTCTTTAATTTATTCTTCAAAATATACGGAGAAACAAAACTAACCTTCAAACACACTATTTCCATGGAGTTAGCCTTCCTTAAGCAAGTAATAAAACAAGATGCCTGCATTCAGAATGATTTCCATTCAAACTATTAAATTTTTTAATAATACCCAATTGTCCACAATTCCCACAATCATTACCTTCTTTCTGACAGCAGGATCATTATATTAGCCTACTACCTAGAACCCTTATCTTTGGTCTACCCTTCTCTAATGCATTCTCCACATCACTGCCAGAGGTTTTTGTAAGAGCCTGACCTTGCTCACTTCACCTTGCATACCCCTACACTCATGTTTTCTCTTGCTTCTGAGTCTCCATGAAATGCCTCTCCCTCTGCTTGAACACATCCCACCCTTAACCACTTAGTAATCTTCACTTCAAGGGAGTCAGCTCAAGAATGACTTTCCCTGTAGAGGAGCCATCCATTTTGGTTTTCTCCAGGCTGAATTAGGTAATTTTTCATATTTTCATGACACTGTATATCCCTCTACCCTAGAAATCTACAGTGATTCTCTCATCTAATTCTCCAGTGGTCTGTGAGATCATTGAGGATGGATTATATCTTATTGGTCTTTCTACCCTCAGTTCTTAGATAAACTTCTGAGCACATAGAACATACTCCAAAATATTTATTGCAATGGATCCATAAAGTTATTATAGAGTTGCAAAAAATAGGATCTCACACCAAGGATAAGAGTGTAAAATCTGCCCTGGTTGGTTTGGTTCAGTGGTTAGAGCAATAGTCCACAGACCAAAGATTCTTGGGTTTGATTCCAGTCAAAGGCACATACCTTGGTTGTGGTTCGGTCCCTGGCCCTGGTCAGGGTCATGTGGGAGGCAACCAATCAATGTGTCTCTCTCACCTCAATGTTTCTCTCTCTCTCCCTCCCTCCCATTCTATCTGAAAATCAATGGAAAAATATCCTCCGGGTGAGGATTAAAAAAACAAAAAGCTTGTAAAATCTGGGACAGCCCATATGATCTGAGATCTCTGAGCAACCTAACTCCAATCACTGCAAGAAAGAAAAAAAAATCAGTGTTGAGTATTATTTTCCTTTCTTTGTCATTTTTAATGTATTCAGGTTAGTGGGAGAGCTAAAATAAAAGTGGCGGAAAAAATTTAAGCTGGGAAGTTAAACAGAATTACTCAGACTATTGTGAGCTTGAGCTACATTTAAAAAATATTTTAACACTTAGTGTAATTGATATGTATAGCAAATAATATTCACACAATGACAGCATATAGTTCTACATTTTGTTCAACATTTTTCAGATCAATTTCCATATAATAGACACAGTTCTAAAAATATCAATTCATTTAATTCTTATAACAACCTTAAGAGGTCACCACCGGACCAATTTGGAACTTTTTTTTTTTACTTTATTGATTTTAGAGAGATAGGAAGGGAGAGGGAAAGAGAGATAGAAACATTGATGACAGAGAACATCAATTGGCCGCCTCCTGCATTCCCCCCACTGGGAATGAGGCCCACAACCTGGGCATGTGTCCTGACTAGGAATCAAACTGGCGACTTCTTGGTGCATGGGTTGACGCTCAACCACTGAGCTACACCGGCCAGTCCAATTTGAGACTTTCTTTACTGTCTTGTGATATTGAACTGACCCCTTTTCCCAACATGCAGCAGACAGACTTTAAATGGAAGAGAATAATAATATCTACAAAACTAAAAATTCTTTCAAATGTCCTAAAAGGCATCAAAAGGTCTAAGGAAGGAGATCATATCAAAATGAGTACTGCCACAGATATCATCTCTAATGTACTTGCAAAAGATAAAACAAATAATAAATTGAAGTTTTGAGTGTGATTTTTGTATAGCCTTGGAGTACCACATATTTAAAATAAATCACCTGATAAATAATGGACAGAAAGCAATAGAATACTCGTAGGATCAAGATAAATCCAGGCTTGTCACAACATAAAGCAGATAACAACAAAAAAATGTCTTGAAAATAGTCTTACTTCTCCTTATTTACACTTTTAGTAAAGAGTGATGATGAATTGCAGATAGAAGACAAAAAGAGCAGCTTGCAGCATAGACAAGTGGAAGTGCTACAAAGTGAAAGCTAAGGGCACTGGGTCCTTAGGAGATAGCATACTGATCCCTACTTATGAACTGTCACCGACAAGGAACTTGTAGACATTAATGCATATAGATTGGTGATAAAGTTGCAACAACCTTTCCCGATTTTGAAAAGAATAGTACATGGAGGAGGTAAATACAGGTATTAATAAATCAGAGGTACACATATACCACAGGATAAAGTTAGCAGAGTTGTATCAATGAACTTGAATGAAGCTACAGAAGGCCTGCTTGTCAAATGTACTGATGACAAGAGATCTGGAGAAATGGCTAATGTCTTGGATAACAGAATCAGCATTTAGAAGATCTGTTTAAACATCAATTTAACAAAGTTAAATTAATATATGCATATATCATTTGGATATCTTACTTGGATGTCACCTCTTCACAAAGGCCTTTTTTTTTTTTTTAATTGAATTTATCTATTCCTAATATGGCCTTTGGATTTCTACACTCACCATCATTTCACCCTGTTTAGTTTTCAACATAGCACTTACCCCTTTGTAATATTTTTCTTATGTATTTATTAGTTTATTTTTGTTCTTTCTAACTTCAATGGAAAGTAAAATGCATGAAAGTAGTAACCTTGATTAACCTGTATCACTGGGAGTGGAACAGGATCACCAAGTAAATATATGTTTCCAAAATAAAATGCCTATTTATTCCTTCTCTTAAAGAGAAATTTGACTAGGGAAATATGGGTAAATCCCACAATAGTATTTCTTGTGAAATGTGACATCTGTAGAAAAATAGAAGCACCAAGCTTGGACCAGAAGAACTGGATGGTTTTGCCCCCAAGTAGTCGTTTGATCTTTGATCAATCATGTAATTTCTTCAGGAATAGTTTCCTCATCTGTGAACAAAGCTAATAATAGCCCCTCAGAGGTTTTAAAACAATGCGTATAACAGAATTTTATAAACTATAATGTACAAAACAAATGTGAAGAACTACAATGGGGGTTCAGGGTACGGTGTTGACTAAATGTACAGTGTGAACCTTCAATGTCTTATGACTTTTGAAAAAATAATAGGATACAAACACTGGTTGCATCTAAATAGTAGTAGACATTTTGTACTGGCAAGGCTCAATCTAGATTATTGTGTTTTCTCTTAGTTGCATGTTATGTGAAGTATTGACAATTCTCTAAAGGAAGAACAAGCAAATATAGGTTGTAGAGATAGTGTTATTTGAAAGACAATGGCAATAGTTGCAGAAAAATTGAATGCAAGGAACATGGAAAGGGGAGGGGACTGTGATGCTTATTTTGAACTTGTGAAGAATTGTGATGTGGAAGATTTATTCCATGGAGCACCAAGATGCAAACTAGGAATAGAGTATAAAAGATGGAGAAAGACAGATGTTGGTTAAAGACCTTGTTTCAATGTAAGGAACGGTTTTCTAACCTTTAGAGCAGTCCCGTGTGGTAGAGGTAATAAATCATGGTGGTCACATCCAGCTAGGTAGGGACACATCAGCAATGTTATCAGGAGGCTTCTACGATTAAGCTGAAGTTTAGACTAGATGATTCCAAGGTCCTTCCCAAGTCTAAGATGATAATCAATCAAGCACAATAGTCCTGTCATGCTTATTGAGAATGAAAGAATCCTGGACTCAGACTCAGACAAATCCCAAAATACGTTTCTTAGAGACCAAAGCAAATAATGAGAGAATGGCAGGTGATATCAGTCCTGAATTAATGAGAAGAAAGCCCAGTGGGGTGTGGTAATCACCAGAGAGATACACCACTCCATCCTACTGAGAATCTGTTTCATGCTGTTTGGCATGTCTCCTTTGCTTGACAACATTAGCTATGAGCACATTTGTGACCCTTAGTGTCCTTTAAGGATCTACTGCTGTATTTCATATGCCACTTGCCATTGCGAATACAAATTCTAACTAAATATACCTTAAATAGGGTCTCATTTCCCACTTTGGAGGAAGAGATGCCTTAAAGGTTCAGCAAGTGCTAAATTGGCAATGCCAAACAATGTTAAAATATTTGCCTGAAATGACTTTTGCGTAGTCCTGCTGGAGGAACACCGTGGCTCCTCCTGGTTCCCTTTATGTTTACACTACAGAGACAAATACACTGATATATCCTGTGTTAACCATGTGTTGACATGCTTACCAAGTCCACAGACACATGTATGGTTTATAGAAACTGCAGGTGAGAAGCGGAGAAGAAACAAGTAGAAAAGACAGAGATTGGACCCACAGAGAAACAGGTTAAAATAATTTTCATTACTTTTTTTTTCTCTCCCACTTCAGCTCTCCATTAGCGCGGGAGGAGGCTGCGGGCTGCGGACTCAGTGCTGGAATGAGGAGTAATTGAGCTTGAGCCGAGCCGAGGTAGCGTCTCCTCCCGTGTCACTGCTGCAGCCTCCAGCGCCGGGTCCCGAAGTCCTCAGCCGCCTGGCTCCCCGGTACAGAAGCAATCGCCCTGCAAAGACACCAAAGGCGCGGCAGAAGTTGCCGGGCACAGGACTCCCGAGGCATTGGCTCGTTAACTTTTCACGTCATTTTCTGCTCGGGAGCCCCTTCTCGCCTCTCCGCGCAGCCTTTCCCACCGCGAACCCCCAGTGCTCATGGGGCAGCGGAAGACCAGCTTGCAGCACTGAGCCGAACCGGACTCGAGCCCGTGATGTCCGGCACCAAATTGGAGGACTCACTCCCTTGTCGCAACTGGTCATCTGCTTCGGAGCTGAATGAAACTCAAGAGCCCTTTTTAAACCCCACCGACTATGACGACGAGGAATTCCTGCGGTACCTGTGGAGGGAATACCTACACCCGAAAGAATATGAGTGGGTCCTGATCGCCGGCTACATCATCGTGTTCGTGGTGGCTCTCATTGGGAACGTCCTGGGTAAGTCTGGTCCCCAGCAGCCCTCCAGAGGGCTGTCACGTCCCCTTCACCCCAGCTGCAAAGGCTCTGAGACCCCTCCCTCCCCCTGGGATGCAAACAAAGAGGTCGCTGCTATCCGGGTGGGGTTTTCTATAAAAGAAAGAAAGTTTTCTGATTTTAGGAACCGGGACCGAGCCTTGGAATGGTGATTCCTTTTTTTTCTGCAGAGAGAAGCGGAGAATAGCGTTTCTCTTGCCAGCACCTGGGTTACAAGTGCCGGTAAAGGGGCAGCGGAGGTGTCTCCAGGTGGATTTGAGTGTGGGGAAATTAGTCACCCTTTTCTGTAGCACGGCTGGGGGGTTCCGGGGCTTGGGGAGAGGTAAAGCTGGCAGAATGAAAAGCTGTGCCTCCAAGGAGCAAGCTTGCTTCGGCTTTTGAAATCACTAAGGATTTGTGGGCGAGGTGCAGTGCCCTTTGGAGAGGAGGTTTAGGCTCTGTCTAGAGGTAGTAATAAAAGGGCAGGGAGTGGAGACAGAGGCAAAGCAGGGAGGTGCACTCACACACTGAATCTGAATTACACAGGAACCATGCTGGGAGCAAGCAAGAAGGAGGGGCATCTGAGAAAACTGCCAAAGAGATCGCAATCATTCGTCCATTCATTCATCCGCTCGAGATTATATATATATATATATATATATATATATATATATATATATATATACTCCCCCCACCACCACCACCCAGAACATGCTTGTTGCCAAGCTTCCGAAATATTTGTAACTGATTTTTTTCCCCCCCAAAACTGGACCAAGCCTAATGTTAGGCTATCTCTATCTGTTCTTAAGTGTGCATGCTAATCTCCACACTCCCCACCTTTGCACAATTTCTGAGGGTTGAGGAATGGGAGCAAAGGCGACATGGTGGCTGTGGTGGCGGAGTTTATTGGAGCAGCTGAGTAATCCACTTAAAAAGAGCTTCAGGAGGGCTTTGAGGACTTAACATGACTTGTGAATGGACTGAGCATGTACCTTGATGAATGGAGAGTGGGAGGCAGGTCGTATGTAGAGGGCAGTGTGGAGGGAATCTCTGTTGAAAAGAACAGGAGGTGATGGGGGAGGCTGGAGGAAGATGTTCTTCCCGTTATAAAAAGGGAAGAAGAGAAGTAAGTTGCCCTAGGCTGGGAGGCTTTGGAGTCCAAAGCAAATCATTTGTAGCTGCAATGGAGGATGATAAGGAACTCATCCGGCTTTCAGCACTAACCTCATTTTTGCCTTCTCTCTCCAAGTGTGTCAATCTGTGCAGGAGGCACTCAAAGTAGTCTCTCACCAGTTCAGCTGGTAGTGTAGTTGGTAGTATATGACTGAGAGGCCTTCTGGAGAAAGTTGGTAGAATAGTATTTGGTAAGAGAAGTAAGACTCCTCTGAGAACTTTAGTTTGCTCTTCCTGTATTATTTTAGACAGTTTTTCTTTTGTTGGTTTTTTAAAGGTAAACATAAGGGAATCCTTTGGGCATGCAAACAAGGTGGATGAAGGTGGAAACACACATGATTAGGGCCCTTTGTTATAAGGCTATGTCTGTTAATAACAATGCCCATACTGCATTCCTTCTTCTTGCCATCCATCCTGGGGTTGCTAACTACTATTAAGACACATGGCCACTGGTATAGTAACATGTCACTGCATTATGCCAACATTATAATAGGTGAGTAATCCAAATTGAAAATCTGTTGAGTACCTAATGTGTGCCAGACCCCCTTCATATTTACTCTCTCACTTAAACCTCAGAGTAACCCACATTTGACAGAAGAAGAAGCAAGACTTAGAGAAATGAAATGACTTATTAAGGAACATGATTCAGAGTCAAATCCATTTTGTCTGACCTCATATCCAGAAGTCTTCATTGATATTCCACTTTAGAGCTAGAAAACATATAGAGATTTTCTCCAAGCCGAGTAAATGCACTTGCTATTCTCTTCAGTGCTTATGTCCAATGCTGATAAATTACCACAAGGGGTTAATGGCTCTGCTATTCTCTTCAGTAAAAACCTACCCATAGAGAAATGTTATTTCATTGCAGTAAAGTTTTGACATGTTTTGCAGGAATAGCTAAAATAACTAATTTCCCTTCTCTAATTTTATTTCCGGCTTAATCTCGGTAATAAAATGTGCTCCCCTTTTGTGATTTCATTCTGGCTTTGCACAGACCTGTGATGCATAATCTTTATGTCCTAATTGAATAGTTTAGGGGTACATGTTTGCTAATCTGGGGAGTCTTTTAATCTCAAGAAGGAAACACCTCTATAGTAAGACAAATTGTTTCACTACCTAAGAGAGCACTGTCCTTAGCTCCAAGTGCTGAAATGGACAATTCCATTTAGCTTAAAAAGAAAGATTTTCTCAATGCACTCTGCTCTCAAGTACTGACAACTGTTTTGTTCAGCACTGAATGACACTGAAATCCTCTTTGGCTGAACTGAAACACATTCTTTACTGACATACTCTGAAAGTTGATGAGGTTAAGTTTGACATTTACACAAATGAGCAGTGTCATTACTCACAGACAACTTCCTGCTCTTTGATGTCACTGTCAAATTTGCAAAACAGATTAGATTGAGAATTGCTTTTTTGCCCCTCTGGTATAAGTAGTTTTATGTAGACAATGGCAGGGCAAAAAAAATTACATTATTCTGCAAGATAAAGAGGCAACATTAAGTTTGAAGGTGAAATACCACAATGTAGGTAGCAGATGTAATCACTGACCCTTTAGGCCCATTCACCATTTGCACTTGCCTGTAACTGACTACTTGGAAAATCTCAACCTCACTGAACTTACAAACATAATGTACCAGTTAGAAGTCATTTCCACCACAATGTCCTTTTGTGAAGTGATGTAACAGGATGACAAAGTCTTGATCATCCCCACCTCATTTTCTTTACTCCACAGTTCCTTTCTCTCATTATATGCCCTATCCACTATCAGGCGATTCTTTCCAAGGATGAAAAGCAGTTTCCTGGTGAAAAAATGTGACAAAAGTCATTAAAAATAAGCCAAACATTATTCTATGTGGAATTTTGTATGTATATACATTCTAATGAAAGGCACACACATGTTTAATTATAAAATTTAAGTCCTGAGAGGAAGGTGGGACAGGGTTCTTTTTGGAAGTAGTAATTTTTTTCATTATCTTTGAAATTATGCCCCATGAAACCTATCCCTATGTATAGCTTGTACTATAGCCAAGTATATGCATCCAATTATTTGACCCGTACATTTTGAGCAATATTATGTTTTTAAAATCAATGTGTTTAGGGGGAGAGGACTCTTGGGGACACTCAAAGGAAAATGTTTAATGTAATTCCTACCTCTTATTTTTTTAGTTGAAACTGGGTGGAGAGATGGGTTCTAGTCAGTTCCAACATTAAACATTTGGAGAAAGTGAGCAATTCTCTGCCTCTCTCCTGTATTTAAATATATCATTTTTTAAAACCTGGAATGCTTTTATTTTTCCTGTTGTTTCCATATAAAAAAATAAGGAGAACATTCAAACAATAACCTGAGTCCAGCTGTGCTTCTTGCTTCTTGTGTGACCATTAACAAGTTATTAAACTCTCTGAGTCTGGGTTTAACCATTGAAAATGAAGGGTGATAATGCCTGCCTTGTAGAAATCTGATGAGGATATAGATATCATATATATAGATATATAGAGAGGCATATACACACAAATATATATATGTCTGTGTGTCTGTCTATATACATGCATTTATACCATATATGTGTGTATGTATATATACATATTTTTTCCTCTCAACACATAGTAAACACTAAACACCGGTTTCTATCCTTTCATTCCTATTGTTGAATTCTCTCCTCAATGTGATTTGCATCCACCTTCTGCCTCCATGGCTAGTCTGTAGTTCTGTAGCTCTTTATGTCTTCTGCCCTAGCCTTTTTCTGAATTGAGTGTTTTACTAAAAAGTATTGGTAAAATGGATCTAGCCTTTTTCTCAATTGAGAATTTTGCTACCAGCTATTAGTAAAAGGTAGTTGGCACATGTTTCTCTCATTTTTCATGTGAGCTCCACCCACCCATCTCCTAACAGGTGCTTAGTGCCTTTACACTGACTATTTAACATTGCCTTCCCACCTGTCTGTGAAAGGCATTCCTATCATGATCATTTTTTCTCTCTCTTTAATGGTTTAAATTTGCCTGCACTGGGTCCCATTCACAGAGTTTTTTAATTGTTAGTTGGTTGGTCTATCACTGTTAATGCTTTAAATAGAACCCACATACACACAGACACACACACTGGCAATAATATGTTGGTTTAACTCAGTTGAAGCACACTGCCTATTAGGAATTTACCCAGTAACAGTTAAGCTAAGTTGGGTGGGTGGGATGGGAAGAATATCTGTAGTAGGGTTGCTTCTTCCAGAGCTAATCTGATGTTCCAGATGTGGAAATGGCAGAGTTACATGTTCTCACTACTCTTAAGCCTAAGAAACATTTCTTCTTTTTTTTTTCATCGTCACCCGAGGACATTTTTTTGCATCTATCTTCAGATAGAGCGGGAGGGAGAGAGGGAGGAAGAGAGAGAGAGAAACATCGATGTGAGAGAGACACATCGACTGGTTGCCACCCACACAACCCCAACCAGGGCCAGGGACAAACTGCAACCGATGTACGTGCCCTCAGCAGGAACCGAAACCAGGTCTCTCTGGTCCACGGGCCAACACTCTAACCGCTTAGCCAAACCAGCCAGGGCTAAGTGTGTGTATTTTTAGTTACAGAATGCAAAACATACTTATTTGAATAAGCATTAAAGTGGTACCTCCACATTTTTACTAAAATTATAACCACTTAGTTTTACTGTGTAAAATAAATCATGTTTTTGACTTGAACCAAATCTCAGCAATAATTTTTTTAAATGTCTGTCTCATAGGTAACAGCAACATTTATCGTGAACAGACACTAGTGAGACAATATGTGCTACTAATAATTTGAATGTAATGGATTCTTCCTATATTTGAAAAAAAATATGAGTAAAGTGAAATATGAATAGCAATTTGCAAAAGACGCCCAATCTGACACTCAAATACAAATGCAATATTGCAGTTTTAATTTTTTTCTTGATTTTTATTAGGGCATACATATGCATTTCTTATATTTATATGATTTTAATTATTTCATATTTTAGAATATGTTTCCAAATCCTCATGTACTACAGCGATTTTAGCATCCCAAAGTCCCCGAATTCTCACTCAGCTCCTCAGATTTCAGGAGTATCCACTGCTGGTGTTATTTCCCTGGTGAAAGATCTTTCCACCTTTCTCCTGATAGCATTCTGACATATCCTACATCCTCAGTGATGTTGGCTCCATTAAGTAATGGCTCACTCGTAAGATTCAGTCAATGTCATGTGATGAACAAAGCTGAGGGTATTCATTTCTAGTTCCTTTCCTCATTGCAAGGAAAAAGAAGAATATTTATTGAGTACTACAGGCCAGACTCCACAATGATGCCTCATAACAAGCTTTTACCAAGGAAATGAATAGCTTTGTTTTATAAATGAGAAAAATGAAATTCATAAAGCTATTTTAACTCGTTTCAAAGTTTAGTCATATAGTAAGTAGCAGCGCTAGATTTCAGATACAAATGTATCGGGTTCCGTGGCCCACTGTGTTCCATTACTTCATCCTGTCTCCCTCCTTTGCTTCTAATTCTGATTAAGAAACACAGAAGAAAAGAAAGTAGAAATGATACTTAGGTGTGCCCTCCAGACAATGTACAGAGTTGTTCTGGCATGTTGCCATGGCATTTTTCTGATAGACTAGAGCTGTGAGCTCATCTGATAAGCTACTCAAGGTCAGGCTACAGTTACTTCACAAGAGAAAATTTCAAGGTAAAATGGGTGCTGCCAAAAATGCTTTTGCCTGGTCAGGGAGTGATTCACCGGATACATGTGAGATAATTGTGAGCAAGGGTTATTATGTTATTGAAGGTGCTGTGCTTAGACATAACTTAAGTTTGAGGGTCTATCATTCAATATCTCACATGAGCTAACTTTTTTCTTTTTAAGTTTTCAAACCTACACATGCATTTTTTCTTCCTAATTAATATTAGCCTTTAAAAAATTACATTTCTTTTGATTTGACTAAATAGGTCAATTTTCATATCATGCAATATTGTTCCTAGAGCATAATGGTGTTACATATGTCCAAAGAGACATTACCCATCCCATCAGATATAAAATGACCTTTAGACACTGACAATAGAATATTTTGAGATGCTATTAGATTAAATACATGGCATCTATGACCAGTATTTTAATAGATGACTCATAGGACTGAATTTGTTCATTTCACCTTTGTTCTCAATGAGAGATGATCTCTTAACCAAGAAAATGGATTATATGTATATATTTAAAATAGTGTTAAATTTCTTGCCAGTAGAACTGTTTTCTAATAAACAAAAACCAAACTGTTCAGAATCAAGATGTACTGTATTCTTTAAAATATTTTGAAATAATTAACATCGAGTCTTTTCCAATAATTTGCTTTCAATATCAAATACATATGAACAATGTTTAATATTTCTATAGTGTTTCACTGTTCAGAAGACATTGTTACATATATTGTCTCTTCATGACACTGTTAACAGATAGGTCTTATTTAGTGGGGAAAAAAAATTCAAGTACTCGAAAGGATTTCAAATCACCTTTAAAGCAAAGTTTGAGTACATGGGAATATCAAGGGGCTGTGTGTCAACTTGGGAAACATTTGCCAGTTTTCTGTATTAGAAGACGCCAGAATAAGGGATGCTAACTACCTATGTCTGGCCTTCAGCTGTGATGTCTTCAATACCTGATTTTGGCAACATTCTGTGTTTGGATGTACATTAACTAAATTCATATACCTGGCAAAAAAGAAAATAAAAGAGTTTCAAAGTTTTAGTGTAAAATAAGAAGTCGCTCTTACAAGTCCTAGAATATCTGAAGTCCTTTCAATCATCACAGCCTCTTTCTGTAGACATATCTTTTTATTATTATTATTAATTTATTTTTGTTACAGATGTTTCTCCTTTTTCCCCGTAGACACCCTTCTCCCTATTCCCCCCACCCAAGCATTGTTGTCTATGTCCATTGGTTACACATACATGAATAAGTTTTTTGGTTTATCTCATCCCTCCCCCCTGCCCCTCTCCTCTGAGGTTTGTCAGTCTGAACCATACTCCTTTCTATGTCTCTGGGTCTGTTTTGTTCATCAGCTTTTTCTGTTCATTATATTCCACAAATAAGTGAGATCATGTGGTATTTGTCTTTCTCTGATTGGTTTATTTCGCTTAGCATAATACTCTCCAGGTCCCTTCGGGTGTCCCAAAGGATATGAGATCTTTCTTTCTTAGAGCTACATAATGTTCCATTGTGTATATGTACCACAGCTTTTTTATCTCCTCATCTATCGATGGACACCTGGCCTGCTTCCAGATCATAGCTATTGTAAATAGTGCTGCTATGAACATCAGGGTATGTATATTCTTTCTGATTGGTGTTTCAGGCTTCTTAGGGTATATTCCTAGAAGTGGGATCACTGGGTCAGATGGCAGTTCAATTTTTAATTTTTTGAGGAAACACCATATCATTTTCCATAGAGGCTGCACCAGTCTGCATTCCTACCAGCAGTGTACTAGAGTCCCCTTTTCTCCACACCTTCGCCAACACTTGTTGTTTCATGATGTGTTGATGGCAGCCATTCTGGCAGGTGTGAGGTGATACCTCACAGTCGTTTTAATTTGCATCTCTCTGATGATTAGTGACATTTAGCATTTTTTCATATGTCTCTTCACCATTTGTATGTCCTGTTTGGAGAGGTGTCTATTTAGATCCTCTGCCCATTTTTTAATTGGAGTCTTTGTCTTCCTTTTGTTGAGTTGTTCTGTGGACATATCTTTATGAGAGCTTTATTGGTCTGAATAGCTAGACTATGCCATACTAGCAAATAAACCCTGAATTCTCATTGGCTTAGCATCACAAAAGTTTACATATTGCTTATTTAATATCTTATGTGAGTTGGAGATTCTTTTCCATCCAATAACTCATATTCAGGTGTCCTCTGTGTTTTATGTACCACCTTTACCCATGGCCTCCGTGGTAACCAGCCTGCCAGTATTCCTTCATTTTCTGGTCTTCACACCCTGGTATAGTCCCTTTCCACATTGTGCCAAGATTGGTCTGGGTGACCAACCACATACAGCACAAGGAATAGTATGTCACTTTCATATTTACATTATGCAGGATTACAGCTTCTGCCTTGTGTTCCCTCTCTCTCTCTTGCTCTTGGATTTCTTGCTTTGGAGAAAGTAAGATGCCTCGCTGTGAGAGACCCATATGGGAAGAAATTGAAATATCCATCCAGCAGCCATAGGGGAAATATGGTCTTCTAACAACCACATTTGATCTTGAAAGCAAATCCTTTAGTCAGATTGTCTTGAGATGACTGCAATAGCACCTTCATTGAAACTTAATAACAGACTCTGAGACAGAACAATCTAATTTTCTCACAGATTCCTGACCCTTTAGAAACTGTGAGATAATATATTTGTTGTTTTAATTTTTTAAAAATCTAGGGTTAAGTTGTTATATGGTCTCTTAAGTTGTCATGGTAGGAGAAGTGTGAACTAGAAAAAAATATACTGGCTTTTAACTACCTTTGCCCCAAAACTACACATGTCAGTTGTATCCATAATTATTTGGCCAAAAGCAATCACATTGTGATTGAAAGTGGGGCTGAAAAGTATACATGAATCTCGTGTCTCTCATAGAGACCATACAAAGAGTTAAAAGATTTTTAAACTTGCATAGACTGAAAACAGGGCAATTTAGAGGAATCATGTACTTAATGGCATAAAGCTAACATAAGCTGGTAGATATATCCACTTCACATTTTGAATCTCTGCCAATAAAAGTAACTTAGCATATCAGGAAACTTTGCTAAGTTAATTACTGTGCAAAGAATCTAGGGTACCAAGATAATAGAAACCAAGGAAGTTGGAGAGACAAACATATTAATAGATTACTTTAATATAATGTGTCAAGTGCTCTGGCAGATGGTTATAGGATGCAGTGGAAGCAGACAGAAGAGCACTTCATTCTAACTGGGGGATTAGAGAAAGATCCAGAGGGAGATGACACCTACACTGAGTTCTAATGCAGAAATTCAAGATACGCAGGTGAAGAAAATTGGGTGAGGATGTACTAAGCAGAGGAAACAACATGAGCAAAAATCAAAGGTGCGTGAAATAGCATGGGCTACGAAGAGAATGTTAAGCAATCGGGTAACTCAAGTGTAACTGCAGATGAGGAGAGTCTGGGGATGAGGCTGGAGCATTAGATAAGGGTTGGGCTACGAAGGGCCTTGTGTACCATACTGAAGATCTTCGTTGGCTTTGATACTGTAATTTAAAGGGAGCCTCAGAAGATTTTAAGGAGAGTGCTGCCATTGGTTTGCATTTTTCATTAGAGCATTCTGGGGATAATGTGAAGAATACATCCAAAAGGGGAAAGACTTGTGAAGCTTTTACACTGGAGTTTGAGTCCTTTTTGGGGCTCATTAAATCAAGCCTACTTCAATGAAAAAAAAAAAGATAATAAAAGACAATCAAAATTCTCTAAATAATTGCTTTGAAGAAATTTTCTACATGCTGTATAAGGTAGGAAAAGAGAAAAGAAGAAAGTAAGAAAATGAGGAGAAAAACAATAAAGGAAGGGAAAAGGAAGAAGACTAAAATATAGGAAAAACTGGTGCTATTTTTGCTTTGCTGAATATTTAAATTTGAGAAGAAATTTCTGTTTACATAATGTTTCATATTTTTTTCCTGAAAGATGTATGTATGAATCTTACATGTCATGGCTTTATTAACACTTTCCAATATTCTATACAGTTTTCACTAAAAACCATTTTTATAATAACTTATTTGGGGGGTTTCAAAAAGTTACTATACTCCTAGCCACCCTCAGCCTCTATTTATTATTTTTAATTTTTTTTCTTTTCTTTATTGATTTCAGAAAGAGAAGAAGGGAGAGGGAGAGATAGATAGAAACATCGATGAGAGAGAAAAATGATTGGCCGCCTCCTGCATACCCCCAATAGGGATCGGGCCCACAACCTGGGCATGTGCCCTGACCAGGAATCGAACCAGCGACCTCTTGCTGCATGGGTCGACGCTCAACACTGAGCCACACCAGCCGGGCATACACCCTTAGCCTTTAGATAATTTTTTAGCCTCACACTGAGACCCAAAAGATGAATAATTTTAGATCTAATAAAAATGTTTATGTTTTCCAATGAAATGCCCAATTTTTACTCCAACTTGCTTGTAATTTTCTGAAGATGCTTATTTGAAAATATATTCTAAATGGCATTTTTATCATTCAAATAATCAATGGAGATATCACATTGACCCCAGGTTAAAAGAGAATTACAGGGAACATTTCTCTATAAGTCGACATGGTAACACTTCAAAATGTCTAAACCTGTGGTTAGTTTAAAAAAACTTTACACAATGGAGTATGGAGATGTATTACAAATTTAAACACCTGAAATTTATATAATGTTACTAACCAATGTTACACACAATACAGTTATTTTTAAGAATTAAAATAAAAATATAGGGGAAGTTTTAAACCTGGAAATAAATAAATGTATATATTTTAAAAAAAACCTTTCATTTGCTATTCCTGGGTCACAATGGAAATACAGTGGTGATTACATATTGTGATATTTTCTAGATTTTCAGTGAGCTCTTATTCCTACGGAGTGACTCTAAAATGAATTTATAATGGACATGGTTTGTAACCATGTGGGACCTCGACATTACCACTACATGGCTAGCAATGTGGTCAAGAAGGCACTGTCTATAACACATTTCATCAGTTCAGAATGAAGTTGATGAGTCATCCACTTTGGTAGCGAACTGTTTTGCTTATAAATACCATTTTGAAGCCAATTTGTCTTTTCTAAAATGTGCAGATTGTGCTAATCTGTCTGGATAGTAGTGTGAAGGTGTGGTTAAGTGCTTATGAAACCATTTGTTCATTGGGTGAAACTGAGTCAACTTTTTGTTTTGATAAAATAGCTTAAAACTCACTCTCCAATTAGAATACTTATGTAAAAGTTCCTCAATTTTAGAAAGCTTAAAAAATATATATTAACAAATCTCGTTAGCTGGTGCAGGAAAGGACTTCATAATTATTGGGACAGTCACATGCTTGGGCTTGATTTACATTTCAGACACAAGAAGCCTGGGAAGACCTTGTTCTTTAAAGTATCAGAAATGGGTATGGTGACTCATACTCAGAGATTCCTGAAAGGCAGTAACCCTAGTTTATAGATTTATATGTTTTATTTTTCCCAGGCATAATGAATTTTGTAACTAGTCACTGAAAGGAAGCCAAACTATCTCGGTGGAAAAGGGAAATAATTTAAGAACTTAAAAACTCATAAATGGAAACAGGTGCATTTGCACACACACACACACACACAGAGACATATTTGGGAGGTTGCATTATATGGCTAATAGAATTTTAACACACTCTAGTTTTTTTCACGTACTTGTAAGAACGTACCTCCTGAACTTTAAAAATACAAAAACTGGTTATAAGGCCTTGATTTTCCCTAAGTCGAGATATTTTCAACTATCCTCTGAGTTGAAAAAGCAACAAACTAGCTTTTAGGGAAGTAAAAACGATAAGTACACTAGAGATGAGTAAGTCCTTCAATTAACAGGAAGGAGCATCTCTTGGTCTCTTGATCATTATACTATAAGGTAATTCTCTTGAACAGACTCAATATATTCTTGTTTTAGAGCCTTCACAGTTTCTAACCTCTCTGACCTTCTCATGGCTGGCTCTTTCCCAGTTCACATGTCATATCTTCAGACAAGGTCTCCAAGAAGGCTCAGTCTGAATCATCACCCCCGCCCCCGCCATGTACTATGATGCCATCCCATTTTATATTTGTCATAGAATTTATTACTACTTGAAATTATACTCTTGGTTTATTTGTTAATTTTTCTGTATCTCCCTTAAGTATCATATAAGTTCCCTGAGGATAGATCCTTTATTTATTTATTTTTTTTTTGGCAGGTACATCCTCAGTGTCTAGAACAGTGCTGGGCATGCAGCAATTTTTAGCTACCAAATGAATTAAAATATGAGACTTCCACCAGGAGACATACTTTAGTTAGGAGTGCATTTTTAGAATAGGCATTGCAGGCTTTAAGTTTCTTTTATATAAAATTTTAAACAAAACTGCAGTAATTTGAATTTTGTTTGTGATAATTGTGGTGAAAATCTTAAGGAACTCACACACTTTAAAATGAATATTATATAATGACTAAAGTAAGGATTCGAGAGAACATCTACAAATCTCTCCCCAGTACTGAGATCCCCTTGACGTTACCATGAAACTATTTGGCTCTTGTTATGAAAAACAAGTGGGATTTACAAAACTGTTCCGGGTTTGTTTGTTTTTGTTTTGTTCTGTTTTTTTCCTTCCCTCAAGGAAGTTATACCAAGATCCTTCCAAATAACATGATATATTTCTGCAATAACTGAGGAGAACATGGAATGTACAAAATTCTTACTTCAGCCCTCTTTGCTCTTGGTTTCAAAGTAATTCTTAGTTGTTGTTTTTATGTTCTTATGAAAGTCGAAGGAAACATTTGACCATTTGTGTCCCAGATTCAGTAAGAGAGCTGAGACTGAATGTTACCAGGACTCCACTCTTTCTGTAATAAAACATATCCTCATCTGAGCCGAGGATGTTTCAGGAATACCCAGAGAGCTCAGCATCAGGAATCCTTTGTCATTCTACCCATCGTCAGTGACATGACAATACTGGTCACAAATACACTAGATCGTGAAGACAATTGAAAAAAAAAGTCGTACTTTGAGACGGAGCCCAAGAGCAGAGTTGGTAATAGCTGAATAGTTCCAGACACTTCATTTAATGAGGAATAAGGAAAAAAAATAAACCCTTTTGGCTAACTCTGGACATTACATTCCTGAAATATTCATCAAATTATAAATTTTTATTTTTTGATTGATTTTTAATATGCTTTTAGTGATTTTTTTTTTTTTAAGAGAGAGAAATAGAAACATCGATGTGAGAGAGGCACATCAATTGGCCGCCTCCTGCGTGCCCCCTACTGGGGATCAAGTCTGCAACCCAAGCATGTGCCCTGACGGGGAATCAAACTGGGACCTCTCAGTTCATGGGATGATGCTCAATCCACTGAGCCACACTGGCCAGGCTCAAATTATAAATTTTTAAAAATCGAAGTGCTGTCTTGTCCAGACAAGGGAGGCACTGATAATTCTAGAAGACCTTGACCAATTAAACCAGTTTTATCAATATTTCTCATTATTGTGAATGAAGTAAATTGCAGTAGAATTTACACATTAAGCTTTTTAGAGTTTTTATATGGCCCTAATTACATAACTCCTCAATGTTTTAGTTAATCCTACAACAACCTGTGTGATTGGGCTATTAGTCACTCTTTTCCCCAGGTAGTAAGTGACATTTACTATTAAAGTGCTACTATTGTGTTAGTGTTTGAATAGCTTCCGATACTATCACTTTGCTTCCCTGTTTCTGAACACGAAATAAACACAGTGCTGTTCTCCATTCCCATTTCTCCTTGGATAGTACAACTATGCTAGTGTGTGTAATAAAAATATAATGTGTGTAATTTAAGGAAAACACAAATTTTCACATACATTTTTTTTGTAAACTCAACTGTAAAGGTCTAGAGTTTCAGGGACTAATCACCACTGCCCCAGTGATCAGTAACTTGCTGTAGGTACCTGGTCACAGAGAGGGGAAGAAGAGTAGCAGCAGAATTAAGCCTGGCCCAGACTTTCTCTCCTGGTAAATAGGAGTTTGTAAGACTTCTCTGAGTGTTCAGTCACAGTCAGCAATGGCAGTACCTACAGATGGTTGGTGTGAAGTCACGCAGATATATTTTTATCATCGAAACGGAGGTACAAGCAGCATAGGGAAGCAAAGGGCTCAGACCAACTGAAGCAGCAAAGGGTGCACACAAAAAATAAAGCAACCTGAACCAAAACACAGGTTTTCTAGGGCTTATCTAATTTGGAGCTATTTCCTTTTCTTATTTCATTCAGCAAATATTTATTGAACACCCACAAGGTGTAATCTGTTCTATTACATTCTGTGGAGGAAACACAGGAGCGAATGCAGCATGGTGCTTACCTACAAGGAATTTCTAATCTTGTGGGAGAGACTAGCATGTAAACAATAGACTACAGTAAGAGTGTTACTGAAGAGGCATATATACTAAGTGTTAGAACATGGAAACATAAAAGTTGGATCTGACTTAGGGTAGGAAGTACTCCTTTGTTTAGCAGGTAGCATTTGAGGTATTGGCATATAAGTATAATTTTGAAAAGTTCCAAAGCATGAATAGAAATTACACCTAAGTTGATGAAGTAGCCAGAGAAAATTTATGATTGCTTGCAGATATATAAATAACTATGCTGAAATGTCACTCAGGGACGTCTAGTAAAACACAGGCTTTCATGAACTTTTCTGGGTAATTTCAAGTAACAGAGACTTCAAGTAATCTCCTCTGATGCTTTGTATTGCTTTTATGGCTTATTTAATGGGTATCTGCCACACAGATACCTGTTCTGTTAAATTATGGTAGATTTGATATGAAAAGTGTAAAATCCCTGGAGTTAATTGAAAATAAGTCCTGACATATCAGAGTTCCCAAAGGAAGATTAGTCTAGGGCAATGTTAAGAAGTGAAAGTTATGAGAGATCAGATACTGGGAAGCCAGCTCAGAGGCTGTTGAGACTTTTCAGGAAAGTGATTATAAGAGTAAAACCAAGACAATGGAGTTGAATACAGAAAAATAAATGAAACAAATATACAAGACATTTTGGAGATAGATCCTGGCAGCCCATCAAATGTAGGGTTTTGATGGGAACAGAAATAATCTTCTGATTAATGGACATTTTTGCCTAAAGAAAGAATATTGATTTTCTTCTTCTTCTTTTTTTTAATCCTCACTTGAGGATATTTTTCTATTTATCTTCAGATAGAGTGGGAGGGAGGGAGAGAGAGAGAGAGACAGAGAGAGAGAGAGAGTAACATCAACGTGAGAGGGACACATCGACTGGTTACCTCCCATACAACCCTGATCAGGGCCAGGGATGAACCGCAACTGAGGTACGTGCCCTTGACTAGAATCGGACCTGCGACTCAATGGTCCACAGGCTGATGCTCGAACCACTGAGCAAAACCAACCAGGGCTGGTTGCCTTATTTGTCTTTTTCTTAACATAGACAGAAAGTGTAGAAAGAAAATCAAATGTTGGGAGGAGAGGGGTCAACATGAACTTGGCCAAGGCAGGTTGAGTTGGAATTACTAGAGTATAGCTGTTCAATAGGAAGTGGGGCTTACTTTCCCACATGCCACTCACAATTAGTTTACTACTCAGAGATTGTTTTCTTTTTGATTATGCAAGCAATGTATACAGTTTATGTGAGAACTGCTTAGGAAATGTCTTCTGGAATAATTAAGAACATGCAAGGAAATGTAAATTTGTTAATAGATAAATCAAGAGGCAAGAACTTTATTTGCAACAGTAAAATTCATTGGTTCAATAAATAGCCATTCTGTGTCCATAACAGCTTAACAAAACAGGCAAAGCTCCTTCCCTTAGGAAACTTATATTCTAGTGGTAACATTTAAAATATATTTTGACAGTAGGACCAACAGGATCTGCTGATGGATTGCATACAGGTGGAGAAAAAGAGAGGAGTCAACATTGTCATGGCAAGTAAATAGATATTGGTGCCATTTATTGAGATATAGGATGCTGGGGGGTGGGTATAGGTTTCAAATAGGGAGGGAGAGAGAATCAAAAACTATATATTGGAGATAGTTCAGAGAGGTGTATCATGAGCATTTGAATATCAAGTCGGGAGTTTAAGTCAAACCAGATGAAGTAAGCCTGTGATTTATAACCAGTCATGTTTATGTCCATGTCTTTTCACATATTCCCCATAGATACGAAAGACTATTGAAGGAACTGTGTAGTGAATACAAAATTCTTTCTTACATATTATTTTAGTCTTGGCTTTCTCCCATATGATATCATCACAGATATGTGTCCTTAAATTGGGAAAAGGATCACCTTGAGCCACGAATCAAGAAACAAGAACAAAAAATTAGGATGGATGGTAGAAATTTTATTTCAGGGCCCATGCCTGACTGACTTATTGAGTCGGATTTTAAGGGGTGGTAACTCTAGAATTGACATTTTAAATACGGCTCCAGTACACTGAGTATGGGAATCCCTGCCATAGGAAAAGGTAAAAGTAAACTTCCTATTATATGAGGCCTATTTGGGGCAGCCAATTTGAAAGCAAGGTGATTGTACATTGGACACAAATTCAAGTGTGTCTATAAAGAGGTATCAGAGGAGAGAACATAAAAAGACCTGCTTCGAAACTGGCTTAGGCAAAAGAAAGAAAGAGAGAAAGAGGAAAGTGAAGGGGAGGGGAGGGGAGGGGAGGGGAGGGAGAAGGAAAGAGTAGCAAAAGACAACAGGAAGTGTTGAAGGAGAAAAAGGAAGGGTTAAATGTGTTGGAGTTCCAAAAGTCTAGTGATAACTTTGAAATAACAGTTACATAAAATTTTGAGCAGAGGTATCAGTGGGCACATTAGCTCAATTTATCATTGTTGTAGTCAGTACACGTTGTTTGTTACCCAACTTTAGCAAAAGAGGACATTTCAAAAGTCTGGCATGACAAGTAGAATTCACAGCAAAGAGAATTAGTAATGCAAAGATTTAAAAAATTCTGGAGAAAAATAGAATTAGTAATGCACAGGTTTTTTTGCATTTTTTAATTTATGATTTTTATATATGAAGTCATTGTTTCAGGATGAAAATGAAATGTACTTCCTTTTACTGTGTCCCTTGAGCCATTAAACAAAATCTACATATATATTTCTATGCATAATAAATGTAGTTAATCAGTATATCATGGAAGGAATCTGAGGGTTGCTATGAAAAGGTGTTTGATCACATAAAAGCATGTGAAAAGCTGGCTTTGATTTATATCTATTAATTCTGATTTATTCAATTATAAATGTGAGGAGGTATTAGTTACAAACTAGATACTAGGATTATTTGAAAAATCTTAAGTTGGTTGTCTACCCCGGTAACACTAGGCAAAGTTTTATTTATTTTTTCGTAACAGGTTTAAAATAGTGACCTAAAAGTGTCTATGTTTCATTTGTCTACATTCCCATCTTCCATGGTTATAGATAGTTGAGTTGTTAGGGCAGTATCTCCTACATTTCTATTGTTGACTCAACATTATTAGAAAAGGGGAGTAGAATATAATATTCACTTAACATTATTAGGAAAGGGGAGTAGAATATAATATTCACTTAACATTATTAGGAAAGGGGAGTAGAATATAATATTCACTTAACATTATTAGGAAAGGGGAGTAGAATATAATATTCACTTAACATTATTAGGAAAGAGGAGTGAATATAATATTCACTTAACATTATTAGGAAAGGGGAGTAGAATATAACAAATCTTAGAGTGAAAGTTTCTATTCCAAGTGTAAAGGATTAGGTTTTGCTTATTTTCAATAGCTTTGGGATGAATATGATAGTATTGGAAACATTAATTATTTGCAAGTTCATTTATTTAAAATTCTAATAGGAGAATATACGGGGGTAGGCAAAAGAGGTTTAGAGTTGTGGTATGGGAAATACAGCATTTATTCTTGTATTATTATAATTATAACCTGCATGTCTTTTTCCATATGAACAACTGCAACCTACTTTTGCCTACCCCTGATTTGCAATAGTAAATGAAGTAGAATTCGTTTTAAACATGTTCTTCATATTGTAAGCCATATTCTCTCTCTCTCTTTTTTAATATGTTTTTTTTTTTTAATTGATTTTTTAGAGAGAGAGATAGAAACATCGATGTGAGAGAAAAACATCATTCGGGTGCCTCCTGCATGCCCATAACCCGGGCATGTGCCCTGACTGGGAATGGAAGTGGGACCATGCTTAATCCACTGAGCCACACCAGCTGGGCCCATATTCTTTTTTTAAAAATAACAAGCATGTCATCTGAAAACACTGATCACTTATTAGAATTTTTTAAATGATTTAATATATAATTAAATATGGATGTATATTTTCAAATTTCAAATCAGGAAATGTATCTGAGATGCTAACTAATCTCAAACTATGTGTTATTTCTACTTCACTATCAACATGATAGGACTTAAAATATTAATATTAGAGTCTAATTTTATAATAAATGAGATGAACAAAGTCAGAAATAAACTTGAGATTTACTTTGGGAAATTCTGTCCTGTTCTGTTTGGCTTCATAATAGTTAATTTCCATAGTTTGGTATTTAATTATGTTTCTTTTTCACTCAGTAGGCTGGAAGTATGACTTAAAATACTAAATCAATGAGATATTAATGATAGTTCTTTATTTTTAAATCTGGTGCTTTCTTAATGAAGAAGACAGAAAATGAGATTTTAATAAAAGGAAAAAATGGAGAAGGAACATGAGAAACTCTGACTACCTTTATTCTTTGACATGTTTACACTTCTCAGAGATTGTTCTTCTCTAAGTTAATGTAGAAGGATGAAGATAATACCTATGCTTGTAGCCTGGGTGGTCCTCCAGAGAACCCTGACTGAATGAGTCAAGAATATGTTGTTCCCTCAGGAACCTTAAATTTACCTTTAAGTCTAATCATACTGTAACACTAATAAGAAACCCTAACTGTACCCTAACACTAGCAATGCTAACTAACCCTAACTTAACAGTAACCCCAAAACTAACTCTGAATCTGATTGTAGCCATAACCCCATTGTCTCCTAATTTTGACCTGAAAACCAGATGTAAACTAAACTCAACTTTACCTCTAAAACGTAAGCCTAAAACTAACCACAGTCCTATCTCCATAACTAACCATAAAACTAACCCCAGCCATAGCTCTAACTCAAGCCGTAACACAAACCCCAAACCTTTCTCTAATCCTGCCTCTAACCATAACCTGAACCTCAAACCTATCTTACACTAACTAACCTAACCATAATTCTAACCTCAAATGTACCTCTAATTCTAACTTGAACTCCACCCTGCCCCAACACTACCTCTTACCCCAAACCTACCTAAGACCCCCAACCAGAATATAAATTTCAATCCTATTCCTAATCCTAGCTCTGACACTACACATAGCTCCAAATGTATCTCTAATGGATAGTCTAAAACTAAACACAACCCTATCTTGAGTCCCAGTCCTTACACTAACCTCAATTCTACCTATAATCCTAACTCGAATATCAGCACCAAACGTGTCTCTAACACAATCTATAACCCTAACTCCAAACTGACCTCAAATCTAACTCTAATTCCAATTATAATCTAACTCTGCCTCAAACTATGACCCTAAAAATAACCCTAACCCTTTTCATATACTAATGCTAACACTAACCCCAAATCTAACTCTAATTCTAATTATAAACCCATTCCCTATGATTTACCCAGAACCTGTCTTTAATACTAAAAAATTCAGGCCTACCCTTAACCCCACCCTAACTGCAATCTACCTCAATCCCCAAATCTAACACAAAACTTACCTCAAAATTTAGCCTTAACCAAAACCCACATTCTACCTATAACCTCAATCCCATACTTAGCAGTAAACCTAACCCTAAAACTAATCCCAATCCTTATCTGGACCCCAACCCTAATACTACCCACAACCCCATTTTTAACACTAACCTTAGGTTTTAAAGTAACTCCAAAGCAATCTCTAGTCCTAACCCTAACATTAACACTCCCGTCTGTTTTTAACTCTATGTCTAATGCTAAAAGAAAGCCCAAACCTACTTCCTACTCTAACCTTGAAATTAACCCTAACACTATCTCTAACCCTAACATTAACCTCAAACCTACCTGTAACTAACCCAAATCCCACCCTAACCCCAACTATAATTCCGAACCCGATCCATAATTTATCTTAGCGCCCACTAGTGTTCTGAGCATCACTGTTTGCTTCATTCCCTTCCTTCTTTCCTTACTGCCTTTTTTTTTTAATTTATTTTTGTTACAGATGTTTCTCCTTTTCCCCCCATTGACACCCTCCTCCCCCTCCCTCCCTGCCCCGTCCCCAGTTTTGTTGTCCATGTCCATTGGTTATGAGTACATGCATACAAGTTCTATGGTTCATCACTCCCCTCCCCCACCCCCTCTTCTGGCAATTGTCAGTCTGTACCCTACTTCCACGTCTCTGGGACTACCCTGTTCCTCAGACTGTTATGTTCATTATATTCCAGAAATAAGTGAGCTGCCTTTTAATAATGAATCAGAAGAAAGCACTGTGCAATCTGGGTCTTAGAACAATTGTATTATCCAGGAATATTCCTGCTGCATGTGACAAGACACAAACAAACTAGCTTAACAAAATTAAGTAAATGTGTGTGTTTTGAAGTGGGACAAGGGGCAGGGGTAACTGGCTCAAAGAACTGAAAAGTCCAGATTGCCTGGATTCACAGATACCTGAATTCAAAGGTCCCAGTACTGCCATCTGGCTTTCGTCTGTCTCCAACTCCAGACTGTCTCTCCCTGTTGGCTTCATTTTCAATTTTCCTCTGATTACATGGCTATAACTCCAGGCCTATAACTTACCTGGACCAATTCCAGTGGTTAAGGGTCTGCCTTTTGGCCCTGGAAGTTGAGTTGGTTAGACTGCCACCCCTATACAGCGATGTTGCAGCTTCAATCCCTAGTCAGAGTACATACAAGAATCAACCAGCGAATGCATAAATAAATGGAACAACAAATCAATCTCTCTCTCTCTCTCTCTCTGCCCCTTCTCATCAATAAAAAAAAAAAAAAAAAAAAAGTCTTCCCTTTTTTATGGTTGTTCAAGCCTAAATCCCAGGACTAGTTTAGATTGAACCTAGTTGATTTTACTTGGATCAAACTGCCATTCTTAACTAATCATGATTAAACTGAAATTATCATCTGCTTATGCCCCTCTCACACAGGAGTCTAGGGGAACCATGCCATTGGAGGCATTTATATGAAGAGTGGGAGGCTTGGGGGGTTCTCCAAAAGAAAAAATGAAGTTATTGTTAACAGGAGAAAGAAAAAAAGGCGCTTGATGGCAGAAAACACTAATGTCCTCTACAAATTTTGAGGAAGACTTTTTCTTCATTATGTCTAGCCCAACTTTGTAATTTTAGGAATGAGAATATTGTGAGTTTGACCATTATTTTAATGCAACATGTCACAAAGTTTGGGATGGATCAGCATCTTAAAAATTTGGAGACTACTTAAGTAAAGATGTTTAGAAAGGAAAGAATTGAATACTTTCAAGAATGTAAACACTGGCCTATCTTGGGTGAGGCAGGTACTTGCTAGGAAAAGCTGACTCATGACTTCATTCTCTTTCTAACTCTTAATAGTCCTTTTTCGTCTATAAATTTATCTCCTTTTTTTTTTTTTTTTTTTTTTGCCAATTTATCTATCCCAAGTACACATATCCAAATTTAAGCATTAGATTGATTTTCCTACTAATATATTATTTTAAAAAGCAATGAGAAGGTATGGACAAAATATAATCACACATTTAAGAATAATAGTGTTCAATGTCTTTTGTGCACTTGAAAAAATTGCATTTGTTTTATTTTGGGGGGAAAAAGCAACAAGAAGATGTAATTGGGGGATGATTTAAAGCTAGCAAAAAAAACATTCATTATAATTAATGATATGAGAAAAATATTATATTAAAATTCCAGATATCTCCTGTTTCTGTGAATGAAATGAAAAATTCATAAGGGAAGGATTTAATCAGTCTGTCAAAAATCTAAATCCATCACAACATTATTCATTCACTGCACACTCTCAATGTGTTTGGGACTTGAATGAATACATTTTGTAAAATCTACATTTTGTGCTGTGAACGTGAATGAGAACAGCAGTGGTTAAGGGTTGATCTTTGGTGCCGGAGAAAGGTGGGATCTGCCACTCACTGTCCCAGGTGAGCACGCCCATCCATCTGATTTCTCCACCTGGAAGATCCACTCTGATTGCAGCAATCAAGATGAAAATGTTTATCATTTATGATCTTTCCTTAAAAAAAAAAATAGGTGAGCCTAAATGCTCTTTCAGTATATGTATTATCTATCCTTACAATGTTCTTTTCAAGAATTCAATTGTACTGTAATGTTTGTGCCTGTTTGTTTTCTTGTTTCCTAAAATTTTTATTAGTTATTTTTGAAAGTGGGACTTGCAAGCTTAATTCTACAATGGTTTTCAAAACTGTCAATTGTTTAGTAAAGGCATCCATTGTTCTTTCTCCCTTTGCACTGCTTAAAATTTTTCATGATTCCATATATCTCTTTATACTTTTCTAGATCCTATTCTCAATATTAAAATCTATAGAGTAATTTTTATTTTTTTGCCATTCGAGAGAAGACATTTAGTATAATTTTGACTCTTCTTATCTACAATTACAGGCTCAATATATTTTCCATAGTATTATATATTCTATAAATTTTATTCTGTATAATAGCTTTCAGCATTTTTTTGAAGGATGTATACATATTTACAAATTATTTTTGTTTCTTAAATAATGTAATTTGTTACACTATTCAACTATAGTTATTCATACTTTGTTTTTCCAGGGTTGATGTCTTGATTTTGATGTATTTATTGGTTTTGTGGATCCAAATTCCCCTTTCCTGGCAGACAGTATAATTTTATTGGCTTTGCAAGTGAACATAAGTTTGATTGGACATAAAATTCTTTAGTAATAACGTTTTAATGTCTGATTCTGTACACATTTGTCCAAATGTCTTTACACTTTAGTGCTGTAAGGAAATAATTTTAGTCAAACCTGCTCATTTTGCACTTTGAGAATTAATGTTTTTCTTCCTCCCTGATAATCATTCATATTATATGAAAGTGTATGAATATATTCTACCGGTTTGAGTCTTAAGTTTAGAAAATACATCTATTCTTTGTGCTTTATTTTTGTAATAGGGCATATGATTCTTAAACTACATCTATGTTGATTCTATTCTCTTACATAGTTTTATATCATTCTCTTTTTCTACTGAATTTTGGGATGTTTCTCTGCACAGTGTTGGTTTTAGATTATAGTGCCTCGACTATGTTTTTAAATTATTCCCTTGAATTTCAAGTCTCATTGTACTGTTTTTAATTTATCTACCTTTTGTTCTCTATCCTCATCTCATTCTTGAATCTTTACTCTTCTTCCAGAGAGGTCACCATATTCCTTCAGTTTTGGAAAAACTCAAGAAAAATGTTTCCCAAGATTTTCACCTGTTTCTTAGAATACCATTTGTATTTTATTTTTTACTTGGATAAATAAAGATCTCATTTTCTTTCTGTTTGCCTCCATGTTGTATGCTTGTATGGGTACAGAAAGAGTTGAACTGATGAGAGCAGCAATTAAGGTAGACACGTTTGGTGAGTTTTGTGAAATTGTAGAGGATGATCATCTTCTTTTCTTGGGCATTGAAGTTGTTTATATCTTGGAATTCAGGGCAGACAGAGCAGATGTATCAGACTTTCTCTGTCTTCCTTAATGCCATTTGTCCTGTTGCACTTTAGGCAGAGAAGCAAATGTAGTCCAAGAATTTCCATCTAGCTGCATCAATGATGCGACTAGTAAAATTCCACTCACATTTAGAACTTTGCTGTCCCCTTTTCTCTGTGTTTACGTCATGCTCATTATTCAGATAATCGTAACAGAAAGCCTAGAGAACATACATCAAAATACACATATGTTCATTTCAAAAACACATGTATGAAATTCTAAAAGTAAATTTTCATGACACAATTTTAATTTATAATGAGAAAAATGAGATTATTTTTGGTGATTTTTGTACATTTACAAATATCTTATTAAATAGTAGACATAGTATACAAATTATTGTTTTTCTTGCTTAGTAATATTAGTTTATTAGTGATAAAAGAAAAGCCCAGAAAAATAATTTTTCATGGGTATAAATGAACCCATAAATGCTATATAGAATGCTTAGGAGGACTTTGTATAAATTTAAGAGTTATATTTCACTTCCTACCTAACTAGAGGTTAATTTAATATTCTATACTTGAAGAAAATTTTGGGTAGATCTAGTTTTTACCAGGTTATTTAGATCACAAGCTGAAATTTTATAGCAAATGTCTAGAAAATTAGGCCAGAAACATCAATTAACATCTACTTACATTGCTCAGATGTATGATATGATTGCTGTTTTTGTTGCTTTTGAATCGCTTTTTGGCCATTTTGGAACAATTTTAAGAATCTAATATTAGAAAAGAACTAGAGATAAAACAATATTAAAATTAAATGAAAGTTTCTACATTCACAGTGGAGGTAAGTTCAAAGTTATATAAGAGCCGATTTGGGAATAAAAAAAACTTTCAAATAAAATAATATATTAATTAAATTTTAAAGAAATGTTTTAATAACCTAGATAAAATGAAGATTTTTTTCTTTCCTTTTTTTTTTTTTTTTTTTTTTGCTATTCAGGCAGAAGATAATACTTTCTAGCTACATAGATCTGTTTCTTTTCTTTCCACTGCCTATTCTTGCTAACACCCCTTTTTGCCCATTCACCAAATTTAATCTCGTTGGAACATATTTATTGACTACCCATAAGTGTAAGCTACCTCTTTTTTTAGAGATAATACCTCAATTAAAGGAAAAGTCTATCTAAATGCTAGCCTTTGTCATCTTGGCCTTAATGTACATGTCTGACTTCAAGAGATGAGCTATTTTCATTAAATCGCTTTTTGCTAGATAAAGCCCTGTCAAAAGTATGGCAGAAACAAATGGTATGGAGGACAGCACCCCCTTATACACACCCAATTTAAACTTCAGCAGCTCCAATTTTATCAATGTAATATTTGATTCAACATCAAAGTTGATTTAATATATTTCCATTGTAAAAACAATTGGTTTAGAAGAAAATTTCACCTTCCATTTTTCAGAGTTCTCCAGGCTTTATTGATATGTCAAAATTAGAATTGGAGACACCATCATAATTTGGGCAAGATACCCTAAAAGCTTCCTCTCGAAAATTGCCTCTATAAAGAGATAAACTTTGTGCCCTAAGCTTCACATTCTCTCTGTATATGAATGTATAGAATAAAATTCCTCCCAGGATAGAAATTTGTCCTTTGTCCTATATATAAAAACTCATTTGTCAAATAAAATACATTGTTCAAAGCTTGAGAAATAGTTTATTTTTTTCTGATTACTTGCTATATCTCTTATTAAACAATGGTATTCAATACTGTAGTTATGGTTTGTTTTTCTTTGTTTTTTGTTTCTCCCTTGTGGGGCCTATTACATGCCAGTTTGTGTTAGAAGTGCAGGGGACAGAGAAATGAAAAAACAGAAAGAATCCCTGTCCTTGTGGGTCTCATTTCTATCGGGAAACGAGAGACAATGAACAAAAGCAGTAAGTAAATATGTACATTTAAATTTTAGATGAAATTAAGTGCCATAAAAAATATTAAATAGCACCCTGGCCAGTTTGGCTCAGCGGTTAGAGTGTCAGCCTACGGACTGAAGGGTCGAGGGTTTAATTTCCGGTCAAGGGCATGATTTCCAGTCAAGGGTGCATACCTAGGTTGCAGGATCAATCTCTGGCCCTGATTGGGGTCATGCAGGAAGCAACCAATCTAATTGTCCCTCTCACATTGATGCTTTTCTCTCTCTCTCTCTCTCTCTCTCTCTCTCTCTCTCTTTCCCTCCACTCTATTTCAAAATCAATGGAAAAAATATCCTAGGGTGAGGATTAATATATTTTATATATATGTATATATATGTATATATCATGGGAGAGGAGTTGGGGAATGCCTGGTGGGTATGGGTTCACTTTACAATTGGATAGTTAGAGAAGTGCTCATAGAGAAGGTAACATCTGAGCAAAGATCTTCAGAAGGGAGAAAACAGCCCATGCTGATATCCTAGGAAAGAACATTCCCAACAAAGGAAATAGCTAGTGCAAAAACAAAACAAAACAAAAAAAAAAACCCTGATGCACAATTTCACTGAGGATATATGAGGAAAAGTTAGTGGTAGGGAAAAGAGATACAGTTGAGGACCATATGGAACATCTGATAAGAACTTGTAAGCCATTTTAAGAACTTAATTTTTTCCTCCTCTCTAAGTAAGATAGGAATTCGTTGGAAGGGTTTGCGCAGAGAAGTGACTTACATTTTACATGATCACTCTGTTGTTGGGTTGAAAATAGACTGCAAGGGCACCTATTTGATGTCGTATTGACTTTACCTTATCTGCTCAATGCTTAGCTCTCCAGCCTGATTTTCCATTTTTGTGACATTTTGCCTAAAGGCTTTTTCTGTGCTCTCTCATAAGGGCTGTACATACTTTTCTTACTGCTTTTGTTCATTATCTCTCAATTCCTAGTAGAAAAAAAGTACCATGGACCACAGATGAGAAGCACTCTCAACATATGATTCATAGTAGTTGGTGGATAAATACCCCAGCTTTCTCTATCTCTCCTGGATAGGGAAAGTCTGAGATGTGTGTTCTATAGTATCTCCATGAGGGCCCCCGCTTAATTAAGCTCAACTTACTGACAGGTGTATCATGCTCCTTGACATCATTAAAAAATTTTTTTTCCCTTTATTGATTTTTAGAGAGAGAGAAAGGGAAAGGAAGAGAGAGATAGAAACATCAATGAGCGAGAACATCGATCAGCCGCCTCCTGCCTGCCCCCCACTGGGGATCAGGCCCACAACCTGGGCATGTGCCCTGACTTAGAATCAAACCAGTGACCTCTTGGTGCATGGCTCAATGTTCAACCATTGAGCCACACCAGCCGGGCCTGGACATCATTTTTATTAATTTTCTTCCCTTCCAACCTCACTTTTCTGTTTCTTATCAGTATATCTGGTGAAAACTTCCCAAATCAACTACATTTGCTTGAATTCTTTTTCTTATAATTTTTTCTAGGGGAACCTGAGCTGAAACTGGGGCAAGAGTAGTAGCAGGGAGGGAGGGAGGGAGAGAGGGAAAAAGGAGGGAGGAAGGGATGGAGGGAGAAGGGAGAATTCAGTGATGTCACCAAAGTTGCTGCTCTAAGCACATGGAAGTCTGGATTTGGATCGTTCAAATGTTCAAATTCAAGAACATAAAAATTTCACTTTTAGTTATTTGAATTTGAGATGGCTGTTAGATATCCAAGTGGAGAGGCCAAGTAGGTACTTAAATATATGAGCATGGAATTTTGTTAGAGAAGTCCAGGTTGAAGTTATATATATATTTGGGAAATGTCAACAGATACTTGGTATTTAGTGAATAGCCCAGATGAGACCACTAAGTAAATGAATATAGATAAAGAAGAGAAAACATCCAAAGTCTGAGATATGGAATATTTTAATAAATGTTAGGAAAACAATGAAACGTGAGAGGAGATTGAAAAGAATGGCCAGTGGAGAAGAAATCTAAGGGAGCTAAGTTTTAACGTTTAGGAAGAGTACTATCAGCTGTGTCCCATGGTACTGAGTCAGGTGCGATGTGGAATGAGGATGGACCATGAGGGTTGACACTGTGAGAATCATTATTAACCTTAAGGAGAACCCTTTTGGAGTAGTAATGGGGTAGGGGAAGGATAGTAATGTGGATTCAAGAGAGAATAGAAGGAGAAGAATTAGAGATTGATATAGACCAGTGATTTTCAGCCAGTGTGCCGCAAGAATTTTTAAAACATGCAACACCTTACTATTTAATCAGGGACACTGACTTCTTTTCCCTTAGCTTGTCAAAAAAAAAAAAAAGACAATGGCCAACACAACAGTAGCTGTCTGGTGTGAATGAATCAAATTATATCTATTTTTTTGGTCAGATCGGCAAAAATATATTTTTTGGTGTGCCATAGAATTTTAGTAATTAGTTTATGTGTGCCATGAGATGAAAAGGATTGAACATCATTGATATAGACAATAACTTCAATGAGGTTTATAATTAAAGTAAGAAACAAGAAATGGGAAGTGCTTAGAGAACAGAATAGTCTTGAGTGATTTCTTGAGGTTTTTGTTTGTTGGTTGGTTCAGATGTTTGTTTTTCAGGTGGGAGAAATATCATTCGTATTTGGATCCATGTTTTTATCCTTGCTCTGGCTGCCTGCTATCACACATTCATATTTACTGTTAGTCTATCATACTTTCCCTAGTCTGGATGTTCTCAGGCACTTACTACATTTGCACTTCCTTTTATAAAACTTTTTGTGATCTTTTTACATTTGTTAAATAATGTTGATTAACTTTATCACTTATTGAAACCATTCTCTTTTTTATTTTATTTTCTTGGAATGATTGATGCCTAAATAAGTATTTAATATGGCTTTGAGAAACATTTAATAAAATGAAAGGAAGGCTAAGTATTGATTGAAGAAAATTTCAGATAGTTTGATAGTAGAAAAGACTAAGTTATGGCTCAACCACTTTTTAAAAAAATTTTTTTTTCTTTTTTGATTTTAGAGAGAGAGGGAGCTAGAGGGAGAGAGAAATAGAAACATCCATGAAAGAGATCACTGATTGGCCGCCTCCTGCATGCCCCCCACTGGGGATTGAAACCACAACCTGGGCATGTGCCCTGATCGGGAATTGAACTGGTAACCACTTGGTGCATGGGTCAACACTCAACCACTGAGCCACACCAGCCAGGCCCAACCACTTTTAATACAAGTGTGTGGGTATATTTATACAAATTATCAATTAATTTTTATAAAAATTAAAACCTATATTTGGATTTATAATATTTAAAGCAATTTGAAAATTAGAGAAATTCTAGCTATAATTATAAAAATATGAAGTTGCAAGAGAATTATAAACAAGAAATGATCTCATGACTGAGATATTTAATCTCCTGTTTATATTTCTTTTATGAAATTATCTATGGGTTCCAAAGATAAGCTAAGATAGAGTATGAGAAAAAATAGAACATTTCAAGCAGAAACTGGAAGTAATGGAAACTATATGAGGCTAATAAGAATTGATAAGCATTTGGTTTATTTTAAAAGAAAAATTACTGCAAGGAATATGGTGAAAATAATATCTACCTATCAGGATTTTCAAAGCCACTAATGCTTTTGAAAATGTCAACTACCTAGAATTAAGGTTTATGTCCTTAGTTCATTCTAACTTGACCAAAAACAATGGCTGCAATAATAAGATATGTGACCTTTATTGAGAATAAGAAAGGTTTTATATGCATTATTATAAATCAGAAAGATTTTATCATTTAATTAATTTCAAAAAAATTTAACATGACCTGTTCCTCTTATAAAGATCAGATCAGAAAAGGGGAAAAAATAATTGGAGTGGGATAATTTTTTGTGAGTATTATCAAATTAGGGTCAATTTCCAAGTTCAGGATTTATCATGCAATGAAAAAAAAATCCAGAAGACAGGCATTTCATTATATTCCTGTCTTTAAAACTAATTGATGTATGACCATATAAAATATGCTAACCTTCTTAGCCTTGGTTTTCTTCTCTATAAAATGAGAAGATTGAGGATAATGTCCAAATTATCTCATAACTTATATAACCCTTTCATTTAGGTATGAAAATTTATATTAATCAATAAATAACCACATTTTACTGAAAAGGTAAGAAAAGTTTATTTTACAGGTGTGAGTGTCTAGCTTGTAAAATAAAAGCACTCAATTATGAAAGCATTTCTTGACATTTTAAATGAAATATGTAATATATAAATCAGACTATTTTCTTTGTTTTGAACTTAGTTATATGTCGAAGTTTATAAGTTAAGGATTTGAGTTTTCCATTAGTTTAATGATTATTTTCTTTCTTTTCAAAAGTTTCCATATCAAGTCTGAAAAATGTGGGTGTGATTTCTTTTAAACTTGCCATTTGACAAAACCTAAAAGTCAGATTATGAGTATGGAGGAGACAAGGACCAAATTGATACATTTGTGGGGTTGTATTAGGACAAAAGAGTAAAATTAATAGGGAGGAAATTTTAGCCTACAATAGGGAAGAACTCCTAAGAATCATTGCAAATAATGTAAGAGGCTGAAGTAATGACTTTAGTTCCTAAATGCTTTAAATGTTTAAACAATTCACTCTAACAGGAGTAATTTACTGAAGATTTTTGCCTTGGCTGGGAGATCAAAAAGGTGGCCCATAAAGTTTCTTCTAACAGTAAAATAATACTACTCATTTTTTTTTCTGTCCTCTAACAATATCTAGTATCAAGAGAATTCATACAATAGACTATTGCTGAAATGTCATTATATCAGTTTTTATGGGAAAAAAAAAATCTGCTACAACTTCAGACACTGAAGGAAAAAAAAAAAACACAACAGTTTTAAATCATTGTAATCCTAGAACAAATTTAGCTTTTAAAATCAAGCCAACCTTTTTTTTTTTAAAAAAAAATATCTCTTTCTTGGATCTAGCTGAGCTTGAATGACATCATCATGGGATATGGCTTGAGATTTTCATTTGGAAAAGCTTTGAACAACCATGGATTGTTACCCTAATGAGGCAAGACATTCAATCTCTTTAACAGGAGCTATTTTTTGTTTCACAAAAGAAGCAGAATTCTGAATTTTATCTGTAAACCTCCCCTTAAGCATGTATTACTCATAAATTTGCCAAATTACTGATTAGATCTAAACCCTCAGGGATATATATTTTTATGGAATCGGGAAAGTTATCTGAAGTTGTTTTCCCATGTGGTCTATTGATTTCTGCTCTGATACATACGAATAAAGTTGCGCTGCACACTTTAAGCTGGTGTCATTCCTCCTATTTTTTTTTTTCATGATGTGCATTTCAGGACCTCAAGATTAAATCTGTAATAGAATTTGGCAATAATAAATATTTATAGGTGTATATAGATGGACTCAATTCTGAGCTATGTTTTAATCAACATCAGTCTTAGATGAACTATGTAAATGGAAGAACCACGCAGTAAGTTGACATTCATGCAAAAGCATTACTTACTAAAGTTTACATGAAGCTAAGCAGAGTACTTAGAGTGCAAGGACTATCTTGAATTACACTGTCACTTAAATCATGTCTTTTGAACCTAACTCAAGGCCCAAGTATGGGTACTGCTACTGAGGCATCTCTCAGAAAGGAGATGTGAAGTACTGAAAAAATATTTGCAAGTTGAAAAATCCATTTTATTTTACTTACCATGATTCTTTTATTATAAATGTATCTTCTAAGTTAATTCTTCACATATTTACATTTGTGCTATGTTAACATAATGATAAAATAATCCAGACTGTCTTTTAAATCCATTAAAGTGGAGGCCACTAAGGGAATTACAAACAATTATATTCTACCATATGTTATTGTTATGCTTCGTGAGATATGATTTAATCTCTAGGCTACCTGAAATCACATATTAAAGAATCATGCAATAAAAGAATCTTAATCATGCTACTTAAGCATCATTGAAAAGGGCTTGTCAATCAATAAGATTTACTTAGAAAAAGATTATAGAATACCTCATTGAATGGAACAGTTTTCCCAGAAAATGTCCTTTGGGTTTTTTTTCAGAATGATACCATTGGAAACTATCTAACTCCGCATAGCTTCTTTGATGTTAAAAAAATTACATAGATAAGGAGGATTATAAGAAATGTGTTCTTTTTTAAGCTGGTATGATGATAGATATACTATGGCTACATACCTTAAATTACTAAATACAGTTAATCACATAATTATTAGACTAGAAGTCTTTATTTTGTTAGTGCTGTAATAAAACTTTTGGGTTCATTCCTAGCTCAAAATAACACCTTTTGAGGGGACCTGCTCTCCAAATCCATAGGATTGGATGGTCTGCAGATATACACTGTAATCCTGTAATTCTGACCTTCTCTGAACAGACCAGGGGTGGTTCAAGAAGATATTTTCTTCTTTAAATTTATGGTATGAACTGAGAGGCTGTAGCTAATCTCTGCCATCACTTACATTAGAATAAGATCAGCACTGATATTCTACTTTTTCAATGGGGATCTGAGGAACCCAGCCCACAGGGATGGCAAAAGAAGAGAATAAAATAGTTAAACAAGGACAGGAAAGAGAGTGAGATGTACAGAGATGGCCCTGGGGATTTTCTCTTTCCTCATCACAGTCCCTTCCTGTGGCCAGATATAAACATGTCTCTGGGCTCTGAAAGACATGCCTGTGTCTTTACAACAGATTTCTATTTATTTTCATAAGCGGGAGTTGGTTCCTTTAATGCAACAAAAAGACCTTGAGCAGTACAACCTGACTTTGCCACATTCTCCTGGATTTAAAAGCCCTTTTGGACATCAGTTGGCATTGTTTTTACTCCTTAAGAGTATTGTGAAGTCTGTTTTATTTTATAGCATTACATTTGATCATGAGGTCATTGAAAACAAATACAATTTTTAAACTTACAGTAAATTTTCAACAGTGAATGACCTGGACCATCCATTTCACATGTATTTTGCAAAGCATAAAATGGTTATAATTCATAACCCTGTTAAAATACCTGCAATTAATACTCTGCTTGGTTCTGGAAAGAGAACATTGTCTAACTGTTTATAGAAGAAGATGGACCTTTCCCCTCCCTATAATCACCATTTTGCTCAGTTCTTCATTTAATTGAGGGGTTATGTGTTGCCTGCCCTATCTGCTCTTGAATGGAGACAAATCCCAAATGTCTTGGTATTTTTAAAAGCGTTGGGTGGTCTAACCCCATCTTTTATGACTTTCCTTTCCACCTCTATTCTCTGCCCTATGGATATCCCTCAGATTGTTGAATACAACATTTTCCCCTGAACTTTGAGCCTTTGCCCATACAAAGTTCCTGATATGGATCTTCTTAGCCAATTCCTACTCCTTGAGGTCACAGATTGAACATCACTTCCGCTGGGATGCTTTCTGGGATGTCCAAGGTACTGGGATACGTACTTTCACAGTGTGCCACAGCACCCACCTCATTTTATTGTTATTGTTTATTTGATGATATCTTACAGCTAGGCCATGAGTCCTGGTAGAGCAGAAATGACATTATCTGGTGCCCTGTTTAGCATGGGGTCTCTCTATAAGTAAGTGTTCAATAACAAAACAACAAGTGTTAGATGAACACTCACAGAGAGAAATATCCATCTTTGCTGACATCCCGTGAATTTGCTGAATGTCCAGCATTTGTTCATAAATTCCTATGTTGGCACAGAAGATGAAAGATGAAGATGACATCTCCCTAGAACCTCCTCATGGCTAAAATTCTATCCTGAGGATGAGCTTTGCTTCTAGTGGGATTGGAGGACTTTTGACCCCTCAAGATGACACATATTTGGAAATGACACTGAGGTGGACATGATTAAATACCGACCCATGTCATTTCATCTTTTTCCTTATGCTAGGGATCCCGACTTTGTTAAAGTAGCAATGTATCAGCTTCCATGATGAGTCTTGATTTTTCCAAAGCAATCATGGGAGTCTTGTTTCCCTTTCCCAAAGAATGGTATGGAGCTGGACACGTCAATGACTTCCAGCCAATGGAATTTAGAGGGTTTTCATTTTTGGAGATTTTGATAAGGAATTTTCTTTCTTCACCCTGGAAAGGTAGCACAGTTGTTTGAGCACTGTCTTGGTATACTAAGGTTTTGGGTTTGACTCTGGTCAGGGCACATACAAGAATAAACCAATGAATGTATCAGTAAGTGAAACAACAAATCAGTGTTTCTCTCTCTCTCCTCCTTCTCTAAAATCAATAAAGTAAAAAAAGAAAGAAAGAAAAAGAAACAAATAATTTGCTCTCTGATAGAAAATAAAAGCAGTACCAGGAGAAAATCCTTAAGACCTTTTTCCTCTTCCTGGCTTCAATGTGTGGAGAAAGTCTGATACCATGATTTGAGGTAGATGTTTTTAAATTTTCTGATGACTAACTTGAGAAGAAATAATCATCTGCTGAAATGGCAGAGTGGAAGAAAATAAAGAAATTGGGTTCTTTTTACTTCATGAACTAGTGCCCTGTACCTGAGACAGAATTTATTGGGATTCTTGTTAAATAATGTGTCCTTGTAGTTTAAACTGTTCTCTACAAATAGACACATCATAAATGATGCAATCTTCCTTTGCTCTAATCAAAATGTACTGGACAAGAGGTCACCTAGTTTAAAAGTCTAAGAAAAGATACTATCAAGATGTTCATGTGTTCAATGGGGATATCTTCCTGTGCTGTATCACTGGTGCCGAGACCATAAATCTTGGTGTCCTTCAGTGTGGATCAGATTGTGGCTGGATTGCTTTCATGGGGGAGAAGAAAACTAAAGTACATGAAAGGAAAGAAAGGTAGGAGGATAGAGGAAAGAAAAGAAAGAACAGCAGGACAAGGTCAAACCCTGGGTAGGAATAAGAAGGTGCCAGTGAAGAATGTAAAGGCCTGAGGTGTTGGGGAGCTTGGGGAGGTAGAATGGAATGAAGAGAGCATGAAACAGCAGCATGTGGAGCCCTATGGAGGGAGTGCAGAGCGTGCTTAGCTGTTTAGTAAAGGTCAAGTTTCACCAAGGTGACAATCAATCTTGTGACTTCTTAAAATTATCAACATGTAAAGCAAACAATAATTATTTACATGATTTTCATTGGGTCTTACCACATATTAAAAAGTTGGGGCCCAGCTGGTGTGGCTCAGTTGATTGAGTATCATCCCATGCACCAGGAGGTCAATGGTTTGATTCCTGGTCAGGGCACATGCCCAGGTTGCAGACTCAATCCCCAGTAGGGTGTATGCAGGAGGCATCCAATCAATGTCTCTCTCTCTCCCTCTATCTCTCTCTCTCCACCCCCTTCCTCTCTCCAAAATCAATACAAACATTTTTTTTTTAATTGGGGGAGCACTCAACAGAGACATAAGTCAACAACTATACATGGACCAATTCCTTTTGTGAGAAATTTAAAAACCAATTAAGAGGCTACTGCATCCTAGGCAAACATGAAATGAGCCACGTAGGAAAATTTGTGGTACTCACTCACCATAGTTCATCCTCTTGGCACACCACAGAGCAATTGGAAGGGAATTCCCTGACTCTGATTTCTCTCTGAGAAAAAGAAAAGGCTGAAACATTCATGTGGCATTCAGATTTCGGGGGGCTGTGCACAGGAATGTTTCTGCTTTGCCTGAATCTAAGTACTGATGGGGAAAGGAACAGGCGGGGACTACTGAGAACAGTGGCAGTGTTTGGATTATCAAGTAGTCATTCACCATAGTCCCTCCCCCAGCTCACTGTGGGATGAGCTTGAGAAAACCCCAACAGCCAGCTTCTCCCTGAGAAAGGAATGAGTTAGAGCATGTGTTCAATTTCAGACTCTACTGTATATTAAAAATTTATTGAGATGATAGGTTTTATTTGTGTTATATGTTTTTACTGCAATTAAAAAAAAGAACCAGTTGCTAAAGAATTTGCCAAATGTACTTGCAGTAATTTGAGTTCACATAAGATGCTGCTAAAAAAAAAAAAAAAAAAGAGAGAGAGAGAGAGAGAGAGAGAGAGAGAGAAAATAGTAGAGTCTACTTAATTTGTCAATATATCTCTTTTGTTATTTTAGGGATTTTTTTACAGAAGCAGAGTATATGAAGTATCTCTTTGTTCTAATGACCCACTTTTTCTAGTTTATTTCTTATTTTTTTAAACTACTAGTAAATTTACCTAAATTATTGACACCATATTTGACATTTTGTTGAATTCTTTGTTAGCAATTGGAAAACTTTCAGTTACATCTGTGTAATGCCAAGCAATTAGTAGATCTGGTTAATTTGTGACAACAGTCCATCTGGTTTACTTTGGTGAATAGGCCCTTACTCAATTTTCCTTTATGCCTTCTCTGAATTATGATCATCCTGTAAGAATGAATTAAAAATAGAGTCTCATTATGAAACTTCCTGAAGGGATTTTTACACCAGTATATCGGATAAATTCCCTCTGTTTGGTGTTCTTTGATCCTAATGAATTCTTAGAAATTCTTAGCAAAATCATTGTTAGTTGACTGGGGTCAGGAGGGATCTTTTTCTATGTATTTGTCATTGCTTTTGTTACTTATGTTAACACTGGTTTTCATACTTAACTCCAGGTTTGTTATTATTTATCGATTCTTTTATCAGTGGAATACTTTTAATACTCTAGATTTTCAAATTACTATATGGTGTGCATCTTCTCCAAATTTAAGGTAAACTGCAGATTCAATGAAAAACCTGGTTGTCATGAAGAAAGCTGAAGAAAAACTGTGGCAGTTCACCCAGCATAAACTGTAATCACATTTAATTCACATACGTCACATATTCACTTTTGCTTAATAGATCATTTTAGAATAATTTTGTTCGTTATGAATAAGGATGAAATTGCTTATTTATTTCCATCAAATACAGTAAGTAATAGTTGAACAAACACAAATTTCCAACTGGGCGCATTTTCTGTAACTCACATTTTAGAGACAGTTGCTGATACTTTTTCAGATGTGTAATCTAATCCTCTTATTTAGATGATGAGGCATTTTTTCCCCCTGGTTTAGAGTTACCTTATATTCTTTAGTCTTAATTTTAAATAAATATAAAATGTTCTATTTTCTTAAATAATTTTGGTTTTAAAACATTAATATTGATAAATGAAAAAGTTAGAAATTAAGATGTGAAAATTATTTGTAGTGTATACTATTGGTCTATATTCACATAAGTGTTTATCTCTACAGATTTATTATAGAAATATGCAAACAGAAACATGACTTTACAAAATGGTGCATATGGTCATTTATCGCCACGGGTATTTTTTTAGCCTGATTCCTTTAAAAAATAAAATAAAACATGTTCTCATTCTCACTCTCAACCTCCCATGAGTTGAATTATTGACCATCATTCAGAGTAGTGGTGTAATGCTTCAGTCCCAGATGGTGAGCCAAAGGCATGAGTTGTTGTAAGCATGGTCTCTATAGGCAAAATAAATAACTCAGCAAATGCTTCTTGAAAGGTTCTACTACAATATGTTCCATAACCTGTACAAGGCACAGAGAATAAAACTGGGAACACACTCAGTCACTCCCAGGAATTCATTCAACAATGTCCCAGTACCTGGAAATGCCAGTGTAGTATATTTTAATTCTATATACATATACTTATATTTTTTAGATGTAAAAAGAATGAAGCTATAATTAATAAACTGTAAATGCATTCAAAGATTTCACTATAATCAACTTGCAATACTTTGTTAATCCACAGGAACTAAAAGTATAATTTTTGTTGAGTATAACTTATTTTAAGTATAGATTCTATTAAATGCCTTTGACATTCTTTGCCTTATAGAAGGGTCTATGTGCTTGAAATGTTTGATAAGTCCTACTTCATATGCTTATCAATGACAAAATTATTTTCATCTGGTCCCCACCACAACACTGAGAGGCAGGCTAGGCTGTTTTGTGCTTCTCCCCTAATTAAGCATCAGTGTGTAATGGGAGGGGTAAACAAGATGGTTTTGAGGTCAGGAAGACTGGGTTATGGAATCATTGGGAGATTTATAAGAGCAATAGTTATTAAATATCACTAATGCATATATCTTTAGAGTGTGCTGATCTTCATGTCTTTTCCATTATTCTTTTTTAAACACCCTTTTATTTTACTTTATTTTAAATCTGTAATTTTATTCTACACATCATTACAATTGTCCTCATTTTCCCCCTCTTTGCCCACCTCCACCCAGCCCCACCCCCTTTCCTCTAGCCATCACCATACTGTTTTCTGTGTCTGTGGGGTATGCATATATGTTCTTTGGCCAATTTCTTGGTTTTCTCCTTTCTTACTCTCTCCTTTTCTTTCCCTCTGTGGCTTTATGGGCTTCATTAAACCCATATTACAATGTAAGAAGAATTAAAGAGCCCTAAAGTACTTTATGTTTGTTCAGGGTGGACTCCAAAAGAAAAAAAAAAAACAATGATCCTCATGGCATTAATAAAGTATAAGGACATCTAAATTCACTGTACTTATGTTCAGTCTCTGATCTATGTAAATTGCGGAGTGATATCAAATCCCAGAAGATTTTTTACAATAGAAAAGAACTCATGAAAACAGAATGTGGGGATGACTGAAGCTTTTTTTAAAATTAAAAATGTAACCTTTTTATTTCAAATTTAAGTCATCTATTTTACAAAAGGGATAACATTTAAATTTTAAAATATGGGTGATGTAAAACAAGGGAAAATCAGCATAATTTAATAATAATTATAATTGATGTTTACTGAATATTTCATTAGATGCCAGGCATTGTTCTGTTACTTGGACTTCATCACTTAACCCTTAGAGCGTTCTATGAGGTCAGTACTATTTTTATCCAGATGTTGTTATAGATAGGATGTAAAGAGGTTTAAGTGACTAGTCAAGGTTATACATTAGTAATGGCCTTGATACCCACTCAGTAGGCAAATATGTATTTATTTTTAAAATTTTTATTTATTGATTTGAGAGAGAGAAATATCGATTTGTTTTTCCACTTATTTATGCATTCATTGGTTGTTTCTTGTATGTGCCCTGACCAGGGATGAAACCCACAACCTTGGTGTATTAGAACAACACTCTAACTGAGCCACCAGGCCAAGAGGCAGATATTTATTGATTATTTACTGGGAGTCAGGCATGGAGATATCAACATGCGTTATTTCAATTAATTTTTACATTAATTCCATGGGGTAGAAATTAGTGTTGCCATTAGTTTTAGGCCATTAAAATAGGTTTACTAAAATCATAGAGCTATTACATATTGGAACCTGAATTAGAATCCAGTTCTATCCAACTCCAGCTTCTCTCCTCCATTTCTTGAATGGGTGTGTATTTGTGTATACATGCGTGTGCACACAACATAAAAACCCAGTCTAATGTTCTGTAACACAAAAAGCATTAATGTTTTTTTTGTTTGCTTGTTTTTTAATTTTTTTCTTTATTGATTGTAGAGAGAGAAATGGAGAGGGAGAGAGAGATAGAAACATCCATGAGGGAGAACATCGATTGGCCGCCTCCTGCGTGCCCCCCACTGGGGATTGGGCCCACAACCTGGGCATGTGCCCTGACCGGGAATCGAACTGGCAACCTCTTGGTGCATGGGTTGACACTCAACCACTGAGCCACACCGGCCAGGCAGCATTAATGTTTTAAGATCTGTGTTTGAGAGAGGAATTTGGTACTATATAAAAAGCTATCTTGAACAATATACCTAGCCAATCACACAGAACTAATATTTGACTATTGATTCTTTGTGTATTTCTATAGTAGTTTCCTGTTCCCATGAAAGTAGATGCTCTTAGGGGAGAGGATTGCAGGGCTGGGTAAAAAAGGTGAAGGGATTAAGAAAAAAAATTCATAGACACAGACAACAGTATGGTGATTACCAGAGGAAAAGGGAAGTGAGGGGAAGTAGAAGAGGGTAAAGGGGGGATAAATGGTGATGAAGGAGACTTTACTTGGGGTGATGAACACAATACAATATACAGATGATATAGAATTGCTCCTCTGACACCTATAGAATTTTATTAACCAGTGTCACCCCAGTAAATTCCATTTCAAAAACGTAAATGCTCTTGGTTATGTTTGGTGAGGAAAATGATGGTGGGGGGATGAAACATGATGAATCAATTTCTATCGTGAATAGAGAAAGGAGGAAAAGGAAAGATAAATGGAATTGAACTAAAAGTGAAATTGTGATTTGGAAGTATAGATAAAACTATGTAATGAAGACATCAAAATCCTGGACAAAGAGTTCAGAGAAGATATATAAAGATAGTCATGACAATGATCATTTATCCAAATAAGTAGTTGACAGACAGAAGATTATTTAGGCACTGGTTAGAGTCTGAGAGATGATTCAGTCCATGAGTTTGTTTGGGTCAAATGCACTGTGGTGGAAACAGGAAGGGAGGAGTTAGTTAAGACTCAGAACAAATGCAGAAGCCATGGTTGAAGTAGTAAGAGGATTACCAGGACAGTGATGAATAACAGAATCACAGCAGAAAGAAAATGTAGTCTTGTATCATAACATGAATAATGATAGGACCAGGGGAAAATAAGTCAAGCAGAATGAGAAGAAAAAAGGTTTGAAATTTGTGTGTAGAAATTCAAAAAGGGAAAAGTAAAAACCTGTAGAACAAATAATTTTAACTTCAATTTGGAAAGAAGAAAGTTTAATAAGCAAAAATCAAAATGTAGACGTTCAATGTGTGATATTGTAGGATTTGGACACTGTTTCATAGCATCTTTCGCTTGAAATGTAAGACTTCCTGTGTCTTACATTCTGTGACTATTGAGAAGTCAGGGACATAATATTCATTTTTTTCTCATTGGAACCACAGTGATTTCTTCAATAAACTACAAGTTATAATGTTGACAGACATTCTAAAGTGAACCAATTTTTTTACCAATAACATGTCCTAATCTTTTGCAGCAATCAAACAGCCCCTGAGATCTCACCTACAATCCATTTTTCTGTTGCTATCTCATTCAAATTGCTAGATCAAGTAGAAGCAACTTTCTAAAACAATGAGTTCACTTGTGTTCTTAAACCTTTTCAAATTAAAGAACTCAATGTCTTTATTTTTTTTCTAAAATGACTTTCTTTAACATCATAACAACTGAAACATTTTCAAGGTCTCTTCATTCCATTTTAAAGTCTGTGTTATAGAACTAATATTATTTGACCACTGACCATAAACATAATGAAGAGTTTGCTTTCATGGATGCTATTTGCACTAATATCTCTAGTAATACTAACAAAGCAACAGGAAAAAGCTTGAGATGACAGGGTCCTTAGAGCCAAAGTATATAATTCATAGACCAATAGCAATATCCCCTCATCCAGAGACTTCACAAATTTCTTCAAAATGTATAATATGAATGAAAGAAAAGATGAGTTTATGCATGAATTTAAATGAAATCCACTTAAATGAATGAAAGTAAACTTTAAAATGTATATGAATTAACAAGATGAGTTATAGAAATTACATTATGTTTCCTGAATATATACCCAAAGATGTAGAGGGAGAAGTATTGAAAAGATAGAATCAGAACATCTTCTGCATTACCTAGCATGATGATACATAGCATAATAGCATATATTAGTTATTATATAAATTCCCACTTAATATGAATGGATACATGAATACTTGTAAACAAATTTTTAAAATCCAAACTACAGTATGTAGTTTTATGTTTTGCACAAAATGAACAATCATGTGTTGAAACATGTAAGTTATTATTGAAAATGGAAACATTGTCTTTAATAAATATGTTGAAAGAATAACATAATGAATAAGAATTCAGGCAAAAACTCAAGTGTGGGTCAGTCATTACCCAGGGCAACAATTCAAAGACTTCTTTTCTCATTCATTTCTAGCCAGTGAGACCAAGGCCCATTCCCCTGCACTTTCCTGTCTTCAGAACCAGCCAGTCACCCCTCACTCCAACTTCAGCATATACACGTGGAGTGACAGAGAATTTACTTCACCTCTGTACAAAGTCCTTTATTGAGGGCTGTGACTCAGTGAGAAGGATTCGGTAATTTACTGTTTTCCAGGATTAGCCCAGGTAATTGCTATTTCCCATAACTCCTAAGCCCCTAGGCTCTTTCCCACACCACTTTCAGACTGAAGTGCCATTCAGTGATGTGGTATGATTAAGCACCAAGAAAAGGACACTTTTTTTTTTCTTCTGAAAAACATGGTTCAATCAATATCCTACTTATACTAGTCATCTACACATTTTAATAACTAAGTCAAAGTGCATACAGTTTATAGATAGCAATTTCTTATTTTTTTAAAATAGTGGACATAGACATGGATATTCTATTAAGGGTACTTTTTAATCTTTGACCAGCAAAAATATCAATATCCATTTTTATTATTTAAGTTACTGGAACAAAATTAAACATGTGGAGCAAATACTGTCTTTTAATAAACTAACCAAGATATTTATATAAAATTATAGAGTGGATTATATTTTTTGTTTTAATGGAGAACAGAATTAAAAGGAACACCTACTTTAACAATGAAAAGTACCAGGCTTGCCCGGCCCGTGTGGCTCAGTGTTTGAGCATCGACCCATGCACTAAGAGGTCACTGGTTTGATTCCTGGTCAGGGCACATGCCTAAATTGTGGCCAAATCCCCAGTGGGGGGCATGCAGGAGGCGCCCAATCAATGTTCTCTCATCGATGTTTCTATCTCTCTCTCTCCCTCACCATTCCTCTCTCTCTAAAATCAATAAAGAAAAAACTATTTTAAAAATAAAATAAAAAGTACCAGGGTTGTTGATTTCTAATTTAAACTATGATACTTGCTTTTTTTTTTTAAGGAAAGGAAGCAAAGATTCGTACAAACAATTGTCTATTTTGTGTCTTTTCAAATTAGAAATGTATGACTCTAGTATGGCAGGTTCAGTTATTATAAAATATTATTTGACCAAAAAATATGAAAGGAAAAGAAGAAAAAGCAATGAACTCAGCCATGAAAAGTAAAAGACTGTCAAGGCTTGCAAATGTAGGAGTTGGTGAAATGACAGACTAAATACAGGCCAACATGAGCTATTTTGACAAGGCTTTCTTTTAATAAATGCTCTGTCATCCTAGACAGGTCCCTATCTTCAATCATACATTTTGTTGTTGTTGCTCTAAACCTCAGTGCATGACAGCATATGTCCTTGTATAAGGAACTTAAGCACATCAAATGTAAATGTCCACAATGACACTCATGGTCTCCTCACCTCCACCCAGCTCCTCCTACTGTGACTAATTTCTCCACCTCTCTTAATTGTCCAACATCTTCCACAGAACAGATGTGTCCTAACCCATTTTCCTAAACACAATTTGGTATATCAAATTATTTCCTTTTTTTTTATTTCCAAGATCTATTCCAACAGAAACATTTGGCCTCAGCATATAATTAAAAGCTTAATAATACTAATAGTTCCTTCAAAAAGCATCTCTTCTTTGTCAATGTGCAACTATTTACATTCATTTGCATGTAATTCACTTTCATACCCATTCACTGGGGTATGAATATTACTTAGTCAAATGGGCAATTAATTAATACAATCTTTACATATTCACTTATTGAAATGCACCACGCAATTCCTGTTTCCTTGGGAGTTCTCACTGAATCCATGGGATGTGAATTTTGAACAGCTGCGGCCACTTATTCCGTTGCTTTTGTTGTCCAGAAGAACCAGGTGGACATTCATTTTTTGTTTTTTCTCCTTGCACTGAGTTGAAATTTTAAAAACCTCAATTCCTCTGACATGCTGCTAAAAGGATGTTATCTTATTGTACTCAGTTTGAGCCCTAAAACTATGAAATGTTTATCTATCACCAATTGCCAGTCAAATTTTGAGTATCGAATGAAGATCAGAATCTTCAGTGAAATTTAAAAAATAGCCAATGCTAGAATCCTTTGTTGTTGGATGACAAGATAACGTGTGGAGAATTTCATTGTTTCACTCTGTTAAAAATATAATTTTTAGTGGATTCCTGTTGCGAGCTCTGTACCAAATACTATTATGTTCATTAACACAATTCTAGAAGATAGGTACAGGTATCTCAAAAACTGAAGCACAGGGAGGTTAAGCAACTTTCCCAAGTTTAAAAGATTTTGAAGCTGGAATTTTAATTAGGTTTATAAACTCCAAAATTGATCATCTTTACCTCTACAAAATCTATTTTGTTTGAAGAGAAAAGAGAAAATGTATAATACAAGTGGTTTGATCATTTAAAAACCAGGTGCTCTTTTTTCTTTCTTTCAGAAAACATTATTTTTATACCACTCCAGACTCTTAGCAGTGATTTGAAGAATGGAACGTTTTATGATCTAAGAAAAGTGAGATACATTTTATATAGCCATGTGAGAGAAAAGGGTGTGTTTAAAAATTAATTAGCTAGTTTTTTAAAAAGGGTTGTCATACAATATTCTCAAACTTCACTTGAACGTCATAATCCTAGACAAACCTAAAATTAGTAATATCGGGATAAGATACAAATAGTCTTTCCTTCCGCTTACTCAGTTATTGCAACTATATTCAGAGCCAGTAAGTGAAATATGATGTAAAATTATTTAGTCAAGTTAAACATGTAGCAGATTCACTTATATTTATTAAATATAAATTACTATAAAATAGAAATCAATATGGTTTGTAGCAGAGGCTGCAGTTTTCATAATTATAATGTACCTATGCCCCAGCAGAAAGGTTTTCCTTCAGTCTCTAGCTTAGGTGCAAACACATTTAACATGGTCCATTTTATTATCTGAAAGGTCATTTGGGTGTTTTCAGCCTTCATTCAAGACTCTCTCAGACGCTAACTCTATCAGGGATGTATGTGAGCAGAATGACATAAAATGCCAGAGTGGAAATAGGTACTATGATTTACATATATTGAATTCTCTTTTTTCTCTCCAGGATTAAATAGTCATGATACATTCTCTAATGTACAAAACAAAATCTGAATCATGCAAATTTTATGCAATCAAGCAATCACTCAGCAACCATTTATTGGACATCTACTATATTCAGAATAGATGCCTTGCCTTTAGAAAATAAAATATAGGTTACTTAAAATGGCACACTTTTAGGAAAGATAAACTATATTAGATGGTAAAATATAAAAGTTTACAAATTACTGTAGGAAGAGGGGTGAGAGATGGCTAGAACGATTTGAGGGATACCAAGTTCTAAAACAAGTCCAGATTTAAATTGGGGAGCCATCATGTAAATTTTAAAAGAAATCATATCTAGCCCTGGCTGGTTTTGAGTAATTGTATAACTGGCAGTTTTTCACCCATCCACCCACCCTCCCATCTGGCAACAATTTGTTGTCTGTATCTATGAGTTGATTTCTATTCTGTTTTGTTTATTCATTTATTTTGTATTTTTGGGTCCCACATATAAGTGAAATCATACAGTATTTGTCTATCACTATTTTACTTAGCATAATACCCTCTAGATTCACCCATGTTGTTACAAATGGCAAGATTTCACTGTTTTTTATGGCTGAGTCATATTTCACTGTATATAGGTATCACATCTTTTTTATTCATTCAACTACATTTAATATTTTTGAGGAAATCTGTTTTTAAGAAATGCTTACCTACCCTAAGGTCATAATGATGTGACATTTATTTTTTTGTCTTTCATTTTCTTTAGATCTATAAATGACTTGGGATTGATTATTTGTATATGGTATGATATAGAAATCAAATTTCACTTTTTCCATATAGATATTAACTTGGCACCATTTATAGAAAAGAAACTCCTTTTTTAATGCAGTGGAGCACTTTGTCAGACACCAGGATCCATGCATGTGTGGACTCGTTTCTCAACTTTTGACTCTTTTCCTTTGATCTATTTTTCTATCCTTGCACGAATCTGCACTATTTTGTTTCCTGAAGCTTTATAATAAGATTGGACAACTTTTAAGTGTGAATCCTTTAAATATAAGGTCCCTTTATATTTAATGTAATTTCTAGAACATTTGGGTTAAAATTATCATCTTAACATTTGTTTTCTCTTTTTCCCACTTGTTCAACTTGGGTTTTTTGCCTTTTATCTTCTAAAATTATTATTTTTCTCCTCTTTAGCTTGCTTATTTCATATTCACTTGGTATTGTTTTGGAGATTTCCCTAGAAATGACAATATGTATCATTGATAATATATTTTAATATAAATTGATATATTTTTGTATATTTGTTTTTATTTTTTTAATTTTTAATTTTAAAATTATAGTTGATATTCAATATCATTTATATTAGTTTCTGGTGTACATTATAGTAGTTAGGCAATTATATAATTTCTGAAGTGATCCCCCCAATAATCAAGTACCTATCTGGCACCATACATAGTTATTACAATATAAATTAGTATTTTTAGCACTTTCTGAACACTGCAATAAGCTTGGAACACATACTTAACTCCACTCACCTGTGCCTCCCTTTCTGAAATTATTGTTTAAATCCCACAAAACATTATGTTCATTATTATCCTATATAGTGACATGTAATCAGCATTTATTCACATATCAGTTTCATTGTTCTTCATTACTTTCTACATTTTTCCATTTTCAACTGAGATTATTTTTCTTCGTTTTTTTTTTGGGGGGGGGTCTAATTTCTTTTAATTTTCCCTTTGGTTTGGAAATGTTGGTGACAAATTCTCTCATCTTTTTTTGTCTTAAGATCATCTTTCTTTCACCTTCATTTATCAAGTATATTTTCATTCAATATACAATTCTAGATTGTTATTACTTTCATTCATTGTGCTGAAGAAGCCCTTTTTATTGTCCTTTAACTTTGGTTTTCTTTATTTTGAAAATGTAACTGTCAATTCCATTATGATGCTTTGAAGGTGATGCATTTTTTCCTGAATTTAGATCTTTTCTTTTTGACATTAGTTTTACTGTAACATTAACTGTTTCTCTATTTACTCTTGTTGAGATTTATAACACTACAATTAGTTTTTCTTTTACTTGTTGGATAATAATTCTTGTTGGCTTATATCTTTTAAAATAAATGTCTGCCTTGTTCTATTTCTCACATATTGAAAATTTTATTACATGAATTTTAGAATTTGTACCGTATATTATTCATATTGTGTTCTGTATTTTCAATCTTTTTTATCTCTCATTTTTAGTTTAAATATTTTTGATTAGCTTGGATAGTTTTATTAGGTGGCTTTATCTACTGTTAAATCCATCTGCTATGTTTCCAGTGAACATATTTTTATAAGTTCTACAATTTCCCTTTGGGCATTTTCCCAATTCTTTATTAATATTTTACATAATATTATGTAATTATTTGAACTGAGTCTAATTATTTTAAAAATTTCAGTAAACTTTATTATTATTATTATTGTGTATAGACTTTTTGTCACATGCTATTGCCATCTTGTATGCCCGATGGTTTTGTATTGAACGAGTGACATTTTGTATGAAAACTTGTAGAACTTATTTCTTGCTCTACACAGTTATCTTCTTTGCCTTTGCTTTGGCAGTGTTGGGACAGAAAACCCCAATCCAGTCAGTAAATGGAGGCATTTGAAGCTGGGCTTCCTTCTTCAGCAGCACTTGTCTCCTCCAGGATTACTCCTGTTAGAGTTTGCCCTTCGGGATCACAGTCGAAAGCCAAGGTTGTTGACTTAGTTGAAAGACGTCGAGCTCCAGTTGTTGCCCTCTGCTCGATAAGATCACTCAAGTTCCTGCTCAACTTCTCGTATCACGGGCTGTTGCTTTTCCTTCTCAGTTCTGAGCTGGTGCTTGCAAATTGTCAAAAGCTTGGAGAAGAAAAGTGGTGCTGGATGTCGGGTGAACATCTGCCTTCTGTTCTCTTCTCCGGAATAGTGGCCCTTGAAGTACTCACTGCCTTGGCAGCTTTCCAGGGTCCTGAAGAGATGTGTGACACTTCTGGTTGTTTAAGGTGGGAGGTTCGCTCCACGGCAAACTCATTGCCAGGACCAGAAATGCAAACAACTTCATAATCCTAAAACCAATGCCCCCTTAGGTACTATAATATTTAGTACTTCAGAGAAAAATGAGCCCTTCTTGAATATTTGCCAACCAAGAATATGTGGCTGAAATTGCAGAGTTCTGTAGATATGACTTAGGTTTTTCTCTTCTTATTCTAATTCTAACCCTGGTTGATTTTATCCACTAAACTGGCTTTCATCACAATATTTATTCTGATGAACCCCAAATATATGTCTGTAACTGAAATATATCTCCTGAAAATATAGACCCATGCATCCAAATGCCAAATTGATATTGACAGTAAGATAACTCAGAAGTGTTTGAAACTCACGTATGCAAAATGGAAGTCCTCATCTTCTGCTGGTATTTCCAAATGAAGCCACCTCTTCTTCCTTTGCTCTGTAGGTCAATGAGCAACATGATCTTCTCTGAAAATGCCAAGCAGTATGCCTGGTAACCACCCTCAGTTCTTCCCATTCCCTTATCCTCATATTTAATTCCGCATGGAGGCCTCATATTTCAACCTCATTATTATTTCTTGAATTCATTTATTTTCCCCTTCTCTTGTCAGCACCTTATTTCCTTGGAATTATAAAACACTCTTAAAATTGGTCCCCCTGCTTCCAGTTGAAGAGTATATATAATATCCACATGCACCCTAAGTCATCTTTGAAAAATAAAAATAGGGTCTTGTCACTCCCTTGCTGAAAATCCCTAGTGATTCTTCATAATCTGCAGTACAATGTCCAAATAGTTTAACATGAAATAAATATATTTCATGACTCACGAACTAAATGTGAAATAAAGATTGAACATCTAGAGGCAAAAAAAAAAAAGGAGTTAGAAATTTTTGTATGGAAAGCAAGAGAAAACACAATATAGAGTTATTATTTTGGAAATTAGTCCCTTAGAGATGAGAATTGAAGTTGTGAGAGTAAATAATAAGGAAAAAAAGAGCGTAGAAAAAAAGACAAGAGTTGAAAGAGGAAAAGCATTTGTTCAAGGAAGAACAAAAAATAAGTACGTTGCAGACAGGATGATAAACAGAAGTCAAATGTCATAGGAAGGATAGGTTGCTTTGCATTAATTGGTGCCAAGCAGCCAAGGATGAAGACTGACCATATGTCTCTGAGCAGCAATGAGGACAGGGTAGAGACCCAGATGCAATTCTGACAGGCTGCACTGGGAATAAGCACTTTCTAGTGACTTACCTGTAGACAGTAAAAGGACTTGGATAACTAGAAAGTTAATATTCCTCCATAAACAAATTCTACTGAAGTGAAACTACAGCTACTAGATGTGGCCATCAATAGAACTGCAGATGCTGAGACCACGGAGCTCTCCACTCTCCTAGACTTCTTCACACACCAGCCTTAACTAGGAATACCTATTCACAACAGTGCTGTATGGTCTTTTACAGCTCCTTCCAGTACAGAAGCCATGGTGCCAAGGTTGAGCCTTCCCTGAGAGGATCATGCCCCTCACAGACAGGTGAAAAGTCATGCCTAGTTTTCCTCTCTCCTCACTATGTTTTCCCTCTCTGAAGAATTTTTTTTGGACTCTATTTCCATTAATTATCTTCTTTGTGTTTCTGGTTTATAACATTTTTCTATGCACAGTTTCTCCCTGTCCATCTGTGTGTGTGAAGATACTGTTTCCTAAATCCCTTTCCAGATGAATTGTTAATTGTGGTGTCTTAATTATTCCCCACATTGCCTCGCTGATATCAACACCACAGTGGCATCAGTTAGTCTCTATGAGAATTCCTGCCTACATTAACATAATGAGCAGGTGCCGATGAAAACATATTTGTCAAATTATAGACTTTTATATTTTCTTGAGGAAACAAAAACTGAAATGCATTTTAGATGTATTACATATGCATATAAAATAACTTTTTTTAAAAGTTTGCTTTCTGTTACTATTAGATAACCTTTTGGGTGGCATATTTCACACTACAGATGTGGTTCTTGGCAGTATCCCATCTGTCAGATTTGTTAAATAAAAAAAAAAGAGGTGTCACAGTTGCCTTCTGAATACCAACAGAGAGATGTATAGACAACCTTGCCAAGGTGGGGAGGTGGAGAAGGGGATATTGAGCTTGGCACATTGGTCCAGAAGGAGAAGGAGGCAATACTGAAAATAGGAAGGAGGGTCAATGCCAGAGTGCTGGGGTGCCAAGAAAGTGAGAAAAAGGGAAAAACAAAACCTTAGGATTTCATTCAGTTTGTAACACCTTTTTAGGACTACTAGTCAACTTCCCTGCTTCTTAAATCTGTATTCTGTAATGATTCTGGATGACTCCATGTCTGCCTGCTTTCCTATGGGAGTTAAATATATGCTATTTTCCACGTGTGTTCAATTGCTTTATTTGTTTTTTGTTTAGCTAGAAAAATTGTCTTATTTCACCTTAACTCATTCATTTATATTTAATTGAAAAGATGGTGCCCATTTTATTCTTTCTAGAAATTCTTTTCAGTCTAGAAAATCCCAGTTGAAAAATATATATTCATTTCCACATTACGAAGAATATTACAAATTGTTTGATGTCTAGAACTCACCCCTGAAGTGACAGGGTAAGCAGTTTGAAAGGCTTTCACTGACACGGTGTGGCAAAGGGTGGAACTGCAGTGTTTTTCTAAAGATGTTCCCCGATATGTTTAGTTATCATTTTATATATGTGTAATATAGCAAATAACAATCAGGGAATCATCTTACATATCTATATGCATATATTTGTAAGATAAATTTTTAAAACCTAAGAAACTGAATAATCTTTTATTAGCATATCAAAATAATGTCATAGCCTACTATAAATAATACTTTGATTTCATAAATAAATAATTAAAATTGTATATAAAAACCATGTAGTTACTTTCTTTAACACTGCCATTAATGTTGTGGCACTACAGTATTTTTGAAATTTTGTGTTTTTTTAAAACTGTTTTAGCTTTAAAAATTTTTTTTTTCATTTTAAAAATTCATAAAATGAGTAATTAAGATTGCTCGTTGGCATTTCCATTTTGTGTTTAAGATTATTGAGGGACATCATTATGGTTCAAATTTTTACTTTCTATTTTATAGCCTCCTTTTTCATTGAAATTGATTTTAAAAATTTTGATAAGATATACATAACCTAAAATTTACTATTTTAATAATTTTTAATGGTACAGTTCAGTGACATTAAGTAATTCACATTGTTGGACAACCATCAGCACTATATATCTCCAGAACTTTTATTATCTTGTAAAACTGAAACTCCGGTCACCTTAAAAAGTAACACCCTAATGTCCCTCCGCTCAGCTCCTGGAAACCACCATTCTACTTAGTATCTTAAGGAATTTGACTCAGCACTTAAGGTAAGTAGAGCCACACAATCATTGTCCTTTTGTGCCTGGCTTATTTCACTTAGTGTAATATCTAAACCTTGTTTTCATGTTATAAAATTAAATAAATTTGAAAATGCCTAAAATAAAATTGATATATTTAATACAGATCTTTTCAAGAAGCTCAGTCACACATAATATCCCATTCGTAATTACTTCTTGATATCATAAAATCGATTATTACTTGACATTTCAAAACATAAGTGTATGTTTAATATGAGATGCAATCTCACCTGTGCAGTTTACATGTTTTAATTAAATTATACCACCAACAGTTTAAGAGTATATAACCTTATATAGTCTCAATGTAAATTTTTCTGAGTACAAGTATTGATTGGAGAAAGTCACATTTTTCCATATGTGTGTCTGATAGATATTAAAGTGAAAAAAGAAACATTTTATTATAAGTGCAGAATAAAGTGGCAAAGGTATTTTAAAACTAATCATTCCTTTTCCCATTTGATAGTCAGCTAAATCATTGGCCCACACAATCACAGGGAAATAGCTAAGGTTATATCCAGTGACTATAAATACATATTATTTTTTAAATTCCTCCTTGCATCACAAGCACCTGATGTTCCCATACATCTTGGGCCACCTTTCCATGTGTCAGTCCTATGGAGGAAAGCCAGGAGATATATATCATCAGCTTCTTACAGAAGGAGAGAAGGAAAACCAAATGAGGGGGTGAGCGAGAAGGGAGCAAACAGATTTTTATCTCCTTGGCACCTCTGCATCTCAAAAATCTGTTTCAATCTAGTCTGTGTGAGAGCTGGAGTTTCACTGAATGCATTCTTGCCTGCGGTGATGTCCTTTCATCCCTACATTCTCAACTGTTCCTCCCTTGTTCCTGGTTAATGAGGGCAGACTTTAAAGTGTAAACTCACTACAAATGGACTTTAATAGTGGTGCATCATGATCATTCAGAAAACTGATTTTAAGAGCAGTGCCACACTCATGTCTTAGGACCTTTCAAACCTCATCAGAATGTAGTATATGGAGAATTGTGAGCCAAGAGAATAATTGACGTGCAGGTAAGTTATCTGTCAGCTGTCAGACTTGACTCAGAGAAGAATAAAGAAAATAAATGCTTCATTCAGCCAGTGGGGCTTTTCTCTCCTTTTAAAGAAGCTCATGGGTAAATGTACCATACCAATGGCAGCAATGTACTATAAGTTTATAAGCAAACCAAAGCCATGAATATTTATTTACTGCAAAGTGTGTTGTAGGCAGTGTTTGTGTTGAGGAAAAGGCTATTAAAACCAAAAAGTGGAAGAGAAAGAGAAAGACCAGCTTAAAATGGTAATAAAGAGCCTTTGTACCAGTAGGAAAATAAGAAAAAAATATGCAGATACACATAATAATTCATAATAATCTCAGATTGTGATTCCTGACCAGGAAAGGTACAACATGTAATAGGGTTTAAAGAAGAAAGATGTCACATTGTGTTCGCTAACTAAGAGAGATTTTGTGAAATAAACTTTTTTGTTTATTTGTTTGATTGATTTTTGAATGGTTTGGGTAGGATTTAGTTAGTTAAAAAAGTGGTTTAAATGGAGATGGTCATTTATACACAAAGCAATGACCTGGGCATAGAATATGTTTGATACAAAGTGAGATATGCAACATTGTAGCTCTGAGTATGACATGGGCAGCATTGCAAGATGTGGGGGGAAAGTTCTACTAGAACTTAATGGTAGAATGGCCATCTGAGGACTTTTTTTACCTAATGAAAAAGAAGAGAAAAGCTCCTGTTGAAATGAGTAAGTTAATGTAACTGGAGCGAATGGTATCAAGGCATAAAATGGATAGGAATAAAGATGGGCAGGGTGCAAGAGGAACTATTAGGAGGTTATTACAGTGTTCTAGCTAACAGTTACCACAATCTGACCAGATATTTGCAGTAAGAATAGAAAAAAGAAATTACAGAGGTAGGAGCTATCAAACATAGGTAATGGGAAGAAAAAGAAAGGATATTATATTTCAGAGAATGTAAAGTCCAAGCTGAAAATGTAGGAAAACAGGGTGAATTTAATTTTGCATATATTTAATATGCTACCAGGAAGGGGCAGTGTTCAATTTGTACCTTTACTACTTCAAATGGGGAAATGAACGAACAAATAGATATTTGGTCAATACAGATTTGGGAAATATGCACTTGAAGATCTGTGCATAGTGCTTGATAGCTCATTTTGAGACATCTACTGGTAATATACAGAATTCTCATAATAAAAAGACCAAACTGATAAGAGGGAAAATCCTTCTATTATATATGAAGGGTCTGGTAAGAATTAGTCCAAAGAAGCCAAGTCTTAAGAAATAGGCATGGCCATCGTCTTTAATATTTGAATGTAAACAATGTGAAGACCATACTAAAGATATTGCAAAATGGCACAGTATTATCTAACATAAAGTTCAAATTCAATTTTCTTCAATTGTGCAAATAATGTTCTGTATAGATTTTTTTCATTTTTCTTCCCAAGATTGAAAAGTAAAGAAGCATCTACACAAGAGAACCAATTTCTAGTAATTGTGCACATATATAATCCCAAAAAGTATGACCTGGCTGTTAGGGAAACTAACATGACCTCATGCTGTCTTAATAGAGAGACACTGACCAAAGCAATCGCTCTGTTCCTTCCTGCCCTGGTTAAATCACACTTGGAAAGTGTGCAGTTACCAATAGCTCATTTTGATCCATTACTGATAATCTCGAGTGAGTTCAGGATAGAGGTATCAGGGTGATGTGGATACAAAGCCCTAGAGTTGAACATGAGAGTCTGAGAAATATTTAGCCTGGGTACACAAAGGCTTGGGGGATGGTCATAGCTGTGATCTTTAGATATTTGGATGGCTACTGTTATGGGTTGAATTGTATCCCTACAAAAAGATAAGATGACATTCTAACCCCCAGGACCACAGAATGTATCCTTACTTGGAAATATGGTCTTTGCAATTAGTTAAGATGAAGTCACACTGAAGTAGATTAGGGTTCTAATCCAATAGGACTGGTCTATTTTTAAGAAGATGGTTATGTGAAGACGGAAACACAAGAACGTCATGTGATGATGAAGGGAGAAGTTGCAATCCAAGGAATACCAAAGATTGGTGGCAAACCACCAGAAGCTCAGAAGAATCCAGAAAGGCTGTCCCTACAGGCTCTCGAGGACAGGGCCAGCACCCTGCTGGGCTAGGAGAACAGAGCACCAAGACTCAGAGAATTAATCCTAACCCTTAAAACTAATGGGACCTGCCCTTATGAGTTGAAAACTTGCTTTAGACCAGTGGCCTTTTCTTCCCAGTTCCTCACTTTTAAAATGGGAACGTGTACCCTATGCTTGTTCCATCATTGCATTTTGGAGATAGATAACTTGTATTTCTAGGTGAAGAGGAATTTTGCCCTGGGAAAGACCTTGCCCAAAATCTTACCTATTCTTCTTTTAAAAACAAATGTTTTTCCTTTATTGGTTTTGGAGAGAGAGGAAGGGAGAGGGAGAGAGAGATAGAAACATTGATGAGAGAGAACATCAATTGGCCGCCTCCTGCATGTCCCCCACTGGGGATCAGGCCCACAACCTGGGCATGTGTCCTGACCGGGAATCGAACTGGCGACCTCTTGGTGCATGGGTCGACGCTTAATCACTGAGCCACACAGGCTGGACTTACCTATTCTTAATTTAGATGATATTTAAATACAATGTTGGATTTGGAGTTGAGGTTGAAATGGGTTAAGAATTTGGGGACTGTTGAGATGGAATGAATATATATTTGCATATAGGAAAAAAACGTGAATTTTTAGGGACCAGGGGACAGACAGTTATAGGTTGAATTGGGTCTTCCCCAAGAAAAGATGTTGAAGTGTTAACAATCTGGACCTCAGAATGTGACCTTATTTGGAAATAGAGTCATTGCAGATATACTTAGTTAAGATGAAATCCTACTGGAGTAGAGTGGGCCCCTTATCCAATAGGACTGAGGTCCTTATAAGAAGACAGCCATGTGAAGATGGAGACACGGAAGAATGCCGTGGGGTGATGAAGGTAGAGATCGGAGTAACGCAGCTGCATGCCAAGGAATGCTCAAAGAGAGAGTCAATGAAGAATTTCTTTATAGGTTTCAGTGGGAGCATGGCCCTGCTGACTCCTTAATTTTGGACTTCTAGCCTCCAAAGCTGTGAGACAATAAATTTCTGTTGTTTTAAGAGACTCAGTTTGTTGTACTCTGTTACAGCAGCCCTAAGAAACTAATAGAGGTGTAATGTAGAAAACATAGATGAGATTTATTCCTTCAGTTCCCGGAAAGAAAAAAAAAACAACCATGAACAGACAGGAAAGGGAAGTAGTTATAAACTCCACATGAACAAAAACTTGCTAGTAGTTAAACCCACCACAAAGTGAACTCAAGGTCTTTAGCAAATCATGAGTACCCTTCTATTAAAAATGTTCAAGCCGAATGGATCAGGGATGTTCCTGGGGTGGTTTATGCATCAGATGGCAAGTTAAACTGAATGATTTCCAGCTCTAAAATTCTATAGACCTCTGTTAAATTCCCATCAAATATATGCTGGCTGCTTCCTTTTCATCTTCTGCTTCAATAAAGGGGATAATATAATGGCATAGCACGGTGGATACAATTTAAATCTAAGCTCTAGCACTTACTGGCTATGTGTCCTTAGGTAGGTTTCATAACTTCTCGAGCCTCAGTTTCCCACCTGTGAAATAGGAATATTAATAGTCATCACTTCAAAGTGTTATTATGAGGGCTAAACTAGTTAATAACTTAAATTGCTTAGACCAGTGCATGGCACATAGAAAATTATATAAAAGTATTGGTTGAAAAAATCCTTGCTTTCATATTGGTTAAACAGAATGCGTTGACTCTGTCTCTTATCACTGCCATTTCTCACCTCCAAAATATGGAGAATTGGGAGACAAACTAGAAATGCTTTATCAAGTCTTATTTTTGTGTGTGTTTATTTTAGGGGGTGGGGGAGTAGATTCAAAATTATACTATTTGGACGATTTCTTGACCAAGTAATGGCAGTATGGTGCTTTTAACAATTTCCTTATAACAAGCCGTGATAATGTTTTAGTCACCTGCTAGAATGGCTTTGTGTGTGTGTGTGTGTGTGTGTGTGTGTGTGTGTGTGTGTGTGAAGTGTTTCTGAGAAATAAATCATTCTACAGCATCATTTGCAGATAATAAAAACTACAGTTTGCCCTAATAAATTTCACCTGAGTTTTTGGGTCCTCATGTGTTGGAGTTAGATAAAGATGGAAAGTTTTTCAAAATTAAACTCCCAGAAATTGAGATATTTTATTAAATTAGCATCTCTTGGTGACTGAAGGGTAATTTCAGCTTCGGGAGCTAGTAAAAGCATTTTTCAGTATATGAAACTCTTAATAAATGATACATAATTGTCAAAAAAGGAATCATCATTCAGTGACTTACATTTAACAAAATGTGCTTTTATTTCTTCATTATATAAGGTTACTAATCACCTCATCATTTGGGTGCATAGGAGACAACTCTGGCAGGTTAATGATACCCCAGACAAATTCACAGTGACTTTCAGTGAAGCAAACCACCAATAAACATGGTTGCAGTGCCTGCACCTATATAATTCTGAAGCCAGTAATTATGTAACCATTGGATACACCAGACAGAGGGAGGGCACAGAATCAAGGACTGGTTGTTCCTTCTGTAAAGAGCAACTTGGTGAGATAGCACAGCCCTAAACATAAGGATATACTGACAGTCAATGAGGAAGGCTGAGCTGTGAAAGCATTGCAAAGCATGTTTGATTTAAGGTGATGTTCAGTGGCTATCAAGAGCAATAGAAAGGATTGCATTGCTAGAATGTAAATGTGCTTTGCTATAATGCCTTCATTTTCACTAAAGATGGCAACCTGTGCCGTGAAAGACCAGCTCTTCACTTGGTGTTTCATCCAAGTTCTTCTGTGCTTTATGGGTCATTTGTCCTTAAACAAGTTCCATGAATTCCCTGTCTCTCAATGGCCTCCTGTTGGTCATGATGTCTTCCCTTGGGGTTGTTATCCAAATTAAATAACCTAAGCATATGCACCATCTAGCTCAGTATTTTTCAATAATAGGAGCTGAATAATGGTTGACTTTTGTCTTTTTAGCCTTTTCATCTATTGAAGTTCCAGGCGCCGATTTTGAAATCAGATAAGGGTAAATGTCATGGATGAAACACTACAGTCACTGACAATAGCTCCTAATTCATCTCAACTCAGTAAAGATTTCTTGAGTATCTACTACATCTTGAGCACTGAGGGAACAGAAAGAAGAGTCAAATATTCTTCTTTAACTTCGGGGAATCATAATTCAACATGAAGTAAAAGCTAACGCAGCCTTCAGATCCATTGAGAAATGTCTCGCAAGGCAAATGGTTTGATTGTATGTTACAGTCAGCTTTCACACAGTTTGACCAATTCAATGAAAACACAGTACAACCTTAAATTATCTTTCCTTTTCAATATGTATTTGTGGAGTTTATGGGAGTATTAATAGTCTTGGCAGTGTTTCCTCATTAGTACCTATTTTGTTTGTTTGTTTAGTTGACTGTCTTTTTCTGTTTGGGCTACTATAACAGAATACCATAATCTGGATTGCTTACAAACAACAAAAATGCATTTCTCCCAGATCTGGAGGCTGAAAAGTCCAAGATCAAGGTGTTGGCGGATTTGAGTCTGGTGAAGGCCCACTTCCTAGTTTATAGACAACAGACTTTTAGCTGTGTCCTTACAGGTAGGCAGAGATAAGGGCACTAATCCTATTCATGAGGGCTCCATCTTTATGGCCTAATCACCACCCAAAGGCCTACCTCCTAATGCCATCACATTTAGGTTTAGGATGTAAACATCCTAACAAACAAGCAGTCAGTCCATAATAGTTACTATTTCTTTTTCTTTCCAAATTAGTTTGTGTGGCAGTGTGGAAGAACCACCACATGAGGACGGTGACCAACTACTTTATAGTCAACCTTTCGCTGGCTGACGTGCTCGTGACCATCACCTGCCTGCCAGCCACACTGGTTGTGGACATCACTGAGACCTGGTTCTTTGGACAGTCCCTGTGTAAAGTGATTCCTTATTTACAGGTAATTGTTTTTGAAACTTTTTTGGTTCAAACAGAGAAGCTACTGAAAAAGTACTTGCAATAATAGTCATAGTGCTCTGTTAACTAGTTCGCTAAGAAAGAAATAGACTTGCCCAAGGAATTGGCAAACACGAAGAAAATAAAGGAATCAGCAAACTTAAGTAAAATAATACTTGAGAATTCCTATGTCAACAAGTTAAGTTCTGGGTTAAAATAAAGCAACAGAATCTTCAAGTCATTATCAGATGCTGCATAAACCTTTTACTTCTTTCATCTCTAATTTTCTGATCATATAATAAGAAACTTGAACAAAGTCATTGTTACCAGCAAGGGGACCTGGACCTTTGCGGGTCTGCCTAGGGCCAGCTGTATGTGAGCTCTTCGTACAGAAAAAATTTCACAGCACAAGTCCAGGTGACTAAGAGGGAAGATTTATTAAAGCTGGGGACAATGAAACAAGAAACGGCTTAGCATGAAGAAGCAATGGGAGAGCCTAGGCTGGGCTGCCTTAGCTCTCTGGGCTGTCAGAGAAAAGGGGGCCTTGGGAACAGCTTCAGGGCTTAGCGTGGGACAAGCTACTGCTGTCCATTGCTTCCCTGGCTGCAAGTCTTGTGAGGTCCCTTAGAGTTTGGAGATGATGCCTATGAGGGAAGAAGAGAGGAAAAGGAATGGTAGGGGCAGCTCCCCAGAGGGAGAGCAGGAGCTGGGTCCTTTGTCTTGAGGCTTTTATCTTTCTCTTGTTGGTGGGAATCTTAGGGGAAGTCTCAGGGGAAGGTTTCATCAGAATATTCATCGATTTTCTAGGTGTCTCCTTCAGGGTCGTGATCTTCACTGATTGATCAGTGCAGGGCATGGGGTCCTTAGTCATTGCTGTTCCTGGTGTCACCCACCTGATTTTGCTGCTCTTTTGGGTCTGGAGCTGAAATACAATTGAGGTCTAGATGGTGTTTCTAGGGAGGTGACCTTCTGTATCTGCTGTAAATTGCTCTATCAGTTTGCTCCGCCATCTGTCTCAGTTTCCCTATTCCACTTGTCCTGGCTTACTGGCCTGTCTCAGAATGATTGAACTTCTCCCAATCCAAATAATTGAAGGCTATCTGTTTGTATAAGTGGTTTCACTTCATGCTCAGAAATTAGGAGAGATGTGATCAAAGCAACACAGCAAACAGGCTCCACTGTGGGTTCTGAATCAAACTACCATGTCCAGAATATCTGTTCTGCCAGTCACCAACTGCATTCTGCCAGATACATAAGACCTTTGTGATTCGCCTATTTAAAAAAATAATAAATTTAATTATAGCTATAGTCTATGGTTGTTGTTAGTCTTCTTACATAATTTATATAAATCATTTGGCATAGTGATCAACCTCTGGAAGGTGATCTTATGAAAACATAGTATGTTTTCAGTAACTATCAGTCATCAGCATCATCATTAGATGTTTTATTGTTCAGTAGTGAAAGCAGCTTTCCTATAACTAATTGCCCTACAAGAAGATAAGAACAAATACTTTCAGAGACTAATTTTTTAATTGATATTTTGATAGCTCTAAAATCTTTGAACAAAAAATTACTAAGCCGGGGGCCACAGCCATAATACTCAAAGACATGGATGCCCTTTAGTAATTGGGCTACGAATAAAATGCTGGCCACTCTCTGCTTGCGTTCCCATACCCCATACCCATATCCGTCCCCCACCCCTCAGTCCATATTGCCATTAGTCTCCCAGGTGGTGATCATAACATTGGAGGAGACAGAAATGTGCTTCTAATTATGAACATTTAGCATAAGTAGAACAACTAAACTATTCACAAGCAAAAATATGAATCTAGACACAGACCTTATACCTTTCAAAAAAAGTAGCTCAAAATGTATTGTAGCCCTGGCCAGTGTGGCTCTGTTGGTTGAGTGTCGTCCTATGCACTGAGGGGTCGCAGGTTCAATTCTCAGTCAGGGCACATTCCCTGGTTGCAGGGTGGGGTATGCAAGAGGCAGCCAATCAATGTTTCTCTCTCATTGATGTTTCTCTCTCTCTCTGTCTCTCTCGCTTGCTCTCTCTCCCCCCACCCTCCCACCCTCTCTCTCTAAAAATCAATAAAAACATATGTTTAAAAATTTATCATAGATCTGAATGTAATACACAAAACTATAGAACTCCCATAAGATAATGCAGGAGAAAACTCAGATGACCTTAAGTATGTGGATGATTTATTGATACAACACCAAAGGCATGATATTTGAAAGAAATAATTGATAATCTGACTTTATTTATTTTTTAAAAAAAATTAAATGTTTTTATTGATTTTTTTTAGAGAAAGAGGAAGGGAGGGAGAGAGAGAGAAACATCAATATGAGAGAGAAACGTGGATTGGCTGCCTCCTGCACACCCCTCACTGGGGATCGAGCCTGCAAACCAGGCATGTGCCCTGACCGGGAATCAAACTGGGACCTCTCAGTCCATGGGATGATGCTCAATCCACTGAACCACACCGGCTGGACAAGCTGACTTTTTTTTAAATTAAAAACTTCTCTATAAAAGACAATATCAAGTCCATGTAAAGATAAGCTACCGACTGAGAGAAAATATTTGTAAAAGGCAAACATAATAAAGGACTGCTGTCTCAAATTATAGAGAACTCTTACAACTCATAAATAAGGGAAAACACCCCAATTAAAAAATGGGCCAAAGATCTTAACGAGCAACACACGAAAGAAGTTATACAGATGACAACGAAGCATATGTAAAGATACTCATCTGCATATGTCATTAGCAAAATGCAAATTAAAATCACAGTGAAATATCATTACACAACTGTCAGAATGGACAAATTCTGAAACTCTAGCAACACCAAACGCTGGTAAGGAGGTGGAGTAATAGTAACTCTTATCCATTGCTGCAGGTGGGAATGCAACATGGGACAGCTGCTTTAGGAGATGGTTTGGTGGTTTGTCACAAAATTAGACATAATTCCATCATTTGATCCAGCAATTGCACCCCTTGGTATTTAGCAAAGGAATTGAAAAACGTATGTCCATGAAAAAAACTTGCATACAGATGTGTATAGCAATTCTATTCATAATTAGCAAAACTTGGAAGCAGCCAAGATGTCTTTGAGTAGATGAAGAAATAAATAAGCTGTGGTACCTACAGACAATAGAATGTCATTTAGCACTAAAAAGAAATGAGTTACCGGGCCATGAAATGACAAAGAGAAACCTTATTACTACATGAAAGAAGACAGTCTGAGAAGAATATATGTATTCTGTATCATTCCAATAATAAGACATTCTGTAAAAGGCAAAATTGTGGAGAAAGTAAAAAATGTCGAATTGAAAGGATGACCAAGCAGAGCACAGAGGACTTTTAAGACAATGCAATGATAATATATAATGGTTGATACATGTTGTTATGCATTTATTTAAACCCACAGAATGTACAACATCGAGAGTGAACCCTAATGTAAACTATGAACTTCAGATGATGTGTCAATGTTGGTTCATCAATTATAATAGCTGTACCACTCTGGTGGGGGGGGCTATGTATATGTGGGGGTGGGAATATATTGGAAATCTCTGTGTCTTCTCCTAAATTTTGATGTGATTTTAAAAGTGTTCCAAAAATTAAAGTCTTCATAAAAACACAAGTTTGGGGGATATCACAAATAGCCCATGAATAGAAATTATATTTATCAGTCTTTTGGATCTGAAATGTTACAAAAATATATGTAGCCCAATAGTTTTTCAATGACTTCTTATATAGAGAAGTAATAATTTTTAAGTCATATTCTTGACAGGCTAGTAAGTGGGAAATAATAAGTGGAAGTTCTGAGCTTCATTGCAAGCATTACATTTAACTAGGAGGTTAGTTTGTGTCCGTTTGCTGAAAACCATGAATGGGTTACAAAAATAAATGTAGCAAAATTCTTTGAGAGAAATAGTACATTGAGCAACAGAGAAAAATATCCTCATTAAAAAAAAATCAGTAAGAACAAGGTCTTTTGGTGTTTTCATGGAAACACAGGGGAAATCATACTAGCAGAGAATTCTAATATTTCATTGTCCTATGGTACTTCCAGCAAGCTTTGTATTTCTCTTGGTTCCAGTAACTATCCAGGAGGAAATTTGGGGAATCCTCTTAAGTTTCAAGATGGCTTTAGTTCCCCCAGAATCCTCTTTTTGCTGGGAGAGACTATTTCATATTCTCTTCATGAAACAGAAGATTCCCTTGTTAAGACTGAGGGGATGAGGGAGGGGTGTATCACCCTGAGGTAGGTACAGTCCTGCTCAAGTGCATAGGGATCCCTTGTTATAGACTAGGTATTCCAGATTCTACTGTTAGCACCTGAGGACAGACTAGAAGCAATGGGAAACAGTGAGTGATGCAGGGTATCAGTCTCTCTAAAAGCCACTGACAGTAATCTTTTACCCAGCACAACTTACCCAGTCCTACAGTTGAAGGAACATTCACCTCCTAGTGGATTCTGCTTCTCTATAAACACTGTCCAGTCTAATCAACTCCTCAGTTGATCTTCTTCTCCATAGGCCAAGGAGACAGCTACTGAGTAACCACAAGATCTGTGCCAGATGGAAAAGACTAGATCTATTTGTTTCCTCATTCAACATTACCTGTTGATGGAAAATTGTAAACGTACAAAAATATTGACACACTGGTAAAAGTAGTATCTCCTAATTCTTGCATTATTTATTGCCTATTTTCCATAGCATTTTCTTAAATGGAATGAACAGTGTCAGTGGTCAGTAAGCCAATCATTTAAAATTGAGTAGTTTTTTCCCCTTAATTGTAATATTCTGAAACTGATGGCTTTTGTCCCTAATATGATACTTATGTCCTACTGAATATTCTGAATATTTTAAAACATATTACAAAATGCCCAGCCAATTTTTAAGGTTATTTGGTTGTGTTTAAGATTCTTTGGACAGCCCTGGTCAGTTTTGCTCAGTGGTTAGAGTGTCGGCCTGAGGACCAATGAGTCACGGGTTCGATTCCGGTCAAGGGCACGTACCTCACTTGCGGCTGGGGACACCCAGCCCTGGTTGGGGTCGTGCAGGAAGCAACCAGTCGATGTGTCTCTCTCACACTGATGTTTTTCTCTCTCTCTCTCCCTCTGTCTCCCTCCCTCCCACTCTATCTGAAGATAAATAGAAAAAAAATATCCTCGGGTGAGAACAACAACAACAAAAAAAGATTCTTTGGACATTCGCTAATTCTTTTCTTTCAAAATACAGTTTAATACAACCTTTAGATTTATGAGTGATGTACTATACTACTTAGGCAAATGCTCAAAAATCTTCAAAATCTCACAAAACAAATCTAAGATAAATAATTAAAATGACACTTCTGTATCATTAATAATTCTATAATCCAAGACCAATGACATTTATTGGGCTATCTACTGAATAAGTATCACAAATTTCTTGAAAATTATATTTTAGTTTTTTCTCACACTTAGAGGAGCAGTTGGCTCCTTTTCCAGAGTGAGTGTTTTTCACAAGCGCAGAAAAGGCTCTGCACAGGAAATGTCAGGAGAAGAACAAAAGCCAACTGAGATATGGGTGGTAGGTGCTTGGTGGTCGTCAGGCTCCTTTGCTCACAGTCATACATTTCCACCTTCCAATCTATTAGTGCCTGTCATTCAAATCTGGGATGTGGCAAAACTTCCACTTCTACCTCTCATGGATCTCTGAGGCCTTCTGTCATTTCTATATGAAAATATACAGACTCATTATCTACTGAAGAAAGTCTCCCACATCATCCTGACCACAGGGTGCCCACAGGATGAGTGAGAGACCAAGCCCCTGACAACAGAAGAAATTCACATCATCTCACTTCACTTCATTCACAACATTCACAATCCCCACTAGATTCGTTTTTCAAATGATTAACTATCTGGTTGATTTGAGCTGGTATCAAAATCTAAATGAAGAACACACTCAGAAGTGTACTCCTAGAATTGAAAAGCAGCAACAAAACTCTTCATTTATAATCATATATGAAAAATAAACTTTATATCACCCCCAAGAAAATAATGTAAATTGAATGCTAGTGTGTATTATACACCGATAAATATAGCCGTCAAACAGTAAATATTAAATCACTGATTGCCAAGGGTCTACTCAGTGGATTCCTCTGCTGGACTAGCCATGGTCTCTCAGCTGCCCGTAACAGAGAAGGCTCTTCACTTTGGCCAACTGTTGGCCCTGGATGGCAGTCTTTCAAGAGAACTGTTTTGAATTGATTATCACTATCTAATGGTAGAGGGAAACACTAGAAATCACTCTGTAATTTGAAACATGCTGTCTATCTCATTCACTCCCATGGATAACAATTTATGAATAATGAATCACTAAGCCTTGTTGAACATTTTACACTTCTAATTTCTCGATTGGCTAAATGTAACTTTGGCCCAGCAGCTACGAAAAGTCAACTGTGCAGATCTAGACTGTGACAATTCTACCCCCAAGTTAGGGATGTATTAAGGGACCTTGGATGCTTGGCATATTGACAGGGAAGTAGTGGAGGTTGGGAAGAGAAGGGGTTTGGGTTTGGGAAAGAAATTGAATGCACTCTAAGGTAGCACCAAGGAATTCCCAGGAGTCATCGACCAGTGTAAACCACTCTGATAGAGTTCAGCCCTTTACAATTATACTTAAAGTGGAATTAACCTCCAATAATTTAACACAGTTTAAGCTTTACTTGTCATTTCTATGACTATTCTTCACTGAAATGTGGTCTGTTCCAATTAAAAGCTAGAACTCCAAGCTTGAGAATGAAAGAGAACCCTGATGGCATCTTCATCATTATCATTGCCATAATCATAATAAGTAACAACAAACACACAACATTCATATGCTAGCCCAGAGCTAGGCATTTCACATTTCCACTGGTTCTCCCTACTGTTAGCATCCAATTTTACAGATGAGAAAACTGAGGCGTAGAGCGGTTAAGTAACTTACCAAGATCACACGTTTATCAAGTGAGATGGGATTCATGCCCAGAAAACCTGCTTGTATAATTGCTGCCTTTCTCAGAGAGAAGCAAAGCAATAAGTGGCAAGAATCGAACCCTATCAGTTTCACTCACTTAACAGAAAAAAAAGTGATAGCACATACTCATTAGGCCTAAATTAATGTGAGTGATGAAGTTTGCACAGCTAGCTGGTGGGAGAATGAGAATAGATAGGTCACCCTGGTGCTTAGCTCAGAGTCCTTCCTCCCACACTGTGCTGGCTCTTAGCTCCCTTTCCCACTCATATGCACCTATAGTCAAAGCATCAACAAGGAAGGTCCTGATGTAAGTAAGGAGCAGGGATACCTACCCTTCTACATATTGTGAGAGCAACACAACTAGAAAAGGGAAAAGAGAAAGATGACTGGACAGCATCTATTAACTTAGATGGAGGCTTGAAACTATTTATTAATTCAATATATGTAGATATATATCTATATCTAGATAGATAGATATATTAAACACATAAAACATTGTGCCCAACACTGGGGACACACTGGTGGAGGGGAAAAAAATACAGTAGTAATTTTTTTGCTGTAGAGTTTTGTTCCAAAGGAGAAGACAGATAATAAGTAAGTTAAACAAAATAATTATACTGTAAGCACTGAAAAAACTAAATAGGAATTTGTAATAAAAAATAACAAAAGAGAGAATGAGGCTTTGTTTTAAAGATGGGATTTTGAGCCTCGCCAGTGTGGCTCAGTGGACTGAGCATCGTCCCATGGACTGAGAGGTCCTGGTTCGATTCCCGCTCAGGGCACATGCCTAGGTTTTCTGGCTCAATCCCCAGTAGGGGGCGTGCAGGAGGCAGCCAATCTATGTTTCTCTCTTACATTGATGTTTCTATTTCTCTCTCCCTTCCTCTCTCTCTAAAAAAATCAATTAAAACATATTTTTAAAAAATAGATGGGATTTTGAGAGTGATGTCAGAAATGATTCATCCAGTATAAGAGAATATATTAAATATAACTACATAACTTGTTCATGTGGGTGTAGGCATGCTTAACATCTTTCTTTAATATTTCCTTAAATTTTCAAATTAAAATGTCATTTGCGGTGTTGTTATTTATAAAAATCTAGACTAGGTGAATTTATTTTAATTTTAGGAGCAAGTTGCTTATCCTTCAATGAGCAAACTGTGGTAAGGAGATCCATATACAGAATTTCCTTTTAACACCACCTGTGCCTTTCTTCAGGTGCAACATATTGGAAGTGAGCTGATACACAGATAGCTTTTGCTATTTGAAAATATAAAATGAGATGTCCATAATTAAAAAATGCCAATTAAATGCAATTGCAGTCAAATTCCTGTATGATCATTTCAAAGAAAGACATGTCATGTTATTCTCTATCAGTGACAGTTTTCCAGTTCAGACTAAACATATGTTTCATTTTTTCCAGTTGAATATATGATTTCCTCTATCAATGGAAAAGTTTCAATTCAACATGATAGTAATCACTCAAAGACTACCAGAGTATAAATTAAAACATTCAGCAAAAAGTTTGCAGTGTCGCCCTAGCCCCATGGTTCAGTGGGTTGGAGCGTCGCCCTGTACACTAGAAGGTTGCAGATTGAATCCCTGGTCAGGGCACATACCTAGGTAGTGGTTCGATCCCCCATCAGGGTGTTTATGGGAGGCAATGGATTGATGTTTCTCTCTCTCTCTCTCTCTTTCACTCTCTCCCCTCCTCTCTATAAAGTTAATTTTTTAAAAAGGCTACAATGTTTTCATAGTATCTTTTTCATGTTTAATGAGAAATATGTTTTTTTCTAGTACATTTTAAATATTTTTGGCAGAGCTTATTTTTAATTGGAAAACAATGCATGAAATGTTTTTTGTCAACTTCAAATATGGTTATCTGTGGTGACTACCTTTCTAATAAGGTAAAAATATTGAGAGTGATCCATTTGATACTGGGTGCTTCTTTTTTACTCTGTTGTTTTTTCTCAAGACGGTGTCGGTGTCTGTGTCCGTCCTCACACTGAGCTGCATTGCCTTGGATCGATGGTACGCAATCTGTCACCCTTTGATGTTTAAGAGCACAGCCAAGCGGGCCCGGAACAGCATCGTTGTCATCTGGATTGTCTCCTGCATTATAATGATCCCCCAGGCCATCGTCATGGAGTGCAGCACCATGCTCCCGGGATTAGCCAATAAAACCACCCTCTTCACTGTGTGTGATGAGCGCTGGGGAGGTAAGTGCATCATGGCCCAGGAGCTGACATTTCTATACAGCTGCAAACTGAAAATTGTTTTTGCATAGCTGTTGTGAAGCTGGCTTGTGTATTTTATTGGCATTAGATAGTATCGTTTTGTAAAAGCATGCAAACCAAGTTGAAACTCAAAGTAATTCCACAGAATGACTGCACCTGTCTTGGTCCTTTAGAATTGCTGTGTATTGTCATCTCATTTTCAGATAGGGGATGAAAGGAGGAGTTTATTCCACAATTCAGATCTGATTATGGTTATTTTTATTAAAACCGAAAAGACTCATTATATGAATCCAACTATGCATTCTGGAATGATTCACACTTTATAAGATGGTACAACATTTCACATGTCAAGTTCCCTAATGGGCTTCAAATACAACTAAATTTATGTTGTTGTTGTTAATCCTCACCTGAGGATATTTTCCCATTGATTTTTAGAGAGAGTGGAATGGAGGGAGGGAGAGAGGGGGGAGGGGAGAAAGAGAGAGAGAGAGATCAATTGGTTGCCTCCCACACATGCCCGGACCAGGTCCTGGGATCAAACGTGCAACCCAGGTTCATGCCCTTGACCAGAAATCGAACCCATGACCCTTCAGGGTAAAGCCCAACACTCTAACCACTGAGCCACACTGACCAGGGCTGAAATTTTCATTTGAAAACTATGGCCTGCCTGGAAACATGACAGGAGCTGAGTATGTGGTCCGATGCTGTTTTCTGACACAAATCATCTAAATTTGCTTTCTCTGTTCATACCATATTAAGTTAATAAAACTTACCTCTGGCATAATTATGACACAATTTAAGAATTAAATGAATTATGAATCCTTTTTTCCCCCTATCTGATATGTATTGTAGTAGAATTTAAACAAGCAGAAGCTTGGAGCTTTATGCTCCTTTGGTCCAAAACTCTCAGTGACAGTCTCTAAGGTTTTTCCGTACCAATGGAGACACTCCTATCAATGCCTGGGGATGGCACAAATCTGAACCCAGCAGAGAATGACAGGAAATTAAAAAACTCCTGCATTTCAGCATGGCATGCACTCATTACAGAATTATTGCATGAAATTTGAAGAGAAAAAAACCTGTCCCTCTTCTGAATAAATGTGTAACAATGGCTCATAATTATGGAATTTGAACATTAGGAAAGCATTGTTTATTAGAAAGCTGTACATTTATGCTTATTAGAAAAATGTAGCCAAAACAAGCAGTACACCCAAGGGATTGCTTGTGAATCTGATATTTTTAAGTGTATGAATTTTTTAATTCATGTGAATTCCCACCCTGGTACTTTTATTAGAACATTGAAAAGAGAAAAAGTCAGAAACTGAAAGAAAAATTAGGCATAAGCTTCCACTACAGCAAGATAAAAGTTAAACGACACTAGTATTGTTTTGTACATTATCTAAAGTCCTATAATAACTAAATTTCACAATTTACTTTTTCTATTACTCCAAATATTAAATATCCTGTTTGTTGTTGAGATTTACTCTTCTTTTCTAACACTGGGACAAAAGTTTACAGAGGGCTCACATTTCAGCAAAGCTGAAGGTGAGCAGGGTCTCTTCAGAAAGAGAAGGGGTGAAAGGGTGTCCCAGGAAGCAAGAACACCCACACACTGGCACCATCCCTGGAGGAAGAAAGAAAGAGGGTTCCACCTGACAGTTTCGGGAATGTGGGGTTATGTAGGCTAATGAATTGTATTGGGAAAGGAGGTGGGTTGGGGATCGATTATGAGATGTCTCTTAGGCAACCGCTTTACAACGAGTTGTATTTGGTAACAGCCTAAAGATCTCTTGGTCAGAATTCTTTTTTTTTTTTTTTTCCTTTATTGATTTTAGAGAGAGAAGAAGGGAGAGGGAGAGCGAGATGGAAACACTGATGAGCGAGAACATCGACTGGTGCCTCCTGCATGCCTCCCACTGGAGATCTGGTCCACAACCTGGGCGTGTGCCCTGACCAGGAATTGAACCGGTGACCTCTTGGTGCATGGGTCAACACTCAATCAGTGAGCCGTACCAGCCAGGCTCTTGGGTAGAATTCTTTAGTTAATTTATGATGAAACTGAACCATCAATTGTTTGCTCAATATTATGAAGCAAGTACATGTTTATAAATCTAAGCTTTCAACTCAGAAGTTGGGGTTCTTTAGATTTAAGGAGATAGCGATTAGATGAAGCACCTACCTACTATTCAATGTGTCAGTAATACTTTTACTAAAGTGGTTTAGTAGTTCCATGTATAAGTTTGTAGGTAGCTTTTAGAGTCTTTACCGTTTTTCATGTTGCCCTGAATAATCAGGTAGCATTAATTCCCATTAACTAAAAGTTTGCAAAGCTAGGGAATTTGACAGGTGTTATGATTAAGTAAATAGGCACATCACCATCTAATTATGTTTGAGCAATAAATATATAAAACTCATTTCAACCTTGAATATTTTTATTATGTAGGTCTAGCAGGGACATTACCCCCCCCCAAAAAAATATTGTTGAATACCTAAAAATCTAAACTCAACCTTCAGAAGTCATTTAGGAAAGCTAATTAAAAGTGATTTTAAAGTAGCTCATAATTACTTAGAATTATTATAAAGACTAAGCATAAGTGGCACCAAGTTGAATCTGATCATCTTTAAAATCAAACAATAAAATCTATGAAATTAGCTTTTCAAATATTAAATTAAATTGTTCATCACAATGTTTTCAAGAAGAACATAAAAGAATCCAAAGCAGGTTTTTATTTTGCTCATTAGACATTTAGCTTATAATAATTTTTACATAGCATGAGCTTTGTTAATTTAGGGTACTTATAAGTCCGTGTTCAATTTAAAGTGTTGTAATTCAGACATGTGCGATACTTACAACCTTAAAACATCATAGGGATTACAGTTCACAGCGTCAGCTCTCTAAAGTTTAAACATCTTTAAAGTCTGAATACCACTTAGCACAATTTTTAAAAATGTGTTGTGAACTGTGTTTCTTTATCTTAAGTTATATCAATAATGTAGTTATAAGGCAGACAGTGATATCATAATTGTTTTACAACCAATATTACAGTGTGGGAAGAGTCAGTAAACAATGTGGTCACTGGATTAAGATCTATCAAAGCACTTTTGCCAAAGTCTGGAAAATGCTGTCTCATTCATTGTGCAAAATAACTGAGAACTCTGTCATACTGAAAATATTACCAGAGAGATGTAAAATTTTACGGAACTTGTTATATTTATCATTGTCCATGGCTTGTTCAGAAAAAAAAAAAAGACCACAAACCATAACTTTTGGCAGGAACACTCGACTCTCAAAAACAAATAAAAGGTATTCATATTTATTTTAATAATCTTAAAATATGTCTTTGTATATGTTCACTGCTTGCTTCAGTGACATCAATTCACACTACTAAATTTGAAAATTCTTCCAGAATTATATCCATACTTTCTTGATTGCTTGGTTTATAAATGCATAATTTCACAGGATGGATCTGAGTGGGAGGAAAGCAACTTTCTTTTTGCACTCAATCAATAATGTAATTGTCTCATTATTCAATCATCCAGTGTTTAATGAGCATGTGCTATTTGTCAAACATAGTTCCGGACACTGAGAATTTATCATTTCTCTCCTTTGGGATTTTATTGCCAAATTGTTCTTTAGTGGTCTGAAAATAATAATGAGCCCTAGCCGATTTGGCTCAGCGGGTTAGAGCATGGGCCCATAGACCAAATGGTCACAGGTTCAATTCCAGTGAAAGGCACGTACCTTGGTTGCGGTTCAATCCCCGGCCCTGTTTGGGGTCATGTGGGAGGCAACCAATCAATGTGTCTCTCTCACATCAATGTTTCTCTCTCTCTCCCTCCCTCCCACTCTATCTGAAGATAAATGGAAAAATATCCTTGAGTGAGGATTTAAAAAAAAATAGAAATAAAAATAATAACGGATCTCTTCTTTTCAGCCAAATTTATTAATGTATCTGATCTTTTATGAGACTTTGAAAATATATAAATATCTATGTATATGTATTAATAGAACATTTAGTAAAATATTTATTAGGGAGAAGATAATAAAATATATTAAAGATTCAGGTAAACTTTAATGGATCCATAAGCTTTGATAAAGCAGTTCAAATTAAATATTTGGGAAATGATTTTTAATTTACTTGTCCATTAAATCTCTGATATGTGTACCATGAAGGAGAAAATGTTTGTAGTTTTCAGATAATTAAACTAACATGTTGGCTCAAAATGGACCTTAACTCATCTGAGAGAAATTACGTTTTGTCTAATATATGAAATTATCCTTTAATTTCTGATTTCACAGCTGAAATAAATTTCCCCATTTGCTCCTTATTTTGGGTTTGATATATATGCAAGAATTTATTCAAATACGCCTATTCATCAGTTGAGTAGAAACACCAATTTTTAATGGTTGTCAATCTTCAAAATGCTGTTTTTTAATTTAGATTATCCTCAAGTGGAACAAATTTCATGTAGCTACATTCTGGGTTATATATAAATGTTTGAAAATATATTTAAGACATTGCTCATCAGTGCAGAGAGACTACAAAGACAATTTCAACACATACCATTTAAAATTTCCATGGTATTTCTGGGTTTCCGATTAGCTTAGACTCTAAGCATGAAATGAGGAATTTAAGATTATCATGTTGCCCCAACTATCTATAATAATCTCTTTATTAAAACAATCTATCGTAGCCTGAAAGTATCATTTTGCTTGATCAACTTTTCTGTGTGGGTGTTCATTATCATAATATGCATTTACCAGCCAATTACATATTTTTCCAAGTATTTATATAAATATTCTGACCTCTGAAAGAGCTTCTCTCCTATCTTTTAAAACTTCAAACTGTCATCACAATGATGGTATCCATAGCTGCAGTTTTTTAAAAAAAACACCTATCAAAATCTGCCTTCCTCCACTCACTCAATTTAGTCTGATGCAGACATCAAGGCTTCACAGGTATGTAAGCTTCAAAGCTATATTTTTATGTGGGGAGCTCATGTGACAAATTCTTTAAAACCAACAGAAGTTCAAAGCCACTTGGGTGCCTGGAAAGTGCCGAAGTCACTCTCCCATGTCTTTGAAATTGGTTCACCAAATGCTGCTGGGGCTGCAGCACTTCAAACGCAAAGGCTGTTTGTTATCCCTGCAGCAGGCTGCTTGGATTCTATCACTTTTTATGAAACTGGCCTGTTTTATGGGATACACTTGAAAGGTGGTTAGAAACCAATGAGCCAGGTGTGAGTGTCTCAGGCCGCAGAGAGGCTAAAAAGGACACTTTGGGCTCTTGACCTCCCAGCAGCTCACGAACCCTATTGTCCCCGCTGGAGATTATGGTGGGTAAAAATATGTATCAGAGAAAAAAGACTTTTAGAAGGAAGAATAAGGAGAATATTAAACCCAACCAACTCTAGAAGATAAGGCTACAAAATCAAGTGCACGATAATCCATTCAAAGATATGTTTAAAATACTTTCAGTAAAAATTAACTGAATGATGGCTCAGTAAATGTTATCATTAGTATGGTGATCAGCACAATTATTATTAGTTGATCTTGACTATAAATTGCCCTTACCACATTTGATGGCATAACTGGGTCTTCATGTTTCTGTATGCCCTTTCTGAAGTAATGAAAATAATAAAATGCACAGAGGTGATATAATTACCCCTCAATGACAGTGTGGAACAAACCCCATTGCTAATATCAAAGTCAAAATAACTTGTGCAATTTTTAGAAGCGAATATAAAAACATTTGTTTTGTTAGCTTTCAGTTAGAATTATGTCTAATTTTTGCATTTAATATTCATGGAATCCATATAGGATATTTTGTTTTACATTTAAGTAAAAGTGGCTGGATCACTGTGATATATTCAAATACTAGTGTAAGGAAAATATCCTTTAAAACATTTATAAAGTCAGTAATAGATATATTTTAGGAAAGCAACAAAAAAAATTAATGTTAAGCCAGAAAGCCATTCATTAATTGATTAACCCTTTAATAAATGCCTAATCTGTGATAAGTATCACTTGTGTTCATAGATTTAATGATAAGTAAGAAATAGCTATAATCCTACAGATGCTTATGTCTAATAAGTGAGAAGGATGTAAAAAAGAAAATACCCATGTTGGTTTAAAAATTAACTTTAAAAAACCTTAAAAATCTCATTTTTATTAAAAGGACATGCATACATACATACACACTCATACAACATAAAGATTAACTTTGTGTATGTTCTAGTAAGTCAACAAAAATAATTGTTATTCAATATTTGCCATATTTATTTTTCTGAACTTTTTCCACATTTGGAGGTACAGCTGGGAATAGCATCCAATTTCTCAAGAAAGTTATATTCTAATGAGGAGGAATCAACTGGGTTTACACTCTCTTGCTATTTTAACAAAAGCATTAGTAATTAGGTTTTGATTGAGTCATGTCCCTTCTTGTAAATACAACTATAGGACCATCCAATTTAATTTTTATTAATTAGCCACATGTAATCAAAACAAAAAAAGGGGGCTTTCAATAAATGAACGCTTGATTGGGTAGTCTCTGGCAGCACAAATTAAGAAACAACTAATTGTTATTCCTCTGAGTCATTAAATGAAATTAAGACTTAACATTTAGTGCGTGTATATATACATATATACATATACATACTGAGTAAATGTAAGTAGTTAATATTGTAAATTATTTTCCCCTTTGTGTGTACATGTGCCAGTGAAACCATAGAGAAGGTAACTCTGTACTCTGAAAGCAGAACGCTGACAAAGTTTACCTTTAAAAATATCTATGAATTATAAGGTTTCGTTATTATGACTTTCGTTGCAGGTGAAATTTACCCCAAGATGTATCACATCTGTTTCTTTCTGGTGACATACATGGCACCACTGTGTCTCATGGTGTTGGCCTATCTGCAAATATTCCGTAAACTCTGGTGCCGACAGGTATGTATTTCAAATATTTCCTTGTGTTTTCTTCAGGATGTGCTTAAAAACAAGATTTAAGAAGGGATTGAACCAACATAGTATGCTTAGCAAAGGATTGTGTATTTTTCTAAAACCGTGAGACCCTAGCCATAGCTATATGTCCAGGCAATTTTTAGGGTGATACTCAGTGAATGTATTTTATGAACTGCCTCAATGACTTTAAATTTTAAACCTCTGTGATTAATTGACTTGATTTTTGTCTAGGTCTAATATTATAAATGTTACTTTTTATGAGAAATAACAAATAAAAATTCCATTAAATTTTCCTGAGACTGTAAGTAAAGAACATTATATTTTTCATGAGATTTATGTGATGCCTTTTTATTATATGAGTTAAATCTCTAACTTCAAAGAATTTTTTTTTAAGAACAGTAGAAGAATCAAGCAGAATTTAGTGTTTTACAAACTGTTTATAGTGTTGATTTGGGAGTACTAACATTTGTTAGATAATGTTGCTTTTTCCAGTTAATGTATTAATTTACTCAGTTGTTCATTAATCAAATATTATTGTATTTCTTTTCATGCATGTCTGATTAAATGCTAAAAGTCTATGTCATTGATGAATTCATAGTCTACAGGAGGGAAACAGGCAGATGCAGAGTGAAAATTGCCCTAATAAATATAAGCACAGGGAATCAGAGGAAGGTTTAGTGGAGGGGGGTCTCATTCGCAGCAGATAGCATTTAAGCTGAACCTTGATTCATAGGCTATCACCCACAAACACGTGTTGTGGTTTATAAAGGTATAGACAAAGGATAAAGCTCAGCTTCTTATATTTGTAAATTATATATTTAAATGGCATTGCTTACAGATGTATATCCCTGTCTCTAAATGTACTGCCAGTGCTTTGAGCTTACCTGGATTGTGAAAAGCCATTCTCTTTGTCTGTTTGCTCAGACACATTTTACCCAACTGAAAGAATTCGTTGGGCCCCTCTAATTCATTAAAATAATTTCACAAACCATTTATTAGCTTTTTGTCTGAGGATGTCTTCATTTGAATCTTCTTCAGCCCCTGTTATTCAAAGCAATTTTCAAGATCATCTTTTAGTGGTTGGATATGAGTAATAGTTATATTTTTCAGCCCTGTATGTCTCATAATTCCAATTTTTTTTCTTTTCCTCTATCTTTGCAAAGAAGTCCTTTATTTTACGGTCTCATAAATGCAACCAGTACCAATACTTTTTTAGCATTCTGTTCCCCAGTTTTTTAACTAAAATAACAAATGTGTACCCCTGTAAAACATAGGTGGTGGCTTTCCACTCCTGACGATAATTTCCTCAACACTCTCCATCTGACTGTGAAGTCAAGGCCACATACTTTAGGCTGTTTGTTATTGTTGTAGCCCATTTCTTGATAACCATTATCATACTAGTCCATTTTTGTTTTGTTTTTTATTTTTTTAAAACCATTATCATACTAGTCCATTTTTGTTTTGTTTTTTATTTTTTTAAACTTATTTTAGAGAGAAGAAGGGGGAGAGAGAGAGAGAGAGAGAGAGAAACATCGATGAGAGAGAACATCGATTGGCCGCCTCCTGCATGCACCGCACTGGGGATCGGGCCCACACCCTGGGCATGTGCCCTGACCGGGAATCGATCCGGCAACCTCTGGGTGCATGGGTCAATGCTCAACCACTGAGCCACACTGGCTGGGCTGTTTTGTTTTTTAAAAGACCTGTCACCACAGGGCACAAGGATTCTTTTTTATTATTATTATTAATCCTCACTTAAGGATGTTTCCATTGATTTTACAGAGAGGGGAAGGAGGAGAGAGAGAGAGAAACATTGATGTGAGAGAGAAATATCAATCGGTTGCCTCCCATATGCATCCTAACCAGGATCAAACCCGCAACCTAGGTATGTGTCCTGACTGGGAATCGAACACACAACCTCTTTGGTGCACAGATGGGGCTCCAACAAGTGAGTCACCCAGCTAGGGAATACTAGTCCATTTTTGCTATTATTTAGCTGTTTAAACAAACAAATAAACAACTCTAAAGTATGTGGCTTGAAACAATAGTTTGCCTCACTCACGCTCCATGTCGGTGGTGAGGTGGGCTGGGCTGGGCTCCGCTTGTCCTCTCATTCCACAACTCAGCCTGAAGGAACATCACTTCCTGGAACATGCCATTCTGGGCCTGGGGCAAAGGGCAAGAAAGCTAGAAGAAATATGTGATGTCTCTTAAAATTCTTCTTTGAACTGGCCTACCCATGTCTCCCCAATTTTCATTTGTCAAAACAAGTCATGTGGTTAAGCTTGACCATGAAGAAGGGAAGTGTCCTTGACTCACAGAAAGACACTGCAAGTCAAAGGATGCTGAGAAGTGAATAATTGGAAAAGACAGGGTACAGACAAGTCATAAGCATAGACTCACAAGGTCTAGACTGCATGAGTTTAAATCCTGAATTTACTACTTAATCGATACATGAATGTTGTGAATTACTTCAATTTCTGTGCCTCTCATTCATCTTTAAAGTGCAGTTATATACCATCTACATCACAGTGTTGTTATATTTAGTGGATGAATTAATTCATGTGCCTACTACATAGAAAGCATTCATTACATAAAACACTTGAATAGTATATGCTAGTATGCAGTCTTTTAACTAATTCTGTTTGTATTTCTAAAATAACAAGCATGGGTTGAATTAATTTATGTGACTACTTTCTAAAATAGAACTCTTTTGTAGCACTTTTAAATAACATTGTAATGACTTTTTTATTTGTCTATCTCCCCTACCTTAAGCTGAAGACAGGATACTCTCACCTTCATCTTGTATCCCTCCAATTAGTGCATGCTTAGCCCCCATCAGTTGCTCAATAAATAGTTTATGAGAAAAAAAAAAGTGAGTAAAAGAATAAGTGCCAAAAAAAAAAAAAGTTTAGATACAGAAAAATAAGGGGAATCCATTGCCTAGTTACTCGGGAAAAAAAAATTCAGAGAAAAATTAGAATTTGAAAATATTCTTGGAGGAGAAAAAGCATTTAAAGAACAAGTAAGAATAAAATATTTTAGACTTAGACTGAGATTTAGATTTAGATGTTCAGTATTAAGAGCATTTCCTAGTTCTATATTGTTACTGGTTAGTGTGCATTACATATAATAGGTGCTTATGTTTTATTCATTTATCTACAGATTGACATCATTTTAAAACTATGTGGAGGTACCTGAATCTGTCTTGTTCATAATAGCAACCCCAGCAATTAACATGGTACCTTGTATAAAGAAGGTATTTTAGAAATGTTTGTTGAATAGTTGGACAACTACCAAACCCTAACCAATTTAGTTCTTCATTATTTAATCTTATATTTCTCCATTTCTCAAATTCTAAAATACGTTTAAAATTGTATTACACATTTAAAAATGATCCACATTCTTTTGATGGATTGTCCTGGTTAGTACAAGACACATGATTCAGAAGATTTGCAGTAAAATGCCTGGACTGTGAAACTAAAAACATTTACAAAACCTATCAGAATAGAAAATGGCAAGTTCAGCTGAGTTCACTTTAGCATTCACAATAAAGTAAATTAATCCCAAACGGATGATTACATAGAACTCTGCTCAAGCAGCTCTCAATTTTCAGTCGTTAATGTCTATAAACAGAGTTGTAAGGCATGAAGCGCCATAGGCTAAATCAAGTGAGCCATCAATGGAGGCCTGTCCTATTTGCTCATATTATGAAGATGCATAGAATCTGTTACATAGTTTGGACTTAAGTAAGATTATTAGAGAGCAAAGTGCGTGTCCTTGTCTGACTTTCTCAAGAACTTTAACCCTCATTAAAAGAATTATCCAATGCTTTGCTACAATCAATGACTTAACTTCTCTCTTTGACAGTGTGACTCAGAGAACTCACTCCAACTTCAAATTCTACAGAATCTTTTCTAAAATTCCTCTTTTTAAAGAACTGTTTATTCTGCCCAGCCAGTGTGGCTCAGTGGTTGAGTATCGACCCATGCACTAAGAGGTCACTGGTTTGATTCCCAGTCAGGGCACATGCTCAGGTTGTGGGCCAAATCCCCAGTGGGGGGCATGCAGGAGACAGCCAATCAATGCTTTCTCTCATTGATGTTTCTATCTCTCTCTCTCTCCCTTCCTCTCTGTCTAAAATCAATAAAGAAAAAATATTTTTTAAATAATAATAAAGACCTGCTTATTCTTAGTTTACTTGTCCCTATGTGCCTCTGTCAGTATTCTTTCCAGTTCTAGCCCTCATGTGTTTCAACACTTAGATCTTAATGAACATGTGGACACGTGTAAATTTATTCCACATTTATTAAGCACCTACTATGTGTTTGTGTGTGGAAATGGAGATGAACTATGATCGATATTTGAGTCTGAAGATAAATTTCACATTCCAAGTTCTTTTCAACCTTAAAAGAACTTCCCTTCTCAACTTTTATTAGTCTCTTCTACTTCCCTTTATTCTTCAACACTCTTCTAAGAGAACTTAATTAATATTAGGTGATGACAAGTCAATCTAGTGTAAAAAATAGACAAGAAATTGTAATTGCAGTCAGAATCAAAAGGCAGTAACTCAAGTCTACACACAGAAATAAATAGCATCAGTAACAGTAACTAGGTACGTAAATATAGAAGAATATAAATGTATTTTTGCTTATAATTATTTTCTCCTTCTATTTGACTTAAAAGACAACAGCATGAAGCAATAATTATAAAACTCAGAATATTCAGCTTATAATGTATAAAGATGTAATTCAAAGGAGAGAATGAAATTATGTTAGATCAAAGTTTTTGCATGTTATTGAAACTAAGTTAGCATTAATCTGTGGTACTTGTCTTTCTCTATCTGCCTTATTTCACTTTGCATAATACCCTCTAGATCCATCCATGTCACTGTAAATGGCAAGATTTCATTCTTTTACATGGCTGAGTAATATTTTATTGTGTATATGTACCAAATCTTCTTTATCCATTCACCCACCGATTAACACCTAGATTGCTTCCATATCTTGGCTATTGTAAATAATGTTTCAGTGAACATAGGGGTGCATATGTCTTTTTGAATTGGTGTTTTGGATTTCTCAGATAAATAAGCAAAAGTGGAATTGCTGAGTCATATGGTAATTCTATTTTAAATTTTTTTTAGGAACCTTCATACTGTTTTCCATAGTGGCTGCACCAATTAACAATGTCAAAAACAATGCACAAGAGTTTCCTTTCCCCCACATCCTCCCCAACACTGGTTTGTTGATTTATTAGTGATAGCCATTCAGACAGGTGTGAGGTGATATCTCATTGTGGTTTTGATTTACTTTTCCTCATGATTAGTGATGTTGAGCATCTTTCCATATGTCTGTTGGCTGCCTGTATATCATCTTTGCAGAAACATCTATTCATGCCCTCTGCCCATTTTTTAAATAAATTGTTTGTGTTGTGTTGATCTGTATACATTCTTTAAATATTTTGGATATTAACCTTTTATCAGATATATCATTTGAAAATATCTTCTATTTAGTAGGTTACTTTTATCAAAAGCATTTTGTTTGATTGATGTTTTTTTTTGTTGTTTGTTTGTTTGTTTTTGGTGCAAAAGCTTTTTAGTTTGATATAGTCCCACTTGTTTATTTTTATTATCCTACTTGTTGACTTTCCCCTAGGATACATATCTAACAAAATATTATGAAGACTTATGTTAAGTAGAATTTAAAAAACAAAACAAAACAAAAACATGGGAGGAAGGTTGAGGGGATAAATGAAAATGGTGAAAGAGATTAAGAAGTATAATTTGCCAGTTATAAAAATAGAAATGAGGATATAAAATATAGCATAGATAATATAGTCAATAATATTGTAATAACTATGTATGGTGTCAGATGGGTAGTAGACTTACACAATGATCATTTGGCAAAGGTCTATAAACGTCTAATCACTATGCTGTACACCTGAAACTAAGATAATCTTGTATATTAACTGTAATAGAAGAATAATTATTTTAAATCTTAGTTATTTAAAAAATAGTAAAATTGTAAGTTTTGTTACATAGATTTAACCACAATAATAAGAAAAGTAGATGAAAAAATGTTGGCATTAATCTAAACAGAAAAATAAGATAATTAAATTGATATACTAGAAAATATCTATTTAACACAAAATAAAGCAGCAATGGAAGAATAGAGAACCAAAATAGACATAATATATAGAGAGAACAAATAGCAAAATGGCAGATGTAAATTGTACCTTCTCAATAATTCCACTGAATATAGATTAATAAAATACTCCAGAGATAGGCAGGATACATAAAACAAACAAAAAACCATGATCCAACTCTATGCTATCTCTAAGAGACACAGCTCATATTCAAAGACACAATAGGTTAAATGTAAAATATTGTAACCGAAAAGAAAGCTGGAGTAGCCATACTAATATTAGACAAAAGAGACTTTATCAAAAGCATTGCTATAGATACAGAGGGACATTTCATAATGATAAGTCAATCCATCAGGAAAATATAAAAATTGTAAACTTAGCTGCACTTAACAACTGAAACCCACAACACATGAAGCACACACTACAGAATTGGAGGGAGAAATTGACAATTCAACAATAATAGTTGAAAATTTCAATACTTCTTTTTCAGTAACAAGTAGAAACACTAGTCAGAAGATCAATAAAGAAACAGAAGACTTGAACAAAACTATCGAACATAAATAGACCTAGAAATACCTATAAAACAATTGCTCAAAAAACAAGAGACTGCACATTCACCCCAAGAGCACATGGAATCTTCTCCAGGCCAGATGATACAATAAACCATAAAGTAAGCTTAAAAACATTTAAAGTGATTGAAATAATGAAAATGTACATTAATAAAATGATTGAAATAATTAAAAAGTACATTACTCTACTACAATAGAATTATACTGAAAAGAAACCATAGAAATAAAATGAGGACATTAACAAATATGAAAATTAAACATTACACTTTTAAATGACCAATAGGTAAAAGAAGAAATCAGAAAATACTTTGAGATGAATGAAAATGATAGCACAATATACCAAAATTTATTAAGTGCAGCAAAAGATGTGCTTGGGAGGGAGTTTACAGCTGTAAATTGCTATATTTAAAAAAAAAAAAAATCTCAAATCAATAACATAACATTCTACCTTCAGAAATAGAAAAAATATTAAAAAGTAAAGCAAATACTAACAAGTAAATGATAAAGATTAGAGTGCAAATAAAGTACAAGAAAACAATAAAAAATTTAACTGGCACAGACAACAGTGTGGTGGTTGTGAGGGGAGGAGGGTGTAGGGGGATAAATGGTGATGGAAGGAGACTTGACGGGGTGGTGAACACACAATACAGTGTACAGATGGTGTGTTGTGAATGGTGCACATGAAATCTGTATAATTTCGTTAACCAGTGTCACCCCAGTACATTCAATGAAAAGGAAATGAACATTAAAAAACAATCAAACTGATGCTTGCCAGAGGGGAGGGGGGTGGAAGAATGGGTGAAAAACGTGAAGGGGAATATAGTCAGCAATACTGTGATAACTACGGTGACAGTTGATTACTAGAATTATTGTGGTGATCACATGGTAAGGTGTATAAATATCATATCACTAGGATGTATACCTGAAACTGATACAATAGTGTATGCCAACCAGACTTAAATATTAATAAATAAATGTTATTCAAAATAAAAATAATTCAATAAAACTGAAAGTTCTTTTAAAAGCTCAATTAACTAAATTAGCCAAGAAACAAGAGGAGATGTTATCACATCTTTTTTTTCCCCCCTGATTGCAAGGGCCATGTTCCCTGTGACAGATTCTCTTCATGGGAGCTGTTTTTGGTGGTTGCAGAAGTCATCAGATGCAGACTGCTGCACCTCTCCTTCAGGGGAGCACTCAATAATGCAATTGCTAAAGTAGAAATGATCTCTCAGAGATCATTTAGAAAACAGTTCAAGGCCATTAAGCAGACATTTATAGGGTTACTCATGCTAAAGATCTTCTGGAACTTTCCATTGCAGCTTCTCCTCAATTATTATTTTTTTAAATGTCTATTTAAAAAGAGACTCATAAAGTAGGAAAGATTCTCAGCTCCTATCTCCTGCCAACCAATGGTAAGAAGATGGAGGGGCCCATATGAAGAGGTCAGTCTACATGATGGGATAGATTGAGTTGGAAGAGAAATCATTTTCTAATTTTTTCTATTTAAGGACATGTTTTTATTAACTTCATTTGCTCCTTTCTGAGAGAGAATAATTATAGTCAAAAGGAACTTCAGATTAATTCATCTGTGTGAGCATCAAAGCAAAATTCTGTTCTCAAATTATAGATTATCTAAGAGACTTGGATCTTGTGATGGATAAAGCAATGGGATCCATCCAACCTCCATTCTGAGAGTCCACAGGGATACATAGATCTGTCCGCATTTGCAGCACAGACATAAAAACAACAGCTGAATTATCTTAATAGATAATAGAACTTAATAGAACTAAGACAACAGACCATTTGGTGTGCTTGCTGGCACATTTTCCCTTTTAAAAAATTACACATGCTGAATTTTATTGTTTTGCTCACTAAACCCTATCAATCTCCATGAGCTTATAATTAAGAAAATATTATACTTGGAGGGACTCCCTGCTTTTATCAAATGACTTTGAACAGAAATGGAAAAGTACAAGTTGTATAACTGTCTTTACAAATTCCAGGTATTTGAAATGTTAATATAAGACCACGAGGGATTCTCCGTGTTTCTGTGTGCCTGTTAAAGTGCCAGACCATAAAAGTGGTTTCAAGCAATTTCATAACAATACGTAGCAGGCAACAGAGAATATTTTCTTTATTTTTTTATTCCCTTCATTCAAAGGTTTGCATTGGCCAAACTTGAGAAGCCAAAAACCTAATAAAAAGCAAAAGGTAGTTAAGTCCGATCTCTCCATCTGGCAGCAGGTGGCAGTAGTGATACATGAAAAAATCCATTCAGGAGACACAGTTACCTGCTAGGTTTTCCTTCTCTTTCAACTTAGGTATATGAGTTGAACCGGGATTCCTAAGAAGATAATATGATCATCATCCCTTTATTGTTCTAACCCAGTTGTATTTCTCTCTTTCTCTCTCTCTCTCTTTTTTTTTTTAATGAAGAGTTTGTTTTTATTTTGTTTTAGTTTTGTTTTGTTTAGAGCAGTTTTAGTTCACTACAAAATTGAGTAAAAGTTACCCAGAATTCCATTTACCCCAGTTCCATTTTTGCACAGCTTCTCCATTATCAATATCCCCCCCTCCCCCGAGGAGTGGTTACAATTGATGACTCTACATTGACACATCATAATCACCCAGAGTCAGATTCTACCTTACGGTTCACTCTAGATGTTGTAATTCCATGGGTTTGGACACTGTATCCAAATACATTGTATAATGTATAATGACATGAATCCATCATTAGGGTATCATACAGGATATTTTCATTGCCCTAAAAATCCTCTGTACTTGGCCTATTCATCCGTCTCCACTTCAGCCCCTGGCAATCACTGACCTTTTTGATGTATTCATAGTTCTATCTTTTCCAGGATGTAATGTAGTTGGAATCATATACTATGTAGCATTTTTAGATTTTCTTTTACTTCATAATATGCATTTAAGTTTCCTCTTTTTTATGGCTTGATAGCTGATTTCTTTATAGCATTGAATAATATTCCTTTGTCTGGATATACAACTTCTCTTTTTATAAAGAGATATCTTTTCCATTTGTAGCTCTCTTTAGACCCTGACAAAATTGTGATTTTTCCACATTTTTTCCGTTCAAACTCCTATTTGGCACTTGAACCGATTTCTCAAGAACATGCTCCATTCAGCAAGCATTCTGGGGAAACAGGTCCTTGAACCTCTCAGACCACGGGTGTCTGGGACACTCTCCTTACTGTGTCATATAATTACTTCTCCGAAGTGGAACTTTCCGAAGTCAGATAGCAACAGAGGGTGTCCACTTCTTTCAGATCCCTGGAACCTCATCAGTAGTTCAGAGGAAATGGAAGCCCCTGCAGCCCACTTCGCAGCCTCGAGGGCCAGGACAGCAGACCAAGTCCAGGATTAACGCTGTGGCTGCTGAGATAAAGCAGATCCGAGCCCGACGAAAAACAGCCCGGATGCTGATGGTGGTGCTTTTGGTGTTTGCAATTTGCTATCTACCAATTAGCATCCTCAACGTGCTAAAGAGGTAATGTTCACCTATTATTTGAAAATGAAGTGACCTGTCATTTCTTCCTTCTTAAGAACTTTTTTTTTTTTTTAAGCCAGAGAAAAACCAAATCCCTCTGTCTAGATAGCTTGTCAGACTTTGATAACTGTGTTGTTGTTACCAACAGGTAAGGCAAACACCCTTTCAGAGTGCTCAGACTATAAATGCCCCGTCCACGCAAATCCTCTGTTGAATGGCAGACACAAAGCAGATGTCCCCCTGACCTCTTCAAGCATATTGCCGAAAAAATGTCTAATGCAAAGAAACTCATTTACAGCTTGGAGTTCTCTTTTGATCAGAACAAATGAGTGTTCCAAAACTTTGTTTTCAAAGACATGGGAAATTGTGACAGAATTCTATCTCATGGATTAAAAAGAGATAAGAATGTTCTGTTAGCATTCTAATTATACTTAAAAGTACGCTTGTGAGCACATGAGTAAAAAATGAAATCACGACACAGACTGTGTTTTGAATGTTTAAACAGAAAGAAAGAAAATCCATTTCCTAAAGTCATTGAATCAAGCTCAGGGTGAATATGAATAAAATAAAAAAAATACAAAATTTTTCAGCCAGAGAAAGTATGTCATGTGTTACACACTGCAGACACACTATTAAGTTCACACAACTGACCAATGCAACACGGCAATGCAGGGACAACAGCACACTTGACCTTCACGCCAGCCAACTATATTGGGAATCATCAGAACCGTTGCACATAGACTGGCCCCAAGGTAATACTAATTCTGTTTATAATAGACTTAGAACTACAACTAGGATTGCTGCTCTCACTTTTCCCTGATTCTGAGTCCATATCATGTTCCTCACAGCTGGGGACTCTGGAGAGTGCTTTGGCTGGAGTCACACAGACTAAAGGTGGTAGAATCAGCTGCAAAGATTTCTCATTCTCTTTGGCCCTTTTATTGATTGCTGCATGACTTGTTCAATGGCAAAAAAGTGGAAAATGCACTTTCTGTTTAGTAATATTATTTACTACAGACACAGTCTTAAATGTGAACGACTTCAGCCGCTTGGGTCCTTGAGAAAATGAGCGACTGGACTCTCCGTATCTTACATAATGTCCTAATTTTCCTTGCCCACAGCAATCCTATACACATTTATGGTGGTCTTTTGCCAAATGAAGTTTATCTGCCCTTAAGAACTTGGTAAATATGCTGTGAAATTGGATGGGTTTTCTCCTCTTTTTTTTTTTTTCCTTTTCTTTTTTGTACTTTTATTTTAGTCCGCCTAAATTCCGTGATAATTAGATTCACTGCTCTCTGGATTGTTCATTTGGATTTCCTGCAGCTCAGCACTTATACTTTCCTTTAGCTATTTCCAAATACCTACTCGTCCGTAATATTTCTCTTATTCTTCCGACTTAAATACCTTCCTTTCCAAAGAAAGGAAATTGATTTCTAAGGAGAACGTCCGTGTTTAATTTTTAAAATTTTCTATTTCTTGAGCATTCTGCTCTTTTGCACAAAATAAAAATAAATAAATAAATAAGCTCAAAATTCATTTTTGTCTTTACCACGCACACTTTCTCCAAATGTGCATCGCTCTGTTTGCCCTTGCATATCATACTGATTTCCTTTCTCAAATAAATTTCTAAATTCCTTTCCTAGAAACTTAATTTTTTTGCCAGACTAGTCAAAACCAACCTTTTACAGCAGTTACAGCAGTTCTGATTTGACTAGGATTTCAAAGCTGTATCGTGGTCGAGAGTCATAACATTATTAATTCCATTTGTTCATGTTTCATTTCATATTGTAGTTTTACAAAACTCCAGTACTCCATCGAGCATCCCTGTATTCTGGAAATGCATTTCAATTATGGACACAAATTACACAGTCACTGATGACATTCTGACAGGAAATGCATTATAATCTTCAGCCTATAAATTTATTGGGTAGTTGAAAGTTACCTGCTGTTGGCTAGTGTTAGATAGATGGCATATTTCTAAATATGAAACAAATCTTTAAAATGACCATTCAAGATATCATAATGAAATATTTTTCAGAGTTAAAAATAATAAAAACATCAAAACATGTGAATTTGAAGAAATTACCAGACTTTTGCCTATTGAAAGCCAGTTCTTCTCGGAGCATAAAAGAAGTCCCAGAGACAAATTTCAACATGCCTGGAAATATTGGAGTTGAAGAAATGCAATACTTTGATCAATGCACAAATGAAAATAAAAACTCTTATAGACTGCAATTTAGGACTGCTTTTTTAATGACACCCATAATGAAATATGAACCAACACTGCACAATTGTATTTAGAGACGAAATGAAAAAAGGGTAGATATATCTGCAACTTCTGTAGTCTTACCTAGGAGAAATACTGTTGCATTTGCTATTTACAGGAAAGAGAGCCCTTCTTCTCGAACCTGATTTGACTTTTTGATTTAGTAGTTGTGCCATAGAGTTTCTGTTCATGTGCTGGTTATTCTAAACCCACTAGAGTGCCATAAACCTATTAGTGCAGGACAGGGGTCAGGCAGCTTCTATCGAGGGCTTTGTTCACCTTTGAATTTAATTATTGAAAAGGTATTCTCCAGAATCACACTAGATTTCCTGTTATCGTTTCTTTTCTTACAGAGTATTTGGGATGTTTACCCACACGGAAGACAGGGAGACTGTATATGCCTGGTTTACATTTTCACACTGGCTTGTATATGCTAATAGTGCTGCGAACCCAATTATTTATAATTTTCTCAGTGGTAAGTTTTCAACTGTTTCTTCTACATAAACCATAGTTCTAACCAAGGGTGAGGGACCAATGACCAGAGGTTCTGAACACTCTTGAACTGGATAAAGAGTTCAGATGCTCTACAACGAGAATTTTTTTCCCCTCATCGGATTTATCTGGAAGTTTTTCCCTTATGAGCAGGAACACATTACCTAAGTCATCAGAGAAAATTATCGAAGGGATTTTTTTCCCCCATAAAGTTTGGAAGAAATGTTGAAATAGGAGGAAAGTGAAAATTGTGAGAACTGATTACCACAGAATCTTGCTTGTCATACATAAACTTTAATTTATAAAAATGTAAAATAAGTTTATCTGAATACAAAACAGTCATGCTATATTATTTCCTTGGCCAACATTTGTAGCCTAATTGAGATTGAATTGGAACCTTTCCACTTTTAGGTACTTTTCTATTTACATTAATCTTGTGGGTAACATCTTTTGGGTTTTTCTCAAGATTTTTCACTGACCACAAAAAATGACATTCCTCCTAAATAACACCTAAACTAAATCATACACACACACACACACACATACACACACACACACATCTGTAACTTATTTAACCTGTTTATAAATCTATACAATGATAAAAAAAATTATTTAACTAATTGTTGTTTAATTTACAAACATTTTGCTTAAGCCCAGCCAGTGTGGCTCAGTGGATTGAGCATAGTCCCATGGACTGAGAGGTCCCAGTTTGAGTCCCGTTCAAGGCACATACCCAGGATTTCGGGCTCGATCCCCAGTAGGGGGTGTGCAGGAGGCAGCCGATCGATGTATTTCTCTCACATGGATGTTTCCCTCTCTCCCTTCCTCTCTCTCTAAAAAAATCAATAAAAACATTTAAAAAACAAACAAACAAACATTTTGCCTGATTGACTTTTAGAATTGTGTTTTAATTAGCTACATCTTTACATAAAAAAATCAATAAAAACATTTAAAAAACAAACAAACAAACATTTTGCCTGATTGACTTTTAGAATTGTGTTTTAATTAGCTACATCTTTACATTGTCTCATTTTCTAACTAGCTGGCTCTTTCTTCTTCATTTCTACCTCCAAATATGTGATCATTATATATGGAGTAATTAGCAATTCATTTTATTGCACATTTAATAAAGTATGTACATTTTGTAACTTTGTATTTGGCCTTCTGGAATATATATATATATATAAAGACAACCAACCAGTCAATAATTTTGTTCTCAAACATTGCATACACCCTATATGTATTAACTGTTTTACTTCACCTTTCAAAAAATCAGGTGACGTGAGTGTGAGGTTTGTTTTATGCTCAGTTGCCCCTTTTCACGTCTTCCCCTGCCACACCCAATTCCAGTGTCCAAAACAAAGACGACTTTTGGTCTGAGACACCCGGATAAGACCGCTCACGTGCTGTGTGAAGGGAGAAGGGACATGTGAGCTGTGGCTTAGCAGGCAGTGGGGAAGCAATTGGCAAGGGGTGAGGGATGACTAAAGCCTGAGCCTTGCACTAATCAGGTAAAACCTACTGGGAGGTTGTAGAGGGAAGTGTTTGAAACAGAAGCCACAGAACAAGTCAAGTGCTATTACGTGGTTAAGCATGAGGCAGGGAAGGCGACTGAAATCACTGGAGACATCCATCCCTGCTATTGTGTTGGTCCTTAACCTTCGTCTTCCCATTTAATCACTCAATAACCCAGTTTGGTAATTGAGGTTCAGAGAAAAGAAATGATGATTCCAACACTGCCATCTAGCCTTAAAAAGGGGATGATTTCATTTTCCTACCTTTCTCACTTCGTGCCAGTAATTTAAAGACAAGGAACAACTTCTAAAGTTGTGGTTGTTTTTACATCTGTTGTTCTGCCTATGCAGACTGTAAAACTTTAGAGACTTTGTAGATATTTTAAGATATTTTTGTAGCTATTTTGGTCAACTGATTGTTTCAGTAGAACAATTTCCTCAGAGTAAAATTGGGTACTGTCTGTATCGTTTGGGCTGTGTCCAACATAAGTTTTATCGTTTTTGAAATTATTAAATATTTCTAGGCATTCTACTGATGATCACTTTTTTAAAAAAATATGTTTTTATTGATTTTTTTAGAGAGCGGGGGAGGGAGAGAGAGATGGAAACATCGCGTGAGAGAGACATATTAATCAGCTGCCTCCCGCATGCCCCCTACTGGGGATGGAGCCCACAACCCGGGCATGTGCCCTGACGGGGCATCAAACTGGCACCTCTCAGTCCATGGGACGATGGATGCTCAATCCACTGAGCCATACTGGCCAGGCTGATGATCACTTTTATTATAGTTAAGTACTTAAAAATAACTCATATTCACAAATATATAAGCTTTGACACAAAAGGAATGAAATAAATCCCAAATATCATGCATAAAAAGCAGTCTCATTATTTTATGAACATACCTCATTGTTTCAAGAGTCTCCCAAGCTTCCCATACAGCAATTTCCTCTTCCCATTTCCCCCATCTCTGCAAAATGTGGCACCTCATTGTTAGCTGGGCTCAAGGGAGCAACTCAGTTGTACCCTACTCAGGATTTGTTAAAACATATTTACGCACAATTCTTTTTCCTTTCATTCTCCCTGGTTTGCCAGGAAAATTTCGAGAAGAATTTAAAGCCGCATTTTCTTGCTGTTGCCTCGGAGTTCACCATCGCCAGGAGAATCGGCTCGCCAGGGGGCGGACCAGCACCGAGAGCAGAAAGTCTCTGACCACCCAGATCAGCAACTTGGATAACATATCAAAACTCTCAGAGCAAGTCGTGCTCACCAGTATAAGCACAATTCCTGCAGCAAACGGAGCGGGGCTGCTTCAAAGCTGGTAGAATATTTATTGACATGACAAGGATACCAGAGCGAAACTACTCTTTCTTTTTTTCTTAATCTCTGTTCACAGAAATTTTATCGGAACCATCTGAAGCTAAAATGACTTTGTGGACCCATTTTTGAAAAAAAGAAAAACCCATTGGTCTTTGGAAATAAAAGTCAGTTTAAACTAATTTCTCAACTTTTGATTTAAATACGTTAGAAGTTTAACCTTCCCCTGAATTTATTTCAGGCTAGTTCACTTTTAGTTTCCTGTATCGTGATTTGTGTCAATTAAATGCTTAAGCATTTCCAATTCTAATTATTTCAATCTCACATTCAAACTGGTTGCTAAAAATTACTAAAAGTTCTCCAATAATTTTCTTTTGATAACTAAAAGAAGTAGCAGTTACTAACTCTGAATTAAAGAAATGTTAGTTGACTTAATCGTAAAAAAAAAAAATCATAAAGGATTGTCGTTCTGATGTGACATCTGAGAGAACATTTATTTACAAAATAGCTTATTATGTTAGATAACTCAAAAGCCACCTTTCAAAACTCTATAAAAAGAAATACTATTAAACTTTATTTTTCATGGATTGTATCACTAACACAATTTTCTCAGGTTTGTAACTTTGCCATTGCTAACATTTCTCATCTCAACATATGGCCAGTAAGACATGGTATTAGAATATCGATTTGGGAGTAACTACGAATACATAATAATTTCCATCTCTAAGATTTCAGCATTCAAAAATAAGATAAAATCACATTATTATACTCTTCTAACCAGTGAAAATGATGTAGTCGGCCTTGGTGGATTAAATTAAAAATGCAATTTACCAAGAAAAGTAGTAGTGGACTACTAAATCGCAGCTGGGTTCCCTACTGCACAGGTTAATGTCATGACGTTTGATGGTAAACATTTGCCTTTGTTTAAATTCCATAAACATTTATCAAAGGCCTACCGGAAAGCACCAGCTGTGCTGGGTGCTAGCAAATGAGGTGGGGGTGGATGTAAATGTGCCTTTAACAGAGCTCAGGTCTACTGAGGGAGACAGGCTGGGAGAGTCCGCAGGGCAGCAGAGCATTCTGGGGGACGGATTCCCGCCGACAGAGCAGGGATGCAGCCAGCGATGCTGTTCCTCACCGAGAGGTTGGCACTTTTTTGTTTCTATTTAATTACAGTGACACTGTTAATGTCAGCGAATGCCGCTGGGTTTGTGGCCAAGAGCCAGGTGATCGGGCTAATGGAGGGGCTTGCTCTTCACCTGCACACAGATGAATAGGCGTGCAGTGTATTTTGTACAAATGTAAGCTCTGGGGTTCAAAGCGCTCAATAGTTCAAATTTGTTTTCCTGCAAAGTTTTTCTGGTTCCAATATTCACATCAAAATTACATTAAAAGTAAATATTTTCATGAAAACTTGTTCTTCTCATATTATAGTAGCAGGTGTTCTTATTTTACTGAAACAAAAGACGTGGAGAACAACATTTAAGAAAGCTTTACATAGATGAAAATTATCTTTTATTTTTTGCTTGCTTTTGTCCAACTCATCACTTTCAGAAAGAAGTAATACAACCAAATTATCCACAAGTTGTTTTCACATTTTAGAACTGGGGATTACCTTGTCCTTTTTACTATTCAAAGCAAAAACTACTCTCGCATATGAGGTTTATTGAAATTATATTGCTAGTTAGCAAAACAACATCAATGAAAACAACGTATTTTAAATCTCTTCCGTCTCCCCTTTGTACACTTGAGAACTTTGTTCTTATTTATGCTGCATGAAAGGAGAGTTGGACTTTTCAGATTGTGATGGAAGCTAGCACTTTAAATTGAAGATAACTTCAGATAACATTGATAATATGCCTTAATAGCTAAGTAATATCTCAGAGTAAGAGCTAAATCCTTTAGACCCTAATATATCTCCTTCTTTATCATGTAAGAATGAGAGAAGTAGAGAGGGAGAGAGAGCAGGAGGGGGAGAGAAAAAAGAGAGGACTCGGTTGTGTGATTATGTGCCAAGGCAGACTCAGAAGTCAGAATTCCCTTTCTCTAAATCAGTGATTCTCAAAGTGTGGTTCCTGAACCATCAGCATCAGCATCACCTGAGATCTTATTAGACATCCAAAGTTCCACCCTATCCCAGATCTGCTGGATCAGAAACGTTGTGGGTGTATCAGGAATGTGTGTGTTAACAAGCCCTACAGGTGATACTGAAGCACTTTAAAATTTGAGAACCACTGCTCCAAATAATACCACCTGGCACCTGTTTATCAGCCCAGGTGATATAAAGTATTTTACTGCACAGGTATGTACAATAGGGACCACTATTATCCCTACTGTCAACCTGGTTGGAGGTCTGAAAGAAGAGGCTGAGGATCAGTGTTGAATGTCACTCAATGTCATCTCAAAGAGATTATGGTGCATGAAACAATTGTCCCTGAGTTCCAAGTGCAGTGTGAAAGAAGACTGATTTTAAAGCCTGTGTGTACTTTATGGCTACCTGGATGACTTGAGTTTCTAACAAAAAACTTTCAAATTTCCAATGTTGTTGACACTTATTAAGGCTAAGTTTGTGGAAGCAGTTTCTAAGAATAAATATTACCTGGGAGGAAAAGCAAACAAACACCAGTTTTTATGAGAAATGGAGGGAGTAGAATAATAGACCATGCACATTGCTCTCAACACGTTCATACAAGAATCTTTCTAAGAAGTCTGGATCTAAATCCTCTTACCTTAATTGTTACCTTAAAGCAGTGCTTCTCAACCTTCCTAATGCCGCAACAGTTGTGGTGACCCCCAACCATTAAATTATTTTCATTGCTACTTCATAACTGTAATTTTGCTACTGTTATGAATCACCATTGGAAATATGTGTTTTCTGATGGTCTTAGGCAACCCTTGTGAAAGGGTCGTTCGACCCCCAAAGGGATCGCGACCCTTTGAGAACCGCTGCCTTAATGGAACAAGGTAAAGAAATAGGTGTTCCCCAAACCTGCCAATCTATGGAACAAAGGGTCAACTACTTACCTCATTGTGTGCTAATAACACAAATGAGAAAATGTCTTATAAAAAGAATGTGTTGTGACTGTTTTATGCTATACATAGACTATGTATCTTTTTTTATATTTCAAAGATTTGATGTAAAATGTCATTAATGTTACTGAAATTTGTTAACAATAGAATAAGATAATTTTATCTAATATAGAATCCATTTGAATTTCATTATTTCTGAATTTCTACAAACCCATGAAAAGTTTCATAGTTGAATTTATTCTTGGCAAAATATGACTTCAGTTTCTGAGGGAAATGACTTCTAAAATCTTCAAGGCTTGGAGCATTTCTTGGATATTAAATAACTGTTACAAATCATTGATGGATTAGTTGCAAAAGTGTTAGGCACAATGCTATTGAATTACATTCCCAGTGTACATTGTTTTAATGAAGATACAGATAAATATGCCTATAAAATAGTTTGATGATACATAAACCTGAAATATCAGAATGACAAACCCCAAAGACACTTATGGACACAACTGTGAGGGGGGCTATTATTTTAATACCAGTATAATAAAAGAATGTTTCACTTGATATAAATCATAATAGTAATCACTTGCATTTCAAAAAATCTGGATAGTCATTACAATTTAGAAAGCTTTTCGATTCTAGTTAATTTTACAGCAGATGACTTTTCTACTTCCTATAAGTTACAAGTCAAAAAAAGAGTACATTCAATTAGGTCATGTGCAATTAGTTTTCAAATGGCATGAGGAAAAATAATAGATTTTTTAAAAAACAATATGTAAACAGAGAAAATATGTCTATTCTATTACCTTATGTACCACAGAAAATGAACTGCAAAGGCATGAAAAACACTATCATCTCCCAAAATCCAAAGGGGATTGTTTTCTAGAGATGACTGCAATGGAAGAGGGGGCAAAGAGCTCCCTCCCAGTTGCCACATATTTCTGTTATCTTACATTTTCTTTATGAACTTTGGAGTTAGTGTCTTTAAGTTGTTCATGAAATGTATTTCTGTAACTGTCATAACCCATGTGTGTAATGTTATGTCACTTATACACTTAAAGTTCTTTATGCCTGATTTACTGTGTCTTCATGAAGAATTTTTTTATCGAATCCAATGTGATAGCACACCAACAACTGTGAAGGATGCTCGTTATGTCGTTTTTAAGTAAAAACCGTATTGAGAATTCAATAATCACATTCACACTGTCCTCTGTATTGTATGAAAAATCCTGTTGCTGTTGATTAGATAAGTTGGATATTCACTCATAACTAGTGTCAAGTCTTTGCAGTTAAGGATTGAATTAAGCCCTCTGGTACTGTACTTAATAACCAAGTCTTTTCCCAATAAGTTTACATAAGCAGGGATAATCATGATATAAAAGGTTTTTAATGTTGTTTTAAGAGCAGGGACTGTAATAAAGATGGTTAAGATTAATACAGAAATATTTCATAAAAATTATGTAAAAGCACATATTATACATAAAGCATTAAATTTTGGAGCTTTTATCTGAGTCAAGAGACTTAGAGAAAATGATGACCTTGTAATTTTCCATTTATTTTTAGACTAGTAAGTAAAGCATTTACATAATTAAGCATTTTTTTCTTGGTTATTATATATAAAACTTTTAGCACTGTTTTAAGTTTAATGATAGATTGTAAAAATGTATATTTTCTGCTTTTCATTTACTTAAATGCCTCTGAAACACAACAGAATCAACTACCAAGACTTTTGATTTAAAATTCATTTTTATCCAGCACTGTTTATTTTAACTTGTATTGAAAATGGAGCCACAGTGTGTGGGCAAGGTAAATACTTGCATCCTAGCGAATATGACCTGAGGATGTGGTGATTTCTAAGACGTTCTCAGGGAACATCATGAGAAAGACCAGCTATTTCAAGGTGAGATGTTTTGCTTTGAGGAATCCATTAGCACAGATTAGATACTTGCCGCCACTCCTCCTGAAGTCAGCAGGGAAGAGAGGCCAGCTGTCTGCACTTTCATCTAGACCAATAGCCAGGATTGGGAAGTAGGGTATCAAAGAGAAGTTTCTTTCTTTCTTTTTTTTTTTTAAACTTATCTTTATTGTTGAATGTATTACAGATGTTCCTCATTTCCCCCCCATAGACCCCCTCCTCCCCATTCCCGCCTCCCTTCTGCCTTTCCCCACACTGTTGTCTGTGTCCATTGGTTATGCATATATACATATAAGATCTTTGGTTTATTTCTTCCCACCGCCCATCCCCCTTCCCTTTGAGGTTTGTCAGTCTAACAACCAATTTGTACTTCTTAATCCCTTCACCTTTTTCACCCATTCCCCCAACCCCCACCCATCTGGTAACCAACAAAAGTTCTATGTATCTTTGAGAATGTTTCTGTTCTGCTTGTTCATTTTGTTTGTAGATTCAACTGTTGATAGATAGGTAATTATTGCCATTTTGTTCATATTTTTTTATCTTTTTCTTCAAGAAGACCCTTCAACATTTCATATAATAATGGATTGGTGGTGATGAACTCCTTTAGCTTTTCCTTGTCTGGGAAACTCTTTATATGGCCATCGATTCTAAATGAAAGCTTTGCAGGATAGAGTAATCTTGGTTGTAGGTTCTTGCTTTTCATCACTCTGAATATTTCTTGCCACTCCCTTCTGGCCTGCAAAGTTTCTTTTGAGAAATCAGCTGACAGTCTTATGGGAACTCCCTTGTAGGTAACTAACTTCTTTTCTCTTGCTGCCTTTAAGATTCTCTCTTTGTCTTGAACCTTTTGCATTTTGATGATGATGTGTCTTGGTGTGGGCCTCTTGGGGTTCATCTTGTTTGGGACTCTCTGTGCTTCCTGGACTTGTATGTCTGTTTCCTTTACCAAGCTAGGGAAGTTTTCTGCCATTATTGTTTCAAATAGGTTTTCGATTTCTTGTTCTCTCTCTTCTCCTTCTGGCACCCCCAAGATGCGAATGTTGGCACACTTGAAGTTGTCCCAGAGGCTCCTTACACTATCCTCATTTTTTTGGATTCTTTTTTCTTTTTGCTGTTCTGATTGGGCGTTTTTTGCTTCCTTATATTCCAAATCGATGGTTTGCTTCTTGGCTTTACCTACTCTCTACTGATTCTGTGTAAATCATTCTTTATTTCAGTTAGTGCCTCCTTCATTTCTAACTGTGCATCCAGTATTTCTGACTGGTCCTTTTTTTATGCTCTTGAGGCCCTCACTAAGTTCACTGAGGTTCTCACTAAGTCCATTGAGCATCCTTATAAACAGTGTTTTGAACTCAGCATCTGTTAGGTTGCTTAACTCCATTTCACTTAGTTCTTGTCCTGGAGTTTTCTTCTGTTCTTTCATCTGGGACCTGTTTCTTTGTCTCCTCATTTTGGCTGCCTCCCTGTGTTTGTTTCTATGTATTACTTAGCGAGAGGTATGGGGCTAGCTGAGACCAGATACTGCTTGTTTGAAAGAATTTCGGAAAAGCTGAAGCAGGATCCAAGACAGGCCAATCCTATGGTAAAGCAACTGGCAACAGCTTGGGTGGGCCTGAAAGTTGGGTGGGGCGGGGCCTCAGGGAATCACCAGGGCGGGGCAAACAGTGTGAGCCAGGTTGCTGGAGCCCCAGATATGGTGGTGTCTGCTGGCCCAGGGAAGGGCTCACCAAAGGAACAAAGGCCTCTGACAGCACGTCTGTCCAGGAGAAAGCGGCCTCTCCAGCCCTCGCTCCAATGCCAAACAGCTCAGTTCTTCCCCATATGACTCTGGCGCCTTTCAAGCTGCCTCCCCCAGGCTGGAGCCTGGAGGGAGTGAGTCCGAGTAAGTCCGTGCTCAGGCCCTTTAAGAGGAGCTGCGGGGGGGCTCCAGCCGCCTCAGCCTCAGTTCCCGCTGGTTTTTCCAGCCAGAAGTGATGGGGATTCTCTTCCTGGCACTGGAACCCTGAGCTGGGCACCTGGTGTGGGACGGGGACCCCTCAGTTCTCAGGGAGGACCTTCTCAAACGAGGTGTCCTCCTAATTTTTATCCGCCACACGTGGGTGTGCGACCAGCCCCTCGCGCCTCCGCCCCTCCTACCAGTCTCGATGTGGCTTCTTCTTTAATTTCGTAGTTGTAGGACTTCCGTTCAGCTTGATTTCAGGCGGTTTTGAATGATGGTTGTTCTGTGGTTTAGTTGTAACTTTTATGTGGTTGTGAGAGGATACGATACCGCGTTTACCTACGCCGCCATCTTGACCGGAAGTCCTCAAGAAAAGTTTCTTAAAGGACCTCTCTGGCCTTGCCCTGCTTGCACTGGTGCTCCCTCTCCAGGTGCAGTTTTTACCCCAGCCCCACCCCCAAGCTAAGCATGGCTGACCTCCCTCCACAGCCTGCCCTGCCCTGCAGAGTTCCCTGACCTTCCTCCAGCCCAACCCCAGACAATAGGATGAGTCATTGCCTGAGGTGGTTATCTCCAGTGGTCAACCAATGGCAAGTGGCTAATTTGAGAACAAATGAAGCAGAGCTCAAGGAAAAAGGAAAAATCTTCACATTTTTATACTCAAAAATTTATAATTTTACATCTTTAAAAAAAAAAAGGTAGTTTATTTTCTTCCCAGATTACCTACGTTTATCAATGGTGTCTGTATCTGTGTGGGCTCCCTTTCTAAACTCCAGCTAAGCATGTTGCCTCAACTTCGAAGGGATACCGATTTTGGGATTCTTAGCCAAAGTCACAGCAGGGCACTAGGGACATATGTATGAGATACTGCTTGTGCCAGTTTTGGAAACAAATATCTATTCCATCCATTACTGTTCAAAGGTCCAGCCTTAAGCCAATAACAGAAAGAAAATACTCAATTAAAAAAAAATACAAACTTGTTTCTGATTTTGTGTATTTGGGTTCTCTCTCTTTGTTTCTTGGTGAGTCTAGCTAAGGGTCCATCAATCTTGTTTATCTTTTCAAAAAACCAGCTCTTTGTTTCATTGATCCTTTGAATTGTTTTTTTGGTCTCCATGTCGTTTATTTCTGCTCTGATCTTTACTATTTCCTTCCTTCTACTTGCTCTGGGGTTTTCCTTTTGTTTGCTTTCTAGTTCTTTAAGTTGTGAGGTTAGATAGTCTATTAGAAATTTTTCTTGTTTCTTGAGGTAGGCCTGTAGTGCTATGAACTTCCCTCTCAGAACTGCTTTCGCTGCATCCCACAGATTTTGTGTTGTTGTGTGTTCATTTTCATTCGTTTCCAGAAAGTTTTTAATTTCTTCCTTGATCTCCTTGGTAACCCATTCATTGTTTAATAACATGCTATTTAGCTTCCATGTATTCAAATGTCTTTGCATGTTCTTGTTGCAATTGATTTCTAGTTTCATGCCATTGTGATCTGAGAAGATGCTTGATATGATTTCAATCTTCTTGAATTTGTAGAGACTTCGTTTGTGTCCTAACATGTGGTCTATCTTTGAGAATGTCCCATGTGCACTTGAGAAGAAAGTGAATTCTGTAGTTTTGGGGTGTAATTCTCTGTAAATATCTATTAAATCCATTTGGTCTAGTGCTTCATTTAGAGTCTGTGTTTCCTTGTTAATTTTTTGTCTAGAGGATCTATCCAGTGATGTCAGCGGGGTGTTGAAGTCCCCTGCTATGATTGGATTGCTGTCGATTTCTCCTTTGAAGTTTTCCAGAAGATTTTTAATGTATTTTGGTCCTCCTGTATTGGGTGCATATATGTTTACCAAGGTTATCTCTTCCTGTTGGATAGATCCTTTCAATATTATGTAGTGGCCTTCTTTGTCTCTAGTTATGGCCTTCATTTTAAAATCTATTTTATCAGATATGAGTATTGCTACCCCAGCTTTTTTTTTCCTTTCTGTTTGCTTGAAAGATTTTTTTCCATCCCTTCACTTTCAGCCTATGTGAGTCTTTTGTTGTGAGGTGGGTCTCTTGTAAACAACATATATATGGGTCATGCTTTCTTATCCAATCTGCTACTCTGTGTCTTTTGATCGGGGCGTTCAGTCCATTTACATTTAAGGTGATTACCGATATGTACTTACTTATTGCCATTTTTGTTTAGTGTGTTTCTATTTTCCTTTCTATTTCTTCTACTAATTACAGCAGTCCTTTTAAGATTTCTTGCAGTGCTGGTTTGGTGCTAATGTATTCCCTTAGCCTTTTTTTTGTCTGGGAAGCTCTTTATTTGACCTTCTATTTTGAATGATAGCCTTGCTGGGTAGAGTAGTCTTGGGTTCAGATCCTTGTTTTTCATGACCTTGATTATTTCATGCCATTCCCTTCTGGCCTGTAGTGTTTCTATGGAGAAGTCAGCTGATAACCTTATGGGGGTTCCTTTGTAGGTAACCTGTTGCTTAGCTCTTGCTGCCTTGAGGATTCTCTCTTTGTCTTTAATTTTTGGCATTTTAATTACTATGTGTCTTGGTGTGGGCCTGTTTGGGTTCTTCTTACTTGGGACTCTCTGTGCTTCTTGAACTTGAAAGCCTTCTTCCTTCACCAAATTAGGGAAATTTTCTGTCACTATTTCTTCAAATATATTCTCTAACCCTTTCTCATTTTCTTCTTCTTCGGCGACTCCTATGATGCGAATATTATTACGTTTCCAGTTGTCCCACAGTTCTCTTAAGCTGTCTTCCTGTTTTTTCATTGTTTTTTCCTTTTGGTTTTCTAATTTCTAATTAATTTTGCAACATGTGAGTTAATATGATAATTCCCAAAAGGAGAATGATTCAAACATAATGTTCATGGGACTGGGAAATCCTTAACAGCACATGGCAATGTGAAGCTTGATTTATTGCAGATGGATTAACAAGAGCATCTCTAGAAGGAAGTGATGTTCCCTTTCACAGGGGCACAGATATAAAAGCTCTCCTTAGATAGTTCAGGTAAATGAGGTGGAAAAGTTGTCTATGAAGCTGTGTCTAGATCATGCAGAAAATCCATTAAGGAATGGGAAAAATCATCATTGTAGAATATTACCAACACATATACATACGTGTATGCATTTGTGTGTATAACTGAGTTGTAGGTAACTTATGTGATTGCTATAGGTAGGTAGGTAGGTAGGTAGGTAGGTAGGTAGGTAGGTAGATAGATATTACTCAGTTATTTAATGTGAAGGTATCTCATGATGCATATTAATTTTATATCCCAGCCTTTTAAAGATTTCCCTTCTTCATCTAGTTTACTCCTCTCTTAAATTATATATTTTAGTTTGGTGGCTAGTTTTCCTCAATGTTCACAAGTATCTGGGTTCCATATTTCTGCTATTCTAGATAGCCTTTTCCCTAAGACAATTTCCTTCCTTCCTTCCTTCCTTCCTTCCTTCCTTCCTTCCTTCCTTCCTTCCTTCTTATTTATTCATTAAGCTAGCACTCCTATGGTTATAACAATTTGGGACAAATGAAAAGGAGAAATCTGTAAACTGCCTATGTCCTCCAAAATTTCATGTAAATAAATAGTCAATAAGAATCTAAGGTTCTTGATGCATGACTTTCTCTATGTTGTTAACTGCTATATCCCTGTTTTCTAGAATGGTACTTGGCAGATAAGTCACTTGATAAATTAATGAATTAATAAATCAATAATCATATGGCAGTTTTCCCCCCCCATTTGATTCTTTTGTTTCATTTTCTCCCAATTCTTTCCAGGTGCTCTCTGGATCTTCCTTTCCACTGAGAGCAAAACACCCTATAGTCTCAGAGTCTACACCATTCATATATATATATATATATATATATATATATATATATATATATATATATATTTTTTTTTTTTTTAACCAAAATTAAGCCATACATTGAGAACACTAATTCCCATTCTCCAAACACTATCTAACTAGGAAGTAGCATGGGCATTCTCCTCACCAATCCTAAACCCAGATGACTACTCTTCTATTCATAAGTAAACGTTGGCCCCTTTGTGGGGCTTTACCATTATTGACCTCTCTCTGTTGCTGGCATTGCCAGCCTCTTGCTCTCTTTTCCTTTCACTCACATACATTAGTACCTGGCTTGAAGTCAGACTCTCCATCCATGTGGATGATACCCCCAGAATCCAGCTTTACATTTCCTTGGTCTTCTTAATAGGAAAGACTTTGACTTCCTCTGTTCTTCATCACATCACTCTCCTAGTTTAACATAATACAGCTCATAGGCTGTACCTTATACCTTATCTCATCTGACAACAGATCCTCCTCAAAAAATGCAAACTGGATTTTTATTTTATTTTATCCCAGTTCACTAGTCCTATTCTGGACTTACCTTCCTCCCCAACCAGAGAAAAACAAGACCATCGGGTGGTATGGCACTCATCCCATACATTATTTATTTTTAAAAAATTATTTTTTGCCTTGATGAAGATCATGACAGGTCTCATACAACCAAGAACCTGTTGTCCTATTGAAAAAAAAATGCTTCAGGCAAAATGTAAAAGCCTTATTTAGTTAGATGCCAGGCCAACCCCTCTTCTTTCATAAGGGATTGTACTCCAGAGATAAATCTCCAGGTGCAAAGTCTGTGGCATTAATTATAGCCCTTTTTGACCCTATCTCTGTTATCATTAGCCATTATTTTTCTGCATCAGAACTGTTCTGAAAATAATTTCATTATTTGCAAATTCTCTTTAAGACCATGTAAATTGGCCTCATTTTATTGTGTAAGTCCTCTACAACTCTTCTTATTGCCTAATCTTGTTTTTTAACGGTATGTACTTGGGAGCTGGAGTAAGTCATCTCATTTTTTCTTGACTAGCTATTAATAATTTCCTGATGCATATTCATCTTTCTAAAATAGTGAATTATCCATTTCAAATCCATCTGCAGCTGCGACTCTTTTATAATACTTTATGCACCCTGTGGCTTTGTTCGTTCTGTTGAGAGCTGTTGTCATAGGGAGCTTTCCTTCCCATCCTCTGCCATCATGAAAGACAGAGGAGCTCCTTCATTTGATTATAAATACTACTGCGTTTTCCCTACTTTAACACGAGGATTCTTTCTCCATGTGCGCTGTCAAACATCTGGGCATTTACGAATTGACTTAATTAAGATATTATTAGAAAACTCTATATCTTTCTCTTTATGAAATATGTATCCTCCCCTGAATCTATAGTCTACCAATTCTCAAAGCCCACTTTCCTCACATGCAAACCTAGTCTAGGCTTTTAGGATGTATTTGTTTTTTCTTGTTTTATCAATAGAATATGAATATTTAACTTTAAATGCTACTCCATGGTTTTTACACTCCCATTGTTGACAGAGGCCTTCTCTTTATCATCTTGATCCTACATTGTGCTCTTATAATGATTTATTTTGCACATAACTGGAATGAAGTAAGATCATGGAGTTCAGAAGACTGAAAGAGACAAAATATTTCCCTCATTCCATTAGCATAAATCTGTGGTTTATTTTTTATTTATTTATTTATTTATTTTTGTCCTCACCCGAGGACATTTTTTCATTTTTTGTTCAGATAGAGTGGGAGGGAGAGAGAGAGAGAGAGAAAAACATCGACATGAAAGGGACACATCGAGTGGCTGCCACCCGCACGACCAACCAGGGCCGGGGACAAACCACAACCGAAGTACATGCCCTTAGCGGGAACCGAACCCGGGTCTCTCTGGGCCACAGGCCGACGCTCTAACTGCTGAGCCAAACCAGCCAGGGCTAAATATGTGGTTTAAAAGTTAATCTATCTTTGCAAAAATGTCCTCAGGTGAGGATAAAAAATAATAATAATAAAATTAAATAAAAGTTAATAATGCTCTTGCCCGGCCGGTGTGGCTCAGTGGTTGAGTGTTGACTCATTTACCAATGATCTGGGCCACAAGGCTAAGGCAACTAGATTCCATTTTATGTAGGCCCCTTGGTTAAGGCGACTAAAAGACTCCATTTTATCACCAATAGACATTCCTGGATATTATTCCAATAATAGGTTAATTACCCCTAGACATAAAGGAATTTTGCCCAAGATTATAGTTGCCCCATGAGTTGGCAGGCATTTGCAGTTTCCTGAGTATAGGTATTTGCAGGTACTTGTACCATCGGTGAATAATGCTAATTTTGACTTCTGTAGTCTCGGTCATTCCCACTATTGCACTGGTTCCCTGAGGGGAGGGGGGCAAAAGGAGGAGGGAGTTTCTGTCTTTAGAATGGGACCAGCAAGAAGAATCGGGGCTATTGATCTGAGGGGAAACTGTGCCCTCCGCAGCACGCTGGCGAAATAAAGTGCTCCTTTACAATTCGGCTGTGCGTCTCTGGTTATCTCACTGTCAGGTTATAACACCAAGAGGCCTCTAGTTTGATTCCAGGTCAAGGCACATGCCTGGGTTGTGGGCCCAATCCCCACTGGTGGGCATGCAGGAGGCAGCCAATCGATGTTCTCTCTCATCGATGTTTCTATCTCTCTCTCCCTCTTTTCCTCTTTCTCTAAAAATCAATAAAGAAAAAAAAAATATATATATATATATATATATATATATATATTTATCCTCACCTGAGGACATTTTTGCATTTATTCTCAGACAGAGCAAGAGGGAGAGAGGGAGGAAGAGAGAGAGAAAAACATTGATGTGAGAGAGACACATTGAGTGGTTGCCACCCACACAACCCCAACCGGGGCTGGGGACAAACTGCAACTGGGGTACATGCCCTTAGCGGGAACCGAACCCAGGCCTCTCTGGTCTGTGCGGTGATGCTCTAACCACTGTGCAAAACTGGCCAGGGCAAGAAAAACAAATCTATATATTTTTTTAATTTATCCTCACCCGAGGACATTTTTGCATTTATCTTGAGACAGAGCGGGAGGGAGAGAGGGAGGAAGAGAGAGAGAGAAACATCGATGTGAGAGAGACACAGAGGCCGGGGACAAACTGCAACTGAGGTACATTCCCTTAGTGGAACCGAACCCGGGCCTCTCTGGTCTGCTGGTTGATGCTCTAACCACTGAGCCAAACCGGCCAGGGTAAAAAAATATTTTTTTAAAAAGCTAATAATACTCTAAATTCTTGTGGGAGGTTCTTTCACACTTATCACTCACCAACAACATACATGCAGGTGAAGGCCAGCCCTGCATGCAACTTGTTCAGGAAACCAAAACCTCCCCCTATTGTTTTTACCAAGAGTGCTGGTAAGCCCCGAGAGAGATGCTTGTACTGGATCTGAAGTGCAGTACTTTCTCCAGAGTACTGCGCTTGTTGAGATGTTCCCCTAACAAGATTTCCCAATGGGATGACATCAAAGAGTGCTGCCCCCTTCTTATAACATTTGAAAAATTTGGTTTAATACAATGTTTAAATCTGATAGATATACAGTGCCTTCCCCTGTTACATAGCACAAAATGATAATCAATACTTTATATACATATGACAAAATCACATTGCTAATAGGAATATCCAAAATGGACAACTGAAATAGCTTTCTAATTAGTACCATCAAAAGAGCCTTAAATAAAATATTTTAAATAAACATTATTTTATATAGGTATGCCCCAGTAAGACCACCAACCAAGAGTTGTACAATTCGATGCTCCTGACCTAAGATTCTAACTAGTGTAAATCATGATCACCCATACAATAAGACACCTCGTCCAGTTAAGTTTGTATTTATTTTTCAATCAGGTGATCTGGGAGGGTCTATCAACATAATAATGTTCAAGGCTGGCATTCTGTGAGTGATTTACTAGGACATTTAAAAATGGCTGCAGGGTTTGATTATACTTTATTTCCAAACAAATTATTGTGGCCAGGTTTTCATGGCAGGGACTACCAACCCATCTCTACTTCAGAATCCCCTGAGATTCTTGTTAAAAATACAGAACACTTGATACCATCTCCAATGCCCTGCTTTAGCTGGTCTAGGGTGATTCTGATGTAGCCAGTCTAGGCAGGCATTTGATCAGTGATATATTCCCTGGGACTCTAGGGGGTCAATTGCTCACTTTTATGTTTTAGAACTGATTCCATCGTATCTCAAGGATAATATTTATAGTCTATGGGCCTCTCTGCCCACTTCTGACTAGAACAGGCGGCATTTCATTTAAGCCATTGCTCTTGTTTAATTTCTTATTTTCAGAAAATATCAACCCAACACCAGTTTCATGAGAGCTAAATTAGATGGCTCTGCTCTTTTCTGGTTAACATAACTGTACTCCAGGCTCTTGTCAAGACTCATGGGTATCCTGCCAGTTGCAAGTTTTCAACTAACGACATTTGATAACAAAAAAATTGTAAACCAAAGCAAAACTGTACCACCACCAGATGGTATCACTTTGGACTTATCTATAAATAGACTTCCAAATGGCCTTTCAGAAACTAACTAGAGATAATGAGAAGATCATTAGAACTTATAGAACACGCTATTGTCATTTGCACATCAAAATCTAAGACAGGAAACAATCCCTTTGGAGAATTTTCTGTAGGATATGCAGTCTTGTTTTCCCTCCAGTTACTATAAAATTCATCCTTATATTATCCCCAAGTGGAGCTGTGTCCTCTTATGCCTTCTTAGAACAATAAACACACACAATAATACAGACATTTTATGTCTTATTGTACTTTGGTGTAATGATAGCATCCTTCACTGAGAAGTATTATGAGGAAGAGCACTAACATGTTACTATGTCGACTTAACAGTGTTGAGGACATTGTTCATGGCATTCCAAGGTATCTTATCAAGGAGTATATACAAATAATTTTCTGGCCCGGCTGGTGTTGCTCAGTGGATTGAGCGTGGTCCCGTGGACTGAGAGGTTCCATTCCTGGTCAGGGCACATGCCTGGGTTGTGGGCTTGACCCCCAGTAGGGGGCGTGCAGGAGGCAGCCCATTGGTGTTTTTCTCTCATATCGATGTTTCTATCTCTCTATTCCTCTCTCTCTAAGAAAATAACAACAATAAAAACATATTTTAAAAATATTAATAAAAAAATAAATAAAAATAATTTTCTGCCTGGACTTAGTCCAGGAATATTGCTTTCATCTTAAGAACATTACACAATTTGCTATTTTAAAAGAAAGTTGTATTCACTTTTCAAATTGTCTGCTAGAAGGATTAGAGGCAAATTCATCACCAGTCCACTCACACCTTAAGTATACAGGACATCATGGCTAACATTGTATGGACTAATCCTCATGTTACTTTATTTTGTTTACCTCTCTTCCTTCCTACTTGCCTCCATTCCCTGGCATTTTAATTTTTATATTGTACTTAAATTATTTTTAAAACAAATAATTTGGGAGCACAAAAAAACAAACATGCCTAGAAAAATTTAAAGAGATTGATGTTAAGCAAAACTAAAATTAGCTATAGGTGGGCACACAGTGTAATATACAGATCTTGTATCATAGACATCTGTACCTGCAACCTATAGGATCCTATTAACCAATGTCACCCAATAAACTTAATTTAGAAAAACTACATATAAATTTATATATTTTAGCAAACTATTTTTTAAAATTAATTGTAACAGAAAGGGAGGACTGGAACTTACCAAAAATATAAATAAGGTACAAATGCAGATTTTGGGTCCCAGTCTCCCTGAGTGTGACTTCTGTGAAAGAGATTGTACTGGCTTAAAATTCCACAGCTGATTAGATAAGTTGTCCTTGCCTATGTCACAAGTGACAAGTGAACATCTCTGCTTCATATATCTCAGGTCTTCCAAGGTGGAATTTGGTAACCCTCTATAGCATGAGGGTTACCAAACCCTTTAATCCTTTTTATTTAAAAAATAACTCCCAGAAAGGATTTTTGAAATGTCAAATCCACTTAAATGCTTTCCCAAATATTGATTGGTTTCAAATCGTGATATTGATTGGTTTCAAATCGTGATGGACATCTCAGTTATGACTATTTTCCATAGCACTATGCAATAAATATAATTATTTTTCATTTCAGGAATTTTTCTGCCAAAAAACTAACTTCTGGGCAATTAAGTCTTTTTTAGACTTAATAGCTACATTTTCTTTTTCTCATCTCCCCATCCTCTCCCCTTTGGAAAAGCCATCAGCTTGTTCTCTATGTCTATTGTTTTCTGGGTATTGAGTTGTATGAGTTCCTTATAAATTTTGGATATTAACCCCTTACTGGATGTATCATTTACAAATATTTTCTCTCATTTAGTATGTTATCTTTTTTTTGTTGTTGTTGATAGTTTTCCTCATTGTGTAAAAAGTTTATAGTTTGATATAATCTCATTGGTTTATTATTTTACTGTTTCCCTTGCTCAAGGAGATAGATCCAAAGAGATATTGCTAAGAGCAATGTCAAAGAGTTTACTGCCTATATTTTCTTCTAGGAGTTTTATGGTTTCAGGTCTATGATTTTCTTGAGATTTAAAAAGTAAACATTTTTTAGGAATTATATTCAGTAGTCCTTTCAAAATTTATAATTCAGTAATCTACTAGACACCCTTTCAGAATCCTGCAGTACCTCTTATCTTCTCAATAAATTGTAGTTTGGGTTTTCTTATTTAGGCATTTTCTTCCCTATTAGCACATACGTTATTTGAAGTCAGGGACTGGGCTATATTCATGAGATTTTGTGTGCTAGGCACCAACACAGTATCATCTAAGATGTAGGCACTCAATAAACCTTTGTTGACTACATCAATAAATGAAGAAAACCTATTCAACATTGTGCTTTATTTCACTAAATTCCGAAAAGTATTAGGATGCATATGCACACTGTGGTCACAGAATTGTTACTGTTAAAATGTCCATAGTACCCAAATTGATCAATAGACTTAATGCAATCACTTATCAAACTTTCATTTGGGTTTTTCACAGAAGTAGAAAAAAATCCTAAAATTGGTTTGAAATCACAAAAGATCATGAATAGCCAAAACAATCTTGAGAAAGAACAAAAAGTGAGAGACATCAATTCTTGATTTCAAAATATATTGCAATGCTGTAGTAATCAAGACAGTATGATACTGGCCTAAAAACAGACATGTAGATAAACGGAACAAAATAAGGAGCCCATCAATAAATGCACACTCATACAGTCAACTGGTATTTGACAAGGGAGCCAAGAATACACACTGGAAAAGGGGTAGTCTTTTCAGCAAACCGTGTTGGGGAAACTGAACAACCACCTGCAGAAAAATAAAATTGGGACTCCTATCTTATACCACTTACATAAATTAATTCAAAATAAATTGAAGATTTAAATGTAAAACCTGATATCATAAAAGTGCAACAAGAAAATGAGGTCTTTGACACTGATCTTGGCAATGATTTTTTTGGATGTAACACTAAAAGCACAAGCAACAGAAGCAAAAAATAAGCAAGTGAATTATGCCAAAAAACTAAAAAGCTTCTAAAACAAAAACAAAAGAAACAATAAAAATATGAAAAAGCAACATATGGAATAAGTTACTATTTGCAAGCCATATAATGGATAAGGTATTAATATCCAAACTATATAAAGAACTCACACATTTCAATAGCTCAAAACCGAACAACCTGATTTAAAAATGGGCAGAGGAACTGAATGTTCATTTTTCCAATGAAAATGTTTATTTTATTTTATTTTTTAAATCCTCACCTGAGGATATTTTTCCTCCATCTTCAGATAGAAAAGGAGGGAGGGAGGGAGAGAGAGAGAGAGAAACATCGATGTGAGAGAGAAACATCGACTGGTTGCCTCCCGCATGACCCCCAGCTGAACCCCAACCAGGGCACATATGCTTGACCGGAATCAAACCCATGACTCTTTGGTCCACGGGCCAACCCTCTAACCACTGAGCCAAACCAGCTAGGGCCCAAAGAAAACATTTAAACAGCCAACAGGTACATGGAAAGATGCTCAACCTCACCAGTCATCAGGGAAATGCAAATCAAAACCACTGTGAGATAGAACCTCATACCTGTTAGAATACACTATCATCAAAAAGACCCGAGATAACAAGTGCTGGCAAGGATGTGAAGAAAAGAGAACCCTAGTGCACTGCTGATGGAAATGGAAATGGGTGCAGCAACCATGGAAAACAGTGTGGAGGTTCCTCAGAAAACTGAAATGGAACTACCATATGATCCAGCAACCCCACCCCTGGGTACATGAAAACAAAATATTGATCAGATATCTGCACTCTCATGATCATTGCAGCATTACTTAACCAAAATATGAAAACAACCTAAATGTCCACCAAAGAATGAGTGGATAAAGAACCTGTGGTATATAAATATATACAATGGAATGTTATTCATCCGTGAGAAAGAAGGGCATTCTGCCTTTTACAACAACATGAGTGGACCTTGAGGGCATTATGCTAAATAAAATAAGTCAGACAGAAAAAGATAAATACTGTATGATATTACTTATATGTGGGATCTACAAAAGCCAAACTCATAGAAACAGAGTAGAATGGAGGTGACCAGGGGCTGGGATAGGGGAAGTTTGGGGAAATATTGGTCAAAGTGTACATTCTTGCAAGTAGAAGGTAAGTTCTGGAAATCTGATGCACAGCAAAATGATTATAGTCAACAATACTTATTACATACTTCAAATTTGCTAAGACACTAGACCTTAAATATTCTTATACAAAAAATAAATAATAACTATGTGAGGTGATAGAGGTATTATTAGCTAATGCTATGGTGGTAATCATATTAGACTATTATCAAATGAAAACATTGTACATCTTAAACTTATACAATGTTATATGTCAATTATATCTCAATTTAAAAAAGAATATATTAGCAAAATACAGACAGTATAAAATAAGTGATAAAATTATCAAGCAATGTTGATATGTTTATTGCAAAAAGTAATGTATCAAATTTAAATATATGTGTGTATATATTTAAAACATACGTGAGTATACTACTCAAAATAAGAATATAAATTGGAAATTTTTTGGCTGCTCAGAAAACCTTAATAAATCTAGTAAGGTAGAATTATAAACCAATTTAATAATAATTTAACAATATTAAATATGAATGAAAGCAGTGTTATATAGCTGTTGTGAACATAAACTATACAGTTAGCTTAATTTTTTTGGTGGAAAACTTGAAAAATTATATTCTCTCTTCCTCAGTTTAATACTCATAGTATAGAAATAATAATAGTTTCTTTAATACAGGGCTCTTTTGAGAATCAAATGATTCACTACATATAAAACACAGAACTATTGTTGGCACATAGTATGTGCTAAATACATGTTAGCTTAAAAAGTTAAGAATCATGCTTTTAAATAATATTTGATTTAGAATAAAATTAAAACTTAAATGACATTATCAATTCAAATATTTAAAAGAACACAATATATAGTGAATGCAAAATAGCTATGTCTATAAAAATTGGAGTATTATTATTTCTTTTAAAATGATGAAAATAAATGAACTAATATTTGATTTTTAGAAATGAAATGTTGGAAGTATTAGATTAGAAAATAAGATAAGTTTCTGTTAAAAAAAAATACCAAAGTTTTTGTGATAAGAGTTGTGAAAAAGTAAATTTTAGAAAAATAGTTAATGTTTGTAAAAGCCATCTTTGAGAATGGGGCATATATATATATAGATATATATATATAGATATAAAATATAAAAAGATATTTTATATTTTAAAGTTGATGCTCAATATTATTTTGTATTTGTCTCATGTGTACAACATAGTGACTAGACAATCATACACTTTACAAAGTGATCTCCCCGATATTTCAAATACCCACCCGGCACCATACAATATTATTGACTGCATTCCTTAAAATGTAATCTTACATCCCCATGGCCAATTTGTGCTTCTTAATCCTTTTACCTTTTTCACCTAGTTCCCCAACCTCTCTCCCCTCAGGCAACCATTCATCTGTTCTCTGCATCTATGAGTCTGTTTCTATTTTGTCTGTTCATTTATTCTTTAGATTTCACATATAAGTGAAATCATATGTTATTTGTTTTCTCTATCTGACTTATGCCACTTAGCATGATACCCTCTAGGTCCATCCATGCTATTGCAAATAGTAAGATTTCATTCTTTTTATGGCTGAATAATATTGTATATATAATATATACCACTACATTTTGATTCATTCATCTGTTTACGGGCATGGGTTGCTTCCATATTTTGGCTACTGTAAATAACATTGCAATGAATATGGGGGTGTATATATCCTTTCAAATTAGTGTTTTGAGTTTCTTCTGATATATACCCTGAAGTGGAATTGCTGGATCATAAGGAAGTTCCATTTTTAATTTTTTAAGGACCCTCCATATTGTTTTCCATAGTGCCTGCACCAATCTGCACTCCCACCAACAGTGCACAAGGGGGTTCCTTTTTCTCCACATCCTCACCAACTCTTATTTATTGATTTATTAATGAGAACCATTCTGACAAGTGTGAAGTGATTTCTCACTATTGTTTTAATTTGAATTTCTCTGATGAATAGTGACACTGAGCATCTTTTCATATCCTATTGGCCATTTGTATGTCCTCTTTGGAGAAGTGTCTCTTCAGGTCCTCTGCCCATTTTTAAATTGGAGTCTTTGTATTTTTGGTGTTCAGGTGTATGGATTCTTTATAAAATTTGGATATCTCGTTATGGGATGTATTATAGACAAATATCTTCCCTCATTCAGTAGGTTGTCTTTTTGTTTCATTGATGGTTTTCTTTTCTTTTCTTTTAATTTTATATCATCCCATTTGATCATTTTTTCTTCTGCTTTTCTTGCCTGAGGAGACATATCAGAAAAAATATTGCTAAGAGAAATATCAGAGAGTTTACTGCCTGTTTTCTTTTAGGAGTTTTGTGGTCTTGAGTCTAACATTTACCTTTAAGTCTTTATTTTGAGTATCTTCTTGTGCATGGTATAAGAAGGTGGTCTAGTTTTGTTTTTTCGCTTGTTTCTGTCCAGTTTTCTTAAGACCATTTATTGAATAGACTGTCCTTACTCCGTTGTATACTCTTGCCTCCTTTATCATATATTGATTCGCCATATAGGCATGGGTTTATTTCTGGGCTTTCTATTCTGTTCCATTGATCTATATGTCTGTTTTTATGCCAGTACCATGATGTCTTGATTACTATGGCCTTGTAGTATAGTTTGATATCAGGTGGCATGAAACCTCCAACTTTGTACTTCTTTCTCAAGATTATTGTGTCTATTAAGGATCTTTTGTGATTTCATATAAATTTGTGGGTTATTTGTTCTAATTTTGTGAAAAATGTCATTGGTATTTGGATAGAAATTACATTGAATCTATAGATTGCTTTGGGTAGCATGGACATTTTAGTTATGGTAATTCTTTATATCCATGAACACAGTATATGCTTCCATTTATTTGTATCTTCTTCAATTTCTTTGTTTAGTATCTTGTCATTTTCTGAATACGGGGTTTTTGCCTCCTTGGTTGAATTTATTTCTAGGTATTTTTTTTTTATGTATTTGTAAATGACATTGTTTTCTTAGTTTCTCTTTCTGATAGTTCATTATTGGTGTATAAAAATGCAAAGTGGGGAATATTTTTAACTAGTTGACAAAGAGTACTGCTTGGTAGTGTCAAATATTCTGGTTGAGGATACAAATTAATAATAATAATAATGCCAACAAATACATTTTTCTTTAATATGATTCAGTAGTGCAGAGATCATTTGATTTGGGGATTTACATATGTAGTGTATTTAAGGATCACAAGTAGAAGACATCTGAGGATAATAAAGAATATTAAGAAATTCCTTACCATAGGCTTCAGGATAGGAGGCAAGGAAGTAAAGTTAGGAATGTAATGAGAAAATAAGAGATTATGTTGAAGTATAAGAACATAATTACAAGGAGAAACAAGATTTGGAAAGGAAAGAGATTGGTGTGCTTGGGAGGTGTGGCAGACTGTAATCTTTCAAAGATTGCTGCACCCAAATAGTTCCACTTGCTGTTTTTACAATGCTATTAGGAGGTGGGGGTCTATGTCTTTTTCCTTTAAAACTAAGTACAGTAGAACTTGGTCATTCACTGGACCAATAGAATGCAGTGGAAGTGATGTTGCAATGTTTCAGAGGCTGGCTCACAAAAGGCAATGCTGGCTTCCATCTGGTTTTCTCTTGGGACACGTGCCAGGGAAGCCCTGAATTGATATGTAAGAAGCTCAGCATCCTGACGTTACTATACCAAAGAGACCATGTGGAGAAATTACGTAGAGGCAAAGACTATATCCAAGGAGCACCAGCTGTTCAAGTCTTCACATTTTGGGCACCAGACACATGGTGAAGAGGCTTGCAAGATCATCCCTCTGAAATAACTCTCTTCAACATAAAGAGAGACTTGAGCCAGAATCACACAGCCAACCCACTCTCAATTCTAGAACCACAGAATGAGTGAGCTATAGTAAATTGTTATTATTGTTTTAAGACACTAAGTTTTGGGGTAATTTTTACATTGCAATAAAAAAAAAACTAATGAATTGGAGACATGGAGAAACATGCAAAGTAGGAGAAAATGTGGGGGAATAAAAGAACAGAAAAAATAATACAGTACTCCAATAAAAGACAATGGAATGGCTTTCAAAAGGAAAAGTTTATCCTGACATCTTATTGAATGGTCAAATTACTTGGACAGTTTCAGGTTCAAGTACTATTAATCCCAGGCTCTATTTGTAGTGATTGAACTATTAGGAAAATGTTATTTGAAAATGAACATTACATCAACAGAAAAGTTTATTTGGAAATCTATAACAGGAGAGGAAGAACAAAAGCTGTTGGAAAAGTTTTTATGATAATTCCATTTAAAAGGCAAAGTCCTTTTCAGGAAGGAATGAAAGGGAAGAGAAGATATGATGATCTGCTTAAAATAATATAACATATTAACAGTTCCCATAAAGCAGCAGACAGATGTAGAACATGGATAAGAGGGAAAAACTAGAAATGACACCACAATGAGGGAGGAGAAAGCTAACCTCAGGTGGGTGCTTCTAATTTAGAGAAAGAAGGGCTATTGGAAGAGCCAAAGTTAAATTATAGCTGTGACTCAAAAACTCATTTCAATTTTATTTGCAGTCAGGAAAAGTGCTTTAGGTTAGAAGAAATATAATTTAATATCTCCAGTATCTCTCCCTTGACCTCACATCCCTCCCCAGATATTTTCCCAATTCTGTTTCACTACAGCAAATTTCCTTGAAAGAGGAAATACTTGTTATCAGAAATTCTTCTGCTTCCATTTATCCTGAATCTACTCCATCTAGGTTTTTGCACCCCAGATTTCACAAATGCTTTCATTATCATCACCAATGTCCTTCACATTGCTAACTTAATACTCCATTCTCATTGTACTTGAATTATTAGTAGCTGATTATCCCCTTCTTGAAACACTTCTACTTGGCTTCTAGGTGCCCTGTTATCATGGATTTACTTTAATTTCACCGGACATTTCTTCTCAGTTTCAGGTCATCTTCCTGACCTCATATTTCAGTGCACCCCACTGCACTGAATTTGCCTCCCAACTAGGCTTCCAGCTTCACCTTAACTCCCTGTAGTCTATTCTCCACACAATAGGAATCGTGATCCGTTTTTTGTATTTTATTTTTGCATTACCATTTATCCCCTCTATGCCCCCTTCCATACCCCACCCTGCAGTTACCACACTGTTGTTCATGTCCATGAGTTCTCTCTCTCTTTATTTTTGTTTATGCTCAATCTCTCAACCCCTCTAGCACCCCCTACACCCCCCCCCACATACCCACACACACACCAGAGTTATCTGCCTGTTCTCTATCTATGAGCCTTTTCTATTTTGCTTGGTAGTTCAGTTTGTTCATTAAATTCCACATATGAGTGAAATGTGATTCATTTTTTAAAAAGTAAATCAAATACTGTTACTACTGACCTCATTATTCTCCAGTGGCTTCCCATTTTATTCAAGTAAAAAAAAAAAAAAAGAAAGAAAGAAATCCAAGTCCTTACTGTAAACCTACAAAATCAGACATGACCTGGCCCACCCATGTCCTATCACTCTCCCCTTTGCTTGCTTCACCCCAGCCACCGGCCTAATAGCTCATCTGTGAACACACCCAGCACTTACCTTTCTAGAGATTTTCACTTGCTCCTCCCCTTCCTGGAATCTCTCCCCACTGCTGTGTTGCATGTCTTGTCCCTTCACCTACTTACCCTGTATAAAATAGTAATTCTTTGGCCCACAATCCAGGAATTTCATACCTCGTTTACCCACCCTTATTTTTCTTCTTAGACTTACAGATACCTAGTATAGATGGTCTTTTTTAAAAATTTTGTTTATGACTCTTTATTCCAACTAGTATGTATGAAGGCAGGTGGTATGTCTCATTTGTTGCTTATCTCCAAAAAGGAGCTGTGCCTGGAATATAGTAGGTGCTCAATAAATACCTGTTAAATAAATAAATGAATATTAGGCTAAATAAAGTTTAAACTATCCCCCTAACAGACTACTAGGTAGACATAAATATGACAGTTTTGATACTTATAAATGTACATGGAAAGGTGTTTGTGGTATATTGTTAAGGGAACAAACCAAATTATAAACAGTATATGGAGTATAATGTTAAAATATATATGGTGTATATTTATAAATATGCCTGGAAAAATTTTAAAAGTAATACATCGAATCTTAGCATCATTTATGTCAGAGCAAAATTACATATTATTTGTATTTCCTTATTTATAATTTTCTGTATTTTCCAAGATTTTAACAACAATTATAGGTTTACTTGTACATTTACAAAATACAACTGAGTAATTTCCATATACAGAAAAAAAGATACTACATGGACAAATGTTTATTTTATGTGCTACTCATAAAATTTGGATTTATGTTTTAACATTTAAGATTTAGAAAGTCTAATTTTAAAAAATTGTGATCTTTAAGAGGTAAATGTAGAATTTAATGGAGATAGCTGAAAATTCAGAATAGGTACTTTCATCCCTTTTTTCACATTATTTTTATCTACAGTTTATGAGTAATACTGTGCTATCTATGCTTTGAAAAATGGTATATAGGATACATATGTATGCATGTATGTATGTATGTGGATATGTAAAAAATGTAGAAAAACAAGCATTTTCGTTAGTTACCCATAGGTCATAGGATTGTTGTCATTTTTTTCCTTCACATTTGCAATCAGAAAAAAGATGGTTTTTACACTGTCATGTACAAATGTGTATATAAATATGATAATGATTCTTTAAGAGTAATAAATAAATATAAGTAAGATGATTTAAAGAAAATACACCAAAAGGTAAATAGTGGATCTCTCTTAGTGATTTAAACATAAATATTTTAATTTGTTGTTTTTTTAAATGCTATACTTAAGTAACAAATATTTTACAGTGGAAACTAGCTTTACCTTGGAAAGGAAAAGAAGGTAATTTAAACAGTAAAATCTGTTTCCAGTAGCCTTGGCAACATGTTAACAATAACGTGTTCTTGTACGTTATTGTCAGACATCTCTCCCATGGGATGTACAAATCCTTTCTCTGCTACTTCCCTGGGAGAATTGATCTTACAAAAATCATTCAGTCTGTAATTCAACAGAAAATTTTCCCTACCCCCAATCATTTACTTCTCTGGAGGACAATGTCTGTACTGTGTGTGGATGACCTCATTTCAAAGGCTATTATATCTTATAGTAAAGGGAAGAAAATATATTAAATTTAAATATGAATATATGGTGCTTTGAGGTTATCAGGTAATAAGTAGTCCCTCCTCCATTTAATAATAAATTTTCCCAATCAGCAGAAAAATAACATCTTCTGATATGATGATTGCAATGTGCAGTAGACACTAATAGTAACATGAAATGGGAAACAGCACAACAGAGTTAAGAGAACTACATTGAAAGAAATTTAATAATATTTTTCAACAGTTGTTTTCTATTCTGTTTTTAGAGTTGTCACAAATTCTTAAAAATTAGACCCACTAATAGAAGTTCCAGAGAAAGTCAAAACCAGTATACAGAACTGCTGTTTCTAGATAGAAATATTAGCTGCTTTATACACATTTTCCATGGCATGCATTTGACTTTTATGTTTAGCCCAATTATAAATGATGTTCTAGTATATAAATATTTAAATTTTCTGTGTCAAAGCAAAGGGCATTATTAGTACATTAGAGTTACAATATTTCTCAAGAGCTTGGAAGGAAGATTACCGAAATTTAAACTATAAAATCAAAAACCACAATCATGGAGAAAGATGTCCAATTTTAGCTGAAAGAGTAGCTTTGGATGCTCTGGTTGAGTACATTAACTTACCCAAAGAAAGCAACAATGTGCCATGTACACCATTATCATAATCCGTGATGTCTGGGGACTATTCTAACCTGATGCCATTGAGTATTCAGGTTATGTAGAATTAATAGGACTAATCCTCCTTAATCTAAATCTTTCATCTATTCCCTATGTTGGCATGTCTACATGAAGTAAATATACTAGCTAGGAGTTAGATTTCTTTTTATGATTAAAGAAATCGGCAATATGATTAATAGTTCCAGTTTTATGATCTTTTTAAAAGATTTTAAAATTGATTTTCTTTTTAGAGACAGAGGAAGGGAGAGGGAGAGAGAGAGAAACATCACTGGAAGAGCAACACATCAATCGGTTGTGTCCTGCACACCCTCCACTGGCGATCAAACCCAAAACCATGATATGTGCTTTGACCAGGAATTGAACTGGTTACCTTTTGTGGCACAGAATAATGTCCAACCAACTGAGCCACACTGACCAGGGCAATGATCTTTTTTAATGTTAGTGAAGTCCTAAAGGACAAATCCATTCTTGATCCTATTAGATTGAGAGCCAGATCTTGTACAACAATTATCACCCTCAGCAATGCTGTCTCCTGGAGCTGTTTTGATCCTCTTGGAGATGGTCAATCTATTTTCCCTAGTGACACATGGACCACAGAAACTGTTGTTTCATTCTAATTTTTAAGTTTTTCAATGGGCACTATTATATATTTAAAAAATTTTTTTTCTTTATCGATTTTAGAGAGAGGGGAAGGGAGAAGGAGAGAGGACAGAAACATCGATGAGAGAGAACATCGATTGGCCACCTCATGCATGCTCCCCACTGGGGATCCAGCCCACAATCTGGGCATGTGCCCTGACTGGGAATCGAAACGATGACCTCTTGGTGCGTGGGTCGGTGCTCAACCACTGAGCCACACAGGCCTGGCTGGACACTGTTATACATATTGTATATAGAGCATTGAATTGTGAACCAAGTGCCTCAATAAATAACAATAGACACCAAGTTACACAAATGAAAAGTAAAGACTCATCTTAGACACTTCCTTCTCCCCATCTCCATGTCATGGTCACCAGATTCTGCAAATATATTAATCTACCAACTCCTCTCCACTGTCACTGTTTCTGAGTTCAGCCATTACCATGTCACTCCTAAACTACTAAAATAGCTTTGGAACTGGTTATTGTCTTTGTTTCCAAACCATCTTCCATAGCATTTCTCAAGCAGTTTTTCAAAACACCAACCTGGTTACTTTCTTTTAAAAACTCACTAATACTTCCCTTTTCTCTGTGGGTAAACTCCAGTCTCCTTGGTAAGGTATAAAATGCTGTCCATAATATAGTTATTTATCTCCTCCCCACACCGCACACCCACCCACTGTGGGTGTCGGTGATATTAGTCCTTCTAAAGTCACCTCCCTTGAGCAGGAAATTGTGTTTCGGTATTCTTTTTCTTTGTTTCATCAGTTTATTTTGCTTGTGGTAGTCCTACATAACTTAGATGTTATACTGAGTTATGGGGTTTTGTTTGTTTGTTTGTTTGTTTGTTTGTTTTTGCCTTCCCAGGATCCTTTCATATGCTTCTACCCTGTCCCACCATGGGCACCCGTGGTTTGAACAGGGCCAACTCCGCCTACATCTGTGATGCTGGGCACCAAGTGGGATCAGTCTCAATTGGTGAGGTTGATGGGCACAGGACCCATGTAGAATTCAGGTGACTAAATTCTGGAATTTTCATAGGGAAAGAGTCACACTCCCAACTCTGGCTTCTAAGAGAGAAGGACGCATACCCAGGGCTTGACAGCTATTTTCGCACTGAAGGAAAGAAGCTGCCTGAGAATGAAGCTAACACGCAGCTCAGAGACAGGAGGGAAAACCCCGCAGGCACAGAAGGCAAGGTTTCAAACAGGCCTGAAGTCAGTTCTACACCTGGACTCTTCAGCTATGGGAGCCTGCTGGAGGAGGTCAAGAAGAGGACGTGACTGCCTGTTGACCCTAGAGCTGGACTCGGCAACTGGAGGCTCCTCACCCCCTCCCCTGTCCTTGGAATGTATGTTCTGTTCAAAGTTCCCACAGTGGAAGCCGTTTCAAGGACATAACCACGAGAGAATAATATATTGTTGAGACCATCTGGACTGAATATGTGACTGAACCCAGTAAGGCTTCTATATGAACTTTGAAGATTCTGGCGGATGGGTGAGGAGATCTATTCATCTTTCAGTCGCCCAAGACAGGCCTCATCACAGGTAAGTTCCCTTGCACAGGAAACCTGTTACCTACCGGTCTGGAGTGACCTGCTTCTTTTAGGTCTCTCTTTGCCCTCCATGTACTGGGGCTAGTTTGCGAAGCCACAAAGCCAACAAAGCCCTCTCTAGTTTGAGCTTTTTTAGTTGGCTTATATCAAAAAGAACCATTTTCTTGGTAAAATTATAATGCAAGTTTAGTGAATCAGTACCTTTAAAAGGTAACAATTGATCAATGTTATGACTTTTTAATGATTTTGTTAAATAATAATTAAGTCAGTGGTTGCAATATAACTGGCATTTGTTGATCTCTGTGATATAAATCCCATCTACATGCCTAATATTTATAGCAACCATGAATACAATTAGCCCATTTTTACAGAGGAGTAAGTATATATAACTTCCTACATTTATAGAGGAAAAACAGTGTCCACTTTCAGTTTTTTGGACTCCAGAGGCTGTGTTTTTTCATTATGCATTCTGAAAACAAAATATAACTTCTCCCCTAGCATAAAATAAACATGGACAATTGCAATTAACATCTCTTCCACTGTATAACTGTTTACACACAAATGCTTCTCTCTCATCTCAATAGTTTATTATTTACACCTATCTTTTCCTAATTTCTTGTCAAAGCAGCATTTTATATTTCTAAGCATCCATTGCAGAAAGGTCTAAGGGCACTTAAAAATGGAAGCCCCATGATGTCCCAAGGGAGATGATCTGTTCTGGGTTCTTGAGAGGAAGAACATAATCAAAGTACAATGAGATAAATTATGCCTATCTGGTCCAGGCATTACATTTTTGCTATAACAAAATGTTACAGATGAGGAGGCTTATAAAACCACAGAAAATTATTTTTCATAGTTCTGAAAACTGAAGTCCAGTGTCAAGGCACCTGCACAGTCACGTTCTCGTGAGCACACTCTCCCTGGTTCATAGCTGTCACCTTCTTGCTCTGTCTTCACAAGGTGGAAGGAGCAAGGGATCTCTTGGAGCCTCTTTTTTAAAAATATGTTTGTATTGATTTTTTTTTTTTTTTTTTTTTTAAGAGAGAGAGGAAGGGAGATAGAGATAGATACATAGATGTGAGAGAGAAACACCGATCGGCTGCCTCCTGCATGTCCCCTACTGGGGATCAAGCCCACAACTCCAGCATGTGCCCTGACCAGGAATCGAACCAAGACCTTTCAGTCCATAGGATGATGCTCAATCCACTGAGTCAGGAATGTGACCAGCCAGGCTGGAGCCTCTTTTTTAAGAGACTATCTAATTCATGTGGGTTTCATACTCACAAGCATTTCCCAAACTCTCTGCCTACTCATACCATCACCTTGGGTTTTAGGATTTCAACATATGAATTTTAGGTGGATACAAATATTATTTAGACAATAGCAGTGCCTCCCATTGAAACTGGGAGAAAAATAGTTGTCAAGTAATGAGCACATGTGGATGATTGCATTTCTAGTGAAACAGAATTTCTGCATCACGGTGAGGAGTAATTTCCCACACTGTCACTGTATTTGGAGGCTTTGAGAAACTGTAGCTGAAAGCAGCACAACTTTTAAGCATGCTGGGGAAGATAAAGTTTGCCAGTTTGATACTAGTGGATCTTGAATTCCCCAGACATTTCCCTGGGCTGCTTTGATGCCTTTTCTCCTTTATGATATTCTCGGATGACATAAAATTGCCTTACTGAGGCTGATTAATCACGTGGAAACTGAGCATGCTCAAATGTCTAGGAAACTATTGGGTTATAGTTGGCAGTCTTTTACACCATTGAGTATTCCAGTTGTAGGGAAAAAAAGACTTTTCATGAATGTGCAGGGCACGTATTATTTCTTAGTATCTGGCTTGTGGGCTTTCTTGGAAGCATAATATCTGAGATCAGTACACTCAGAACAAAATAATTGAATTTGGACATAATAAGGAAAGTTCATAGCTCAGAAAAGATTGGTGAGGAAATGGCAACATAGGGAGATGACTTGTTTGAATCAGTAATGCTTTTAGGAAGAAGGAGCAGAAGCTGAAGGCTTATTCGGGACAGTTACTGTTAAGAAAGTGGTTGGAGAAAATACACCTGCCTTTCTTCCAGGTGAACAGCCCAAGTCATCCAGCATGATAGTCTTCGTTTTCCTGGGTAAGTGAATTATGCCTCTGGTTTATCTGAATCACACCAGTTCCTCCTGCCCCAAATGCTCTCCTCTCTAACTTAACTGTTGATTAAGCTAATAGTGGTTTATGATATGAAGTATCATTTACAATTTTATATTTTAACATGGTTTATTACTTTTGCAAATATATACACTTATTTTTGATCATTTATAACTACAGAAAGTGCATAATGTGAGAATTGCATTGATTACTCAGGTTGCTTCTGTTTTATTGTATAGAATAAGCCAATTACTTTGAGTTCTTTATCAGGACTTATGGAACACACATATATATGAGAAAGGAAATCTTCCAGTATCTATTTACAAGTAATAAGATGACAAATTTCAAAGTATTATCTATTTTTCCTTGAAATTAAATAAAAATGAGATTAATTTAAACCATTCTGCTCTTCTAATTTTGTGTTAATATTTTAAAAATAGGAGTCATTTATTAGAATAAAACAACACCAAAGCAAATGCTTCACATTTCAGTCAGTTTCTATGGCCTAGAGTTAAAATGTGGCTATCACCCTCTTATATTGGGTAGTGTAAATGTATTGTGAGATGTTGGTGAAAAGGAATTCTATTTACAGTAGAATGCATGAGATCTACTAGACATATGTGTTATTGGACAGGAGATTATATTTTCTTCAGCATCTAGTAGAATCTATAAATTGAATTTAGAAAAAGGGATACTTAGGATTGTAGCTGAATATACTAAACCAAAGCCAGTATATTTTCTGCTTACTCTATACTAGTAAATATTGATGAATAAAGGCATAAGTGTGGGCAAAAAAAAAGAGAAGCTTATGTCAGATTATGTTGAACACAAAAAATATTTAAATAAATCAAGTTAAAGAAATTAAGGCAAGAAGAAAAATTTTTAAATACATTTTTAGAGTTTTGTTTGTTTGTTTGTTTAAATACATTATTCAGTGTTCCAAAATGTTGCTTCTTGTATTTATTTCTAATACTAGTAATTTCTCATTTCTATTTTTTATGAGAAAGAGAACTCTAGGATTGTTTACCTTTTGTAGATCAGGCAGCAGTATAACAAAACAGACAAAATCTATTGCAACCCATGATGGCCCCAGTTGAAAAGGCAGTGATGGCCTTTTGTTTTCAACTTGTACTTCTAGATTAACCTTGGCGCTAGGCTGCATGAAGGAGGGAGATCTTTTCAATACTTACAGGATCAAAATTGTGCTATTTGATAGTTTTAACCAATATTTACCATAGTTCATTCATCAAAATACTTGTTTAACATGATCTAAATAGGTCTTGTGATGTGGGAATGTCCAAAGAAATGTGCAACATAGTGAATTATTAAAACAAAATGTTTAATTTCCTAATGAGCTTTTTACATCTTTGAGAGAGTGAATATAATGTGCAACATTCTCCATCATATTTACTGTAGAACCTGTTCTTCCCTGAGCACTTCAAGAGAATCCTTGAAAACTCCTGGATTAAATACATAGTCATGATTCATAGTTAGGAATGGATAAGATTTTGGAAAGCTGAAGATACTTGGAGTCATGTGGGCTAAATCACTGAGATGATTTTTCTAGTTGATTCAGTCTTCATCTGAGTAGGTGTGAAAAATCATGTAACATAATCAATCCAGTGAATTGTTCGACCTAAATATTTAAATATGAAAGAAAATGAAAGGGATTATGGAAAGATAATATGTAGAATTCATTAATTATCATTACACTGAGGTACTGGTGAGGTTTTGATGATATATCCAGGAGATCATCACCTATAAGTTGCTTGAGGGAGCTAATTACAAGATATAATGATCAATAGCAAATAAAATTCCCAGTTTTTTATTCACTGAATTTCTGAAATAAAATCCCTAATTAAGAGTGTTTGACAAACTGGATTTAAACAAATGAATTTGGGCTCGAATCCAAGGGGCTCACTTGATCTTTTTCTAAGCTTGCTAACCGAGGGCAGGAGCTTGGATGAGGTTATCCATGAACACATAAAAAAACAGAAAGCTGATATGTCAATTTCCGATCCAGCCCTCAATAAGAAAAATGTGACTGAGCCACACCCATGACCCTAACCTTCAAATACTGTGACCCAGCAAGTAGTACATATAATCTAATCAGTTTCTTGGGTTCTCCTTATGAGAAGAGGTTTGTAAAGAGATAAGATAAAGAAAAGATATTTTTGCTGTTGTTGTTAATCCTCAACTGAGGATATTTTTCCACTGATTTTTTAGATAGAGTGGAAAGGAGGGAGAGAGAGAGAGAGCAAAACATTGATGTAAGAGATACACAGTTATTGGTTGCCTTCCATTGGACTCTGATTGGGGCCGGAGACAGAACCTGCAATCCAGGTACATGCCCTTGACCAGGAATGGAACTCAAGACCCTTTGGTCCTCGGGCCTCTGCTCTAACTGCTGAGTCAAACCAACCAGGGCAAAGAAAAGATTTTAAGGGTTTATTTGAAGCCTATAACTCTATATTGTCACAGTTGATTAATAATTAACATCACCTTTTTAAAAATTCAAGTAATTTGGCTCTGATTATGATATAGCTAAATGTCCCTTGATTATAGTTAATATACTATCTCTATGACTCATTTGTAATTTTCATATTTTTCTATGGATTGATTAAGCAAGTGTCAGTTTGCATGCTTACAGAATCAATTTGAGTAATTTGCACAATATACTAAATTAACATTGCTACTTTCTTGATATTTTTAGAAAACTTGCTGGAACCTTTTCTTTTCTACCCCAAAATAACTTGTAAACATCTGGAAAGTGTTATTTAGTTGATTATTAGTTATTTATATATAACTCCTCTATAAACAACTATTCAAGTTGGTGTAATTTAACATTCATTTATTAAATATCTATAATGCAGCATGTGTTTGAGGAGGACACAGTTATGAATTACCGCTAATGTCTGCCCAGTAAAACCCTAAAACCCAGTCATGGAGACAAGCACAAAAATGCACCCTTTCATTACAGAGGAGTAAATGCTATAGTTGAAGAATTCCCAAAATTGTAGTGAAACAAATGAAGGGTGTTAAATTCAATTTGGATGTAGGAAAAGGGGGTACAGTATTGAATTAAGGGAAGGTTTCCATAAAATAGGTAATTATTGTGTTGAGTCTTAAAGGACAAGAAAAAGTTTATTCCAGAGGAAAAAGAAAAGGTGTGCCTACTAGTGACTATACGGCAAACGCTCAGAAGTACGAGACAATGTGGAGCATTTGGAAAACTAGAAATGCTTGAGGACCTCCAGATTGCACATGACAAAGAATATGAGAGTAGTGCTGTGAGGGACCATCCAAAGGATGAAGCAGATAAATGACCAGAATATTGCATTAGGCAAATTAGGGCATGTAAAAAAACAAAACAAAAAACAAAACAAAACAAAAAAGGAACCTATCCAGATAGATGAAACGAGTCAAACTGATTAACTAATGAGTTGGTCAAATATTCTAAATGAGAGTTAATAGAATATGCAAGAATGGATATGGGAGAGTGAAGTTCAGGATAGATGAAGAATCTATGACAAATCCACAGTTTCTAGTTTGGGTGCCCAAGTGGATGGTGGAATTGCTGATGAAGTAGGTTATTCCATCAGGGAGTCAAACTGTGAAGACAATATTAAAGACATTACTGTCTGGAAGTGTGTTTGGAACATTTCGGTGGGAGTAATAGTTAGCATCTATAAGTGATATACTAGAAAATAACTGGATTGAACTATACATTTGAGAATCATCAGTCTAGAGGTATTAGTTAAACCATGAGAGTACATGAAGTTATCCACAGAGAATGTGTAAAAAGTGTGAAGGCAGAACCTAGGCTAAAAATATACATTAACCGAAGAGTAAGAGGATCCTGGGGAGGATTCTGAGTGGTCAGAAAATATCAAATTAGTAAGTATCAAGAGAACTAGAGGAGAGTATTACCAAAGGAAGGGAGGATTTCAAGAACAAAATGACAACAAAATGTCCAATGATAAAAGTAGGCAAGATGAAGTCTTAAAATTATTACATTTGTTGTTATAAAAATGATTGGAACATTTTAAGTAGCAATTTCAATGGAGTGATAGTCATAAAAATAAATTATAAGTTGAGAAATAAATACGCAGTAAGAAAGAGAGGGAGCAAGTACAGATTATTCATTTAAGAATCTTGTATGGGAGAAATACAGATCTAAAGCTAGAGGGCAGGTTAAGATTCATTCCAGTCTTGTAATGATCTCGTCATGTTTTATTTTTCATAATTATGCTTGTTATCATTAATAACTTAGATTTGAGGTGAGGAACTGCCATACGGTAAACTTGTTTTTGTTGTTCTTTCATTGTTATTCAAGCTATAGGGCTGTGCTCAGAAAATGAATCCATTTCCCACACCACTGACTGCACATATTTAAGAGAGCAATGCCTAAGTGATGCGAATGGATGTAAACGTGCATGGAGAATAATGGAAGATGCTTGCAGTGTTTCAGGTAAAACAAATTGTTTAAAATGCATTTAAATGATTTCCTTTTACTGAGATAAGAATAGGATTCAAAATTTTCTTTCACTATCTGAGGAACTAAGTTAGTTTTGCTCTAAATACTTTACTCAAACATGATATTCAAGTGATTCACCTACAATTGCTTATTAGTGAAGTATAGTTACAAAATGGCATTCTTAAATTACTCAAGGGTCCTAATGCGTTGACACCGTGGGCAGCTTTATGCACGATTTCAGCCTGTCTTTTCTTAGTTATCTCATGATGTATAATGTTAAAATTATATGTACGCTTCTCAGAAACATGACAACAGTTTTTCAAATAAAATGTCCTTTTGCTTATATGTTAATATGTCAATGATAAAATAGGGAAAATAACATTTCTGATTATCAAAGACATTATTTATTTGCAAGTGTATAATATGCATTCTACATTCTGGCAACATATATACTATTTTGCATTCCAACTGTGTCAAGAACAAGTTAAAATATATTACTACTTTTAACTTGTCTTACATTCCAAACATTGGACGAGAGAGAGAAAATGTGAAGATTAGAGAGTCACTATTCCTTACTTAAAAGAAAAAAAAAATGTTCTAAGTATATCAAGTAGCTGAATAAATATTGACTGAGAACACTATAGGAAGACTCCATTTACTAAAAGTAGATAAACTGATGATATAGTAGGACATTGCCCTAATAGTATTATGACAAAACTTTTCAAAAATTATATTCTAACATAATGATAATTTTATCATTCTGAATAATGAATATTATAATACAATAAAGCCTGATAAACTCTCTGGAATATTCAATAAAATAAAACCAAAAGGGAAAATAGGAATATATTCTCCATGGCTCACTTTATTTCTCCATCCATTTCAGGAAGAATAAATTCTGTATAGCTCATAACACTTGCCTATTGGCATATGCTTCCTCTCCCTCCCAAAAGATGTCAGGTGGAGTGTGCTGGGTTAAGAGGAAGCAACCTGTAGTTCTGACAAAGCCAATGTTTGCAATCCCCACCAGCTGTGCTGCAGGAATTACATGGGAAGCAGAGGAAGGGAGAGAGATTTCCTGCCCTTGAACAGAGTAAACGGACTGTTCATACTCCAGAGAAAGTTGCAGCTCTCTAATCCAAATATTCTTATTACTGTTTAGGAAAAGATTTTCAAAGGCATAATTTGCTCAAAGTGGCACAGTATTTTTAAGTGAGAATAGAGGATAATGACAAAGAACAATGTATGTGTTTTGATGATGAAGCTCCTTGTTACATTTTATATGGCAATTTAAAACATCACATTCAGCGTGTCATGAACTAGAGCATATTTATTTATTTCAGCATACAAATAACAGCGAATTGCAATATTTGCATAATTATCCCATGCATGAAGCTGAAATAGAAATATCCTCAAATACACAAATGAAACGATCTCAAGTAGTTTTATTCAGAAAAATGCAAAAAAAGAAATGTGGGGTAGACAAATGTGGCTTTTCAAGTTAAAGCAGAAAATGAGTTGTTGGTAATTGTGGAAGACTCATTATTTAATAATATTTATGGAGTGCTTCTTATCATTTCCTATGATAATTTTAGAGCCACCTACACATCTCTTGTTACAATCTTAGAATGACATGTAAAATAAAAGAGCAGATTAAGACAAAATAGCTAATGAAATATCTAACCTGACAAAAGAACTAAGATTACAGAACATTCTGGTCACCTCATATGAGAGCAGCCATGATTATTCGTGAAGAGCAAAAATTGGCATCCACAGTGATGACAAAGCTATTTTAAAATGTGGAAAATTTTAATTTATTTTAGAAAGTAAATATTGGGGGGAAACGACAGTAAAAATATAGTCTTTGCTTTAGAAAGTTACTTATATGAATGTCACACAGCAGCCCCAGAAAATCTTACTATAATAACAAATTGTTCAGCCCTGGCCAGATGGCTCAGTTGGTTGGAACATCGTTCCATGCACCAAAGCGTTTCGGATTTGATTCCCAGTCAGGGCACATACCTGGGCTGTGAGTTTGATCCTCCATGGGGCCTGTATGGGAGGCAACCAATTGATGTTTCTCTCTCGTGCGCTCTCTCTCTCCTCCTCCTCCCTCCTTCCCTCCCCCTCCCCCTTCCTTTCTCTCTAAAATCAATAAAATATATCCTCAGGTGAGGATAATATAAAATAAAAAAGACTGAGGAATCTCAGAGGGAAGGGGGTGAAGGGAGCCCTGGAAGAGATTAATCAAAGAACTTTTATGTGCATATGCATAGCCCATAGACACACACAATAGGGTGGTGAAGGCTTGGGGAGAACGAACCGGTGGAGGTGGGCAGTGGGGGGGAAATTGGGGGGTGGGGACATCTACAATACTCTCAACAATAAAGATTAAATAATAATAATGAATTATTCAGATTAATGTGTTAAAAGCACTTTGGGTAAAATTATATTCAAATTAATCTCTGGAGTGCTATATGTTTGACTGTGAAATCTAGGTAACCCCTGCAAGATGAAGGATTCACCAAGCTGCAACCTGGGCATCCAATCCTTAGTGGAAAGCAATTTCCAGTTTAAAGATTGTCTCTGCACTGATGACCTCTACTGCACTGTTAACAAATTGCTTGGGGAAAAATGCATGAATAAATCAGGTAATACATTGAGATAGGGAACATTTAAAGTCATGAAAAAGAAAAGTACAATTTTAAAACTAATCACTTCTATGTAATTTTATTAACTTTTTAATAATTTGATTACTTCTTCATGCAATTTAAGATTCTGTGAGTTGTAGATCTCAGTATGTACATAACATATTTCTGTAATTACACTGAAGCAGTGGTAATCACACTAGTCTGCATATGTCCATGAGGGTACATGAAGATTTACCAAGGGATATATGAAATCAAAGAGTTCTACTGCAATCAATTTCCAGAACCTCACTGTCCCTATCTATACTTGTCTCTGAAAAGTGGTATGCTTGGGAATGTATCTGTTATCGTACCTAGAATTCTCACCTCTGTTTTCACAACCAACCTTCTCCCACCTTATAAACGATAGGCTTTCCTCTCATCTATCTTGAATGGTCCCATTGTCCAACTCCTCCAATCATGCATGGTAATCTCATTAAACAATTTTCTGTTCCATAATTTTGCCTTTTCCAGAATATCATATGAAAGGAATTATATACCATGTAGGCTTCTGAGCCCGATTTCTTCTATTTAACGTAATGCATTTGAGATTCATCATTGTTTCATGTATAAGTTTGTTCCCTATTTTAAGGAGCAGTATTCCAGTGTATGGTTAGACCACAGATTGGTTAACCATTGAAAGTCACTTACATTGTTTCCAGGTTTTTAGAGATATAAATAAAGCTGCTATCAATATTCACAGACAAGATTTGCACAAATATCACTTTTTATTTCTCATGGGTAAGAAATTGTTGGGTCATATGATAAAGTTTAACTTTATAAAAAGCTTCCATACAATATTTCAAATTTGATGGAACCATCAATATATAAAAGTTCTAGTTGCTCCACTTTCTCAGAGCACTTGATTTCCCCCCCATTCTAATACACATTTAGTGGTCCCACACTATGGTTTTGATTTTAACTTAAATAATAACATTGAGCATATTTTCACGTGCCATTTCTATCTATGATTGTTAAAATGTCTCTTCAAAATTTTGCCCATTTAAAAATGTATTAGGAATAAAGCACACACACACACACACACACACACACACACACAAATATATGTATATGTATAGTCATATATCTGTGAAATTAAATTTCACGAGAAAGTAGGGGAATTATGAAAAAAACTCTCTAAAAAGGCTTAAGAAAGAAATAATGAAAAAGTTTGAGAAACATTTTAGTATAGGTACCAATCATCATCAAATATAACGAAAAGACAAAAGTAAATGATAAGGACAGATATTTTAAAAATTCCCATTATGTGGTGACACAAACTATGAAAAAGTGTTTTATATCTCAATTTTTAACAATTCAAGATGATTCGTGTCACAGCATTTTGGAAATAATTTTTAATGGTTTTTGGAAGACTATAGACATTGGAATATTTATACAAGATATGTCTATATTCCTTTTAGAAAACATCTTAAAAAGTCATAGGTTTATTGATTTTTTTTTTCACTTCTTTTACTTTATCCATGGAAGAATCAGCACTGTCCTCAGATTTGGCTTCACAGTCAAATATCACACAGTGGCTCCATCAGAAAGATGCATCACTAATGGATGAAAAAACAAGTGATTGTGTCACAGCAGCCCAAATCTGCCAGGAATCTGAACACTGCACTCTGTCGTATGAGAATTTTAAGAAAATCTGTGGGAGGGAATCAGCACAATGCAAGACCCGTGATGGAAGCCACCTGTGTGCAGCATTAACAGAAAGTCTGAAAGAAACTATCTTGTGGAATTGTCAATGCAATGACCCTTCAAAAGTAGAGTGCACTGAAATTTGGATGAGTTTGTTTGAAGACAATTGTATACAGGATGCTCAAATAAAGCAAGTTCCAGCCTTCAGTGAGGACTATGAAGATGGATTCAACCAGGACATGGTTTCCGGTTGGTATAAAAAGAATTTAGGAACATTGATTTGAGTATAATCATAAATATCAGTTAACTAAAGAATATTTAATTTCTGTTTCTAGCTCTGTCTTTTCTGCCTGTATTTCTCCTAGAAAATTAAAATTTAAAAACGTAATACTATGATAATGTCTAAAAGTGATTGTGAAGAAAGAGGCAAATGCTAAAAGGTTTTAGCAAAATGTTAAATTCATTCAATTTATTGAACAAATACTTATGAGACATGTACAATGTGCTAGGTCCTATGCAACAGGATTAAAATACAAAACAAAAGGACTCCCTGTACTTGTAGAAGGAGCTTAGTCTTTTTTAGGGGGATTTAAAATATTAAAGAAATAGATAAAAGCAGTAAGGGATGATTGTTAATTTTATTTCTTTTGAGTGTCTACCACGCCCTAGGCCATATTCTAAAATGGGATAAAGCACTAAACAAAACAAACAAAAATCCCTGGAAACAGACTCTGAGATAGAGGTCTGCACACAGATAATGTACTGGGCTTAGCTCTCAGGAACAAAATCAAGAAGGAAGTGAGGGAAAACAGGATTAGGTAGAAGGAGAAATTGAAATGCATTGCAATCCCCACAGCAAACTTAGTTGATTCCACAGGAAGCTTAGACCTGGAATGGTTTTTCAGAGATTACACACCCATTGAGGCAAGGGAGCTGATCCTTGAACTCCCTCAAATAGACTAGTCCTTAGATATGAGTTCTCCTCTTGGCCATGGCACCTGTCTTTGGATGAGGGCAATGCCAGGAAAAGGACCAGTGTGACCCAGCACCCAAAATAATCCCAGCAGCTGGGGAAATGTGTACCTGGATCATCAAAGTGGGGATCTCAGTAGTGAATCACAGCATCCAGAGTGGGCACAAAGAGGAAATTAACAGGATAAATGATTTAAAGAGATAATATATATTTTAAACACTATAAATGCTATAAAAAAAAAAAAACTAAGTGCTATGGAAAAAAAGAGGTATAAGTGGGTAGTTTGTAATTTTAATTGGATAGCCAGAAAGTTGTTCTGAAAAAAATTAATGTTTTATAAAGCTTGAAAGTGGCGAGGGAATGAGTCCTGTGAGTATCTAGAGAAAGAGCATTTAAGGCAGAAGAAGCAGTTATTTAAAGGTCTTGAGCTGGGAATATGTCTGGAGGTTTGAGGAAGACCAAAAAGGACACAGCTAGAGTTGAGAGCAAGGGAGGGAAGAGTAGGAGGTGAGATCTGATATAAAACAGGGGACAAGATCATGAAGGGCGTTGTAGATCATTTCAAAACTGAGTGATATGGGAAACCACTGAAGGATTTTGGTCAGGGGTGTGTCATGGTCTGATTTATATCTTTAGCAGGATAATCCTTTTCTGTGTTTACAACTGACTGAAGAGAAGGAAAGGCCCAAGTGGGAAGACCAGGTAGGAGTTTTATAACGATGCAGCAAAATAGATCATGGATGATGGACCCCTGTGGGACATTGTCAGATTCTGCACATATTTTGATATTAGTGGATCATATGGAAATGCAAGGGAAAAAAAGAAATCAAAGTTGACCCCAAGGTTTCTGTACTGAGTAATTAGGAGGATGTGATCGCCATTATTTTTATTAACTACAATGGGATCAACTACAGGAAAAAGAGACTTTGGTGGGAGACAGAGGAGAGATGAGAAGTGACTTTTGGATGTGTTAAATGTGAAATGTTCATTAGATATCCAAGTAAAGATATTGAGTTGACAGTTTTATTGATGTCTAAATTCCATACATGACATAAGAAGTGAGATCTATGCCATGCATATAAATTGGCAGGGGTGGGGGGTCATTTACTTACAGGTAATAAATGAGACAAGATGAGATCAATAGAAAAAAATGCATGGTGTCTTGAACGAGAGTGATAGCAGAGTGAGAAGATAACCAATTCTAGATATATTTTGTTATTAGTGGATCAGTAAGAAGAAACTGTATATTTTTTATATATTTTTAATGTATATGATCTTATAACTCAGATTGAAGTCTGGTTGTTGCATTGAATCTATTTATTTCCATGACATAGTGCCCTTTAGCTCTTCTTCAGTAATTAAACTACAGTTTATAATGTCCTCTGGGAAAAAATGTGTATATACCAAATGAAATTAGAATTTAATGTGCAGAGAATTTATATAATACATTACTCATAGCATATAAAATAGTATACATCCAAGATAAACTTTGTTTTCTCATGCTAAAATAACTCTTCTGTTGTATTTGTAATAATTACACATACAGTGAATATGTTACTCTGCTAGGCCTGCCATAACAAAATACCACAGGCTGGTGGCTTGAACAACAGGAATGTAGTTTCTCAAAGTTCTGGAAGCTGAAAGTTCCTGATCAAGGTCCATCAGGGTCAGTTTCTGGTGAGAGCTTTCTTACCAGCTTGTGAACTTCCTGGTTTCTTGTTCTGTCCTCACATGACATTCCATGTTGTATGTGCACGGACAGGAAAAGGAAGTAAGGTTTCTAATGTTTTTTCTTATTAGGACACTAATCCTTCAGATTAGTTTCCCACTGTTATGACCTCATTTAACCTTAATTACTTCCTTAGAGATGGTGTCTCCAAACACAGCTACACTGGGTGTTAGGACTTTGACTTGTGAAATTTGGAGGGCCACAAACCTTCAGTCCATAACAGTCAGTAAATCCAATACTTATTTATGTTTCAATGATAGTTTCCTGCATATGTTTAGTCAGTGGCACAGCCATACTAATCATTTCCAAAGCAGAGGTATTACTCTATAATAGAAGGTTCTGCCTAGACTTTTGTGTCTGTTACAAAAGCTATACGACTCTCTGAGATTTGCTTATTGGGATTTGTTCTTATATGGGATAGTAACAGAGAGGAAGGGACATTCTAGGCTTCCTCGGAGATACAGGAGAGTAGACTCTAGAAGAGATTAAGTGATCCTTGAGCTGAGACTTAATCAGTAGAGAACTGAAAAAGTGTATAGTGAGAGCAGATGGAATAAAGCAAGGAGTAGGGAAAGGCTGTGATACACGGGGGTAAACAGGATTTTCTTATGATTTTACTATGATGTATGTGCAGTAGATGGGCAGGCAGGGAGTTTGGAAAGACAGCGTAACTAGGGACACATTGCATCATGGAGGGACATATATGCCATAACAGAAGTCACTATATTAATTGGTAACCAATGGGAAAATTGAATTTTCATTTATAATAAAAGTCTGATCATACTATTCCCCTATCACTTTGTTTTATGTCTTTGTGTATATATCTTTTTTGTTTATATGTCTGTATTTCCTGCCAGGCTGTGGAGGCTCCGTGACAGGAACTGCAGACTTGTGTCTTTGATGCGGCACCGGAAACATAGCGGGAACTCAACCACTGCTTTGTGAATGAAAGACTTTAGAATTACACGGCCACTGAGTTTACTTCCATCACAAAGATTCTCCGATTCTATAATTTTCATTCCTAAGAACTCTTAGAAGCTAAAATAATCAGAGGTTGAAATAGTCTTCAAATTGTATTTCAATCTAATTAAGACCCTCCTGGGAAAAGATTTTTTTTTTGGATCAGACAATATTCCCTCTGTTTTTTCTCCCCAGACAGATTCTTTGTTTACTTCGGTGCACATGGCCTAGTCGTTAGCATTTGTTTAAACCTTCAAGTAACTGAATCCTCACAGCAGGGCTGTTTAACTCACTCGAATGATATTCCTGGGGTTTATTTTTCTTCATCAGTTCCTCACTCATTTTGAGTATCAAGGGTTAAACAAGTGTTACATGAGCTTGTATGTATTTTTGTTTAGTTACTCATTTACACATGTAGCCCACATTCGCCTATTAAAATTAGAAAATTGTTCACTCATGAAAGTCTTTGTTTTCCTTCTAGATAACATGAAAGAAGATAATAAATTCAAGTGATATCTAACTGCTCTTCCCCATCATGAGAATAGTTATCATTCATAATTTTGATCAGCATTCTAAAAACTGGACAATATAATTTAAAATGTAGTTAGTAGGCTTCTGAAAGATATTTCAATACAAAATAAGTTGTGCTGCTCTTTTAATAGTTTGAAGATTACAAAATGCACAACATCATTGCATTTCTTACACTAATGAATGAATGCAAGTGATTTGCTCACTTGTCATCTATTTCCAGTTATGCTGAGGTATGTTTCACAATGAAAACCAAAGACTGGATCTTGGTTCCATTTTATGGGTATTTTGATGACATAAATTAGATTGTTCCAGGTTAACTATTTCTGTGCATATGTTTGTGTGCGTTGGGTTGGGGGGATTCACACATGCCTATGTTTTCTAGAATGTGAGCATCTTTATATTCTGGAATAACTTTGTGAGCCTTCAGTCAAGATTTCTCCTCAAATAAAAAGTGCAACAGAACAAGAATCATTTTGATTTGAGCCAATAAACTCATCATAAGCTATACGGCTCAAATGAAATTTCTGAAGATTTATTGTTTACATTTGAGAAACTTGGATTCATGTATTTTTCCTTCAGCTCAGTCTGGCCCTACATATGTCCCATCTCTTCTGGACCACAATATGTCTCCAGTAGGGATGAAAGATGATTCAGATAGTCCACCACTCGGGTCTCAGTAAATTCACATTAACTCTAAAAGGAAAAGAAATGTGTGCTCAAAACAGTACGTCGGTACAAAGATTTTGCGCGTAGACGTCTCATCATGTTTTGCAGATTCTGTAAAGACAGCGTTATGTTTATGTTTTCACGACCTGAGCATGTCTTTGCTTTCAGGAGTGAAAGGGATCCGGTCCTGTTTGGAGGTGGCAGAGATGTGTGTAGGGGATGTGGTGTGTAATGCACAGTTGGCCCTGTACCTTAAAGCTTGCTCAGCAAATGGAAATCTGTGTGATGTGAAACATTGCCAAGCAGCCATACGGTTCTTCTATCAAAATATGCCTTTTAATATTGCCCAGATGTTGGCTTTTTGTGACTGTGCTCCATCTGATATACCTTGTCAGCAGTCCAAAGAAGCTCTTCACAGCAAGCCATGTGCAGTGAACACAGTTCCACCCCCTACTTGCCTCAATGTAATTCACAGCTGCCGAAATGATGAATTATGCAGGTGAGTAAAAACACGCATACCTTACTTTCTCATTTCGGCACCTTATTTGTTACAGTCCAGTCCTAACACTTGATCTCATTACATTAGCTAGAGTTCCCACCATTATCCAATGTGATGTAAACAAAGCCAGGCAATTCCTATTTTTGAATCTGTGGTACATGTGCAGTTCCTTTTTGACATTCAAATGCAGAACATGTTGGTAATAAAAAAAAAAAAAAATTCAATATGTCAGGATTCGGTTGCCATAAAATAGCATTATTGAAATTATAGATTCAAATTAGACTAATGAATAATGAATTCGGGTAATAAACCTATCTTGTTTGTCAGTTTCTAATTTGCTTTTTGGTATAATCACAGAGGGCTGTTAAATGTCAGAGAATTTTGACAAGGTGACTCTTCAAACTTTAAAATAAATTATTTCTGTCTTAGACTGAAGATCAGGAAGGAGAAGTAGCTTGACTGCAGTTTGGATATCCCCAGCACACATCTCTGCCACCATGTCAGAAATACCTGTTCTCCTCTTCCCAACTTTATATACCTTTGAATCTAAGGGGGATGCTGTTAGTCATTTGTTTGTTTATTCAAAAAAGTTTTATCAAGCACCTAGGCATCAGTGTACAAGAGATAAAAATGCCTGCCCTGTGGAGCTTATATTCTGGTGGGGGAAGCAGATAATAAATAGGAAAAATTTATATTATATTGTACTATCTTGGCAGGTAATGAGTGCTCTGGAGATGAACAACAGCAGCAGAACAGAACAAGGGGCGGTTGTGAACTGGGCAGGAAGAGTAGCGATATAAATGGAGCAGTCTCAGCAGAGAGTGTCTACCAGAGTAGAAGAAGTGAGGGAGGTAATGAGCCTCTCTCAGTAAATATCCGAAAGAAGACACTAAACAGACCAGCCAGTGCTGAGGAACAAATGTGTGTGGCCTGTTCCAAAAGCATTGAGGGCAGAGAGTGCAAGGCCAGAGCAAGGAGAAGTGGTTAGAGCTTTCCCTGCAGGGGGTGTGGGGCCCAGATCACAAAGGGCCTGGAGGGACACCTACAACTTTGGTTTCTACTCCAAGTAAAAGGAGACGTACTGGAGGGTTTTGAGCAGAGGTATGAATGATCTGGCTCACTTGTTAAAACTTCATCTCCAGCTGCTAGTTGAGAGTAGGCTGTGCTTTTGCAGATAACTCTGATCCAACACTGGGGCCGTTTCTTTCCCTCTCTGTGGTCATTAACACATTTTCTTGTATATTCAAGAGGAGTTTATCTTTTGTGTGGTAAAATATCCAGTCAAGTGAGTCTCTTTGGATAAGAGTAAGAAGATGGGGGGTAAATGGAAAGTACTAAATGAATCTGGTGAGCCCAAACTATTTGTAACATTGATGCTACATGTTGAAGGAGCTTGATTTAACAACTAGCCGTAAATTGTATACTTTTTGAATTCGTCTTTTGCTTCTTTTTTGAGTAATTCTTTATGCTAATTTGTTCGCCTGGTGCCTTCTATCAGGGGCTGTTTTAGTTAACTTGATTTAAGTGAATAAAACTCCATTTATAGCAAATTCATTTAAAGGTCAAAATAAACACTGAATGTGGAGGAAGAGCTCAGCGTGTGATAGCTCAGAGCAAGATCTGTCTCACATTTGTCCCTTGCTTCAACCTCTGGCAGATGAACTAAAAGATTTAATGATAACTTTCTGAAGGGGCTGGTTCTTTGTAAACTGTTTTCTTTTGGCCTTGTCAAAAGATAACTGTCAACTATCTTAACTCCTTTACTCTTAATCATTCTAACTTGAAAAATTAGCTCCAGATCTTGTAAACATTTGTCAAAAAAGACAATGCCTTACCTATAACACACATTCAGTATGATAAAGGGTAAAGATCTAAGCAGAATGCTAGGACATTGACATATTTTTTGCTTCAACTTATCATATAGAATGCCAAAGTTCTTAAGAAAGTTTTACTTGAGGAGTCTCTCATGTAAATGTTTATCTGTTATTTTAAGGTTTAGTAATAATTTCTCTTGAGTTAAAAATAATATTAATGATAAAAAATATTTTATAGTGCAATTTAGACTTTTCAAATTCATTTATATCCTCCAAGTTCTTTTTTAGTGAAATATTGTATTTCATTGATTCTAAGATGTACATTTTTTGCGCATTTTAATATCCCTAACATAATTTGAGATGAATCTTAAGCTCAGTAACAAGAAAACATTTATTAAATTATAACAATAATTTAATTGCCAATAAATGATTTGATTTCAGTTGTAATAAAGTAATGATATTTCCTGCATTTGATGAAATATGATCAAAATGCTTGATTATACTATTTTCTCATATTACAAATAGAATATTACCATTTCAATTATCTATCATCCATCTAAATAACAAAGAAACCTAACATTTAAGCAGCCAGGGGGGCACCCTTTTTTTTTTTTAATCAATCCCTATAAGAATAACATGGATATGCACCCAGCTTTGCCTGATAGCCCTGCAAGGGCCCTAGATATGCTACCTCATCATCCTAAAACATTTGCATTCAACCTTCAAAGAGTGATATATCTAAGCTTCCCTATCAACGTAAATATTTTAATGGCAAGTGATGGGATTTGCTGTTACAGTCCTTGAGAGGTCCTGTGATGGATTCTAAAGCACACACTCTTGAAATAAACCCACCTTGGCATCAACACCTCGGATTGACTGGTATATTTGTTGGTACTTTTCCTCCACAAGGACTCCTGGATTTCGCCATGTCTCCAAAGTGCTTGGTGCAGCGTCCAGAACACAAGAGGCATTCAAAAGTTGCCATTTGTTATCCTCCGTATTTTAATATCTTGCACTTAATTTTTATAATTTGTTGATGTGTGTATACACATCTCCTCTTAATGTAATTTCTATCTTTCATAGATTAGAGTAAGGACTGTGTGTCTTCAGTGTCTTTTCACCATGTGCAAATAGTTCTTTAATGAATATTTCATAGAAGTGATGGAAATATTATACAATATTAGTAGTCAAGGTGAAAAGACAAATCTTGTCATTTCTCTCAAGCAAATTTTGCCTTAAGGAGTTTTCCAGCATCCATATTATATTATTGTTAATGTAATTCAGATGGGAAAAAAATCTCCAAAAGAAAAACCATTTCTTCTGTGAGGATATTAAGCCTTTTATCACTTCCTTTATTAGCTGAAGAACCTGTACATGGGGCAAAGAAGAGCATTTGGGTTGGAAAATACAGCTCTATCCCTGTTCCAGATTCTTCAATACTTAATAGGTTTTGAAACTCCTTTATTTATTTGGAAAAGCCAAAGAAGTCAATATAAAGACTATTTTTCAATTAATTTTATCCAATATAGATATACACTAGGAGGTGAGAATATGTCTTGCCAATTATAAATGTTTAGAAACATAAGAAAAGTATAATCCATTGTATTTTTATATTTCTGAACTCAAGATAAAAAGCATTTGCTTAGAAAAAATCTAACTACTTATTTTTATTGTTAACAGTATTACAGATGTCCCCCACCTTTTCCCCCTTTGCCTCCACTCAACTCAGCCCTACCCCACTCCAGGCCTTCACCACACTATTGTCTGTATCCATGGGCTATGCATATATGCATATAAGTTATTTGGTTAATCTCTTCTGTCTAAACACCCCACCATCCTCCCCTCTTAGATCTATCAGTCTATTTTATGCATCCATGCCTCTGGACCTATTTTGTTTGTCAGTTTATTATGTTCATCAGATTCCATAGATAAGTGATATCATGTGATGATTGTCTTTCTCTGACTGGCTTATATTTTACTTCAGTAATAATCTCCAGGTCCATCCGTGCTGTAGCAAAGGGTAAAAGATCCTTCTTTTTTATAGCTACATGGTATTCCATCATATAAATATACCACAGCTTTTTTATCCACTCATCTACTAATGGGCACTTGGGCTGTTTCCAGATCTTAGCTATTGCAAATAATGCTGTTATGAACATGGGGTACATATATTCTTTTTGATTGGTGATTTAGGATTCTTAGGATATATTTCTTGAAGTGGGATTGCTGAGTCAAACAGCAGTTCCACTTTTAATTTTTGGGGAAACTACATACTGTTTTCCATAGTGGCTGTACCAATCTGCATTCCCACCAGCAGTGCACTAAGGTTCCCTTTTCTCCACACCCTCACCAGCATTCTTGTTCATTGATGTATTCATAGTAGCTATACTAACAGGTGTGAAGTGATACCTCATTGTAGTTTTAATTTGCATCTCTCTGATGATTAGTGATGTTGAACATTTTATCATATGTCTATTGGCCAGCTGTATGTCCTCTTTGGAGTAGTATCTATTCCGGTCCTTTGCCCATTTTTAAATTGGATTGTTTGTCTTTTGTTGAGTTGTATGAGTTCTTCATATATTTTGGACATTAACTCCTTATCAGATGTATCATTGGCAAATATGTTTTCCCATACAGTGGGTTCCCTTTTTGTTTTGATGATGGTTTCTTTTGCTGTGCAGAAGCTTTTTAGTTTGATGTAGTCCCACTTATTTTTTTCCTTTGTTTCTCTTCCACTATGAGATTTATTGGTGAAAATTCTGCTACGTGAAATGCCTGAGATTTTGCTGCCTATGTTTTCTTCTAGGATTTTTATAGTTTCATGACTTATATTTAAGTCTTTCATCCATTTCTAGTTTATTCTTGTATATAGTGTAGTTGGTGACCTAGTTTCATTTTTTTGCATGTAGCTGTCCAATTTTCCCAGCACCATTTATTGAAGAGACTATCTTTACTCCATTGTATGCTCTTGTCTCCTTTGTCAAATATTAATTGACCATAACAGTGTGGGTCAATTTCTGGGGTCTGTGTTCTGTTCCATTGATCTATATGCCTGTTCTTATGCCAGTACCAGGATGTTTTGATTACAGTGGCTTGTAGTATAGCTTGATATCCAGTATTGTGATCCTTCCAACTTTATTCTTCTTTCTTAAGATTGCTGCAGCTGTTTGGGGCCTTTTTGGTTCCATATAAATTTTTGGAATATTTGCTCTAGATCTGTGAATTATGCCATTGGTATTTTAATAGGGATTGCATTGAATAGATTGAATAGATTACTTTAGATAGTATGGACATCTTAATGATGTTCATTCTTCCAATATATGAACACAGTATATGCTTCCATTTGTTTGTATCTTCTTTATTTCTTTTTTCATTGTCTTATAGTTTTCTGAGTATGGTCTTTTACTTCCTTGGTTAAGTTTATTCCTAGGTGTCTTTTTTTTGCTGTTGTTGTTGCAATGGTCTTACTACTTTTTAAAAGCAAAACTTCATAATATACATATTTATTTTAAGTGCCATAAAACATATATAAAATTTGACTATATATTAGGTCACAAAGTTATACAGACCATATTCCCTTACATTTTGAAATGTTACTAGAAATCAATAACAAAAATAAAAACAAAATAATCAACTTTATTTAAGAAATTACTTTTAATCACTTAATTGTTTGAACAGTAAACCAAAATAGAAAATTGTGAAATATAAAGAAAATAAGGATAGGCTTGGCTGGTTTGGCTCAGCAGTTAGAGCATCAGCGGACTGAAGGGTCACAGGTTTGATTCCAGTCAGGGCCAGGTACCTGGGTTGCAGTTTCAATCTCCACCCTGATCAGAGTCATGTGGGAGGCAACAAATCAATATATCTCTCTGACATTGATGTTTCCCCCCTCTTCTGTCCACCTCCCTCCCTCCCTCTCACTCTGTCTAAAAATCAATGGAAAAATATCCTGAGGTGAGGATAAAGAAAAAAAGAAAGAAAGAAAATAAGGATAAATGAAACACTATATCAAAACATTTCAAACCAAAAACAAAATTTCTGTAATATAAATTGTTTTGTCTTATTTAAAATGTTTTTCAAATGATTTAGGTAACTTGTGTTTCAAACTATTTTTATGATTTTTAATATTTCATTTAATAGCCATTAATTCATCATTCTGCAAAAACTTACTACTAGTTTCTGAATGAATTGCTGCTATGATAGATAAATCATGCACTTTAAACTTTTTAAAAATTAATTTTAGAGAGAAAGAGGGGAGGGGAGAGAAAGAGAGAGGAACATCGATTTGTTGCTTCACCCATTCATGCATCCATTGGTTGCTTCTTGTATGTACCCTCACCAGGGATCCAACCTGCAACCTTGGCATATAGGGACCATGCTCTAACCAACTGAGCTGCCCAGCTAAGGCTTCATACAACATGAACTTAATAAAACACATATATATTTTAGTATATGGCAGCTAGGTACAAATTTATTCTCATTCAACTTATAAATGATAATCAATACTTATATTTAGATAACATCTTATAAATAACCCATTATTGCTTTAAAGGAACATAGTTGTTCTTCTGGCCCCAAAATTGTATGGTCAAAAATTTGTTGTATTTCTTTAAGTATAAATTAATTTTGCCAATGTATTAAAAAGCTAATTCTTGCCCTAGCTGGCATGAATCAGTGGTTAGAGCATTGGCCCTCTCACCAAAAGGTCGCAGGTTCGATTTCCAGTCAAGGGCAGGTTTAAACCCTGCCCAGGTTAGAGCTTGTGCAGAAGACAACCAATCAATGCGTTTCTCGTACATCAATGTTTCTCTCTCTCTCTTATCCTCCCTCCCTTCCACTCTTTCTAAAATTCAGTGGGAAAAAAATACCTTCAGGTGAGAATAAAAAAAAATAAATAAATAAATAAATAAAAAGTTGATTTTTTTAAGATGACTTAAAACATGAGATTATTGAAAATAACATGGTTTATGAATTTAAGCAGAGTAGCACCATGTGGGCAAATAAGCTCATGACAAGTATCATGTATTCAGAGGGTTTCCATGCAGATGTCATGGTGACCTATTCAAGAAAGGGTAAAAAGTAATTTTAGGTGATAAATAGTAAGTAGAAAGATTAATATCCTTGGTTCCACTGAGAGGAATATCCTGTTACTGTGAAAATTTCAAAAATAAAAGTTTTGTACATTATTGAGATTTTTATTCATTGCTAGTACAGCATGAATACATGGTCAGAAAAGTTATGAAGGGATATGTTTCTAATGGATTATCTTGGCAATTATATAAACTCATAATTTTTTGCTTTAAATTAGCTCTTACTGTCAGAGAAGCTCAAAACATTTTTAAAATTCTAATTGGTCTGCTTAGAAATGTTAAAGAGTATAATGCCTCCCATCCTGTGGGAAAACTGGCTGGAAAAGTCAAGAGCCTTATCTAAAACCACTTGGTGTGAAACAATGGCCCAACTGGTAGTCAACCAAAACCACATTCTGCTTCAAAAAATACTGCTAATAAATCTCCCAAGTAGTTCAGACTGCAAATCGTCAGCCATTGAAACAAAATTAGTAATGAAGGAAAATTCATCCAGGGAATCGTAAACTTCGCCTCTGTCTTTCATCACAAGAGGAAAGTAATTCACAAGGTTTCTCTACTTTTTCTTCCACGTTCTCTGTTGGGATGTTTAAACATACAAACTTAGTTTTCGGCTATGTACTGGCATGTAGGAGGCATTTTTTTTATGTCAGTCTTTCATGAGATGGGGAAGAACCTCATGCTAATGTAAAATAATATTATTCAGAGACTAATTCCAATTCTTGACTCTTTCTAGGGGGCGCTATAGAACATTTCAGTCAAAATGCTGGCAGCTTGTGACTAGAAAGTGCCATGAAGATGAGATTTGCATCAGTACCTTGAGCAAGCAGGACCTCACTTGCTCAGGAAGCAATGACTGCAAAGCAGCTTACATTGGTACCCTTGGGACAATCCTTCAAGTGCAGTGCACCTGTAGGACCATTACACAAAGTGAAGAATCTTTATGTAAGATTTTCCAGCATATGCTTCATAAAAGATCATGTTTCAGTAAGTTATACATATTCAGTAAATTATATATGATATATATTCCTTGCTTTTGTCTGTGCAGCACAAAGTAGGAATCCAGCACAGAAAATTTGTTTACAAAGATAACTTTGTTTGCTATTTCATTTTTCAATCTATTTTTTTATTATGTTTTGTGCATTGGTATTTTACTCATTTGTCTGTAAGTGCTACATGTTTTTAACTTATATCATTGGTCATTCCTAGATATTATTTATTAATTTCAATATCTACAGCATGAAAAGTTTATCCCACCAGTTAACTGAATGTATCAGGTATTTATTGTAAGAAACAAACCACCCCAAAACTTAGGGACTTGAAATAACCATATATTTGCTCACAACTCTGCATACTAGGCTTGGCTCAGTTGGGTGGTTCTTCTGATGATCTGTCTTACCTGGGGTCACTTGTGTAGCTACAACTGTCTGGTGGCTCAACTGAGACTGGGCAGTACAAGATGTTGTTTAGCAAGCACTGTTGGCTAGTATGCATGGTTCTTCTCCCTGTGATCTCTTCAGCAGTAGACCCTGGGACTCTGACATGTGAAGGCAGCATTCCTAGCAGCTGAGGCCTGATGGGCAAGTATTTATCAAGTGTTTGCTTCTATCACATTTGCTCATGTCTCATTGGCCAAGCAAGTCACATGGCCAAGCTCAGAGTCACTGTGAGAGCAGGCTATACAACAATGAATATATATCAAGATTGGATTCATTAGGGGGTCATTAATTTAATATTCTGCTATCTGGCTGCCCCAACCTATGGATAACATATTGACTCGGATTTAGTTTTTCTCCCCTTATCTTTAATATGTCAGCTGATCTAGCTGTAATGGTGGGATAGGAAACACACTAAAGTTATTATTGGCCCAATTTAATAAAGAAGAAAACTGAGATTTAGGAATTTAAATAATTTGTCCAGAGTCTTAAAGTGAGCAAGTGGTTGAGAAGGATTTGTCTATGAGTATTACAGAAGGAACCTAAGGAAGTGATCATATACTAATTCAAGCCTCTCTATTGTCCATCTTCAGGGTTAGTCCACACAACCATCCAAATTTCAAAACATTCCCAGGCACCTAGGCCCCTTGTTGAAACCATCAAACAGATCTGCAAACACCATTCCTGGAAGGAAATAATAGATGTTTCATTGCAAAGCAAATCTTTATATTTATGAAAGATATTTGAGAGGTAATAGCTATGCATGTATCTATATCTGTGCCTACATATTTATCTAGTTAACTATATACAGATGCACACACATTTTACATTTTTTTCTATTTTTCTTTACAGATACTAATGTGATTAAAATTGTGATTTGTTGTGTATTAGATAATAAACATACAGTTCAGGGTGTATGGTTTTGATTCCAACAGAGTTCTCTGTGGAATTCCTACAATTTTTATAATTAACACTATAGACATATTTTTACTGAAACATGATACAAAGGGAAAAAAATGCAGCATGATATTATGTTGAATCATATTTTCTAAATAATCTTATTCTCTGATTAATATTAGGTGGCTAATTCTGTTGGAACTAAAGTTATTTATAAGGAATGGCTCATAACATTACAGAAGAAAATAGTAAATAAAATAATTTAAACTGAGAATATATACAGTTTCATTATCATAGTTATTTATACATGGATTCTCCATATTAAATGTTATCCAGAAAAAATAAAAATGTAGAGCCCATAGGTTAGTGATAACTTTGTTCCTGGACATAAGATTCCTAAAAATTCCAGTCCCAGCAACCTAATTCTAGTTCTGGCTGGTTCTCTTCCATGTATTTTTAATTATTATTATATTTTACTTCCATTGTGTTTAGCTACTATAAATTGTACCGAGCAAAAATTATTTATAAAGAAACAGTAGAAGTGGAATTTTAAAATCCATAAACATTGACATGGGATGAAAAATGAAAACAAAATTCAAAACTACTTCACTTTCTTCACTTACTAAACTTTATGAGATTTGCTCCTCAAACATTACCTACTAAAAGCAGGAATTTTAAGTGACAGGTTTATAGACTTAAAGGAACCTTAAAGGCTTTCCGTCACAGTCTCCGTACTTGAATTAAGAGGAAAAGTTTCAAACAAAAACAAGAACCAAATCCTAGGCCTGGCTAGTTCTGAAAATCTTTCTCCCCTCTCCCACATGCTTGAGAAGTAGCGACAGCACATGTTTGAATGAGCTGGCTCTTCCAACCATTGCCCCTGACTTCTCACATCACCCGGGCACACTCACGCGTTATCGAAAAGATCTATCATTACAACAGGTTTCCAAAGCCCTTCAGCTTTTGCTTACTTTACTTGAAATAGGCAGACAGAATTGAGTAGAATTGCAAAGACAATTGTGGAAGAGTTTCTGTTTGCACATTTGTTTGGCTTAAAGCATTGTTTTTCGAGCTCATTTAACCTCAGACCACAGTAAGCAATGAATTTTCCATTAGTTTTTTATATGCAATGTCTTCTGTGTGTGTGTGTTTTTTTTTTTTTTTATTATTGTTATTCTATTCCATTAATTCTTTTCAATGTTGACTACTACCCACTAAATGGATTTTATAACTCACTAATGCGTTTCTCTCTGAAGTTTGAAGAACGTTTGCTCGGAGCCTGAATTCATCTGGAAATAATCTACATGGATGTAACCAAGTCAGTCTTTTAATAATTATAATTATAAAGTTTATTGAGTGCTTCATTCTGGTCACATTTTCTTACTTAATCTTAGCAATTCCATGAACTAGAGGCTATTATATTCTCCCTTTCACACATGAGATAAAGGAAGCTAAGAGATTAAATGTCTTGCTCAGGGTTCTACACCCACAGTGCAGTAGACACAGGACTCACAGCCCACTGTGTCCTCCTGCATGTGAAACCGTAGGCAGCAAGCTGTGTCCCTTCAGTGTGCTCCAGAGCTCTCTCAGGCAGAACCTCTTAGTTCTGGTCACAGAATTAAGCTTTGCAAATGCGCCAACAGGACCAGACTTGAGCAAAGGAGCATCCTGAACAAAGTGTATTTATCTAGCTATCAACTTCCCCTTAACTACTAACCTCTGGATCCACACAGACTCACTTTCTTCTGGTGCCTTGCCACACAGAGCAAATCTGTGGCGGTCAGAGTTGATAGAGAAATGAAGGAAATGAAAGAGAGAAAATGTGGTTAGTACAGAGATGGAAAAATTAAAGGATGACGATTGTGTCGCTCTGTTACACTGAGGGATTCGGCACACAGGGTGGGTGTACAGCTCACGAACAGTAATGTGCTCTTCTCACATTGCTTAATGTCCTTTTAATGCCAACTCTAGTGATCTAAAAGAGATTTGGAACTCTCCCTATTGTGCCCATAAAGATTCAGTTCCATTGTTTTTTTAGGAATTATTTTTAAAAATAAAATGAAAAGAGACTGCCTAGCTCTCTTACATCCTACAGGGAATAGAAGGCATAGCAATACAATTATGATTGATATAAGCTTAAACTCAATTTAAAGAACACAGAAATAAAAATAAATTAAATTTTCTCCCATCCTATTTTCTAGAGAGTCAATGTTCAGAAGGTTGATGGACATTATTTCGAAACTTTATTTTTTTACTTTGAATCTTTTTAAATGCATACATATCTTGAATACCTTATATATACCCAAATAGGAATCTCCCTCACCCTTACACACACATACATACATATTTTTTGATGTAACAATACTATACATACTGCTTTACAGCGTCTTAACTAAAAAATATATGGTAGACATATTTGCAAGTATGTACATATATGATGGCTTCATTCTTTGTAAAATCTGCATAGTATTCTACAGTATGTGTGTGTAAGTATGTATATACATATTTACCATAGTTTAATCTATGAACGTGGACATTTAGGTTGAATATGATTGTTTATTAATATAGACATCATTGTAATGTTATTGCACATTCTAGCTGGCATCTCAATATAATAGATTTTTAACAGTGAGATTACTAGACCACAGGAATTTTGCATTGTTAAATTTGGTAGAAACTAGAAAAGAACATTTGTTTTCATTACATTCTTAGTGAGAAAAATTTTATTGCTTTAATTTGCATTTCTATTATAAATGATGCTGAGCATTTTTGAGTGGTCTGCTGGGAATATTCTATTTCTTTTTACTTAGTCATATGCTTTGCTTGAAACATCTGTTTCTTTTAGTACCAGTGGATGTCATTTTTGTTGCCTTCATCTGACATTTGTGCTGAGATGTGAGGACTAAGTAATCTGCGTGTCTCTTACAGTGATCCTGAATCCATGGTCTCTCATGGCAAAGTGGTGACCTGATATTTTCTTGGATTCAGATACTGACACTGTGTTTTCTGGGCTATGTAAAGGGGAAAATTTGTCTACTGCTTCTTGAATAGCCAACCCTTCTTCCTCAACTAGATACTTTCCATTGCCATTGTAAAAGATTTTTTAATATGATTAATAGTTACCAAAGAAAATTTATAATATAAAAACAACTATGAAGTATAATGGTATCTACAATTCATTTTAAGATACAGAACACTGCTTTTATTTTTTAAGCTTTTTAAGTGCTCCTCCATTTTACATTCTTTTCTCTCCCCAATTTGGAATTAACCAGTTATACACTGATACCCACATGTATGATACATAACTGGTACATACGTGTGTGACCTTGTGTAGGGCAGTGGTTCTCAACCATGACTGAAGATAATAATCACTGAGAGGATAAATTTTAGATGTCCAATAAACAAATACAATTACATTATATGGAGGTATCAGCAAGGCCAATGTCATGGCCATGTGGCCAGTGCAGTCACACAGGTCTCTGTGCTCAGATGGGCCTTGAACTTGGGGCTTCATATTCTTTAGTCATCATCTTGAAATTCTTAATGATTTTATCTTTAAATTTGTGTGTTGTAAATGAAATCCAGTGGAGCATATGTAAGGAACCTGGAGCCTTAACTCATATGTGTTCCTGCCTCTTGCCACTTTCTTGGGACAGGCAGGTTCTCAGCTGCCTGCCCCACTCTTTGGTGGCCAGGCCACATTCAGCACCCTTTTGTGAAAGTATCTATTTTTTATATCTTTCAATTAGTTTTTATTATTTTCTTAATAAAAATTACAATAATAATTTTCTTAAATAGCTTTGGCTATAATTATTTCTAGATATGGTTATATTACAATTGCGACTATATGTCATTTTTTTAGTATCATATTTTAGTCTCTTTGTAGTTGAACTATAGATAATTGATTTTTATACATTATATGTATACAGCAACCATGTTAAATACTCATAAAATTTAACAATTTATTGAATTATTTGGTATTTTCTATGTAGATAATCATATGCTCTTCAATTATTAGAGTTTTGTTTTCTCTGTTTAGTGCTCAAACCTTCCCTTTCTTTTTCCTTACCACCACTTCTAGGACCCACAGAAAATGTTGAATATAAATGGTGATAGTAAGCATATTTGTCTTGTTCCTGGTCTTAAAGGGCATTCTTTCACCATTTTACCATTAAGTATAATGTTTGTCATAGGATTTCTGTAGAAACTCTGTATCAGATTAAGTTTTTCTCTAAATGATTTTCTACATTTGAAAGTTTCATGTGAAATTTGTTCAGCACTCTCTTGTGGAAAACTAATTAGTCATGGAGTCAATATTTTCATTCTACCGGAAAGAAGTAAAGTATACTCAAGGATCTCCATTTATATGAAAGTGGTGGCGGGGGGGGGGGGGGTACTTGCTGATTCACACACTGTCTCCTGCTCTTCACAGCCAAATTTCCCCAGAGTTGCCTGTGCTCCTTACTTCAATTTCTTCATCTTTACACATCGATCAAACCACTCTAGGCTGGCCTCCTGGTATAGAACCCCTCACAAAGGAGTTTTCCCACAGGTTACTAGCCACATCCATGGCAGAGATTTCAGAAGTCCTTGACTTACTGGAATTTTAAGTCATCTTCAAGAAGAGTTTAATACCCTTTATGTGTGTTTGTATATATATATAATTTAACAGTTTTAGTAATATATATTACTCTCCTGGCTCTTATTCCTCTGCTCACTCTGAATGCTTCTTCCAGACCTCCCTGGTAGACTTACCCAACTGGACAATTAGTATTTGTGATGCTTGAGGTTCAGCTGTAGGGTGTCTACTAGAGTAACTCTCTAATCTGCCCCTAGGAGATCTCAGCCATGCCCACAACATCATTACCTCTTATGTTGATTTACAATCTTTAGGGCAGATCTCTTTTCTAAGCCTCAGACCCAATTATCTGCCCACCGATTTGATATTTTCTTTTGGATTTTAAGATTGTGCTAGATCTTGGATTATGTGCAATACAGATGTTATGGTGCCTTGTAGCAGTAGACAGGCAACCTACAAACTCTGGAGATTAGTTATTCCCTGCCATCTCCCCCAACACAAACACCAAGCACCAGCACCCCAACACACACACACACACACACACACACACACACACACACACATTATATATTGTAACAGGGTAACATAGCCTCAATAAAAACTCCCTTTCAAAATAAGGAAATGTGGGAAAGTAAGAACACACAGTAAGAAAGTGATGAGATCTTGCTTGATGGGCACTGTTAAGCCTCTCTAGCAGTGTGGATTTTCTTGACTAACTGGGAAGGACCACTTTCTGTGGCTCTGATTTTGCCCTCTGGGAGTTCTTCTCTCTCCATCTTCCATTTTAAAAAAAATTGTTTTTTTTTATTTTTTAGAGAGAGAGAGGGAGAGAGATAGAAACATCGATAAGAGAAGCATCAACATCTATTGGCTGACTCCTGCATGCCCCCCACTGGGGATTGAGCCTGCAACCCAGGCATGTGCCCTGACTGGGAATTGAACCAGTGATCTCTTGGTGCATGGGTCAATGCTCAACCACTGAGCCACACCAGCCGGGCTTTGTTTTTTTTTTTTTAATGTTTTCATTGATTTTTTTTTTTTTTAAAGAGAGGATGGGAGAGGGCGAGAGAGATAGAAACATCGATGAGAGAAGCATCAACGTCGATTGCCTATCTGTCTTCCTTTATAGCCATATCCAAATTAGGTCTGGGGGAGTGTGCCCTCCTTGGGAGCATGGTGCTCTCATAGACTAGATCCTACTCATGCGGTTTTTGGGGGATTGAAAGTTGTTTCGAAGTTTAGCAGTCACACACTTTTGCAAGCAGACTAGTGGCTTCTTTGGCAATATAATCTATTTAAAAGGTGTTAGGTTTCTAATCTATTTGCTTTTAGTCTGCTACATTTGCCAGTACCCATAATAAAAAGGTGTTTTCTTGACTTAGTTCCCAAATCTGCCTTATTTCCTTACCCCCATACCCCCTCTCTCTAATTTAATGATTTAAACTAATCTAAACAGTAGACTTGAATGAAAATGTAATACCCTTAATCTAGTTTTTGCTGCAAAGTTGAGTCAATTTGTTTAACTCAGAAACACTGGGCCTTTTATAACTGGAGATCTATTTCAGTCTTCTCTGTCACTATTTGGGATCTAGAAGCAATCAGCTTTCAATGTTATAGAGTCCTAATTTTAATATCTCTGATTTCTACTTGAAAACCAGCCATTTTCTACCTGAGCTCATATCTTTATTGTAAAACTTGACACAATGTAGTCAAGAATAATCAACTCAAACTATCACTCTAGCTCTTTTTGGGTTGTCTTGCTGTTTTAGGGACCTTCCAAGGTGTTTTGAGAAATGCATCATAGAATTGTCTTCTTGGCAGAAGAAAGGGGAAAGCATTTGTCCTTTGGATCCTGTCTCTCACCTCTCAGGAGTGGCCTCATGAACCTTGGTTCTCTAGAAATTGTGTATAGTGTATTCACAAATGCTGAGTGAAGCCTGATGTACATTTCGGCCACAGTGGCAGAAAAGCAGTGGGCAGGGAGGGAGGTACGTGACAGAAAGTGAAGCATCATCAAGTTGCATCTGCACAAAGGTAGAGTAGGCATTTGAGGAAGCATTTCGATGGTAAGGAACAAAGGAAATTCGTAGGAATGCATCACTAACTTCTTCAGGGTGGAAGGATTATGGAATCATCAATCTGCCACCAACTTGCCAAATTGAGGGTTCACTATAGGTCCCTGCGATCGCTGGGAGGTGTGGTATTCAGTACTGGCAGAACTTTGATGGATTAGTTTTAGGGAGAGGGGGTCCATTCTGTGGCACCCATGAATTGCACCATCCTTTCACCGTAGTTACTCTCTTCATGCTCACTGCTCAGGCATGGTTGGCCTCCACTGGGAAGATCACAAATTCACCTAATTCTTAAGGACCTACTCTGTGGTGGATACTTTCAGCTATGCATAACAGGAACACAAAGATCTGCCTAGTTTGTGCCACTACTGTGGGTCCTTCCACATGCCTCTTCACCTGCTTTCTTGTCTACAGTCTTCTAAGTTTGCTCTTTTCATCTCTCTAGTCAAGTAATTTACCACTGTCCATCAGTCTTAACTTCGATCTACTTCTTTCTCTGCAAAGTGAACAGTTAAGAGTACTGCTCAGCCCCAGATAGATGGCTCAGTGGGTCAGAGTGTCATCCCATACACCAAAAGATTGTGGGTTCGATTCCGGGTCAGGGCACATACCTAGGTTGCGGGTTCGATCCCTGGTTGGGATGTTTCTCTCTCTAAAAATCAATTAAAAAACATAGGCTTGGGTGAGGATTAAAAAATAAATAAATAGAGAGTACTGCTTATGCTCTTCTTGTGAGGAGGATCTCCCTTCACCACTGGCCTCTAAAGCTACCTCTCATGACTTTGTGCTGTGGCAGCTGCCCATTTACCGTTAGCGCTGACAGACTCTACTCACCTTTCTGGGAACCAGTGACTTAATGGATATGATTCTATCAGTAGCATGTTAGGAGCTATATTTCAAATGGCAAATGGTCCTCACTGCAGATGGCAGAGCCTTGCTCTAGAACTTGAGGGGTCTGTGCTCTGGCTCTCCTATTAGGTCATGACAGAGGCTCCATATTCATCCAGAGAGTATAAATGAGCTTAAGTATATAAAGTGCCTGTTAAATAGCAAATGTTCTATATATTTTCATTTCCTGTCTTTATAAACAATTGTCTGGAGTTTTGGATTGAGGACTGGACCATTGGGTTTCTTTTCCTAATGTCTCACTAAAGCCAGTTGGTTCCATAACTCTATTAGGAAAACATCTTTCCATTATTAATTAAGAACCTGATGATCACAAAACAACCCCAATGTATTGAAAAGATGGAAATTAAAATTTTGGTTCTCAAACCTGTTAACACTCAGAAATATCTAGAGAATTTGTTTAAAACATATATATTTGGCCCTAACCTTAGTTACTCTAATCAGTAGGCCTAGGTGGAGATCATAATTCTATATTAAATTAAAAAAAACAAAACACCCCAGGTGGTTCTGATTTTCAACCAAGTTTGGGAACCAATGCTCTAATCCTCATGTGGGAAACACCCAGTCACTGGCCATAGGTCCCAGAGCCTCTTTTCACTCACACCTCTCAGGGAATGAGAAAAGTCTGTGCTCAGAAAGGCAAGGCTAATACTGTGCAGCTCTCAAGATGGCGACTTCACCCCACTGCCTAAAAACAGTTGGTATACATTAGCCACTCAATAAATAGTGAATGAATGAATGAACGAACCAATGTGTACTGTATCTCTATGGCAGTACTGTCTTCTGAACACCATTGTTTTTCTTTCCTTTATTAGAAGTCTTTAATAATACAGCTTCCTTATTAAGAGCCTCACTCATTTATGTTTCCACTTACGCCAGAATTTTCAATTCAAACGTTGGAGCAAAGGAATCAGGAATTAACAAGACCAAGCTGCTACTGCCCACTTTAATAAAAACATTTCAAGCCCCTTATATTTTCTAACAATTTTCCTCTTTATAGATCAACTTTCAAAAAGTCTAAGTAGTAAGAAACTCTTTTACAGCTGATCCTTGGGTGGTATCAACACATAAATAATTGATCCTAACATATATTTGCTCTTAAATGTGTGTATATCCTTAACAAACTATAAAATATGGTTAGTTCTGTCTGTTAATAATAAGGGTGAAAGAAGATTGTCCCCAAAAGATTTGCAAAACTAGTTGGCTTTTGTGAAATTTTAATATAAAAATTCCTAAAATTGTATATAGTCTTTTAAGAAGCTTAAGAAAAGAACCCTTATGATTAGTACCTATTTCTATCACTTAATTTCTTTTTTGTAGCCTTATTTCTCGCCCATCTCTTTATTAAGGCCTTATTTTAGATATCAAGGTTGCTGGTAAGACTGTTTCATTTATCTTCCTTGTCCGCATTCAATGGATAGACCATTTGGCTGCATTTCATCTTGACTTGCAACATTTCATCTGTCCATTCCCAGTGAAGGTCTCAATCTAAAAATAACATTCCATTAGTGAACATTTTTATAGAAAGTTCTTTAAACACACCCATATATATGGAGGTGCATAATACATAGTTTTATGCATTTTTTTAAACTACATAAAACTTTACACTTATTTTTAGCAAAATAATTTCAAGAAACTCACTTTTATAAATTCTTGTTTTAATTTTTATTGTCGTCTGATCACTGGCTGTCTGAGAAAGGAAGATTATAGACTATATAAGTAAAACAGCTAAGTGAATTGTGAAAGACATTTCCATTGCCTAAATCTCTCTGTCTCTCTCTCTCTCTTTCTCTCTCCCTCCCTCTCATGTATGCACACACACACACCACCTTCCCTTATAGCCAATTCATATAGGTTAGTATTCCAGGAGCTTTGTGTTAAATTCTGGCTTTAAATAAATCACTTAATCTAGCCAAAACCACTGACTTTTTCTTGGTTTCTACACAAAACTTTAATTCAAGTCCAGTATCCTTCAAATTCAGTCCAGGTGCAAAAAAAAAGTCTCTTGATTTTTCCAGGGAACAGTCAACAGAATTTCTCTGCTCTGTATTTATATTTATAATAGCCTCTAAATAGTCCAGTATTTTGATTTTTTCTGAATTAAAGTGGCTCCATGGTGAATTTGTAGTTCATCAAATTCATAGACACTCACTTACAAATGTATGTTTTTCCTCTTAGAAATTAGTGATTATTCCTTTAGGATCTTGTTTTTCATTATTTGAAAACTCTGTTGAATTCTTTAAAGAATAGGCAAGTGTGTTATAAGTTAGCAATAAAGAGAATAATAAAAAGAAAGAAACCATTTCTTTAGAATGACTTTCATTACCACCCAATTTAAAAATTCAGATCCATAGTAAATTCTGTAACTTTTTGCTTTTATGCTATTTCATTTACAGACTTAGCGATCTGAATATTTTCTTGAGTTTGGACCTCAGAGGTAAATTAATGTATTTAAACTTAATTAGCTTTCAAACCTGAAATAATAAACAAGGCCTCTTGCTCCTCCCTTCTTCCTCAGCTCCACTCCTGAATTTTGGTAAAAACCATGATCAGCAACAACTACTCTAATAATCAGATACCATGTTTGACAGTGCTAACAGATTTTATTAGAGAGCATAGCCTTAGGGATGCAGTATGGCACCATAATGTCTGGATTTGAATAATTTCTTGTCTTCTACAAGTTAAGTAAATGTAAACAAATGACTCACTCTCTTTGCCTCAATGTCTTGTGAAATGGAAAGTATGATAATCAATCCTAACCCAGAATGCTAGTACAAAGACTATCTCAGTTAATTCATGTAAAGAAATAGCTAGAACATAGTAAAATTCAGTAAATAGTAACTCTTACTAGAGATCTTGAAGGATTTGGAAAATTGTGCAAATAAATAATTTTTGCATAATCATTTTGATGTCATACAGATGGTGCCAGAGATAGACACATTCTGGAAGATCTAAGGTGTCTATTTTCTCAGGATGAGTGGCTTCTTAAATATATCTTTGAATGATGTTAAGGTAGATGATGAACTTGGACAAGTGATCTTAGACTTTAATGTGTTTAAGAATAAAGTGGTTTCCAGAAAGAATGCAGATTCTGATATAATAGTTATGGAATGGGGCTTGAGATGTGCATTTCCATTGAGCCTCCCAAGTGATGCAATGGCTGTTGGTCCAGGAGTGATATTTTGAATAGTGTGGACCTAAATAACCTCTTAAGAACTCTTTAAGATATATCAAATCTGCTACTGAGAAATCCATCAACCTAATAAACCAGATGCATAGTGTCAATTTAGTCTGTTTTAATAGGTACTAGGTGTCTTGGTGTCATAAAAAAGTTCAAGCACGTCCTTATAAATTTCCTAAAGCTCTCCTTGAGATAGTGACTTAGAGCAGGTCTGAGATGGAACTTGGGTATTTGCATTTCTAACAGGTGTTGCAAATACTGTTTGTCTAGATACTACACTTTGAGGACACTGGCTTAGAGAATGCATTGATTCTTTCCTGAAATCAACCAGAGTCTAGCAAAGTTCTCTTACTTGAATCAATACAAACATATACTTCTATGCCTCCATGAAGAAGTTTCAGCATTAGTTGTTTCGAGATATTGTGAATTATAATAAGAAAAAATATGTTTGTTTTTCCACCCTATTCCTGGCACAGAGTTCCTGTATTTCCTGCAATATGGGTGTCTTTTGTTGTGTTAATGAGGTGACCTTTGGAAAGCCCTTGAGTAACCTAAGACTGGAAGCTGATTGCCAGGGGAACCCACTAAGTGATTAGAAGGAACTTTCAATACCCACCTCTCAACCTCTGTGGAAGAAGAGGGGCTGGAGGTTGAATCAATGGCCAATGGCCAATGCTTTAATCAACCATCCCTATGTAATGAAGCCTCCATAAAAACCCAAAACGACTGGGTTCAGAGAACTTTCTTGTAGGTAAAGACGAGGAGGTGCTGGGAGAGTGCACAGAAGCTCCTTGACCTCTTCACTTACCTTGCCTTATACATCTTTCAGTCTGGTTGTTCCTGAGTTATATCCTTTCATAATAGGCTGGTGATCTGGTAAGTAAAATGTTTCTCTGAGTTCTGTGAGCCATTCTAGCAAATTAATCAAACCCTAGGAGAAGGTCATGAAAACCTCTCATTTATAGCCAGTCAGTCAGCAGTACAGATAACTTGGACATGCACTTGGCATCCTGAGTTGGAGGGGTTGTTGGAAACTCTGATTTACAGCCAGTTGGTCAGAAGTACAAGTAACAACCAGAAATTGCGACTGGCATCTTTCGGGGAGACAGGGGGGAGCTGTCTTGTAGGATTGAAATCTTAACCTGTGGAATATGGTGTTACCCCTAGGTAGGTAGTGTCAAAATTGAACTGAATTGTAGGATACCAGGTGGTATCTCTAAAATTGCTTATAGTGGGGGACCCCCCTCCCCGCCCCATACACACACATTGGAATTGGTCTCAGAACACCGAAAGACATACCATCCCTAGAATCATGATTCTTAAATGTGTTTCAATTTGCTTACCAAGTCAGTGGAGCAAAATATCTCATCACCTCCCATTTATCCCCACGCAATAAAACATCCCCAGAGTCAACAGAGAGAGAAGCACTGGTTTTGATTAAAGAATAGTGAGGTGATGTCTGCTTTTTGTTAAGTATAAATATATTATAAATATATCCCAGATGCATTAGTACCAAGATCGTCATGTTATAAACATGAAAAAGTAAACATGGATCACTGGGAGAATTTTCATTGTCCCCACGATTTTACTGTCCACGTGGATAACCAGTGATCTGATGGATGAAAGTCATGTGTCAGAAAACAAAACAGTGTCATCACTGGAGCTTCATCATGCAACAGATGGGTTTCAGAAAGAAGTACAGAATGTGTGTTCCACACTGCCTGAAATTGGCTTGGAGGTAATGAACAACCAAAGGGCGAGGCGGGGAAATCAGCTAGAATAGGTTGCTTGTTTGAACCTCTGGAATGAAACCTGAATGTACTGGAGCGAATCATATTTTTCATGCTAACATTTGCAATTTTAAAGAGCACTTTGTCTTGGCAGCTGGCATCTCATCATTACTTCACACCTAGAAAAATCTCAGAACCCTTAAGTTCCCCCTAGGTTTGCCTAACCTCCCAAGGAGAGCAGTAAGTTAGACTCAGTAACCAGGTTAGACTATGAGGAGTGGTCTAGCCTCTCTGATGGTGTACTTGGGGCTCTCCTGCAAGGTGTCAGTCTTTAGAACAGAGAGGTACAACCTATAGATGAAGTTCTTCGGAGCATTTAGCTTTCATTCAAAATCACTTCTTTTGGAAGCAGTGACTCTGAGAAAATTATCACCTGCTTCAAAGAAACTTCAGAAGGAGTGAATGACTAATAGCCAGAAGCAGATCTTTAAAATACTGCATTAATATTAATGGTATTAAGATCTGGACCGATTTTTGAAAATAATCCTTCTGTTTTAAAAACTGCAAGGAACATTTTAATAGATCTGCTTACAAACTCATCTCAACATTGCAAATAATAACATTGAAGAAACGGATGCTATATAAGATATAATATCCTTCAAATGAAGGTTTAATACACACATGAACATATTGCTTGCCAGATTAAGCTGTACCCTGGCTATGAATGCTAGCTGACTTGTCCTTTGTTGACTCAGTTCTGCGACCTACTTGAGTGCTATATGTTCAACACTATTCTATTCATTTTATATGTTTTGATTAACTTAAGCAATATATGAAGTAGGTGCTCCCCCACCCAAGAGGAAACTGGAGCACGTAGAAGTTAGTAACCTGTCCAAGGTCACACAGAAGGCATAGAGGAGGAATTTAAACAAGGCAGTTTTGGACACTAGAAATTGTGATTTTAACAATCACAATATATTCTTCTTATCTAATGATTTGAAATGTTTAATTTTCAAGTTATTATAAATGTTTCATCTCCCAGGGAACATCTGTATGTATAACAAGGGAATCGCTGAAAATATGTTTGGTGAAAGACAGCATGTTTGTAAAAAATAAAAAAAAGAGCCTGCCCTGGCTGGGTGGTTCAGTTGGTTGGAGCATCCTCCAGTACACCAAAAGGTTGTGGGTTCAGTTCCAGGTCAGGACACATACCTAGGTTGTGAGTTCCATCCTCAGGTGGGGCAGGTAAGGAAAGCAACCAATTGATGTTTCTCTCTCTCTCCCTCTCTCCCTTCCTCCCTGTCTCTCTAAGAACATCAATAAAAACATATCCTTGGATGAAGATTAGAAAAACAACAAGAGCCTAGGAAATGAGTTTGGTTTCTATATATACCAGGAGGAACAGAGGAAATCAGTTACTTTTACTCTAGCACACAGGTTTCTTGCATGTTAAATTTAAAATTTTGGTAATAGTTGAACAAAAATAGGTGATTTCTGATGTTACTTGTGCCCTAATATTCTTGGATGAGGTGGCTGAAGATATATTTGACGCCAGTACATTTTCAACAAACCTCCACGCTGCCTGTGTATAGGGCCAGCTCTGGAGGAGATTTTTTTTTTTTTAATGCCAAAAGACCAGTAGACTGCCAATAACTTTTCCTTCCTATGATTATACCAAAATTTTAAGAAAGCCTGTATTAGTTCTTTCTTTGCCCTTGAAAAAATACTCATTCTTTCAGAAATCTAAATTGAGATTTGTAGTAAAAGATTTTTCTCTTTTGTTGGATTATCTTTTATTGCTTTGTTTTTCAAATTCTAAATAGCTTTATAAATAACGTGTCCCAGACTCACTAAATAATCATAGTAGGGCATGTTTCTTTGGTTCTACTACTTATATGTTTTGATCTATAAAATGGCATATTTTGAAGCAAGGAACATGAAAATTTTCACTTAAGGTATACTCAAAATATGATGTGGAACTTTTGCCGTATACAAGCAATATGTTGGTCATTATTTGCCACTTTGACCAGATATTATTCTGTGGGAGTGTGAGTTTCAGTGAATATTTGTGTGTCTGTTGGCTTTTGTTTTTATAAGTACGTGTGTATAAGGAATCATTAGCTGTTTTAACTGGGGTAATTCAAAATTTGATTTCAGGGAGAGACCCAGCTTCCTCTTACCTCTCTGAAGATCAGCACCTGATCTGGTTGCACCATCCACTTCACTGGCTAAGATTCCGGTCAGACACTCTAAGGAATAATCTGGCAGGGTTCTCCAGGACATTTCAAAATTCAACACTCCCTCAAGGGAAGAGACCTGGGGTGGGGGGGTGTCCCCTAAAGACATAGTCCATTCCAATGGAGACAAACGCTGGCTTCAGTTTCACCACTAGGTTTACTTGTGCACAAAAGTTCCCAATAAAATCCAGCTGGTTTAAATTTTGTCTGCAGACCTGAAACCCAGCAAATTTGGCTTGGCTTTCTATTTTGCAGAAAATGCTTCACACGACTGTAATCTGGAAATCCTGCATTGTACAAACCCTCAATAGAAACAACAGAACAGCTGTCTCCTACCTTCACTTTCTCCCAACTCTACCCTGAAAGGCTTAGGTGTTGTGAAGGGAGGGGAAAGAGTCTGCCACTGAGTATGAAAGATGGTATGAATCATCCATGACTACCTTTGTTGTTCGCTCTGAGCCAAAAAGAAAAGATTAAAGAGTTGCCATTGATGAGTGAGACAACTCACATTTTGGAATCACTAGAGAAGGAAGGAGCATTTAAGATCATGGAAGGAAATAAAACAACAAAACAAGACTGTTACAATTCAAATAATAACAGGCTTCAGTCTGTGAAAGCATAGTGTTATCTTTTCCATTTTCCACCCTTATGCTTTCACTGGCTTCATACAATCCCCTTGTTGCCTATAATTGGGGCTGGAGTTGGTGCCAAAGCTGCATAAAATAAGCAGCCTTTCCTTTCTACTTTCTGTGCATCATGATTGTGTATGTGAAGTCATAAAAATCATTTATTATGAGCATGTGTATTCCTGGCTTAAAGAGCCAAGTATTCTTGTGACAACAATATAATAGCATCAGATGTATTCACATAAAACACCATATGTGGGCACTTAATAGTTATTGCTCTGGCACCTACTACTGGGGTATCATCTTAAAGAGGGACTCCTTAGAAAAAAAGAACATTTGGTACTTAGACACATACAATGAGATAGGTGAGCAAGGAGTAGAGATTTGCTATGAACCCATTGATAATGACAGTTGTTTATCTTCCATTAGTATCAAATTGTCTCAAACCATCTTCTAGAGTTCTTTGCATGGGTTCAAGGAAACCCTTTACAGCACTGCAAACACCAGTAAATATTCTCTCAATCTCAAAGTTGTAAGAATGCTCTAATATCCCATTTATATCTAATAAACTGTAAGAATGGGTTACAATATAATTTTTATTCTTCTCACCTATTTCTCTTTGGAAAGCATTTATTTGGCTCCCATGGTACCAATTACAGTAAACAAATAGGTTTTCAAACCAGATGAAAGAAGGCAGAGTGGATGCTTTGTTGGGTAGAGGGAGTGCCTGCTGATGTTTTGAAAGTGTGTCTCTGTGACAGACTATTCCTCATTGTCTCTTTCTCTTCTACCACCTTCCAGCTTAGGGTGGAATGGCTCTCTTTGGTTGCCACTGAGGCTGGAGACCAAGAATTCTCAATTCTCAGTATGCTTTGAGTTAGCCAGAACTCCGAGACTGATGTGACATTATTGCATTAGCTCTTGCACTGGGTGACCAGACACTCACTGTCATTATAAGATAGGGACTTTCCAAACAACCCAACTGCAGAAAGAGGCCAGAGCTCACTAGTTCCTGATCATATGTCCATTTTCGTTGGGAGTCAAGGCAATCTGAAAGATGGAAAACCATATAAATCAGATTTCAGGGCTTTCTTCAGAGGGCAACCTATCTTCATGATATACTGCCATGTGTCACTGGGGTCTGTGTAGGAAGATGCCGCTGCTGATGTTTTCAGTTCCATGCCAGCCATGAGTCACTACCTGCATCTCTATTCACTCACTCTTCCTAGTGTAACAGACAGCCTGCAACGTACAATGGCATTTTGTTTAAAGTACATATGGTAGTTATTACATTGAAAATGTACACTAAGCACATGTCTACAACCCTAATTGTGCCTTCCAACACTTCTACACGGCTGCTTCAACCCAGTCCGTTTCTCTCACGGTTCGTTGGCCCACACTTCCATTCCAGCACCCTCCTCTACAATGGAAATATTGTTGCTTTTAATTGTTTTTGTTCTTTTAATACTGCCAGGTAGCTGAAAGGAAAATTTTGAGGTGGAAAGATCTCTTACTGATCCAAATAAATTTTTCTCTAATTGGTAAAACTGGCTTAAGAGTTACCATCCCTACATCTGGTTATTCTCCACCAGTTGCTGATTTTTTTTTTTTTTTTCTCAGAAGCCTTTATCTATTAAACAGAAATCCCTGACCTCTTCTTCTCTCTTTCTCATTAAGAACTTGTATTCCATTAGCCTACCCTAATGTGGTTTGGAATCTGGTTTCTCTCTCTTTCACCTCCAAAATCATGAATTTTCCATTCTCTACCAGTGGTTCTCCATTCCAACCATGCATTGAAAGGGTATAGACAGCTTTTTGAAATTATGAATGTCCAGCATTTTATCCCCACTTATCCCTTGACCTACTAAATCGAAACCTATGGTGGTAAGTCATAGGAATCTTTTATTTTTAATGCTACATAGTTAATACTGATATGTAACCATAATCAACTATACTCTTCTAACTTAAAAAATAATTGCTTCTAGTGTATGTCTATTTTCCACAAGATATTTTATGTTTTGTCTCATTTAATCCTCACAATGAGCCAGTAAATATTATTATCCTCATTTAATATAATAGGCAACCAGGGCACAATAAGAGTCGTTTTATTGAGTTTTTTTTTTTTTTTAAAGTACTCCAGGTCATATATTTAGCAAATTTTAGAGTGAGGACTTGAATCTGTGGCTTGAAGCCAAAAGCTGGCCTCTTTTGACTATGCTCCCCACTTCATTCTATTCACTCATTTTACTCTATTTACTAGTAAATTGTTTTGTTTCTAATTCTCATTATGCCTTTGTGGGTTTATTTAAAGTGACAAAACACCTGAAAAATTTATGTTTACAATAACCTAATATCTTGTATTATAATGCAACCTAAAGGTGTTTATGAATAAAAATAATGTGGCCCTAATTGATCAGGGTATAACTTAAATCTCAGGAGAGATAATGATATTGCATCTCATACTTATTTTTGATAATAAAGTGAACTTGAAGTTAATACTTACAAGGAGAGGCGGCCTTGAATGTACGTACATCCCATTGCCCAGTATTTTCCCCAAATGGGGAAGAGCATTGCCATCACCTTTCTCTAAGTCCACTCTCCTCTCTTCTCACCTTTATTAACTTTTCACTTCTTTCTCCCTTTACCTACAATTCAATTGGCATATATAAGAGAGAAGAGAAAAGAAAGCTAATATTTATTAAGCACTTACTATATGTCAACAGTTTTAATTTGGGTGCATTATCATCTCTGAATTAGGCTGCTATAGCTGGATTATGCAGTTCCATACTTTCTCCCAACTTCAGTGGCTTGATTCTAGGTCATCGTACATGTAGGCAGTTGTAGGTTGACAGCTGAGGTTCTGTGACCCGTTTTTAGACTCGGATTACAGGCATCACTACTATTTGGACAATGCCACTTTTATGGCAGAGATTAAAAAACAAAACAAAAACAAGCAATATAATTGTTCTTAAGCTTCTACTTAAACATAACATATAGCACTGCTGATCACAGCCCAATGTTAACGGGGCAGTAAACGTACTCCTCCCACAAAAATTGATGCTTTAAGCCATATGGCATTGGGTGGTGGGTATATAATCCCTTATAGTAAAATAGGAGTGAATCTTTGTGCAAAATAATACAGTCAACTCCAATTCCTCTTCTACATATGAGAAGCATGAGACTCAGAGGTTGAATTAGCTTGCCCAAGGCTACTACAGCTAATGAAGGACACAACTAAGACCGTGATGGAGATCTTTCTGATTCTTAAGCCTGTGTTCTCTCTGAGCAGTCAGGTTGAAAAGTGGGAAGAAGGACATTGTAGTTCTCTTCTCCATTATGCTTTCATCTTTCATGCCAAAGCTATTCTAAAACATCATGTTGCCTCAAGGACCTGAGTCATCTTTGATTTAACTCTGCATATTCAATATCAAATAAACCTCTATACCATATTTATTAATGATATAACTTATTGAGTACTTATTTTGTGCCAAACACTCTTCCATTATCTCCTTATATATGGTCATATTTAGTTTTTAACAATAAATTTTGTGGTAAGCATTATCCCATTTTAAAGATAAGGGAACAGAGTCTCGGTAAGTAGCCTAAAATGACAGCACTGGAATGAGGCAAAGCTGGTTTTAATCCATCTCTGATTCCCATGCCTGTGCTATGATGTTCTGTACCATTTTGCTTTATAACAAAATTCTGTTTTAAATATACCTTAAACTTGCTCCATTCTCCGCTCCAGCTTCCACCACCAATGTTTAGTTTTCATCTTCTCATACCTAACCTGCTACTGGAGCTTCCTAGTTAGATCTCCCACCAAACCAGCCTGTCCACCATGACCAGACTAATTTTCAAATTGTGCCTTGATCAAGTTATTTTGGTGTGCAAAAGACAACTCTTGCTCTCCTTGGATCCTGTTTTCATCTTTCTCACATCTAAACACCTTTTTCTGGTTTCCAAGGACACCTAGAACACATACCAGCCTTATTCCCTACCATTCCTCAATTGTGTACCTTACCCTGGTTGTCCCTCATTTATTCCCACTTCACTTTATTCATATTACTCCCCTTACCTGACACTAAGTTGAGAATGTCATGAGTGCAGGGTCAAGTAGTATCCTACAAATATACCCCATGTTGATTGTCATAGTGCTACCCTTGAAGTGGGAAGTCATTACTTAACTGGAACATCTGTACTTGGGTCCAAGTAGGGTAGTTTCTGCCACATGGTCCCATAGACGTTTATGGGTGACCATGTATAAAAGATCCATGAACTCCTTCGAGTTCTGCTGGAATAGGTCACCAAAGTAGAGGGAAAATTTTAAATTCTCCATATCCCGAGAGGACAAGTTGAGACATTGAAGAATGGAAAATTAACTGGCAGCAAACGTGGAATTAATGTTGCCTCAAGCCAGCCTCTCCAAGGGGCACTAGGAGTAGCATTTGGGAAGTCAGGAATCTCCCAAACCACAGGATGACAAATTTGTTTGACTCCCAGGAATAGAGAACGAGAAAAATTATAGTGTCGGGTCCTTGTGAATATGTGTGCTTAGTAAAAGAAAGTATTATAAATGAATGCCTAATATATTGTATTTTCTGACTTTCTGTTGATTAAGATAACAATCCTCAAATATTTTATGCCCACCCAAAATATATAAATATTTGTCTATCAATCACATATACTCATGTTTTACAAGATTTTTAAAATAGATTTCCCGATATATCTCATGCGAAAAATAAACTTAGGTAAAGTATGCCCCTCTACCATAGTAAAAAAAAAACAAAAAAAAAAAACCAAAAAACAGAAAACACTTGCAACAAGAAAATGTTTATAACTTATTTTGCTTAATCTAGAATTTTCAAAATCATTTACTTATGTTTATTTATGGGATCTTGTTTGTATAACACATAAAAGTATTATATAGAACTAATGTTTTATGGGACATAGTTTAGAAAATTTTGCCTCTTCTAACAAACTTTGAATTTGCTGTGTCCACTTAGATATCTCCTGATCCAATGATGAAGATGCTCACTCTTTGTCCATCAGCGAACAATCCAGACTCTTAGAATGAATGACCAGGAAATAGTTTCCTAACACATTTTTGTGGATTGGGTAAACAATCCACATTGCAGTTGAAACACTGAATTTACAGTTTAAGAAGTGGTAATCATATGTGAAAAGTATGTGATTTGTGTGACAGCCCTTGGCTGATGTCAGTTAACGATGAGAAAGACCAGTATATAATCATATACTACACAGTGTATGTCACCATTCAGTGACAGATGTGCTATTTTAAATGTGAGAGTTGCTAATACATGCTTTTTTTGGCCATTTGATAATGGTAGATAGATATGGTGTCAGTTCTCAAGAGGGTTGCTGTCTAAGGAGAATTAACAACATGTATCATACTTTAATATTCATCTTTTTCCTATTTGCAAATTCATGTTCTTCATTTTACTTCTCTCTCTTTCCCTGGTATTTTTAATCAGCCTTGATAAAATTGCATTAGCCAGTCAGGTAAAATCTTATCCATTTCCAAAAGTGTGGACATTAGTAAATCATTCAGTTCCAAATGGAGACATCAGACAGCTATCTAGACAATTAATGTTATTGCCACATGTATTTTATCATAAAAATTTGTATATTAAAACCTCCATATATAAAAACATAAACTTATGAAATCAATAGACTATAGTGTCAAATATTCCCGTTTTTATCTAAGCTCTCCTAGGGTTTGCATAATATAATTCAAGGTAAAAATGACCTGTTTTAGGAATACGTTTTTTTCTATTAAACTCATTCCAGACATAGGCAGCTTTAAACAGTGGGGTTATTTTTATCTAATACTCAGGTTGTATAAATGTAGACATAGATTATAGTAACCAAAGATATGGCCAAGTCTATTTTTAAAGAGTTACACTGATCTTTTGTGAATTATTCTTTGTATGCCCTTTGCCTGATGAATATTCTGGAAAGATTTATATACGGTCCTAACTCTACATCTGTAAAAAGAGAAAATGGGCAGTTTGATATCATAGTCTAAGATAACTCACCTTGAAATTGCAACATTCACTTTTTATATTTCTATTAAATCTCAAAGTTAAAGTGGTTGAGTTGTTTGATTTCAATGAAAATGATGAACATATTTCAGAGGTGTGTGCAAGCTGAAATATCCTATAAGTCTATGTGAGGCATTTCAGATGCTTTAGTTAGATTTTATGTCACCTCTTCTATTGTGAATTTCTGCAACAGAAGCATATATAATCACGAGCATTTACAATCAGATACTACTATTAAGTGCTTCTTAGTGTACAAGACTATTGGATAAAACTTGCTCCTATTATTTTTCAAATGTATTTCCTAATTTGATTGTCCGCCACGTGGAAAAAAGCTAAAAGTATTATTACTCTTTTTGTGGTTTCTAGGAGGTATTTTGTATATCATGGGTAGGAGATTTTGCTGCAAATCATGTCTCCACTACTTACCAACTGATCTTGGACAAGACAACTATTCTAAGTCTGAGATTTTTTATTAAGTTGAGCTAAATATTCCTTCTATTTGGCTAATTGTTCTAAAATTTAACAATTTGTCAAACAGGCCTCTGAGACAGTTTTTAAGTGTGCACTTCAGTATTGCTAACGAAAGGCACTACAGTGTACAGTGCATCTCTAGGGCTTATTCATCTTGCATAACTGAAACTTTGTACCCTTTGACTAATGCCTCCAAGTTTCCGCTTTCTGCAGCCCCTGACTAGTAACCACCATGTTAAGCCATAGTATGGAAAATAAACCTAAGAAATTGTTTTGTCTTTTTTGAAGTTTGTCAACTAAATAAATGAATATGCCCTGATCATGATTGTTTAGGACAAGTGTATTATCTAGTTGGTTTAGTTTTACAACATACGTTTTAGCAGCAGTTATTATATCCACATTTTTTGTGTTTGTACCTTGATTTATCATATTACCAATATATTATAATTTTCAAATTTAAAGATGCTTATATATCTTCCTTTCTGCCCAGTACTAATGCTTATGAGATCCATTTTAGAAACGGGCTTTCAGACAACAATAATCAAAAGAGTCCATGATATATGAAATTTCACTCCTGATCATTAAATGAAATAGTTCAAAACTCATTTTCTATTTGGGAATTTTATACCTCCAGATAAGACAATATTGATCAAATTAAAATTTTAATATATTAAGGCTGATAAATAGCACTAACCTTGGGATATGAAAGGTCATCCTTGACTTTTCTCACTAAGATATCACCATGTTATTGTCACTCTTTTATATACCCATGAAAACAAAGCAAAAAAATTAACAATGTCATGTGATGCAATAATTCAAGAAACAGCTACAAAATATATTTTTAAATTATTCTGTGAAAAATGTTCATTTTATCAAATATTTCTTCTAAGCAGGCTCTTCTAGATTGTGTTTTAATTAAACTTTTAATTGAAGGTTTACACATTTGTAGTTTGTGACATTTTAAATTTCTATTTCAAGTTCTCTGACATTTATTTTGAAGTCATTATTTCCTATATGATCTACCACATTATTTACATTGCATTTACCGTTTCATATGTTATACAAAGTAGAGTTTTAGTCTCCATCAGCCACTTCTGCATGAGGATTTTCGAAGAAAAGAATAGAAATAATCACATCCCTGTTGCTCATTTGGGGAGAATACTATTTAAATTTGTTCTTAATGTACGGCTGAAATTAATCTTGATTTCCCGTCAAATGTACAGGGATTTTACAATATAGTTCATAATAGTGTTTAATTCCTCTAGGGAGCAAGTTAAGATAAACAAGTCACTGACAGTGTTTATCTATAAATATAGCAGATGGTGTGGAACTGAGGTTGGTTGTTAACTCTGCCGACTTTAATTTCATGGTTATAAAACACTGTAAACCTCACTGTTTATAAAAGGCCAGGGAAGAATCTCCAATGGGCTTCAGTAGCCAAGAAACCCTCTGTAACATTAATCTCTCTAACTGATATTCAGTATCCTCCTAGGGTGCAATATTGAAGATTGTGGAGTGATTGCTAGACACTTTAAAATTTTCACTGGGATCATTAGCTAGCATTTCTGTCATTGATCTATTATAACCTTGTTAATGAGTTCCATGTGAGTGAAATTTAGTGAATGAGATGATTCTTTCTAAACTCTGCTAGGTGAATGTTTAACAATTACTTTAGGCAGTTGTATATCTAAAAGATAATTTGTCAAAATAATACCCTTTTTCTTATGCAAGGCAAATTATCACACCTAACTAGACCAAATGTACTTAGAGATAGAATTTCATAAAGGAAAACTATAGCATCATTTGAATAATCAATGTACATTATATATATTTACATTTAGGCCATCAGTCTCTCTTAAAAGTCACAAAATGCCATTAAATTAAAAAGAAGCAAAATAATGTATCCTTCATATTCAAAATTGATTTAAATATAATATTTTATTATAATCTTTTATTTCACTAGAAATCTGTATGCTCAATTTGAATAAAATGAATTCTTCCAAAAAGGACCACTATTATAAAAATGATACTGTTTGAAACAGCTCAGTTTTTTTCATTTCAACTATATAGTGAATAACAAAATTTATTTTATAACCACAAAAGTGAAAAGCTCTAACTGTATTACTTTTACATTCAGAAGAGGTTGATATTTTAGTTTCTAAGAAGGTCAGACTTCTATAAATATTACATGATGACCCAATATGTGAGTTGGGGGATTAAAAAATTCTTGAACTAAAAATGTCTTAACTGTATTAGAGTTTAGTAGACTCCTTGAGGATGGGTTTTCTAATGACAAAATCCTCAGTTACTTTTCTAGTCCTTCTATTGGGCTGTATCTCCTGGGCCTACCTGAGAGTTTGGTTACTGATCTGCGCTGTGCTTTCTACCAATTTTCCCTAAAATAGACCTCAAACCTTGGTTTCCAAGGACCTGGCTTCTGAACAGCAGCAGCCCTGGGTAGCTGTTGGTAATATGTCTTCTCTTCTCCCTTCCTGCTCAGAGCCTACTGTCACTAGTTGTCATGGGACATATTATACTGCTACATGATACATTCATTTCTGCAAAAAAACTATCTACTCATACTTAGATTTCCAGTACTCATAATGCACAAAGCATGTATAACAGACAACAGCAAATCTTCCCTCAAAGGAAGGCTTTATCTCATTTTTCTTTTTAAGCCTCGAAACTCACCTGGATTATCATCATCAAATACATTTGTTACTGGGTTATTGGTATGTTTGGCAATATTTGTGTTGAATTGAGTCAAAACAAGGGGTGAAAAATCACCTAAAATAGCTCTATCGATTATTTTAAGGGTTGTATCTTTTCGTCTTGTGTTTTGTGAAGTGAGGTGAAAATGTATTTTTGCAAAAAAGCCATGAAGGGTCATAGAGTGGCCAAGAGGAGCCCTTAAGTGAGACAAAAATGGGTAATAATAGTAGATGAAGAGGCTAAAAAGAGGAACCAGAATAGGGGGAATAAGTACAGCTGGATATTGAAATATCTGTGCCGAGAGGTGAACAGAGGGATTGGTTCAAGGACTCTCCTTTGTAAGAATTCATAAATACAGTGGATCTTAGGGAAATGCAATATCATCAAAAGCACGTTAAAGCAATCACTCATGTAAAGAAGGAATCTTGTTCAATATTCCAATGGCAGCCTAAAATTACTGTCATTTTCCCCTAGTCTGAGTTTATAACGATCTTATAAAAGGTAATCTTTTTTCTAATCATGCTTTGAAAAAAGGTTTTTATAAGGAAATTATCTGATTAAAAGGTGAAAAAAGCTGATAAAATTTAAGAAAAGTTTACCCTAACCTATTATATTTTATTAAAATAGTAGCATAGAAATAAATGGCTGCCTTATAATATAAAGCAAATTACAACCCATGAGATAAAATTAATGCATTAGCTTTAAATGCTTTAATCTCATTTTCATTATTTTCTTTCAGGTTATTCGGCTCTGTCTCATGTCAAAAGCATTGCATTGCATAAAAGAAAACATACAAAGGAAATAACTCTAAGTGGATTTCATTCCCCCTTCAACGGTCAGTTAAAAATCAAACCTCCGTACAATTTTTTTATTATTTATTCTCTCTAGAAATCCAGTAATTTTTTTAAATCTTTTGTTTCTAGGAGAAGTAATTTATGCTATCATGTGCACGACAGTCACCTGTGGAATTCTTCTCTTGGTCATATTCAAGCTGAGGTAACTGGATACAACTCTGAAGGGAAGGGCTGGAACTGAATCAGCCCTGTTCAAGCACATTTCACAATGGCAGAGCTCACACAGGGCCTGAGAATGAAAGCTTCTCCGTTAAGACCTACTAAATCAACTTTTAATGTGGGCTGGGTCCATGCAAACGTTACTCTCAGTCATCACGTGGAAGGGAAATGTGATCATAAGGGAATTTTTTACGTTGCATTTTACAAGCACATATGTATTGTTCCCCCAATTAAACTGTTATCAATCTTTTCCCTGGTTTCCTTACAAAATCCAAATTGAACTTTGCTGCATTCCTTCTTCAGATCACTCACAGGACTCATCAGCTTACATAATAGACCTGTTGTGTACTTCATACAGTTTATATTTACCTAAAGATGTACTCTTCATTCTAATGTCTTATATGCTAGTGAATTTCATTTATGTTTTAATATACAAGCATTAAGGCTTGTATAATTGGAGGTCTCACAGGGTACCATTAGAAAGGCATTACTTCTGCCCAACATTAATTCACTCTTTCCCATTGTTTTTTCTTGGCTGCCCTCATTACTCAACTGCAGGAATGCTCCAGCAGGCATGTGACGTTGAACATTAGAGACACTGCAGTCTCTAGATTTCTAAATGTCTAGGGCTCAAAAATATCTCATGTATTTACCATTCACAATAAGATATAAAGTGGTGTGCAGTTGCTTACTTTAATTTAAAAAAAAAAAATCCTCAGATTTAAATATCAGTGATGTTGATTTGCTAATTTATTATACCTATGTGTATCTTTGAATATATTTGAGGATCATAAATATTAATGAAGAAATATATATATATAATGTATATGCATATACATTATATATATTATACAAACAAAGATAAAATATGTTGATTAGTAAGATTCTGCCTAGAGAGTAGCAGAGGCAACGAGCATCTCTCTTCTCATGCCACCCAGAGGGGCAGACAGAGTAAACTATGCCATGCATGTATACATACTGCTCCTCCAGAAACCTCAGACATCAAGTCCTTGACAAAATGGCAAATAAAATGAAAGTGGGGAGGAATATGGCAATACCAAGGGGCAGGCACATGAAGAGTATATGCTTTGCCTATGGACATTCAATGATATTTATTTTATTTTATTAAAAAAAATGTTTCTTCTTTATTGATTTTAGAGAGAGAGGAAGGGAGAAGGAGAGAGAAACACCGATAAGAGAGAACATCGATTGGCCACCTCCTGCATGCCCCCCAATGGGGATTTGGCCCACAACCTGGGCATGTGCCTTGACCGGGTATCGAACCGGCGACCTCTTGGTGCGTGGGTTGATGCTCTACCACTGAGCCACACCAGCCGGGCCAATGATATTTATTTTTAATAGCAATCCCAGCTAAACAGATTCACTTGTTTAGTCCAACTTCTCTAAACATTTAATTTGATGCTTACCAATACCAGTACCAAAACAAACTGCTTTCCTCCAAGGCCTTGAAAGTCATATTTGTATGAGAAGATATTCCTTGGATTCCAAGGTAGGTTTAAAGGCCAAATAATTAAGAGTCAGTTTCAAGGGGGAAAATAGCATTTGGAATTTATTCAACTTTCCTTTATGTGGTTGAAAATATTTAGGAGCACTGCTCAGTTACTGGGTCTGTAGGCACATTGTTTCAGAGAAGCACAAATGGTTTTCTAGCAAAAATCTTATTTCTATGGTTCTCAATCTTTATTTTTTAGCCTCTGATATAATGTACTAAGATCACATCTGCCACACTGGCCCCTGGGTTTTTACAGATGACTGTTGTACTTTTGAGCCACAGATAAATAAGGTGATGACCATTTAAAATTCCCTGTGTTGCAGCTGTAACTTTGCCCCTTCTCTTGGCTGTATAAAGAGGCATACCCCTTCACTGGATGAAATTGGGAGTGTTACAGACAAAAATCTTGATTTACACTAATATGTATTTTAAAGCAAATCCTATTAAGTATATTACATTTAGTTACAGATTATTTTCCATACAATTTAAAATCGATCCTTACCTGTAATCTGAAAGGTCCACACCCAGTAAATGATAAAAGTAAAATCCATCCTAGAAAGAAAGAATAAAGGAAAACAGAAGCATCATTAACAACCACACCTGTGTTACCCCACATGGAGGTGAATAATGCCTTTCTAGTGAACGAAGGCTGGTGCCACTCACTTGGTGGTCACGGCTAATTCGTGTGAACACCACTCTGAGTAACGTTTTTGCATTTGTTTCATGTCATGTTAAATTAAAACAGACCTAAATCTTCAAAGAAATTTGCAGAGAAACCAATAATTTAAAACACAAATATTTGAGAAAAGAAAGGACTCTTGGCTTTTGAAACTGATTACTTGGAAATCATAGTTACATGCATGATACCTCTTAGAAAGACCATAGAATATTCTACTATTGGGTCTTTACATTTAGAAAGTTGATTAATTTTCCCCTCCAGGTACAGAATCCATCCAAAAATATAAGCACACATGCATTTGTAAAATCCTTAAAATGGCATATTGTTAACTTTTACTTTTACTTTTATGTAGAACCTTCAGAATATTAAGTCAAACCAGAGATCCTTCACCAATGCAAATACCTGGAGGACTCATGGTTCATTAAGAATCTTGGATCATTAACAATCACTTCCTTTCAAGTAAGTCTTTCTAGCCACTCAACAGAATATCCTGTTCGTCATCAATAAAAAAATGTTAAGAAAGATTTAATGCTATTGTATTATTAATTATAATAATGTAAGGTATAATAATATGGAAGGTGTTCGATTTATTTTTTCTTAAGAAAATATTTAAGTATAAATATACAGTGGTATCTTTCATGACACTTATACAGAATTACAGAATTGTCCTTGAAGGCAAAAAGTATTATCCTGAGTTACAGTCTGCATGATTTATTGCATGATAAATTTGAATCCATAAAATGGTAATTAGCTGCATCATAATATAACATGGTTAGCAGGGTTTTTTTCTGATCAATTTTACAAATTCACATTAACTTGCCAAAATGAAAATACTAATAAAAATATCTAGTATATTTGTTATATATACATCTATTTTCAAATCATTAGCTAAATTTTTAGCATTGACTTTAAATTCCTAAATATACTTGGTTAGATGATTAGTCTTAAAAATTGGAAGTAGCATCTTTAGATTTTTACAATTTGAATATTGTTGAACTTTACTTTTTAATTGATGTCTTTGTTTCTTACTCATAAAGCTATAAAGCAACTACATTGGCTGAAAAATCTGTGCATTTCAATAATAATATTTTATTAATGAATTTATTTTTTCTATGCTAATTAAGACTTCTATAATAATAGGATAACATCATAATTGTTACTCTCTATATTGTTTCCATATTGCTACTTTTGGCTTGATTTGACATGAGTATAATTGTGATTAGAAAATTATGGAAAAGATGTTTCTTAAGTTTTTGATACATATATGCTTTTGAACTGTCTGCAATCAGTTGTACCCATTGCTAAGAATAAAAGAGGTTTTTCTAATCTGTAGTGGCACAGAGGCACAAACATTCAATAACCCAAGCATGCAAATAATTAGTAACGTATTTACAATTAAAGGTCAAACATGTCTATCTGTTTGGTGTCATCTATTGCTGTTCACTACACTTCGGATCAAGTTGTCTACATTAAATTAAATTTGAAGTTAACTTTCGGCTATGGTTTACTCGGAGTGATTAAAAATCCATCCTTTATCTTTTAAAACAGGAAGGGATAATTTGGTGAGTCATAAATTTCCCTCGAAGAGTTCTCTATATTTAATGGCTGTTAACCCTCTAAGTCAATGTGAAGAGAATGTGAGCATTTCCATCTCTAAAATTGCCATTTAATTTAGGCTTGCTAATGCCTGGGAAAACACGAACTCTTCTCTGGAAAACTGAGGAAAGAAGTCAAGTTGCTTTTAGAAATATGATTGCGTTGAGCAGAGAAGTGGAGGACAGAGCATGAAGGAGAAGGCCTCTCTTTTTTTTTTTTTTTAAATCCTCATCCGAGGACATTTTTCCATTTTTTGTTCAGATAGAGTGGGAGGGGGAGAGGGGGAGAGAGAGAGAGAGAGAGAGAGAGAGAGAGAGAGAGAGAGAGAGAAACATCGACGTGTAAGTGGCTGCCTCCCGCACGACCCAACCAGGGCTGGGGACAAACCGCAACCGAGGCACATGCCCTTAGCGGGAACTGAACCAGGTCTCTCTGGACTGTAGGCCGACGCTCCGACCGCTGAGCCAAACCGGCCAGGGCAAGAGAAGGCCTCTCTTAAAGACAGTCTTGTCTCCTAGGCCAGCAAGAATGAGCAGGCTGTTCTGGGCAGAACTGCAGAAGCAGGGCTCAGTGTGAAGCATTTAGAGAACTCTAAATAGTCAGCTGTCTCCGGAGCAGGGGGTCCCAATTAAAATGATATGGGACATAAAACATAAAATATAAGACATTCATCAGGACTGAGACAGTAAAGGTCCTTAAACATGAGGCTAGGGCGCTGAGACTCTCCAGCTGGCTTGCAAACCTCTGCAGGACACGGCTCTCATCTTTTACTCTTCTGTCCTCTGGGAACCCTTTTCTAACAACCTTTCCCCACCCAGAGGTCAGGCTCTCTTGCTCAGCGCTGCCCCTACCTTGTATTACTACACCTCACTACAGTTTATTCTTCATTATTGTTTCCCTCAGCAAATTGTAAGAACTCTGATAGAATCTGTTGGCTCATCTCTGATTTCCATTCCTTTACACATAGGCCCTATGTCATAGGGGATGTTCAGTAACAATTGTTCAATGAATGGATTGCTTCCCTTGTAAGGCTATAAAGTGCCAAAAAACATTTTAAACAGGGAGGTGACGTCAGATTTATGAATGAGGAAAGGCATGCTGGCAGACATGTAAACTGTGGATGGAACATGGTGAAAACTGATGGCAAGGGGACTGCCTGGAAATGTACTGCGATGTTTAACTACTAAGTATTGAAAGCCTGCATTAATTCAACACTTATTTATTGAGCCGCTGTATGTGCCAGCCCCCTGTGCTCGGGGCTGAAGAAAATTGCTGAGCAAAGTCCTCTTGGAGATTCAAACAACAAAGAAGTAAAGAAAGCAATTTCTGAAAATGGCAGATGCTCATAAGACATGACGGTGGTGGTGTTGGGGGGGGGGCGGGTTATCATGGAGCCTTGTGAAGAGAAGTAGCAGTGATAGGAGAGGATGGAATGAACATGAATTTCTCCTGAATGGCAGCGATGGGGATTTGGGATTACATGTTTGCAGACAACTGATGTTGTGAACCTCGTGGCGGGAACAGAGATGAAGAGGAGGCTTCTGATTTATGCCATGAGGTGAACCATGGTGCTGCTTAGAAACTGGCTCAGGCAGCAGGGAGATGAACCTGGGATGCAAAAAGGCAGCGTCCTCTTAGCTCCAGATCTGTCCCACCTGTATCTACTTCTTACACATCCCAGGAGGCTGACCCCTCTGGAATCCAGGCTCCCCTGTCCTCTGGCTTCCAGTGGGTTCGGCCAGTGGTGAGAAATGGCAGGGCATGGGGGGATATATTCCACTCAGTCCCTCCAGGAGGGCCCAGCTTGGGCCGGGTGTTTCCCTTAACACAATGTCACTGTTTCCGTCAGTGGCCTTTTCCAGGGAAACTCTCCGTCTGGATTTCAGTCAACATTTCCTCTCCTCGTCCTTCAGGACTGGCAGTCCTAATGGCTCAGCTGTTTCTAGTCGTGACCTCCTGAGTTATAGATGACCCTTTGTTGTTTTCCCACAACTACCCACACCTGTATAAAGGATCCCTCGGTCAAGCCTTCTTAGAGTCATCCATTAGGAGTTTATCCTAATTTGAGTGCACTGGTAATTAGTTCGGGTTTGGACCAACACCGTGGGATACCCATGCGGAGTTGTCTGTTAGTCCACTGGAAGCCATGGTTGTGACACTGCTAAGTGAGATCTGAGCTACAACCACTGCATGTGGAGATTTCCAACATCTTCCTTCCATCTCTTTCTCCCCAGATAGAAAGTGAGATTACTACCAGAGGGTCATCTGTGATTTCTGGGGGAAAACACCACCGGATGAAGAGTGGACAGATCCTACACCTTTCCTCAGAAAAATTCAGCCATTGATCACATTCCCTCCAGAGCAGCCTGGCTATTCCAGTAAGAAGCCTCTGGGCTGCTACCTGCTTCTGCCTATTTACCCACAGACGCTTTACCCAGAACTCTTTCCGTAGCCCCCCACAGGCGTTCCTGGGCATCAGGGGTCAGCAGAGTGGTACCAGCTGGAACTCAGTGAGGTGCATAAAAAAGGTCTCCTGGGAGGGGTTTTAAGGCAGGAGGAAAATGGCGATTGTGGTTCCTCCAAAGCTGGGGTTTGTGTCTGTTCCTACTTTTAAATTCCCTTGGAGAGCTCTGAAATATGCATCCCTTTCAGTGCCACTCACGGTGAAATGAATACAAACAACTGAAAGAGTAAGTAACAGATTTCTTTTTATTTTGTGAGAACAATCAAAATTGTGAGCTCTGCAATCAAAGAATGAAATTGAAGGATTGATAGTCAAAACGATGGCATCGCTGCCTCAGAGGCAGGGTGAGGCTGGCATGCCCCCTGGGTGCACTTTAATTTCTACATGCCCTAGTCCTCGGCCTCTGCTGTCTCACACTCGGCTTCCTGGGGGACCCCTGAGATGAATGCCATCGGGAGCAGTGACTTACTCCACTTGAGTTTCTCAGGTTGTTCCCAAGTACCTGTTGGAGACTTCAGTTTCTATTCAGGCCATACCGGTTGCAGCCCCAAACTTAGGATGGTACAAGGAGTGTTTCTAAAACTTTCTCCACAGACAAACCAGTTGCAATAAATGTATTCTTAATCAGGGGTTGATAACACAGGTGTGTCTGTTATCTTGGTTCTACAAAGAGAAGGAAAACAGGCCTTTAAAACTCAGCAGTTTAAAGTGTTCCTTAGGCAAGATTTCCATTTAATGCAGTAAAGTCATAAAACTTCATAAAAGAATGGAATTTTCTATCTGGTGCATATAATTATGCTAATCTGACTATGGAAAAATATGACTATCCATTTTGCATGTGATGTATTAGTTGATGTTATCATATAATTAAAACCTGTACGTGAGGCAATTGGGACATAATTAGGTAAAATCGTTTTCTGAATATTTTATGCCTGGTAAAAACACAACTATAAATATAAAACAGCCATCTTTCAAGTAAAATCTTCATTTGTAAGCCCACATTTTGCTTTGGATGCATGGTTTAATACCTTTTAACAAATATTACTGTTTTGTTTTCTATGGATAGATATTTTTAAATGGGATAAAGAGGATGTATTTCCATGATTGCTGAAAAGCTTCTCTTACTTTGCATAAAATTTGACTTAGTTTACTAAGATTTGACCTGCATCACCTGGGACAAGAGTAGATCCCCAAATAAGATCAGATTTCCATTAGCACGGAAAACAGGAGAGGGCTCTTGGGTAAGGCAGTCAACAGTTTCTGCTACACAAATTCAGATTACATATCTTCATTATCAATTAAATGGTGGCTAGGCCTTGAACAAGTAAACCAGATCGTTTTGGGTTTGTGTTCTATTTTTCATTTGGCTATTTGGAACTAAATAGCCCAAACCTAAAAAACGTTTCTCAGCCTATCCAGGGGCTCAAGCTCTACCAAATGAAGTTCACTGTTATCTATTTATTAATGAACACATTCTGTCTAGTAGAAGACAATACTGGTTGCTCTGTGTCAGCAAGGACATCCATCTCCCAGTGAAACTTTTTCCAGGAACATGGAGATCATCCATTCGCTGGCAGGGGAAATGAATGCTAGCAGTCAATTTGCAGGATCCAGTGAATGGTGAAGAAATCAAAGCCTGCATTTCTCCGCTTCTCTGGGACCTGCTGTCCACCTCGAGGTGCTCTTTAGGGGACTCATCTATTGCTTGGGCACCTCTGCCGTGGTAGCTGTAGAAAGGTTGAAGGAATGAATGTTTCCTAGACGGCAATAAAATATATATATATCCGAGGTTCCTGATGCCAAAGAAGTGTACTGTCAAGGACAGAAGGTAATACTTAGAAGCTAAAGACGAGATACAATACATAAAAGGAAACAATGGGAAACGAAATTCTCATAAAGAGAGAATTCAGAAGTAGTAGATGTCTGCTAGGAGCAAGCTTCAGACACCCTATTTTCTTTGGATGGTTTAATCATAATTAGTCTGCAAATAATAAGAAATTGGGCTAAAATATTAACTTTAACAATATGTAGCAGGGAAACAAAATCTGTTAATGCCCCTAATATCTCAATACTAGAGGAAGAGCTTAGAGATAAGTTTTAAGGGATTTGAGAAACATTTCAAGGGAAATACCTTGTAAAGTAACATAAGTATGTTCGTTCCTCATCTCATAAGGTGTCAGCATGAAAACCATGAGACATCAAAGGCAAATTTAGTTCTGTTTATACTAATGCCTTCTCTTTGTTCATCAAGTCAACAAGTATTTTTTGATAAGAAGGTTGAGAAAATCCTAAGGGGTGGTACCACGGCACTTCCTTGAATAACCTAGGTTTTAGTTCAATGTTGTTTTGTTATCATGTTAATGAGGAAAAAAAGTCGATTCCTGGCCAGGGCCACTGCCTGTGGAATTTGCATGTTCTCCCCACGATTGCGTGGGTTTTCTCTGGGATTCCAGTTTCCTTTCCCATCTCCATGATGTGCATGTGAGGTGAACTGATGTGTCTGAACTGTCACAGCAGAGTGAGCCCTGCCATGGAGTGTGTGTGAGTGGCCCTGCCATGGAGTGGGTCCAGCTTTGTGCCCTGAACTGGGCACTGGTCCCCCACAACCCTGAACTGAACTAAGGAGGTTGGAAAGGATCTTATTTCACCTGTTCTCATATGTATGTATAGCTCACATTTATTTTAAAGTTTAATATTAGAAGTGTTTTGGGGTCTTCATGTAAAAGTTTGGTGATATTGTTTTGACCAGAAATATACCGTAGGAATTTAACTTCTGTTTATATCAATTAGCCTATGGGAAAACTTGTTTTGTTGTATGTCATTTTCCTTATAGTCAAGCTTCCAAGAATCTACAGAAGGCATTAAGTGAGGACTTAATGTATTTGAGTTGAGAACTAAAAATTGAGATGAAAGAAGCCCTGTGGTAGAAAACCTTTCCAAGTAGAAAGAAGAAAAAGAACAAGTGCAAAGTCCCTAAGATAAGACTGAGCTTTATAGTGCAAATAACAGAAAGATAAGGAGTCAGAATAGAGTGAAGAGAAAGAATGAGGGGTAGAAGGTGAGGCTAGAGAATGAAGTAGGGGAAGCAATGTAAGGAGTTGCATTTTGTTCTGATTGCAATGGGGATCCTTCCGCTGGTTTCAAAGAGGAGAAGGATATAACTTAAGTTCTGGAAGAATCTGGCTGCTGTTTGGAAAAAAGATTGAAAGTGGGTAAACATCGAGGCAGGAAAACCATTTAAGAGACTGACTCCGAATGGAGGGAGATGAGACGAGGATTGTTTAGTGGGAATGTGAAACATGATCTGGTTTGGAATAGAAACACTGGAGGTAAAGCCAACGAGGCTTAGTGATACAAAAGCGATGGGAGATGAGGAAAATCCAGACGTCAAGGTAGATACACAGGGCTTTTTTTTTTTTGCCTCAAGTAAATTGAGAATGTACTGAGTGATTGGGAGCAAAGGAAAATATGTCTGTAGTTTTTTGGGTTCAATTCTGCTTTGAGGTAGCTATAAACATTCAAGTGAAGATTTTAAATGGGCAGTTGTGCCCGGCCTGTGTGGCTCAGTGGCTGAGCGTCGACCCATGCACTAAGAGGTCACCCGTTCGATTCCAGATCAGGGCACATGCCCAGGTTGTGGGCCCAATCCCCAGTGAGGGGCGTGCAGGAGGCGGCCAATCGATGTTTTCTCTCATCGATATTCTCTCTCATCGATGTTTCTATCTCTCTCTCCCTCTCCATTCCTCTCTCTCTAAAATCAATAAAGAAAAATAAATGTAAATCAGCAGTTGTTGTATGAAGGGAGGGTCCCAAAATAAAGTCTTGTTTGAATCATTGGTGTATGCTTGTTATTGAAAATCATGAAAATGGAAGAAATTACTTAGCAAAGAAATGTAGCAAAAAACTGAGAAAAATTCCATTGGCCATTCTAAGGCTTAGTGGTCTAGACGAGAAAGATAAGCAAGCAAGGTTACTGTAAACGGGTAACTGATAAAATAGTGAAAGATGCAGGGGACAAGCCAAGAGGATAGAGGTTTTCAAAACAGAAGAGCGTGTGTTTGGTGGTGTGAGATACTGCCATGAGATGGAGGTCATGGAGGTGTTCACTGCACTTACGGTGGCAATCATTTCTCAATGTATAAGTGGATCAAATAATCACGTTGTTCATCTTAAACTTGTACAATGTCATGTCAGTTATATCTCAATAAAGTTGGGAGGAGAAGAATTAATCTTACTTTCCAGTCATATCCTAAAATAGATATGTGTTTGTCTTTGAATCACTGGGGACGAGAAAAGAGAGAGAAGTACTAGAAAGTAATGTATGTATTTGTGTATAAATATTCAGAAAATTGGTAAAGATCAAAGCCATGTAAACAGTAAAGGGTGAAAACATTACACTATTTCCTTACAATATATTATAGCACGTATGGAAAGATAATGATTATTTATCTTTTTGTTTATTCATGGTCTGATCTCTGAGCCTTTGTTCACCGAGTGATACTGAGAAACATCTCTTAAAATTGCCAAGACAGGTAACCAAAATGCTTATTCAGATGAACTCAGTCTTTTAGAAAAACTAATCATCTGTTTTAACTTTGAATCTCTAGTTGGAGGACCTCTCACCTCTTTTTCTCTTCTCCTACCCAAGACGGCATATTTGTGAATGTACAGCATACAGAGGTGTGCGTGCTGCCCTCTGCAGCGTTGCTGGTCTCTCTGCTGCAGAGTCACTGTCCTGTCTGGTCTCTGGTCATGTTGTAGCAGAGTGCTGAACAGTGCTCAGTCCACCCTGACACTTTGGGTACCATGGTGCCTTGTCACGGTTTCTAGTGTTGAGGCTTCAGTATGTGGTAGCTTTTTTGTTCTAAGTCTGTTTCTCCAGAGAGGGTCTCAGCCTCCCTGCATTTCTCTGGGGAGCTAAATACAGTCAGCTACTTTCTCTGCATTGCTATATTATGGAGAGATGTTCTGTAGCTAATTTAAATCCCTCCTTCTGTCATCGATTCCTTCCTGCCAGAGTTCCAGTGCCATGCTGATTTGGCAATATAATCAATGTACAGTTATGCTGAGAGTAAAGAAGTAAAGCCTCTGGTGTTGGGATTTTCCATAAACTCTTATGGGTGTGAGTATTATTTTTCATACTGCCCTGGTCCCAAATCCACAGTGAGACCCACCATGGTAGTGTAAAATGGTGATTCAGAAGGCACTGGACAGGATACCAAAGCTGAACTTTTGTCTCTGCCTTTGTCTTCCCTCCATCTCTCCAGGGTTTGAAGCTCTATCCAATGTGGACTTTTCTTGCAGCATATTCTCCATGTTTTTGATAATGTTTCTTTATTGTTTTTAGAGAGAGAGGAAGGGAGAGGGAGGGAGATAGAAACATCGATGAGAGAGAACATCGATTGGCCACCTCCTACATGCCCCCCACTGAGGATCAGGCCCCCAACCTGGGCATGTGCCCTGACCAGGAATCGAACTGGCGACCTCTTGGTGCATGGGTCGATGCTCAACCACTGAGCCACACTGGCCGGGTCTTTTTTTTTTTTTTTTTTTAATAATGTTTCTTTATTGATTTTAGAGAGAGAGAGGAAAGGAGAGGGAGAGAGATAGAAACATCAATGAGAGAGAACATCGATTCCTCAATGTTTTTATGCTGTAACTTTTAGTACAGCTTTACAACTCAAATCCACCCAAGCTGGGTCGTGATAAGTACAGGGAAGTCTTTTTAGAATTTAGAAAACACTGCTGTTTCTACACAGAGCCTGGCTCTCAGTGCTGTTGGTTCTTTATGTGCTTAAAAACGTTACATTTTAAGCTTAAATTTAACAATGACTTCTTTGTTCTAAGACTGCACCCAGTCTTTCTCAGGAGTAACGAATACTGTTGCTTCACTGGTTCAGAAGCTGTGGAGAATCATGACTCAAGGAAAACAAATCAAAACAAAAAGTTTGATGGTTTAAGATTTTCCACTGTGTTCCGATTACATACGTAAAATGGTTCAACTGAAAGCTGGACTTAATAAAGCAGAAAGAGGAAATAAGGACAAGGGAAATAAGGAGAAAAGAAATGAGGAGATGGGAAAAAGTGAGAAGGGAGGAGGGAGAAGAACATGGTGCTATAAATGGTATCACAAACTCTGCTTCTCCATCTTTCCATTTCCTGTATATTCTGACCTCTACTGCAATTAGAAGACAAGACAGTGTTTAATATAGCAGGAAGTACCCCAAATATAAACCACCTATAAAGCAATGTTTTGTAGGCCTGTTGAATTTGGCCTTTGGTGGTTGTAGCTGTCTCATGGCTGCTTTGCAAGTCATTATAATTATCACTGCAACAGGTCAATCAGAGATGAAGACCTCAAACACTTTCCCCACATTGGATTCCAGATGCTGGTCAAATATGATCCTTTTGTCAAGGTCCATGAGACACAGCTGTCTATGATTTCTGAACTAGAAGTAGTTCTATTCCCCTTGGTAATTGACTTATTTCTATATAATGTTCACTGAAATCTAGTATCTAAATATGTTCACCTTTATGATGTGGCTGCTAGAAAGCTCAGAGTTTTATCTGCATCTAACCTGCAGAAAGTATCCTTGATTTTACACTTCTATAATATTTATATTTTCCAATATCTATTTGTATTTAACCTTCATTATCTACCTTATTTATAATGTTACTAGCATTGCATTAAACAGGATATGCTGAATTATTCTATAGTAAGAAGCAATTGCAAAATATTAGTGGATTATAATAACTAGTTTTTTTCTTGCTCACACTGCAGGTTTATTACAGGTAACTTCTGACTCAGCTCTGTGGCCTTCCCTGGAATGCCCAGGCAGACAAAGCAGCTTTTCTCTGTAATATTACCAGAGGGAAATGAAAGATTAAGACAAAGTACATGTTGGCTCTTAAAACTTCCATTTAGGAGTAACACAAGTCATTTCTGATTATATTTCATTTGCCAAAACAAGTCATATGGCTGCCTGACTCAGTGAGGCAGGGAGGTATGCTTTTCCTCCAGAGAAGCCCAGGACGTATTTGGGGATAATGATACAGTCTATCAAAATAGACAGCATTTGTTTAAGTAATCACTCTGAGCACAGCATTCCTCTAAGGCATCTATTTAATACTCATCAGAGTCCTATTTGGTATGTGCTAGGTTTATCTCATAGATGAACAATAAAGAGTTTAGAGGGATTAAGAAATTCGTACTAGGTTACATGGTTGATAAGGGACTGAGTTGGGATTGGAACTGAATTTTTCTGCCTTCAATCTAGTCTTTAATGTGTTTATTGTACTGCATATGTACTGCATAGAGTAAGGAGAGAGGATGAAAATTTAAATGAAAAAAGCCAATTAGAAGCTGAAAGATCCACATTACCAGTCCAGTGCTAAGAAAATCCAATTGATGGTGAGTTTCCTCTAACTTTGTTTGAGGAACCAACTGACAATGGGCCAAATAGCTGCAGATGACCTAATGGTCTCTTACTAGTAGCCCATTCGCCAGAAGCCTGGGGGCAGGTATCAGTAGGTGTGCAGAAAACCAATAAAATAAGTGGGCAACAGGAATAGGTAAAAGAGGTTAAACTAGATTCCTTAAGTATAAAAATTATGTGCATAAAGTTAACTTATATGGATGAGAGAGCAGAACCAAAGGAAGAATTAAAGTCAAATCTATTAAGTGTCTTTGTATTTTTTAAGATGCTATGCTTTTATATTTTAATATAGAACTGTGGTAATTAAGTAATAGGCCTCCTAATAAGGAATCATTGACACCTTGTTTTTCCGCCTTACAGCCCTGGGTGATAGGATAGTTAGACTTCTCTGGTTGCCACTTGTTTTGGCATACACAATTGCTCTTGCTTTCCCGTTGTTCTTCTCCAGTGTGATTTCTTTAATGAGGGCAAGATCATTAATTCAATAAATACTGAGTCACCATTATGTCCAATTCTTGCGGTGGCCCTGAAATGTGACAGACAAAGGCCCTGCCTTCATGGAGCTGGAAGTGAAGTAGGAGTGACAAATTTATAACTATACAAATGCTTTTGCAAATTAATATCCATCATGGCAGCATGAAAGCATTTTGGTGGCATATCCTATTTGCACTTTCTTTGCTTGGTATCCTGCATTGGACAGAAAAACAGTAGGCAATTAGTACTTCAATTTTAGTGTTATATTATGAACTGGATCGTTGTAATCTCCCCAAAATTTATATGTTGATATCCTAGCCTCCTATGTGGTTTTAGGAGGTGAGGTGGGACCTTTGGGAGGTAAATTATGTGTTCTGGGTGGAGCCCTCATGAATGGGATTAGCACCTTTATAAGAGAGAGCCCAGCAAGTTCTCTAGGTTACTTTTTCCCATGTGAGGATACCACAAGAAGTCAGTCTGCAACCCAGGAGAGGGTCTCACCTGAACCCAACCATACTGGCACTCTGATTTGGCATTTTCAGTCTCCAGAACTGTGAGAAAATAAGTTATGTTGTTCTATGGTACTTAGTCATAGCACCCTAAACTGACTAAGACATATTATGATTAATTGATGCTATATAATAGTTATCATCATTAGTCTTGATGATAATTATTCATGCCTGGACAATTTTACAGCAGGGATTTGGGAATATTTTTATAAGAATTAAAAATTTATATCTTGAAGCTTATAATTTTTAAAGGCTTAAAATGTTTTAATTTTCTCATGGAACTTAAAAATTATATTTAATACTTAATAAATTATATATCAACATTCAAAATTATTTCAAATATACTTACAAATATTAATATAGAAAGTGGCTCTTGTTAACATTTCTTATGAGAACTGAAATTATGTTACTAATAGACTTCTTTTAAAGCTGATCTATGAAAATAAGTAGTACTATACACTTAACTTTACTGTAATAAAAAGCTTTATATTCTCTGGTTTCCAGAATATCTGCCCATATATTATATTCATCTTTGACTATCTTGACACACACTGTAAAACTTAGCATACAAGTAACAGGCACTCAGGCAGGTGGATAACATAATTTTCATTTTCTTTGTGTATACCAGAAACTAAATTGCATGTTGCCTTCACCTGAAACCCAACCACTCAGTTATAGTAAACTGACGTGATGGGAAGTTTATCTCAAGACTTATGTAATCTTCGCCCCTTGTGTATCATGATATTTGAGGAATATATTTTCTGGGGATAACATATGGTAGAACAATCTTTCAGGTTACCTGTTGTGACCCTGAGTTTGCATTATAGGGGTAAAATATGCTTCCAATTAAAATTGTCCTGTGGGAATGCTGTTCTTTATGAATTCAGGGTGAAGAATAGCTAAGGAGTCTGGTCTGTGTCTGACAGCTGGGGCAAAGCACCTTGAGTCAATAAAACTTATATTTATTCCATCCTAAGTACTTGCCATTGGTTCACATTGACATGATTCTACAAAGAACTGTAGATCTGTAATCTCTAATACAGGTTCTTGTCCAGAACAATGCCTGTATTCCTGAAAAAGGCCTATATTCTCATGAAAATAACATCAAATGAATAATTGCCCATAAGCAGTTTGGGGGCTATGTTTTAACTGCTTTGAGGCTCACAAAGAACTCTAAAGATGTAGTTTATTTTCCTAAATCAGCGGTTCTCAACCTGTGGGTCGCAACCACTTTGGGGGTCGAACAACCCTTTCACAGGGGTTGCCTAAGACCATCGGAAAACACATATTTCTGATGGCGATTCATAACAGTAGCAAAATTACAGTTATGAAATAGCAATGAAAATAATTTATGGTTGGGGGTCACCACAACATGAGGAACTGTATTAAAGGGTCGCGACATTAGGAAGGTTGAGAACCACTGCCCTAAATGATGTTTCTAGAAAACAAAGACATAAAACTCTAACTTAAGGCTTTGTAGATCAGATGTTACATATGTTCTTCTCAAATACATGAATTCACTCTTTTGAAAAGGATTCAACCATTCCCAAACTATCTCCTGGGTTGACCCCTGAATAATGCTAAGCCTACTAAACATTTCGCACAGTCAAGTAAAATCTAATTATAGGATGATATTTTTCCCCCTTACTCTTCTCCAAGCATAGTCTTTCAGATTCTTCCATATCAGTTTATCAGTGTAAAGCAGACAACACAAAGTCATGTGTAATGAAGGCTAAATAGTAAATAATTTACATTCCTAGTTTGTTACCAAACCCTATTTGTTTTCTGGAACATATTTTACAGTTTTTACCCTCTGACTCACATTTGAGTAGCCAGATCCAAAGAGACAGTTTTCTCTTGCTATAGTTACTATAGCCCCTCAACACTGCTAGAATATCAAATGTATGGCCAATAGTAGGGAAGAAGTTGACCATTCATTTCCTTCCCTCATTACCAGAACCCCAAGATAAATTTAAAAAGCTATGGTTCTCATTTCAAATACTCTTTAACAGTCAATAGGAGGAAAGATACATCTCTCTCTTTATATTTTTTTTTTTGTATAAAGGAATTGGGTGTTGTTTGAGAAACATTTGAATAATGATATCTTATGACATTGCAAAATTAATTCCTCTTATGTAATTTAATCATTTTTATTTCTACTTTTTTTTTAAACTAAACAAATATATAGATGGGGAGAGTGAATTCTGTGTCTCAAGACTAGCACATGATTGTAGAAGAGAATTAAGGTTCCAAAATCTTAACTCCCAAGCATCTGCCCATTGGAATTCCTTGCGTATTATCATTCATAATCTACTTATTAATCAACTTGTGTCCACACACTCATATTACCCCCATTTTTTCACCATGCTTCAGCCACACTAGCTTTTTATGAGTTTCCCAAATGCATCATGCCCCTAACTTCCAACATATCTTTATACATGGTATTTCCTTCACATGAAATGGTCTTTTCCCTCCTTTTCTACTATTTAGCACCTTAGTTCTTCATACCCTATACCATACACTGTTAGAAAAAGATAAGCCTCTCCTTCATAGCACTTATTACACGTGTAATTGTCACTTGATGGTAATGTCTGAAGTCCCCCGTATAGTTATATGAAGAACCACTGGTGATTTTACTCATTGTTATATCCATAGCACATAGTACAACCTGACCCCATATTTCGCATGACTGATATCGATAGTTGCTTATCCAGAATCCATTCTTGTCTACTACCATATAGAGAATTATGACTTTGTTTGGGGTGGCAATATGCTCAAATAAATGCTTGAATTCCCCAACTCTTTAACAACAAAGTATAGTGATATGACACAGTTCTGGCAAATGGCAATGGGAAAACAATAATTTTCCTTCTGAAAAGAGACAGATGCAGCAAGATTGCAATTGCCCCTTCTTCTGACCTTGAATGTGAATGTAAAGACTGGAGCTGAGAAACTATCTTGGGATCAGAGGAAATCAGTGTTAAGATGAGAGATGACATGCTTTCATCGTGGTGAAGCAGAAAGGTAGTGGGATAGGATGCTGTGATCACTCACATAGATGGTTTGAGCCTCCATCCAAATTAGTTCAGATGTTGAGACTGATGAGGCCACACACATCAAAAGAATATGAGGATATGTATTACTCACATATTGAATCTTTCTGAGAAGACCAGGGAAGGTATCTAAGCAGATCTGCAAATGGCTTGTGAGAAGAAAAGGATAAAGGGCCTGAGTGTAATTGTGGCTAGGGGGATACAGCCAAGTTGGGCATTCCTGCTTGGTTTGAATGTCCCTGCTGGTGATTGTATGGTTTGAACCTCCCCACCAACACCAATGGAGGAGCACCTGGGCTTTCTTATCAGCTTACCCAGATGTGGCACAGAAGGGTAAGGCAGGGTGGGTGGACTTAAAAGCTATCAGTGGTCACCAAAATTGAGTCAAACATTTTATTACATAAGGCATTAGGACAATAACTGTAAGCATGTACCTCTGTATTCTTGTTAATTCCAGGCAAACAAAATCCTAGGTGAACAATAGGTACTTACAAAATACTTATTTTTAATTGATGTATAATTGCCATATGACATTATATTAGTTTCAGGTGTACAACATAATGATTTGATATTTGTATATATTACAAAATGATCACCATGATAAGTCTAGTTACCATCTGTTACCGTACATAGTTGCAATTTTTTTTTTCTTGTGATGAGGACTTTTAAGGTCTACTGTCTTAGCAACTTTCATATATGTATTACAGCATTATTAAATAGATTCATCATGCAGTTTATTACATATGATGACTTTTTTGTTATAACTGGAAGTTTGTACTGTTTGAGTCCCTTAAACCATTTTGCCCCCTCACACACACATTTTTTATTTTAGATTCCACCTATAAATAAGATCATATTTGTCTTCCTTTTTCTGACTAATTTTGTTTAGCATAATATAATCGAGGTCCATCCATGTTGTTGCAAATTGTAAGATTTCATTATATTTATAGCTAAATAGTATTCCATTGTGTGTTATATGTGTATCTTGGCTATTGTAAATTATGCTGCAATAAATATGCCTTTTTGAGTTAACATTCTTTTTTCCTTCAGCTAAATACCCAGAAGGAGAATTGCTGGATCATATGATAGTTCTGTGTTTTAACTTTTTGAAGAAACTCTACTGTTTTCCATAATGGCTGTACCAATTTACATTCCCACCAACAATGTACAAAGGTTCCCTTTTATCCAAGTCCTTACTAACACTTGTTATACCTTGTGTTTTTTATAATAGCCATTCTAACATGTGTGAGGTGGCATCTCATTATGGTTTTGATTTGCATTTCCCTGATGATTAGTGATACTGAGGAACTTCTCATGTCTGTTGTCCAACTATATGTCTTTTCTGGAAAAATATCTGTTCAGATCCATACCCATTATTTAATTGAATTGTTTTGCTATTGAGTTGTATGAGTGCTTTATATATTTTGGATATTAACTTCTTATCAGATATGATTTGAAAATATGTTCTCCCATTCAGTAGGTTGTGTTTTCATGTCGTTGATGATGTCCTTTGCTGTGCAGAACCTTTTTAGTTTGATGTAGTTCTACTTGTTTATTTTCAGGTTTGTTTCCTTTGATTTTGGTGTAATATCTAAAACATCATCTCTAAGACTGATTTAAGGAGCTAACTGCTTATGTTTTCTTATGAGTTTTATGATTTAAAGTCTTAAGTCTTGAATCTATTTTGAGTTAATTTTTGTGTATGGTGTAAGATAGTGATCCAGTTTCATTCTTTTGAATGCGTCTGTCCAGTTTTCCCAACACCATTTATTGAAGCAACTGTCATTTCCCCATTGTATATTCTCGGCTCCTTTGTTGTGAATTAATAGACCACATATATGGGAGTTTATTTCTGGACTCAGCATTCTATTACATTGATCTGTATGTCTGTTTTTATTCTGATATCATACTGTGTTGATTACTGTTGCTTAGTAATATAGTTTGAAAGCAGGGAGCATGACACCTTTAGCTTTATTTTTCTTAAGATTGCTTTGACTAGTCAAGGTTTTTGGTTCCATCGAAATATTATAATTTGTTCTATTTTTTGCACACAAAAAAATGCCATTGGAATTTTTATAGAGATTGGATTGAATCTTTATATTGCTTTGACTAGTATAGACATTTTAAAATATTAATTCTTCCAATCCATGAACATGGAATGTCTTTCCATTTATTCATGTCTTCAGTTTTTTCAACAATGTCTTACAGTTTTCAGTGTACAGGTCTTTAACCTCCTTGGTTAAATTTATTCCTGGGTATTTATTCTTGTTGATGTAGTTATAAATGTGATTTTTAAAAATTTTCTGTTTCTCAGCCCAAGTGTCCATCAGTAGATGAGTGGATAAAAAAGCTATGGTACATATACACAATGGAGTACTATGCAGCTGTAAGAAAGAAAGATCTCTTATCCTTTGAGACAACATGGAGGGACCTGGAGAATATTATGCTAACTGAAACAAGCCAGGCAGAGAGACAAATATCACATGATCTCACTTATTTGTGGAATATAATGAACTAAACAAACTGATGAACAAAATAGACCCAGAGACATAGAGGTGGGGTACAGACTGACAAACCTCAGAGGAGGGAGTGGTAGGGGGGAAGAGATGAACCACAGAACTTATATGTGTGTATGCATAACCAATGGACATGGACAACAAAGCTGGGGACGGAGTGGGGAGCATGGGGAGAAGGGTGTCAATGGGGGGAAAAGGAGAAACATCTGTAGCAAAAATAAATAAATAAAAATAATTTTTAAAAAATTCTGTTTCTGATAGTTTTAGTGTATAGAAATAAAACAGATTTTGTATATTGATTTCGTATCCTGCAACTCAACTATTATTTTTATTAGTTTCAAGAGTTTTTAGGTTGAGTCTTCAAAGTTTTCTATATATTATCATATCATCTGCAAATGGTGTTTTACTGTCTTTTTATCTTTTTCTTGATTAATTGCTGTGACGAAAAATTCCAGTACTATGTAAAGAAAAGTGACAAGAGTGGGCATCTTTCTTTGTTCCTGACCTTACAGGGAAAGCTTTCAGCTTTTTACCATTGAGCATGATGTTAGCTGTGGGCTTGTCATATATGTCCTTTATTATATGGAAGTTTGTTCCTCTATACCCACTAGTTGAGAGTTATTTTTATCATAAATGGATGTTAAATTTTGTCAAATTCTTTTTCGACATCTATTGAGATGATCATGATTTTTATCTTTCATTTTGTTAATGTGGTGCATACATTGATCGATTTGCAAATGTTGAACCATCCTTCCATTCCTGGAATAAATCCCACTTGATCATGGTGTATAATCCTTTTGATGTATTGTTGAATTCAGTTTGCTAATATTTTGTTGAAAATTATTTCACCTATATTCATCCAGGGGTATTGGCCTGTAATTTTCTTTCCTTAGAGTGTCTTTATCTGTTTTTAGTGTCAGGGTAATGCTGGCCTTATAAAGTGAGTTTCAGAGTGTTCTCTCTTCTTTCATTTTTTGGAAAAAAAATTGAGAATAATTAGTATTAATTCTTCTTTGAATTTTTGGTAGAATTTACCACTAGAGCCATCTTGTCCTAAACTTTTGTTTGTTGAGAGGTATTGGATTGATTCAATTTCCTTACTAAAAAAATAGTTTATTCAAGTTCTCTATTTCTCTATTACTATATTTCTCTAATATTTAGTCTTGGAAGGTTGTATTTTTTTAAAGAAATGTATTTATTTCTTCTAGGTTGTCTAATTTTTTGTTGTATAATTGTTCCTAGTATTTTCTTTTAATCTTTTCTATTTATGTAGTAGTATCAGATATTACCTCTCTCACATTTCTGATTTTATTTATTTGAGCCCTCTCTCTCTCTCTCTCTCTCTCTGCAGAGTCTAGCTAAAGGTTTGTCAATTTTGTTGATCTTTTCAAAGAACCAGCTCTGAGTTTCACTGATATTTTCTATTATCTTTTTAGTTTCTATTTCATTAATACTTATTAAATGATGAAGAAATTAATGGGAATTTATAAGTTTTCATAGGCTTAGACTTTCAAGATCTCAAATTTATATTTTTCTTTGTATACTATGCCCTTTAACTTGAGCATTGTGACAAAGAACTGACGACAGAGTTAATAAATAAACTCTGGTACATGCTAGAGTTTGAGGTCAGATAGTGAGTCAAACCCAAGTTGTAGTGTGCAGCCACTGTGACTGAAAAAGGATGGCATAAAAATAGACAAATACACAGAAGTACACAGTGTGCCAGAAAGACATAAAATGAGAATACCATTCATCTATAAACTCCTTTATACTTTTCCACTTACACACTGTCTGGCCATTGGTTCCCAATGGAATTAGCTGATGTATATAGTAGGCTTCATGTAGATCCTTACCTGAAAGACCCTGTCAAGCACATCAGGTACACCTTAGAACTCCTAAATTGCACCTGTACTTGTCATCCGGTAGTGCAAATATCGAACTTGCACTGAGCTACTTCCTCAGAATTTGTATGTAATATCCATAAAGCCAGGGACTGCTTCTACCTTTTTCAGTATTGAAACCTCCAAACTTAGCAAAATGTTTATCTTTTATATGTGCTCAAAAAATACCTGTTAAATGAATGAATAAAATTTGCTACTCTGAAACCTGTAGGCAAATAAGAACCCTGATTTGCACTTGGGCTTTTTCAATTCATTTTCAGGAGAACCTACAAGTTTTGTTAACAGCGTATTGACTTGATGTGAGGTAATTCTAGCCAAAGTGGTTCAAACATCAAATATATCTTAGTTGCTTACTATCATTCTGCTGGGCATCCAAACCTTCAGGGATTTAACATAGTCAGTGAAATGGAAAATGCCAAGAGGTAACTTAAGAATGGGAGCTCCTCCAGATTAGGAAAATGAAGGCACAATTTCCCCAAACATCCAATAGTTAAGCTACCGAGGGTAGGGCTTATATTTTACCCTGTACATTTCAATAGCAACTGAGGCTGTTATGAAATAAAGCTTATCATAAATCCTCCAAATTGTCAGGACCACTAGTTATGTCAATTCGTTCAACATATACCCATGAGATGCTGCAATATGTTAGGTATCATGTGAGGCCCTGGGATACACAGGAACGTAGAATGCAGCCTCTGAATTTCAGCAGCTCACAGTCTCATTAGAAGGACTGGCACATGGCAAATAATCTCACTGAACAGTCATCAAGAGTAAATAAATTGCTATGAGGACATGCTGGATGAGCAGCCGCTACCCAAGGGAGGATATCAGAGGCATGAGCAAGGGCAGGACATTCAGGAGTTGTGATTCATTTTGAGGGATTTAAACATAGGCTCTAGAGGGCAGGGCAGTAGATGATAACAGAACATTTTATTAGAATGGTAGATTAAGTCTGTGTTTAAAACTAGGAGCAAATAAATTCTGACCACAGCAGTACTTCCTACAGAGATGCTTGTTCTTTAAATAGTCGATATAAAGTGGGATCCTTCACTCATCTTAGAAAACTGTGTATCATTAAAGCCCAGCTCCAATTCATCTAATACTAAATGGTGCTACATATGAGTTTTGAGAAATAAAAAATAAAATAACATGATTTTTAAGACAACTTAAAAATAGAAGTGAGTGATAATTACTCACCACCTTGTAGACACCTATTTAAACATTCTGCCTGTGAAGCTGATGTGTTTATTTATAGCTCACTGAAATTATTTTAGAAAAAATTGACACATCCTTTTGGAATGTGAAAACTTATGGAAAACTGGAAACTTCTCGGTCTGGATTTAAGTTTTAGAAATAATTGAATACCATTTGAATGCAAAGCTAAGAATTTTGTGGATAATTGAGTTGGTTGATATGATTAACAATACAAACAAAACAATGAAATACTGTTAATATTATATTAATAATATCAGCATAATATAAAATCAGAATGTGACTATATATTAGTGAAATTTAGTTTTTTATATGGAAGGGACTCAATTCCAACTCTAAAAGATAATGCCACTGCCTGGCCAGTGTGGCTCAGTGAACTGAGCGACATCCCATGGACTGAGAGGTCCCGATTCGATTCCAGGTCAGGGCACATGCCTGGGTTGTGGGCTCGATACCCAGTAGGGGGCGTTCAGGAGGCAGCTGATTGATTCTCTGTGACATCAATGTTTCTATCTTTCTCTCCCTTCCTCTCTCTCCAAAAAAGCTAATAAAAGATAATGTCATTGACATGAACGGCATAGCTTCCCAAATGACAACTTCGGAGGATAACCTCACCTGCGCACACAAAATACCTAGTGATGGTGTGGTGCTCCTCCAGAAGCCCAGTGGGTCCAGGAAATGGCCTCTAGATACCTGAATAGTAAAAGCAGGACTAAGAGCTTTTCAATGCCTGTGTTGGACACCATCTCTTACGTGTGTCTACAAACCCCTTACAGAAACACACACACATGTATAGCCATCATTTTCTTAACATGTCATCACATATTTCTCTTTTCTTCCTCATTGCCCATTCCTCCTGTGATCTTCAACATCTATGAAGAACTTGAGAGCCAACGAAACCAAAGACCTACTCTTTTTTGTTTAAGGGCAGGTCAATACATATGTTTTTCTTTATACAAATGAAATAGATATCCTAGTGTTAAGGCTGCCATGAGTAAGATCCAGATACTCAATCCCCAGAACTTATTCATCTTCTAACTGGAACTTTGTACTCTTTGACCAACATTTTCCCAAATTTCCCTATTCCCCAGCCCCTGGTAACAATCATTCTACAATGTGATTATAATAGTTAATAATACTGTATTATATACTTGAAAGTCGCTAAGAGAGTAGATCCTATATGTTTTCACCACAAAAATGAAATGGTAATTGTCATGTGATGGAGGCATTAACTAATTACTATGGTGGCAATCATTTTGCAGTACATAGTGTATTAAATCAACATGTACACCTTAAACTTATACAATATTATATGTCAATTTTATTCCAAGAAAGCTATGGGGGGTGGGATACCAAGATGCATGAATCTAAACAGAACTGCATTTGGGCTATACTTACAAAACCATGACCAGGGTTTTAAATCCCATCTACCAGTTTCATAGAAAAGATTTAACAGAAGTTGACAAATATATTGCTACTTTCCTACTGTCGATCAGTTGTTCTTGCAAACTTATCAGAAGAAATTAGTTTTTATATTTTTAACAAATACATTTAAAAAAAACTACTGAGATTTTTCGACAAAGCAAAATAGTACTTTTCCAATATTGTTTTTAAATGAGTAGATTGGAACTTTTATGGAGAAGCATACATTTTTTAGCAACACAGTTTTAACAATAGAAATATTTCTAAATTAACTATTTTCAAAATTTTGAGAAAAGGAGCCGGACACTGGTATTCTCTTGCTTGCTGTTCGGAATATGAATTTTGTCAGCTGACTCCCAGATAATCCTGTGTAACCTGGGTGAAATTCCTTGGAAAATGGGCAGTCTCCTTGTAAAGCCAAAGGTCTCTCAGATGCTTCCAGAATGTGCGTCCAACAGCCCAGCTCATTGGCATTCATGTACAGATAGAAGCCACTGTGAAAACCTGACTGAGGGGCAGCTTTTTAGGATTCAGATGATTCAGGATAATGAGCTGGCTACCTGGGATGTGTTTGTCTACTCTGTCAATGACAGGAGCCTTATAGAGCTAGCTGGAGAAAGGGAAGTGCAGATGAAACAGTTACCAGAAGTTTTGAGGTATTTTCTCTAGATTCTTAGAAGGATATAAGCCCTTCCATAAGCAACATAAGCTTGATACTGTGATTTGGGGCAGAGGATAGATGGATTCCCATGGAAGCAAGACAAGCCCTCTTCAGCTAAGCACAACTTCATAATGGAGGCATGAGAATGATCTTCTGCAGAAGAAGGAGAAATTAGAAGCCTGCCTAGCAAGACAGCCCACCAAATAAACACTGGAAACTCATGTGGCAATGGATTCTCCTGCTGACTTGTCCAGCTGCCAGAAGGAGACACACTCCTAACATTAACAAAATTTCTGACTTTCAGTGATGCAGAATATGAAGATGGAGACTATGATGATGCTCTTCAAACAGGTTTATTCAGTAAAAGTCTCATAGTAAGTCCCTACTTGTAACTACAGGTATAAGATATACAGAGAAGACTTAGTTCAGAATGCATAGCTCAGTGATGCAGCCTAGTAAGTAAAGCATGGGACTTGAAGATTGCGTGGTTCTGGGGTTGGATGGTAAGCTGTCTGTTTGGGATCATGGCAGGCTCTTTAAGACAATGCCCTCTTTACATTGAAGAGGATAAAGGATGATCTTTTACAAGAGCCTCCCTGAGGGTTAGACAACTAATGGAGGAAGAATTCCAGTCCAAGACAGCGCCACTATAAGGGATAATAAAAATGATGATAGTTAACATTTATTGACCACTTACTAAGTGCCAGGCACTTTGCCAAACACTTGTAAGCATTATTTCATGAAATCCTAACAGCTGTATAAATAAGGGCTATGATAATCCAAGTTTTATTGGTGAAGGAAGTGAGGTTTGAAGTGAAGTTTAAAGGTATTAGGTAAATTGACTAAGGTTGCATAGCCACTGAGTAATAGATCAGATGGTGCCAAAAAAGACTCGAGACTGATGGGTGTGCAGTAAGTCCATTAAACCTCTTCTCTCACTGGGACAATGAATGCAGTCTGGTGACAGTGTCTCTTTCCAGCAATTGATGCATTATTGTTAATCTATCTTTATGGCTATCCCAAGTGTTCCCTAGTGCTAACTTTAATTTTCTTTTACACTAATTATGATCTTGAAGGATGTTGTGTATAGAAAACTGATGAAATTTATCTCAGATCCAAGCCTTCTAGAGAAACTCTGATGATGCGCCTGGTCACACGGCTCTTCCATCATATGGAGCTGGGACACAGAGTCCCGGGAGGAATGTGGCAGAGCATGCTGACATTTGTTTTTTATACTCTGTTTCTCCCTTGTTCACTTTGGAAATGTGAAATGATGTGGTCGTTTGGATTATTGTGGGTGTTGATTTGAAATGAGGCTTTGTGATGCGAATGCAAGAGCATGCAATACACGGACCCTTGTCCATTTTTTTCTCCTTGCTCAATTGCACGGGTGGTGAATCATTGTTTGGAAAGGAAATTCACTCTAGAAGTGTATTCTCAAACTTTAGGGTGCCTGGGAATCACCTGGAGGGCCTGCAGAAAACAGGTTACTGAGCCTCAACCTAGAGCTTCTAATTCAGGAGATCTGAATTGAGGCCCAAGAATTTGTATTTCTAGTGAATTCTAATTGTGTGCTAATGAATTGGTATTCCATGGCTTACCCTCATCTCTGGAGTATACACACATTCATGATGATGCATTTTGTGAGCTGACTCTCAGATGACCCAGATTCATCTGGTTAAAACTGGAAAAAGCAGACCACATTGCTGATGCTGCTGGTCCTAGGACCACACCTTAAAAACCACTGTGCTAGAGTGGACGCTTTTGAACTCCAGCTTCACATGAGATTGCTTTGCATACACTTATTTAAAAAAATGCTGATGCTTAAAGTCCCTCTCCAGACCAATTAAATCCGAATTTCTATAGGTGAAGTCCAGGCATAAGTATTGTTAAGCTTCCTCTCCCATCTTCCACTGATGGATCAAGTGTGCAGCCTGAATAGAGACAACAGAGAGAAAGTTTGCTGTTGTGTGTTAGGCATAGAGAATTGAGGGCTATCTCTATCCTAAGACTTGATTCTAAAACAAGTACAAATGATAACTACTTAAGGAATAATGAATTAGGCCTTAATATCAAATCGTTATGATTTTTTATGTGTTAATCACACAGATGACAGCTGATGTAACAGGCTTGCTTTCTTTGATGACATGTTACAGTGGACTTGTGACGAGGCAGTGCAGTGCCCACTCCTGGGATAGGAGAAGAGATGAGTCCCAGGAAGTTTAGATGAGGAAGCAGCTTTACTGGCCCTAATTGGAATGATGTGTTATACGTGGTGCACCTGTGAGTGTGAGACTGCGTGTCTGTGGGTCTGTAAGAGAGGTTCAAAGAGATACAAAAGAATTATTATTAACTCCTATTGTAGTTATTGCCTATTTTCCATCTCAGGAAGGTTTTGTTATTGATATTACTAACCTTTTGTACCAGTTCTAATGGTCGAATTCCTGCTTAAAGGGTTATTTGTTTCTCTGACAATTTTAGTTTCTCTAACATTTCTTAACCTTTTTGGTGCATATATGTATCTGTTCCTTAATTCAGTCATTCAACATAGGTTTTAAAAAGTTTCTATAAGCATTGCTCCCAAACTATTATGAAACAAATAAATCTTAGAAAACTTAAGGACATGTGTGAGCACTCTATATATTTTGGAAATTAATCCCTTATCTGATATATCATTGGCAATTATGCTCTCCCATGCAGTGGGTTGCCTTTCCACTTTGATGGTTGTTTCTTTTGCTGTGCAGAAGCTTTTGAGTTTGATGTAGTCCCATGTGTTCATTTTTTCCTTTGTTTCTGTTGCCTTAGGTGATATATCAGTGAAGATTCTGCTGCGTATGATGTCCGAAATTTTGTTGCCTACATTTTCTTCTAGGATTTTTATGGATTCATGAGTCACATTTAAGTCTTTTATCCATTTTGAGTTTATTCTTGTGTATGGTGTAAGATGATGGTCTAGTTTCATTTTTTTGCATGTAGCTGTCCAATTTTCCCAACACCATTTATTAAAGAGGCTGTCTTTACTTCATTGTATGCTCTTGCCACCTTTGTCGAATATTAATTGAGCATAATGTTTTGGGTCAATTTCTGGGTTCTCTGTTCTATTCCATTGATCTATGTGCCTGTTCTTATGCCAGTACCAGGCTGTTTTGATGACAGCCCAAGTGTCCATCAGTAGACGAATGGATAAAAAAGCTGTGGTACATATACACAATGGAGTACTATGCAGCTGTAAGAAAGAAAGATCTCTTATCCTTTGCAACGACATGGGAGGACCTGGAAACTATTATCCTAAGTGAAACCAGCCAAGCAGAGAAAGACAAATATCATATGATCTCACTTATTTCTGGAATATAATAAACATAACAGTCTGAGGAACAGGGTAGTCCCAGAGATGTGGAAGTAGGGTATAGACTGACAATTGCCAGAAGAGAGGATGGGGGAGGGGAGCGATGAACCACAGAACTTGTCCGCATGTACTTATAACCAATGGACATGGACAACAAAACTGGGGACAGAGCAGGGAGGAAGGGGGAGGAGGGTGACAATGGGGGGAAAAGGAGAAACATCTGTAACAAAAATAAATTAATAAAAAATAAAAATTAGAAATCTTAAAAAAAAAACTTAAGGACACAGGATATTGAAAATATATATATATTAAAAAGAGTTCAGGGGGCATGTTATTTTTTTCTTCTTAAATTACCATATACTTAAATTAAACTCATTTCTTATTTTTCTTCTAACTAGCATTTATTGGACAGCTACTGTGCCAGGCCCAAGCGCTATGTTCTGGGCACTAAGGAAGTAAAAATGAAGAACATAGCAGAGCCTTTACTTTCATGAAGCATATATTCTGTTGGAGAATGAAAGAGAATAAACAACTAAAGCAAACAAACAAGGAGTTATAACTCTATAATAGAAATACAAATTAAACAAATTGATGTGAGAGAACGTAACTGAGGTCTTACTTTAGACTGAGTTGTCCAGAAAGACTCACTGAGGAGGTGATATATATTCTGAGACCTGAATGACAAGAAGTAGCCAGTCATGCTCAGGCTGTGAGCATTCCAGGCAGAGAGAATAACTAAGGTAAAGGACCTAAGTTCCTCTGAGAGTGGCTTGTTCTCTTATGGAACTGAAGGGTCTCGTTCCCTTCTGTGCATCAAAGCCCAATCAAATGAGGACAGAAATTTGCACCAAAGAAAATAAAGGTTTATTTAAGAAAATGGTGCCAAGCCTGGAGTCACAGATGAACTTGTACTCTAAGACCTGGCCTTGACGGATTTAAGGGGATGGGTTACAAAGGGGGAAAATCATTAATCATGGTGACTTAGGATCGTGGTCAGGGTCGTGGTCTTTATTGATTGGTCAATGCTGGGCTAGGGAGTTGATGCTCATGGTGTCTGGTCTGATGTCAGCCATGTCATCATTCTGTCTGGTTTTTCAAGGATGTGGTTGGTGAAGTTCAGATTTTCTGGGCCTGGAGCTAAAACACAACTGAAGCCTAGATGTTATCTTTAGTTTGACCGAAACTCTGTCTCTCTGGTCCACAGACCCAAGGCTTTGTTCCTAAGACTGTTTGATGCTGACCAGAACCTGGCTGTCCTGTGGGCTTAATGATTAAAGGAATGGACATGCCAGAACAGAGGGAGGCAGGGGAGTTAGGGTGCTGGATGAGGCCAGTTTGGATCAAAAGGAAAGAAATGAGAAAAGGTCATACTAAAGAAATGAAGTTTTGTGTGGTTACAGCTCCAGGGGCCCTGCTGGAGCACAGTGCATGAGGGGGAAGTGGAACAAAGTACCTTGAATACACGGAGCTTCAGATGCCCATTAGATGCCCAAGAGGAGATGCGTCTAACACACAGGTGCTTTTCAAACTTTAACAAGCATATGAGTCCTGTCAGGATCTTGTTAAAAATGCAGATTGTGATGTAGTTGGTCTGGGGTAGAGCCCATGATTCTAAAAGAGGGAACATCTGTAATACTTTCAATAATAAGATTTTTTTTTTTAAGAAGAATTCTAGGGGATTTTAGATACAGGAACAGAGATAATGCAAATACCTGGAAACCTTAATTAAATGTGAAAGACTAAGTGTTTGAGGCTATGAGGGAGCAAGAATCTAAAGTGGACGGGTTTTACTAACCCTACACGTTGGACACAGGGGACCAATGGTACCTCTTTGGTGGTTTTCTCCTTGGTGGTTTCCTCACTTTCTGATGTTGTTCTTTTTTAAAAACATTTTTTAAAAGATAATTTTAAACAAAAAGATTCTGTATTTCTCAAAATGTTCCAAGTGATGACAACCCTGCTGGCCTTGAAACACATTTTGACTAGTGGGATAGAGACAATTTTTATTTTTATTTTTTAATACATTTTTTAAATGTTTTTATTAATTTTTTTTTTTTTGAGAGAGAGAGATAGAAACATCAATGTGAGAGAGAAACATCAATCAGCTGCCTCCTGCACAGCCCCTACTGGGAATTGAGCCCAAAACCCAGACATGTGCCCTGACAGGGAATCGATCTGGGACCTCTCAGTCCATAGGATGACATTCAGTCCACTGAGCCACACCAGCCTAGCTATGCGATTTTTATTTGTGAGTCTATAGTGAAACACAAAGGAGAGAAGGAGGAAACAAAAAAATTAAAGAGGTTGCAGGACATGGGGTAGAACAGTGCCCCCTAAATCAAAGGTACTTCAAACAGGTGGGAATGAACAGGGGTAAATATAGCCTGAGGGCAGAGGAGTAGACTTGGGTTTAGCAAGTAACAGGCCCTGGAAACCTTTCTTTCGTGGAGGAACTTCAATTCTGCTCTGAGTGGATTTCAAGCTTTACAATTCTTCTGAAGCCCTCCCTACACCCCCCAACTCTAATGGCTGAAGACTTTCCTGAATAAAATAGAGACTAATTAGCAGGATCAACTAATTTCCCCTTAAAATCTATACCCCTCAAATTGAAAACTTTCTATTTCTCTCTTCTTCCTGTATCAAAGATACCGGATATAGATCCTTGCTTAGGGTTGTTACCTCATCTGCCTTCAATTTTGCAACTGTCTCACCATAAAATGTGTTCATATTTTATGGTTTTCTTCCCCCACCATTTCCCTGATCTGTTCAAAGTCACCAGTGACTTTGTTTGGTCTGTCCCAATGGTCTATTTCCCACATAAGTCGGAGTTTAAAGAAAGAGCATCTGATGATATTCTGCCCAATGCAACATGAGAAAAAGTTTGGGAGGGGGTGAGGAAATACTCCCCCATTAAAAAATAGACATTCACAGATAGTACGATTGAAGGCCTGGGGTGAGGTGGGGGTTGGGGGGAGGGGGAAAGGGGAGGAGGATGGGGACATATGTAATACTCTCAACTATTTTTTAAAAAGGAGTATGTGTAGAATGTGAGGCCTGCCAGTGGTACTACAGTCTTGCAACTCTGAGGATCTGGAGCCTGAGGTGACCTTGAGACAGGAAAAGCAGGAGAATGGGGAGAAATTTTTTGCTTATAACATAATTGAACCACAGAGTTAAATGATGGTGGAAAAGCAATATTTCTGAAATATTTGAGATAACTTTTGTTTTAAGCCTTTTGAGTTAACGTTTTGTATTCTGTGCACGTCAGAGCAGACAGCTGATATTCTTGCCATAGCAGAATGTGTCCTATCCGAGCAGCTCAAAGGCAGAAAATACTGTTTCCCACCTTCCACCCCTTGCCAACCCCTTCCTCCCTATCTCTATATCTCCAAAACTATTCATTAACTTTCTGGTCTTCCTCAAACAATTTGCAGATGATTATTTGTATTCACAGCAATCCTTCACTTGCCTATTACTTCAGTTCAGACTTCTGACTGGTACCCAAGTCTTAGTATTTTATGTCTTCTTTAGATTTGTGCTGGTCGTGATACTTGTGGCTTATTTATTGAATGCTAAATAATCTGGGACTCTTATATCTGGAGTTCATCTTTTTGAAGTTATGGAATGCAAATGAATAGTCATATGAGTGCAGCTAAAAGAGCATTTATCAAACTTTACAGTGATCGGAATAAATAACATAAAAGGGCATTCAGAATTTTCTCAGAAATATCTCACCTGTGAATTTCACAAAATTTCTATTTTTCAGTGACTTGGCCTTCAAGACTCAGTCTATAATAGGTCATCAACACATACATGCGATAAAATGTATCACACATTCTAGAAAGGATATTTTCCTTGATTTAAGGGCAGATGTCATAAAAGATTATTTTGACATGCATGTTAGTAAAGGTCACAATTGCTTTGCTGTTTCTAAGCCTTTCCCCAAGGCTAACCCTGGTATGGGTTTATATGTGGGTGGGTTACTTGGGTGGGTCCTGCAAAGATTCCAAGTTTTCCTGGTTAGTTGAAATATAGCTTTAGGGGGATTCTGCCTGTGGACTCTGGGCAGCTTTATGTGATTAGGTAATTTTTTTTTCTCCCTGAAGACCAGAAAAGAAACTTTCTTTAAGCTAGCAGAGGGCTTTAGGTGGTTTGGGTGGAGAAAGGATAACAAATACTCAAAACAAACTTTCTCTTGGTGAGTGTGATTCGGAAGCATCAAAGTATTCCCAGAAATGATCAATCGACAGACTGATGTGTGTGCTTTGTAAGTGTGCTAGGCTGTACCTCAGGTTTCTGACGACTTGCTCTGCTTTTTAGAGAGTCTGTGCTTTTTATTTCAAAACAGCCAAGTTTTGCCCTTAGCTGCTTCTATAAGCAGTTTGCATCAACAGATGTTTTTCCAAATATCTCAAAGGTGAAATCATCACAGTTCCGTAAGAGAGGAAAAGGCCATCTCAGAAAATGAGGTGTATATTCCTGCTAGGCACAATCAGGGTAGGTGTCCCATGACTGCCCCAGTGCACAGGGCTGTGTTCTTTGTGAAGGGAGAAGCACAGGGGATATGCGACAGGTAGATCTGCAAAGAGCTGCAATTTTGTTTGCTCCTGGCACTGCTCCCACCCAGAAACACTAACCTGAATGCAAAGAGTTGCTCAGTCCTCTGCATTACAAGCTCCTGCTCTACCAGCTATGGAAACTAGGATGAGCTGGCCTCCTCCATGGAAATATGGTTTGGTTTTGTCAATTACCACTATGTTTCCCTCATGATTATTTTCTTAGTGTATATCTTTAAAATTAACTTAGTTGTCATCAGTGCTTCTCTTATTTTATTGAATTCCTTTTCATTTCAATGCTTTAATGAATATTTAATAGAAAGTCCACAAAGCTCACATTCATATTTCAAGTTATATTCAAATTTATTCAAAGATAAGATCACCCAATATTATTGGAGAAGTCTACATAAATAATAGAACTGATGTTTTAGACCCGCATGTAATAATACTGTCTCCATATTATTTGCATAGGTTACAGAAATGTTTTTCTTAACATAGTCATCCTGTTCCTCTTCTCAACTTGATATATTAATTTTTGCTATTTCTGGCAATTTTTTCCAGTACGAAAGATAACATTTTAGCCACTTCAACTTTAAAAATAACCATAAAAAAGTCAATAAAAAAGATGTGATTTAATCAAAGTACCCTGAATCAATGGAAAACAGTTTATTTCATGAATTAAAAATGGGCTTAATACACATTCTCAGGATCACAATGACATCTCCTCAGGCAATTTGGAAGTGATCTGAAAATTACGAACGTGGTTTATGGTACATGGATCAATCTATTCTCATCACTGCAATTTAGACAGCCAGATGAATGCTGTGTCTTCTGTTTCTCAACAGTTGAGTAACACCATGCTGGTTCTTACTATAACCGATGAAAGAAAAAGTATGGTAAACTGGAAGCATGTAACAAACATGGGAGGTCGTAATATGCTTCCAGGATATGGCGTCTTGCCATTGACCACAGCCTCTTGGAACAAGATAAAGTCATTGAAATAGTTAACAGATGTTAGCCATACTTGACATGTAGAAGTTCTATTGCTAACAATTATGTAGGGTCGGCTGGAGATCTGGCGCTTGGTTCATAATTTAACTGACTTGGCAAATGGGAAGTTGAGATCCAGAGGCATAACGCATGATAACGAGGCCACACACTTCGCACACTATGCAGGGCCCTTAAACTACTGACAGTATGTGCACTGTGCTAAGCCAGCTTGATTAAGTATTTCACACAGTATTTGATAGTTAGCAAAATCTGAAGTCAATTTTCACGAATACTACATTAAGAAGTTATTTCTGTAAGAGTCAAAGAGTAGACTTTTCTCCATGTTCAAAGGCATGTCTACAAACTTTATTATTTAGCTTCAGCTTGCAGTTTACCTGGTGACTGCTCTTACTTTATGTTGACATCGAAATGTGTCCAGTTATACTCTTTTGAAAAGCATCTCTTTTTTCCTGCCACTCTTGTCTATTCCTTCACATTTCAGAACAAGTTGACAGTAATGATGTTTAGATGAGTATCTGTAGCTGAAATTGATCTTCTCAGCCTTAAGTCACAAAGTCATTCATGTTAAGCACTGAAGGAGGCTTGTGCTACTTTAGAGTTTGTGGTTTTATTCACAGCCTTGCAAATAAAGTCACCAGCTTCCATCACTTTGTAAAGATTCACACCCTGGTAATCAGAGGGGAAGAGGGTTTTGGGAGGAAGAAGACAAAACAGATTCCTTTTAATTGTATTAATAGTTACTTAATCATTTAACATTACTAAAAAAATATTGCTCGTTACTGATTTGGGGCAAGCTTAGTTTTCATGAACCACAAAAGTCAACATTTTAGATTTTTCTTCTTTATTAAAACCTATCTTGAATTTGACCCTTGTATAAAACCACAGGCTGGCCATAACTGAATAAATCAGTGTAATTCAGGTTGGTATCTGAATTTTAGAAAGGACAATAATGAAAGTAGAAACAATCTATAAAATATCAGTAAAGGGCAATTAAAATAATAATGGTTTGGAGGAGTATATAGATAAGGACTTAGAAAAAAAATACCCCTTTACTATACAAAGAAAGAAACTTGATAAAGCTATAAGAAATACAGGAAATTTGAATGTATACTTTTTCAAACCATATTTAGAAACATCATTAAGGGTATGCTATTGAAAGAGGTAGCTGTAGGTCAAATGAAATGAATAGTATTTAATAAATATCTGAACTTGTTTGCCTGAGAGGTTGTACTGTCTGAAAACTTGGGTAAATCCATGTATGACAGGCAGTAGAGTATGAAGGCCAGGTTCAAGGCATGCTCCTCATCTCTAGGACTAGGTATAACAAAAGGTCACCATGAAGGTCTCCACCCAGCACCTTTACTGTCACTGGGGGAGGCAAAGCATTCGGTGGATTAACCAGAGATTTTCACTCATGTAGCATTTCATAAACTCCTATGTCCTCCCTCAATGTGGACTAGAAACAACATGGACTTAAAATCGAACAGATTCAACTCCCTTGCTATTAAGGAGTAGTTTTTAACATTTATGTGAGTCTGTAATTTTCTTAAAATAGATAAGAATAAACAATCAGGGGCTTTTTATAACAGTGGTCATAAGGAGATCATCATTCTAATATGCCCAATTAAAAGCTAGCCAAGAAAAAAATATACCCCATTACTTCTCTCCCTCTCAATCTCTCTTTTTAAAAATGTTTTTACATTGATTTTAGAGAGAGAGGGAAAGTTACAGAACATGAATTGACACATATTAAGCATCATCTGAGTTCAATAAAATCATGAAATCTCCAAGAAAAGATCTATTGCTCTTCTATTTCTGTCATGACGATACATTTCTAATAGAAATGACTAAGCTACTTTGTAAATAACATTTATTGTAATCATAGAAAATAGCCAATAGCATTTGGTGTTTAGTAGTGCTTCATGATATCAATGGATGTTAGTGAGCATCTCTATGTAACAGGCAGGGAGTATGAATAAGCTGCAATAATTGCTCTTTGGCTGCAGGGGGAGCTAGACACAGAAATAAGATCATTCTACATACAACCTTACTGTAGGGGGGTTCAGAGGCAGCGGCAAATAGGGTAACATGGAGGCACAAAGGAGAGGAACCTAACTGGACGGGCCGGTGGATAGGCAGGGAGCTGCTGGAAGAAGAGTTTTTGAGGATGGTGGTGCCTCACCCTCAGGTGCTATCAAGTATGGGGAGTACGGCCTTTCCAAGGGCTGTGAAACCATGAGGTGAGGAATGGAATGGTGCAGAAATGAAGACTGCAGGCAAGTTTGGTGTTCCAGGAGCATCCATGTGCACAGAGAGACGAGAGACGGAGAACGAAATTTCCATTTTGTAATCCAGACGGTGCTTTATATCTCGAAAACATTATGAACTTCTAATCATCTGTGAACTGTTTTTCTTGCCTTTTATATTTAAAAAAAATGTATCTGCTTTATAGACTAAATAAGTCATGTTCACAAGCATGTGGCAAAACAAGCTGCTGATTTGGGTGGATGTTATTGTAGAGCATGTGACTTTTCAGGTACCACTTGTAAAGAGACTGCTTGTCGCCCAGTGTCTCCTGTGCTGAGTATTACTAAGCTCTGCTTCTCCACTGACCATTGTAAATGTGCCCTGGGCTCTTTTCCAGAAGCCCCAGTTGTCAGTGGGATCTCCATTTCCTCCAAGGAAAACATCTATAAAAAAACAAAACAAAACAAAACAAAAAAAACCCAAAGCTGGGAAAACAATAACCATAACGGCAAAGACACAGGATCTAACACAGGATCTAATTCACAAAGTGTGTAAAACCAAATCAGATAAAACATTAAAAAAAAAAAGTACTTGGAGGTCATGAAACACTATAAAAATGTGAAATGGTAGCATTATTGGTGATTGAACTCTAGCAATAAGTTACTTTATAAAGCTCCCCAAAGATTTTTATTGTATTTTCCCACTGTGCATTTTAGCAAATAGCAGAAGTACAGTAAAACTTTGACCTAAAAATTGCTTCCCAATTCTGAGACGCATTCCAATTTGGATCTGCCAGGAATGCATGAATATTAAAATATGTAAACTAACTTACCGTATTGAGCCCCAGGCCATTGAGCATATATATCAAATCCTCGGTGGCTACGTTTCCAGAAGCACCTTTTGCGTAAGGGCAGCCACCTAATCCGGAGACTGCAGAGTCCACCACGTTGATCCCCATCTGAAAAAGAAACCAAAACACCAGGGCTTCAATATTTCTGGCATCTAAAGTGTTGCGTTTCTATTTAACCTGCTCCAAAGGGCAAATAAGCAAAATCTGAACCCATTACCCAAACATTCACTTACCTACCTACTGCTACAACAGTCCTTGGGGTATTGATTTATTTTCTGAATAATATCATTTTTTTAGGCTAACAAACTCTGTTGAGGATCTCGGGGAACTAGAATACTCGTAGATCAACTTTAGGATGGTGTTTTCATTGGTAACAGCACATTTTTAGTTGTTTTTTTGTGAGGGGGTGAAGCCTGAGGTAAGAATAATTTACACCTAGGCTGTATACATTCATCAACCCCAAATTTCAAGTTTTATCCTAAAAACACTATATAAACAACATGGAATATTTCTAACATACCAACACAAAATCACGATGCCTTAGAACTCTGGTGGTGGTGGTGGTGGTAGTGTTGCCGTGTTTGAAATACAATCTTGGTGGGCTCAATTCACCCAGTCTTTACTAAACCATTATTATTGTTGTTGTTATTATTATTATTATCATTTTTAGAGAGAGTGGAAGGGAGGGAGGTAGAGAAAGATCAATGTTGAGAGAGACACTCCGATTGGTTGCCTCTCACACAGCTCTGGTCAGGGCAGGGGAAAGCTACAACCCAGCCACATGCCCTTGACCAGAATCAAACCCGAGACCCTTCCATCCAACAAGGGCTGATACTCTAACTGCTGAACCAAACTGGCCAGGACGTGAGCCATTAGTTTACACACAAAACCCTGCTGCTTTGGGAGAAGTGAAGAAATATTTAAAAGGCAAGACATCCACTACTGATAATAGCGCCAGCTCACATTTATTAGATCCTTACTAAGTGCTGGTTATTATTCTTCACACCTTACAAGTATTAACTCGCAATCCACAAAAATCCACGAGGCAGACGCTCTTCTATAGCTCTAAATCACAGATGAAGAAACTCAAGAACAGAGGGATCACATAGTTTGTCCAAGGTCACCTCTGTCTTCAGAGAATTCACATTCTGTAGTGATCTGTGGCCTCTGAACAGTCAAGTTGGTACATGTTATGTGTCGGGACATCAGAGGTGGAGGGGGAAATCTGTGTGTGCTGGAAGACATGAGCACAACAGAGTCTGAAAAGAGCCCTGGAGATGAGATTTGAATAACAGGAGAAGAGAGGCAGACATATCATTCTTCTGTGAAAGATGATAACTGGGTAATGGAAAGCTACCAGGAGGCCATATCTGATTCACTCCTGGGCATTAAAGAAAAAGGAACATGACCTCATATAAAATGAGAAGCACCTGAAAGCAAGAGCTCGCAGCCAACCTGCTAGATCAGCAGTTCTCAATCACAGAGTCAGAATCCCCATGCCCAGAATGCTAGATCCCCAGAGTTTCTGATTCAGGAGGTCTTGGCTGAAACCCGAGAGTTTGAATTTTTAACAAGATCCCAGATGCTGCTCTCACTGCTGCTCTGGGGATCACTCTTTCCTTTTTCTTTCCTTTATTAATAACCCTTTTATATTAGAATGGTTTGAGACTGTCAGAATACTTGTTAAGATAGCACAGATCATTCCCATATATTCTGTACCCAGTTTCCCCCTTGTTAACATCATCATCATTACAGTATAGTTGTCACAAGTAATGAACAAATATCAGTATGTTATTATTAACTAAAGTCCATACATTATTCAGACTTTCTTAGTCCTCCTTCTGTTCCAGGAACTCGTTCAGGACATCACATTGAATTTAGTATTCTTGTCTCCTTAGACTCCTCTGGACTTTGGTAGTTTCGCAGACTTGCTTCCTCTTTGTTGACTTGGACAATTTTGAGTACTAGTGCTTGTCAGGTGTTTTGTACTATGTCCTTCAGTATTGGTTTGTTTGATTAATGTTTGTTTTTACTCATAGTTAGACTGGAATTCTGGAGCTTTGTGAGGAAGATGACAGAGGTGATTTTTAATTCCTCACATCCAGGGTATTGTGTGCTGTTATGATTTATTAAAAATATATATATATTTCGTCATTAAGATGACCAAAGAATATTTCTCATATTTGGTCTTCCATGGTTCCTGAATCAGAATGCACCTAAAACCCTTGGAGTTCCCTAAGTGCTGAGAGTTATAATGGAGTCTTTTGTCATGTTAATGAGGTGACATTAGGATCTCACCTATGGATGGGGGTTGGTGGTTCAGTGGAGTCACCATGGGATTAGAGGGTTGGAACTTTCAGCCCCACCCTTGTAGGTAGAAAGGAGGCTGGCGGTTGACTTAATTGCCTATGGTCCATGAGTGTGGAGAGCTTCTGGATTGGTGAATGTGTGTGGGAGAGGAATACAATTGCAGAGAGTATGAAGCTTTGTGTCCTTACCCATACCTTGTCCTATGCATCTCTTCCATCTGGCTGTTTCTAAAGTATATCCTTTTATAATAAACTGGGGATCTTGTACATAAAATATTTCTCTGAATTCTGTCATTCTAGCAAATTGATTGAACCCAAGGAACAGGCTGTGAGAACCTCTGATTTATTGACAGTCTGTCAAAGTACAGGAAACAACCTGGACTCGTGACAGGCATCTGAAGTTCCAGAAGGGAGTTGTGGGAATATCTAATCTGTATCTGGTTGGTTAGCAGCATAGATGATAACCTGGGCTTGCAACTGGCATCTAAAGGTAGGAAATGCAGGCTTGTAGGACTGAACACTTAAACTGTGGAATCTGATTCTACTTGTGGGTAGACAGCATCAGAATTAAGTTGAATGGTAGGACACCAGCTGGTATCTATAGAATTGTTGGCTTGGGTGGGGAAACCTCCCCACAGCCCCCCATTAGAATTGAGTTCAGAAACCCAAATAGTGGACTGTCGAAATAGTTTATGACTGATGACATTAGCCTTTATCACCTGGCTGAGGTAGTGTTGGCCAGGTCCCTGCCCTGGGAAGCCCCACTCCCTACTTCCCATACTGTATTCTTAGGATAAAAGTCACTATGTGCAGCTCATGCTTAAGGAGTGGACAATATCGACATAAATTATGTGGAATTCTCCTGTATGGGAGATTTGTCTGTTCTCCCATGTTATGTTTTCAAACATTTGTTTATACCGTAGGGACTTACAGGTATTTATGTTTCACTTCAGGTTATAATCCAATATTACTTTATATATGGTGCTGCTCAAGTTGTTTGAGATGTGGCTATTGGGAGTTCTTTCTGCTGGTTCCTGTGTTCCTTTGACAAGGCAAGGGGACTGTGCTTCTTAAACCACTCTTCTAGATTCTCCCTTTTGAGACTTAAGAGATGTTTACTAAGGCTCACCAGGACAGAACCATAGTCAAAAAGCCCTGGATGGCTTTGGGACCTAAAACAAGTTTACAAATATAAATCTGTTTGCTTCTGCACCTTCATTTCTCCTGACTATACTCCTCAACATGGGAAGATCTCAATAGTTCTTCTTCCATAACCACAGCTTCTTTTGAATAATGATCTGACAAGGTCACTCATATTCAGGTGTTAACAAGTGCTAAAGTGCTAGTCCACTTAGAACAATCTATCTAATTAGCTGTGAATCAAAATAATAGGTGTAAGAACTTACACGCCAGGAGTGAAACTTGGGGCATTATCTGATAGTTGGGAAAGACTGGCTCAACTCAGAGTCTGTCATGACATCACGTAGGCAGAGCAATTCTTGAGTTACAGGCTAAAATCTAATAATTCAGTAGAATTTAATCTATCCCTCACAAAGACAGACGTTTTGGTGGTTCTCCATCCTGGCTACCCATTACAATCACCCTGGGACCTTTCAAAGTGAATACCCAAACTTTTCCCCAAACCAGTGAAATCACAATTTTTGTCTGCGAATGAGGTCAGGCATTGCTATTTCTTTAAAGCTCCCCCTGGTGATGTGTGTGTGTGTGTGTGTGTGTGTGTGTGTGTGTGTGTGTGTAACTAGGTGTGGGAACCCCTGAGGCAGAGATTCCCATTCATCTGTCCTTTATCAGTCCTGCGGTCTGAGTCAGCTTTAATTGTCGAGAAGCTCGGTACCATGGGGCAGTGAAGAGTTAAGCATGACTGGTTTACTTTTCAAGGAAACCGGGTTTTGAAAGAAGACCCAAACAAGTAAGAGGTAGCAAAAGTCAGGAGTAACAGTATGATAGGTGACAGGTGTCTTCAGCCTATGGAATCCACATGTCATGGTCCTTTTCCCACTACTGAGGATGGAGGCTCTGTAACCACAGGGCACAGAAGGGACACTTGTTACCTTGTCAAAAGAACACAATCTTAATTGGCCTTTTGGGAGGTAATGAAAAAACAAAAGTCACTCTTCCTTTGTACCTAAAGGCCCTATTGAGTGTAACTAATGTTCCCTATTGGGCTAGCATGAAAGGATTATTCATGATAAAAGCCACCTGAGTCGAAAGAGAGGCACAATAAATAATGAATGTCAGAGTACAGCAAACTTAAATAACAAGTGAAGGAAGGAAAACATTCAATCTCACATTAAATCAAAGACAAAGGCAAACTAAGACACTATGATATTTTACACTTCCAGTTTGAAAAGATTATTAGCAATGAAATAGTATAGAGCCACAGAATATGAAAAAAAGAAACTAAAACTTCGGCAATATGGACAAATCTCACAAACAAAAGTTTGAATGAAAGAAGTCAGGAGCGAACGAAGACATACATTATGATTCCATTGAGATAAGTTTTAAAATAGATAACTATTAATGCTGTTAGAAGTGAGGATAATAGTTAACCTCTGACATGTAAATAAAAAATGGGCACAAGGAGAGCTCTTCAGGGTGATGGCAACATTTCATTTCTTGAACTGGGTTGGTTAAACCAATATCAGTTTGTGAAAATTCTCATGAGTTTGAGCTTATGAATTGGCCAATTTTCTGTGTGTACATTAGACTTTGATGAATATCAATGACAAAAACAGTGTGGTTGACACTTCAGGTAAACAGAAAACTTAAACTAGTAGGAAAATAAATGGTAATTTCTTTCTGGCGAGCAATTAATCAGTAATTAGTCTTAATTGTCATATCCATCATCCCAGTAATTCTTATCAAAAAGTCCTTCCAAGGAATAGTCCACAAATCCTAAGTAAATAGAGGGTGGGCAAAAGTAGGTTTACAGCTGTGAAGATGTAAAACAGAATTTATTTTTGTATTATTATTTATTAATTATTGTATTATTTTCCATACCAACAACTGTAAACTTACTTTTGCCCACCCCTGTAATAAGAGTAATATATATTATATATATTTTGAATGTGTATGTGTTATACATGAAACACACCACACACACATATATCTATATATAGATTTATCACAGTAAATTTTATAAAAATTTGAAAGCAATTAAAATATCTATAAAATGAAATAATTTAAATTAATGATGGTGCAGCTATAAAGTGGAATGATAAATGCTATGTAAATGCATAGTTAAGGAAAAGAAACAGGTTAGAATTGTATATAGATTGATGATCACATTTTCCCCCAAAAAACAGGATTTGGATGGCACACCAAATGCTAACGGTGGTGATCACTGTGTGGTATGATTATAGGTAATTTCTTCTGTTTTCATTCGTTAGTATTTGTTTTCCAAGGCTCCTGCAATGAATGTTAATTACTATACATATAAATATATATATAAAAAAAAAGGTTCTGCAAACTTCAGTCTGCTGAAGAATGATAGTAAATAAATGAGAATGAGCACAAATAAATCCAAGACTCTGAATTTCTTCATTGTTTTGCATCTCACTGATCTCTCCAGGGTCTAGGACTGCAGGGCTCTTCTGCATACCTGGTAAAGGCAGACATGATCTGGGTGAAAGGCTCCCTGGACAATGGGCTTTTCTCTTTCCTGATATCAGACTAGCTCTAGACGTGGATTCTCTTTCAGTAAGCTCTTCACAAATTAATTGAATCAATTCTAAAAGCAATATGTGGATTTAAAGTTTAAACAAGCAAATTTAAAGAGAATTTATTAAAGTCTACATTACCTGTGAGGAAGAATATTAAGATAGTAGTTCCATTTAAAGTCTCTCAAAACACACAAAATAATACTTTACAAATATGTCTTTTTATGGAATATCTCCTAAATTCTGCCCTCCATTAAATGTGCAATTCTATTCCCCAGAAACAACGATCTTCTCAATGGATAATTGTCTTACTAAGTAAGACAACTTGATTTTACTAAGCATGTTTTTTTCTACATCTACTTCCTTATCCCATTAGAAACCACAGGTAATAGGAGGTAAACAAGTTCTTAACAGGGTGAGAAGAAAAACATTATTTCTTCTTTTCATCAATTCTGTATGGCAAACAAGGGAATGTATTTGTACTTTATTATTGAAACCGTGGTATTAAAGTAAAAGCCATTACATGTACTACATAACATCATATATTTGAAAATAATCAATAGGCTGATGCAATCCTACAAGAGGTTACCTGCATTAAACGATCATTCTTAGTGAGACACTCCCTTTCCCCCTTCTCCAGACATACAGCACTACTTTCAGACTTTCAGGTTCCTGGGGGTGTCCGTGTTCACCCAAGTACAAGCAGTGTTTTTCGCCATGTAATGCACAAACAAAGCCTTTGTTTTTGTGTTGAAGGAAAGTACATCTTTAGATGAGTAACCACATGGTGGCAATGTAGCTTCAAAATCCACCTAGTTCAAGCCAAACATTTACAACTCCATGGTGTTCCAGCGCTAGATAATGGCAAGCACGTAAATAAATAGCTTTTTGTAATTCAAATAAATATTTTTCCTTTAAAATGAGAAAACATTTACAAATGGTGTATAACACGAACTGTCACTGGATGTATTCAGTATATGTTTTATTCTTCCTTTAACTCGAACGTGCTTTTTAAGCCTGTTCTATGTGCCAGGGACTTAGAATACATACAAAGTCCTGTACACCTCATGAAACTAAGCATTAGAAAGTAAAATGACTATATGTTTTGTCTGTCACTGAGAAGTAGCTTATTATTGTCAAATGAGAAACAATTCTCTTTAGAGCTCAGGGAACTAATTCTCCATGAAACAAAATAAACCCGGAACTTAAAGGATGGAGGTGTCCTTGGCTCCCATTTTCCGCAAAGCTCATGATTTAAGCGATTAACCCAGTTACCCAGACTAGGACGAACCTGGTGAGTTCATTTAGTATGCTCCATCTGCTTGAGCTCTCCAAATATGTGGCTGGACTGAAGCACTGAGGAAAATGGATAAAATACTAGTGGCTGCTTTTTCTGGAAAATGAAAAATTGCATGTAGATAGGTCATGAATACACTGCTTTGCACTACAGCCTTGGGCGAGGTCTGAGGTCTGAGGAGCACTAATTTTGTATGGTGCTTGGATGCCCAGACCGGGCTGACATGCTAACTAAGTGAAAAGTACCATCTTGACTTTTTCTTGGTGCTGTCAGATCCTACTATTTCCCCAAACAGAACCGAGGATTACAATAAGAGGAGCAAAAAAAAATCATTCTGCAAAATATTTAATAAAATCTAAATTTTATGTACTGAGGATACTAAGGTCTCAAGGGACATAGACAATTTTGGTAATGCTGTTTTTTGAAATGACAGCTACTTTCTTTACCTTTGAAGATCAAATGTTATTTAAAAATCTGTAATATATTTAATTTAATTTTTTAAATTTATTTATTTTTGTTACAGATGTTTCTAGATTTAATTTGAAATAAATTTTCTGATAGTGGAAAATATTCATATTTGGGCTTAAGTTACTCAGGGGGAAAAGTCAAATATTCATGGAGAATAAAGTATTTAAAAAGATGCTCATTTTTCTAGTGTATTCTCCTCAGCTTGCTCCTCATAGCCAATAATGCCTTCCAACAGACGACTCCAATTATCCATACATGAAGCACTGCTCTCTTCCAGGGGCCAGGCCATCACCAATGGGTTGCAGTTCTCTTCCCAATAAGTTCAGATCTTGCCTTGAGATGCTTCTCAACCAGCACTCTAAATAGTTACTGTGTATTGAGTTATGGTACCAGCTTAGAAAGAACCCTATTTGCTATTCATATGCATTGTGAACATAAGATCATGCTACACAAGCCACAGATAATGAACAGTTAGCATACATGAATAAAGCCCGGTACTTGCATAAACTGAAGCACATACCATGACTGGTATATAAATAATGACAGTCATAAAGACTGCTGTTGGACGATGACGAAGTAATCCCCTGGTGATTGATTAAGATGAGAGATGTCATATGAAAGTATTAGTAGAGAGGTTTTCCTGTACACTTCATTTCTCCGTGTCTTACCACATCCAGTGAGATATTCTTACCTTCATTTAGCATATTTCAAACTGAGATAGAGATGAGAGTGTGTATGCAGAAGGGGTGGTGAAAAAGTATAATAGAAGGAAAAACAGATAAGGAGATTCTCAATTTCAGTAACACTGAGAAGATAAATACTACTAGTGAACATTTATCAAATGCTTCTTTTGTCGTAGGTATTGCACCACATGCTTCCCATGTGACAGAACCCCACAAAATCAATGTGAAGGGAATAGTAATACATGCTTAGTTTACTGATGAGGAAACAGGTTCAGGGAGAGCAAGTGCCATTTCCTGCTTCATACAGTTAGTGGGACACAGGAATGATGCAAACCCGGTCTAATAACGTGGGCTACTGCCCAATATTAATAGTTCCCATTTAATAAGCACTGACCACATGCCAGACACATTACAGAACGTGGACTATTTCATTTGATTGCGAACTAGGAAGAGAGCATTGACAAATCAAAGGATTGCATTTTCTCATGTCTGTCTTAAACTTTCTGAAACGTTTCTATACAACTTAGCAACATTATCAAGAGACTTGAGAAAATAAATGCCTGTTGTCCCAGTGACAGTATTTCTAGGAAGCTAACCTGAGAAAATAGCCCAAGATGTTAACAGGTTTATGTTCACGGATGGATGCTCTTTGTAGCATTGTTTATAGCAGTGGAAAAAGCCCTAAGTTAAATGTCCAGCAAGAGGGAAATGGTGAACACATTATGTAAGGTAAACCATTATGAAACAATTAAATATTTTCAAAGAATATTTAATGGTATGAAAAATGATTAAAGAAAATTGAAAATTAGCAGGATGCTATGTTTGGTGGGATTTGTGTTTCTAGATTTTTAAAAAATCTATGCTATAGAATATGTATATATAAATCTATTGTATACACACACAGTCATGTAATTAGGACAAATGGACCTTATTTTAAAATGTATATTCTTCTTTCACAATCATTCCCTCTTCCTACCACTAGAATACCCCCCAAAGTAGACTGGCCTTGCTCTATTTTCTCATTTCTTGGATTCAATTCAAATTCTACAGATGATTCCTCTCAGAAGCATCTCCTTTTGTCTGTTCTTGAGTGGATATTGCCTCTACACTTCTTTAGTAGCCATCCACTCTCTCTAATCTAATGGCACAAAATATTTGGACCAGTTGTGATAATAAGACCACATTAAAAAAAATAGTTAAAGAAGCAAGCAATATATATTAGCTTCATGAGGCTAGGAACTTCACTGTCTCATTCATATATCTCAATATATGGCATAATACCTAGAAAATAAGTTACTATTCAAATTTAAAAAAATAATTGAACAAATGATATGCATAGAAAAATAATGCATGAAATGTCAAGACCTGGGTGCAAGTATGTCTATACAGGGTAATGAATTAACTTGATCCAATTCAATTGGAGACACAGAACTAAATAATAAGGATACCACAATAAACAAAGCATGTCAGTGGATCATGATCTATTGTGTTTGCTCCCTAAACCTTAATCTTTTAGAAGTGCCTCATCATAAAGATGGGTTTCTAGAGCCTGTTTTTGGTTTGCTCACTGACTTTTTATTTATTCTGGCTGCAGCTGATTGGACCTACATTGGGTCAGTCACAGAGCCCTCCCCTGGAATTTGAGCAGAGGCAAAGACAGAATCCATCATTCCCAGAGGTGAGATGTACAGCAGATAACTATGAACAATCTTTTTTCTTTTCTTTTCTTTTTTTTTTTTTTATGAGCAATTGGGAGCAAAGAAATCCAATCTGTAGTGAAAGGTACAATGAAGCATAGTCAAATCAGAGCAATGCCACCTGAATTCCACACAGCTTTTCAGCCCCTCCTGAGGTCTAGCTTTAATTTCCTCCCTACCTTTGTTTTTAAAATAACATTTAATGAGAGCTGTGCCAAATGCATTTAAACCACACAATAATCCAGGAAGTAAGTACTATTATTATGATCCTCATTTCATAACTGAGAAAACTGAGCCACAAAAATGTTTAATATAATCATACAGACTGTCACATATCTGGTAAGTGGTGAAAGCTGAAATTCAGAATCAGGTGTAAAGGCTTCCAAATCTCTGCTCTTGACTTGTCTGTATACTTCCTCTCAGAGGTTTCCATGAGACATCCTGGTATCCACATAATAAAGTCTCCTTTTTGCTCAAGGCAGCTCGAGTTGGCTACTGTCACTTGGAAACAAAGAGTAGTAACTAACACATCATTAAGTTAATGACTTGGCAGAGAAGATATTCGTAAATACAACGAGCTATAATACAAGGTAGCATGTGGTAGCTATTATAAGAATTATAAACAAAACTATTCAGAAACACCAGTGATATGTTTCCTATATTTTGTAATGGAGCAAGGAAGGAGAAGTAGCGGGAAACATTTGATGAATAGTTCGGCTCTGAATTGGGTCTCGAAGACCGGGGGGAAAAGTAGACAATGAACATTCTGCAGAGAGGAAACCTAGAGAAAAGACACGTGAGGAACAGGCCAAGGAAGTACTGAGATGTTAATGAGATACTTATTGTGGGGAGTGTTGGGTGTGGATGAAGTACAGACCCTGATCAGGGCAGGCCCTGGATGCCTTTCTAGGGAGTATTAGCTTTGTTCTCTAGGAAATAAAGACCTACTTAATGTTTATGAATAGTCATGCCATCATCCACATTTTGTTTTACTCAGATTTCATTAGCAAGGGAGCAATAATTGAGATGGATAGAAGGTTAAGAAATATGTAAATAGAAATACTAGTTAGAAAATTAGTGTAATGCATCAAGTCAGTGGTGATGAGTTTAAAATGAAGCAGAAGGAATAAAAATATTTTTAGGAATAAATTTGACATGAGTTTACGAGGTAAAATACTGTCTAAAACAATGAAGAATAACGGAAGAAAGGTGATATGAACCAAAGCACTGTGATTTCTAGTTTAAAAACTAAGTGGAGGGTGATCCATTAACTGGAATGAGACATAGAATCAACTCTAGTAAAAGGTAGAAGTTGCTTTCGTTCTTCCTTTCCTTTTTTGTTTGTTAATCCTCACCAGAGGATATTTTCCCATTGATTTTTAGACAGAATGGAAGGGAGCAGGAAAGAGAGAGAGAAATACCGATGTGAGAAAGACACATCAACTGGGGCTGGGGATTGCACCTGCAACCCAGGTATGTGCCCTTGACTGGGAATCAAACCCAGACCCTTAGTTCTGCTGGCTGATGCTCTATCTGCTGAGCCAAACCAACCAGGGATGAAGTTGCTTTCTTTAAAAAAATCATCATAAACACAGAAAACTGGACAGATGACACGTTTCCCAAAGCATCCCTGATAGTTCAAAACTATCAGTAATTCTTTATCTCTCATACCTACCATCCACTTCCACCTGTTCATCTGCATTTGGGGTGATTTCATGACTTCAGTCATGCTTTAATTCATAGTTAAGCAGTCTTATAACCCAAAGAATTGGTCTCCATGGGGCAGTAAAATAATTTTAAAAGGTAGGACAACATGTTTCCTGGGTCTCAAACAAGAGTCTAAGGCTCCTCCTCTCTGTGAATAATAGGGGTGTGGTTGGTGATAAAAATTCTAGGAGGTTTAGGGGATTGCTAGAACAGAGGAGACTAGTCATGCTTCCAAGTCTGTATACTGGAGTTTTGTACACAAGACTCAGAAGTCCCCATCCTGCGGGCTGAGATGCCAGGACAGCAACGGTACATTGAGGTGCTTGGCAAGTGGGACTCAAGAACCTCAGAGACAAGAGGGCACTCAAACCCACCACAGAAAACATATGGCAGCTCCCATTCCCCAGTAGGGCCGAGAGGGCACTCGTGGGCTTTACCGAACTAGAATCATGACTAGGAAGGTGCAGAAAGTATGGGCCAATAACCACAGATCGAGGATAGGTGGCATCATAGGAGAGCCAACAGCCTGGGAAGCTCCATCTCAGGGGTGACAAGGGAGGACTAAGAATGCCATCAGACCAAGTAACCCTTGAACTCCCTTTGAACTCCCTTCAAACTTAGCTCACTCTTAAAAGCATTTAAACTGGAGGATTAATTAAACTGGACATTGTCATATATTTATATGGATGGACATAGAGTTTAAAATATCTTACAATATTACATCATTGTGTGAGTATTACCACGCATACTCTTATTGTTCATTTCAAATAACTCAAATTCAATTTGATTTCTAAATAACTTACCGAGGGCTTTGCTTACTCTAGAGCCACCATTGATTAGAATATCTCACAAAATATTCATGGTAAAAATATTGTTATAAGAGGTGAGTACAACTTGAAAAAAGAGAGAAACCTTAGCATACATGAAATCAGAATGGGTCTTTCTCCAGTTGAAGCCAATTATTCAAAGAAGGTAGGAAAACAAGAGTAGGTAAAATTACAGTGAAATATATGGGAGATGAAGCAGGTTCACAGCAAACCAACATATCTGGACAACATATATAATGAATGGTTGAAGTAGTTGTGGGCATTTATCTTGATAAAACTGAGAGGTAGATAACAGTTGTAGGTACATAGTCCAAGATGATAATAATTGTAGATACATAGTTCAAGATGATTATGTGGCCCAGAAAGTACATATTCTGTGTGGTTCCAGAGGAAAACAGACAGAGTTAGATTGTGCTTGATTATGAGGGATAACTCTTTAGCCATTTAATGCTGCACCAACTTAAATAGGTTAACTCTCAAAATAACAATCTTCTTACCACTGAAACGATTAAAAGATCATCTAAATCTACAGTTGTAGGAAAAATATCCCTTCTACAGTGAGTGAAACCATTGTCTTTTTGATGGCCTCTGGGGTTTTATCCAATCCTAAGGCTTTCTATAAATGGGTGTTGAATTTAGTTTACTCAATAACATGTAATTCTGTCACAAAGTTATAAACATAGACAAAATTAAAATACTAAGAGCTTCTACTATTGCAGTTTGAAGCAACACGTTGCTGAGGTGAGTCCGTCCCTTGGCATCTGAACTATGACAGGGAAATTCTAAGCAAAGACACAGTGGTTTCTTGAGAAGGCAAAATGCAATAAGCCTCCAGACGGTATGTAACTGTGATGTCCAGTGCTAATAGCCAGGAAAAAGTAATATAAAACATAGGTTTTTAAAAAAGCAAACAGTGTTGAAGATTCTCCTGAAGGGTGCCAAACCCACACATATTTGGGATTCGTGGTAAGGCTGCCCCAATATCGCTAGGCTTACAAAAGCTTCCATATAACCTATAACATACTTAGGATTTTTATTTTACTTAAATACTTCCAATTATCCCAAATTCAATGCCACCCTTAGTTAAAAATAAAAATAGATAAGCAGATAGCAATAGCCATCTTTAGGTCTAGTCCAATTCAAGTGCTATTTCCCTCACTGGCTAGATAACATTTGTAGGAGAAAAATTACACATAGGATATATAGGAAAATACACAAAATATTAATCATGGGGGGTGGGGGTGGGAAACAATGACATGCCCAAATATCCAGTCTGGGCAAGAACGCACATTAGTCTCCACAACTCTCACAACAGAACTGGACAGGTGCCACTGCGCCTTAGATCTCCAAAGAACACAGCCCTGTGAGAGTCAAGTGACTGTTCTGAGAGGTCTTGCATGTCCATCCCTTTTCTGTTCTTGTCGCAAAGGATGGATCCCTGCAGGCTGCATTCCCCAAACTCCCATACCAGCTGGACTCCTGCAGGTTCAGCCAGTAGAAGGCTCTGATGGAGGCAGAAGCCAGAATATTTCCCCCTCTCTCTCTCCATCTGTGTCTCCCTATGCCCTCTCTTGAGAAGCCCACCATGGTTCTGGCTTCCTCCTGGTGACTGGGTGCAGGGTTCCAGTAACCCTGTCCCTTCCTTTGTTCATCCAAGTAACCTCACTGATAATTGCAGTGGTGGTTTCCTGCTGTTGCTAATCTCAGGGGTGCCTCCTTAGAGATGGGGCACCCAGGGTGCAAGATTTAAGGAGGCATCCACTCTGAGGACCAGCCAGTACAGAGTAAGCACTGAGGATGAGTGCCTCCTAAATTTTGTACCTGGGCACCTGGTTTGCTGTGTCCTAATCCACATCTTGCTCATCTCGGGGTTGCCTCGGTGTCTGTGTAGTTTTACAGTTCTCCCATAATCCGTGCAAACGGTTCCCTATATTCAATTGCTTAAATGTCTCCTGCTTTCTGGCCAGACCTTGACAATTCCTAGTATCCTTTTCATGGAGTTCAACCTTGAAATTGCTTCTACCTAGCTCCTGTCAAAGGCAGGGTCAGAAAAAATTAAAGGATGACACTTTAAGGAATATCCCGTGCCTCCTCTTCTAAAAATTTGAGTTCTATCCTTGTATCAATTTATTTCACCAGAAGGACATATAACTGCATCTCATTAGCTTGGACTCTTGCAAAGATAACTTCCCTGAATCCCATTTTAAAGTTAACCTCTTGCATTTGATAGTCATTACAGAATATTGAAAAAGAAGTGTCTTGTAATGGGGGACATTTTTACCCCACACGTATCATGAAAACTCCTGTCAGAGATGGTCCATTAATTTTACTATTTTGCATCCTGGATATTGATCAGGATAATTAGGTTGAATTATTTAAGGTAAAAAACAACAACAACAACAAAAAAAACACAGAAATTTATTGGTTCACTTAAGTAAAATGTGGAAGCATTTAGTGGAGCTGATTTAGAGAGCTGATCCCTTGCTTGTTCCTTCTTTCCTCCTTTCTTCACTTTCTCTCTCTCTCCCTCTCTTCCCCTCTTTCCCTCTTTGTCTTATCCTCCCTCCCTCCCCTCTCTTCCTCCCTCCCTTTCTTTTCTCACTTTTCTTTATTTCTCTCCTCCCCTCATCATTTGTTTTCTGTGTTGGTTTGATTTTTTGATGTCTGCTGTGACAAAGGTCACAGAGTTTTATGTAAGAAACGTAAACACTTTTTCACGAGCTCCAAACAGAAAATTCTTGAGCAAAAGATCTTCACGGCCCCATCTTGAGTCCCATGTTCATCTCAGGACCAATGGCTGAAGCCAAGTGCATAGGAGAACAAAGACTGCCGGCATGCATGAGCCCACTCACTACGCAGGAGGAGTGTGTGCTGGGCGTGGGAAGTGCTGTAATTTCTACTTGGTCGGTGTACTGGGGAAACAGTTTCTTAGAAGAAGGGGAGGTGTTATTTTGAGCAGGCCAAACAATAAATATTCACTAAAGTCCGACAGCAGAAGCCACTCAATATATTTCATTTAAAAGTCATCATCATAAAAAGATTGGTGTTAAGCACTAATGCAACTGTGTCTTTGTTTTAGGAAACTTAAAACATTTACTGCTCAGTAGTAGCAACTGTCCATCCCATCACTGAACAGATATTTGTTGAGTTCCTACATGGCTCTGGGTGCAAGGTACACAATTGTGGAAAATAATGCGTACAACATTTGTGCTTTCATGGACCCAGCTTTCTGGTGGCAGAGAAAAACAATGGTTAAATAGCAAGATAAGAATAATGCAGGAATCAAGTGACAGGAGAGAGATACCAGTTTACACGATTCTCTCAAGGAACATTACTCTGATAAAGGAGTATTTGAGCGGAAGTAGGGAAGTGAACTAGGAACTCCTCTGAAATAATAGTGTTTAAGGCAAAGGTGAACAAGGTCAGAGCCAACCTGTGAAAAGGAAGAATGCTTGCTGTACTTAGAGAGCCGTAAAGAGACCACTGTTAGTGGTGTAGAGGGAGCCATGGAGACAATGTTAGAAAATAGCATCAGACACACAGAGGGCCAGATCTTATGGACAAGTATATTTTAATCATGTCAGTATCATTAGTATAGCACAATGATTGTCAATCATTTCATCTCATGGCACATATAAACTAATTACTAAAATTCTGCGGCACGCCAAAAAATATATTTTTTACCAATCTGACCAAAAAAAAAAAAATAGGTATGCTTTTGATTCATTCACACCAAAAGGCTATTGCTGTGTTGGCTGTTGTCATGTTTTTATTTGACAATCTAAGTGAAAAGAGGTCAGTACCCCTGACTAAATAGTCAGGTACTGATTGCCTGTTTTAAAAATTCTTGCGGCACACGGTTTGAAAATCACTGGTGTAGCAGATGTTTCAATCAATATTTGTAATAAACAAGAATAGAACACAAAATACCTTGAGGCATTGCACTTCCTTCCATATCTCAAAACATGTTGCTGTTTGATAGGCCACAGTGGACTAGGAGGCATGTTAGGAGACAAAGCTCCTATGAAGCTATGAACAAATTAGTTGGGGTCATAGGTATGCTTTCCTAGCAAATAAAATATGTTTACTTGAACAAAAGTCTCCTGTACTTTATTACAGGAGATTTTAGTTTCTTGACAATGCAATGTGAATTTCATAACTGTCTGTTGGTTGAACAATCTCTAATTTCACAGGGAGATCTCTTCTAGGAATGATAGCTCGTAGTAGCCCCTTCAGTTTTATGTAAAGAGTAAGTCAGGTAATCAGCCAGTGTTTACTAATTATTCACTCACAAAAGGCTTAACATACCAATATATCTAAAACACAGTCCTAGACTAAAATAACTTATAATATAGTAGAAAAAAAATCTGATGTATATGTGAATACTTAAAAGAGAAACTGTGAGAAGTACTAATTCAGGTAAATTAGGAAAATATCATGAGTTCAAGGGGGAAGGGAATTATTTCAGGTTGGGGCGATCAGAGCAGGTTTCATGGAGGAAATGCCATCTGAATTTGGCCTTGAAGAGAAGGAAGATTCTGCAGACAGAGTATGGGGATTGGGGGAGCAGTCCTTAAGAGAGAAGTAAAAACAAGTCCAGTGACTAAACTTGGCAATAACAATTCCTGTGTACTGACATTTAACATCAGCCCTGACATAATGTTGAATCCCTCCTGCTGTGTACTTGATAGACATATCTCACATTGTATTCATTCTCTATTTATTGAAATGTATTTATTAAGTGGTTTCTATGGACAGCTCACTGGTGGGGGGCATATATAAAAGTAAGGTACAATATCATAAGTAACTCTACATGCTTAATACAATGGATCTTTAAGATAGCATGATTATGTCCTCACACACGCATATATAATACTCTGTATATTTCAATTAAATACTATATTAATGACTGTGTTTAAGATATCTATACATAAATATATAGAGAATTGCATAGCTATAGCTATCTGTGTGTATGTGTATGCATATATTTCAGCTATATCACATAATAACTTAGAATTTTCACTTTCATTACAGTGGATGTCTACAGAATATCCATAAGTACTAGTGCATTTCTTAATAGAAGCATGTGTGTTCTTGCTCAGTATTTCAGGCTAGTTCTCAATCTTGTATCAATTAACTCACATCATCTCACACGTCCAGGGGGAATTTACATCAAAGTTTGGGGGCCATCTAACAAATGCATGCATGCTGCTATAATATACAGCTGTATTAGAAATTGGACAGAACTGGAACTCTTCCAGGCATCATATCTCACTAAGGATAAGAGAAATCCAACACCTTAGACAAAATAAGTACAACACAGTATAGTTATCTGTGCAGGAGAGTGCTAGTTATTTATTTCAATACACAGAAAACCAAACATGTAAGTTTCAAGTTGATATTTAGTTCTAAACTGAATCATTTTGGTACACAAGTAACTCATTTTCACTTTACCAGAGACAAATGACAGGCAACTCAAATTCACAGAAAGCACTTAAACTTGATTTTACCCAAGGTTTTGTCCTTTGCACCAAACATATACAGTAAGTGCTCACTTAACGTCACCAATAGGTTATGCGATGTTAAAGAGAAATGACATATAACAAAACCAATGTTATTATAGGCTAATAAATGAAGCAAGAGTTAAGGGCATCTCATCAGTATTATAAAGAAACAGCACTGAACAAAATGATGTTATTTAAGGACCTGTTGATTTATAAACATTATTTAAAACCAAATAAGGTTTGGGGGAACGTGCTAGAAAGGCCTTTGGTTTTCCTTTCACTTCTTTAGTAAGTGGATATCTGACCTTAGAAAAGTCACTTGACTTCTTTGGGCACCCCTTCCCACACTCCAAAGGTGAGCTGTGGACGTAGTTCCCTTCGAAGTCGTACTTTTAGAATATATAAAACTATCCTTAAAGGGGAAGAATAGAGTTCGTGGTCACTCTCCTAATTACAAAGGAAGTGAGAGATGCTTAGGAGATCCATATAAAATCATTTTAATAAAATGTCACACAGAGTAGGTAGGCAGTCTATAAAGGTTGGCTGATTAAATGAACATATTTTGTGCTTCTGATAACATTATTCTCCTGATAAAATGACAGTTAAAAATGCATGTTTAACATAAAGAGAACAGCATGTTTACATGCTTCTCACTACAAGAAAAAAAAAGCCTCTTAAGTCACAGTTCTAAATATTTTATGTCATAGATTTCTTTAGGAATCTGAAGAAAACATTGTATGCGTTTGCTTTAAAAAAATCCCTAAAAAGACAATCAAAATCATACATATAAATCTGATCCATGGGCAGAACACTTATCTAAAAGAAATATACTGAATTCACTTGTCAGCCTTATCCAAGGGAGGAAAAGCACTCTACCGTTACTTGTGAGCGCTGTAGCCCACGTATCTAAACATTTTTGTGTCAGTGTTTTTTAACCCAGCAACTTCTGAAATTTAGTGTAAAGATAAGTTTCAGTGTCAACTTTATTTATTGTTACAACACTGGTAACGTTTATCTGACCAAGTAAAGTAGGAAATCTCTGGGACATATAAAATATAAGAGGTAATATCTTCTCATGAGAAACAACTTCATGTGTTTTATTAAGACTTTTGCCCTTATAGTGCTGCTACAGGATTTGAAACCAAAATCACTTAACTCTGTACTATAAATATGAAAAGAAAAAAAAAAGGAAAATGCAGCCTAATGTATGCAATCTATTCTGCAGTGTTGTTTTGGCCTACAGTGTAAACATCCTAAAGAATAATGACCCCCTATATTTTTTTAGTCATCTAGACATTCTTTAAGGCAGTAAAGTTTTTGTGTGTTGTTGCTTTTTTGAGTAAATGGTTTCTTAGTCAAAAAAAGAAACATGTGGAACACATTCCTCAGCTTTGAAATCTCCAATTGTGAGTGATATTTGTACAGTATGTTGACACTTTCAGAAATGAAACAAGAAAGGCAAATCACATTGTAATTCTCCAGATAAATAATGCAATGCCTACCAAACACCATTACCAAAAAGATGTAGGTAGCATTCTGGTGCCTACTATCATGAGGAAGGGGCTACAACCAAATATGCCATGATTTGCAAATTTTGTACTTCTTAAGCCCTTCGTCTTTTTCACCCAACCGTCCAACCCCCCCTCACATCTAGCAACCATCAATGTGTTCTCTAGCTGTGATTTTGTTTGTTTTATTTGTTCATTTGTTTAGATTTCACATATAATTGAAATTATATGGTATTTATATTTTCCCGTCTGACTTGTTTCACTTAGTATAAGACCCTCTAGGCCAGTGGTTCTCAACCTGTGGGTCACAACCCCTTTGGGGGTCGAACAACCCTTTCAAAAGGGTCGCCTAAGACCATCGGAAAACACCTATTTCCGATGGTCTTAGGAACCGAGACACCGCTCCTCTATCCATCTCCAGGCAAGTCCGCCCAAATGCAGATACGCCCACATACAACATGAGGAACTGTATTAAAGGGTCGCAGCATTAGGAAGGTTGAGAACCACTGCTCTAGGCTTATCCGTGTTGTCACAAATGGCAAGATTTCATTCTGTTTTATGTTGGAGTAATATTCCATTGTATATATGCACTGCCTCTTTGTCTATCGATGAACACTTAGGTTACTTCCATATCTTGGCTATTGCAAATAATGCTGCAAAGGACAAAGGGAAGCAAATCTCTTTTCAAATTAATGTTTTGGATTTCTCTGGAAAAATACCCAGAAGTAGAGTTGCTGGGTCATAAGGCGCTTTGATTTTAGTTTTTTGAAGAACCACCATTCTGTTCCCCATAATGGCTGCACCAATATACAATCCCAGCAACAATGTATCAGGGTTCCCTTTTCTCCACATCCTTGCCAATGCTTGTTGTTTATTGATTTATTGATGATAGCCATTCTGATAAGTGTGATGATATCTCATTGTGGTTTTTATTTGCATTTTCCTGATGATTAGTGGTATTGAGCATCTTTTCAAATAATGTATATTGGCTATCTGTATGTCCTCTTTGGGAAAAGGTTTATTCAGGTCCTCTGCCCTTTTTAAAATCGGATTGTTTGTCTTTTTGCTGTTAAGTTGTAGGCATTCCTTATACATTCTGGATATTAATCCCTTGGGATGCATCATTGGCAAACATCTCCCATTCAGTAAGTTGCCGTTTTGTTTTGTTGATGGTTTCCTTCACTGTGCAAATCTTTTTACTTTGATGTAGTCCCATTTGTTTATTTTTTGTTTTTTTGTTTTGTTTGCTTGAAGAGATATATCCAAAAGAATATTACTAAGAGTAATGTCAAAGAGTTTACTGCCTATGTTTTTTTTCAAGGAATGTTATGGTTTTGAATCTTACATTTAAGTCTTTGATCCATTTTGAGTTTATTCTTGTATATGGTATAAAGAAGAGATCTGGTTTCATTCTTTTGACAATACCATTTATTAGAGAGAGAGACTGTCTTTACCCCATTGTATATTCTTGCCTGCTTTGTCATAGATTAATTGACCATGCAGGTGTGGGTTTATTTCCGGGGTATCTAGTCTGTTCTAATCATCCATGTGTCCATTTTTATGCCAGTACCATGCTGTTTTGATTACTATAGCCTTACAGTATTGATTGATATCAGGTAGCATAATAACTCCAACTTTGTTCTTCTTTCTCAAGATTGCATTGGCCATTCTGAGTCCTTTGTGGTTCCATATACATTTTAAAATGATATGTTCTAGTGCTGTGAAAGATGCCACTGGTGTTTTGATACTGATTGCACTGAATCTGTCCACCACTTTGGGTAGTAGGGACATTTTAACAATGTTAATTCTTCCTACCTATGAGCACAGTATATGCTTCCAGTTATATCTTCTTCAACTTCATTCTTCAGTGTCATAGTTTTCCTAGTAGAGCTCTACCTCCTTGGTTAAATCTATTCTTTTTGATGCAACTGTAAATGTGATTGTTTCCTTAATTTCTCTTTCTGATAGTTCTTTATTGGTGTATGAATGTGCAACTAATTTCTGAATATTAACTTTATATTTTGCTACTTTATTGAATTCATTTATTAGTTGTAATATTTCTGGTGGAATATTTACGGTTCTCTATACATAGTATCATATCATTTGTAAATAATGTCAGTTTTACTTCTTCCTTTCCCATTCATCTGATTGCTGTGGCTAGGACTTCTAATACTATGTTGAATAAAAGGGATGAAAGTGACATCTTGTCTTATTCCTGATCTTAAAAAAGGAAGCTTTCAGCTTTTCATCACTGAGTACGATATTAGCTGTAGGTCTGTCATACACGGCTTTTATTATGTTGAGTATGTTGCTTCTGTCCCCACTTAGAGTTTTCATCATAAATGATGTTGGATTTTGTCTAATGCTTTTTCTGCATCTTTTAATGTGATCGTTTGATTTTTATCCTTCATTTTGTTTATGTGGTGTATCACATTAATTGCTTTTCAGATGCAATTAATAACCAAGGGGGTTGATTCAATAACCAACCCTGCCTCAGGAATAAATACCATGTGATCATGGTGTATGATCTTTTTACTGTATTGCTCAAATCAGTTTGTTAATATTACGTTGAGGATTTTTGCATCTATGTTCATCAGTGATAGTGGCCTAGATGTATATTTTTTGGTAGTGTCTTTGTCTTGTTTTGGTATTAGGGTAATGCTGGCTTCATAAAAGAATTTCAGGCCCTGGCCGGTTTGGCTCAGCGGTTAGAGCGTCAGCCTGCGGTCCAGAGAGACCTGGGTTCGGTTCCCGCTAGGGGCACGTACCTCAGTTCCGGTTTGTCCCTGGCCCCTGGTTGGTCGTGCGGGAGGCAGCCACTCGATGTGTCCCTTTCACGTCGATGTTTCTCTCTCTCTCTCTTCCTCTCTCTCCTTCCCACTCTATCTGAACACAAAATGGAAAAATGTCCTCAAGTGAGGATTAAAAAAAAAAAGAATTTCAGGCCCTGGCCGGTTTGTCTCAGCGGTTAGAGCATCGGCCCGCAGACCAGAGAGTCCCGGGTTTGGTTCCCACTAAGGGCACGTACCTTGGCTGCAGTTTGTCCCTGGCCCGGTTGGGGTCGTGTGGGTGGTGACCACTCGATGTGTCTCTCTCTCTCTCTCTCCCTCCTTCTCTCCCTCTCACTCTATCTGAAGATAAATGCAAAAAAAAGGTCCTTGGGTGAGGATTAAAAAAAAAAAAAAAGAATTCTGGGAGCCTTCCCTCTTATTCAACTTTTTGGAATAGATTGAGAAGAATACGTATTAATTCTTCTTTGAACATTTGGTAAAATGTGCCTGTTATGCCATTTGGTCTAGGGCTTTTGTTTGTTTGGAGTTGATTACTGATTTTATTTCATTTGGTAGTTATTGGTCAGTTCAGATATTCTGTGTTCCTGATTTAGTCTTAAAAGAATGTATGGTTCTAGGAGATTATGTCTTCCAGGTTGTCCAATTTATTGACATATAATTGTTCAGAGTATTTCCTTACATTCCTTTGTATTTCTGTGGTGTCAGGTGTCATTTCTCTTTCAATTCTGATTTTATTTATTTGGGCCATCTTTCTTTTTTCTTGATGAGTCTGGCTAAAGGTTTGTCAGTTTTGTTTATATTTTCAAAGAACCAGCTCTTGGTTTCACTGACCGTTTCTGTTGTTTTTTAGGCTTTTTTTTCTTCTCTGATCTTTATTTCCTTTCTTGTATTCACTTTGGGCTTTGTTCTTCTTTTACTCATTCCCTCAGGTGTAATATTAGATGGCTTATTTGAGATTTTATTTATTTATTGAGGTAAGTCTGTATTGCTATACATTTCCCTCTCTCTCTTGAAGTTCTCACTGAGATCATCTATTCTTCCCCTAGGTTTACTGAGTATCCTTATAACCAGTGTTTTGTACTACTCTCTACCGGATAGATTGCTTTTCTCCATTTTGTCTATTTCTTTTCCTGGAGTGTTGTTCTGTTCTTTCATTTGGAATGTGTTTGTCTCCTCACTTTTGCTGACTCCCTGTGTTTGTTTTTATGTATTATGTAGATTTGCTATGTCTCCCAGTCCTGGCAGAGTGGCCTTATGTTGTAGATGTCCTATGTGGCCCAGTGGTATAATCTCTCTGTTCACCTGAGCTGTGTGCTTCAGAGATGTCTCTTGTGTGTGCCTTCCTGTTGTGGTTGAGCCTTGATTGCTGGAGACATGCCAGTGGGTGAGACCAACCCTCAGGCTGACTAGCTGTGAGGGCTGGCCATGACTACAGTGGACAAGCAGTTGTGTGGGGCTGACCCCACATTGCCGAGGTTACTTTACCCGGGCTCTGGTGCTTGTTGAGTCTACCCTCAGGTCTGTCATTTTTAGAGCTGGTTGAGTGGTTCTCTGGTGTAGTCTGAAGCCGGCCACCAACTAGGTTGGTTCTGGAGCCTCTTTGGAGGGGCTCCAGGGCAGGCCAAGTTCAGTCACTCTTTGTGCCTGGTTTGGGGCTGCCTGGTGGGAGCTATAATGTTACGTACATGCAGTTGGTTGCTGCTGTGCTGCGTTTAGAAATGCTTGGAGGCACTGTGCTTTGAGCTGAGGCCAGCTGCCACGAGTACTAGGCTTGGGACCCTTTTGTAGGCACCAATGTGAGCTGAGGCCAGTCACCAGCCGTGCCAGGTTTGTGGCTGCTTAGTTGAAGCTACATCCAAGCCATCACTGGCTGCAGCTTATGAGAAACTTGTGGCCCCTAATGGGAGTCACAATGCAAGTTGACACCAGCTGCCTGCCACTTGTGCCAGGCCTGAGGCCACTTGGCAAGAGATATGGGGCATGGCGCAGCCAGCACTGCTGTTTTGAGGTTTGAAGACCTTTGAGAGGTTTTAGGAAAGTCGTCAGAGTGAGCTGAGCCAGGCTGCCTCTGTGGAAAAGCTACAGAAAGTGACTTGGGCCAGACACTTGAGTTGAGTGGTTGGGGTCTCAGGGGTCACCATGGTAGGGCTAACGATGTTAGCCAGGTAAACGGAGAGCACAGATTTGGCACCTGCCCCCTGGGTGGAAGAGGAGTTCAACAAGGGAACAACAGTACCTACCAGTACTTCCCAGAGAGAGCTGCCCTGATCCCCTGCCCTTCTACCCATCTCCCTAAAGCTAGTCAGGTCAGTTCCTCCCCACATGTCCCTGGCACTTTCCAGCTGCTGCCCCTGCACTGGATCCCAGAGGGAGGAAGTTTGTGAACAAGCAAGTCCATGCACCAGACCTTCACGTGGAACCCCTGGGACTCCAGCAGCCTTTTGTCTCACTTGGATATAATCCCTGCTGCTTTTCACAGCCAACTTTTAGGGGAACTCTTCTTTTCAGCACTGATGGGTACTATCTTTGCACTCTCCCAGGCTGAGCTCCAGAGTGCCATTTTCTCCCAGAGGGGAGATCTGGTGTGGAGCCAGGGGTGGGACTGGGACCCATAACTCCCAGGGGCACCTCTGCAGCTGAGACATCCCTCCAGATTCTTAATTGCCACACCATGGGTATGGGACCTGCCCATTCAATGTCTCTGCCCCTGCTACCAACTTTGTCCTATCTTCTTTATATCCTTAGTTATAGGACATCTGTTCAGCTAGTCTTCAGGTGGTTCTCAATGAGAGTTCCATAATTTTGTTGTAATTTTGATGTGGTCATGGGAGGAGGCAAGCACCGCTTGTTCCTACTCTGTCATCTTGACCAGAAGTCAAGATTTGCTAATTATGAAATCCAATAAGATTTGGATAAAATACTTGGCACACAGTAAGAACAAGAATATAACTAATTTTTTCCCTTCATGTTACTTTGACTAGTAAGTTAACTTATTGAAAACGGACTTGTTTTGGCATTTCATTTAAAATTAAAACCACACTTCAAATAAGAGAAGGTGACCATAATTTTATCACAACTTAAAAAAATAGTACCATACAATTAGACCAACATATCGACAAAGTAATGGCATATGTTTTAAATGTAGGTACACTTGATTGGACTATTTGGACATACATTGAAGAATTACTCAAGATAGTCAATAAAATTTGGCCATGCCGGGTGCTCCAAAATACATAGCTGTGCATACCCTAAAGCGCATTAATCATGAAATAATGTTTCTAACTTTAGAGAGGGAAGTTAAGTAGTGGAAAAATTGAATGAAAATATGATTCAGGCCGGCTGTTGACTACCATGGCAGAAGGTTGGTATGATTCATTGTGATCTGTATGGATGACAGGTGCAGCAAAAGCAGATAATCTTCTGATCCCATCAGATATGCCTCATATATAACACAAAATTATGGAGCCTTTGGGGCATCCTAATAAAAACTGTCAAACTTAGAGTGAACAAATAAGGAAGACTATATGAAAATACCTTATAATTAAAAAAATGTGAGAGGAAAGACTACTTTGGTTCTCTTTGCTTACTTTTCTAAAACGTGGGTTACTTGTATCAAATGCTGCAATCTGCTCTCTTGGGACCTTGTCTTCCTCAAAACTCCCATCTTTATCTGTCGCAACCACATACAAAATCATTTCCTCTCTTCCTATGCTGACCATTAGTGCTCACCTCTTAAATCTCTGTGTTTTGCTCATTTTCTCAGTTATACCACATCTTCACTTTCTTTCCTCTCCCCATGACTTCCAGAGATCCCCTCCCTCCTTCACATGTCTGCCTTCAACCTCTGTATCTGAAATAACCATTGTATGCTTTTAATTTGCTTAGAAATTTTTGTTTCAAAACATAATCCACAGTATTATGCCAACAGACTCCTATAAATTATTCAAAGTGATCTCAACGAGAGTCTAAAAATGTCAGCCGTCTTTACCTGTGCTTGGATAAACTGCCGCAAAATGGTCTAAGGACTATTTTGAATACCACCTAGGATCAAACTGTGCATGCAAACCTCCAATGTTGAAGGTATGCCTCAGAGGCATCCGTTTTCTAGATCTCATATTGCTGAAATGCATTTCAGCCAATAGGCTTCTCAGGGGTCGTTCACTGCAGAATACATAGACATAACATTGACTCCTTCACAATTAAAAACACAGTGTATGAAGAAAAATAGTGCATGGAAGGTGCAAGATATCTCTTCCCCATGAAGCAACATGTATGGTTAAAATTCACAAAGAAATTACGCTGAGATTATAATCTTTCATCTTTATAAAGATATTATCGGTCTTTGCCTGAAAAGAGAGAGAAAAATATGTGGGAAAAGTGGCCCTTGCAAAGTGAAAAATTGTGTAGCCATTTTAAAGCAAATGAAAAGGGGAAGTGGCCATTCATAATTTATTTGTATGCCTTAGTTTGCTTGATTAAAACTCTAATAAAGAGAACATTTTGGAGAAGTTATACTAGAATACACAAATTTGCAAAACACTCCTATATGACAGCAAAATACATTCTGATGTAAGTGTTTCAAAATGTAACAGAAACATAAAAATTTTGGTCTGAAACACTGGTGCAACTGCAGATTTTAAAGTGTCTCAAACAAAATATTTACCTTTTTTTTCCCTAAATGTAGTAACCCCTCGGCTCCTCTCCAGATGGAATGATCACTGAAAGAAAGTGGGCTCTGTCTTTTGTTCTGTTTCTGATTGAGCTGTGCGTTTTTCAACTCCTGCTTTCCCAAGAGAACACATGGGATATACCTTCAGGATAAAATATTTATAAGCTCTTTTGAATGTCTTGCGTTTCACCTTCAGGGCAATACTCTCTATGTACAGGATCTTTTAAAAAATATGAGAACACAAAACAGGTGCAAATCAGGAAACACACACGGCTTTAGACTAAAATGTCTTTTTTAATTTTGGTTTTAGCTTGCTGCATTCCTTACTTTTTTTACATACTTTAATATTAAATATGAAATGGGTAATGAGGCTTTTGTACAATTTCCTAGCATCAAAGTTTTTTTTTATGTCAAGACACATTTCTAGAGACAACATTAACATTGAATTCCAAAGAGAAATTCTCCTAATTTGCTCATGTGTGATGTCAGCTTCACAAACACATAGTTAAATCTATCTCATTAGATTTCCATAAATATGATTTACTGGTTTTAACAAATGTCTCACAAGATTATTATAAAAAAATTAGACTCTTAGTTTCAAGTAGAAATAAAAAAAAAGGACAAAGTAAAAGATGTATAAGTCCTTGCCCTGGCTGGTTTGGCTCAGCGGTTAGAGCATCGGCCCACGGACCAGAGAGTCCCGGGTGTGGTTGCCACTAAGGGCATGCACCTCGGTTGCATCTTGTCCCTGGCCCCAGTTGGGGTTGTGTGGGTGGCAACCACTCGATGTGTCTCTCTCACATCGATGTTTGTCTCTCTCCCTTCCTCCCTCTCTCCTTGCCCCTCTATCTGAAGATAAATGCAAAAAATGTCTTCGAGCGAGGATAAAAAAAAAAAAAAAAACAAGATGTATAAGTCCTGTTCTGCAGCCATACACTGACAAATGTGACTTTTAATGATTTAATTACTTTTTGGACTTTAAGAAAACATTTCTACTGCCAGACCTCTAGGCACCTACATGGATAACCACCAAAAGAATATATTAAATAAATATATCCTAAAACAAATTTCTTCAAACACAGAAAAGTCATATGTCAATGGACAAACTTGACATTCAGTTCTTCTGATTGTGACTCAAATTTGTTCAGATTACAAACCTAGTCAGGAGTAATAATAAAACAAAGTTTCCTCTGTGTGGATCTCCATAGGTGAAACCAAATTTCTAGTAGAGTGAAAACTCTGACATTCACAGCCCAGACCATATTCTATCCTCTCCTACTTCCTAGGCTTTTAGAATTAAGTAGAGTTCATCACACCAGGCACTGTGAACCTGCCTAGTGTTCCAGATAGAATCCTGGTGGCTGCTGTATCATAAAGAAGTCTTTCTTGATAAGAACTTGATAAGGCAGGTTCTCCTATCTTGCTGGTTTACTCTTTCCCATTTACTCCTATATTTAATTTTTTCTTTTTCTTTTCCCAGCTTTATACAATTACCATGTAACATTGTATAAGTTTAAAGTATATAGCATATTATTTGAAACATTTATATAGTGTAAAATGATTGCTACCATAGCATTAGCTAATACCTCTTTGCCATCATATCATCACCATTTCTTTTTTGAGGCGAGAACATTTAAGATCTAGTCAATTAGCAACTTTCATGTACACAATACAGTATTATTAGCTGTAATCACCATGCTGTACACCAGATCCTAGAACCTGTTCATCTTATCACTGGGCACACATACCCTTTCACCAGTATCTCCCCATTTTCCCCACCACCCCAGTCCCTGATAAACATCATTCTCTGTTTCTATGAGTTCTTTTTTGTTTGGATTCTACAGATAAGTGATACTATTTAGTATTTGCTTTTCCTTGTCTGACTTATTTCACTTAGCATAATATCCTCGAGGGTCATCCAAATCATCATAGAAAAGCAGCATGGTCTTCTTTCTCATGCCTGAAACATTTCATTGTGTATGTATGAGGATGGATGGATACACACACACACACACACACACACACACACACACGTACGTGCACTTATATATTATACATTATATGGTATATATCTCCCCCACACATATACACATACACATACATAAATATATACATACAGATACATTTTTTTTTTCTTACATCTTCTTTATCCAGTCCTCTGTTGATAGACACCAAGGTTGTTTTCATATGTTGGCTATGTGAATAATGCTGCAATGCACTTGAGGTGCAGGTATCCTTTCAAATCAGTGCTCGTGTTTTCTTTAAATAAATATTCATAAATAGAATAGCTGGATCATATAGTAGTTCTATTTTTAATTTTTTGAGAAGCCTCCATACTGTTTTCCACGGTGGCCGTATCAATAGCGCATGAGGGTTTCTTTTCTCCACACCACTTGTTATTTCTTATCTTTTTGATAATAGCCATTCTAACAGGTGTGAAGTGATATCTCGCTGTGGTTTTAATTTCATTTCCCCGATGATTAGTGATGTTAAGCACCTTTTCATATACCTGTTGGCCATCTGCATGTCGTCTTTGGAAAAATGTCTATTCAGATCTTTTGCCCATTTATTAGTAAGTTTTTTGTTTTTTTTTTTGCTTGTTTTTTGTTTGTTTGTTTGCTACTGAGTTGTATGAGCTCTTTATACATTTTGGATAGTAACCTCTAGTCAGATATATGATTTGCAGGTATTTTCTCCGATAATGGTAGGTTGTCATTTAATTTTGCTGGTGGTATTTAGCTGTGTGGAAGCTAGTTTATATAATTCCACTTCTTTATTTTTGCTTTTGTTGTCTTTGCCCTGGGAGACAGTTCCAAAAAAATATTGTTAAAACCAATGTCCAATGCAGTTGTGAATCTATTGAGATGATCGTATGATTTTATCCTTCATTTTGTTAATTTGGTGTAGCAAAATTGATTTGTGGATGATGAATAATTCTTGTATTCCAGGAATAAGTCTTACTTGATCATGTTGTATAATCTTTTTAATGTGTTGCTGAAGTTGGTTTGATACTTTGTTGAGGATTTTTACACCTATGTTCATCAGGAATACTGGCCTATAATTCTCTTTTTTTGTGGAGTACTTGTCTGGATTTGATATCAGGGTAATGTTGGCATCATAGGATTAATTTGGAAGAGTTTGAGAACAATGGGTATTAAATCACCTTTGAATGTTTGGTAGAATTCACCAACAAAGCCATCTGGTTTTTTTTGTTGGGGGGATTTAGATTACTGATTAATTCTCCTTAGTAGTAATCACTGTATTCAGATTTTCTTTTAACTGTATTTTTATTGTTGACACTATTACAGATGTCCCTGTCCTCCCCCAACCTTTGCTCACTTGTACCCCACTCCTATACCCTCTTCCCTCTGGCCATCACCACACTGTTGTCTATGTTTATGTGTTATACATATATGTTCTTGCAGATTTTCTATTTCCTCACAATTCAGTTTTGTCCCTCAAACTGTTGTGATTGTCCAAGCAGCCTGTCTTATTTGTAGGTGCTCCAAGACCAGTCAGTGTCTGAACAAGGAGGATCTCGGTACCTAGATCCAGGCTGATCAGAAGCCAGACTCTCAGGCAGCAGTTCTTTAAAGTATGCAAATACATACAGTCCTGTGGGACTGTAATTGTAAGCCCCGCTGGCAACCGCAGCCAGGTGATCTGGAGAGGTCCCCTGGGCCGCAGTTGCAAAATGCAGGGCTCCGTGAGTGCATCCTTTCCTGCGAGGTACCAGTGAGCTGTAGTGGAGCCAAGGGAGATCACAAAGACGGCATGCCCTGGCCTACTGTCCCTGAGATCAGTTCACAGGCCTCTAGATGTTGCCAAGCCTGAAACCTGCCCCTTAGGCCTTGCTCCAGGACAAGCAAACAGGTCTTTTTCATGGAAAGACTGTGGTATGTTTCAGTCTGCCAGGTGTCCAGTGCCATAGGAGGGGTTGCCTGCCAAGAACAGTCTCTCTGATTGTGACAATCTCATGGGACCCAAAACACAAGCCCTGTTGGCCACTAGAGCCCAGAAATCAACAGGCATCCCCTGGGCAGCAGCTGTAAAAACTGGGACACCGGATGCTTGTTAAAACTCTCCTTGGGGAGGTAATGGCACTCTGGAGCTCCGCCTGGGGTGGTGCAAAGATAGTAGTAGCCCTTGGAGGTCCCTGGAAAGGATTACAGTCAGCCCTTAGATGTGTGTTTAATTAGAATCCTACACCTCCCACTGCGGTGATGACGATAATAGACCATTTTCACAGGAAGGCTGAGCTCCTGGGTCTGTTGCCTCTTACTGCGGGTGGTAATCATTTAAAAACTCTTTCTACTTTGGTTCAAGTGCTGTGGGACCCACAGGCATAAAATCCACTAGCCACCAAAGTCAGGGTATGTAGAGATGGCCTCGAGAGGGAGCCACAAAAATTAGGTGCCAGACTAGGGTATAAGCTCCTTTCTGGGCGATGCCGAGGGCTGGAGCGAGGGAGAGGGAACACGCAAAGACCAAGTCCACCAGCCTCCACTCCCTGACAGTACCCCCACGGGCCCACACTTGTGGGGGAACCAGAAGCCTGCCCCTCAGACTGAAGCTCCTAGACAAATAGGTTTTTTTTCTTAGACTGAGCGTGTGTTTCAGTCTGCTATCCGTGGCGTCCTGCGAGTGGGAATTTGCCAAGAACTGCCTCTCTGACTGTTACAGACCCACAGGAGTCAGGATTACAAGGGCCCCAACCTTCAGTACCAGGTGATAAAGGGATGTCCCTGGGTGGCCGCCACAAAAACCAGGCACCAGACATGTAACAGCTCCCCTCTGGGACACTCTGGAGCGTGGCTGAGGGAGAATAGGAAGGTGGCACCTGCCGCAAGAGATCAGACCCCTGCCAGCTGAGATAGGCACAAGGGAGCCCACAGGCGGCACCCACCGGAGGAAAGGACCAGAAATGGTGCCCAGTGGCTAGTGTGGCATGGGGAGAGCAGGAAGACCATACCTACCAGCCAGCAGGCCCCTAGATGCGCAATAAATTAGATGCCCGTCCCTCAGGCTGGCGTTAAGGTTAGCAAAGGAGCATCATTCACGTAAATTCTGAGCACCTGTCAATTAGCTGCTGCTGTGCTGAGCCCTTGGGTGGGCGAGTCCAAGTGCACAAGCCCTTTAAGAGCTGTTATAACCTTGTGGGTCTTGTGAACTTGAGCCCTGTGGTTTTCAAAGATGTTTGGGGAGAGTCATCTCTCAGGTGCAGGTCTTAAAAGTTAGGGTGCCTCATGTGGGGTTCAAACCCTTTGCTCCTCAGGGAGAAACTCCAGGTTTTGAGTTCTTTCCCAACTTTGAGTTGCGCTGAATATGGGGTTTATGGCGAGACTGCCTCAGCCTCCCCTACCTGCTCCCGTGTGGGTCTCTCTAGTTCGCCGGATGCATGAGAGTTGCTAAGACCAGTTTTAGTTTTTTCAGAGGAAGTTACTCTGCGTGTAGCTGCAGGTTCGGTGTGACCCTGGGAGAAGATGAGCCCAGGATCCTCCTACATTGTCATCTTGAACCAGCACACTGCAAAGTCTTTTATTTCTTTTAATTAATTTATGTATTGATTTATATATCTATATATTTGACTAGAGACCACACAGGATGTTTGAGGGTAGGGAAAGCAAATCTCTTGAGTAGCATGTATTAAATGGGGAATTACGTAGACTTATATTTAATTGTGCATATTTCCCAATTAGTTGTATGACTCAATCCAAGACTTTTAGTATTGAAAATTGGAATAAATATATTAAGGCTAAAACAAGGAATGTAGTGGAAATTTAAAAAATACAAAAAAAAAAAACTGGAAGAAAGACAAAAGACTGTCAAAAAAAAAAAAAACCAAAACACCAAAACAAGAAAAATCCCTCCCTGGAATAGCAGTTTGAAGCAAAGGAACAAGCTACAGGCAGTAGGAGCAACATGACGGAGTCCCCCTGCAAGGCCAAGGGAGCAATCCCGGCTACATTGTACCACTGTTCTATAAACCCTGTGGACACTGGGAGACAGAGGCAGCTCCACAATCCCCTGATCTTGAAACCCCATTTATGCAGTGACCCTAAAGATCACTTAAGGATATCATGAAAATAATATAAGTGAAAATAGTTGTATTCTTGTTTTACTTCCTTATTTGAAGTATTGAATGCAAGGGGAAGGAAGGAGGATACAAAGGAGTACTTGAGCGAGCACAGAGCCAGTTAGCAGAGAGAGAGGGACAGGCAGAAGGGAAGTGAGAGAGGAGGGGAGGGAGAGGAAAAGAAATGACTTGCTACTGTTTGCTAATTTTTACTGGCCAAATAGAAGCAATGTAAAAGGGGACAAATTACAAAACCCCAGTGTGAACACAGAATCCAGGGGGGCTTCTGTGTCATGTGGTTGTTGCAGGTTCATATTCACCACCTGGGAAATGAAAATTCTATTCTTTTTTCAAATGCCATTAAGTCATGTACAACTCGATCTGGAGGTTTCATGTGTATCATCATGAAGTATAAAGCCAAATGTCCCCTTTTCAGGAGCACCAAAGATTAACAGATTAGAATGTTTTCCACATGTCCATTTTTACTGTCAAGAGAATTTTAAAGAAGTTTTCCAGCTTCCGCAGCTGAGCCAGATGTCAGTGGGTCCCACAGAGTAGCCTTCTCATGACCCCGGGTTGTTTTATCAGGGATCAGTTTAATGTCTAAGAGCCATTCCTTGCTGAAGACCATAAAGTTTTTGGGTCCAATCTGCCACAATTACAGATTTCTGCTGACTTGGTTGAACCACTGAAACCCAGCAATATTTCTTACAACTTTTCTCACATAGCTCTGTAATTGTTGTTTGTGTTGGCACAAGAAGAGTAGAGGGTCTCATTTCCACTGTAAGTTTCCGGTCTCTGGTTTCAGAAACATCAGTAGAGAATATTTTACCAGCCACATTTTTTGTTGTGTAAACAAGTCCTGGTGATTTACCCCATAGGTCCCATCCGCTGTGTTCTCAAATGACCATGGGCTCAATGATATCAGATGGACACTTTCTAAAATAACAACAGGAGTTAACACCATAATGTTTTTTTAATTTTAATTAATTGCTTTGTTTTAGGATCATGGCCAAAATTCCAAACGTGGTTATACTGACATATTTTATTCTTTTTTTTTCTTAAACTTTTAATTTGTTATTTTAAATGTAAAAGAGCACAGTTTAAAATATAATAAAGTAAACATCTACTTACCACACAGTTTAAGAGCTAGCACCTCACCGATATCTGTGAATCTCCCTGTGAGCACTCCTTGAAAAGGTCTCCCAGAACCCCTACACACAATTCCAGAAATCATTCTTTTGTTTTGTTTTATAGCCTTTCAGTATAATCTGATTGCTAATTTTGTCTGTTTTTGAACTGATATAATCAGAATATTACTTTATGTGTTCTTCAATAGTTTGCTTTTCTCCACCCATTGTTAGGTTTCTGAGATCTATTGTGTGACTGCACACAGCTCTAGATATTCCTTGCTGTGGAATATTTCATTGTGTGAATATGTCATACTTTATCTCATTAATTTGAGATGGAAACTGAAACTAATTCAGCTTTTATCATAAACAAACGTGCTACAAACTCTTTTGCCATGTCTCCTGCTGTCCAGGTACAAGAGGTTTTCTAAGTTTATACCAAGGAATTAATTGCTGGGTCGGAGCATTTGCAAATGCTCAAAATTAAAGAGTCAACACTGTTCAAAACTGGGTGTATCAGCACATTCTCATCAGCAGTATGTGAGATTTTCTGCAAATCCACATCATTACCAACAGTGGATACTGTCTGACTTATAAATTTTCGTCAGTATACCAGGTATAAATTGAATCGCTTAATTTACAAAGTTGAAAATACTTTACATTTATGTGGCATTTGTATTCCTTTTTGTGTGTAATAGTCCTTTGACTATTCCCTACTGTTTTCTTTCTTTCATTTTTTTAAAGGAAACTCTTTAAGAATAACATACATGTACAGAAGAGTACATATCATAAATGTACGGGTCAAGGAGTGTTCACAATATAAAACCACCACCCACATCAGAAAATAGAATATTACTAGTACAGGAAACCCCTCTCATGCTCCCTCCCACATTATCCAATTCCCATCTTAACATCTGTCATTATAGATTAGTTTTGTATGTTTTCGAATGTCATATAAATGTAATCCTGTAACATATACTTTATCAGTTCTGGTTTCTCTCGTTCCACATGTTTTTAAAAATAATTCAACCACGTTGCATATAGCAGTGTCGTGTTAGTTCTCGTAAATGATAAATATAAATACCAAAATCTATATATGAATTCTACTACTAATGTCCATTTGAATTCTTTCCGATTTAGGGCTGTTACAAATAGTACTAGCGTAAACATTCTTGCAAATATCTTTTGATGAGTATGTGTATACATTTCTGTACAAATTGAGGATGGGATCGCTGGATTCTAAAGTATGCATATATTACAAAGTCATGGTACCAATTTGAACACCCAGCAGCATTGTGAGAGTGCCATTTGTTCCATTCTTACCAAAACTTACTAGACTGCTTACTTTTAGTGATTCTTGTGGCTGTGTAGTGGTATTTCACTGTGGTTTTAGTTTACATTTCTCTGATGACTAATGAAGTTGAGTACTTTTGCATAGTTTAATGGTCATTAATATATCTTCTTTTGCGAAAAATCTCTAAGTCATTTTTTTTTCCATTCTATTGGATTGCTAATCTTTATCTTTTCATAGATAAGTAGGAGTTCTATATGCATTCAGTACACTATTCCTTTGTCAGATATACAAACTGTAAATATCTTTCCCCACACTGTGGCTTGTTTATTTACTCTCATAATGTGTCTGTTTTCATTTAAATACATTTTTTTATTTTAGGAAAATTTTAGATTTGCTGAAAAAATATGTAGTACAGAAAGTTACCATATTAACCATACCCTATTACAATATCCAGTTTCTCCTATTAACATTTTTCATCAATGTGTATTCTGCTGTCATTGGATGAAATATTCTACGAATGTCAATTAAAACAAACTGATTGATAGTGCTCTGCAGATCAACTATATCCTTACTGACTTCCTCCTGCCTGAGCTATCAACGACTGGGAAAAGAATTTGAAGTCTCCAATTATCATAGTGAATGTCTTTTTTCTTGTTTCATTTCTATCAGTGTTGCCTCATGAATTTTGACTGTGCTGCTTAGATGCATACACACTGACAATTGTTATTTATTCTTGGGCTATTATCTTTTTATCATAATGCAATGTACTTCTTTATCCTTGATAATTGGCCCTGTCATGAAGTCTCTTTGTCTGAAATGAATATAGCTACTTTGGGCTTTCATTCACTTGGTGTTGGCAGAAAAAATATATATATTTCTCTATTCCTTTATTTTTAACACATCTGAATCTTCATGTTTAAAGTGGGTTTCTTGTAGACAAAAATGGTTAGGTCTTGCTTTTTATCCACTCTGACGATCTGTCTTCAAATCAGAGTATTTATACCATTCACATTAAGGTGATCACAGTTGGATAAGTAAATTAATACCCACCACATGTGTGAATGTATTCTATTTATTGTATTTTTGCCCTATTTTCTTCTCTCCTTTTCAGCCTTCTCCCCTTTCAAATGAGAATTTTATATGATTCTATTGTATCTCTTCTCTTAGCATATCAATCACTTCTTTTAAAAAAAATCTTAGTGGCCCTGGCCAGTTTGGCTCAGCGGTTAGAGCGTTGGACCGTGGACCAGAGAGTCCCCGGTTCGGTTCCCACTAGGGGCGCGTACCTCGGTTGCAGTTTGTCCCCAGCCCCTCGGGTTGTGTGGGTGGCAGCCAGTCAATGTGTCTCTCTCACATCGATGTTTCTCTCTCTTCCTCTCTCCCTCCCGCTTTATCTGAAGATAAATGCAAAAATGTCCTCAGGTGAGGATAAATAAATAAATATATCTTAGTGATTTTGCTAGAATTTCCAATACACAATTTTAACTAGTCAGAGTTCACCTTCAAATACCAGTATTCCCAATTTCTCCCTACCATCTCTTATCATATTGCTGTCATTTATTTCACTTATCCATATGCTAAAGTTACCCTATACTTTGTAAATATTATGTTCAGAAAGCAGCTATTAGCTGAATTGAAGTTAAAATATAATCTTCTATTTTAATTTTTATTTATTACATCTCTGATGCTCTTCCTTTCTTATTTAGATGTCATTGAAGCCCTTTACATATTATTCACACTTTAAATTCCCTGCCATTTTTATATATAATTTATATATGATTCTCCTTCTCTATAAAGAATATCTTTAATATTTCTAGTACTGCAAATGTATTGATGATGAAATCCCTCAGTATTTGAGAGAGCATTTGTTTCTCTGACACTTATAAAGAGTAATTTTGTTGAATATAGAAGTCGAGGTTGGTGTTTTCTTTTCTTTCAACCCTTTAAATATTTCATCCCACACTCCTGTTGCTTGCATGGTTTATGATAACAAATTCAATGTAATTATGTATGAGTCTCTTAACATATGATTCACAGATACTTTAAACTGCCTGTTTGAACATTTTAACATCTATGTCATATCTGAGTCTGGTTCTGAGGCTTCCTTTGTCTCCTCAGGCTGTATTTTCTTCCTGGCTTTTGCCCTGTCTTGTGGTTTTGTTGTTGAAAGCCAGACATACTGTATCTGACGAAGGACTGAGGAAAACAGGCTGTATAGGTGTGAGAATGGATGAATCTGGCTCTGAGCTGGGCTGTGCTTAATGTTTGTTGGTGCTGTAATGGCCAGAGGCTTCAGATTTCTCTCATTTCCATGACTTCGTCTTTCCTCTTTACTGTGGGCTTCCCTGAGTACTCCACCTCAGAGCCAGTCTGCAGCTTCCTTAGCTGTAAGTCAGTTACTATGCCGAAGCCTTGTTGGCATGGTGATAAGTTTGGGGGCAGGAAACATTTAATAATCTTATGATTAAATCTCAGACTTGTAGTGAGCCTGTGTCTCAGGACGTGACCTTCACAAGTGTTTCTCTAGCAGTATCAATGTTTCTATCCCTTGGGTGAGACAAAGTCCTGCAGAGACTGTAATGGGATGAATGCCCTTCACCAGCTAGGGTAAGACTCTGCTAAGGTCTGTTTCCATGGAGAATAGGCATTTGTATTGAAAATGATCTTGTAATACTACACAGTGATGCCTCTTCCCCTCTCCTTACCTGAGCTATGGGAGGATTTTTCTCATATCCTCACTCTTAGAACCTGATGTGGTTCCTGGAGGTAAAACTCATCCCATTGTGGTGACTCCTTTCAGACTCTGGCTCCAGGTGTTTCCCACTCTCATGTGTATCTCCACTCAGCCTCCAACAATTTGTCAAATCTGTCTTTTTAAGTGTTCCTTAAGTGTACCACGTAAGGGGGTCTTGGCTGCGCATCTCTGATTTTGCCCCACAACCTGTTTTCTGGTGGATACAAGAAAAGTCATTTGTTTGTAGTTTGTCCAGCTTTAAGGATGAGGGTGATATTTTCCAAGCTCTTTACATGTGTAGCTGACAGCAGAATATCATAATGTATCTTTTTATGGACAGAAAATTCTAACTATTATAGCTTGTTTATCAATATTTTTCTATCTTGTTAGACCTTTATTTCGTAATATGTAATGTAATCCCTGCCTATGGGAATGTTGTGTAATAAATCTGCCCATGTAAAATATTTTCTGTTATTTAATTCCATATTTATTTATTTATTAACATTTTTAATGTTAACATAATTACAGGTGTCTCCCTCCGCCCACTTCTGTCTCCCTCTCCCTTGGCCTTCACCAAACATTTGTCCATGTCATATGCCTACATGTTCCTTAGCTAATTTCATATTTAGATTATAGTCCACCGGGACTTTATTTTGTGTACAGTTAGAAGGGTTAAGATTTTTCTTCTTTGTGGATGTCCAAGCACCATCTATTGAAAATATCATGCTTTTCCTACTAAATTGTAGTGATGCCTTTAACACAAATCAGCCGACTGTGTATGTTCCAATTTCTTTCTTAGCTATTTTGTTCTCATGGTCTATATGTCTATCCTTGCATTGTTAACACATCCTCTGATGTGTTAATTATTAATCAATTTTTTTCTATCTTTCAAAGAACCAACTGAGTTTGGTTCATCTTTTCTATTGTTTTTCTGTTCTCTATTAATGTTTTTGTGCTATAATTATCATGTATTTCCTTCTGCTAACTTTGGGTTCAATTTGATCTTTTTCTAGTCCCTTAAGGCATAGATATAGGTTGTGTACTTGGGATCCTTCTTGCTTCTCAATGTAATCCTTTATTGTGTGAACTTCCCTCTTTGAACTGCTTTTGCTGCATCCCATAAGTTTTAGTATGTTGTGTTTCCATTTTTGCTTGTCTTAAGATATTTTTCTATTTCCCTCACATTCTCCTTTTACCCATTGATTGTTTAAGAGAATGTTTAATTTCCATGAATTTCCTAGTTGTTCTTTTTTAATGATTTCTAATTTCATACCAGTGTGGTCAGATAAGATACTTGCTATTATTTCATTCCTATAGCATTTCCTAAGACTTGTTTTGTGGCTTAACATATGGTCTATCCTGAGATATGTTCCATGTGCAATTCAGAAGAATGGGTATTCTGCTGATGTAAGAGAGAATGTTCCATTTTGGACTGTTAGGTCAATTTGGTCTATAGTGTTATTCAAATACACTGTTTCTTGATTCTCTGTGGGAATATCTGTTGTTGAGAATGGGGTAAAGTCCTTAACTGTAATTGTATTGCTATTTATTTCTCCTCTTAGTTTTTGTCTTATGTATTTAGGTGCTCTAATGGTGGGCACATACATATTTACAATTGTTAAATCTTCTTGATGGATTGACCCCTTTATACTTATATCAGACAAAATAAATTTAAACTAAATGATAAAACAGACAAAGATCATTATATAAGTATAGCTATCCCTGATTTTTTTGGGGGGGGGTTGGTACTATTTGCTTTATTTTTTTCACTCTCAGTCTGTGTGTCTTTAAGGCCAAGGTGAATGCTGTTGGTTCTTTGATCCATTCAGGCCTTCTGTGTCTTTTGAGAATGTATTCTGTTCACAGTAATTGATGTAAGACTTATAACTGCTGCTTTGTAAATAGTCTTCTGATTATTATGTAGGTCCATTTTTCCTTGTTTCTTACCCTGCTGTCTTTGTGTTATCAGTATACTCTGATTTCTTTGTCATGTTATTTTGTGTAATTACTATAGATTATTCCTTTGTGGTTAACATGAGAATTACATAAAATATCTTAACATTATAAACCCCCCCATTTAAACTAATAACAACTTAACTTCAATAGAATTTCTATGCTTACACTTTTACTTTCCCTCACAGTTGAGGTATTGAATTTACATATTATTTATATAGTATAACTAATAAAAGATTGTTGTTTTTTAGCCTTTAAGTTGTAAGTGAATTACACATTACCATCTTACAGAATCCAACTTTGACTATGTATTCACCATTATGTTTTATACTGCCTTGTGTTGTTAGGATGTTAATTGGCATCCTTTTAGTTACACTCAGAGAACTCCCTTTAGGATTTCTGGCAAGGCAGGTCTAGTGGTACAGTAACGAATTCTCTAAGCTTACATTTGTTTGGGGAAGTCTTTACTCTTTTGCATTCTTTTTGCTCCTCTTATTTGATAATTTCTAATGTCCTATCTTCTAGGTGGCTGATTCTTCTGCATTATGGAAGCTTTCTATTGAATTATTTTCAGATAGTGTACTTTTTTAACGCTAGGATTTCTGTATTGGGGTTTTCTTTTTAAATGGTTTGTATTTCTTTGCTAAACTTGTTTAGTCTGTAGTTCACTAAACTTTAACAGAATTCTGAATTATTTGATATGTTTGTATTTCTTTAGGGTCAGCTATTAGAGTTTTATTAGTTTCCTTTGGAGGTGTCAAATTGGCCTGATTTCTAATGATCCTTCACCAGTCAGCAAAGTTTGGGTTTCTGGACATGTCTGCTGGTAATTTTCTTGTGTAGGTGAGGCCTATTAGGGTCTATTTTTGGGTGAGTCAATTGTTTGAGCTCTAAGGACAGGGGTGGTTGCTGGCTTGGTTCCCTAGATTCTCTGGTCAGGCTTACTACAGAGTCCTGAGTGGTACGATACTGAGCAGTAGTTGGCACTATGGATTAGCTTCCCTGTCCTCTTGGGGCAGCAGGAGGGGACCTGGACCCTCAGTCAAGGGACAGTACACACTGAGTGTCCTGGTGAGGTGTTCCAGTGGTTTTGCTCCACAGACAGGGAAGCCACAGGCTGTGTTCTCCGCTCCAGTGCCACACTGAGGGGGAGCAAAGTCAGGAACAACCTACTGTCACCACCTTGGTGATGGCACTCCCCTAAGCTATTTTCAATGGGGCTGTATTTATTGAAGGAATATTTCACCCCAGTTAATTTTCATGATAAGTATAATACATAAATTGATCATATGAGGAAAAAGACGATGTTCTATAAATGTATTGTTCATTTGTGTCTCTCTAATTAAATTTAAGACTTGAGAGGCTATGGATTGGAAATGTCCTCATGTCTCACCACTTTGTGTTTTTCCCCTTTATCTTCTACCTGAACTGTGCATCGCTTTAAGTATATTTGACATTAACACAAGTCAAAACTGAAAGGGATCTCAGTTCACTCAGGCCTCTCATATTTTACAGCTGAAGGAGCCACCCTCACCAGGTGTGGACTTTATCTGTGAATCATTTACTCTGCAACAAAAGCCCTTTGCTAGCCTTTCCACATTCTCTACAGGAGCCTCTACTATCAGTCGGTCCAGCATCTGCTGAGAACAATTTGCCAATCCTATTTAAGATCTTAATCTAAACAGCGCTACTCCTTACGTTGTGTTTGTATTTTGATGCTGCATATGTCTGAAAGTATGTGGGTGTTATAGCGGAAATATGGAGTCCTAATAAAATCTGAGCAGGTTTAATAGATTTCCTGAACTATTTTCATGGAACATGAAATTACAAATCCCCTGCCCTGCTCATCCTAAGCTTTGCATTTATATAACCACAAGTGATCCTCACATAATCTTATCCATGTTGTTTTTTCTTTTTGTATTAGTACAACAGGTCAGTACAATATAGAAATTCATTTGTAGACATTTGATGATTTCCTTCTTTAACTGAAAAAGAAAACAGTACTTTAGTCTATGGAAGTCTAAAGTTAAAAATACATATACAGAAAAGATAATTACAAATGTATGGATGTACTACCTTTACTCACTCTAGTTCAAAGAGATTCATTTTAATCTCCAATTCCAACTAATGCAGAGTTCCTATGTGGATCCTGAATTACTAAGGAGCAAAACTCTGTTTACCAATTTCTAACCCCATTATCACTCTCTCTCCTTTCAAATTTTAGATCAGGCCTCTCAAATGCTTGCAGGAGTTAAACAAGTGCATGGGATACAAGCTGCAAACCTCTAAGATCCCAGAGCAAGCTCGGTCACTGCGAGGGCATGTCCTACTTCAAGGGGCTACTTGTAACTTCGTTCCAGCATATTTTTGTTATGCAAGAATAGGAATGCACTTGGATAAACAAGTTAGCCCTTCATTGAAATCCCACAATTTAAGGTGAGTGAGCCATCAATGCCTATCCCTCTATCTCTCTCTGCACCAAGGTTGAAGAGAAAAACAATACACAAATTTGCCTCATTAATGTTCTCTCTCAATTACATATTTCAAGTCAAATGGCCAAGAAAGGCTCTTCATTTTCCTACCTCGACTGCTTAATGCACAAATACAATGTCCTTAAAGGAATAGTGGTGTTATTTTTACTTCTTCATAATTTAGTCACATCTTCCCCATCAATACCACTCATGAACTCATTCACCTGGATTTCAGACAGGGACACACTTATTGTTTCCTGAGCCTAGAGTAAGATGCCATCATTTTAAATAAGCAAACAGCATATTGGCAAACATATTGATATTTCTAAATCAGCTGCTTTGTGGTCTCAGATACACTGGAGACTCTAATTCTTAAGGAGTTCTGTGTGTTACTGTTGCATGATTTACTTCAAAATATAGGAGAATAAAATTCAGAAAGTTGCCTCTTTGCTGAAGCGTTAGGTCTTAGTAATCAAAAGGAGGAGTTTCACTTCTTTTAAGTGTAACTTTGGCAGCCTTCTTACAGCTGATGTGGTTATTAATACTTTTCACTCTAAGGTCTGGTATCTATAGAGCCTTGTATATGTTCAAGGGGAAGTGCTCCAAAATGTCTAGGTAGAAAAATAAATAAGGTTTTCTCTTTTATAGAACAGAAACAGTATTCTTTTAATTTGCACCTTCAATGAAAACAGTGGGTTTTGGTTACTGAAGCAAATGCATTCTGAGAAATGTTTATCAAACTGAAAACATTTTACTAAAAATTGTGAGCTTTATTTAGTTATCTGTAGTTATTATGGAAGCAGAGTAAAAGGAATCTAATTCTCAATGCATCCTCTTCAAGGCTCAACTTTATCTCAGGAAATTGATATCATAAACATATTTTCCATGTTCTGCAAGGAAAGTTTTTCACCAAGAAATTGCTCATGCTCAAAGTATTCATACGCTTACATAAATAAATGTGTATCTGTAGCCTAGACTTCTCACCCAAAACCATTTCTTACATATCCCACTGTCTACTCAACATCTCTATCTGGATGAGCAATTTTTAACCAGTGTGCCGCAGGTATTTTTAAAACATGTAATACCTGACCTCTTTTCCCTTATACTGTAAAATTAAAAAAATGACAACAGCCAACACAACACTAGCAGTCCAGTGAGAATGAATCAAAATTATAACTATTTTGGCATGCCACAGAATTTTCGTTTATGTGCACCACGAGTTGAAAATCGCTGATCTAGATGTTTAGTAGATTTCTTAACTATAACATGCCCCATACTGGAATGCTGATCTTCACCCCTGAATCTTACCCACTCCTAGTCTTCCCCCTCAAAGTTCAGGTAAAGACTTTGGTACATTTCTGATTCATTTTTCCCCTTATACTCCATGTGTCATTCATTATGAAATCAATTCAAAATTTAAAATGGGTCAAGAATATTCTTCTACTTCAGGATTACCACCTTGATTCAAGCTATCCATGTCTCTCTGCTTCTAATTCTGCCTTTCCTTGCAGTCTGGTCTCAACGGAGCAGCCAGAGTAATTCTTTTAAAATGCAAGCCACATCCCCTTAACCCTGCAATTTTCCTTCATTTCATTCAGAGGGAAACCCTAAGGACTCACAATGGCCTACCAGAATCCTCTCTACCCACACTGGCCACATTGCTGTTTGTCCAAAACACTGTAGAATCTTTGCTATCATTAATTATTTCCACTTCTCCCAGGTGAAGTAACACTTCCTTCAGGTCTTTGCTTAAATCACTCCTGCCTTTCTAACCATCTCGGTTAGAACTAGAGCCTGCCCTCAGGCACACATGTGTGGATAGGGAGGGTTATGGGAATCACGAGGTGCAGGTTTACTTAGCAGAATATACTATCAAAAACATTATTTCATTATATATGCAGTCATGCACCACTTAACAATGAAAATATGTTCTGAGAGAGGCGTTACTGTGTGTCATTGTGTGAACATCATAGAGTATACGACAAAGATTAAATCAAGCACAAGAGAAAATGATGCAATCACGGGACATAGTAAACAATTTATCTGAGGCTGCTGCCAGCATAACACAGCATGCTGTTTAAGTAGAAAGAGTACACTCTAAAATGAAAAGTATAGTAAATACATAAACCAGTAACATTCATTTATTACCATCAAGTATTATGCACTGTAAATAAGTGGGTGCGTGATACTTTTATGTGACTGGCAGCAGAGCTTGAGTGATGAACTGAGTTACAACCTTATAATGGATTCAGTGTCACTAGGTGATATGAATTTTTCAGCTCCATTATTGACCAACATGTCACGTGATGTATGACTTCATACATACATGTCTGGGTGACAATGACTTATTTAATAACTAATGATAATTTTCCTTTTGTGGTAGGATTATAAGTAATTATAATTATAACTAATACTTACCTGTATTCTCCAAATATATGCAAACCAAACAATACTAGGACAGACATCACCAAGAACAACATAGGTTGTTCCTGACTTCATTCCCTCCAGAAAGAATAAGGAACAACTGTTCGTGGACTAGACCCCACTGAGAGAATCTGAGAACACAGGAGTGAGGCTGAAGTACCCTCCTGCACCACAGACCCAAGACAGATTGCATTAGCAGGTAAAGGAATTGCTACACTCTGACTGCTTTGCTCCTGTTCCCGATCAGCACAGCACAATGTCAAGAGGTCGTCTATGGTACCTCCAGGGGAGAAGGAAAGCCCAGGGAGGATATCCAGCTCCTCCAGTATTGGGGATCACAGTGGAATTTGTGGGGCTCAACTACTAGGAGTCTGAATGAGACTGAGAAGTGGCTTGCAGCAACCAGCACAGTCCCAGTAGTAGTCATAACCATGGCTTTGCTCATCTACAGAACCAAGTTGGTGGTACATCTTGGCCAGGAAAATCGATGGGGTGCAGGTTTGCCCAGGTAAGAGACCTGAGTCATGGCCCAATCTGACCAGAAGGACTGGCAAGAACATCTGGAATCTGTACAACTTAGCAACACTCCAGCGAGGTAGGTGGTAGACCGTGATTATTGTCTACAGAGCAAAGCCAGCGGCATCGTTCAGCCAGGGAACTTGGGGTGAAGGTCAGCTTGAATTAAGGCCAAAAACAAAGCATCTTATAGTCTTTAGTTCTGATTCTCCTGCTGCCCCTAGGCAGGGAAACCAATTCACACCCCTCTCCTTGCTGGATATGGCCTTCAGCCTCACTAGGGAGCTCGCAGAGCACACAGGAAGCTGTGTAGTCCATCCAACAGGCCTACTTACACTGCAACTTGAACAGAGAGCAAAGATTTCCTGGTTCGCAGAGAAAAAGCTGTGTCTTCACCTGACCAGTATATTCAGTGTACACTCTTGCCTGATTGAGTCCCAAAAAAAAGGAACTGTGCAGGCCCCGAGTCCTGTTGCCCTACCAAGGAAGCTAATTCATAGCTCCCCCTAGTAAGTGTGGCACACAGTCACACATAACTAGTAAACCTGACCAGAGAATCCAGGCAACCACAGAGTTCATCCTATAGCCTCACTTGGGCAGAAAACCAAAGCAGCAGGTCTATCCAGCTGTTCTCAGCCAGTGGCACACCCCCTACTCCCAACTGAGCTCAAATAGCTGACCACCTCCCCCCCCCAAAAAAATAGACAGTAATAAGCAGATAGGCCCAGAAACCCAAACTGAGCTTACTGGTGAAGAACTGTCTCTGCCAAAGCACCACTGCAAACACTTACATTATAACATAAAGGTAAAAGATCAATAAAAGTAACCATAGCTACTACAACTTGGTAACAAAGATAAATTACTATCAGCAAGGAAAAGAACCATTGAGTAAAAAAAGGCAGACTGAGCAAGTCACCATGGAAAACCACCAATTTACAAAGATAGAAAAAGACGTGATGGCTAATCACCCTGAGTATAAACAGAGTGAACTCCCCATTGAAAGGCACAGAATTGCTGGATGGATTAAAAAATAAGACCCAAATACATGCTGTTTGCAGGAGACTCATCTTAGCTCTAAAGACACACATGGGCTTAAAGTGGAAGGGTTAAAGATAATAGTCCAAGCATATGGAAACCAGAAGACAGGTATAGTCACACGTATATCAGACAATATACATGTCAAGTCAAAAAGGGTAACAAGGAGCAAAGGAGGTCATTAATGATAAGAGGATGAGTGCATCAAGAAAATATATAACACTCACAAATGTATATGTTCCCAACAGCCAAGCACCTAAATAGATTAAGCAAATAGAGCCATCCCTCTGTATACACAGGAAATTGGTTCTAGGAACCTGCCTGCACCCCCACAGACACCAAAATCTGAGGATACGTGAGTCCCTCATACAAAATGGAATAACTATTTGAATGTAAAATTATGTGCATCCTCCTGTAAACTTGAAATCATCTCTAGATTACTTATAATACTTAATATAATGCAAATGCTATGTAAATAGTTGTTTTAGAAAATAAGAAATGTCTGTACATGTCAGACACAAAATAACATTTATTTTTCCGAATATTTTTGACCCTTAGTGAGTTGATTCTGTAATGTGGAAATACAGCATATAAAATATTGTAGGAAACAGCAAAAGCAGTTCTGAACATTTACAGTAATAAATGCATGTACATATTAAGACTAAAATTAGCAGAAGGAAGAAAATAAAGATTCAAGCAAAAATAAAATAGTGACCAGAAAAACAATAGAAAGGATCAACAAAACTAAGAGCTCTTTCTGCAAAAAGATAAATACAACTGACAAACCTTTAAAAAAATAAGACACAAAATTAGAAATTAAAGATTACAACTGATATTACAAAAACACACAGAATAAGAGACTATGAACAATTGTATGCCAACAAGTTACATAACCTAGAAAATGGATACATTTCTTTAAAAAACACAACATACTAAGACTGATCAGGAAGAAATCTGAACAGACCCAATAACAAGTAAAGGGATTAAATCAGTAGTCAAAAATTTCCTTACTCAAAAAACTCCAGGACCAGATGGCTTCACTGGAGAATTCTACCAAATATTTAAAAGAATTAACAAATTCTCCTCAAACACTTCCAAATTCATTCTATGAAGCCAGCATTACTTGGACATCAAAACCAGATAAAGATAGTACAAGAATACAAAATTATAAACCAAAGTCTGTGAAGAATATATTAAAAGGATTATATACCATGACCAAGTGGAATTTATCCCTGGAGATGCAAGGATGGTTCCATATACACAAATCAATAAATATAATACATCACATCAATAAAATGAAAGCTAAAAATCATATGAACACCTCAAAAAACACAGAAAAAGCATTTTACAAGATACAACGTGCCTCCATGATAAAAAAACAAAAACAAAAAAACACACACACACACACAGATTGGGTATGTAAGGAACATACCTCAACCTAACAAATTCTATATACAACAAACCCCGAGCTAACTTTATACTCAATGAAGAAAAACCGAAACATTTCCTCTAAGATCAGAAACAAAACAGGATTCCCACAATCACAACTCCTGTTTCATACAATATTAAAAGTACTACTTGTAGCACATAGGCAAGACAAAGAAATATAAGGATCAAAGTCAGAAGGGAAGAAGTGAAACTTTCACTATTTGCTGATAACATGATTTTATACTTAGAAAATTCCACAAAGTAAAAAAATATATATTGGAATTAACCAATACTTTCATCAAAGTGGCAGGATATCAATTCAACAGGCAAAAATCAATTGCATCCCTTTACTGAAGCATCTGAAGAAGAAACAAAGAAAATTATCCCATTCACAATAGCATTAAAAACAATAAAACAGTTGGGAATAAATTTAACCAATGAGGTAAAAAATGTCTATGCTGAAAACTATAAAACTTTGAAGAAAGAAACAAATGAGAAGACATCCTGTGTTCATAGAACAGAAGTATTACTATTGTTAACATGACCATACTACCCAAAGCCATCTATGGATTCAATGTAATCTCTATCAAAATGTCAAAGAGATTCTTCACAGAAATAGAAACACACAATCCTAAAATTTGTATAGAATAGAAAAGACCCAGAATAACCAAACCAATCCTGATTTAAAAAGAAAGTTGGAAGTGTCAGGCTTCTTGATTTCAAACTACTACAAAGCCACATTAATAAAAACAATATGATATTGGCAGAAAAAGAGACACATCAACCAATAGAACACAATAGAGAGACCATAATTAATTCCCAGTATATATGGTCAACTAACATTAGACAAGGGAGTCAAGAATACCCAAGGGGGAAAAGATAGTCTCTTCAACAAATGGTGCTGGGGAAACTAAAAATACATACAGAACAGTAAAATCAAACCCCTATCTCACACCTCTCACTCAAAATGGATCAAAGACTTAAACATAAGACCTGATACCATAAAAATCTTAGAATAAAATGTCAGGAAAAAGCTCAATAATATTGATCTTGGCTATAATTTTTTTTTTTAACATGTCACTAAAAGCACAAACAACCAAAGCAAAAATCAACTAACGGGACTACATCAAACTCAAAATTTTTTGCACAGCACAATAAAATTATAACATACAGAATTGGAGAAAATTTTTGCAAACTATATCAGATAACGGGTTAATATTAGTGGGAAACCCAACCCAGGTTTTATCCCTGTAGAGACTGTAGGGGAATCTGCAGGGCTCAACCACTTGGAACCCAATTGTGACTGAGTAGGGAGAAAGGCACTGTAACAACCAGCACTCAGATCTTGGCAAACTGAGTCCCTAACCCGAAGAGTCCCAGTAGAAGTCTCAACCAGCGGCTTTGCTCTTGTGAAGAACTAAGGTGGTGGTGAAGTTTGACCAGGGAACTTCACAGAGATCAGGCCTGCCTGATTTGGGTCCTCAAATGAGAAGTTTTTCCAGCCTTGGAGACTGGTCTGACTATGCCAAGGCAGAAGAATGCAGTCATAGTGCCACCTGCTGCAGAGTGTGGCTCCCAGACCCATCTGACCAAAAGGGCTAGCAAGAAGACCTGGAAGCTGTGTAACCTAGCCACACTGGAGCCAAGAGGCTGGCAGGCAGATCTGATCAGCTTCAGTGAAGAGCCAGTAATGGCCATGGAGGGTTCTCTTGTTCCATCTAGGCAGAGGTTTAACTCATAGTATCTCCGTCTACTATAAGTAGCTCCCGATCCCTTCCAACCAGAAAGTCTGTTTGGGAAAATGTGGGAGTTGCTGAAGTAGGCTCTCCCAGTCCCACCCAGGCAGGAGAGCTGAGTCATGTCTTTACCCCACTACGGAATCTGCCTCCTGGCCCCATCTGACTAGATGGCTGGCAAGAACACCTGGAAGCTGCTGTCTAACCCAAGAGCTTGAGCTGGGAATCAGGAAGCAGAGCCCATCACCTCAAAAAAAGCCAGTGGCCCTGTTGGAGTAGAAAACTTGGAGTACAAGTCATCTTGATATAAGACTCCACTCAGTAGGCATGGAGTTGCTTCTCCCACTGAATCCTGGTAGGGAAACTAATTTGTAGGCCCACATATTGCTAAATATAGCCTTCTGCCCTCCTGATCAGAGAACCTTACCAGAGTAACCTGAAAGCTGCATAGCCCACCCAACAGCCCTGCTTACAGTAGCATTTGAACAGACAGCCCAGGCCATGGCCTTCCCTGTCTGCAGAGCAAAACCACTGGCCTCATCTGTTCAAGATATCTAGTGTACACTCTTGCCTGATTGGGGTCCCCAAACTACAAACTATGTAGGCCCTGGGTCCCTTCCTGCTGCCCTGATGGGGCAGGGAAACTAATTCATAGCTCCCCTGTTAATGAGTATAGTACACAGTCACAAACATCTAGTAAACCTGACCAGAGAATCCTGGTAACCACAGAACTTATCCCATAGCCTCATCTAGGCAGGGAATCAAGCCAGTTGTTCTCAGCCAGTGGCACATCTCAACTGGGCAGGGAACCAAGCCAGCTGTTCTCAGCCAGTGGCACAGCAAGCCCCATCTGCCTAAAGCCGTTACCAGCAGACACATCCAGAAATCCAAACTGAGCTGAAAGGTGAAAAAGTGTATCTGCCAAAACAAACTTCAAAACCTGGAAGAGGAGCCTACTTGCTCAAATGTACAGATAACAATGTACGGAATCAAGGGTCACAAAAAATCAGGTAAATATGACACCACCAAAGGAAACTAATAAAGCTCCAATAACTGACCCTAAATAAATGAAGGTCTATGAACTGCCAGACAAAAGAATTCAAAATAATTATCTTTAAAAAAAAATTTAATGACCTAAAAGAACACAGAGATGACAACAACAAAAAAAGTTAGGAAACAATATGTAAATGATAAAGAAGTGCAACAAAGAAATAAAAACTATCAAAATAAATAAATTAAATAAATAACCAGAAATTCTGAAGCTGAAAAATACTGTAAATGAATTGAAGAATCTAAGAGTTATAAAAACAGACTTGATCATGCAGAAGAAAGAACAAGCAAACTATCAGATAGAACATTTGAAATTATTCAGTTAGAGAAGCAAAGAGAGAGAGAAATAAAATAAGAAAACAGTAAAAGAAAGCCAATGGGACTTATGGAGCACAATGAAAAAGAATATATTAACTTTATGGGAATCCCAGGAGGAAATGAGGAAGAGAAGGGGACAGAAACTATATATAGAAAGACAATGGTTGAAAATTATTGATAGATAGTTATTAGTTGCCATTTTAATTTTATGCCTGTGTTCCTCTCTCTCTCTCTCTCTCTCTCTCTCTCTCTCTCGCTCTCGCTCTCGCTCTCGCTCTCGCTCTTGCTCTCTCTTTCTTCTTCTTACAACAGTCCCTTCAGCATTTCTTGCAGTGCTGGTTTGGTGGTGGTAAATTCCTTTAGTTTTTTTTTTTTTTTTTTTCATCCGTGAAGCTCTTTATTTGTCCTTCAATTTTGAATGATAGCCTTGCTGGATAGAGTAGTCTTGGATTCAGACCCTTGTCTTGCATTACTTTGTACACTTCATGCCACTCCCTTCTGGCCTGCATCGTTTTTGTTGAGAAATCAGCTGACAGTCTAATGGGAGCTCCCTTGTAGGTAACTTTCTGTCTCTCTCTTGCTTCCTTTAAGATTCTTTCTTTGTCTTTAATGTTTGCCATTTTTATTATGATGTGTCTAGCTGTGGGTCTTCTGGGGTTCACCTTGCTTGGGACTCTCTGTGTTTCCTGGACTTGTGTGGCTTTTTCCCTCACCAGTTTAGGGACGTTTTCTGTCATTATTTCTTCAAACAGGTTCTCTATTCCTTTCTCTGATTCTTCTCCTTCCGGTATCCCTATAATGTGAATGTTGTTACGTTTTGTATTGTCCCACAGCTCCCTTAAACTTTCCTCCTGCTTTTTTTTTCCATTTGGGTGTTCTTCTCTACCTTGTCTTCTAAGTCGCTGATTCGGTCTTCAGCTTCTTCTAATCTACTATTGAACCCTTCTAAAGTATTTTTCACAACAGCTATGTCCTTTATTTCCTCTTGATTTTTATGCTTAGCTTCTACCTCTTTTTTTAAGCTGAAGTAGTTACCAGTGAGTTCTCGTAATTCTTATTAAGTTGCTTGTAGTTCTCACCAAATTGTTTGAGCACCCTTATAATCATTATTTTGAATTCTTTATCTGACAAGTTGCTTTCTTCCATTTCCTGTAGTTCTTTTTGTAGTGATTCCTCTTTTTCTTTCCTTTGGATGTTGTTTCTTTGTCTCCCCATTTTAGCCGTCTGGTAGCTCTAGACCTGGTGAGCGATGTCTGGATGTGTAGGCAGCTCAATGTATATCAAATAAGGCTACTGTGCCTCCCAGACTGTTTTGTTGCCTGTCGCCTCTTGCCTGCTGTGGATCCAGGAGGATTGACTACTGGGGCTGGTATTGGTGTGTCTTGGTAGGTGCTGCTGCTGGATCATGTGGGCCCCTCTGGAGCTGTGTTCCCAGATGGTTGCTGGTGCCACCTGTAGCTGTATAGCTCAGGCCCTGTTGGAGCTGCGCTCTCTGCCCATACTGTGGGCAGCTGTGTTGCACAGGCCTCACTGGAGCCCTGGCTCCCCATCGATCTTGTGGCAGCTGGGTTGTGCAGGACCCGTTGGAGCCCCTGCTTCCCGCTTATCCTGTGGGGAGCTGGATGACACAGTCCCTTTGGAGACCTGACTCCACGCCTATCTTGTGGGCAGCTGTGTCGCACAGGCCTCTCTGGTGCCCCAGTAGGTCCTGTGGGCAGCTGGATCACACGGTCTCTTTGGAGACCCAGCTCCATGCCTATCTTGTGGGGTGCCCCAGCACCCAGTAGGTCCTGCGGGCAGCTATATTGCACAGTCTCTTTGGAGATCGGGCTCCACACCTATCTTGTGGGCCACTGTGTCGCAAGGGCCTCTGTGGAGCCCCAGGTCCCGCTCCTGGCAGCGGGGGAGTGCTGCTGCCCCGTGGGGCTCAGCTCCTGCTCAGCCTTTGCTGTAGTTTTTGGGGATGGGTCTCAGCTGCTGATCTGTGCTTCTGTTGCCTAGGGATGGATGTCTGTTTCCCAGCTCTGTTGCTGGGGGTATATCTAGTCTCTGATCAGGCTGCTACTGTGGGGGATGGTGCTGGTCTCCAGGCTGTTTGTGGCTTTCGCAAGCAGCACCTTGGCAGCTCCACTACTGTGCACTGGTCTGTGTTGACACAGGGTGTCCACTTGTCCGATGGTGCCAGGTGCACTGGTGGGCTCAGGTTGCTGGACCTTTGCCGCTCCTACTGCCTCCTCCCAGGGAAGACCCGGGATCTTCCAAAATGGTGGGACCTCCCTGTGGTGCAGGGAGAAGTGTCCTGAAGGGCCGCTTACCACAGTAGCCAGCTGTTCCCTATCCACAGCACAGGAACCTTCTGCTCTGCATCTCTGCACTGCACGAGTTTGGTCGTCCACCTTCACGTTCACTCACACTCTCTCACACACTAGCTCACTCTCTCATACACTCACCCTCCCTTCGGTCCTGCCCACCGCCATCTTCTGAGATGTCCACTTTCACCACCCTTTTTAAACAAAGTACTGGAAGTCCAGCCACAGCAATTATATAAGAAGAAAAAATAAAAGGCATCCAAATTGGAAAGGAAGAAGTAAAAATGTCATGATCTGCAGATGACATGATACTGTATATAGACAATCCCAAAGATTCCACCAAAAAAAAAAAAAACTATCAGAACTGACAAATAAATTCAGTAAAGTAGCAGGATACAAAATAAATATCCAGAAATAAGTTGCATTTTTATATACCAATAATGAATCATCAGAAAGTGAAATGAAGAAAACAATCCCACTTAAATTGTACCAAAGATATAAAATACCTAGGACTAAATTTAACCAAGGAGGTAGAAGACTGGTACTCAGAAAATTATAAGACACTGAAGAAAGAAATTGAACAAGATACAAATAAATGGAAACATATACTGTGTTCATAGATAGGAAGAATTAACATTGTTAATGTCCATATTACCCAAAACAATCTATAGATTCAACATAATTCCTATCAAGATACCAATGGTTTATTTCACAGCATTAGAACAAATAATCCAAAAATTTATATGGAACCAAAGAAGACGATTAATAGGCACACAAAAATATTGAGGAAAAAGAACAAAGTTGGAGGAATCACACTACCTGATATCAAATTAAACTACAAGGCTATAGTAATCAAAACAGCATGGTATATGTTGTATAAAAACAGACATATAGATCAATGGAACAGAGTAGAGAGCCCAGAAATAAATCCACATCTGAATGGTTAATTAAGTAATGTCTGACAAAGAAGGCAAGAACATATAATGGGGTAAGGACAGTCTACTCAATAAATGGTGTTGGGAAAATTGGACAGATATATGAAAAAAAAAAATGAAACCAGACCACCTTCTTACACTATATAAAGAATAATCTCAAAATGGATTAAGACTTAAATGTAAAACTCCTAGAAGAAAACATAGGCAGTAAAATTTTAGATATGTCTGTTAGTATTAATAATATTTTTTAAATATATCTCCTCAAGCAAGGAAAACAAAAGAAAAAAATAACCAATGGGACTATATCAAACTAAAAAGTTTTTGCACATCGAAAAATGAAAAGACAGCTCATCGAATGGGAGAATATATTTGCCCGTGAAATATCTAATAAGGGGTTAATATCCAAAATTTATAAAGAACTCAGACAACTCAACACCAACCCACCACCCAAATCCAATTACAAAATGGGCAAAGGAACGGAATAAACACTTCTCCAAAGAGGACATAAAGATAGCCAACAAACATATGAAAAGATGCTCAACATCACTAGTAATCAGAGAAATGCAAATTAAAAACACAAGAAGATAGCACCTCACATCTGTCAGAATGGCTATCAATAAAACAGCAAACAACAAGTGTTGGCGAGGATGTGTAGGAAAGGGAACCCTGTGCACTGTTGTTGGGAAAGCAGATTGGTGCAGTCATTGTGCAAAGCAGTATCAAGTTACCTCAAACAATTAAAAATAGAACTGCTTTATAACCCAGTGATTCCACTTCTGGGAATTTATCTGAATAAACCAGAAACAATAATTCAAAATAATATTTGCACCCCTATGTTCATCGCAGCATTATTTATAATAGCCAAGATCTGGAAGCAGCCCAAGTGTCCATCAGTAGATGAGTGGATAAAAAATAGCTGTGGTACATTTACACAATGGATTGTTCTTCCGCCAATAAAAAAGAAAGTCTTACCTTTGTGACAGCATGGATGGCCCTGGAGAGTATTATGCCAAGTGAAATCAGTCAGTCAGAAAAAGACAAGTAGCACATGATTTCACTTATATGTGGAATGTAAAGAACAATATAAATGAAGAAACAAAACTTAAAGAGACTCATATATACAGAGAACACTCTGATGGTTGCCAGAGGGAAGGGACTTAGGAAGTGGGTGAAAAAGGTGAAGGGATTGAGAAGTACTATTGGTAGTTACAGGACAGGCACAGGGATGTCAAGTACAGCATAGGGAATATAGTTAATAATATTGTAATATCTATGTATGGTGCCAGTTGGGTACAAACACTTTGTAAGGTATATGATTGTCTAACCATATTCTGTACACCTGAAACTATTACAAAATTATATTGAATGTAAACTTTAATTTGAAAATAAGATTTAAAAAATATATAAAGAACTCACACAATTCAACTGCCAGAAAACAAAACAAACAAAAAAAAAACCCAAATACCACAATTAAAAATGATCAAAAGACCTGAATAGACATTTTTTCCACAGTCAATTTACGAATAACCAACAAGTACATGAAAAGATGCTCGATATCCCTAGTAAAGAGGAAAATACAAATCAAAACCACAAGGAGATACTACCGCATGCCTGTTAGAATAGCCATCATCAAAAAATGAGAGAACTAATGCTGGTGAGGATGTGGAGAAAAAGGAGCCCTTGTGCATTGCTGGCAGGACTGTAAAGTGATAGAGCCGTTGTGGAAAACAGTACAGAGGATCCTTAAATAATTAAAAAATAGAACTACCATATAATTCAGCATTTCCACTTCTTGGAATATATCCAAAGGAAACAAAATCACTAAGTTGAAAAGATATCTGCACTCCCTTGTTCATAGCAGCACTACTAACAATTGTCAAATCATGGAAAAAACCTACGTGTCCATCCAAAGATGATAAAGAAGTTGTGAGATACACACACACACACACACATTAATACAATACTTTATATCTATAAAATATGAGGAAATTTTGCCTTTTGTGTCTATATATATGGTGCTTGTGCTTGAGAGCATTATGCTAGGTCAGCTAAAGAAAGTCACATACTGAATTATCTTACTTATCTATGGAATCAATCAAACAAACAAAAAAATCCCACCAACCTCACATAAGAAGACATGGGAGTTTGGGGGTATTGTGGGGGGTGGAGAAATTGGAAGAAGGCGGTCAAAAGCCACAAACTTCCAATTATAAGGTCATGAAGTACTGGGGATGTAGGGGATGCAATGTACAACACGAAGACTATAGTTACAACTGCTGTGTATATATATGTGAAAGTCATTAAAAGAGTAATTACTAAGATTATCATCATAAGGGAAAACTTGTTCTTTTTCTGTGTTTACTTTAAAAAAATTTTTTTTTTCTTCATTGATTTTTAGAGAGAGAGGAAGGAAGAGGGAGAGAGAGAGAGAGAAATATCAATGAGAGAGAACATTGATTGGCCACCTCCTGCATGCCCCCCACTGGGGATCGGGCCCACAACCTGGGCATGTGCCCTGACCGGGAATCGACCTGGCAGCCTTTTGGTGCATGGGTCGATGCTCAACCACTCAGGCACACTGGCTGGGCTCTCTGCTTTTACTTTTTTAAAGTATCTACATGAGATAATGATTCTAACTAAGCTTGTTGTGGTGATCATTTCAGAGTAGGTGTAAGTGAAGTCAGCACTGTATCCCTTACACTTATATACTAATGTATGTCGATAATGTCTCAATAAAAATGGAAAAACATTTATTACAAAAGTAGCTTTAATTTGAAAAATCTTTAATAGAAATATGTAACCATCACTTTATTCTTAAATTTTTAAAAATCTGTATAAATTATAAAAACTTTAAGTCAGTATAACTTAAAGGTATAACCTAGGTGAAAATGAGTTACTGCCTAAGCAGTCTTAAATACTTTCCACGTTTTATTTGATAGCTGAAATAATTATTGAGTAAAGGATGGTGTTTTATCCTGTTTCTTTACTGTCTGTTACACTTAATAGCACAGAGCCTATCACAGAAAAGGTAGCCAATAAATATTTTTTCATTAAATAATTCATAAAATAATTCTAAATGGTCACAATTTATAGATATAATTTCCATTTTATATTCTCTATATTGTAAAAATGTATAAGTAAATGTGGATAAAATTTTGTAGCTTTCAAAGATTAGGATTCCATGTCTTTAACTTGCACTTACTAAACTCCTCTTCCACTCTTTCATTCTTTTTTTTTTTAACAATAAAATGGTTTATTGATGCTCTAACATATTAATAATAACTTTAAATGTAAAGGTTTAAGAATAACAATTACAACACAGAAATTGGCAGAGTAGATTTTTTTATATATATTAATGTTTTTTTATTTTTATTTTTTTATTAATTTATTTTTGTTACAGATATTTCTCCTTTTTTCCCCATTGACACCCTCCTAGCCATCCCCCCACCCTGTTCCCAGCTTTGTTGTCCATGTCCATCAGTTATGCATACATGTGCATAAGTTCTGTGGTTTATCTCTTCCCTCCCCCCACCCCCTCTTCTGAGGGGTGTCAGTCTATACCCTACTTCCACATCTCTGGGTCTACCCTGTTCCTCAGACTGTTATGTTCATTATATTCCACAAATAAGTGAGATCATGTGATATTTGTCTTTCTCTGCTTGGCTTGTTTCACTTAGGATAATACTCTCAAGGTCCCTCCATGTCGTCTCAAAGGATAAGAGATCTTTCTTTCTTACAGCTGCATAGTACTCCATTGTGTATATGTACCACGGCTTTTTTATCCATTCATCCACTGATGGACACTTGGGCTGTTTCCAGATCTTAGCTATTGTAAATAGTGCTGCTATGAACATGGGGGTACATGTATTCTTTCTGATTGGTGTTTCAGGCTTCTTAGGGTATATTCCTAGAAGTGGGATCACTGGGTCAAATGGCAATTAAATTTTTAATTTTTTGAGGTAACACCATAGTGCTTTCCACAGTGGCTGCACCAGCCTGCATTCCCACCAGCAGTGTACTAGAGTCCCCTTTTCTCCACACCCTCACCAACACTTGTTGTTTGATGATTTGTTGATGGCGGCCATTCTGACAGGTGTGAGGTGATACCTCATTGTTGTTTTAATTTGCATCTCTCTGATGATTAGTGATGTTGAGCATTTCTTCATATGTCTCTTGGCCATTTGTATGTCCTTTTTGGAGAGGTGTCTATTTAGTTCCTCTGCCCATTTTTTAATTGGGTTCTTTGTCTTCCTTTTGTTGAGATGTATGAGCACTCTATATATTTTGGAGATTAACCCCTTATCTGATGTATCATTGGCAATTATGCTCTCCCATAGAGTGGGTTCCCTATCTGTTTTGATGGTTGTTTCTTTTGCTGTGCAGAAGCTTTTGAGTTTGATGTAGTCCCATGTGTTCATTTTTCCCTTTGTTTCTGTTGCTTTAGGTGATGTATCAGTGAAGATTCTGCTACGTATGATGTCCGAAATTTTGTTGCCTACATTTTCTTCTAGGATTTTTATGGATTCACGAGTCACATTTAAGTCTTTTATCCATTTTGAGTTTATTCTTGTATATGGTGTAAGCTGATGGTCTAGTTTCATTTTTTTGCATGTAGCTGTCCAATTTTCTCAACACCCTTTATTAAAGAGGCTGTCTTTACTCCATTGTATGCTCTTGCTGCCTTTGTCAAATATTAATTGAGCATAATGTCTTGGGTCAATTTCTGGATTCTCTGTTCTGTTCCACTGGTCTATATGCCTGTTCTTGTGCCAGTACCAGGCTGTTTTGATTACAGTAGCTTTGTAGTATAAGCTGATATCTGGTATTGTGATCCCGCCTACTTTGTCCTTCTTTTTCAAGATTGCTGTGGCTATTCGGGGTCTTTTTTGGTTCCATATGAACTTTTGAAATTTTTGTTCTAGTTCTGTGAAATATGTCACTGGTATTTTGATGGGGATTGCATTGAATCTATAGATTGCTTTGGGTAATATGGACATTTTAATGATGTTAATTCTTCCAATCCATGAACAAGGTATGTGCTTTCACTTTTTTATATCTTCCTCTATTTCTTTTTTCAATGTCCTGTAGTTTTCTGCAAATAGGTCCTTTACTTTTTTGGTTAAGTTTATTCCTAGGTATCTTGATTTTTTTGCCGCGATGGTAAATGGAATTGTTTTTTTAGTGTCTCTTTCTGTGAGTTCATCATTGGTGTATAAGAATGCCATTGATTTCTTGACGTTAATTTTTTATCCTGCTACTTTGCCAAATTCATTTATTAAGTCTAGTAGATTTTTGATGGAGTCTTTAGGGTTTTCTATATATAATATCATGTTGTCTGTGAATAATGACAGTTTTACTTCCTCCTTTCCAATTTGGATTCCTTTTATTTTTTCTTCACGTCTGATTGCTGTGGCTAAGACTTCCAGTACTATGTTAAATAAGAGTGGCAAAAGTGGGCATCCCTGTCTTGTTCCTGTTCTTAAGGGAAATGTTTTTAGTTTTTGCCCACTGAGTATGATGTTGGCTGTAGGTCTTTCATATATGGCCTTTATTATATCAAGATATGATCCATCTATTCCCAAATTGCTGAGCGTTTTTATCAGAAATGGGTGCTGGACTTTGTCGAATGCTTTTTCAGCGTCTATTGATATGATCATGTGGTTTTTATCTTTCATGTGTGGTGTATCACATTTATTGATTTGCGAATATTGAACCAGCCTTGCATACATTCTTGAATGTAACTTTTACTGATATATTCAAGTTCAGTATTCCAAAGTGAGAATTTTATAAAAATGAGCCATTGTGATCAAATAGATTGTATTATTTCCACCTAGTTCAAACCCAGAACTAGAAATATTTGGAACCATTTGAGAAAGTTGTTCAAACAATAAAGCTAAAGGATTCTTGAGTTATGGCTATTACGGTTATTAGAGGTTTCGTTCGTGTGTGTGTGTGAGAGAGAGAGAGAGCGAGAGATAGAGCGAGAGAGAGAGAGAGAGACAGAGAGAGAGAGAGAGATTAGTGGTGGCCATATAACCATTATTAAAATAAAAGGAAAACAGTCATGAGAACACTAACAAATATTAATCTGATGTTCTAAAAGGAAAGGTCTGTGTCATATTAAATTCAAGGGCAAGAGTACATGTGCATAGTTTCCGTATAAATATGAATTTCAAGAGAGAAAAAAATTATGAAAGAAGAAATATGAAAAGAAAGTAGAAAATGAAAAACTTAATTTGTTTTTATACAAACAGCAGGGCAAAACATTTCCAAATTAAAGCCACATGTATTAAGAAAGATGTGACAAGTACTTGGTTAAATACAAGATATTAGAAACAATATTAAAATAATATGATGCGACATCTACAGAGTGGATAAGAGAGGTACTCTAAAAGGTACTGATTTTTGAAATTTCCATCTCTTAAAAGTCAAGGGAAGAAGCATAAAATCTAGCCCCAACCCCCACCAATAATATAAAATCCAAAGTTAAGTCCTAAATAGAAAAAAATAAAAATAAAAACACTAGACTGGTAAGAAAATAATTGCATGAATAGATAATGTTATTATTTTTCGCTGAAGATGATAACAAGATTCATTTTAAATTAAGAATGGTTATTTTTTAATGGTAAAATTAACCAGGATAAGTCTATATTCCTGATTCAAAACTTGCATTATTATGTACAAAGAAAATGCAATTAACAGCCTCAGCCCCGTATAACTGTTTTACTTGGTGCAATCAGAGGTAAAAACAAAGAGCCACCCATTAATATAATTTTTGGAATAATGTGGTCACACTAATAAAGTCAAAATTTCTAAGATGAATAAGTGATATTTTGATTAACTATATCTCCTTTGCCAATTTTATTTTTATCTTTTCAATGTTTTTATTGTTTTAGAGAGAGAGGAAGGGAGAGAGAGAGAAATTGATCAGCTGCCTCCTGCAAGCCCCCTACTGGTGATCAAGCCAGCAACACGGGCATGTGCCCTGACTGGAAATCGAATCAGGACCTCGAGTCCATGGGATGACACTCAAGCCACTGAGCTACACCGGCTGGGTGCCAATTTTATTTATCTTTTCAGAGAAGCAGCTCTTTGTTTCCTTAATTTTTTCTACTGTCTTTTTGTTCTATATTTGATTCACTTCTTCTCTACATTATTTCCTTCCCTCTACTGACTTTGGGCTTTGAATTCATAAAAATTTCATAAAGTAGATATGAACATGTACTTTGAATTATCTTCTAGTGTGACACAATTCTTTTACATTTGAAGAAATGGAAATCTAGAAAAATATGAGACAGTCTTATCATAAGGTTGCTTGCACGACTTAAGTGAAAAAAGAAGTACCCGCTGGAAGGACACTGAGGAATTTCAAGAAAATGAAGCAAAAAGCACAACACTTAGCCTTGTGGGCAGTGAACAGTCATCAAGCAGCTCACCTCTCCACCTTCTGTTCTCTCCCAGTTGCATGGTTCCTGACTCCACTCTCTGCACACCTGCTCTCCAGGGCTCCACTTTTGACCGACTCCATCTCTGGGTCCCAAGAATGATATTCTATCTGCGTTAGGGATTTTCCTGGATCTTAGGAGCTGTGACTTGTGGTAATGGATATCACAAAGTATAAATATTATTCCCTGTGCATACCTCCTTATCCCAGGGTGTCAATCAACTGTAAATTAAAGGAGATGATATATAGGTGGGGAAGTGATGATTTAAAAAGTTAAGCCATGATTAAAAAGAAAGAGAACAAAACCTCGGCTGATGAATTCAATGTTATTTCTTCATTGCTTTTCTGCCTATTAGAATTTTAGTAGAGAAAAAACCCTAATGATCAATGTGTATAACATTTGCCTATCTGATCAACATGGATCAATTGCTTTGGGAGAGGCAGAGCAGGTTGGACATGTTTTCTTTTGTGAACTTCACGTTTATGATCCAAGCATAATCCATTACATAAAGATTAACCACTCATTTTAATACATTATAGAATTCCACATGTGTTATTTTTAAATGTTGATTAATTGAATGCCAGTTTAAAATTCCATCTAGCTCAGAAGGAGCTTTTTTCCAAACAGCCTTTAAATCCCAGTGGATATGTAGAAACATAAAAACTGCATTATCTCTGAAGACAGAAACTGACAGATTGCCTATTACCAAAATCAGAGAGAAGTTTATATTAATAAAAATATGTTGGAGGTAGACTAAATTATTCAAATGTTTACTCATTTTTTCACCATTGATATAAGCAATTCAACCACGTGGGGAAAAAAATAATTGTACGGCACAAAAACCTCAAACAGGTTTGCCAATACCGAGTTCAACTAAAACAGTTTCCTCACAACATTATCGTTTAGAAACCTCAACATCTGAATCTAACATCCATGACAGTGTCTGATAAAATACATATCTGTTGAACGAATTAATGATACACTTTTTAAAACTTTTTCAGGGGCTTCCAATTTTTTCTTTTCTTTATTGGTCATCGATTTCTGTTTAGTGCTTTAAAAGATGTTAAAGAAATGAATAATATCTAATGCATATACAGGGTGGGAAAAAAGTAGGTTTACAGTTGTGAGTACCGGAGACACAGGTTAGTCTTATATTATTATTTATTAATTATTGTATTGTTTTCCGCACCAACAACTGTAGACCTACGTTTGTTCCACCCTGTATTTACAAAACACATTTGAAATGTAATGCTTCATGTCTCCTGGCTCTTCTCACAAATACATGGGGTAATAAAGTTATTATTACTGTTATTAGTTTCATCTGTAATGACTGTAATAATAGTATTAAACAAACACACTATTACCAAGGCAATTGTTATAGAAACTCTGCATCTCAGCTCAATTGTATGCATTCTACAGATACAGAACTGAGAAACAGACTCATCTGGCTTAGGACTAAAATTTTTAAAAAATTCTCCTTGAGAACCTCAAAAACAAATTACATAAAAAAGATGTGCTGTTTGGTAGCGTTTAAACATGATTTAGTAAAAGTCACTGTAAAAAATGAATGCTTTGATGTAAAAATTAGGTAAATAATTTTGTTTTTCTAAAGAATAATAATAAACATATGGAAAACATTATGAGGAAAGAAACATTAAGCTAAAAGTCTATTAAATTTAAGAGGAAGAAAAAAAAAGGAGCATACTATTTCTTCAGGAGAAAGCTAACTATTTCCTCTTCTGCTTTGTCTGTGCTGCCCATTAACGTGGTTCTGTTATTCGTGGTACTGGATCCTATTTATTTCATTCTGTTTTGACCCAATTATGAAGACAAAAATCATTTGAGTGGAGGAAAATAGAGACGATGCAATTGTTTAAGTAGATTAAACAATTTGTTCACCGGTGCTTTACTTAGGTACTTGGGAGTATATAGAAGGGTGAAGCTCAATTTTTACATAAAAAATGAAGACAAGTAAATTGGGCCATAGATGTTTCTTCTATTACTAAAATGTTGTACCTTTTCTCACCTCATTTTCTTGCTTTTTTGGGTTTTGAGTAGTTATAAATACCCCACACTTAAATCTATAGTCTCAGAATCATTTCTCTATATTAAATAAATCTGATAATTACAAATTCTTGACATCCATATAACCATCTACATACAGTCCTATGTCATATGTATATGTCATTAAAAATACAATAACCTGGAAACCCAAGAAAAATTCCTCTGCTACCCTCTACTACATGATTAGTATGTGCTTTCCAGACTGAGGGGGGATGTTCTATTTATAACTCTCTTTTGTTTCCTACCATGTGGCCAAGTTTCCACTTATTACATGTCTGCTTGCCTTAATATTAACATCCAGTTTGGAGCGCTGTAAACTGTTTCTCAACCCCTAAATTAAAGCAAATGATATCCACTCCACATCCTACACCAATTTTACTAGAAGCCACTTCAAAGATTCCATTTTAAAAAATGAAGTATGGCCACTGCTTCCTGAAGCCAAGGTTGGCCCTGTTCATAATGAAGTGAAACTTTCTGAGTTCCCTTCTATTCAAACACTGACCGTTTTTTCCGTGACATTTTTTTCTCTTCCACTAAAAGTGAACCTGGTTGTTTTGCTGCTGTCGTTGCTGTTATGGGGAGGGGAGGGGAGGGGAGAAAGGGACCCTGCCTCGCTTGATGTTGCTTGGGACAAGTACACGTGTGTGTTTGCAGTGCCATTCCGGGGCCACGTTTGGCTAGCTTTAGCAGCATAAAAGTTCCCAAACATATGAAGATTGTCTTGGCTACACAGTTTCAAAGAGAGCAGCAGCGTATATTTCGTTCTTATGTTGTCACCGGCTTATTAAACTATATGAAAGTGAGAAGATATAAAAAACAAACAAACAAACAAAAAAACCTCTACCCTGGCCGGTTTGGCTCAGAGGTTAGGGCATCGGCCCACAGACTGAAGGGTCTCGGGTTCCATTCTGGTCAAAGGCACGTACCTGGGTTGCAGGTTCGACCCCAGCCCTGGTGGGGGTCGTACGGGAGGCAACCAATCGATGTTTCTCGTTTCTCTCTCTCTCTTTCACCCTCCTTCCCTTCTACTCTCTCTAAAAATCAGTGGAAAAATATCCTCCGGTAAGGATTAACAAAAAACAAAACAAAACAAAAAACCTCTACAACTCTAAGCTTTAGCGTCCTCATCAGACCTCCACTTTTTGATCATTTCTTCAACTGTTCAATTATACTAGTCTCTCCAGCTTAATGTCAGCATGTCGCTTAACAAGCAACGGTCACCCTCTTCACCTATTTACACTGTGACTATAACGTAAGCTCTGGGCAATGTAACAGCAAACCGGCCTCCCTCCTGCCCTCCTGCCCTCCTGCCCTCCTGCCCTCCTGCCCTCCTGCCCTCCTGCCCTCCATATATTCAGAAAGCTTGGGCACATAGCAAAAGAACAGAAAATAGTCATAGACACTTATAGTCACACTTCCTACTAACTACCACAGGAGCTGCTGAAGAGTAGAATACCCCCCCACCACCACCACCAGCAAACACACACACACACACACACACACACACAGTTGGGCTTAAATTGAAGATGTGTTCCTTCTGAAACGTTTCTTCCTACCAGAAGGTTCTACTAGCCCCCAGCCTTTTCAAAGTAATTTAACATGTTAGGTCTTTCAAATTCTGCAGGCCAGAGGAATCAGCCCACATGCAGGTGGACAAAAGGTTATGAAGGACAAAGGGAGCCTCTGTATTTCTCCTCCTCTCAGAGCCAAGACCATAAGACGCATGTGCTTGCCTTCTCCCTTTGAGAGAGAGAGTTGTTGCTGGTTCACGTTTTAACTAAGGTGTGGTATCATGGGAGAATCTCAGCCTCATTTGGTTCTCACCCATGTTCCCCATCATGCTTGGGCCCTAGGTTGTTTTGTGCCCCCCAGTACGGCTGGTGTAGGATGGGCAAATGCCCTGGGGCTTCAGCCCCCATCTCTCTATAAATAGAAACTCTACAATTCAACTAATTCAGCAAATGGTATTAAAGTTTACCTTCTCCTGTGAATATATTGACTTCTTTCCATTCCTTGGACAAGATCCTCCCCTCTCCCAAGGCCTTTTGCCCAAATGATGTTTCCTCTGCTTGAAGTATTCTTTTCACACACTGGTGCACATGCATGCATACACCCACACACCCCTTACTGGGTCAGTCCCTTCTCATTCTTTAGATCTGATTTTAAACATCACTCCCTCCGATGGGCCTTCCTAAACTGTTAATATCACAATGTGGTATCAGCAATACGTGGGCATTTTTAAGAGGCAGACTGCCCAGAAGCAGAAGTTTGAGTTCCCAGATTCTGCACTGTAGCCCTGTATCCCAAAGAACTAAACTAGCATTCATTATGCAATAATACAAGAATAAAATATTACTCCACGTGTTGCCATATAGAGGATATATTCATACAGGGGCGGGGGCGGGGGGGAGGCAGAGACAGGCTGACACACAGCTCTTTAGGAACTTAGAAACTTGCTGGTCAGGGACACTTAATAAGTTTCAGTTGTGGCTGAACACAAAATCCTGAAGTGATGCCTAGTTCTGTATTGTTTTAGAAATGAAAATACCTAGGGAAGGAAATTTGTAAAAATTCCCACGCCCAAAAGTCCATGGGATATGCGTTTCTCTTCTAATTCAATACACTGTTCCTCACCTGCTTCCAGAGGATAACTAAGGATTTGTGCACACATGTTACCAAGTCTAAATAAGCCCTTGTGGGGCTTGATCTTCACATTGTTTTTTAACTTCTGCCAAGCGACTGTACACTTTAGGACTGTGACATTAAGCTTTGCTTACTGATTTTCAGCTTTAACAAAAAACTTTCACAGAGTCTTATCTTTAGTCGTCAAAATCTTATGTTCTAAGAACATCCAATTAATCTATTTTTAGCTGAGTTTAAGAAACTAACACTATTTTAAAACAATACCCTTAAAATGCTATTTATATCTATTCTTCTAAATATATTCACAATAACCGAGTTATCACTAGAATTTAATAAGCACTTTTTAGTCCTCCAACATTCTAGATGTCTTCATTTTGATCATCTAACAGAATATGTTTGATAGAAACCAGGGTTTCTTTCAAAAGTATGCTTGCCAACATCAGAAAAACATCTTAAACAAAATATTCTATATTTCAGCACCATGTCTTCTCATCACAGAGCACCAAATTATCAAAAAGAACATTACATGATTACAACAGTACACTCTACTATCTTCATGCTTTGTATTCCTCAGAATGCTGTCGTATTTCAACCTATTAAATTTTATGGCTGGAAGCACATGGGAGTTGAAGAAAGCAGACACAGTTTTAAGAGGATTAATATCTTAAGAAGAACAAATTCAGGAATTTTATCAAATCAAATCAACAGTAATAAGAGATATTATTGCCCTAAAAAAAAAAAGAGAGAGCAATTGACAAATTACTCCTGAGTGCTTGTCATGTAGCAGGCACTGTTTAAATATGTATCCATAGAAACTTAAAAATGTTCTCTCACTGAAGCTCTTAAAATGTTTATATTACAAATAAGGGTACACACCTGACATACACACAGATAACACAAAATACCTGAAGGGCCGTAAGGATATTGGCTAAGGCTTGTCCGTATGTGTCATGACAGTGAACGGCAAGAGCACTGGGTGGGATTTCCTTTATGACACTTTCCAACATTCTCTTCATGCTTCCTGGAGTTCCCACTCCAATTGTGTCTCCCAGGGAGATCTCGTAACAGCCCATACCATACAACCTCTTAGATACCTATTGAGACAGTTGAAGAGCTTGTAAAACAATGGAAATGAACAGCAAACATAGAGGTAAAAATCACAACTATGATCATAGCATACCCATGGAAAACACTTTAGTTTTCTAGTCCATTTCCTTGCTCGTTCAATCCTGAGCATTATATAAAGCCTTGAATGACATTACTGTAATTATCTTTTTTTAATATTCAAGTCTGCCCTAAAATCATAACTATCTATCAGTTAGGAATTATAAACTACAATTTCAATTATGGCAGGGTTACTTTTCTCAACCCCAAAGGGAAACATCACAAATCTACTTTGGAGACAGCATTTCTCAAGGCATTAGATTTGAGGTCAAGAAATAGTAATACCAGTTTCAGCTCTCTCACTCAGTAGATTTATAATTGGTAGAGTGAGTAAATATTTCTGGCTTAATTTTTCTGGCTCATAAATATTTCTGGCTCATAAATGCATGCACGTATGAATATGATCCTGCATTTCTTGACTCAAGTGCTAAGGCTTGATATTATAAAGCGGTATATTGCAAGGGCCCGTCAAGCTGAATAACTAATGTTACTTCAAAGAGCAGTAAGAATTTGCATGAAGACAGCATGGTATGTTGACCAAAACCTGGGTTCTGGAATCAGACAGGCCTGGATCTAAATCTCAGCTGTCACCCACATTAGTCATGTGACACTGGGCAGGAAAATTAGCCTTTTTAAACTTCAGTCCCTAGTCTGTAAAATAGGGACAACAAAACACCCTATTTTGCATATTTTCTAATGCTCATTTTTTTAATTTTTAAGAACGACAAAAACAATGACGTCAATAATGACATATTTGGCTATGAAAAAATGAGAATATATATAAATCACTTTGTACAAAATCTGGCACACGGTCAGTCATTAACTGGTATATTGTGTATTTCCTCAGTGCCGTTTCATGCCAGGCACTGTGCGAGGCGCTAGGATATAGTGGGTGGACAAATACTGAGATGGCTCACGCTGTATGGAGCCTGGAGTCAAGTGAGGACAGGCCTTAATCAATTCCATTCTGGAATGCGTAATTACAGCTCAAATAAAAATTTTTAAACAAAGAAACAGGAGTCTAAGGCCATGCGGCAAAGGAAGCTGACCTAGATCTGTCAAGATGTAAGGGCCCAAGGGCTAGCTTAAGATAAATTAAGCATTAACTTGTTGAGGAGGCTGAGAAAGAAGAGTATGAGGAGAGTGTTCCAGGTAAAATACCAAACGCAGAAGCAAGTGTGTTCTGGGAACCTGAAATATAAAATGCAAAGAGCATTGTAGGCAGGAAAAATGTCAAATGCAAAGGACAGTGAGATGAGAAAGCAAAAACCAAAGGGAATGAAGCTACATGATGCTGGAGAGGTAGGCATGGGGCAGACCATACAGAGCCTTGCAAATCAACCAAGTTTAGCATTTTGGTTGAGGATTCTACCATAAGAGCAATAGAAAGCCATGGCAGAATTTGGGGTACTAGTGACACAATCAGATTTGTTTTCTGAAAAGGCTATATCAATAATAATATCAAAAACAGGATGGAGGGTACTCAGAAGGTCTATCTAGTCCAGGTAGAAGACTATTATTGGACGGAAACTTGGATTAAAAAATCATAATGCTCATTCTCCTCTACTGCCTAATAAATGCTGGAATTGCTTAATGGCCAGGGAGAGGAAAATGAGGCTTCAAAGTAGAGATCTAACCAGTTGGAGAAAAGTCATAAGTATGGTGTCAAGGGAATATAAGGGCGCAAGTTACAGGAAGGAAGGAATGGTCACTAGTCCCAAATTCTGCTGAAAAGTCAAGATGAGGACTACATATAACCTTGTATTTCTTGGCCTAAGTGCTAAGTAGTGATCTGATAGAGAGGGATTTCAGTGGGGTGATGGTCTAGAAGTCAACTCGGGTATGATGAAGAGTTGGTGGCACATGGGGAAATGGACACCACTGCTGTAGACAATGTTTTGAAGAAGTTCAGATGTAGAAGAATGGAGATAGTTGAGAGGTAGATGAGGATGCTGAATTAAGAAAGTACGTTTTCAGATGAAAGAGGTTTGAACATGTTCAAGTGTCAACAGGAAGGACAGTTGAATAGACAGGGGACTGAGTGAAGGGAAGAACTAGAGACTTGAAAGACTAGAGAGTGAACATAATTTGCATTAGTCATTTCAGAAAGTAAGAGAGTGAGTTGGCTACAAATATACTAGAATAGCATAGAAGGCCCATGAAAGGTTGCTGGTGATGAATTTGTAATGTTGCTAATTCTCAGCAACTGCTCAGGCATTCTGGTGCAGGAATGGAGAGTCATAGGGTATGTGTGGTCCATCCAGAGATGGCATGAGGCAAAGGCAGAAAAGCAAGGGGTTTGATGTACAGCAGAGTTGGATCACGTTTTGTGGAGTCTGAATTTATGCTATTTTGGAAGTGATCTTTAAGAAAAAAATACATAACTGTGAATACAAATTATTAAGAGTCTTGGAAGGATCTCATGCCAGTGAAGGACTACAACATGTAAGCTTTATTATTTTATAGTATATCTGCCTCTGTGTGCAAAGGTCTTGCTTAAATAATGGACCATGGGCTATGCCTCATTTGAAAAATCTGCAGTGAATTTCAAAAGTTCAAATGAATCCACAAAAATAGGATTGGCTTTAACCGAACTGAAAGTTTATCCAGCCTAAATTTTGATTTCTAACTATGCCATCGTCATTGCTTCGGTACCACATTAGTAAATTCATGAACTTTAACAACCCTAGCAACAGGTGCACATTAACATACTTCATATACAAATGAGTTTCTGACATAGTCTAATATAATCTCAAAGACTGAGCATCTTACATTCATTGGTATCGATTAATTAAACAGGAATAAGAAGTAAAAATTGAACTTCAGTAAGAGGTCCTAAATGACTAATCTATTGCTGTAAAAATGTTCTGGACGAGCAACTTGCATCTCAACAGTGAGAGCGATAGGACCCCAAAAGAACAAAACGCTGAAGCAGGGTATACTCCAATATATGTGCCAAAAGTAGGGGAAAAACAAAGGGATGCTACCTGACAACAAAGGCAAAGCTGAAGTGTGCACAAAATGCCCGCACATTCTCATAGAAAGGTCACTCCTTGTAGTCCACCCACATAAAAACAAATCAGATATTTCTATTCCCTCCATCTTTGAGCACCCAAAAGATAAAACTAAAATGTTATTCAAGGTTGAGTAGTTATAGGCAACATACAGGTCTTCAGTGTTACAGTGAAACTATTAGTTAAGCAACCACACACGTCTCCCACTCCATGGCTCCCTTTAGTCTTTGATGTGCAGATGCACTCAGTAGTAAGGAAAATAGACCACTTTTTAAAGTATTATACATTGTACCATGAACCAGAAAACCAAAGGCACAGCTTACTTCTGTCACTTTTTGCGGTGTGATGCTTCCTTCATATGGACAGCCCAGGGCACAAGACACATACCTAGATTTAAATACAGAACCATATAAATATAAGTATAGTGGATGACCCACTTCCTAATTCCCATTTTTTAAAAAAAATAAGGAACTAGCCAAAAAGTCACCAAGAAAATTTCTTTTACGTCCTTCATTATTATTTTATGCTCAGACCAAACAAAAACAATTTTGGAACATTCTAAATTGAACGCACATGTTTATCTTTCTAATCGTTACAATTTGATATATGCTATTTGATGGCAGATGGAAATAACATACAGGTGTTTATCTTATGGGGTTGTTTATACTCTAGCAACATGTGAACATTCAAAGTGGAAAATACCAATGAAATATATAGTTTGATTTAAATAAGTTCATACATTCAACTGTTAACTATCCAGGTTTTTGGAACCATATAGAAAGAGCCTGTAGATGACTAACTGCACTTCTCTCTTCACTCCCATCTGGATGTCTTGGCCTCATTTAGATAGTCATTAATCACCCCAAAACTCTTAGAACTGGCCACAACCTCAAAGTTCATCTTGTTTCTCTCTCGTGGGTGTACCTAAATCATCCCAAACAGAAGAGTGTCTAGCCTGCTTTTAAAAGGCTCCAAATAAAGATATTCCATAAGCTTCTTCAATAATTTCATATAGAAAGTCAAACCTTTCCTGCAAGGACAATGATACATTTCCATCTTAAAGTATTAAGCTTTACAAAAAGTCTGTTTTAGCTATTTTCAGTTCAACACCAATCCCATTTTATTAAACTTTCCTCAGAGACTTTACAACACTTGTATTGAAATAATGTACCGCACATCTGATTGTCAGGAATGAAGCAATTCATGAGAGGGAGAGAGGGATGGTGGGAAATGAGGCTGGAGACCGGTTCTTTGGGCCAGAATACGAAAGGCTTTAGATAGCAAGGCCCTTGAATGCCACGCCAAGGAGTTTGGACTTTGAGATCACTCAAACTTGCTTTGAGGCACTCCAAATTATTAGGTAAGTTATTGACAAGATCAGATTTGTTTTCCAAAAATGTATCTCCTTGGGAACTCTGGAAGTGGTTGCCAGAGGAAAAGGGAGGCAAAAACAGGAGAGAAGACAATATGGATTCCCGTGGTTCTAAAACGCTGTCAATTGGGATATACTATGGATTTCATTACAGGTTTTGGAGTAAGAAAATATAATATATATTGAATGATTCAATACATATCCATTGATTCTAAAGATGTAACTTAATTTCAAAAGTATTAAAATGTGAATAAAGCTGTGTTTTGACACTAAATAAGCAGTTCCTTAAGCCAGGCAAGCAGTTATGAGGGAAGGGGAGAGAGGACAAATTCAAGTAAAATTTAAAAGTGATGCTGGGCAGGAAACCCATCTCTCTGCTTTCCCAATTACTGTAAGCTGTTTATTGTTTCAATAATCTATACATTTAATCAAGACATGTGGAAGAAAAACATAACATTGGAGAAGGTGGCTAAGGATGAAAAAGAGTCAATGTATTTTTATTGAATTTACTGGGGTGATATTGGTTAATAAAACAATACAGGTTTCAAGGGTACAACTCAGTAAAACATCATCTGTGCACTGCATTATGTGACTGTCACCCCAGTATTTAGGCTAATCCCTTCACTTTCTTTCATCTAGTCCCCCTACCCTCCAACTCTGACAGCTGTTAGTCTGTTCCATGCATCCATGCCTCTGTCTCTATTTTCTCTATCAGTTTATTTTGTTCATTATATTCCACTTGTAAGTGAGATCATATGGTATTTGTCTTTCTCTGACTGGCTTATTTCACTTGGCATAATAATCTCCAGGTCCATCCATGCTGTCTCGAAGGTAAGATTTCCTTCTTTTTTATGGCTGAGTAGTAGTCCATTGAGTAAATGCACCACAGCTTTTTAATCCACTTATCTACTGATGGGTGTTTGGACTGTTTCCAGATCTTGGCTATTGTAAATAATGCCGAAATGAACATAGGAGTGCATATAGTCTTTTGAATCCATGTTTCAGTATTCTTACGGTATAGTCACAAGAAGTGGGATTGCTTGGTCAAAATGCAGTTTTTTTCAATTCAGATATAATGATTATAGATAATGTGTTGGAAATATAAGTACACTGATCTTGAACCCAAAATATCTAGATGTGGTTAAATAGAAAATCCAAGCCATCCATTTATATGCTGTTCCTCTAAATATGAAAAACAAAGCAAGCAAAAAGTAACAAATGCAACACAATATGAAACAAACCTTTCCTGCATTCTTACTACCTGGCCACAGATACCACTTTATGCCATAACTCTGGTCTCTCTGAGTACACTTTCATTCACTCAAGTTTTCCTACTAGTCCTTTCCAGGCCTGTGGTTTGCTCGGTCTTCACACTCCATTGAATTTCATCTTTCTTTCTTCTCCATCCCTGTAAGCCGAGTAGTCACTTCTTTCACCCATTCACACATGGGCTTCTTTCTCCAAAGTGAATGTGACGGTTCTCAACTGTGTTCATTAACTGTACTTCAGCACTCTAGAACAGTGGTTAGCAAAGGAAGGCACAAAGTCCAAGTCCTCCTCACCACTCTTTTGCAAATTAAATTTATCGGAACAAAGCCATGCCTATCTGTTTAGCTACTGCCCATGGCTACTTTTGTACTATAATAGCAGAGTTGAGTAGATGAAACAGAGACTATCTGAACCACCAAACCTAAAATATTACTCGCTGGCTTTTACAGAAAAACCTTGCCAACCACTAGTAACAAGTAAGGCATTTTCATGACTGAAAAAGTCTCCATCATGATGAAAATAGGCTACATCGACTGCTTTGACCAGTTGCTAACATCAGTTTCTAGATTTCTGCTCGTCTCCAATAATCTATTACAGTGGTTCTCAAACTTAGCTGTACAGGATCACCTGGGGAGCTTAAAAACAAACAAAACAAAACCCCGATGTTTAGGATACTCTCCAAACTAGTTGAATCAGAAACTTAGAAAATGGAATCCAACCTTTAATGTTTTTAGAATAAATTTTAAATTTCCATTATTATTCCCATTGAAAATCACTCAGCTGTTAGCAACAATGCCTTACCTGGAGTGCCTGACTGATTCCCTTGTATAAAGAGCAACATTAAATAGACTTGATAGTATCTAATCTCAAGAATCTCCCCACTACTGTGCAATGCCATTTGTATCCATCGATGGTTGGCTGGTGGTTAAATTTATAATTTTTACTGAGTGTGTTTTCATGGTGATTTCAGTTTTTGTAGGAATTCCGTAAGAGTCTTGTATTACTTAAATGCCCCTAAGAAGGAAACCTGACCTCCTTGCCCTTGCCCTGAGGACTTCATCAGTCCCTGAACAAATTTACCTTAATTTCTCAGTTGGGTTTCTACAGTACTCATGTGTTATAAATCCACAATCCCTAACTAACTATACATGGCATAGGCTCCGGTGACTGCATTGGCAAGGAGGTGTTTTCAGGCCCCAAGAATACTCAGCTACAAACCCATTTTAGCAGAGCATCTACCTTTTCCCATATAGACACTGAAATCCTATCTCCAAGTCACTAGGGGTTGGACCTAGGATAGATAACCCCATGTGCTAGTGGCATCAACCTGCATGCTAATCACATTGTCATTGATAAAATCTGGGGACTTCCTTTTCTTGGCTATATGTTTTAAAAGTTGTTATATTTGTGTGTTTGCAATGTGAATAAAAAAGGGAGCCTCTGCATTAGCTCAGTCCCCCCTAGTCTCTCTCTCAGCACTATGTAGATAATTCCAAGCACTATGTAGACAACTGCCAATCTCTTCGTGAATATTAGGAATTGATTGCTTGACACATTCAGGTGGCATATTAAGCCCATCATATCCAAAACGATGCTCATCCCTGTTTCCCTGCATTTACCATGCTCAAAAATGAGAGTCATTTCCAGAGTCTGTCCTGCTGAATCACTTGATCATCACCTTTTAGAACATATTCAAAGGTTGGCTCATTCTTCCCCTCCAGCCTCTACAGCATGCGACCTCTGCCAGTGAGAGCCCACATACACACGATAGTCCCTGACTACCCTCTCCAGGACAGCCACAGGTGTCTCCCACATGTCCTCCTTGCCTCTAGGCTCATGCCACTCATTTTTACTCCAATATCTATTGCCAAAATAATATACCTAGAGAACAGATCTCACTCTATGTTTTTCCACTTTGAAAAATTTTTAATGGCTTGCCATTGTATACCAAATAAGCTTAGTTATTCAAGTTCAGCAATTTGTGAAACTTCAATCTAATTTTCCACCTCTCTTCCATTCACAGCCTCCAGAACTCTCACTGCAGCAAAAGTAAACTTGGTCCTGTTCCCCAAACCTTCCTTGAGATTTCTCTTCACTATGCCTTTGCTCCTTGAAGATTTCTTGCCCTGACTGAAAAGGTCATTATTTCTGACTATGTTCTATATATTTACCCATCTTTAATGATTTTATTTTATTAACGCCTTCCCTGTGAACTTTCTTCAAATAACGCCAGAAAAATATAATATAGTATTACTTTAAACTTAACAGGAGTTATCTGTTTCTGTATCTCTTCTTACTGTACTTGTCTTTTTTTGACAATAATTATTACCAGTCTGCTGGTAACTCTTTGAAATTAGGCAGATTTTCCATTTTCATATTCCACATAGTATCACGAGAGAGTACATTACATAAAACAATATATCTTGAATGAATGAATGCACCGGTATGTCTGTTAACATGTCATTTTCACCTTCTGAATGATTTTCTATAAAATTCCTCAACTATACAATAAAGGCATAGCCAGATCCAGGCCACTGATGATCTAAATCCTGTAGCTAGTGATGATAGCACATATTTGGAAGTTCAGACTTGGAACTGTGTTTTAAACATTACTTAGGATTACAGGGTAATAAAGAAATCACCAATCCTACTGAAGCTAATTGTGTAAAGAGTTACAAAAAGCGCAGTGTTACAATAAACTCTGCGGACTGAAATGGGAGTTGTTTTACTTGTGCTTTTTGAAGCCACTTATCAGTACTGACAGTGCCTGATTTTCGATGGTTTGACGTATAATTTTTGACTTTAGGATGGTGAGAAAACCATGCACATTCAGTAGAAACCATACTTCGAATATCAATTTTTTTTTTTTTTATCTTTACTGGCCTCGCCATATGCAATACAACACTCTCTTGTGATGCTGAGCAGAGCCAGTGGGCTGCAGCTCCGTCAGCCACGCCATCATGAGGGTAAACAAATGATCCTCTCCCATGTATTCATTGTGTTAGACGATTTTGACAAACTGTAAGCTAATGCAATTGTTCTGGACATGTTTAAGGTCAGTGAGTCTATGATGTTCAGTAGGTTAGGTGTATTTTATGTATTTTCAACTTATGATATTGTCAAGTTATGATGAGTTTATTGGGACAACCCCATTGTAAGTCAAGGAGCAACTCTAGTGTGAAAAATCATGATAAATGACAAAACATATTCTTTCCTCAAAAGCTCTACATGCTGGCTATTTAGGCATGACTGCAAAAACACAGTGTACACGTATTAACAACTACTGGGCATGTGTTATTCTAGCACACGACAGTGATGGAATAATATCTAAGGCTAAAAGAAGTATAAACTCTCTTATAGACCACATGTATTAAAGAAAATAGCTTTAACAGATGTCTCAATTTTAGAGTTTTATGTACCATATTTTGGTAAATTATTATTTGAATTTGCTCTTCCAGGCCAACACAAAGGCCTTAGTCTAACAGTAGAAGTTATAAAGGAACTTGACCAATAAGAGGTCCATTTATAAGAAGATGGTGCCATATGTGCAAGTGAATTCCACTGGGGTAGATCATCCAATGAAAGGTATTTTCTATATCAGTCATGAGAAACACTGCCTGCCAGTCACTGTGTATTTAAAAAAATTTAGCCCTAAATAAGAGGCTCATTATCTCAATCAATAAGACTGCTAGTACCTTCAGGGTCAGGATCAGAATCCAAAATGACACTTTGCATTAGACAGGGGAAAGACAGGAAATACAACACACACATCATGGCCTAAAAGTCTGACTAACAAACAAGCAGGTTGCAAGTTCTTGAAAAAACGTGTTGAGTTATAAATTCTCTCTCAAAGGGAAAACCAGTACAATGTCTTAAAGACTTAAGTGTAAGACCTAAAATAATAAATTATATAGAAGAAAATATAGGCACTAGCTCCTGGACAATGGTTTTAGCAATGTTTTTGTGGATTTGATTCCAACAGCAAGGGAAACAAAAATAAACAAATGGTACTATATCAAACTAAAAGTCTCTGCACAGCAAAAGAAACCATCAACAAAATAAAAGACAACCAATTGAATGGGAAAATATATTTGAAGTGGTATTTTCTTATTATAAAGGGTTAATATCCAAAATATACAAAGAACTCATACAACTCAACAAAAACAAAACAAAACAAAAACCCTGATCAAAACATGGGCAGAGTATCTAAATAGATATTTTTCCAAGGAAGATATACAGTCAGTACATAAAAAGTTCTTCACATCACTAGTTATTAGGGTAATGCAAATCAAAACCACAATGAAATATCACCTCACACCTTTTAGAATGGTTATTCTCAAGAAGAAACAACAAGCCCTAGCTGGTTTGGCTCAGCAGTTAGAGCATCGGCCCGTGGGCCAGAGAGTCCTGGGTTCGGTTCCCACTAAGGGCACGTACTTCGGTTGCAGTTTGTCCCCGGCCCCGGTTGGGGCCGTGTGGGTGACAACCACTCGATGTGTCTCTCTCACATCGATGTTTCTCTCTCTCTCTTCCTCTCTCCCTCCTGCTCTATCTGAAGATAAATGCAAAAATGTCCTCGGGTGAGGATAAAAAATAAAAAAAAAAAAAAGAAGAAACAACAAGCGTTACACAGGATGTAGAGGAAAGGGAACTGTCAGGCACAGTTTGAGGGAATGTAAATTGGTATAGCCACTATGGAAAATAGTATGTAGGTTTCTTAACAAAAATTAAAATTAAGAAATACTCTATGATCCAGCTATTTATCTGAAAAATATGAAAACACTAATTCAAATATATATAAATGAATATATATATATATATATATATATATATATATATATATTCACTGTAGTATTATGTATAATAGCTAAGTTTTGGAAGCAACCTAAGTGTTCATAAACCTATGAATGTATACAGAAGATATGATATATATACTGTGTGTGTTTGATGTAGTATATATACATACACATAATGAAATACTACTTGGCCATAAAGAAGATAAAATAGTGCCATTTGTGACAACATGCATGGACCTTAAGGGTATTATGCAAAGTAAAATAAGTCAGAATTAACAAAAATTATAATTTCACTCATATGAGGTATATTAAAAAAAAAAGGAAAGAAAGAAACAAATGAACTGATAAAACAAAACAAACTCATAGATATGGACAATAGATTGGTGGTTACCAGAGAGGAAGGGGATTAAGGGGAGGGCAAAATGGATAAAGGAGGGCAAATGTATGAGTAAGACTAAAAAGGAGACTTTTAGTGGTAAGTATGCTACAGTTCATACAGATATTGTATTATAATGTACAACTGAAACTTGTACACTGTTACAAACCAATGTTACTTCATTAAAAAAATTATGACTAAAGTAAAACATTGTCACATCCTACAACTGTCTTTGTTTCTCTGTATCTAGAAGTTATCTGTGATTGTCATTCTTAGTTTAATTACTAATTTGCCTTTTACTCCCTGTTTTCATTATTCTGTAACTATTTTGTTCTGGGAATTTGAGAAGAAATTCTGCAGTTATAGTTCGCAGTCAAATATTTTTGCATTTTTTAATTTCTTTTAAACAATGGGTGAGTAATTTTCTTCGGCTCCTAAAAAAAAATGTTAAGATACAGTTTTGTTTTGTTTTTTTAACTTTCAGTAGGCTCAGACTTTCAGGAGGTTAATCATGGATCAAATCATTCTAGGTTATTTTATAGGAGAGGCCTAAAATATAATTATGTGAAAATGTTTTGCTTTGATATGCACAACTGCTGACCTTGTGAATTGTGAATTTTAATATATATTTATAAGCATTTTAATAGTAAAATAAGGGCACCAAAGTGATAGTTTTTTTTAAACCAATATGAATGTGTGATTCATTAAAGTTGATACTTACTTTAAATAAAAGTGAATAAAACCTGAATGTCTTATATGATATAGAACAGATACTCTACTGATATTTTGAGGCATTTCAATTTTAAAAGGATCTGCCCAACTAAGATGATTCTTTCAATAAGAGCCATTGATAAAAACAGAGAAAATGATTACATTTTATCATACACTTTTATTTTTTGTCTTTTTAAAAATTTAGACATAATAAAAAAATAACCTAGATTTTTTTTTTAAACATGTCATGTGAATTACACATTAAAGAATGAAGTTCAATGAGGCCACTGGTTCAATTCCCCTTCAGGGCACATGCCTGGGTCATGGGCTAAATACCCACGGCAGGGGTGGGGGTGGTATGCAGGAGGCAGCCAATCAATGTTTCTCTCTCATCGATATTTCTATCTCTCCCTCTCCCTTCCTCTCTATCTAAAACTCAATAAAAACATATTTAAAAAAAAAATGAAGTTGAAAATGTAAACATTTCACTGCTCATTCACATATAATGTATATGCAGCCGTAGTTAGCTGAGTCGGCATTTTATGTCAATACTTTGGCATGCTATCTTTTCCCAGTGTGTCCCAGATGTTATATAAAGTTCTGAGCATGTATTAAAAGTGTGTACACATGGGGGTGCATGTGTGTGTTTCAGGAGGGAGGAAATCAAACATTGGCCTTCATACCTTTAATAAATGCTGCTATTTTGACCAAATGAAAGTTTACTGTTTTTATAAAAATTTAAATGGTGAGCATTTATAAAATGCATAGTGCCTTATGGCCTTTAAATCTAACAGCTGACGACATAAATTTTCTGGATGATGATCAAGTATATGTTGATGCAGCTGTTGCCACAGAAAGACATGCTAAAGAAGCATCTACTTCAGTTTCAAGTAGTTGAGTATGGCTCTTTTCCTTAAATGAGTATCAGTGGCCTATGATGTTTAATAATGAGCACTTTTTTCCCCCCGGGAAAGGATTTATTTATTTATTTCCTTTTTATTGGATTTATTGGGGTGACACTAGTCAAGATAATTATACCAGTTTCGGGTACACAATTCTATAACACATCATCTGTACAATGTATTGTGTGTTCACCACTCCAAGTCAAATCTCCATCTATCACCACTTATTCCCCCTCTATCCTCTTCCAGTGACCCCCTCCCCCCGGCAATCACCACACTGATGTCCATGTCCATGAGTTTACTAAAATCCAGATCCTCAGTTAAAATAAACTGTAATCAAACTCTAAAAGTGTGGGGGAAGAAGATAATCTTCAACTGCACAAATAAATAGTGAACTTACATACTGAAAGGCATATTTCTAAAAGTGACTAGTGTTCCAGAAGATCCAAGAGTTCTGTTCCGAAGATCCAAATCTGCACTGAGAAGTCGACAGCTGTCTACAGCATAACTCTACAGTAAGTCTCCCATATCCTTTACTCATTCATGTGACTCTGTATTCCTTCTCCACCTCGTACTTCTGTACCCTTCCTGTCAAAGCCTGAAAAGCTTTTCACGTTGTAACATGGTTAGAGGTTTCATTACTGCTGGAACAATATTAATTGTTCAACAACCATTATTAAAAAGGATTTAGGGTTTGTATTACCTTTATTACATTACCTACTCTGTTTTATTAGTGGAAAACTAAGTTGATAAAATCTGCTGTCATATAATTTATGTTTACATCCCTGTTTCAACATTACAAAAACGCCCTACTTGACGTGTAAGCTGCACTTGCACTTTACTTGTCACGTTTATGTGGCTTTTCAGCTTTCCAGTGAGCATTGCTTGACTCTCAAACCTACACTCCACTTAAACACACATGGAAATAAAATATTCTTCATTTTCCCTTTCCCTTAAAGGAAAGAGACAAAACAACCTATGTTCGTTTGCATTTAGAAACTTATAGTACATTTCTTCTTTTTTATTGTGGTTTTGTAACTTTGCCTTAATAAGAAACATCCCTTATTTTCTGTCTATGGAAATACATTATATTACTTAAAATTGTTTTCTTCTATGTGCTATGTATATAATTATTTACAAAAATATTTTGTATTAAAAAAAAAAAAAAAACTCATGTTGGAAACAGTATATAGAAAGAAAAATGTTAAACAAAAGTAAGCAAACCAACAAGACAGCTCACTATGGTGTGGTCTAATTCCACTTGCTCTTCCAGTGACCTTGGTTGAATTCTAATTTCTTTTTCTTTTCTTTTTTTCCTAATCCTTTTCTAATACTGTCACTCAAAATTAGATGCACTTGTCTTTCTCATAAATTGCTGAATATTTCCTGCCACTAGGAACTTTGGTCACTTCAACCAAAGGAAGTATACAACCTGCATCTAAATTCAATTCCAGAACTCAGCCTTCTCTTACCAATGCTATGGATTTTAATTTATGAGGATGATGTGCTCTGTTTAGAATATATCCATAGTGATAAAACTCAATAGAAAATTAGCTAATGTCTTAGAATCAACTTCTTTCTTAAGTAACAAGGAGCTTTTTCTACATTTCATAGAACACATGCCTGGGTGTAGAACCTGTTTTCAAGAGATGTGGCAACCACTGGTCCTGGAAGCAGACAAGAAACACAGCAGGTTTTCCCTTTCTTCTCCTTCCCTGTATCCCGCTGCTTTGGGGTCACCCAGAGAAAGCAGAAAAGTCGCCTGAGGAGGGGGAGGCTGAACGCGTGAAACTCTGGGCCCAACTTCCCAGTGCAGCTCAAAGACTCAATATGGTTTTAAATACTCTATTGAAGTTCTACATAAAATGTTCTTTGAAAGAAAACAGGTAAGGTTTAAAAAAAAACATTTTTAAAGCCTTTGGAAACCACATTAGATGATGCCTTTCCAAATGAGACTTCGAGTTTACACTAATTAATACTGGGCTGAGATAGAAAGATGGCTGTGTTTGGGTAATTCGGTAATAAAATGAGTGACAGTATCAGGTTTGCAGGCTTGTCCCTCTGATCTCAACTGCATTATACACGGCACAGCACAGATCCACTCTGTGAATGAGATGGGCCACTATACAGGGATGGCCCTGATCACTTAAGGTACAAATAAGATACCCTATGTATATTATTATGAATGGTAAGATAATATCTAGATGGTTCGGTTCCTAAATGGTCTTTAACAACTGATGTTAACTAAATAGGGTTTGTCGGATTTCATAAGTACCCTCGTGCTGGAATATTCAGGTGCCTTGCAGACTTAATGACCTCCTCAAACTTCTCCATACTTTCTTCAATAGAACAGTTAATATTCTTCTTGCTGAAGGATTCAGATGCCGCACCAAAAACTGCTATCTCAGTGGCCCCAGCAGCAACCTGAAAAATATAATTTAAAGGCAAAAGCTAATACTTTCCAAAACATAAATGACAGCAAAAGAAATATTAACTCCTCTATAAAGGCATACTTGTATCCCTTAACATCTGCCTTAGAATTTAAAATTACATTCCTCTCATATTGCCACATACTCTCTTTTGAAATGTAAAAATATTTTACAATAACAGAATAATTCTACAAACCGCAGCACTCATAAATATATGAGGCACAGAAAACACAGTAATGATGTGCCAATACAATATTGCCTTTCCTAAATTACGTTATCCTCAGAAATATTTAACCCTAATTATGCAAAATACTAGCACTCCAATAAAACCTCTTAATATCTATGGAACACGTTATTTTTAGACCAATTATTAAAATAGAGTACAGTAAATGCTTTGGTTTTCTTCTCTTCCTACAATCCAACAGAAAAACATTTTTCTCGTTTATCATTTAGATAATGCCCCAAATTTTCTCATTTCCTAACCTAGCTTCCACTGGTTCATACCTTGACTGCTACAACCATATTCTTGTGTATCTGATGCCTAATCCTCTTGCCAGTCTTTAAATCCAAACATTTAACCAAATCAATTTTCATTTTGCCCCTTTTGCCACCTTCACTCCTTCCCGCAGGCTTCTCTAGTGGCTTATTTTCAAATGTCAAGCCTCCTAGTTTTCCAGCTGAAATTTAAGACTTTCCACGACTATATCTCTTGCGTTGTGCCTACATTTCTCCCTCTTTCTGATACTCTAGTAACACATTAAGAACAAAAATTCTGTTATCTTTCCTGCAATTTAAAATGTAAATATTGGCTTCCACTCTTTCATCCAAATGAAAATTTAACCCCTAAAATTAAAATTCTATTTATTGAACACCTACTATGTGCCAGTATTGTTGGTAGTACACTGAATGCATTTCTAAACGACAAATAATCTTGTATACTAAGTGTTATTATCCCATTTCACACATGAGAAAACGGGACAAAGAGGCTAAATCACTAGCCCAAGGTCACAAAGCTAGGAAATGCTCTGGAGCCGTGTTTTGAGCACAGGCTTGCCTGACTCCCATGCCAAGATGTGTTTCACTCCTTTAACTGCCTTTCTAAGCCATCATGGGGGTATCCTCTCAGTATCTTTTCAAGGTAGATACATTCCCTACTTTGTTTAGGCCCAAAAGACAGCAATATTTACAATTTCTTAAACTGCCTCTTTTTTCTTTATAAAAGTGAAAGATATCCATTAACATCCGAAACAGCTGCTGTAAAACTTTTACAATAAAGCCGTGCAAGCATAGCACCTCAAGCCTTTCCTTAAGATCATACTGGTTGTTCTTGTACGTGTAATTATCAAAGCTTTCGCATAGAAGTTCCTAAGTCACAGAAGACTGGAAGAAACAAGCCAGAAGAGGGATAGGGAAAGTTGTTAGAGGCAGTTCCAATGACAGCGACTAGCTACACCTAGAGGGAGGGCACTATAGCAACAGAAACATGACCCCCTAAACAATTGACAAAAATAATCATCCACTACAATGTTAATAACTATAAGATTATATTGAGAAATGGTTAGGTTATATTCTATAGTCCTTATTTAAGAGGACTATACAAAATATACTTTCAAAATTTTTTCAATAACTGTATTTCATGGATAATTGTATTTTTGTGTTTTGAGTCCTTTGAATGGTTAATTGGAAGAACCATTTATGCAGAACACTTGAATTCCTACCTGTGCCATGAGGTTACTAATCTCCATGTACTCATGTGACAATATTAGCATAGTATTTATACAGGATAACAAGTGAGTTACATTTGACACCGTTTTAACTTTGTCAAGACCTTTAAAACAGTAAGAAGCATACTGATTTTAGAAAAAGTAGTAGCATACTTACAGCACGGTGAAAACCCTGAAGATTAGGAGTAAGGACAGGATATCTAATTCCTGGATACTGACGAATGCCTTTCATCACTTCAGTGTGATCAGCCATCTTAAATACATAATAGTTATATGTAAACATGTCACTTTTAATATTCTATCAAGCATTCTTTCAGTTTTTCAGGAAGATAATAACTGCATGCAATTATTTCATAGTCTATAAATTGTTGTTTGAAATAACAAAAGTATGTCAATGTAGCTAAAAGTAAGCAGTTTTCAAAGCCACAAATACATAATACCTAGATCTAGGTTTAACTTATTCACATAAACTTTTTAAATCTTATTCACATAAGGGATCTGGTTAAATAAGTGATTACATATAATCACGAATCCTGAAAAACAAGGATCTGAATCCAAGACTACTCTACCTAGCAAGGCTATCATTCAAAATAGAAGGTCAAATAAAGAGATTCACAGACAAAAAAAAAAAAAAAAGGCTAAGGGAATATATTAGCACCAAACCAGCACTGCAAAAAATGTTAAAAGGACTTCTGTAATTAGTAGAAGAAATAGGAAGGAAAATATAACCACACTAAACAAAAATGGCAATAAATAAGTACATATCAATAATCGCCATAAATGTAAATGGATTAAATGCTCCGATAAAAAGACACAGAGTAGCTGATTGGATAAGAAAGCATGACCCATATATATGTTGTTTACAAGAGACTCACCTCACAACAAAAGACTCACATAGGTTGAAAGTGAAGGGATGGAAAAAAATCTTCCAAGCAAACGGAAAGGAAAAAAAAGCTGGGGTAGCAATACTCATATCTGATAAATTAGATTTCAAAATGAAGGCCATAACTAGAGACAAAGAAGGCCACTACATAATATTGAAAGGGTCTATCCAACAGGAAGATATAACCTTGGTAAACACATATGCACCCAATATAGGAGCACTAAAATATATTAAAAATCTTCTGGAGGACTTCAAAGGAGAAATCAACAGCAATACAATCATAGCAGGGACTTCAACACCCCACTGACATCACTGGATAGATCATCTAGACAAAAAATTAACAAAGAAACAGAGATTCTAAATGAAGCACTAGACCAAATGGATTTAATAGATATCTACAGAGAATTACACCCCAAAACTGCAGAATTCACGTTCTTCTCAAGTGCACATGGGACATTCTCAAAGATAGACCACATGTTAGGACACAAACTAAGTCTCTACAAGTTCAAAAAGATTGAAATCATATCACGCATCTTCTCAGATCACAATGGCATAAAACTAGAAATCAATTGCAACAAGAACATGCAAAGACATTTGAACATATGGAGGCTAAATAGCATGTTATTAAACAATGAATGGGTTACCAAGAAGATCAAGGAAGAAATTAAAAACTTCCTGGAAACCAATGAAAATGAACACAACAACAACACAAAATCTGTGGGATGCTGCAAAAGCAATTCTGAGAGGGAAGTTCATAGCACTACAGGCCTACCTCAAGAAACAAGAAAAATTTCTAATAGACTATCTAACCTCACAACTTAAAGAACTAGAATTCAAACAAACAAACAAAAAAAACCTAGAGCAAGTAGTAAAGATCAGAGCAGAAATAAATGGCATAGAGACCAAAAAAACAATTCAAAGGATCAATGAAACAAAGAGCTGGTTTTTTGAGAAGATAAACAAGATTGATGGACCCTTAGCTAGACTCACCAAGAAACAAAGAGAGAGAACCCAAATACACAAAATCAGAAATGAAAGAGAAGTAACAACTGACACAACAGAAATACAAAGGATCGTTAACAAATACTATGAACATTTATATGGCAACAAATTCAACAATCTAAGCAAAATGGACAAATTTCTAGAAACACATAGTCTCCCAAAACTGGACTGGGAAGAGATAGAAAACTTGAACAGACCAATATCAACTAAGGATATTGAAGATGTAATTAAGACTCTCCCAGCAAACAAAAGCCCAGGCCCAGACGGCTTCACAGGAGAGTTTTACCGAACATTCAAAGAGGAACTGACAACCATTCTCCTCAAACTATTTCAAAAAATTCAAGAAGAAGGAAGACTTACAAACTCGTTTTATGAAGCCAGCATAATTCTAATTCCAAAACCAGAAAAAGAGACTACAAAGAAAGAAAACTACAGGACAATATATCTGATGAACATAGATGCCAAAATCCTTAACAAAATACTAGCAAATCGGATCCAGCAATACATCAAAAAAATTATTCACCATGACCAAGGGATTCATCCCAGGGATGCAAGGCTGGTTCAATATTCACAAATCAATAAATGTGATACACCACATAAACAAAATGAAAGATAAAAACCACATGATCATATCAATAGATGCTGAAAAAGCATTCGACAAAATCCAGCACCTCTTTCTGATAAAAATGCTCAGCAATGTGGGAATAGAGGGATCATATCTCGACATAATAAAGGCCATATATGAAAGACCTACAGCCAACATCATACTCAATGGGCAAAAACTAAAAGCATTTCCCTTAAGAACAGGAACAAGACAGAGATGCCCACTTTCACCACTCTTATTTAACATAGTACTGGAAGTCTTAGCCACAGCAATCAGACATGAAGAAAAAATAAAAGGGATCCAAATTGGAAAGGAGGAAGTGAAACTGTCATTATTTGCAGATGACATGATATTATACATAGAAAACCCTAAAGACTCCATCAAAAATCTACTAGACTTAATAAATGAATTTGGCAACATAGCAGAATACAAAATTAACGTCAAGAAATCGATGGCATTCTTATACACCATTGATGAACTCACAGAAACTAAAAAAAAATCACATTTACCATCGCGGCAAAAAAATTAAGATACCTAGGAATAAACTTAACCAAAGAAGTAAAGGACCTATTTGCAGAAAACTACAGGATATTGAACAAATAAATAGAGGAAGATATAAAAAAGTGAAAGCACATACCTTGTTCATGGATTGGAAGAATTAACATCATTAAAGTGTCCATATTACCCAAAGCAATCTATAGATTCAATGCAATCCCCATCAAAATACCAACAACATATTTCACAGAACTAGAACAAATACTTCAAAAGTTCATATGGAACCAAAAAAGACCCTGAAGAGCCACAGCAATCTTCAAAAAGAAGGACAAAGTAGGTGGGATCACAATACCAGATATCAGGTTATACTACAAAGCTACTGTAATCAAAACAGCCTGGTACTGGCACAAGAACAAGCATATAGACCAGTGGAACAGAACAGAGAATCTGGAAATTGACCAAAGACATTATGCTCAATTAATATTTGACAAAGGTGGCAAGAGCATACAATGGAGTAAAGACAGCCTCTTTAAGAAATGGTGTTGGGAAAATTGGACAGCTATATGCAAAAAAATGAAACTAGACCATCAGCTTACACCATACACAAGAATAAACTCAAAATGGATAAAAGACTTAAATGTGACTCATGAATCCATAAAAATCCTAGAAGAAAATGTAGGCAACAAAATTTCAGACATCATACGCAGCAGAATCTTCACTGATACATCACCTAATGCAACAGAAACAAAGGAAAAAATGAACACATGGGACTATATCAAACTCAAAAGCTTCTGCACAGCAAAAGAAACAACAATCAAAATGAAAAGGGAACCCACTGTATGGGAGAGCATAATTGCCAATGATACATCAGATAAGGGGTTAATCTCCAAAATATATAGAGTACTCATACAAGTCAACAAAAGGAAGACAAAGAACCCAATAAAAAAATGGGCAGAGGACCTAAATAGACACCTCTCCAGCCACTGTGGAAAACACTATGATGTTACCTCAAAAAATTAAAAATTGAAATGCCCTTTGACCCAGTGATCCCACTTCTAGGAATATACCCTAAGAAGCCTGAAACACCAATCAGAAAGAATATATGTACCCCCATGTTCATAGCAGCGCTATTTACAATAGCTAAAATCTGGAAACAGCCCAAGTGTCCATCAGTAGACGAATGGATAAAAAAGCTGTAGTACATATACACAATGGAGTACTATGCAGCTGTAAGAAAGAAAGATCTCTTATCCTTTGAGATGACATGGAGGGACCTGGAGAGTATTATCCTAAGCGAAACAAGCCAAGCAGAGAAAGACAAATATCACATGATCTCACTTATTTGTGGAATATAATGAACATAACAGTCTGAGGAACAGGGTAGACCCAGAGATGTGGAAATAGGGTACAGACTGACAACCCTCAGAAGAGGGAATGGCGGGGAGGGAAGAGATAAACCACAGAACTTATATGCATGTATGCATAATTGATGGACATGGACAACAAAGCTGGGGATGGGGTGGGGGGGATGGGTAGGAGGGTGTCAATGGGGAAAAAAGGAGAAACATCTGTAACAAAAATAAATTAATAAAAAAATTAAATTGCAAAAAAAATAAATAAATAATCACAAATCCTGAACTCTACTATTTTCATTTGACTGATCTTTGCATTCGACTTTCTCTTTCTTTCATTTCATAGGCCATGCCTCAAATACCCCTGAGACTGGGGAGAGCCTGAAAGACAATATGCTGTGCATTTACCCTATACATGAAAACGTTATGTCCAAAAAATTTTCAGTGTATGAAATTTTACAGTGCTTAGTAAAATGAAAATTACATATCTCTGTTATAACAATTTAACAAGCCTGAGATCCTAGTATATTGCATAGATGTTTTAGTTAGTAATAGTAAAAATGCTTTATGCAGTATTATCATCGGATTACTATTTGTTCTCATAATGCAAACAAAAAAAATACAATGGAGATGAGTACACAACAGAAAAATTTAACTTCTGCTGCCAAGACTTCATTTTTCTATATTGTCTATGAATCTATAAAAAAGCAACTTTGAATTAAAATTTCAAATTTATGTTTGCCACAAAGTCTGTAATTTAACCTTCTAAAACAATAATTGATGATCAAATCCCATAATCATCACACAGAGAAATTACCATTGACATAATCATGAGCTTTGCACATTTAAGAATAATAAATTATGGCATGAACAATAAATATGAGGAATAGTATATAAACAAAGAAAATTATACAAAATTAGAATGGATAAAGCTGTAAAAACATATCAAACCAAAATTTATATCTTCAATATAGGAATGGATGAGGAAAAACTTGTGTTTTCTCTACACATATTGGCTTGTTACAATAAACATGTATTGTTTTTAATTTACAAGTGAAATGAAAGTAAATTAATCAAAGTATACATGCTTTTCTTAATATAACTGCACTTTTGAAAAATATGAAATAGTATAATATTTACCCTCATTGGTCAATTGGCCTTATTGACTCTGTTAAATGCCAGAATTAAATTTAATACTTTTAATGAGTATAATTTGGATTAATTAAATACAATTTAAAATACATTTTAAATTTTAAATTAAGTATTTAGAGGCAAAAAAAAAAGGACCTCTCAGTGATACCATTATGCCTTATTGACATTTAAGCTTCCATGTTTCATTATTTCCATATATATTTATTTCTGTCTAAAATGTGACTCTTGATCACTTATTTCTTAAGGATCACATGCACAGAGATCATATTAACAATTCATAGCTGCATCTTTCATAGATTATCCACTGTAGTTGTCTATATTGAATAAAAGCAGGTGCAGAAATAACAACATATTGCTTGGCTAGAGAAGAGCCAGCCAATGTGATGTCTTTGAGTTGAGTTCACATTATACTAGAATTTCAGGATATTGTAAAAGGAATAGCAGGCCATGAGGAGTGGGTGTTAAATTAACAGAAGACTGGAACAAATGCAGTATTTTAGAAAGAGTAATTTGCGAGAGATGCAAAGGGCAGTCTAGAGAGAAGAGAGGCCATTCTTAGGCAACTGTGACGAGTTCTGTTGTAGAGAAATGGCACAGGGAATACAACTCCCAGGAAAAACCAATAGGACACAGAGGCTACTGTGTAAGAGACATAACCTTACTAAAAAAAATGTGATCCTCAGTATTTTATAACCTTCTTCCTAAAATATTTAATGTTTGTGCATATTTCAACACAATTTTGATTACATGCAAACATGCACACAAACATTATAATAAAAAACATTTAGAGCACTTATTCCTGATTTTAAGCAGAAAGAAAAACAAAGTTACTACTAGTTTTAGGATATTACATGAAATCTACAGCAACACTCTCTTACCAGAGAATAATGTTAATTGATACCATTAACACTATGTCTAACTAAACATAGTACGCTTAAATGTTAGAGACATTTATATTAACATGATAACAGATACAATTAAAGAGTGCTTCTCTAACCAATGCACAGACTGGGGTAAAGGATGGCAGTGCATCATAAGCAGCATAAAGGGCACAAAACAAAATGTAATCTTTAGGAAATATAGGTCATCTAATCCTGTAAGTGATTATGTCATCTTACATGTCACTTAACAAAAATGTTGAATCATAATGAAGAAACTGATATAATAAAACAGTGATTTAATAGATGTTTCACCAGTGGAACTACATAACAAATAGAGATGACAGTAACTAAATTCCTAGTTCATGAAAACTAAACATTGATCATCATTAAAGATACCTTACTGAAATTATGATTATAATCCAACAAATCAGTACTTTCTCCTTTTTAAAAATAGTCACAATATAATAGGGTCATTTAAAAAGTAACAGTATTCTGTCTCAATTTGGTCAATAAAGACAATTATGTAAAGAGCTTTAGGAAATCCTGATAGGATATAATTTTATTACAATAAATAAAATAGAGCTGGGTTAAATTAAAGGTATGAAATCCCAACCTTATTTGTTTGTTTACTTAAACTCTTAGGGGTATGTGTATATTTCATTCTTGATGTTCTTTTGATGTCTAAAGTTTATTATTCAACCAAGAATAAAGCTATTTCTTTATAGTATTACTTTGACATTTTAGTGTAACTTTTCTACATCTGGTTTTATTTACCATATTTTCAATATTTTGTTGTGACTTTATATTTAATATCATAAAAATCCCCAAAATTTGATTGGTAACATGTTTTGACATCATCTGGCCACAGTCTGGGAATGGCATTATCTATATGTCTGTCTAGCCAACAAAACCGGCTATATACCATGGTTAATTAATTCATAGGCATTCACATTTTGATATGGATTCAAATAATCACAATATTTGCACAACACTGAAAGAGTCTTAAAAATATGCAAAGGTCACAAGGATTTGAATGTAATAGGTGTACAGTTAAGATATTTTATTATATTTGCTACTAATTCCATCGTGGTGTGATTAAATCTGGACACTCCACATCATACATACGTATACATCTTCTAATATTTTGTCTTTATCTGAATACTATTCTCTATCTTGAATGTTTAGAATTTCAATGTGTTCTCCAGATAACAGCAATGGCTAAAATATAGTTTATTAAGTGTAGTCATCTCACCCAAATTTCCTAAAATTACAGAATTTCAAGATATTGCATATGAGTATGTAGTCATAAACAATGACAAAGGGTTTCCCATAAAGTCAGGAGAAGAAAATATGGAAGTTTCAATTATATTTTGAAATATACTATAAAATTTACTATTGGGGCATACAAAAGTTAGGTTTAAAATATCATGAGACCTTAAAACCTGAGTTTTGTAATTCACTTTAATATTTGAATATTGACTCACTTCAACATTTTATATACTTACTATGTATCTAACATTATGGTATAGAAAAATGAAGCCAGTGCAGTCAATGCACAGGCTAGTGAGGGAAGATATATGTGTGTATTTGTGTGTGTCTCAAATGTACAAAACAGTACAGATATCATGTGCTCTGAAGTTCTGTAAAGCACAGATAAAGAAGCATTTTCTTTTACAACCTAAACTAGAATAATGACAAATATTTAAACCAAATCTTGCTTATGCCAAATATAAATAACTCAGGGGCCTGTTTTTCTCTGAAGCAAAGTATTCATAGAGTTTCATACAGCAAAACTATCCATAGAACTTAAAACTATTCAAAAATATTCATAGAGCAAAACTATTCACATGTACATGTATATTTTCTATGATAAATTGAACTTTCTAGTGTACTGTAAAAGGAAAGGCTTTAATAAGCCTAAACTTAAAAAATACTTAGAGTTTCTTCATATAATTATGGGGTGACATTTTATAGAAATTAATTTAATTTTTAAAGTTATATAATTCTTTCATTCTCAAGTCCATTAAAATGGAAAGTAAAAATACTTATTAGCCTTCACTTTTCTTTCAAAAAACAATTGATAGAGAAAACAGAATATACACTGATTAAGTTTTGTTCAGTTCCAACGGAGTATATGTTACGTGAGATATTCAATAAAGGGGAATAAAGATCGATGAAATATTTTAGGTGAAAGTGCATAGGAAACCAAGAGGTTCTATTCCACTTTTTAGAAGAATTCACTTCTATTCACTTAAAAATGAATAACTGATTAACATATTTTTCCTTTTCCCAGAACAAATGCAATGATAAAGATATCATATTGTACAGGTTGCTAAGTTCCAGAGCTGCATTCACTATACATTTTTATATGAAAGTCTCCTATACACATTTATGATACATAAAACTGCTACATTTATTATTTTAACTCAACAAGAGATTAGTAACTACCAATATTTCAAAGTATGTGAGGAGTTGTTTTCCATCACCATAGAAATTATCAATGCATCTTTGTGGCTCTGTTGAAGTTGAGGCAATTGGACAGTGTGATGGGGGTGGGGAGCATTAAGAGTTTGAGTTAGCACTGTGTTTTTAAATGGCAAAAGTGTTTTGAGTAGGATCTAAAGTTCATGGGAGAAAAAAAAAAGTTAAGATACTGAATCTTTACGGTGCTACCTACAAAGTGAGACCTGTAAAATTACCTAACTGGACCACTCTCTTACTACTGGACTTGGAACCTATATATAGGATTCTACTTTTTTTCCTCTTTTCTCTGTCTTGGTCCAGTCAATATGACCAAGTCAAGCATCATGAATGGGTGAGCACTACCCACGTTTCCTTCCTCCACTCCCCTCTGATAAAGCTCAAATTGGTTCCCTCCCCTGCCCTCTAACAAGAGTCCTGCATCAGAGTTCTTGTCATGGTATATTGAGTAGAAGGAGGAAGCTGTGAAGTGCTAGGAAAATCAGGATGAGATAGCCAGAAGAAAAAAATCTAAATAATCTAAACAATAATGAGTTTGGGGAGAGATGATGGGGTTTGAGAGGTATGCTTTGCTGGTGAGATGTTTTTACTGCTCTGGAGCAGTGAAGAAATATGGAAAAGACAAAGGGGCACTTACTCAGTGTTGCTTTATCCATAGAGTGAATCTCCTGGAATAGCCTTCAAGTAACACACAAAAAGACTGGAACACCTTTTAAATCATTTAGGTTGCTACATTATATTTTTCTAATGTGTGAATCCAGGCACAGACTTTGCCACTTATGGGAATTCACAATTGCTGCACTCTGTAAACATATTGGTATAACTATTTTCATATATTTCAAATATATAACAAAATATAGTACTCAGTGTACCTCCTATTAAGACTGTCACTCTTGAGCCAGCATCCATATTCTTCCTGACCGACACTATCTGGCACCAGAAATACATAAATATAAGAAGAAAGAGGTTTCAAAATGTATAGAGCCAAAAGGTAGTCAATAGAAAATTCTTCCAAACATTATACATGTAAAATTGTAAGTGAATGAATCCATTTTCATCAATGTCAGAATAAATGGAAGTCCTCTTTTATCTGAAATATATTCAATATACAGTATATACAATTATAAATCCACCACTTATGGTTTTGTTTTTTTAAGTCACAGATAGTAGAATGTATGTCTAAAATTTTCACTGTAAAGGGCACAAAACTAGAGTAATTCTTCTAAAACAATGTGTTTGCATATAAGGTTACACACCACAAAGTACTAGATTATATCCCATGCAAAGAATAAAATTAGATCCTGACACCATACCGTACATAAAAATCAACTCAAAATGGATTAGTCTGAAACATAAGACCTGGAACTGTAAAACTGCTAGAAGATGACATAATAAAAAAGCTTCCTAACAATGAAGTTGACAATGATTTCTTGGATATGCACCAAAAGAGCAGTCAACAAAGAAAGACTAGGCAAGTGGAACTACACCAAACTAAAAGACTTCTGCACAGCAAAGGAAACAATTAACAGAGCGAAAAGGCAAGCTAAGTACTGGGAGAAAATATCTGCAAATTATATACCTGATAAGGAGTTAATATCCAAAATATATAAGGAATACCTAAAACTCAATAGCTAATAATAATAACCCAATTAAAAAATGGACAAAGAAATTGAATAGTCATTCTTCAAAGATGACATTCAAATGGCCAACAGATATATGAGAGGATATTCAATATCACCAATCATTAGGGAAATGCAAATAAAAACCTTAATGAGATATCACCTCACACCTGTTAGGGTGGCAATTATGAGAACACAGAAGATAAGTATTGGCAAGGATGTAGAGAAAATGGAAACCTTGTACACTGTCTGTAGGAACATAAAATGGTGCAGCCATTATAGAAAACAGTATGGAACTACCATATATTAAAAATAGAACTACCATATATTCCAGCAATATCACTTCTGGGTATTTCTCCAGAAGAACTAAAATCAGAATCTCAAAGACTTCTGCATTCCCATGTTCACTGCAGCATTATTCACGTATTCCAGAGGTGGAAACAACCTAAGTGCCCATGGATGGAAGAATTAACAAAGAAAACATGGCATACACAGACAATAAAATATGATTCAGCCTTTAAAGAGGAGATATTATCAGACGTGACAACATGGATGAACCTTGAGTACATTATGCCGAGTGAAGTAAACCAGTCACCAACAACAAATACTGCCTGATTCCACTTACGTGACTTATCTAAGAGAGTCCAACACAAAAGCAGAGAGGAGAAAGGTGTAGAAAGGTGGCTGTGAAAAGATGGGGGGAAGGGGCAATGGTGAGTTGCTAGTCACTGGGTGCAGTCCCAGCTTTGCACGGCACCCTGCCTGTCATTAGCAATACTGTACACTTACACATTTATTAAGAGGGTAGATCTCATGTTAAGTTTTCTTACCACAATAAAGAAAAAGAGCAGTATTATGAAGTAACCTCAGACATTTAATTGAATTTTTAATGTACTTTTCCTAATTTTGAGGTATCTGTAATCTTTTTAAAAAACTATAATTTCTACATCTCAGCTACGGAAAATAACACTGTATTGAACAAAAGGGTACATATGACTTTTCGAATTAGTGTTTTGAATTTTTTCATATAAATACCCAGAAGTGGAATTGCTGGGTAGTTCTGACGAATGGATAAAGATGCGGTATACACACACACACACACACACACACACACACACACACAATGGAATATTATTCAGCCATAAAAAAGAATGAAATGTTGCACTGGTTGGTTTGGCTCAGCAGTTAGAGCACTGGCCCATAGACTGAAGAGTTGCAGGTTCGATACCCAGTCATGGGCATGTACCTTGGTTGCAGGTTTAATCACTGGCCCCAGTCTGGGTCATGCAGAAGGCAACAATTGGTGTGTCTTTCTCACATCGATGTTTCTCTCCCTCCCTCCCTCCCTCCCTCCCTTCCACTCTATCTAAAAATCAATGGAAAAATATCCTTGGGTGAGGATTAACCAAAAAAAAAAAAAAAAAAAAAACCAGAATGAAATCTTCCCATTTGCAACATGTATGAACCTAGAGGGTGTTATGCTAAGTGAAATAAATCAGACAGAGAAAGACAAATACCTATGATCTCACGTAAATGTGGAATCTAAAAAAAAAAGCCCTGGCACCAAAAGGTTGCCAGTTTGATTCCTGGTCAGAGTTGCGGGCTCGGTCCCTGGTAGGGGGCAGGCATGAGGCAGCCCATCAATAGTTCAATTTCACATTGATGTTTCTCTCTCTCCCTTCTTCTCTCTCTAAAAATCAATTTTTAAAAAAGTGAAATAAGCCAATCAGATAAAGACAAATATCACATGCCCTGGCCAGTATGGCTCAGCGGTTAGTGTGTTGGCCCACAGACCAGAGAGGCCCGGGTTCGGTTCCCACTAAGGGCATGTACCTCAGTTGCAGTTTGTCCTGGCCCCAGTTGGGGTTGTGTGGGTGGCAACCAGTCGATGTGTCTCTCTCACATCAATGTTTCTCTCTCTGTCTTCCTCCCTCTCTCCATCCTGCTCTATCTGAAGATGAATGCAAAAATGTCCTCGGGTGAGGATATAAAAAAATAAAATAAAATAAAAGATAAATATCACATGATCTTACATATTTGTGAAATATAACGAACAAAATAAACCGATGAACAAAATAGACCCAGAGACATAAAAGTAGGGATCAGACTGACAAACCTCTGAGGAAGGGGTTGGGAGGGGCAGGAAGAGATAAACTAAGGAACTTATATGAATATATGCATAACCAATGGACACAGACAACAATATTGTGAAGTGGGGGGAGGAGGGCGGGAGCAGGGAGGAGGGTGCAATGGAGAAAAAAGGAGAAACGTGTAACAAAAATGAATAAATACATTACTAATAGTAATAAAAAGAATATTCCAGGAAGAAGGAAAAAAATTTTAAAAAAGCAAACACATAGATACATACAACATTTTAATGGTTGCCAGATAAGAGGAGCATTGGGGAGATGGGGGAAAAAACGGGGAAGGGATTAAGATGCACAAATTGCCAGTTTTAAAAACAGTCACTGGGATGTAAAGCACTGCATAGGGAATACAGTCAATAATATTGTAATAACTATGTATGATGTCAGATGAGTACTAGACTTGTTATATAAATATGATGTACACCTGAAACTAATAGAAGCTGTATGTCAACTGGAATGGAAAACTAATTTTTAAATTTTATAATTTCATGAGTTTCTCATTCAAATTAAAATTATCCTACTTTTTAAAATTTTTAATTTTTTTTCTTCTTCAGATAGAGTGGGAGGGAGTGGGGGGAAGAGAGAGAGAGAGAAACATCAATGTGAGAGAGACACATCGGGTGGTTGCCACCCACATGACCCCAACCAGGGCCGGGACAAACTGCAACCGAGGTACATGCCCTTAGCGGGAACCGAACCCAGGACTCTCTGGTCTGCAGGCCGACGCTCTAACCGCTGAGCCAAACCAGCCAAAGTGATCCTACCTAGATTTTAATTTGATATTATATATTCTTATTTCTTAATGAGGGTCCTCCAAATTGATACCTTCAGTACCTGAAGTTGCCTACAAGAGGTTGGCCGGTGTAGGGTAGTGACTGCGGATCTCAGCCACAGAGATGCCCTGAACTGCCCAATTATTACCAGTGAGCAACAGCACAGCACTTGCTTCCTTTGGAGTCATGAGGCATCACTGCTGGCCAACTACTCTCACAACTGAGTGACCTCAGGAACCAGACTACACCTTGCTTGGCAAAGACACAATCCTCGAAGAGGAAGAGACTGAGCCATACTTAATGCTTGTTCTTGGGAAAACTGCATATTCCCTCGTTCAAAAGTTTTATAATGCGGTAGGGACCTTGACAGAGGCAACACGTTAAACTTGACAGCACTTCCAAAGCATTACATAGGCAGTACGATTATTTTACCTCTAGCATTGCTCTTACCAAAGACTGTATAGCATATATGGATTTATGTGTCTCTCTCCCTGACAAAATATTAGTTCCTTGAAGATTTACATAAAAGGGGAATTTGATAAATAGTTGTTGAACTGAACTAAAATTTCTCCCCCTTGCCCTTTATTCTAATTTGAATATATTTTGCATTCAATTCACTTTGAATCATAATTCTTTTTCTCCACTAATTCTTCTAAGATTTTATTGTTAGCGATGATAGTGATAATGATAAAAACAAACATTTACTTTATGCTCGTCTATGTGTTAAGCCCATGTGTGTTGAGTTCTTTATATGCATTATCTCTCTAAACATTTTTAACAACCCAACCAAAGGGGCTGTTTTTGTAGAAGAAAAACCAGGCTGAAATATTAAGGGGAGGACGACTACCCAGGCAGTGCCTGGGACAGCTGGGATGGGACCCAGTCCACACGACTGTACAACACATCCTCTAATGCCTCCTTGATAAACATGTCCTCCGTATCTTCCAGCTGGTTTCCACATCTTCATCTTAGTCACTGCTGAAGAGTTTATGCATCACAAAGTCAAGGCAAGAGCTCCTAGCAAACCCACCCTCAAGCCACACAGTTGCAGGGCGGGGGGGGGGGGGGAGTCCATCTAACCCAGTATCTCCCAATCTGCATTCATCATCAGAACAACTTGAGGTACTTAAAAAACAAACAAACAGATTTCTTGAACCCATCTGGGCAGATTCTGATTCTGTTCTGCTATAGGATGTAGGAATCTGTAGTCCCCACAGCTTCTCAAGCAATGCTAGACATCAGCCAGACTGGGAATCCTAGGGATTCAGTCACAAAGGCTGCCCCTGGGGCTTAGGGAGCCAACCAGTGCATTGGAGACCCCCACCCCTACTTCCACCAGGAAGTCTCATTTTATTTTTATTCAGAAGTGAATCTAGGTTTTGTGGGTCTGAAATGATTGCAATTTGGGAGGGAGGCTCTTTATGAAAAAGAACACAAAAATATCTTAACTTTTATAAATGTTCCTGAAACATGCCCAGGTGAGCACATTGCTAGGGTCTCTCCCAGGGTCTTGGGAGGGATCTGTATGAATATTTTATGGTAATTTTCCTATCTGACTCATATACTAAGGTTCTAATTAAAGTTTTATTCAGGGTGAAAAAAAGATCCATGGATTAAAAACATAAATAAAAGTTTGAAAAATACTAGCTTTGGTGAAATTTCCTACCTTGCTCTTAGCAATATCATCAAGACCATTCAGGCTCTTTCTAAAATATAGATTCATGATGCTATAGTATTTCTTTTTCTTATCACTCCAGAAATACTATCAAGAAGGAAGTGAGGTCAGTTTGGCTTGTCTTATTCTTGGTATATCCATAATATTACTGAGCGCAGTTGCCCCTTGAACAACATGGGTTTGAACTACGCAGGTCTACTTATACACAGGTTTTAAAAATAAATACTGTAGCCTGGCCATGTGGCTCGGTGCATTAAGCACTGCCCCATGGACTGAGAGGTCCCAGTTCGATTCCCGAGCACATTCCTGGGTGGCAGGCTCGATCTCTAGTAGGATGCATGCAGGAGGCAGCTGATCGATGTTTCTCTCTCACATCAATGTTTCTATTCCTCTCTCCCTTTCTCTCTATCCAAAAATTCAATAATAACATATTTAAAAATAAATACTGTAAATGTATTTTCTCTTCCTTATGATTTTCTTGATAACATTTCTCTAGCTTACTTTATCATAAAAATATAGTACATAATACATACAACATACCAAATATGTCTTAATTGACTATGCTATCTATAAGGCTTCCTGCTCAGCAGTAGGTTATTTATTAGCTGTCGAGTTTTGGGGGAGTCAAAAGTTACACATCAATTTTCAGCTGCCTGGGTGTTCGGCATCCCTAACCCTTGACTTTTTCAAGAATCAACTGTATATTTATTTTTTATGAATTCTCTGCTTAATAAACCATTTTAATTTTTTCCAGGAAATAGACTTAAACTTGTGGACCTATGACCCTCATTTCTCCCTGCTCACTAATAGAGTTTGCTGAAATTTTTAAAAATACTTTTAGATGTTCTTTGTTTTTGTTTGCCCACCACCACCACCATCACCCAGGACAACATTCATATATTTTCAAAATAAGCAGGAAATGTCAGAAGTTATTTGCCTATAATCTCCACTGGCCAGATGAGACATAACTGATGGTGTTACCTTCTGTATGCAGGAGAACAGCAGAAAGACGGATATAGAACACGCAATTTCTTCAACACACGCCATCGATTACTATAAAAATGTAAACAATGTGGTTTCAGACCCTATAACTCAAAACTCAATTTGAGCAGTAACTCCTTTTAGAGGTCACACATTTGTAAAGGCAGTAATGAGAAAAATGAGACTAGAGCTCTTCCTGACAACCCAGGTGAAAATGCCCTACCCAGCCATGAATACCATTGTAGCCTGGGTACTATAACCCTGTCTCATTCACACACTCTTTGCACAAACCCCATATATCTTAGCCTCAGTAGCACAGAGGAAATCTTGGTCTGCTTGAAGAAGTAAGACAGTTTTAATAAATCACAGTCTTACAATAATAAACACAGGAAATCTCTGGAAAATTGAACATCCAGTTTTTTTTTTCCTACCCAATACCCTGTCTTGGCTGCCACTGCTAAAATGGTCTGACACCATACTCAGAAAACGTCTTAAGCCCAGAAGCCTTAAAACTAATTTGGTCTGGTGTATAATTTCCTGTAGTACTTCCTTATTCAACTTTACCTTTGTGTTCTAAGGACTCTGGTAGCGCCCTCTATCAATGGAACACACATGCTTCTCCAGGGTGACCAAGGCAAACAGCATAGGATCCCCACTTTCTTACTGTGAATGCAGACATTTTAATTACAATGTATTAATGTCCACAAATATTCCTTTTTAAATTATAAAATCAACCCAATCTGCCTAATGGATTTGTGGGTTATAAACTAGGAGACCAATGTCCCAGACAGAGCAACCAAAGTCATTTTATTAAATAACATTTCCCAGTTTCCTCAGATAAACATAACAAACATGCGTTAGTTATTCTTTGTTCAGGTCAGTGCCTTTTGTGACCACCCTCCTGGTCTTCCCATGTCAAAACAATCTTGTTCCCAACATCATTCTGAAGTAGGGGCAAGAAGTCTCCAAGGTCCCAGTATAATTTTCTTTCCATTCAACTGTGCTGCTTCTCATATATCATGCCTTTGTGTTTGAGAATAACACTGCTGACACTGTTATTTCCCATGCATGGAAGAAGTGATTGTGGAAACACTGTATCTAATTGTACCCATTCTACACTGACTAAAAATGGAGTTTCCCTTCGAAATTTATACTTCCTGCTATTCGCTAACCCTGCCCACAGTGAATACTGCACTAATGGGAAAGAGAGTAAGCCTCGGTGGTTTGAGGGAGACTATCTCACTGTCAGTAAACACTGGCACTAAGAAAGGGCTACAGCAGAAAAGGTCTTATTACCATGACAAGCAATGTCATCACTGCAATAGCTTGCATGATCAAACTACAGTGATTTGGACATTACATGTCTCTGGAGATGTCTGTTTTGATAAATAGTAAAGAAGGTAGAACTTTATACTTGCTCTTTGCCAAAAGGCTGAGAAGAGATATGAACTGCTTAATGTATTCTGGTTACTAGGTTCAACTTTATTATAACTCATTTGAGATATTCACTTCACTTAAAAAATCTTTTGTATGAGTCTTGATCTTTTAGTGTTTTAATTTCCATGATCTATTTTAACTTTACAATTGCCTTATTATGTAGATATATGGTTAGTGTTAGCAACGATATGTTTCTCAATTTTGAAATCCAACAAAGAACTCAATGTGTTTTTTGAGACAGTAAAAGCAGGGGATGGGTAAATGAAAAAAATTCCAAGACAGAGTGGTAAAACACTGCCAAATCACATGATGAATAAGGGGTGGGTTTCAGATTGTGTATTGTCCCATCAGGAAATGGATATGTTGTTATATCTAAACAATAGATATAACAATGTCCCTAACAGCTCAGGAAACCTGCAACCTGAAGGACTTGGGGGGAATAACTATTTTAGGTTCCTTAGAAACACATTTCTTACTATATACTAGAAGCTGAGTTCAATATAAAATGCATCAGCCTTGACTATGAATAGTGTTAGAATTTATCAATGGGCCCCACACCAGAGCAGTACAAGGAGGTCTGGAATAAGTAGTATTATGTTCTAAAGTTATCAGCATAAGTTTGCTTCAACATGTTGATGTTTCAAAGAGTACTTAATTATGTACTTTAAAAGGCAAACAGGAACGTGAATACATAGAACAACTGAAACTATAACCTATAAACTTTTGCCATTACAAATTTGAAGTCATCCAAGACATTTAAAAAATGAACATATTTTTTTATATATTAACAATGAACAAATATCTAATATTCATAGATGTTACAAAATATTCGATTATTCCAAAAATTGTAAGTCCAATCACCCTTTATTTATTTGTTTTTTTTATTTGCATTTATCTTCAGAGCAGGAGGGAGAGAAGAAGGAAGAGAGATATAAATTTATAGTCTCTTTATTTTATCAAATGTGGAATAAGAAATATTAACATATATGTCTCATTCATGTCCAGCTTTTGAAATATAAATCTTAACTATCATTTAATGTGATTTTTGAAATATGACTTTCACATTCATATTTATCTAATTCTGTTTACTACATATTACTCCTAGAGAACTTTCCAGCAATTTAACCAGTCAATTTTAGATCAGTATGTGTGTCTAAAAATTGGAAAAAATTACTTATGTTTATTTTTTTAAATTAACTAGAGAATATAATTCTTTATAAACATATCAATAAAAATATTTTTAAAATCATAGTATACCAAATATTTTTTAAAAGTTAGATTATTTTCATTTTCAATGCTGAGTGTACAAGGATTATACATTTTTAAAAAATAAGTGCTACTTGAACACATACTTACAACTGGTGAGCAAACCAGTTCACATTTAATACCTTAACACTTTAAACTTTAACCCCAGTTTTCACGGATGACCATGGCCCTCTGTGTGAGGGTCAGCACTGCAGCCCATGAGAAGGACTTCAGCTCCGTGGAGTCTCCTCCACAGGGCATTCTCGGCTTCCCTGATAGTGAACAGCACTTAAGAGGCTTAGTCGGAAGTCACATCAGTGGAATGAGTTTACACTAAAATAAAATTGACACTGTTTATCAACACGCTCATCAGGATACTACAGAAAAGACCATTAAAAAGTTAGAATCACCCTGGCCAGTTTGGCTCAGTGGTTAGAGCGTCGACCCACGGACCAGAGAGTCTCGGGTTCGGTTCCCGCTAAGGGCACGTACCTCAGTTGCAGTTTGTCCCTGGCCCCGGTTGGGGTCATGTGGGTGGCAACCAGTCGTTGTGTCTCTCTCACGTCAATGTTTCTCTCTCTCTCTCTTCCTCCCTCTCTCTCTCCCACTCTGAAGATAAATGCAAATATATATATATATATATCCTCGGGTGGGGATTAAAAAAAAAAGTTAGAATCAAGCCTCTTTGTGCCAAACTGTACCTCTATTCAGCTTTTCGGCAATTACATAATGTATAGACCTTTCAGCTATCAATGCATACACGTAACTACAAGACCAAATTTTAAGATATTTTAAATGAGACACAAAAATGGAATTTTAACATGACCAAAATGGCTTCAAAAGTTTCTTTCTTACATGGGAAAACTCAGAAAAAAAGTTGGTAAACGACAAACAACATAATTCAATTAAAAGTGAGGTCAAGTGTTTTACTTTAACATTTTGTTATGGTCCCACTTATAAATCTAAGAACCAAAAACTCAGTTTGTTCATCAAAATGTTGATCAAATTAAGTAGTTAGGAAAGCATGCATGCCTAGCATAATGAAACTTTGAGCACAATCATGAATTTTGGCCTCGTGGGAAAAAAGTAAAATAATAATAATAATAATCGAATTACAACTTCAGCGTGAACATTTTAAAAATCTCACCTGTAAAATTCCTGACATTATTGCTCTTAATTATAAGCTGTTCTCTGCTTTGCTCTGCACACTGTAATGAAGCTATATCTTAGCTACAGAAGAAGCTGACCTTGAATGCTGAGTAATATGTACAATGTTAGCAACTCATTTTTTTCCAATTCTATTACAAAGTATAACCTTAAACAAGCTCAAAAAGAATAAAAAGTAGTGCCCACTATTCTAACAAAAAAATACATTATCATATTTCCATATTCTTTTCTGTGAGAGGCAAAGGTGTTTTAAAAATTTGTGAATATGCTTTAGGCCAGCGATTTTCAACCGGTGGCCGCAAGCATTTTTAAAACATGCGATACCTGACTATTGAGTCAGGGGCGCTGACCTCTTTTCCCTTAGACTGTCAGATAAAAAAATGACAACAGCCAACACAACAGCAGCCATCCAATGTGAATGAATCAAAATGATACCTATTGTTTTTGTCAGATGGGCAAAAAATATAATATACTTTTTGGTGTGTCGCAGAATATTGGTAATTAGTTTGTGTGTGCCATGAGATGAAAAAGGCTGAAAATGGCTGCTTTGGGCAACTAGCTTGCTCTAAGTGATTATAGTAACAATAATGTAATAATGGTACAATGAAGCAACTTAAAAATAACTTATTCAAGTCGATCACTGCTTAAAAACTCATGGATAAGCAAACCCCCACCCATTGATCAGGAGAATGAAGGAATTTATCACCATTTGTAAAGCTATAGCAAGTGATATTCACTATTATATAGCCAACACTAGTACAGGATATAAATCAAACACATAGCCACGTTGTAAACAGTGCCTAGTATTAGGGGGACTGGAAAGTAATGTCGTTAAAGTAATGACATGTTAAGGGTAGAAGTGGAAGCAAATCCATGTCAGACAGTCGAGGAACTGTCAAACACTCTTAACCAACCTTGGTCGACCATCCAAGAACATTTGCAGCAGATTGGTAAAGTAAGCAGAGCAGGTGTTTGGGTCCCACATAATCTGTCCGAAGAAAACAAAGCTAACCGGTCCACCACATGCAACTTATTGCTTCAGCGGCACCATACAGAAGCGTTTTTTGATCACTTGATCACTGGACATGAAAAATGGGTCCTCTATGATAATCCAAAACACAAAAGGCAGTGGCTCTCTCCGAAGGATTGCCACGAAGTACAGCTAAGCCAGGTTTACACCCCAAAAAGGCACTTTTGTGTGTTTGGTGGAATATTCGTGGGGTCGTTCATTTTGAAGTGCTGAAACCTGGACAAACTGTGAATGCAGACCTTTACTGTGAACAATTGGATCGAGTAAATCAATCTTTAATTGAAAAGTGCCCAGCGATTGTCAACAGAAAAGGCGTTATTCTGCAACACGATAATGCAAGACCGCACTGCGCAAGACGAACTCTGGAAAAAATTAATGAATTGGGGTGGGAGGTATTGCCTCACCCACCATACTTGCCTGATATTGCGCCATCAGATTTCCATTTATTCCAATCGCTACAACATTTTCTAAGTGGCAAAAAATTTGAAAATTTGGATGATGTCCAAAATGCCATCTCCAGATATTTTGCTCAAAAACCAATTAATTTTTATCAATCCGGCAATGAAAATTTGTACACTCGATGGCAAAAGGTTGTTGATAATGAGGGTAATTACATCACTGATTAAAAATAAAAACTTGTTAAAAATGTATCTGTTTGAAGTTAATGCAAAAAAAACCAACATTACTTTCTGGTCCCCCTAATATATACAGTATTCCGAATGCATGTGGTTATTTTCATTTAAAAGGAGGAAAATTTGACTGCGAATTTAGAGGAGCATGTTAACAGAGCAACCTAAAATAATGCAGGGTGTTCTGTGCTAACAAAAATCTCATTGCAACTTCTCATTTCTGGAGTACATTGACCTTTGCCTTGACAAAAAAGGCCTTCCTGCTCTTTATTCTTCCCAAATAAGTAGGCATTACCTAAATAATTTAACACACTGAACTGAATCGTGTGTACATGCCAGGCTGCCAAATAGCTCACAATAGACTCTCTGAGAAGGTGTTGGTCCAGCAGTTGGGACTCTGCAGAGCAGGTCTAGACATGGAGGGCACAGCTTCGGGGGGAGAGAAATAACATTCTACAGTGGAGGCCGTGATTCCTGCAGCTGTGTGTGCTCACCGTTTTCAGAGAGGATGGCAGGGATTTGGGGTGTGGAGGGTAAACCGCAAGCTCTTTTACCTTTTGCTTCCCGGCTTTTTCTTCCAGCCCCGTCTTCTGGCAGGAGGTGATTCTCCCCTCCTCGGACCTCCTCCACTTTGGGCTACATGTTTAGAAGCTGGTATTCAGGGAAAAGCTGGCTTTACTTCAGAGTAGAATGGTTAGGAAAGCAAAGGCCTATGATTGTTTCTTCACTGGCTTCTACCCCATTTCTGTCTTTGCAGGAGGTGAGGAGAGAGAGCTGAAGGCAGATGTGGATGCAGCTTTCTCCCCCTCGCATCCCAAGCTGTCTAGGCAACACATCTCTCCCTCAAGTACCAACTGGAATCCCATTTGAGGCAAAACAACTTTAGAAAGGGAGTAGGAGTGAAACAGCAATCAGAAAGAATGTATGTACCCCTATGTTCATAGCAGCACTATTTATAATCGCTAAGATCTGGAAACAGCCCAAGTGTCCATCAGTAGATGAGTGGATAAAAAAGCTGTGGTACATATACACAATGGAGTACTATGCAGCTGTAAGAAAGAAAGATCTCTTATCCTTTGAGACAACATGGAGGGACCTGGAGAGTATTATGCTAAGCAAAATAAGCCAATCAGAGAAAGAGAAATACCACATGAGCTCACTTATTTGTGGAATATAATGAACAAGGTGGGCTGATGAACGAAATAGACCCAGAGACATAGAAAGGAGTATGGTTCAGACTGACACACCTCAGAGTAGGGGGGCGGGGGGGATGGATGAGATGAACCAAAGAACTTATATGCATGTATGCATAACCAATGGACATAGACAACAATGCCAGGGGGGTGGGGAGGGGTGGGATGCGGAGGAGGGGGTCTAGGGGCCAAAAAGGAGAAACATCTGTAACAAAAATTAATTAATGAAAATTGGAGGGGAAAAAAAAATTAGCAGCCCTTTTTTTAATTTTTAATTTTTTTGAGGAACCACCGCATTGTTTTCCATAGTTCCTGCACCAGTCTGCATTCCCACCAGCAGTGTGCTAGAGTCCACTTTTCTCCACATGGAACTACTATTTGACCCAGCGATTTCACTTCTAGGAATATATCCTAAGAAGCCTGAAACACCAAGCAGGAAGAATATACATGCAACCCTATGTTCATAGCAGCCCTATTTACCATAGCTAAGATCTGGAAACAGCCCAAGTGCCCATCAGTAAATGAGTGGATAAAAAAGCTGTGGTACATATACACAATGGAATACTATGCAGCTGTAAGAAAGATCTCTTATCCTTTGAGACAACATGGAGGGACCTGGAGAGTATTATGCTAAGTGAAATAAGCCAGTCAAAGAAAGACAAGTACCAGATGATCTCACTTATTTATGGAACGTCATGAACAAAATAAGCTGTTGACCAAAAGCTTATGGATCCAGAGTCATGGAATTAGGGAACAAACTAACAAACCTCAGAGGAAGGGGTGTGGGAGGGGTGGGAAGAGATAAACCAAAGAACATACATGCATATATGCACAACCGATGGACACAGACATTAGGTTGGGTTAAGCAGGAGGGGGGCGGGAGTGGGAAGGAGGGAGTCAATGGGGAGAAAAGGGGGGACATCTGTAATACTTTCAACAATAAAAAATAAATAAAAGAGTGGAAACATCAAAAATAAAATAAAATTAAAAAGTGATCATCAGTAGCCCTGACAATGTTAAAATATCTATTTCTTTCTTTTCTTTTCTTTTTTAAACTTGGGGTTTTCAAAATGCAGAACTTGTTTTTCTCTTAACTTATTTATCTCTTAATTATTAGTAATAAAAAGCATATAATCAGATTAATTAAATGTGATTCTTTTCATTTAAAAGGAGAAAAATCTGACTGTAAATGTACAGGAACGAGTTAATGTAGCAACTTAAAATAATGCAGGGTGTTTTGTGCTAACAAAAAGCAACAAAAAATCTAATTGCAACATTTCATTTCTGGAGGTCTAATTTTGGAATTAGACCATTTTTAAAAACACAAGTGACATAGATTCTAGAAATGGCTCCAACGACATTTTCCCTCACACATGTTCTAAAATGCCACTTTCAGTCAGGGGGTGGTGTCTGCCCCTCCTTATGAAGCTGGGTGCCTTTCTAACTGGCTCAACTAATAGATTATAAAAAAGTAATGCCACGAGATGTACAAGGCTTGTTTATAAAAGGCATGCCACTTTTCCCTGCCTCTTGCAACACTCACCTTTGCAGTTCTGAGCAACCTTTTTGTCTAAAGCTGCCATGCGGTGAGAAGTCCACACTAGCCCGCACAGAGAGACCACTTGGAGAGGCTCTGAGAACACCTGAGGGAAGACAGGTGCCCAGCAGCCCTCAGCTTCCCAGACCTCCAGCCCCGCTGCTCCAGCTCTGACCACCATCTCTGACAGACATCTAGCCAGAGGTGCCTCAGTGAGCCGTTCCTGAATTCTTGATCCACAGAAACCATAAGCACAAACAAATGTCATCAAGCCACTAAACTGTGGAATTATTTGTCAAGCAGATAATCAAAAGAACTAGCATTCATTTTACTTGCTCTCAAGAATATGTGGCAATGGCACCTATCTGAATACGCATGCGCACATGCGTTTGCACAAACATACAACTAGAATATTCTCCACAAGCTACATGGTCAATGAAAACAAAAAAAAAAACATTTGACTTACAGAAACATTCTAAAGAATCTGTGGTTTGGGCCGGTCAATACTGGGAACAAAATGAGGAGGAAAATATTGTATGCTAATTTTCTATTTTCTCAGGAGCTAATATATTTTTTTCTGTGTGGATACAGGTCTCACAGAACAACTTGATCCTCACTTAACTTTCAATAACCATCTCAGGTCATTGGCTAAAGAACTTAGTGTCTTTATTTCCTCTCTGAGACCAAATATTGAACACACAGCAATTATTATTTGACATGTAAGAAATTCAACATGCTCAAATAAGTTGAAAAAATGAAACAAGCTTAGTACATTTAGAAACTATAGCTAACAAGAATATACCCATAAACTTTTTTAATGTAAGTTTTTTTATGGGACGCAGCACCAGTGTGTGCTCCTGGGCTACCAATTTAGGAGAAAAGAAAAAGAAATGGAGACTTACTTCACCAATGACTAGTCTGGGCGATAGGAATTGGCCAGTGCCTAATGCTAACTGTCGTAATTAAACAGATCCAACTCTATTATAGAAGTAACATGTGGGTACCAATAGGACAGGGATTAAATGACAGTCAATCTTAGTGTGTAGTGGAAAAGTGAACAGCACTGAGAACTGAGCATTCCAAGTCCGTCTTCTTCGAAGGGAGCTGGGGTTAAATCTTGGTCCCCTTTCAGCCCACGCTTCCCCTCCCAACCTAGCTGGGTAAAAGGAATCCTATTAAGTCTATAAAATGGGAACTGCGGTCTTGGTAAATTTGACCAGGATCCTCTTTGGGGAGATGGCAGAGGCCAACTCATCTGGGGTACAGTGAATGAGACTTGCACTGGAACGCTTCCCAGATGATAAAATTACCCTGCCAGTTAACTGTACCTCATAAGCAAAAGAATTTGTGGGCTCTGTGTGTCTGTATGTCTGTATGCCCAGACTCATTCCCTCTCTCTCTCTCTCCCCCCCCTCTCCCTTTCTCTCTCTCTCTCTAACACACACACACACACACACACACACACACACACACTCAATATCTCCACTAAATTACCCTCTTCCTTGCCTCTTCACACACCCATCCCCCTCAAAAAGAGCAGAGCCAGGAATAGAAGCCAGGAGGAAACTCAGTAACAGAAGCTACAGCCTCCTGCATCTCATCAATGTAAATCTGAATCTTAAACTTCAATCCAGTAAATGTGTTTTCATTACCAATAAAGAATTAATTGTAACACACAGTAAAAGGAGGGTAGGGAAAAGTTTACACATTCCTTCTTGCTTACATTGTACTTGGGCCATATATTTAAGTGTTGGACTGATTTGTAAATAATTGTTACAGTCTTTTATGTATATTTCTTTTTACTTTTACAGAGAAAATCTATTCCTAGCCCTTGCTGACATGTCAAGATTTGTGACCCACCATTCCAATAGTTAAAAATTTATTCAACAGGAAGAAAATATTTATAACTAAGACTTTGCATATGATATACAAACATACAGTGCTGCACACATTTAACGTATTCTTATTTTCAAATAAATGATGTTGACATTAATCACTCATGTGAATGAAAATTCTTAAGGCCAAATGGCTAAACTAAGGATGAATGTAAAACGCTAGTTCACTTTTAAAAATTAGTGTATTTATAATGATTTAAGTAGCTTACTACGAAGAGTCGTAACTACTAAGTTGCAACTTACTTTCTAAGGTGCAGTAAACCTGTCTATTTTTATAAACATGTTTTCTTTCTGCTGTTATTGTTGTTTGTTCCATTAAAGTGGGGAGCTCTCTGGATTCATTTTAAATGTTCTTGTAAGTCACTCTAAGGAAACATTTTTCTAGATAAGTTGTAAAGAACTTTTTTTTTTTTTTTTCATGGCAGGTATTTTATCATCTCTGGCCATTTAGAGTAAAGGTGTGGGATCCTGTTTTATATGGCACCCTGCTACAGGGAACTTCTCTTTAGCTGATTTAGTTAGAAAGCCACTGCCAAACAAAACAGTAGGAGGGAAACTGTAAAAAAACTTTAAAAAAATAAAAAAAGAAGTAAGTGAACAAGCAGCAATCTAAACATAAACTAGAGGACTATTCCCATGACCTAGGTTTGATGGAAAGAAACAGAAGAAGATGCACAGAAATGATAAAATACCAGTTCGGGGCCACACTCACTCCTTAGAAGAAACAGAAGTTACTTCAGACAATTACACACACGCTGTTGTACTAAGATTGCTCTGTCACAAATCTTAGACGTTATTTTAAGTTAGACGAGTCTGATGTCATTAGAGTTTCTTCAAAAATGGGGACGATATAAAATTTCCAAAGAGAAATGAACATTCTGAATTCGTTCTGCTGACTTAAGTCCTTTTTTGTTAGCATAAACCAATGAAATCGGCAGACTTACATAATGTGATCACCTGCAGCTACAACAATAAAGAATGCTCTGCCTAGGCAAGCTCGGTGAATTCTAAAACACAATCGCAACTATGGAAAATAAAACTGCAAAATGGAATGTTCTCAATATTGCTCTGTGACAAACCCTTGACATGCTATGTGCTAAGTGACCAGTATACTTTTAGAATATGAATCTCATAATGTCTTTGATTCAGGCACACTGCTCTTTTATAGTTATGTGATTTATTTAAACATATTTTTTAGTTTCAAATGCATGTAAAAGATGAGTATTAAAAGTGAAATATATAACATATTCTTTAGTATTTGAAAGATTAGTACCTTTCATTATTCGGATTGGGCCCAATCAAATATTTAAACTAAATACATATTTTAATCTTTAAGTAAAAGGCTGTTTACTGAAGACAAGGCAGTGACTTCTGTGGAGTCCAGGACATCAGTCAGTCCATCCATGGTGTCAGGCATTCATTACTAATACTGGTCAGGAGTCAGGTGCTCTGGGCTCAGGTAGTCACACTCAGGGACCCAGTCACATGCCTTTCTGCCCCGAACCTCCCATGCTGAAGGCATCACTGCTGGGATTTCCAAGGTTCAAAGAGGTTAAGTCACTTACTCAAGCTCAAGGCGGAATGCAGACAGGAACACAATACCAGAAGAACTTGTACCTCACCACAGCTGTCCTCAAGAGCTACATGGGGAATTACGTCATTTATGCCATAATACTTTGAGCCTAGGAAGAGTTCATTAAATCTCAATAGGTTAAGTCCCAAATTCACTGCAGGACCAAGCCCAGAATAAATCATATTATTTTATGGTCCCATCACATGTATCTGCTTAATGTGAGGCCAGAAGGCATTTTCCTGTTACTGCTCACAGAGGGACTGCTTTCCCTTTTGTTTTGTCCATCTTTTCTCTTAACTAGTTTTGCAAGAAGAAGTGTGGCCCTCTAGAAATGGTCCTATCCTTTTCCTTCTAAATGTCACTGGGTATGTCCTAGGATCAAGCTGAAAAATAATCTATCAATCAATTTCCAGTATTGTATAATAATAAATGTGACCACGAACATCATAGTAGGAGAGAAGACTACTTTGTAGGCGGTTTTATAAAACTATTGGGAATCCTGACTGTTGTGGTTCAGTTGGTTGAACATCATCCCATGAACTGAGAGGTCGCCGGTTCAATTGCCAGTCAGGGCACATACCCAGGTTGTGGGTTCAATTCCCAGTCAGGGCACATATGAGAGGCAATGGATCAATGTTTTTTCTCTCCCATCAGTGTTTCTCTCTCTCCCCCCCCACACTTCTTCTCTCTCTAAAAAGTCAATAAAAACATAATAAAAAATAAAAATCAGTCCAGCCAGTGTGGCTCAGTGGTTGAGCGTCGACCCATGCACCAAGAGGTTGGCAGTTCGATTCCCAGTCAGGGCACATGCCCAGATTGTGGGCCCGATCCCCAGTGGGGGGCATGCAGGAGGCAGCCAATTGATGTTCTCTCTCATCAATTTTTCTATCACTCTCTCCCTCTCACTTCCTCTCTCTCTAAAATCAATAAATGAAAAAAAAAATAATAAAACTATTGGGAAATAAAAGCATCTTGAACAGCAGTAGTAAAACATCATATCTGAAATATAACTTTGATTGGTCATCAGTTAATATTACCATGAACTGGTCTCTCTCTTAATCCTTACTCTAAAGTTACACCAGACTCTAGTGTCTCTCCAACAATAATCAAGTCTGTGAAGAGAGCACTAAATGAATCAAATGCAAAAACAATTTCATGAAGACAGAGATTATAAAAGGGTCTCATATTCTCTTAAAATTAATGACAATAAGTGAAATAATAATAACTAGCATTTTACAAAATGAAAATATAAAGGACATATGTACAGTCTCATCATCAAACTGTGTCTTCCTAAGGAAAATATTTGTGACCTTAATTAGGACCAAATATGTGACCAAAAGTAAGTCACCAGTCCAAATTAAAGAATGGAAAGGAATGTGTTATTTTTTTCAGGATGATTGATTCATTATTCATTACACAATTATTTACTGAGCACCTACTCACTAAGTACCAAGTATTGGGTTTACAGTTAACAAGAGAGACATGGTCACTAACTCCATAAGGCTTATAGTCCAGGAAACAAATTATTGAAAAATATTTACAAAAATTATGATTATAAACAGTGATAATTGGGATGAAGAAAAATTACAGTCTATTTTGAGGATGAATAGAAGTAACTGATATTTGAATACTGACTCTGTGAATAGTGACACACTGTGGTTTCTGTTGCTTCTAATGCCTTGCAATTAAAAAGGCTTTAATATTTTAAGACTTTCCACATCACCCTGTTATAACTTCAGAGTGATGCAGAAACTGAGATGTACATAAGCAAGTATTGATAAAGTGCTATAGAGCCATAGAGGCAGAACATGAAAATAGAAAATAAAAAGCAATTTGGCTTGGCAGGGCTTCAGCAAAATTAAGTGGAAAAATAGAGTTAAGACTGGAAAGGAATAAAGGGACCAGGTACAGAAAGCTTTGAACACCAGGCTGAAGTTTCCAGACTTTTTCAATGGAGAGAAGGGAACCTCTAAAGAAGCTTGAGAAGACTGATACTTCTGGGAGATTATTTTAGAAGCAGTGGGAAAATATATAAGGAAAAGAAAAGGAAACAGTGCTTATGGATATCATTTAAGGGACTATCACAATAATTAGTCAATAAGGGTGTGGACTACTAATTTATCAGTGGGATTGAAAAGAAGAGATAGGTATATGCTTTATTGAGAAATAAGAATTTGTGTAAGTCACTAGCTGACTAGATAAAGGAGACAACCCATTGAGCATTGAAATCCAAGATTTAAAAGAGAACAGTTGAGCAATTAGCATAAGGTTGGACAATACTGAGCTCAATTTTGAACCCACTGATTTGAGGTGCTGGTGGTACATTTAACTGAAGCGTATCAGAGATAGAAGGACTAGAAACACAGATTTGTCATCCTCTTAGAAGTGGCTATTAATGTTGGAAGAATAGGCAAAACGAGCACAGGTAGAAAAAATTACTGAAGGCAGAATCTCGGAGGAACCTTAAACTTAGTGGTGCTGAAAAGAAGTCAAGGATAAGCCTTACCCTCTGCTCATTATGTTGGACCATATACTCAGGTAGGATTAAGATGGAATTCTAAATAACTTCTTAGGACTTAATTGATAAAAGGTATTTCATCCAAGGGGTTTTTCTTTAATGTTAACTCAGTGCATGGGTTAAAATTTTGTAAGAACACAGCAAATTAGTAATTATATCACAATGTATATCACATTATTTTCTCATTTCTGGCAAAGCTGAATTAAGGATCTAGTTACGGAATTATGGATTTACATACCTGTGGCACCCATCTGGAAGACACAAAGCTGGTGACTTCTATTACAGATAAGCCAGTTTGGGAAAGTTGATTGATAAATTCAATTTTTATATCTGTAGGAACTATAACCTAGAAAAATATTAAAAGTTATTTTATAACCAATTTGTATAGGGTCTATTGAAACATAAACAGAAAATGACTTCCTAACTGAAAGCAAATCCTAGTTAAGATTTATAAATTCAACTAGCAATTGAGAATAACTATAACATATGAAATCCATGTAAGTCTTTAGAATCTTAACAAATTTTAACGTTTAATTTAGCAATTAAAATAAATTGTGCAAAATTGATATCAAACTACCTTTTCATTCTGCAATCCATCCCTAGGTCCAACTTCTACTATTTTAACATACTCAGGGAGTCCAGATAGCTGGGATGCTTCCTGTAACAGGAAATACCAGGCAAGAGAAACAGATAACCATTAGATCATCAAACTTGCTGATGTGAAAAGTCAAACAATTACAATTTGTAAACTAAATTCTCACCCCATAAATTCAAAATGGTACGAAATCAATGCAATAATACTATAATCCAAATACCAAGTTTATATTATTGGCTACATGAGGTTATTTTTTCTTCTTATAACTTACTGATGATATTCAATCTAATTATGATAAAATTCAAAGATTAATTTCTAAGATATACCTAGAAGTGGTGGTTTACTCAGGATCTAAAGAGCAAATCTGTTGCGTCATTCTACATGTGATGATAAACTAATCATTGTTAGAGTTCATTAAAAAATTAGTGTTTGTATTAATAGACTTCTACCAAGCACTGTCATACAAGATGCTGCCCTCTATACCCTGTACTTGAGAAATGTGGATTTGGTTTTCTGGCTTGTGCTCAGAAAGCCGAGGCTACAAATGAAGGTGTCCTTTTTGTTTCCTCTCTGTATCACACAGCACAACCAGCACCTAAACACAGCTTCTAGAAGGACAGAACCCACAGCCCCGTAGAACCTAACCCTCGATATCCCATTGGAAACATCCTAGCTGTAAGTCCAACATAACACCCTATTCTACCTTTCTGTCAAATCTGAAATGGCAAGAGGGCCTGGACTCTGGAACCCGTGTCCCTAAACTAGGTAGTATGGACAAACCATATTTAGAAGGACACTAAAGTAGGAAAAACAGGAACAGCATTTCTAAAATTCACATTGCAATTAAAACTAGAAGTAGGCTACACCTTTTCAGACTGTACAAACACAATCTCTTGGTATCTCTAAGCCAAGTTGTCTGGGTAACTCATGATCAAGTTCTTCAAATGGATAGCTGATGGGATCAACCCAGATCAGCAGGACCTGTACTTCAAGATTGTGTGTCTTGCCTTTCATCAGGGGTAATACATTTAAGTTGAGGCCATACATTGTTTCACCTTGTCATTGTAACAATGACATACACTGGTGATGTGGCAGCTTGGATGCAACCAGATTGTTTCTATGACACAGAAAAATGCTCACTAGCTCTTTTAGAGTCCAAAGCTGTTATTTGGTTTTATTAATATCCTGTACTAACTAACTCAGAGGAAGAACCCAGATGGCTCCTGTTATAATGTTTACATACTACCCTCCACAATTTCCATGAAACTGGGCAATTCAATAAGCAGAAACTAACCATGAAGAAAATAGAATTTTCATTTCTGAATCTTCTGTGCAGGTTATGATGAATGCAGTTAACTTGGGAGGGTGGAGGGTTGACGGGGGAAGCATGGCCTTCCTGAGCTTTATAGGCTCAGTTCTGATGGCAGTCATGAAAGGGTGCCTCATTTACAGAGTGGCCATAATTTCAACCAGGCCGTAAAGGACAGGCATGGCATGGAAGAGTGGAGTAAAAAAAACAGAAGCTCACTCCTCTTTCTTATTACCTCTAATTCTAAGACTTAAAAAATTTTAAAAATTTTAAAACCCAAAACTATGCCATGTGGTCTCATTATTGCTGATTATATCCTCCAACTGCATTTGCAACAGCAATTAGCTTGGAGTATACATGGATGAAGAATATTTGTTTATAAAACAGCAAAGATGAACCAAAAGAAAAAAGGAAAATGCGTTTTTTAAGCTGATGACAATATGCAGAGTACAATCAAAGAGCTTGAGATTTCCCTATGCATCATTGTTGTAGCTAGCAGAACAAGCAATCTGAAGAAACCACCACTAATTATAGTCATTTCAGTCAAAGCAGAATATATTCTTAGTTAATATTAGATTTCTTCTTGAATCTATTGCTACTATTATATCTTTCCAGGCATGAGTATATACTAACTCTACCTGAATATCTGAAAAATCAGAGGAAAGTTAGAATGTGTTCAGTATTTCAAAGAGTAACAAGTTCCCCCTTTTAACAGCAAATAAATAAATAACACAGCCGGTGTGGCTCAGTGGTTGAGCATTGACCCATACGAGGTCGCCAGTTTGATTCCGTCAGGGCACATGCCCAGGTTGTGGGCCCGATCCCCAGTGGGGGGCATGCAGGAGGTGGCCAATCGATGTTTTCTCTCATCAATGTTTCTATCTCTCCCTCTCTCTTCCTCTCTCTAAAATCAATAAAGATAAATAAATAAATAAATAAATAAATAAATAAATAAATAAATAACACAAAATCACACACACTTGCTGAAAATGTATGATGTGAAAGCCCCCTCTTGGTGATCTTTATTCTCTTCCTGGGCGTTACCAACCCTATACTGACTTTTCTAATGAGCTTTAGCTATACACAAACAATGCCTATCCACCCAAATGGTGTATAAGCATAAAATTCAATGACTGAAAATAGATCCTATTATTTTCCCGCTTCATGCCTCTCCTCAGACATTCTCCCACCACATTCTCTTCTTTACCTTCTCTCTTACCACTGATATCTTACCCAGACATTTGTTACTGGTTCTATTTTGGCAAATACCCATCACCATACATGGCCCTAGAGTATACTCAATAATTACTTGTCATTGTATTAGTGAATCTCTTCTGTCACTTGCTTCATTAAAATTGTCATTTTTTTTCTCACCCTGTCTGTTGCTATAGCTTCCTAAGTGTTCTCTCTTAATCTTGTTATTCCAAGATTAAAATCATTCAGCATTTGCCAGTCACCCTCAGAGAGAATATCCTAAGGTACAAGATGATTCATGACAAGCCTTTCCTCTTCTACCACACTCTGCTTCATGCAGCCTATGATTTTAGCCATGCTAAAGACATGCCTTGCTCACTTTCATGTCTATTGATTGGAAATACCTCCTATCTGTGGAAAAGATTTTCCACCAAACTCATTTCTCTTCTTCATGGACACAGGACGGGACCACGTTTCTCCCCTAAGAGTAATGTTTGAACAAGTTCCAGTTAATAAAAATGAAGGTGAATGATATATACCACTTCTAAGCTTGGCTCATGAAAATATCCCATGCACATTCCTCCACATTCTTTTCCTTTTAGCCAGCTTGATTCAGATGAGTATGGCAACCTTGGAAGCTAATAAAGACTCCCCAAGTTGAAGGAGCCTACTTCAAGTGATTCAGGAGCCCCGAATCACTGCTTACATAAGAATCCCATGCCAAGAAGAAATAATTTTGTACTTTGTACGAACAAAAATAAATGTCAGCTATTTCAGACCACAGAGATTAGAGGTGTATCTTTTATAGCTTCTAATTGTGAAGAGTGAATTGCCTGAAATTTTGCCCCACATGCAAGCTAACAAGTGAGCTTGCCGTGGATGCTGACAGAGGGCAAAGACTCCTGGGTCAAAGAAGAAAACAAAATTAGTACTCACAGCAAATAGCAGTAACAGAGGATCAGTATTTGTGCTGATTCCCCAGTCCCAACTCTGACAGAGAAAAGCAAAGTGTACCATATGATGCTCCCACAGGCAATCAGTTGCATTACAGGAAAGGAACTCAAAGCACTGAGAACCGGAACCTTTAGTAATGTACAGTAAGAATGTCTCCCCTTGGCAATGGGGTTAGACATTATGTTTATCATGCTTGACCATGAGCATGCCTGCTTTTTGATTCAAAGGAAGGCACTATCTCTATTATCCAAGGCTTTAAGCACACTTACCCTTTGCTCCAGAAGGATGTGTCTGTCATTCAGAGCTGTTCCCCATACAAAATCCTTGAAAAGACAGTCTGGGAGAAAGGCAATCATGCCTCTATTTGCAGGACATACAGAAATTCAAGACACCCATGGAGAACTATTTTCCATTAATATCTACTGCTCATTTTTACACCATCTTTGTGTATGACAAATTTTCCTGGTAGCAAACCACTCTGTTGGCCCCTCTGTTTACTCTAGTGAACAAAGGCTGGGACCAAATCTATTCAATTTATCTCATAAAATATTTGATTAAAGCTACTAGAACTCCAACTAGTAAAATAAGGCCAACCTTCAGTACTGACTTCAGCCATGCCCCCTCCTCCCAAAGGTCCTGGAGCCAAGCAGCTAAGTGAATCCTATGCAATGGTGGCTGCTGCAGCAGAAACTTAGGTTTACTTTGTGCCTATTTTATATGCATATATGATAGTGCATATGTTGCCATAATCAGTACTATAGTTGACCAAGCAGCAATGGTGTCATCCAGGTGATGGAAACTTAATCAGCAGTTTGACTCTAGTGGGCCTCAGATGACTGAATCAGCAGTCATGTATCATTGCCACAATTCATAGCCCCTCCCCCAAAGGAGTCTTCAATCTGTCAGTTGGTAGTTTTTGAAATGGCAGATAAGCTAGGCCATTGACTACAACCCAAGAGTCAGTACCAATATGGGAATGGCCCAGAGTTCTGCTGAGTGAGTGCAGCAATCACATACGTTTTCAGTTCTGCACGGCTGCTGCAGGGGTTGTACAACTACAGCAGCCCAGTGGACATCGTAAGGTTTCAGCTTAGCTGACACATCATTCAACCAGGCCCAAGCATTAGGGAAAGCACTGTGAACAGAAGGGCCCCACTGAGCCAGTGCCTTTGTTTCTGGAAGTGGGCAGGAGAGGGCAACTGCTACATTTTTGGGTAAAGCTGAGAATGCACTGGGGACAGGTTGACCACTTTCTTGCATATAAATTTCCATCGGATTAATGAGTTCTGTTTAAATTGTCCTACCTTGTTAATCATTGAGTCCAAATTGACCCTCCCACCTGCATTGGAAATAAAGGCCAGAGAATGACAAGGTCTCCATGAGTCAGGTATCCAGTTTCAGTAAGAGCTCAACAGCAAACTAACAGTTGACTTTCAAGAAATACCTGGTTGCTGTATCAGCACAGTGAGGTCCACATCCCCAAGCAGCACATCCCAGTGGAAGCTGCCTGACTTTGTCAGAAGCTCCAATTTGTAAAATCTCCAGTCACAGAGACTTGTAGCTCAAAGAGTTTAGAAGGATTTGGGGACCCCCAAAGGTATATTCACTTCACAGCGTGCTTTTCCTAGTTGAGATAATTTCCTCTGGCACTTAGGAGACAGAGAGTTACAATCACACCAGTTTTTGCTACACATTCAGCTGTGGAAGCGACGACAGTCTACTGAATTGACCCCGAAGGCCCCACCCAGGTTATTTTGACTCTCCTTTCCCACTGTGAACACTGCCCAAACCCCATCAACTTAATCAAGACTACCACCCGCACTGGTCTGAGTAGGATGATGACTTGGATGCTTTTATCCAACAGAGCCACAGAAGTTTGAGTCCTTGTTCTCCCCAGAGTTCTCTAGCATACTCAGATGGTCCTTGTTCTCCCCAGAGTTCTCTAGCATACTCAGATGAAATGATCGTGATGAACTAATACTCATTTGCCTTAAAGCAGCTGAATGAGGAAGGGTGGGAATCAGGAGACACAGAGGAAGAGGTCAGCTCCCAATCAGTAAGCAAGGCCCATTTACTTTCAACATCAGGCAGCAGAGCAGTGACTCACCAGCTTAATCAAATGAACTTGCAATGTTTCAGTTCCACACAAAGTCCTCCAAGACCGTCGGAGCCAACTCCAACTGTACCTAAGTTTGGCATGGCAGACTGCAGGACAAGCTAAGCTGTCAGAAAGTCTAGTTATCGCTATTCCTCCTGAGCAAGCATTACATACCCCACCCCCTCATCTCCCAACCCAACAAAACTTCTTATGATTTATTCACCTGTTTTTTTCCCATAATGTTGGTCAAATTTCTTCCTTCTACTTCTCCAATAACTGTTGATGGAAAGAGGAAAAGAATCTTCAACCCACACAGGACTCATCTTATGCAAGTTGTTACAATGGGTGGACCTGAAGCTGACTACCAGATGGCCAAGGAAGGTCCCTGCCCTGAGGAGAGTTAGCATAACCAGGGCACCACTTGGCCTTTGAATTTACTTCCCAGAAACCAGACTGTAACCATAGGCCAATTCCTCATCATCAACAGGCAATAAAGTCAATATGTTTGTTTCCAATTCCCATGGACTTTCTTCAAATCCCTTTAAACCACCTGAAAAATCCCTCCTTCTTCTTCTTTCAGGAGCTCATGTCTCCCTTATCATCATCTTCATCAACAAAACTGTCAAAATCTGTGAAGGGCTATATATGCTAAGTAACCTGCCCCCATTTTGTGGATGCTGGCAGAAGACACGTGACTCTTGAATCAGACACAAAGGCTTTAGTGCTCACTTTACAGGCAGTAGCCAGAGCATGGGCATTTCCTTGCACCCCTTCCCGGAGCAGTGCAGGAGCCGTGCCTGGGGAACCTGAAAACGTCATCATAGCCAGGAAGCACAACAGCCCTTTCCTCCAGAAAGGAGCGCTCCAATCTCTACCCCCAAGGCTGTTTGCTAGAAAAACACCTGGTAAAGGTATTCACAAAGAAAGATGACCAGTGCCTTGCTGGTAAAACGTGCAGAAATATGAGAGATCCATGAAGAATTATTTCTAAACACTGTTATTACCTTGATTAGTACTCAATTACTGTCCTCAATCAAAACTCTTAATTACTTAAGATTCAATTTATCATCTGCTCAAGAAAAATGTTTCTGATATCCCCAGATGGAATTAAGTACTTTAATTAATGTGATGCCATAACACTTTGTAGAGACCTATTTTAAAATATATCCATGATTACTTCTTGGCCTTCCTGTTCCCTATTTTTCATTATGAACCTTCAGAATCACCAGAATGGACACATACCAACCACTGGATAACTGATTATTAAATGAATAAATGAAAGAATTCACATCTAAAATTCAGAAAAGCAATGCTGACCTTTCATTTAACCATCACATATATTTAATAATTATTAAATACAGGAAAATAACTAAACAAATGAAAATCTCTGCTCATACAAGCTTACTTTTCTTATATTCTGAGTACATGAGAGTTTATAAATGGCTTGTAAGTTTCCAGGAATTGAGTTTAAACACATCGGCTGCAGAAGTCAGCAATATCATCCTTAAACAGGCCTACAATCTAAATTTATTTTTATGGCATTAAAAGCCCTATGTTACTGAATTCAGTACATCCTGTTTAATGTGGGATAGTGTATGATACTAGGGAAAAACAAAAGATGTATTATCCGGAATGAGGTTTTCAAGAAGCATGTTATATGGCTGAGTGTATGCCCACGCTGGAATCAGATTTCTAATGGTTCACTTTCAGAGAGTAACGACAAAAGCAATACTATCTTGCATTTATATGTTGCTTTATTTTTCCAAAGCACTTTTCTATCTACATTTCATCTGTGAAGCTATCCTATGAGGTAGGCAGAACTGAAAGGGAGATTAAATGACATTCTAAGGTTACCCCACTAAGTTCCCTGGCTCCTAGTTTTCTTTAGGATGAGATTAAATACATCACCAACTATTGAGCTTTGGTTGAGAAATAATAAGGAACCATTCTTTTATGTAGAACATAAATGGACTGCTTTACTCCCATTTTTCAGTCTTACATAAAATTAAGTGGAAGGCACATTTGGAAGGGGATTTCTCTGAAATATTCTGTGTGTTTATATATAACATATGTTACTATATTATATATAACACACACATATAATTTTGCAGCAGTCATAATGGTTGGCTTCTATATATACAATCAACCCTTCCTGATGGTGACAAATAGGATTCCTTATTGTTCAATGGAAAAGTACTGCTTTTTTCCCCCCTAGGAAAATAACACTATCCATGGTAGAAATTTCTAGACAGATTGTTACATGTTCCATTCCATTTCTTTCTCTTTTTTTTTTTTTTTTTTTTGATTAATTCTCATCTGAGGATATTTTTCCATTGATTTTTAGATAGGGAGGGAGGCACATTGATTGATTGAATTGGTTGCCTCCTGCACAACCCCAACCAGGGCCAGGGATCGAACCTGCAACCCAGGTACATATTAATACTTTGACCAGGAATCAAACCCAAGACCTTTCAGTCTGGGGGCTGATGCTCTAACCACTGAGCCAAACCGGCCAAGGCTCCACTCCATTTCTTGAGGAGTCATTTTATGTGTGAATAGTCTGTAAGGATACTGAAATAGCCTATTTCAGGGCCAGTATTCCCATGGAAACTGGTCTCAATGACCAAATCAAATGATACCACTACAAAGGTGAAGTCTGAATCAGGAAACTGTGTGATTTTCTTTCAAAATTAAAATGGACTTTTTGAGGGGGCATTAGATGTCCACTTTCCCAAAAGAACCCGGTTTTGTCATCTCCTCTGAAATATGCACATGCTGCAGTGTGGTCATGTTAACTCTCCACGTTCTGACATTTGTTATTTCTTATATACTAATTCCTCTTTTAAGCAAATACAGGCAGAAACACACAAAGCACGATCATTAATGAAGTGGATGTCCACGGAACCTTGGCCCTCCGGAGCAATCCAAAGACATTTCCCTCTCCGGGTGCCTTTCTGGGATGAAGGCTGAGGCCACGATGCTGCTATTTGAAACTCTTCTTTCGGAACATCCACATCCCAGGGTTGATTCAAAGGCAAGCCCTGGCAGTTTAAAAAGATTTTATTTATAACCAAGTAAAAAGAAATATATAATGTACTATTAAGTCATCTTAAACTCCATGAACAATACATATTAATTTATTGATTCAAACGGTAAGGGAAGGCAACCACTTACTTTTCAGCAATTTTGGGCCAGCCAGAGGAAAAGGGAAATATGTACAGTACTTTGTTCCCAACTGCTTTCAGGCAAAGTTTGAACAGAGGTTAAAAACCAGCTCCAAAAATGTGAGCATCAGTATATATACCAATGTCTGTTCTTGGCATTCAATGGAAAATTAGTGCTGGGCATCAGTATAGATATACAGACATAGAGCATGATTAAATAGTAATTCCTTCTGGGAATATGTAAATTTTATGAATATGCAGATAAAAAGTAGTTACAAAAATGCATAAGAATATTATACTAGGGCATCTGCCATAATAAATGAAATGTAATAGAATGATGAACAATATAAGATCATCTAAATTTATTAGAATAAAAAAATGAGGCTCTTATCATCTGCACCACATAAATTTACTACCCAGTTATATAAGTTCCATTTCTAAAAGTGTTTTGAGCAATAAATGCATACAGATGCAAGTCATATAGTCATCCATTCATTGTTTCAATATAAAAGCATAACTATAACTAAAATAGTATATGAGGACTAAAAATAGATTATGTGAAAAGTTTATGAAACATGGATGGTAAGAAAATAATAGAAACAAAACAAACATGAGATGAAGCACAAGTAGGAGAAACAAATTGAAGAAATCAAGAATAGTAATTTTAATGCAAAAATTCAATAAATGATCGAATAAGAACTTTAAAATAAATTTAAAAGAATTCATAAAAGAAAAATGTCTATACATTCATAGAACATGAGATCCTGCATATGTAGTAATGCTTCTTTAAATGGTGGCTGTTATTTACATTATTAAGTTTGAAGAAATAAAATTATTCATTCTTGCATTCTTGGCAATTTAAGAAAATGAAATAAAACTTATAAAAAATTAGCCAAAACTCTCTATAGGTTTTTCATTACTATTATTATCATTATTGTATTCAAGTTTAAAACAGTAATAAAAGTGTCAATTAAAAAATCAAAAGAAAAGGATTTGAAATATTTTAAGTATGGAAAGTTTCCTTTTCCTCGGTGTCTTCACTAACAGTATTTTTTGAAACCACTAAGATTGTTTTGTGAAGCAAATTGATGGAAAAATATATATATATGGAAAAGCTGTATCTCCCAGGATAAAATGTGATATGCCATTTAATATACCAAGTTTCATCAGGCAAATATTTTTAGAATGATACATTTCTGAAAACAGTGATTTAAAACAGAAAATGCAACTAAGTATATTAAGCTTTTTGTATAAGCAGCATGGCCTTACAGACACAAACTTTAAGAAAACTATTGGAATATACAATTTTGTCAGGATTTTAGAGTGTATATTCCCAAGGTGCTGTAGCAGTGCTTTTGCTGAGGGAGCCTGGCTTACTATTTTGGCTAAGAAGCCACAATTCATTGTTCTAAATAGTTATTTAAATTTGGGTTGTTATTAACATGGACAAAAAGCAATTACACTGCTCTACATGACTCTTCAGTTATGACATGTCGGTTGTATAACTATGGCAAACTGGGAAATCATATCAGAGATGGGCTATGCGTTTTCTGCTTTATAATACTCTTAAGTATAATAAGGCTACTCCGTCATCCACAGAATCCATTTAAACTGAATAAAATTTCTCAGATCTTAATGAAGTCCCTCCATCAAAACACTTCCTTATGTAATATGTATTTTCTGATCGGCAAAAATAAGTCGAAATGCCTGAGCATTTGCATGCTTACAGATACACACCAAAAATTCTTAGAAATATAACAAAACTGATGATCTAATTAATAATTTACTGTATCTTATACTGCATCACATATAAACAGTTTTTGATATTTTGGGGGATGAAATGTTGTGCGCTAATGGTAGCAGAATAAGAGGTAGGTGGAAATACTACCCTATGCTAGTGAAGTTAGTGAAATCTATACCTTTAGAAATCTCGATGACTATTATTAATAAACTAGTGGATGTTTTGGTGAGTATATCCATCATCCCTTTCAGGACTGAGACATTCCCAGAGGCTGGAATTTTGGCAGCTGATGGCATTTCACTGAGTCCTTTTGCAGAAAAGAAGACCATCACACCCAAAGTCTTGTCCTCTCCCTGTGACCATTCAAGGAGTGGTAGACACAGGAACATAAAAGCCCCACCCCTTTGCCTCGAGGCAGTACAACTCCGAAAAGCCATACCTGCTCCAGGGAGCCCTGTGGGACTGACGGAGGCCTTTGGGATGACCATATCATAGTTTCAGCTCGCCCTCTGCCTAGCCCTACTTCCCTCACTTCCCCACAGGCATGGAATCCATGGCAATGACTTCCTGCACACAAGTATTTATCTGAGGATCTATTTCCTGGGAAACAGACATAAGAAAATTGGTACTAGAAGTGAGTGGAGGAAGAAGTCTCCAAAACAGGATTTTGAAGCAAGATTACTTGCTGGTTATTTTTCAGTTAGTATTCATCCTTGGAAAAATGTGCGATATTAATACTCTTTGGTAACCTACAGCAATGCAATTGTTGAAAGATTCACTAGCTGTCGGTCAGGGTATTTTTCTCTGCAGGGACATCTGCCCCTGTCTGGAGACACTTTTGGTTGTCACAATGAGCAGTACTGGCACCTCGCGGGTAGAGATCAGGACAATGCACAAGACAGGCCTCCGCAAGCAAAGGATTACCACCCCAAAATGTCAATAGTGTTGAGGTTCAGGCACCCTGATCTACAGAACTGAAATAAACCCAGGATGTAGTTAATCAGTTAGTTGCGGTTAACTGCCTCAAGAAAATTTCCCTTGCTTGGCTTACAGAACAAAAACCAACTGCCTGAATAAAAAGCCAGATCCCTATAGGGAAGATCCTCTGCTACTTTGGCAACTATATATAGTAATTCATCTAATGTTTCCCCAAAGGAACCTTCAGCCATTTATTTGAGTAAATGTACACTGGGCAAAGGGGATACCAAACATTTCAGGCTCTTGGACACAAGGTCCAAGTTGATATTGATACTTGGAGACCCAAAGTATCATTATACTCTACTCCCCTGTTAGAACAAGGAACATGGGGACACAGAAATGGGTCGTGTGCCTCTATTTCCCCATGGTCGTTTCCCAGTCTCTCAATGAACAACTGGAATAGACACATTTGGCACCTGGAACAGCTTCTAGAGCATCTTTCTTCCTTGACCTATGATGCAATAGCTATTATAGTAGGGAAGGGCAGGTGGAAGCTTCTGGAACTGTTTATTCCTCTCATCCAGCCAAGATAGTCAAGGAAGAAAGGGAGGAAGAGAGGCAAAGGGAAAGAAAAAAGAAATAAAGGATAAAAGAAAAAGAAAAAGAAAAAAGTATCCTGGGAGAAGTGGGGGAAACAGCAGAGATTACTGCTATTTTTGATGGCCCCATCATAAACCCACTTTATTTTTCAGCTTTATTGAAGTTTAACTAACAAATAGAATTGTAAGATGTTTAAAGTATACGACATGATTTGAAACATATAAACATTGTGAAAGGATTCTCCCATCCAGTCAATACATCCATCATCTCACATATTTACCCTTTTTTTGGTAGGAGTATCTAATTAAGTCTTACCTTCTTAGCAAATTTAAATTATACAAGTGTTATCAACTATAATCACAATGTTATCATTGTACACTAGATCCTCAGACCTTATTTATCTTATAACTGCAAGTATGTACCTTTTTGCCGACCTCTTCCTATTTCTCCCACCCTGTAGCCCTGGCAACCACTTCTCTACTCTCTGATAAACCTGCTTTAATCAGCAAAACCAGGAAGATGTTAAAGATTTTGAAGGTTGACAATGTCCTACCACAACCTCAACCCCAATTTTAGCTTTTGTACCTCTGTGCTAGTTGAGGTAACTTTGCAAAAACTAATTAACACTGCCTCTGGGTGGGTGGGTGGGTGTGTGTGTGTGTGTGTGTGTGTGTGTGTGTACTTTTATAGAGAGAGATATCTATATGTATGTTTTATATATAGATATCTATATGCATTTATACATAGCCACTGATCAGGAGAACACATTCTTTTCTATACTCAGTGGAAAGAAGAACAAAAACAATTTTCATCTGTTTAGGACACACATTAGATGTTCACAGAATTTTCACAGAGCTATATTAATTCTCCTATCAACTGTCATAATATATTTCAAGGAATCTTAACTATCTAGACATTCAACAGAACATCATGTTGATCTACCACATCAATGAACAGTTAAAATTCTGACAGTATGAAAGAATACCCAATTAGAGTACATCAAGAAATAATAGAATGCAGAGGAACTTTTTTTGTACAGCAGGCATCCCAAAACAAAGTAAAAACAATTGCTGAATACTCAGAACAGAATTCAAAGTATCAAATGGTCTGATAAATGCCATAAAAAACCTGTCTCTGTAGGACACTGTATTGGCCAAAAATGTCAAGCGTGAATACCACCACTCCTCCATTTCAGACTCAGGGGGACAACAGCTGTCCAACGTGGCAGTCTTTCATAATAAGTGCAGGTGTGGTCTCTCCTAACCTTCACAGGACAGCTGTCTACCCCAGTATATACTACCCAGGGAAACACTGTCAGGGAGATACTACTATCTAGCTCCAGGGATCCACTGCTAGCAATTATTGAACATGGCACACCAGACAAAAATCGATTTGCCATCTCTGGTATAGTGAAGTGTTCTTACCACTATGCACCTCATTTAATCTTCTATAAAATGAACATCATAAAAGCTATAAAAGGTTGTGGCAAAGCTAAGAATAGTGCTATATCTCATAGCCATTAGACATATAAGAGGTATAGGTGATCACCTTTTTTCCATTCATTCATTTATGTAATTCTAACTAGACACCTCTGCTAGAACATGGTCAAAGAAAGCCTATTTTGGTACGAATTCCATTTTAAAAGAGTTACTTCAGTTAAAACATTCTGGGGGCAGGAAGAGAGAAACGAAAGAACTTCTATGCAAATCTGCATAACCAGTGACACAGACAATAGTGTGGGGAAGGCGGGGGTGGGGCGGAGAAGTGGGCCAATGGGGGAAATAAAGGGGACATATGTAATACTTTCAACAATAAAGATAAATTTTAAAATAATTCCTAAAATAAAGCAGTAGTTATTCTAGCAGCTTTGTTTCTAATATCACTACTGAAGCAAACAGCAGTCTCTTAGAGACTTAAAAAGAGACTGCTTTTGTCTGGCCGGTGTGGCTCAGTGGTTGAGCATCGACCCATGCACCGAGAGGTCGCTGGTTCAATTCCCGATCAGGGCACATGCCCAGGTTGCAGGCCTGATCCCCAGTGTGGGGCATGCAGGAGGCGGCCAATCGATGTTCTGTCTCATCAATGTTTCTATCTCTTTCTCCCTCTCACTTCCTCTGTCCCTAAAAATCAATAAAGGGCCCTGGCCAGTTTGGCTCAGCAGTTAGAGCGTCGGCCTGTGGACCAGAGAGTCCTGGGTTCGGTTCCCACTAAGGGCACGTACCTCGGTTGCAGTTTGTCCCCGGCCCCAGTTGGGTCGTGCTAGAGGCAGCCACTCCATGTGTCCCTTTCACGTTGATGTTTCTCTCTCTCTCACTCTTCCTCTCTCTCCCTCCCACTCTATCTGAACAAAAATGGAAAGATATCCTCAGGTGAGGATAAAAAAAAAAACAAAAACAAAAAACTTAAAAATCAATAAAGGGGGAAAAAAAAAAGATAGAGACTGTTTTCTCTTAAAAGGATGGTGCAGTAAGCTAAGCCATCCAGTGTAGTAGTGAAAAACTGAGAAAAACCACCTGGCTCTACCATGTATGGATGCACAAACCTGAGAACATCATTTAATGACTCTCCGTCCTCTTCCTCTAAGCCAAATGCCATTCGCCCATAGTTTGCTGTAAAGATTAAATGAGACAATGAAGATAAAGCATTTAGCACACTGCTTGGTGAAGAGTTAATAGTTTACGTTTACTGTTTTTATCTTACGGCTAACTTGAACATGAAAATGAAAAGTTTTTTTATAATGCTTTGAAAGAAGGACAGCTTAAAATTATTCCATTTATCATTTAAAAATATACCTACTTTTAAAAATTTTGCAATGAAAGGAATCATTGTTGATAGCAGAGCAGATTGCCTTACACAGTTCTTGCCACAATCAAAATAATACATGGAAATTATTCAAGGTCTTTCAGTCAAGAGCTCAGAACACTTTGGAGACATTATCCCATTCTGGAGCCTGCCAACAATTTTATCCACCTCCAGTGCTGAAACCATCAGCTCCACCCATCCTGTTCCACTTGGCAATGTCAACCTCAGTTTGAACCTTTGAGAGGCAACAGAGGGGCACTCCATCATGAGGGTAAATAAGAGCTCATATTCAAAACCTGGCTGAATAATGCCATAAATGAACACAGGAGTCACAGCTATGTACTTGTTGGAAACATTTTCATGGAAAAAATATGAATTTGAAAGGCAAATGAAATACATTAATAATTCTGATTGGCATCACATGCTTAGAGGCAAGGGTATGCAAAAAGCCCTATATCCTCTTCACAAGCTAGACTTTAATTTCTTTTTTTCACCCCAGGGAGTTTCCTATCAACTTCACAGAGTAGCTTTGTGGTATAGATCTTGTGGAAAACAGAGCTGGTAGCTAAAAGGTTCGACATTCACACCACACCATAAGATTTAAGTTGACCTACACCCTTGAGCAAAAGAGACAGGAGACTTCACAATGCCTTAAAGTAACTCAGTTACTCACTTTGTCATCATTCTTGGAGTATACTGATTATTCTAATCACTGTTATAGGTCACAGAATGAAAAAGTTTCTTGACCTCACATCTATTTGGAATTTTCAGAAACCACATCATTTGGGACATTGAAAATATAAGAACAATGAAATATACTGAAAATAATCAAAACAGTGGAAGGTGGTTCAGACAATTTTGAAAACATTATGCCAATGCACAGGGCACCTTGAGGAATGAAGCCCAGGGCGGGGGCCCTGCTTACCCAGGGCTAAGGGTGGCTGTGTGTAAAAGTGAGACTTAGTTCATTCCTCTACAACCTGTCACCCTATAGGCACCCTCACCTCAGTAAATGGCATATCTTCTTTTATACTGCTGCTACAGACTGAACATTTGTGTCCCCCAACCAAATTCATATGTTGAAACCTAATCCTGATTTGGACTTCCCAGCCCCCTGAACAGTGAGAAATATATTTCTGTTGTTGATAAGCCACCCAGTCTATGGTGTTCTATTACAGCAGCGCCAACAGATGAAAATAACTGCTCAAGTCTACGTGTGGACTCATCCTTGACTCTTTCCTTCTTACACCCTGTAACAGGCTGATCAGCACATCATGTTCCATTTTCTTTCTTTTTTTTAATTAAATTTAATCCAGTGACATTGGTTAATAAAATTATATAGGTTTCAAGTGTACAATTCTATGATCATCATCTGTATATTGCATTGTGTGCCCACCACCCACAGTCAAATCTTCTTTCGTCACCATATATTTGACCCCTTTACTACCCCTCCATCCTTCTTCCCTCTGGTAACCACCATACTGTAGTCTGTGTATATTAGTTTTTGGTTTTTTTTTTCATGGAAAGGTTGTGGAGAAAAAGGAACCCTCATTCACTGATGGTGGGAATGTAAACTGGCACAGCCACTATGGAAAACAGTAAGGAGGTTCCTCGAAAAATTAAGAGCAGACTTACCATATAACCCAGCAATCCCTCTTCTGGGTGTCTACCCGAAAAACTCAAAAACATTTATTTGCAAACATATATGCACCCCTATGTTCATTGCAGCAGTATTCATGGTGTCCTTCGATAGATGATTAGATAGAGATATGATTAGACAGAGATACTACTCAGCTATGAGAGAAGATGAAACACTGACAATTGTGACAACATGGATGGACCTCGAGACTATCATGCTAAGTGATATAAGGCAGAAAGAAAAAGTCAAAAACCACATGATTTCCACCCATATGTGGGATATAAAACTGAAAGCAACACATGTTGTATTTTCAAAGCAGTTATTTCTCACCTCAATTACTATAAGTGGTCTCTCTACCTGCACTTTGACACCTACTTTCCAAGGTAACAGCCTTACTAATACTTTTAAACATAAATCCAATCACATCATTCCTCTGGTTCAACAGCCTCCATGACTTCCCATAGTCCTCACCGTGGTGTTTGAGGACCTTCATGATATTGTACCTTATCACATTTCTGAGCTCCTCTCCCATTCCTCCGTCACTCCTACTCCAGCCACACTGAATTCCTTGCTGTCTACTGGTCACCTGGGCATTTTGCATTTCCCACTACTGGACTGCTCTCCCCCCATATATCTCTGTAGCTCACTTCTTTTAGATCTATGCTCTATAAAAAGCCTATAAAATATTTAAAAATCAAGAACAATACTCCGTTCCACTCTCTATCACCCTTATCTTTATTATGATTCTAGCACTCATCACCACCTCACATGTTATATGTATATCTGTTTGTCTGTCTATCTCTTCTCATTAGACAAAGAGCCCTTTAAAGTATGCACTCTTTTAAGTTCACTTCTGTATTCCAGCCCTTAGAATAGAGCCTAGCATATAGAACATGCTCAGTAAATACTTATGGAATAAATAAATGTATGTGATTCATCTAATCAAAGTTCACAGAAATTAGTTAAATAAATGATGTTCACACTCACATTATAGTTTTGAAAATTAACAAAAATTCACTAGACACAATGCTCCATGAAACTCTGAGGAAGAGAATAGAATCATATTTGCACACGGATTGTCCAAAGAAAGCCTTCAAAAATAGGTGAAATGAGAGTTGTACATGGTGAGGAAATTCAACAAAGGGAAGGTGGGCCCAACACCTGACCACTGCATTTAAGAGTAGAATGTCCTGTGGTCTAAAGGAATACATCTGTTTGTGTTATATTCTTCTGAGCAGAGTTGGGTAGAGTACACTCTGAGGGTCCAAATACCTATTAGTGTGCCAGAACTGTGAGGGATTCCCTAAACTGGAAGGGGAAGGGCTGTGATCATTATTATCAGCATCAACTTTCCAAGGACCCCATGGAATTCTGTGATAATTAATGTGCTGAGTTTTCTATTATGCATTCATTTGATGACAGATGGCATGCAACAGTGAACAGGAAAGACAAAAGGCCCTGTCTTCATGGGGCTTACAAATAACAGGGGGAAAAATGTAGCATATATATAGTGATAAGTATTATGAAGAAAAGACATCAAGGAAGGAAGGGAAAGAGGATCGTGGGGGCCCTGGTCGGTTTGGCTCAGCGGTTGGAGCATCAGCCTGCAGTCCAGAGAGACCCGGGTTCGGTTCCCGCTAAGGGCATGTACCTCGGTTGCAGTTTGTCCCCGGCCCTGGTTGGTCGTGCGGGTGGCAGCCACTCGATGTGTCCCTTTCATGTCGATGTTTCTCTCTCTCTCTCTCTTCCTCTCTCTCCCTCCCACTCTATCTGAACAAAAAATGAAGAAAAAAAAAAGAGGATCGTGGGGGATAGGAGACATGTTGCAATGTTACATAAGAAAGTGTGGTTTGAGCCAAGAGCAGAAGGAGGTGGGTGTCGGGGATGGGCGCAGAGCTACACAGACATCTTGGGAAAGAGCTTTCTCACAGCCTGCGCAATGTTCCTTGACTGACCGGGGAAATGTGCCCTGTGTGTTAACTGTTCTAGAAAGGCCCAGAAGCCAGTGCTAAATGGAGAAAATAAATGAGTAGAATAAAGAGATGAGGGATCGGAAGTAGAGAGGGCGCAGGTAAACACTTTTCCCCAGGCAGATGGAAAGCCTGGAGAGCTTCGGAGCTGAAGAAGGACACAGTCTGAGATATATTTTACTCGGCTCATGTGGGCTGCTGTACTGAGAACAGACTGACAGAGGCCAGAAGTTAGGAGGTTATAGCTATAACCCATGTGACAGGTGATGGCGGCTTGGGTGAGGAGGGTATGGGTAGAGAGAGCAGGAGGAGATCCTGAGGGTACAGTAACTTTTCACCGTGACAAAGTCAGTCTCCGACTCCTGGGCTGGGCAGAATGGATGACAACTTATGTCCATGTTTTCCCTGGAAGCCTGACAATGTAAAATGCAGAGAGTCAGAATACTTACGAGAAAGAAAGTCCCAAATTAAAAAAAAAGAAAAAGAAAAGTAAATTGTTAAGTGTACTCAAAATCTGCTTTTCTATTAAACTGCTTCTTACCTTCCCCCAGAATACTACTAAATATTTTCCTACAAGAAGCTTTCTCACACTTCATAAAGTTAAATTCAATCACCCTAATGATACCAATATTTTGTTCTCTCCGTGTTGCTCCCAAGCCACCCAAAAGTAAGACCTCACCTGCAGATACTAATTTATACTAAATAGGCTTATACAAAGATTTATTTTTTTCCCAGTTACTAAGCTTTAAAGTATATGGCTGTGTTTAACCTGTTTCCCACTTAAGGTTATGAGCTCCTGAGCCAGAGCACTTGCCCCTCTGTCTCGCTGCCTGTGACAGCTAACCTCAGGCCAGCCACAGCAAAACACCACACGTCTGGTTGCCTGGCAGCACCTCCAGCTCCAACAGGACTTGCCATTAGCAGCCCCAGCTTCCCTCTCCCTGGCTCCTCACCTGGCTCTGCTTCTAACACAATGGCCTCTCCTAGCCCCAAGTCTAATTAAAACTTATGTTTTGTTTCCATAGGGCTCTGAACCCCGCTGATAACGTGGCTACCGGCTTTATTATACTTTCCTTTCCAGGTGGCCAGTTTCATTTTAGAGGCGTTATATCTTGAACCCCAGAGGTGTCTCTAATGCTGGGAATGTGAGCAGGCTGGTGAGGGGTGGTCTGGGGCCGCTAAATTTCTGATCCTTCTTAAATCACATCATGTGTGTATTTGTTCAGTCCATGTAAGCCAAAATCTAGCCATATAAATGTTCCCCATATACCGGGGAGTGCGGGGTCACTCAATAAATTGTGGTGCCTGTATACAGTGCAGCTGGTACCCATACTGTACTTAAAAGTGCTTCATATACTTGAAGACGGTGCCTAATACATTCCACAACCTGCTATTCTCAAGCTGAGTAAGTGAGCAACAGGACACTCAGAAGTGTAACCTGCTGGTGTCAACCTAAAATACCACTCCTGCCACACTCAGGATTTGGTTGTAACCTAACTAGAGAACACAGTCCTTCTTCAGGCTCTATGTGAGGAGACCAAGAATGCAGAAAAGGCCTGCAAAGTGAATTAAGTAGCAGTTTATAGCAAGGGTGAGAGAAGTAACAAGCACTGAAAATATTTAGCCTTGAGTATAAAGAACGAATGGGCAATCTAATAGTTTATTATGTAAAGGGTTACCCTGCAAAGATCAGTGTTTCTGTTGATTTTTATTTAACACAGGAATGAATTGAAATGGGAGGTTGAGTATGAGGATGACATTTTCCTAAACGGAGGGCTATTAAATACTTGGAAGGGCTATTGTTAGAAGAATGCGATGTCACTGTTTTAAAAGTATGGTGGCCACACATCCCTTTTTGTTTGAGGTGGTCCTGGTTTATACCTGTTTTTCCAGGGTAATTAATACTATCTCTTTTTACTCTGAGAGTACCCATGTTTGGACCATACATTATATGATCATCTCACTTAAATTTCCTACATAAGTGTACTTTGAAGCAATACATACCTAATTTCAATATGCATACCTTTGACCTCTATAAGAATACAGAGCTTTCCCAGTAACAGAACAGGTTCCCAGCTCTGCCCCTGCATATAACTCTCATAATCTCTCCAAGCAATCATGATGACCAAGAACAGCCCCAAATAAGCAAAACCACCCCTCCCAGAACCCCTCAACCTCAGTATGTTGACCGCCCTAGAGACTGAGCCCTTTCCAGTCTATCTCTCTATAACATTTTTCTGGAAATGAGGGTCAGCTCCAGGCAACGTGAAAAAAACAAGCCTTGTTTTTAACCCTGCTTCCCTCCAGCTGCTTCTTAACTCTCTTTAAAACTTTTCTTTCTATCTCTAAATGGGTCCACCATCCTCAGAAGTATCCAAACTGCTACTCCTTCCCAAATCTCATCAACATTTGCTTAACCTTGTCCATAATATGTCAGACTATGATCTTGGTTATCTAAGCTCTGTCTTCACCCAGAGATAGCCCAGAACAAGTGTGGGGCAGGCAGGCATTCCCATACCTTTAACCCAGCAGTGGAGCCAATCCTAAGACCATTTTAGCAACCTGGAATTCCTTCATTTTTAACTTCTCAGAGCCACTTGATGAAATGTTCATCCTAAGGGAATGCCAGTCTAAAGAGCCAGAGATGCACCAAGGCTAGACAGGAGGGGAAGCCAGAGATTATTGTGGAGCAACCACTACATACACAGCCCTACTATTTAATTTGCTCAGTTAGTGTGTCCTTGAATGTGCCCAAGTACTCTTACATTTTCTTATAATCCATAAAAAGAACCCGCCTAGAGATGTGGCAGGAAGATTAAATCTACTTGGTAGAGACTTCAATGCACACATCTCTGCCACTGACACATTTGAGTCTGGCAATTCAGGTGAGCTCTGGACAAAAAACCAAGCAATAGTGTGTCATTTCTGGAGTGAAGTGGTAAGAAGTATATGTATCATTCCTATGTTCTCTTTGCCCATCCTCCAGCTAAACAGAAAGAACCTACACAAGGGCAGGGCCACAAGAAGGAAGAGTCTGGGTCCCTAAATGACCACATGGTCCCTGAATGACCAAATCATCCACTGCACTTGAGCAAGAAATCATCTGTGATCATTTTAGGCCACAGAGAATGTGAAGCTGTGTGTTATAATATTTAAGTATATTGGCTAACAAAATCCAAGTGTTAGATTTTGAGCCTTGAGTAGAGATTCAGCCTTGTGTTTGCAAAATTTCAATTTGTTAAGATGAAAAGACCTTCAAGTGACTGCTGGGAAGGATGCCTGGGGCGAGCGTAGGGCACTAGCTTCCATAACGCTGCCATATCTTTGTAATTTCTCACTTTGCCAGATGCTCAACTATCTGGCATCAAGAAAAACTTGTATTCAGAAAAAACTAGATTTTTTTTAAGGGTAAACATGAGTCTTTTGGGAAAACATAAACTAGTTTTCATCCCATATCATCTAAGCCAAACAGAGTTTTCTTCATTCATTCATTCATTCATTCATTCATTCATTCATTCACAATTGGGAAATGGGGAACCGTCAGTAGGCAAGAGAAATGGGCAGGAAGATATTATTAAGTAAAGCAATTTAAAGCAACACTGTCTTTATGCATTATGAATGAGTTAGTATCAAACTGCTAAACTAAAACTACTCACTTGATCAAAGGTTTGGATTTCTTTTTCCAAAGCCCAGAGCTTTCTTAGGACTTTAACATAGGGCCAATATAGTCAGAGTAAGACCATAAAGGTGTAATAGCAGGATGTCATTCTAACTCTAAGAAGTGATTTCCAGTGGCTCTGAATAACTAGACATCATCACTGTCCTTTACTGTTAAAAAAAGAAAATATGTCCCAGTATTGCTGGATTATGTGCATCTCATGTTCTATTTCACATGATACCTAAATGTTATTCTGTCCAAATTCCCATTCCAGCTTTATGTAAGTTCAGCTGTGATCTACGGTTCATTCTGTTAAGTCTTTTCCATAATCCCTCCATTCCATATTATACATACACCTTCAGTACTTCCTTCCCTCCCTCACATCCTAACACCTTCATTTAATCGCCTCTTAATCATTTGCCTGAAAAGTACACCCTCCAGTCACTTATTGTTTCCTTCCAGATGCTGCTGTGGAATGACTCCCCATGGGCTTCACCTAACATTCCATCCATGTTCATCTGGCTGTGCAGACTATGAGTCCAGCACTCCAAAGCTTTTAAGCTCTTTCTTTCCAAGAAAACTCATAGCTAACACCATTATTTCCTCACAAAAACAGCTAACATCTGCAGGCTAAAACATCAAAACAAAGAAAAAGAAATTGCACAGTTCTGCTAAAGTTGGATGCAACCTTTATCAGACATTTTAGGCAATAAATCAATGTTCTTCTTTTAAATTTATATTAAAAAATAAATCATAGTGGCTGATTTTCAATTTTCCCTCAGGAATAGTTAATGAACCAGTTATATGCAATGACTAATTAGTCTTTATGCCTTCCAGCTAAGCAAACTGAGCTTCTATTTGGAAACTTAACCTCTAACAAAATTCATCAGGTTGCTCAATAAAGTTTGATGTTATTCTGTGTATAAGTAGTTCATTTCAGCAGCATTATTTAATTCATTCAATAAACTAAAATAGTCCAACAAACTGCTTATTCTAAACTAACAGAATACAATAGTTATAAAAATTATTCACTGAAACTCCTAATAACAACTTTGATATAATTAAACTGTATGATCTCATAAGTCATTTTCAAAACATTGATCTTATTTGTTCTACAATCTTAGTTGCTGTAGCTTTTAAGATATAAGAAATAAGGTCCCTGCAATATAAAACTAAGACAAAACTCAAGTTCCTCATTCCAAATTGTTTCCTGTGTATATCATAACGGCCTTTAGATCAGTATTTCTTAACCTTTAATGTGAATATGAATCTACTGCAGAGCCCAATAAAATAGTTTACTGGGACCATATCCAGAGATTATGATTCATTAGGTCAGGTTGGGCCCATGAATTTGCATTTCTATCCAGCTCACAGATGATGGTAATGCTGCCGATCCAAGGACCACAGTTTGAGAACCACAGGCCTAGCTTAAACCAACTTTTAAAATGACTATATTATTATGTTCAAGTAACAGTCCATCACCATCGACTACAAAACCAATGAAATTCCACTATCCATATATTATAAAAATAAAAAAAATTCAAATTCAAATTTTATATTAATATCCATTATAATTCCATAACTTGAGTAACACTTTCTCACTCGTTCATTTCAAATACAACTATTTTATATCTAAGTGTAAGTGCTGTATAGTTCCTCACTTGGACCATCCAAATTGGTCTTCTCAACATACACTACAGGAAATAATGGATGAAATGTGAAACAATAACACTAGAAACTCAAACAATTCTATAACATCTCTTTACAAATTTCACAAGTCATTTAAACATTTTTCTTTCCCTTTTGAACTTCCAGAGGTATTTTAGCAATACCAACACCAGCGACACCCACATATTAGAGTGCACTAAAAGAAACACACATGTATACACACGCGCGCACACACACAGATTCACTAATTTAGTGCTGAGTAGTTTGAGAGAACGGGGGATGACTTTCCAGGCAGGGCATCAGGATCTGCAGCCCATCACCAGGCCACCTTCCTCTAGCAGGTGTAGGGAACGTCCAGCCCTCGGGCTGTATAGGGCCCACGAAATCAGTATCAGCTAACATCACACGCCTCACCAAATTAGTCTGACCAAATATAGCAGGCTAATTTTTAAGTTGGTAATTTTGTATGGCCCTCAAATGATGTTATAAATATCCAAATGGCCCATGGCAGAAAAAAGCTTCCCCACCCTGCTAAGGGTCTCCTTTTAGTCCTTGTGGAAGGAAGGGGTTGGACATCAATGCCTGAACTTAAGCAGGTTTTGTCTGGCAATAGAGTAGGTCCTACTGCACAAAATCACATAGTAACACATCTAATAACTTACAATGATCCTTTGAAACCTTATTTGAGATAATATATTGAAGTGTCAAGAATACTCAAAAATGACAGACCTCACTGAGCAATCAACTAACTGCAAAGAAGGTAGGTGGGACAAACAGAGTAGGAACTGGAGACTGTCCTGATGAATGCCTTCTCCCACACACCCACTTTTCAGTGCTTCCTCTCAGGTCTTAGTACAGCAATCTCATACACAAGGTCCTCAGTTGCTCCAGGTCCTAATTTATCCTCGGACATCTCATCATTTTCCCCTGAGCATTCTAACTCCAAAAAAAATGCTTTGACATACCATTATTTAATAACAGTAATAAGTATACAGTTACAGAATGCACAGATATAAAGCTACCTACATGAAGATTTACATTCATATACTCAAAAACATGTTTGGATATGGATGCTGTCATTTTCAGCGGGTGTGTATTTGTGCATACACGTGTTGATAAATAAACATATATTTAAAAGAACCAGTGCCCACTAGTGTGGCTCAGTGGGTTGAGTGTCATCCCATGCACCAAGAGATCACAGGGAATTCAGGACACATGCCCTGCTTGTGGGCTCGATCTCCAGTAAGGGGTGTGCAGCCAATCCATGTTTCTCTCTCATAGGTTTCTCTCTCTCTCTCTCTCTCCCTTCCTCTCTCTCTAAAATAAAAATAAATAAATAAATAAAAAATAAAAACATACATATTTTTAATTTTTTTAAAAGAACAAGTTTATGAGCTATAAATGTTTGTCCTCACGAAAATCAGAGCAACTAAAATTTATCAACATTTGGAAAGTATTCAGATTTTTAGTTGGATATAACTGAAAAATAAATAAAATAGTGTTCTAAGAAAGTGTTGATATGTGCTGGCAGGAATGTTGCAGCCAAAATATAAAAAATAAAACACACGGCATGTAGACCAAATGTAACTATGCTCTGCTACAACAGCAACACAAAAATAGCAAAACTGTGGAAGAATATGCTCGATTTTTCTGGTTTTCAATTTCTGTGATTTCTATGGTCTATGAGAATTGTATATTTACCAGTGATTAGGAACAAATTTAATTTTTTCCTACTTATTTTTACTTCCTGAATTTTAATGAGATATCACTTTATAGAAGGTGTCAGCCCATGTTAAGTATTTTAAACTTTCAGAAAGAGTTCTCGGCACTCACTTTCTACTGTCCCTACTAGTTCATAGAAAACGTCTCTAACTACACAATGAACCTGAAAATGGCAGTTACTACATGTAGTTTGAGTAAATAACCTGGTACCTAGTTTTATGTGTGGCTTTATCAAAACTAGGTAAGTACGAGTTCATATAAAGTGAATGGCAAGTATTGTATTTTTGTAGACAGTTTGGGAAGTGGTGTTTTGTTGCTATTGCTTTTTAAAAGGAAGAGAAGGTGGTGTCTAATATCACGGGGCTTGTGGCTTCCTCAGAGGTGGACAGTGCAGCTTCAAAGCCCAATGCTCCCTCTGAACAAAGCCAGCTGCTGTGGGAAGGAAAACTGAGAAGCTACCAACACAGGCCATAGAGAACTCTGGACCACCTCGTCATCCCACACTTTCAGCACAGGTTTTCGAAATGCTGAGCAGAAATGGAAGGACAGCCATGGCGCAGCAAGCTGCATCTGTGACAGTGTAAACTCAACTCAAATGTTCAGCCATAACCCGACGGGCTGTGGCTCCCGAGCGCCTTGGTTCTCAAATGGAAGAGTCCTGACATTCTCTTAGGCGCACCTTGGGCGTGAGAACAACTGCCTTGTCATTATATTTTCCTTCTCATCGATTTTACTTTTTATTCTATAATCAATTCTATACAACTGGTTCCACTTTTGTGCTTTCAATGCCAAGTGAGAGAAGAGTATTTTTTCTGTGCTTCAAACAACCCATGTCTGATGAATAAAGATTTTTTTTATTAACCTCACAGTAGCACTTCAGCAGTGACTTTAGGCCACTGTTGGTTGTTGTTTAATTCCATTTACTGGACTACAGTGTGGTTTTACTCTACACACTATGGTTTTGAATGGCCACTTAGAAAACAGAATGAAGAAGTAATGGTTGAAGTAGAGTAAATTGATTTTTCCAATAGAAGTTATCTAGGAATTTCCAATATAAATCTGACTTTTTTTTTTTATAAGACTTTGAGTCAACTGTACTTGCCCTAAGTTTGAACTACTTACTGGAATCTAAGGATGTATGTCTCAGAAATATCCTGTACAATCTTTGTTTTTCAGTAAGTAGCTCAAAAAACAAGGGCTGCTGGTAGGTACAGACTGAAAGGAAAGGTTTTAAAGAACTATAGAATCATTTTATTTTATTTTATTTACTTTTTTTTTTCTTTATTGATGTCTAGAGAGAGGGAGAGATAGAAACATCTCGGCCGCTTCCTGCATGCCCCCCACTGGGGATCAGGCCCACAACCTGGGCATATGCCCTGACCAGGAATCGAACCGGAGACCTCTTGGTGCATGGATCGTCGCTCACCCAGTGAGCCACACCAGCCGGGCTATAGAATCATTTTAAAGAGTCTACGAGGCAAGAGTGATTCATTTGGGTTCCTCTACCTCAAATTTCAAATGCAGGTTGGGATTCAAAATGAACTAATGAAGGGAGCTGAGTGGTATTACCCTAAGCCATGTATAACCACCTGCAGTTTGCAGTTTGCTTCCTTAAAGTGATAGATTAATCTAGAACTTTACTAATATGTTAATTTTTTTAAGTTATATTAAATGAGTACAAAAGAATTTTCTTATAATTGAAGTTTCTGTGGGTCAGGAGACTGAATAGATGTAGGGGAAGAAATATAGGCTTTAGAAGCAGACATAGGTTCATGTTCAGTGCCTCTACCAGGTATGTGGCCTGGAGGGAGTTTTATGAACACTCTGAGACTCCTTTCTTCATATTAAAAATGAGAAGAACAAGATCTTCTCTGCAGAACTGTGAGAGTTCAGTAGTTACGTAAAGACTTTTGCAAAGCCACTGGAATAAGTTTACTATCTGATAAAGACTGCATGACATTATCATTACTATATCATTTCCCAGATTCTGGTTAATAGTACCCTATTAACACTTAATGTAGCATTTTGCATCTCATCTATTCTTGCATTTGTCCCATGCAGTAAGTTGGTTGTAAATGTATAGCACCTAAAATAATACTAATGCCTCTAAATAATAATTTTTGATTAAGATGAATGATTGACATTTTAGTTAACAAGTTATCACTGTCTTTCCCATCAAAAGGTCAACATCTGTATACATTCTTCAAAGAGCGAAGATTTAAGAGATCTAGCTCTCTAGAGATGAGTATTTATGGAGGCTCGTGTTTCACCTCCTTTAGCTCAAGTTTTCTTTTCAATATTTTCTAGAGCATACATTCAGCAGAATTATATTAAATTAAATATTAAAATCTTGTCATGAGGGAATGGGGACTAAGTGATAGCAGACATTCAGGAGTGCAAGTCTGAATAACTACATCTGTTTCTCCACAGGTCTTGCAAAATGCCTTTTAAGTACAGCCCTAAAACTGAGGCAAACAGAGCTCCAAATTGCCCTCAGCTTTTATGTGTGACCAGGTCCACAGCTTTCTGTGAAATGCAAGGTTTGAACTGTGCCTCAGCGTTTTAAAAATCAGAGAATTCTCAGCCCTTAAATCAAAATTCTCAAAAAGTAGAAATAGTGTCTAACTAAAATAAGGTTCATATTTTGACTTCAACATTAACCAATGATCGGCTTCTATTTCACAGTGAAATAAATACAGATTGAGGAAAGAATTTAAAAAGTGAATGCCAGACTCTGTACACCCAGTGGGTTACAGATGTATGAAAGTGGTGGCAGAAAGCCACTCCACTTCCTTCAAGATCCAAAAACATTTGGAAGGAAACCCCAGAAGGAAAGACGTCTGACAGACATGTTCTCTTTGGGGTTTCCTGCCTCCTTGTTTGCCAAGCTTCCTAGACCCCATTGCTGGTTAATAAAGTTCACCAAAAGACTTTATAAATGCTGATTTCATAGAGTGAAACGTACATTAAAGGTATTTTTATGCCGCTGAAGTTTCCTACATCTGCGTTTCCCTTCTTCACAAATCCAAAGAAGCGTGACTTGGAAAGTTACGTGCAGAAGGTAACACTTGATGCGCTTACTATCAGTGGGATATTCAGCCCAAACACGGAATTCAAAACCAGAGACGCAGATTAGACACTGCAACAGAGAAGCTGCTCACCCTGAGGGTGTCATTACACTCTCAATTTTTCTACTACTTCTGTAAAATGCAGTCATGTACCCTGTGTGAATTAACTCAATAAAAACACACTTATGAAAAGTGAATAAAAAGCTATATTTGACTTTCTCTGATATTTACCATGACAGCCAAGAAAAAAAGAAAAAATAGATTTTCCATCTTCCAAATTAGCACCTGGATTTTAAAAATATACACTGTAGTTCAATGTGAAAAATAATATATGAGAGCTAAAACTACTAATTCTAGTTTACAAAAATATCTTTGATAAATTATATACATATTTCGCCAATCAGAAAATCAGTTAATTTGGCTAAAGTCACCTGAAGTTTATTTTTTGAATATTTGCTATATTTAACATATATCAACTATTTAGTTCTATACACATTTAAATAGCATCTCAGTATTTATGTCTTCTGCATAACATAAATGTAAATAAAAAGTTTCACTCCTCAAAAAGACCTCAGCCTAGCACCACAAATATTATATATTTAATAAAGAAATATTTCAATCTATTCAAACGTATTTGGTAGGGAACTCTGCTTTAACGCAGAAAACAAAAATAGGACCACTAACCACTATGCAAGAATTGGGGTTGGGGGGAGGAGAGATGAAGACATGAGAAACACTTAGAAGTTTCACCGCCTTCAAAGAGTGAGCATCCATCTTCAAATCAAATATAAAAAGGATAGTTTTTAAGATTAGAGGCCTTTAAATTATTTTTTTCTGTCAGAGAAATTAGATTAGATATATGTTAGAGACAGATAGATGGACATATATGGAGAGGTAGATACAAATGTATATTGATATGAATATGTTCATACACATATATATTTACAACTAGATAATTCTGCACAATTTCATTATATTAATTCTTCCCATACATCTTCAATCATCTTATTCTGAGCAGAAATGTCTTCTATCTATCCAACTTACACTTGCCTGCAAATGAACCTCCAACACAAAGACTCTTATCATGATCATCACTCACTCCCTCTGCACTGAGTTAGAACAATATCATAAATGTGTGTTTTTAATTGAATTGCAAGAAAGGACTGCAAAAAAAAGTGATGCAAATAAAAAGCGGAATGAAGAAATGAGCTTTCAGAGAATTACAGCAATGAAGAATGAAAATGTGTCCTGGACAGTGCCCTATGGCACAGAAAGTTCTAGCAGTTCTATCTCCCATAGCAGGTGGCTCCTCCTTCCCCACAGAGGTCCTCACCACCTTGTAAGTATCAAGATAACCAGAGCACAGCTCTTCCTCTCTCTAGACCAGGGAAGGAATTATCGGCTCTTCCTCTTTAAATGTGTTTGGAACTTACAGCTCTGGTCCCTTTCTCATTGCCTAGAAACACCAGCCTTTGTTTTTTTACATTTTTTAGAGAAGTTTTCCATTCCCATTATTATTTGGCTTGGCTTTCATATAAATTATATGAAAAAAGTTTCAAAAAATAAACTTCAATGAACTTGAATATTTTAAATCATGTTTATATAAAATCTCTTTATATAAAGTCTGATTTTAGAATGAATGTTTTGGGAACAAGATCTAACAATCAATACTATTTTCTGTAAGAAAACAACAAAAAATAGCTCTTCAAGATGGTTAGATCAATGAGGAGAAATTCAAAAACACCTGAGTGTTCATTTAGGAATGAATTCTCTTCACTCAGAAAAGGGAGACTGTCCAAAAGGGAAGATGGCAAACTTCTGGTAATTTAAAGACAACTTCCTGCCACTGAATGATTATGACTAGGGCACTACACTGTTGAAAACATGCCAATGTTCAGAAAAGTTCTGGATGGTCTCATTCGAGTATCCCCATGTCACTGTCTGTTGAAGATCACAAAATCAAACATCCATAAACTCAGGAAGATAATCTGGATGCCCCGGGTAGCTACATGCATGAATAAAGAGTGTAAATCCTGCTGAAGGCATTCATATGAATTTAATTTTTACGTGTAGTCTGGACCAAACAAACCTATCTCCAGAGGTTAAATTTGGCTCACCTGCATAGCAGCCAATTTGCATCTCCTACTTGAACTAACAATAGAGACCTGCAGGAGGAAACTGGGATTCTATGTTGCTTTTAGTATTAGGGCTACAAGCAACCTGAGCCAACACCTTCAAATCAGAATTTTTGTTAAAATATCCAAGTATATGATTTTGCTTTTCTCTTATAATACCGTCTGTCACATGAGAGTGACCCATAAAGTTATGGGTCTGCACAGTCTAGTCCTTTAATTGATAAGGGAAAATAAAAAGAAACAAAAAGAAAGGCTAAACTTGGAAAGAAATGGACGAGGAGAGACGAAAGGGTCAGGGAAAGTTACAGCACAGAGTGAATAAGCATAAAGAAAGCCAGAAGACTTGGAGGAGTTCAGAGCTAATGAAAAAAACAAGAACACAGGGTCGGGGGAGGGAAGGATGTGAAAGCCAGCTGGAGTAAGAGAACGCAAGGAATACAGGAGCCAACAGCAATCCAAGGACAGAAAGTATTGGAGATTGGAGGGAACAGGAAATGTATTGGAAACGAAGTTGTTTTTCCTTTTGTATCCAATGCAATTCTATTCCAGGCAGAACTCTAGTCTCAACCTCAAAGAGGACAGAAGGGAAGTTGAAACTCATAGGAGTCTTTCATGGTCAGAAGCCAAGAGCTCTGGAAAGACAGTTTAGAGGAAACATGATATGACAGCAGGCCCTCCAACAGCAGATACAGGGATAGAAGGGTGGCACCGTCACCCAGCACATTTTCTAAAATTACATTAAGTATAAACAATGATAGTTGGGCTCCAAGGCAGAGCGACTGAATCAGAATGTCCTGTACGTTCCATAAACACCTCAGGTGATTCCAGTCACTAGGAAAGTTTAGGAAGCACTGGTATAGTGGTGAAAACTGGGGACTCTGACACCAGAGCTGCCTGAATTCAGGTCCCAGCTCTGTTCTTCGTTAGCTGTTGACCATGAACAAGTTATCTAACCTCTCTGCATCTCAATGACTAAATCTATAAAATAGACTGCTGTGAGGGTTACATGACTTACTGCATATTAAGCAGATAGTGACTAGTAGATATTGAATACTCAACAGTGGTAGCTATATAAAAGTTCTTTGAATAGAAAGCACATACAAAATAACATTTTAATTGAGTAAAAACAAAACATGAGTAAGACATAAAAAGGCTGCACCTCATAAAATTCCAGGGAGTGTACTTCCCAATAGCACAGAGACCAAGCCACAACCCTCAGAGTTTCTGCCCCTGGTCTCAGCACTCATGAGCCAGTCATTTCCCTTTGGACATCAATATGCGAACAGCCTTAATAAAAAGGCTTTTTTTCTCAAAAGTACATAGAAGTCAATTCAAATTAAGGTGACTCCAAGATCTGGAGTCTCCATGCTCTTGGAATGCAATAATAAATCCAGGTCTTAGCTGATGCTGAGACCCACATCCATTGCCAGCTGTTGAGGATCATTCACTTGGTAACCCACCTTATTTCACAGCTCTTTTCTCTTTAGTCATTTCCCAATATATTATCCCCAACAATCATCTGTTTCTTCTGTAGAACCCCACATAGTTCTCTGCCTTTTTCGTTATGCTAAAACTCAAGTCTCTTTATTTTTCCAGCTGGAAACTCAGCTCTATAACAAGCTCCAGCACATTTTCAACCTATTTAGTGAATATTCTCATCATCTTCTGGCCTTAAATGAAGCTCTGATCACCCTGACCTGTAGCCCTCTCATGTAGATTGCTTAGTGTCCTACACTTTGCTAAATGAGCAGACATGGATGGTATCTTTAGTTTCCATTACATCTTGAAGATGGGTATTCCTTTTTACTTGTATAAGAACTCCTGTTCCTTTGAGATCCATGTGATTTGGCAATACTTTCATTTACCCCTACTTGAGGACTTGTACCTCTTATATACCGAGACCATTAGAACTTAGTTCATCATCATTCCCTTCACCTCAAATGTTGACACTATTCTGCAGAATATTCAATGTCCTGGTGAACCGTCCATCCAATATTTCATTTCCAGTAACATTCACTGGAATTTTACTCCATTTCAGCCACCATTAATTTCAGTGGTCATACAAAAGGTTTACTATTGCTTGTGACTGCTCACTTATTAAGCCTCTGACCATATATACTTATATTTTCAACTTTCTAACTGTTGTGCCCATGACTAAAATCTTTGGTTTCCTAAGTACTATAAGTTTTGGAACTCTCGACTTTTACTTCATCTGTCAGATATATTATGTCAACAAAGTGGGTCTTGAGAATGGTGATGTACCTGGTAACATGCTATTTGAAAAATCATGCTGTAATAATAATGAAGCAAACTTTCCTCAAGATGAATGAGTTCATTCTGTGAAATAAATCTTTTGCTCCAAACAATACTATTGATTTAAATATAAAATAAGAATGCTAAAAAGTATAAACAGCCTCAAAGATAAATATAAAGTGGTGAGGCTGATAAATGTGGCAGAAAATAGGATAAACATACCAATAGTTACATTACACATAATTAAATTCACCTAATTAAGAATTGAGACAATCAGATAAAGTAGCTTATAAGAGACACATTTAAAGCAAAATAATAAAGAAATGGACATGTATTGTCTTAAGGTGCTTACTTTTTAAACGACAAAAATTAAATGAGCTATTCAAATAAAATTAAAATACTAATTCAGAACTCAGAAAAATAGAGAAGAATTTTTTCAAAAAAATAAAAATAAGTGTTAGCAGATCACATATATGCACGTAGAAATACAAACATACACGTCTGGACAAAAGGACCAACACACCTACAAAACGTTTTTTGAATAAATTGATAAAATATGTAGACTTCTAAAAAAGCTTACTGAGTGAGTGAATGTGATTGATTATTAATGAACGAACCAGGATGAAATGTAGCAAAACACAAAATTAAAAAAGAAAAGGTTAAGAAGAAGGAAATGTTTACCAAATTCATGCCCATAAAATGGAAAGATTGGAGGTAAATGAATACCAATAGACATAAAATATTATAAAGGAATTATAATCATTTATTGATTCATTCTTTCAACAAATTTATTAACCTATGTCACACATAAAGGAGTAAACAGTATATTGTTTCTCTAAAGCCAGGTTCTGAAGTTGGGTATAATATTGCTTTTCATATCATTTAAAATTATCTCTATCTCTCATAATTTATAGTTATAGTGGAGATCACTGGAATACTGTTTTTCCATAAAATATTACTTTTTATGAAGCATCCAATCTTTTTATTTTTTTAACTTTAAATTGTTACTCTACATAAACTTCCAGCTATAAGATGAATAAGTTCTAGAAATCTAATGTATAGCATAGTAATCATAGTCAGTAATACTGTATCATATACTTGAAAGTTGCTAAGAGAGTAGATCGTTTATGTTCTTGCGACACACACATACACAAAGGTAATTACGTGAAGAGATGCAAGTATTAGCTAAGGCTATTCTGCTAATCATTTTGAAAGATAAAAGACCATCAAATCTGTAACCCTTAAAGTTACATAATGTAATATCTCAACAAAGCTGTAAAAATAAATAGTTACTCTAAACAGTTTCATACTACCTATATGTGTATGGACTGTATCCACTTCAAAATTTTTGTAATATGGTAAATAAATATATTTTTACCATTCAAATTATATTGCAAAATTGATAGTTTTTACATTTCTCTGTTATATTGTTAATTCTTTTTCAACTAGCTTGTTTGGAACAAACTGCTTACTGAGAAAAAAACAGAAAATCTGGACAAAGTATTAATGAAAAATAGTTGTTTGACAGCCTTAGAGTTGTCAAGGTAGTGAGTACTTCAGTGGCCAATATACCATGCAGAAGAAAAACATACAGTGGTGATACCAACATTCAGCATGACTTCCCTCTTGAGGCATTTGCCAGGTCTATATCAGCAGCTGGAAGATCTGAGCTTCCAGCAGCCCGAGAGCCTAAGGAGGGAATATTTTGAGTTCAGGCTCCAACAAGGAGGAGGCAGCCTGGTAAATAACTTAGGATTTTTTTTTTTTAATCCTCACTTGAGAATATGTTTTTATTGATTTTAGGGAGAAAAGGAGGGAGGGAGAGACCGACAGACAGAAAGACATCGATGTGAGAGTTTAAACACTGATCGGCTGCCTCCCATACACACCCCAACTGGGGATGGAACCTGCAACCTATGTGCCCTGAGGGGGAATTGAACCCCGAACTTTTTGGTGTACGGGATGATGCTCCAACCAACTGAGTTACTGGCCAGGTAATATCTTAGGCCTCCTAGTTAGACCCCTGAAGAGTTACAAAATTAAAGTAAGGGTGAGAAGAAAAACACTAGTCCTTGGAAATGAAGTATATCCAGTCTCAAAGCAGATAAGCATCCAATCAGCTTAACATAAGCTATCTCTACATTTACTGCCTGCCAGAAGTAAAAGATAATCCTTTCTGTACCTCACACCTGTTAAAATGGCTATTATCAAAATGACAGGAACTGTTGGTGAGGATGTGGAGAAAAAGAGAACATTTGTGTGATGTGTGCTGTAGGAATATAAATTAGTGCAGTCACTATGAAAAACAGAATGGAGGATCCTCAAAAAAATTAAAAACAGAACTACCATTGGGCAATTCCACTTCTACATATTTATCTGAAGGAAATGAAATCACTATCTTGAAAAGATACCTGTACCCCATGTTCATTGCAGCATTATGTACAAGCTAAGACATGAAAACAACCTAACTGTCCATCAAAAGATTTTTTTTAAAGTGATATATATATACAAAATTGAATATTATTCAGCCATAAAAAGAAGAAATTTCTGTCATTTGTGACAAGATAGATCGACCTTAAGGGCATTATGCCAATGAAGTAAATCAAACACAGAAGGACAAATACTATATGATCACACTTAATGTGAAATCTTAAAAAAACCAAAGTCATCGATATAGAGAATAGATGATAATTGACAGAGGCAGGGGTGAGAACTGAGTGAAATTTGGGGGAGGAGGGTTAATAATCCCTTCTGGAGAAGGATAGTATCACTCATTGCCTCAAATTACGTCTATAATTTTTTCATATCAGGTGTCATAATAAACTGAAACATGAATAAGCATTCCAGGAGGAAAAATTCATGAAACAGACCCACAGGAGTTCTGAATATTGGAGTCAGTTCTCAGACATGGAACTTCAAATAACTCTGATAAATATTCAAATATTTAAGATAAGATGGAGAATTGTGGCAGAGCGCTAAAAACTTGTTTTAAAAATCACATAAAAATATGATAACTCAAAAATGTAACTAATTTTAAGAACTCAATAAATTAGATTAACAACAAATTAGAGAAAGCAGAAGAAAGAATTAGTGAAATGGAATACAGGTGAGAAGAAAATATATTCAAACTGAACATGGAGAGAAAAGAAAGGATGAAAAATTAAAAAATGGTTGTTAGAAATAAATTGGTCCCAGAGAAAGTTCTGAGATTCTTCAAACTATAGGCTCAAGGAAAGGGTCAGAAAAAATAAGCAGAAGCAATATTTGAAGGTAATGATTGAAAATTTTCTAAAATATATATGAAAGCCAGCAATCATCAAGTCATAGATCCAAGAAGTGCTATGAACCATTAGCAGATACAAAGAAAAATAAATCTAGACACATAATAGTCATACTGTTGGAAATCAAAGACAATGAAAAGAGAACAAGAGATACATTATTATCAAAGAACCAAAAATAAGACTAATAGCTGATTTCACTATCTTTGGCTTTCACTGTATCTGTTGAGAAATCTGTATTATTTTACTGCTATCAGGTATTTTAATGCTTTATATGGAACATATATTTATAGTCAATATTCTTTTATATTTATGCAAATTATATATGTATATATGTATGTATTAAAATAAACGTAATTTCAAACAAAGAAAAACTTAAAGAATTCATCAGCAGAATTTTTACTAAAAAAAATATAAAGCAAATACTTCTATTTGAAGGAAAATAATTTCAGATAAAAGAATAGAAATAGCCCTGGCTATTTTGTTTCAGCAGTTAGAGCACCAGCCTGTGGTCGTGGGTTTGAAGGGCACGCGTACATGGGTTGCAGGTTCGATCCCCAGCCCCAGTCGGGGTTGTGCAAGAGCATACAATCGATGTATTTCTCTCACATCAATGTTCCTCCCTCGCTTCCACTCTACCTAAAAAATCAATGGAAAAATATCCTCAGATGAGGATTAACATAACAAAACAAAACAAAAGAATGAAAATAAAGAAAGGAATGAAGAGCAAAGGAAAGAAAAAATATGTGTATAAATATAAATACACATTGTACTATGTATATATATATACACACAAAAAAAATATATACCATGTAGAGAATTAATATATACAACAATATGAAAAACAGAAAGCAGTAAATGAAGTTATTTAGATTTACATTTTAATAGCTATAATAGTACTAATTTATATAATATATTTATAAGTCAAGCTTGTGTGTCGACATAATTAAAAATACAGTAAAAACAGTATATAACTAACAAACTAGTTATATAAAATAGATAATAAAATACATAATTTTAAAAGAAACCATAAAAGAAAAAAAGGGGGTGGGGGGAGAAGAAACAAAGAACACCTGAGACAAATAGAAAACAAACAGTGGAATAGCACTTAGGTTCCTTTTTAAAAATTCCTCCCCGGTCATGCTAAAGTATTTAGTAGATGTACTAACAGATGTATAGTTGCAAACTAAAAGGTACATAATCACATTATCCTCTGATTAAATTTAAGCTGAAATAAAATACATTTAGGTAAATTCCAGAGACCCTTTAACACCAAATACTTTACTTTGAATCATAATTTTCGCTGACAGCAAATGTAACTTAAAGGATCAGGATATGATGTAAAATGACTATAAATTTAATCTCGAAATCTATAATTTTGCTTTTATAAATATTATACATTTGGAATACTGTTTGTGTTAGAACTGATGTCCCTGGGAATTTTATGGTTGCAATGGGGTATTAACATGTGACGAAATTTAGCTACTGCTTAAGCAGCAATTGGAAATCAAAAAGTGATTTTTGATTTACTGGGAAATTTACGTATAATCAAAACATTAAAATATACTAATTTAGCCAGGTTCATCATACCCATTTTAAATGGGACAAAAAGTAAAACAAAACAAGCCCTTAGAGAAAGCTTAAACCACAGAATTATTAATTTTAACCTCTTTGTTTATTAAGGAAATCTGCAAAACCAACGTCATTAGCAAAAAAAAAAAAAAAAAAAAAAGACAGGGACTCAAATACTTTAATTAGTGGAGCTGTGGTAGCATAAGCCTTTCATGTACACTGACACATTTTTTATTTGGTAATAAATTATTAAACCCCAAATATGTGTATGTATATCTACATACACACACACACACAATACTTAATTCTCTCCCAATAATTTATCCGGGATACATCATTATCTCTAATGTGTAAACTGAAACTTTAAGATCTAGCCAGGCTATTGCCTGCACAAAATCCCAGAATAAATTCATCACAAAAAAGGGTCTCAGTTTCCAATCTTTTACTGTCTAGCACATGATTCTTTCAAAATAGTTTGTCCCAACAGCAACCAAATAATTTCACTTCACAGGGGTTGTGTTCAGAATTTTCTCTGCAGATTTATGCTGAACAATTGACTAAGTGCTATGCTGTCTCTTCACAGCCTCCAGAATTCATTTTCAACTGTTCTCCTTATTCAAGCATGACTAGGTTCTATGAGATGAAAAAGTAAGACACCAACAGTAACGATATTTATCATCCATCACTAAGACCAAACTTTACTGACATCATGTATTTATTCCATCATTTTAGCATTAATTTAACAAATATTTATCATTGTACTATAATACACCAACCATTGCTTTGAACACTCAAGAGTGCTAAGATAAATTTCATGGTTCCCATAAGCCTGTGATGCTTAAGGTTTAGAAGAGTAAACATTCATTCATTTGTTCAGTCAACAAGTATTTACTGGCTATCAAAAACTAACCAGGCATTCTGTTAGATGCTGAGAATCCTGTGGTGAATTTTGTCCTTATTTATATGATGCTTAGAGTCTGGCAGAAAATTAACATCAAATAATAACAAAATAATTATATAATGTATATTATATATAAAGATTAGTACACAGTGCAATATATGATAACAAGGCCACTTGGCTTGAGAATCAGAAAGCTTTAATGAGAAAGAACATTTGAGTTGAGATCTGAAGGATGAATAGAAGTTAGTTAGCTGGAAAGAATCTTCCTAGCTGAGAGGAAAACAAACAAGGACCATGTTTCCAAAGGAAACATTATTAGAGAACTCAAAGAAGGCCACTGTGGCAAGAATAAAAGAGAATATCTTAAGATGATGTTCCAGAGAAGTGCAATGAAAAGACCATTTGAAGCTTTAGAGACCACATTAAAAGTGTTGGTATTCATTCCTAACAGCTATGGCAATTCATAGAAGGTTGTTTTTTGTTTGTTTGTTTTTTGTTTTTAAATAGGGAATAGCATGATTCTATTTGAAATAAAGAGTATCTCCCAACCTGCTATATGGACACTGGGTTGAAAGATTGCACTAGTCTAGGAGTCCATGAGAGATAATGCCATTTTAAAAATGATAGTACCAGTAAAGTTGGAAAAATAGATAAATTTGAGAGAAATTCAAGATGTAATATTGCAGGACTTAATGACACTTTGGATGTAGGGAAGTGAAAATAAGGAGCTCTCAGTTTGTGGCTTGCAGTACTGAATGAATTGTGATGGTGTTCCCTGTGATAGAAAACATTAGAGGTCTGGGATTCTAAGGGGGAGACCATGAATCCAATTTTGGAAATGTTGAGTTTGAATTGCTTTTGAGATATCCAAATGACGATGTCAAGTGAGTAGGTAAACATTTGGACTGGAACTTAAGAGATAGGAATATAAATCTGGGAGACACTGATATACAAATAGTAACTGAAACTGTGAGTGTGGATAAGAAGTCATCAAAAACTGAACATTTAGACAGATAGAGGCCATTGAGCCAGTCTGATTCCAACTGAGGGACCAGAGAGGTGGGGTGTTGTTAAGCAGAAGCTAAAGAAGGTGATACATTTCAAAGAGTCGAGTGTCAGGTGTCAATACTGCTATGAGTTCAAATCAGACAAAGCATAAAAAAATATAATTCACTAAGACTGGGACTAAAATCAAATTATGTATAAAATGCCATAGAAGCCCAAAAATGGGGCGGTGACTCTCAAAGTAGAAGAGAGTTGGTCAAATGAAGTGGTATTTAAGTTGTATCTGAGGAATGAATAGGAGTGTGCCAGACAAAGAAGTTGAGGGATGAAAAGGCAACATTTAGAGAAGGTACTGCTGCTTCTCAAAAAGGAATAAAAAGTCTTCATGAGACTGATGATGTCAAAATCCTATTCCTCACATTCCTTGATCAGTCATCCTGGTCATTTTCAATTACCTTAGATTCCACATCTTAACAGGGCAAAGTAGACATCCTCATATAGTGTCCTAGCTATGATTACTGTCCCCCAAACCCACAAAACCAGAACATGGCAGGGGAGAGAGAAATACAATGTTAACCCAGCAAAGAAGTCATATAAAGTCTCAGACTTAGAGAACAAACATTGAGAATTTCTAATTGATTATGTAACAAAATGAGTATGAAAGTTAAGGAAAAGTTAATTTAAAAAAAAAAAGATAAAATCAGAATGTAGGAAAATTAACTAGAAAGACTATGGACATATGAGAAGATAAAGAATAACTTTCCCTCTTGCATTGTCAGCAGAGGCTTTGAGTCATATAACTATGACCACCTTTTAAGAAGTGAGGAGCAAAGTATCTTTTAAAGAATCCACAAATGACAAATGTAGGTTACATATTTGTAGGTTACATATTGATATGCTGAACTGAGAATACTCAAAATGTAAAACTATAGAACAGTTGGTAACATTAGAATAGTTGATTTAAAGTCATATGGTAAAATTGTGCTTATTAAAATATTATAATACAAGTTAGTATTTTGTTGCCAAGATAAATCAGGAATCAACATTTTCTGCATCCAGCAAAATTCAAAATAGCTAAACCCTCAGTATTTCTCCCCTTTGCCATGTTTTAACATTCATGTGACAATTATCATTGTTATTACTTTGTGAAATTTTAAGGGGAAAGTAAATTTCTTCACATATATTTTCTACATTTACCTGCCATTTCTGGTTAACAATGCATGAAATCACGTGTGTGTGGATACTATTAGATTGCCTTTGTCTAAAAATGGGCTTTTGGGAAACACATGGGATTAAATTTTGGTCTGAAATTGCTGTTTTCTATCTTTTTTCCCCCCAAGCTTATCCAAGTGTGTTGAAGCATCACTACATTACGGATAATTAATGATATGATGGGTACTTTCATCCTACCATGTTTTCCTAACCTTCGATGTTGGCTTCTTCCCCTTTTCTGCCTCACATTCTGGCAAATGTGTCCTCTTTGTTACGCAGTACAAGAAGGGAACTGAAAATAAGGACACCGTCGTTGGCTGACTGCCTAGAGCTAGCAACGGTATTATATAATCCCTTCCAACGGAAAAACAAAAGGAGCAGTTTCCTTTAGGGACCTGCAAGTGGCCATAGGTAGGGATTTTACTGGGTTTACTCCGTAGGGCGGGTCTACATGTTTACAGCAGAGAGATGATGGGAAACCTTGTAAGGGGGTGAGGCCTAACAAGACAGGTTGCTGCAGGAAGGGCAATGGGGTGCAGAGGTGACATAATGGGGGAGAGGCCCGCTGGCAGTGTGCAAGACGGGGGTGGGGACACCCTGGGCCGCGAGGTGGTACCTGCGCGGGGTCGAGCGCCCCTGCCACTGAATCCGCGATCCAGAGATGCTCCCGGAGAAGCTGCTGGTAGCTGAGGCAATGCTTCACCGCGGATGGCACATTCCCCATGGCGGGGCCTGGGCTGCAGTCTGCGATAGGTGGGAGCCAGGAGGAAAGAGATGCGGGGCGGGCACGGCGCCCCGAAACTGTGCCCGCTCGGGAGCGCGCCTTTCCCTGGCGCGGCGGCGGGCACGAGCCCCGCTCTGCGCACAGCTGCGGCACCGAGAAGGCGCAGAGCCGGGCGCGGCCGCGCTCGGGCACCGGAGGTACCTGTGGCTGACGCCGGCAACACCGGAACCGGAGAAGAGAGGAAGGAACTGAGTCAACGGATGTTCAGGTGTGGCGCATTTTCCACGCTGCGCTGGGCCAGCACGCAGGGCTGATTGCATCTGCACACGACCCACTCACCGACTTCTCACCTGATTCAGATCGTCTAGAGAAGCAAAGGGGTCTAATAAAAGGAAGAGGGCATGTGTTTTGTGTTGGTGAGTTTGCTCGTTCCCAGCTGCAGCCTTTCATGCTCAATGTAGATGTGTCCAGCATTGAACTCACTTGAGTTTAATCTTGATGACAATAAGCTTGACTTTAAAATATTTTGCGGCAGTCTGCAAGGTTAAAACACACATATACAACAGTCTAATAAAAAAGGAGATAGTGAAGGTACAGAATTCGGGGAGATGTCACAGGTAACGTGGTAAGCCAGTAAGTTGGTCCAACAAGTGAAGCACTGGAATGGAATTGGGTTGAGACACATGTGGTACAAAATTATGGAAGCCCTGAAGGCTAAATTCATTGCAACTGAAAGTTCTAAAAGAAATCTTAGGACATTCGAATAGGAGTGATCTTGGTGGGGAGGAGATTGGCAAGATGGCCCTGGGACAGACCACCTCCTGCCTCCCCCTCTCTCACAAGCACACTTATATCACATTAGCCCACTCGAAAACTCTTCACAGTGGGTTCAGCAGCCTTCGACTGAATAGACATAGTCATGAAGAGTAGTCCCGTGCAGCCACGTGTGTATGACTAGGGGTACCAGTCAGCTCCACGGGTTGCTGCAGCAAATACAAATCAGGGACTGACTGAGGCACACAGAGTTGCACAATCAGATGAAAGGGCACAAAGATTACCTTGTAAAACGTAGTATGAACTACACAGTATGAACACTTAGATGGAATTTAATACCCAGAATAAACAAACCATCATTACTACTTGTAAAGGTGGCGTGACTACCATAGCAATAGAAATCAGGAGTTAGGACAAAAAAAAAAAAAAAAGGCAAATCATGGGAGAGGTGTCCTGTGGATTCTTTAGTGGAACAAAGTAAAATGGTCAAGGAGGGCTGAGGGGATCTTAGGCCTCTCACAGCTTTGACCGCAGACAGTCACCTTCCAGAACATGCTCTGTGCTGCCAAAGGGAAGTCATGCAGTTATTAGACGCCTTTAAAATGCTCTAAAGCACCAAAAATTCCAATTATTACTTATTTGAACATGACTCTTTTATAGCTATGTATACGTAGGACAAAATCTCTATTATATGTTGTTTTCAGCAGAGCTCAGCTGTTAATTATTTTTCTACCACAGCTGAAATGCAGCATACAGGTTCATCAATGCCTACTAGCATTTTCCTCCCCATGTAGTAATTCTATAATAGGGAACATGGTACAATTTAAAAGGATCCAATCTGAACAACAGTACTTTAGCAAGGTAACTGTAATAGGGTCAGTCGTTCAAAACTTGAAAAAATTTTGACAATTAAAATTGGAGTCTAAACTTCAAGAGAATATGACCTCTAAGATCAGCCAAATTGTTGTGTGATCCTCTGCTACTGAGAAAAAGAACAGCTAGATATGAACTTTACTGCTTAGCAGTTTTCTGAATATGAAATATTTTCAAAAAACATAACCCAATTAATTTAGCATAGTAGTGTTTTTATAAAAATCTTATAAATATGAAAATATTTGCTGATGGTTGTATTTTAATGCATTTTATAAGAAAAACTGCAAAAAACTAAAAGTTTTAAAATATAGTTCTTGTAAATGCCAAAACCGTTAGCAATAATAAAGACCAAATACCTTAAGAATGCTTCATCTTAGAAGTTAAAAGGGAGTGAAAATAGATGTGCTTTTGCTGGAAAGTAGAGTTTGATGTTAAATCTAATCATAAATGTTTACGATGTCTAAACTTGAACAGTTAATATTTACTGTGTACATCTTACCTGTTTTTATGATTAAAATGAAAATTCGCAATATGTATCCTTGCTAATGCAAATCTAAAAAGCTCCAGGCGTGGTAGGCAATGTATCTCTCTCCCTATCTGATAAGTTAGGAAACCTGGGCTCCATCAGAACAGTAATCACTTGTTAAAAATCACAAATGTGGCCTGGCCGGTGTGGCTCAGTGGTTGGGTGTAGACCCATGCACTAGGAGGTCGCCGGTTTTATTCCCGGGTCAGGGCACATGCCCAGGTTGTGAGCCCAGACCCCAGTGGGGGACATGCAGGAGGTGGCCAATCGATGTTCAATGTTTCTATCTCTCCCTCTCCCTTCCTCTCTAAAATCAATAAAGAAAAAAAAAATCACAAATGTGGTGAGTGGCATACCTGATCTGCACTCCACATTACTCTCACTGCATCATGGGACTAAGATATTTGCATTTCATAGCATTTCAATCATTCAAACAGAGGATGGAAGATACAAAAATTCATTGCAAATTAAAAGAAACTACATTTCCTGGATTCCGTAGTGACCTTAAATTAAGTTATGGGAAAAACATTCAATTTTACCTGTCTCTCTTGAATTGTTCTTGACTCCCTTCTCTCCTTAATCTCCCACTCAAATCCATTCTGTCAACCAGAAATGTTAAACCTCATGTACACATCCACTGTCTCTGTTCTTCAGTTGACTTCTCTCCACTGCTCTTCCTTTCTCCTTGAAAGTCATCACCATGGCGCAGTGCTGATTTTAGATTATCTAGGATGGGAGCTTAGCCCCTTTCAATTTTATTTTTCAGTTAAAGTGTACAATCAATATTATTTTGTATTAGTATCAGGTATAATATTTACCACAATTCTAGCTGGTAAATTTTTTCTATGGTTATTGTATTTGCACGTATTTTTTTCAATACATTCTGGAGTTCCTATCCCTTTTAGGAAAGGGAAGGTAGGAGCCAAGACATGCTGAACTAAACTAAGAATATTAAATGTATCCTGAAGAACCTGAGTGTCTTACAATCTAGTTCTGATATCTTAAGCTACTGGAAAGAAAACTAAACTGAAGCCACATACTCTTAATACCCACTCCCATTATTCTCCCTCTCTCTTTTCCCTATAAAGTGACAACAATAAATTACAGAGTTGTGCTTTGCTTCTATCCTAAACAAAGGCTCTCAAAAACAGAATGGGAAAGGGTTTGTATTCCAGAGAGCAGTCAATCCCAAACCAGGTAGACCGACAATATCAATCCCCTCAAGTGCCAAGTCCTTGGGGGAGAAGGGTCCAGTTAAAACAGCTTATCTTCTGAGCCCCTTTGTTCCCCAAAATGATTATTTAAGAGTCTGTGTGATGGCAACATGGATAGAATCAGAAGCAAATGAAAAAAAATCAAAACTGTAATAGTAGTAAGTGCCAAACTGGCATGTAGCCAAGGTACCTACTGGGCAGGGATCAAAGACACATATGGTGAGTTTCAAACAATGATGTCATAGAACTTTGGCAAGTATCACAAGAGTAATACACTCCAGCCTTAAACAATAAAAAAGAAAGAATGAAAACAACTTGGTTACCAATACTGGATGATATCTAAGGGGAAGTAAAGCTTTCATCATCTCAGTTTTATTGCTGAAAAATTTAGAAAACTTCTCACATACGTTATGTCTGGTTGATCTAAATTGATGGGAAGGATAACAGAATGTTTTAAAACATTCTTGGCATTTAGTCACTAAAATCAAACTTCCACTAACAATAGCATTGTCCTGAAATAGAGCATTCTTTTGAGAATAAGTAATGATCTATTTTACCAAAGTAACACCCCACCCCAGGTTATGGATACCTGGCACTAGATACAGAAATCAGAACAAAGCTGCAGACCACATTTCTCCAGATGCAAACGTCTATTTATTCTTTTACTAATTCAGAAGATTCCAAAAACATTAGCTTTGCCAAATATATTATATAATAAAAGATACAAACATCACTGTTATTAGTTTATTAGATGGCTGCGGTGTACATAATTTTTGCCAATACACATTCCATTGCCTACAAACTCAGACTGTATTTGGAAAATGCTTTTATCAATCAGTTGATATAGTTTGATGGGTTACAGTAAACATGACTTTAACAGGTAAATTACATTAACTCTGCCCCATGGACAGTATCATTCTTTGAATCTGGATCAAGTACCATTGTAGAGAAGACAAGTCTATGTTGATTACAAATACAAAGCACTTCTTGTTTTATGTTGCACATAGTTGGTACTTAATAAATCTTAGCTTTCTTTTTCCTCTTATTGAATCATGTCAATCCATTTTGAAGAAGATATATGTGACATTACCTCAGTTAAAGGAAATCTGTAAAAATCCCAATTTAATGACGTCTATAGAACATTCGTTTAACCCACTAAAGAGATTTTGTGTTTTCTTTTTAATTTGATACTCAATAGCTAATCAGAAAATAAATATAAAAAGATATGTATGCACTGCCTTCTTGACTTTGAAGATCTCACATTCTAGTGGCAATATCTGATGAAAACTAGTTAGAAATATTAGGTGGTGCAGATACATTTTAATGGGAGAAATTTAAGAAATTAAATTCCAAAGTTGTATAATCTGGATAAAAAACATTATAGTAGGATTTTTGTGTTCATCAAATGTTTATTGAGTAATTAATGCATACAATTACTAGTAGATGGGACACTATACTACTGTGTGGGGAGTCATAGTGAACAAGGCAGTCTTTAACACAAAAAATACTGACTTACTAGTGAAATATGATGCTGCTCAATTATCTATATCAGCAGTATTATGATGATGAGTGCCAAGTGATAATATACGTTGAGAACCATAGAAGCAAAGGGAGTAGACTCCACGCTCAGTTGGGAAAATAAGAGAAGATGTCAGGAAAGGAGGCCACATTTGAGAGAGTTGGGCAGACTGAGCCTGTTATGATGAAGGGAAGGCACAGGGAAGAAGAGAGAAAGGTGAATTGATAAGAGGCTGCATTTCTACCAAGAACTATCAAGATATAGAAATAACTTTCATATAAAAATCTTCAAAAAAAATACCCTATTTAGTGATATTTTTATCTGTCTGGTCATTTCACTGTGGATATTACAGGTAAAATAATTATTTTCAATTTTGTCACAGATGAACGTAAACACATACATCTACCAAAGGTGCCAAAGAGACTTAAAGTGTTTATTTTGCAAGTCAGACTTTTTTGGAGAGCTTCAATTATTTTGTTTTTTTAAAAAAATTTTTTTCTTTATTGATTTTAGAAAGAGAGGAAGGGAGAGATAGAAACATTGATGAGACAACATCGATTGGCCATCTCCTGCATGCCCCCCACTAGGGATCAGGCCCACAACCTAGGCATGTGCCCTGACTGGGAATCGAACTGGCGACCTCTTGGTGCATGGGTCAATGCTTAATCAGTGAGCCACACTGGCCAGGCAAGCTTCAATTGTTTTAAAGTGTATCACACCTGTTCTCTGTGGGCAGGGGAGGAAAGACTGCATTTGTGAAGTGACTAGACGTATAAAGCACTTTGCTGGGTGTTTTCATTATGTGTATGAATTATCATCCCCATTAACAAGTGAGGAAACTCAGAAACTTTGAATTATACGGAAGTAAAAAGGAAGTGTAAGAGGTAGACTCAAATCTGCGTCTGCCAAAGCCTTTGCTCTTTCTTTTTCACCTCATGATTCCAAGAATGAATAATAAAAAGACACTGTCAACACACAGAGTCATTTGTTTCTCCTAACATCTTGTAGAAAAGGAAATCATTGCTCAGAGAGGTTAAAATGTTTCACAGGGAGGTTCTCTAGAGCTAGGACTTGAACTCAGTCTTCTGACTCTGCATCTCATGAGATTTCTACTATCTACAGAGAGGAACCAAACTTGTCCTAAATGTAAAACCCAAAGACCTTTTCAAGTTTGATGACATTAAAAGTACTGTCCATGGAACAACATAAGGTTAAAGAACTCTCTTAATAGCTTTAACAGCTATGTATGCTTTGCCTTATTTGAGGGTTTAAGCCTCAGTTCTAAGTCTTCAAAGAACATTTAGGAGGTGTAGTTCATCTTGATAATCATATGTGGTGATGGTGGTGGTCAGATACCTCTTTTTATAAGCCATTTAAGCTATGGATTTATTATAAGTTAATCAAAATAACTGTATCTGGTAGAAATTGTGATTTTTCAGTTCCTAATCCATCTTTTCTTTTTTCCCCCTCTCTATGACCTGGTGTACTCATTACTCATTAGTACATTTTCATATATATATATATATATATATATATATATATATATTTTTTCCCTCCCTAAACTAATGGAAGTTTTACTCTATCACTTAAGGAAGTTTTCCCATCATGGAAAAGTCATGGCCTTGCCAACAGTTTCCCATAGTTTTCTTAGAAGTATAATTCTCTAAAGAATTCATAACAATTGATTGGATAATGGAGTCCCTTTCTTACTAGAATCCCTTCACTGTCAGAACACCTTAGTTAAAAAATATAAGGGCAGAAAGTCAAACCTCCACTAAATTCACAAACGAAAATGCATCAATACGGAATCATATGCATTTTTAAGGCGATATATATAGTTATTGTGGAATGCAATATTAGTTTTTATAACTTTCAAAAACTCATATATGATACTTGGATAACTTTTCACTCACTCATTTAACGTTTGAAATTAATGTAAAAGACTCACATCACAGTCCTGAGGGAGAGGTGGGTGGAGCAGGAACCCTAAAATCATTTTCTTGAGACTCTCCCCTTCTAATCCCATCCCAGCTCATTAGTTTTCCTCCAAAGTCTTCTATCTTATTACTCTGAGTTGCAAGAAGACACTTGTTACCTTGTTTATTTTTTATTCTCTCAGAAATGTTTCCCTACCTTATAGTTAGATATTCATGGAGATTCATGATTTGAGTAATTAATAGTTTGCTTAAATAGAAGCTTAGAGTACATAAAGTTAATATTAGAATTAACCAGCATTACTTGCAGTATTTTAGAAATGTTTCTTGGCCTTGAAACTTTATCTTCAATAACAGAATAACTTAAATCAGTGTTTCTCAACCTCAGCACTACTGATATTTGGGGCCTGATCATTCTTTGTTGTGAGGGCTATCCTGTGCATGGCAGGAATTTGAGCAGAATGTCTGGCTTCTACCCACTAGATACCAGTAGCCTCCCCCAACTAGTGACAACCAAAATTATCTCCAGAGATTACCAAATATCCCCTGGGAGGCAAAAATCACCACTGGTTGGGAATCATTTGTTTAAACAATGATGATGATAACCATGGTGACAATGACCTTACCATGTGCAAGGAACTATTCATTCTAAGTACTTTAACTACACATTATCTCATTCACAGGAACAATTCTGATTCCCACTTTAGAGATGAGACAATTTGAGCACAGAGAAGTGAACTGAGTCACTTCACTAGTTAGCATCACATGACTAGTTAGCAAGACAACTGGAATTCAAACCCATGCAGTTTGACTCCAGAGCCTACATTTTGAATTGTCAGGCTCTATATAGCAGCTTTGCTGAAATCACACTCAGCAAAAAAGAAATCCATCATAAACATGGATCATTTGGGGTTTAATTTCTTTTTCATGATTTCAAACATTTAAACCTTGGAAAATAGATTTCCTACAAATTGAAAACCTCTCCAGATAAGTCAATTCCTTTATTCCATTACTGCTGTTCATTGAGCTGTAGACTTTCCATTAAAGACAGATTTCCCAGGCAGATTTAAAGCTCAAGCCAAGGAGTTATATTCCTGGGATCACCACTGTGATCCTGACAGAACCATAGTCATAAGTATGAGGCCCATAAATACCATAAGGCTGTTTATTTTATTTCTTTATAATCATCATTTTAATAGTAAGAGGATTTATTTTTATTATCATTAGTTCAGAAGAAAATAATTAAAACTAGTTTATCCTATCTCCTTTAGCATTCAAATATATATATATATTTTTATCTTCTTACAATAATAGCCAGAAAAAATTAGATTTCTTTTTCTTCCTCTCCATCTTAACTCTGTGTGTGGCAGAGGTGATATTTTAACACAAAATAAACTCTATCATGCAGCATAACTTATAAAGGTTTAACCTTTGTAAGTGCTGGTCCACAGAAAATGCAACTTCTCTCTTGTTCTTAAACCATGTTTTAATTAGTTTCAGGCTGTCTATAAAATGTTAAAAGGAATATAGTCTAATAACCAAAGTTGTATATCTAATCTGGCACAATTAATTTATATAATATTAAATACATGATAAGTATCATTTCTTTCAAGCTTCTAGGAAAGTTGATTGAAATAATAACAAAAACCTATGCATAACTTACCTTTATTGATTGATTTCTGTATGTCATGCACTATCTTAACATTTCTTCATATAGTAACTCATTTAATCCTCATAACAGCCCCTTTCGGTAGTTACATTTAATATCCCCATTTTGAAAGAGAAGAATTGGAACCACAGAGAGATTAGAGAACTTGACCAAAGTCACATAGCTAGGTAATTTTTAGCTGGTTTATAAACCTAAGCAGTTTGGCACCAAAACTGTGATGGTATCACTTAATGTATACTGCCCTCTTAAAGTGGGAGATTTATCACCACATACGATATTCTTCATCATCTGATGAGATAGATGAATTAAATTATAAAATCTATCTGTAAGTTAATGAGAAAATCACAGTAGGAAAATGTACTTGTTCTTTATTGTACCATCTATGAAATTCTTGGCAGCAGAGGGTAAGAATTTTATCTTACGATGAAATAAATTAATAATTAGAAAACAGTTATGAATATAATGATTCTAAATTGCTACTTAGATAGTTCATTTATAGTCCTTCTTCCCTCTCATTAGCTTAAGTGTTTGGGTCCTCCATGCCTTTCCCATCACTTGTGTCAGTGAGACCAAATTTGCTTGGTTCAGTCCTGGGTTATACTTGTCCTGCTGTCCTATACTATTTAAAATTGTCTAAATTTCTCATTTTAATAGTGTTATTTAATAATTTGGTTAAAATAAGCCAGGATGGGTTAAGTCGATCTCCACATTGTACTTCCAGCTTCTGCTGTAATCTCATCTTGCAGTGTGTGCAACATTTGTTTCTAGAATGGAGTTCTCACTTTCACACGTGGTTAAATCTGCAAGGTGACCAGCAACAAGCCTCTTTATTTGATCTTTTCCAGATGCAACATATAGCTACTATCTCTCTTTCAAGGACAGCATGCAGGGTGCCAGCTGATGAAATAGAATGTGCTTTGTGAGAAGCAGCAAGGGACATAGTGGTCTCAGGTGGTGGTGATAGGAAAAGAAGTCTACCCATCAGCCCCTGCTGGTCTCTTGGTCTCACCAGCTAGTTAGTCCCATGTCCCCTTCCTGGTCCTGTGAAATGTCTGAAGCTGTCAGAATACCAATCCCCTGGGTCAGAGGGAAATATTGAAAAGTACAGGCTAAGCATACATGAATTATATAAGGGAATGGAGGCTGGGCAGTCCTGCTATGGAGTATTGAGCGTAGTAAACACTCTAAATATTGTGGGGATTTAAAAAACATATTATACATATTTATGATATCTTGAATTTTGCGAAGAATATTTTGAAAAAAGTCATGTTTGCATGGATAAATTAATAATCTGTATGGGAATGAAATTTAAATGAGAAGGTTTATACTTTCACACATTGAATTTGAAAAATATCCAACAAAGTAGATATTAAATAAGATAATGACTTTTATATTGAAATATAGATATTAAATTTGAATAGAATAACATATTTGTAGACAACTTGCTTGATGAATTTATCTTGCAAATTTTTTTGTCAAAGCAAAATTATTCTAAATGCAATTAAAATGAGAGTATTTTATAATTAGTTGGGTTAAAATATTTTAAAATTTGAATAAAATATCAGAATTAAGAATACCTTCTATTTAGATTTTTTTCTGAGCTTATCAGAAACTTCAGCAACTGTATAAAAATATTTTCTCAATTTAAAAAAACAAAAAACACTTGTGATCCATAAAAAAGAGTCCAATAAAAAAGTAAAATTTCAATTTTATTAAACAAAATATGTAACTTTGGGAAAGAATTTGGAAGTATTATGGAAAGATTTTATATTAAGTTCATATTGAAAAAGCATATACACACATGTAGTGTCTGTTCGGACAATAAAATCATATGATCATCCTATATGATTAAAACCATAACATACATGGAAACCTGCAATAAAATTGTATTAGTTTTCTGTCACTGTGTAACAAATTACCACAAATTAAGCAGCTTGAAGCAACATACATTTATTACCTCACATCTCAATATATGTCAGGAGTCTGGACATAGCTTAACGAAGTCCTTTCCTCAGGGTCTCATAAGGCTGCAATCAAGCTAAATGTGCTGTATTCTCAACTGGAGGCTCAGCAGGGGAAGAATCCACTTTCAAGCTCATTTGGGTTGTTGGTAGACCCATTTCTCTGTAGCTACATGATTACAAGTCCTAAGTTTTTGCTGACTAAAGGCTGGAGACTGCCCTCAGGTCCTAGAGATCACCTCAGGTCCTAGAAACCACAGTTCTTGCCATGTGGGCTTCTCCAACACGATACTGTACTTCACTGAGCCCAGAGAAGGGTCTCTAGCTCCAGTCTCCTAAGACAGCACCTCATATGAGGTAAGGTAACTACAGAAATAACATCCCATCACCCTATCCTATCAATTAGAAGCAAGTCACAGATTCTGCTCACACTCACAGAGAAAAGATTACACAAAGATGTGAACCCCAGGAGGTGGGAATCACTGGGTGTCGACTTAGGGTTAGTCTGTGATAAAGATGATATTAGAGCCCTGGCCGGTTTGGCTCAGCGGTTAGAGCATTGGCCTGCGGTCCAGAGAGACCTGGGTTCAGTTCCCGCTAAGGGCACGTACCTCGGTTACAGTTTGTCCCTGGCCCTGGTTGGGTCGTGCGGGAGGCAGCCACTCGATGTGTCCCTTTCACGTCGATGTTTCTCTTTCTCTCTCTCTCTCTCTCTCTTCCTCTCTCTCCCTCCCACTCTATCTGAACAAAAAATGGAAAAATGTCCTCGGGTGAGGATTAAAAAAAATGATATTAGAATTTTCAAAATGTTAAAAAAATAATTTGTTGGTATATGATCACATATTACTCATAGATTGCAATAGTTTTAAAATATGTCCACAGGTTCTTTGATACTTCTACCCTGAGAAGTGGTATCTATGTCCCCTCTTCTTGACTCAGGGCCAACCTTTTCTAACCAACCCAGCCCTATAGAAGTGATATGTTGAGACTGCTGAGGCTATGCAGACTTTTCCTGATCTGTTTCTATCACTTGCTCTTTTGAGATCCCTTTTGGGACACACCCTTTCAAAACCTAGCCACTATGCTCTGAGGAACCCACATCACATGGAGAGGTCATGCATAGGTGTTTCCGTCAATAGACTTAGGCCAGATGCAGAAGCCATCTTGGAAATAAATCTCCCAGCCCCAGATGTTCAAGACCACAGCCATCCCTAAGAATTCCCAGGTGAGGCTCAAACCAGTGTGGGGCAAGGAACATTTGTCCTCCCTGTGCCCTTTCCTAATTCCTGATCCACAGAATCCATGAGTATAATTGAATGGTTATTACTTATAGCTCTAATTTCAAGGTGGTTTGTTATCTAGTAATAGTAGCTAGAACACATATTGAAGACTTATGTGCAATTTTTGTTTAAAATCATGAGATCAAAAAATTATGACGTACTCAAAATACTCTGGAAAAACTATAAAAACAGTAAAAGTTTGGGAATTTCATAGATTTGCAGTTTAAAATCTTCTGAAGTACATTTCCCCAGGTATTTCAATAATAAACACACTTTAAATAATTTGTTTTCTTTCATATCTATTATCAACAATTAGTTCATGAAGTTTATATCACTAGAAGCTCAATTTTGCATTAACTATCATCTGCCAAGTTAAGCATTTTACATTTAAAACAGCTGTGACAATTATATTTACTATGTAGATACTGAAAATCAATGAAAAATACTAAAATACAGAGAGCCCATAACTAAAGCCAGTTGTTAACTTATCAACATGGAAAAATATTTAAATACTATCAACTAAATGAAAAATATATTAAAATAACATGTTATATATAAAAAAGTAATATGTTATGTGTGAAATGCAAGGATTCTTTATCACCAACAAAATGTGGGTATAATTTGCTTTTCCACATTTCATTTGGGTTTTATTTCAAGGTCAAGTTGCAGCATTTCAATGTTATGAATAATGTAAGATATTTCTTGGAACCTAACCTAAAAGAGTAAAAATATTGTGATTTTTTACTTTAATTACAAACACCATGCAAATAAACTCAATAATACTTTAATAAAGAAATTTTGAAAAAATATTTGGGATCACATATACTTTTATAAAGCTGAAAATATGATGCCTCTATGAAACTACACTTTTCAACACAAGAGTACTAAAGGCATATTAAAATAAATGGTTAAATGTGCTTTACAGCTGCTTTATCTATGGAGACATAGCTTCTTTCATAACAAAACAGTTCTTATATAAGAATTAATCCCAGATTTTCAAAGCTGCAATTGAAAAGAATACAGAAGTTGTTAAGAGGGAAGTGAAATACAAGATATATTAAGAAGTTGTAAAAGAAAGAGTCAGGGCTCATGGCCCAGAAAATTACATGTCTGGATTCTACGGAAATAAAAAAATAAAAAAAATCCTTGCACGTATTCTGTTATCTTTGAGAAAAGGTAGAAAGGAACTGCCAATAACAATAGTAAAATGAAGAAATTATTTTCAAAACTAAATGCTTGCAATATTTGCAAGTAAGATGCTAGCTGAAATGGAACAGTTTTAAGTACAGAAAATAGAAATGCTGATCATTATGACCAGTGCCACTTCACAAAAATAAATCATTTCAAACTAAACTCATATTATTTTTTCTCTTTCACAGAATTACTACCTTGGTTAGACAAAGAAATGGATTTGAGTACTTGGATATTTTACCTTAATCAGGGAAATCTCAGAAAGAGGCATGGTAACTAAAAGGAAATGTTTGGGGAAATCCATTGTGGAAGAAGGATTACACTGGTTTTGTGTGAAAACAAAGATTAGAATTTGGATCAGGAGGTAAGAATCAAAGTTCAGTGCAATGAAGTGGTCCCACAATAAGAACATGGTCAACTAATTTGCACATATGCAGGACATAAAAAGTCCTTGTCATTGAATGTGTTCAACTACATACCCCCCAAAAAAACAAACCCCCACAAAAACCTACTTTTGCTGTAGAAGGGTCTATCAGTTACCTATTATCATGAGGGTTGCCAACTGACCTGCATGTATACAATATTTCCTGTCTTTAATGATTTTGTTCTGTGTCTTGTATGAACTTTGATAGGATATCATAAATGCCCTTTCTTCAACTTTTGTCAAAAAAATTACAAAAATATTACAGACCTATTTTTCTGCTACAGTAATTGGCACTTAAATTACTTAAATGACATTAGCTAAAAGCCATAACTTCACAAATAAAGATCTGGACCATCTCTTATGATTTCTCCTACATTTTGACTGAAGGAAGAACAACAGGGGTGACTGAGAATTTAAATAGTTGCCTTTCACACTCAAAGATGGTTAAGGACTGTTTGGGGCCAGGGTTCCAAGTCGTGACAAGTAGCCATCAATAAGTAGGGATAACTTAGAATCTGTACACATGCTCTCAAACCCACCAGTCAACAACTGTCTTGCTTTTGAAAGTCAGCAAATGAATAACACCCCCAAACTTTTTAAAGTACACCAATCAGTGATGAGTCGACCACAGACAATCAGCCAGTGCCTCAGTCTAGGGACAATGAAAGTCAACCAATCAACAGCAGCCTTACTCCTGTGACACACACTACCACAGCTGAAACTCCATCAAAAACAGGCCCACTTGTGAAAGTCCACCAATTCCAGAACGCTGGAATTTGCAAAACTTTAGAGAAGATCAACTCCAGCTTTGCATTTATGTCTTAAAATACATCTCTCTGTTGCAGGCAAACAAGAAGTGAATCATTTTTTCCATCAAATATCAAAGTCATTTATTATCAGTTTGCAACTCTTTCAATAGTTTAACTTCTGATTACAGTTATTTATGAGTTCACTGTCATGAGGTAACAGATGCATGTGTGTAGCTATGAGATTATCTAACAGAATCTTTTCAATTCTTGCAGTAGTTGCTATTACCTTTTTTTTTGGTATATATTTAAACCCCAAAATGCAAGAGTGCATTTTGTGGTAAATTTTCTGAGCAGTGATCACTTATTAAACAAGGAAAAATAACTCCCGAAGCTCTTTCAGCAGTATGGATTTGTTAATTCAATAGTAAAAATTATGGAAAATCAGATACAAACCAGCCTATTCTAGCTAAGATATTAAACTAGTACCAAAGAAAGTGATAAATAACAAATACTTTATGAAGGGAAATTCATATAAAGAAAATAAGTTGTAATGGCCTTCCACATGAATGTTTTCATTAGTCATTCAGTTCAAATGATTGCAGGTACTCAACTATCAGAAATATTTTCTTATTCCAAAATTGCAAACAAATTTTCCAGTGCCAGGGCAAAATCTGCAAAAATATTTTAAAAGTTAACTCCATTTATTATTATACAGATTATCATGTACATGCTTCCCTTTTATTATAGCATAAGCTATGAATGCAAGTAATCACAGTGCAGAAAACAATTTTCCCTTTGTCCATGGCTTTTCCAATTGCCACAAATAGCAAAAGCTCAGTATCATTCATACACTTGTGAATCTGGATTGTGTTGGAATTGGAGTCTGAAGGTCAGCTGGATGGCACTCCTGATTTGAGCGAAGCTTGGCTTTCTCCAGCATTTACATTCAGTTGGTGGGAAGTCTAGGGATCGGCTTTTAGATTTTCTCACTCATTTGTCTGATTGTTTGCTTACTATTGACTAGGGCTATTGGGGTGAATGAGATGTCTGACTCTTGTCATTCTGTGGGATATACTTGGCTTGTTCTCATAGTAGCTGGGGTAAGGTAAACAGTGGAAGCACAGAAGGTCTCTTAACTGGCACACTATCATTCACTACATTCTACTAGCCAAAGCAAGTTCCAAGTTTAATGCAAATTCAAGAAGTAAGGACATAGACTACTCCTTGAAGATACTGAGTCACACTTGCAAAGGGCATGAATGAATGGAGAATTGGCTAGTTTTGCAATTAATTCACCACACAGGGATTGAAGAGTTTATCTCTAAAAACAGTAACATGTTCTTCATTATAAGGTGAATTGGAAATAAACTGATGCTTAAGAAAATTGACTTGGCTATTAATCACTGCTTTTGACCAAATTTCTTAATTAGTATATTTTATAAAATTAATTTCTCATAGTAAATAAAGGCTATACAATATAAATATTTAAACCATAAATAATATGATTTAAGCACAGTATGTTTTCTTACTTTTTTAGCAATTACTTTACAATATACGCTTCTCCGATCTAGACGTATAATTTATTCAATCCTACTGTTTTTCCTTTACAGGCTTTTCCTTATAGCTTCCATGAAAGTTTCTCCATTTTAAAATAGGATAAATAGCCTGGCCAGTGTGGCTCAGTGATTGAGCATAGACCCATGCACCAAGAGGTCACCATTTTGAATCCTGGTCAGGGCACATGCCCAGGTTGTGGGCCAAATCCCTGGTGGGGGGCATGCAGGAGGCAGCCAATAGATGTTCTCTCTCATTGATGTGTCTATCTCTCTCCCCTCTCTTCTCCTCTCTAAAACCAATAAAGAAAAAAAATTAATAATAGGATAAATATAAGTAATAATAATAATATATATATATATAATCTCTCTAAAATATTTTAATTTGGCTCTAGATCCCTTATACTGCGAAATGACATATACAAATATTACAATAAAAGAATATCCTTATTAAAATAGCGTAATCAGCAGAAAGTAAGTGTACAGAGCATGAGCAGTCTAGAATTAGCATCCTATATTAGGCTCTCTGATGCGAAAATAAATCTCATAGGTTTATTTTAGTTTGAGATCAATTAATTGAATGCTGTCCACACGCACACATGCACACACACATCGATAAATAAAGCTATACTGTAAGAGAAAATAATATTTTTCTACATGTTTTAAGACTGTTTCCATTCTCAGAGAGCAAAAAATGTTATACAACCTCTCATTAAATTTTCATTTAAATCACAATCTTTGATGATGTTTTCTGTATTTCACACATTTTATTGACTTGTTTGTGTTTTCTCCCACAATTAAACACAAAAGCAGTAAGATTAAGTACCATAAGCATGCCAGTGGGACTGAAAATTTGAAACTTCTGGTACATTTAATAATTTTAGGTATTACTTCACTCATGAAGTTTATGAGAATTCTGTTTCAATACATAGTATCAGTACTTTGGTATTTTTCTATTTTGCACTCTTTTCATATCAAAGCAAGTTAAATGTAATAAAAAATAATCATATTCAACAATTGAACAAGCAAATACATACAGATGAGAAAATAATCCTGAGGAAGATGAATTGTTGACATCACCATATGATGAAATCAATTGGCAATGAGTCAGCTATGTCTAAAGTACATGTTATCTGAAATTCAAACACATGAAAGTTGAGATCTGTATATAATTTAACAGAATAACATTTCTTTCTCTAAAACAATGATTCTCAATATTAAGTTTGCACCAGAATCACCTGGAGGGCCTGCTAAACAGATTGATGGGTCTCACCCAGAGCTTTTGATGTAGTAGGTCTGGGTGGTGTTTGAGAATTTGCATTTCTAACACATTCCCAGGTAATGGTGATGCTGCTGGTCCAAGGATCAAACATTTAGAACTGCTGATTTAAGAGGGAATGGAGAAACAACATAAAAATTATATCACTCATCATTCTTGAGTCCAGTCAACCACTTCTTTGGATAAGATGCGTTATCATCTAGGCACCTCAATAAAAATGGTCATCTATCCGTGCCAATCTGAAAGCAGATGCCGAAATTCATAGACTATATAACTAAAAAAGTTTAAACCTTTTCTCATAAAGAATGTTGATAACATGTCCCTAACTCATGCCTGGTTGACAGTTTTAGATACTTGGAACTGTCTTATTTAAATTTCATTTAGTTTACAATTATTTTAGGTTCTCTCTCTAGTTAATAAACTCCATTTTTTGAAAGTAGAGTAGGCATATATTTGTGAACACTTGTGTACTATGGATATGTAACTATTCATATTGAGGTTCTTATTGCTCAACTTGGGAGAAGAGTGAGCGTTTGACATAATAGGTGATATAATCTCTTGGGTACATTCAACACGGGAATGTAGAGATTCGAAGCACAAAACTCTTCCAGTGGTCTTGGTATCTGATTCATTCACTTCATGAGTGGGAGTAAAAAGTGTCCATGCCACCAACTTACTCAATTTTGTTTCAGCATGGAAAGACTTCTTATAGAGAAAATGGTGGCACCCTCCCTCTTCCCATCATTAACATTAGTCTTTTATCACAACCGACCAATCTGAAAGTTACTAGGACACCGAGCTTGCTGAACTTTGAACAACCAAAATCTTTAATGGCATGTTTATGTTTCTCTACATATTTATTTTAAGAGACAGTGATTTCTCTTGTAGTTCATGATCTCTCCAACGAGTATGTCATACTTTGTCTTAGTAGGGGCATTAAGAAGCCTCCTGCTCCTATCATGTATGAAAGATTATTTCCTCAGTGACAACATTCAATAAAAAATGTAACGTGATTTTATTTTGTAAGTACATACAAAAGTTATATTGACTCAATATCTATTCCCATACAGAAGTATTTTGTTGGGTGTGTATAGATTTGGGTGGAGAGGAAGGTCATTCATAAAATTGTCCCATCCAAAATGTCCCTTCCCTTTTTTTCTTTTTTCTTTTAAATGAGAAGAAAAGTCAAGTGCAGTGGGGAGCTGGCCCAGTGTCTGCAGGCTCCACCACCGATGAATGTTTCATCTGCAGAGCTCTTGCCAAGTTTCCTACTGACAAAGAAACCCTGACATCTGAACTTTGAAGTCAATTCATCAGAAAACAAATATTACATATAAATTAGTTTGAGGAAAAGAAAATTATACACTTTCTTTAACTTCCATCGTTGTTTTGAAACAAAACAAACCCCTCCTACCTCTGCCAAAGTATGTGACAAACACACATAACTATAGCTACATGTTAAGCCTTACAGTTGAATTTATATTTCCAGATCAGTTTCACTTAATTTTTGTGTTTCTCAAGTTTTCTTAAGTAAGTATATTTTGTACTTTTAAAATTATATTTTCAAAGATTATGCATTTAAATTTCCAAAAGCTTTTGATTAAGACAAAGAAATGTTAAAGTATTATTGTAGAAACAGCAATACTTACACTAGGAGGACATATTGAAAACATAATGAAAAACAATGAACTTTCAAGGGCTACTGACATATAGAGCTTGAAGCTGTTAATTTTTTTTTCAGTTTTTAAGTTAATAATAAATGCAATAATGTTTTTCTTAAAAATATTCCAATTAGAAGAAAACCTAAAGCTTCAGTGCCATTACCATTAAGATGATACCTGTTATGAAAAACGTATCCTTTCTAAAACCAGGGAGTTTGTATTTATATTTTATAATCACTAACATTCATACAGTGGGCACTGCATTACAGTGAGTATTCTAAGCATTTCGGCATGTATTCATTCCTGTGAAGTGATCGTTTACAAACACGAGGAAACTAAAAGTATATGGAGGTCAATTAGCCAAAGACCTGTAGTTTATATTAATTAATTTGTTGATATTTAAATCCATAATATGCTGTTTGTGGCAGACAGGAGATCCGCATTCAGATTCTCTCAACGAAGAACTTGTAGCCCCGCTGCTAGAAATGCTGTTGGCATCAAGCCTCAGCTGGCAGCACTTTCGAGGACTGCCTCAGCTTCAGAGAGCTGTGCCCCCCAGGGCAGCCTAGCTCCCATGACTGATGGAGGCGGGGTAAGACAGACTGGGCCATTTTATCCCAGATGGGCCAACTCTGGCTGGCTACATTAGCTCCAGAGGCTATGTCAGGCTTACATCGCCCCATGACCAATTCTGTGTCCCTGCCTTCCCTTCCACAGACATCCATTTTAAGAACACTTCCTAACAAATATCTTATACACTAAATTCCATATCAGAATCTGCTTCTCAGAGAAGTTAACCTGGAACACTGTATCTGCATAATAATAAAACTCATTCGTGTCTATTATATACATTTATAATTACTATATAATGTTTCCATAAACATCCCTGTATATTTTTTTAGGTATTAGTGAAAATTCATATTCAAATGAATTAATGTTTTATTTGATGGCTAATTTTTCTTTAATTTAGTATTCCATATCCTATCCCAAAGATTTATTATCCTATATGGATTTAGAAGTCACAGTAACTCTCTAATTGTATGTCTACCCACCAATTCTCACAGTAAATCTTTTAAGATTGATGATCTTCTTATCTATTCTCTACAGTGCTAGATTTTGCAATAACAAGTGATCAGTATTACCACTGCAAGCAATCCTCTGAGTCACCTCCCCAAGCCCCTAACTTAGAAATCTATTCCAAATGTTGTACTATTGCTTTTTTTCATGAACCATTCCTGTTACGTAAACCTTGGGGTTATGCTTTCATCAATAGCATATGTGCTTTGCAATTTTCCTCCAGCTAAATAACAATGCAGTACAACTTTCACTGTTTACTTTTTCAAAACAGATGAAATAGTATAAGGCATTCACTTATAATTTGCCTACTGGGTAGATGGAAAAGGTGCAGGTTATTGAAGGGCCAGTCATCCAATACCAAGATCATGTCTATGTATTTCTTTTGCTGCCTTCTAAATGTTTCATTGCTCTGTAAAGCCTCTGCTTCATGGTAGGTGAAGACAGAAGTAAAAGAAATAAGAAACAAGAATTCAAGCTAATGAACCAAGTTCATCTCTGAATAAGGCTTTGGCTAAAGTTGTATTTTTCATACACATATCTCCATAACTGGAACAAATAGCTCATTAAAGTAGAAAAAATCACCCTACATTTAAAAAGAGAAACTAAGACCCATGAGCTTTTACAACCAGTTAGTGACAGAGGCAAGATCTGAACCCAAGTTATTTTGTTTTTGGGTCCAGTGTTTTCCCATTAGCCAATCAGTGCTTCATGGACTACCTAACCATGGTTCTTATTTAATCTTCTGTACAGTATACACTAATTACTAAGGAAATTTCTCTAAGAATGTTTAGCAGGTATCATTAAAAAATGATGTATATTTCTATATCAAAGGATGAGCATAAAGGCGTGGCATCTCAGTCCAATTGGGCACAATGCCAAAGGCCATTCTAGCACCAGAACTCCTGTGGGATCAGCTGTGACTGACATGAGGCCTGACTTTTCTCTCTTCTCATGCTTGCTTTCTCCTCCTCCCTTTCTCAGGTGTTGATCCCAAGGGCTCTCCTTAAAACACAATACACGCTAAACTCCACCTTAAAAACTAGCTTCTTTTAGAGCCCAACCTGGAAGAGAGAAGATTCTTTGAAATCTAGTTCTACTTCTGCCATTAGTAATTTGTGAGTTGAAGGGAAAATCAGCCTTCCTGTCCCTCCAATTCTGACTTCTACTGTCATGAGAAAAAACAATATCAACAAAACAACAAAAAAGTTTGTCCTTTTAATGCAACTAATTCTAGTCCCTCTTCCTACTAGACCAAAAAAACTCTTTTTCGTATACATTAATTTACTTACTAGCAATCATCTAGGATATTCATCTTGGCATTCTCCCTAATTTTCTCAATTATTGTACAGAGTTTGTTCCACTCAAAACCATTTCCTTGGTCAGCTAGAATCTACTGCTACCACTTAACTTCTGACCTTCCCTCACAAGTCCCACAGCCTGTCTTGTATTGTGTCCTTCATGAAACACCATATGCAGTTACATATAACATCTTTTAAGACAGTCAACACCCTGCACTTGTCTCTGCCAGAGAGAAATTCTAAGTTTACTGGTGAAGCCAGTGGCTCCAGAGAAGTTTACTTTCTTCCTTACCCTGCTCCAGACTGAAAGGAAACCCTGCCAACATTTATGTATTTCTGCTACAGAATCAGAAATTCATTAGGTAAATTAACTGAGAAAGAAAAAGAATTTAGAAGAACCAAGCTAACTCAGATCCAAAGAAAGTTTTAGGGCAGCCAGGGCCAGTAGGAGTGAATTGCATCAAAGTAAAGGGGGGAAAGCCTGTTATCATCCTGTTAAGATAACTCTACTTTTCCCAATTTTTTTCATTGAATGCATTTGTGAAAATGAAGGGAAAAAACGGTCTTCTTTTCAGTCTCAACTAAAATAATTTATTAAACTCACACTCTCGAAACCCTGGAGTATAATAAATATGCTTGAACAACAATTCTTAAAGTTCCATTTAAGTATATTGAAAAATGTGTGCCCTGGCCAGGTGGCTCAGTTGGCTGGAGCATTGTCCCATGCACCAAAAGTCTGTGGGTTCAAGTCCTGGTCAGGGGTCATACCTAGGCTGTGGGTTTGATCCCCCCGGTCAGGGTGCATATGGGAGGCAACCAATCCATGTTTCTCTCTTACATCGATGTTTATTTCTCTTTCTCTCTCTCTCTCTCTCTCTCTCTCTCTCTCTCTCTCTCTCTGCCCCCTCCCCCCAACCTCTCTTTCTCTAAATTCAATAAACATATCCTCGGGTGAGGATTTTTTCAAAAGTATTAATATTATTAATATTTCTGTTTTAGTGAACAAAATGATATTGCAATCAATAGCAAGTGTCACTAAATTGACATGACTTTAATAAGTCATATATTTTCAAAATATCCACATTTCTTCCATCATATTTTTATCGTTATATATAACCTCATATGTGAAAATGTGTAGATGTATTATATAAATTAATTGCATTAAAAATGACCATTTTCTATGGGCTGAATTGTGTCCACCCAAAATTCATATGTTGTATCCATAACCTTCACTGCGATGGTATTTGGAGATGGGACCTATGGAAGGTAATTAGGTCATGAGGGCGGATTCTTCATGATGCTGTTAGTGCCCTTATAAGAAGAGAGACAAGCTCTCTTCTCTTTCTCTCTATGTCTAATTCTACCTCCCATCATATATATATAGAATAGCACAACGGTAGATACCTACAAACCAGGAAAAGGGCCATCACCAGACACCAAATCTGCTGGCATCTTGACTTTGGACTCCCAGCCTCCAGACTGTGAGAAATAAATGTCTGTGTTTAAGCCACTCAATCTATGGTATTATGTTACAGCAGCCTGAGCTGATTAAGATACCATAATGAAAATACTTTTATAATACAAACTAATTTTAACTACATGGACATAAATAATCTTTCCTTTAAAGTTCTTTCTTCTGATTAATTTAAGTTTTGGAAATATCTGTGAGTTTAAATTTTGGTTGTTACCATTGACCCATTTTGGCTAAAAAAAAAAAAAGTGGATGTTTATTATGTTCAAATTCTATAGATTACATAGTACAGGGTGGGGCAAAAGTAGGTTTACAGTTGTTCATATGGAAAATAATACAATAATTAATAAATAATAATACAAGAATAAACTCTGTTTCTTGTACTCACAACTGTAAAACCTACTTTTGCCCCACCCTGTATATAGTCTTTCTGCATTTACTCTTAAGATTATAATTATAAAAATTCAAGAATATTTATAATAAATACATATCATTCAGTTTAAGCAACAGCAACAACTATCCCACATATGATCTGTTTATTAAATGTTAGATTAAAAAAATCCATTCTATATTCTAATAAATAAATCTATGAATAGAAATAATCATCATGAACTACATTTTGCTGCCATTTACCATAGCTGCATTTCATTTTGGATTGGCCCTTGGTGTAAACAAGACAACAGTTTTCTAACACCAAGTTCATGTAAATGGATTGTTATTTTAGCATTGTTTATAAAAGCAAAAAGAAAAAAAAAAAAGAGGGAAGCATGTCTACCTTCTCCATGCCCTCCTGTAAAAAAAAAAAAAAAAAAAATTGCAATATAGTTAAAATCCACAAAAATAAGGAAAACTGTAAAGGAGATGATAACAACAAAATGTTGAAATCCAGAAAGCATACATTTGAGAGATATCCCCCCTAGCACCAGAGAAAAGTAAATCCCAAACTAGCAGCTGGAGAATCACTGCAAAAACTAGCAAGATTAAGGTATGCAGGCATCTGTTACTGCTAAAAAGTGCGCATACAGGTGGCGTAGAAAATGGGAGGTCTGCAAGAAATCTTTTTAAGAAGAATTCCCAACTCAGTTATCTGTAATTAGAATGGTAAGACTTTTGTGGAATGTCTTGGGCTTAACGTGTATTCACTTTAATGTTTGATGAATGAAATGTACAACATTTGAAATCTGTACATCAGAGAAAGATTTATCCATAGACTATTTCCTAATAAGACTATAGCGTAAGTAATGCTTCAACACCACTTCATTGTTAACTGCAAACACTGCATCATAGGCACATTTTTTTCTTTCCATTGTGCCTTTGTCCACTGTCTTCACAGCCAGACAACTTCTCCACCACAATAACAAAAAAGTGGAGCCTCCTCTCTGGAGAGGCTAAGCCAGAGGGACTCTTGACTCAGGGTCAACATGCAAAGATAAGTTTGGGGCATCAAAATTAACACAAGAAGTTTAAGAGAAAATTGGCATGGTGACTAGTGAGACCCTTGCATTCCCCTCCTCTCATTTGGAACAGAAGCAATGGCACTTATATTCCTGTGAAAAAAAATTTTCTAGGTAAAATTTTCTTTAAAGACTTATAGAACCCGACATTTGAAAATACCCAAAAAAAGACAGCTGGGAACCATTCTGTGGTAGATTATAAAAACAGCCACTATTCTTCTCCTCCTTGCATCTAGCAGTGTGACATTACAGATCTTCCCATCAAAAGGTGGGGACAATTTCCCCACCTTTGGATCAGGGTTGGCTATGTGGTTTGCTTCGGCTGAAGGAACATTAGCAAATATGATGCAAAACAGATGCTTAAGAATCACTTGTGCACTGGGCATGTTCTCTTGCACTTGGAATCCTGAGACCATCACATGAACAAGCCCATTTTCGCCTGCAGGAAGATGAGAGGAAGAGAGGACAGATGCCGCAGCCAACAGCCTCCCAACCAACACACATGAGCTCTAGGTCAGCCAGCTGCCAGCCAACAGAGCAGTTGATCAAAAAGGCACAAGCTAGCCCAGAGAGATCAGCTTGGCCAGTCCAGACTCCACCTAAACCACAGAATCATGAGCTAAATACATGGTTATTACTTTAAGCTGCTCATTTGAGGGTTGATTTGTTTCACAGCAAAAACTAACAGGAACACTAGCTGACAAAATCTATTGTAATATTCACTACGGAACAAGACCCATTTTTAACATAGAACTTATACTAGCTTTACAGGACCTAATTCCTAATTAGGGGGGGGAAGTCAAGTACAGTCATAACTCATGTATGAGAGAAGTACTTATTCAGAAAACTGACATCAAAATATTTTTTTTATAAAATTAAGAGCTAGGAGAAGACAAAACCAGTAAAGACAAAAGAATAAAACATCATGAAAACAAGGTCCTTGAAGAGATGAGAGCTGATTATTTCAGTATATAACCAGAAAATAAGGTAATAAAAAATTATATCTTTTGTGGATTCACTGCCAAAGAGAGTAAATTAACTCAAATTGCTCAAAGCTAGAGCAGTCATTGACAGTCTAAGAAAAGCACAGAAGGAAGGTCCCTCTCTGGGCAAGGAGTTATTGGTAGGAGATTAAACACGTGCCTAAAAGAAGTTCTCTGAATGTCTCTGTGCCTAGAAACTGCCTAAACAATTTGTTCATTTGTTTAGCTTTTCTCAAACATGTATTGAGTTCTCATTGTGTTCTGAACCTTCTTGTAGGTATCAGGCTGAAAGAACAGGAAAAAGATGCATAAATGATATGTCTTGCTTAAGCAGCTTAAGGTAATTATATGGTGATATTTCTTGTTATTGCATTTCATTGCATGTAAATTTCACCTCCATATCTATTAAGTGTATAATTGAGTTTTAACAAGTGCACATATTCATGTAACCAACACCCCAATCAAGATATAAAACACTTCCATCACCCCTAGAAAGTCCCTTCATGTCCTCCTTCAGCTAATCTCCCTCCCCAGATAGGCAATTGTGTTCTAATTTCTGTCATCATGGGCGAGTTTGTCTGCTCTTAAAGTCACATAAATAGAATTATACAATAAGTATTCTTTTCTGTCTGATTTGTTTACTCTGTGCAATGTTTTAGAAATTCATCTATATTGTTGGATTAATAGTTCATTCCTTTTTATTACTGATTAATATTCCTTTGTATAAATAAACATTTTTTAAAAATCCTGTTGATGGACATTTGTATTTGTTTCCAGTTTTTGGTTGTTAGAAATAAAGCTGCTATTACTTCTTGGTTAAAAAGGAAAGATATTTTTAAGAATAAAGAAGTGCTATTTGAAATCTAAAATATGACAGCAGAAATAAAAAACTAAATAGAAACATTGGACAATATAATTGGGAAAAACACCAAAATAGTAAACAAGACAAGACAAAGAGAAAGACAATAGAAGGGGAAGGACAGCACAATTTGAGAATCAGTTTAAGACTATGAATATATGGATATGAATAATAGAATTTAATAAAGAGAAAGTGGAGAAAATGTATCAAAGGAATACTTTAATGTTTTTAGAAGTTAAGTACAATGTTTCAGATTATTGCACAATAGTTTTTAAACCGACTGACAGAAGGCACGTGGTTTTGAAAACTTCCAACTTCAGAAACAAAGATCCTAAAACCTTACAGAGAAGAGAGGAAAGGGACAAAAGTTTATACACAAATTATCTGGAGTGAGAATGTTATAGGGCTGCTAAATAATTAACTTTTTAGTTGCCTTTTTAGTAACTAAAGTAGCTTTTTAGTTTACTGGAGATTAAAAGCTCATTTAATGTTAAAAAGCACTGAAAACAAAACTCCTTAAAAATGCTGAAGGGAAATAAGTCACAACCAGAATTATACACCCAGCGAACATATATCAAATGTGAGAAGGGGCTAATGACATTCTCAGGCATGCTAGGTTTTAAAGTTTTTATTGTCCATGTAACTTTTCTCAGGAAGTTACCAGAGGAGGTGTTTTCTCCAAAGAGAAGATAAAACATGAAGGGTGGGGGCAGGGGGAACAGGGATTGCAGGAAACAATGGATCTGACTAACACAGGATGATGAAGACCATCGGCAGGCCTCCAGAGCAAGCTGACAAAACCGGGGTGGGAGGAGGGAGGACTCCAAGAGGGACTTCCAAAAAAGATAAAATTGATAGACTACTAGATGTATTTGGAACATGTGGAGGGGGATAAAAGAAAACTTTCAGGTTTGGTTTCATACACTCATGTATTATGAGGTTGAATATATATAGTACTTTTAGTAAAAAATGTTTCATACATTTGTGCTGCAAATTCATTAAATGCAACTTCCTATAAAATGGTATCTCTAGCCCTGGCCAGTTTGGCTCAGCGGTTAGAGCGTCGGCCTGTGGTCCAGAGAGACCCGGGTTTGGTTCCCGCTAAGGGCATGTACTTCGGTTGCAGTTTGTCCCCAGTCCTGGTTGGTCATGCGGGTGGCAGCCACTCGATGTGTCCCTTTCACATCGATGTTTCTCTCTCTGTCTCTCTTCCTCTCTCTCCCTCCCACTCTATCTGAACAAAAAATGAAAAAATGTCCTCGGATGAGGATAATAAATAAATAAATAAATAAATAAATAAAATAATAATAAAATAAAATAAAATGGTATCTCTAAAAAAGTGTGATTTTTCTTTTGACAAATTGTAAGTTATATTTCTACAGAATTATAAGGCTATTGATTCTAATGTCTTTGAACATATTTCAAATTCAAACCAAAATTACAAGAGTTGGGGTCTGTAGGCTACCTGTATTTAAATTTGGCCAATGCCATGCATTTGATTCTTCCACAAACCATGGTATTAACAAATACTTTGTAATGAATTATTAATACCACTATAACCATGAGCATTTTCCCCAGGGGGGAAAATAATGTTATAAAGACACTAAGATCATGGTTATCTGCAAACAGCCATGATGCTGGCACATCCTTTCAGATGGCGCCGCCCCAAGAACAGCCGGTACCCTGCTTTGGTACCCATGACTCCTTGCAGCTGCATTTCCCATTAAGTCCCAGACTCTAAACTAGAACTATAGGATACTGTTATTAAAAAATTGTGCTTACAAATTTAGAAATGTAACAATGTATTGATTTCCTCTGTACCATTATTGGGCACCACCTCTACAATTCACTCTGGCATTGATTGATTCATGTGTTCTAAGTACAGCATGACAAATATATATATATATAATATATTATATATATATATAATATAAATATAAATATAAATATAAATATATATATATATTATATATATATATATATATATATATAATATATATATGTGTGTGTGTGTGTTAACTTTGGGATAATAATGTTTGTACCCTCTACCCTCCTATGTTGGTCTGATAAGGACCATGTAATTCAGGAGCCCTAAAGAGTAGCAAGGAAAAAGGGCAGTGAGGAAAGGTAGTCAACTAGCCTTACCTATTTTCTCATACTTCTGGAGGGTATGCTGAGATTAGGCTCTATGAACTCCTGTTTCCTAAGTATTGAGTTTTGTTTGTTTTAAAAAATTTGTAACTGAAGCCATGACTGAAATATATCAATACCTTAAGGAAGACCCCAGATGGGAAAAAAAAAAAAATAGAAGACCTACTTGCCACACATTTCACCTTAACAAAAACATAATATATCAAAATTCAAAAAAGATTAACTAAGATTCTAATCAGTTTAATCTAAGAATTAGATTAAATCTAAGATTAATCTAAGAATTCTTACAATGAGAGAAAATGGAGGACAAACTATAACTAATCATAATAAACTAAAACATCTGGGTATGGTCACATCTTCTTTAATTAAATTAACATATATATTTTTTAATATGTTTTTATTGATTTTTTTAGAGAGAGAGGAAGGGGGAGAGAGATAGAAACATTGATCAGCTGCCTTCTGCATGCCCCTTACTGAAGATTGAGCCCGTAACCCAGGCAGGTGCCCTGACCAGGAATCAAACCAGGACCTCTCAGTCCATGGGATGATGCTCAATCCACTGAGCCACACTGGTCAGGCTAAATGAACATATTTCAATATGTTTGTGTTATACATGAGATTTATAATTAATTAATAATAATCAGAATAAAATTTTATAAAGTTAACATATATAATGTATTCAAAGTTAAAATTTATTATTTTTGTATATAAAATATCAAAAAAAGAACAAGCCTGGTATTTTTATTCAATCTACTGGTACAGATTTGTCTTATTTTAGATTTTTATAATAAAATTCATATCAATTTCAGTCTTTTAGAAGCAATTCTCATTCTAGGAGACCTATTCATCACATTAATTAAGGGATGGTAGATGTTGTACACATCTATATTATAGCACAGTATATCTTATCATAATGGATGGTGAGGTCCTGACGGCGAGTAAAATATTTACTGTAACAGGTCCCATGCCTAGTAGGGAATCAGTGTACTTAGTGTTAGGAAAGGCATAATCATATCCTTCCTTGGACTCTGCTAGAAGATTTTTGGGCTAGGGAATTTCAGGGCATAGTTCCTTCCCCTGGGAATTTTACAGACTGGCTAGGGAGACCACATAGCTACACATGAGGCGATGAGGAAACCACAAGGCACACAGGCTCTTGACATCTCTGAGAGAAGCATCTAGAGTCGTCTGAATCTCCATATTGGCAAAATGTTACATTTGGGGTAGATGTTATTTTTCATATGAAATAAAAATTTTATTATGTTACAAAAATCTGTAAACATGAATATAAAGCAGAGAAAAATCGGCCAGTTTGCACACTAGTAAGTGACTCACGAGCCCACATCAGCCTCGAGGCATCTATGATTCAAATTTATGCCTCACCAAATTACAGGGGAAAATTACATGGAGTTTTGTGATCTTGCAAAGGTCAAAACCACTCGTATAAAATGAGAATGCCTATGGTCTAATATATGGTCAAGTGTGCCCTCGAGTTACAGGAATCAACTCGGGTAGGCGAACATGGGTTGATATAGTCATTAATTGTTCACGGAGGAGATATGAGTTGAGTGGCCCTAGAAGAAGAGTAGAAGAGTGTGTTAGAATAGGCAAAGAGAAAATTTCAAGTAGATAAATTAGCATAATTTAGGAATAAAGATTGCAATAAAAATGATGTGCTCATAAAAAATAAAACCAATTTAAGCAAGTAGAAGTTAAATGTGTAAAAATGGAAAATAAGGTAAGAAAATTATAAAGAAACTAAATTATGCCCCCCAAAATCCGGTAAGGTTGATCTGAGAAACTGAGTTTTGACACAGCAGGCATCAGGGAACAACTATCCATTTTCCAGCAAGACAGAGTAATGCAAGCAAACAGTCTCTTAGAAAGAGTAAGCCAATGTTGATAAGCAGATCAGGCTAAAGAGATTACAATTTTATAAGAATAATCATTAGAAAGTTCTGAAATGACTAATTAAACTGTGGGCAATGGAAAATGAAGAGGTACAAATATAAAACCATTGACCTTAAATTATTTCCAAAACTTGGTCCCTTGATATAGGGAAGAAGTGATAAAAGTACTAAAAATTTCTTTTGTTTTTAAGCCAATTTCCTCAGGTGCTGGAAATAGTTTCTGAATAAATTTGCAAATATGAACATATCTTACTTTGAGAATTACTTAAGCCTGCCTCTTAGCAAATTATCCATTCAAATCATTTATGCATGCTCATATCTGTTTAAGCCTTTCACATTTATTAATTATATTTATAATTTATTTTTGTCTATAGTTTTAACATCTTTTTTAGCTGAAAGAAGGTAAAATTTTTTGTTGAAAATGTCACTGAAGCTCCATCATCAAAAATAGAAAGCAATGTTAGTGTGCAATGAATAGAAATGATACAACATGGTGTTCTTGATTCAAAGTGTCAACTACAGTTGAGATTAGCAAGGACATTAGCCAGATGAGAGAGAATAAAATTGACAGATTTATGGCTTTACTGAAAATGTATGTGTGTGTGTGTGGAATGTTTGCTAAAACATCTGCTCAGCTACAACATCCAGTGAGAGTTAACAGAAGAAATGAAAAGGAAAGGGAGATAAAAGAGAAACTATATGTTCGAAACCTCAGAATCCCTGAGTAAGCTTTTGCTACTTGATTTAGCACTCTTGGTTCAAGATTACTACTGTGAACCCAGCAGGAATTTAAGACAAAGAGGAATTGGAGAAATGACTTGGAACATCTCAATCCATGTAGCCAGAAGTGATAAATGGCATTTCTAAAATGACTAAAATGCTTCTTCCCAGCATTCTTGCATTTGAATGCCTCTAATAGTGAATGTGAACACATCACACCTCTTTCTCAAGTAGATCGATCTGTTGATACCTTTCCCAAATTCTAAAACCTTACTTGATTGAAATACTAACCCTCGTGGCACATTGAGTCAATTACTCATCCATATGCGATACATTATTCATATCCTGGAAGAGGAAGGTTCCTTAAATGAGAATTTTAGTCCCTACAATGTTTTTACTTCCCTTGTTAACCACTTAATTGGGTCTTTTGTGAATACAATTGAACACTGCTTAATCTGAAGGTGAAAAAATGCATTCCATAAAGGCAGTTTGAAGAGGAGGATTTCTAAATATTCTAAAAATAACTGAGAGTTTATTATCTGTTAAGGCACAGATATCCTGAGTCTCCAGGTAAACAAACCTCTGAATATAAAAATTCAAAACCTCCCTAAAGGAGAGTTGGATGTGCTTGCAACCTGGAAATAAAGTGACCTAGGCAAAACATTTAAAACTATATTGTCTGAATAGACCAAATGATCCGATTCTAATACAATGTGAGTAACTTAGAAGAAAATCACATGTCCATGAAAACAAATAGAAAAATTATAGTATTTGTGGAATTTTTTTCGAGTAAAGTTTATCTCTATGTCAATGTCTAACAGTAAGGTAAACAGACAACTGAGACCTAGCTTTGAACTATTCATAATTATACAGCTAAGGGAAAGATTGGCAAGTTAAGAGCCAACCTATAATTTTAGTCTGAAGCATCACATAACTAGACTGTCGAGAGTGAGATATGATGAACACCTGGCTGTTATGAGGCCTAACCAAGAGTCCTGGGTGAGAAAACCTCCCCTAATTTTAGTGCAATATACTAGCCAAAAACAAGCAGCTAAATTCCATATGTAGTATACTTAATGTTCTGTGGCTGAATTATATCAAGTTACTAAAACTATGTACATTTCTCCCCAAAGTTCGTGCTAGTTGTCAGTTGGATGCCACCCTTAAGAAGGGTCAGTATTCACTTTTGCTTTGCTTGGTGGGAAGGGGCACCATTTTGAATCCTTTGCCAGGCATCTACAACAGTGTTTCTTTACTACAACGCCTCAGGGAAGGGGTGAAGAAAGGGGGAAGGAAGCTTAAGGGCCAGGGTAGGAACTCAGGACAATTCTTGGTCCCAGCTTTCCTGACTCTGGTCATTGCAGAACACAGACAATGGCGATATTTAATAAGGAGTGTGACCAGAAAAAAATAGGTTAAAGTGCTGGGAATTAGTAGCAACCAAGAGAACTGACCACAGAAGCCGCCGTGGGAATCCAGTTTGTCTGCTAGCATCAGTTGCCGTTTGACCTAGACATTGGTCTGATAGGAGGCAAGAGGAAGTCCTCCAACAGTGTGCTGAACCCCTGGATAGAACAAGACTTTACTCTGAAACCCTGAAACTGTAAATCTCGTGATCAAGTATAGCACTGGCCTTTAGGGCCCTTGTTCCACTTTCAGAATGATCAGCCATGTGACTTGGGATATCACACACATTCACACACACATCAATAAAACTGAGACCACTTCAAAGGGGGATCCAAAACACTTTAAATGAGGAATAAACATTCTAAGCATTTAAAAAACGTTAGTGTCAATAATACTCTATAAATATCATGCACTGGATATACACAAACTTTCAGATAGAGAGCATGATGGAATATCAGTTGAACTCTGAAGGTTAATATGAATGAGTAATGTACAGTAACATGTTCTCACTAAGAACAAAGGGTCTAAGTTTCCTGGCGATGCCAGTGGTAGCTCCCTCATGTTCCCATATGTCATTATTACTATAAATGCTTTGTTTCCAGTGTTACAGCTGGGCTCCCAACCTAAATCTTTTAAATTCAATTGCTGGTAAGCTGAATAGCTTATGGCTTAGTGAGAGGATTCATATTTCTTAACTCTAAGCAATGAGTTGTTGCCTGTGGGGATGTGTTAAACTAACATATGAGTAATATGCCTCTAGAGAGTCAAACAAAGGAGGTGCCTTGTATTCACACACGGTCCCTCATGTATTTTTTTTCATTACAGTTATAGACAAAATAGTATCATTTTTAAATCTGTACAATAATAAAGAAAAAAACCTTTAGAGACCAAAGTGATGAACTGTTTAACAAATTTAATAAAGGAAAACAAGCTCTGGAAAAGAAGGTGCATGGAAAAGGAGGTTCCTGGTATCATCATTCGCTTCTGACAGACCCACCTGGGGTGCAGCACAGTGTACGGAGCTTCCTTGCAGTGACATAAACTTTTAAAACCCTCATTTGATTGTCCCTCAAAAGTTGAAATAAGTGTGATAAAATTACTTCTCCCACAAACACATATCTGAAAATCGACTTAAAATGTCCATTGAAAAATAAAAACAATCTGATCATTCTTTTTAAAATATACACGTTCAAGATATCTCTTCTCTGAACATCCTTGTTAATACTCATTTAGATGTTTCAGTCAAAGAACTAGCATACACCCCTCAGAGTGGAGACCGAATGTGATCATAGAGCCTCCTGTATTCTTTCTAGAATAGTGAATGTGCGGGGTGAATATCAACACGACACATGTGTTTGCCTCGTCTTTGTTCTACTAAGGTGTGTGTGTGCCTGTGTGTGTGTGTGTGTGTGTGTGTGTGTGTGCACAACAGTGGCACCATGAGTCCAGGACATAGGGCAGGGAGAGGGCTTACAGGCAAGAGTGTAAAGTGGCTTCAGACTGCTTCACTTTGCAAAGCGTAATTTGTTATATCCATACGACTGACAAGCATTCAAACTACAAGATTCACTTTAAACATGATCCTAGAACTTGATGATTAAAATTGATACAATTAACAACAACAACAACAACAACAAAACACCTCACAGGTCTCACAGACACAGACAACAGCATGGTAATTGCCAGAGGAAAAGGGAGTGGGGGAGGTAGAAGAGAGTCAAGGGAGGATAAACAGTGATGGAAGGAGACTTGACTTGGGGTGGTGAACACACAATACAATATACAGATGTTTTATAGAACTGTACACCTGAAAACTATATAATTTTACTAACCAATAAATTCAATAAAATTTTTTTTAAAGACTGATACAATTATGTCACTATTGTAATACTGAGAATTTTACTACACTTGCGTTAGGAGTACAGACCAAAACAACAGAGCAGACAAAGTGATATTGGAAATTAGAAATAAAAAGTAATTCAGAAACAGGAATTTTTCTCCATTAAGAAATAGTTTGTCTAAGAAGACGGAAGACTTCCAAACTCATTTTATGAGGCCAGCACAATCCTAATTCCAAAACTGGATAAAGACACTACAAAGCAAGAAAACTAAAGGCCAATATCTCTGATGAACACAGATGTCAAAATCCTTATCAAAATATTAGCAAATCAGATCCAGCAATACATCAAAAAAAGTATTAATCATGACCAAGTGGGATTCATCACAGGGATGCAAGGATGGTACAATATTCGCAAATCAATAAATGTGATACACCACATAAACAAAATGAAAAATTAAAAAAAAATATATGATCTTATCAATAGATGCTGAAAAAGCATTCGACAAAATCCAGCACCCATTTCTGATAAAAAAAAAAAAAAATGCTCAGCAATGTGGGAATAGAGGGATCATATCTTGACATAATAAAGGCCATATATGAAAAACCTACAGCCAACATCATACTCACTGGGCAAAAACTAAAAGCATTACCCTTAAGAATAGGAACAAGACAGGGATGCCCATTTTCACCACTCTTATTTAACATAGTACTAGAAGTCTTAGCCATGGCTATTAGACATGAAGAAAGAATAAAAGGGATCCAAATTGGAAAGGAGAAAGTAAAACTATCATTATTTGCAGATGACATGATATTGTACATAGCAAACCCTAAAGACTTCATCAAAAATCTACTAGATTTAATACATGAATTTGGCAAAGTAGCAGGATACAAAATTAATGTCAAGAAATCGATGGCATTCTTATACACCAACAAAGAACTCACAGAAAGAGAAACTAAAAAAACAATCCCATTTACCACTGCAGCAAAAAAATTAAGATACCTAGGAATAAACTTAACCAAAGAAGTGAAGGACCTCTTCACAGAAAACTGTAAGTCATTGAAAAAAGAAATAGAGGAAGATATAAAAAAGTGGAAGCATATATCTTGTTCATGGATTGGAAGAATTAACATCATTAAAATGTCCATATTACCCAAAGCAATCTACAGATTCAATGCAATCCCCATCAAAATGAAAATGACATATTTCACAGAACTAGAACAAATACTTCAAAAGTTTATCTGGAATGAAAAAAGACCCCGGATAGCCACAGGAATCTTGAAAAAGAAGGAAAAAGTAGGAGGGATCACACTACCAGATATCAGGTTATAACACAAAGCCACTGTAATCAAAACAGCTTGGTACTGGCACAAGAACAGGCATATAGATCAATGGAACAGAACAGAGAACCCAGAAATTGATCCAAGACAATCTACTCAATTAATATTTACAAAGGTGGCAAGAGCATACAATGGAGTCAAGACACCTCTTCAATAAATGGTGTTGGGAAAATTGGACAGCTACATGCAAAAAAATGAAGCTAGACCATCAACTTACACCATACACAAGAATAAACTCAAAATGGATAAAAGACTTAAAAGTGACTCATAAATGCATAAAAATCCTACAATAAAACATAGGCAACAAAATTTCAGACATCACATGCAGCAGAATTTTTACTGATACAATGCCTAAGGCAAGAGAAACAAAGGAAAAAATGAACACATGGGTCTACATCAAACTAAAAAGCTTCTGCACAGCAAAAGAAACAACCATCAAAACGGAAAGGGAACTCACCATATGGGAGAGCATAATTGCCAATGATATATCAGATAAGGGGTTAATTTCCAAAATATATAGAGTACTCATACAACTCAACAAAAGGAAGACAAATAATCCAATTAAAAATGGGCAAAGGACCTAAATAGACACCTCTCCAAAAAGGACATACAAATGGCCAAGAGACATATGAAAAAATGCTCAGCGTCACTAATCATCAGAGAGATGCAAATTAAAACAACTATGAGGTATCACCTCACACCTGTCAGAATGGCTGCCATCAACAAATCATCAAAAAACAAGTGTCGGCGAGGGTGTGGAGAAAAGGGGACTCTAGTACACTGCTGGTGGGAATGCAGACTGGTGCAGCCACTATGGAAAACAATATGGTGTTTCCTCAAAAATTTAAAAATTGAACTGCCATTTGATCCAGTAATCCCACTTCTAGGAATATACCCTAAGAAGCCTGAAACACCAATCAGAAAGAATACATGTACCCCTATGTTCATAGCAGCACCATTTACAATCGCTAAGATCTGGAAACAGCCCAAATGTCCATCAATGGATGAATGGAAAAAAAAGCTGTGATACATATACACAATGGAATACTATGCAGCCATAAGAAAGAAAGATCTCTTATCTTTTGAGACGACATGGAGGGACCTGAAGATTATTATCCTGAGGGAAACAAGCCAATCAGAGAAAGACAAATATCACATGATCTCACTTATTTGTGGAATATAATGAACAAAGCAAGCTGATGAACAAAATAGACCCAGAGACATAGAAGTAGGGTACAGACTGACAAACCTCAGAAGAGGGGGTTGGTGGGGAGGGAAGAGATAAACCACAGAACTTATATGCATGTATGCGTAACCATGGACATAGACAACAATGCTGGGGATGTTGCGGGATGGGGGGGATTGGGAGGAAGGTGTCAATGGGGGAAAAAGGAGAAACATCCGTTACCAAACAAAATTAATCAAAATTTTTTTTTAAAAATAGTTTATCAATATTTGGCTTCCCAAACTACCTTAAATGACAAAGAGTGGTTCAATACTGGAAAGGTAAACCTAAAAACAAAACAAAACAACAAAGTAAAACAAATAAAAAATGTTTCATCTAAATTGAGTTCTGATTTTTCACTTTTAACATTTCTTGTCAAAGTCACATTAACTTCTTGAAAACTCAGTTTTTTGACTTGTAAAATGTAAATGATAAACCTGTCTACACACTCTGCATGGTTCTTGTACAAATGATAGGAAATAGTGCAAGGAAACTATCTTGTATCCCTGACCTTGTTTTGTTTTATGTAGCTTGGTAGCTTTCAAAAATATATGCAACAATATGAATAAATAGTTTGGGAATTTGGATAAATGAAATATAGGAACAGAGAAATAAATTTAGGAGTATTATAAACACTAAATTTATAACATATGGTCCTAAATATGGTTAAATGTAAGCTTCAATTTTAAATATATGTTGCCTAGAAGCCCAAGCAAAGACTGTGAAATGATATTTATAAACATCTGAAAGATAAACAGACTATTTTTAGTTAATATATAATCACTCTCTAAGTTCTAATTAGTAATAATTAAACGTCTTTTGCTTCAGCTTTCTTATTCTTAAAATGATGACAATAATACCCCCCCCACTGCAAAGAATTGTTCAGTGATCAAATTAGATAATTCATGTGCCTGACATACAGTACAATCTCAACAAATACTAGCTATTATGATTAATAATAACAACTAGCTCTCACTAGCACTGCTACCAACACTGCTAGTGGTAACATTTTTACTACAGCTACTACTACTAGTAGAATGACGACTCACTAGCTAACAATGAGCATTTACTGTGTGCCAGGCACCTTCTTCAGATTTTTCCATTTGCTCTATCATTAAATTCTTTAATTCATTCTGTATTTATTAAGTATCTATTAGATGACAGCACTATTCTAGGTACTTAAAATACAGGGTGAGACAAAAGTAGGTTTACAGTTGTTTGTATGGAAAATAATACAATAATTAAATAAATAATAATATAAGAATAAACTCTGGGCCTCGCATACTCACAACTGTAAACCTACTTTTGCCCCACCCTTTATAATAATGAACCAAAACACGTATGTCTGGTCCTTCTGGAGCTAAAATTCTACTGGAGAAGGTAGGCACAATTATATTTTTCTAGTTGACTGATAAAGAAATGGGGATTGATCACCATGCAAAAATACACAGGAAGGGCTGACGGGAACTCAGTCTGCTGCTCTCCACACATAAACACCATAGAATCCAAGTTCATTTTTAGAAATAGTATAAATGTTTTAAGGTTAATACATTAAAGGAATGGTGGAGCACAAATTTAACGAAGCTGAAGAATACCATATAATATTTCCCTGCTCTATGTTTCTCCCGGTTTTCCTTCCCTGGCTGGATGAATGAGGTGCAGAAAGACAATGACGACAACATGGAGCAGGAGAGGGGAAAGGGAGGAGGCAGAGGAGAAGGAACAAGAAGAGAAGGAGAAATTTTGAAATATCTCACACAGTTGAAGATGCTCCATACCATATATTCTAGCAATTTACACTTTGGTATACAAAATTGCAAAAAAAAAAAAAAAAAAAGTAACTGTGAATCGATAGGAGCATGAGTCAATTTATCATACTTTATGTATTCAATAGAACTCTATGCCAAAAAGAAAAATTAATGAGCTACAGACCTGCCCATTAACATGAATAAATTGTGTAAAAGTAATGTATAACAAAAAAGCAAGTTTAGAAGATTTTATGCAGTAATATTTTTCATAAAGCTATAAATCTTATTCTATTTAAAGATATATATATTAATTAATTAATCAATATAAAATCCTTTACTTTGAAGATTATCACTGTCACTGTAAGGAAGTGAAAGAAAGAGAGGAGGGAACCATACTGGGAATAGATAGAAAGGAGCCTTCAATGCATTGGTATTACCATGGCAGGCATATGTAATATCACTCTGTCAACCTTCATCACATGACATGTATATATTATACAAGTTTTATATGTTATATCATATTACAATTTATATTACATATTGTATATACTACTTTATGACATATTTTAAAGTTTTACTTCCATGAAACAAACTTTGTCTACCTTTTGATGTTTAATGGGAATTCTAATCCAAAGTCATCATTAAATTAAAACCATTTTTGGTTAAAGCACAGTTGTGATGATATATTTAAAGATGCCCATTATACCATTGTTAATAAAGCAAAACTTAAGAATAAATGAATTCTCATGAATAGAGGAGTGGTTAAAAGAACCGAAGAACCACCACATGAAATATCATACACCATCAAAAATAAGTTAGAGCCAGACCAATTTATTCAGAGAACTTTTCACAAGATATTATTGGGGAGAAAAAAACCCACCAAGACAAAGACAAAAAGAAAAGAAAAAAAGTTTTTAGTTAACAGTGACAAAATCTATACATTTATAGAGTGGTATATATTTTAAGTTATTGTAAAAAGAAAGGAGAGGGGAAGTAACTAATAAAGAAAAAGACTGAAATGTTTTTAAAGTTAATATGTATAGTATAATTATACTTAGGTATAATTACGTTTACATTTATATGCATTAATAAATTAGAGCATCAAAACAAGGTTAGATCAATCTACTGATATACAGGGAGGACTGGTACTAAGTGAAAAGCCAATGGTATAACAATAGGTATATTAAAGATGGTATCTATAAATAACAAATGATATAAATATTTCTCATGTGTGGTATATATATAATATGTATGTATTATATATAATGTATATATTGTGAAAATGAACAAAAGAAACATTAATCAAAATGGAGTCAGGAAGCCATGAAGGGAGGGTTCACAAGCATTGCTCACCACAGGCCCCCCGCAGGAAGAAAGAGGATTTCCTCTGACCCAGCAACAACAACCTGCCCACTGCTTGCAGCCAATAAACAACCACCACAGCCCTCCCCAGTTTCCTCCTAAAACTTAATGAAAGCTGACCTTCCCTTTGTTTCCTCTGACTGCCTTCAGTTCACCACCGTTTGCTTGTAATTGAATTGCAATTCCCCTGCTATTCCCAAATAAACTCATTTTGGCTAGCTAAAGACCTTGTTATTTCATTTTCAAGGTCAAATATACATATATATATATATTCACACACTCAATGCGTATGCTTTTCTAATCAAGAAAAAATAAGTAATAGGATATACACTGGTTAATATTGGTTACCTTAAGAAAATGGATTGGAATAGAGATTAGGAGAAAAGAGAAAGGAGATGGTTAATTTCATTTCTGTACATTTTAAAATAATTTCACCCATTACAGTATATATGCTTAATTCTATAATTTAAAAACCCACCAAATAGAAAAATACTGTTTTTCTTTAAAAACAGAATTTATTTTTCTTGGAATTATATTTCTGTTATAATTAATAAAGCAATCTGTTGTCATTGTAAGAAAAATGAATTACTTTCACGTTTGACCACTATTTTCTAAAGAAATCTCAATGAGAATGAGGAAAAGATATAGCTTTTCTTAATAGATTGGTGGACAAGAGGTAATATAAAATTATAGGTCAATCTAAATGAATTTTTGAAGGAGTTTCTTATGCTTCTTATGCTTCTGCCAAACAAGACATTAATATTTTGTGACTTTTGTTCATCTCTTAAGACATTTCTTTTGGAGAAGAGGCCATCATTATTGTCATACCAGTATTACTACATCATTATCAACACTCAGTAGAAATCTGGTAGGCATTTGTGGGTAAATAATAGCTAATTTTAAATCCAGAATGCTTTGACATAGAAAATTCGGGATTTACACACAATTTACATTTCAGTTCATGATGGGAAAATTTTTGAAGTAAAATCAATCTAAGAGAATAGCTGTTGTGAGACTAGAGAATAGAGTGTTCTTCACCAGATAGAAAATGGTATCAGTGTCTGTAGTAAGAGACCCTTGAATGGTTCTACAGGTGTTTCCGCAAACAGTTAGGTTTTTCAAGGATATTGATGCTCTGAAGTTTGCCTGACATCATTTCTGTCTCACAGAAACAGAACTCACAGAACTGAAGGGACTCTCATTCCAGAAGAAATTGTACTCAAATCAGTCTTTTCTACAAACCCTATGTACTTGAGGAGGAAGATAATACCTTTTGTCTTTCTTTCTAAGACTCTTATGACTATCCTGAAAACAAAAAATATTCATGTACAAATGGATATGGGGACAAAAATTAAGAACAGATATTGAATTGTGACATTCCAGGACAAATTGTACATCTATATCTTTTTAAATAATTCTTTTTCATTCATCTGCATGCAAATACGTTATAGTTGTTAGTTCATCTAATTAAACAACTAGTGTATTTCTTATTTTTGACTTATTCACTTTACATAATAATGGTTTTATTCTGAAATCTCCACTTTCCCAACAAGTCTCTCGTGGAGGAAAACCCACATTCCTAGGGAAAAGTGACATTTGTATCCAACTTGATTCCCAAAGTTCATTCCATACCTCTGTTTTCCTAAAGTTCATGACATTCAGCTTGTTTTTATTATGGCAAGATAAATTTATTAGCTGAGCCCAGCAGGTGTGGCTCAGTGGTTGAGCATTGACCCATGTACCAAGAGGTCACTGGTTCAATACCCGGTCAGGACACATGCCCAGGTTGTGGGCCCAATCCCCAATGGGGGGCATGCAGGAGGTGGCCAATCAATGTTTTCTCTCATCGATGTTTGTATCTCTCTCTCCCTCTCCCTTCCTCTCTCTCTAAAAATCAATAAAGAAAAAAAATATTTTTAAAAAAATGTATTAGCTAGTAATACCCTGGCCGGTTTGGCCCTGGACAGTTTGGCTCAGCGGTTAGAGCATCAGCCCATGGACCAAAGAGTCACGGGTTCAATTCTGGTCAAGGGCACGTACCTCGGTTGTGGTTCAGGCCCAGCCCTAGCCCTGGTAGGGGTCGTGTGGGAGGCAACCGGAAACCAATCAATGCGTCTCTCTCAAATTGGTGTTTCTCTGTCTCTCTCTACCCCTCCCTCCCACTCTATCTGAAAATAAATGGAAAAATATCTTCAGATGAGGATTTAAAAAAATGTATTAGCTAGTAACAAATATTTTTCTCCCATTTCCTCCCCTGCATCTTTCTTGCTGTATAGCAATATCTGCCCCTGAGCTAAATGTCTGCATCACTCTAGGACAGGAGCAAACAAAGGAACTCACAGAATTTTAAGAAATTAATTGAATTTTCAAATACATTTTATTGAGTTCAGAGCAGAAACATTTTTGAAATCCAAAAGAGCTGGACTTTCAAGAGTCAGATTTTGAAGAGAAAATGTTTTCTCTTATTACCAAAAACCACGTCTTCAAATAATAATGAAAAACTCAGAGGCTCTCTCTATAGTTCCAATTTAGACCATAAAACCAGGACTGTGAGAAAAACATATGACACTTAAGAAAGATAGAAATCGATGCAGCTTGAGGGAAAGAATATAGTTAAAAATGATGAACAATTAATTATATAAACTTTGTTGAAGGTCCTCCTAAGAAGGTACTCTGTGCCTCATCTGTCAGAGGCAGAGCCATTAAGGTACAACTAATAGGAACCCAGGATGAGACTGAAGGGAACCGAGAGCAGAGCGACTCTTCCCAATGTCTATTCTGAAAGATCCCTTAGGAAGAGGTGAACTCCTAAAGAATTCCTACTTCTAGCATGGCTCCAAAGTACATGATCAGAAGTAGAAAGTGGAATATTTAGGCAGAGAGAGCTGTATCAACCCTTTGGGTCCCCTGGGGACTTACTGTAATGGAACATTTGAGAATTTTTCATATCTCAAAAGAATTATGTGAGTTTGACAGAGATGAACAACAGCCATGGAGAATCCTGATGGTTGGGAAAACAAGATCGGTATCTTAAAGGTGAGCATGGCAAGACTGGGGTTAGTCCTTTCAATAAAAGCTAGAAAGGATGAATGCCAAACACATAAGTAAGTCCACCAACCCAGGTTGTACATTTCAGCAAAAACCTGAATAAAAAAGTCCTGATAACCATGTACTAGGAATGTCTTTCCAAGATACCAAGTAATACATAAACTTATGAAAGGGGAAGACAGTTGACACCCTTGACTTGTTCCTGATCTCACAGGAAAAGCTTTCAGCTTTTTACTCTTCAGTGTGATTTAGGAATAAATTTAACCACAGTGGTGAAAGATCTGTACATTAAAACTTTAAAATATTAATGAAAGAAGTTTAAGAAGACACAAGTAAATCCAAAGATATCCTATATTTATGGATTGGAAGAATTAATATTATTAAAATATCTATACTACCCAAAGTGATCTATAGATTCAATGTAATCACTATCAAATTTCCAATGGTAATTTTTACAAAAATAGAAAAACAATACTTAGATTCATACAGAAACCCAAAGGATTCCAGATAGCTAATGCTACTTAAGCAAGAACAAAGCTAGAGTCAACATACTTCCTGATTTCAAAATATATTACAAAACTATGGTAATCAAAACAGTATGGTACTGGCACAAAAGTACACATGTAGCACAATTAAATAGAAAAGAGAATCCATAAGTAAATCAAGCCGTACATTTATAATCAAAATATATTCAGCAAGGGTGCTAAGAACACACAATGGGGCAAGGACAGTCTGTTCAATAAATGGTGCTGGGAATACTAGATATCCATCCACATGCAGAGGAATAAAACTGGATCATTATCTCATGTAATTTATAAAAATCAACCCAAAATGGATTAAATATTTAAATGTAAGACTGAACTACTGAAAATACAACAAAACAGGAAAAATGTTCCTTGACATTGGTCTGCATAATAATTTTTGGATATGATCCCAGAACCACAGGCAACAACAACAAAAAATAGACAAGTGATACTGCATCAAACTAAAAAGCTCTGCACAGCACAGGAAACAATCAACAGAGTTAAGGGACAATCAATGGAATGGGAGAAAATAATTGTTAATCATGTCTGATAAAATGTTAATAGCCAAAATATACAAGGAAATTAAACAACTTAATAGCAAAAAATCAAACAAAAATCTGATTTAAAAATGGGAAAGATACTTGAATAGACATTTCTTAAAAAAAATACAAATGGCTAATAGGTATATGAATAGGTGCACAGCATGACTAATGATAAAAGGAATGCAAATCAAAACCACAATGAAATTTCACCTCACACCCATTAGAATGACTATTACCCAAAAACCAAAGGATAACAAGCGTTGGTGATGGTGTGGAAAAAAACACTTCTACATTGTTGGTGGTAATGTTAATTGGTGTAGTCATTATGAAAAAAATATCAATTTTCCTCAAAATATTAAAAATAGAACTATATGATCCATCAATCCCACTTCTGAGTATACATATAAAAGAAAAGAAGTCAGAATTTTGAGGAGATATTTGCATTATGCTACTCATTGCAAAATTATTTACAATAGACAAGCTATGGAAACAACCTGCTTCCACCGATAGATGGATAAAAATGTGACAGATATTATTCCATTGCGTGTGTGCATGCCTGCAATGGAATAAGCAGAAGTTAATGGTAACTTGATCTTGAGTGATTCCAGGGGAAATGAAGTGGGCAAATGCAAGGGATACTTGGGAGATATAATATATCACAAAGGAGTGGTAAGATGGAGATGTCAAGGGTTACTTCTAGGTTTCTGGTTTATGTAATTGAGTTGATGGAGATATGATTTCTTGAGCGAGAACAGAGGAAGTAGGGGCAGGGAAGATCAAATAACTATTTGTTAAATGAATGATACAATAGAATTATATAACATGGTCCCTAACTCTCAAACACACCTCTCTCTCTCTCTCTCTCTCTCTCTCTCTCTCTCTCTCTCTCTCTCTCTCATTCTGAGGTAGCAAACCACTCTGCAGAGATAGAATCAGAAATCTATGTCTTATATGTCAAATGAATGCTAAGGAAAATAACTGCTATTAATTGCTTAATTGGTAGTTGTCAAGTACGTGAAGATAGAAGGAATGCAATTAGAAGTGGGTGATTTTTCCAGACCTCTCAGATACCTATCATGGTCTTCCTTTTTCTGTTCAAGAGGTGTACACGAAGTATAATGTTTTGTTGACTGGTTTGCTTATACATTTACATTTTCACATTTTCTGTGATATTGATTTCTTTGTTTAACAGTGAATTATCCTCAAGTTCCAAAGACATGTACCTTTATTCTTCAATTATGCTATTTAGGGCACTAGATAATTCTGTTGCCAGTATAGCTGAGAGAGCTAAATTATCAATATCCTTTAAACATAAAGTTGCCAAAGCATTTCCCTTTAGAAGTGGCAGTTTAAAATGTAACTGCAAGATCAAATAGTTACTAAACTTCCATTACAATTTTGGAAATACCACTCTCTGACCACATGCCAGAGGGCTGCAGAATTAATATGTCATTTAATTCACTACTTTCACAGGGTATAATGGTGCCCAATGTCACAGAGGGGTAGTTCTACTTCCAAAATAAACGCATCCTTTAGTGTTTTCATCCAGGCTATATTCTCCCCCAGTTCCAGAAGAAATCAACTGAAGAACTGGTTAATGAATTGAATTCCTATGAATGCACCTGACACCCCTGCATGACTAACAAGTATTTACTATTTAGTAAGTAGTTATGTATGTAAGTTTCCTTACATAATTAACAAGCAGTTCAGGACTCTGTCTATAGTTTTAGGAAGTCAGGAATAAAACCAGGGATATTTAATGTACTTTCACTTTGCCATTCTCCCCTATTTTTTATTTTATCCATGTTTCCAGTTGCCTCCCTTTCCTCACTCTTTATCTGCTGACGAGTTTGGTCTTTGTTATGGTTGTGGCTGTTCTTTAAGAGTAAACACTAACCGCAGCACTCGCAAGAAGCCTTTCCCAGGCCTTTACACAGTGCTACGACCAAAGGAAAGCCACCCATCCTTACTCATTGGTACAGTCCTTTGCTTAGACTTTGTAGATGATGTTTCATAAATTCTAGGTGATCGAAGCACAGTTTAACTTCCATTATCTAATTCTAGATGACTGATTCAGTTTCCTCAATAGTCTATAAAATATAAAAACAGATGACGAACTGGAGCAAAATTTTTGAACATACATAATACACAGAAGCTAATTTCCTCTTATATAAAATACTTTTATAAATTGCAAAGAAATTCACAGTGATCCAATAAAAAAAATGGAAAAGGAGTATGAATATACAGTTCCTAGGAAAAGAAATAATAAAGGCTTTTAAATATTTTGGGAAATGGTCAACCCCACTTCTAATTATCATTGGACCTAAGGAAGAATAAGGCCAAAAGGAGCCATTTATTTGTTTAGAATTTAGAATTGAAAAAGATATAAAAGCTTGAACACCATGTTAATAAAAGTGTGGGGAAGTGAGCTCTGTCTTACATTGTTTTGGGGAGTGTAAATTGGAACAAAAACTGGCAAAATCTATCTAATTCAAACAAAGTCTTTGGACACAACAATTCCATTTTAAAAAAAATATTCCTATAGGCACAAATACAAGATATTCCTTTTTGCATTGTTTTCGATGGCAAAAACCACAAATCAAAATATTCATCAGTTGGGAATCTGGTGAATAAATGGTGGCATGTAGTCACTTAAAACACCAAGGCACCTGATAACTTGATGACACAATATGCCAGTAAGTTAAAAAGCAACATGTATAATAGTTATGTGGATGGTTACTATGTATTTTTTAAAGCTGTATAACCATACCTACTTATATATGTACTGACTATCTCTAGAAAAATACATGAAACAGTAACAATGGTTACATCTGGGAAAGGGCACTAGAGAATGGTTGAGAGAGAAACTTATTTTTCAACTATATGTAGAGATAAATAAATAATATATTGTATAACAATACAATTATGATATATAAATCATCAATATATTGCATATAATTATGTATATATGCATTAGTGAATACACTATTTAAACTCTGTCTATAAAGCAAAATGTTGTATTTTCAAATAATCGACTTCAATATTTTGATTTAGCTATCTATTGCCATGAAACAAATTACCACAAAAGTTGGGGCCTCAAAATAATAAACATTTAGCCCAGCCTGTGTGGCTCAGTGGACTGAGTGACATCCCATGGACTGAGAGCTCCGGTTCGATTCCTGGTCAGGGCACATGCCAGGGTTGTGGGCTTGATCCCCAGTAGGGGGCATGCAGGAGGCAACTGATTGGTGTTTCTCTCTCATATCAATGTTTCTCTCTCTCTCCCTTCCTCTCTCTCTAAAATATCAATAAAAAGATATTTTAAAAATAATAAGCATGTATTTAACAATTTGTGTGGGTCAGGAATCTGGATGAGGCTTAACCAAATGTCTCTGGTTCAAAGTCTCTCGTGAGATAAATTTAAATTGCTAGCTGGGCTGTGGTCATCTCAAAACTTTATTAGGGCTAAAGGATCCACTTCCAAGTTCGCTCACATCGCTGTTGGCAGCTCTCAGTCCTTTGCTACACGGCCTCTCCTCCCAAAGCATGGCAACTCCTCACTGCATAGCAGCTGTCCTCTCCCAGAGCAGGCAATCAGAGGGAGAGGGAGAGAAGGAGAGTGGGAGAGGGGGAGAGGGGGATGGGGGGGAAAGGGGAAGAAGGGGAGAGGGGAAGAAGGGGAGAGGGGGAGAGGGGGAGAAAGAGAAACATCAACCGGTTGCCTCCTGTATGTGCCCCGACTGGGTATTGAACCCACAACCTGGATGTGTGCCCTGACCAGGAATCGAACCCACAACCCTTTGCTGCACAGGATGACGCTCTAACGAACTGAGCCACACAGGGCAGGGCCTTTATACATTTTCATTCATCAGAGCAACCACTAGATAATTTTTAAGGACACACATTTTCTTAATTAGACTGTCCCTTTATGTTTTAGACAGGGAAATGTAAGTCAGGTTATAGTTGCCTGGGGAATATAAGATTTAGGAGGAAATTCCAGTGCTGAAGTAAGTGGTGCCCCCTCTCTTGATAATTTCGCTCGCACGGTATCTGCCTCCTTCCCCCGTGCAGCTCTTTTGCAGCTGTAGAAGTTGCTTCCTCATCCAAAGCCGGCTCCAAACCTTCCCTTTAATTTATTTGGAAATCCTCTTGGGATTTTAATCGGAATTAAAACATTACTGAAAAGTCATCTGTCTCAAATCTAGCCTGTGGTGCGAAAGAAAAAAAAAAAAAAAACCCTCACGTTAATTGAACTGGTTACATTGATTGATTATTTAATTCATTGTTAAAAATCCTCTCTATAGCCTGTGCTAAAATGTCTCGGGGTAAATAGATGGAACAGTACATTGATGTGTTTATCTTCTTGAGCTCTACATTATATTCACTTTTAAAGACAAAATAATAGAATATACCTACTTCAAAGTTGGACAAATTGCTGACTGGCTAGTGACAGCTGGAACCTCCAGGAAGGGCCGCATACGGCTTCATAATAACCATACGAGAAACTACTGCTCCCTTGACTGGAACACACGTTCCTGAGAATGGAGTAAGAAACAGAGAGAGGCAGAGGAAAGGAATCCCTATGCTCATAACTTTTATGCTCGCAAGCTTTCCCCCTACAGGAATGCACTTTTATAAACTCTCTTTTTTGGTTCTGAATCATGCTGAGACTCTGCAGTCCCAGCGGTACGCTAAAAAGTAATGGAACCAACATGACCTAGCCACGCAAATAATTTTTACAAATAGGGCCTAAAAACAGCATTAACTGAAACTGTACAATATGCCAGAAATAGGACCCCATTTCAAGAATTAACCCACAGGGTACTCAGGAATAAGTTAACCCTCTTCATGGAAAACCACATTTTTATCCACTCAAAGTATCAGAAATCAGTTATTGTACTTGGTGAAGTTCCTGAGTTAGTCAGGGTAGGTACTTTTCCTAAGACCTTAAGCAAAAGCAGTTACATTTTCTTTTTTCATTCCTTGCTATGTGAAAGGGGGGGAAAAAAACTATATGTTATTACATCTAATATTACATGTTAAAGCCCTGTAAAGATTAGAGTTTTTACTTTTTTATTACAGGAGACCAGGCCACAAATGATCATAGATTCATAGCAGGACTCATTCATTTTACTTTAATATTTTCTAACTAATGGAGCATGAAGGACTCACACAGATATTCTTTCCAAAGCAATAAAACTCAAATTATTTTCTCCGAGCTATCATCTTAAATGTTTGATTTATACTAAAAGGAAACAAATCCTACTGCATGGGTAGCAGCCAGTTTAGAAAGCTGCACCAGTTAAATATTTCAAAATTTTTGGAAACATCTTTTGCCAAAACTGCATGGAACACCCCTCGAGCAGACACGGAGAAGAGTACGAAAAGACATTGCGATCGAGTCTCTTTTATAACATGATACATGGAAGCCAAGAAACATTCACAATTTTTCTCAAAAGTTTGGACTTGTGCACTTCATGAGCGCACATAGACTAGTTTATAAAAGTCACGAGCTGAGTTTCCATTGACCTTTGCCCTGCCTTCTTAACTGTGAAGAGCACTATGACTTGTGTTTGAAGATAAGCATAAGTGGATTTCCAGTAGAGATATTCCAGATTCTAGTTACTTGCTAAGACTGCTACAGACAAGAAGGCGAACCTATTTAACACTGAGAAGTTGTTTAATTCACTAATCACTACCAAGAATGCATCATGAATCAGAAAATATCCCCTAGTTGTAAACAGGCAGTATTCATTTTACTCAACATTGAAGATACTTTTGAGTATCTTAGAAGGTAAAATGAATACATTTTACTAACATATTAAAGAAAGAAATCATTAACAATACTAAGCATAACTAAAATGTATTGAGCATTTACGACTGGTCAGGCTTTACATTGACCTTGTTCAATCCTCACAGTAATTCTATGAGCTTGGAACTGATAGTCTCACCCCCATTTTACAGATGCAAAGCACAGCTGTGGAGAAGCTGGGCAAATCGGCCAAGGTTACTCAGCAATTAAGTAAAGGAGAGGGTACAATGCAGGCTTTTTCACTTCGGACTTTGGGTCCTTAACTACTACATTCAAATATAACTACTTCAGAGGGCGAGAATCCAGTTCATGTTTTGAAGTTGTTGTTTGTTTATAATTCTAAAAAGGAAACATATATCATTATGAATTCTATGTGCAAAACAGACACTAGCACCTATATTTAACATTTTCCTTATATACCTACATTCAATGCCACAATAAAAGCACTTAAAATACCAGTTGATTTCATGAAACCTTCTAGGCATATAAAACAAACTAGTACTTTTACTAGCATAATAGATTACACATGATCAGTAAATAAAGCAGAACCGAAGTTTCTTTTGTCTTATACAATGTACGCTAAATGCAACAGAGTCTGTCCCATTTCCTGGTTGCCCAGAACCTCTGATACCTTGGCCATGCTCAGGGCGTTTCTCTTCATGAGGCAGAACCCAGAGAACTCACTTCCATGCCTCCCAGTGTTAAAACGGTAGGCATCTGACTTGATGTTCACATAGAGGCATGTCACAGTGTTCACAAATTAGATTGACCTACGATGGACTTGGATTTAGAAGTGAGTGGTTTCAGCAAGAAGTTGTGAACAATGGTCTGAGTTCTGGGTTTTCAGGCTGACTCCCCACTAACAGGAGTAGCAGTGGTGGGGAATCCTGAGTTTCTGCTCAGTGCCAATTCCTGGGTTATGGTGGCTGTCCCCCGATCAAACAGGTTCTTCTGTGACAGGATTACCAGCTCTGCTGCTGAAGCAGAGCCTCTAGCCTGATTCTTCAATACTACCAACAATTCTGTGAGTTATGCAATAACGTATAAAAAAACAAAACAATTTTTGTTCTTTATCAGCCAGAGTCAGCTTCTATTGCTTATGTTTAAAAACTCCCAGTGGAGGGTGTTGTTTTGGATAAGATGGGAGTGAACACATACCACCCTGCTTCTCTCACTGAACACAATTATAAACCTGGATAGATTGAAATCCATACACTTTGAGGACTCTGTAAAGTAGATAGCAACAGGTGGGTAGAGGAAATGCATCAGAATTCAAAGGATCACCTAAATTGTAGTGAATTTTCTACCACATCCCTTCTCTTCTGAACCAAGCAGGGCCCTCCTGGACTCCTAACCTAAGGACTATAGGGTAATAAATGAAAGTTGATTTAAGCCACTACATTTGGTAATGCGTTATGCAGCAATAGAAAACTACGTACAAGATAATACAAGCAGATAACAAAAAAAAGTCTGACATAAAGCAGACATGGACAGAACTGAAAGGAGAATGAGAGATTTTAATCTCTAGTGGAAGACTTCAGCATTCCTCTCTTAGCAAGAGACAGAACTAGTGGACAGAAAACCAGCACAGATACAGAACTTAACTTTGAGATTTAACTTTGAAGGCTGTCAACTCAATCCTTTGAGAAGGAATATATGGAGTCAGGTACCAAGAGGACAAACAATGGACGAAAAGCATCAGTGAAAAACGTTTGTTATTTGAGCAACTGAGACTCAGAGGTTTTTGTTGTTCTTACTGCAGCAATAGATAGCTTCCCCCCCCCCCCCCGGTCTATACAGTCCATCAACAGGATATTGTTTATATAATTACAAAATATTTATGCAAAACAATTCCATATGAACATTAGATAAATGAGAAAGCTCTCTATATACTGATATGGGATGATCTCTAAGATACATTAGTTGAAAAAGATATGGTGCAAAGGAAAGTGAAAAATATGCTAGCATAGAAGGCCATGTGTTTGTGTGGGTGTGTGTTTGTTTATACATTGGCTTGTGATTATCCTGGGAGGGTGCATGAATTGATAATACTGATTACTTTTTGGGACAGAACTGGGTGCCAGGGTAGAGTTAAGAGGGAACTTTTCAGTGTACACCCTTTTGTACTTTTTGAATTTTAAACCTTAATAATGTATTACCTTTTCAAATATCAATAACTAATTCTAATTGTTAATAAATCCATATGATTCCAACCAGGCCTAAGAATACATTTATAGAGCCTGGCTGGTGTGGCTCAGTGGACTGAGTGTCGTCCCATGCACAAGGAGGTCACCGGTTCAGTTCCTGGTCATGGCACACACAGGGGTTGCCGCTTGATCCCCAGAAGGGGACGTGCAGGAGTCGGCACATTGATTCTATCTCTCTCTCCCTCTCCATTCCTCTCTCTAAAATCTCTCTCTCACGAATGGATAAAAAAAGCTGTGGTACATATATACAATGGAGTACTATGCAGCTGTAAGAAAGAAAGATCTCTTATCCTTTGAGACGACATGGAGGGACCTGGAGAGTATTATCCTAAGCGAAACAAGCCAAGCAGAGAAAGATAAATATCACATGATCTCACTTATTTGTGGAATATAATGAACATAATAGTCTGAGGAACAGGGTAGACCCAGAGACGTGGAAGTAGGGTACAGACTGACAACCCTCAGAAGAGGGGGTGGGGGGGAGGGAAGAGATAAACCACAGAACTTATATGCATGTACGCATAAGTGATGGACATGGACAACAAAGCTGAGGACGGGGTGGGGGGATGGGGAGGAGGGTGTCAATGGGGAAAAAAGGAGAAACATCTGTAACAACAAATAATTAATAAAAAAATAAAATAAAATCTCTCTCTCCCTCTCTCTAAAATCTATAAAAACATATTTTTAAAAAATACATTTCTAGAAAAGAAAGTAAAGAGAAAGTAATATACTGCTTTTTAAAATGTCTGATAAAAGTTATTCTGCATACTTTTTAGTCTTCAAGGTTTTATGGAACAAAATAACTTTATAAATTTGTTTTATACAATAAAAAACATGTACTATGCTTAAATTCTTTTTTGTTTCTTTGTTTGTTTTTGTTTTGTTTTTTTATTCTCACCAGAGGACATTTTTGCATTTATCTTCAGATAGAGAGGGAGGGAGAAAGGGAGGAAGAGAGAAAGAGAAACATCAATGTGAGAGAGACACATCGAGTGGTTGCCACCCACACGACTCCAACCAGGGCCAGGGACAAACTGCAACCGAGGTATGTGCCTTTAGCGGGAACCAAACCCAGGACTGTCCGGTCCACGGGCCAACGCTCCAACCGCTGAACCAAACTGGCCAGGGCAGTACACTCAAATTCTTACCTAAATAGTAAAATTTAGTTCCTTGTTTTGGCATTCCAGATTCTGTATCATTTATACCTAATCCACCTTCCTAACCTACACTCTTTTCCTCCTTGAATACAACTTAAATTCTCTTACCAAAGAGCTCAGATACACTATTCCTCATGAAAAACCATGTTTCTTTCAGAGATCAAGAGTGTGATAATGGAAAAGAACAACAAGCCAAGTTGGAAGGTAGATGCTTTGTAATTGGCTTTCACCTAAGTGTCTTGCTAGTAAACATCAGCCTTAGACATAAGAAGTACTATTCTAACCATATATATATAGATCACTAAAATTACTATTATATGTAGTTGTATAGATTTTAATAGTCTACAGATCCTACTCTTTATAGGACCCTATATCCTACTTGAATTTTCCACTTGGTGATTAATAATTAGTACTTCTACATGCTAAAAGTAAAATGATTGATTTAGCTATAAAAACTATTTGATTATAAGTGCATATTATATATTAGCATGGAAAACATTTAGGCACACTAAGATTGGAATGGTTTTTAAGTTCTGCAGGACAAAGATTTCCAATTTTTCCAGTTGGCAATCATCACTGACTGAACTCAGTTTAGCCACTGGGTGACCCAAACAGCTCTTTCACAAGAGATCTAGAAAAAGGTGGCATACCAGGGTAGGCTTTGAGGCCCTCAGCTGATATAAATACTAATATGCACAGTTTCTAGGGACTCATTGTTCAAATATAAAGTGTTTCTCATGCCAGCAAGATTTTAAAACCAATTTGAAAGCCCAGGGTTTTCCAACTCTCTCAGATAAGGATCTGCCTCCTCGCAACTCCTGTATAAATATCCAAGGAGGCAGGATACTGGGTCCCTCTCTTAGTGGGGAGCCCAGCTACATTCAGCCTAAGTGTATTGTCTAGAACAAAGCAGACATATTTTGGAGAGACATACACATCCTGCCAGCCTCGGCCTGTGAGTTTCATGGAGCCTATATTATTTGTTTTATACGCTGATTGTTCTTTCCCTGTGTGTGATGAATATCACACTTGAAAAAAAATTACTCACAAAAAGATAAATGGTGCAATGTGACCAAAAAACAAAAAGGTTAAGTGCAAGTAAACCGCTTGTGGGAGGATAATAACCACTAACAGAATTAAACAAGCAAATAAAAAATAAAAAAAGATAGAATTGGAAAGCAGTCATATTAAAATTTTCATAAGGTTAATAATATGCTAAAAATTAAATATAAGTAATGAGTAACAGAAAACTCTATTTTGGTGATGCACTTGAGGGGCGATGATAATAATAAAAATAATATAATTGCAGTGCTTATAATAACATTTATTGCATGCTCTTTGTGTATTAGATATTTTACAAACTATTTCAAATGTATCATCCCATTTAATTCTCACAGCCAACCTATGAAATTGTGGTTAATTTCAGTTTTGCCATTTCATTGATAAAGAGACTGAGGTTTGAAAATATTCAGAACTCTCATATATCAGAGAGGTAATAAATGCCAAAGGTAAAACACAAAACCTATGCTCTTAACTACTGCTTTACACACACATACACACATACACACACACACACACACATATAAACACACACATATATATGTATTTATGTATATATAAATGTACTACATATTTTAGATACATGTAAATTATATGTAAATATGTGTATATGCATGTTAAAATATATGAATACAAATAGAATAAGGGCAAGATCCTAAAGTATGAGATAAGAAGGGAAGAAAGAGACTGGTTTGAAAGTTACTAGCATTTTGCAATGTTTGCAGATGAAGATGGTGCAGATACATGTCACCATTATCAAATTATTCTCGATATGCCATTATTTTTATATATCCTGACTCCTATAAGGACTTGAGTGCATCGGCAGGGTATATTATGATGTTATATATATATATAAGGAAAAGCAAGATAGTTTCATGATACATTGACCTCTACTTCATATGAGTAATTTTAAATAAGATGAATGACTTGAAAAATAATTAATTTATGTCACAGAAAATAATAACTAATGTCAACAAAATTACTACAGCACAAAAAAACAATGAAAGGATCATAAGAATCTGTAAATTTACCTTTACTCTGTTATCATCATTACCTGAAATGTTATGCAAATGAGCTAGGCAACCATAACTTCTTTGGACAAAGTGTGGTCTTTCTGAGTCTCCTCTTCCCAATGTGGGGCTCTGCACGTATGGGGCAATGGTACTGTGACTACAAGATCACATCCAACCATTTTCACTAGGATAATAGGACCTATGAGAAAAAATTCAGAGCTTGGGGTTTTTTAATGAACTGAAAAGGAGAAAGTTAAGGAGGGACTTATTATTGTAAGGGGGTGATGTCTAACAGCTGTTCTCTCTCTGCAGTGAACCAAGAGGAAGAGGAGAAAGGCTTTAACTAGAGCAAGAGAGGTTTAGATTTGATATCTGCCGAGTTGACATAATGACCCCACAGTTTTTTGTAAGTGGATAAAAAAGAAGAATCCATGAGTTACTGTTGGAGAGCATTATTAAAGCAATTAATAAAAGACAAAAAAAATCCAGTAATGTCAATACATTCTTCAAGAAGGAAACAAAAACATCTACGTGTGCCTAAGAAGTATTTTTTGTTGCATCTTCTGATAGGATGCTAAATAAATATTTTTGATCCAAGTTTTTAAATCAAAAGTTTCACGTAAACATAGGCATAGGATAGAACTTAATCACTGGAACTAGCACAGGATGTACTGAAAAATATTTACAGGGAGTTTCAAGAATAAATGTTATGTTTGTACACAGGTAAAAAATGCTAGGGAAACATGCACATTTTTATCTGGTCTATTTTTATTCTTCCTGAGTATACCAACACTGCCTGTAACATAAAAAGGTTTTCACTCTTGGAATAAATTATGAATATGAATATCAAAGACATTTTTAAAGAGGCTGCAATGATTAGATACCTTATTGTGATTCTTGGAATTCTAGGCTCCAAAGGCATTTGAAGGAGCAAGAGTATGAAATAACATGTAGTTGAATGAATTTAGGCAGGAAATAGACATAGTGGTGGTCACTGGCTCTCTCTTCTGTCATGCATTACCCTTTTTGAAATCCTTAAACCTCCTTAAATCGACATAACCTAATTGTGTCATTCTTTGTGTCTGTGCATGTGCTAATTTTTATTACATCAGAATATAAAATAGAATAGGAATGTTTCTTATTTTATTGCTCATTTTAGAATTGTTAGCAAGGCAATAATTCTAATTTACATATCAAAGTCTCCAGCTCCTAAAATGCAATCCTTGGATGCTTATACCACCTACAGCCAATTTTGCCTAAAGGTTAGTCTTATGTGTTTGATTACTTCTACATATTTAAGGCATATGCTTTTTGAGAAGGCTCACTACATATTTTTAGAATTTCATCACTCAAGGCCACAGCTGGTTAATACCAAACACCACTCATTTCCAAACTTTTAATGGCCATCAGAGTATAATTCCGCACATCAGAGAAACAGATATTCTTATGCTCAGTTCATGTACAATATAAAAACAGGCAAAGATAAAGAAAAAAACAAGGTGCTCCATCTCAGCTACTGCAAAGCACTGGTGATAGAGAGAGGTGTAGCAAATGTTCCTTCCATTTTCTTTTTCTCTATCCTTTTACGAGAAACAGCGTAGCAAAACAGTGTGAATATTCAAACATATGCCTTCCAAAATTTCAACACTACTAAAAATCTGTGAAGACTAAATTCATTAAATAGCCTTGCACTGAGGAAGTGTTGATAGCAACAGTGTAGCCTAAATTTCTCCCTTTTCCTCACCCCTTCTCCATGGCCCATTTCCAAACATTTCCCTCACTATTATACATTTGCCTCAATTTAATAACGTCAGTGCAGGGACAGCATGGGACCTAATGTTGAGACTAATCTTTACAGCACTTGAAATATACAAAGTCATAATAATCCCCATACACTATCTTTCAAAACCGCTTGAAACAAACTCTCCAGTTTGTACTAAAACTCTCCAGTTTGCAACATATTTTAGTTGTCTATTGCTTTCATAGAAGAACCCAAACCAAAGCTTGTTTTTAAGAATAAAAAATAGTTTGTTAACAAAGGAAATATAGAAACAGTTCAAACTGCCTATCTTGATCGAAGTTAAGTTCATAAGAGATGGTTCCCATATGCAGGGGGAAATGCTGTGTCTGCTTTTGCATTTGCTTGGCACTGGGGGCCTATTTATTACTTCATATACTTGGACGCAATGGCAGTTAGCACATAGTTATGATGGTGCAGAGAGGTGGTACTGTGGTAGATATAATCTGAGTGCTAGCAAATGTCATATAATTGTTATTTTCTAGGCTTTATCAAGCGCAGATAACAGGAAAGTTAAAGGATATGACTCTACAAAATATGTCGTCTATAATACAACATCTCTCAGGCTGTAAAAGAGTAAGGACAAATTTACTCCATTAAAATTCAACATCCAAGTATTTTTCTTAAAATACCAAAAACTGCTTTATACATAAGGGCTGCTATTTTAGAGCCAAAAGAATGTTTGAAATATCTCTGGTTGGGGATTCTGCTACAGTGATTCTTCAATTACAATATATCTTAAATGTGTCACAGAATTCCTACTTCAGACTATACCTGTAATCAAATGATTACATAGAGAAGTATTCACTTTGGCAAATAACCTAATCACATCTACAGTCCCAGCTTACAATTCGTTGAGAGTAAGTGTGAAGTAAAACACAGTATCACGGTAGCATATGATCACGTTTCAAAGGCCGTTTACATTCATCTCATCTCATTTTCACATTTTTGCAGTGAGGTAACTATAGAAGGCAGCATATTTTCTGCAACTTGGCTGACTCAGTACTTCCTTCTGTCACGAGTCTGACAGTGATAATGACACTGATGTTGATAATGACTCACTCCCAGGAACCCTGGGACTGTTCAGACTAGATTCATGGATGGACTCCAGCCCCCAGACTCCTTCCATAATACTGTTATTGGTGGAAGTGGGGTGTCCCTTTTCCCAGTGGGTGCTAGTGGTCAGGTTCTTAGGATATCTTCAGAAAAATAATTTTCTAAGACTTGTACAGGAAAACGAGTGATTTTTTTTGCATAAGATTACATCCCTGCATTTCCAAAGTCCCATTTCCCTTAAACCAGTCCTGGAAGAGGTGCAGCTGGGGATTCAGCAGAGCTAGAAGCAAAGCCAGTGTCCAGAGTTTCCGTTTCATGGTGGAGTTAAGTCCAGTACAGCATCAGGCTAGTTCCAGTCCATTAGTCCATTGTGTGGTGTCCACATGGCTGTAGGCCATGTGGGCAAATGCAGGGAGTGCACCCCCTGCAACAAGAGAGCCCGTAATCCACTGTGCAAGAGAGCAAAAGGGTGGCTCTCCTTTGTTCAGGAGTTTAAATATCCAATCTTGCTGCTTGCTGTGGCCACGCCTACTCTGGCCAATGACCCATTCCCAGGTGTGACTGACAGGTAAGCACCCTCCCCTATGTCACCCAGACTTTACTGGGCATGCGTCTAAATTGCAGCCTCCTTTTGTCCAGTCCCTTCTCTCAGGATCTGTGGGGAACAGACCTGGAGAGTGTTAACTGCAGCTTCCTGGCAAAGCTGTACAAATGGCCTATACTATCTGGCCTTCCCTTTGCTCCTTTCCTGTTCATTAATAACTGGGTTATTACAACAGTATCAATACCATGCTGAAAACTCCTATGAGGTATGTTAACAGCCAGAGAACTACCACACATGACAAATTATTAACCACTCTAGGTCTGGGTATTGGCTCGTGTAGCTGGTATTTTGAGAAACCAGAGCTATGGCTGAGGTAACATTAAATAGGGATTTCAATACTTGGCACCATTCAATATATTAACTCCAGAAAGACCATTCCAGATCTATCTCTGTCTTTCTCCTCTAAATCCTTTATCATTATTTCTCACCTGAATTAAAAACAGAGACATAGCTGCAAAGACTTCTGAAATTACTAGGGACAAGGAAAGTTTAGTACCACACACTTTAGAGTCTTCACACATATTATTATTTACACAAAAACCAGCAAGTAGAAGAAAATATGAGGGATAAATTAACAATATGTCACTAATAAATCTGACATATAGTCTTAAGGAGACTGGCCTATGTGCAATGACTAAAAGTGACGTAATGGTAAAACAGCACCTAGGTTCCAGGTACAGCGTGTGAAATCTGCTCCATCTAATGATACTGAGCATAAAAGAAGAGAAGGTGCTTCTATGTGATGCTCTCTCATTTAGTCATTTAATTTAAAAAACAACTAGTTTTATATCATTTAGGAAAGTAATAATCTCATTGACTTTCCACTTTGTTACTGACATCAGACATAGCCTCAGACAAGACACAAGATCTGAGAGAATCATCTTCATTAACCAGTAAGAAACAAATAGGAGGAGGGAGGAAGGAGAAAATGAAGAAAACACACAGATTCCCTACACATAAGCATTATTAAATATTTATTAGTATTTTCCACCAATAAGTTGAGTGTAGTGTCTCTTACTAATACCAGTATGCTCAGTGCATGTCCATGAAGCTTACTCCCTGGACTCAGGTGCCCAGGTGTTCTCTAGAGCATGGTTTATCCAACTGCTAATGGGAACTCGATCACAGGGGCATCATGTTAACACGCAGGGTACGATTTAGGAGGTCTGGGCTGTCAGGAGATGCCGATGCTGCTGACCCAGAGACCACACTGTGAGTAGCACTGCTTCAGGCAATCTATATTAGCTTCGCTGAAGGTCTTAACAGTACCTTTCTTTCCCACAATAAATTATAATAAAGAAGTTAAATAGTTTTCTTAAGCTTCTAATGAGGACTTATATCCTCCAAGAATTAGATCCCACTCAAAGCAGATATTATCACTGACTGATGCCAAATGAAACTATGCTGTAATAAGGCTGCAGCCCGGCAATATCTTCATGTTGGCAATTAAACAGAATAAAAGGTTGTTTCATAACAGACTCTTTAAACAAAAATGACGAAATTATGGAACTGAAAGCTATGTACCTTCACTCTTCCAGTCTGTGGCTCTATCAAAAGCACAAGCAAGTACAATTTTTCAAATGAGTTTTAACAAGCAGTTGTCTTGTTTTCCAAGTGAAACCCCTGAACCCTCCGTATAGTCAAAATCCGAATATGTGAAAAAGACAAATGGGAAAGATGATCCCTTTCTCAGACACCATCCATGTGTAAGGATGCTAGGAACCCTGTAAGGACCTCTAAGGAAACCCTCTGGTATGGAAACAACTTTTCCAGGAAAAATATCCTGTTGCCTTAAACCAAACTTGAGACTGTGGCCTCACATACAAAACAAACCACAAAATGCGTCTTTGCTCGTCAGTACTGGTTTTCAGCTCAATTAGCTCTGTCCCTTCCAGTTCACTGACCACATGCACAACAGTGATTTTGTTTAAATATCACATGTCTGATGTCACGCTCCTGCCCAATAAAACCTTCAGTGCTTTCTACAGTTTTAGGAAACAGCACATTTTTATTAACTTGACATTCAAGATTTGGAATTAAGCATGTATTCTAATTTGCTCTGTGACACACATCTCTTGACTACCCTGTTCTGTTTTCTTCAACTCCAAAGTAAGTACATACAATTAGGTTGAAAGAGATTTAGAAGAAACTAGTTGAATAAGATAAGGTTTTGGTCAAAAGAATTACTTGGTAAAAAATGAATCTTAAGAGTCACTTTTTTCTCACCAACTAGTTATTATGAAGTATCACTTCAAGAAGTCTTTGAAGAGGAGTTTTATAATCTCTTTAGACTTTTTATTCAGCATATTTTTTCTGGTTCTAAAGAATTTTATATTTTTTTATTTCTTTGATTTCAGTTTTATTAAAATATTGCTTCCCCTATACATATTAGTCATTTTAGGTTATTTTATAAATCAATATGTATGTTATATGCAAAAGTTATAAAGTATAAATTAATGGAAATATAAAAATAAAAATTTTAAAATATTAATGCATTATCAGAGTAGGTACAATAGGTTGAAAAAAATTTGTGAAAGATAGAGGGAAAGGTTGGGTCACATGATCCTTCCAAATAACATAACCTTTTCTTTATTTTTTTTATTCTTTGGTTTATTGATTCCATTCAATTACTATCATTGTGAAATTATAACAGTATAAAAAATCATGGTTCTATCAAAAGTATAAGCACATTGGCAAATAAAAGAATATTAAAAGGTTATAAAGCAATTCCTACAAGTCAACCATAACCTACATCTACTTTTATATACTTCCAAACTATTTCTACACATATATACATGAATTTACGAAATAGAGGGTTGCTCTGTCCCAGGCACTGTGTTAAATACTTATATAACCTCATACACCTCACAACTTCAAGGGGTCAGTATTAGCCCCATTTTTCATATGAAACCACTGAGGTTTAAAGATGTTGCAAATTATCCCACTGTGTTGTTATATCATAATTTATTTAGCCAATTCTCTACTCTTAGAAAGTCATATTTTAAAAAAATTATCAATACAAACAACTCAGAGTAAGAATAACTGTCCCCAAAATAGTTTAAATAAAAAATTAGCAAGAACAAAATAAAAAACCAGTCCCTGGATCAATGCGCACATCTCTACCTTCTTAGCCTTTCGCTGTCCCACACAATAGTACAGTTTTAATATTACACTCTGTCTGCTAAACACCTGGTCTTCTTACTTAGTTCCCACAACAATACTGTAAAGCAGATACATTATCCCCATTGCACAGAGAAGAAAGTAAAAACTATGGGTCAGTGAGGTTAAGTAACATGTCCAAGGTCACAGGGCTAGAATATACTGCACTCAGAACATAAGCTCAGGTTTGTCTCACTGCACAGCTCTTAGCCAGCATGTCAGTTTGCATCTCACCCTAGAGCAGTCTCCAAATAACAGAAACACAGCAAGCCTCAGCAGAGTGGCACTCTGCCTCATTCATTTTCAACCCCTGATCCCTCTGATGCCCCTACCAAAATAATGTGAGTCCTCTAAACACTAAGGAAACCTATCATCTATAAATGTTGTTTGACCTTAGTTATCTTTATCTTTTTTATGTTTGTCCCATCCATAGGCTCAGTCAATATTCAAGTGGCCATGAAGATCAGGAAATAATTAAATGAACTGTTATTGTTAGAATGTTTTGATCATAAAATTGCAGACCAAGACCTTTTTCATGCCTTTAATAATTTTATTTTCTAAGTAAAGGCATTGCTATGAGGTAATTTCACTAATAAAATTTATTTTCCTATTAAATGTTTGTTACTCATTAAGTAGTAACTACTTTAAACCTTGTATTTAAAAAAAAAAACTTATAATTATTTTTGTCAAAAATAAATTTTCCACAACCTTTAGTCGGTATTTTTTTCTTTCTCTTTACTTATAAGCAAACTGCAAAGTAGCTTCTGGAGGTTCTTTAAAAATATAATGAGTTTTGCCCAGCCAGTGTGGGTCAGTGGACTGAGCATAGTACCATGGACTGAGAGGTCCTGGTTCTATTCCCGGTCAGGACACATGCCCAGGTTGCAGGCTCGATCCCCAGTAGGGGTCATGCAGAAGGCAGCCAATCAATGTTTCTCTCTCTCTCTACCTTCCTCTCTCTCTAAAAAAAATCAATAAAAAACATATTTAAATAATATATATAATGAGTTTTTATTTTTAGATTATTTTATTTATTAATTTTTGTTTTTGTTTATTCAATTTACCCAGGTGACACTGGTTAATGAGTTTGTACAAGTTTCAAGCGTACAATTCTGTAATACATCATCTGTGCATTGCATTGTGATTGGTAACCTTCATACTGTTGTCTGTGGCTATGAGTTTGTTTAACAAGAGTTTTTAAGGATAGACCTATTTATTATTTTGTTTTGTTATTTTATTTTAAAAGTGCATGGCAGCAGAGCTTGAGTCTGGCGCCTTAGACCACTCGTCCATGCTGACACCCTCAGAAGTGCATGGCAAAATATATAATAGGAAAAGTTTTATTATTTTATTTTATTTTGGGAAATTTCAAACACATACAAATTTAAGAAGAAAACATAGTTTAATTAACCTTCATTTAGCCATCACCTAGCTTCAACCAGTCATATCAACAATTGGTTAACTTTTTTTACATCTGTATCCCAACCCACTTTTTCTTAAGCAAGCATATTTTAACAATTACCTATGATTCATTTATATTTTTGCAAATGATAAATATGTGAACTATTTATGCCTGTTTTTCCCTATTTTCCCCTTCCCTGACTTTTATTGGATCAAAATTTTCAGTTACTTTTCATGTTTTATCTATTATGCATTACATTTCTATTCTTTCAGTAATTGCTCCAAAAATATATCCTTTTAAGAGAAACTAACAAAGCCAAAAATTAAGCACTGTCCTGGTTCTGAATACAAGGTCCTTAAAAAGATTTGACTCCTGTATCCTAATCCAGATGATACTGTTGTCTAATATTTTAGTTTCACTTTATTACCTTCAGGGAGTTATTATTTTTAATGTACACAGTCAATATTTATTTTATATTTGCAACTTGTTGCTTCTTACTGTTTTCTATTCTTTCCCTCTGGGTACAATAATTCTCTTTCAGAGTACGGCTTTGGTCATTCTTTCAGCGATGATCTGCCAGTGGTTTATTCTCACATTTTTACTGATCAGAAAATGCCTTTACTTCACATTCACTTCTGAATGATAGCTTAACTAGGTTTAGACTTCTAGGATGCCTGGTTTTCTTCCTTTTAAATTTGAAAATATATAATAATGTTGTGCTCTGCACTGTGGCAGTCTCACTTGAGAATTATTTGGGGCTTGCTTCTAACAACAGTTGCAAGTGTGTCCATGGTACAGAAAGAAATTTCACAGTAAATTCCTATAGTTTTGAGTATATGTAGCTGAATAATGTCAGACTATACAGTTTTATACAGCGCAGCCTGTTCTGTTGTTTGGTCCGTTGGTTGCTTCTGCTTTGGTGTGCATGCTTTTTTTAATTGAGTGTATTGGGGTGACATTGGTTAACAGAACCATACAGGCTGCAAGTGTGCAACTCAACAAAACATCATCCACACACTGCAGCGTGCGCCCACCGCACAAAGTAGTCTTTTTTTTTCTTTTTTGCTCAATCCCTCCACCCTCCCAGCCCCCCAAACCCCACCCCCTGACAGCTGTCAGACTGCTATCAATGAGTCGATTTCTTAAAGATGACACTTCAACTACCAAAGTTCCAACTTTGCTTTCCCACTTTTCTCTTCTAGAAAGTGGCCATAACTCCTCACCACAGAAAAGTCCACACCAGTGATCCTATACTGGCATGGCCACCAGAAGGCCCCACCCCACTGGCCTCATCTGACCTGAAACCATGAGGCTACGACATTCTGACAGTTTCCCATAAGCACTCTGGCTTCAATTTCTCACTTCTGGCATGTGGAGATTTATCTTCTTTCCTTATGAACTTAGGGATATTTTTTATCAGCTTTTTGAGATGTAACTGACATATTACCTTTGCACAGTTTGATATGTACACATGTGTGTCTATGTGTCTGTGTATAGTGGTATCTCATTGTCTGGTTATTTTTTTAGTTTTTAAAAATACGATTGACATATAATAAGCAGCACAGATTTAGAGTGTACAATTTAACGTCTTGACATATGCACATATCCATGCAAACATCATCACAATCAAATAATGAACATGTATGTCCATCATCCACAAAATATCATCTTTCCGCTTTGTCATAACTCCCTCCAGTGCTTCCCAACAACCCCTACGCAATCATTCCCTAATCTGTTTTCAGTTATTTTAGGTTCGTTTGAATGCTGCACAATTTTATATAAGTTTAGTGATATGGTATGTATTCTTTTCTGTCTGGATTCTTTCACTCAGTATAGTTATTTTGAGATTCATAGTTGAGTTATTTTGAGATTCATTAAATAATTCAAGAGTTCATTTCTTTTTATTGTTTAGTACTATGATATACTATATATCATATGATATGCTACAATTTGTTTATCTAGGCACCTGCTGATGAATATTTGGGTTGTTTCCAATTTTTGCTTATTAGCAGTAAAGCTGTTATGAACTAATCTTTGTATGCTTTTTTATGCTTAGGAAATACCTAGGACTGGAATGACTGTATTATGGGGTGTTTTCTTACTGTTGAGCTTATATATCTGGACATAAAGCAGATACTTTCTCAGTTTACAGAGAGTCTTTTCATTCTCCTAAGAGTATCTTTGGAAGAATAAAAGTTTTAAATCTTAATAAAGTACAACTTACCATTTTTTTTCTTTTGGGTATCACACTGTTGGTATCATATTTAAGAAATATTTGCCTGACCAGTCAGTGTGGCTTAGTGGATTGAGCGACATCCCATGGACTGAGAGGTCACAGTTCAATTTCCGGTCAGGGCACATGGCCAGGTAGCAGGCTCGATCTCCAGTAGGGGGCGTGCAGGAGGCAGCCAATCGATGTTGATGTTTCTATCTCTCACTCCCTTCCTCTTTCTCTAAAAAATCAATAAAAACATATTTTTAGAAAAGAAATACTTGCCTAACCCAAGGTCACAAATATTTTCATCTTATAAATTTATATTTTAGGTTTTTTATTTAAGTATATAATTAATTTTTTGCATATGTGTACATAATTGAATTGTTAATTTGTTGAAAAGACTATCAGTTCTTCACTGAATTTCCCTCGCATTACCAAAAATCGGTTGTCTATATATGTACAGATTTATTTCTGGACTCTATTCTGTTCCACTGATCCATTTGTCTATCTTAATTCTAATACCATGTAGTGATTCTAGCCATAAAGGTGTGGAAATCAGAAAATGTGAACTATTGAATTTGGTTCTTTTTCAAAGTGTTTTTTTTTGCGATTTTATACCTTTATATTTCCATATGAACTTTGGAATCAGCTTGCCAATTCCTAACAAAATGACTTCAAAAATTTTTATAGGGATTGTGTTAGATCTATATATTAAATTGGGAAGAACTGGTATTTTAACAATATTGGGTCTTCCAAACCATGAATAAGGTATAGTGTTCCATCTGTATTTATTAATTTCTCTAAACAATACTTTGTAGTTTTCAGTTTACAGATCATGTACATCTTTTGTTAGATCTGTCCCTAAGAATTTCATATTTTCAAAGAAAGTATTGTTTATTTTTATGTCAATATCCAAAAATGCTCTTGAATTTTTTTATATTGATTTTGTATCATGTAATGGTATGAGCTCAATAATTCTGGTAGCTTTTTAAACTTTCATTGAATATCCTATGTTGATAAGCATGTTAATTTAAATAAATAAAAATTTACATCTTCTATTTTAATTGGATGCTTTTTCATTTTATTTGAGTTACTGCACTGCCTAAAACCTTTAGCACACAACTGAGTACAAGTGATGGTGAGAACCTACAGTCATGTCTTATTCTTGATATTAGTGTAAAAACATTTAACACTATTAAGTATGATGTTAGCTGTATGTTTTTTTGTCTGTTTGAAGATGTTTCCTTTTCTTCCTATTTTGGTGAGAGGTTTTTTATTTTGTTATTTTTTTAATTCAGGAGTGGGACATGAGTTTTGTCAGGTAATTTGGATGATTCTATTGAGATGATCATACATTTTCTTTCTGTTAGTTTGCTGATACTGTAAATTATATTGACTTTGCAATGTTAAAACAACTTTCCATTCCTGGGATACAATTCCATTGGTTATATGGCATTCTCCATTTTATACTGTTTTACCTTTCTATAATTTTGCTTAAAATTTGTTATTCTATTTCATGAAGGATAGTAGCTTATCCCACTGTAATTTTGCTTTCTTTAAATACTTTTGTTATGTTTTGCTATTAGGGTAATTCTGGTCTTATTGAATGAATAGAGTCTTGAAATGTCTGTGTAGAACTGGTATTATTTTGTTCTAAAGTGTTTGGTAAAATTCACCTCTGAAGCCACCTTGGCTTGAAGTTTTCCTGTGATAATTAATTTTTAATAGACACAGTACTATTCAAGTTATCTGTTTTTTTATAAACATTGGTTGTTTATGTCATTCAAATATTGTCTATTCCATCTAATTTGACAAGTCCTTTGGCATTAAGTTGTTCACATTTTCTTATTGTCTTATTGTTCTTATCTGTAGACTGTCTAGTTTGCTTCTTCATTCCAGATATTGATCATTTTCTCTCAGTCTCTCTCTCATTTTCTCACCCTTCTTCCCTCCCTCCCTCTCCCTCTCTCTCTCTCCTCTGATTTGTCTGGCTAGAAGTTTATTAAATTTAGTGATAGTCTCAATAACCATTTTGGGGGTATCATTGATTTACTCAATTCTTTTTTGTTTTCTATTGCATTGATACTGGCTATAGTTTTCATTATTTCCTTTCTTACTCTTTGTTCATTTATATCTTCAGATGGATACTGAGGTCATTAATTTTAGAACTTAGTTCTATATATTTTCTTGTTTTTATTGCTTTCCATTTTATAGCAGCATTCCACAAATGTTGACATCTTGCATTTTCACTTTTTAGTTAAAAATTATTTCTAATTTGTTCCCACTTTTTCTTTCACATATGAGTTATTTAGAAGTATGTTATTTGATTTCCTCATAGTTGGAGATTTTCAAGGTGTCTAATTCAATTTATTCCAACTTATTTTTAATTTAATTCCACTAGACTGAAAGAATGTACTTTATATCATCTTACTTCTTTTGTACTTATTGAGAATTTTTTTCCAGATGTGGTCTATCTTATAATGTGCATTCTCTTCTTATTAGGTGAAGCGCTCTACGAATGTCAACTAAGTCAAGTTGGTTATGGTTTTATTCAAGTTTCCTATACCCTTGCTGATTTTGTCTCTTTGTTCTTTCAATTACTGAGGAAGGATAGTAAAATCTCCAACAATGACTGTGAATTTATTTTTTACTTGTTGCCATTCTATTGTTGCTGCTGTATGTATTTTGAAGCTTTGTTATTAGGAGTGTAAACTTTAGGATTGTTATCTTTGTGAACTGAACTCTTTCTTTCTTTCTTTAAATATGGAATGCTTCATGAATTATCGTATCATCCTTGCACAGGGGCCGTGCTAATCTTCTCTGTATCGTTACAATTTTAGTATATGTGCTGCTGAAGCGAGCACGTGAACTGACCACTTTATAAGATGACTCCTTTTACCTCTATAATACTGTCTGTTCTAAAATCTATTTTATTTAATAATAACAGGTCTACTCCAGCTTTATTTTTACTAGTGTTAATGCAGTACTTTTCCCAACCTTTTGCTGTTTACTCATTTCTCTGTTTATGATCATAGTTTGATTCTTGTAGAAGCATGCAGTTGGGTCTTGCTTTTTTCCCAGTCTGATAAAGTCTAATTTTTAACTGGGGTTAATGTGGTTATTGATATGGTTAGGTTTGAGTTTATCATCTAACTATTTGTTTTCTTTTTGTTCTTGTGTTTTGTTTTCTGTGTCTTGTTTTTCTGCCTTCTTTTGCATTAGTTGAAGTTTTTATAATTCCAATGTATTTCCTTTATTGACTTATTAGTTATTATTCAATTATTTCAGCGGTTGCTTTAAGATTATAGTACTTATCAGTCTACTTTTAAGTGATATTATACTCCTCATACAGTATAAACACCTTAAAATGGGATACTTTTATTTTCTTCCTCCCAGACTATTTTGTTTCATATATTTTACCTATTCATATGTTATGACTCCATTTTATATTGCTATTACTTTTGTTTAAACAGTCAATTATCTTTGAAGAGATTTTGTTTTTTTGGGGGGATATGCCCTAGCGGGAACCGAACCCGGGACTCTCTGGTCCGCAGGCCGACGCTCCAACTGCTGAGCCAAACCGGCCAGGGCATGAAGAGATTTTTTTAATCTTGTATAATTTACCCATGTAGTTACTTTGTATAGTTATTTTCTTTTTCAATCCTCACCCAAGATATTTTTCCATTTATTTTCAGATAGAGTGAGAGGGATGGAGGGAGGGAGGGAGGGAGGGGGAGGAGGGAGAGAGAAACATTGATGTGAGAGAGACACGTCGATTGGTTGCCTCCCACCTAACCCTGACCAAGGCCGGGACCAAACTGCAACTGAAGTAAGTGCCCATGACCAAAATTGAACCTATGACTCTTTAGTCTGCGGGCTGATACTCTAACCATTGAGCAAAACTGTCCAGGGCTTGTCTGGTTATTTTCCTTCCTTTGGGTAGATATGTATTTTCACCTGTGATCATTTTTATACTATCTGGAGAATGTCCTTTAACATTTTTTGTAATGAGAATCTGCTGGTGATGAATTCTTTCAGCTTTTGAATTCCAAAATAGTCTTCATTTCACATCTGTTTATGAAAGATATTTTAGCTGGATATAAATTTCTAGGTTCCTACTCCCTGCATTGTCTTTGGAATATCTGTCAGGGCAGTATATTGGGGCAATCATAGGACTTATCTCATTTGTGTCCTATAGTTCAGAGATCACTCTACTTCTTTCATTCATGTCCAATGTATTGAAAAACATTGTCTTATATGTTTTGTCCATTTTTGGCTACCTTAGGTTGGAGAATAAATCTGGTCTCTGTTATTCCATCTTTGCTGAAAGTGAAAATTTCAACTATGCATATATATATATATATATATATATATATATATATATATCAGGTATTTTACTTATCATAGTGTATTTTAACATGTTAAGTACAGAGTTAAATATAAACTATCCATTTTAACATGAAGCCTTAACTATTTAAGAAAATAACAAACATGCAGTCTGTGCATAATGTCATTATCTCTGCTAGTGCTAGGTATAAGCTGTTATTTCAGTTTTCATGGACAATGCATCAGATCTACCTACATAACATTCCCAGTCATGTTACTGTTCTTAAAATAATTTAAAATCAACTGTTAGGCAAGTTCCTTTGCTAACACACTTCTCTTTCTCTTTGTTTTCTTAATATATTCTTGACTGCATTGTTATGAACCATCTTTTCACTTCCGTTGCTACCTATGATTTCTCCTCTGTGAAACATGACATTTCTTAGGTTTATAGATGACTACCATCATAGCCTTTGCAGTCTAATCTCAACACACTCAAGTCTTACTCTATTGACAAAAATAAATAAATAAATAAACAAAACAGGAACATTCAATGGATATTAATAATGTCAAGATTTATATTTTTGGTCTAACTTACACTATTTTCCAATTAAAAGGCAGAACATTATCTTCATGAAAGAACAAGCAATCTGGTAAAGATTTTAGGCAAGAAGAAATTTATTTAATCTTAATCCAGCCTGTAGAAAGGCATTTCCTTTTCTTTTATGTGGCCTAAATTAAGTAAAAACATCATACTCTAAATAGAGAAATCATGGAACAAACCTCTTGCTATTGTGCGCTGATGTTAATACAGAAGAGAGACTTCATGACTGGAAGGCATCCATGATATTAAACAGGCCATTGGGCTGTGAAGTGCTGAGAGTGGTCATGCCGAGCAACAGGCCACAGGAATGCAAATCATCCACAAAGCCAAGAGTGGAGCTAGCAGGTGGCCTTGCCCATTCATCTAATGTCAACACACTGTTCAGCTCAGGCCCCTTTAACATCTTGGAAGGCCTTCTATGACTTTTAATTAAGTAGAATATAGGCCATATAGTGCTCCTTCAGACCAGAAAACCACAGTCAAAAAAAGAGGTATCTTCTATACACTGAGGGTCACTCTCATTATATAAATAAATAAGGGCATTTGACTTAGATTGTGTGGTGGTTTTAGTATCACAGATTTTTCCACATATTATTTCAGCATTTCATGGAATCAATTTCTTTAGCCTTTTCATAACTGACCAACATTTTCATGAGGAAAGAAATGTGTTCTTTTAGTTCTCTTATGATGAACATTTTATACTTTTGAAATTTTTCTACTTTAAGGATTTTTAGAATAACCATAACACATCTTTTCAAAATGAGTTTATAGAAAATTAATCTATAGCAGTGGAAAGTGTCAGGGTATGGAATTAAATAATTTTCTGAGGCCTGAATATGAAGCCAAAATCATTTGTAACTGTAATTCTGCCTGAAAGTGTATATACGCATGCACACATCACCCACACACATATTGAATATATCAGGTCATGTAGAACAAGTCACTGTAAAAACTACTTCAACCACCACTCTTTAAAAGCCCATTACCAATTATATTGCTTAAAGATACTCAGCATGTCTTTTTTTTTTTTTTTTTTTTTTTTATCCTCACCCGAGGACATTTTTCCATTTTTTGTTCAGATAGAATGGCAGGGAGAGAGAGGAAGAGAGAGAGAGAGAGAGAGAAACATCCACGTGAAAGAGACACATCGAGTGGCTGCCTCCCGCACGACCAACCAGGGCCGGGGACAAATCGCAACCCAGGTACATGCCCTTAGCGGGAACCGAACCCGGGTCTCTCTGGACCGCAGGCCGATGCTCTAACCGCTGAGCCAAACCGGCCAGGGCTCAGCATGTCTTTTTTAAAAAATTTTTTTCTTTATTGATTTTTAGAGAGAGATAGAAACATCGATGAGAGAGAACATTGATTGGCCGCCTCCTGCATGCCCCCCACTGGGGATCGGGCCCACAACCTGGGCATGTGCCCTGGTGGGAATTGAACCAGCGACCTCTTGGTGCACGGGTTGCACTCAACCACTGAGCCACACCGGCTGGGCTCTCATCATGTATTTTTAATATCTAAATTACAAAGGCCAACCAGGATAGTAAGGGTTTAAAACTTCATTACAATGATCTTATTATTTCATTAGGTTAGTATTTTCTTCCTTTGGGTGTTTTTAAAAGGCAGTGTGTTGCTTTCAGAGGCAAAAATGCTCAATGATTTTGTGGGAAAATATGTTTTTGTTGTTGCTGTTGTTGGAAATAGGTTAAGCTTCCCTACACAGTCACTGGTTAATATAAATTCTAAATTGTTAACCAATGGTAAAATTTTTACTAAAAGTCTAGCAAAGTATTAGGAGAACCATTACTGAAGAACTTGAAATCAGGTTCTACCTTTTATATCCATATTCATATATCTGTGTCTAATACATAATAGGTGCTCAATGTGTGCTTGTTAAATAAATGAAGAAAAGAAGGGATGAGGATGTGGAAACATTTTTGATAAATTATAAACCTAGATAATAATATAATACAAAAATGCCACATACCCACATAATCAAATGTAAAGCAGTACACAAAGAAAGATGGAATTCCCTCCATTCAAAGTCCAAACATTTGAAAAACTCCAACATTCTTCAAAATCAAGTTCTTCCTAGATTTGCACTAAAATCCCATTGTTCTTTCTGGTTAATTTAGCCTTCTAGTCCTATGTTTTCAACTTTTAAGTGCATTAGACACACCTGTAGATCTTCAAAATCCTCCTGGTAGAGCCCCATTTCACACCCACTGATTCAGATTATCCCAGTAAGGTCCCTGGTACATATATGATATATGAAAATATTATAGAATATTTTCATGCCCAGTAAATACTGATAAGCATTGCTTTAGTCATATTAAACTACTTTTCTTTCAACATACATTTTCTTAACTCCACACAATTGTTTATGCTCTTTCTTCATTCTTCCTCAACTGCTCTTTTCCTCTTCTATTTCTAATCAACGCTGAAAGATTCCAAGTTCTACATCCCTCTCTCCAACACTCAAGTCCTGGAAAAAAAGTAATTGTTCTTTGCCCTCTCCCAAATCACTTCATTTATGATTAGAGGTTATGTTACTCCAGAACACTCTGCAGCACATTAAATTTGCTTCCAAGCCCTCCATTGCCAGGAGATCCCAACAAAAACCATTACTAGGGAACTGCTGAGGTTATAAAAGATTTGTAGGGATTTAGACTGGACAGAAAAGGGCCATGTTGTTTTCACTGAGACCATCCTGGCCTTCAGGACCATTCAATGGCTCTTCTCCTTCCACACTAAGATGAAGTCTTGAGCTAACTACAGCTGACTGTCCAGTGTCTCCAGGCACAGTGCACAGCTATCCTCACAATGCCCTGAGAAGGAGGAACCCAGGTCTTACCCTCCTGGATTAAGTACCTTCCATTTAATCAATTCCTAGAATGAGTTTCTCAATGGGCTTCAACCTCCAAGATTCAATCTCATTAGGGATTATTATCATAAAGTTCCAAGAAACACAAGACGTTTTTATTTCCTATCCTGTTAACAAGGAGTATAGAATTCAGAACACAGGTTTATATATACACTTTTGGTCTGTTTCAAGGAGGCACATGTACCTTTCATGCTTTTCTGTGTCCATAGCAACAAAAATAAACCACAAAATAATCTCGCTCCACATTATCCCACCAAAGAATTTTTAACCAGTTACAGAGATGTCATTTTTTTTCTCTAGAATGTGAAGGATCTTGTTACAAGATTCACAGCTCATTCATTTAAAAAATACAAAATTAAATAACTATTCTAAATGTGCTAATACTGTACATGTAATGTACACTGTGCTAAATGCTGGTGATAACAGAGAAAAAGCAACCTGTAAATCCTGACCCTCATGATACATATAATCTGAGGAAGATTCATGCAGGTAAACGCAATTACAGTGTGGTGTTCTAAATGCTCTACTGAGAAGTACAGGAGGCCATGGGTGTGCGGGAAAATAGCATCTAATCAAGAAGTTTTCACCTTTAAAACACAGTGTCTGTAGGTAATTAGTGCTTAATAATATTTCTTTTATAAAATGTATAATTTTTCAAAGGCTTAAATTAAAAATTTATAATTGTTCACTATTACCCACTCCTCAAGGTGCATAAAGTACTGTGAGGGAGATACTTTAAAAATTAGGAAGAAGCTAGAAAGATCTTTTTCCCCCTGCCACCATGGAATTCCACTTTGCTTTGAGAATTAATACTTATCTTCAGAAAAGGCGAGTGTCTATGATTATTTGCTAGACTATAGGCGATAAACAGTACCCAAAAATCATATTGTGACATCAGAACTATGTCCAGGTCTCCTGGGGAGACGTAGAAGGACAAAGGACTGCATGCCCAGCACCATTCAGGAGGACTTAGGTTTTTATTAACCAAGCACATGGAACTTGGGAATCATTAATCTCTAGGTTGATTGGTTCAGTGGTGGGATGATCCTAAATCCTATAGATAGAATGTGGGATGTCCTAAAAGGCAGTGATATTTGCAGGAGAGAGGTTAGAAGAAAAGCAACAGTAGGTAGGGTTGGGCAGGGGGTTAGCAATGGAGAAAGCTGACTTTAAAAAAATGGGTGTTGGTGACCCCAAAAGTAGATTCATTATGGGGAAATGTAATTTAACAATACAGTTAAATTCTCCTTTCTTTTCTTCTTCTTCTATATTTTGATTCTCTGTAAGCACCATCAAATTTTGAGAAAAACCTGATAAAATTATAGGTTGAATGGTAGTGATATGAAGGGACAAGACAGCAAGCTGAAGGCACTATTCCCCACAATAAATTCTCTGCTGGATTTCCTGGGATAGTATCTTTTTAGGTTACTGGGTCTGAAAACTCCAGGGAGTGACCAGTAATAATGTGAAAAGTTTTTTACCGTATATCTGAAAGCAGCATGGATGGGCCTATGAGACTGAATGGTGGCTTCACACTACACAACTCAGGAGAGATATGAATTAGCACTCTCTCAACCCCCATCCCTCCTAATATGCACTAAAAGGAAGAGAGAGAGGCAGATGATTGGTCACTCTAACTTACCTTAAGCAAAAGTTCCTTTTCTGTCTTTGTTTCCTAATTAGAAACATAAGAATACCTTTGCCAACTGCAATAGATTGACATGGAGAGGAAATAAATCAGAAAAAGGAGTATAAAAGATCCATTAAAGTAAAACACAGGCACTGTACACAGACTAGATTATTCTCGTGATATCTAGCAATGATTAGGATCATGTTTAAAATTTTAAATTCAAGGGCCTAAAATCAAATAGGCTTAATGAGAACGTGTTGGTCTGTTAAGAACTGGAAGAATGCCATACATGTTGATGTGATTACTAATAAATAACAAAGAAAATGTATGAAAGTTAGTAAAAAATACTGTAGAATAAATGGGTATTTATGAATTTATAGTTTCATGAAAAATATGTTCCAATGCTCAAATGTGTATGCTTTAAAATGTTTATATTCAAGAATATTATATGCTAAACAACCCTTTTTGATGCATCTCTGCTTGTCTTTCATATGTACTGGTACAAAAGATTCTGTTTAACTCCTACATTAGCCGTGACTGGTAGGTCATGTAGTTCTGAAAGAGGATATTCATTAAGGGTATTAAAGAATATGTATAAGAGACTCTGTTTTGAGTAAGTGTGGTAATAAATATCCACAAATTTATATTATAAAAATAAAGTTTCTATTTTAGAATCCAATATTTCTTCAGAAATATTTTCTACCTAATTATTTGAAAGTACTGGTAGGATTTCTTTACTTCCATTCACTGAAAGTTGGAACCTACATCATTTTATTTACTGGTTTATATTAATACTGCTCAGACAGAATAAGAAGGTTGGCACTCAACTACATTTTTAACTTCATATTTCATTTTGTGTGTTGAAAATTTATTATACTATCCAAAAGCGCTAACAAAAATGTCTCCACCAAGCTAACTAGAAGAGAATAGAGAAAATCTGACTCCAGCTTTTATTTTTTAATTATTTTAAACTTATTTTATTGAATATATTACAGATATGCCCCCTTTTTCCCCCATTGACCCCCTCTTCCCCAATCCTGCCCCCTCCTGCCTTCCCCAAACCATTGTTGGTGTCCATTGGTTATGCATATATGCATAGGAGTTCTTTTGTCTATCTCTTCCTGCCCTCCCTCCCCACTTCCCTTGGAGGTTCATCAGTCTAACAACCAGTTTGTACTTCTTAATTCCTTCATCTCCTTCACCCATTCCCCCACTCCCCTCCCATTTGGCAAGCAACAAAAAGTTCTCTGTATCTATGAGTCTGTTTCTGTTCTGCTTGCTCATTTTGTTTGTAGATTCAATTGTTGATAGATATGTATTTATTGCCATTTTATTGTCCATATTTTTTTTCTTCTCCTTCAAGAAGACCCTTCAACATGTCATAAAATACTGGTTTGGTGGTGATAAACTCCTTTAGCTTTTTCTTGTCTGGGAAACTCTTGATATGTCCATCGATTCTAAATGATAGCTTTGCAGGATAGAGTAATCTTGGTTGTAGGTCGCTACTTTTCATCACTTTGACTATCTCTTGCCACTCCTTTCTGGATTGCAAAGTTTCTTTTGAGAAATTGGCCGACAGTCTTATGGGAGCTCCTTTGTAGGTAATGAACCGCCTTTCTCTTGCTGGTTTTAAGATTCTCTCTTTGTCTTTAACCTTTGGCATTTTGATGATGATGTGTCTTAGTGTGGACCTCTTTGGGTTCATCTTGTTTGGGACTCTCTGTGCTTCCTGGACTTGTATGTCCGTTTCTTTCACAAAATTAGGGAAGTTTCCTGTCATTATTTTTTCAAATAGGTTTTCAATTTCTTGCTCTCTCCTCCTTCTGGCACCCCTATGATGGGAATGTTGGCAGGCCTAGAGTTGTCCCAGAGACTCCTTACACTGTACTCATCTTTTTTGGATTCTTTTTTCTTTTTGCTGTTCTGATTGGGTGTTTTTTGCTTCCTTATATTCCAAATCAATGGTTTGCTTCTTGGCTTCACCTACTCTACTATTGACTCCCTATAAATTATTTATTTCAGTTAGTGCATCTTTCATTTCTGACTGGTCATTTTTTATGTTTTCATGTTTTCACTAAGTTCCTGGGGTTCTCCTTAAGTTCCTTGAAGGTCTCACTAAGTTCCCTGAGCATCCTTATAACCAGTGTTTTGAACTCTGCATCTGATTGATTGCTTATCTCCATTTTCTTTAGCTCTTTTTCTGTAATTTTGTTCTGTTCTTTCACTTGGGACATGTTTCTTTGTCTCCTCACTTTGGCTGCTTCCCTGTGTTTGTTTCTATGTATTAAGTAAAGTTACTATGTCTCCTAGGCTTCGTAGAGTGGCCTTTTGTTGCAGGTGTCCTGTAGGGGCTAGTGGCACAGCCTCCCTGATCACCCCACCTGGGCCCTCGAGGTGCAACCCTAGTGTGGACGGTACATCCTTCTGTTGTAATTGAGTCTTGGTTGCTGTTGGCCCAGTAATAGGAGGGATTTACTCAGGCTGATCAGCTGCAAGTACTGGCTGTGTCCACTGACCACTGGCCTCTGACTCCCTTGGAGGATCAGAGGTGTAGGGGCCCAACACACAGAACCAGACTTACTTCAGCAGGGCTCTGGTTCCCACTGAGTCCACTCATTGAGTGTGTCACTTGTGGAGGTGGTTGGGTGGTGGTGCTTCCATGTGGTCTGAAGCTGTCCGCTGGGTGTGGTGGCTTTGGGGCAAGGTCAGCCCCTGCCTGTGTTCTGCCCGGAGCCACCCAGCTCAAGCTACAAAGTGATTTGCAGTCAGCTGCTTCTTGTGCTGGGTTTGGAGGTGCCCAGGAAAACCCAAGCTGTGAACCAAGGCTAGCTGCTTCTTGTGCCAGGCCTGTGGCCACTTAACGAGAGGTATGGGGCTTGCTGAGACCAGATGCTACTTATTTGAGAGATTTTAGGAAACTCTGAAGCAGGATCCAAGACAGGCCAATCCTATGGTAAAGCCACTGGAAACAGCTTGGGTGGGCCCGAAGGTTGGGTGGGGCAGGGCCTCAGGGAATCACCAAGGCAGGGCAAACAGTGTGAGCCAGGTTGCTGGAGTCCCAGATATGATGTCCCTCTGCTGCCCCAGGGAAGGGCTCACCCAAGGAACAAAGGCCTCCCACAGCAAACCTGTCCAGGAGAAAGCTGCCCCTCCAGTTCTTGCTCCAATGTCAAATAATTCAGTTCTTCCCCGTATAGCTCTGGTGCCTTTTAAGCTTCCTCCCACCAGCTGGAGCCTGGAGGGTGTGAGTCCTAGTAACTCCATGTGCAGGCCCTTTAAGAGGAGCTGCCTGGGGCTCCAGAAACCTCAGCCTCCCTCAGCCTCAGTTCCCACTGGTTTTTACAGCCAAAAGTGACGGGGACTTCTCTTCTTGGCACTGGAACCCTGAGCTGGGAGCCTGGTGTGGTATGGGGACCCCTCAACATCTCAGAGAGGACCTTCACAGCCAAGGTATCCTCCTGATTTTTATCCACCGCATGTGGGACCAGCCCATCCGTGACTCCTCCCCTCCTACCGGTCTCAATGTGGCTTCTTCTTTAATTTTGTAGTGTAGGACTTCCGTTCAGCTCTACGTCAGGCAGTTCTGAATGATGGTTGTTTTATAGTTTAGTTGTAATTTTGATGTGGTTGTAGGAGGAGGCGATACTGCATTTACCTTCGCCACCGTCTTGACCGGAAGTCTGACTCCAGCTTTTAAAGAAAGGTATTATCTTCTGGTTTGTGTATAGTTTTTAATGGATGACTCAGCTTCGGGGAGGGAAAGGCCGTCTTTCCAATGTGCTCTCCCATCCCTGTCGTCTCTCCAGTATTTTGTCTGAATCTTAAGACTGAGGGACTTAGGTCATCTTAATGTAATGAAGAAGCAAGCCTGTGGCCAGATAGACCCTCTGAATCCGTGCTGGTTTCTGCTACAGATTCACAGGTCTGATCTAGTCCTTGGACAATGACCACTTACATACATTAGAATGCACTACAGAGAGTGAGCTATTTTTAGAATTAAGTCATGATCAGAGAAGAGGGGCTGTGATTGAGTAAATGTCACACTTGCTTTTCACAGGAACAAGAACAGGATATGCACAAGAAGCAAAAGTTTGTCAGTGTTCCTTGCATACACACACACATTGACAGGTGTGGTAGTTAGGGAAGGTAGATCCTCTGCTGATTACTTTTATTTCCTTAGTGAAACAGAAAGTAAGATCATCAGCTGGTAGTTTGGAGGAAAAATAAGATGTCAATGGTTTGAAGAACTGGAATGTGGACTACAACAAAAAGAGCAAGTTGAGGTTGTTGGTCGTTGATTTATTGGGAAATTAGTTAAAATGGTTGCATTTTTTTCCCCATTACGTTGAGTCATGTAGCAAACAGTCTAGAGTTAATTCCAATCAGGATCGAATTTTTGTTGAATATGCAACAAATAGAATAAGAGGGTTAAGAGAGTTTAGGACATATTCTATGAATTTATTGTCTTGATGGGATTTATTTTCTGGGTAAGGAGGGAAATCAGGATGTGAGGGAGATTGAAAGATAATGGGGGTTGGTGGATAGAAAGGACTGGAAGGAAGAAGACCTGTTGAAGTAGTAGAGGGAGTGGGCTAGAAAGCTGAAGAGGAGAGCATATTTGAAATTAGATTTATGACGATACAATAATACTGTCTAAATGCAGCAATGGGTGTTGGTGACTGTGGCAAGTGGAAAGGAAAAAAAAGATAATCTGACTACATGTGAATCTGAAGTTATATATCAAAAATATCACAAAATTATAATTATAGATATTATAGATGTCCCCCCTTTTTCCCCATTGACCCCCTCCTTCCCACTCCCACCACCCTCCTGCTTTCCCCACACTATTGTCTGTGTCCACTGGTTGTGCATATATGCATATAAGTTCTTTGGTTTATCTCTTCATTCCTCCCACCCCCCCGTCCCTCTGAGGTTTGTTAGTCTGTTCCCTACTTCCATGACTGTGGATCTCTTTTGGTTGACAGCTTACTTTGTTCATGATGTTCCACAAATAAGTGAGATCATGTGGTACTTGTCTTGCTCTGACTGCTTTATTTCACTTAGCATAATACTCTCCAGGTCCCTCCATGTCGTCTCAAAGGGTAAGAGATCTTTCTTATAGCTGCATAGTATTCCCTTGTGTAAATGTACCACAGCTTTTTTATCCACTCATCTACTGATGGGCACTTGGGCTGTTGAATATTTCTTTTAAATAAATAAGGAAAAGAAAAACATCCCAATATAAAACTGGCAAATACAGGCTTAGGCAATTCTCAAAATAAGATGTGAAAATTAATAATAAACATATGCAGAGCTAGTCAAACCAAGTAAAACATCTGTCAGATTGGCAAAAATATTTGTAAATAATAACACCCAATGTTAGCAGATTTATAGTAATAAAAACATTCTCATACAATGCTGGTGAAAGTTTAAATCAGAATATTCTCAAAGTCACTTTGGCAATTATTTTTAAGATCCTCAAAGATGTGCACATCCTTTGACTCACTAATCCTGTAACTAGGAATCTGTAGTAGGACACAATCAGAAATGTGCATTTCTGATCATTTTCATTTTGGCATTTATTTAGCAAAAAAATTGAAACATTTTAAATGTTAGAAACACCTTTCAAGAAATGGTTATATAAAGGTGATACACAAAAACAATGGGCAATCTTTGAACATCATTTTCAAATGAAATATATAACAAGGAAACTTTCATTAAAAAGTGCTAAATAGCCCTGGCCCGTTTGGCTCAGCGGTTAGAACGTTGGCCTGTGGACCGAAGGGTCATGGGTTTGATACTGGTCAAGAGCACATACCTAGGTTGCAGGTTTGATCCCCGGCCCCAGCTGAGGTCCTATGGGAGGCAACCAATTGATGTGTCTCTCTCACATGGATGTCTCTCTCTATCTCTCCCTTCCTCCCTCCCTTCCACTCTATCTAAAAAAATCAGTGGAAAAATATCCTTGGATGAATATGAACAATAACAAAAAAAGTGCTAAATAACAAAAAGCAGGCTACAAAACTATACATACCCAGTTTGCGCCTCAAATATTTATGTATGCTTGTTGTGTATGTATATGTAAGTAAGTGTGTGTGTGTGTGTGTGTGTGTGTGTGTGTGTGTGTGTGTGTGTGTGTATTAAGAGGGGTGATTATGTACATAATTACATACATAAAGCATGGAAGGGAAACTGTTAGTAGTGCTTATCTTTAGATGTTGAATGACTTAAACATACTTTTTAATATTACTCATGATCCACTTCATAAGGGAATGCTCAGCCACAGTTTGAGAGAAGTTAACACAGAAGAAGAAAGGATGAGATACAAAGTTAGAACAAGGGAACCTTGACTTCATTTGGCTGTCTGGATCCAGTAGTACATAAATCCATCTCCCTGTTGTCTTTCCCACAGTTTTGTTGAATATACACATATGTACTCATACTTTGTTTTTTGTTTGTTTTCTTTTGTTTTTCCTTATGTAGATTTAACTGGGTTTTTACTCATTTGAATCACAGTAGTAAAAGAATATTATATAACCACTATTATGAATTAGACAGCAATAAATTCTCCATACACAAATCTTGGTCCTAATTTCTCCTTTTTTCCTTATAATAGATTCCTAGAAAAGACAGAGTGTATCAAAATATTAACTGGCTGCTGTTGCAGTTAAAGGAACTATGACATAGAGAGTTATCCAGAAAGATCAGCCAGTCATATAGGCCGGGTTTGAAAGGGTGATCATATAAGGATATGTTCACCATTTTTAGGTTGTGGCCATCAGTTTTGAAATTCAAAAGAAACTGGACTTTCATAAGTGAACACAAGGTTCAGAGAGAATAACATCAACTCTAGTAGGAATTCTAATTTGTGGAATCAGAATTATTACCTTCATGCCCAATAAAATATTCATGGCATTTGATCAGTGTAACTCTCTCTGTAGGGGAGCCAAATCCTTCCACCTTCCAGGGCAACTTGGCAATGTCCTACTGGCATGTAGTCAGTAGACCAGTGATGCAGCTGAACATCACACACTGCACAAGATAGCCGCCCCTCCATGCAAAAGAATTATTAAGCCCCAAATGTCCACAGTGCCAAGAATGAAAAACCCTGCAGCAGAGGCATACACTAGCCCAGAGACTCAGGAAATTTATCCAATGGATCATCTTTCTTCTTTCATAGGAAGTAGTGGAAGTACATTAATACATCTTTTACCTTTATAGCCCCTATTTCTAGCCTGCATGCTGACCATTTATCATCCCTTCATTGAGAAGCCTCCAAACAGGCTACAACACAGTTAATTAGATTTCAACTTTCTTCGTTCCAAACGCATTCCATTCCTGTCTCCTTAGCATTATGACCAAGTTAACTTATATGAGAGTTTTAAGGTGTGGCCTTTTCATTTTTTTAGAAATTGCCAAATTGGTTGTATCAGCTTACATCCCTCCAACAGAATTTTACTCCATATCCTAACAAATAGTTGGCATTTCCAGACTTTATTTACCCACCTAGATATAACGTGGTATTTCATTACTGTTTTCATAAGCATTTTTCTAATTTCTAAGGCCACTGAGAATCTAGTTTATTGACCCTTTTGGTTTTGTATTTTACAATTTGCCTATGATATTCTTCAATCAGTTTTTTTTTTTGTTACCTTTATTTTTGTGGCGTTTCTTACTGACTTACAAGAATCTTTATATTTCTTTTATCTGTTTCACTTGTTGTGATATAATTCAATAACATGACAGCAATATTTATGATTAAAGAGACATTTCAGATGAACTTTAATCTGAGAAAAATATATACTTAAAGTGTTAGCTCCAAAATATGCTACCCCTAATAGTGTACTAATTTCATAGAAGCAGAGATAGCCACTGTGTCTTATGTTTGAATGTCTTTTTCACTTTTGATAAAGTTCAAATTATTATATTATTTCTAGTTTTATATATATATAACTTAAGGTACCTTAATATATTATTTACCTTTGAATTTCCTTCAATATCCAGATTTTCTGTAACTTCATCAATTATTATTTATACTTATGCCATTTAAAGGACTCATAAATGTTTCACTAATGATTTATGAATAGACTATGATGTAATTTGCTGGTGGTTATCTTTGCTATGAGAAAACCACAATAGAGATTTATTTTATAGAGAGCTGAATGGCATCTCTGTCTTTTGCTTATTCAACAAATATTTATTGCATTCCCATTGGGTGGCAAGTGGCATTTTAGGTAGAGAGAATACAGTAGGATACAAAATAAACTTAATTCCTGACCTTACAGAGCTAACATTGTAGAGAGGAGAACAGACAATAAATAAGGTAAATGTGTAAAATATGTTAGCTAGTGATAAGTGCCTAGGACAAAGTTGAAGTCCAAAAAGTGAGTATCTGTGGGAGGTGAGGGAGGGAAGTATGATTTTTCATAAAATAGCCACACACACACACACACACACACACAAATCCTCACTGAAGTGACTCTCAGAGAGAGATTGAAGAACAGCATTTCAATTAAAGGCAGAACAAGAACAAAGCCATTCAAGCATGAGGCTTTAGCCACGAGGCTTGGATGGCTGGACAGAAAGGATCTAGTGAGAGAGGCATAGGAGATAAGGGGAGAAGGATAATGGAGGAGCTAGAGTTGGAATTTGGCCTTTACTCTCAGTAGGATGGGAAAGTTTGTAGTAGAGACTTCAGTTTTAAAGGGATCATTCTAGCTTCTATCTTGGGGAAAATCTGCCAGGAGACATTGGCATAAAGAAGATCAGTTACTATGCAGCTGTAAGAAAGAAAGAAAGATCTCTTACCCTTTGAGACAATATGGAGGGACCTGGAAAGTATTATCCTAAGCAAAACAAGCTAAGCAGAGAAAGACAAGTATCACATGATCTCACTTATTTATAGAATATAATGAACTAAACAAACTGATGAACAAAATAGACCCAGAGTCATAGAAATAGGGTACAGACTGACAATCCTCAGAACAGGAGGGGAGGGAAGGGATAAACCACAGAACTTATAGGCATGTATGCATAACTGATAGACATAGACAACAAAGCTCGGGACGGGGTGGGGGATGGGGAGGAGGGTGTCAATGGGGGGGAAAGGAGAAACATCTGTAACAAAAATAAATAAATAAATAAATACATAAATAAATACATAAATAAATAAATAAATAAATATCAGTTAAAAGATGGACTTGTCTACACTTTTCTCTCCTCCTACTACTTTTTAAACCCACTCCAGTCAAGTATTTGCCTTCACCCTTTTTCTCTTATTATCAGTAATAATGACCTCTACATAGGTAAACTCAGTAACATATTCTAGGTCCTCATCTTATTTGACCTCTAAGGACCATTTGATTGACGTCCTTGATACACTTTTTTCACTTGGCTTCCAAGATATCACAGTGTCTCTGTATACCTCCTAACTTACTATTCCTTTTAAGCTTCCTTTGCTGGTTTCACTCACACCTCCAGGCATGTAAGGTGTAGAAACCCAGGGCTCATTCTTCCTCTTCTCTTCTCCATCTAACTGATGCCCTCGATGATCTCCTTCAGTCCCCTGGCTATAAAATACCATGTAAATGCTGACAGTTTCAAATTTTTTATTTCTACTGAGAGTTTGCTATTGAATTCAAACCTCATATATCTTATTATCTGTAACATTCATCCTCAGACCTGTTCTATCTGCAGCCTTCTTCATGTCAGTCAATTCCATTCTTCCAGTTGCTTAGGATAAAAACCTTGAAATCTAAAATTAGGGCTAGAAAAACTAGGCTAGAGATATCAATGTTAGGGTTATCAGCATATACATAACTTTCAGGGAATTTCCCTAAAAATTATGTTCTGGTTTATCTTAACAAGGTACAAGAGGTCCCTTTTGTTTGGTAAAAGTCATGCTATAATACAAATTAAACTGAAGAATACTGAAATGGATGTGTAAATAGGCACAAAACTGAATCCCTCCATAGTAGTCAGGAAGTCACTTGAACCTCTACCAGATAGAGTTTATTTGGATGTCCAAAGACAAGAATTATTTTGCATCACTGCTAGTTACAATTTACAGAGTTGTGAAATACTCAAAATTCAGATAAAGGCACTGAGCACTCCCAGAATCAGAATTAAAGAACCCAGAAAGGGTGCTATGAGCAACCCAGTTTTTCACTGGAACTAGTCAAAAAACAACTGGCTTACTTCAAATTTCCTTACTAAGGTAAGTATTTATATTAGCTATCTGTCACATAAGAGAAAAAGAATTGAAAAACTGAAGAGTAATAACATAGAAAAGGGAAATTATTTTTTCACTAATTCAAACATATTTAGATATTTAAAAGAAAAGAGATGTTAAATACAATAAACAAATTCTAGTAACAGACATTTTCAATGATTTTACTTAAAAATTAAATAAAATGTTATGTTTTTAGTCCCCAAGGATATATTCAAATTTTCTATTTTGTTATCATAATACTTCAATCAGTTATAATAACTCTAGAATTACTATATTCTATTAGAAAACTATTATTCTCTCTGTAATAAATTAGCATTTGAAAATAACCACCTTGAAAAGCATCAAGTAAATACTCTTATTTAAACTTATATATGTGTGGTATAATAAAGAATTTCTCATTTTGTCCCTGGTTCCTAGCTTAGAGTTTCCAAAAAACTTGGATTTTCCTGAGTAGAAGTTGTCTGAGTAGAAGTATCTTTGTTATGCTAATTAGGTGACCCAAGGCAGGCCACTAGATAGCTTCAGGACCACATGACTGGAACATTGGACTACCCTAAACTCTTGCAAGGGAGCTGTAGTTTGAGTTTGTCACATAGTTAATGATTTAATCAACAATGACCACATAATAAAAACTCTGAACAACAAACTCAGTGGTGCTTATGGGCTGGTGAACACATTGATGTGCAGGGAGGGTGACACGCCTACATTCCTCAAAGAGGGCACTAAAGCTCTGGACTCCTGACCCTACCCCAGACATTATGTGTCTCTTCCATTCGGCTGTTCCTGAGCTGTATTTTTAATAATAAAATTGTAATCACAAATATAATGCTTTGGGTGAGTTCTGTTAGTCATTCTAGCAAATTATCAAACCTAAGTGGGAATTGTGGGAACCTGACTTTTAGCAGATTGATAAAAAATGCAGGTGGTTCTGAGACTTGCAGATAGCACCTGAAGTGGGGGCTGGGGTCAGTCTCATGAAGAACTTTGCCCTTAACCTGGGTAGTCAGTGTCAGAGAATCGGTGTCACAGCAGACTAGGTAAATAATGATCAGTATAGAATAATATTTGTCAGCAATAATGGGGAAATACTATGCTTAAATGAAACACCTAAGGGGTGACCAGATTTGTTACTGAGTCTGTCCATGGGATATTCAATTATCAGCTCAATTCAATTAAAATAAATCAATTTATAAAATAAATTAAATTTTTCTATGAGTATTGAGATCTAGTTGCATAAAAATTACAGTAACTTTTACCAAAGTAACTTTTCCAGAGGATTTCCTTTCCCACCCACATAAATATACAAAGAAGAAGCTTCTGGACCAGTTCTTCCTACTGCAAAGTAGAAATATGGCAGGTATCCAATGTATGTGAATAGTGTAAGTGGTAAGCCTAGATGATGTAGGAACAAAACCTACTTTTTAGTCATCATATTTCACTGCTTACACATCTTTCTGGCATCAGCACATCTTGATTTCATTTAACCAATTTTTTTAGCCATCTACAAAATAAAAATGTAAGGCTTTTACAAAGAAATATTGGGAAAAATAAATCCAGATATAAACAGTACGTCTACAGGATTGTTATAGCAGCTCCAATTATAATGAAAGCAATGTTTTAAGCTTTCTTGCATTATGAACATAATGCTCCCAGTATTTCAGAAGCAAGGGGTCTATTTATAATGGTCTTGGCCTCACTATGCCAAATCCTTAGCATGTGAACAGAAGCCAGAAAAATCAAGGATCCAAATTAAACCATGTAGAATGCCAATGCTAGTTTCTTTTCCATTTCCTTAAGCATAAGACTAAGAATTTAGAAAGTCCAGCTAAAAATATGCTTAAACTTGAGTCTTAAAATGTGCGAAATATAAAAGAAGCATTTGATCTCTACTTCTTGATTCAAATCTATATAAAGCAGCACTGAAATTATTGGAGACTGATTTTATGGCAAAGAGGAAGCATTAGAAAAAAATTAAACTACATCAAGGAATTAAATCACAGTAGACTTCACCTCTTTCTTGCAGGACACAATAGAGAAAGATTACTGGTTTCAAAAGAAGAAGCTGCTATTACATGAAAAGATCTAAGGATAAAACTTCCAGAAAACAAAGTACTGTGATTATACCTGGTATCTGTAAATCTCAGGTGGTGAAGGAAACAAAATGGATGGATGGCTGATGACAATTACTAGAAAATTGTGCTCTGTTATTGAGTAAAATTTGCTCACTATGAACTTTCATTTCCAGGTAAGTCATAATGAGAGTATTGGTTTTCATACCCACATGGTATTAGGCCATTTTACAAACTGAAACACTCAAACTCTGGAATGAGAGCTATTTTTTCTGTTTTCCATTTCAACTACCGAGTGAGTACCAAACCATCCCAACTGTGTGTTCATTATTATGCAGGTTAAAAGCCATGAAGTTTTGAACATTTCCAACATAAAAACAGTACTAAAAGTTTCCTTAGCCTGGATATTTCCAAAATATCATCTAATCCAAAACTGAATTCTAAATTCACTAGTTCCGTATCTTCAATTTGGAAACAATAAAGTAATAAGCATTCTGTTTAGTAGATACTGGCTTCATTCTTATAATTCTAGGGATACGTCGATGTACCACTTTCTCCCACTCAGTGGTTACAGACATAATAAAATGTAACACCCAGTCACCTAATGATGATCCTGATTATCCATATCCAACAGCAGGGAGACCCTAGACACAAAGGAAATGTCTCCTTCAGTGTACTTTACCACTTCAGAATCCCTCATGTCGCCAGGATCCCCTCCTCACCGAGAACTTCTCAGGATTATTTATGACTTTTAGGACAGCTTCCAAAAAGGGCAATGCTTAACAAAAAGACATAAATTATATTAGTGGTATTTCAAGTATTCCACATTGCTTGTTCAGCTTCCCCATGAAGCTGTTCCTGCCTCTGTGAAATGATGGAGAGTACAAATCGGTTTCTCCTCTACAATCATGAAACTGATTTGATTTAAAAATATTTAGGGCTGATTATTTTAATCCCAAAATATTTCTGTAACACAAAAATGCTATCTTTTGGTGGATGGCATTCATTCTTGATGGAAGCCTTCTTTTTAAAGCTAGAACATTATTAATTCCTTCTTCAACTTGTCTGTTCTCTATCTCCCTTGCCCTTGATATATTCCTTTCTATAATCCCATCCTAGTACTAACACTTAATCAAAATCTCTACTTTTCTAAGTTATTTGTGTAGTTTTCATAAATATAAAAAACCTTATGAAATTATATTAGAAGACACCAATCATTCTCATTTCTAAAATGAGAATCGCAAAGATTACTCTAGAAGCTAATATAAACAATTCACCCCAAATTCTCAGTCTTTTTTTTATTATTATAGCACTTGACTCGGTTTAGTCTCAATAAATTACAAGTCTCTCTCACAGTGACCTAACATTTTGTATCAATTTAAACAGAATTTTACTCCTGATTACTAAGGTTTTTGATCTATTAAATAGATAATCAGTTATCTTTTTAAACTTAACATTCTTTACATATTTTTGTAATACAATTCCCCATAATTCACTTATTTCTGTATAAGTAAGTAAAATTCAATTGAACACAGTGTTATTGGGTTTGTATTTTTTTGAACATCTTCAATGTGTTTAAGAACAGGAATGAGGTCTAGATTTTTTAAATAATCAAAAAGAAAGACAAGAAAAGAAGTGCTAACATAGGCTTAAAACTTTGAAATGGTTACCTGAGCAAGATGGTGGTAAAAAAAAACTCATGGAAGGAGAGACAAGCTTTTTCATGTTATAAAAGTAGTTATAGAAAGGAACTTTCTTCACACTTTTTCCAATTTTTAAAGGTCTATTTACTGTGTTTTATGTGGAATTTATGTAGTCCTACCACAAAATCAATAGCATTAGAAAAGCTATTCACTACCATGTTCAAAAGAGTTGGAAAACATAACATGTGTGGATTACCCATCTTCTTTTTAAAGAGAGGAAACATACATTGATTCTTTTGAAAAGTGCCATGATTAAAGGGCTTGTGGTGAGACCTTTCTGAAATTTAGATATAGGTTCACATTCATAACTCGTTCCGCTGGACCATTCCATATTCCCACAGTGCTGCCTCAATGTCAAACTTCAGACACTACTGTTCTGTTCAACAGCGGAGACACAGCCAAATTCACGCTTCCTATTTTGAAAGTTCTGTGTTTTTAACGACTTTGATCAATGCCTTCTACCCATTAAGTCAGCAAGAAGTATTTTACTAAGACCAGTTAAAGGAATGAGGTAAAGGCAGGCAAGGAAGGAGAGTAAGACTGGGGGGAGGTGGGGGGAGGTGATGCAAATGGAAGAAAAGAGAAAGTGCTCCCAGGATTTATGGCTTATTACAGCATAAGTATCACGGAGCAGCACATTTACATGCTGATTAGTAAGATTCCTTAAAGATGGTTTTACTCTCCTTTGACACAGCTTAAGTTAACATGACCTTTTTATTTTCTTTTTATGGCCAATTCTTAGGATGCTCTGCTTGTCTGAACTTTGCCTTTATGCTTTATCCCAAGTATAAAAGCATTTCTCTAACAAGTGTTCAATTTAAACTCATGAGTGCACATCTGCTTCGGGATAATTTTTAGTAGGTAGATAAGTTTGTACCTAGACCTTTTCTTCCTAAAAAGTTTGATAGTATGCTTCATATTTTCTGACAATTAGAAAACTGTTCACATATTTCAGAAACGTAGATGAACCTGGGTCAGGAGAAAGTATGAATCAGTTGCACAGCATCAAGTTTGGGGATATCCATTTGAAAAGTACTTAACACATTTCTGAAAGAAAATGCTGACAGTTATTTGAGAGCATTTCCTAAATTGCCTAGAACCACTGCCAATCATGGTCTGATGACTCTTTTTGATCCAGAAGACCTGTGGTATTAAAAACCTTTCATTTTACCTATCTTTAAATTATATATGCCATTTTTATATAATAAAAATTAAATAGTGAAAAATATGTTAAGTATTTTTTGTGTAATGCCTGGGAATTCATTTAATTTTAAAATATATATAATGTGCCTTGACCAGGTAGCTCAGTTGGTTGGAATGTCATTCCATACACCAAAAGGTTGCAGGTTCGATCCCTGGTTGGGGTGTGTGCAGGAGGCAACTGATCGATGTTTTTCTCTCACATCAATCTCTCTCTCTCTCTCTCTCTCTCTCTCTCTCACACACACACACACACACACACACACACACACACACACACACTTCCTCTCTCTCTAAAATCAATAAAAACATATGCTGAGGTAAGGATTTTAAAAAATAATAAAATAAAATATATACAATGGGATCAAATTTTGTCATGTTTTCTTTTGCTTTGATGTTTTTGGAGGAGTGCAGTGTTTAATAGATTTTGCCATTATAGACCTAGGAAAGGAAGATTAGACCAGGGTTAAATGTAATAATGTATAGGATATGCAAAATATCTAATATAGTTCCCTGCATATCACAGGCTCTCAATGAAAATAATTTAAAACACTTGGTTTCTATTATGTACCTCTCTACAAATTTTCATGTATAATCTTTACACTAAGAGGTAAATGGGGATATCATTACCCCCATATTACGGATGGAAAACTAAAGCACAGAGAAGTTAGGCAGCTTGCCAGAGGAAAAACAGCTGGTAGATGGCAGAGGGTGCTTTGAATCCAGCAATCTGGAACAATGAATACAATGGATTAAAAGGGTGGGTTTGCCAACTGCAGAAAGTGACTGGGGCATGGTGCCAGATGAGTCTGAAGAGGTGGGAAGAGAGCAGATTACAGGGGCTCATTCGGCATTTGGAGTTTTCTCTTTACCCTAAGGACTATGGGAAGTCATTGAGAGGTGTTTTTTTTTTTTTAGCAGGAAAGTACATGAACAGATATGCCAGATTATTACTTGACTGCAGTGTGGAAAATAGATATCAAGAGGCAAAGTGGATTTATCCAACAACCAGTTAGGAGGTGTTTACAGTGTCTAGGCAGGAGATGTTATGTTGGTATGGGAAGGTGGTTAGGCAGATAAAGAGATGCTTTGGGGAGGCATTTCATATACTTTTTTCTAACTAACATTCCCTCCCGTTAACTAAATTTCATTATCTGCTGAGGCCACTTCAAGCAACTGAACATGGCAGTATAAACTAATTCAATAAGGTTCAAAATTCAGCATAAATGCTGCTTTCTCCAAGTTTTCCTTGAACAATGATTCTGGGTTAGATGCTAAATGCTCCAATTATCACCTCTCATAGCATTTTAAAAATTGCATCTTGTAATCTTCTTTTCCTGTTCTGACCCCTCTGTGGAACCGGAGCTCTTTGAGGGCTCTGTGCCATTGGTGGGGGATCCCCAGGGCCTGATGCAGTGTCCATCTGCTTCATGGGTTCTGAATGGAAAAGGGCAGTGTAGCCACATCCTACAAGAGTAGTTAATTAGTTTAAGTAAATCTGTGCCCGGAAAAATCTGTGCCATATATGCGTTTGGGTAAGGGAATTTGTGGGGCATGGGTGTGCGTGTGTGTGGCGGGAGCAGGGGAGATAGGATGTCCTTGCTTCTTTAGGAAGTCACCTCACGCTACTAACAAATCATTCCGGTTTCATGGTGAGCGCTGTTTTTGTCTCATGCAGTCTCACTTCTCTCTAAATCAATCATCCCCTGTTGTCATCACACCCACAAACACTTTTCTCAAGCAAAATATTTCCACACTTTCACAAAAAATTCTACATTTCACTGGAACTTAATATTTTTTAAAATTTCATGAAGAAAAGCCCTTGAAAGAGTGATTTAAATCTGTGGGTCATAGAATGAACAATAGAGAGAAACGTGTGTCCATATATACTCATTCTATGTAAGCAATCAGAAGTATTGCATTTAAAAAAGTCACATAGTTTTCTAACTACTTGACCTGCTTCCAAAGTCAACTAGAATTGTAATTTGTTGTACAAACATTTGTTGAATTTATTGAGTGCCTGATACATGCAAATTTCTATGAGTGACACTATGAGGACTATAAAACAAAAATAAAACTTTTATTCAAAATAAAACAATGTCCCTTCCAAGTAGATAAAATTCATATGTAAGCTTATATAAAATTCTATATTCTAATGACTTGAGAAAAAAATACAGCTACCTTCACGAAATGTTCTCAATCACAAAGCAGCAATTACATCAAAACAAACAAACAAACAAGAAAACTTAAAATTCCCTGAAGGGCAGACTACATTTTCTAATCCAATATAATAAAAGAATTAAGTACTAAAATCATCATTTTTACTTTGCTGGAGACCATACTGCATAGTTTATAAAGGACTTATTTTGAATTGTAGCGGATGTAGGTTCTAACCTCATCCTTTAATTACTGTTGAGGGCTCTCAATTTCCTTATCTATAATTAAGGACAATAATACCCATCTTGAGTAGTAGGAATCAAAGGAAACAATGCATATTAAATATCTAGCATAGTGCCTAACATACAATAGCAATTAGCCAGAACTAACAGACTGTCAGGCAGATCCCAAACCAAAGCTGTCTTTGAGAATTCAGCTACGAATCTTTCAGAGTAAGAAATGTCACACATAAGTTGAATGTAGAATTTCAGGAAAATATAGAATTTCAGAAACAGGACTTGGGAGGGTGGGAATGGGAATGCATTTTTATATGAGGTTCCCCACCTGAGACTTCTTTCTTGGGTTGGAGGGTTCAAGAGAAGGAGATGGTATCCTCATTGAAGGCAGAAAGTCAGAGTATAGCACCTATTAGACCAGTGATTTTCAACCGGTGTGCTGCAAGAATTTTTAAAACATACAATACTTGACTATTTAGTCAGGGCACTGACCTCTCTTCCCTTAGACTGTCAAATAAAAAAACAGCCAGCCCAGCTGGTGTTGACTCAGTGGTTGAGTGTCGACTCATGCACCAAGAGGTCTCCAGTGTGATTCCTGGTCAGGGCACATGCCCAGGTTGTGGGCCCAATCCCCAGTGGGGGGCATGCAGGATGTGGCCAGTCGATGTTCTCTCTCATTGATATTTCTATCTTTCTCTCCCTCTCACTTCCTTTCCCTCTAAAATCAATAAAGAAAAACAATTAAGAAAAAACAGCCAACACAAACAAGAGCTGTCTGGTGTGAATGTCATCTGGTGTGATATTTATGATCTTGAACCATAAATATAGAGGTCATATAATACAGTTGCATCTTATTGGTCATGTGGCATAATAAGGTTGTGTCTGATTGGTTAATTCTTGGTACCAGAAAGCCTTATATATAAGTATAGGCACCTGATTTTTTTAAAGCCACTTTGGAACAAAAAGGGTAAGTAATTACTATTATTATTATTTTTTTGTAAATCAAAATTATACCTATTTTTGGCAGATCAGCAAAAAATATATTTTTGGTGTGATGCAAAATTTTAGTAATTAATTGATGTGTGCCATGAAATGAAAAAGGTTGAAAACCACTGTATTAGACCATATCAAATACATGTAAAGGCTAAATATCAACAGACCGATTATTTCACAAGCCAACTAATATGGATTTGCTCCATGAAACATGGAGTAAATTACAGGTATTTTGGGAAAAGTTTGGACCTATATACCCATAATCAGTGGCTGATCCACATAACATCCATAACACCCTGTGAGCTCTAGCACCTCTCTCTCTGTTTTCTTAACACCTTTTACCTGGAGAATTAAAGAGACATATGGAAAAGAGGATAATCCTCTATATGTATTTTCATAGAGTACCTACTTGGTAACATTTATAATATGTCTGAGATGCTAATAAATCTCTTGAGGCTAAACATAGCTATGATGAGAATTTAAAAAGCAGGTTTAAGAAGTAAATTTTGCATTGCAAAATATATGTTTTATTTAGTTAAGACTTGCTACTAAGTGTCTCTGTCTGGAAAAGGACCAGTATATTTCAGATCACCTGTAGTAAGTCACACCAAGAGAAATAGTGAAAGGATACTGGCCACCTAGATATATTTGTGACTGCCCATTCAAAGAAGTGTTTCCATGACCTCATGCTAATATTTGAATAAATGCTATCCACTGAAATTTAAACCACTGATTATAAATCTGGTCTTTTCAAAAATTTTACTGGCAAAAAGCAAAATGAGAAAGTTCTCACAGGACCATGCAAGCTTTTACAACAACTGAAAACCCATATTAGCAAGTGCATTTAAATCAGGTTCAACCTCTTCTGCTTAAAAGGAAAAATAAATACCAAATATATATGAATGTAATTAATGCTTTAAAAATAAACATTTAACTGTCCATTTACATGGTAGTACTTTGCAAAACAAGAAGCAAAAATGGGAGGAAAAAAAATGGCGGCAGAGTGAATGGAAGCTACACAGATGATCTCCCAGGACCAAACTGGAATTACAACTAAAATAAAGACAAATCATCAAAAAAAAGCAACAGAAAAGCAGCTGGAGAGGATCATATTACCAGGGACACTGGTAGGTCTGTGGAGGCATGAGAGGGTGGCGGGCTGGGAGCCCACAGACAGCAGCAGTCTTAGCTGTGAGCAGCGCCCTCGGGGTTAAAATCACAAGCCGGTTCCACAGCAAAGAGGGCCAGGACAGAGCATTAAATTAGCCTCAGCCATTCACCTTGGGCTCTGGCAGAGGGAGGGTGGACTGGACTGAAACTCTGTGGGTACACCCAGGATGTGGAGGGCACTCAGAGTTTTTGCTGAGACTCGGCCACATAGGACGGTGGCCAGCTTGCTCCTTCCCGGAGCTGTGGAGAGAAGCAGCAGCCCCTCCCTTGGAGATTCAACCCCACCCAAGTGAGCTGAAGAAATGTAAATTGAGGCTCATTAACAACAAGCATCTGCCCTACCCTCGGGAAATCCTCTTATGCTGAACACCTGAGGGAGTTTTTCATTCAACTGAGAACCCAAGGCTCTTCAAGTAACTGAGACTAATAGCCTCCAGGCAAAAAGCTAGAGGATAAGTGAACCTCTCCTGGGATTGCAAATCTACCCAGGAAAGTAAGACTTGACAGTGGTGTTTGACGTGGGTCCTCCCATGCTCATCCATACCCAGTAGAGGGAGCCACAAACGGCAGAACACCAACACCCACAGGGAAAATTTGGCAGGCTCCAAAACCCACTGAGATAGCCAAAATGGTGAAACAAAGAAACAAATTCCAAATGAAAGAACAAGGGAACTCTACCAAAGGTGAGATAAATGACATGCAGTTAAGCAAGTTATCAGAAGTAGAGTTCAGAGCCATGATCTTGAGGAAGCTCAACAGTATGAGTAAGGAAATCAACACCATGAGTAAAGATATAGAAACATTGAAAACCAACCAAGAACAAATGAAGAATGACATAGCAGAAGTAAAGAACACATTGGAAGGACTAACCAGCAGATTAGAGGAAGCTGAGGACCAGATCAGTGAATTAGAAGACAGGGTAGAAAAAAATCAATCAATCAGAAAACCAAAAGGAAAAAACAATTAAAAAACAGGAAGACAGCTTAAGAGAACTGTGGGACAACTGGAAATGTAATAATATTTACATCATAGTAGTCTCCAAAGAAGAAGAAAATGAGCAAGGGTTAGAAAATATATTTGAAGAAATAGTGACAGAAAACTTTCCTAACTTGGTGAAGAAAGAAGGCATTCAAGTTCAAGAAGCACAGAGAGCCCCAAGTAAGAAGAACCCAAACAGGCCCACACCAAGACACATAGTAATTAAAATGGCAAAAATTAAAGACAAAGAGAGAATCCTAAAGGCAGCAAGAGATAAGCAACAGGTTACCTACAAAGGAACCCCCATAAGGCTATCAGCTGACTTCTCAACAGAAACACTACAGGCCAGAAGGGAATAGCATGAAGTAATCAAGGTCATGAAAAACAAGGATCTGAATCCAAGACTACTCTACCTAGCAAGGCTATCATTCAAAATAGAAGGTCAAATAAAGAGCTTCCCAGACCAAAAAAAAAAAAAAAAAAAAAAAAAACAGGATAAGGGAATACATTAGCACCAAACCAGCACTGCAAGAAATGTTAAAAGGACTGCTGTAATTAGTAGAAGAAATGGGGAGACAAATATAACCACACTAAACAAAAATGGCAATAAATAAGTACATATCAATAATCACCTTAAATGTAAATGGCTTGAAAGCTCCGATAAAAAGACACAGAGTAGCTGACTGGATAAGAAAGCATGACTCATATATGTTGTTTACAAGAGACCCACCTCACAACAAAAAACTCACATAGGTTGAAAGTAAAGGGATGGAAAAAAATCTTCCAAGCAAACGGAAAGGGAAAAAAAGCAGGGGTAGCAATACTCATATCTGATAAATTCGATTTCAAAATGAAGGCCATAACTAGAGACAAAAAAGGCCACTACATAATATTGAAAGGATCTATCCACCAGGAAGATTTAACCTTGGTAAACATTTATGCACCCAGTATAGGAGCACCAAAGTATATTAAAAATCTTCTGGAGGACTTCAAAGGAGAAATCGACAGCAATACAATCATAGCAGGGGATTTCAACACCTCGCTGACATCACTGGATAGATCCTCTAGACAAAAAATTAACAAGAAAACAGAGACTCTAAATGAAGCACTAGATCAAATGGATTTAATAGATATCTACAGAGAATTACACCCCAAAACTACAAAATTCACATTCTTCTCAAATGCACAGACATTCTCAAAAGTAGACCACATGTTAGGGCACAAACTAAGTCTCTACAAGTTCAAGAAGACTGAAATCATATCAAGCATCTTCTCAGATCACAATGGCATGAGACTAGAAATTAATAGCAACAAGAACATGCAAAGACATTTGAATACATGGAGGCTAAATAGCATGTTATTGAACAATGATTGGGTTACCATGGCGATCAAAGAAGAAATTAAAAACTTCCTGGAAACCAATGAAAATGAACACACAACAACACAAAATCTGTGGGATGAGGCGAAAGCAGTTCTGAGAGGGAAGTTCATAGCACTACAGGCCCACCTCAAGAAACAAGAAAAATTTCTAATTGACTATCTAACCTCACAACTTAAAGAACTAGAAAGCAAACAAAAAGAAAACCCCAGAGCAAGTAGAAGGAAGGAAATAGTAAAGATCAGAGCAGAAATAAATGACATGGAGACCAAAAAAACAATTCAAAGGATCAATGAAACAAAGAGCTGGTTTTTTGAAAAGATAAACAAGATTGACGGACCCTTAGTTAGACTCACCAAGAAACAAAGAGAGAGAACCCAAATACACAAAATCAGAAATGAAAGAGGAGAAGTGATAACTGACACCACAGAAATACAAAGGATCGTTAACAAATACTATGAACTATTATACAGCAACAAATTGGACAATCTAAGTGAAATGGACAAATTTCTAGAAACACATAGTCTCGCAAAACTGAACTGGGAAGAGATAGAAAACTTGAACAGACCAATAACAACTAAGGAAATTGAAGATGTAATCAAGACTCTCCCAGCAAACAAAAGCCCAGGCCCGGAAGGCTTCAAGGGGGAGTTCAAAAATTCCAAGAAGAGTTCAAACATTCAATGAAGAACTAACAAACATTCAAAGAAGAACTAACACCCATTCTCCTCAAACTATTTCAAAAAATTCAAGAAGAAGGAAGACTTCCAAACTCGTTTTATGAGGCCAGCATAATTCTCTTTCCAAAACCAGAAAAAGACACTACAAAAAAAAGAAAACTACAGGTCAATATTCCTGATGAACATAGATGCCAAAATCCTGAACAAAATACTAGCAAATCGGATCCAGCAATACATCAAAAAAATTATTCACCATGACCAAGTGGGATTCATCCCAGGGATGCAAGCTGGTACTATATTCGCAAATCAATAAATGTGATACACCACATAAACAAAATGAAAGATAAAAACCACATGATCATATCAATAGATGCTGAAAAAGCATTCGACAAAATCAAGCACCCATTTCTAATAAAACCCTCAGCAATTCGGGAATAGAGGGATCATATCTTGACATAATAAAGGCCATATATGAAAGACCTACAGCCAACATTATACTCAATGGACAAAAACTAAAAGCATTTCCCTTAAGAACAGGAACAAGACAGGGATGCCTACTTTCACCACTCTTTTTTAACATAGTACAGGTAGTCTTAGCCACAGCAATCAGGCATGAAGAAAAAAATAAAGGAATCCAAATTGGAAAGGAGGAAGTGAAACTGTCATTATTCGCAGATGACATGATATTATACATAGAAAACCCTAAAGACTCGATCAAAAATCTACTAGACTTAATAAATGAATTTGGCAACGTAGCAGGATATAAAATTAATGTCAAGAAATCGATGACATTTCTATACACCAATGATGTACTCACAGAAAGAGAAACTAAAAACACAATCCCATTTACCATCGCGGCAAAAAAATTAAGATACCTAGGAATAAACTTAACCAAAGAAGTAAAGGACCTATTTGCAGAAAACTACAGGACATTGAAAAAAGAAACAGAGGAAGATATAAAAAAGTGAAAACACATACCTTGTTCATGGATTGGAAGAATTAACATCAGTAAAATGTCCATACTACCTAAAGCAATCTATAGATTCTATGCAATCCCCATCAAAATACCAACGACATATTTCACTGAACTAGAACAAATACTGCAAAAGTTCATATGGAACCAAAAAAGACTCCATATAGCCACAGCAATATTGAAAAAGAATAACAAAGTAGGAGGGATCACAATACCGGATATCAGGTTATACTACAAAGCCATTATAATCAAAATAGCCTGGTACTGGTACAAGAACAGGTATATAGATCAATGGAACAGAACACAGAACCCAGAAACTGACGCAAAACATTATGCTCAATTAATATTCGGCAAAGGTGGCAAGAGCATACAATGGAGTAAAGACAGCCTCTTCAATAAATGGTGTTGAGAAAATTGGACAGCTACATGCAAAAAAATGAAACTAGACCATCAACTTACACCATACACAAGAATAAACTCAAAATGGATAAAAGACTTAAATGTGACTCATGAATCCATAAAACTCCTAGAAGAAAATGTAGGCAACAAAATTTCAGACATCATACACAGCAGAATTTTCACTGATACATCACCTAAGGCAACAGAAACAAAGGAAAAAATGATCACATGGGACTACATCAAACTCAAAATCTTCTGCACAACAAAAGAAACAACCATCAAAATGGAAAGGCAACCCACTGTATGGGAGAGCATAATTGCCAATGATACATCAGATAAGGGGTTAGTTTCCAAAATTATATAGAGTACTCATACAACTCAACAAAAGGAAGACAAAGAATCCAATTTAAAAATGGGCAGAGGAGCTAAATAGACACCTCTCCAAACAGGACATACAAATGGCCAAGAGACATATGAAGAAATGCTCAAAATAACTAATCATTAGAGAGATGCAAATTAAAACAACAATGAAGTATCACCTCACACCTGTCAGAATGGCCACCATCAACAAAGCATCAAACAACAAGTGCTGGCGAGGGTGTGGAGAAAAGAGTACTCTAGTACACTGTTGGTGGGAATGCAAACTGGTGCAGCCACTGTGGAAAACACTATGGTGTTACCTCAAAAAATTAAAAATTGAATTGCCATTTAACCCAGTGATCCCACTTCTAGGAATATACCCTAAGAAGCCTGAAACACCAATCAGAAAGAATATATGTACCCCCGTGTTCATAGCAGCACTATTTGTAATAGCTAAGATCTAGAAACAGCCCAAGTGTCCATCAGTAGACTTCCTGATGAAAAAATAATATTAAACACTTACATTTTTAAGACTTCTCATGATAAAAAAAAACTGCGGTACATGTACACAATGGAGTACTATGCAGCTGTTAAGAGAAAGATCTCTTATCCTTTGAGATGACATAGAGGGACCTGGAAAGTATTACCTTAAATGAAACAAGCCAAGCAGAGAAAGACAAATATCACATGATCTCACTTATTTGTGGAATATAATGAACATAACAGTCTGAGGAACAGGGTAGTCCCAGAGACGTGGAAGTAGGGTACAGACTGACAATCCTCAGAAGAGGGGGTGAGGGGGAGGGAAGAGATAAACCACAGAACTTACATTCATGTACGTATAACCAATGGACATGGACAACAAAGCTGGGGTCGGGGCAGGGAGGGGTGGGGAGGAGGGTGTCAATGGGGAAAAAGGAGAAACATCTGTAACAAAAATAAATAAATTTTAAAAATTATTTTTTAAAAAAAGCAAAAATGCCTGAAAGTAGCTAGAAGTCCTTGTAACACTAAATCTCAACCCTTCTTGGAGCAGAAGTTATGGCTGAAATGGTGAACCTAGATAGAGAATTAACTGTGTGGCCATCTTTCTTTGCTCCCTACCTGTTCATCAACAAATGACATTTTAGTTCAATAATAAAACTAGCAATATTGAAAAACTAGTAAGAGAGAAGAGGACTTTAGATTAGTTTTGTAATTCTAATAATATTAAATAGTTAAAAACTCTAGCCAGTAATAATTCTGGGAAATACCCACTCTATGGATTGTTACTTTGAACATATTACATACATCAAGGTTAATGCTGACCTTGGGAGTATTTTATTTCAAAGGAGAATCTATAATTAGAGATACAGCTTTTATGAGAAATACGATTGCCCTTATTTCTAGGATGGTTAAATGTAGATATTTTAAATATACACTTAAGAATATATTCACTATTTTGTAAATGGAATTTTTAAATAATATGGAATAAAACACTGGGGAAAACAAATCATCTGGTTTCTCAGGCATGACAAATTAAAATATGAATACATTAATACAATTTATTAAAGTGAAAAAAATCCCTTTTAAGTATGGTATGTATCCAAATCCTTATGTCTTTTTCATTGTTTATATAGGCTCCAAAATTCCCATCAAATTTAACAGGAATTTGATAAATACATATAAAGAATGTACTCTTAAAATTTAATTATTTCTCACTTAGTCATTCCCCTTCATGATGGTCTGGCTTGATATCAGAGAACAATGAAAATGTAGAGTACATTTCACAAACTGACTGCAAAGAATAATATGCTTCCTGATGAAAAAATAATATTGAACACATACATTTTTAAGACTTCTCATGAATATACAAGTAGAATTACACTGTCTTCACCTTAGGACGTTTTTTAAAGTAAATATTTTCAATGTGAAGTTATTTTAATGAGAAGAGGGTCAAAAAATGTTTTGAATGATAGCAAGGATTTATATTTACACGCTTTCTTTTAAAAGTGTGACATAGTATCTGTAGATTTTCCCAACATTTGGGGTCAGAATGTGAGGACAGGCGAAGGGGCAAAGATGATTCAAAACCAGTAGATTAATTTACTTTTAGCCAATTATAATTAATATCACATCAAGACTGTTTACATTTTTGCTGTCATCCATATGCATTAGCACCAGGTTAATGTTCAAGTCATGGACCAAATGATTGCTAGCATAAATCTCCACTGTTGTTAGATAGCAAAGTCCATTGCCCTATCCTTACTTCCTGGGAATAACCTTTGATCTCCAGATCAACAGTAAAATAATTACTGACTTTTGCCAAACCGGGATTAGTTATTTCGGTTCTGAGTAGCTGCACAGCTGGAAACAGATGTGCAGGTCTCCTGCACAGATCCTAAAGGATCTTCCCCAAGGGTTTATATCATGCTTGTCATTCGTTTATCAGAGGCCAAAATGTTTCTCTTTTGTAAACGTGTGTAAAATATTCTCAGAATTTCAAACAATAACAAATCAGGGCTGAATGTGGCCAAAATGTAAAAAGGAAATCTCCCATCTGTCCAAATCAAATAGTTGTATTATCAAAAAATGAAGGCTAAAAACAACAGCAACAACAACAACACACACACACACACACACACACACACACACACACAATTTTAATATAGATTTTCAATAGTTTGTCCAAGGAGAGATACTCTATATAGGGAGAATGCCAAAAGTTTAAGCAAGAAGGAAATAGAATGGAAAAAATTTTAATATATTTAAAAATGTTTTAACAGCCCTGGCCAGTGTGTCTCAGTTGGTTGGAGTATCGGCCTGTACACCAGAAGGTGGTGGGTTTGATTTTAGATCAGGGCACATACCCAGGTTGTGGGTTTGATTCCCAGTTGGGCATGTGTGGGAGGCAACCAATAAAGGTTTGTCTCTCACACTGATGTTCCTCTCTCTCTCTCAAATCAATTTTTAAAATGTGTTAACACATGAAGTTAATTTTTATTATTAAATATTTTTCTTTCCCTTCTTATGCATCAGTATTGTTAATATTCTTCTTCGGGAAAATTATCTATATAAATATAATATCCCATGAAAAATTTTACACTTAGCTCTGGCTTGGTGGTTCAGTTGGTTGGAGCATCATCCAATGCCCCAAAAGGTTGCAGGTTGGATTCACAGTCAGGGTACATATCTAGGTTGTGATTAAATTCCTGGTCAGGGCACATACAGGAGGCAACCAATAGATGTTTCTTTCTCACATTGATGTTTCTCTCTCTCTTTCTCTCTAAAAATCAATAAAAACACATCCTAGGGTAAGAATAAAAAAAAAATTATACTTATTGTTGATACCTTTAAATGTCATTCGTTCAGAGAAGAGTATTCATTCACTTATTCAACAAATATTATTTAGTCTATTATGTGCTAGGCCCAGTTCTAGGCATTGAGAATATGAGTGTGAACAAGACAGAACATAACTCTACAGGCTCAAATGGAATTACAAATTCTACTGAAAAGAGACAGGCGGTAAACAAATAAAGTTAATTTCAAGTAGTGATTGATGCTAGGATAGCAAAACCCAGTGACATGACAACTGAGAGTGACTGGGGTGTGTGGGCAGCCTGCTTTAGATGAGGTACCTGAAATTGATGTAGGACTTAATGATGAGAAAGAATTAATCAAGGGAAAACCAGGACTAAATCTGTCTAGGTAGAATGAATGCATGAGTTCTGGGTGGGAATACGCTTGGCGAACTGAAGGAATGCAGGGAAAGCCAGCATATCTGGAGCAGGGGAGCTCAGGGAACTTGGCAGGCACTAATTTTCACTGGGCCTCGGAGGCTGTGGTAAGGAGAACTGACTTTATTTTACACATATTTTGGGGTTTTTCTAAGCATATTTTGAATCTTTTCCTCTAAGGAGCACTGATATCATGGAAAAGCTAGGTCTCTCTCTCTCTCTCTCTCTCTCTCTCTCTCTCTCACTTAAAATAAAATAATGAATAAGAAAAAAATAATTAGGAGGATTGTACTAACATTTAAAAAATTAATTGAACAGACTCTTCTTGTTTTGAAAAAAGAAATATGTAATCCAGCCAATTTTTCCCCCCTATCTCCTTAGGCTATTGTCAAACACAGGTCATAGGGAAATTTCAGGTTAGATTTCACAACTGTCAAAAACCTCTTGGGGCTGATTTTTGGCTCCTGGACTGTCTGATTTGACAGAACTGACATTACTCGGGTATCACACAGACACAGACTAAATAAATTTGCAGTATTTCAGGAACTCTGTTGTTTTTATTCCAGTTGTCCCCTTCTTGCTCACTTGAAAAATGAACATTCAGAGGTCACACCTCACTTGAAACTAGTTCATGATTGACATATTTTTTAAACCTAAGCAATAAGTTTCTGAAGAAACTAATAACAATTTACTAAAGAATTAAGTAAATGACTATTATTTCAATTTAACTTTCCAAAGTTAATAACTTTATGCTGATTAAAATCCAATACGTGTGTTGTAAAAACAACTAGAAGAATACAAAGAAACGCTCACATGCAATTTCACCACCCAGAGATAGCAACATTAATATTTTAGTGTCCCCCTTCCAAATATTTAGCCATTTTAAGTCAACCTACTCATTTATTACCTGTTTATTTGTTTTTAACTTAATTTTCAGGGTTTCCATATTCTTCTAAGGCACATAATTATTAATGATAATTGATAAACCACAATTATATAACCAATATCCTACTACCAGACCTTGAAATGGTTCTAAATATTTCCTTTTATTAAAAAAAAAAAAAAAAAAGTATTCTGAAACCATAAAACTCCTAGAGGGAAGCAGAGGCAGTAAGCTTCTGAACATTGGTCTTGGCAATGGATTTTTGGATTTGACACAAAGAGCAAAGGCAGCAAAAGCAAAATAAACAAGTAGGAAATCAAACTAAAAAGCTTCTGCACAGCAAAGGAAACGAACAGCACAATGAAAAGGTAACCAATGGAATGGGCTAAAATACTTGAAAATCTTTTACATGAAAGAGGTTAATATCAAAAATAAAGAACTCATACAACTCAATAGCAAAAATAACCAAGTACAACAATCTGATTAAAAATGCGGAAAGGATTTGAATAAACATTTTTCCAGAGAAGACATACAGATGGCCAACAGGTACATGAGAATATAGTTCAACATCATTAATCATCAGGGAAATGCAAATCAAAAGCACTTTATTGCAGCATTATTTAAAATAGCTAAGATATGGAAGCAAGCTAAGTGTCCATCGATAGACAAATGGGTCAAGAACAGGTGATAAAATAAATCAACAGATGAAACAAACAGAGATACAAAGAACAAATTGATGGTTGCCAAATGGGAGGGGTGTTGGGGAGATGGTGGAAAAGGTGAAAGGGATTAAAAAAGTACCAATTGCTAGTTATAAAAATAGTCATGGGGATGTAAAGCAAAGCATAAGGAATATAGTCAATATTGTAAGAACTAATTATGGTGTCAGATATGTGCTAGACTGGCTGCTGTGATCACTGCATAAGATATAAAAATGTCAGATTATGTTGTACAGTTGAAACTAATATAGTATTGTATGACACATGTAATTGGGAAAAAAACTAATTTTAAAAACATGAGATATCACCTCCCATTTGCTGAAATGGCTATTATCTTAAAGACAAGCAGTGACAAGTATTGGCAAGGGATGTGGAAAAAAGGGAACCTTTGTGTACTGTTGGTGGAAATGAAAATTGGTGCAGCCACTATGGAAAAAAATATGGATACTCAAAAAAGTAAAAAGAGAACTACCATATGATCTAGCAATTCCACTTCTGGATATTTATGAGAAGGAAATGAAAAACATTAATCAAGAAGGTAACTGCACAATCATGTTTATTGCATCACTATTTATAATAGCCAAGATATGGAAACAACCTAAGTGTACATCAATGGATGAATGGATCAAAGAACATGTGATGTATCTATAAATAATGGAATATTATTCAGACATTAAAAAGGAGGAAACCCGGAATTTACAACAACATGGAAGGACTTTGAGGGATTTTCCTTAATGAAATAAGTCAGAGAAAGGCAAATATATAATTTCACTGATATGTGGAATGTGTAAACAAAATAAAACAACTCCCAGATACAGAGAACAGACTGGTGGTTGCCAGAGGTGAGGGGTGTGTGTGGGGGGGGTGGGGGGTGGAAAAAATGGGTGAAGGGGGTCAAAAGCTAAAAACTACTAATTATAAAATAAGTAAGTCCTGGGGATGTAATGTACAGCATGGTAACTATAGTTAATAATAATGTATTACATATTTGAATGTTGCTAAGAGAATAAATTTTAAAAGTTCTCAGCACAAGAAAGAAAAAATATAACTACATGTGGTGATGGATATTAAGTAGACATATTGTAGTGATCATTTTGCAATGTATACAAATATCCAATCATTATGTTGTACACCTGAAACTAATATACTGTTATATGTCAACTGTATCTCAAACAAAAAGATTATCTGGTCAAAAATGTTGATAGCATCAAGATTGAGAAACCTGGCTTAAGGTAAGAAATGTATAATCTTTGGAATTAGAATGAGATCTGTGTTCTCTGTGGACTGCAGGTCAGGGGTAGTCTATGGAGAAAAAGAAGAAATAATCAGTTTCTCAGAAGTACACACAGAAAAGCTAATAGCTTCAGTCCTTGGTCTGTGCCTTGGAGAAATGGCTACCTTCCTCCATCTCTTGCTGTATGAGGCATTCCATAGTATCCTTAGAGTAACTCCTACTTAAACTAGCTATGGTTGGTTTCTGCTAGTTGATCTTGCTATGTGCTTTAAGAAGTGGTTAACCCCAAAACATACTTTTTGTGGAGAATATAAATGGAGAATTACTGATTAATACACAAGTAGAAAAAAAATGCTAGAAGGAAAAACCCAAGAACAAAACAATCTACACTGGGAAGTGGGAAGAGAAATTATCAGTGAATAATAAATGTGATAAAAATGTCTTCACAATAAGCTTACATTTTTAAAGCAGGCACTAGAAGTAAATTTAAATAAGGTTACAGAGTAAAGTATGTTCCCTTTATGTTCAATAAATTGCCTAAGCCCAATTCCCTCATATGCAAAACCGGGGTAATAAAAACAATATGGGTTAGAACCTTTCACTTAAAAATAAAAAAAAAAAAATCAGTTCTATTTTATTAACAATCTGTGGCACAATCCTGATGCACCCTAAATTGGAAAAGTCCTTAAATCTTAAATACATCTAAAACCAGCCACTTGTTTGCTATGAGACAGACCTCTCTTTATCTTTCTGCTCCCAAATCTGTTTCATTCATTTTTTAAATAAGTTTTCTTGAGATATAATTTCTATACTATTAAGTTCATTCTTTTCAGAGTATATAATTCACAAGGTTGTTCAACCTTCTCCACTATCCAATTCCAGAACATTTTTAATACTCCAAAATGAACCCCATATCTATTAGTAGTGACTCCCTATTCTCCCTTCCTCCAGCCCTAGTCACCCAATGATCTACTTTCTGTCCTTATGGATTCGCCTCTTCTGGATATTTCATATAAATGGAATCATATAATATGTTGCTTTTTGTATCTGGCTTCCAGGTTCATCCATGTTGTAGCATGTATTATAACTTTGTTCCTTTTATCTTTATTGTTTCAGTGCTTCATTTTTCTAATTCTCTCTGGAAACCAAAGGCCCCATCTGCTCTGGTCCATATGGAGGGAAAGATGGCTGCCAACAGGTCTGGAGCTTAACTACTTACAGATTCACTTGCTGAAGTAAGAATGGCCTGACTCTCTGGGACCCAAATGCAGAGACAAAGAGCTCTGACTAGTGAAACTTTGGCAAGGTTCATCTTCAAACCAATCAACTGAGATTAGTATCTGAGTAGCTTATCTTGGGTTCCTCCTTGGTACCAATCAATCGTTATCAGGGAAACAGCACTGGGTTATCAAAATGCCTGATATGAAGAAACCATATATAATAAAGATAAAATCAGGTTTGGGAGTTACATTTCCCAGAATATTTGGGGATGGATGAGTGAGGAGATGAAATAATATGTTCAGTATAATTCATATCTGTCAGACTAGAGAATAATAGATACAAAAATTAATTTAAACGTATGCCAGTATAAAACTTTTTCAGTTGGTTTATCCAAGAAAAGCTTAGACATGCTAGAGAAATTGTGAAAGGATAGTGAAAAACAATTGTTGCCAGGGTTTTGATCAATGGAGACCTATCAGCGTTTTCCCTTAAGAAACACAAGGGAAAAACTCTTCGGTACTTTTTTCTAGGGAAGTGTAGGGTTTTTTTGGGATAGAGTAGAAATTAAGGCCAGATGAACTGATTAATGAAATGGATAAATTAAGTGGTGATGTATTTATGCAGTGGAACACTGTATAGTAATTATAGCAGTTAAAATGTATTAATTGTAATCACAGGCAGCAATAGATTAGAATCCCAGAAATGTCCTGTTGAGCAAAAGAAGTCACAAATAAAATATATAATATTATTTTATTTATATAAAGTATAAAAAGAGGCAAAACCAAATACCATAATTTATTAAGACTGCGTGTGTGTGTGTGTGTGTGTGTGTGTGTGTAAGTGAGGAATGATTTTAAAAGAGGGCTAGTAAGTCAGTAAGTATATAAGACACAGCTAGAGGATAAGGTCCTATTCTTTCACTTTGTGGCTTATGAATACATACTTTTTATTGTTTTTAAATTACAATGTAAATTTTCATTCACTTTTGTATATATATTTCATAATTTAAAAAAATATCATCTGCAAACAAATGAAAGGAGGGAGGAAGAGAATATGAGAATGAATTCTATTTTGTTTGTTTTTGTTTTACAAAAAGACAAGTGTTTTAAATTTGCTGTACCTTTTCTGTACTGATAACTGGCCAACATTTATACTTTGCCAAAGACATATGTGGAGTGGGTTGTGGGGAACACATTTTATGGGGCCTTCAAGATAAAAATAATGCTTTTAAAAAGAACACAAGATAGAATTTTGAAAATTTATTTTAGAAAATGTTTATATCATTGCAAGATTTTGTAGTTGAAAAATAATTTGTATTATCTATAAAAATTATATATGTAAATATTTAAAAAACTTGTGAAAAAAATGTGTTTAAGTACTTTAAAAAAAAACATTCCAAATAAAAAAATTTCAATTTGTTAAAATGATAGAACTTCAAAATAGTTTGCAAGAAAAGTGACTGACATCAGAAAGATGAAAATTTACTAGCCAAATTACAATAAAAATTTTGGATCTATGTATCATTTTGAGGTATCTTTTCTAGCTGATACCTTCAAAACCAAACGACAAAAACAAACAAACAAAAAAAAAAAACCTTGAAATCAGAACAAACCTTCAAATTGCTGTATCATACACATTATTAAACAAATATTTACAAAATAAAAAATTAAATTACATTGCACTCACTGAAATATTAATATTCATACATCAGTTTCTACCATTAATAGTTAAAAATAAATTAAAATTCATTAAAACCTTTACTTAAAATATATTAATTTATTTCAAATTTATCAACTTATTTCAAAATCTTATTTATTTTAAATTTATCATTTTATCACATTATAAATGTATATTTTGTACACTGTGTAATATTGTCTCCAATCCCAGTGGTTTATAAATATCATTTATATGTAAACAAATATACAATATATTGTGTTCATGCTACAAAACTGTAATGATAAGAGTGCATCATTTTTAAAAGTTTGGAGACTAATGGTCTAAAATTTCCCCAATCACATGAAATATTAAATTTATTTTCTTTCCCTTGACCATAAACCTAGGGTGAGAGGGTCAATATTAGCCATCAGGTTAATTACATAAGTACTAAAATTCCATACCCTCTGTCATACAAATCAGTGTTCATATATCATCTTCCTGTGGTAATTGTTTTGAATGTTCATATAATTTGGTTCTTTCTTTAACCTGAGTTTCTAATCATTTGCATAGAATTAGCAAATGTTTTCTGTTTTTTCAATATTCAACAGACCAGTTATTAGATAGTATATTATACAGACTATGAGTGATTCAATTTCTACACAGAAAGGAAATGAATTTAGAAGGATGACATCTTTCTAATATATAAACTGTGCAACTATGGTTTTAGGCCTTTTGTAGTTCCAAACCTTGCAAAAATACTTTGCATTAGTCTACATGAAACGTCTTCTCTCATTTTTTCTGGCAAATGCTTTCAGAGTCAGCAGACACAACAACTATTGTATGAAATATCCTTTGTCTTCCTCAGACTCAGGCCATCTTTCTTCTGGTCTTTCTCTCCTTATTGTTTAAGTTTCATTATATGTTTAAATATTATTATTTTATTACAATAACTTTTAAAGGTTTATGCGTTCGTCTCAATCAGTGAACTCTAGACTTTTGAGGATATTGTGTCTTATTTTATAAACTTGTAAGAGATGATCCAAGAATTATTTCTGAATGAATAAATTAGTTATATACTCATTATTCCTTACATCAGTGTTTCACAAAAAGTGTTCAAAAGAATAGTACTACCGCCTGGCTGGTGTGGCTCAGTGGACTGAGCATTGTCCCATGGACTGAAAGGTCCTGGTTTGATTCCAGGCCAGAGCACATGACCGGGTTCCGGGTTCGATCCCCAGTAGGAGGCGTGCAGGAGGTAGCCAATCAATGTTTCTCATGTTGATGTTTCCATCTCTCTCCCTTCCCCTCTCTCTAGAAAATCAATAAAAACATTTTTTTTAAAAAAAAGAATAGTACTACCTTAAAAGTCTCCATGATAAAAGAGTTCCATTGCCAAATGTTCTTGTGTGATGTATCTCCAAAATGCACATAAATCTGCTAAAAGGCTCTGAGAATTCCTACAGTAAATAAACCTGTTTAAATTTCTTTAACTCGATCTTTCCCAAATATATATGTCAACCTCACACCCTTTTTTTCTGGAATACTTATTAATGTCCTGTGGAAGTAGTTTTCTACTCAATAATACTTTAAGAAATGCTGTTACAACATTTCTGTTGTTAAATGTGCAGAGAAAGCAATCAAGGGGAAGAGCTATAATTATACTTAAGTAATTTAGTGGGCTGTCTACAGATAAAGTGAAGGAAATGAATTCTAAAGAGTTAAATTATTTACCCATGTAGAACTAGGTCATTTGTTTATATTAAAAACATATGTTCTAAATTGCGAGGTAAATTTTATTCCATGTACATTTTTAGATGGGGGGACATTTTGTAGTTTCACGTGTCTGAAAATGACTCTGATATAAAAACTAAAATAGGTTGTTTTAAATTAATTAAATCAATAGAATTCATAAATTAACCACAACCGTTGTATGTGGTCCTTTATGGCCTCAGCCTTGAGAATCTCCATATTCAAAACCACAATGCAAGAACCGGGTGGAGGGGGCAATGGGGGAAAAGGGGGAACATCTATAATACTCTCAACAACAAAGATTTAAAAAAAAAATGACTCGACACAATGTAATTGCTAGGGCTTTGAAGAAAAAGACAAAACAAAACCATGGCGTTAAATATCTCTAGGAATAGTATGCCAATCACAAAAGAAAATCATTCTCATCTTTTTATTTTTGACCTCAAAGAGCATTACACATTTGGCCACCAATTCTATTCTTCAACTTTGGATTTCAAGTCTGTCATTCTATTTTTCTGAAGGAAATCTGTTCTTAAAGGGTATAAAATTATACTGCCAAGGTTACCAAAAAGGACTTCATTGGGTAAATGAAAATAGTTTTTTATTGTTAATATTCAACTCGAAATATAATTTGTTATTTAAAAATCTGTCTCATTCTTTCATATAGTATACATAGTAGGATGCTTCTATATGAATTTAGCAATAAATGTTAATTATTTGTGATATTACTAAAATCACATATTTTATTAACTCAAAGAAATTATTTAAAGACAATTCCTTTTAGGTGAATAAAATACTGGAATAAATTGAACATAATGGGTCATCTTTATTCCTTCAAAAAGTATTAGTTATATATATAACTACATAGAATGACTATCAAGTGAGATTAATTCTTATAGTATATGTGTGGATAGTGAATTGGTTTAAAATATGACTTCTTTTAGTACCAAAAATGTTATCTGATGGATTTTTTTAATATGGAAAAACAATGTTATTTCATTCAATCTCAATCATGTGATTTACAGAGGATGGGGTGAGGGAGGCAGAATAAACACAAAAACTTAAGAATCTGACCCGTAATGCTTTGGAACTCTTTATGCTACAGATTGGGACTCATTCCAAATGTGTTAATATGGATTCTTCAGACTCTTAACTCTCTACTCCCATAGTAACCTTCAATACTACAAAGAGAGAAAGTTATTTTTAAATTTCTTATATCTTAGTTTGTTCCTTGGGAGAAAAGGTCAAAGGGAAGAAGTCTACTTTCAGTTAAAGAAGCATGAGAACCAAGAAGAATATTTCTTTTGTTTGTTTGTTTGTTTGTTTGTTTGTTTGGTACATGCCCCTAGCAGGGGCCGAACCCGGGACTCTCTGGTCCGCAGGCCGGCGCTCCAACTGCTGAGCCAAACCGGCCAGGGCAAGAATATTTCTAATAAGGAAAGAATTACAATCTTCTCCCCTCTTAAATTATTAGATTACCTGCTATCAATACAGGGGTAACATATGACTATGAAATCACTAAGAGTTAGGAGGAAGTACGAGGCACTCTTACCTTTGAACTATTCCTAAGGAACTCTGTAACAGAAAGAGGAAAAGAGGGGAAAAAAAGAGATAGGGCAAGAAAGAGAAAAAGAACTCTAACTTTGTACAGATTTTTGGCCACACACTTGAGCTTTTTGAAAGCTACTTTCCACACAGCTTTCTTCCCTGTGCAAATGTTATTAATAATATATTTCTATTATTAATATAAATATAGACTGGGACTAGAGTAGGATATTTAACAAAGTGAAATTTATGAGTGAAGAAAAGGAGGATAAAGTTACTTCTAAATGTTGGGAAATGCAAAGTTCTTTTCAAACATAGTGGAGCCCCACACATTCATTTTAATACTTAGATTGTTAGCTTTTTTTCAATTATTTATGAATGGTGTTTACTTGATTTTTAAATAAAATCTATAGCTACTTCCTATTTTATATACACAGTATTATCATTTTGAAATTTCAACAATTTACAGATTTTGACTTAAGTCAAACAAATTAGTTCCACATTTTTAAATTTAGAAGACTGATGAGTTCAAATTACACTATATATTCATTTCTACACATTTACACACATAGTCACACTACTAAGATGTACAGATGACTATGAATCATGGCAAAACAGAACACCCTGCAGCCCATATTGCATCGTCTGTGATCTATGAAGCGTGACCCTGTTTAAAAAACACCAGTTGCACAAAGGAACATGTCAACCTGAGAAACAATCTACTGACATAAAATCTCATTTTATAATCTAGCCTTTTCTGTTTTAAAGACTGTCAACCATGCTCTGGCCAGTGTGGCTCGTTGGCCCGTGCACTGAAGGATCACAGGTTCGATTCCAGGTCAAGGGCACATACCTGGGTTGCAAGTTCAATCCCTGGGCCCTGAGGGAGGTAACAAATCAATGTGTCTCTCTTACTTAGATGTTTCTCTCTCTCTCTCTCTCTCTCTCTCACTCTCTCTCTCTCCCTTTCCCCTTCCCTCCCTCCCTTCCTTTCTCTCTAAAAATCAATGGGGAAAAAATTTTCCTCAGGTGAGGATAAAAAAAAAAAAAAAAAAAGAGTGTCAGCTATAATTGGGAAAGTGAATCTTTAATCCTTTCATCAAACTTGGTATATTGACCAAATATTCAGACTTGGGAAGGGAATGAGTAGTTCACTGGGTCCCAAAGGAGGAGCAGAGAGAGCAAGTATTTACCAAAAGTTGGGGTGGGGGGGAGCTACTGAAATAAGAGAATTTAAAGAGTCAAGTATTGAGCTGGAAGCAGGGTTTAGAAGTGAGTCAAAATCAGGAAACTAAAAGATGTTAGAATGTAGACACACAGAAACCTGGGTTGGAAAAGTAGATAGAAACAAAGCAGGGAGGGGCTGTGCATGTTCACCTAACCTGGGTATTGTTGTCCAGGGCTGGCTTTAAAGAACTTACTGAGGGGTGACCTATCGGAAGTCTGGCATGTAAAGCACTGTCAGTTCTGACTACCTTATTTGACATTGTCTTTTCAGATTTACATGTGGCATTTCTTTTTTTCCAGCAAACTAAATTGTAAACAGTTTGGGTAAAGAAACTGCCTCTTCTAGTTCTTACCCATTTAAAGAACAAAACAAGGTATCAGAAGAACTTGGCTCCAGATTTAATGTTTGTATTCATTTTCTATTGTTGCCATAACAAATTTAGCAGCTTAAAACAACACAAATTCATTATCTCCCACTTTGGTATGTCAGAGTCTCTGCTTGTTTCAGTTTTTCATGGACTGGAATCAACGCCCGCAGGATAAGCTCTTACCAAGAAGCTCTAGGGAAGAATCTGCTTCAAGGGGCATTCAGGTTGTTGGCATGTTATTCAGGGTGTTCCTTGCAGTGGTAGGACTGAGTTTCCCATTTCCTTGTTGATTGTTCTCAGCTTCTCGAGTCCACCCATATTCTCTGGCTGATGTTCTCCTTCCTCCAACTCCAAGGTCAGCAACAGTCAAATACTTCTCCTCTCCTGTCTCACCTCTCCAGACATTCTCTGCAGCATCACTCTGTCTGCCTCTTCTGTCTTCACCTTCTGCTTTTAAGAGTTCACAAGAGCCCGGCCAGTGCAGCTCAGTGGTTGAGCACTGACCCATGCACCAAGAGGTTGCCGGTTCAATTTCCAGTCAGGGCACATGCCCAGGTTGTGGGCCAAATCTCCATTGGGGGCCATGCAAGAGGCAGCCAATCGATGTTCTCTCTCATCGATGTTTCTATCTCTCTCTCTCTCTCTCTCCCTTCCTCTCTCACTAAAATCAATAAAGAAAAAATAAAATAAAATAGGCAAATCCTGCTGTTTACATTGCCCAATGCTGCAGCTATGACTTTAAATAGCATACTTATACCCCTCTATTTTGATGTAATGCACCTATTGCTTAGTCACAATAAAAGATGAGAAATTTACCAAAATTACACTCCATTATCCTTCTTCACTTGCATCCCAAGTGCATTGGTGATTATGGGCAGATTATATTTTCCAAGATAAGATCTCCCATCCCTCATCTTACATTGTGATGTTGATCTCGCCTCTCATCAAGATGTGGAATGCTTGTCCCCTCTCTTTGAATCTTATACTCTTGTGAAAACAGCAGAATTTATGTTATTTGACTTTCAAGAGTAGATCATAAAAAGACAATACAGCTTTCTCATCATTCTCTTGGGATGTTCATTCTTGGAACCCAGCCACCATGCTCTAAGAAACCCAGATCATAAGGAGAGGCCATGTGTAGGTGTTCTAGCCAACAGTCCCCACTGAGGACCTAGCTGACAGCCAGGATTAACCACCACACATGTGAGGAAGCCTTAAAGAAGACTAGACTCAGCTACCATCTGATTGTGGCCACATGAGAGACCCAGAAAGGAGTTGAGCCAGGTCAATCCTCAGAACCATGAGGGATAATAATAATATGATTACTGTTGTTTTAAGCTACTAGATTTTGGGTCAGCAATAGATAACTGAAACAGTTATGTACATATTTTATATTAAGTTTTATTGTCTTGGCATTTTGGTCAGAAATTCAATTATAGTTTTGTTGATTTGATGAATGGTTCATTTTATTATATGAAGAATAAAAATAAAAATAATAATGGGATTTCTGGTTAAGATGGCAGAGTTCATAAATGCTGTACGCCTCTCCTCCCACAACCACATCAAACTTACAAATAAACTATAAAGCAACTACCCTTGAGAGCCACCTAAAGATTAGCTGAACAAAACTCCTATAACTAAGAATATAAAGAAGCCATGTTGAGACTGGTAGGAGGGGCAGAGATGCAAAACGCACAGGTCCCACACCCATGTGTGGAGGTTAAGAACTGAAAGGAATATTTGGTTCCCCCTAAGGAGCAAAAGGTGCCAGTCCCACACTGCGTTCCCAATTCCAGAGCACCAGTGCCAGGAAGAGGAGTCTCCACAACATCAGGCAGTGAATATCAGTGGAGATTCCATCCTGGTAAAACAGCACAGCCTCTCCCAGGAGCCTCCAAGTCCAGCATAGATAGTTACCAACTGCAGGTCACTTTGTAGCTCCTACCAGGTGGTCCCAGGCCAGGCACTGGAGCCCTTCCCAAGAGGCCCCAGAACCAACACTCCTGGTGACCAGCTATACAATACACCAGAGCACCATCTAATTAGCTCTTCAAATGATACACCCAAAGGGTGTACTCAGCATGTACCAACCTTGCTACAACAAATCCCACTCTGGGGGTCAGCCTCGACACAAAAGCTCACCTGCTTTAGTCACAACCAATCCTCATTGCCAGTCAGCTTGAGGGTCAATTCCACCCACTGAGATGCCAACAGCAATCAAGGCTCAATTATAACAGGAGGGTACACATAAGCCACACAAGGGACACCCCTGGAAGACAGGGTAGTGAAAAAACACCTAATCATAACAGCAAAAAGGACACAAATAAAAAAAAAATTGAGGACAGTTCAGGTGAACTCTGGGACAATATCAAGTGTAACATTTGCATCACAGGGGTACTGGAAGGAGAAAAGAGAGAGCAAATATTGAAAACCTACTGGAAGAAATAATGACTGAAAAGTTCAAGTCCAGGAATATCAGAGAATTCCAAACAAGATGAAACCAAAGAGGACCGCACCAAGACACATCATAACTAAAATGCCAAAGGTTAAAGACAAAGATATAATCTTAAAAGTAGCAAGAGAAAGGCAGTTAGTTATATGCAAGGAAATTCCCATAGACTGTCAGCTGATTTATCAACAAAAAATTTGAAGGCCAGAAGGGATTGGCAGGAATTCAAAGTGATGAAAAGCAAGGACCTACAACCAAGATTACTCTACCCAACAAACTATCATTTAGAATTAAAGGAGCGCTAAAGAGCCTCTCAGACAAGAAAAAGCTGAAGGAGTTTATCACCACCAAACTAGTATTAGAAGGAATATTAAAGCAACTTGAAGAAAAAGGAACAGAAGGAGGATGGGGGGTGGGGGAGGAGAGGAGGAAGAAGAAATATGAATAATAAAATGGCAATACTTACATACCTATCAGTAATTACTTTAAATGTAAATGGGTTAAATGCTTCAATAAAAAGATTTAAGGCAGCTGAATGGAGAAAACAAGACCAATACATATGCTGCCTACAAGAGACCCACTTTGGATCTAACACCACACACAGACTGAAAGTAAAGGAATGGAAGACATTTTATGGAAATTAAAATGCAAAAAAAAAAAAAAAAAAAAAAAAAAAGCCAGTATGGCAATACTTATACCAGACAAAATAGGTTTTAAAACAAAGGCTATAGCAAGAGATAAAGAAGGACATTTCGTATACAATAATCAATATATGGAAGCAATCTAAGTGTTGATGGACAATGGGATAAAGAAGAAGTGGTATATATATACAATGGACTATTACTCAGCCATAAAATAAATGAAATCTTAACCATTTGCAACAACACGGATGGACCTAGAGGGTATTATACTAAGTATAATTGGTCAGACAGAGAAAGGAAAATACCATATGACTTCACTTATATGTAGAGTTTAAAAAACAAAAGAAATGAACAATCAAAACAGAAACAAACTCATAGATACAGATAATTAATTGATGGTTGCCACATGGAAGGGTTGGTTAGGGGATGGATGAAAAAGGTGAAAGGTTTGAGAACTACCAATTGGCAGTTACAAAATAGTCAGAGGGATATAAGTACAGCATATAGTCAATGATATTGTTGACAATGATTATGTTGTATGCATACCTGTAACTAATATAATACTGAATGTCTACTGTAACTGAAAAATAAAAAATAGCACTAAATACAAAAAAAAGAATGAAAATAAAATTTTGTGTATTATGATTATGTAAATGTAACTTAATGCAGGATTAAGAAATAAGATTAAACCATTAGAAAATAAATGCCTTCCTATGTACTAAGTCCCTGAAACCCCAAGAAGAATGTCCTAAACACCAAGGTCTGATGTATTCTCTTACTAAGGTTTTTAGCCTTTTTTTCATTTTCTTGGTCCTGATCAGCTATCCCTCTTCTTTTACGTGAAGACACCCTATTCTTATAGTGCTCTTATTCATTTTGCTTGAGTAATTTTATCTTCACTAGGAGTACCATACACAGAAAAAATTCTAAGTTATTACGTACGTTTAATGCATATTGCCCTCCTACTTTCTTGATAATGTGGCTTGGTATAGAATTCTAAATTGAAAATGTTTTAAAGAAGCTAAATTCATTTCTCCATTTTTTTTCCCTTCCTGGTATCCAATGTTATCTTTGACTCATTAATTCATCTTTAACTCATTTGTGTGTAATCTGTTTCTTATATTTACTCTAGTTCTTTAAAAGAGTTTAGAATTTTTTTCCTCTTTATTGGGATTTTGATTTTTAACCAGGAAGCATTTATGTATAGGCCTTTCTTAGCTCATCCCTTTTATCAACTGTGGGTCCTTTCAATTTGAAGAACTGTGTTCTACTATAGCTTGGGGATATTTTCTTTTATTGTTTAATTAGTTTCTTCCACATTTTTGTCTCTTCCCTCTGCTTCTGGACATGTTTTTAAATACCTCCTAGATCTATTTTTCATGTCTCCCATATTTTTTCTCATGCTGTTTTTATATTTGTCTTTAGCTCTGCATTATAGGAGAGATCCCTGCTATTATGTTATAGACTACCAGTTTGGTGTTTTAGCCTAACTCATTTTATTCTTTGGTCCATTCATTAGATTTGTTTCGATTAAAAATATATTTCTTATAATTTATGTCTTGATTTCTAACTGTTCTTTAAATTTATTTTATAAATTCTTAATTTATAAAATAGTCTATCAAATCTCTCTGAATATTCCCATTGTTTCTCAGGTAAATTATTCCTCCAGGGGACATTTAACAACATGTGGAGATATTTTTGCTTGTTACAGTATAGAAGGTTGCTATTGATCTAGTGGGAATAGGTCAGGAATATTTATAAATACCCTACAATTCATAGGAAAGCCCACTAAAAGAAAAAATGTTCTGTCCCAAGAGGTCAATAGTGTCAAAGTTGAGAAACTTTGAAATATACCTGTTAGAAATTTAAAATGTGCTTTGTTCCATATATCACTTTTGATTACTCTGGAGTTAGTGGATATATTTTCTTCTTTGGTGTGTGTGTGTGTGTGTGTGTGTGTGTGTGTGTGTGTGTGTTCTCCAAATATGTGTTGATCTTAGTTCTTAGTTCATATTTACATGGTAAGTACAAAGTTGATTCATGATTTTCTCCCTGGTTGTGTTTGTCTTTTTTCCCAGAGCTTCTCCCTTAAATGAGAGAGCCAACTATTGGTTTCTGTTAGACAGTGTGGTCATGTTAACTGGTCAATACCACTTTAGAGTGCTTGGATATGGGGCAGACAGGCTAGAGAGCCCTTCAATTATCAAATTAAAGAGACTTTTACTCTTGGGATAAAGTAATTTACTGTATTTTACTACCAGGTGGAACTTTTTTTCCTTTTCTCTTTCTCTTAAAACATTTTCCCAGTGTCTGATTTAAAGATATGGAGTTATTGCCCAGCTGGTGTGGCTCAGTGGATTGGGCATCGTCCCATGGACTGAGAGGTCCCAGTTGAATTCCTGGTCAGAGCACATGCCTGGGTTGTGGGCTCGATCCCCAGTAGGGAGCGTGCAGGAGGTAGCCGATTGATGTTTCTCTCTCACATTGATGTTTCTATCTCTCCCTTCCTTTCTCTCTCTAAAAAAAAATGTTTAATATAAATAAAGATATGGAGTTATTTTAAATCCTTCTCTACATCTGTTTGAGACCCAAAGTCATTCTAGAATATCTTCTCAGAAAGGTTTCAGGTTCTAGCCTGGAGGCAAATATTACTGCTGTCAATCATATCATCTGCATATATGGTAGAGGAGAGGAAAAGGGACTAGGTCTCCTCAAGTCCAACATTACTAAAGCAGTTATTTAGTTAATTAATTTCCCCTGATGATTCCCAGGTCCCTCTCCTAGTCTTTGTATTGTCACTGATCTTAGAGTTTCTCATGGGCTCCATTAGGATTGATTGCTCTCACTCTGGAATCTTGGCTTGGATTCTTCTGCTCTGTTTTCCCCATTAATTCCACCCCACCTGTTTTTTAGCTTCCAGGGTTTGTTTAAACTTTCTGGTCCACTGGTAGCTCTATTTCCTGTTTTCCAACACTACTGTGTTTAGATTCTTTATTTTAAATGTTAGTCCTAAACATTTTGGGAAAGCCATGGGTAGGAGGAGAGATAAACATGTAAACCAGAAACATCCCTGAATCAATGACAGACCTTAGCTTTACTACTTATTAGTCACTTTTATTGTCAAATGCCATGTATTTGGTCATGCTCCCCAGAAACATATCCTTAGACAATGACTCCTGTGCAAATTCTTTATTGAGGAAATGCTGCTAGGGGACACTAGTACGAGTGTAGGGAGGCAGGAGGGTAGATGCCAAGTGTGAGAGGAAGAAGAATATGCTCCCTCCAGAAAAACGACACATTCTAATCTCCTGAACCTATTTACATGGCAAAAAGAACCCTACCATTGTGATTAAGTTAAGGATCTTGAGATAAGATTATATTGGATTATCCAGGTAGGCCAAATATAATCGCAAGAACCCTTAATGGTGAAAGAGGGAGGCAAGGAGTGTCAAAGACTAAGATTTGAAAATGCTACTTTTCTAGCTTTGAAGATGAAGGAAGGGCCCACAACCCAGGAAATAAACGCAGCTTCTAGAATGTAGAAAAGAGAAGGACACAATTTTCTCTCAGAGCCCCCAGAAGAATCATAGCATTGCTAACACTTTATTAGCTCAAAGTTACCAATTTCGGACATCCAGTTTTCAGTTTGTACAGTTCTAAGCCACTGAGATTATGGTTAATTTGTTATAACTGCAATAGAAAAATGAATACATCAAGCAAGGGCAAAATCTCAGGCAAAATCTATCAGAAAGCATCTTTGACCTAATCCCACAGGAGCACCTTAGGGTGCCAGAAATGCCTCAGAGTTGGCCCAACCTGAGGCAAGGGACCCAAAGCTTGGATACTGCATACCTGCCCTGTTGATTGTTAGTTATAGTTAAATACCCATGTATTTCTGGCTTTCAATCTGAGTTAAGGAAACACAAAACTGTAAAAAGGGTTCTTGGATAAGCACTGACATTGTTCATTATACCCCTCTTCACCTGATTTTCCTCTGCCATTATGTGATCAGGATTTTATAGAGATAATACATCTCTAAATCTCCATTCTCCAAGCCTCGTTGATTGTCTATGCACATAATTCACAGTTCTTATCTAGAAAAGTCCTTTTTTGACTAAGACATGTTAATTTTGTATTTATTGTAACATAAATTTAGAACAACATAGCAAATAAATTGCAGGTGGGGGGACCCTCCAGAAAAATGTAAGGAGTTTGGTATTGGTCATCTGACTTAAATAGGGTAGAAGGCAGCAAAATTCTCAGTAATATTCCAAGATGGGAATCAAATAGCTCTTAACAAAAAATTATGGCTCTTGATTAAAGGTATTATCTAAAGTCATCAGTAATCAAGGGCCATTTGGAGGCAAAGATCTGGGGTATTGTGAGTCTCATGCTAGGGAAGAGTATAAATTGTATAAAGAAATCAAAGACATGAGGTAAGTAATTAATTCTGGATTTGGAATGTTTACAGAACCACTCCCCTGCCCCAGCAAATCTAAACACTACATAATAAGCTCAAGGAATTATTCCAATAACACACATCCTAAAGTCTAACTGAAAAAAAAAATAGCATTATTTCATTCATTTTTTCTTTGTCTCTTCATTTATTTGAGTGATGTCTATAATACATACATTGGGCACCTGGGTAGTTGTGTGAAATAACAGGTAAAATACTACACACATATACAATCTTTGTCTTTAGGAAGCTTTCAGTCTCATACTGTAAGACAGATAATCTTAAATATAAGATAGATAGATGTTTAATAAATATAAAATATTTAATACATTAAGTATATTAAATATGTTGACCCTCATTAGGCTAAGGCTGATAAAAATACAATCTGGCAGTTAGATCATTAAAGGTAAATTGGCTCAAGAGATACCATGTTTGGTTAAATAATTACCTTGAAAATATGGGATAGTCAAAATATCTAATCTAGGTAACACATTCCTTCCCACCAACACACTCTTCCTGGTTGTACAAAGAAGTTTCCATCAGCTTTTGTAGAAAAAGTATATTATGTATCATCTTCACCATATGGAAAAGTAATTGTCTACATCATCAAATCAACTTGGTACTTAAATGTGTAAAGATTTAACCAGCTGTTAAACTTTAAAAGTTAAAAGTTACATTTCTTTGATTATAAGGATTTTCTTTTAAAATATTCTAAATTAAACCTTAAATCCAAAGAACTTCTACTTGATTTTCCTGGAGTTGGAATCATATCCAAAGATTTTAGAGTGCAATTAAGATTTTAGTGTCCTAACAAATGTATGCAAATCAGATCTAGAGCTCTGGTTTGTCAATTCAGTCAGAAACGCTGAAATCCAGGTGAGAAAAATTATATTTAAATTCAATTGATCCCTTTCGTGAGCCAGAACTACTCCAGTCAAAATTTTAAAACCTTAATCATTTTGGTAAAGTAGATATAAGGCCCAATTACCAATATCTTATTGCTCTTCTTGTGTTGCTTCCTATACTGTTGAGCACATGCAGTATTTTTTCCCAGCTAATATAAATGCTGCTATGGCATTAATTTTTATTGTACTCCCTTATCATTGGTTTTATAAGGCACACAAAATTTTTAACCCAGTCGCAAGTGTTTATCATCACTGCTGCTCTTTTAGAGGTTATTTACTGTTATTGTAAATACTGTTGTTGTTGCTGCTGATGTTGTTTCTGCCATAGACAATGTCAGAAGAAATATCAGTTCTTGGATCTCTATGAGGAACCATTTAGTCAGGTGTCCAAAGCCAATGTTACAGAGAATAAGTCCTTGACAGCTGATCCCTGGACAAGGAAACTATAGTAAGTAGCTCCATATGACCACCAATACAAAAGTAATTCCTCACTGAATAGTTTCTGCAATTCCTGTTGTCAAATTAATCATTTTCAAATTGTAGCTACAGATTCTACAAATTGAATCTTTAACCTGTTCAAACTTAAATATATTACTTGCACTAGGATGAGACATTAAACTAGTGACACCACCCTTATGAATTCCCAGACATAAGTATAGTAAGAGTAGAGCAAACAAAAATGGTACCCAGTAGTTTATGGTATTGGGTTGCTTAAGCAGAGCAAAGAAGAGACAAAAGAAGTTTCTTATATCAGGAACCCATGCAGATATGTCTAAACTGTACTTTTGAGGTAGATGAGCCTTCCAAATACCTGGGAGACAAGTGATAAGAATTGGTAAGATATTCTAAGAAAAAATATTCTGCAAGAGGGATGGGGACAGGTGAAAAGCAATGTAGTCTTTCTACTCCCCCATATTTCTCAAGATTAGCCCTTGAAGGAAAAAACAAAGCAAATACTTTTCTAATGTATTTTATTCACCATAATATTCTCCTTCGGAAAAGTTTCCAGTTATAAGGATTTGTAAAATGATTTTTAATTGTATGTTTCCCACTAGAGAATAATTAAAGATTTTTATCAAAAATAACCTTATGTTAATTAGAGTGTGTAAAAAAACAATGGCCAATGGCTACATAGATGTTCATAAAACAAAATAACCAAAGAATTTATATACATATATGCATAGCCCATGGACACAGACAATAGTGTGTCCATGACACAGGCAGTAGTGTGTCAGATCTCTGTGCTTGTGGTGCAGGCCTGGGAGTGAGTAGCAGGGTGGAGGGGGTCAATGGGAGAGAAAAAGAGGGGACATCTGTAATACTTTCAACAATAAAGATAAATTTTAAAAAATAAAGCAAAACATAGCAGCTGGTAGGAGACAGTATCTAAGTGTCAGGATCCTTCTACTATATAATTAAAGTACAAACTATTTTTTAATATGTTTTTATTGATTTTAGAGAGAGAGAGAGAGAGAAATATCGATGTGAGAGAGAAACACTGATCAGCGGCCTCCTGCACGCCCCCTACTGGGGATAAAGCCTGCAACCTGGGCATGTGCCCTGACCAGGAATCGAACCGAGACCTCTTAGTCCATACAAGGACACTCAACCCACTGAGCCATAGCAGCCTGGCCAAACTATTCTTTTTATTTATTTGTCACTAAGTAATTGTTTCCTTGACACTAAATAAGTGGGGATTTTTTATTATTCTTGGGAAATAAATTGACTTTCAGCTCCCCAGATTGACAATGTGGGAGCTTGCTACAGAAATGTACCACTTATTCTTAATTGCCATGAGGACTAATGGGAGAGAAAGTTTCTGATACAGTATTATGTATTTACTATCTGCAAAATTGAGGAAAAACACACTGTGAAAATAATTCCAACTGTAAGCCAATGCAGTTTGAAGAATGAAAGAATAATTACCTTTGTGGTTTTATAACCCCATTGAAAATTATTTAACATGTACAGTGAAAATTAACTTAATTTCTTTCTCTTGTATCATAATATAATATGGGACATGGTCCTAAAAGTAGATCCTGAGTTTCATTCCCATGGGAAAATAAACATATGAGAGATACTGTGCATCTACAGTCATTCTAGAAATAAGCTGTATAATACAGATCTCTGCACTTGCCCAAGACTAATATTTCTGAGAAACCAGAGCATGATGATATCCACACTCAGGGCTTTTGTTATATCTGCCAAGTGTCATTCACCACTGAAAAAGAAAAAAGAGCACTTGGAACAAAACTGCACTTTTTGTTTATAGCTCTGTATTGGTAAGTTAAATCCACAATAATGCTGTGTACCAACCAACCACAGAAATCTCAACAACATATAGGAATAAACATTTATTTACTCACAAGTCTTTAGCTAATCTAAGTTGGCCAAGACTTGGCAGCTCTGTTGATCTGACTAAGCTCTTTCATATGTCTGTGGGTCCTTAGCTCCAAGAGTTTCTCATTCTTCTCCTGGAACAGCAAGCGAACCTAAACATATCCTTATGGTACTGGAAGAGGTGCAATGGACAAAGCACAATCATACAAATTCTTTTCAATGCTTTTTCATATCACACCCATGAATTTCCCATTAGGCAAAGTAAATTATGTGGTCAAGTTCAAAGGCAAGGAGAAATATACTTCAACTTTTTACTGAGCGAAATTTCAAAGTTCAGTGACAAAGGATGTAAATACAGGAAAGGGTGAATGACTCGAGTAATACAGTCTACCATAACCCCCACTGTAGCACATAAGAGTTGGCCCCAACTTCTATGGTTTCCTTCTCTAGTTCATGGGCCCCAAGAGCCATCACATTTTTTATTGGTGATTTTTATTTGCTTTTAAACACATATTTATCACTTAATCATCCTACACAAACCATTCACAATTAATTTAAATAAAATCAAACTTCTTTATCCATAAAGACGTAACTTAGATAACACCTTCCAAACTGACTATTTGGGGAAATGATATAGGGGACAATATTATCTGTGGTTTACTCTTTGGGAAAAAGCCAACACCACCAGCCCACACTTGAGCATCTTTTTAAATGAGGAACCTAGTAGACACCAATGCACACATATGTGATAATAAGGTGGCAAAGGATAAAGAATGTGAGGGATAGACGTTCTCTCACCTGTGCCTCATGCCTCCCCTCCATTCTTTACATTGCAACTAGGTTAATCTTTACATTTAATATTTTTTTCTAAATTGTCCTCTTTATTGTATCACCCCCATTTGTTTTAAATGATTTACAATGAGCCATATAAATCTTATATGACAAGGTAAACAATGAAGATAAACAAACTTTAATAGTTTCAGAAATTACTTTTGGTTTGAACCAATTTAGATATTCATCCACAATTATCTAAATAATAAGCTCTTTCCCCTGAAATATTTTAGATTCCAATTTCAGAGTTTTTATAATTAGCTAACTTTCACAAGATCCTCATAATAATCATGAATGAAATTACAGTGTTAGACTTTTACGACTTTCTACATTTTCCTGCATTATTATGTGCAATGTTTGGCAAAGCACAAGTTCTGTCTCTTTAAGTTTAAGTAATCTTTATTTCCCAAGAATCAGGTAGGTTCATTTGAAGAAAATGAAGAATCATCTTCACATTCTTTTCATTGGCCTGTTTAATATGAACTTGGGTTCTCAGGAATACAGGAGGAGAGTTCTTAGAACATGCAGGAGAAAGACTTACTTTAAGAATACCACACACATATCCTGATAAATGTAGAAAGTCCAGAAACTTGATTAGAGTCTGGATTCAGAAATCATCTTAAAGGCATTGTGCTGCGTAAAATAGCTCTTATTTTATTGTCCATGATTCAAATAGCTTTCTGTAAGGCCAGTTTGTAGGCAGTGAAGTCTGTTATAATGTTTGCCTTTTTAACTTCTCGTTTCTTACAGTCATAGCCCATAGTAATTTTGGTGTAGTTTTCTCAGAATTCTTTTGCCATAAGAAATATAACTACTACTTACTAATGTCTTCTTTGTACCAAGCACTAAACTATATTATTTTAAAATATTATTACCAATAGTCACAATAGTAATCAGATAGCTATTGTTATTAGTCCCAAATAAAAATGAGGAAACAGACTCTAGGACATTAAGAATCTTGTATGGCATGTTAAGGACTTAGAGTATTATTCTCGAGGAGATGGGGAGTGGTGCGATAGTTTTAAGCAAGGTAATGACATGGTCAGAGTTACATTTTAGATAAATTATTTTGATGTCAGAATTTACCTAACCCTTAGTTGATTTGACACAGATAAGACTGGAGGTGGAGGCTTGTTAGGAGGTAATCCTAGCAGGAGTGATGAGTAATAATAAGGGCTAGAACTAAGGTAGCGGCATTGCAACAGATTTCAGCTTCACCTCACATTTTTAACCATGTGTAAACTCACCATAAGATTTTCCTCAGCAAATAGTCTTCCATGTAGCCATTATTAATATATGAGAATTGACAAGCATATAAAATACTTTTTGCTGTTCTTTCTTGCCAATATTTCGTATTAGCCTTCTAGATGGGTTTCCCACCATACTTACTTTCGCCCTGCTGCCTGATAGCTTATATTACAATATAGTTACAAGAATGGCTAACTGCTCTAATAAAGAATAAAGAGAACCCAAAATAATAAATGAAGCCAGTCTTTCTGCCTCCTCTCTCTCTCTCTGTCTCTGCCTCTCTCTCTCTCTCTCTCTCCCTCTCTCTCTCTCTCTCTCTCTCTCTCACGCAGCTGGCTGAAAACTCTCACATTCCAACATATCACTTGAAGGACAGAGAGGGAGGAGTCCAGAGTAGTTAAATTCCTTGATCCAAATGAGGAAATGTTGTACACATCCCTTCACTCCCATTCACTTGGGGGCCAGAACTACCTGCAAGGTGGGCTGGGAATTACGGTTTCGAGCTGGGCAGCTACATGTCCAAAATAAAGAAAAGGGATTTGGGGAGACACAAAATTCTTCCTCAAATTTTTAAAAATATGTTTTTATTGATTATTTTAGAAAAAGAAGAAGGGAGAGAGAAATAGAAACATCGATATGAGAGAGAAACATCAATCAGCTGCCTCCTGCACGCCCCCTACTGGGGATCAAGCCTGCAACCCAGGCATGTGCCCTGTCCGCAAATTGAACCAGAATCCCTCAGTCCATGGGACGACGCTCAATCCACTGAGCCACAACATCTAGGCTTCCTCAAGTTTTTTATTATGTAATTACCTTAAATACTTTTTCAATTATTTTAATTAACCCCAAAATAAGTTGTATACACTTTCTGCTGTCATATAAGTCCTGGTGCTATCTGACACCTGCCTACATAAAGGGTGTCAGATAGCCTACCCTTTATTTACAATTTCTGTCATTTAAACTTATTGTTTCAATAAAATCAAACAATAAAACATTCCCCTTCAGCCTTTCCCTTTCTTGCTTCAAGTTTATTTATTCTGCTAGGCTATAATGCATTCTAACCTCCCCAAACCCTAAGCCTGTATATTCATCAAATACCATATCAAATGCTTCCTGTTCTATAGAGCCTGATTTGATCACTTTAAACAGTATAACCCGTCCTACATTATCATCCTGAGCTCCTTACCTAGGGTTAGGATTAGGCGCTAATTCTTTTCTTTTTTTAAGACTTTTAATCTGGAACATTTTATATATGCAAAGTATTATATAAAAATGAATGAGATAGGTTGCTGCAGTAATGTTCCCCAATTTGTTCATGCCTATTTATATTTATTTCCCTCCAACATGAACTCTGGACTATGGAACAATAGCAAATATGATACAAGACCCTAAAAAGGGCTTGCACATAAAGCTGTGCTTTCCAACTTCTCTAGGAACCCTGTGACCACTAGTATGTAAATAAGCCTGAGCGAGCCTACTTGAAGACATATGACCTAAGCACTGCCTTCACTCCTAGCTGACATCTAGCACAAACCAATACCCTGCACCAACTGCCAGAACTGTGAATGAGGCTATCTTAGACCATCCAAGCCCATCAGCTGCATAAACCGACTGTGGCTGCTGGACTGAGTCCAGGTAAAATCTATAGAACAATCCTAGCCGAGCCAAATCCAAATTACTAATCCACAGGATTGTGAGCTAATAAATCGTTGTAACCCACTAAGACATAAAGGTATTCTTTTATACAACAAAAGCTGAGACACAGTATACATGTGTACATTTTTTAAAAAATTAATATAAACCATTTTTATTACCATTCATACTAAATAACAGCATTGTAAATAGTCCCCTTCTCGATTTAAATTACTTTCCCATCCCTTTGGGATAACCATTATCATGAATTATAAAATTTTCAAATCATTACCTTGCTGTTTTTTAATGTACATATATAAGGATATATTATTTAGTATTGCTTTATTTTGATATTTATAAAAAATTACATCATACCATATGTAATCTTCTATAATGCACTTTAGTTTTTCAACATTATGTTGTGAGATTTAACCATAGAGTTGTGACTTATATGTTTGCACTGCTATATAATAAGATATATTTGTTCATTTCCTGCAGATGAACATCTGTGTCATGTCTGGGTTTTCAGTTGTAACACATATATATATGTATGTATGTATTTGTCTGTTTGTTATTGTTTGCTAAAATGAACACTTTTGTCATAAACCTTCTTGTATAATTTCCTTGTTCAAATCTCCACAAAAATGTTTCCATGGTGAATATTTAGAAGAGGAATCATTAGGTGGTGGAGTATGTGAATGTTCTTTACATGATTATGCTCAATTGTTTTCAAAATGATTTTATATTTCCATTAGTAGCATAATGATCCTTATCCTCTCCAAAAGCCAATGCTAAAAGAGCCCTTAAAAACTATTTGCCAATCTGGTGGAAATGGTATCTCATTGCTGTCTGTATTTGCCCTTTCATAAATGTTAGTGAGTTTGGACACTGTTTTATATTTACTTGGCCATACTCTTTCCTTTTTTTGGAAAACGCCTGTTCAAATTTTTACTCATTTTTCCACTGGATGGTTCCTATACCTTTTTCATCAAATTGTTGTACTCTTTTTTCTGTCTTCTCATCCTTAGAATGTGTGTCTCATATAAAATTGGTTAATAGGTAGGAACTCAAAGAAAGCTACTTTTTCTTTAGGCAACAGAGAATGGCACATGTTAATTTACAGTTTTTCACAGATAATATTATAGTAAACTGGTTGAAACCCTTATTTCAAAACAGATTAAACATTTGTCTTTCTGATTTGATTGTTTGTCACTCTCCACATCCTTGTGAAGAGATGCTTGAAAGAAAAAGTAAGAAAACAGACTTCTTCAAACTGTTCATCTTAGTTAAACACACAACAGACTAAGCCCTTCTAAATCAACTCCCACAGCATCATCTAGGATACAGTGCTCCCTCAGAGGGCTGTTAGAAACCTTGAATAATAAAACAGATAAAATACAGAGCACACTTAAAAGACTTCTTTAGGCTCTAGAGACAAAAGTTGAGGCACTGATATTTAAAGCTAGTAAAACTGAAATAAAAGCAACGAGCACAGATTAAAGAAAAGTATCAGGAAAAAATATTTCCATACATTCTATTTTTGTAATTAGTATTAACACGTGATGCATGGTTATGTCTAATGATAAGTGAAATATCTTAACCCAATAATAAAACTGTCTACCTACATAGTTGCACTAACACTACAACATCAAGAACATTTTGGAGTGATATTCACATTGTTCCCTTGTGATGTCACATTTTTGTGTTAGTATATACTGTTCTCTAGAAAACAAATGTTCATACTAACTACATCCTAATGTGAAAAAAGTTTTCATTTTTTTTAAAAAAGGCTATAATTTTAGCCGCATGGAAAGCTGGGTAAACAAAAAAATTTTTTTAATAATATACAAAGGAAGTTACAATCAAGAGGTTAAAGGCAGAATTGTACCCTGTCAATGCTGAGAGAGAGGGATGATCAAAAATCAACAGCACTTCTATGAAGGGTTTTTCAAAGTATTTTCTTAGAGAACCATTTTAATATTCAGTCATATTTTAAATCAGTGATGCCTTCATTATGTCTCTCCTAAACCTTTTATGTTCCATTAAAGCTCCCCCCTCATTACATATACAGAATTGATGGAAAATACTATAATCCTTTTTTTTTAAATCCTCACCCAAGAATATTTTTCCATTTATCTTCAGACAGAGTGGAGGGAGGGAGGAGGAAGGAGAGAAACACCCATGTGAGAGAGACACAGAGATTGGTTGCCTCTCACAGGACCCACCTGGGCCCGGGGCAGGGTGGGGCGCCGAGCAGAATAGAACCCAAACCCTTTGGTCTACAGGCTGACGCTCTAACCACTGAGCAAAAACAGCCCAGGGCTGTTTTGTTTTTTAAAGAACTCATATGCATGTAACATTTATGTCAGTGGCATTTTATAGGTGTTCTCAGATATTTCGTTTCATCCATCTTTTTTTCTCATTACCATATTCACTTTACCAAAGCTCCTTGGGCTATTTAAAATGCACAGCAAACATTATTGACAAGAGTATATAAAGATGTTCAGTTAACTTATACCTACATTTATTTTCTGCAACACTTACAGAGAGTTCCAACTGACCTTTCTCAGTAAACAGAAATAACCTGTTTCATAAAGACAGGAGCAGAATTAAGTTCCTGTCTTCATGTAAACACCTATTTTCCATGATTGGGCATGATTAAGCTGTGGGTAATAAAACCTGGCTAGCACCTGTATCTGCAGTGGTGATCTCATTGATTACATGGCTTTAAATGCCATTGTATGCTGATGAGTTAGAGATTTGTATCTCTGGTCAGGACCTCTCCATTAATCTTGGGGTTTGTATTTCAAGCCACCTTCTGGACATCTCACTCAGAAGTTAATATGTCCCAAATCAAACTCTCAGCTTCTTGAGGCAATCCCTCCCTGTCCTATGCTGGAGCTCAGTAAATGTGTCCTCCTTCCTCCGATTTCTGCAGGTCATGTTAATGGGAATCATCCTCAGCTCACTCTTCTCTCACATCCCATTAGCAAGTCCTATCAGCTCTACCTTTCAAACATGTTCTGATATTAATTAATTCTCACCACTTCTGCAACTACCACCCTGGTCCACCTTACCGTACTCTCCTGGGCTAGATGATTCCAGTATCCCTTAAGCTGTCATCTGCTTCTCTTCTGGCTCTCCTACCCAGTGCTCTCCTCGCAACAGCCAATGTTCCTTCAAAAAACACAAGCCATGACCTCTTCCACCCAAAACATCCTAATGGCTCTGCATATCAGGGGAACATTTAAAGCCCTTACACTGGCCTTTACGACCCTACTTAACCCAACTCCCTGCTACCAGCCTGAACTCATGCCCCCTCTCCCATCACTCGCTCTGTGCAGGCCGCCCTCGCCTCCTTGCTGTGCCTCAGAAACGCCAATGCCTTTATCAGAAAGCTCTTCCCACCCATACCCACAAACATCACTCTTCTTGTCTCTATGTTCACCCCTAATACACCAGCACTTTCTTCGTTTGAGGAGGCCTTTTTTCCCTCCTACCATTTATAAGTACCAAATCATCCTGGGGCTCCAGATGGCGCTCCTGGTTTTGTCCAGATCCGCTTGCCCCATAGGTGCCAATTCAGGATGGAGACTAGGCTGACCCTGCCCCCAGCGGCCTCCAGAAACACACTGAAGCGGCAGGTGTGTACGGAACAATGTCCTCTGAGGGAGAGGGGAGACCTAACAAACCGAGGACCCCTTCACATCCAGCAAACGACGGGAAAACCACGTGGAAGCACAGGAAAGGCTGAGACACAGTCTCACCGTAAGCCCCCGGCATTGGACACCTGAGAGATGAGCCCCCTCCTTCCCCACCCCCCAAAATCTGGCTTTGAAAATCACTGGGGCAAAATAAGGAACAATTCTTAAAAGGCCGTGCACAGACTTACCTGCCCCAAGGCCCAGCGCAGAAGCAGCCCTTGGACAAGCATCCCTGACTTGACCTTGACGGGAAAGAGACTCACTTGCTCCTTGGAAGGGGCTGGTCCGAGGGCAGAAGCCGCTGGGACAGGGCACCGAGGCTGGCAGGTGCCCGCTCCCCGCCCTCCCCCCGCCTTCCTAAAGTCGCAGAGACCCACCTTTGTGTGTTTATTTTTCTTTTCCTTTTAAAATGTCTTCTTTTTCAGCAGTGCCGTCTTTTGCACTCCTCCTGCGCTTTGCTGCAGCTGGCGGGCGCGTTCTAGAAACGTCTACACCTGTCTGTTGCCCAGGTTTTTATGTCAGGCCACCTGGGTTTTCCGGCGCCTCCCAGGGGACACACCTTGATCACCTGCCTCTGGAGGCCAGAGGGACTTGCATTCTTGGGTCCCATGGGCCTGTAACCGCTGGAGAAACAGTTGTCGGCAGACTGTCATCCCAGAGCACGGCACAGACCGCGGACTAAATGAAACCCTCGGTCTTTCTGAGAAAGAGGGCTGTATCTTGGCCGAGCAGCTCTGGCCTGAGGAGCAGGCTTCTGGTGCAGCACACATGGGAGCCTAATCTGTGCGCTCTCCTGCCTCTCTCCAGCGTGCTGCTATCTTCCAGGAAGCACCTTACAGTCTTGCCTAGCGCGGCTGCTGTCAGAAGTCACCACTGCATCCCCTGGTATTGTGGCCAGTAGGGCTTTTGGGCTTGAGGTCCCAGCAGAGGACTGTATCTATGTGCATTCTTCTCTGGCTTCCAGTCAGCCTGAATCTAGGCTCTGACAGAGCTGCCCCTTTGGGACACTGATGGTCTGGGACACCCTCAACTACATGGGGCTATTATAATACAAATAAAATAGATTGCTTGGACAATTGCAAAGGTTTAAGAGACCACCAAGAACAGGGAAAACGTCAAACAGTAGGGTTCATCTACACAAGGTCAACCCTTCAAGACGGGCAGAGGCAGCTGTTTTATCTAACGTATAGGAACCAAAACAGAGAGTCAAGCAAAAAGAAGAAACAAAGGAAGATGTTTCAAACAAAATTATAAGATAAAATTTGGGGGGAGGGGGACTTTCATAAAAAGTGATTAGAATGCCCTAAAAATGAAAAATACCTTGGCATTCATTTTAAATAAGAAATTTAGTCTCCTTACTGTCTTGATTTTGACAGTATTTCTTTTTTTATTCTCTATTTTCTATTAAAATAATAAATGAAGCCAGTTTCTACTCATTTCCAAATCGCTTCTAGAATGACTCTGAGAATGTCTTTATAATAATTTTCAAGAAATTAATAAGTGAGTGAACCTGGTAGGATTTCTTCATCTTGCAATGTCAGAGTACAAGCTTTTCCCAAATAACTGTGGTAGCTATAATCATGTGATGCTTGTCTCAGAAGCAGGAATGCTGCAGTGGTGGGTTAGCGGGATTGTACCCATCTGCTTGGGTGTATTTGGTCTTTTTGACATAGCAAATGAAAAGGGCCTCCAAGAATCAGCAGAATATCAGCAGGCAGACTTCAGGAAGGGCATTCCTGGAAAACGGGAAACTCTCATCAAGGCCCAGCAGCGTATTGAGGACACAAAAAGTACTTTAATATTTTCACTTAATGATAGGCCTAGGTGGTTAGTGTGAGATGGGATTTCATTGGACCTATTATGTTCAATAGCCAAGGTTTTTAAAAAATATTTCTCCTTTTCATCATAACATCTTTGGAGAAGTGTTTGTTTTCTCACATAAGTTTTATTTAATTTCCTAAGTGGAACACCTGAAAAGGGCTTACTACCATCAACATGTATTAATGAGTACAGTATCATGGATTTTCATCTTTAAGACAAGAAGTTTTCAAATCACAAGTCTTAATAACTTTAGAAAGGGAATAACATTATAGGACAAGATAAAATTCTTCTCCATTAATTTTAAACAGGTAATTTAAAAGCCATTTTAGAAAATATTTTATGACAGATATGACAAAAACTGAATAGGCAACAACAGTATGGGAGATTATTGGCATCAGTATTTTCATATTTTTTTCAAATTATATGTATATGTATATTACAACTGCCTTTGAACAGTATATTCAAAGTTCTTTTATTCAGAAGGAGGACATTCTGTACTCACAGGTGCAGTCTTTCTAAAGGACATACTGTGTTCAGTCTTTGCTTGCACATCTCAAAGAAGAAAAGCAATGAAGAAATAAATTGTTCCAACATACATATTCTTGCCACAGAAATCATTTGGCTTCACAAACTTATTTTTTGAAGTGGGTTGAACAATCAATTTTTATTCATTTTCCATATTTTCTGGAAAATAATATATATTCTTTTATGTTCTATACATGTCCATTAAGTCTATGTTTGTTAATTGGGCATATCTGCATATCTGGTCAGTCCTCACTGCTTTTTTGCCCCCCCCCTTAATCTATCAATTAATAAAGGTTTGCTAAAACTGCTCACTAAAATGGTGCACTTTTAATTTCTTCTTGTAGTTCTATCAGTTTTACTTTATATAATTCTATAACATAGAATAGTTTCTCTTACCTATAAACTTAGAAATGAGAATAGTAATTAAAATGTTATTGATGTGTTTTGATACTCATTTCTTTAATAATCACTGTTTTGTATTAAAGTAAATATACTTTAGTAATAGGACTAACCCAGTTTTCCTATGGTGGGTATTGTCCTGGTATATATTTTACCCTCATTTTACTTTCAACCTTCCTATGTTTAGAGTTTCAGGTGTTCCTCTTTTGAACAGAATGTAGCTAGTTGTTGAAGTTATTTTAAATCCAATCCAGAAATAGTGATCTTTTCAGTTTATTCACATTGAATATTAGATGACAATGTCTGGATTTAATTCTCTATATATTATTATAAGCAATATTTCCCCTTTGCCATGATTCTTTTATCCTTTTCCCCTTCTGTGTCTTGTTGAATTGATTTTACTATACTACCTTGCAAGTATTCCCTCTACTGGTTTAGGATAGGGGTCAGCAAACTACAGCCTATGGGCAGAATCCCACCCACCAGCAGGTTTTGGAAAGAAGGTTTAATTGGCATACAGCTACACATACTGGTTCACGTGCTGTCTATGGCTGCTTTCACACCACAGCAGCAGAGCTGGGCAGTTGTGTCAGAAGCACAGAGCCTAAAATATTTACTGTCATGTCTACAGAATAACTTTGCAAATCCTGGTTTAAAATATACATACAAGTTTGTGTTCTGAGGTTAACAAGTCTCATGTCGTCGTTGTCATCAAGTAAAATGCAAAACCTATATTTCCAACCATCTACCTTCCATCACACATTCTATAGCTGCCTGTGTTTTATTGTATTTAACCCTGTTTAATGCTGTTTAACTCTTTTGCTTTTTAAAACAATTGTTAGATATTATTCCTATCTACTCTCAGTTTACCACTTACCTTGCTCATCATTGTTGCATATTTTTTCCATTTGGGGTTAATTTTCTATCTTCCTGAGGTGTAATCTTGAGCAATGGCTTAGCTGTTGATGGTAGATTTTCTATCCGTTTTTACTTTGCCCTAATTTTTTAAAGAGTTTTGCTGGATACAGAATTCTAAACAACAGTCATTTGTTCGTAGCAATTTGAAGGTTGTAATCACCTGTTGACGAACACCCAAGTCGAGAAGTCAGCTTTGATTGAGAGGTCAGCTGTTAGCCCCTAAATTGTCCCTAATTCTCAGGAATACTGATTAAATGGATGTGAGAACTCCCTTCAGTCCTCATGTACTTCAAGACCTTTTAGATTTTGCATCACTTTATCTGTCTCATAGCTGCCTATCGGATAACTTCTTCAGACCTATCTTGCAGCTCAGTATTTTCTCTCATCAGCAACATCTAAGCCACTATTTAACACATCCCATAAAATTTAGTGAAGTCTCATATTTTTCCTTTCCAGAGGTTCCAGTGGTTCATTTAAAATACAAGTTGGGGCTAAAGTAGGCTTACAGTTGTTCGGAAGGAAAATAATACAATAATTAATAAATAATAATACAAGAATAAATTTGCATCCTCACAACTATAAACCTGATTTTGCCCCACCCTGTATTTCATATTTATGTTTTAAAGCTCTCATCTTTAAAACACATAGAATATATTTATTTGTAATATGTATATATGTTTGTGTGTGTGTCTGTGCATGTGTATGTATGTGTGTGTGTTTCATTAAAGAGAATATAAGAATATATAATCCAAAACATCTTAATTGCCTTGTGGATCAAGGTAGAGAATTATTTTCCTGTTTGGGCTTTTTCTATAGGTACCTGCAGGAAAATAAACACAGTGCAGCTTTTTAAGTAGGTTCTATCGTATTTCACCAGGTAGGAGTAGCCACACCCAACTACACCATAACATTGGGTCCTGTTTTGAGATTGGTTAAGTCTTGAGGCTGTTTCTGCAGTGTTACCTCTCTCACCTTCCTGTCTGTAAACTGCAAAATGTGAGACTGTCATGCATCTACCCATCCTTTCTCCACCGTGCACATACATGGACCTTGAGGCTAGCTAGCTTTGAGGTTACCCGCCTTTGTCAAACTGAAATGAAGATGCAAAGGTTAAGGTGCAAGTTTCTAAATTCTAAAATTTATTTGTCATTTCTATTAGCTATATCTAATCTGGTTTCTCCTGTCTTTGAAATTTCCATCTTTCAATAAAACCTTTAACAAATATTACAACTGCCTTTGAAATAATTTTTGCAGAACCTTTGCTCTTTTTAAATGGCTAACTTAGATACAGTGTCACTTTCCTGCCTAAATAAGAATAAATAGTGGCTATCTTACTTTCCCTACTTTCTCTTCAATTATGATCTTAACCACTTGATAAAATACAGATGTATGGACATATACTTAGCAATGTATATGCTCTATTGGCAAAGCCATCGCTTCACTTGTAACTTTAAAAAATTTGAAGCAAAAAAAAAAAAATGCAGAGAGAAAACTTTGAAAAGGAGGTAATCCGAGATGGAAATTGGATGATAGATTGAGCACTTGACTGAATGAATGGTTACGAGATGGTGACTTGTGTTTAGGAATGAGGATTTCTTCTGCCTTGAATGGACTGCAGCATGAGCTAATTACTCATTGGAAATGTCTTGGGAGATGATATTTGCCAGACTGTATAGTAGCCAGTACACTCTGGCTCCGATTCGATGATACAGGGATTACAAAATGAGATAAAAGTAATTTTGAATTTTCTTTCTTGTGTTTTTCTTATTTCTTTAGTTCAATATAGACATTTATTTTTGCCTTAGTTTTAAAGAATTTGAGGATTTGTGATTTATATCCTTCTATTTTCAAAAAAGATTAGGGAGACATCATAATGCAAAAATATGTAATGCAGAAAAATTAAAAAACACAATAGACAAGTGAATATATAACTAGCTAAAAATACTTGAGTAGATTAGGTCCTAATAAAATAGTCCGTTATTCTGATTTCTAGTAACAGCTTGAGTACAAAGTAATACTAAGAAGATACTATAATACTTATTCGACAATATGTGACTGAACATATGTGCATATATGTATAATTTGAAAAAATTATACATATACATATAATTTGAAAAAAATATGAAAATACTGATGCCAATAATCTCCCATCTTAATTGAAAGATAACAGGTGAGGTATTGTCCCATTCTAATCATCTTTGCTATTTAAAATTTGTCTTTGTTGTTTGAACAGATTAAGAAATATTTCATTTATCCAATTTTGCTGTGCTTATTTAATAGTGAGTTATTTATTAACACAAAAACTAGTTTTGACCATTAAAAACAACATAAAGAATCATGTAATCTACACACTTTTATATCTGATATTCTTTTTTTTTTTATCCTCACCCGAGGACATTTTTTTCATTTTTTGTTCAGATAGAGTGGGAGGGAGAGAGAGGAAGAGAGAGAGAGAAACATCGATGTGAAAGGGACACATCGAGTGGCTGCCACCCGCATGATTAACCAGGGCCGGGGACAAACTGCAACCGAGGTACATACCCTTAGCGGGAACCGAAACCGGGTCTCTCTGGACCACAGGCTGACGCTCTAACCGCTGAGCCAAACCGGCCAGGGCTATATCTGATATTCTTATAGTCTCAGTTTGACGTACATGTATCCCTCTTAAATAAAGAGTCAAATCAAGAAGCACAATAGAAACTAGCATCACAAGTTTAATATATTTTAAAATATAGAAATATATTTAAACAGCACATTTAAAGAATAATATAATAGACTTCCGTTTCTTATTCTTACAATGGTATGCCATTAATTCAAAAATATATTACTTAATGTACCCCCCAATATAGTTATTATCAAATCTTTAAGATAAACTGTATTTTAAAACAACACTGCAATATACCTGAATTACAAACAAACCCATAACATTTTTGAAGCTATTTCTATGTTTATCTGAAAGATCCAAAAGGGTGATTAATAAATGGGGTTTTATGAATATTCTAATTGAACTCTAAATTAGGCCTAACCATGGAGCCACCATAAACAGCCAGTTATCCATCTAAATGTCATTCTTTAAGAAATCAGTGTGTGTTAAAGAAACGCCTTAGAAGACAGAGGGAGACACAGAGAGAGAAAATAAATTAATTTCAGAGAGAAGAACACACATGCTCATACACACAACAGAACCTTCCCGTTTGGAATTATTTGTGCTCGGAGGAGGGTTTACAAAATCCCCTTACAAAATAAGGTTTTCATTGAGCTCATTCTCAAAGATATGAAAAATGGATTTCAGCTGTTCTTTCGAAATGGCAATTCTGTCAAAGCCATTCTGGGATTTTTGGTAATTTCCTCTAGTTTAGTTTCAGTGCTTTTACCCTAAATAAAATCCCTTGCATCACATCAATCAGCGGACTCAGTTATAAAGGAGAGCTAAAGAAAATGGCTCTGTCGGCATCTTGCTCCAGTATATTTTATGTATGCAGTGACTCTTGAGTGTGGGGAGGGAAGTGGAGTACATGTAAATTTTTCTTTATTTTGGACTCCTTTTAAATCAGGAAAGAAAAAAAAAAAATCTGCAGCAGTAGTGTTCTAGATAATAGGCAGACATGATTTATTTGAGGTAAGAAGGTTGTACTGCAATTTTTTAGTGTTAACTTGGAAAGTTATGGACACAGGCTCAAGCCTGTCTCCACAGAGTTCCTGAAGCTTTGAGCTCTTTGCAAAATCTGCAGTCCGCAAGCCAAGAAGGAACATGCTCCTTCAGTTACACCAATTCTGTTAAAGCAAACGGTTATAACAATTATGTGCAATCTTTCAGATTCTATGTTCTGCCTACCGTTTATTTATTCAAATCCAGTTCAACATTTCACTTTATCTAATGAAGCAGAAACTCTACAAGAAAAATTGTGTTTATCCAAGCATTTTTTGTTTGGGTGGTTATTTTTTTTTTAAGTTATATTTCTAAATAAATATCCTATCATAGTTTTTATTGGCACAACATAACCAAATGCATTCAGTTTCCTTCAACAATATTTAATGGTAAAAGGAGTTATAATTGCAAAAAAAAAATTATATAAAAGTTGTATTAGAAAAAATGTTGAAATGGAATTGGACTGGACTTAGCATATCTCATTGAAAGTTAGACTGGGCATTCTATTGTATAACATAGTGACCTATAAAATAGATTTTATTGATAAGGCATCTACAAAGGAGAATATATACCTTTAAATAAATAAAAGTGACTATATACATGATATTGTACATAGGTAGAGATGAAATGAGCCAGACTAATTTTACGAAATTCTCCTTTTGTCTGAAAGTATACTTTTTATTGTAGTCATAAACCTTAATACAGATCTCTTTCTTATTCCCATTATTATTTAATATTAGTGGCAGCCACATGAGCGCACTACCATATTTCTGTATTTTTTCAAAATGACGTTGGAGCTGTCATCAAAGTATAGCACAGAGATGGCGTTTAATTTGGTTGGAGCACAACAAGGCTTCGGTACATGGTCAGGAAACATCAGATGAACCTGGGGAAGAAAAAATGTTTTGTTTTGTTTTAAGAAGTAAAGTAGATATTTTGGTTACAGCTTTAAAACAACATGCTTGTCTTATCACTCACCATTAGGCACACCCTTCTGCTCACCACTGTTATTCTCTTTGTGTTCTGTAGCTGGGGTGGGTGGGGGACTGCTACTAAAGGATGTATTCTTAAGCATTGACACCTAGACTCAACCCAGTGGTTCTAATTATGTGTTGGGGTTTTGAAAAATATTCAAACAAGTAAAGAAACTACCCTCTACGGAAAAACCAGTGGAAATTTTCCTGGGAAAAAGAACATGGCAACTAGCACCCAGTTGCTTTTCGTTGAAACGACTTCTATTTACTTCATGAGAAACACAGAAGTTACAAATGCAAATCAATAAAGCCACACAATAAGACTGTAGAAAGATTTGGGTCTAAGAATTATTTTTAAAAGCATAATTAAACAATAAGTCATAAAAGTTATACCAACTCTTAATTTTCCATGGTAAAGGCAACTTAAATATCACAGCAAAATAAACTCCAGCTATAATCCAATACTTGCGTTCAAGCAATGCTTTCAACTCTTCTCCACAGAATGTTTTAGCAGACTGGCTAGAGTTTAATATCCTTTTACTTTCTTTCTCCCCTAGACTAACACCAAAAAGCAAGCTAAGCTAAATCAGAATTTAAGAGCCTAGATATTTTACAAATTGAATATCCCTCTCCCCCAACAGCCTAAAAAGGTGGCTGTACTTGGAAAGTGAAAAGCTTAAATAAAGGGTTTATTCTCATTTTGATCAGACTGGCAGTCTGCCTACGGTTTGAGCAGGGAGCCTGAACCGGGTTCCCCAGTTCCCACCCATCTACTCTAGTCCTTCCCTCAGAGGAGTTTATGGGAAGTCCCACTGATGAGTCCTAAGGGATCCACAAAAAGCAAATATAGCCTCTTAGAGTTTGGCCACACGATGTCCTGGCTGAAATGATATAAGAGCCCTGCATGTGGACAGAAACAGCAGGAAAAAATGAGGTGATCTGACATGAACTTGAAATTTCCTAAGACCTCCCAAAACTAAAAGTTGGATAGTTTCTACAAATGTTGGATGCAGCCTGTGTCCCTCATCAGTTTTATCTTCCATAACATACACATACATGATCGATCACCCCGTTTCAATGGGGCTTGGCAGCCTCCAAAGTAGTCACTTTGGGGAAAAAAAAAAAAAAGCAGATTTTTCTTGAATGGTTTCTCAAACATATTAGTCACAAACATGCTCTCCTTTAACAACAAACATGCCTGTCTTCTTGTTTCATGTCCTTCACAGAACAAACGTAGGGAGTGCACAATGCCAGGGGGGGAAAAAATCAAACTTCCCATGTACGCTTTAGTTTTGTGATGACTTATGTCCCATATTCCGGGACAGTGATGCTGAGCGGGATCTTGTTCCAAGTGCACGTCAGATTTTTTTCTTTAAGTGTTTGTTTTTCGACACTGCCTTCCAGACTACAGCACTAAAAGCTGACAATATGTAATTATATATTTATAAGAAGAGAAAGAAAAAGAATAATGAGAGAAAGGGTAGTATTTGACAGTTTTTTCAATAATTAAGCATTGCTTAGCCTGAGGGAAACGTTGCTACTTCAGATACATATCTCAGGAAGCACAAGTCTCCTTTCTGAGTCATTGGAATGACAGTAAAAAGAGGAAAAGACGTTTCTGAGAAATTAAGTGGCCTTTTATATATATATATATATATATATATATAAGCTGATAGTGACTGTTCCTCTGTGACCCTGCAGAAAGACAGTGATCATGTCCCTTCAAGGCATGAAGCAGCAGCATTGTTCTCTGTATGATCAGTTTTCAGTCAACGTGAATTCTTGTAGACATGGATACAAGACTAGACTTCATGGAGTTTGCTTTTTCTTTTACGAGTGGAAGATTGAATACAAACACCCATCCTTGCAGAGCATACCTGCTCTCCATCCCCCAGAAAAGTCATCCTGTATCATGAAGTACTTCTCTTTACAGATAGCAAACTTGAGGCATATCAAACCTTAAAATTCCTCCAGGAATTTCCTCTATACTTAGTATACACCACAGAAGTAGGCAATCTCATTGGTCAAGACTCAGGGGAAAAAAAGAAAGTTTACAAATGACTACCTTTCAAAATGCATATTTGTTTGATCTCTTTGTTTCTCTTACACCACAGGATTTTTCAAAGATTTTGACAATGCCCATGCTCTAGTCATCATAGATGTGTCTTTAGTGTCTAGCAATTTTGTACACCTGTGAAGTCAGTGAAGATGCCAGCAAACATGGCATTTAAGAATTAAATCTGTCAATTTATATATATATGGCACATATATATATACCATTCCTTATTCAGAAGGAAACTGAGATACTCTTTTCATCAGCTTTGAATTTTAAACTAATTGTGAAAAAATGGTAACCTGCTGAAGAGTCAACACCGCACAAATTCTAATAGTTACTCTTGTTTGGTCATAAACAAGCCTCATCCACAAAGATAGATTTCCTTTTTTGTCCAATAGCTACTGCTCTCTTACTGTCTTCCAACAAATTACCCCATTCCCAGCATTAAGTCTGGAGTCTAAAATAATGTGTTCCTTTTCTTCCCTCCTAATTACAAATAGTTAAAATTTTCATATTAACTCAAACATTAATTTGGAATTATATCACATAGTTCATTGCACCTTCTAGGAGCCTCTCAGTTAGTCTTCCAGAGGTTAGCCCTCGTCACATCATTAAATTACACACCACAAGGCAGGTACGCCAGACTCACAAGAGGTTGCGTGAGCTCATTAAATACAGCACAACTATTTAGAGACCATGAAATTAACATTTCGTTATCTTTTTCACAAAAATAAGCCTAGGTTACTATAGATTAAATCATTACTAAATTCCTGAGCCTGGAAGAGAAAAAATAAAGATTAATTTCCACCTTAAAGATTAAAGAAAAAGAGAATTAAGAAATAGAAATGTGTCTTCTACTTATATGCTACATTGAAGAACTTTCATAATGCACGGTGTGTTATGGAACATCCTTAAATAATTAGAGTAAAAGCCCTCAGATGAAATTCACTACAGCTATTATTCAATGTTTTTGCAATGATTACTAAGGAATTGCTAGGTTAGAAACAGTCACTGGGAACCTGTCTGGTTAGTCATATTGCATAGTGAAGAAATCTGGGCAGAATGACCATATCATGGGATTACTCCAACTTTCCTAGCTGAATCCTTCCCCAATCTGGAATCAGGATTATTTTTTAAACCAGCCTGAATTTCCTGACTATACCCATAATTTGTTACTTTGGCTCTAAAATGTTCCAAGAGAAGAGAAGATAATGCATTGATAACTACAAATGGATGTTTTCCTTTAAAATAACTTTATATGAAGCTTGCATCTTAAATCAGTTTTAATCCTACAAAAACAAAGCGTACCAGAGTTTGAACTATGGCATGGTTGGTGGCATTCATATGGGCATTGAGTGGAAAAGAACATTCTCCATCACAATAAAATGCAGCATATCCTTCTGGTGCTATAATCCAGTCCTAAAATGCACACACACACACACACACAAAAAAAAAAAAGAAGAAGAAGAAGAAGAAAAAATTAATATCAAAAAACAATTCTTAAAAATACTCAAATATATATAAATCTGGATAGGTTTCTTTCTCTTCTTGGTCCAATAATTAGTCCAATAGGATAGCCTCCCCCAAGCCCTTGATTTATTTTTAAGTTGAAGTTTACAAAAAAATATATAAATATTTTCACAAGAAAATGTCCTCTGTAATTTCTCCCAAGAGGTTACTATGTACAATATTCATAGTATGTATAAATCCATGCATTCATGAATAAAACCATAATCATGAAATAGCATTCTAAATATTCTTTAAACAGGAAATGAACTCTGGAAAGTTCAAGTGAACCAGACAAAAAAAGAGTATAAACTTGAGATAATTCTCATTACTTCTTAATAACTCATTCCTGGCTTTAGAAGCTTGACAACTTCCTAAAGCTTTGATATTTGTTTCTTGTACTGTTTTTCTTTTCATTCGTGCATTAACTTTATAGACTCTTTAGAAGAAATGAATTGGAGCAAATTCCTGAAAACTGCACATGAAAAATTTTAGGAAGTTAAAAAATTGGCATATGTAATGACTGCCTTAATATTTTTTTTTCCCCAGAGAGGTAAAACTTGGCCCAAATGTAAATTTTGAAAATGTTTACACTTTAATATTACTTTTCAATAAAATAGCTGATATTCTGAGAGTCACTGTAATAGAATAATATAATCTAAAAACTTCAATTTAAATGATTATTTCACAAAACTATTGAAAACTATCTTGGTTAAATTCTCCTCCTACCCTGTTTATGAGGCTGATCATATGTTTATAAATATATGTGAAAGACAGCAATAAGTCTGAAGTGCAGGGAATATTTTTTTGTCTGAATGTTGTTTTTGTTTTTTTGTGGGTTTTTTTTTTTTTTTATCACAAAGACAGTATAGTCAAAAATTCTATTTTTTAAGACTGATAGTTTGGGACCATTGGGGGCAAAGAGAATTACTCTAGTTAATCTGAAAAAATTGTATTAAAATTACAAGTTTGAAATATTTAAACAACAGCATCTTTTTCACTTCCTAAATATTATAAATATCATTTCTTCTTCAACATACTTCTTTTATTATAAAACCTAATAATTATGTTTCAATGGTGAAAGAATAATGGGGAAATAAAAATTATATGGATAATCCATATCATATACTGAATAGTCAGGTTAAAAATAATTGGTTACTATATTGGAAAAAGTACTGACAAAGTTTACAAGTAACTCAGGATTTATCATAAAGCAGAAAATCGGCACCTGAATTGATTGATCATTCTTACCTGCCATCCCAGATCCCGGAAACTGACATAGAGTTCATGTTTCTTACAGGCTTGTTTTTGTTCACTTGTATTGTAATCTGTAGATAAAAATCAGATTTTAAACAAATGGCAGCTTATCTGGTATACGTCTAATATTTCTTTGCTGAGGTCACTGATGAAAAAAGAGGCTGTGTTTCAAGTTGTAAAATATGAGTTTGCATCTTAAAGCTAGAGCAACTTACTAACCATGTGAACTTCAGGTAAGTTACTTGTCCCAAGTTTCTTCTTCTGTAAAATGTAGACAATATCATTGATATTTTGGGTTTTAAAACAAGGATTTGGTTACATAGCCTGGTGCTTGCTACTCATTGAGTACTAGCTGCTCAATGAATGCTCATTCATTAATTTATGCACTCTGTATTGGCACTTAATATATGTATGTATATTAAATATGTATAAAATATTTTTCAACATCTCTCATGAAGCAGACACTGGGAAAGTACCACCTGGGATCATACTGGGTTGATTGTATTTTAATAAATATTTTAAACTCAAGATACCCAAAGTTGACCTTTTGATCGACCTCCTAAAACCTGTCCCACCTCTAGACCTCTCCATTCTTAACTGATGGCATGTTCCCAGTTGTATTTTTAAAAATGTAAATAACAAACAAACAAACATACAAATAAATAATTTGGAGTAAAAAAACACTCTTTTTTCTCTCTCCCACATCCAATCTTTCAGGAAATCCTACACGTTTTACCTTCAACTATATCTAAAACCCACGTACTCCCACCACCTTCATGACTGGCCCTTGTCCAAGCCACCGTCATCTTTCATCTGAATAATTGCAATATCCTCATTAATATTTTCCCTGCTTCTGCCTGGCTCCCCTACAACATAGCAGCCAAGTAGACCTTTTAATAAGTCAACTGAATTGTTTCACTCCCCAGCAAAAAGTCCCATGGTGGTTCCCCATACCCATGACAATGAAATATCCTCACAGTGGCTTATAAGGCCATATGATTTAGTCCCTTTACTTCTCTACTTATCTCCTCCTCTTCTTCACTCCACTCTGGCCATGACATGTCCTTGCTCTTTTGCACACAGGTCAGTTTTCTCTCACCTTAGGGCCTTCGCTCTCACTATCCCTTCTTCCTGAAAGGCTCCTCCCTTGGATATCTATATACCTAATGCCTATAGCTTGCTCAGCTCTTCACTTAAGCATTATCTTGTCAAGGAGGCCTTCACTGACTACCTTACACCACCCGATATTCTTGATCTCCCTCCCTCTGCTCTGATTTTTTTTTTATTTCACTTATACTCTTCAATATGCTATGCCATGTACTCATTTATTATGTACATTAGTTCTTGTCTATTTCCTCCTACTAGAATGTCAATTCCACAAGGGCAAAATCTCATTAGGTTCTGTTTGGTTTACTGGCATGTCTCAAGTGTCAGGAACAGTACTCGGCACACAGTAGGTACTCAATAAATAGTTGAGGCATTAACGAATGAATTCCTCATATTCCTCAGAGTGTTCCATATTCCTCTGAGATGATTTGAAACAAAGGAAATATATTATTTCCATTACATATTTTGGAACATAACCTGAAAAACCCATAACTTTTTATAATTGTTTTAAAATGTAAGGATAAATGGAGAGCCCCAATCTTGTTTCTGGAATAAAATAAAATATCAAAGAAACAGACAACTTTACAGAAAATATTTTCATATTGCCTTCAAGTTTGTTTACACTTTGTACCAATAGTATTTTAAAAGCTAACCCATTTTGATTATTTCCAATACGAAATATGAAAGAGGGAAACATTTAGGGTAAGGGAGCCAGCAAAATAATTTATTTTCAAAGAAGGCAGCTAGGTTTTTCTCCTAGAAATAAATGCTACATTCACTCTGACAGTCATCTCTGGTAAATCAATGTAGCAGTTTACTATGCAGAGCAGTCTGTCATAAGCTATCACCTTTCAGTTTAATTATCCTCAACCTCTAAAGAAAATGTAGGCACATCAAAGATCCCAGGAGCCTGTCTTAGTGGGCCCTGTCATCTCCTTTCACAGTTACTTCAACTCATTATTTATTTAATGTCAGTGTAGAAAATAAGATAATGATTAAATTTTGAACTTGGAGACATTTTTCCTTCTAGTTCAGAGTTATTCCTACTGTGCAATTACCTTCATTAAAACAAATTAAATATGTTGATAATGATGGGAGATGGAAGAAAGAATTTATTTGAAACTCAGCACTCTTATTCTTTGGATAAACTTCTCTCTTAATTGGAATAGCATGGGCTCACTGTTTTTAGACAATGGACAAGCATACTGTAACACTACATACAACAACATGAAGTGAGTAAGTTCCCTTCATCATTTTTAGGGTATTAGTTTGATTGCATAAACTTCTTAATATTTAGAATTTTTAAAAAGTCAGCTATATATTAGACTGGGAGTCAGCAAACATTATCTTTCAAAAGAAAGACAGTCAATATTTTAGGCTAGGAACTCTCCCTTGCAACAACTCAACATTGCTGCCATAACATGAAAGCACCCATAGACAATAGGTAAATGAGTGGATATGGCTGTATTCCAATAAAACTTGAGTTATAGATAGTAAAATTTGAATTTTATGTGAATTCTACATAAAACAAAGAATTGTTCCTCTTTGGAGACTTTTTCAAACATTTAAAAATGTAAAAAACATTCTTAGCATTTGGGCCGTACAAAAATAGGCAATGGGCTGAATTTGGCTCTCAGGCCTTACTTTGCCAACTCCTGTGTTAGACAATAAGGAAAATATTTATCCTTTTATCCTTGTCTTAATTAAAAACATTGGATATGAATAAAGACATTGTAGCCAATAACACACAAGTACATGTAAAAAGTCATAAACTATGTATGTGGTTATTCGAACTCCATGTTTATAAAAAAAGAAAGTAAAACTTAAATGTCAAAATAGATCTGTTCCATCTATGCAGCTTTTCATGCAGGCTAAGTGATGTATATAATGTAACATCGCATAAAGGTAACGAGCAATGAAATTTATAACAGAATCTGGTTCCAAGAGTCTGATTTCATAGAGCGTTAGGACCATATGCTTATTCTGTCAGAAATAAAAATTGATGGATACTGAGTGAAGTAAATGTTGTACCCAAACCAGCAAAGTCTGCAGTTAGGTTTACTATAAATGGTTGGCTGAATAAACTGTGGGAGGAAGGGCAGGGAAATTAGATTTATATCTTTAAAAAATATTGATTGGCAGCCTTTCAGATATTAAAATAAAATGAACATAATGCTACTGTTGATGAACCTACCCACAGATGAAGAGTTGTGCCAGAAATTACAAAAACGTTCTGGTGCCACAGCCAACATTAGAAAAATTTGCTAACATTCCCCGACCACAATGCAGATATCGTAAATACAGCATTTCTCTGTTTTGTGTCTTCGTGGTAATAATACTGGGAAATCAGTGCCAAAATATTGAAAGCACTGTTGAATGTTTTATGCCAACTTATTTATGGTCAATTTCTAAAAAGAGCAAAAATTCAATTTTTTTTCTTAGTGTGATTTTTCAAAATAATTTTTCTAGAAAAAAAACATTGCAAAAAAATCAAAATATAATACATGAAGGTGAAAAGTGGCTTAAAAATGTACTGAGATCTATATAGACCTTCAATGATTTGTCCACTCATCCCTGAAAGAAGCAACCAAATAAATAAACATAGGCTAGCCTATCTACGAAGGGTACACAAGAAAATCAAGTCCAAAAAACTATGGTTTTTTTTTTTCTTTAAAATTTAGTATTGAGCCCTGCTGGTGTGGCTCAGGGGTTGAACATCGACCCATGCACCAGGAAGTCACCAGTTCAATTCCCGGTCAGGGCACACTTCCGGGTTATGGGCCAAGTTCCCAGTAGGAGACATGCAGGAGGCAGCCAATCGATGTTCTCTCTCATTGATGTTTCTATCTCTCCCTCTCTCTTCAATAAAGTAAAAAAAAAAGTATTTAAAATCAATCAATCAATAAAATTTAGTATTGATTTCTTTAAGGGATGAAATATAGATAAATCTGTAAAAAAAAAAGAAGAAAAAGTAAAAAAATATCCAAAATAGTACTTAACATTAAAGCCCATCAATAGCTTAAGCCAAATATGATGAGATATTGTGTTTCAAAGTAAAAGATGAGACATTAACATTACCATGCTTAGTTCCCAAAAGGAAAAGGACATTAAAAAAAAGTCAGCTTCCATAGCTTCAGGATTTTAATTAATTTACAGAAAATGGAAGTGACAAATGAATGAAGATACAAGAGAGGTAAAGAAGCAGAAATGGTACATTTTGATTTGGCCTTGGGGGTAAAGAAACTCATGATAAACCCAAAACAATATCAATTCCTCCCAACGATGAGGGATTTCAAAATCCAGTGAACTCCTCACTTGAATTTATGCACAAACCAGTAGGAATTAGTGTTATTTATTGGTGTAGGAATAACTGTGTTTTTCTCTGTATGAACATGTAACACAAAAAAGATACCACAAAATCATAACTCTCTGGTGTGTTCTCTTAACTCTGCTTAGCAAAGCATCGAAGTGGATGATCCAACCACCTCACCTTAGAGCTCATTGACATAAAAACCTTTCCACAAACCTGAGTTTCAAATTGCCTTCCAGATGCCTCCTACTTACTATTTTTACTCCTGACTTCATTGCTTTGATGTTTACTATTTTGATTAACAGGATCACCAGTAACCTAGTGGCCCAAGCCAGAAAATTTAGTTACATTTCTTCATTTTCTTTCTTTCTCTCTCATACCTTTCATTAAATCAGTCCTCAAAGCCTCACTCAATTGACCCATTCCTAGACTAGTTAACCTGTTGGAAGCCCTTTGCACACTTGGTTACCTCCTACTTCTTCAATATCCTCTCCTGGTAACTTAATTTAGGACAACACTTTAACCCTGCTCTCCTCCATCTCTATTAGTCTTTGGTCCCTTTCACAGTATTGCTTTTTCTCCTTATTCTATACTTGAAGTGTTTAGGTTCCCACTGGAGGCTCCATTCTTGATGTTTTTCTCTTTCTTTGTCTTTCTGTGGTACTGTCAAGACCTATGCTTCATCTAACAATTTGGGCTCATGTCTACGTCTTTTCTTACACCTTCCACTTATACTTGGCACTCCCATCTCCAGAGTCCCGTTTTCACCCAGCCCCGGTTGGCCTCATTCCACATGTTTTGGTTTCCACTTCCACTCTCTCCAATCTATAATCTTTATTGCTTGGGGTGTTGGACTAGGCCTCTAATCATATTTGGGATTTCAGTTTCCTCCCTTGGCATTCCATCCTTCACTCTGAAGCCAAATTTAACTTTTAAAAATGCATATCTGATTATGACTCTCCTTTTTAAATTTCCTATATGAAGACACCATAGCTCCTTATCATGACATACTTACTCTTTATGACTTGGTTTCTTCATAATTTTATCACCGATATGACCCTCCTCTCACACGGGAATACTTGCACACCCAGCCATCTGGCATGGTACTTGGCTCTACAACTGTGCATATCAGTCTGAAATGGCTTCATCGACCCCTCCATTTCTGGCAAATGTCTGTTCTCATATAAGTGCCTCATGAAGTCTTCTGGGCTGTACTAGGGCACTTGCTTACGTTCTCTATCCTCACTACTCTCACACTACCTTATACCTACTCGAATAGAATTGATCTCTCAATAATTACGAATGTGCATGTCTTTCCCACTGTCTATGAGAGTGCTTTTTAAAAAGCAAGGTTCTTATGCCATCCATCTTTTATTAACATATAGCTAATCACATAATGAGTGCTTATTTAATATTGAATAAATATTATTTTATAATAAATCATGCCCAGTTATATTCTTTCTGTGGATTATTTTTAAAAAGAGACTTGACAACACAAACAATACATTAATGTCTATTGACAAGTTTTTTATATTATATAAGTAATTGCTCAGATAGATTAGCCAAATTTGGTTAAATATTCTAAAATCCCTCTTGCTTCTGAATTCTCAAAGGCCAAGAAATTCCAATAAGTGACCAAGGTATGGGTACTTGAGAGAGAGAATGTCTAGTTGTTTCTGATGTGAGAGTGTGAATTCTTTAAGTACCAGTTCTGAAAAAATGAAACCATATGTAACAATGATAGTGACTAAAACTGTAATAAGCATGTACCATGGTTCTCAGTTCTTTATACATATTAACTCATTTAATTCTCACAACCCATGGAATCTTACCCTATGGGGCAGGTACTATTAACATTCTCACTTTATCTAAGAAGAAAAAGAGGCAGAGTGAGGTGACATATATTGTTCAAGAGTATACATCCAGTAAGTAGTGGACCCCGGATTAAATGACACAATGATATATAGATGATAGATAGATAATGGTACAGATAGGTAGGTAGATAAATAGATAACATGAACTAGATATTATATGAATCAAAATAAGTGTTATTTTAGGAGGAATTTCCAAAATTTTGCATGACTCAGGGTACAGACATTAGCTTTTAGTGTTAATTACTGTAGAAATCATGTGGATTAGAAACATTCTTATATGTGCTGTCTTGCAGGATTTTCATTGCAATGTTGATTTTGAGAGCCCCAATTTAGAAACAGTCAAATGTCTTTTAAGAGTGATATGAATTTAAAAAAGTCTTATACAAGCACTATTGAAAATATTGTAACAGAGGTCACCAAGAATGAGGTCACCAATTTGAAAGATGGTGGAAACATATTGTTTAAAAAAATAGATAAAACCAAGTATATGGCATTTTTTTTTAAAAAGGCAAAACAATGGAGACAATAAAAAGCTTGGTGATTGCCAGGGGCGGGGAGGAGGGAGGGATGACTAGGCAGAGGACAGAGGATTCGTAGGGCAGTGAAAATACTCTATATGATGTTATAACAGTGGATATATGTTCAAAACTACAAAACTACAGAATGTACAACACTAGGGGGAGTGAACTCTGGTAAACTATAGACTGTGGGTGACTATGAGGTGTCAATATGGGTTCATCTTTAGTAGCAAATGTACCATTCTGGTGAGTGATGTTGATAATGGGGGAGGCTATGCATGAGTGGGAACAAGTACATGGGAAATCTGTACTTACCTCTCAATTTTGTTATGAACCTAAAACTTTAAAAGTACATAAACTATATCAGCCATGTAGTTAAAAGCACATAATAAAAATATAGTCTCCAATAGATACTATATATGGAAGAAAAGATTTGGAAGTACATGTACCCTGTTGATATCTGTATCAGGATACCTATCTCAGAAAGATTAACGGATCAAAGGAGAATTTTAGCCTTATTTATGACTTGATTATTTTAAAATAACAAAAATATATATTAATCATATAGTATAAAAAATTCTAAACAATTCAAATTAATTATTCTTTCTGGTTTTGATTAATATGTCTGTCCAAGAGGTATTACTTTACATTGTATCCATTAAGCAAGAGATAGTGCCTATCAGAACTGAGAATAAGGGCACAGTGCTTTCATTTTAATGACTATTTGAAAAGATTTGTCCTAAGACATCACCATGGTTTCAGGCAGGGCCACTAATGACTGGATTCACCTTCAAAGATCTCTAGTATAGCCCTGGCCAGTTTGGCTCAGCAGTTAGAGCGTCGGCCCGTGGTCCAGAGAGGCCCGGGTTCGATTCCCGCTAAGGGCACGTACCTCAGTTGCAGTTTGTCCCCAGCCCTGGTTGGGTTGTGTGGGAGGCAGCCACTCGATGTGTCCCTTTCATGTCGATGTTTCTCTCTCTCTCTCTCTCTCTTCCTCTCTCTCCCTCCCACTCTATCTGAACAAAAAAATGGAAAAATGTCCTCAGGTGAGGATGATAAAAAAAAAGATCTCTACTATGGAGCACACAATAAGTAACCTTTCCAAGCAGTTCTGTAGTGAACCAGGACTTGCCATTCGCCCTTTTAGTTTTTCCAAACTCTTAATGCTCTATTCTTGTTGGCACTGATGTAAGATAGCATCTTGCTCTCAGTAGGTTCTTTAAAATTTTTAACAACCCAGTGCCTTTATATCTTAAAGAGTGGCTACCCTAAAATTTAGCTATTGCCCCCATTTTCTTTCCCCCACACTCAAATTCAAATAAACAACCACTGTAGGGCCTCCTCATGAAACAGGCTATTTCTCCCATAACATGTCTGCTTAACCCTCTTGCCAAAAAACTGGAGAGGAACAAAGAGGGACAGTTTCTGCAGAAAACCCTGTGGTTCAGTGTATTTTCACCTGAAAGAGGAGATTAGCCTTTCCCATACAGTCAGCATACTAACTTAAATAACAAGTATTTTTGGTGGTTCCTGTTTTAAGCTAGACATGATCCCAGGCTCTCGTAGGAATATGGAAGAATAAAGGGGTATTAAGAAATCAGAAGGCAAGAATCTTTGATATAGGAAAGAAATGGGGTAAAGACAGCAAGAATAACCTGGGTTTTAATTCTCCTGCACTAATTGAGACTTTCAACATTTGATTATTTGATTTGCAAAAAAAAAAAAAAAAAATGCAAGAAGGCAAACATCTACTAAAACTCTCCTCCCTCCTTTCTTAGCCATGGAGTCTTTGCACAGTATTTCATTGTAAAAGCCTAGCACTATTACAGCATTTATTATTTATATTTGGATAATTTAAAAATTTCACTGGCATTTCAAGTCTCCTAAGTATCAAATTTTGTGTTTATATTAGCATTCCCTTTCCTTAAAGCCCTGTCTTTTAGGCCAAACGCTATGAGACTTTTTCCCGTCTGCTTGATTACTACCTATTGAAAGGTTAAGTCTCATAGACACAAACCAGCTACTTTCTTCCTTTTTATTATCAAAATATGAACTCGCTCCAAAACCATCTACCACATATTTCACAGAAATGGTTGCCAATGACAAACTTTTTAAAAAGAAAATATTGGTCTATATTAGAATAATTTTATACTCTAAATGGTGTTAGAAAACTGGTGAAAAGTTACGTGATTTCTGCTCCATATGTTTTATTCATATCTCGTTATAGAAGTCCATTTGTTACTTGTGGTCAGGAAGAGAAGATAAATAGAGTTCACCAATAGGGAAAAGGACTTTGATGATTTCAGTCTCTAGGACGCCTCTGCCAGAGTCGTTATGAGCTCAATAATAAGTATGCAACTTACGCTTTTCCCTTTGTAGTTTCCTCAAAAAGTATTTACTATTCTATTCAAGTTTTAACAAACCTTTTTCTTAATGCAGTCTGCTACATTAAATTAAAAACATTTCAACCAATTTCAGACCATTCTACATGAAAAGAAAAATATACAACTTTGACAGGCTAGTATTTACAAGGAAGGAAAGGTCTTAGAAAGTTATTTTTCTCCAGCTTTCATATTAACCAATTACAATTTTTGCCAAACTAAATATCTTGTGAAGATCTTTATAAAATAGCTTGGTAATAAGGCACTACTATCATGTTTTATTTTCAAGTGAAAAAGATGGTTACATTTATTTGTTGGAATAATTTAGAACATCGCTCTAGCCCCGGCTGGTGTGGCTGAGTTGGTTGCAGCATCATCTTGTCCACCAAAATGTTGTGGGTTCAATTCCCGCTTGGGGCACATGGCTAGGTTGCGTGTGCAATCCTTGGTCAGGGCACATACGGGAAGGCAACAGACCAATGTTTCTCCCTCTCTCTCCCTTTTCCTCTTTCTAAAATCAATAAGCATGTCCTCAGGTGAAGATTACAAAAAACAAAACAAACAAACAAAAAAACATCACTCTACACGTAGATTGTAATTCAGTATAATGTATTTCCATATAGAAATCTTCCCCCTTGCTTCTGTTGCGAAACGCACCAAATAGATTTCTTTCTAATCGTATTCTCCTGCTGCCCATACTTTAGGAAGTTTCCAATGAATTCCACTTCGTATTTTTGTTGAGAGTCACAGGTGCAAAAAAAACCTTATATGTTCTTACATGATTTATCAGTTTCAACTGATTTGGTGGGGGGGGGGGGGGATGAAGATTTCAGGAACAATGGCAGACACTGTCTGAATGTGTCTTTTTGAAAGAGCGAAGTATTCTAATTTGCTGAAAAACCATATGCAGGGATTATGTCTGTTTCATTCGCCAGCTCATCCACTGTGTCTCGCATGTGGTGACCATTAACATGGACGAATACACATTTTACAAGTGAACCAACATGTCAGACTTAAGTTGAGAGGTTCTAGGGTAACCTTTCTCCTTCAAATAGACTTACTTTTTATAGATAAAGATAATTTCTTGGAATAGAATGGCCATCATTTTTATCTAAAAACAGCTTACAAAAATCTGTCTGTAACCTGGACTAAACAAGGCACTTACTGGCATAAATAATATGATGAAATCACTTCAGATTTTGGCAGTTAGACCCATTTAGATCAACTGTACTTTTATCTCCTTTCTACCAATTAGTAGACTAAATTGCAAGCTCACTGGGATCAATTGTGTGTTGGCAATATTTCATTGTTAGATTTTATACACACACACACACACACACACACACACACACACACACACATTGAGAGCAGATTGTCTAGATAAGAGCCTTCTAAATAATTAATGGGAATACAAATTTTATCTTTATTATCTTAATTCCTGCTCCTATTGTCAGGAAAAAAGTTAAGCTGCCTGATTCACGTGTATTGTTTTAAGTACTAAAGAAATATTTTTACATTGAATTTACCTGGTTACCCATCCATATTTGAGGAGCCCTGGGGAGGTCAACTCAGCAAGCTGTGCAATTCAGTTTTGGCTAGACTTTGTTGATGTAGCCATTTCATAATTTTATTACCGCCAGCTTGATTTTAATTTGAACTGAATCTTTCAACATAGGAAGGCAAGCCATACTTAGTTTAAAATGAATTACCGAGTGATTCACTGACGAAACATTCTGGGGATGCTAGAAACATTGCTGGATGATTTAATAAACCAAATAAAGGTATATCCAGAGGGTAAATTTATTGCGGCTACTTGATTTGCAACATGTGACCCCATAACTCTCCACGCACAACTCCTGCCCTGGTTTTGCCTTACCTCCAACACTGGACATTCTGGAGGCGTCCTGATGAGAGCTGGATTTACTGCGGTTTTGGTTTTTCCGTTTGTTGGCTGCTCTCACAGATCGAAGGAGAACCTCACTCGCCTTGAAGAAAGCCACCATGAACGGCTGTTTTGACTGAGGTCCGTGTCTCCCCACCAGACCCGCAGATTTTACGTTGATACTGCGTCCTAGAACAGAATGCACACACACTCAGTTTGTGAAACAGACAAACCAAAAAAAAGATCAAGTTGACCTGATATGAATGAATTCTGAGGGTACTTTGAAAAATAAAAGTTTTAAAACATTATCAGAATGTTTCCTTTGCAGGCCGAATATTCTTATAAACATTGAGAGTTTACTGTTACAATTTTCCACGCTTGATTTTCCATTTTGCATCGTTCTTCCACCACAGAACGCCCCCAGGCTGCCTCCGCGAACGGATCTCTCTCAGACCTGGAAGTCAGCAACACTGTACATGGGAAGGCTTGACTACCATCAGCCTGGAAATGTCCACATTAAGTAACAATTTCAAAAATATTAGCTATGGGCTCTTCTGTATTAAGTTCCCTATAATTTTCCTCTAAGTGATAAAAGCTGAATGGCTGGCTGGACGTTGCTACTTTCTCCAGCTTCTTTCAACGCTTTCCAGCATTAATTAGTGCTGATAGCCTCCCCCCTTCACCTCTGGCCTGTGCCCAGCAGACTTTCCAGAGCCCTGCTTTACTTAAAGCGCTTCAAAGGTCATTCCAGAAGCCCCTGCTGGGGATGCAGACTTGCTTTTAAGCGTCCGTTTTTTTCTCAATGTGAAGTAATTGGAAGTAAAATGAAAATTTTAGAATTCCTCCCCTTCTGAGGTTTGACATGACTGAATGTTTACTGAAAGCATTGCAGAAGATGCAAACCAAGCCTGGAGACTTTCAGAGAGGAGAAAAACGCCAGCGGAGCCTGGGGACTGACCTTCATCTCCAAGGCAGCCAGTATCCCAGGCCTTTCTGCCACTGGGTGTGGCTGGGTGTCAGAGAACCAGGGCCCTACGGAGTGAGTTAGAGCCAAGGTGACCCAGACACTAACAGTAGATGTTAATAAAGTACCTCTCCCATTGGGGTAGTAATGATAATATTTATAATTATTATAATGCCAGATGTTTTGGAGCACTTGCTATGTATGTGCTAGGCATTTTACTGTTTTCCACGTGTTATTTGATTCAGCAAATACTCTAGGAGTTACATATTACTATTTCCCCTTTTTACAATTCACTCTCGTTATCATCTCTAGTTTATAATAGTGACTAAAAATAGTATATAGAATATCACTATATAATAATATATATTAATACTATAATATATGTGAAGCAAACCATTGGCTGATATCTACTTCCATGAAAATTACTCAAAGAGAGTCAACTATGTAACCTTGAGTTGTAAATTTTGTTGAGAATTACTCAACACTCATGCAAATTTTCTACTGGACCTACAGAAATTACCAGTCTTTGAAGAGTAATATATAATGTGGTTTGTAATATGTGCACAATTGAGTCTGCTTTGCCCCATGGGAGATGAGCATGTTTTCTTAAAATATTTATTCAGTAAAGACTGTGGAGCAACCTCAGTCCATTATAAGGCCTGACCCACCTTAGAAGAAAGAAAAGGAAAACAAGTCCCTGAAACGGCATCAATGGCATTTTAGCAAATAAACTCTTGCTCTTAACAAAATTTATTTTGGCAACATAAACACTTTTGTGTATACTTGTATTGTGCAGAGACCTTCTACCGTCAGAAACGGAGACGGTGTCATGTGAGGCTGTGCAGCTGTTGGGACAGACACAGAGGTCCTTTAAATGTGGAGGTATTGGTTTAAAAAAAAAAAAAAAGTGTTCACCATCCAGGCAGCATCAGGGTCCTCAACAATTGTTCTACAACATCTTGGCAAAACCTGTTCAGTTCCTACAAGTATCAAAATGCCATTCCACCTCACAGATGCCACTACCCTCAGTCCTACCAGAGAAAGAACTTACAAATAATCAAAGCAGTAAACCTTAAACAAATAAGCACATAGGTTTCTCTTTTAAATGCAAACTTACAGTGGCTTTATGCCAGAGTCTATATTTCTTAGAAAAACTCTATCACTGGCATAAATGAAAGAGGCAGTTTGATTTGTGGTCAGAGCAGTTTCCATTCTACTTCCACTGTAACAAATGTATTAATTCAGCTCAGACTTCCTCCTTCTGGCAGCCCTTTTGCTGTAAAAAGAGAAATTAGAAGTTCCAGCCAAATACCATACCTTGAACTGACCCACTTCAATACATAAACACTTTTACAACATGTTTATTCAGGTGTAGCACTTGAAATTGGTTTAAGATGTTTCCAGTGACAGAGAGCTCAGCAAAAGAAAAAAAATAAAATAAAGAACTGAGAAACTTAACTGTTATGGAATAGAATAACTGGCAATCTGTTCTTCAAATTTTTTATTTTTTTCCCCTGTCTTGGAGTACGACATAAAAAGTATTTGTTGAGCTTTTATTTTGATTTTTTAATGAAGTGTTAATTTAACAGAAACTAAATTTTTACTTGTATACATTGATGACTGCAGAAATCATTTTTAATATATGATCGTTCTAATACAGAAATAGGTTGCTGCAAGATGTTCACAAATGGAATACAGTAAAATCGGTTTTCCATTCATTACAACACACACAGACCCTTTTATAGTTAAATAAGCACTTAACACAAAGTTCCAAGTTTCCTTTGGTTTGCAAGAGGGTTTCTTTTATTATTTTTCTAAAGACTTTCAATATTTTAATTTTTATCTGTGGAGAAATAATACTGCTCTAAAGATTTATGTTCTGAAAACTGTAAAGATGTGTGTATGTTACAAATATGGGTTTCTTGGGCTTTACAAAGGTGGATATTGTGTGTGAAGCAAAGTACCCTTCAAACCAATGTGAACTCCCTTTAAAATAACTTTTGATATTATTAAGTTTCCTCTTGGTTTCCTTTTTACTTCAGCAATGAGGTGACTATTAAGATTCCATAAGTTAATGCTTGTTCAGTTACTCTTGCTCTTCAGCTACACTGTAGCGTAACTATTTGACCTACTCCTTCAGACACAATATACCTACATTGATTATGTAGACTAAACCTTTTGAGTGGCTGAACAGTTGTTTTTGTTAGAAGTGCTAATGGGAACCCAGACTATATTACATGTATTGAAAATAATGAATCTTTTATAAAATGCATTTGAACATGTTGGACTTTATTATTAAATGTATAGTATGTTTTAGCTATTGCAGATATATAAATAAAGAAGCCTACCTAAAACATTTTGATTGAGGAAAACGATATGTAGGTAGGTGTGTATCGCCGTGGATTTACTTTTCAAAGCGGATCCTTAGTTTTGATTTCTAGTTTAAAATATATAGAATGATAGGCAGATAATATATAAAGAATAATATCTGACTATAGAGTGAAAATAAAAATGGGGTGGGATAATGAAAAGAGTATTAAATTAAAAGGGTTGTAAGGACATCAGCTTGAGCCCGAGTATAGTCTCCTTGGGATTCAGACATGTCTAGGCATAGCTAGAAGGTTGGTAGGCGTAATTCACTAGGCATATTTTTGAATGAGGATGGAGCGACCTCATGGGAAAGTCATCCTAAGGAAACGGTGAATTCCTAACTCACAGATTCAGAGCAATGTCCCAGTGGCTGTAAGGAAGCACTGATTTTAAGTCTGTACAGCTCCAATAAGGTTGCATGACTAACTCCTAAAGAACAAAGAGCATTCAAGAAAATCTAGTAGAACTCTTTTTACCTAAAGTCCCTGCAAAATAATAGGAAGACAAGCATCACTCCTTTGGAGCGTGGGTAATAATGGGACACCGATGGTGGGAAAAAGTTCTCCCTCAATCAGAAGAGTGGCTTCTGAGCATGTCCACATTGGTGCAGGATGACAGAATGTCGTCCAAGGTTATCTCCTGTACCTGCATCAGCATCTGCATGAGCTTCTGAAGGTGGTAGTGGTTCAAAGGTGAGCAGAGCATTGAGACTTTTAAGTGCACCAACAACTGTACCAAAGTGAGAGATGGTGCCAGCATGGCATGAAGGGGCCATTAGATCAAGGGGTCACTTCCCTTGCATTACATCCAGGCCTTAATGTTGTACACTAGGCAGATGGCAGGGATGTGATCTGTTAAATGGGTAGGGTGATAACAAGAGAAGGAGAAGTTGGTTGATGGGAATTGTTCAAGCTTAAATACCTGTGGGGTCTCCCACACAAATGGGAAAAGAGAGGAGATAGGAAAGGTTCTTTGGAGAATATAGCTGAATTCTAATGATTTCACTGATGCCAGCTACACCCAAAGAAACATTGTTTGTGCCCAATTATCCCAGGTTTGTGTAAAATTCTTGGATTATAAAATGAAAGGGATAAGGAGAACAAAAATGGAAGTCCAGAGTTTGGTATTGGCAGAGGTATCTGTTTTTCTGGTTTAGAAAAAGAATACCCATTAAATCTCTGCATGTAGAAAACTTTTAGAACTATTCATACCTTGGTGGTCTTATTTTCTCTCAAAATGACCATACAGGTACCCAGGGAAGAGAAACAATTTGAGCAGTAAATATCTGGTCATATAATTTCTCAGCTGTATTAACTACAGAGTGATTAAACACGGAGCTAGGATGATATCTTCTAT